>JAKSXM010000237.1:142500-4942500 GCA_022575985.1 Anagrus nilaparvatae | reverse complement strand
AAATTCATAATCAGTGTCCCACGAAAACCAATATGGACCAAATCTGGAGAGTTAAAGTTCGAATACATCAAAAATACGCTTTTTAGGGGTAGTTTTTGCTAAGTAAAGGGTAAAATTAATTAATTTTTAAGAAAAAATCCCTATTCGCGATTAGCGACCCGAAAAACCCATGAGGACTATATCTGGACACTAAAAGCGAGAAAATATCAAAAATACACCTTTTAGGGGTAGTTTTTGCTGATTTAAGGGTGAAATAGTAATTTTTCATTTAAGAATCCCTAAAATTCGTAATCAGCGACCCAAAAAATCCATATGGACCAAATCTGGAGACTTAAAATTCGAATTCATCAAAAATACTCTTTTTTAAAGGTAGTTTTTGCAAAGTTAAGGGTGTTTTGCACAATTCTCAAAAAAAGTCCCTTGAATTCATGATCAGCGACCAAAGAAACCTATGGTAGAACAATTCTGTTGGTGGACGGAAACTTGACAACTTGAATCGTATATTGACTCGAGTATTTAGAGAAAACAGCATAAATAAAATTTTTAATTGTGATGCAGAGTGATGCAGAGTATTATATCTACCTAACAACACCTTTTCTGAACATATTAGAACAGTTTTTAGAAAAAAAAAATCAAATTAACCAAAACAATTCTGATTGGTCTCAGTTTTTTGGTGTAAATGTCACCTTTCAAACACCGTAAACCGCAATTTTTTATCACTATAGATTTCTCATCAATGTAGCTATTTAATCAAATATCCATTTTTGACTGAAAATGAGCAATTTTAAATTACTGCCAAGTTCGTAATTTCTGACAAAAAATGGTTTCATATGTCTTGAAAAATATACTCTATATACTTATGTTGCGAATTCTGACATTTTAATAGATTTTTGTGTCGGTATAGTTATATATTTTGCGCGCGAAAATACAAATTGTCTTATCTATTGCGTAGTGAATTATATGTAAATTATAAGCTTCCTAGAGAGTATTTAATACTTATAAGGATTTAATTAATAACGTTTTAATAACTTTAATAAATTAAAGTATAATTAAAACTAAGTTAAGCAGCGTTTCTTAATCACAAGTTCATCTGTATCAGAACTTTCGGGACATAAATGTTATGAGATGAAATTTTATGTATATTTTACATAATATAGTTTTTAAAAAAGTAGTTGAAGAATGAAAAAAAGAAAAAACAAATTGAAATAAAATAGTATTAAATTTCATTCACTGCTTTCATTCTCTCAACAAACTCGTATAATTATAAAAACCTTATACGTAATGGAGTTACGGCGCCAGCATATTTTTCACATTTTAGGCTCAATTTGATGGTTTATGATAAAAAATTCCAAGGATTGGCATCTCCCCGCCCCTCCTTTTCAAAGGAAAATTTTCTGGTTTATATTCATTAAATTAAAATAAATAATTATTTTAAATAATTATTTACATATACATTAAATTATTAATTTATAGTTTTTTTTAATAAAAAATAAATAATCCCTTTAGTTTTGAATACGTAAAAATATAAATTATCAACATATTGTTAGCTATAACGAAGAATCCAGCAACTTGGATTTTCAAGGCACTTTAAAAATCTTGATTAGCCAAATTATACGTGCAACATTACTCTCACCCCCTAAAATCGCAGATTTCCTCCCCTCCACTTAAAAAATTTTCTAGATTCGTTATTGAGAGTACCAAAAAAAAATTTAACAAATAATTTTATTGATAAATATTAATTTTCGTTCTTAGCCTACAATCAAGTTACCAGAAGATGACAAGTGTGTACTTGTCAAATTTGAAAATTATGAAGAAGATGATAACCAACTTGTAGAAGTTGGATTTCTGTGTTGGACTGAATACAATTGTAATGAGATTCAAAATGTAATTGAAAGTGAATCAAAAATTAAGATTGAGTGGCCTACGTATCCTAATGTAGAAGCCGAAAAAAAAGAAGTCCAAATTCGGCCTGCAAAGCAGATGATGAGGCAAATTATGATACATAAATTGAAAATGACGAAACATATAGTCCAAGTATTAAAGTTTGGTGGTGAGTTTAAATTTTGAATAAATTAAAGACTTATTTGATATTATAATAAATTCATAAAACATTTTTTAATACTATAAAATACTGCGCTGGAAATTTTAAGTTAGATTCAAATTATTTTCAATATAGGGAAACATTTTCAGGCATGTATTGCGTATATGAAATTGAGACTTTTAAGTTTCTTATTTTATAAAATGTTGTTTCCTATTTTATTTCGATATATCTAATTTTAGTTTTTAGCTGATTACGAATTTCGGTGTCATTTATTTAAGAAATAAGCGCTTCGTCCTTAAATCATCAAAACTTACCCTCAAATTGGTATTTTGTATTTATTTGCACTTAGAGCTTTCAGACTTGGTGTATATAGAATTTTTGGATCGCTAATCACAAATTTTGGGGTCTTGTCTACTAAAAATCAGCGCTATACCCTTAAATTAGCCAAACCTACTTATAAAAAGGGTATTTTTAAAATATTTCATATTATTAAAATATTTCGTATTTTTAAAATATTTCATATTATTAAAATATTTCGTATTTTTAAAATATTTCATATTATTAAAATATTTCGTATTTTTAAAATATTTCATATTTTGAAAATTTAAGTGCCAATTTTTAATAGCCAGGACCCCTAAATTCGCGATCAATCCCCCAAAAAACCCACGTGGATTAAATCGGTAACCTAAAAATGCAAAAATAGCAATAATAACTCTTTTGAAATGTAAAAAAAATTTTTCCTTAGATTTTGTTTACAAATTTTTTTAAAATAAAAACTAATACGTCAGTTAAAATTTACCTATTAATTCAAGTTTCATGCATAAATTTCTACTGCATTTCTTTTTTTTTTATTTTCTTTTTATAGAAATAATTTTTTTTTATCATTAATTATAGCCTTTTTTTAAGATTCGAATATTAAGCTTATACTCAAAGAAATGAATAAAGATTATGTTTAAGTAAAATAGACAAATTGTTTTATAAATTGTAATTCATTTAAGGTTAAAATTATTTTTCATTTAAGTTTAATTCGAGGGGGTTGGCGCGCTATGGCACACAGAGAATGGAGCTCCCTAGTCTTTTTAAAATTTTGTAATGTCTGAGATAAAAAAACATAAATCTAAATATTACGTATAGTATGAATGGATTATTTTTTAATGCCCAAATTATTATTTATAAAAACTATTTATAAAAAAGAAATTATTTAACATAATTCACTTTTAATTTACTTTTATTGTCATGTATAAATTTTATTACTATATAATTTATTAGCTTGGACAGAAATGCAGAAAGCATTGAGGCAATATATAGACTGCAGACTGAGTAACAGTAAGAACCAGAGGAAAGATGTTATGGTTAAGACTTACGGCGAAGATTTTGTGACGGGAAAAGAGCCAAATGATTATCATCCTCCAAGTGTAATGATTTTCATAGTTACAAATAATTTTACTATTATATATATATTTTTTTTTAAAGTTATTAACTCCGCGAGTGCCACGTAACCTAATCTTGTTTATTCGATATTCATCAAAGCAAGAATATTTAGAAGGAAAATATAGATTTACGTTTTACTTTGCTTCTTTTTATCCAAAACATTTAATTCTCAAACGCAGTATGTAAAAAAAAATTTGGTAATAGGTTGTTTGAATATACAATCTTAATGCTATCAAAAAATTACATTTTAGTATCGATCTGGGTATCGATATACGATGCTTGCTGAGTAGTTTATTTTTTATAAAGATTGATATTTAAAGACAAAAAGGAAACAAAGTAAATTTCTGTATACAGACTTGTATACAGATGTGTAAAAGACTTTTGGGTACGGATAATTAAAAAAAATAATTGTCTTATAAGTTGCAATTTCCTGTTTTTAATTAAACAGTAGACCCTTTGTTTTGAGAAAAGCCTAGAAAATTCGCGACATAGTTAGTATTACAGGCACTCGGTAAATTGTCAGTAACCTGCATTAATTAAATTAATCTAAAAACTAATATTTTTTATATAATTTACTATTCTAGAAAAAGAGACGGCAAAACAAAAATGATACTAAAGGTAATGCAGCTTGTAATGATGGTTACGAGAATAAAAATATAGATGTACGTTTTATTTAGCTAAAATCTTGCTTATTATTTCTATGAATTTAAATTTGTGTGTAACCGATTTTTTAGGTTTTAGATGAATTAGAAGATGAACCGAAGAATAATGGTGATGTATTATATAAGAATAAATACGACATTGAATTCAATAAAAATATGGCATTAGAAAAGACGATTATAAGCAAAGATAAGGAAATTAAAAAATTGATTGATGAACAGCAAAGTTTCAGAAAAAAAATTAAAAATTATGAGGAATTGGTAGAAAATCAAGAAAAAAAATTGAATGACTTGAACTTGAAATTAAAAAATTGTGTAAATAATGAAAAAATAAAAGATTTGCAGGATCAAGTTAACATGATGTCTGAAATTTATCAACAGCAAGATTTAGAGATTGTAGAATATGAAAAAAAAATTCAAAAATCTAAAGACTCTTATAATAATATAATGGAAGGTAATACATGTATAATACATATTTATAAGTATATATCGTAAAAATATATTTATTTATATTTTCTATACGCTTTTAATACCGATAGCTAAAAATTAATTTACAAAACAATTAGAAAACTTAATATGCAAAATTTAATTTTTATCTGTTGAATTATGACAAAAAGGATACAGATGTTACTTAGTTAAATTATTAATTTAAACAATTTATTTAGCTTTGCACTTTTATATTTTAGAATTTAAGAAAATTGTTGAGGTTGTTAAGAAATCAGAGGAGTTGCTATTACGAGAACAAAATAAACAAGAAGCTGCAAAATTGAAAAATAATAATACAGAAACAAAATCTTTAATTCTAAAAAAGGTATGCATAAAAAAGGCATCATTTTCTTTGGCTTAAATTCATTAATTAGCAAAAATTAACTCTCTGTTTCCCTGGTTTTGTAATATTCAATTTACCTTTTATCAAATAGAGGAATGCTTTTGCCAAGCATTTTTTTTTATCGAGTACAACTAATTAAAAATAAACTATCATTAATTTTATTAGTTAAATGTAAAATATAAAATAATTTAAAGTTTCCATGGATACAAAGAGTTATAAATAAGTCTATCAATAGCTTTTTAAAACTTTCAACTAAATATTTAATCAACAGGAACCATGTGAAATTATTCCGAATTTTAATGATGAGGTGAGGCAATATAAATTATTTACTAATAAAAAGTTTTTTATAAAAAAATAAAAATGAAACTGATTCAGTACGATTTACACATTTTCTAATATTTTTTAACAGTCAGATGAATCATTCGAAATTCCATCTGATTTAAATGATTCAAATGAAAATGAAAAAGAAGACACGAATGAGAAACAACTTTTAAAACAGGTATTAATGTCAACAATAATAATTAATTTTTTTTAATTTCAAAATTTTTTTTCTGAAATTTTTTATTGCAATAATAATATATTTAAATCAATTAACAGCAAATTAATCAAGAAATGAAGATTAAAACAGAAACGAAAAATAATGTCTTGATAGGATATCATGATAAGGAGGTATAATGAATATTAAAACATAAATATTTGAATTAAAATATTCATTCATTATTAATTAATATTTTTTGGTATATTTAATATTTTAGAATGGCATATACCACCTTAATAAAGCCGAGGATATAAAAATGGAATATAATAAGTACATAAAATTAAGAAAGTCCAACTCCATGCAAGATTTTGCTTATGGGTTATTAGATGTATTTTTCACGGAGGAGGATTTTTTTAACTGTTCAAAAACAGGAGGAAAGTGCAATGCTAATAAAGGAATTGCACCCAAGCCAGCTTTAAGCCCAATGATAATAAGTGCAATAAAAGGTAGATATACTATATATTTTCTAAAATTAATAAGTATGTTTATTTACTTTGAAAGAATTTCATAAAATTTTGATATTGAATGCTATAAAATAAATGCTGCTTTGTAGAAAAGGAGAGGTACACATAAAGTGCAAAAAAAGTTATTAAATTTTAGATTCTAGATAGGCTGCTTAATTTTTCAAAAAAAAAGTTTTCTTACGTATTCAAATAAAATTTTAATTTTAATGATATAAGCCTGATAAAATAATTATACAAAAGGATCGCCCATAAAATACGCTACGAAAAAATTAGAAAATTTGGGTACCACTATCCTTATATGCAATGTAAATTTGATGCAAATGAGCATGGTGGTCACGTTAAACAGTAAGCCACGTAATATGGCTATGTAACTGCGTTACGTATTTTATAGATGACCCCAATTTATTATTGTTTCAGTGTTTTTCAAAATAATTAATAATTCGTACATTTGATTTTAGCTGTGAAAGCTTTTTTTCATATTATAATAACTCTACCTTTTATTACAATGCACATCAAATACAATTAGACATAAACATTTTTTTTACTAACCCCTTTGTAAGGAGTGATATTTGTTTTAATAGATTATTTTAACATTTTCGATGATTTAGAGAAGTTTAAATGTATATCCTTTAATAAAATTCTATTTGTTGTAGCTGAGGTGAAAAGCAAGTATAGATCAAGTAGCGACAATGATTGGGGAAAAATTTTAACGAAAAAAATTAAGTTAGGGAAGAGGAACTATGAAAATCATAACAAACAATCAAATATAAAAAAGTAGACAATGGTCTTGAATGTAAATTTACTCGACCTTAAATTGTGCAAATATTTAATATAAAATTATTTTATTTAATTACTTATATCTGTCAAGAAACTTCTCGTTTTTTGTATTAATTACAATTTTGCATTTTTTTCGAAAAAAATGAGTTAATTCTGTTGAGATATCAATATTTTAATTAATATGATGCAAAATAAAATAAAAATCTAATTACCTCCAGCGCTACCAATCCAGAGGCTCTCGAATTTTAGAAAAATATTAGAAAAATCCTAGAAATATTCAAATGAAAACATTTAGATATGTAAGGGATGTAATTAAGTTTGCTTGGATATATAGATTTGTAAATCTATTTTTTTTAAACATGGAACAAAAATTTTAACCCCTTTCTAGATTTTTAAAGCCGTATACTAAATATCCTTAAAATTTCTATGTTTTAAGTATGCTAAAATACTGATTTTTGAGTTTTCTTGCAAAGAGCAGCAGATCTAGGGGAGAGGGGGGCATAATGGAAGGGGTAGTTTTATTTCCTTTTTTTTATTTTCATAAATATTTTTACCAAAAAAATAATATTGGAAATCATAAATTAAAGGGTTTACTTTAAGAATTAATCAATATTTTACTTTATTTTATTAATAATATTGCTTTAAAATAAATTTTTTAAAACCCTAACAACCGGGGCAAAATGGAATAAACTTTGGGGCAGAATGGAATAAAGCATTTTTTAAATTTAAATCATTTTATAATGTACTAATTATAAATTAATTATCAGTTTATGTACATAATTGGAAAATTAAACATCACAAATCAATATTTTTATTATTTTTTATTCAAAATATTTTATGATTCTTGAAAATTTTATTTTCAAACTTAGAACTATCAGTTTTGAATTTGAAGTCAAATTACAAATCGCAAATCACAATATTTTACTTAAAGCTAATATCACCAATATCTTAAAAGTAATTTAACAAGAAAGTTTTTCTTTAAATATAATTAAATAATTCACAATAGGTAGGTTATGGCTTTCTGTAAGTCAATTGCTTATGTCGTTTTAAGAAATTTTTCACCCAGTCAATTCCAGCCAATTCAGATTCTCCATTAAAAGGATTAGAAATTTTAAATTTTTTAGCTAAATCAAAAGCTAATTCTCTGATTTCCAAAGTATCAAATGCAAAAAGTTTTGCTTCCATGTATAATATGTAATAACACAGAATTTTTTCTTGCTCTACACTAAATACAGTTTTGAAACCTGCCTCCAAAATACTTTTTTCATCCCAACTAAATCGGGAAGACTTTTTCTTATAATTTCTCATAAAAAAATATATATTAAAATAATTAGAACTAAAATTTTACACAGAACGTCAACATTAAACTTCGTCAACATTAAGCTCCGTATTCTAAGATTGAGAGGTTAGGTTGGAGTTGTTTTTAAAATTTCACTATTCCAATATGCCCCCAAAATATCATTCCATTATGCCTCTTTTGCATTTTTTTGAACTTATTCAATAAAAAAAAATTACTTTTCAAAAATATTTAAAACTTGTGTCAGATCAAAAATGAAACTTAAAACTGTTGGTTAAAAAGAAAAAAATTATATTTAATGAGATATATTTGTTTTGCGGATTATAAGAAAATTTGAGGAGGCAGTTTCTAAGTGCATCTAAAACTACTCATGCAAATAAATTCAATTTTTTATTAATATAACTATATTTTTTTTGCTCTCAATTATGTAGTTAACTGATTTAATCAATATTAATTACTTTAGCAAAAATTTTATTGTTTATTATTTAATTTATTTAAATTTTTCATTATGCCCCGCCTTCCATTGTGCCCCCTCCTCCCCTATAGTCTTTTAGGTATTGCATTCATAAACAAAATATAAAGAACTCGCAGAATCAACTCATTGTCTCACTATTTTAGGTCAAATAATTTTTAATTTAGAGCCACCGTGAGAATTTTAGTGAATAAAATATAATTTAATATAGCTAAAAATTATTATGAAAAATAGATCAAATGCATTATTTAAAAATTTCATAGTTTATAAGAAAAATTTATTAGCTAAATATTATTATGAAAAATAGATAAAATGTATTATTTAATAATTTAATAGTTTATAAGAAAAATTGGTTTACTAAATATTATTAAAGTTGTTTAAAATTAAGACATGTAAGTAAATAAATAGCATATTATTGTTATTTTTAAAGTGTTACAGTTAAAAGAAATTAAATATTTGTTAAATCATTAACAACATTTCTATTATTAGGCATATTATCATTTAGCATTAAATTTTAAAAAAGGCATCCCAATTACTTACGATATATCTTTACTTCAAAATATTCATTTTTTAATGTGCACATTTATTTATCTATAGTTTTCGTAATGCAAAAATACAATAAATGTCAAATAATCATCCGAAGTACATAAAATCAATATGTTTTATGAAAAGTTAAGCCCAAAGATAAAAACGATGCGTAAGCACATTAGATGTAAAATGTAAAATTCTAAAAAAAATATGAGATTCACAAAATAATATATAAAAAAGGAAAATAAGCACGGTGTATATACAAATACATTTAAGTGTTTAAAATAAGAATTATTGAATACAGCTACTAGTTATAAAAAACTATTTTATAAGAACATAAAATAAGACAAATTTATTTTTCTAAGATAATTATCTGAATGTATATCATGTAATTGGAAAAAATAAATTATTTCAAGAAAAAAAAATATTATCAATTCTTTAACTTTATCCAACATTTTGCGTTCAAAAAGTATAGTTTTAGAGCTTAAATTTCGCTCCTTAATATTCAATTTTCATTCCAATATAAAATCTTTTGTATTGAATATTATTTTTGCTGATTTAAGTCCATTGGGTCCACATATTATAATTTCATAGATTTATTTTCACCAAAGCTTAGTATATTTGCCAGAGGATCATATTTTTCTGCCATAAGTCCATTTTTAGTGTCAAAACTCTGTTTACTACCAATTTCATAGATTTATTTTCACCAAAGCTTAGTATATTTGTCGTTGGATCATATTTTTTGTCCATAAGTCCATTTTTAAAGACAAAACTCTGTTTAATACCTAGATCTTGTTTTTACCCCACGGGGGCCCATTTGACCCCTTACAGATCAATCTTCATGCAAACTGAATTTTTTAGTCACTTAATCATACTTTGCTAGTCATAAATTCATTTTTAACAGCAAAATTCTGTTTACGCCACAGATAATAATTTCGCCCCGAAGGGGGCCCATTTGGCCCCCCATAGATTTATTTTCACCAAGGCTTAGTAGTTATTAATTTATTTTTAAAAGCGAAACTCTGTTTATGCCGCAGATTGCAATTTTGTCCAAAAGTGGCCCATTCGCCTGCTCCCCCCTAAAATTAATTTTCACCTAGGCTAATCATTTTCGTCGTTGGATCATATTTTTTGTCCATAAGCCCATTTCTAAAGACAAAACTCTGTTTAATACCTAGATCTTGTTTTTACCCCAAGGGGGACCATTTGACCCCTTACAGTTCAATCTTCATGCAAACTGAATTTTTTAGTCACTTAATTATACTTTGCTAGTCATAAATTCATTTTCAACAGTAAAATTCTGTTTACGCCACAGATAATAATTTCGCCCCGAAGGGGGCCCATTTGGCCCCCCATAGATTTATTTTTACCAAAACTAAGCATTTTTGTCGTTGGATCATATTTTTTGTCCATAAGTCCATTTTTAAAGACAAAACTCTGTTTAATACCTAGATCTTGTTTTTACCCCAAGGGGGCCCATTTGACCCCTTACAGTAAAATTTTCATGCAAACTGAAATTTCTAGTCACTTAATTATACTTTGCTAGTTAAATAAATTTATTTTTAAAAGCGAAACTCTGTTTACGCCGCAATATACAATTTTGTCCAAGAGAGACCCATTTGCCTCCCCCACCCCCTAAGATTAATTTTTACCTAGGCTAAGCATTTTTGTTGTTGGATCATATTTTTTGTCCATAAGTCCATTCTTAATGACAAAACTTTGTTTATTCCCTAGATCATGTTTTTACCCCCAAGGGGGCCCATTTGACCCCTTACAGTACAATTTTCATGCAAACTGAAATTTCTAGTCACTTAATTATACTTTGCTAGTTAAATAAATTTATTTTTAAAAGCGAAACTCTGTTTACGCCGCAATATACAATTTTGTCCAAGAGAGACCCATTTGCCTCCCCCACCCCCTAAGATTAATTTTTACCTAGGCTAAGCATTTTTGTTGTTGGATCATATTTTTTGTCCATAAGTCCATTCTTAATGACAAAACTTTGTTTACTCCCTAGATCATGTTTTTACCCCCAAGGGGGCCCATTTGACCCCTTACAGTTCAATTTTCATGCAAGCTCAATTTTCTAGTCACTGAAGTCACTGAATCATATTTTTCCTAACGTTGCTCCATTTTAATTGACCAAATTCTATTTATTCCCTGAAATAGTCTTGACCCCGTGGGGGGGGGGGGTACTCTGACATTTTGAGTTAATTTATTACCCGTTTACATGCTTTCTTCTCTGAATTAACTCTCGTCAAGAGTTTTTTATCCCAACAATATTCTTTAAGGGCCCCCCCCTGGGGGGGTGTTCGAATTGCATCCCCAAATTCTTATTCTCCCCAAGGATATATTTTACCCCTGGGAGTCTATTTTACTACCCCATGATAAATATTTTAAAAAATCATTTTTTTTTTCTTTGTGCACAAAATTCGCGATTTTGTGCACAAAACGCTGTACAAAACTGTGTGTCGTTTTGTGCACAACTTTGTGCACAACTTTGTGTACAACGTTTGTACAGGCTTTTTACGTACGGGGTTATTCATTGGGAAGGAACACTTTTTTTATTTTTGGTATAAATTGGATAAAAATGAAAGAAAGTTGGTAAAACCAATTGAGATGGATAAATTGGTGAAAAATGAACAAATTGGGTGGAAATTTATGGATAAAAAATAATTTTGGGATAAAGAAAAGTGGAGTTGAAATTAAAAAAAAAATAGAAAATGTGATAAAATTGTTTGTAAATAATTTTAACAAAAAGATAATAAAATTTTACTTGAAAAAACAGTGGTTGTTGAAAGAAAAAAGTTGATTGGTTGTTGAGAAATCTTAATTTCTTTTTTGCATTTAAAACAAAAAAATTAAATTTACTTATGCAGCGTTGTTAAATTATTGTTTTAATATTTTCTATAGTTTCTGCTATTTTCGGCGCGCAAAACAGCTGATTTCACGCAACTAGTCAAAATAAAAGCAGACAAAATTAAAAACATCAAAGTTGGTTATGTCATAATATTTTTTGTTGTTCAAATTAATTTGTTCAGTTTATTTTTAATTTAAACTTTATTTATAAATCATTTTAAGATAAAAATTAAAAGTAGCATCATTTTAAAATTTTTTTAAAAAGGTTAGAATTAAAAAGTAAATATTATCAGTATCATCACAACAACAAACAAAATTCAGCTTCAAAGGCAAATTCTTAGGAACATGTTTTTAATTTTAGAGCACAAGTATCAAGTAACAAGCAGGCTTGGTCACATATTAAATTTTGTGGAACCAACACAAGAGAAAAGCCTTATAAGTGTAAAGAAGATTTTAGTTTAAATTTTATTTTAATTTTAGTGCACAAGTATCGAGTCATAACCAGGCCTGGTCACATATTATTTTTTGTGGAACCCAAACAAGAGAAAAGCCTTATAAGTGGGAAGAAGATTTTATTTAAAATTTTATTTTAATTTTAGTGCACAAGTATCGAGTCACAACCAGGCCTGGTCACATATTATTTTTTGTGGAACCCACACAGGAGAAAAGCCTTATAAGTGTGAAGATGATTTTATTTAAAATTTTAATGCACACGTATCGAATCATAACCAGGCCTGGTCACATATTATTTTTTGTGGAACCCACACAAAAGAAAAGCCTTATAAGTATGAAGAAGATTTTATTAAACATTTTATTTTAATTTTAGAGCACAAGTATCGAGTCACGACTAAGCCTGGTCACATATTATATTTCATTTATATTTTTATATCTACTAAATTATTAAAGATTGAACAAAATATTAAATTTGTTTTTCAAACTGATTAATTTTTCCCTAATTATTCATTTCTTAAAGAAAGTTTTATTTGACAAAGCACCAATGGGTGAAGTTCCTTTCCCAAAAGAGCCAGCAGTTCCTGATATAAGTTGTATGGTATCGCCTCTTAATTAAAGCACTGGCCCATTTGGGCTTTAAATGACACAAACTCCTCCAAATTAAGTTAGTTCGCTACGTGGAAAAACAGATCAAGCACCTTATTCCTTTAATGGATTTGAAAAAAATTTATGTTAAATGCATTAGTAGTATTTACAAAATAAAAAATATTTTTTTTTTAAGACTTAAAAAATAAAAATTTTGTTTAATGAATATTTTGGAAATTTTATTTTTTTTAAATACAATATATTACATTTTTTTGTTATAAGAAACACCGTAGTATTTTTCAAAATGCACAAAAGTATTCTTTTAAAAAAGAATTTTATTCATAAAAGCTTTAATTAAACTTTTCATTTTTAAGAAAAAAATTTATATTAGGTATTTTAACTTTTTTTAATATAAATTTAAATCTTCATTAAAAACATTTTTTCAGATATATTTATTGAGGTTGCTGATCAAGTTTTTTGATCAAGTTTGGTAATCAAGGTTGCTGATCAAGTTTGATAATCAAGATTGCTGATCAAGTTTGATGATCAAGTTTGTTGATCAAGTTTGGTGTTCAAGATTGCTGATCAAGTTTGATAATCAAGCTTGCTGATCAAGTTTGATGATCAATCTTGCTGATCAAGTTTGATTATCAAGTTTGGCGTTCAAGGTTGCTGATCAAGTTTGATGATCAAGCTTGTTGATCAAAATGGATGATCAAGTTTGATGATCAATCTTGCTTGACAAGTTTGATTATCAAGTTTGGTGTTCAAGGTTGCTGATCAAGTTTGATGATCAAGCTTGCTGATCAAGGTTGCTGATCAAGTTTTTTGATCAAGTTTGGTAATCAAGGTTGCTGATCAAGTTTGATAATCAAGCTTGCTGATCAAGTTTGATGATCAAGTTTGTTGATCAAGTTTGGTGTTCAAGATTGCTGATCATCCGAGGCGAAGCCGAGGATGGCAAACTGCGATCTGGGACATTCTTTTTTTACGGCCGAGGCCAAAACATAATTTTTCTTCGTCAGTGGCTAGAAAAAACGTATTTAAGCATTACGCTGCGGCTGGGAAATACGTGTATCCTGGCTACTGACAAGATAAACATTATTAGGCGCAATCTACGTAAGCGTTTGTATACGAATTCGCATGCAAATATTTGCATCGTGCCAACCTATGCAGAGAAAAAAAATAATTATAGTCCGCGATGAATGGCGCGAAAATTCAAATTTTAAATAAAACGAAAGGTAATAAACTTGTTAAATAGTTTAATTTTTAAAAAATTATTGTTTATAAAACCATTTTACTTTATTTTAAGTTTATTTTTAAATAAATTTTTTAAAAATTTAATAATTTTAACCATTTAGGTTTTTAGATTTATTTAAATTTTCAATTTTCGCGCTTTAATTATCGCACTAGAGGGAGCAGCAAAAGTATTATTAAAATAAGCATAGGTTGGCACGATGCAAATATTTGCATGCGAATTCGTATACAAACGCTTACGTAGACTCAGCCTTAACTATATAGGTCTTGAAATCTCTACAGCAATCATAGAGTACGACAAAACACTAATTATAAAATCGCATTCCCTTAGAATACCATCTAATGCAAAATAAAATAATAAAATAATAAAATGATTTTTTGCTAATTTTATTTTTTTTTTATATTTTGTAATTGGATAAATTTAAATGAAGTGATTTATAAGGTTTAAGGAAAATTTTAAGACAGTTTAGAAGACTTTTCACTACCCTAACAATAATAACCGGCCGGTTTTGGCTGGTTTTGGCCGGTTTCGGCTGGTTTCACCTGATTTCATCTGGTATCAATGAGTTTGAACCAGAAAAATAATTTTAGGTGTTAAAAAAAGAAAATTTCCGGGAAAATAAAGAAAATTCAATCCTGATAAACTTAATAACATTCTTTTAACCAATAAACGTCTAAAATGAAAATTAATTCAGTAACAGGGAGTTTTCGAGGTCGAGGAAAACGTTTTTATGATTGAAAATTTTCAAATTTTCACCCCCAGCATATTTTCCGATTTTCCAAGATGGCGGAACAATAAACATCCAAAAATAAACTTGATACTTTACCAGGGGGTTTTTGAAGTCGAAGAAAACTTTTTTATGAGTGAAAATTTTCAAATTTTCACCCCCAACATATTTTCCGATTTTCCAAGATGGCGGAACAATAAACATTCAAAAAATAAACTTTATACATTACCAGGGGGTTTTCGAGGTCGAGAAAAACGTTTTTATGATTGACAATTTTCAAATTTTCACCCCCAGCATATTTTCTGATTTTCCAAGATGGCGGACCATTAAACGTCTAAAAAAAACTTTATACTTTACCAGGGGGTTTTCGAGGTCGAGAAAAACGTTTTTATGATTGAAAATTTCCAAATTTTCACCCCCAGCATATTTTCTGATTTTCCAAGATGGCGGACCATTAAACGTCAAAAAAAAACTTTATACTTTACCAGGGGGTTTTCGAGGTCGAGAAAACCGTTTTTATAAGTGAAAATTTCACCCCCAGCATATTTTCCGATTTTCCAAGATGGCGGAACAATAAACATTCAAAAAAAAACTTTATACTTTACCAGGGGGTTTTCGAGGTCGAGAAAAAAGTTTTTATGAGTGAAAATTTTCAAATTTTCACCCCCAGCATATTTTCCGATTTTTCAAGATGGCGGAACAATAAACATCCAAAAATAAACTTGATACTATATCAGGGGGTTTTCGAGGTCGAGAAAAACGTTTTTATAAGTGAAAATTTTACCCTCAGCATATTTTCCGATTTTCCAAGATGGCGGAACAATAAACATTCAAAAAATAAACTGTATACATTACCAGAGGGTTTTCGAGGTCGAGAAAAACGTTTTTATGAGTGAAAATTTTCAAATTTTCACCCCCAGCATATTTTCCGATTTTTCAAGATGGCCGATGGTTATAAATATGAAAAATATGTAAAATATGAAAATATGCTGGGGGTGAAATTTTCACTTATAAAAACGGTTTTCTCGACCTCGAAAACCCCCTGGTAAAGTATAAAGTTTTTTTTTGACGTTTAATGGTCCGCCATCTTGGAAAATCAGAAAATATGCTGGGGGTGAAAATTTGAAAATTTTCAATCATAAAAACGTTTTTCTCGACCTCGAAAACCCCCTGGTAACGTATAAAGTTTATTTATTGAATGTTTATTGTTCCGCCATCTTGGAAAATCGGAAAATATGCTGAGGGTAAAATTTTCACTTATAAAAACGTTTTTCTCGACCTCGAAAACCCCCTGATAAAGTATCAAGTTTATTTTTGGATGTTTATTGTTCCGCCATCTTGGAAAATCGGAAAATATGCTGGGGGTGAAAATTTGAAAATTTTCAATCATAAAAACGTTTTTCTCGACCTCGAAAACCCCCTGGTAACGTATAAAGTTTATTTTTTGAATGTTTATTGTTCCGCCATCTTGGAAAATCGGAAAATATGTTGGGGGTGAAAATTTGAAAATTTTCACTCATAAAAACGTTTTCTTCGACCTCAAAAACCCCCTGGTAAAGTATCAAGTTTATTTTTGGATGTTTATTGTTCCGCCATCTTGGAAAATCGTAAAATATGCTGGGGGTGAAAATTTGAAAATTTTCAATCATATAAACGTTTTCCTCGACCTCGAAAACTCCCTGTTACTGAATTAATTTTCATTTTAGACGTTTATTGGTTAAAAGAATGTTATTAAGTTTATCAGGATTGAATTTTCTTTATTTTCCCGGAAATTTTCTTTTTTTAACACCTAAAATTATTTTTCTGGTTCAAACTCATTGATACCAGATGAAATCAGGTGAAACCAGCCGAAACCGGCCAAAACCAGCCAAAACCGGCCGGTTTCGGCCGGTAGAAAACCCGGCCGGTTTTACCAGCTAAAACCGGCCGGTTATTTTTGTTAGGGTAATAGGTATTTGAGAAATCTTTTGAAAACAAAAACAGCCTATCTTAGCGATTCCTCGCGCATGCGCTACCTAAATAGAAATTATTTTAAGTCTCTAACCCTGTATTATTCTAAGCGCGTTAATTGAAATTTGTCCAAGTACCAAAAAAGTCAAAGTACTGTAATGTTGATTAAATTTTATTCGTTTTAGGAAAGTACATAGCAGTACTTTTAAATATTACGGTCTCTTCGAAAATTGTCTACTTATTCTTATCAGAATAAGTCGTTATTTTTTTATTATTTTATCAGCAGCATAATATCTAAAAATTTTTGACTATTAATAACAGATTAAAAATCTATTGAGGGAAATTCATCAGAAAGTTTAATAATTTTATTAAGAAACCGAAAAAAGTCCAAGTACTGTCATGTTGATAAACTTTTATTCGATTTAGGAAAGTTCATAGCAGTACTTTTAAATATCACGGTCTCTTAGAAAATTGTCGACTTATTCTTATCAGAAAAAGTCGTTATTTTTTTATTATGCAGTTGGTATCTTAAACTTGAAGTATGCTTAATCAGTAGCATAATATCAAATAATTTTCGGCTATTAATAACAGAATAAAAATCTATTGAGGGAAATTCATTCATTCTCATAAGAATAAGTCGACAATTTTCGAAGAGACCGTGATATTTAAAAGTACTGCTATGAACTTTCCAAAATCGAATAAAAGTTTATCAAAATGACAGTACTTGGACTTTTTTCGGTTTCTTAATAAAATTATTAAACTTTCTGATGAATTTCCCTAAATAGATTTTTATTCTGTTGTTAATAGCCGAAAATTATTTGATATGATGATTTTGATGAAGCATACTTAAAGTTTAATATGCCAACTGGATAATAAAAAAATAATGACTTATTCTGATAAAACGAATAAAATTTAGTCAACATTACAGTACTTTGACTTTTTTTCGGTTTCTTGATAAATCTACCTAAATAGATTTTTATTCTGTTGTTAACAGCCGAAAATTATTTGATATTATGATTTTGATGAAGCATACTTAAAATTTAATATGCCAACTGGATAATAAAAAAATAACGACTTATTCTGATAAGAATAAGTCGACAATTTTTGAGGACACCGTGATATTCAAAAGTACTGCTATGAACTTTCCTAAAACGAATAAAATTTAATCAACATGACAGTACTTTGAATTTATTCGATTTCTTGATAAAATTATTAAACTTTCTGATGAATTTCACTCAATAGATTTTTGTTCGGTTATTAATAGCTGAAAATTATTTGATATTATGATTTTTATGAAGCATTATTAAAGTTTAATATGACAACTGCATAATAAAAAAATAACAACTTATTCTGATAAGAATCAGTAGACAATTTTCGAAGATACCGTAATATTTAAAAGTACTGCTATGTACATTCCTAAAACGAATAAAATTTAGTCAACATTACAGTACTTTGACTTTTTTCGGTTTCTTGATAAATCTACCTAAATAGATTTTTATTCTGTTGTTAATAGCCGAAAATTATTTGATATTATGATTTTGATGAAGCATACTTAAAATTTAATATGCCAACTGGATAATAAAAAAATAACGACTTATTCTGATAAGAATAAGTCGACAATTTTCGGATATTTAAAAGGACTGTTATGAACTTTCCGAAAACTAATAAAAGTTAATCAACATGACAGTACTTGGACTTTTTTCGGTTTCTTAATAAAATTATTAAACTTTCTGATGAATTTCCCTCAATAGATTTTTATTCTGTCATTAATAGTCAAAAATTGTTAGATACTATGCTGCTGATGAAGCATACTTAATGTTTAATATGCAAACTGCATAATAAAAAAATAACGACTTGTTCTGATAAGAATAAGTCGACAATTTTCGAGGAGACTGTGATATTTAAAAGGACTATTATGAACTTTCCGAAAACTAATAAAATTTAATCAACATGACAGTACTTGGAATTTTTTCGGTTTCTTAATAAAATTATTAAACTTTCTGATGAATTTCCCTCAATAGATTTTTATTCTGTCATTAATAGTCAAAAATTGTTAGATACTATGCTGCTGATGAAGCATACTTAATGTTTAATATGCAAACTGCATAATAAAAAAATAACGACTTGTTCTGATAAGAATAAGTCGACAATTTTCGAAGAGACTGTGATATTTAAAAGGACTGTTATGAACTTTCCGAAAACGAATAAAAGTTATTCAACATGACAGTACTTGGACTTTTTTCGGTTTCTTAATAAAATTATTAAACTTTCTGATGAATTTCCCTCAATAGATTTTTATTCTGTCATTAATAGTCAAAAATTGTTAGATACTATGCTGCTGATGAAGCATACTTAATGTTTAATATGCAAACTGCATAATAAAAAAATAACGACTTGTTCTGATAAGAATAAGTCGACAATTTTCGAAGAGACTGTGATATTTAAAAGGACTGTTATGAACTTTCCGAAAACGAATAAAAGTTATTCAACATGACAGTACTTGGACTTTTTTCGGTTTCTTAATAAAATTATTAAACTTTCTGATGAATTTCCCTCAATAGATTTTTATTCTGTCATTAATAGTCAAAAATTGTTAGATACTATGCTGCTGATGAAGCATACTTAATGTTTAATATGCAAACTGCATAATAAAAAAATAACGACTTGTTCTGATAAGAATAAGTCGACAATTTTCGAAGAGACTGTGATATTTAAAAGGACTGTTATGAACTTTCCGAAAACGAATAAAAGTTATTCAACATGACAGTACTTGGACTTTTTTCGGTTTCTTAATAAAATTATTAAACTTTCTGATGAATTTCCCTCAATAGATTTTTATTCTGTCATTAATAGTCAAAAATTGTTAGATACTATGCTGTTGATGAAGCATACTTAATGTTTAATATGCAAACTGCATAATAAAAAAATAACGACTTGTTCTGATAAGAATGCTATGTACTTTCCTATAACGAATAAAATTTAATCAACATTACAGTACTTTGACTTTTTTGGTACTTGGACAAATTTCAATTAACGCGCTTAGAATAATATAAGGTTAGAGACTTAAAATAATTTCTATTTAGGTAGCGCATGCGCGAGGAATCGCTAAGATAGGCTGTTTTTGTTTTCAAAAGTCGATTTCTCAAATACCTATTAGTGAAAAGTCTTCTAACCAGTCTTAAAATTTTCCTGAAACCTTATAAATCACTTGATTTAAATTTATCCAATTATAAAATATAAAAAATAAATAAAATTAGCAAAAAATCATTTTATTATTTTATTATTGCATTTTGCATTAGATGTTATTCTAAGGGAATTTAGCAATTTTATAATTAGTGTTTTGTCGTACTCTTTGATTGCTGTAGAGACTTCAAGACCTATATTGTTAATAATGTTTCTCTTGTCAGTAGCCAGGAAACACGTATTTCCCAGCCGCAGCGTTATGCTTAAATACGTGTTTTCTAGCCTCTGACGAAGAAAAATTATGTTTTGGCCTCGGCCGTAAAAAAAGAATGTCCCAGCTTGATTATCAAACTTGATCAGCAACCTTGATTACCAAACTTGATTAAAAAACTTCATCAGCAACCTTGATCAGTAAGCTTGATTATCAAACTTGATCGGCAACCTTGAACACCAAACTTGATAATCAAACTTGATCAGCAAGATTGATCATCAAACTTGATCATCCATTTTGATGAACAAGCTTGATCATCAAACTTGATCAGCAACCTTGAACACCAAACTTGATAATCAAACTTGATCACCAAACTTGATCAACAAACTTGATCATCAAATTTGATCAGCAAGCTTGATTAACAAACTTGATCAGCAACCTTGATTACCAAACTTGATCAAAAAACTTGATCAGCAATCTTGATCAGCAACCTTGATCACCAAACTTGATCAAAATACTTGAACAACAAACTTGATCAGCAACCTTTATTACTTTTGGGCTATTTTCTAAAGGAAGCATGAGCTTCACCTGCAAGCTTGTGCACATACACTGTAAAAATTCTTGTAAAGGTAATTACTATCAGGTAGTAATTTTGCAGTGAATAAATACATATTGATGAAGAAAAAATACAAGACTTTATTAATAATCTTGTTAAATTTGTATGCAAAAAACTAGGAATACAACCAACTTCTAGCACTATTTATAAATATATCTGAAAAAATGTTTTTAATGAAGATTTAAATTTATAATAAAAAAAGTTAAAATACCTAATATAAATTTTTTTCTTAAAAATGAAAAGTTTAATTAAAGCTTTTATGAATAAAATTCTTTTTTAAAAGAATACTTTTGTGCATTTTGAAAAATACTATGGTGTTTCTTATAACAAAGAAATGTAATATATTGTATTTAAAAAAAATAAAATTTCCAAAATATTCATTAAACAAAATTTTTATTTTATAAGTCTTAAAAAAAAAATATTTTTTATTTTGTAAATACTACTAATGCATTTAACATAAATTTTTTTCAAATCCATTAAAGGAATGTGGTGCTTGATCTGTTTTTCCACGTAGCGAACTAACTTAATTTGGAGGAGTTTGTGCCATTTAAAGCCCAAATGGGCCAGTGCTTTAATTAAGAGGCGATACCATACAACTTATATCAGGAACTGCTGGCTCTTTTGGGAAAGGAACTTCACCCATTGGTGCTTTGTCAAATAAAACTTTCTTTAAGAAATGAATAATTAGGGAAAAATTAATCAATTTGAAAAACAAATTTAATATTTTGTTCAATCTTTAATAATTTAGTAGATATAAAAATATAAATGAAATATAATATGTGACCAGGCTTAGTCGTGACTCGATACTTGTGCTCTAAAATTAAAATAAAATGTTTAATAAAATCTTCTTCATACTTATAAGGCTTTCCTCCTGTGTGGGTTCCACAAAAAGTAATATGTGACCAGGCCTGGTTGTGACTCGATACTTGTGCACTAAAATTAAAATAAAATTTTAAATAAAATCTTCTTCACACTTATAAGGCTTTTCTCTTGTGTGGGTTCCACAAAAAATAATATGTGACCAAGCACTGGTTATGACTCGATACTTGTGCACTAAAATTAAAATAAAATTTAAACTAAAATCTTCTTTACACTTATAAGGCTTTTCTCTTGTGTTGGTTCCACAAAATTTAATATGTGACCAAGCCTGCTTGTTACTTGATACTTGTGCTCTAAAATTAAAAACATGTTCCTAAGAATTTGCCTTTGAAGCTGAATTTTGTTTGTTGTTGTGATGATACTGATAATATTTACTTTTTAATTCTAACGTTTTTAAAAAAATTTTAAAATGATGCTACTTTTAATTTTTATCTTAAAATGATTTATAAATAAAGTTTAAATTAAAAATAAACTGAACAAATTAATTTGAACAACAAAAAATATTATGACATAACCAACTTTGATGTTTTTAATTTTGTCTGCTTTTATTTTGACTAGTTGCGTGAAATCAGCTGTTTTGCGTGCCGAAAATAGCAGAAACTATAGAAAATATTAAAACAATAATTTAACAACGCTGCATAAGTAAATTTAATTTCTTTTTTTTAAATGCAATAAAGAAATTAAGATTTCTCAACAACCAATCAACTTTTTTCTTTCAACAACCACTGTTTTTTCAAGTAAAATTTTATTATCTTTTTGTTAAAATTATTTACAAACAATTTTATCACATTTTCTATTTTTTTTTTAATTTCAACTCCACTTTTCTTTATCCCAAAATTATTTTTTATCCATAAATTTCCACCCAATTTGTTCATTTTTCACCAATTTATCCATCTCAATTGGTTTTACCAACTTTCTTTCATTTTTATCCAATTTATACCAAAAATAAAAAAAGTGTTCCTTCCCAATTGCACGAGTGCTTGATAAAAAATGACTGTCTTATTTTCAATTTATATTGCTTACGCTTCAAACTTTTAGGGCTAAAATGGGATCCCTCTGAAAATTATTTGATAATTTTTTTTATAATAATTTTTTTTTTTTTAATAATTTTTTTTTTAAATTCTCTAGATTAAAAAATACCAAAAAAAATGCATATCCAGTTAATAAAACGATGTTTATTAGCCGAATAACATGATTCATAATAGGTCTAATCCTAAAATGCTAGATTTAGACTTTAAACAATATAGCAATTATAAAAATTTAATACAAATAAAGGAACATTTTATACAATACTAGTTAAGAACATAGAAATTTAAATTTTGTCAAGGGAGAATAAAATATTAAGTTAATTTAAGTTAAGATAGGAGAAATAATTATTAACAATCAAATTCATGTTTTTGTGGTTGGTTGGTAATGGATACAGATGGATTTCCATATTTAGTTAATTTTATTGTAAACCCAGGAAATGTAATTAAACCCAGGAAATGGAATTATATGAACCCGGGAAAATATCAAGAGAACCTTTAGGTACTAGGAGTTGAACACAAGTGAGCAGAGTACAAAAATATGTCAGTAAAAATAAGCTACTACAACATCTTTCTAAGCAAGTAATATAATTTCAATTGAAAAATAGGAAGGGTAAAGTAAAAAACCAGTTATATCAATTAAAAGACAATTAAATTTTTTTTTGGAAATAAGTGGGACAAAGTAGCACAATGAAAAGATTAGATGAAAAGGGATCAACAACATATTTTTTACTTAAAAAATTCTTAACGGTAAGAATAACTTTTGATACAAGTTTTATCAAATTTTTTTTTTATTATTTAAAAAGAGTATTATAAAAATATGTAAAAATATTATAAAATATTCAAAATAAAATAATAATTACAAAATTTTTAAAAAAGTATAAAGATAATTTTTTTTAATTTAAATTGTTGTGCAGATTTTTAATTGGTCACGTGACTTGACGGGAAATTTGAAGTTTGTAAAAAACGAAGTTTCAAAGCTGCTATATTTTGATCTAGAGTTCTTAAAACGCAATAACGCATTGGTTTCTCTTTTTCATCGTAAACTTTGAAGTATATAAAGTACTTTAAAACCTAGTAAAGGATTTTTTATGTATATACTTTTCAGAAATTTAAATTTAAAAAAAGAGGGTTTAGCGATATTTTAGCGATTTCTCGCGCATGTAAAACTCAAAAAAAAATTGTTGACCTCAGAATTGGATTCTACGGGAAATTTCCTATCAACAAGAGAAAAAATTTTTCATGTGAATGTGTGTTTTTTACAAAAAAAATAAGAAAAATTTTCTCTCATTTTTTTTTACTTTTTTTATAAAATTCAAAAACACAAAAATGGCCGCCGAAAATCGAAGACTGAACTTAATAAGCGAAAAATTGACGTGGAGTACTTTTAGAAGTACTTTTCTAAAAAAATACTTTGAAACCAATTTGAAGAACCGACCATGCATCTTGTACTGGTTTCGTTTAAGGGGGTAGACCTAATTGGAGATAGAAAAAAGGTGTGGTTTTCTGGATAGGTTTTCGGGTAGAAATAATTGAGATAATTTTTTCAAAGTTGGCACTTTATTAGATTATAAGTTGCTAAACATTTTTTTTTTTTTTTTTTTTAATTTTTTTAAAATGGTGCCGAGTACAGGTCCTCAAAGTTGGGCCTCACTTTTCACTGTGTGCAGGATTCCGGTCTCCAAATTGTTCAGAAACACACGAAACCAAATTAATTATGTTTGGGAAACATTTTTCTTCTGGATTGATGGATTCAAATTTCGGAAAATGGAAAATTGTGAAAATTATTTAATTTTTTTCAAAAATTGCAATTTTTTTCACATGTTTTTTTGAAAGAAAAAAAAATTGGGAAATTTTTTGGAAAAACCCTTCCATCAATCCAGAAGATAATTGTATTTTAAAAATGTAGCCAAAAAATTAGGAAGATATCTTAATTATTTTTTGAGTTATCGTGCACACAAATCGAAAAACGTTGTTTCGAGAAAAATGCGTTTAAAGTTTAGAATTCTGTATCTTACGCCTTTCGCGGTGTCTCGCTTCATCGTCTATAACTTTCTTATTATTCAAGATATCATTATAAAAATTTTTTTCCATATTTTTAAGATGTTTTCGAACCCAAAAAAAATAAAAACAGAAAATCGATTACGAAAAAGTTCCAATTAGGTCTACCCCCTTAATTTTAGCCATGTCTTATAAAGAGATATTCAATATGCGTTTAAACACCTTTAAATGTATACACTTATAAAATCTTTTTTTTAGGTAGAAAAATCCTTTTACTCACAACATTCACATACAATAAACATATAAATCAGCTTTACTAGCTTTAGGTAAACTTATAGGCTTTGCTAGCTTAAGGTAAACTTAAAGGAGCTATGGTGGTGGTACATGGTTGGAAACTTAATTGTTTGGCAGACTAGGAAAGCCATTTAAATAATACGGGATTTTACTAGCTTTACGCTAATAAAACTAGTGGAATGACCTAAGCTTGATGATTGTTGAAGGATGGTTAAATCGACACTAGAAAGTGTTAGGTTTTTCTGGATCGCCATTGGGTACTTGTCCTTTCAAGGATATAGGTGCTTAATAGTTTTCCCTAGTTAAATGTAGCTGTCTGAGTTGCTTGTTCTTAGAACTGCTTCTAGTATAAAATGAAATAATAGTTTTTGTTTTAACTAACCGCAACTGTATTGTTTTATATGTTTTTACCTGTGCCGGGCTAGGGGGGACTCTCCGCTGGAACAAGGGTCTTCTGTGGAGGGTTTTTATTCTAAGGTTTGCACCTGGGTGCTTAAATGTCCTCTGGTAGCTTATTAGTTTATTAACCTGCTGCTGATGGGCTCTTTGGTCCGAAGTCTCTCACTCGCTATCGGCTCTATGTGGATCAGAAAAATACATAAAAAGAGTATAATAGGCCTTTGTTGTTGACTGTACCTGTCCTGAACAAAAAGTGTTATTAATCACGTTGGACAAAGTACTAATAAAAAATGGTCATTTTTAGTGAAGCTTAGTTAACTGGGAGAGGGAGGCACCGCTCCAAAGAGCACTTGGATCGTTGCACTGGTGGAGTTTCTGAACACTATTGTTACGAAGTAATATCTTCTTGTTCTACGGCTTAATTAATTTTTAATACATATGTTGGTAGAGTACCGGAGGCTTGGTTGGGTCTAGTACTCTATGGTTATGTTTGGCGCCGGAATCTGATGGGTTATGATAGTAGACAGTTTTAAGACGGTTTTACCTAGTAGCGTCTTTTAAATATTTCATATGCGCCATGAAGGTTTATTAACCAAGTGTCAGGAAGGGTCGATTATTGGGAAGTGGCATTGTCACCAGATTCTCATCAGCAATCCTCCAATATGTAGGGGAACTACCTATGGAATCAATGTTGTCTGGTTCCAGAGTAAAATCTGACATCAGCCCTCATGAATCCACTGACAGATACCTGACCTGTTCCATGATAGTACAAGACATTGTGGGATGGTAACAAACATGGAAACCCTCCACTTATTAGATTGAGGATTGGTGTTCCTTTACGTCACCGCTTCTCAATCGAAGTACGTTACATGCTGGATTAATAATTGCATGTGATGTCATCAGACATGGTGGCGAAACTCCCCGATCTGTAGGAATATTATTATTTGATGGACGCTGAAAGCTAATAGACACTCTCTGTTAGCAATTAACGTAAAACCTTCAATATTACTCTGCAGATTACATTTACCCACTTAACGGACCTTTGTCCAGGGACTTAGGGTTATTTTATAAAAAATGATAGATAAATATGATGAATTACCTCAGGTTGATACCCCTCCTATGGAGGCTTTAGCATCAAAGGACGAACATCATGCCCACAGAGCAACAACATCTATCTCTAACTGCTGCTGAAGAAAAGACGACAAGGGTAGTCTTAAGGTAGACTTCCACTTCGCGCGCTCGGTATTTGAGTGAAAATTAAAAATTATTTTAAAGGAAAACGGCAAGAAACAATGGAAAAATTTTTTTTGGGGTGAATAAACACACAAAAAGAGTATTTCAAAATAATTTTTTTTTTATTAATTTTTTTTTTTTATGTATAAAACTTTAGCTTGAAGTTGACGTGTTTTCATCGGAATAAGCTGATGGTTCGATTGATAACTAAAGTTTGGCAGCACATTCAAAAAAAAAAAAAATAAAATTATAATTAATATGAGTATAGTTATTGCGTGAACTAAAATTTTTAAATTTGGCCAAAAAAAAAAAAGTTATGAAAATTTGAAAAAAAATAATTTTTTTTTCTCGTTTTTGTGCAAAAAAAATATGAAAAAATTAAAATTTTTGCAAAATTTTACTTCACGCGAAAACTACACATATGTAAAGTATTTGGCCAAAATTTGGAGATAATCAGACCAAGTAATTTTTTGTAAGGAGTCGCACCAGGTACAAAAATGTAGTTTCGAGAAAAACGCGTTTAAACATTTTTTTTTATGTAGGACGCAATGCGGGTCGCTTTAGAAAAGAGGATTAAAATAGTATAAAGAATATTTGGATCTTTATAAAAATTTTTTTTATATAATCTTTGATAGTTTTACTATTAAAAAAAAGAATAAAAAAATTTTGACCAAACGATTTTCCCCGAAGTGGAAGTCTACCTTAACTAGGCTAGAGAACGAGAATTTCTCCCGCAAAAACACACTGGAAGGTGGTATGAGCGCACAAGGTGACAACCAGAAAGGCCAAAGCAATAGCTTAATTCGGCCTTCAAATTTAAAAGACCAGAGGTCATGTTCATTGCCTAATGTTAACGAACTTGGCCTTGATGATGAAGGCAAGAAGGAAGAAAATGTGGAAAGATATGTCCAGGAATCATAGAAATATAATAGGGCGTACATCTAAATGCACGCAAAAATGGAGAGGGATATAACTTAGATGAGCGATTCAATCAAAGTACAGAAGAACTGTAATCTGACTTTCAAAAAAGGCATAGCTCAGTTGGAAAAATATCTAGCTAGACTGAAGACAATTTGCGAGCTGCAACAGGAGGAATTAAACATGGAAAACAAAGACCCAATATTCCTATATAGAAAGCATTAGGGAACCTGATTGAAAAAGGAAAGAAGAGGGCTCGGACTCCATCGCAAAGCTTACTTGGAAAGGAGAATACTAGAAAGAGCCCAGCAAAGAAACATCTCTGAAAGTCTTTCTAAAGAAGACCTTTGCTAACGTGGTAACGTCTCCACAGAAAGATAAAAATCAGGAAGGGACTACGGTAGCTTCTGACCAGCAATCGCAGTCAATGGAGGTACGCATAAGTTTCCTCCCTTTAGATGGTAAATACTTCGTCACCTTTAAAAGCGCTGGTCAAAAAAAGAAGGAAAACAGGAAAAAGAAAAGAGAGTTTGAATTAAAAAGGCAGAGGCTCATTAAAAACCAAGAGCAGGAAAAGAAGCAGCAGCAAAAAATAACTGCAGCAGCAGCAGACCAGTGGCAGGGGGCAGAGAATAATAGAAGGAAAAAGAAAAAGTCGCAGACGAAGGAAGGAGTAAGGAGTGGCCAACCTCCTTTTTCCAAAGGGGCAGAAAAAGGCAGGAGGAAGAAGCGCAGGACCCGGTGACTGCCACATCTGAGCAAAGTGCGGTGATACAACCTTCATTAGTTGTATTTGTCACTAATTGACACTATTGGGGTGTTCGCCGCAAAGCTGGCCTCGTTGGAGGAATCAATAACGGAGTCTCTGGCAATATCATATTTGCCAGGGACTTAAATTCCAGGGCCATGAAATGAGGAATGCCAACTTCGAACCAGACTTAGAGACTTAGGACCAGACGGAATACCCAAGTAAGCCCTTAAGGCGGCTGCAAAGGGAATCCCTGGTCTCCTGCTTGGCATGTTTAATGCGCGCCTAGTGGCAGGCGCCTTTCCAAGGGACTGGAAAGGAGCTTGTCTGGCTCTGATAAGCAAGGGAAAGGGTTAACCAGGATCTCCATCATCTTACAGACATTTTTGTATGTTAAATACCATTGGCAAGGTCATGGAGAGCATGGTAAGTGGAAGATTGTGGCGGAC
The DNA here is from genome assembly GCA_022575985.1 of Anagrus nilaparvatae. Classification (NCBI taxonomy): domain Eukaryota; kingdom Metazoa; phylum Arthropoda; class Insecta; order Hymenoptera; family Mymaridae; genus Anagrus; species Anagrus nilaparvatae. The sequence goes on along the minus strand of JAKSXM010000237.1, from coordinate 4,913,676 downwards.
AATTAGGGAAGCGGGTTACCTTAGCAACGACTATCACGCTTTTCACGATCGGTGCCATCGAGCAAGTAGTGATGGTGGTTATGAGGGCAAGACGAGTGTGGCCGAATATTAAACCGGACGTCCTGCTTGTCACGTTGGATGTGAAAAACGCATTCAACTTGGCTAAGTGGGTGCTGAATAACTAGCAGGTATCCAGCGTTCCGGATTATCTGAGAAATATACTTAGATTATCTCCGGAACTGATAGCTGCGCTGAGACATGCCCGATGGCAAAAGAGGTAAAGTATTAAGCACAGGCATAGCGCAGGGCTCAGTTCTGGGCTCTGCCCTGTGGAATGCCTTTTGCGATGGCTTGCTAAGAATCAAACTTCCAGATCGATGCTCCATGATCGGATACGCGGATGATGTCGCTCTAACTATAACAGCTCGAGAGACAGAGGACCAGAATACCGTGGATGGGGCCATGCGCCTTATCAATCGTTGGAAGTTGGATCACGGACTAACACTGGCAGTCCCGAAAATGGAGATTGTCCTTCTGACCCGAAGAAGGGCTGATATCATATTCGAAGTAATCCCCTTATTATCCAGACCAAACCATCGGTCAAATATTTGGGGGTCTTATTGGATAACAAGTTAACAGCAGGCCTGTAAAAAGGTTGGACGGCTGACAAAGTTCCTCTCGACGCTGATGACAAACATAGGTGATCCTAGATCAGGTATTAGCTCAAGCAATTCCCATCGATCTGCTAGCCTTGGAAAAGCAGGTGATCTATAACTGTGAGGGATTAGAGCGCGACGTAGCTTTCGTTCGCGCTCGCTCCCGCACAATGGAATTGTGCAGCATAGGTGGAGGATCGTTACACGCATCGCATCGCCTCATCATCGAATTAGAAAGATAATTCGTGATCATGGTGAGGTAGACTTCTATCTCAACTAGTTTCTAACTGGTCACGGTAATTTCCACAAAATGCTTTTCAAATGGCGCAAGGTTGCCTCTCCGAAATGCTTGCATTGCCCGGGCGAGCCCGATACCGCTGAGCACATCTTTTTTGGGTGTCCTCACTTCACTGAGCGACGACCGCCCTTCGACAAATGGAGACCGGAAGGAGTCGTCGCGGAAATGCTGCGTAGTATTGCGAACTGGTAGAGAGTGGCAGACTACGAATTTGAGGTTGAGTCCCACATAATAAAACAGTACATAAACCGAATTCTCCTCGTCCTATGAAAAAGGTCCCTTCTCTGAAGGGGTCCATAAGAAGCATATAAAAAAAGCTTAGTCTATGAGTTTAAAATAATATTTTTTCTAAGAAAATATTAGTATATTAAATTATATAAAGTATACATAACCCTATAAAAAGAAAATAAATGTTTTATTTACTTGTACGTAAATTTGATTCATAATTTTGATTTGCAATAAACAAAATTAAACGATAAGTTGAGTATTTATATTGTAATAGAATTTTTTTTTTTTTTAATTAAAAAGTAACTGATCTAAAATAATAACTAAAGAGTAACTGAACTCCAATAATGAAAGCAGACAAAAATAATATCACCGAGGGGATCTTAAGATAGAAACAACAGGTTACTATAGCATAGTATCCATATATGTTATAATATTATTGGTAAAATTTACGCCTTATAGTAAGTATACGGGAAAAATTAATATTTCTTCTTTGTAATGTTTGAAATTTTTTTTTGAATTGTTTAAAGTTTTAATGTAAATTAAATTACAATTATAATTTAGTAATAAGAAATATAAAAAATTTTTTGTTTATTTTAAAAATGCTTTCAGTATTTTTATTATAAGGAGAAGAGAGTTTAGGATAAAGTAAAATTAGGAGATTTTTACTCGAAAGTGAAAGTTGTAAGTAAAAAATAATGTGTTTAAGTTAAAATTTTCTTGTATGAAAATGTATTAGCTAGTAAGAAAAATTGTTAAATTATAATTTAAGATTGGTTTATATAAAATCTGAACTAATAAATATAATTCAAAATCTGAGTTCGATAGTGTAATGAACCAGATTAATGGTTTTACGTTAATTAGTCTTGTTTTCAGAACGTTGTCCAGGCCTTCTTAGGAATTTAATTAGCTTGACATTCAGAAAAGTACTCAACAATTGCCTATTGGATTTAGTTTTTGAATAAAAGAAAAATATTACTGATTTGAATTGGATGTCCAAAATAAAGTTGAATGAATAAAATTTATTAACTGGATTTCAAAAATTTATTATGCTTTAAATATTTTTTAATTTAATTGAATTTATTTAACTAAAAAGAACTTTTAAGATTTAAAAAATTTTTGTTAAGATGAGGAAGTTAAAACTAATGAAAACTTTTCTATAAAATAATTAATTTAAAATAAAATTAAGTTCAAAGTTTTCTTTTCTTTCTTTTTTTTTCATGTTTAACGCGAGTATCGTTCCGAGCCGGTTCAGAAGTATTTCAAGAATGCCTTTCCTAGGCAAAAACACAAGTATTTAAGCACCCGAAATTTTTGATAAGAGGGGACCACTTCGTGTTTCATAAAAGATTAGACGTTGTTTTTCTTATCAATTTTTAACGAAATTTGAAAACAATGGGTTTTACGTGCGGGAATTTTTGTGCTTCATCAAATTGATAAGTCACTAAATAAATATTTTTGTTATTGAACAAAAATTGACTTTTTTCAGACGGCATGTTGAAAATTAGTCTTCGACTAAGTTTCCCTGAGCGTGAAAAAAAAAAGTTTTTCATCTATCCCGAGATGTAACAGTTTTTAGGCCGTCAAATAAGCTAAAAATGACGTTTTTTGAAGTTTTTAAACTGAAAAAAAAGTTCAAAAAATGAAAAAAAAATTTTATTGGTTTATTTTTTCAAAACAAAAATTTGTTTACCAACCACGGCCACGCCTAAATCGGATGATTCGGTCTGGAGATATTAATTTTGGAGTCAAAAACACGTTTAAACCTCTCACGGTCAATTCAGGGAGAGTAGTGGGGTGCCGACCCTTGGAATCTTATTTTTTATCGTAAATCATCAAATGTAGTAAAAAAAATGTGAAAAATATGCTGGGGCTGGAAACCATGCCTTGTTCCACAGTAGTTTTTGGTTAAAAAGTACTCAGTTAAATTTTTATTAAGAATAGGTGTTTCTTCAAAAATTCTAAAAATTTTTGATAGATAATTAAAAAAATTTTTGATTTATAAAAATAATTTTTTAGATGATTTGCGGTAAATATAAAAATCCTGCAAAAAATTCAAGAAGTTTTAGAATTCATAAGACGAAATAAATTAATAAATTATTAACTTATTTTTATTAAAAATTTTATTTTATTTTCTACGAACTTTTTAAACTTTAAAAAGTTTAAGTTTTAAAATAATAAATACTACTATTCACTAAAAATTCAAAATTATTTTTAATTAACAAATTCGGTTAACCTTTTTTAGGTAACATTTGATACTTTAATTTTTTAAATTAGAAGCATTATGAAGTTAAACGTAAGAAATAAAAAATTTAATACATATAAATAAATAAAAATTTATTATTTACTTAAAATTTATTAATTTAAAAAAAAACGATATCCTTCCTCTTCACAGTAATCATAACGCAGCTAGAAAATTAGAAAAAATTATTATTTTTATTTCAGTGCATTTAAATAAAAGTCCGTTTAATAAAAATTATTTTTATTTATTTTTTTGTTTATATGCTAAATATCAAGATAAAACCAACTCGTACCTTGCCCCTCAGAGTCAGATATTGGAGGGACTTAACTTCAAAATAAACACGAAAAATTTACAAATTTTAGTGCTTAAAAAAAACCTATGCATTAAATACTCTTTTAAATCTATTCAATTATTTTAAAGAATCTTACTTGCGCTGTTATAATGGAACCTAAGTATTTTAATTGCATAATTGAAATAATTTTATCAAAGTTTATCGTAATCTATAATTAGATTTGTTTAATAATCTTTCACTTTTTATTTCATTAATTAGCCTTTTTAAAAATGTATTAATTTTTGCAAAAAAAGTTTTATGTATAGATGTTATGTTTTATGAAGTTTATGAAATTTATCCGAATTAAACTGCCAATGTATTTTATACATGTTGCTTAGTAACACACGTTTAAGCTAACTTTTGCGCCATCCTAGACTCTCGGCAAAATTAACTCAGATCAGTAATTGAAATTCATCTCATGATAAAAAAAATAATATAATATCATTCCGAAACAGAATTTTTTATTCTTCCAATTATTTTTCTAATGTCAATAAACTGTATCTGTTAAACAAATATAATTTTTGCGATTTTATCCCAATTTCAATAACATATTATGAATTTTATGCAAATACAGACACCTATTTATTTAACTCGTACCTGAGGAATTGCCCACACCACAAGTCACGTGATACACGCTTTACGCAGTTTACTTTACTTTATTTATTTAATATATTAATTTATTAAATATAAAATACTTGAAAAATCATTTGTAAATAACTAATATTTTTATATTTAATGAATAAAAATAATTTTAAACGTAGCACTACTCCATACACGCATACTAATGTAAGTCACACAGAAAACGATTTAGGGAGATTCCTCAGGAAAGAGTTAAAATCTATACAATTATTTTATTTTAAATAATGTAATTGATTTTTAATAAACTAAATTTGTATATTAGAGTAATTCACGAAAAATAAGTGCTCCAAAAATGTTCTGCTTGAAGTATGTTGAATTTTAGATTACAAAATGATCTTATTTCAATTTCTAGCTCATTTGAGAACGTTTTAGAAATTAAAGAAACCCTGGGTAGGTTATAATTGGCTGGCTAACACCGATAATAATTGGTGTGAACGACTAAAATTGTTTTCAAAATACGTTTTTTATACTTCCTCATATGATTTCGCTGTCACTAAACTCGAAAATGAGGGTCTCAATGTCCGAAAATGGCTAAACACCCTTAAAAGATACAAATCACATTTTTTGCCAAAAATTTTTAGATAAAATATAAAAAATCGCATACGTTCGGAACATTTAGGTTGTAAATTACAATTTATACACTGTTAATAATAACCTACGATAAATTTACGAAATAGTCGTAAAATTATTTTGTTGAAAATTTACGATTTTGAAATCGTGAATTTACGACAAAATTGTAATATTACCACCGAATCGTAAATTAACGATTTTTAGGGTAAATTTATGATTTTGCATTTGTAAATTTACGACTTCCATACTTGAATACTTATAAGTATCAGTATTTTATAGAAGCTTGAAAACAATATTACCGAAGCCGAGGGGTGAGTAAAAGTTTACCTTATTTTTTCTCCTAAGCTCCTAAACGAGTAAAAACTTATTTTGGCATAAAATTTTTGTATTAACACTAAAATATCTAAATGGTATTAATAGTCGAGAAGCTAACATATCATTCCGTATGCAAAAAATTAGATCGACTGTTTAATTAACAAGCACCAAGCGGATTATAGTTTTTTGACCCGCTGATTCCGAATCTGCAGTTATTTTTTAGCAAAAACTGGGGCGTTCGCTGCTAGAGGGCGTTTAGGGGGTAAAAACGCTATTTATCGCAGATCTCTTGGAATCTACGCGTCCTAAGATAGTTAAAAAAAATCAAGTAACTTTTAATTTTTTTTACCCACTGATTCCAAATCTTTAGTTTTTTTCTCCTAAACTGGGGCGTTTGCCGCTAGAGGGCATTTAAGAGGTAAAAATTAATATACTTCTAATTGATATACTTAGAGATAAAATTAACGCTATTAACATGGAACATGTTCATTGGATGGGGTATTTGAAAAAGTCCGGCTTGGCAGGGGGGGCATTTATTGACGTTTTTAGGGGGGGGGGGGGGGGTGAAATAAAGTTTGGTGCAGAAGTACCTAGGGACTATTGGTGCAGAAGTTCCTAAAGACCGTTGGTGCTGAAGTACCTAGAAACCTTTGGTGCAGAAGTCCCTAAAGACCTTTGGTGCAGAATTCTGTATTTAAGTACCTAGGGAGCATTGGTGCAGAAGTACCTAGAAACCTATGGTGCAGAAGTCCCTAGGGAGCATTGGTGCAGAATTACCTAGAAACCTATGGTGCAGAAGTCCCTAAAGACCTTTGGTGCAGAAGTACCTAGGGACTATTGGTGCAGAAGTCCCTAAAGACCTTTGGTGCAGAAGTACCTAGGAACCTTTGGTGCAGAAGTCCCTAAAGACCTTTGGTGCAGATGTACCTAGGGAGCATTGGTACAGAAATACCTAGGGACCATTGGTGCAGAATTTTTAAAGAATTTATCGTAAAAATTAATAAAAAATAAATTAATATTCTGAATAATTTTATTCGATAAATTGAGCTAACAATTGTTTGGATATTTCGCCTCTGGCTAAATAGTGTGAGGCTCGTCAGTACGTACACTATTTAGCCTTTTCGTAGATACCCATTAATAATAATTTTTGTATAAAACAAAAATCAAAAAATTTTTTAAAATAATAAAATATATAAAAATGTAAGAACTTACTTCGATGAAATCACGCGTTAGACTACTATAAACGAAAGGAAATCTAAAAACCCCCACTACTAAAAAAATTTTTTTTGTTACATCTGCTTATTGTACTATCATTTTAAACCTTGAAAAATATATATATTTTATAAAATTTCTATTTTTAAAAAAAACATCTTAGTTGAATTAGATGAATTTAAACACACTTTTTATATGAACCTAGTACCAATTAAACCAAAATTATATAAACGAAAGACTCGCTTTCTAAGAATTATATACAGTTTTTTTCACATTGGACTGGAACACCAAAAAAAAAAAAAAAAATACAATTATTATAAATTAATATTATTTAAAAAACTATAATAATTTGAAAATTTAATTAATTTTGTTCACTTTGATGTATAAGCATCATTATTTCTATAATAAAAATCTAAATATAAATATTTGGATATAAATATTTATAACATATTTCATGCTCGTTGGTTGTGTAGTTACACAAACCGGTTATAAATTTTTTTCGCAGTTATCTTGGAAGCTCGCGTTTTCCATAAAAAAATTTTTTTTTCATAATTCTTAAAATAAATTTTTATTGAAATTCTTAACCCCTAACAAAAAAATAAAAATATAAATAACAGCATAAGGAGAGATAAATGATGTAAAATGAACAAGAAAAATTATTTGATTCTACGAACTTTTCTTAAAACGCTAAAATATGACAATCTAAAAATTAACTTTAGAAGATTGGCAAGTTAAAAAATTTATTTGAGTCCAGAATAACTGCTTTGTCATATTCTTTTTTATTGATAGAATTTCTATCTGTAATGTTCCGTGTAGGAACAGATAAGAACAGGTACGATCATTTTTTAGAAAAATTAACTAGACATTCGGAATCAGCGGCTCATAAACCATACGCGTATCTTCCAAGATATTTGCAAAAAATATAGTTTTTACTCCCAAAACGCCCTCTAGCGGCAAACTCCTAAAATTAAGAAAAAAAATTAACTGCAGATTCGAAATCAGTTGGACCAAAAACTAAAAGTTACTTGGTTTTCAGTATCTTTAAACACGTAGCTTCCAAGATATTTTCAAAAAATAGCGTTTCTACCCTTTAAATGCCCTCTATTGGCGAACGCCCTAATTTTAGAGAAAAAAAAACTGCAGATTTGGAATCGGCGGGTCAAAAAACCTGAAAGATACTTGGTTTTAGCTATCTGAGGACGCGTAACTTCCAAGATAGCTGTGAAAAATAGCGTTTTTACTTCTTTAACGTCCTCTAACGGCAAACGCCCCAATTTTAGCAAAAAAAAACTAAAGATTTGGAATCAGTGGATCAAAAAACTAAAATTTACTTGATTTTAACTATCTTAGGACGTGTAGTTTCCAAGATATCTGCAAAAAATAGGAATTTTACCCCCTAAACGCCTAAAAAATAATTGCAGATTCGGAATCAGCGGGTCAAAAAACAAAAATCCGCTTAGTGCTTTTTTAAAAAATCTAAGACAAAAGAGGAAAAACTTTATTAAATTCAAATAAAAATTTTTGAAGCTTAGAAAAGGAGAAAAAATACAAATTTTCCATAAATGATTCGTTTAACTACAAATAGCAAATAAATTCTTTCTTAAAAAAAGGACAATAACACAGGCACACAAAAAAAAGTAATGTACCAGTGGGTAGACCCCCTGGTATGGGGGTTTTTGAAAGTTTTAAAACCGAATATGGCCTTAGAAAAGAAATAAAACTACTAAATTTTCCCCCGGCGCCCCCATATGCCCCTCAAAGGCAATTTTTAACATGGAACATGTTAATTGTATGGGGTATTTGAAAAAGGCCAACTCGGCAGGAAGGGTGAAAAATTGACGTTTTTAGGGGGTGGAGATGAAATGGAGTTAGAACACTCGGTGATTCCGAGCGGGAAGTGTTGTTGTTTTTCAAAACGGTGACGTTATTTGTCGATGCTTGGATCTGTGCCTGCTATTGGCCGTCGAAAAGCAAACAATACGTCCCGCTCGGAATCACCGTGTATTTTCGATTTAGGGACTGAGAATAATTTGAAGTGGAAGTGAAGGCCTAATAAAAACAAGAATTTAAAATACTTTAGGTTTGTGGACTTAGAGATAATTTATATTTCGTTATGATTGTTGGTTGTGTGAATACACAAACTAGTTACAAGTTTTTTTCTTTTAGAAAAATGAAAATTGAACTATCTAGTCATGTTTTTTGTAAGGCTGAAAACAAAGATAGATATAAAAAATGTTTTATAATATTATTATAAATTATTTTTACCAACACACAGCTGTGATCTAGAAAAAAAAACAGAAATAAATTTGCTTCAAACGAGTTCCCATCCAATTTTAATGCAGGTTGACTTGTTTTACTCCTGAAGACCTGTATTTTACGAAAAGTATAACAAGAAAATTTTTTAAAAAGTATAAAAAGTAAAGAAAAATAAATTTAATAAGTCCATTAACTTTAGGGAAAATACACACTCGGCACACGGATTACGAAAGTATACAAACTCGGCACTTCTAGGGTATACTGTCTCGGCACACGGATTAACACGTGGGCTAATCGTATTATAAGTTTACTTATCAGATATTTATAAAAAATCATACCATCTAGGCACCTAAATGTATAAACTACCTAAAAAAACACTATCTGCAAATTTTTAGAAAATATATGTCAGTGATATCTAAAATATAGGATGCAGATTTCATCTTAAGCAAGCGTGGTGGAGAAAAATTCAAAGCTTAGGTTCGAAAATAAAAAATTTTAAAATATATTGGTATCATTATACTTGTAATAATTTTTTTATAGGATTCGCAAGAATTTATAAAGATCGGGCATCAGAAATTGAACAATCATTAAGATAGTGTTTTGGGTTATCTTATTTAGATCCATTAGAAGTAGAAAATTGTTTTGTTGAATATTTGATTGCTGAAGCACCAGGTGAAATCCACGACTTTTTTTATTACTCATTAGACAATTATATACTTAATTATCAGAGAGGTCACATTAGTAGATTTAAATTTGTAAAAAATTCATCTAATTATTATAAAAATTAATTTACAAAGTAAACATTATGACAAAAATATTTTATTATTTTTATAAAAATTTTTATAATTTTTATAGTTATTATAATATAAAATAAAAAAAAATTATTTATTATACACAAAAGTTAAAATTTTATTTTAACATAACCGTAACTACGTAAATTGCCAAAGAGGAGGGTTTAATCTTTTAAACAGTGCCGAGACTGACTACTATTAAGTGCCGAGTTGAACCCTTGGATTAAGTGCCGAGTTGGACTTTTAATCCGTTATATCAGGGGATTAATCAGTGGAAGTACCGAGTATGTATATGCCCTAACTTTAAGGATAGTTTTTGAGAATTTAGAATTTTATGGTAGAATGGAAGTAATTTATTTTTAAACATAATTTAATTGTTTTCCGATCAAATTTAAGTATATAAATAATTTTTCAAAGACTAAAAATATTTTTTCGCTTAATTATAATTTAATTACAATTTTTGTTTTTCTTATTGATTTTTCCAAAAAAAGGATGAAAAACAAGTGGGAAAAAATTATCTTGTCATACTTTTCTTAAAATTCAGGTCTTCAGGAGTAAAACAAACCAATCTGCATTAAAATTGAATGGAAACTCAATAGAAGAAAATTTATTTCCCCTTTTTTCTAGATCAATGTGCAATGTTTGGCCCTCTAGATAGCCTCAGTGCACCCATTCATACCCCCCAAATGGGTTAAAAATTTTTTGTTTGGAAAATTAAAGGTCAAAGCATATTCTTCTATTTTTTGGGACGCTGAAACTAAAAATAAATATAAACAATGTTTTCTATTAACGTTTGAACCTGGAGACCACCCCAGTACCCCCCATTCATCCCCCCAAAACGGGATAAAAATAATTTTTTTACAAAAATTAAAACTTAATGAATGGGGGCACTATGGCGGTCTACAGGGCCAAACGTTGGTAGAAAATATTGTTTACATTCATTTATGGCTTCAGCCTTACAAAAAATATAAGAACACACTTTGAATTTTAATTTTCCTAATAAAAATATTTTTAAATCGTTTAGAGGGGGGGGGGGACTATGAATGGGGGCACTAGGGCTATCTAAAGGGCCAAATGATGATTGAAAATATTTTTTATATCCATCTTTGGTATCCGCATCCTAAAAAACATGAGTATATTGTTCGATTTTCATTTAAAAAAAAAAAAAAACTTCATGTATAAAGAATTTTATTATTTTCACAACAAATAACCATTTCTTTTTTCACTTAATAAATTATATACTATATATACAATAATAAAAATAAACAACCACTTAACTTATTTAATAGACAAGTATGAAAGTCTTATTCCATTTTTTAATTGTCTATATATTGACATTTTATGTATACAAAAAAACTTAATTAACACTTTTTTCATAAAAAGAAAGATTTGACAAAAAGTAAATTATTTTAATAATAACTTTGCTTAACTCGATAATCAACACATGTGTATATAAATTACAATAAAATTCATTATAAATGACGCGCATGCTCCGTACGATTCGTGAGCGCAAAATTTTGTGTGTCTGAGCCACATAAAATTTAGCGCGCGAGACACATGAAGTGAATGCGGCTCAGCCACACAAGATTATGTGGCGCCGCCATTGAATTCATTCCCAGTGTATAAAATATAGGTCCAAACAAAAAAATAAACTTTTGTAAAGATGCGCAGACTAGTTCTCATTTATTATTATTTTTTATGAACCTGTATAGCTTAAGTAAAATCTTTTACAAAAATACAGCATATTTTTAGTAATTTTTATTTTTTCTCCTTTTTTAAGCTCCGAAAATTTTTACTTGATTTTAGTAAAATTTTTCCTCTTTTGCCTTAGATTTTTTTAATTGAGAAATCAAACAAAACAATTCTAATTTTTTTTAAAACAATTGTTAACATTTATGTACATAAAATATGTTTTATAATAAAATATTTTTGTAATATTCAAATTTTTTTTTAGTTCATTTCAACTGTGGCTTGTATATAAAATTCAAAATCCCAAAACGAAACTTTTATGGCTTTAAAATAATTTTTGAGATGAGAATACCTTCTTTAATACCACTTAGATATTTTAGTGTTAATACAAAAATTTTATGCCAAAATTAGTTTTTAGGAACGAAAAAATAAGGTAAACTTTTACTTACCCCTCGGTTTCAGGAATATTGTTTTCAGGTTTCTAAATACTCAAATATAGCAGTCGTAAAACAAATGCAAAATCGTTAATTTACCATAAAAATCGTAAATTTACGATCGATCGTAAATTTACGATTTAAATGGTAAATTTACAATTTTTTTAGTAAATTTACAACAAAATCATAATTTTACGACTATTTCGTATATTTACCGTAGGGTATTTTTAACAGTGTAGTTATGAATGACTTGAATATGTAGAAAAGATACACAATATATCCTCCGTTTTATCTAACGCGCCTTCTGGGCCTAGAAAAGCAGGGCTTAATTCTAAGACAATGTTATAAGATAGGGTTTTTGGACAATTTTCCAAATAACGCTGTCTTATTGCATTTGAAGCAAATTACTTCTCATTTTTTTCGTATATGTGCTAACTTTTATTCCCCGTCAACCGCAATTTGTTATCACCCATTCTCTCGTCGCTATAGTTAATACAATAAATGTCTATTTTTTGCACAAATCAGTTGTATAGGTCTTAAAAATTTTGTACTAGTTCTAATTAAGAGCTTAGAATTGGCTTTCAATCATCTAATTGCCCTTAGATTAAATTTTAGGGAATTTCGAGGTACGTATAATTTTTATTTTTGCTAAAAGAGTTTGCCTAGATTAGATTCACAAAGTATTTAAAAAATAGTATTTTGAAGATTCAAAAACGTTTTGACAGAGAGTACGTTTATAGCTGTTAACTGCCAATATTTTTATTTTTAAATTAGATAAGATATGAGCAATATCCTGTAAGCTGATATATCCACTTTGACGTTAGATTAAAATTTAGTGACCATAAAAATACAAATATCACATAAAAATTATAAAAAAACTCAAAATTTTGTTCGCAATAATTGGAATAAAATACTTTTTTTAATAGTTTGGTCTCTCCTAATAGGGAGATAATCTGAAATCTTTTAGCGAAAACAAAAATTATGCTCACTTTGAAATCCCTTAAACATTAATTTAATGCCAAGTAGATCAGTTCAAAGCCATGTCTAAGCTCATAACTGACATAAAAAAAAAACGGCTAATTTTACAGCTACTCTTTACGGTAGAATCCGATTCTTAAAAGGAACTTTCTATATTACCTGTGGGTTTTCGAGGTTGAGAAAATCTTTTTTATGAATGAAAATTTTAATTTTTTTGCCCTATAATATTTTCCAATTTTCCAAAATGGTGGACTAAGAAACATGTCAGAATAAGCTTTTTACATTCCCTGGGAATTTTCGAGGTCGAGAAGTACATTTTTATTGATGAAAATTTTTATTTTTTTCTTACAGCATATTTCCTGATTTTCCAAGATGGCGGACCCAAAAACATTTCAGAATAAGCTTTTTACATTGCTTGGGGGTTTTCGAGGTAGACAAAATCGATTTTATGAATGAAAATCATCTTGGAAAACTGCAAAATATGCTGGGGCAAAAATTAAAATTTTTATGAATAAAAATTTTTCTCAACCTTGAAATCCCCCAGGTAATCTAAAAAGTTCCTTTTTTCATGTTTATTTTCCGTCAGCTTGGAAAATTGAAAAATATGCTGGGGCCAAATAACGAAAAATTTCATTAATAACAACGTTTTTCTCTACCTCAAAAACCTCCTGGAAATGTAAAAAGCTTATTCTGACATGTTTTTTAGTTCGCCATCTTGGAAAATTAGAAAATATGCTAAGGCGAAAAAATTATAAAATTTTCATTCATAAAAACGATTTGTCAACCTCGAAAACCCCCAGGTAATGTAACAAGCTTATTCTGACATTTTTTTGTTCCGACATCTTGGAAAATATGCTGGGGCCAAATAATAAAAAATTCCATTAATAAAAAAGATTTTCTCAGCCTCGAATACCTCCAGGTAACATAGAAAGTTCCATTTTTCAAGTTTTTTGGACCGTTATCTCGGAAAATCGGAATAGTATATATATTAAATATGAAGGGCGTAAAAGTTTTGGCACTAGCGTGAGCACTAGCACGAGTGCTCGGCGAAGCCGGGCACTAGTGATATGTGTTCACGCTAGTGTCTAAAGTATTTCGCCCATGGTGCTTACACTATTTTTTGCCTATACCCAAACATAGAACGAGCGCAGAAAATTCTTTTTGCCCTCCCGGGCGTAAAACTCGTGTGTAAAGAATTTTCTGAACTCGTTCTACGCCTAGGTGGGCAAAAAATAGTGTAAGCACCATGGGCGAAATAACTTAGACACTTGCGTGCCAAAACTTTTACGCCCTTGATACTTAATATACTATTACGCACGCGTTTTACGCCCTGGAGGGCAAAAAATACGTTACTGTGAAAATTGGAAAATTTTCATCAATAAAAACGTTTTTCTCAACCTCGAAAACCTCCAGGTATTGTAGAAAGTTCCTATTTTAATGATTTTTGGTCCACGGTCTCGGAAAATATTCTGTGGTGAAAATGAAAATTTGCATCAATGAAAATTTTTCAAACTACTTAAAATATGCTCTAAACGCTTTAAAATAGATTAAAATAATATTTGAATCGTTTAAAAAAAAATAATAAAAATTTCCAATTTCAACAAAAAAGAATTGATTTGAATTAATTTGATATATAGCTTTGGCTAGATTTTATTTCCGACAGGGAAAGCGTTATAAAATACTTCTTCGCCTTGATTAATTTAGTAGCTCAAATTTTTAAGGGCTAATATCTCCGTCTGTAGTCAATAAATTAAAAAATTTTTTTTTTTAATTCTAAATGACATATAACTTGATAAATTGCTATAACAATTAAACATTCTAGAAGTTTCAATTTCTAAAAATCTTAAACCGAAAAATGACAATTTTAATATTAATTAATAGTTGATTATTTTAAGTTTTATGGTGCTATATCTTGGAAAATTAGAAAATATGTTGGATTGAAACATTAAATATTTTTGACAGAAAATTCATATTTCTTGCCCTAAAAACCCCTTTGTAAGGTTAAAATTTAATTTTTTTTAAGTTTAATGGTCCACGATTTGGGAATATCGGAGAATTGGTTGGGTCGAAAAGTTAAATATTTTTCATGGAAAATTTGTTTCTTTCTCCAAAATTTTTTTATTATGTTAAAAGTTGATATTTCAAGTTTTTAGTCCGCCATATTGGAAAATCAGAAAATATGTTGGGATGAAAAATTAAATATTTTCAATTCAAAATTCATTTTTCTCGCCCTAAATAATTTCTTTGTATCATGAAAAGTTGATTTTCTCAAGTTTTTCAATTTGCCATCTTGAAAAATTGAAAAATATGTTGGTGTGAAAAATTGAATGTTTTCCAACTAAAATTCATTTTTTTTCGTTCTAAAAAACCTTTTTGTAATGTGAAAAGTTGATTTTTTCAAGTTTTTCGTTTGTTATCTTAGAAAATCGGAAAATATGTTGGGTTGAACAATTAAATATTTTTCATTCAAAATTCATTTTTTTTGCCCCAAAAAATCTCTTTGTAATGTGAAAAGTTGATTTTTTCAAGTTCTTCAATCTGCCATCATGGAAATTTGGAAAATATGTTGGTTTGAAAAATTGAAAGTTTTCCACTTAAAATTCATATTTTCGCCTTAAAAAACTTCCTTGTAATGTGAAAAGTTGATTTTTTAAAGTTTTTAGTCCGCCATATTGGAAAATCGGAAAATATTTTGGGTTGAAAAATTAAATATTTCCAACTCAAAATTCATTTTTCTTGCCCTAAAAAAACTCCTTGTAATGTAAAAAGTTGATTTTTTCAAGTTCTTCAATCTGCCATCTTGGAAAATTGGAAAATATGTTGGGTTGAAAAATTAAATATTTTCCACTTAAAATTCATATTTCCGCCTTAAAAAACTTCCTTGTAATGTGAAAAGTTGATTTTTTCAAGTTCTTAAATCTGCCATCTTGGAAGATTGGAAAATATGTTGGTTTGAAAAATTGAATGTTTTCCACCCAAAATTCATTTTTTTCGCCTTAAAAAACCTCCTTGTAATGTGAAAAGTTTATTTTTTTAAGTTTTTAGTTCGCCATCTTAGAAAATTGGAAAATATTTTAGGATGAAAAATGAAATATTTTCCATCAAAAATTCATTTTTCTTGCCCTAAAAAATCTTCTTGTAATGTGAAAAGTTGATTTTTTTAAGTTTTTAGTCCGCCATCTTGTAAAATTGGAGAATATTTTGTGTTGAAAAATTAAATATTTTTCACCCAAAATTCATTTTTCTTGCCCTAAAAAATCTTCTTGTAATGTGAAAAGTTGATATTTTCAAGTTCTTAAATCTGCCATCTTGGAAAATTGGAAAATATCTTGGGTTGAAAAATTAAAAATTTTATTCATAAAAATGTTTTTTTCAACCTCGAATACCCCTAGGTAATGTGAAAAGTTCTTTTTTATTCATAAATATGACAATTATCAATATTAAAATTTAAAAAAATGTATTTTTGTGATGAGGAGCTAGATTATTCGCTATCATTTTTAAATGTGCGTACCAAATGGGCTGCAAATTTAATCAGTTCGTCTTTGTCTCATTTGAGACCATCTGTGAAATTTTGAAGGCAATCAGTAATATAGTTAAGGAGCTATCGTGTTAACAAACTCGACAGTCTGTCGCGGGAATAGACTGAGCGGAGCTCTGAGCTTCGCTCAGTCTAACTAAATTCTTGTTCTTATTGGAGCCTGATCAGGCCCTAAATTCCACTTAAAATTATTTTAAGTCCCTAAATCGAAAATATTCTAAGTCCATTTTACCCCACCCCTCTCGCCACCCCCAAAAACGTCAATATATCACCCCCCCCCCTGTCGAGCCAAACTTTTTTAAATATCCCATCCAATGAACATGCTCTATGTTAAAAAAACTCTTGAATAAGGTAAAAAATTCAATTATAAGAGTTCCAACTAACCCTAGATAAACAAAAAAATTTAAATACATAATTATTTTATTCTTTATCAACACAGTAAATGATGAAATAATACATTGCAAAAAATAAATAAACATGTGAATTTAATAAATATAGAAAAAATTTAAAAAATTGGTATTAGAAGCAAAGCTTTCATTAAGTGAATAAATTTTGGTTCATAAAATTTAAAAATATGCCTTTTTTACTTATTTTATTTATTTAGATAAAACACAGATAAATCCACATAGCTTAATTGGATTATTTTTTTTCAAACCTGCTTGAATAATTTATATCAAAGAATCTTTATCATTCTAAGAAAATTGGAAATCCAACAAGTAATTTTGATATTTAAATTTGATTTTCAGATTATTTAATTACACCCACTTCTTCCATTCAAAAAATTCATCCTATAAATAATTATGGGCATATCCATTACTTTTCATACAAAAGTGTGCTTACCCATGACTCCGATCGGGCTCAAATTTTCAGGGGTGGTTTGAAGTAATAAAAAACTCAGCCAGTCAAAATTTCAGCCATTTTGCAGGACGGGTTGCCGAGATACAAGCTCTAAAAGGCCCAAAAATAGCTGTTTTTAGCCAATTTTAAAAAATTTACTGGGCTTCGAGGATTTGTCCAAAAAACATTCGGCTGGTCTCATTTTTTTCCTTGAACATTCAACTTTTACCAAAAATATTTTCAAAAAGTTTCATGGAGTTGATTTTTACTGGCATTGATTAACGTAAGATATAATTTATCGAAAAATGCTGATTTTTGAACTTGAATTGTGACTCAGCATCATTAGCTAAAGACTTTCGGTATAAGAAACTTCTTATACGTAAAAATTATTTTTTTGGGCCAAAAACTACCCGAATACATTGACAAAATAAAGTAAATTCTAAAGTAATTTGCCAAAAAAAAATAATTTTTGCATATAAGAAGTTTCTTTTTTGTAAATATTCGAATAGGCAGGAAAAAATTCGACAATTTAAAAAAAAAAATTTTTATTTTAAACCGAAAAATAAGCGAGTTATCATTATTTCGAGTTAGAATACTGTATAATGACCCTAAAAATGGGATTTTTGGAAAATTTTTTAAAAAATCTTAAAATGATGATAACTTGCTTATTTTTCGGTCAAAAATAAAAATTTTTTTTTTTAAATCAGCTGATTTTTCCCTGGCTATTCGAATATTGAAGAAGAAAAATTTTTTGGTTGACCCCTTAACCATTTATTGGCCGATATTGGTCCAATTATTACACATTTTCAGAGTCTTATATCTACGAACAGAAGCCAATACCATCGCCCAAGTTTTTAGGGAATTTTTTTTAATATCAAAAGAAGCTTTCCTGAAATTTTCAGCCCTTAAAGTGCTCAGAGAAAAATTTTGCAGACGATTAAAGTTGTTAAAAAATCGATATTTTCGGAAACAGCAAACTTTTAATTGCTTATATCTCCGGTCCCTGATAAGCTTTTTGAACGTTTATGGTCTCATTTGAAAGGTCTTTGATAGACGCTTTTAATGAAACCAACCGAAAGTCTTTAGCTAATGATGCTGAGTCACAATTCAAGTTTAAAAATCAGCATTTTTCGATAAATTATATCTTACGTTAATCAATGCCAGTAAAAATCAACTCCATGAAACTTTTTGAAAATTTTTTTGGTAAAAGTTGAATGTTCAAGGAAAAAAATGAGACCAGCCGAATGTTTTTTGGACTAATCCTTGAAGCCCAATAAATTTTTTAAAATTGGATAAAAACAGCTATTTTTGGGCCTTTTAGAGCTTGTATCTCGGCAAACCGTCCTGCAAAATGGCTGAAATTTTGGCTGGCTGAGTTTTTTATTACTTCAAACTACCCCTGAAAATTTGAGCCCGATCGAAGTCATGGGTGCGCACACTTTTGTATGAAAAGTAATGGATAGGCTCTTATACATATAATCAAATTTAGAAGATACTTTTAATTTTCTATTGAAAAGTTTTATATACTTTTTAGTAACATCTATCTATTTAATAAAAAAATTGAAATTATTTTTTCTGGTTTGAAAATAAATTATCAAAAATTTTTATACGATTTGAGAATAACATTTAAATTTAGATAATCTCTTCATAGTTAATTTTAAAAATTATAAAATCATAGAATATTTTAATGAAAATCAAAGTTACAGTTTTACAAGATTACAGGTGGCATTTAAGATTTATAATACAATGAAAATCAAAATTACAATCAGGTTTGTGTACAAAACTGTACATTATATAGCTATATCAAAAATTAAAATTATTATTAGTATTTTGGTAGCACTGAAAAATATTATATAAAATATTTGAATTTTTTTTTTACAGAAAACACTTTAAGAACTAATGATTTTTGTAATTAAAAAAAATCACTTATTGTAAAAAAACATTCATATATATTTAATAATTAAAATTTCTTATTTGAAATAATTTTTTGACCTAATTTTTTATATTAAAAATAATAAATTCTGGAATTTTTTTACATTTATAAAAATTTATATTTTAAATTTCAGTTGCTACTTCGTTGGCTTCATCCTTTTCTGTATTTTCTAGTCGTTCAGTTTGTCTTTTGTCAGTAATCTTTTGATCTTCTATTTCCTTTCTTATCTTTTCTCGCATCTCTAATTCTATCTTCTTTTTTTGGGCAATATCTTTTAAAACTTTTTGTTGTCTTTTTAATTCTTTTGCTTCTACTTTTTCCTTACGGCCACCCTGCTTTTCTGTGGCTCTAGGAAAATATGTTTTGCAGTTATCTTTATACTCTGTTTCGCTATATTTGTAATTATTTTCAGAATCAGTGAGGAAACCTAAACAAAAAATTTGCTTTTACATTTGGGCCTACGTATACGTACTATTAGCAGACTTTAGAATAATAGATATATATATATATATTTTATTTATATATGGGCGATTATTTCTCAACCCGGCCACCCCCCTCTATCCAAAAATGGTGGCAACTTAAAAAGATTTTGGTTTTCTCAAATTGATTGGAAAAGGGTCTAGTTTTTTATTCTCATTGGCCTTTTCAACTCTGTTAATCTACTGTGCCCATTTCAGGCACTGAGCGGAGGCAGGTCGACATTTTAAAAACAGAAAAATTGAAATAAAAGTAGATTAGCGGTAAGTTTTTTAAAATTTTTTTCTCTTAAAAGTTGTTATTTATTAAAACAAAGAAAATGAGACCTCTTGCGTGGTATCTGGTTGATTTCTTAAAAAGTTTTGTGGGTGCTATGTAGTTTTTAAATTTGGGTAAAAAACGGCTACTTTGACTGATGATATCTCTGAACCTACATATCCAAAATAAAAAAGTTTTAGTGCAAAATGGCGGTCTTTTGATACATAATAAGTGTACCAAATATCAAGGGATTTGATTGAGTAGTTTAGGATTTAGCAATTTTAAGGGTAATTCTGAGACAAATTTTGGCCCATTTTTTTAAGAGACTTAATACCCGAAAATTGCTAAATCCGAAACTACTCAATCAAATCCCTTGATATTTGGCACACTTATTATGTATCAAAAGACCACCATTTTGCACTAAAACTTTTTTATTTTGGATATGTAGGTTCAGAGATATCATCAGTCAAATTAGCCGTTTTTTACCCATTTTTAAAAACTATATAGCACCTACAAAACTTTTTAAGAAATTAACTAATTACCACGCAAGGGGTCTCATTTTCTTTGTTTCAATAAATAACAACTTTTTAGAGAAAAAAATTTCAAAAAACTTACCGTTAATCTACTTTTATTTCAATTTTTCTGTTTTTAAAATGTCGACCTGCCGCCGCTCAATGCATAAAATGGGCACAGTAGATTTACAGATTTGAAAAGGCCAATGAGAATAAAAAACTAGACCCTTTTCCAGTCAATTTGAGAAAACCAAAATCATTTTAAGTTGCCACCATTTTTGTACAGAGGGGGGTGGCCGGGTTGAGAAATAATCGCCCATATATATATATGGAGCGCGAAAGGAGCGCTTGCGCGACGGTTAGAATACAAGTGTAAATTTTATCAGTTATTATTTTTTACCAAAGATTATTATTTAAGACATTTTTAATAGTGAATTTTCGTATTTCAACGTTATTTAATAAATTTCTCATCTAATGTGCAATTAAAAATCAGTGTCAACTCTAATTAAATATATTTATTTTACACAAATAAACCTAAGAAATTCTAACCTATAATCGACGTGCAATTTTAGTAACATCAAGTGCTTTACATGTATATAGTGCATATTGAATAATTGTATTTTTCTTTTCATTCTTAAATACATCCAAGCTGTTAAAGTGTTTTGCCTACAGTGATAGTGCATACTATTATCATCAATTCACAAGTGCATTCTCAGCCATAATCATAATAATAATCATCTCGCGGTGTGTTGTTATATTTTTTTTTTTTTCTGGCGGATTATCATTTAAGACAATTACCATCTGAGTATTATTTATAACTCTCTTTTCTATCATAAGATGGCACCTACTGACAATAACATCGTTAATATTAAACACACACGCGTTTATAAATTATGCAGAACTTGTAATCTACAAGGAAAAAAGGGTAATGCACTCGTCATATGCACCACATGCACTAAGCATGTGCATTCAAATACCAGCTGTTCTACAAAATCAAACATCACAGGCAAAACTAACACTAATAATGATAACAGTGATGTAAAACACCAATACATATGCAATGCATGTAAAGCTAAGCGCAAGTCAGGTTATACGACTCCCACCATCCCTACCACAAGTCGTAGTAGTATTCAACTGATATCTACAACAAGAAGGCGTGGCTCCGCCTCACAAGTCACCACACCTTCGCTCTCTTCTAAACATAGTAATAAGCGGACTACGGGGAGTGGCATGCCTCCAAGCAAACAGAACTCTATCTGCAGTGCCTGTACATGCAACATTCCAGCTCATCTCGACCTACAGCAGCAAATTGAAAAAATTAACGAGAAAATAAGCGAATTAAACATCACTCTTGCTAATAATAATACCACAATGAACTTTCTAAAGCAAGAAAATCAACGTTTAGCTGCTCATATTCAGGAATTGCAGAACTGTCACTCTTCTTCATCTTTATTTGACACAACTTCTAAAAATAGACAAGTTAACCAGACAAGCCAAAGCAGTAAATATAACAATATCGTCAATGTTAATAAAAATAATAGTTTTAATTTTAATAATGATAATAGTACCTTACCTAATTATAATAACTCTAATTTATCTCATAATAACTATAATAGCTGTAAGGATAATTTAATGTTAGGTCCATTTTCTAGTCATGAAAATATTAATTTTAATAGCACAATTTCAAATTCTAGCCATTGCAATAATAGTAATAATAATAATAGTAATAATAATGATAATAATAATAATAATAATAATAATATTAATAGTCACACAATTAATAAAAACAATTCAAAAGGTAACAGTGATTTGGACAACATAACTAAGCTGACTGACATAAAATTATACTCTGACATAGAGGCACCTTTGACATATGATAAACGCGATCATATCTCAGAAATCAGAACGTATGGTGCTGACCAGATTCAGAGAAGAGAATTATTTGTACCGGGCTTCATGTTTATTAATAATGAGATCAATTTACATTGTATAGCATATTCAATAGTAAAGACACTAGTTCCTTCTCTGCATCAGTCAGATGTTTGCGCAGTACGTTCTTTTCTATTCAAGTCTTTGCACACTGACAGAGAATCAACATCTAAATGCACATCGTTTATCATAACTTTAAAAAGTTCCGAAATCGCCAAAACAATAATGCATGCTAAAAAAACAGTTAATTATTTTTCGACAAAAGATATCGACAGACAATATCTAAACTCGGAAGTGGCCATTGCGTTACCGGACAAGAAAATTCTCATTAATGAAGTCTTGTCATCTTCTGAACGTACCCAGTATAACATCATAAAGAATGCTGCTAAAACTTTAGGGTTTCAATTTGTGTGGTATAACAATGGCGACTTCCTAGTAAGATGGCGTAACAAAATGAGAACCCACTCTGTCAGAACAGAATCTGACCTGCATTCTATTGTACGGTTCAACAATGATATTTACATTAGACAACCCCAACAACCAAGTTACACTCAAATAGCAAATAGGAATAGACAGAACAATGACACGGCACCAAATACAACAAAATGACTAGACATACATACACGGACTACTATAAAAACTAACAATCATCCCCTAAAAGTAGGTTTCTTGAATGCAAACTCTCTAAAAAAGCATATATGGAACATACGTGAGTATCTTACAAATGATAACTCTTATGACGTGTTTTGCATTTCGGAGACAAGATTAGGGTATGATGTTAGTGACCATGTCATAAATATAAAAGGTTACAGTGTTGTACGTCAAGACCGAAACACACATGGTGGTGGTATTCTCATGTATATTAAGGACAATTTCAAAGCCAAAATTTTATGCTCATCATTGACTGAGCAGATTGGAAAACCTCTTAAACCAGAATTTCTCTTCTGCTCTGTCTGGGAGGGAAAGTCTGCTCCAACACTTGTAGCCTTAATTTACCGCCCACCAGATGTTAGCATCAAGTCTGATCAAAATTTTATTGACCTGTTGACAACACACTGCTCAGACTTCAGCCATAAGGTTGTCATAGGGGACTTAAATGCTGACATGCTTGACACAAATAAATCTGACACTAAGTACCTAAACAACATTATGACGGACTTGGCACTAAAATTGGTTGATACTGGTGACTCACATCATACCACTAATAACAGTACCTGGATAGATGTTATCTTTGTTGATAACTATGACAATATTCTAAGTAAAGACAAGCTGTCTGCCAACTATCCTAATAGACATGATATAATTTCAGTCACCATCGACGTATTTTATCCAGATCCACCGGACATGACAGTAACTTACAAACCGATTAATAACATAACCTTGCATGACTTGAACTCACATCTAAAAAAACTTGACTGGACCACATTAACATGTAAGGGTGACGATTTTGATATTAATGAAGGTATTCTGACTCTCACAAATAACATTCATAAAGCAATAGACGAACTGGCTCCAGAAAAATCCTTACGACCTTCAAAAGCAAAATATCCTTGGTTAAATTCAGATCTTCGCCTATTAAAATCGAAATGTGACGCTACTAGCAGACGTTACCACAGAACTGGGTGTAAAAAATACCTTAATGAATTTCTGAATCTTGCTAATGAATATGAGGAACAGTCAGAAGTTGCTCGCTGTGCCTATATGCATAATCGCATATGTACCACCTTAGATGACGGAAAAAACTTCTGGGTTGAGATGCGCAAGCTTGGCCTCATACCTACAGTCAGTGATGCCCTTCACGGCTTCTCTCCTGAGGAGCTTAACACATATCTATCAAGCATTTGCATTTCTCCCATTGAGGACCCCACTATCTCTAACAGCATTATTGATGGTGCACCCCTTGAAGGATTTACTTTCAAGGAGGTGACCAATAATGATGTAATTCTGGCTGTGTCTCATTTCAGTTCTCAGGCAAAAGGTGATGATGGCATCCCTCAAAGAATCATCGCTAAGTCATTACCTTCCACAGTTAACCATCTTACCAAACTGTTTAATGTTTCTTTATCAAAAGGTATATTTCCAACCGAGTGGAAAAAATCGCGCATACTGGCTATTAAGAAATGCTCGATCCCATCATCGCCTTCTGACTTTCGACCCGTGTCATTGCTTTGCTTTTTGTCAAAGGTTCTCGAGAAGTTAGTTCATGACCAAGTGGTTAGCTACCTTTCTAAATCAAATATCTTAGATAAATTTCAAACTGGATTTCGGAAACATCATAATACCCAATCAGCTTTAATTAAATTAACAGATGATATACGCATGGGCAATGAAAGGAAGCTAGCCACAATACTTTTGCAATTTGACTTCTCGAAAGCTTTTGACAATGTGTCTCCTTCAATACTGCTTAGAAAGCTCCGAGATGCAGGTTTTTCAAGACTAACCCTGAGTTGGTTCTGGTCATATCTCTGTGGTCGATCCATGTGTGTAGCTTCGGGAAGTTCCGTCTCTGATTACTGTGACATAAATATCGGTGTACCACAAGGTTCAGTATTAGGACCTCTGCTCTTTTGCATTTACATGAACGATATTCGGAACTTCCTAGATGCAAGCACGTTTAGATTATTATATGCGGATGACCTGCAGATCTACGTCCAGGTTCCGACTAATCAAATACAACAGGGAGTCCTAAGACTTTCCGAATCAGCTAAGGCCATAGCGGTGTGGGCGGAATCAAATCGCCTGAAGCTGAACACTAGCAAGACACAGGCAATCATTTTCGGTTCCCCTAACACAATAAAGATATTTGATGAGCTAAATATCGAGCAAATAATAGTAAACCACAGTGGTGACTGTGTCTCGTTTGTTAATGAAGTAAAAAGCCTTGGAGTAATTCTTGACAGGACACTTTCTTGGCAGCAACAAATTAAAAACGTAACAAAGAAAGTCAATAGAGCACTATACGGGCTCAGAATTATTAAACCATGCACATCTCAAGCCCTACGTAAGAGACTGGTAGAAACGTTAGTAGTCCCGCACATGGACTACTGCAACGTAGTGTACTCTGACATCAATAACCAGCTAGCTGACCAACTACAAAGACTGTCAAACTCATGTATACGTTACATTTTCGGACTAAGACGACATGACCACATCACATCTTTCAGACGACAACTTAACTGGATGAGTACAAA
Source organism: Anagrus nilaparvatae (assembly GCA_022575985.1). NCBI lineage: Eukaryota > Metazoa > Arthropoda > Insecta > Hymenoptera > Mymaridae > Anagrus > Anagrus nilaparvatae. Next base: position 4,888,365 of record JAKSXM010000237.1, on the reverse strand, counting down.
AACCCGAACCGACTACTTTGCATCATTAACCCTGTACAGACTAATACGCATGAAGGAACCACGTTTTCTCTTATCATTATTTGAACCGTATAAATCTGATAAACCATCTCGCGGTGTTCGCAAAGACTTGAAAATACCATCATCTATAATAACTGACTGGGGTATAAACTCCTTCCAAGTAAAATATGCTCATTTTTGGAATAATATTCCACCGTGTATACGCGATCTACATTCATTTACACGTTTCAAAAAAAGTATCAGACAACATCTATATAGTAGAGACTTATAAATTTTTACTTGTAACTTTGATATGTCATGAATTCTATAATTTGACCGCCTCGTTTTCTCTTAGTTTAACTCAAAGATTTGACCAAAATCACTTTTATCTTTTAATTTTTAATTTTATATTCTATTTATTTTTCAATTATCCAATCATGTACTTTAAATTATATCATTACAGAAAAATTTATTTATTTATTTGTGTTATAACTTATTAAATTCTAATTAATTGTATCCTAACAGAGAATATTCATTTTATTTTATTGTATTTTTATTTTTTATTTTTGTGTTATATTGTATTAAATTTATTGTATATATTATTATATTGTATATTTATGTAAATAATTGTATATTATGTATTAAAATTTTTTAATTTTGCTTTGGTAAATAAACGACGATAATAATAATAATATATATAAATGTGATTTAAAAAATTGCCTTTAAAAAATTCTATATGACTTTTTTTTAAAAAAAAGTCATATAGAATTTAAGTAACTGGGTGAATATATGTAAAATATGTATCTTATTTACCAATAAAGTTTCATTTTACAAATTCACCGCTAAATTAAACTCTTTCAACTACTCCTACCAATTAAATAGGTTTCTTACTTATGGGACTAAAAGTTCGTTTTCAAAGAGCTCATGTATTTGGTTACTAATATAAAGTGATTAAATTAGCTATAATATTAGAATTCTCATTTTTGGTATATGACATCTGATTTCTCTCGGTAATTAAATAATTTCAAGTATGTTTTACTGCTAGGCTTTACATTTAGAAATTTGAATTCTTTAAATATAGCTTACTTTTAAATAATCTTGAAAAGTTGGTTTCCCCAAAAGGAAATTTATTGGACTGTGTTCTACCAGTTAATGTCATTTTTTGCTGTAAACTTATATGAAAAAAGGCATCCAAAATGCTTGAAAATTGTTTGTATTCCTTTTTTTAATGTTTTGCATTGTGTTTAAACCATGCTCCCTAAAAACAAAAATACATTTCAGGCATGTTATTTTATTGATTTTATAAATATAATAAAATTAAGTTAAATTTTTAGCACATTACCAATACTACTTGTAACTCTTCATAGTTCTCTGCTGTTTCATGAAACATCCTATCCCATTTTTTAAAATCTTCTAACACCATAATGGTATAGATTTGCTATACCCATTCGCTATACTCATTTTCTGTTTCGCTATTATTTGTATTATTTATAATGTCTGCCACTATATCAATGTGTTTTTCAACGCATCTTGACAAGCTGATTGTTTTAATTTGACTCCATTAATTACTTCTGAATGGAGGAAAATTACATTCAATTACTGTGTCAAATAATTCTTGTTTCCTTAAAATTCTCCTATTAGATGTTACTAACCAGTGGCTATGAGCTAGTTCATAAGTTTTGTCAGTTATAAACTCTACTATATGATATGTTTTATAATAAATGCTAAAAAGAAACATAATAATACATTTTAAATAAACCAATGTTTTAGAAAAAATTTTATTTGTATTACCTTTTTTGTGGGTCAGCCATTTTTATAGTAACTACGTTCAAAACATAAGCAAAAACTCTAATTATACACCTACTATAATTTTTCTACAATTTAGAGGGTACACTGTACAATATAATATTAGTTGATTCTTTTATTATTAACAACTTTAACCTTATTAAAAATTATTAATCTGTAAATTAATAAATAGAAATCTATTTTAAATAACTTAACCAAAGCTAATATAAAATTATATAGTTAAAAGTTAAAATAAAGTTAAAATCCTTTTTGGCACTGAACTTTTATCAATCACGCTGTAATATCATAAGGCCCCGTTTACAGTTTACACGAGGGCCGAATTCAAGGGTTAAGTTGACCTAGGCTCTAGAGCTATGAATACTTAATGGTGGTGGTGATTTGCCGTGTAAACGCTCCCTTACCGGCCAGGTTTAAAATTATTTTCTAATTAATACTTATTTTTTTTTTTTTTTTTTTTTTTTTTTTTGCGTAGGAAGTGGAGAAATGAATTACGCATACTGATCAGCATCCGAACTGACAGTTATGTGGGGCTTGACCTACTTTGCCTATACCCACTAAAACTCCACTCCCTTCCTACCTTATGCGAGCCTATCCCGGGACCGTTTTCACATTACTTCAGGACAGGTTCAAGGCCATTTAGCTCTATTCATGAACTCCATCTTTTGACTTGCATCCACTGACTCGCCAGTCTGGTTAAGGACTCCGTCATTCCATCTGGTTGAAATTTCGTCTTTATGTACTGTCATCTTTAATAAAATATATGTTAGCTAAAAATATACGTTAATTCTCATTATCATCAAAAAGAAGGTTAATAAATAAATAAATAAATAAATATATATAAATAAATAAATAAAAATTATCCTACCATCTACTATTGCTTGCGGTATCAAAAGTAACTGCAGGGATGATAGTATGTTAGTACAACAGCTGCAGTCATCAGGATAACCGCAATAGGTCTTAATATTAGCCTATACCTTGGACTTCAAGTTTTTTGGTGCGGAGTATGTACTCCACATACTGGCCAATTTCGGACCATACTTCTTCATTTCGAAGCATCAGGCCAACCACATTTTCAGGTGTGATTTGACCGATGTTAGCTTCTAATTGAAACTTTTTAGCAGCCCACCTATCGCATTTGAAGAATGTGTGTTCCGGCGTGTCGTCTTTGCCAGGACAGTATATACATTCAGCACTATTCATCTTCTGGATCCGAAAGAGGTAGGAGCAAAAAAGTCCATGTCCGCTTAGGAATTGGGTCAAAAAATAATTAATGTCCCCATGCTCTCTATTTATCCAAGGTAATATCTCTCCTATCAACCTCTTGGTCCATTTGCTCATCGCGTAGTCAGTCCAACGTTCCTGCCAATCGCTTAGGCTGATCTGGCGCGAAGTAGCCTTCGCACGGTCAATACCTTCCCTCTCTTTGTTCAGATAGATATACTGTCTCTCAAGAGCCAGCAGATCTATCGGGATTACCCCAGCAATGACTAGAGCTGCCTCCAACGACACTGTTCGATAGGCACTGGAGATTCGCGGGGCTCCTTGCCTCTGCACGCTCGTAAGCTTAGACGCATAAGTGACCTTCTTTATGCAGTCGGCCCATACTTCTGCACCATACAGTAGTATGGAGTGGGTTTCCGATATAAGAAGCCTGCGCTTTCCGGTCCTAGGTCCGCACGTATTTCTCATGAGCCTGCTTAGCGCAGCAGTCAGCCTGGCAGCCTTCTCCGTGCTTCTCAGAATCTGTGCCTTAAACGTCAGCTTCGTGTCCAGCAGCACTCCCAAATACTTTAAGTGTTCCTTCGTTTCTATCCTATCCTCCCCAATACATATTGATATAATAGTCTCAATATGCTTACGGGTGAATAGGACAATCTCAGTCTTCGCCGTTGCAAGCTTTAGGCCGTGGTCTTCCATCCAGTAATTTACCCCATGCATTGCCTGATTCAGTTTCTCCATGGCGATTTTTTCACTTTTTGCCGTAATTACTAGGACCAGGTCGTCCGCGTAGCCTACAGTAAAAGTGTCAGCTGGCATCGGTAGCCTTAGTACCTGATCGTACATGATGTTCCATAGATCCGGTCCAAGGACCGATCCTTGAACTGCACCTGCAGTTACTTTCCTCACTCTTGTTCCTTGTGCAGTTTCAAAGATTATTTCCCGATCACTCAGGTAGCTGCTGATTATTCTTCGCAGGTATTTTGGCACCTGGAAGTTCCTGAGTCCCTCCATGAAGTCGCTCCACCTTGCTGAGTTAAAGGCATTTTTTACATCGAGGGTCACTAATAGCGTGATCTTTCTCGAATAGTAATTACCAGTCTGTGCGTTGTCGATGGCCCGAACAATACTGCTTATTGCATTGATTGTTGACTTCCCTCGGCGAAATCCGTATTGTCTAGGAGATAGATCTCACGCAGTTTCTACGGCCCTCAGTATCCTTGGCTGTAGCATCTTCTCGTAATTTTTGCCGGCTGTATCGAGTAATCCTAGAGGGCGCCAAGAGTTTGTCAGTCTAGGGTCCCCTTTGCTCTTACTGATAAGGACCAGTCTTGCTCTTTTCCAGAGTTTACTGAAGATGCCCGCACGTGTACAAGTATTGTACATACATAAGATGAGTTTTGGGCATTCGTGCGCAGCTATCTTCAGTATCTCCTTAGGTATCCCATCAGGACCTGGTGCTTTACCGTTCTTGAGAGAGTCCACCGCTGTGAAGAGTTCCTCCTCCGTAAATTCGGGGAAAGCCTCATCATTTTCACCCAAGTCATTTTCCTCCTCCCTCTCCGCGTGGGTAGGGAAAAGTCCGTCAACTATAAGCCTAACCTCGTCTTCGTTCATAACACCACTTGCGGAAAGAGCACCGATTCTCTTGGTGACTATCTTGTACCCAAGACCCCATGGGTCATTATCAACCTCGTTACACAAAGCTATCTCGCATGCTCTTTTGCTTCTCCTAACAGCAATTCTCAGCTTTTTCTTGACCTGCTTATGCTCTGCCATCAGCTCAGCAGCGTCTGTTCTGTTCCTTGCACGTGTTGCTCTTCTTCTTGTAGTTAAGCTTTCACTCCTTAGACGATCTATTTCAGCATTCCACCAGTAGGCTGGTGGTCTTCCATCACGGGTCCGTTTTTTTGGCATGGCTTTGTTACATGCTTTTTCCAGCAGCGTCATGATTCCCTTAACTATATCCTCTGCATCGTCAGTATTTCCTGGTCTAATTGCTTTCCCTAGGATAGCAGTCTCTCCTCTTCTAAGCGTGTTCACCAAAATTTCGCGGTTTAACCGCTTGATGTTCCATCCGCAGCATTTCTGTGCTTCGTCTCTTCGTGTCAGCCGCCGCTCATCATGCACTTCAAAAGAAATATATTGGTGGTCGCTCGCTGAGAAGTCCTCTAGGACGTTTATTAATACTTATTAGGTAAAATGAAATTTGTTTTAAAATCATTGTTGATTGTAGTATATTAATTAATCAGTAAAAAATAAAAGAGTCAACTTTAAAAAGGTTTTAATTTTATTACCTTACACCCTAACAATGAAATAACCCTCTCTAAGCCAAGACTCGAACTCATAGAAAAAAAGAGCTTCGTTTTAAAGAGAAGGAAAGGGTTTAAAGAAAATATTTTATAAAAAAACAACATCATTTAAATATCCAACAGCCATATATTTATTTTTGTATTACATTTTTTTCTTCTTCTTCATATTTTATAATAATAATAAATATAAATAAGAAAAAACAAATGCTATAATTATAAATTAAGCATTTTTCATACATATTTTATACTTTTTTCATAATTATAGCGATAACAATTTTTTATTATAAAATAATTGTATAATAGTAGTCGTACATTTTAAAACATAAAATTATATATCAAAAAGAAATAAACATTTTAATAGAAATAAAAAACAAGAGATTTTAAAAATTTGTCGTTATGTAATATATAAATTTATTTTTTAATGTAGAAAATTATTTTTTTATTATTTTCTTATTTATAAAAAATAAGAATGTTAAATAAAAATATAACGATCAGAATGGAACAAATTTTTTTATGAAATGTTATCTTTATTTCATTGACGTTTCGAAAGTCTAGCTTTCCTTGTCAAAATCTGAAAAATACATTTGAGTTATATAAAAATTTTTTTAAAAACAATTATGTACACTTTTTTATAATATTAGAAAAACTTTTAAATTTAATAAGTCTAGAAAAAGAGTTATTATGTAAAAAAAGGGGGAAAAAGGAAAAACCTGCTTATTACATATGTAAATTATGAACTACCACTTATAAATTATACTATTTTTTTAAGTGTTATGTTATATATGTGTATACATTTACAAAATATCTGTTCTATGTTATATGACATTAACTTTGATTTTAATGTAGTTTCTTTGAAATTGGCTGAGTAATACGAAAATTTTTTATTTAAAAATAATATTTATGTATAGATATATATGAAGGACTAGTTTTTATTACTTCAATTTTTTAAAGGGGAAGTTTTTAAAAAATAAAGAATCTTTTTAACCGTTGACGTTAAAAAACTTTTTTATTTTTTAATTTTTATTTTTTATTGACATGTTTGAACTTGAATTTATTGAAAATCTTTTTATTGAAAAAAATTTTTTGGAAAAGTATATTTACAACCCTATTTTTTGTTTTTATTAGAGGAAAAGTGTAAATTCAAATTTTTCAATTTGAAAATAATTATTTTGGGTAAAAAAAATTTTTTTTGGAAGGTATATAATTTTAATAAGGATCAAAAGAAAAATATTTTTTTATAAGAATTTTTAAGTTCTAATTGGTAATATGTTAGCGTCTTTTAACTCGTTTTTTTATCAGATTGATAGTGTTTTTTAAAAAATATTTTAAATGTTGAGTGTCTTGTTTACGATTAAGAGTTTTCTTATGGATTTGAATGTGTGTCATTTCAGAGAAGGTTCTTTTATAATAATTTGATTCGGTATCTATTATTGTCGTTTCGTTAAAGTCAAAATCATGGTTGGTATGCAATTGATGTTTGTAAAAAACGGAATCTTTGTGTTTATTATCGTAATCTGTTTTATGCTCTACAATACGTTTTCTTAATTTACGTTCTGATTGGCCTATATATACGTAGTCACAGTTTTTACATTTTATTTTGTAAACTATGTCCCTGGTTTCTATTTTTTCAAGTTTGTCTTTACCGAGTTTTATTAGGTTATTGAATTTATTAATATTTTTATTAATGATAATAACGTTAAGATTTTTTAGATTATTAATAATATTTTGGTTTAAGTATTTATAAAAGGGTAATATTATCCAATCTATTGAATTTACTTTATCGTTTTTTTGTACATTATTATTTTTTAAATGACAAATTCGTTTATTGATGTATTTATTTATGAAATCCGACGGGTAATTATTGCAAATCAAAATTTTTTTTGTAATTTGAATGTTATCATGTTGGAATTTTTTGTCTGACAAAAGTATGCAATTGTCGATTAAGTTATACACCATTGCTATTTTTTGGTGAGTTGGATGGTGAAAATGAAAATTTAAATAGCGTCCTGAGTAGGTATTTTTGCGATACCAATTGGTAGAAGCAAAAGAATTATTGTTTCTGGCTATTATTGGATAATTATATTATTAATAATATATGTTTATTTATATAACGAATTTATGTTTTATTAACACTGAAAATCTTTTTGTGATTCTGCGCACTTGGACCGTTGATCACGGCACTTAATCCCCAGGCTGAGGTAGAACAATGATTTTGGTGGCCTCAGCCCCAAATTAATAATTTTACATTCTGAATTTAGGTTTCCATCATTACTATTTTTTTGGTTAGTCAAAATAACAAAATATTAGGGTTATAGTAACTTAGCTTTAAAAGGAAAATAATCCTGAAAATTATTCTACTTGACTATTGTTATATTACCAAATTACTATATACAGCAGATATAAAAATATGGATAAATTTTTTTTTTTTAACAACATTTAAAATCTGTAGAAATAATCCTAAAAGGTAAGTTTAAAAAACTAATTATTATTTGTATTTAAATTAAGAGGTTATTATTATTTGCAGTATTTTTATTTATTTCATACATATATACAATGTATAGGTATATATTGTATATGATATAATTCAAAGTTTTTATGCTCCAAATTTATTTAAATCCCTAATTGTTTATGTTTTGAACATTCGCCTTTTTTTTAGAGGATGGAATAACTGATGCAAATTTTTATTGTCTGCAAGATGATTATCTTGAAAACAAAATCAAAGATCATAAGATTTTAATAAGTTTTTTGTCCTCTTATTTTTTTGAAAAAGGAAACATGTCATCACAAATCATTGAAAACGAGTTAATTGACTTAAGTATTGTCAATGAATCAGAATCAAACAATCCCTCAAATAAAAGAAATATTATTGATATTGAAGATGATGAAACCGCGGAAAATACTCATATTACAAAAAAAACTCGTAATGATAACGAATTAGATTCTGAAAATAACAATCAAAATATCAGTATTATTAAATAAATAATACTTTTAAATATTAATTCTCTTATTTTAACAACATAATTTTTTTTTTAGGTGAAATTATTTTTAACTACGATAATGAATTATTTATTTTTTTAAGTGAAGATTTATTTGGAAATATCCTAGGCAACTACTGTGCTTATAAAATAGTTTATTTTACGCAATTAAAATATTTGGTTCTAAAAAATGAATTAAATAAAAATCCTATTTTTTACAAGTAAAAATTTTACGAAATTAAATACTCTCTTTTAAACTATTGAAAAAATATATTTAAAAAATTGCAAATGTATAATAATATTAATTCTTAAAAATTCTAAGTAGTTTAAAAACCACGCGGCTAGACTGCTTTGCTTGAATTTTCAAGCAGCTACAGTTCAAAACGTGCCACTTTACTATAATTATTATTTTTTTTTTTTTTTTTTTTTAAGGGAAATATGTGAATCTTACATCAGCCATGGAGTGTTTGCGGGCCTTAAAGACCCGCAAATTTCCATGACCACCCAATTGTACAAAGTGTACAACTGGGAGACCACCAGCGAACGCGGTCGCCGGCTACGCCCCAGATTCTTACTGGATAGACACACTTTAAACCCCCCGCGCTTGTTTGTCCCAAACCGGAACTCCCTTTTCAGGTATCACTTCAGTTTGGAACGCGCAGCCTAGGCAGCTGGCCGCTGCCTTCCCACCTGCATAGGGGCAGGAGAGCTCTCTACGATAGAAAGCCCTCCTCCTTCTTCTGCAACAAGGTGGTCCTTACGTACTCTGCTACTTTGTTCCAGTTTTCGGAACTCTGTAGCATTTCCGGGACCACCGTCTCCGGCCTCCAAATCGGGAAGGGCGGGTGCCCCTCCAAGTAGCGAACACATTCGAAAAATGTGTGCTCTACTGTATTATCCACGCCCGGACAGTGCAAGCACTCCTTTGTTGCCACCAATGCCAATGCTTCAACATGACACGGAAGTACCCGTGTCCAGTTAAGAACTAAGGTAGAAATCCACCTCCCCATGCTGTCGTCCCATCCATGCCTGCAGGTCTGAGATCAGTCTGCGCGTCCACAGGGCATTTTTCTCTTGGTTCTTTTTCCATCGTTTCTTCCATGCTTTCATAGAGTTGAAACGGGCGCGAGTGGAAGCCACTTCGCACTCTTCTACGCTCTCGTAGATGAATTTCCGCTCCAACGCTAGCAGGTCAATGGGTATCACCGAAGCAACAACCTGGATCGCCTCTAGAGATACCGTGTGGTATCCACAGGCGATCCTTACTGCCGCCTGCCTCTGTACCGACGATATTTTTCGTCTGTACTTGGCAGTTTCTGTGGTCTTTGCCCAGACTTCTGATCCGTAGAGCAGGAAAGAGTTGACGACTGACATCAGGAGCCTCCGCTTCCCTGGTTTGGGTCCCCCAATGTTGGCCATGAGCCTTGACAGGGAGGATGCGGCCGACGCTGCCTTTTCACACGACCTCTGAAATTGCTCCCAGAAGGTCACCTTGTTATCAAGCTGAACTCCCAGGTATTTCACCGATGTTCTGGTTCGGATCGTGTGAGGGTTTCCGCCGTCGTCGATAATTACATCGAAGTTGGTAGGAACCCTTCGATGGGTCAGCAGTACGATCTCCGTTTTTGGGATCGCAAGCTGGAGCCCGTGATCGCCCATCCAGAGGTTGATCCGTCTTATGACTAGATTTAACCTCTCCTGGGTCACTTCCATGTCCCTGCCAGTTATGGTCAGGGCCACGTCGTCGGCGTACCCGATCAGGGAAACTCCTTCCGGGAGGTGGACGCGCAACAAGCCATCGTAAAAGGCATTCCACAGGTCCGGTCCGAGAACCGAACCTTGCGCAATGCCTGCACTCAAAACCCTTTCACGCCTACCGTCCAGCGTGTCGTAGAGCAGTCTCCGGTCCCGCAGGTAATCCTTTGGTACGCTACCCAGATACCTGGGTATCCGGAAATCGTACTCGAGGGACCGGATCATGTCATCCCACCTGGCCGAGTTGAAAGCGTTTTTGACGTCCAGCGTTACCAGAAGGACGTCCTTGCGAATTGCAGGCCGCTTTTCCCTCTCAGCCTCTACGGTATCCACGACACGCCGAATGGCGTCTATCGTGGAATGCCCTTCACGAAAACCATGCTGCTCCTCAGAGAGACCACCGCCCTCCTCGATTGGCCTTCTGAGCCTTGCCCGGAGCAAGCTCTCCATCACCTTACCAATGGTATTTAACATACACAAAGGTCAGTAAGATGATGGAGAGTCCGGGGCTCCCCCCTTGCCCTTGTTCAAGAGCACGAGACGTGCCACCTTCCACTGCTTTGGGAATACTCCAGCCACCAAACAAGCATTGAACATGCTTAACAGGATACCAGGGATTACTTTGACCGCTCTTTTGAGCACTTCCGCCGGTATCCCGTCCGGCCCCGGCGCCTTGCCATTTTTCATGGCCTTTATGGCCTTGACCATCTCGCCTTCGCTGAACAGCGGCACTTCCTCCCTGGGTATCACCTCAACCGGGTTTTCCCGGATGGGCCTTTCAGGGAAGAGAGCTCCGACGATCCGTTCAGTCGACGCCGCGTCCATCATGTTATCGGACCCCCGTTTCAATTTGCCCATTACGACTTTGTAACCTAGGCCCCAGGGGGTCCTTGTTTACGTCTTCGCGTAATGAACGCAGACATTGAGCCTTTCTTTGACGGATGGCCTTGGCCAGTCGGTGTTTGGCGTCCTTGTGTACCTGGGAGTGTGCAGCAGCTTCGGGTCTGTCCCGTGCTCGTTGGGCCCTTCGTCGCGTCCTGTGGCATTCCTTTCGGAGCTCAGCTATTTCGGGAGTCCACCAGTACACTGGTTTTCTCCCTTTCCAGGGCCTGCGGCTAGGCATCGAGGCATCGCAAGCCCCGCGTAATAGAGACGTTACTTTCTTAACCAGGGTTTCGGCCTCTCGTGGGCTTGTAGCCCCTCCTCGCCAAGCGGGGATCGACGCTGACTCGATTCGAAGGTATTCCTCGAATCTGTCCTCGTCGATCTTTGAAACGTTCCAGCCAAGGGGACGCCTCCTGTAGGGAGGACGTTGTGAGTTTCCTTCCATTACCCGGAAGGCAATGTAGTTATGATCGCTACCATTGTAGCCATCCATCACCCTCCAGTCGCCTATTCTCCAAGACGCAGCTTCTGTTGCGAAGGTTATGTCTGGGATAGAGATACCCCACCCTGCCCTCTCGTAGGTGGGCCTGTTTCCTCTATTCTGGACCACTAGTTTGCATCTAGCAGCCATTTCGAGTACCATTTGTCCCCTTAGGTTGGTCGTCGGCATGCCCCACTCTAGGGCCCTGGCATTGAAGTCTCTGCCAAGGATAACGCCACCAGTTGCCGCCCGTACCGTGTTCTCGATGCTGGCTAGCTTTGCAGCGAGCACCTCGGAGCTGTCGTTAGGGGAGAGATAACAACTTATATAAGTCGTTTCTCCGCACTTGGCCCAAACGTGGCAATTCCCTTTTCCTGTCTGGGATAGGGACGTTTGGGCTCTGCCTCGAAGCCATATTGCGCAGCAGAGAGCGTCATCGGAAACCCAGTACTTGTGGTTCATGTTGTAAGATTGCTCGCTTAGTAAGAGGATATTTGAATCTTCTTCGCGGGCAATCTGCTCCAACAGTGCACCAGCTTTCCGGGCATGTCTCATGTTCCCTTGGAGAACTTTGATCATTTCCGATGACACCTGTTTTTCGCCACAGCCAGAGCCTCCCGGTAACTGGGGCAGTTTCCCTCTCCTGGATAGTGCTCCGTGGAGCACTTATCCTTTCTGAACTTGCAGAGGAAGCACTTAGGCTTATCCTTGCTGCATTCTGCCCTTTTATGTCCATCTTCGCCACATTTAAGGCACGCCTTGCTTCTGTCCGGACCTTTACAAACATACTGACTATGCCCGTAGCCCAGGCATTTGAAACAGCGCCTTACGTCCGCGCGAAGTCGCACCCTGCTTGATGCCCAGCCAATCTGGATTTTACCCTTTTTGGCCAGGCGTAAAGCGTCCGCTTCCAAGACTTCCACAATGGCCATCTGGCCAGTCGTGCTTTTGGTTTTGGAAATGCTATCTACGAGAGAGTCACCATTTTCAATGCCAATAGCCTTGGCAACGGCCTCCTGTATCTCCTGCTCTTTCGTGACCCCATCCAAATCTCGAATTTCGAGCTTGAGCATTGGGATCAGATCCCGGACATTCGAGTCAGGGCCCGTTACCAATTTCACCGCATCTTCCAGCTTTTGGCGGTCCTGGATTGCCTCCAACTCGATCAGGACACTGCCATTTTGAGCTTTCCTGACGCGGTGAATCTTCGCTCCAGCTACTTCGAGGTTAACATTGCGCTTTAGATCGATGAGCGTTTCCTCGTACGTCTTACCCGCCGCTGGGGTAATCTGGAAGGCTTCCTTCCTTTTCCTATACCTGCGCCTTCCCATTTTTGGAAGAACTTTTTCAGCAGGTTTCTTAGCCTGTTGGGCACTCTTGGCTCTGGGTTTCTTCTTCGTTCTACCCTTTACCTGCCAGTTTTCCTCCTTGTCCGTTGGCCTCTGAGATTGCGCCTGATTGTTCACCCTTCCATCAGCCATCTGCGTTGGCTGATTCGTATTTTCGGGTGAGTTGCTTCCACACCTAAGCTGCAATTTTCTAAGCTTCTTTTGTTGCTTTCTTTCCTTTTTGGACAAATGCTTGGGAGATTTTTTATCCTTCCTTGGGGAGGTCCCAGAGTTATCCCGTGGGCCGTCCACCTTGGTGTTGTTAGGCGCCGTCTTTGGATCCTCCCTGTTGGGATGCTCTCCTCCCTTCTCTTTAGGTGGCGCCTTTGCTTTCCTCTGTTCCAGGTTCTGCTTTTGGTGTAGTTGTAGCAGACTTGTTTTTTCCTGGAGCAGTTTCTCATTTTTCTGCCGCTCTTTTTCCTCCTTTTCCAAACGCGCATTTTCCTTCTTCCTCTGCTCTTGCTCTTTTCTCAGAGTGTCTTTACGCAGCATTTCCTCCTCCTCTTCTTTATGGAGCTTCGCGTTCTTTTGCTGCTCCTCCTCAGATGTAGCTATACCGCTAGCATTTTGGAGGGATCTTTTGGAGATCTTGCTTATTTGCCTTGAATCTGGAGAATTCTCTTCAGAAGAAGGCGATCGGACCCTCTTTGCCATTTTCTGCGATGCTTTCCCAAGAGCAGACTCAATTTCTTGCGTTTCCACACTCAGTCTCTTCGCGATCAGCTCAATTTGGATAAGGGCATTATCGAGGTCTTTCACTCCCATTTTAATGGGCATGCCGCAATTTCTTTGGACTTCTGAACAATGGTATGTCATCTTGTCATTTGCTTCCTTCATGTCCTTGTGGTGTTTTTCCACTGCCTGTATAGCATCCTTTACAACGGCGATAAACTTATGATAGGCATTAGGCCTTTCCATCACTGTTTGTGCCATGGCCTGTCCTTAGTCAAGGCTGTCGGTACCCTGTAGTATGCCTTGCAGATATTTGAAGTGCTCCGCATAGCTTGGTACGGTATCCCTTGCACCCTTGTTAGGTGCATTTGGCTTTTTTGGCATTTGCTGAATATCTTCAAGCAAAACTATGGCTTGAAGTTCGTTTCGTGATCCCCCCTGGGCGGAAGATGGTGTTAAATCCGCCTCCATGAAAAATTGTTGGCCCCCCTCAGAGTCCATGGGGCCGGTGCCAGCCACCGGGGCTTTCACCCGATCGGAACTGACAGCTGAATTCGACACTTCTTGAAGTGGCTTATCAGCCTGAGGTATATCATTTTTATCATTTTGCATATTTGTTATTTAAGTAGCCTGTGTCACTGGACTAAGCGCCCTTAAATGAATGCGGGTAAGGGTACCCTCTGTGCGATGTGATAACCTGGAAAAAAGAAAAAACCTGTAAAGAACTATTGTAATTAGTGTACCTGTAATGAAATGGGAAAAAGTGGTGAGATAATAGGACCGGGGATTCAGACCCGCAGTAATCCTCACCCTGGGTACAAGACACAGGGGGGTGACCGTTGCGAGTCCTACAGATCTAATGTCTGCTGACATAATACGATATTTTACCCGTCGTATTAACAGGATCCTCATAAGCCATTCCTAGCGATTGGTCAAGATCCCAATGATTCTTACAAAAGTAAGATTACTTCCACCGATGATCAAATGATCACCAGGTGAAAACAGCACGTACCGTTCGATCATTCGATTTGCACTGCAAGAAAGAATGCGACATCCACCCAGACATCTGCTCCTGGGACTTACACACTTGTGCAATTTAATTAGATTTTAGGTTAGTCAGGGAAGCTCTAAACAAAAAAAAAAGCTTCTTGACTAGTCATGGAGCGAACGCCGCAGGGCTCACCGAAATCAGGAATCCTAGGATCAGTCATGTTCGCGCCCAACACCTGCAGCTGCAAGGGTTTATCTGATAATTACCGCTTCAAGCCTTACGTCCCGAAGTTATTGGCTGCAACACATATATCACATTTAAAGTAAACAGTTTTTTGTTTAGACAGAAACACATGCAACCAATCCCAGCGAACTTTTCAGCTCTTTTCGTGGCTTTTAACTTCTTAGTATTATTATCTCTAAATTTATATCTGGAGGTTTTTGAAGTTTTTGATTTCAAATATGAACTAAAAAAAAAAAATAATAATATTTCGTCTAAGGGTGGAAAATAGGGTGCAAAGGGGTGAAAATTTAATTTTCATAAAAGGCTTTATTTTTACTAGGAAAACTATATCTGGGTTTTTTTTTATGTTGCTGATTTCAAATATGAACTCAAAAAAATCATAATATTTCGTCTAAGGGTGGAAAATTAGGGTGCAAAGGGGTGAAAAATGAATTTTCATAAGAGGATTTATTTTTATTAGGAAAACTATATCGGGGGGTTTTCTAGGTTGCTGATTTCAATTATGAACTCAAAAAAATCATAAAATTTCATCTAGGGGTGGAAAATTAGGGTGCTTAGGGGTGAAAAAACAATTTTCATGAAAGACTTTATTTTTACTTGGAAACCTATATCGGGGGGTTTTTCAGGTTGCTGAAATCAAATATGACTATATTTGTCAAATATTTTATTGAGTTTAGAAATTGAAAAACCAAGGAGTTTAATTGAATTTTAATGTAAAACAGATTTAAGAAATAAATTTTAATACTTTAAAATCTCAGGATTCTGTAACACTAATTTTTGTGCCTCTTGACTCCAACCTATTTTACATATCTAAAGCCCTAATAAATAGTTGCGAGAAGCAACGATTTTGGGGGCTATACAGCCCGAAATTAAGCTGTGAGAGCTCTGAAAAATTTATTAGATATGATGACTGAACGAAATTGGTCAAAACACCAAAAAGATTTTCAGTGTACAATGAAAATTTTTGTATTCTGCTATTATTATTATTATTATTATTATTTTTTTTGGGTCCCTTCAGAGAAGGGGCCTTTTCGTAGGACGAGGAGAATGCTTTTACGCATGCCATACACCGCGTACTGTATGGTTATGTGAGACTTAACCTCAAGTTCATGGTTGCCCAGATAGTCAGTATAACTGAGGAGAAATTACAATACCCACTAAACTCCCCACCATCCTGCATTTATGACAATATCATAGAATCCAGACCGAGAGTCCCTGTTTAGGTATTACTTCGGTCCGGAAAAAATGCAGCCAAGGCATTTCTTCGCCATACCCTGTCAAATAAAGGAGGAGAGCTATTATTATTATTATTATTACTATTATTCTTATTCACACCGTGCTTGAACGTACCGGAAAGTTGACCTAAAATGACGACAAAATCGGCTTGGGCAGAATTTTAATATATATTTTTTTACGTCGATTCCTTCCTACTAGAAAATCCGAGCTGCTCGTCTGCCCGACTTTCATGGGACCTATAATTGCATATTTTAAGTTTTTTTTAATTAATGACTTAAATGGCCGCCAAAATTTTATTTCTTCATAAAAATAACTTCTATTGGTCTCAAAAATTTTTTACAAGCCTCACGCTTCCAACAATTGCTTACTCGTCTCTTTTCATTGATCTGTTTTCAAAATATGATAATTTAAGGTCAGAGTCCCAATTTAAGAATTTTGTAAAAAAGTAATTTTTATCATTATCTTTGAAAAACTATATCTTGGAAACTATTCAATGAAAAGAGTTTAGTAAAAATTTTTTAAAAAATTTAAGCTTATAGAAAATTTTTGAGACCTATAAAACAAATTTTCATGAATAATTATAATTTTAGCAATAATTTAAAAATTAGTCATTTTAGGCTAAAAATGGGCCTTTAGTTTATTTACTATAACGATAAAAGAATATTAGTGTTAAAAAATTGCGGTTTACGGGGCTTGAAAAGTTACACTTACACGAAAAAAATAAAACTAACCAGAAGTTTTTTTTGCCGTTGAACCAATGAAATCCCTTGTGTAATAATGTTCTACTTGCAATGACTTCAAATATGAGAATAGGTTTTCCATGAATAAAATATTAATTTATTGTAATATATAATTTCATTTAGAAATATTTATTATTATTAATACAATAAAAATTTTATTTTTGTTTTTGATTATATATAAAATAAATTTGTCTTTATAAAAAATAGTAATAATTTAAAGTATTTTAGTACCCTTTGAAAAATATTATGTAAAATAATTGAAGCTTCTATAATACTTTTTCCATATTAATTTTTAGAAAAATAAAAAAACTTTTAAAAAACATATGTATAGGTATAAACCATTATAAACTGCACAAAAATCTTACAAGTTTAGTGAATAATAAAATTAATAAAAGATAAAATAAAATGTAATATTTTTTTGTTAATAAAATTAAAAATTACTTTTATTTGTAAAGACGAAATTATTTTATATATAATAAAAGGCAAATAAAATTTTTACTATATTAATAATAATAAATTTTTCTAAATGAAATTATATATTACAATAAATTAATATTTTATTTATGGAAAACCTATTCTAATATTTGAAGTCATTGCAAGTAGAACATTATTAAACAGGGGCTTTCATTGGTTTAACAGCAAAAATCCCTTCTGTTTAGTTTTATTTTTTTCGTGTGAGTGTAACTTTTCAAGCCCCGTAAACCGCAATTTTCTAACACTAATTCTTTCATCGTTATAGTAAATAAACTAAAGGCCCATTTTTAGCCTAAAATGACCAATTTTTAAATTATTGCTAAAATTATAATTATCCATAAAAATTTGTTTTATAGGTCTCAAAAATTTTCTATAACCTTAAATCTCTTAAAAAATTTTTACTCGTCTCTTTTCATTGAATAGTTTCTGAGATATAGTTTTTCAAAGATAATGATAAAAATGACTTTTTTTTAAAATTCTTAAATTGGGACTCTGACCTTAAATTATCATATTTTGAAAACAGATCAATGAAAAGAGACGAGTAACGAATTGTTGGAAGCGTGAGGCTTGTAAAAAATTTTCGAGACCTATAGAAGTTATTTTTATGAAGAAATAAAATTTTTGCTGCAATTTAAGTCATTAATTTAAAAAAACTTAAAATACGCAATTATAGGTCCCATGAAAGTCGGGCAGACGAGCAGCTCGGATTTTCTAGTAGGAAGGAATCGACGTAAAAAAATATATATTAAAACTCATCTCAAGCCGATTTTGTCGTCATTTTAGGTCAACTTTCCGGTAGGTTCAAGCACGGTGTGTATTATTAATTACTACGATTATAATAATTTTATATTTTAAGAAATAGTCGAACAAAAAGTAACTAAGTCAAAATTTTCAAATCAATAAATTTCACTTTTTAAGCAAATTTACAAAAAATTTTATATATCCTAAAAATAGTAAAAATTGAATATCTCCAAAAGTAAGAAAGCTGAGTCAGAAAACTATAGCCTATGTTATCCGAATACTTTTATTCTTTATTATGACACTGGTTTCATATCAAGTGGTTCGGCTGTTCTTGAGTCATTGGAGTACAAACAGACAAATAAATTTTCAAATATATATAGTATAGCATAGGTGAAATATATTTTTTCAATAGTTTAAAAGAGAGTATTTAATTTCGTAAAATTTTTACTTGTAAAAAATTGGATTTTAATTTAATTCATTTTTTAGAACCAAATATTTTAATTGCGTAAAATAAACTATTTTATGAGCACAGTAGGTGCCTAGGATATTTCCAAATAAATCTTAAAAAAATAAATAATTCATTATCGTAGTTAAAAATAATTTCACCTAAAAAAAAAATTATTTTGTTAAAATAAGAGAATTAAAATTTAAAAGTATTATTTATTTATTACTACTGATATTTTGATTGTTATTTTCAGAATCTAATTCGTTATCATTACGAGTTTTTTTTGTAATATGAGTATTTTCCGCGGTTTCATCATCTTCAATATCAATAATATTTCTTTTATTTGAGGGATTGTTTGATTCTGATTCATTGACAATACTTAAGTCAATTAACTCATTTTCAATGATTTGTGATGACATGTTTCCTTTTTCAAAAAAATAAGAGGACAAAAAACTTATTAAAATCTTATGATCTTTGATTTTGGTTTCAAGATAATCATCTTGCAGACAATAAAAATTTGCATCAGTTATTCCATCCTCTAGAAAAAAGGCGAATATTCAAAACATAAACAATTAGGGATTTAAATAAATTTGGAGCATAAAAACTTTGAATTATATCATATACAATATATACCTATACATTGTATATAGGTATGAAATAAATAAAAATACTGCGGGGTGGTTGGGAAATAAACCATTTTTGGTGAATACCCGACATGCTGGAATGAGATGGGTTGGCCCCATGGACTGGTAGGAGTTACCAATTGACACGATGCGCAAGCTACAGACCACTTGTTTGGCCCCTTAGTGTCGATAACTCTAGGTGGGATTGAACAGCCTTCTTGTGGCTACCCTGTTGTCGCATTAGCGCATACAAATGTTCACTCACTGACCAAGGTTGAGGCTTGCACAACTCATACTTGTGCGTTACTCAACCGATGGCTTTTGGCTGGGGTCTCAATGGCCCCGCATGATAATGATGGTGGTTTCACCCTACTTAGCTTTCCTAGGGACGCCAGGTGGGATGATTCTTTGCTGATTGACGCCGAACTCATTGCGAGGGGTTCGTCATTTTTTCTTGCAGACATCTGTTAACAGGGCACATAACCCTTCCCTTTTTCAGATATCACGAATGGCAACTATTATAATTTATTTACTATAATAATTAAAGTAATCAAAGAACGATGCACTCTGCTAGGGTCTCTCTGGGGTAGGGATCCACGACAGTGTCTTCCTACCGTAATCCGTCAGGAACTTACTGCCGCTGGTTCCTTCGCGTCCGAGACATTTGCCCAACACCTGCTGGGGGGATTCAGAAAAAGCCTCGAAAAAGCTGAAGAGTTCGTCGGGATTGGCTGTTTGTGTTTCTGTCATAAACAAAAAATTGTTTAATCTAAATGTGTCTTAAATGTTGCAGCCAATAACGTTCGGGACGTAAGGTTAAATCTTGGTTATTATCAGATAAACCCTGACAGTGGTTGGTGACTGGCTCGGACATGATTGAGCCTAGGATTCTTGCCCACCGGGGGGCCCTCGAATGACTGCTCAATCTTGACGGCTTTTTGTGGAAACAGGAATGCCACTGAGACTGACGTCTCAAGTTTGTATATTGATCTTATCTTCTAAATTTGCATAGAGTTATGCAGATTAAATTTAATGACTACTTTATCATGGGAGCAGATGTTTGGGGGTGAATCGCTTGCTTTTTTTGCAATGCAAATCGAAGCAACAACGGCCTGAGTGGTCTTACCTGGCTGCCTATAATGATAAAATTTACAGAATATTTTCCATGTGAACCATTGGGACCATGGTCATCTGCTAAAATTGGCCTATGAGGATCCCGCTTATACGACGGGCAAAATATCGTGTTATGTCAGCAGACATGAGGGCTTAACCCCCCTCAATCTGTAGGACTTTTAACGGTCTCCCCCCCCCCTGTGCTTCGCACTGAGGGTGACGGCTGTTGCAGGTCTGACTCCTGTCTTGCGACGGGCTAGAATATCGCGAGCTGGATAGCAACCAGAGTGGTACGAACCCGCTAAATCTGCAGGACTGACATTGATCAACCCCCTGGGACTAGTACCCGGGGTGTTGAACGGTGAAAGACCGAACAATTAATCCACTAAACACACTTTTCTTTTTTATCTTAATTCTTACAGATACACCAGAAATAGCCTTTTTTTTCAGATTAAAAACCAAGCGGCGTGATGCTGCCAATCATCGCGGCTCGCGGTGGTTGGCCCCCCGGATTGGGATAGCAACCTCCGTAGAGGGTACAGATCAAAAACTGGGAACTGCACCTCCAGGCCGCCGGTTAGTACAGGAGCCCGGAGCCGTCTAGCTAACGGGTCTGGCTGCTCTATCAGCCGGCGCATAATCTTGTTTTCTGTAGTAGTGCCGGGTAGCGCCCGGATAGGGCCCTACTGAGCGGGAGGCTTTTCACAAGGCCACTACGCTAGGGGACACCCAGTTCGGGGGGCCGACCACTGCGAGATCACCGTGCTGATTGGCTGCATCATGTACCGCATTCAACCACACAAGACAGCAAAGGTTAGAAGGAGGGAAAGTCAAAACATAATGATGGAGAAAAACAAAGATGATAAGGTTTAAAGCGTGCAGGAACCGCCAAAGAACAATAACGAACAGGGCTCCCTAGCCCTGACAAGTTCAAACGCAGCTGGCCAAGGAGAACAAGTAGAACTAATGCAGGTAGAATCTACTCAGGGGATGGCAGATGCAAAACGAGAGAGCTATGCTGACCAATTTAAACGCATAGCAGGCAGCGATGGCAGCCTTCATGAAGGTTTCGAAGCAGCGCTGGAAAAGCCAGCCGCCTTTCTTCACCACATAGCTGTGATGAAGGAAGCCGTCCAGGCAATGGAAAAACACCACGCTGAAATGAAGGATGCATATGAGAGCATGTCGCAGCAAACAACGAAACAAAAGAACTGCGGCATGCCACTAAAAAATGGCGTCACTCTATTTGGTAACGTCCTTGTACAGCTTGAGCTGATAAGGGAGAGACTGGAAGGAGAAACCAAAGTGATGGAGTCTGCTATCAAAAAGGTAGCCGACAGAAATTCGGCAAAGAGAGTCCGATCGTCTTCTTTTTCGGATAGCTCTCCAGAATTGAGGCATGCTACCAAAAAAACTCCCCATGATCGAGGTCAGAACGGGAAGTCGACGAAGCCTGAAAAGATACTAGTGCTCTCAATAGAGAAATCTAAAGAGGCAGAAAGTAGGCTGCGTCAAAGGCAGGAAAAACAACGTCAGGAAAAGGAGAAGAGGCAGCAGCTGCTGCAACAAGTGAGAGCGCAGAGCCAACAGCGCAAGGACATGCAGCAGCCAAAGCCTCAGCTGCCGGACGGGGAGAAGTCGGACAATCCCAACGACGGGAGCAAAAGGCGCAAGAATAAGGCGCAAAAGAAAAGGCAGAAGAAAGAAAGGTTAGCGGCTGCCAAATCACAGCAAACAAGGGGGCCGCAAACCGGCCAAGTTGTTCAGACTGAAAAGTCTGACCAGCAGGTGGTACAGCAGCAGCAGCAGCAGCAGGAACAGGGAAAACCCCAAGAGAAATTGGAAGAAGCCAAGAAGAAGGCAAAGAGGAATAAGCCGAAAGCGAAGCAGCATAGCGAAAAGCTCAAAGTGGAGGAACCTCAAAAACCGAGGCGGAAACGCAGGTTTAGGAGAAGGAAGGAAGCCTTCCAGATTACTCCGGCGGCAGGAAAAAGCTACGAGGAAACGCTCCTTGAATTAAAGAGGAGCGTGGACCTCGAAGAGTCCGGCACAAGGGTCCACCGGATAAGGAAAACGCAGAACGGCAGCGTCCTTATAGAACTGGAGGCCATTGAGGACAGGCAAAAGCTTGAAGAAGCAGTTAAGGCAGTCACGGGCCCTGAGTCAAATGTTCGTGACATGATACCCACTCTAAAACTCGAAATTCGAGATTTGGACGGGGTCACTAATGAGCAAGAGATTCAGGCAGCTGTCGCCAAGGCTGTAGGTCTTGAAAATGGCGACCTATTCCAGGTCACCATTTTCAAAACCAAAGGTACAGCAAGCCAGATGGCTGTGGTAGACCTGCTTGAGGCCGACGCTTTGCGCCTGGCCAAAAAGGGCAAAATCCAGATTGGCTGGGCATCAAGCAGAGTGCGCTCCGTGCGGATGCTCGACGCTGCTTCAAATGTCTGGGCTATGGGCATAGTCAATATGTCTGTAAAGGCCCAGACAGAAGTAAAGCGTGCCTTAAATGCGGCGAAAATGGCCACAAAAGGACGGAATGTGACAAAGAGAAGCCCAAGTGCTTCCTTTGCACGTCCAGAAAGGATAAGTGCTCGACGGAGCACTATCCTGGTGAGGGAAACTGCCCCAGCTACCGGGAGGCTCTGGCTGTGGCGAGAAGCAGGTGTCATCGGAAATGATCAAGGTTCTCCAAGGGAACAAGCAACACGCACGGGAAGCTGGTGCATTGTTGGATCAAATTGCTCGCGAAGAGGATGCAAATATCCTCTTACTAAGCGAGCAATATTACAACATGAACCACAAGTACTGGCTTTCCGATGACACTGGCTGCTGCGCCATATGGCTTCGAGGCAGAGCCCAAACGTCCCTTACCCAACAAGGGAAAGGGAATTGCCACGTCTGGGCCAAGTGCGGGGAGATAACTTATATAAGTTGCTATCTCTCCCCAAACGACAACTCGGCAGAGCTGGCTACAAAGCTGGCCAGCATCGAGAACACGGTCCGAACGGTGACTGGTCGCGTCATCCTTGGTGGAGACTTCAACGCCAGGGCTCTGGAATGGGGGATGCCAACGACTAATCCCACGAGACGAATGGTGCTTGAAATGGCCACTAGGTGCAAACTAGTGGTCCAGAATAGAGGCAACAGGCCTACCTACGAGAGGCCGGGTTGGGGTGTCTCTATCCCGGACATAACCTTCGCTACAGAAGCTGCGTCCGGGAGAATAGGCGACTGGAGGGTGATGGATGATCAATACAATGGTAGTGATCATCATTACATCGCCTTCCGGGTATTGGAAGGAAACTCACAACGACCTCCGTACAGGAGGCGCCCCCTGGGTTGGAACGTTCCAAAAAAGGACGAAGATAGATTCGAGGAGTATCTTCGAATCGAGTCACCGTCCATCCCTGCTTGGCATGGAGGGGCCACAAGTCCCCATGAGGCTGAAATCTTAGTTAAGAAAGTAACGTCTCTATTATGCGGGGCTTGTGATGCCTCGATGCCTCGCCGCAGGCCCTGGAAAGGGAGAAAGCCAGTGTACTGGTGGACTCCCGAAATAGCTGAGCTCCGGAAGGAATGCCACAGGACACGACGAAAGGCGCAAAGAGCGCGGGACAGACCTGAGGCTGCCGTGCTTTCTCAGGAACACAAGGACGCCAAACACCGGCTGGCCAAGGCCATCCGTCAAAGCAAGGCCCGATGTCTGTGTTCATTACGCGATGATGTAAACAAGGACCCCTGGGGCCTAGGTTGCAAAGTCGTAATGGGCAAGTTAAACCGGGGGTCCGACAACATGATGGACGCGGCGTCGACTGAACGGATCGTCGGTGCTCTCTTCCCTGAAAGGCCCATCCGGGAAAACCCGGTTGAGGTGATACCCAGGGAGGAAGTGCCGCTGTTCAGCGAAGGCGAGATGGTCAAGGCCATAAAGGCCATGAAAAATGGTAAGGCGCCGGGGCCGGACGGGATACCAGCGGAAGTGCTCAAAAGAGCGGTTAAAGTAATCCCTGGTATCCTGTTAAACATGTTCAATGCGTGTTTGGTGGCTGGAGTGTTCCCAAAGCAGTGGAAGGTGGAACGTCTCGTGCTCTTGAACAAGGGCAAGGGAGGAGCCCCGGACTCTCCATCATCTTACAGACCTTTGTGTATGTTAAATACCATTGGTAAGGTGATGGAGAGTATGCTCCGGGCAAGGCTCAGAAGGGCAATCGAGGAGGGCGGTGGTCTCTCCGAAGAGCAGCATGGCTTTCGTGAAGGGCATTCCACGATAGACGCCATCCGGCGTGTCGTGGATACCGTAAAGGCTGAGAGGGAAAAGCGGCCTGCAATTCGCAAGGACGTCCTTCTGGTAACGCTGGACGTCAAAAACGCTTTCAACTCGGCCAGGTGGGATGACATGATCCGGTCTCTCGAGTACGATTTCCAGATACCCAGCTATCTGGGTAACGTACCAAAGGATTACCTGCGGGAACGGAGACTGCTCTACGACACGCTCAATGGAAGGCGTGAAAGGGTTTTGAGTGCAGGCATCGCGCAGGGCTCGGTTCTTGGACCGGACCTGTGGAATGCCTTTTACGATGGCTTATTGCGCGTCCACCTCCCGGAAGGAGTTTCCCTGATCGGGTACGCCGACGACGTGGCCCTGACCATAACTGGCAGGGACATGGAAGTGACCCAGGAGAGGTTGAATCTAGTCATGAGACGGATCAACCTCTGGATGGGCGATCACGGGCTCCAGCTTGCGATCCCAAAAACGGAGATCGTACTGCTGACCCATCGAAGGGTTCCTACCAACTTCGATGTAATTATCGACGACGGCGGAAAGCCTCACACGATCCGAACCAGAACATCGGTGAAATACCTGGGAGTACAGCTTGATAACAAGCTGACCTTCTGGGAGCAATTTCAGAGGTCGTGTGAAAAGGCAGCGTCGGTCGCATCCTCCCTGTCAAGGCTCATGGCCAACATTGGGGGACCCAAACCAGGGAAGCGAAGGCTCCTGATGTCAGTCGTCAAGTCTGTCCTGCTTTACGGATCAGAAGTCTGGGCGAAGAAATTGCCAAGTACAGACATAAGATATCGTCTGTACAGAGGCAAGCGGCAGTGAGGATCGCCTGCGCGTACCATACGGTATCGCTCGAGGCGATCCAGGTTGTTGCTTCGGTGATACCCATCGACCTGCTAGCGTTGGAGCGGAAATTCATCTACGAGAGCGTAGATGAGCGCGAAGTGGCTTCCACTCGCGCCCGCTTCAACTCTATGAAAGCATGGAATAAACGATGGAAAAAGAACCAAGAGAAGAATGCTCTATGGACGCGCAGACTGATCTCAAACCTGCAGGCATGGATGGGACGACAGCATGGGGAGGTGGATTTCCACCTTACCCAGTTCTTAACCGGACACGGGTATTGAATGATATGATAATGTATGTTGCAAATAGGGTGCACGTATAGATAGGAGGGGGTGTGATTATGGAAGCTCTGATTGACTTGTTTCAACAGGTCCTACATTAGGGGGGTGTTTTTTTAATTTTGAAACGAGGAAAGAATATGCAACAGGATATAATTTATGTTTAGTATTGTCTCGAATCTTTAGCGAATATGTTTTTTTTATTGGTGAAAATATTTAATTTTGTGTATTTTACAAAAGTGCGTGAGAGAGAGGGTGCTGATGGAGCCTTTGAAAGAGGCTGAGAAAAAAGATCTTGAATTAGTGGAGTGTAGCGTCTGCTTGGAACCAATTAAAGACGCTTGTAAATTGGACTCTTGTGCTCATAAATTTTGTTACGGTTGTATTTTTAAATGGGCAAATATTAAGCAAGAGTGCCCTTATTGTAAAATTAAATTTCAATCTATTACTCGACTTGTTAACGGTATTGTTGAGATAACGTTGATTGAATACAAACCAAAACTATATTCGAGTTATGGAACAAATCGTAGAAGACACAGGGGAGATTTGAATCGACTACGAAGACGGCTTTTTATTGATTATCTTTGATTTCAACAAATAAAAAAAAGTGTTGATGGAGGGGGAAAAAGCAGAGGAAAAATGTTGTATATGTCTGTAAGTCCTTGAGGACGTTGCCACGCTCAACTCATGCGATCATAAGTACTGTTATAAATGCATTTTAGAGTGGTCAAAAATAAAACCAACATGTCCATATTGCCAGATTGAGTTTAAATCGATATCTCATTTGGTAGGTGGTGTTATCGTGAGTGAATCGGTTGAACCTAGCAATCCATGGTCAGATTTCGATTCTGATATCAGCTCTGGTTCAGAAGTTTTCCCGTATGTAATTATTATACCTGACATTTTGTACTCGATAAGAATCATACTACCTGACAACGTTTGATTTACAGTAGTGAAGACGACGACGATGACGACGACAACGTTGCTGATCGTTTTTATAACTGGCATGATGACGATGACGATGACGATGATGATGATGATGATGATGATGATGACTGTAACACAACATCATTCCCTCGCAGGTGCGGTTGTAACATTTATTTAAAATGTTATTGCGGATATTATTGATTGTCGTAAACAATGGTTGATGTGAAATCAGAGTTTTTGAAGTTAGAGGAGGAGTTAGATCGCCTCTCTGGTTCGATAAACAGTCAATCAAGTCTCAATGAATTTGTGGCGCGTTGCGACGATGCTGTAAATCGCTTGAAGCTTTTTTTTTCAAACGAACATGCACCAATGGGTGTTAAATTTTGTTTGGAATCTATAATGTACCGAATTATATTTAAGAAAATATTTGCTTTGGAGAAAAATTCAAATCTACCAGTTGCATTTCAAGAGACACAATCGATTTTTCAAAGTCGAATTCTTACAGGCATAGTTGCTAATCTTCGAAATGTTGATGCTAATATTTTTCTAGATGCCTCTGAAAATGTAATTCGTAGCTTTGTTGAAAAAGCTTTGAAATAATTAAAAAATATAAAAGTCAACGTTACTTTTTATGGTGATTTTGAAATACCGGATAAAATTGAAGAAAAGCAGTTTGCTGTAAAGTATAGCGAAATATTGCCAACTACGAATTTTAAAAAGTGGATTGGTAGTGTGAAGCAAGAAATTTTGACGGCAATAGATGATTTTGAAGTCCAGCGTGAGAGTGGGTGGTCATTTAAACAAGCCAAGTTTTTAAGTATTAATATAGTGAAATATTCACCAATATCCGCTGGTTCTTATTTAGATGTACCAGACTGGGTTTCAAAAAGTGGAGGGGTGATTAATATTCAAACGAACGAAAACAATTGTTTCGAATTGTGTCTTTTGGCTGCATTGGAAATCCCACATATGACGAATCTCCATTTACCCAGTAGATATGCAAAAAAAAAAGGAAAAAAGTATAATTTTACCGGTACTTCAAATCCTATTAAACTCAATCAAATACCTATATTTGAGAAAAAAAATAAAATATCCATCAATGTTTTATTTATCGACAATGACTCAGAGGGGAATGAGATTATTGCGACCGCCCACTTGTGTAAAAAATTATACAAGAAACACGTTAATTTATTGATGATTACATCGGAAAATGGAGTAAATCATTTCTGTTTGATTAAAGATCTGTCACGTCTTTTAAGTCGTTTTTCAGCAAACAGTCATAGGAAAAGATATTATTGCGATAGATGTCTACATTTTTTCTATAAAGAATCAAAAATGATTGTTCACAAGGAAGCTTGTAAAAAAGTATTTAAATGTGCAATTACGTTACCCCGTGAAGGGGAAAATAAATTGGAATTTAAAAATCACAAAAGACAATTAAAGGTTCCATTTGCAATTAATGCGGATACCGAAGCAATTTTGTCTAGAGATGTTGGTGAAAATATGTGCACAGATGCCTATAGACGTCATGAAATATTTTCATTGGGCTACTATTTGAAATGTAATTTTGATGAAAATTTATCTAACTACAATTTTCATCGCGGCCCTCAATGTGGAAGCTGGTTTGCTCAAGAATTGTTAAAAATTGCTACTCAAGTACAACAAGTAAGTTTTTTAAATTGAAAAAAAAAAAAAAAAAAAAAATGAATGAATACAAGTATTGATTTTTATTCCAGGTCAGGGCGCAACAAAAGAGTATGAATTATGGGGCAGCAGAGCGTGCTATACAGGATGCACCTGTCGCAGCATGTCACGTTTGTAATAAGGTGTTTGCAGATGGCGAGATCCGA
Source organism: Anagrus nilaparvatae (assembly GCA_022575985.1). Taxonomy (NCBI): domain Eukaryota; kingdom Metazoa; phylum Arthropoda; class Insecta; order Hymenoptera; family Mymaridae; genus Anagrus; species Anagrus nilaparvatae. Next base: position 4,860,078 of record JAKSXM010000237.1, on the reverse strand, counting down.
GTCAGAGACCATTGTCATTTAACAGGTATGTGGGATTTTATTTTTATTATTTTTTTCTATTATATATAAATATATGTATATATGTGTGTGTGTTTAATCGTAGGATCATATAGGGGACCAGCACATGTCGGGTGTAATTTAAACTATAAGAACGTTTATGACATTCCAATTTTAATGCATAATTTAACCAGGTAAAAAAAAAATTTTTTGAAAAAAAAAATTTTTTGATGAAAAAAAATTTTTCGTTTTTTTTACAGATACGACATGCATTTGATAATTACTGAAATTGCTAATGAGATTCCTGGACAGATTGACGTGATACCCCATAACACTGAGAATTATATATGTGTCAGTAAACGGGTCGATGGAACGGGAATTCGTTTTAAATTTATCGATTCGTTCAAATTTCTAGCTTGTTCAATAGAGAAACTCGCGCATTATTTACCGAATGACCAAAAGACTATTCTAAGAAAATATTTCCCAAAAGATGACGAATTTAATATGCTACCCCAAAAATCAGTGTTCCCATATGATTTCGTGGACGGTTTAGGAGCTTTAAACGAACCGAGACTCCCTTCGAAAGAATTTTTCTATAACACGTTAACAGAGAGCCATATTTCAGATGAAGATTATAATAGAGCAATCAGTACTTTTGACTTTTTTAAATGTGAGAGCCTTGGACATTACTCAGATTTGTATTTAATGACAGATGTCTTACTTTTGTCAGACATATTTGAGTCATTTAGATCAAGAATGATTAATTCACACGGATTAGACCCCCTCCACTACATTACGTTACCGGCGTTCAGTTTTGACGCTATGCTACGTTTTACGAACGTAAAATTGCAATTGCTGACGGATATCGAAATGGTAATTTTCTTTCAAAATGCGATTCGCGGTGGGTTAAGTTATTGTTCAAAAAGATACGCTGAGTCGAATAACCATTACATGGGTTCAGAATTTGACCCTGCGAAACCAGAGACTTACCTTTTTTATTGCGATGTAAATAATTTATATGGTCAGGTTATGACGGAACCTTTAGCGCACTCAGAATTCAGCTGGGTACCTCCAGAATCCGTAAATATCCTTGAAATTCCGGAAAATTCCGATTACGGATATTTTATCGAAGCGGATTTTAAAGTTCCTCAAGAAAAACACGACTTTTTTAACGATTTACCATTTCTACCTGTAAAGGAGACCCCTCCGAATTCCAAGTTCCCAAAATTAATGACAACCCTTGAGGACAAAACCCATTACGTTTTACATTACAAAACTTTCCAACAAGCATTAAAATATGGAGTACAACTTCAAAAAATACACAGAGTATTGAGATTTAGACAGTCTCAATGGTTAAAGAGTTACATTGATTTGAATACAATGTTTAGGTCAACTGCAACTAATGATTTTGATAAAAATCTATTTAAGCTTTTAAATAACGTAAGTTTAAAAAAATTTTTTTTAAATTTAATTTGTATGTTTAATTTTTTATATTTTTTAGTCGATTTTTGGAAAATTTTTGGAAAATCAATTAAGCAGAAGAAAGATATACTTGAAATGTCAGTATGATGGCGCTTTTGGAATTCAAGCGTATGTTTCTCGTCCAAATTTTCACAGACTGACTGTATTTTCACCAAATCTTGTTGCTGTTGAATTAAAAAACGCCAATATAAAAATTGATCGCCCGATTTACGCAGGTGCTTCTATCTTGGAATTGACGAAAGTCTTAATGTACGAATTTTTTTATGGGTTTTTAAAAGCCGAATGCGGGGAAGACTTTAATTTGTGTTATCTTGATACTGATGCATTTTTTCTTGAATTTAGAGGGCATGATATTTATGAAATTATAAAAAGAAATTATGATAAATTTGACACTTTTGAATATGATGAAAATAATATATTTAATATCAAAAGATTGAATAATAAAATATTGGGTTTAATGAAGGATGAAGCTAAAGGACGCATAATATTAAAGTTTATAGGTTTAAGGAGTAAAATGTACTGTTGGCGCACGAAATGCAAGATGAAAAAGGTTTTAAAGGGTATAAAATCATACGTGGTAAATAATAAAATTACTTTTGAAGATTACGAGTCTTGTTTGTTTAATAAAGAAATTTTAAAATGCACTCAAAACTCAATACGATCAAAATTACATCGCGTTTATTCAGTAAGACAAACAAAAGTCGGTTTAAATCCTTTTGATCAAAAAAGATATATATGTAATGATGGTATTCATACATTGGCATTTGGTCATTATAAAATAAATACACAAAATGTTTGAAAAAAAAAATGATTTTTTATTTATTTATTTATTTCCATTTTTAAACTTAGATTTTAAGAGTTCTGGTTCATAAAAACGACCGAGTATATTTTCTCCAAATAAGTCTTGAAGTTTATAAGTAACAGGCCAGCCAGGATCAATTTGAACGACCTTAAACAGCTCTGTAGTCCAGTTTGCAGTGTACCCTTTGTCAAACAGGTGCTTGTACTTACTTATACGTACCAAATCACCCCTCTTAAGCTTTGGTTTAGTTTTAACACCTACGGTTTTGTATACATGTTTTAAAAGATACTTTTCGTCTCTTTTTGTGACAAATTTAGGCGCTAATCCAGTTGTTCTATGAACGGATGAATTGTAAGTATCGACCAGTTTCTGGAGTACGTCAATGTATTTAAAAGTACCCGTTGAAGTGAAGTGTTTCCATAGCTGCCCTTTAAATGTCTTATTATACCTCTCCGCCATTGAAGCCTTCATAACGGAATAAGTTGAAAAATGGTGTATATTATATTTGTGCATGAGAGCTTTGAATTTCGAGTTGTAATATTCTTTTCCATGATCACTGTTTAATTTTGAAGGCATGTACTTTATTGATTTTAAAATATCGTTCATTGCATAAACAACATCATCAGCCCCTTTAGATTTTAATGGTCTAACTGAGACAAACTTACTAAAACAGTTGATTAAAACGAGTATGAACTTGAATCCTTTATTTTGTCTTGAATACTTGCTCATGTCAATCAAATCTGTTTCAAACAAGTCATCGATAGATTTAACAATCACTCGTCTTCTTGGAAAGTTACGCCGGGCGGCAGAATGAAGCTCATTAGCGAGTTGCTTATTCATTTTGAAAATATCGATACAAACGTTACGAGGAGATTACAGACAGCTGCTATAAATATGATTGCAAAGGAGACACACACGTCTCTCTTGAAAAGCGACAATTTTTTGGTGCAAATCTCACAATTGCTGACGTGCGTTATGGCCCCCACGCATTCTGGTTTGTATATACCACACACATCCATTCTGATTTACGTGCGTAGAAAAAATGAAAAAACTGCTGCAATTAGATTACAAGCAGCTGAAATCAATATTATTGAAAATGTTACGCACAAATCTCTGTTATAAAGAGCTAATTCACGTTTGCACGTCCTACATTCCAGCAAGTGATCATGCCGGTAAATGCACCACGAATTTTTATTGAAGATGGACGAATCTTGAGACGAACTCATTGTAAATAAAACCCGTTGCTAACAAAAATAGTATAAATGCAAGCAAAGCGTTTAAACGCTTGAATTTACACTGGTCGTTGTGTAACTGGTTTTCAATGTACAAAACGTTGATTTTTTCATCCATCACAGTCGAGTGATAATTGATTTTTCAGATAGAACGCGTTTCTAAGTGCACAGACGTTGTCGTATTTTTTGTGTCCTATGCAGGAAATACCGTTTTTTATTTCTTTAATTCTGTAGCTAACACCATAAGTCTCGATATTCTGAGCGTTAATGCCGAGACACTTTAGAAATTCCTTTTTTTGTTGACCCTTGACAAAAACGATGCAAATGCCATTTTTCGAGTTCAAGCTGTTTTGTATTTCGTAAATTGAATCTAAAAAGGGTACAGAACCTGATTTCCAGGGGAGACCGTGGTAGCGTCGTTCAAGCCACTTGATATTTTTCAAGTCCCTGCTATTTAGTTGGATGTCTGGAGGGGTTTTGAAAATAAAATGACATATGCGCGAGTCCTCTGTGACGACGGCGAATTCTTTAATAATGTATTCCCCTCCAATCTTAAAAAATTGCATGTCTGCAAAACCGGCCATCTCAGAACTAATTGCTTTCGACGATGTTTGTTAAAGGGTTGTAAATTAAAGATTGTTCCGTCACGATTAAACAATAAGCAGTACAATTATCACTCGTTATATTTTCGTGAAATTCACATTCCAATCTAACGTCAATGGATCCTGCCTTTAAAACAGGTTCGACAAACATGCAATTGAATACAAACAGAGGGTAATTTTTAACATAATTATCTACAGAGAGGGCTGTTTCGTCGATGTCTCTTCCAAGATAAAATTTTCTAAAATCTGAAAACGATTTATAAGCTTCTGAAGTTTTATTATCTGCAAAATCAAACAACTGTTGTTCGTATGGAATTGACTGCGAGTTTAAGTGCAATTTGAGGTTTCGAATTTTCATAGAATCGAAATGCGTAAAATCTTTTTTCAAATTGTCAGCCCTCCCGTCAGAAAATGCTAAAATGACAAAGATTGGTCGGTTGCTTAGAGCCAGAGATTGAACCTGCCAAAAAAATTGGGTTGTTTTAGGGACTTTTGGATGCACAAAAAGTTTGTGACTTCTGAAATTCATTTCCAGCGGTCGTCCATTTTCCAATATTTTCAAAAATTTCAATCGTGGAACGAGTGCCAATTCGACATGCGGTACACTCAAATAAACTTTCTTGAGAGTAATTTCAACAGTCTCAGCGTTTGTCTCGCTGAAAAAACAATTTGCATCGGTTCGAGCTCTATGCAAAACAATTTCCGGTTTAACGAAAGCCACAATTTTTGTGTAATCGGCACAGAAACCGAATATTTCTTTCAAGGGTAAACAAAAATCAAATTTGGCATTGTTTTTTAATATGTTTTCGGAGGGGTACCATCCTAAGCTCGTTGATGATTTAGATTCGCATACACTTTTGAGAAGCAAATTTTTTAAATTAGCTACGACACCCAAATCTTTTACAGAATCCACACAGTGTCCCGAAATTTCAAGCCTGCATTCTTGGAAGAGATAAAATGGATAGTTTTTAACAGCTTTGACTCCTGTTTCCGTATGCGTTTTTAAAACTCCCGATACATAAATGTATCCTTCAGAAAGATGTAAAAATAAATCGGAACATTGTATAGGTATTCTAATTTCATCAGATTTACCAATCTCATTAGGACTATATGGTTTGTAATGGTGATAATTATAACCTATAATGGATTTATCATCTAAAATTTTCTGATGTACGTTTAAGATGTCCATTCTCACGAACTTTGTATCCAAGACTTTTTAAAAATTTCACGTTTTTTTCACTTAAACGCGGTGGTTTTTTTCCACTTAAACACACTGGTTTTTTTAATGTTTCTTCTGCAATAGTTGCAGGCTGAATGTCGTTGCGGAACAGACGTCCAGAATTATATATTTTAGGCATTATTTTATTTTTCTAAGATGCAGTCGTATATTTATATGTTCCTTGCGAAAATCAATAAGCCTTCCGTTTTGGTCGTGCAGAGTTAACGTGATATTGCTGATTTCGTTTGTCGACACCGGTAAATATATTAAATGTGAAGGGAAATCATGAATTCGATACCCAGGAGGTTCTAAAACTGACACCTGGTGCAGAATTTGTGACTTGTTAGAGTTCAAAAACGAGTTGTAAATAAGCGAACAAGAAACTTCAATAGTTTCGACAACTAAAATCCTAATAATGTCTTGACTGAAACATTTTTTAAATGGCTCGGCTTTCTGGCTTTTGGCGAATCCGAGAATTTGACTTATATTATTTGGTTTTGAGAAATCAATTAAATAGCGGCAGATTAATTCACACTGAAAAGTCGTACTATGTCCAATGAGAATTATGGGTTCATCTCCTAAATCAATTTTTTGGTCCGGGTTTAAGGGGTGTTTGGAATGATCCAATTTCAAAGCTTGCTGTAAATATGTCTGAATATCTTTAATCTCGTACGCACCTTCCGGAATCTGTATAACCTTTTCAGACGAACCGTCAAAGTAATAAAAGCAATTGTTTGTTGAATTTATGTTGCAAATTGAATTCCAAGATTGAAAAGATAACAGAGCGATCTCGTGTGGTCCGTCGAGTAAAATCGATGGGAAATATTCTGCAGAAATTATAGACGTATCTCCAGAAAGTTCGAGAACGATTGACATGATTAAACTAAACTTGATTTCAAAAAATCGATACACAAGAGACCGTAATTGGTTTGACTAAATTTTTGAAATCTTTCTCTCGTATATTTAATGTCACAATTTGTAAAATATTCAACAAGTTCTTTTGGGGGTTTTATGTTACCAAAACTGTCAAAATAAATGACGTTACTGCCATTCTTTCTGTATGCAACCCAGTGAGTTCCTAAATTATTTTTATCATCCAAGTTTATTATCGTACACTCGTTTTTAAGTGGTCGTTGGGGCAAAGCATTTCTCATATAAATACCGCGAAAATTTTTTATATTTTTAGCTAATTTGAAAAGCTGACCAGCTGTTTGCTATTTTCGTCTTCGTCTGCGCTTTTTTTTCAAACCTTTCCCCCTTTTGTATGGCTTTAGACGAAGACCTTTACCTTTGCTGGCAATTTTCTCCATTTCTAAATTATGGCGAATTTTTTCTTCGGCTAATTTCTTGTTATTTTTTGAATCTTTATGAGCTTTATAAAGGCTAGAAACCGCACCGGCCGCTGCTGCGATTGGCGCGACGTATTGTAAAAAGCCACCGCGCCGAGTGGCCAGAGGAAGCTTGCGGCAACGTTTCTTACGCGTGCTTTTACGCATTCCTAAGCCAATCTTAGATTTTAATCCAATTAAAGAAGCTACGGTAAGCGCCGAAGCTTTTTCGCCCAAAGATGAATCTGCCGCGAAAATTCGCTTTTTAGCCGCTGAATATAGCTCTTTATCGGCTTTGTGACACGATTTTAAATCTTTAAAATTATGATATTGAATATCGTGCGTCAAACAAGCTGAATCGAGAGGATTCTTTGGTTGTATATTGTTCTCAAGACGGGCCTGCAAACGGGTACCCGGACCTTTAGAAGATAAAATATTTTATACATAAAGACATGAAATTTTTTTTATAATATCGCACTTACTACAATAATTATACCCGGGTAAATGTATCTCTCGATTCAATTTTCCAAGCAAATTATTGAACATGCGTTTACCGTGAATGTCGCATTAAGACTGACTGGACAAGTATAAAAACGTTCGCATTTATGCCCTAGTTTTCAGTAAAATGGAGTTTGTTGAACAGAAAGAAAAAATTCATAACGTAAATTACGATATTTCAGGTAGTTCGAAACTACCTCCGAAAAATGGCAAGCTTTTAGGGGGTAGCTTGCGAGCAATTATCACTGGACCATCAAACTGCGGCAAGACTAATCTGTTAATTGCTCTAATAAATAGTCTATTTGGTTTTCATTTTTTCCGAATAGTCATATTCACAAAAACCCCTTTTCAACCTAAATATGATCTTTTAAGACGGATTTTCAATCATAAATCATTAAAAAGAGTTAGATTAAATTTTTTTACAAGCGATGAAGAAATTCCAGACCCTGAAAATGCCGAAAGACATACGCTCATGGTATTTGATGACGTCATAAATTGCACTCAGAACGTTGCTAAAACATACATGTGTTTAGGACGACATTCTTTCACAGATTCTTGCTATTTATCGCAAACGTATTCAAAAATACCTAAACAACTAATTCGTGATAATATAAACATGATTGTTGTATATCCTCAAGACGATTTAAATTTGAAACATATTTATGACGATCACGTGACATCGCATTTGTCCTTTATTCAATTTAAAAAGCTTTGTCGCAAATGTTGGAAGAAAAAACATAATTTTTTGGTTATAATGAAGGAATTTGATACAAACTACGGAATGTTTCGTAGCGGATTTAGTACATTTATCCGTCTCAAACCGAAACGATTGTCTGAAATTAAAAAAAAAATAAAAAAAATAAAAAAATAAAAAATAAAAAATAATGGAGACTGCAAAGTTAATTCAGCAAGCTCGTTCAAATATTCGCAAAAAATATAAGGCATTAAAACATCACGACACGCAGCTCGATTTAATGGCAAAAAAAACTTTTGCCCCTATAATTGAACCGTTAAAAAGCATTGCAAAAAAACAGGAAGATAAAAATTTGATTGATTTTAAAGAATGTGAAAAAAAAGATGAAAATATAATGGATTTGGTTGATATTTCTGATGCTATCACTAGCGGTACCAATAAAGCATCAAAAAAACGCAAACAGGATGACACCTCTTTTTTTGCAAATGAATCTCTCATAGATAACGAAATTAAAAGACCAGCGCACGCACCGGGTGAATTGTCAGAGCTAGGACCTATTGCTGGTAAAATTTTTCAAGATTTAAAGGCAAACCCAAGTAAATTTGATACAATTTTTGGACCGAAAATATCCCCCCAATCACATCATATGCTGGGTTCCAAACGACTAATTATTTTCAAAAATGACAATTTCTCGGTCGGCTCAAGGACTTTCACTGGCACCAAAGGACTGTTTTCTTTGATATATCACAAAAAACCGCAATCAGATTCCTACTCAGAAGCTGACAAGGCTGTATACGGTGAAATTTTACGTTTAACAAATGCACATAAACAAAACGGTCAAGAAAATGGAAAGATTTTAGCTTCCAAAGGTGAAAAATATCTCAATATCATACGGGATTTAGTAAACGTCCGGTTGCCGACGGGAAGCGGGCTAATGAAAAAAAAAATAAATAAATATACTCTAATGAATTTTGATAAAAATATAAAGACGTCATTTTCTTATTGGGACGATCCAAACGAATTGATAGACAGGTTGAAACTTCTTCTATCAGAAACGCAAGCTGGTCATAATTATTTGGACAACGAAATCCATGAAATAATAGCTGAATTATCTGAATCTGGTTACATATTTTAAAAAAGCGTGAAAAAATGAATAGGTTTGGCGAAAAATTGAAAGAAACTTCGACCGATTTTTCAGCTTTAAGCAAAAGATTAACGAATTTAAAGTTAAAACTCGAAGCTTTAAACCCTAGTAATAATCTTCATATTGATTCAAGGTTAAGATTTTTGGAAGAAATTTTGGATGTGGCTCTAAACCAAAAAGAACCTAAGAGTCAATTACCATACACACAGATCAAAGAATTAATTTCAAAATTTATTCCTGACGTCAGTACACGTATGCGTATTTTGGAAGAGCTTTTAGGGGTTGTCAAATATCATGAAAGCGACGATGTAAATGATATTTCTTACAGCGATTTAAAAAAATACATTACAGACATCACACCGAAAATTGCAACTCGTTTAACAGCAATGGAAATAGCTCTTGGATTTTCCGATATTAAAAAACCAGATTCAATAACCTATCTGGAATTGCTGGGACTTGTAAAGTTGAATATCCCTGAATTCGGGAATCGAATTACCCGTATCGAAAAAATTTTGGAAATTAAAAATCCAAAGCCTTGAATAATTTTTTTTTTTTTCAAACTAAATAAAATGTATTTTAAAAGAAAATGATCAAATAAAAAAATTTTTTTAAACTAAAAACTGTGTTGTTATTTGCGTTAAATAATTTACAAAAGTTTTTAATTTCAATACATTATTGTTTATATTTTATTTTTCCAATACATTTTTTGTTATGTCTAAAATATTAAAATCTATCGTTTAAATTAATTTTATAATAAAGCTATTCAAAGTATCTAAATGAAATTTAAAAATCATAATGTAATTAATAATTTTTTCTTGAATCGATGCAATTTTCGTTAATTAATTTGAATACATTTTTTATTTTTATAAAATTCTTATGGTTAAAAATTTGAATGTAAATATTGTTTAAATTTTTATTTTGCTATAATTTTTGCGGTAAACTTTCTATTCAAAATATCCTACGTATAAAAATCTATCATCTTAAAATCTATTGTTTAAATTAATTTTGCAATAAAGCTATTTTAAGTATCTAAAATGAAATTTAAAAATCATAATATAATTAATAATTATTTCTTAAATCGATGCAATTTTCATTAATTAATTTAATTTAATTTATTTTCAAAATAAATTTTTTTTATTATTATAAAATTCTTATAGCTAAAAATTAGAATGTAAATATTGTTTAAATTTATTTTGCAATACATTTTGCAATAAAATTTCTATTCTAAATATTCTACGTTTAAAATGAATAGCATTTAAAATATCAAAATTTTTTCTTGCATCTACGCAAAACGAGCAAATACAAATTTGTTTTATCACGTTAAAATTTTCGTTGAAAGTTACTCGTTTAAAATTCTGTTTCAAGAAGAAAATTAAAATGTACGCAAATTAATTCGTATTCAATAATCTCATTATTTTTAATTGTATACAAAAATTTTTTGCGCAAATCTTCATTCGACTGTCCAGTCTTGGGGTATTTTTTAAATTCGTCTACAAATTTTTCAACTCTAGGGATATAAGTTTCCAATTCCTTTTTTAATTGATCAATAAAAGGAAACCAATTAACTAATTTGTTCAAAGTTGAATCATGTATAGACACATATAACTTCTCTTGAGTAAATTTAAATCCAAACCAGTTATCCGTTTTCACGGGTTCGATGACAATATTATCCAATTCTGGTAGATTATCAGGGTCCATATCATGTTTTAATTTAAACAATTCATCTTTCAAAAATGTGATTTTCCCACCTTTTTTATTGAGTAATAAAACGACAACGCAAGCCTTCCCGTTTTCAAGACTAATTGCCACTTGCAAATCAGACGAGGATGTTAGAGGTAGAAGTCGATTTTGAATTAAAACCCTAAAAATTTAATTATTTGTTTTCAGAAAAATAAATGAACAATTTTGAATTTATTTCAACTTACATCTTTTATTGCGATTCACTCAAACAAGAGAAAACAAACAGGTTGATTTCAGAAACTATACTGCAAAGTCAATAAATGTTTAAGTGACTTTTATGTAAAATGACGCATGCGCGTTTATAAAACTCTGCACGTGCAAAGGCTTCAAATAAAACGTTAAACACTCGATAAATTTAAATTAAAAATAATACCCCCTGTTGACAAAACCGATTAGAGAAACCGTTTCAAAAATATAAGTTATTAAACATACATACATACAAACTCATGGTTGTCCAAGCGTTGAATTTCAAGATTAATGACCTCTTTTGCTTAAATTTTATTTTCAACTTTTTAAAATAGATCAAATATTTTTTTATCTTGCATTTTGTGATACATCACAGGGTAAATTTTTTTTTTAAACTTCACTTCACCACCCCAAACTTTTGTTAAATTAAACATGAAAAAAATAACAATAATTTATATACTTATAAAATATAATTTGTTTTTTTCTCACTTATGAAATATAGCAAGCTAAAGGACACATGTTTAATTAAAAAATTTTTTTACACTTCAAATAACAAACTTTTTCGACCACTGTATAAATTTTTTTTACTCAATTAAACAAATGAGTATATTTCCACTCAACATAAAAAACTTACACTTTTTGAATTTAATTAACGCACTTTATAAAAGTGACCAAACACTCAAGAGGTTTCAAAAGCTACTACCTGGGAATTTCAAATTTGTACTGTGAGAAAAGGTGGAAAAAAGGGGTAGATTTAAACTTTATGAAGAATCGAAGTCAGCCATTAAAAAACGCTACCCTAAAAATCTTTAAACAATTTTTTTCAAACATAGTCACTGCCCACTTTCTTAAATGAAGTAACACCTCTTTTTAAAATAAGCACTACCTACATAAATGAAGATACTCCTTCCATAAATTTAAATTTAACTGTAAATAAAAAATTTTTACAGGGTAAATGACTTTTAAATGACAATTATTGCAATCAATCGATTAATTGTTCATCTGACCAAATTAAAAAACAAAATGACTTCCAATGATATAAAAGATTGAATGACCACACATTTCAATCAATTGATAACAAAAATTTGATCACTAAGCATGTCTTTTCAGTATTCAAAAGTGAAACAGATTTTAAACTATTTAAATTCACCAAAACGTAACCAAAATTGTAAAAAATTTTTAGATTTTTTACAAAATTTTAACGAGTGTTCGATATTAATTACATTAAAAAAATATAGCTACTTAAACCAGTTGCAACGAGATGTAATATTAGTTAGTGATTTGAGGCAATATATAATCGAAGGTGAAACAAATTTGGACCTAATCTGTTCAGCTAACCTCTCAAGCCAAGAAGAAATTGAGGAATATTTTGAAAACATTTCAAGATATGAAAATGTTACCTCTTGATAGCTGTTCTTGTGATAAACAATTTATTCGAAAGCAGTCTGCACAATTTCAATATTTCCATTTAATTTTCCACCGCGTGACGCGCTTCATAAACAATAAAAAAAATTTTATCAAATTATTTTATTACTACAAACACCTATTATTTCAAAAAAATTTACAGATACCATGTTTGGAGATATATGTTGAATCTAACATTGATTTGGTATTTAAAAAGGAAGTTATTTTTAATAGATCCGTACGTGATATATTTTCTTACTTACATGAAATGACACATAGACGCCGAGAAATTTTATTAAAAATTGTATTCAAACAAGAACTTTGAAGATTCGTGTCAGTGAAATGTGAAAAAAAGTGAGTAGAAGTAATTAAAAAAATGTGTCTTTTTCAATTAAATTTAAATTTTGATCATAACAATTTCTCAATGAGTATGTATTTTAAAAAAGTTAACACATAATTATATCCATTTTTATTAGATAAATTAGATTTGTAATTAAAAAAAATATTGTATTCAAGACATTTTAATTTAACCATGAAAGAAAACAGAGCATATTCAAAATGAAATTTAAAATATTTATTTTTTATAACTTGTTCATTAGAGAAATTGTATTCTATATCATTATCAAAAATATGTTAATTGAATTTAATTTAATTTAAAATTATAAAAGCTTATTCTAAATTTTCAAGTATAACATTACATGAAATACAGTGCTTTAAAAATATCAAATTTATTTGTATAGAATCTTGGATAAATTAGATTTGTAAAAAAAATTTCAAAACGTTTTAATTTCACCATGTAATAAAAAAAGTTATTTGAAAATGAAATTTAAAATATTTACAACCAAAACATTATTTCGATATCAATCTTTATTAAAAATTAAAATTAAGTATTTCAAAATTAAATCATTACTTGAAAATTATAAAAACGTATTCAATGTACACAAATTTATAAGTTAATATTTAAACATTATCATTAACAACAATATATCAATTGAATTTAAAAAAAAATATTGTATTCAAGACATTTCAATTTAACCATGAAAGAAAACAGAGCATATTCAAAATGAAATTTAAAATATTTATTTTTTATAACTTGTTCATTAGAGAAATTGTATTCTATATCATTATCAAAAATATGTCAATTGAATTTAATTTAATTTAAAATTAAAAAAGCTTATTCTAAATTTTCAAGTATAACATTACATGAAATACAGTGCTTTAAAAATATCAAATTTATTTGTATAGAATCTTGGATAAATTAGATTTGTAAAAAAAAAAATTTCAAAACGTTTTAATTTCACCATGTAATAAAAAAAGTTATTTGAAAATGAAATTTAAAATATTTATTTTACAACTTACAACCAAAACATTATTTTGATATCAATCTTTATTAAAAAAATAAAATGATGTATTTCAAAATTAAATCATTACTTGAAAATTATAAAAACGTATTCAATGTACACAAATTTATAAGTTAAAATTTAAACATTATCATTAACAACAATATATCAATTGAATTTAAAATTATAAAAGCTTATTCTAAATTTTCAAGTATAATATAAAATGAAAATACAATGCTTTTCAAATAAATAGTCTTCAAAAAATATCAAACTACATTTATTTCATCAAATCCATTTAAATCCGTTCTCCTTCTACATAAAATTACAAACAATTTATTACAATATGTATTACAATTTTATAACAGAAAAAACAATAAGAAACAGAATTAAAAATATCATTCGTATCTTCTTTAGCAAATTATCGTTGTTTAGGCATTTTACTGAAAAAAAGAAGTAAAAAAATGTTTAATTTCAAAATAAAATGTTTTTTCTTTAAAAAGCGAAATCTTTGTTACCATAAAATATATATCAAAGCTAGATGTCGTTAGTTACAAGGCTTGTCGTTAGTTACAAAATATTCATTGCTTTGTCAAAGTGGCTCCATCAATTTGAAATTTACTCTGCTTGACATCGGCTCCGTAGATTTTATAAAGCTCGTTTTTTTATCCTCGTTGATATTCAAACGCCTAATTTAAAAAATAAATTGTTATTATATAATTTTTATTATTATTATTATTAAGTTATGACAATAATGACAAAAAAAAATAATTTTTATGAAATTTATGAAAAAATAATTTTTATAAAATTTATGAAAAAGTAAATTATAAATACCTAAAATTAATGCATTTTTACACCTACACCTCTAATGAAAATTTCAATAGATTTATGTAAAATGATTGATTGATTGATTGATTCATACATTGATTGATTGATTGATTGATTGAATAATAATAATAATTAATGATTGATTAATATGAATAAAATATAATTGCAAAAAATTTAAACTACAACTACTAATTAAAAAAATATAATTGCAAAAAATTTAAACTACAACTACTAATTAAAAGCATCTACTAAATTTACTACATACAAAAATAAAACATTTAAATTTGATTATTGACAACACATAAATAAAATAGCACTAGATAAAGCTGATATTAAAATTAATATCCCAAAATAAAAATTATTCCTCCATTCAATTTTTTTGATTTCATACCAATTATTTATCGGTATAACCACAAACCAAATAAAATACTGAAATAAAAATTTTAAAACAATAACACCAATAAAAATCCAAAAATAATTAAAAACTTACAATAAATAAAAAAGTATAAACTAAAGCTTTTCTGATAGTATTATTCAATTTTTGATTTTTCTCTTAGATGTCAATTGCACAAAATTAAATCATGCACTAATGCATTTTACTTTAATTAGACATATCTTTAACTAAGATGTATGAGTGACAATAATTTTATTGTACGACAAATATTTTGCAAAATACATAATTTAAAATATACACACATACATCTATGTAAATAAATGCAACTTTTGTTAAATCATATAAAATATAAATAACACATTTTTCTATAGAAATATGATACATATCCGCTAAAAAATAAATATAACTAGATGATTAATATAAAATTTTAAAAATCTAGGATTTCAAAAAAAATAGAACCCACCTTTAAATAATTGTATTCCTCAGGTGATAATTTTTGAAGGTTTCAAATGTAAAAATATTTGCTTAATTTGAATTGACAAAATTTACATAAAATTATTTGTTTAATTAGAATAGACAAAATTTACATTAAACCTCTTCAAAATATCACCTGTGAAAAAATAAATTTACATTTGAATTAAATTCATTTCTCTCTCTCTCTCGAGAAATAAAAAAAGCTGAGTTGATTTTTTATTTTTATTAGTTTGCAAGATATTACATTATTTTCAAAAGATACATTTTTTCACTATTTATATTTTTTCATCCGAGAATAGAAAAGATGATTTACATCTTTTCAGGAAATTTCAATCCTAAAAATATTGTAAATTTAAAAAAAATAATTTTGATAAAAAAATTTACGCTTACCTGGCACGCAAAAATCAAGGTCTTTATGGTATGTCAAATTTGTATCACAGGAACATTTTGAATTCTGACACACAAATTGACGTTTGCACGTACTGTTATGTTCAATCCCGTAACATGATTCCTGGTAATCAGCCCTTTCGACACATATTTTTTCTAATTTAATTAATGGAAAACATACTTCCAAATTTGTGCAATTAGTTTGATCGTCGCACATTTGGTATGGCATAAAATGAGCAAACTTAAACGTTATAAAAAATATAAACCCGAGCAAAATTAATTTATTCATTGTTTTTTATTTTTTCAAAACCCCGCGCGTTTCTGTGAAAATTTAAATGATAACTATAAATTTTTGCGAAAATCGCTTTCTATAAATAACAAAAAAAATTGTTTATTAAATTAAAGTACAGTGTAATAATCATAATTTAATTACCCACTTACATTGTATTCAAAAAAATGTAAAACAGGTTAATTTAATTTTCTAATTAAAACCAAGCTGTTTACTATTTTTACATTGTAATTAAAAAATCTAGGTATTGAAGTTAAAAAATCTAGGTATTGAAGTTAAATAGCTTATAAAAATAAATTAAAACATGGTAAAAAATTTTTCAATTAAACACAAGGTTTATTTTCATTATTTACATTAGTATTTAGGTAAAAGGTTAATTCAATTAAGAAGCTAAGTATCTAAGTTAAAATAGGTAAAAAGAATATACAATTAAACCCCCTAAGATTTATCTTTCATTATTTACATTTATATTTTGGTAAAACGTTAATTCAATTAAAATTCGTGTGAAAAAAAAATAAATTTTCAAATTCTCACATAAACGTCTTATGAGAATTTAATGTGAGAAAATTCGTTAGAAAATATGACACTTAAAAAAAATGACCGGTCCCTTTGTCCAAAAAAATATGATAATTAAAAAATAAAAATGACCCCGCCCTCTTTGTCCAAAAAATATGAAAATTTAAAAAAAATTGAACCGCCCTCTTTGTCCAAAAAAATATAAAAAAATACTCTAAAAAGAGAAACGCCTCCTTCAAACTGAAATAAAAAAGGCCCGCTTGTTATTGCTTAAAAAAATGATTCAAGCGTCCAATTGAAAAAATATATTTTTTTCGGTAGGGTGTAATAAAATCTGACACGACTCTATAAAAAATTTGGTCAACTTTCACCTAAAAGATTTTTGCATGTAAATTCAAAATGTATAAAATAAACGTATGATATAAATGTATGATATTTTTTTTGGAAAAAAATTACATCAGCTTTCATCTAAAAGATTTTTTGCATGTAAATTGAATTTGTATACATAAAAATATCTACATGTATAAAAAATCGTATAATAAAATACATAAAGTTTTTCGGAAATACTCGGTTAAATACGTATTATCGATTTCTTTCAACGACAACAGTTTTGAAGCCTTCGTATAATTCCGTTCCTTTACAATACATTCAAAATACATATACATTGACGACAGCGCAAAGCGGCGTATAAAAAAATAAATTTATAGGTACACAGAATTTTATAAGTATACCTATCTGAAAGACTGCATGGTAGCGACAAGCGGCTTGAAATGGAGTTACAAATTCAAAATTTATAAGTATACAGCTATACCTATTTAATATACTGAAGAGTGGCGACAAGCGGCTTGAAATGGAGTTATAAAGTCGATAATACAGTAAATTTAACATAATAAATTTTTTTGTAAACAAAACGTGCTTTGAAAATAACACGAGAGATTTTTTTTTTCTATTTTCACAAAAATGCGTTCCTGCGATTTTTCAAGGCAGTTTTTCAGCTATGGATTTTGTCAAGATAAAAAAGGTAAGTCATTTTTACATATTTTTTTTTTCAATTAATTTAATTTTTCATTCATAAAAATCTTTTTTTCTTCATAGTTGATGGAGGGTTATGCTATGAGGATGAAATGTGTAATTCGAATTCGTGCATAAATTATTTTTGTATGGAGAAGATTAATGACTTAACGATTGCTGCTACAACTACAACCACAACTACAACTACAGAAAAAACTGTACAATCAACAATTTCCACGGCTATTATCAACAATATAAAAAAATCATCAACGACAGTTGCAACCACCATTAAAAATAGAATAATCTCAACAACATCGTCAACAACGACTAGTTTAAGTGATAAAATAAATTTAAATGTAACTAGTCAAAAACCTTCAGTTTTTGACAGTACATATGATAGTGATAAAAATAACAATGTGCATTTTTTAATTCCTTTAATCTTATTTTTTATATGTTTTATTGTTATTATTATTTTTTTATATAAGATTATAAAAAAAAAATCTATCACTTCAAACCGTAGCGATGTTGCAAGATTAGTTTAATTTTTTATATTTTTTATATTTTTAATATAATTTTTTATATTTTTTTAAAATAAACTGTTTTTTTTAAACAATAATTTATTTTTAAAATTATTTTCCACTCCTCTCAAAATGCATGTATTTTTCACCCTTATAGGTCATCTCTCTCTCACTAACACATTTATACACCCTCATAAATTAACTGTATCATATACATTTCAAGTGCAAGTCAAGGTTGACCAATTACTTACACTTCAACGCGCACCCTAAAGGGCTTTAGGGAGGGAGGCCACCCCCTATTTTCACGCATGCGCACAAATTCATAAAAAAGTTGGACTTATGTAGAGATCCATACTACTTACTATAACCCTAATATTTTGTTATTTTGACTAACCAAAAAAATAGTAATGATGGAAACCTAAATTCAGAATGTAAAATTATTAATTTGGGGCTGAGGCCACCAAAATCATTGTTCTACCTCAGCCTGGGGATTAAGTGCCGTGATCAACGGTCCAAGTGCGCAGAATCACAAAAAGATTTTCAGTGTTAATAAAACATAAATTCGTTATATAAATATACATATATTATTAATAATATAATTATCCAATAATAGCCAGAAACAATAATTCTTTTGCTTCTACCAATTGGTATCGCAAAAATACCTACTCAGGACGCTATTTAAATTTTCATTTTCACCATCCAACTCACCAAAAAATAGCAATGGTGTATAACTTAATCGACAATTGCATACTTTTGTCAGACAAAAAATTCCAATATGATAACATTCAAATTACAAAAAAATTTTTGATTTGCAATAATTACCCGTCGGATTTCATAAATAAATACATCAATAAACGAATTTGTCATTTAAAAAATAATAATGTACAAAAAAACGATAAAGTAAATTCAATAGATTGGATAATATTACCCTTTTATAAATACTTAAACCAAAATATTATTAATAATCTAAAAAATCTTAACGTTATTGTCATTAATAAAAATATTAATAAATTCAATAACCTAATAAAACTCGGTAAAGACAAACTTGAAAAAATAGAAACCAGGGACATAGTTTACAAAATAAAATGTAAAAACTGTGACTACGTATATATAGGCCAATCAGGACGTAAATTAAGAAAACGTATTGTAGAGCATAAAACAGATTACGATAATAAACACAAAGATTCCGTTTTTTACAAACATCAATTGCATACCAACCATGATTTTGACTTTAACGAAATGACAATAATAGATACCGAATCAAATTATTATAAAAGAACCTTCTCTGAAATGACACACATTCAAATCCATAAGAAAACTCTTAATCGTAAACAAGACACTCAACATTTAAAATATTTTTTAAAAAACACTATCAATCTGATAAAAAAACGAGTTAAAAGACGCTAACATATTACCAATTAGAACTTAAAAATTCTTATAAAAAAATATTTTTCTTTTGATCCTTATTAAAATTATATACCTTCCAAAAAAAATTTTTTTTACCCAAAATAATTATTTTCAAATTGAAAAATTTGAATTTACACTTTTCCTCTAATAAAAACAAAAAATAGGGTTGTAAATATACTTTTCCAAAAAATTTTTTTCAATAAAAAGATTTTCAATAAATTCAAGTTCAAACATGTCAATAAAAAATAAAAATTAAAAAATAAAAAAGTTTTTTAACGTCAACGGTTAAAAAGATTCTTTATTTTTTAAAAAATTCCCCTTTAAAAAATTGAAGTAATAAAAACTAGTCCTTCATATATATCTATACATAAATATTATTTTTAAATAAAAAATTTTCGTATTACTCAGCCAATTTCAAAGAAACTACATTAAAATCAAAGTTAATGTCATATAACATAGAACAGATATTTTGTAAATGTATACACATATATAACATAACACTTAAAAAAATAGTATAATTTATAAGTGGTAGTTCATAATTTACATATGTAATAAGCAGGTTTTTCCTTTTTCCCCCTTTTTTTACATAATAACTCTTTTTCTAGACTTATTAAATTTAAAAGTTTTTCTAATATTATAAAAAAGTGTACATAATGTTTTTGTTTTTAAAAATGGAAAAAGAGATGATATTAGAAATTACAGGCCACTCTCTAAAATAACTCCAATGTCAAAGTTTTTGATAGTTTTTTCTCCAATAAATTAACTAAGTTTGCGGTTAGTAAGATACATAATAGTCACTTCGGTTTAATGCCGAATAGATCCACATTATCTAGTCTTTTCAAATATAATAACTTCATAAACAATAACCTAAATGATTGTATTCAAATTGATTCAATTTTTATTGATCTCAAAAAAGCATTTGACTCACTTGATCTGTCTATACTGATATGTAAACTTGGACAACTTGGTCTACCCAAAAATACATTAAAATATGTCTTTTTTATGTTATATGAAAGATCTGTTAGAGTCAAAGTTAATAATACTCTTTCTGAATCAGTTACAGTTTTTAAAGGTGTTTTACAGGGAAGTCATTCTGGACCTTGATCTGCAGTTATTTTCTGAGATTGAACTGTTTGCTGATGATATCAGAATCTATAAGAACATTAATGCTCCCTTTGAACAGTTTAGAGTTAATAATGATTTAAATATTATATATAATTGGCTTATATCTAATGGCCTTTCTGTAAATATTAGTAAAACTGAATATATAAAATTTACAAAGGGTAGTAGAAATTATAATTATGATTATAATATTAATGGTACTTCAATTGTTGAAGTTAATGTAGTTAAACATTTAGGGATCTATTATGACTCTAAATTGAGTTTTGGACACCATATTGAGGTGATTTTAAAGAAGGCTTATAGAACATTGGGATTCATACACAGAATAACTTATAATTTTACTGATATTAGATGCATTATATATTTGTATAGAAGTTTAGTTTTACCAAGCCTACTTTATTGTTCACCTGTGTGGTCTCCTTACCTCAGTTATCAGATTAAATCGATTGAATCAGTTCAAAAAAAGTTTATGAGATATTTATCTTTTAAAACTAATTCACCCATGGACAGATTTGAACATAAATTTTATCCAATGTCTACCAGATTCAATTTACCTACTATACAAAGTATTCATCGCTATAATGATATGATACTTGTCTGTAGAATATTGAATGGAGCAATTGATATAGAAGATCATCAGAGTGTATTTATTAAGAGATTTAACAAATATAATTTAAGGTCATCCAAAACATACTTTGAAATTAATATTAAGAGTAACTTATTACATAATTTTACTTCCTATCGTTTAATTAGAGATTGGAACAATTTAGATGAAGGATTTGCTAACATTGTAAAAATTGAAGCTGTTAAAAATTCCTCAAAAATATTATTGTACAATTACTATCAAAATTGATTTTCATTGCACTTGTCCTTGGTTGTACTATTGTGTGGAACTATTATACCTGATATTATTACTATTCTTAATCTTTTTAATTTTTCTACTTAAAATATATTAAATTTTTTCTTTTTATATCATTTTTGATTTTAAATATTTTATATTAATAATAATGTATTATTGTATAATTATATTATAAGTTTTTTTTTTCTTAATTAATTGTAGTTTATTGTAAAAGGGCGTTTCGCCCGTTAAAATAAAAAAATAAAAATCGCAAAGAATTATAAAAAAGCTAAGGCTTTTTTATTTCAGGCACGATCACATTTATTGAGTATTTTCTCTTTAATAACCTTGATGAGATCCACATTCTCATAAATTGAAAACTATTATTTATTATTTACAGTATTCATAAATAATTATTTAAATAAAAGTTTTTATCGGCATTAATAAAAATAATAGGGTTTAGATTATTCTAATTTTTTTTTTCACCATAACAAGATCATTTGCTGAAGATTCTTTTATAATAATTTACTAAAGTATGCTGAGAAAATATAAAATTTAAGTTTCTAAATTTGATTAAAATATCTGAATCTTCAAATATATATTAATCTTTCTTAATTCTGAAAAAAATCAAAGTATAATTTTAATTTCCCATATTCTTTAAAAAGAATATATTAACATTTTTTTAATTACCTAAATCAAATTCTACCTGCGTGCCTTAATATATTAATTTTTATCTGAGAAAAGATAATAACAAATTTGTTAACAGCAATGTATGCTTATTGTAAGTTAATTAAAAGTCAATACTGCTGAAAAACAAGTATTAGTTTAAATTTGAGTAATTAATTTAATAGAACTTACTGTATCATCTTTTTAAAAATTTTGCATAAAAATAATAATTAAAAATAATATAAATTTAAATTTAATATTTATACGTTCATTTATTAAATTAATTAATTATTATTTGATACGACCTTGATGAGCAAACAAATCCTTAGATTCGAAAAACTCACATTTTTGATACGTGGAGTCAAACCGACTTCACTTTTTTTATTTTACCGTATCAAGTAGTTTTGCTAATTTTTTTAATCAACAAAGTTTGATTAAATATTTTTTTAAAAATCTAATTTTTGCAAATTAAATTTTTAAGTAATGAAATGATGTTAAGAATAATATTTTTTATGAAAAAACATTGAAAAAGAGTTTGTGAAAAAAATGTCTCCAGACGAGTTTCGATCCCGTGTCCCTCTGATATCCGGTCAAAAATGTGAGTTTTTCGAATCTAAGGAATTGTTTGTTCATCAAGGTCGTATCAAATAATAATATAAATTTACAAATTTATATAAGATTATTTATTATTTTTATCCACGTTTTTAAAAAAATAGTAAAAAAAGTTAAAAAAGTTGTTTTAAATTACGCGCTTAAATTTAAACTTGAAGACTTTAAGTAGTAGTTAGGTTAGTCCAGGGTTAGTCTGCTAGTCGACTGCGCTAGGTTAATGGCTGTGTTTATAAATTTGTTATTATTTTTTTCAGATTTATTTTTAATTCTTTGGGTGAATATATAGTTAAATAAACAAAAGTTTGATTCCGATAAGTATAAAAAGTTTTAATATTTTTTTTTAATTTATGTAAAGAAGGTAATTTCTTTGTTTTTATTTTTCAGCATTAGAATTGTGTTTATGGCAATACATATTATACAAGTGATGATTAAAATGATGTTTCCAAATACATTTGTTAAGTTATCCTTTCAAGTAATATTTTAAGTGTGTATATGTACTAAATTTTATTTTTATTTCTCTACTTGTTACTGATACTTGCTTTTTTTTTAGGGTTTTTAAGTTCATTTTTTGGCACCAGGAATCAGTATTTTTGTGATTAGCTGACAACAGCAGAATGAAGCTTAGTTGAATTGAAGAAAGCACAACTAGATGCTGTAAAACAAGCTTTGAACCAAGCTTCTTTTTTATTCATCGAGTTGTTCTAGAAAATTACTAATTTTAGTTAATTTTTAGGTATTATCGGAAAACAGTTTTTTGGACATTTCTCTGCAAGGACTTGATGAAATCACTTGAAATTGAAACCCATGAAACTATATCTGATTTAAAAAAATTTGGTCTAAGGGATTTTTTATTCATCGAGTTGTTCCAGAAGTTTACTATTTTTAGTTCATTTTTAGGTAACGGAAATCAGTTTTTTGGACATTTCTCTGCAAGGACTCGATGAAATCATTTGAAATTGGAAACCATGAAACTAGATCTGATTTTAAAAAACTTGGTCTAAGGGATTTTTTATTCATCGAGTTGTTCCAAAAATCTACTATTTTTAATTCATTTTTAGGTATTTTAAACCAGTTTTTTGGACATTTCTCTGCAAGGACTTGATGAAATCACTTGAAATTGAAAACCCTGCAACTAGATCTGGTTTCAAAAAATGTAGTCTAAGGGATTTTTGATTCATCGAGTAGGTTCTGAGATCTTGAGGATACACTTTCTCGAACATACATCCCTACACACACCAAGGCAATATAAGCATTTAGAGGCATCGGAATGACCTGGGGACCAAATTTCTCCACGAATTAGACAATTTAGAAACTTTACCGTTTTTTGACCTGACAAACTTATAAGGCACGATTTCATCTATGTATTGCATACATAGGGTGATCGTGCCTAAAAATAAAATTTTTTATAATTTAAATTCTAATGTAAATTTAAAAGTAGTATTAAGGATTTTAAAATAAATTTAAGGTTAGGAAGTAAACAAAAAAATAAAAATAAAATAAAATCTATATAGGTCAAACAGGTCGAACATTTAAAAAACGTTACGTAGAACATCTTCCTCTTTCACATATAGAAACATCTAAATTTGCATCACATATATGGGAAGAAAAACATGAATATTATGTCTTTAATACAGACCTTGAAATTATGCATAATTGTAACAAAAACAATAAAATGAATGTTTTGGAGGAGTATGAGATATATAAAGTTTTTAAATATGATCAAGACCTACTACTAAATGATAAATTAATATATAAAATTAATAGTTTATTTAATACAGCTATAAATATAATAAACGAAAACATTTTTTAAACAAAAACGAAAATAATTTCTAAATAATAAATAGTGTTAAAGTTTTACTTATAAAATAAAACAAATATAATAATAGTGCAATGAAAATAATAATCAAAACCACTTTTAAAGAGTTCATAATAGTGAAAAAGTGTGTGTATACATATTTTAAAAATCAAAATTATTCAAAAATAACATTATATGTATGAAAAAACGTTTACGTTTAAGTGTGCTTATATATAAATTTAAATGTGTTTATATTCAAGAATAAATATATCAATAATAACAACAAAGATATTCCGGTCCCTCGAGTACGATTTCCGGATTCCCAGGTATCTGGGTAACGTACTAAAGGATTACCTGCGGGACCGGAGACTGCTCTATGACACGCTCGATGGAAGGCGTGAAAGGGTTTTGAGTGCAGGCATCGCGCAAGGTTCGGTTCTCGGACCGGACCTGTGGAATGCCTTTTACGATGGCTTGCTGCGCGTCCACCTCCCGGAAGGAGTTTCCCTGATCGGGTACGCCGACGACGTGGCCCTGACCATAACTAGCAGGGACATGGAAGTGACCCAGGAGAGGTTGAACCTAGTCATGAGACGGATCAACCTCTGGATGGGCGATCACGGGCTCCAGCTTGCGATCCCAACAACGGAGATCGTACTGCTGACTCGTCGAAGGGTTCCCACCGACTTCAATGTAATTATCGACGACGGCGAAAACCCTCACACGATCCAAACCAGAACATCGGTGAAATACCTGGGAGTTCAGCTTGATAACAAGCTGACCTTCTGGGAGCAATTTCAGAGATCGTGTGAAAATCGGTCGCATCCTCTCTCTCAAGGCTCATGGCCAACATTGGGGGATCCAAACCAGGGAAGCGAAGGCTCCTGATGTGAGTCGTCAACTCTGTCCTGCTCTACGGATCAGAAGTCTGGACGAAGACCACAGAAACTGCCAAGTACAGACGAAAAATATCGTCGGTACAGAGGCAAGCGGCAGTGAGGATCGCCTGCAGATACCACACGGTATCTCTAGAGGCGATCCAGGTTGTTGCTTCGGTGATACCCATTGACCTGCTAGCGTTGGAGCGGAAATTCATTTACGAGAGCGTAGATGAGCGCGAAGTGGCTTCCACTCGCGCCCGCTTTAACTCTATTAAAGCATGGAAGAAACGATGGAAAAAGAACCAAGAGAAAAATACCCTATGGACGCGCAGACTGATCTCAGACCTGCAGGCATGGATGGGACGACAGCATGGGGAGGTGGATTTCTACCTTACCCAGTTCTTAACTGGACACGGGTACTTCCGGGTGTACCACGGGTGTCATGTTGAAGCATTGGCATAAGGTGGCAACAAAGGAGTGCTTGCACTGTCCGGGCGTGGATGATACAGTAGAGCACACATTCTTCGAATGTGTTCGCTACTCGGGGGGGGGGCGCCCGCCCTTCCCGATTTGGAGGCCGGAGACGGTGGTCCCGGAAATTTTACGGAGTTCCGAAAACTGGAACAAAGTAGCAGAGTACGCAAAGACGACCTTGTTGCAGAAGAAGGAGGAGGGCTTTCTATCGTAGAGAGCTCTCCTGCCCCTAGGCAGGGGGGAAGGCAGCGGCTAGCTGCCTAGGCTGCGCGTCCCAAACTGAAGTTATACCTGAAAAGGGAGTTCCGGTTTGGGACAAACAAGCGCGGGGGGTTTAAAGTGTGTTTATCCAGTAAGAATCTGGGGCGTAGCCGCCGACCGCGTTCGCCGGTGGTCTCCCAGTTGTACACTTTGTACAACTGGGCGGTCATGGAAATTTGCGGGTCTTTAACCCTGCGGCACCCGCGTGGTATACGAAAATCCGAGCACTCGCGCGGGCTACAGCTGTATCCCACTGCAATTTTTTTTTTTTTGCAATACTATATGTAATATTTTTTACCTCTATATATTTTTTTATATTCATTGCAATATTAGATATGACATAGTATATATAATAACTTATTTTTTTTAATTTAAAATTGTAAAATTTATTATTAAAAAATTTTGTATTTTAACAAATTTGTTAACTTAAAAATGTTGCTAACTTTGGGAAGGAAATACTCAATTTTTTTTCAAGGTATGAATAATAAAAAGTGTTTTTATTTAGAAGAATATTTATTCAAAAATACATTGAGTATAATATTTCGACCGTAAATTGAAAATTTATATCTTATAAGCATGAAAAACAAAAAAATTACCTAATTTACATAAATTGAAATTTGAAGTCAAATGCTGTTCATCATTTTATTTACCATTTACAAGAAAGGCACTTAATTCTAAAATGTTCTTGACACACTTTTTGACCACAGTAGTTACAGCATTTCCTGGTTGATCGGTCACGTGATCGTCCACATAGGTAGCACCGGCCCACTTTGTTGTCTTGTGTGATACGTACTCGAGGAACTTCGATCCCCAAGATTCTTCTCGCTCTTTCTTTCAAATCTACTAGAAGAACTGGTGATTCTAAACGTTTTCTTATCTGTGGTTGAATTAGATCCCAAGCAAGGTTTTCAAGAAATTTTCGCCTTTTTATGATTGGATCTGAACAATGGTTGAACGCATAAATGCGCGAAGCATTTATTCCAGATATGTTTATAAGATCATAAAAGAGAACCATTGGCCAGCGTTTAGTGTTCCTTGAAACATCATATTTATTGCACATCTGATCAACTGAATCCACACCAACTTTTGTTTTATTATAAAAAGAAACAATCTCTGGCTTATCGTCGTCATTTATTGCCTGATCAGAATGCATTGTACTTAGCAGAATAACAGCCTTGTTTTTTTTTGTGCAGTAAGATACTAGAGTCTTTTGTTTATGATGTGCGAAAATGGATGAGTGCACCTCACGGTCCTTGTTTGCTTTAAGGTCCTTAGGTATACCTACTCTGTTGGATCTCATTGTTCCAACTAGCGTCAACTTTTTTTCAGTTAACAATTTTTCTGCAAGCGGAATTGAGGTGAACCAATTATCTGTAGTTAAATTACGGTTAGTTCCGCTTATTGGTTCGCACATTCTAGTTGTAACGTCCTCTGCTGATGGAGAAACTCGATAAGGGCCTTCAGGTTGTTTTCCGGCGTAAATTTCTAGATTAACCGTATACTTTGTTTTTGCACAGGCTAGTGAAAATATTTTTATGCCGTACTTCCCAGGCTTGCTAGGTATATACATTTTAAAAGGGCATCTGCCACGATATTTTACTAATTGTTCATCGACAGTACAATACTCACTTGGAACAAAATACCTTTGGAAATTGTTCACGACCATTTCAAAAAATTCTCTTACAGGAGCTAGACGATCGATTTCTTTCCTTGTATTCCGGTCCCGGATGTCATCAAACCTGAGACACCTCAACAGAAAATGGAAACGGTTTCGACTCATAGCTAAATAACATAGTTCTACCCCACAACCACGAGAGTTATCCCAGACTACTTTAGAATTTTTTCTGGCACTACCTAAGCTACCTGTTAGAATCAAAATTCCAATTAGAGCAAGGATTTCAGTTTCGTTTGTTTCAAGTGCATCTCGTTCACGTACAAATTTTTCTTTTACAGTAGCAATGTAAATATTTGTACTACTGACAATTAGTCGAATTATTTGAGTATCAAAAAAAAGTTTAAAACAGTCAAGTTCAGATATAGCATTTCTAGCTGCGAGTTTTGAGCCTGGTAAATGTAATACAATATTGCTAGCTCTTGTACGAACATTAAGGGGAGCTACGGGATTTTTCTTCCACTTCATAATATTTTTATCCTTATCTCTGGAAAAGAACAACTGACCAAGAGGAGTGTCATCCTCATCATCTGATTCCATTTCTTGATCATTTTGTGGTTCGAGACAGCCAGCATCTTCATCCTCAAAATGTATTTCTTCTTCAATAAAATCACTCTCCCCATCATCACTATCATTTTCCACTTCGTCCACCTCTTCATCATCGTCAAATTCATTCAGAATATTCAAAACATCTTCGTCGCACAAACGCATACGTTTTGGATTGCTCATAGTACTAAGACTCGCGCGGTCTACAAGTGTAGCCCAGACAACTTTGATCGATTGACAAACAGACTACCGCACTGTGTAACGAGCAAGTGCACACTGAGCGTGCGTGAAAGGCTATAACTCGAAGGTACTGAGAGTCCCCCCCACCCCTGACAACGCACGACGAAAATACAAGGAAAACAAAATGGCTGGGTTACAACTGTAGACCACGCGGGTGCCGCAGGGTTAAGGCCCGCAAACACTCCATGGCTGATGTAAGATTCACATATTTCCCTTAAAAAAAAAAAAAAAAAAAAAAAAAAACAACAAAGATATAAATATATATAAAATAAAGACAGATGATTAAATTTTATTTGACAAAAATTTTTACGAACATATAAAAATTTATAATTTTAGTTAGTATATTACTGATGATGGCAATGTAAATGCCGAAATGCGCATCTAATTATTTATATAATTATTGTACGTCACATGGCGGTTAATAATAATAAAATATTATAGTTAATACATATTAAATATGTTTAATGTTTTTTATTATTTAATTTATTTAATTTTTTAACAAAAAAATGTGCTGTTAATTACTATATTGTTTAATATATTTTTAAATATAAATTTACAGGTAGCTTAATAATTTAATTATTATTTACTAAAAATATTAATTATTGATCAAAATTTTAAACTCACCTTCTGAGCGCGTTTACACTTACGGCTAATCTATTACTATCTCTGCATTATAATCTCCGCCTATTACCCCACTACCACAGTAATTTTTTGATTAAAATTTTCAGCTCAGTTAGACTTGTAAAGTAAACCCTCTGTAAACGGAGCCCTTATGTCATAAGTTTCTCTTATAACAATTTAATTTTTTAAAATTTTGAAATGCTTAAGAAAATTGAAACAAATGGCACATACGCACCATCATTTTACAACATGCCTAGATAAAGCAATTTCTTGTGCACGAACCCTTGAACTGCTCTACTGTCGCAAAGACGCAATAAACTAACTTTCACTAAATAGCAATACGTATAATAAAAAGTATAAAGGTATATAAATCCAAAAAAAACCCAGAGAAAATCGGGTATAGAATTATTTATTCTTAAAATGTCAGATTGTGATAAAAAAGAAAAATTAGTTAGTCGTATAATTACAATACGTAAGCAAAATGCTGACCTTAAAGAAAAGATAAAATTTATTAGCGTAAAACAAAAATCAATAAAAAAATTTTAATAAAAATTATAAAAAACAAGCCAATGATAAGGTTGAAGAAAAAATTTTATCTTATGATGATGATTTAATAAACTTAAAACTCTTAATGTTGAACACAGGAGTAGGAAATTTAAAACAGAAGTTAAAAAATATTGCTTCGATTCGACAAAAAATTGAAGCTAAGATTGGCAAAAATATTATTCATTTTAATGAATTAGACGATTTTTTGACAGAAGTAGAAAATAAAGAAGATATGGTGAGTATAAAAGTTTAATGATTATAATATTTATTTTATCACGCTTTATAATTACTATTTGACAATATTTTCAACTTTGAAACAAAAAAATATGAATTTCCATTCACGTGCACGTGGAATTATATTACTATTAATATTTAATACAGATATTTCTGCGATATGCTTTTTAAGTAGCGCAAGGTGGCATCTCCGGAATGCTTGCATTGCCCGGGCGAGCCGGATACCGCTGAGCACACCTTTTTTGGGTGTCCTCACTTCGCTGAAGGGCGACCGTCCTTTGATAAATGGAGGCCAGAAGGAGTCGTCCCGGAAATGCTGTGCAGTACCGTGAGCTGGTACAGTGCGGCAGAGTACATACGGTTGACACTGATTAGAAAAAAGGAGGAAGGTTTCCTCACGTAGGAAACTTTCCTCCTTTATTGACAGGATATGGCGAAGAAATGCCTTGGCTGCATTTTTTCCGGACCGAAGTAATACCTAAACAGGGAGTCCAGTTCCGGATTCTATGATATTGTCATAAATTCAGGAGGGTGGGGAGTTTAGTGGGTATTGTAATTCCTCCTCAGTTATATTGAGTATCTGGGAAACCATAAATTTGAGGTTGAGTCCCACATAACCATAAAGTACGCGGTGTATGGCATGCGTAAAAGCATTCTCCTCGTCCTACGAAACAGGCCCCTTCTCTGAAGAGGCCCAAAAAAAATGTTTAATACAGATAATAACAAATTTAAGGAAAATAATATATATCAATCCTAATGTTGCATTAAATATTAGTTTACAAAAAACTTTTTGACGAAACGTTACAATAAACAAACATCAATGAAAACATTTGTAAACATATTTATACATTTGTACATTTTTTTTAATTCCATTTTATCATTGAATTCATAACTTATTCTATAAATAGTATTCCTTTATCTGTTCTAATAAAAATATTAGATATTAATTATTAAATAGTATAAATATTTATTTCACCAAATATTTTAAAATTTTTAGCAAACAAGGATAGATGATCAAATATTTGCTATCGATATATCAACCAAGGTTGTAAATACCATTATGCCTCTCATTTTAGAACGAAAGCATGCTATTAAATTTTCATCAAAGGGTTTAAATACAAATAATAATTGGGAAGCAAGTGGTTTAGATCCATATCGTTATAAATCTAAGTTTCGTAGATACAAATCTGTTTAAATGCATTTGCGGTAAATTTAAAAAGATTTTATTGTTAAAATGTCAGTTATTTTCCAAAACTCTATATATATATTAATCCTTGAAAATTAAATTTTAGCGTGCCTGCGATTCCCGATGTATCTAAACCTTTTTTTATGAAAATTTTTATGTAGTACATCTTATTTTTATGTGACATTGATGTATCTTTAGTATTATACCTTTTTTTAAAATTGAAGTACTTCCTATTTTAATGTCGAATTTTGATGATTATTGATAAACTTTGAAAATTTTTAATTTAATTCAAGATTAGTTTCTATTTTAATTTTTGGTGTTTAGTGCCAAAGTTAATTTCTAGGTGGGTCAAAAAAACAATTTTAATTAGGTATACTCATGAGGTACTTCATTTGATATGATAAAATATAATATATATAATTTAATAGAAAAAATAGAATTTAAATAAATAAAACGATAAATGGTATTAATTTGTGTTATATTTTTAAAATATATTTTTTATTTTATTTATTATTTAAGATTGTTATTATAATATTTCTTTGTAAACAATATTTTTCAAATATAAATCCGATTTTTTATCTTTTGTTTCTTTTAATATATATTTTGCATTTTCAGTTACTAAAAATGCAAAATAAAACATCTGAAAATAATATTTAACAATTAATAATTTACTAGCGAAATCCTCGCTCGCTAACGCTGGCTCGGAAAAATTAATTTTCAAATAATTTAATTATTTTAAAGTTAAATATATTAAATAAATATTAAAAACATTCAAACATATTAAATATGATTTATTTTTATTTATTAATTAACCATCTGTGACGAAATTATAATTATACATAAATAATTAGACATAATAATTATTTTAAACAAATTTAATCGAAATTAATTATTTTTGATTATTTCAAAATCAAATTTTATTTTCAGAATTTATTAAATATTTTTATACATTCAATTGTTAATTTATTTATTTATCATTTTTTATTTTATTAAAGAAGGTTATAATTTAAATATTTTAATATTATTTTAATAAAAATTTTTTATTTTTCTTATTTATTATCATATTTTATACCTTTATATTAAATAAAAAATAATGGATAATAATGTTAGTAGTAAACGAAAAAATAGTGATAAAAAAAATGATTCAAATTATAAAAAAATTAAAATTTCTGAAAGTAAAGCAATATACCATCAACGTCATCATCAGATGAAAAATTGGAAACATCATTGTCAACATTTGATGATATAATTACTTTTATAAATAGGTATTTATTTTATTTATTTTTTTTAAATTATTATTTTTATTCATTAAATTCAAACTCGATATTATTATAATTCTTATAAAAATTATCAGTTTTAGTTTCAAAGCTATTGTGAATAATAAAACAGTAATTCAAGAGTACGGATACAATAAAAAAACAAAACTTTTTAATTGTTTTTTTCTGATGAAAATAAAAATAAAAGACGTTTTGTATGTTTTTCAAATGCTTGCGACATCCACTACGACAAACTTATTGTATGTTATTTTATATTATTATTTTTATTTCATTCATAAATTGAATTTTAGTAAATTTTTTAGAATCTACTCGAAACCTACACATTTTGATCTTGCACATCTATTTTCTTACACAAGTTCTTACACCAATAAAAGCTTACAAATGGATAAAATAAAAAAAATAAATCTTGCATATGTGTAAGATAAAATTTGGGTGGATAAAAAATGTGTAGGAATTAAAATAATTAATTAAAATTATGCGAATCAAAAATAATAATTTTTTTTTTTTATTACACAAAAAAATGCATCGTAAAATAATTCCTACACGGTATTTATTAAAAAAAATTAATACAGCAAATAAATTACACATAAATATTAAAGCGTAAAAATAATCTTGCACTTGTGTAAGATAATAATTTTTTAATTTATAATAAAAAAATAAATTATTATTAAATTTTTTTTATTAAATTAAACGCCGAGATATTCTTACACACGATATTTAAAAAAAAATTTAAGTGTAGGAATATTAACAATAAAATATTTTTTATTTTTTAAATAATATAATTTTTTATTTATTCCTACGTAAAAATAATAATTTATAAAAATACCTACACAAGTTTAATTTATTTAAATAAATACCTACACATCATTTATATATATATTTTTTTTTATCTTCTTCCGAGAATTTTTTTTTTCCTAGAAGAGGTAGGTACATTAAAAAAAAAAAAAATTTCGAAAGAAACTATGCTTGAAGACCAACAAGAAGAAAGTCTAAGATTGACAATGCCTGTTCTGAGCGCTGTACTTGGGTAAGTGGAAACTTAAATATTAGAATATGTTTTTTAATTACATAATGCTGCAATTAAAATCAAATAAAATGATTGCGCAAAGTGTCATTTTACCGTGATAGACCTTTTGCTCAGCGATAAAATGCCTATCTGTCAGATATTTTTTAAATCTGCTTCATTTTAGTTGCAAAAATTTATTTAAAGACTGTATTTTCAGTTTTTGTCATTTTTTTAAAAACCTGACCTTGCTGGGATCGATAATACTTAAGGACGTATTCGAATATATAAGCTTCCCGAAGAGTGAAAGGGTGATGTGACTTTGTTACTTATTGACCTAAAATTGGATCATATTATGTCTATAATATAAGCTATAAAATCTCCTTGTGCCAAAAGGACCTCCTGGTACAAAAAAACCTACCTTGGGCCAAAAGAGCCATGTTGGCCAAATTTCCCCATACGACAACAGTTGCATAGGCAAAGAGGGCCAATGTTAAAAAATTTGCAGAATGTTTCTTTCCTCGACGTATTCGTGTGACAAAAACTTCATAGATATCATGTAACAACGGGTACTAAAACAAAATTTTTATGTTGGCCCAAAGGTCATATGCCGCAGTTGGTGTTTTATCAAAAGAACAATGTTGGGCAAGACTTCTTGTTTTATGCAACAGCGACTGCTTAGTCCAAAAGGATTTTTGGGCCCTGGATTAGTTTTGGGCTAATATGAGCATTATGGGCCAAAAAGACCCCATTCACGGGCCAAAAGGATCACTTTTAGTCAAAGTCATCCTGAACCAGTTTTGGACCAAAGGTTTCATTCGACAGCGGCTGCGTTTTTAACATTAATATATATATATTATATATATTTAAATAACATGGGAATTTTGGGGCTAGATACGCAAATTTACGTGTTGGCTCAATGTTATAAAATAGGTTTTTCGGTAATTTTTAACAAAACGCTAAAACCATAGAAGTATAGTTGAAATAGAACAAACGAATAATGGGAGGAATTGTCTTGTGTGTCTGAAGGATAGATAATGTAAAAAAGGTAGGACCCAGTTCTTTTTTCTTTCTCTTGCCTGGCTAATAGTGGGAGAAAGAGACTAGCAGTGTGTATGTAATGTGTGTAATGTGTGTAGCAAAAATATATGCTTTTCTGTAGACACACAGCATTCTTTTTAACTCCCACTATACGCCAGGTGCGAGAAAGAAAAAAGGCCCGGCTCCATATATTTTTCATATCTTCTATCCTTTAGGTTCCCTAAGACAACGCCACTCATTGAATGGTCGTTCTATTTCAAATATGGCTAAAACCTCAAAAATTAACCAAAAGACTTCTAGTTAGTCTACTTTTTTTGGTGTAAGTGTAATTTATTCGGTCATCGGTTAATTTTAAAAATTAATATTTTAGAACCAAATAGTCCTGTCGCCAGCAATGCTATTTAATGCCATAAAATAGCATAAAAGTTCCATGGAAAAAAATGGGTGGTATTTATGTTTTTTGGCCCGCTGAACACGAATCCGGGGTCCGTTTTGTGAATTTCGTGGTCAATTTTTTGTTATCAAGAAATTATTGCAAAATTGGCCAGTAATTTGTTAATAAAAAAAAATTGACCACGAATTTTGCAAAATAGACCTCGGATTCGTGTTTAGCGGGACAAAAAACTTTTTTTCCATGGAACTTTTATGCTATTTTAGGATTTTATGGCATTAAATAGCATTGCTGGCGACAGGACTAAAAACCCTTAGGCTGGTTCTACAGACCTCCGTAAACGTAAACGCAAACCGCAAAAAAATTTCAATGCAGCCAACTCCTTTTAGTTATTTTCATATTTATAACCTTTTTCTATAAATTTGTTTATTTTAAAGCAAATAAAATTAGTAAATAATTAAAGAAAAGTTTATTTTTTTGGTAAATCACTTTCATTTATTATAAAAATATAAAATAAGATAAAAAAATAGATTGAATTTGAGGAGTTTCCATAAATAAAATTTTTATCCTTATGTATAAGTAACCTTAATTCCAAAATCAAGGTTTCCTTCAATGAGAGCTTGCGTTACTGCTTCTTCAGCTAAAACCAAACTGAATTCTTTTTTCTTAATTTTTTTAGCAATATAAGATACATCTAAACTATACATATCTTTACGACGAAGCAAGTATTAAATAGCCTTTTCATACTCCTTTAATTTAATGAAACTGTAATTTATAGTTACAAATTGGCCAGTGTTAACTGCAAGAGATGCTATTAAATTAGATTTTGAAGTAAATATCTTTTGACATGAGTCACATTGAAATAGATTAAGACTTGAATGTATCTTTTTATGTTGATTAAGAGAACCTTTGGACTTATAGGTTTTCGAGCACTTGTCACACTTAAATTCCATTTTCTAATTTTATAACTCTGTTTCTAATTAATTTCGAATTAAAATAGTTTATTAAATTGATGCTTAGATGTCTATAAAAAAAATATAGATAAAATGAATTCTATAAATAAATAGAAAAAATATTAATAATGAGTAATAAGTAATAAAAAGTTCAAGATACATACTGATAGGAAAAAATTTTGTGTTTATAAAAAATAAAATCGTGTTTTCTGTTTTTAACTTAATGTTTCTTTAAAAAATAAAATATAAACTGTTAACTGATAGAGAAATAAAACTATTTATGCTTATTAAATTTATGTCCGATAGAAATACTCGATTCAAAATATATTATCTACTCAGATTATCAGATCGAAGTCATAATTTTATGAATTGAAAGAATTTAAAAAAAATAAGCACAAAAAAAGATTTTTTCATCCAGAAATTGTAATTAGTCATATCATTTTGAGGGTTTTTAAGTATTCCAAATAAAATTCGTTTTTCATAAAAATTTAAAGTCCAAATATAATTAAAATTAGTGTTAAAAATAATGATATTATTACAAATATCGACAATATTTATCATATAAAATAAATACAAAAAATTTGAGACTTCTTAATTAAAATCTATTGTCTAGTGTCACTTAGCAAATCAAAGATTAAATTTACCTCAGTATATTTACGAAAATCCAGAATATACTCAAAAATTTAACTCTTCCGTTACCAGATAGGTTACCTGACTCAATTTAAAATACATGGAACCATGGGCGTACCAAATTCGCCCATGCCGCAGCGAATTTGTTAATAGAAATGATTGTGTATTTACTATTAGTATTTTGATAGTATAGCATTAATTCTGTTCACACATTTTTCCATACACATGGAAAAATTTGTTATGTGATAAAACTTTTGGAAACAAAACTATTTGCTGATTTTAACTTTAACAATAATTGGTTTATTTTATCGGATCTCTTTGGAGAGAAATAAAAATATGAAGTGTTTTATTAAATTGCCAGCTTTTAATTTCAACATACTTATATTAATGAATAAAATATGAGCAGCAGATTTTATGTAACCTGCGCGTTTCCCGAGTAAAATCAGATATATAGGGAGAAAGACTTATTGGTATGTCAGCAAATAAAAATTCTTACTGAATTCTTTGATTTTATGTAAAATTTTACAGTTACAAAAATGCCCTTTTTCCAGTGAATCCAAAAAAGAATGAAATTTTATAAAATTATGATTTTCGGTATTTTAAATAAAAATGAACTAAATTTTAATATGGCTAATTTTGAATTCCAAGATTCAAAACTCAATTTGATCTGCGCACGTGCAAAAAATCAAAAATTTAATTATGAAAAAAAGAAATCGATGGGATATTACGTTTTGAGAGCTCTGTAAATTATTAATGTTGGTTGTCGATAATTTCAGTGAATATATATTCTACTAAAATATAAAATTATCAGATAAAATAAATGTTAACTCTCTGTAAATAAGTGAATAATATTTAACATTTAATTCACAAGTATCTTGTTTACATCCAATTTTTTAAACATAAAATTTTTAGAATTAACGTACTTATGACATATGAAATGAAATGTTTAGTCTTAACAGTTATTTACTTAAGAAAATAAATAGTTAAACATGATTAAATCAATTTAAAAAAAAAAATTTTTTACAGTAAAATTGTATAAAACTTGGACATCAATATTTTTATAAAAAACTATATTTTTAGTATTTAAAATCTAAACTAACGTTTTTAAAAAAAGTAGTTATTAAAAAAAGAAATTTTAAATTATTAAAAACTATGCGATTGAAGAATTTTTTTATTCTCTAAAATATCTGAACGCACAGAATACTCTAGTTCTGCACAAACTACAATTTCTTCTGGCTCGATCTTCGTGTCTTACTATAAAAATTGCGCACATCATGCAAAATCTTGCATGCCTGCATGGAATAAATATATACTCTGATCTGTTGACTTGACAAACAACACACAAGTGCGCTAAAAAATAAAGAAAAATAAATATTAATTATAATTGAAAAAAAATGCGCGATGCAAGGGAGGATTTCAATAAAATGTCAATTTCTGACGCTTTCTTAGTTTATTACCTGCTTCGTCAGTTTCTTGCTCTGCTTGCCTTCTTATCTCCCTCTCTCTCTCTCTCTCTCTCTGGCTTGAGCGACTTCCACTTCTTCCCTTCTGCGCCTTTCCTCATCTTGTCTACTAACTTGCAGGGCCTCTGCTAACTGTTCTTGTTCTTTCACTCGTTCATTCAAGACTTGTATCCGTCTGTTTAAAATCTCTGGAAAAATATAAAAATGTTCTCAGTTACTTTTCTAATTTAAAATTTAAAATATTACAATATTATTGATATTTACCAATACTCTCTTCTCTTTCTCTTAGAATCCTCTCATGGGATTCAATCTCTTGCCGTAACAATCTTAGTTTTTGCATTTCTGCTACTACGGAACATTGTATATTATTTTCTTGACTAGTGCTAGGTCCAGCACTATCCCTTTCTCCACAAAAGTTTTGAGAAGGATGAGGATGACTTTGTCTAGAAGTGACAGGGCCAGCTTCATTTTCTCCACCTACGTTTTGAGCCGTACCAGGGTGTGGGGCAACATGTGTATTGGATCCTGCAGCTTCTGCCGCTCTTCTCGCTTTTCCTGCATGTGAAAGAATTAAGAGGTAGTATATGCAACAAACTAATTTACCGATTTTGCAATAAATAATTGAAAACAAAATAAAACATTTTTTAATCGCTTAATTGATTTATTGCATATACTACCTCTAAGTAGAAAAAAAATTATGAAATTAAAATGAAAGAAGAAGAATGAACTTAATTTTAAACCAATCCCTACACAGACACTTAAATAGTGACTCTTGGGGTACAAGAATTTATTTTTGTATATAATGTAATGTACTAGATTATGTATAGAATGTTTTTGTATTAATTTTGGTTGAATAAAGAATAAAGAATAAAGAAGCAAAGGCTACCTTATTTCAACACAAGCTTTGCATTCTAATAATAAATATTTACTTAAAAAAAAGTTATTTGATTTTAAATAAGAGTACCTTTTAAAAAAATTAACTGTTATGAAAAAATTAGATTTCTACCGTATATTATTTAAGTTTCAGATCAGATAAGAAAGAACTGTTTGAAGCTTGGCATTATTTTCCAGAAATCTATTTCTTTCCTGTTTATTAGAAAAAAGAAAGTAAACATTAGCAAAATTTAGAATAAAGAACGGATACAGAAAAACATATAAAGAAAAGAAATGAAATATTGTCGGTCTTAAAAATATGTTGTATAGCAAGCTTTAGAATATAATTATTAGGAATAGAGAAATAAATAGTTTAATAATTAGTTTTTTTCATTATTAAATTTGTTCGTCAATTACGATGTTCAATAAAAGAATTAAGAGGTCTGGATGTCAATTTTTTTTTAGTTGTCGACAATCAGAAACTAGGTAAAATATGAACTTTGGCCAACCAAATACGGCTTTAATTTTCAAATAATTTATAAAAGAAAATTGCTAAATTAATTAGCATAGAATGAAAAATGTTCTTCTGCTTTTCCTATATTTGTGAAATTTTCCTTCTCCTCAAAAAATCACAAATTTCATCTGTTTCATTCATTTTTTTGGTTGGAAAGTACTGCAATTTTTCTTTCATTTTTTTACTGAGGAAAAGGTCAATTTCCTTAAATATAGGAAAAGCAGAGGTTCTATGTTAATTAATTGAGCAATTTTCTTTTTTAAATCAATGGAAAATTAAAGCTGTATTTTTGTTGCCAAGATTAACAGTCTCTGACTGGTCGATAGCTGAAAAAATGACTGATATCCAGCAGTCTTAAATTATTTATTTCCTATGCATTTTTTAATTTCATTATACTGTCGCGTTTAAAAATTTGAATATTTGTTTTGTTAAACTCTAATGAAAAATATCTTATTTAACTGAATGCTTATTTCCAGGGCAACTCATCTTAAGCCTAAAAACCATACCTATACTTAGTATTCATTTAACAAAAATATTAAAAAAATTAAAAAAAAAAATTTTTCTCAATGGTACGTACTCGGTCCAGTATATATTACAATTAAAAAATACAAGTTATGATTAAAAAATACATCATTTGTAAACATAAACAATGCGGATACTTTAATTCTTTTATTAAATCTCAATTTATAATTATATATTTAGCATTACTTTTCTTTAATTCTAAAAATTAAAAAAATGCTATATAATTATATAAAACATAAACACAAAATTTGCAAGAGTTCTCAATTAAAGCAAGTTATTAAAGATACTGTTTTTAAAATAGAATAGAGAATTTTATATTTTATTTTATCATTTTCGTTGATATTGATATATTTCGTTTAATAACGTATTTTTTACAATAATGTCTAATCATGTAAAAAGTGAAACTTTACGTACGAATTTTTATCATAAAGAAAAGAATGAATCTACATTTCCCTTAAAATTTGTAAAAGAATGCATTAGACATCATGAAAATAAGAAATTAATTTACCATTATTGCTTTTTAGGGAGGGGCTATAAATAATTCTCCTTGCATTTTAACAACAATTTTTTTTTAATACAGCAATCACTTACTTCTTAAAGATTTATTATCAATCCTTTAATTTTGCAAGAGCTTTATCCAACATAATCGATTTCTCAGTCATTATTACTCTAAACAAATAGTTGCTCAAAAAATATGATAAAAACTTGTAATAACTTTTAGAAGAAAATAAACGAACTCATTATAAAACAATGGCTACATAAAAATACCTACATTGAAGAACACAAGTAAAAAATGTGCAACTTATAAAGTTAAATTTTTATTAAAAATTAAAGAAAAATACTTTTTAGTTCATCTTCACTTTCTTTAAGCCAAAATTCCCTAAATACCATATCCAAATTTATTGAAAGATACATCCAAAACAGTCGATATCACACGCTAACGCATACTTCACTCAGACTAATTAAATACAGAAAACTTTGGGATAAATTGCACTTTATTTGAGTCAAAATTTATTCGAATAAAGCAAAAATTTACTTCCTAAGGACCAGATCCAAATTTACTGAATGGTAAATTCAAAACAGTCGATATCACAGTTAATATTTGCTCTAATCGACTAAACTGTTGCTCAAATAACATGACTATCTATCCAATAGCATTTTTCAATAAATAGGAATTATTTTTGAAGAAAAAAATTCCCTATTTTTCAAATCATTGCCCGAGAAGAATACAGTAAAAAATTCTTACACAAGTAAAAATTGAGTAACTCGTAAATTTTCACTTCTATTATTATTTAAATACAGAAAATTTTGAGATAAATTACACTTTATTTGAGTCAAAATTTATTCGAATAAAGCAAAAATTTACTTCCTAAGGACCAGATCCAAATTTACTGAATGGTAAATTCAAAACAGTCGATATCACAGTTAATATTTGCTCTAATCGACTAAACTGTTGCTCAAATAACATGACTATCTATCCAATAGCATTTTTCAATAAATAGGAATTATTTTTGAAGAAAAAAATTCCCTATTTTTCAAATCATTGCCCAAGAAGAATACATTTAAAAATTCTTACACAAGTAAAAATTGAGTAACTCGTAAATTTTCACGTCTATTATTATTTAAATTCAGAAAATTTTGAGATAAATTACACTTTATTTGAGTCAAAATGTAATCGAATAAAGCAAAAATTTACTTCCTAAACACCAGATCAAAATTTACTTATAGGCAAATTCAAATCAGTGGATATCACAGTTAATATTTGCTCTAATCAACTATAATTTTGCTCAAATAAAATTATTAAACTATATTTTAGAAAGGCAAAAATAACATTTAAATTTAATTTCTTACTACAAAAATAAAATATTTTGACTTAAATGACATTTTTTAAACAAATAAACCGCAGTGTAGTACCTGGGTGCTCCACTAGGTAGTAGTGTAGGAAAAGTCTACCGGGTACATAAGGGTTAAGCAAAAGTACTTTGGTTCATTCAATTTTTAATTCAAATGAGTAAAGAATCATATGATTACTGCAAAATCTCAAAACTAGATCGACCCTAATCTCCTCTCTAAAATTGGAATGAAAAACTTTCGATATCTCATTTTAATTTGCTCTAATCAATTTAAATCATTATTTAAAGAAAATCAAAGGAAATGATAATAATAATAACAATCACAAACTTTTTTTTCTGTTGCTGGATATCAAATTGATATAAACAATTGAAAAGCTTTTTTTAAATAAATAAGAAAAGGCAATTTTTCTGTAGCTTAATTTAAAATTAGACTAAATAATTTAGATAATTGTTAATTTATATGTTAATAAAAGAGTATCCTTACAGGAAACTCGATGGAGTTGAATTCAAAGTTTACTAAAAAAATTTTGTATATCTAAAAAGTTTTTAATCTTAAGATATTTTACGAACTTTTAAACAATTTTTTGCCTTATTTTAGCTGAAATTTAAGTAAATCGAGCCCAATGAAGGCGTATCCGCATTATTGATTTTATGTTTTTCAAATTTTTATTATATAATAGTTTTATAAACAATAAATACGTAAACAAAATTCTTTTCAAGATCGCTAATTATTTATAATTTATAAATATAAATAATCAACTTTTAACGAAATTAATTATAAAAAAATTTTTCTAATTTTTTTTTCTTTAATTTATTAATTTTTATAAAATTTGTTGGCTTTAATTAGGCCCCGCAGAATCTGGCCAAGGGGCCTTAGGGCCTCGCAAACTCTAAAGCAACCCCTGGTTTGAGGCAATAATTTTCGCGCATCTCTCAATGTGCCGGTTTCAGATAAAATGAAAGACCCGATATAAAAAGATGCATTTTTTAACTGAAAA
The DNA here is from genome assembly GCA_022575985.1 of Anagrus nilaparvatae. Classification (NCBI taxonomy): domain Eukaryota; kingdom Metazoa; phylum Arthropoda; class Insecta; order Hymenoptera; family Mymaridae; genus Anagrus; species Anagrus nilaparvatae. The sequence goes on along the minus strand of JAKSXM010000237.1, from coordinate 4,817,377 downwards.
AGCCAAGATTATTTTATCATAATTTTAGGGTAAATCCAAAACAGTCGATGTTACAGTTAACAATCGCTCTAATCGACTAAAATCTAGCACAAATAACGTGATAATCTATACAATGGCATCATTTCATGAAAAAAGTCAATATTTTTGGAATAAAACAAACGCCCTAATTTATAAACAATGACCAGATAAAAATAACTACATTGAAGAATCATTGCACAAGTAAAAAATTATAAACTCGTTAACTTTCATTTTTATTATTAATTTAATACAGATACATCTGAGATGAATTACACATTCTTTGATTCATAATTTAATCAAATAAAGCAAAAATTTACTTCCTAAAGACCAGATCTAAATTTGCTAAAAGGCAAATCCAAAACAGTCGATATCACAGTTAATATTTGCTCTAATCGACTAAACTGTTGCTCAAATAACATGACTATCTATTCAATAGCATTTTTCAATAAATAGGAATTATTTTTGAAGAAAAAAATTCCCTATTTTTCAAATCATTGCCCAAGAAGAATACATTTAAAAATTCTTACACAAGTAAAAATTGAGTAACTCGTAAATTTTCACTTCTATTATTATTTAAATACAGAAAATTTTGAGATAAATTACACTTTATTTGAGTCAAAATTTATTCGAATAAAGCAAAAATTTACTTCCTAAGGACCAGATCCAAATTTACTGAATGGTAAATTCAAAACAGTCGATATCACAGTTAATATTTGCTCTAATCGACTAAACTGTTGCTCAAATAACATGACTATCTATCCAATAGCATTTTTCAATAAATAGGAATTATTTTTGAAGAAAAAAATTCCCTATTTTTCAAATCATTGCCCAAGAAGAATACATTTAAAAATTCTTACACAAGTAAAAATTGAGTAACTCGTAAATTTTCACTTCTATTATTATTTAAATTCAGAAAATTTTGAGATAAATTACACTTTATTTGAGTCAAAATTTAATCGAATAAAGCAAAAATTTACTTCCTAAACACCAGATCAAAATTTACTTATAGGCAAATTCAAATCAGTGGATATCACAGTTAATATTTGCTCTAATCAACTATAATTTTGCTCAAATAAAATTATTAAACTATATTTTAGAAAGGCAATAATAACATTTTTATTATATATTTTTTATTTTACTTATTCTTTATTTATTTTAATCATTATTAAAATTGATTAACTGTGTTATAACAATATAAATTTTTATATCATCAAAAAAGTAATCTTTATTTTTTGAAGATGCGCTTACATGCATTTTTATGCTATTTGAGTAAATTTTTAGATAATTAGAGCAAATTTTGAGTGGGAAATCGATATTTTAAATGGCCACGGCCATATAAAAATACATAGATTAAAGAAAAAAAACACAAGCAAAAACTGAGTCATTTATTTTTTCATTTCATTTATGTTATTAATCGAAGAAAGATACTTTGAAGATGATTTTCACTTTATTTGAGTTACAATTTATTCAAATAGAGCAAAAAAAAACTTCCTAAAGACCAGATTTAAATTTACTCTTTGTTTTAACAGGTAAATCCAAAACAGTCGATAACACAGTTAATAATCGCTCTAATCGACAAAAATCTAGCTCAAACCACATGATAATCTATCCAATAGCATCTTTTAATGAAAAGTAATTATTTTTAGAAGAAAAAATACTTTCAATTCAAAACAAGTGCCGGATTATAATACTTAAATTGAAGAATCATACACAAATAAAACTGTCGAACAAATTTAGCTTATATTTTACTCTTAATTAATGCAACATTTTCAAAGTCCTGTCTGCACCAAATTCAGTTTTTGTAATCCGTTGTGCTTTTACTACAGCGCTATAATAAAAGCAAGCGGGATTAAAAAAAAAAATCTGTTGTAAAAAGGGCTATTTAGGATTTTCAATTAATTTCAATAAAGATTTATTTGATTAGAGTCAACATTTACTTTATAAAAACAAGATCTAAATAGACTCTTTTATCTGAGATGTAATTTCAAAAATATCGATTTCCCACTCAAAATTTGCTCTAATTATCTAAAAACTTACTCAAATAGCATAAAAATGCATGTAAGCGCATCTTCAAAAAATAAAGATTACTTTTTTGATGATAAAAAAATTTATATTGTTATAACACAGTTAATCAATTTTAATAATGATTAAAATAAATAAAGAATAAGTAAAATAAAAAATATATAATAAAAAATTAATAAGCAAATAAACACTGCTTGAATTAACAAGCAAAATGAAACTAAGATGAGAAATAAAGTTTTGAATTATCCCTTTATTCTTAAATTTTTATTCGCCTTCTCGATTAAAATCGATTCTTCCATTTAATGTGACTGTATGTTAATGTAATTAACAAGAAAATATAATTTTACTATCAAAACCTAAAGGTTTATTATTGTTATGTTATTTATTTTATTTATGAATAAGAGTCAATTTATATAGGCTTCTTATCTTCATACTTTCTAGCGCTAACCCGCTATTAAATTTAAATTTAATTTATTTTTGTCTAAAATTTGCATCATAAAATTATAATATATTTTATTAAAAAATGTTTTTTTTTTTTTGTCTCAAAGAATAACCTTAAAACAACAATAACAACAATATTTCTTAACAAGGACAAATAAAATCATCCATTTACAATTACTAAAGCATATTACCTAACTTTCTCGTATGTTATTAATAACAACAAAACTTATAAGAAAAAAAAATTTATAACCGATTTGTGTAACTACACAACCAACGAGCATGGAACATGTTAGTAATAAATCCAAAAACCGAAATTACAATAAATCCTAAAATATATATTATCCTAAGTCCATAAACTTAAAGTATTCTAATTTGCTATTGTTATCAGGGCCTGTTCAGGTCCTGACTCCCACTTCAAATTATTCTAAGTCCGTAAATCAAAAATATTCTAAGTCCGTTTCACTCATCCCTAAAAACGTTAATTTTTCACCCCCCCCTCCCCCTGCCGAGACAAACTTTTTCTAATACCACATCCAATGAACATATTCCATGATAATTAATTTTCATGATTTATTCGATTCATTATTAAATTAACATTAAATAATAAACATTTTACGTGTTGAAAATAAAATAATTAGAAAATGTAATAAAATTAGTTTAATGTTAGCCCTTTAAAGTATAAGAAGTAAAGAGATAAGAATCCATTTAAATTCCCCCTAAAAATACACTAAAAATCTAATAAAAATAAGATTAGATTTTAAATTTTTTATGTATATTATTAAGCGGGAAAATTATAAATAAATTGACTAAAATTATAAATTATTCGACTCTGAAATAATCTTTACTCAAATTCATAAATCAAAATGGCATACAAATATAACGAAAAGTGCCCTAATATTTCATATTGAAAGAGGAGGGTTGAATGGATTTAGAAGAATATAGATTTAGGGACTTAAATTAATCGAGGCTCAATGAATCATAATAATCCGGGTTTAGGGACTTAGAATAATACAAGTTTAGAGAAATTTAATAAATTGATTTGGAGAATTAAAATAATTAGGGCTTATATAAAATTAATAAAGTTAATACAATTTAGAATTAGGGACTTAAAATAAATCGGGTTTGTAACTGAGAATAATAAAAGTTCAGGGAAATAAAATTAAATAATAAAATATAATAATTTCAATTTAGGGACTCAAAAGAATACACATTTAGATAATTAGAAAATCAATCAGCTCTAATTACTAATATGAGATTAGGTAATGAATACAATAATATCAGTTGAAGGCTATAAATTATCAAAATCTGCTTGTTTGAAGCAGACATTCAAAAAAAAAAATTTACAATGAAATTTATTACCTATGTTAGTAAAAAGTAGAATTTGTAGATAAAGGCAGCTTTTCAGAGTAATACAGGATTTCAGAGAATAATAATTTTAAAATTTAAAATGACTATTTGGGGTGACTTAAATTATTGGATTTAAAATGGGTGAATTTTGAACATCTTCAAATTACTTACGATTTTAGGAACGATGTTTCTTTAAAAAAGGAGCGTTTTTTATTAAAATTGGAATACCAGAGGCAAAATAGATCATTTAAATCTATTTTCCGATGTAGTGAAAATCATTTTGGAATTTTATAAAGTCATTATTCTGCGCGCGCAGCTATTCTAGTATATATTAAACAAAAACTAAAATTTTATTAATTATTTTATAAAACAAAAATTATCTTTGTGCTTATCGTATATGCACGACGCTTATAAATAGCGCTTTCACGAAATTATTTTTTTTACTGACATTTTAGTACACTAAGTAAAATTATAAAAATATGATGTTAAAAATATATAATCCAAAGATTTATCTTTGGATTTTTTGCAGAACTAACAAAACAATTTATTTTATCAAAAATTGTTTCTTTCATTAGTAACGACATTTTTAAATACACTAATGTATATACTATGTATGTATAGTATGTTAAGGTAGTTTACCAGTAATTTAGACGACAATAGAAATCGCTAAAATTTTTATAGGGGCTTTATATTATAATAATAAAAAATATTTAAAATTTTAAAAAATAATGATAAAAATAATTTGCATTTGTTATTAATTTTCGTTTTATAGTGAAAATCAAATTCATAAAGAAAAAATCTAAAAATCATGCTTTTGCAAACTGTAGTTATAATAGTGAAGTGTTTAAAGAGTCGGCAAAACTTTAAAAAAATATTTGTTTTTATTTCAAAATTATTTCTGTATAATCAACGAAGATTTTTTATTTTGCAGTTATAAACAACTTTGAATCTAATAAAGATCGTGAAGAATTTTATTAGAATTAATAGTTAATCTCCATATTTTAATACAAGCCAAGATACATCAAATTACCTATTTGATATTATGTAATAATTAAAAAAATTATAAGTACTTTTCAAAGTATATTATATTCTTTGTACTTATATACCAGATAATATTATATAAAAAACCATTATAAATTCTTTTCCTTCAATTTTTATTATCACCGCATACTTTTGATTAAAAAATAAAAATATTTTTATTTATAACCTATCTTAAAAATAATTAAACAATAAAAAATCTTTCAGCAACTGCGCACGCGTCTTCAGTCCCTGATAAAATTATCCGTGACAATACTGATCAGTAACTGAACAGGATTTATATGTTAATCCGGATGACTTAAGGAGTTACTACCTGGGATGTTCTTACAAAAAACCATTTGGTTTCCGAAAGTTCTTAATTATGCCGTTTTTTATTCTACTAAAAGATTTCATACAGGATTATAAATCATACATACACTTAAAACAATAGGCAAGACATGCAAATAAATATTTCTTAGACGCACTACTACTTAGCAATATCATAACTTTTTTTCTTTATTTACAGTTTAATATTTTATTATCAAAAAATGATAGAAACAGTAACATTTAAATTTTTAGTGCATAAGTTACGAAAAAATATTATTTGCGAAAACACCAAAGCACTCTTGACGCATTTAGCAGACATGTACCTGATAAATTTTTTACTCTTACCTGACTCCAATTTTCGTAATATTATACTTACATTTTTCCCCAATTTACCTAACCCTCTGAATCCATAAAACTTGAAGCGTTCCATTTCTATTGAAGAAACCGTTTGCGCTTATCCTTTCGGAACGTCATTAAGCAAGTGTAAATTGAAATACAATTTGAAAAAGATGTGTAGAATAAAAGAATAAATAACAGATAGAGTAAGAAAGTAGTAAAAATAAGATAGTAAAAGAAAAAGAAATTTTTTGTTTTCGACATTCTTTTAATATGTTACTGTATAAATATGGAATCATTAATTATATATAATATTTGTAAAGCAATCATGTTAACCCTTTCAAGAGGGAATATTAAAAAAATGAATGAATTCATGTAAGGAGCATTTTTTGAGCAATCGTCTATGGCAAGTTCCACAATCACGACCTACAAAACTAAAAACATGAAAAGTAACTTAAAATTAAAAGTATTCTTTGAGTGTTTTTGGGAAATTCGGCCAATCTGGATTCTATCGCTATCTGCTTTCTTTAGTTAGGATTTTCGGGGTTCCAGTATGCTATATTTCATTTGCAAAATGCAGGAATTAACAAAAACTAACTATAATAGTAATTAGCAAAATAAACAACTTGACCACAGTAATTTTTAATTTAATTGGCTTTTTATTTAATCTATTGTGAAGGTCCATAAGTACGCAAATACAAAACAACAAAGAGAGGGTGGTTTATTATGTGGGTGTTCAAATGTACAAAAAAAAAATGTTTTTTTTGAACTTCAGCAAACGTTACTTTAACAACAATTCTTAAATATTATATATAATTAATTTAAATTCAGTATTTTTCCAGTAACATATAATGAGATATAAACGAATATACTTAATAATTTTATCATTAACCGCTGAAATAAATATCATTTGTAAAAAAATAAGATAATTTTAGGTACATCAACCGTATGTTATTTTACAGGCCCTCCCTAACCAGCACGTAACCATGTTTTATGATAATCATGTTCGTTGGATACTTTTGACATAGCTACATTATACTAAAAACATAACCTCAGAATTACATATTTAAAATTATTATAACCTATGAAAAACTTATTACATAAATTGTGTGTAATTTTTATATAATAAATTACCTAATCCATAATTAAATTACCATTTAATTACATTTTACTGTTTAATATTTATTTAAAATATTTACTTATACTACTAGTGCTGCCGTTTTCAAAAAATTTTCATTTCGAATATCCCAGCTAAATCACAAAATATTTAACTAAAACGTTTATCTTAAAATATTATAACGTGCTGGTTTAGATTAGGCCATATTTAAAAAGACGTTTGCTATTTATTGTTTTTTAATTTAATTTTATCAAGAATAGCTTTACATTGTCTTAATTACTCGGTTAACATACGTTTGTAATAAAATTAAAAAAAAACATGCAGACTTACTATTTTTTTCTTTAAGTCTCTTCTTTTGGCTTTTGGATAGGTACGGAACGTCTTCAATTGCTAGAATTTTAATAATACAAAACATTAGACATTTTTAGACATTTTATTATTTGCTTTAATATTAGGCTAGATCTAATGACACGAAAAAAACAATTGTTTTTCGTGCCTTTACGAAAATTCGTGCCTCTAATCTTCAATATTTTATCAAAAATTATATAAAAATGTATAAAATTTAAATAATGCAAAGTGCAGAAAAAAAAAAAATATATTATCTCGTAATTTAATTAGTTTCGGTTAAAATTAATTTATTTTTTATATGACATAACCCTAATCTCGTGGAAGATTTTTTTCGTGCCATTAGACTTTACGTTAATATTAACATTAATTAGCCTAATAGAAAATTTAATTTTTGTCAATCACTTTTAGCCATTGACATAAATATATTACTTTCAGTTACATTCAAATATATAAATCAATCTTATCCTATCCTATATACATAAATCATTTATTTTGAATGTTTGTTTATCCGAACGCGATAAAAGTAAGAGAAACCGGGTTTAGCAGCAAAAGATGTTAAAAATTACATATAAAAACATAGGCAAGGTTTTGTTTCGATTGATATCGAAAAAAATTAAAAAAAAAAAAAAAAAAGAACTAAAAAACTAAAAAGTAAGGAAAAATTTTACTATGGAAAAGAATTTGATTGGACTCAGAAATATTTTTTACGAATCCATCTAAATTTTCAAGTTGATTGGTTCAATCTATCAACATTTACAATAATTTTCAACAAATTAAACAATTTAGGACTAATATTCTATATATTTATAATTCTTATCGGTCACTAATTTAGTAACTCAATATGGCAACTAAAAAAAATTTGAACAGCTATTATCAAGATGGGAAGCAACGGCTACTTGTGAAACATAGGAAAACAGCGAAGTTTATATTTCTGGTCACTAATTATTCGACTCTGTTCTTATGTCCATAATTTTTATGATTCAGTATATTTTAGATAATAATTCTAATAAAAAAAGGTTATTACACAAAATATTGAGTAACCTAAAAGAAAATATCTTTGCAAAAATAAGGTTGCAGAGGTCGAGGGAAACCACAGTCCTCGTGGTGACTGCCGGGGCGAGCGAAGCGAGCCGGAGACAGCTAGAATATATAACGTAACAATTTTTTAAATTTTCAAATTGAAGATAGTTTTGCGATTATCTTGAGTGTAATTAAAGTGATTAGGTAATATGCAAAAAATATGGCATTTTTTATTTTTGGCACATAAAGAAATTACAAGTATCACGTAGGAGAAAGAAATTGTTTTTGCATCAAACAATTGTCACAAAAGTAGGCTGTAATTTTGATAATATTTCTCTTCCCTGAGGAATTGCCCCCCCTACAAGTTGTGTGAAGCACTCTTTACGCAATTTATTTTACTTTGTTTATTTAATATATTCATTTATACTAAATAAAATACTTTATAAAGCATTTAAGTAATATTTTTATATTCAATAAAAATAAATCAATTTTTAAGTTACTACATTGCTGTAGGACTATCAATACACTAACGCAATGCACACGCATTGGGTTTGAGGACGACTCCTCAGAATGTAATGTAAAATCAATGTAAAACTCTTAGAAGTCTGACTCAGAGATTTAACAATCTTCATATACAGTATAAAGAGAAAAAATTTTATTTTGCTACAAAAGTACCATCCAAAAATTTTTATTTTTATATCAAAATAAATTAACAAATCTAATAGAAATCAAGGTACTAAATAAATAGCTCGATAAATAGTTAAAAAGACTACACACTTGGCCAATAAAAGTTATAAGCAATTAACTTGTTGATTAATAAATAGCGTTTAAGGGTCAAGCCCAAAACTAACTTTTTGGCAGCATGCTAAGTTTATATTTATCTTATTAATCAAATGAAAAAAGAATGTTTCAAAAATTTAACGGAGGGCGCATTAGACTCCATATTTTAATTAGACAATTAAACTATTACTAGTGTAAAAAAAAATTTGTATTGAGTGATCACTTTTTTTTTTTAAATTTGTGGGACAATCTTACTCCAAAAGTCTAAAAGTCGAAAAGTCTAAAACCTGAAACTTCTGCGAAAAAAATAAGTATTAGACCTTGGAATAAATTCTTATTTTTATTAAAATAATATGATGTCAAATCAAGCATGCAATTAAATTAATTTTATTTTTTTTTAATATATATAATTCCCAAGCTTCTACAGTAGATCTATGTATATAGTAGCTATTGTTTTAAATTATAACTGATTTATCAGAATACAGGTTTTAATACATATAAATGAATGTATACTATAATTTAGTATATATTTTAGTTTACTAATTATCGACTATAATACTTATAATCAACTAATTCATCTTTGATTGATGTTTATCTCATATAATTTCTGCCTAAATAAATTAGATTTAAAATTTTGTAAAAAATTCTATCTATATAAAATATATATATATGTATAATTCATATACATATATATATATATATATAATTATTTATTTATTTATTTATTTATCTATTAACCTTCTTTTTTGATGATAATGAGAAATAACGTATATTTTTAGCTAACATATATTTTATTAAAGATGACTGTACATAAAGACGAAATTTCAAACAGATAGAATGACTAATTCCTTAACCAGACTGGCGAGTCAGTGGATGCAAGTCAAAAGATGGAGTTCATGAATAGAACTAAATGGCCATGAACCTGTCCTTAAGTAATGTGAAAACGGTCCCGGGATAGGCTCACATAAGGTAGGAAGGGAGTGGAGTTTTAGTGGGCATAGGCAAGGTAGGTCGAGCCCCACACAACTGTCAGTTCGGATGCTGATCAGTATGCGTAATGTTTTTCTCCACTTCATACGCAAAAAAAAAAAAAAAAAAAAATACCCCACTTAACTGTTTTCAAATATTGAACTTTTTTATAGAAATTTTGTAATGTAAAATATTTTTATGCAATGATTGCATTAAAATATTAGTATTGAATTAAGCAAAATAAACATCAATTTAAATTTTTTTCTCTCTTTTATAGAAAAGTTGTAATTTCAATTGATTTTATGCAATAATAGCATTGAATTATTAGCATTCAATTTAGCAGAATATGCCCCACCTAATTTTTTTCGAATACTGTCATGTTTTATAGAAACGTTGTAATTTTAATGGTTTATATGCAATAATAGCATTGAATTATTAGTATTGAATTTAGTAAAATATACCCCACTTAAATGTTTTCGAATACGGTCCTGTTTTATAGAAATGTTGTAATTTCAATTATTTTTTGCAATTATAGCATTGAAATATAAGTATTGAATTAAGCAAAATAAACAGCATTTTAAATTATTTTCCCTGTTTTAAAGTAAACTTGTAATTTCAATGTTTTTATTCAATGATAGCATTGAAATTTTGGTATTGAATTTAGCAAATTTGCCCTACTTAAATGTTTTCGAATATTGTCCTATTTATAACATTGAATTATAAGTATTGAAATTAGCAAAATATGCCCAATTTAATGTTTTCGAATACGGTCCTGTTTTATAGAAATGTTGTAATTTCAATTATTTTTTGCAATTATAGCATTGAAATATAAGTATTGAATTAAGCAAAATAAACAGCATTTTAAATTTTTTCCCCTGTTTTATAGAAAAGTTGAATTTCAATGTTTTTAAGCAATGATAGCATTGAAATATTAGTATTAAATTTAGCAAAATAAACACCACTTAAATGTTTTCGAATATTGTCCTCTTTTATAGAAATGTTGTAATTTCAATGGTTTTTATGCAATAATAGCATTGAATTTTAAGTATTGAATTTATCAAAATATACCTCTCCTAAATGTTTTCAAATATTGACCTCTTTTATAGAAAATTTGTAATGTAAAATATTTTTATGCAATGATTGCATTGAAATATTAGTATTGAATTAAGCAAAATAAACACCACTTTAAATTTTTTTCTCTGTTTTATAGAAAAGTTGTAATTTCAATTGATTTTATGCAATAATAGCATTGAATTATTAGTATTCAATTTAGCAGAATATGCCCCACCTAATTGTTTTCGAATACTGTCATGTTTTATAGAAACGTTGTAATTTTAATGGTTTTTATGCAATAATAGCTTCGAATTTTAAGTATTGAATTTATCAAAATATACCTCTCTTAAATGTTTTCAAATATTGATCTCTTTTATAGAAATTTTGTAATGTAAAATATTTTTAAGCAATGATAGCATTGAAATATTAGTATTGAATTTAGCAGAATATGTCCCACTTAAATGTTCTCGAATACTGTCCTTTTTTATAGAAATTTTGTAATTTCAATTGTTTTTATGCAATAATAGCATTGAATTATTAGTATTGAATTTAGTAAAATATACCCCACTTAAATGTTTTCGAATACGGTCCTGTTTTATAGAAATGTTGTAATTTCAATTATTTTTTGCAATTATAGCATTGAAATATAAGTATTGAATGAAGCAAAATAAACAGCATTTTAAATTTTTTTCCCTGTTTTATAGTAAAGTTGTAATTTCAATGTTTTTATTCAATGAAAGCATTGAAATTTTGGTATTGAATTTAGCAAATTTGCCCTACTTAAATGTTTTCGAATATTGTCCTGTTTTATAACATTGAATTATAAGTTCTGAAATTAGCAAAATATACCCCACTTAAATGTTTTCGAATACGGTCCTGTTTTATTGAAATGTTGTAATTTCAATTATTTTTTGCAATTATAGCATTGAAATATAAGTATTGATTTTGACCGAGGTTATTTTAAAAGGGTCAAACAAAATAAAATAATAAAAATAAAAAACCTGAAATTCCGGGAAATACAGAAATGAAATAAATTTTATAATAAAATAAATGTAGTCAAATTTTATATACAAATAATGAAAATTCTTTATTTGAAATGAAAATTATAAGTTTATTTTATTTACTGAAAGTATTGATTATTATTCTAATTTCCGAATTGAACATAAAGTTGAGCGCCACTAGATTTATTAAAATCTAGAAATTTTGAATAACTAAATAAGAAAGAAATGACAAAATTAAATAACTCAAAAACACGAAAACAATGGTCACTATATTAAAAAAAAGGGAGAGCATTGAGACGATCTCGGGCGTCTTTCCACAACTTTAATTATACACAAAATTATAAAACTAAAACCGTACTTATATAACTAATAATTATCTGAAAACTGAATTAACTAAATACGCGAAAGAACACACACATCATTGGTAAATTAACATATCTTGTTTTACCATATAATATCCGATCGGTGTCTGAAGATCTCTCCTTCCGAATATTCTTTATGATGGCGGTGTCTTTCTCGTAGTCCAAATATAAAGTCAAAAATATAATATTTATTCACACAAATAAGTTATTAATAAATCACAAAATTATAATTAGTTTGCTTTCTTTGAAAGTCTGTAAATTATAAATTTTCAAAATTTAAACTTGGTGTTAACACATATTATTTTACGGAGCGAGCAACGACTGCGTTTTATTTGAAAATTGCTAACAAATTACAAATTCCATGTAACCGGGTTTCATCCTGTTACATGAAATAAGCAAAATAAACAGCATTTTAAATTTTTTCCCCTGTTTTAAAGAAAAGTTGAATTTCAATGTTTTTAAGCAATGATAGCATTGAATTTTAAGTATTGAATTTATCAAAATATACCTCTCTTAAATGTTTTCAAATATTGACCTCTTTTATAAAAATTTTGTAATGTAAAATATTTTTAAGCAATGATAGCATTGAAATATTAGTAGTGAATTTAGCAGAATATGCCCCACTTAAATGTTCTTGAATACTGTCCTTTTTTATAGAAATTTTATAATTTCAATTGTTTTTATGCAATAATAGCATTGAATTATTAGTATTGAATTGAGTAAAATATACCCCACTTAAATGTTTTCGAATACGGTCCTGTTTTATAGAAATGTTGTAATTTCTATGTTTTTATTCAATGATAGCATTGAAATTTTGGTATTGAATTTAGCAAATTTGCCCTACTTAAATGTTTTCGAATATTGTCCTGTTTTATAAAATTGAATTATAAGTATTGAATTTAGCAAAATAACAACCACTTAAATGTTTTCGAATTTTGTCCTCTTTTATAGAAATGTTGTAATTTCAATGGTTTTTATGCAGTAATAGCATTGAATTTTAAGTATTGAATTTATCGAAATATACCTCTCTTAAATGTTTTCAAATATTGACCTCTTTTATAGAAATTTTGTAATGTAAAATATTTTTAAGCAATGATAGCATTGAAATATTAACATTGAATTTAGCAGAATATGCCCCACTTAAATGTTCTCGAATACTGTCCTTTTTTTTAGAAATTTTGTAATTTCAATTGTTTTTATGCAATAATAGCATTGAATTATTAGTATTGAATTTAGTAAAATATACCCCACTTAAATGTTTTCGAATACGGTCCTGTTTTATAGAAATCTTCTAATTTCAATTATTTTTTGCAATTATAGCATGGAAATATAAGTATTGAATTAAGCAAAATAAACACCATTTTAAATTTTTTTCCCTGTTTTATAGTAAAGTTGTAATTTCAATGATTTTACTCAATGATAGCATTGAAATTTTGGTATTGAATTTAGCAAATTTGCCCTAATTAAATGTTTTGGAATATTGTCCTGTTTTATAACATTGAATTATAAGTATTGAAATTAGCAAAATATACCCCACTTAAATGTTTTCGAATACGGTCCTGTTTTATAGAAATGTTGTAATTTTAATGGTTTTTATGCAATAATAGCATTGAATTCTTAGTATTCAATTTAGCAAAATATAACCCACTTTAAATTTTTTTCCCCTGTTTTATAGAAAAGTTGAATTTCATTGTTTTTAAGCAATGATAGCATTGAAATATTAGTATTGAATTTAGCAAAATAAACACCAATTAAATGTTTTCGAATATTGTCCTCTTTTATAGAAATGTTGTAATTTCAATGGTTTTTATGCAATAATAGCATTGAATTTTAAGTATTGAATTTATCAAAATATACCTCTCTTAAATGTTTTCAAATATTGACCTCTTTTATAGAAATTTTGTAATGTACGTTTTATAGAAACGTTGTAATTTTAATGGTTTTTATGCAATAATAGCTTCGAATTTTAAGTATTGAATTTATCAAAATATAACTCTCTTAAATGTTTTCAAATTTTGATCTCTTTTATAGAAATTTTGTAATGTAAAATATTTTTAAGCAATGTTAGCATTGAAATATTAGTATTGAATTTAGCAGAATATGTCCTACTTAAATGTTCTCGAATACTGTCCTTTTTTATAGAAATTTTGTAATTTCAATTATTTTTTGCAATTATAGCATTGAAATATAAGTATTGCATTAAGCAAAATAAACAGCATTTTAAATTTTTTTCCCTGTTTTATGGTAAATTTGTAATTTCAATGTTTTTATTCAATGATAGCATTGAAATTTTGGTATTGAATTTAGCAAATTTGCCCTACTTAAATGTTTTCGAATATTGTCCTGTTTTATAAAATTGAATTATAAGTATTGAATTTAGCAAATTAACAACCACTTAATTGTTTTCGAATTTTGTCCTCTTTTATAGAAATGTTGTAATTTCAATGGTATTTATGCAATAATAGCACTGAATTTTAAGTATTGAATTTATCGAAATATACCTCTCTTAAATGTTTTCAAATATTGACCTCTTTTATAGAAATTTTGTAATGTTAAATATTTATAAGCAATGATAGCATTGAAATATTATTATTGAATTTAGCAGAATATGCCCCACTTAAATGTTCTCGAATACTGTCCTTTTTTTAGAAATTTTGTAATTTCAATTATTTTTTGCAATTATAGCATTGAAATATAAGTATTGAATTAAGCAAAATAAACAGCATTTTAAATTTTTTTCCCTGTTTTATAGTAAAGTTGTAATTTCAATGTTTTTATTCAATGATAGCATTGAAATTTTGGTATTGAATTTAGCAAATTTGCCCTACTTAAATGTTTTGGAATATTGTCCTGTTTTATAACATTGAATTATAAGTATTGAAATTAGCAAAATATACCCCACTTAAATGTTTTTGAATAAGGTCCTGTTTTATAGAAATGTTGTAATTTTAATGGTTTTTATGCAATAATAGCATTGAATTATTAGTATTCAATTTAGCAAAATGTAACCCACTTTAAATTTTTTTCCCCTGTTTTATAGAAAAGTTGAATTTCATTTTTTTTAAGAAATGATAGCATTGAAATATTAGTATTGAATATAGCAAAATAAACACCAATTAAATGTTTTCGAATATTGTCCTCTTTTATAGAAATGTTGTAATTTCAATGGTTTTTATGCAATAAAAGCATTGAATTTTAAGTATTGAATTTATCAAAATATACCTCTCTTAAATGTTTTCAAATATTGACCTCTTTTATAGAAATTTTGTAATGTACGTTTTATAGAAACGTTGTAATTTTAATGGTTTTTATGCAATAATAGCTTCGAATTTTAAGTATTGAATTTATCAAAATATAACTCTCTTAAATGTTTTCAAATATTGATCTCTTTTATAAAAATTTTGTAATGTAAAATATTTTTAAGCAATGACAGCATTGAAATATTAGTATTGAATTTAGCAGAATATGTCCCACTTAAATGTTCTTGAATACTGTCCTTTTTTATAGAAATTTTATAATTTCAATTGTTTTTATGCAATAATAGCATTGAATTATTAGTATTGAATTGAGTAAAATATACCCCACTTAAATGTTTTCGAATACGGTCCTGTTTTATAGAAATGTTGTAATTTCAATGTTTTTATTCAATGATAGCATTGAAATTTTGGTAGTGAATTTAGCAAATTTGCCCTACTTAAATGTTTTGGAATATTGTCCTGTTTTATAACATTGAATTATAAGTATTGAAATTAGCAAAATATACCCCACTTAAATGTTTTCGAATAAGGTCCTGTTTTATTGAAATGTTGTAATTTTAATGGTTTTTATGCAATAATAGCATTGAATTATTAGTATTCAATTTAGCAAAATATAACCCACTTTAAATTTTTTTCCCCTGTTTTATAGAAAAGTTGAATTTCATTGTTTTTAAGCAATGATAGCATTGAAATATTAGTATTGAATATAGCAAAATAAACACCAATTAAATGTTTTCGAATATTGTCCTCTTTTATAGAAATGTTGTAATTTCAATGGTTTTTATGCAATAATAGCATTGAATTTTAAGTATTGAATTTATCAAAATATACCTCTCTTAAATGTTTTCAAATATTGACCTCTTTTATAGAAATTTTGTAATGTACGTTTTATAGAAACGTTGTAATTTTAATGGTTTTTATGCAATAATAGCTTCGAATTTTAAGTATTGAATTTATCAAAATATAACTCTCTTAAATGTTTTCAAATATTGATCTCTTTTATAGAAATTATGTAATGTAAAATATTTTTAAGCAATGACAGCATTGAAATATTAGTATTGAATTTAGCAGAATATGTCCCACTTAAATGTTCTTGAATACTGTCCTTTTTTATAGAAATTTTATAATTTCAATTGTTTTTATGCAATAATAGCATTGAATTATTATTATTGAATTGAGTAAAATATACCCCACTTAAATGTTTTCGAATACGGTCCTGTTTTATAGAAATGTTGTAATTTCAATGTTTTTATTCAATGATAGCATTGAAATTTTGGTAGAAAAATTTAGCAAATTTGCCCTACTTAAATGTTTTGAAATATTGTCCTGTTTTATAACATTGAATTATAAGTATTGAAATTAGCAAAATATACCCCACTTAAATGTTTTCGAATAAGGTCCTGTTTTATAGAAATGTTGTAATTTTAATGGTTTTTATGCAATAATAGCATTGAATTATTAGTATTCAATTTAGCAAAAGATAACCCACTTTAAATTTTTTTCCCCTGTTTTATAGAAAAGTTGAATTTCATTGTTTTTAAGCAATGATAGCATTGAAATATTAGTATTGAATATAGCAAAATAAACACCAATTAAATTTTTTCGAATATTGTCCTCTTTTATAGAAATGTTGTAATTTCAATGGTTTTTATGCAATAATAGCATTGAATTTTAAGTATTGAATTTATCAAAATATACCTCTCTTAAATGTTTTCAAATATTGACCTCTTTTATAGAAATTTTGTAATGTACGTTTTATAGAAACGTTGTAATTTTAATGGTTTTTATGCAATAATAGCTTCGAATTTTAAGTATTGAATTTATCAAAATATAACTCTCTTAAATGTTTTCAAATATTGATCTCTTTTATAGAAATTTTGTAATGTAAAATATTTTTAAGCAATGATAGCATTGAAATATTAGTATAGAATTTAGCAGAATATGTCCCACTTAAATGTTCTCCAATACTGTCCTTTTTTATAGAAATTTTGTAATTTCAATTGTTTTTATGCAATAATAGCATTGAATAATTAGTATTGAATTTAGTAAAATATACCCCACTTAAATGTTTTCGAATACGGTCCTGTTTTATAGAAATGTTGTAATTTCAATTATTTTTTGCATTTATAGCATTGAAATATAAGTATTGCATTAGGCAAAATAAACAGCATTTTAAATTTTTTTCCCTGTTTTATAGTAAAGTTGTAATTTCAATGTTTTTATTCAATGATAGCGCTGAAATTTTGGTATTGAATTTAGCAAATTTGCCCTACTTAAATGTTTTCGAATATTGTCATTTTTTATAAAATTGAATTATAAGTTCTGAAATTAGCAAAATATACCCCACTTAAATGTTTTCGAATACGGTCCTGTTTTATTGAAATGTTGTAATTTCAATTATTTTTTGCAATTATAGCATTGAAATATAAGTACTGAATTAAGCAAAATAAACAGCATTTTAAATTTTTTCCCCTGTTTTATAGAAAAGTTGAATTTCAATGTCTTTAAGCAATGATAGCATTGAATTTTATGTATTGAATTTATCAAAATATACCTCTCTTAAATGTTTTCAAATATTGATCTCTTTTATAGAAATTTTGTAATGTAAAATATTTTTAAGCAACGATAGCATTGAAATATTAGTATTGAATTTAGTAGAATATGTCCCACTTAAATGTTCTCGAATACTGTCCTTTTTTATAGAAATTTTGTAATTTCAATTGTTTTTATGCAATAATAGCATTGAATTATTAGTATTGAATTTATTAAAATGTACCCCACTTAAATGTTTTCGAATACGGTCCTGTTTTATAGAAATGTTGTAATTTCAATTATTTTTTGCAATTATAGCATTGAAATATAAGTATTGCATTAAGCAAAATAAACAGTATTTTAAATTTTTTTCCCTGTTTTATAGTAAAGTTGTAATTTCAATGTTTTTATTCAATGATAGCATTGAAATTTTGGTATTGAATTTAGCAAATTTGCCCTACTTAAATGTTTTCGAATATTGTCCTGTTTTATAACATTGAATTATAAGTTCTGAAATTAGCAAAATATACCCCACTTAAATGTTTTCGAATACGGTCCTGTTTTATTGAAATGTTGTAATTTCAATTATTTTTTGCAATTATAGCATTGAAATATAAGTATTGAATTTATCAAAATATACCTCTCTTAAATGTTTTCAAATATTGACCTCTTTTATAGAAAATTTGTAATGTAAAATATTTTTATGCAATGATTGCATTGAAATATTAGTATTGAATTAAGCAAAATAAACACCACTTTAAATTTTTTTCTCTGTTTTATAGAAAAGTTGTAATTTCAATTGATTTTATGCAATAATAGCATTGGATTATTAGTATTCAATTTAGAAGAATATGCCCCACCTAATTGTTTTCGAATACTGTCATGTTTTATAGAAACGTTGTAATTTTATTGGTTTTTATGCAATAATAGCTTCGAATTTTAAGTATTGAATTTATCAAAATATAACTCTCTTAAATGTTTTCAAATATTGATCTCTTTTATAGAAATTTTGTAATGTAAAATATTTTTAAGCAATGATAGCATTGAAATATTAGTATTGAATTTAGCAGAATATGTCCCACTTAAATGTTCTTGAATACTGTCCTTTTTTATAGAAATTTTATAATTTCAATTGTTTTTAAGCAATAATAGCATTGAATTATTAGTATTGAATTTATCAAAATATACCTCTCTTAAATGTTTTCAAATATTGACCTCTTTTATAGAAAATTTGTAATGTAAAATATTTTTATGCAATGATTGCATTGAAATATAAGTATTGAATTAAGCAAAATAAACAGCATTTTAAAATTTTTCCCCTGTTTTATAGAAAAGTTGAAATTCAATGTTTTTAAGCAATGATAGCATTGAAATATTAGTATTGAATTTAGCAAAATAAAAACCACTTAAATGTTTTCGAATATTGTCCTCTTTTATAGAAATGTTGTAATTACAATGGTTTTTATGCAATAATAGCATTGAATTTTAAGTATTGAATTTATCAAAATATACCTCTCTTAAATGTTTTCAAATATTGACCTCTTTTATAGAAAATTTGTAATGTAAAATATTTTTATGCAATGATTGCATTGAAATATTAGTATTGAATTAAGCAAAATAAACACCACTTTAAATTTTTTTCTCTGTTTTATAGAAAAGTTGTAATTTCAATTGATTTTATGCAATAATAGCATTGAATTATTAGTATTCAATTTAGCAGAATATGCCCCACCTAATTGTTTTCGAATACTGTCATGTTTTATAGAAACGTTGTAATTTTAATGGTTTTTATGCAATAATAGCATTGAATTATTAGTATTGAATTTATCAAAATATACCTCTCTTAAATGTTTTCAAATATTGACCTCTTTTATAGAAAATTTGTAATGTAAAATATTTTTATGCAATGATTGCATTGAAATATAAGTATTGAATTAAGCAAAATAAACAGCATTTTAAATTTTTTCCCCTGTTTTATAGAAAAGTTGAAATTCAATATTTTTAAGCAATGATAGCATTGAAATATTAGTATTGAATTTAGCAAAATAAAAACCACTTAAATGTTTTCGAATATTGTCCTATTTATAACATTGAATTATAAGTATTGAAATTAGCAAAATATGCCCAATTTAATGTTTTCGAATACGGTCCTGTTTTATAGAAATGTTGTAATTTCAATTATTTTTTGCAATTATAGCATTGAAATATAAGTATTGAATTAAGCAAAATAAACAGCTTTTTAAATTTTTTCCCCTGTTTTATAGAAAAGTTGAATTTCAATGTTTTTAAGCAATGATAGCATTGAAATATTAGTATTAAATTTAGCAAAATAAACACCACTTAAATGTTTTCGAATATTGTCCTCTTTTATAGAAATGTTGTAATTACAATGGTTTTTATGCAATAATAGCATTGAATTTTAAGTATTGAATTTATCAAAATATACCTCTCCTAAATGTTTTCAAATATTGACCTCTTTTATAGAAAATTTGTAATGTAAAATATTTTTATGCAATGATTGCATTGAAATATTAGTATTGAATTTAGCAGAATATGTCCCACTTAAATGTTCTCGAATACTGTCCTTTTTTATAGAAATTTTGTAATTTCAATTGTTTTTATGCAATAATAGCATTGAATTATTAGTATTGAATTTAGTAAAATATACCCCACTTAAATGTTTTCGAATACGGTCCTGTTTTATAGAAATGTTGTAATTTCAATTATTTTTTGCAATTATAGCATTGAAATATAAGTATTGCATTAAGCAAAATAAACAGCATTTTAAATTTTTTTCCCTGTTTTATAGTAAAGTTGTAATTTCAATGTTTTTATTCAATGATAGCATTGAAATTTTGGTATTGAATTTAGCAAATTTGCCCTACTTAAATGTTTTCGAATATTGTCCTGTTTTATAACATTGAATTATAAGTTCTGAAATTAGCAAAATATACCCCTTTTTAAATGTTTTCGAATTCGGTCCTGTTTTATTGAAATGTTGTAATTTCAATTATTTTTTGCAATTATAGCATTGAAATATAAGTATTGATTTTGACCGAGGTTATTTTAAAAGGGTCAAACAAAATAAAATAATAAAAATATAAAACCTGAAATTCCGGGAAATACAGAAATGAAATAAATTTTATAATAAAATAAATGTAGTCAAATTTTATATACAAATAATGAAAACTCTTTATTTGAAATGAAAATTATAAGTTTATTTTATTTACTGAAAGTATTGATTATTATTCTAATTTCCGAATTGAACATAAAGTTGAGCGCCACTAGATTTATTAAAATCTAGAAATTTTGAATAACTAAATAAGAAAGAAATGACAAAATTAAATAACTCAAAAACACGAAAACAATGGTCACTATATTAAAAAAAAGGGAGAGCATTGAGACGATCTCGGGCGTCTTTCCACAACTTTAATTATACACAAAATTATAAAACTAAAACCGTACTTATATAACTAATAATTATCTGAAAACTGAATTAACTAAATACGCGAAAGAACACACACATCATTGGTAAATTAACATATCTTGTTTTACCATATAATATCCGATCGGTGTCTGAAGATCTCTCCTTCCGAATATTCTTTATGATGGCGGTGCGGTGTCTTTCTCGTAGTCCAAATATAAAGTCACAGATATAATATTTATTCACACAAATAAGTTATTAATAAATCACAAAATTATAATTAGTTTGCTTTCTTTGAAAGTCTGTAAATTATAAATTTTCAAAATTTAAACTTGGTGTTAACACATATTATTTTACGGAGCGAGCAACGACTGCGTGTCACTCGTCCGGAGTCCACAGTGGGAATGGCGTCGCGGCCTGATATGGATGAAGAACTCTGTTCTTCTCCAAACGTGTCGAATTCTGATTGGCTCAGAGAATCGATCACGTGAAAATGCCTTATTGGTGACATTTTATGTCACAAAACTGATGAAAATTTAAATTTATAAATCTTATGATTTATATGAAATAATAGATTTATTTGAAAATTGCTAACAAATTACAAATTCCATGTAACCGGTTTTCATCCTGTTACATGAAATAAGCAAAATAAACAGCATTTTAAATTTTTTCCCCTGTTTTAAAGAAAAGTTGAATTTCAATGTTTTTAAGCAATGATAGCATTGAATTTTAAGTATTGAATTTATCAAAATATACCTCTCTTAAATGTTTTCAAATATTGACCTCTTTTATAGAAATTTTGTAATGTAAAATATTTTTAAGCAATGATAGCATTGAAATATTAGTAGTGAATTTAGCAGAATATGCCCCACTTAAATGTTCTTGAATACTGTCCTTTTTTATAGAAATTTTATAATTTCAATTGTTTTTATGCAATAATAGCATTGAATTATTAGTATTGAATTGAGTAAAATATACCCCACTTAAATGTTTTCGAATACGGTCCTGTTTTATAGAAATGTTGTAATTTCAATGTTTTTATTCAATGATAGCATTGAAATTTTGGTATTGAATTTAGCAAATTTGCCCTACTTAAATGTTTTCGAATATTGTCCTGTTTTATAAAATTGAATTATAAGTATTGAATTTAGCAAAATAACAACCACTTAAATGTTTTCGAATTTTGTCCTGTTTTATAGAAATGTTGTAATTTTAATGGTTTTTATGCAATAATAGCATTGAATTCTTAGTATTCAATTTAGCAAAATATAACCCACTTTAAATTTTTTTCCCCTGTTTTATAGAAAAGTTGAATTTCATTGTTTTTAAGCAATGATAGCATTGAAATATTAGTATTGAATTTAGCAAAATAAACACCAATTAAATGTTTTCGAATATTGTCCTCTTTTATAGAAATGTTGTAATTTCAATGGTTTTTATGCAATAATAGCATTGAATTTTAAGTATTGAATTTATCAAAATAGACCTCTCTTAAATGTTTTCAAATATTGACCTCTTTTATAGAAATTTTGTAATGTACGTTTTATAGAAACGTTGTAATTTTAATGGTTTTTATGCAATAATAGCTTCGAATTTTAAGTATTGAATTTATCAAAATATAACTCTCTTAAATGTTTTCAAATATTGATCTCTTTTATAGAAATTTTGTAATGTAAAATATTTTTAAGCAATGATATCATTGAAATATTAGTATTGAATTTAGCAGAATATGTCCCACTTAAATGTTCTCGAATACTGTCCTCTTTTATAGAAATGTTGTAATTTCAATGGTTTTTATGCAATAATAGCATTGAATTATTAGTATTGAATTTATCGAATTATACCACTCTTAAATGTTTTCAAATATTGACCTCTTTTATAGAAATTTTGTAATGTAAAATATTTTTAAGCAATGATAGCATCGAAATATTAGTATTGAATTTAGCAGAATATGCCCCACTTAAATGTTCTCGAATACTGTCCTTTTTTTTAGAAATTTTGTAATTTCAATTGTTTTTATGCAATAATAGCATTGAATTATTAGTATTGAATTTAGTAAAATATACCCCACTTAAATGTTTTCGAATACGGTCCTGTTTTATAGAAATCTTGTAATTTCAATTAATTTTTGCAATTATAGCATTGAAATATAAGTATTGAATTAAGCAAAATAAACAGCATTTTAAATTTTTTTCCCTGTTTTATAGTAAAGTTGTAATTTCAATGATTTTATTCAATGATAGCATTGAAATTTTGGTATTGAATTTAGCAAATTTGCCCTAATTAAATGTTTTGGAATATTGTCCTGTTTTATAACATTGAATTATAAGTATTGAAATTAGAAAAATATACCCCACTTAAATGTTTTCGAATACGTTCCTGTTTTATAGAAATGTTGTAATTTTAATGGTTTTTATGCAATAATAGCATTGAATTCTTAGTATTCAATTTAGCAAAATATAACCCACTTTAAATTTTTTTTCCCTGTTTTATAGAAAAGTTGAATTTCAATGTTTTTAAGCAATGATAGCATTGAAATATTAGTATTGAATTTAGCAAAATAAACACCACTTAAATGTTTTCGTATATTGTCCAATTCTTTTTATGCAATAATAGCATTGAATTATTAGTATTGAATTTAGTAAAATGTACCCCACTTAAATGTTTTCGAATACGGTCCTGTTTTATAGAAATGTTGTAATTTCAATTATTTTTTGCAATTATAGCATTGAAATATAAGTATTGCATTAAGCAAAATAAACAGCATTTTAAATTTTTTTTCCTGTTTTATAGTAAAGTTGTAATTTCAATGTTTTTATTCAATGATAGCATTGAAATTTTGGTATTGAATTTAGCAAATTTGCCCTACTTAAATGTTTTCGAATATTGTCCTGTTTTATAACATTGAATTATAAGTTCTGAAATTAGCAAAATATACCCCACTTAAATGTTTTCGAATACGGTCCTGTTTTATTGAAATGTTGTAATTTCAATTATTTTTTGCAATTATAGCATTGAAATATAAGTATTGAATTAAGCAAAATAAACAGCATTTTAAATTTTTTCCCCTGTTTTATAGAAAAGTTGAATTTCAATGTTTTTAAGCAATGATAGCATTGAAATATTAGTATTGAATTTAGCAAAATAAACATTACTTAAATGTTTTCGAATATTGTCCTCTTTTATAGAAATGTTGTAATTACAATGGTTTTTATGCAATAATAGCATTAAATTTTAAGTATTGAATTTATCAAAATATACCTCTCTTAAGTGTTTCCAAATATTGACTTCTTTTATAGAAAATTTTTAATGTAAAAAATTTTTATGCAATGATTGCATTGAAATATTAGTATTGAATTAAGCAAAATAAACACCACTTTAAATTTTTTTCTCTGTTTTATAGAAAAGTTGTAATTTCAATTGATTTTATGCAATAATAGCATTGAATTATTAGTATTCAATTTAGCAGAATATGCCCCACCTAATTGTTTTCGAATACTGTCATGTTTTATAGAAACGTTGTAATTTTAATGGTTTTTATGCAATAATAGCTAGTGTGTTAGTGCAAAATGGAGCCACATAACGATACTGTGGCACTGGACAATGTTGTATCTATGGAAGCTGATATGCAACGATTAAATGAAGATGTCAAGAAAATTAAGTCATCTATGCAAGAGTTAGTCGAAATACACAAAAATACGTTTCCAGAACCTAGCTTAATCAATATAGCAGAAAATCCAGAGTACGCATCCGCCAGTAGTCTCTTATCTTGGCAAAAATCTGTTACCAAAACAGTCAGTCATTTAATTCAAGTAGCAAATAAATTCGACGAAAATGTCCCTACTGATCAAGATGTACAAGCATACGTCAAACAGACGAGTAGCGAATTGCACAGTAAATTAAAACAACACTTTAATTACAACAATACTCAAATGGACACAGTTTTGCGCCGTCTTGACACACTGGAAAAAGATTCCATGGCGGACTGCCAAAATTACAACGCTATAAAAAAACAACTTGAGGAAAATAACCTCAAACTAAATCAACTTTCCATTGGCAATGCCCAACAAAATGAATTATTTAAACGGTCCTCAACACTATTAAGTGGGGTAAGTTCAATCCCTTTTAATAACAACGAGCGACCACCAATTTTTAAGGACGAGCCACTGGAAAAACCAATTAAGTTTTTAAATGAACTTAAAAGATATATCGACTTCATACGTCCAGATTCATCAACAATCAATTATTATTTATCAAAAAGCCTCCAAGCAGAAGCGAAGACATGGTGGTACTTGGTACAAAATCGGATCAAGACGTGGGAGGACTTCGAAAGGGAGTTTCGAGATCGCTATTGGAACAACATTGTACAGCATGATCTACGATGGAGGGTAGGGCACGGCCACTACCAACCTAACTTAAAAGTCACACGCGTACAATATGCCACTCAAATACTGAGTATAGGCCAAGATTTAGGTTTGGAAGAATCCAGTATATTAGCCATGCTGCCAAATCATTTCGAGCGAACTGTGAAGCCCCTTCTCTTTAGTCAACTCACAATGAACGATATGATGAAAATGCTCGCAAATTTCGATTCAGATGACCGCATTCAACGTGCAAAACAAAGTAGAATTCAAGGAAATGCTAACAATGAAGCTTCAACGAGTTCTACAAATCAAAATAATAAAAAACAAGCAAAAGTTCAACAAATTCAAGAGGGTCGTCAAATGAAAAAACTTCCCAGCAGAAAACCAATACAAGAAAAAAACCCCCTCAAAAGGGTAATTCAAATAAAAAAGATCAAGTAGACGTAAATTTAATACGACCACTTTCTCCAACAGTTGAAATTTGCAATAATCAAGATTTTCCGGATTCGGAAAACTAGAGGCCGTTGCATTAACGACCTCGGAGATTAATGTTAATGCAACGATAAATACTATTTCTAGTGATCCAAGAGAATTTTACGAAGACGACGAAGTTAAAAATTTTGTTCCTCGTAAAAAATTGAGATGCCCTCAAATCAACATAAAAATACAAGGTTTAAAAGTTCGTGCACTAATTGACACAGGAAGCATCATTTCCTGCCTCTCCGAAGATTTTTACAAAAAAAATCAAGATCACTTTAAAAATATACCAAAATTTCCACTTGTGGGTGTTCAAGCGGTAGGCTTCAATGGTAGTAAGTCCAATAAACTAAAATTACAAATATTAGCTAATGTGTACATTGGTACATGTCAAGATGAAATCATTTTTCTGGTCATCCCAAAACTAGTTCAAGAGTGTATCTTGGGATTTGATTCATTGTCTAAATTCGGTATTATAATTGATACTTCTGACTCCACAATACGTTTCAAAAATTCACTGAACGAGATCATTAGCACGGAAAGTCAAGAAATCGGCCAAGAGGATCAGAAAATAATAAACTATATTACAGAAGAATTCTTTTCAATCTTCGGTGAAGAAGCTATCATCCAAGAGGTCCAAGCATCAACGACAAATGATTTCTTGCCAAGCGAGGAAGAAATCAAACAAAAAATGTTTGAAGCAACAGGTCTCGACTCTTATCAAATGCAACAAATGCAGCAGTTAATAATGAGTTATCGTGATACGTTTTCTAGAAAAACCGGAAGACTTAAGAACTTCCAATATTCATTTATTGTTAAAGATCCGAATCCGTACTTCTACAAGACATATCCTGTGCCAGTAAGATTTCGTGATAAAGTAGACATCGAGATAGAAAAGATGTTAGAAGATGACATTATAGAGCCTTCAGCCAGTGAATTCATAAATCCATTAGTGGTAGCTCTAAAACTTAACGGCGACGTGAGAGTTTGTCTGGATGGACGTCAGATGAATTCTTTCCTTCAAATGGATCATGAAGGGCCAGAAACAATCGAAGAACTTCTAGCACGATGTTCCAATACACGCTTTCTAAGTTCATTTGATTTAAATATGAGTTTTTGGCAAATTGAATTAGCTGAAGAATCCCGCAAGTATACAGCTTTCTTATACGAAGGAAACTGTTATCAGTTTAAAGTGGTTCCGTTCGGAACAAAAGTGTCTGGCGCAGCTTTATGCCGAGGTACAAGAATTGCGTTTAAGAATATTTTAAAATTTTTATTAAGTTTCATAGACGATTTATTGTGCATCTCACCTACGTTTGAACAACATTTAAAGCATCTTAGCATGTTATTCCAAGCATGCAAAGAAAACAATTTAACATTAAACTTTAAAAAATCAAATATATTTCGCTCTGAAATGAAATTTTTAGGATACATCCTGACCACAAAAGGGCTGAAGATAGACCCGAAGAAAATCGACAAAATTCAAAATTTTCCAGCACCAAAGAATATTAAACAATTACGTGGCTTTTTAGGGTTAATTAACTTCTACGCACGCTTCTCTCACCAACTAGCAGAAGAAACCGTTCCTCTACTAGAACTTCTTCGAAAAGAAACAAAATGGAAGTGGGATCAACGTTATCAAGAAGTCTTTGAAAAGGTAAAAAAACTCTTCATTGAAACTGTAGTGTTGCACCATCCGCTCCCAGATAAAGCGTTTCAGTTACTCACAGATGCCAGCGATTACGCACTGGGTGCCATCCTGACACAAGAAAATGACCAAGAAGAAGAAAAAATAGTAGCATGCGCTAGCCGTACACTAAAAGGTCCAGAATTAAATTTCTTTACGAGTGAAAAAGAATTATTAGCGATTGTGTGGTCTTTAGAAAAATTTAAAACGTATTTATTCGGAGCAAAAATAATAATAAAAACTGATCATAAAGCATCGTCATTTATGACAAAATGTAAATTCTTAAGTTCTCGCCTCATGAGATGGGCTCTATACATACAGCACTATGACTTGGAAATCCAATATATAAACTGGTAAAGAAAATATAATTGCTGATCTGCTTAGCCGCACAATATATGGCGACGAAACTATCAATAAAGAAATCAACTACGACACACTCGTAGCATCAATATTAGCTAAAGATCCATCAAATGAAATAATAGCAAAACTGAAAAACATCGCTATACTTCAAGACCAAGATCCAAAGCTATCAAAAATTAAGTTAATGATTAAAAATAAATCAAAAGTGAGAAAAGGATTTGAAATCCAATATAATATTTTATATAAAGACAATAAAATCGTGATTCCTAAATCAATAATCTCATTATTAATAAAAGAAATCCATGAAATGTATGGACACATCGGTAGTTATAAGTGTTTCAGAGTATTCAATGAATCTTTCATCTATAATAAAGCAAGAAGAAAAATCTCAAGAATTTTAAAGTGTTGTGATTCATGTCAACGAAACAAATACTACCAGTTCAGTACTGCAACTCCACCACAAGCAATAATAGCAAGTAAACCAAATGAATTACTAGCCATTGACTTTATAGGTCCTTTTCCTACATCAACAGGAGGTGTAAAATACATCTTAACAACTATTGACGCATTTTCAAAATTCATTGTGTTATATCCAATAAAGAAACACAACGGAAATGTAGTGATTAACAAACTAAAGAACGATTACTTTGAAAAATATGGTAAACCAGAGCGCCTACTTTTTGATAATGGTACTCAATTTACATCAAAAAAATTCATAAGTGAAATACAAAAAATGAACATAAAACCGTCTTTCGTGTCCATTAGAAACCCAAAATCTAACATAGTGGAACGTATACATAACGAAATTAATCGTTTCTTTCGCAGTTTGATTAAAAACAAACACACAGAATGGGCAAGATGGACTGAAATAATACAGAATTGTATGAACGAGTCTTATCATGACACGACGGAATTTTGTCCGCTTGAATTACACTTAAATGTAAAACCCCAAAGATTTTGGGAAACTTATTTTAAAATTAAAAAAGTTGATAATAATGCACGCGAACAAAAACTAATATTAGCCGAACGTAGAATAAAAAGAAAAGCAAATATAAGAATGAAAAATGCAAAAATATCAAACAACATAAATAATTACCGCGTCGGTGATTTAGTATTGGTCAAAGCATTAAACGTATCAGATTCAAACACAAAAATGGTCGCTAAATTCATGAACATTTATGAAGGACCATATATAATAACTAAACAAATTGGTAAATCAACCTTTACAATTAATAATCTGGACGATCTTTCAGAACGAGGTATCTTCAACGCTTTCCAATTCATTCCATACTATCAAGATGTCAAAAGGAAGAAACTTACGGAAGTCCAAGAACTTCAAAGAAAGAATAATGAAGAAAAAACCCCAGGAAGACTCATCTCAGGAAAAGTCGCCTCAGAAGACTCCTCCACAAATACCAAAGATACAAACTCCGCCCAAAGAAATGAACACGGTACAATTGAAACAAACAACAGTACCAGTAACAACGACAGAACCAGTGCTAGCAACAGTACCGACGCCAACGACGGTCCCAGCACTAGAACAAGAAACAGAACAAGAGTCTGGAAAGAAGATTCAGCAACAGGAGAAAACGCAAAAACCGGAGAAAACTCCTCAAAAAAGAAAAGAGGACGTCGGCCCATACGGCGAAATTCAAACTAGAAAGTTAGAAAGTAAAATACCAAAAATCTCCAATACAAAAAAAACCTGTGAAGAACCAAAAAATGAGAAGAAAAAGGTAAAACCAAAAATTAATATTAAGTCAGATAAAAAATTACAATCAGTAGTTATAATACCAAAAAATTCAGGATTTTATAAACCTGAAAAACAACAGCCTATAAGGCATGAAAAGGATCTCGTTATTCCAATGGGTAAAACAAAAGAACAGCCGAAGAAAATTGTACCAAGGACACCAGATCCAGAAAGAGAACATTCTGATATAGAAGAGTGGAACAACACAGTAAGAGACGCTTTTCCAGACATTTCTTCGGACGATGAACTGTTCAAACCTGTCAAGATAACAATTAAAAGACCAAATACACCTGACATGGTAAAAGTATGGTAATCTTCCAAACTTAAACTTCCTAAACGAAGAATCACCAAGTAAAGAAAAAAAATTAAAAATTGATGTGAGCACAATGACAACACTTACTATGGATGATATCCAGAAGCTACAAGACAACCAAATCACACCAGAAAATGATCCAACATGTCGAAAGGCAACAAGACCGAAGAAAATAAGTGTTGTGCCAAAAAAAGTAGTGAAAACTTAAAGACTGTAAAAAGTTTATTTTTTTTTTTCTTGTAATCAAAAGACTGATTATCATAAGTAAAATTTTTTTTTTGTTAAAAGATTACTATATAAAATATTATATAATTATAAGTCAAAGACATATTTTTTTTATTTTTTTATTTTTCAAAGAAAAATTTAAGTAAATTTTTATTTAAAAAATGGGGGGGGCTATGAGACGGTTACCATATAACCCTCACATTTAATAAAAAAATATATTATAAACAAAAAGTTGTTTATGTAGTAACCCTCTCAAGGCACCCATACCAATATAAAGTGAGAGAATCTCGAGCATACAATATAATCAGCTGATGCGCGCGCTCCTCTCTATAGAAATAACATTAGATACATATATAGTACAAAGCATTATTTTTTTTATTTTTCATTTTTATTAATTAAAAATTAATTAATTTGTTTAAACAAAAGTATTAGAATAAAGTACAAGTAATATTAAATAAAGTGATATTAATTGTTAATAAAAAGTTATAGAGAAAAGGTAAGAAGGCAAGCTCCAAAAATAATTTTATTTAGTTTCTTTTTCTAAAACTATATCGAGCGCTCTCTATTATACAATAAAGATAGGGCTCGTTAGACTATAAATAGCGAAGCAAACGTACAAATTTTATGCATTCTTCTTGTGTCTTTTGCACAAGTAGCTACCTAGGGACCGCTTGTCTATCCACGGTATCTTTAGGTAATCATCACTCTTGGAAGTTACCAAGTTGGGACGACTTTGAGCTGGCTATCCTCTCAAAGCAGTCAAACCTCTTGATACTTCCAAGCGGCTTTTAGTCAAGGATTCGTAATCCACTCTTGACGGTTTTCCTCTTGGTAGGTTACCGAGCTGGGACGATCCCGAGTTGGCCATCCTCTCGAATCGTCAATCCTCTCGACCCTCCCGAGTGGCACCTGGTCAGGGGTTGGCAATCCACTCCTGTCCGTTTTCCTCTTGGTAGGTAACCGAGCTGGGACAATCCCGAGTTGGCTATCCTCTCGGCTTGTCAATCCTCTCGGCCCTCCCGAGTGGCACCTTGTTAAGAGTTGGTTACCCACTCTTGACTACTTTCCTCTTGGTAGATTCCCAAGCTGGGACACTTTGAGCTGGATAACCTCTCAAGGAGTCAATCCACTTGGGCCTCTGAGTGGCACTGTATATTTAATTGCTTTGGCTTACACGCTTACGCATCATTATTATTTTTTTAGTTTCTTTTTTTTTTATTATTTTCGCTTATGCTTGCTTTTCAATAAATTAATTAAAATAATATTGTAATTAATAAAAAGATTGTATTTTAGTTATAAGTAAAATTATATTTGTTAAATAATAAATAGAAGGACAAATTGTGATTAAAATTATAACACAACGTAGACATTTATTTTATAATAAAGAACATTATTTTATTATGTGATTTTCATAAAAATATTAAGTGTGCTTATTTATACCTAGTCCATCTACAGTGTATCCTATAGTCAGTATACGAAAAGAACCCCGACTATTCACCCCCCTGGGTGACCGTCTCAATATACCTCTCTTAAATGTTTTCAAATATTGACCTCTTTTATAGAAATTTAGTAATTTAAAATATTTTTATGCAATGACTGCTTTGAAATATTAGTATTGAATTAAACAAAATAAACACCACTTTAAATTTTTTTCTC
The DNA here is from genome assembly GCA_022575985.1 of Anagrus nilaparvatae. NCBI lineage: Eukaryota > Metazoa > Arthropoda > Insecta > Hymenoptera > Mymaridae > Anagrus > Anagrus nilaparvatae. The sequence continues at coordinate 4,785,174 of JAKSXM010000237.1, read as the reverse complement.
TGATTTATAGAAAAGTTGTAATTTCAATTGATTTTATGCAATAATAGCATTGAATTATTAGTATTCAATTTAGCAGAATATGCCCCACCTAATTGTTTTCGAATACTGTCATGTTTTATAGAAACGTTGTAATTTTAATGGTTTTTATGCAATAATAGCTTCGAATTTTAAGTATTGAATTTATCAAAATATAACTCTCTTAAATGTTTTCAAATATTGATCTCTTTTATAGAAATTTTGTAATGTAAAATATTTTTAAGCAATGATAGCATTGAAATATTAGTATTGAATTTAGCAGAATATGTCCCACTTAAATGTTCTCGAATACTGTCCTTTTTTATAGAAATTTTGGAATTTCAATATTTTTTATGCAATAATAGCATTGAATTATTACTATTGAATTTAGTAAAATATACCCCACTTAAATGTTTTCGAATACGGTCCTGTTTAATAGAAATCTTGTAATTTCAATTATTTTTGCAATTATAGCATTGAAATATAAGTATTGAATTAACCAAAATAAACAGCATTTTAAATTTTTTTCCTGTTTTATAGTAAATTTGTAATTTCAATGTTTTTATTCAATGATAGCATTGAAATTTTGGTATTGAATTTAGCAAATTTGCCCTACTTAAATGTTTTCGAATATTGTCCTGTTTTATAACATTGAATTATAAGTATTGAAATTAGCGAAATATACCCCACTTAAATGTTTTCGAATACGGTCCTGTTTTATAGAAATGTTGTAATTTCAATTGTTTTTATGCAATAATAGCATTGAAATATTAGTATTCAATTTAGCAAAGTATAACCCACTTTAAATTTTTTTCCGTTGTTTTATAGAAATGTTGAATTTCATTGTTTTTAAACAATGATAGCATTGAAATATTAGTATTGAATTTAGCAAAATAACAACCACTTAAATGTTTACGAATTTTGTCCTCTTTTATAGAAATGTTGTAATTTCAATGGTTTTTATGCAAGAATAGCATTGAATTTTAAGTATTAAATTTATTAAAATATACCTCTCTTAAATGTTTTCAAATATTGACCTCTTTTATAGAAATTTTGTAATGTAAAATATTTTTAAGCAATGATAGCATTGAAATAATAGTATTGAATTTAGCAGAATATGCCCCACTTAAATGTTCTCCAATACTGTCCTTTTTTTAGAAATTTTGTAATTTGAATTGTTTTTATGCAATAATAGCATTGAATTATTACTATTGAATTTAGTAAAATATACCCCACTTAAATGTTTTCAAATACTGTCCTGTTTTATAGAAATGTTGTAATTTCAATTATTTTTTGCTATTATAGCATTGAAATATAAGTATTGAATTAAGCAAAATAAACAGCATTTTAAATTTTTTCCCCTGTTTTTTGAAAAGTTGAAGTTCAATGTTTTTAAGCAATGATAGCATTAAAACATTAGTATTAAATTTAGCAAAATAAACACCACTTAAATGCTTTCGAATATTGTCCACTTTTATAGAAATGTTGTAATTTCAATGGTTTTTATGCAATAATAGCTCTGAATTTTAAGTATTGAATTTATCAAAATATACCTCTCTTAAATGTTTTCAAATATTGACCTCTTTTATAGAAATTTTGTAATGTATAATACTTTTATGCAATGATTGCATTGAAATATTAGTATTGAATGAAGCAAAATAAACACCACTTTAAATTTTTTTCTTTGTTTTATAGAAAAAATGTAATTTCAATTGATTTTATGCAATAATAGCATTGAATTATTACAATTGAATTTAGTAAAATATACCCCACTTAAATGTTTTCGAATACGGTCCTGTTTTATAGAAATGTTGTAATTGCAATTATTTTTTGCAATTATAGCATTGAAATATAAGTATTGAATTAAGCAAAATAAACAGCATTTTAAATTTTTTTCCCTGTTTTATAGTAAAGTTGTAATTTCAATGTTTTTATTCAATGATAGCATTGAAATTTTGATATTGAATTTAGCAAATTTGCCCTACTTAAATGTTTTCGAATATTATCCTGTTTTATTATATTTGAATTCTAAGTATTGAAATTAGCAAAATATACGCCACTTTAATGTTTTCGAATACGGTCCTGTTTCATAGAAATGTTGTAATTTCAATTATTTTTTGCAATTATAGCATTGAAATATAAGTATTGAATTAAGCAAAATAAACAGCATTTTAAATTTTTTCCCCTGTTTTATTGAAAAGTTGAATTTCAATGTTTTTAAGCAATGATAGCATTGAAATATTAGTATTGAATTTAGCAAAATAAACACCACTTAAATGCTTTCGATTATTGTCCACTTTTATAGAAATGTTGTAATTTCAATGGTTTTTATGCAATAATAGCTCTGAATTTTAAGTATTGAATTTATCAAAATATACCTCTCTTAAATGTTTTCAAAAATTGACCTCTTTTATAGAAATTTTGTAATGTATAATACTTTTATGCAATGATTGCATTGAAATATTAGTATTGAATGAAGCAAAATGAACACCACTTTAAATTTTTTTCTCTGTTTTATAGAAAAAATGTAATTTGAATTGATTTTATGCAATAATAGCATTGAATTATTAGTATTCAATTTAGCAGAATATTCCCCACTTAAATGTTCTCGAATACTGTCCTTTTTTATAGAAATTTTGTAATTTCAATTGTTTTTATGCAATAATAGCATTGAATTATTAGTATTGAATTTAGTAAAATATACCCCACTTAAATGTTTTCGAATACGGTCCTGTTTTATAGAAATGTTATAATTTTAATTATTTTTGCAATTATAGCATTGAAATATAAGTATTGAATTAAGCAAAATAAACAGCATTTCAAATTTTTTTCCCTGTTTTATAGTAAAGTTGTAATTTCAATGTTTTTATTCAATGATAGCATTGAAATTTCGGTATTGAATTTAGCAAATTTGCCCTACTTACATGTTTTCGAATATTGTTCTGTTTTATTATATTTGAATTATAAATATTGAAATTAGCAAAATATACCCCACTTAAATGTTTTCGAATACGGTCCTGTTTTATAGAAATGTTGTAATTTCAATTGTTTTTATGCAATAATAGCATTGAATTATTAGAATTAAATTTAGCAAAATATAACCCACTTTAAATTTTTTTCCCCTGTTGTATAGAAAAGTTGAATTTCAATGTTTTTAAGCAATGATAGCATTGAAATATTAGTATTGAATTTAGCAAAATAAGCACCACTTAAATGCTTTCGAATATTGTCCTCTTTTATAGAAATTTTGTAATGTAAAATATTTTTATGCAATGATTGCATTGAAATATTAGTATTGAATTAAGCAAAATAAACACCACTTTAAATTTTTTTCTCCGTTTTATAGAAAAGTTGAATTTCAATGTTTTTAAGCAATGATAGCATTGAATTATTAGTATTCAATTTAGCAGAATATGCCCCACTTAATTGTTTTCAAATACTGTCATGTTTTATAGAAACGTTGTAATTTTAATGGTTTTTATGCAATAATAGCATTGAATTTTAAGTATTGAATTTATTAAAATATACCTCTCTTAAATGTTTTCAAATATTGACCTCTTTTATAGAAATTTTGTAATGTATAATACTTTTATTCAATGATTGCATTGAAATATTAGTATTGAATTTAGCAGAATATGTCCCGCTTAAATATTCTCGAATACTGTCCTTTTTTATAGAAATTTTGTAATTTCAATTGTTTTTATGCAATAATAGCATTGAATTATTACTATTGAATTTAGTAAAATATACCTCACTTAAATGTTTTCGAATACGGTCCTGTTTTATAGGAATCTTGTAATTTCAATTATTTTTTGCAATTATAGCATTGAAATATAAGTATTGAATTAAGCAAAATAAACAGCATTTTAAATTTTTTTCCCTGTTTTATAGTAAAGTTGTAATTTCAATGTTTTTATTCAATGATAGCATTGAAATTTTGGTATTGAATTTAGCAAATTTGCCCTACTTAAATGTTTTCGAATATTGTCCTGTTTTATAACATTGAATTATAAGTATTGAAATTAGCAAAATATACCCCACTTAAATGTTTTCGAATACGGTCCTGTTTTATAGAAATATTGTAATTTCAATTGTTTTTATGCAATAATAGCATTGAATTATTAGTATTCAATTTAGCAAAATATAACCCACTTTAAATTTTTTTCCCCTGTTTTATAGAAAAGTTGAATTTCATTGTTTTTAAGCAATGATAGCATTGAAATATTAGTATTGAATTAAGCAAAATAAACACCAGTTTAAATTTTTTACTCTGTTTTATAGAAAAGTTGTAATTTCAATGGTTTTTATGCAATAATAGCATTGAATTTTAAGTATTGAATTTATCAAATAATACCTCTCTTAAATGTTTTCAAATATTGACCTCATTTATAGAAATTTTGTAATGTAAAATATTTTTATGTAATGATTGCATTGAAATATTAGTATTGAATTAAGCAAAATAAACACCACTTTAAATTTTTTTCTCTGTTTTATAGAAAAGTTGTAATTTCAATTGATTCTATGCAATAATAGCACTGAATTATTAGTATTCAATTTAGCAGAATATGCCCCACCTAATTGTTTTCGAATACTGTCATGTTTTATAGAAACGTTGTAATTTTAATGGTTTTTATGAAATAATAGCATTGAATTTTAAGTATTGATTTTATCAAAATATACATCTCTTAATTGTTTTCAAATATTGACCTCTTTTATAGAAATTTTGTAATGTAAAATATTTTTAAGCAATGATAGCATTGAAATATTAGTATTGAATTTAGCAGAATATGCCTCACTTAAATGTACTCGAATACTGTCCTTTTTTATAGAAATTTTGTAATTTTAATGGTTTTTATGAAATAATAGCATTGAATTTTAAGTATTGATTTTATCAAAATATACATCTCTTAATTGTTTTCAAATATTGACCTCTTTTATAGAAATTTTGTAATGTAAAATATTTTTAAGCAATGATAGCATTGAAATATTAGTATTGAATTTAGCAGAATATGCCTCACTTAAATGTACTCGAATACTGTCCTTTTTTATAGAAATTTTGTAATTTCAATTGTTTTTATGCAATAATAGCATTGAATTATTAGTATTGAATTTAGTAAAATATACCCCACTTAAATGTTTTCGAATACGGTCCTGTTTTATAGAAATATTGTAATTTCAATTATTTTTTGCAATTATAGCATTGAAATATAAGTATTAAATTAAGCAAAATAAACAGCATTTTAAATTTTTTTCACTGTTTTATAGTTAAGTTGTAATTTCAATATTTTTATTCAATAATAGCATTGAAATGTTGGTATTGAATTTAGCAAATTTGCCCTACTTAAATGTTTTCGAATATGGTCCTGTTTTATAACATTGAATTATAAGTATTGAAATTAGCAAAATATACCCCACTTAAATGTTTTCGAATACGGTCCTGTTTTATAGAAATATTGTAATTTCAATTATTTTTTGCAATTATAGCATTGAAATATAAGTATTAAATTAAGAAAAATAAACAGCATTTTAAATTTTTTTCACTGTTTTATAGTTAAGTTGTAATTTCAATATTTTTATTCAATAATAGCATTGAAATGTTGGTATTGAATTTAGCAAATTTGCCCTACTTAAATGTTTTCGAATATGGTCCTGTTTTATAACATTGAATTATAAGTATTGAAATTAGCAAAATATACCCCACTTAAATGTTTTCGAATACGGTCCTGTTTTATAGAAATATTGTAATTTCAATTGTTTTTATGCAATAATAGCATTGAATTATTAGTATTCAATTTAGCAAAATATAACCCACTTTAAATTTTTTTCCCCTGTTTTATAGAAAAGTTGAATTTCATTGTTTTTAAGCAATGATAGCATTGAAATATTAGTATTGAATTTAGCAAAATAAACACCAATTAAATGTTTTCGAATATTGTCCTCTTTTATAGAAATGTTGTAATTTCAATGGTTTTTATGCAATAATAGCATTGAATTTTAAGTATTGAATTTATCAAATAATACCTCTCTTAAATGTTTTCAAATATTGACCTCATTTATAGAAATTTTGTAATGTAAAATATTTTTATGTAATGATTGCATTGAAATATTAGTATTGAATTAAGCAAAATAAACACCACTTTAAATTTTTTTCTCTGTTTTATAGAAAAGTTGTAATTTTAATTGATTCTATGCAATAATAGCACTGAATTATTAATATTCAATTTAGCAGAATATGCCCCACCTAATTGTTTTCGAATACTGTCATGTTTTATAGAAACGTTGTAATTTTAATGGTTTTTATGAAATAATAGCATTGAATTTTAAGTATTGATTTTATCAAAATATACATCTCTTAATTGTTTTCAAATATTGACCTCTTTTATAGAAATTTTGTAATGTAAAATATATTTAAGCAATGATAGCATTGAAATATTAGTATTGAATTTAGCAGAATATGCCTCACTTAAATGTACTCGAATACTGTCCTTTTTTATAGAAATTTTGTAATTTCAATTGTTTTTATGCAATAATAGCATTGAATTATTACTATTGAATTTAGTAAAATATACCCCACTTAAATGTTTTCGAATACGGTCCTGTTTTATAGAAATCTTGTAATTTCAATTGTTTTTATGCAATAATAGCATTGAATTATTAGTATTCAATTTAGCAAAATATAACCCATTTTTAGGGGGTTGCGCGCGCGTAAGAGATTACAAGCTTGAAAAATCGCTCCAACTAAAAGTGATAAAAAGTGATGATTTAATGAAAATAAAATAGTGTGTTAAAGTGTCATCAATATTACATCATATCTTATATCAAATTGGATATAAATTTGCACAAATCAACTGCAAATTAATAAGTTAATTTACATTTAGAATTAACGCATCGTTTCTCACACACACAAAGATACGTTCATCATAAATATTGGCTTATTTTAATACATACATACAGTCTTTACATTATTTCTCTTACAAGCCGCAACAACACTGTTACGTAAATTATTTATTTTATTTATTTATACAAAGTGCAAATCAAAATACATCTGGAAGTGCATAAATTATAAAAATTATAAGTGAAAAACATTTACACTGTATTGGTATTAGTGTATTATAATAAGTCATGGCTCCATCAATAATTCCTATTGATGAAGTCTGTTATATCTGCAAAAAACCAAGTGCTAAAAACTATCCATTGAAGAAATGTTCGACTTGTGGTAAACTCATACATAGGCGCTGTGCCAAAACATCGAATGGTCAAGCAGTTACCTGTATCGACTGCTCAGTAATAACAATAACAGTACAATCTGATGTGAAAAAGAAAACAAGTGGGAGAACTATATCATCTTTAACTACCCCACCTTCTAGTTTTGTAGCGGCAGGCTCCTCCTTAAAGGCGAAGCCACTCGACACGAATAAGATCACGCCTCCAGTCAATCGCATCTCAAGTACTGTGAAGCAACCTTGTAGTAGTTTGCAGACACGTAGATCTAACTATATGCAAACAAGCACTTTAAGAAGATCCCAGCCACTTCCAATAACAACACAACAATCTACTGTTAAATTAAAAGAAAAGAACAAGATGAAAAATAATGAAATAGACACATTGCCGTGTGAATGTCTTGAAAAATTAAACACTATTTTTGACAACTGGGAAAAAGCACTGCAACTAAAACTAAATTCTTTCTATGATACACTAAAGACCTATACAGAAGAAAATAGCAAGATTTTGAAAAATCAACTAGATGACTGCCGTACATTAATTAAATCGGCTATTAGCACCAAAGTACTTACAGTAGAAAATTCTCTGTCGACCAACTCAGTACAATCAACTCAGCAAGAATCTACTGCTATAGAACCATTACAACTTAACAACTCAAATTTATCATATCCTTTGTTAAATAGTATTAAAACTAATTTAAAAACTAAAATCTTAACTAAAAATAATCAATTAAATTCTAATTTCTCTATTGATAGTATTTTAAATTACAATAAAAGTAATAATAATAATACAAATTTTTTAACTTCTTCAAACACTAATTATGCTAATCAAAATGACTTTAATAATAATAGTACTGAAAATTTAAACTTAACATGTAATAATGGTCAAGCTTTATACGCAAGTAATGATATTTTGCATACTAATGCAAAAAATTTATACTTAAATCATGTTTTAAATAATAATAATAATATTGAAAATTTTAATAATAATAAATTAGATAATAACAATAGCCATAATAATATTATTTTTTCTTACAGCGATAATGACAAATGTGACAATGCAGGTAATATTTTGAGTATAAAAAATAACACTAGTAAAAATATTGATAGCTACATTCATGATAATACAATGCTTATTTCACATTGTAATTTGACGAACTCTGCTTATACTATAACTGATAACACACATAATACGCAGATACATAATAAGTCCATTGATTCCACTCCTAGTAATTTTCTGGGTAATAATGACGAAAATAACACTCACACACATATAGAAAATAATTACCAGGTAGCCCCACTTTCTTTTCCATCCTCTCACTCATTAAATATTATAGGGCGTTCAGAAGACTCAGAAATATTTATAGCTGGTTTTATGCCCCTTTCAGTTGATGATGACATCCCTTCGCTCTGTCTGGCTATCCTTCGGGGAATAAATCCTTTGGTTGCTAAAAACGATATTCACAGCACCAGATTAGTACATACTCGTAACAAAAGCAATATGGCAAACTCTGAATCTACATCATCCAGTTTTCTCTCAATTATAGTTCGTTTACTATCTACTGATTTAACTAAAGAGATTATGCTACTGAAGAAAAACAAAAATTATTTTACCACTAGAGATATTGATCAAGCAATTCTAAGTAAAGCATTTATTTCCCGAATACCTTTTGCTAAAATTATTTTAAATAGTGTTCTCTCCTCTGTGGAATATAAAAACTTTCTATTTTTGAAGGATCTTGCTAGACAACTTGGTTTCAGGTACGTTTGGCATAGAGATGGCAAATTTTTAGTTAAAAGAAAGAATGGTGATCGTGCTCATTACTTTACCAATGAAACTGATCTTAGAGCATTATGGACATATTATGTAGATAATAGTACCCCCATTCAAAGTAACAGACATCAAATCTCAAATCATACTGCACGTACTGACAATAAAAATTGACTAAAGAACGGATCGCACAACGATACTTTTAAGGCGGGTTTTATTAATGCAGCATCGCTAAAACTACATATTCAGCAATTTAAACTTTTTCTTGAGAATGATTCTTCATATCATGTAATTGGTGTTGCTGAATCACGTTTTGGTGATGTTGTAGATGATAACATCATTGCTGTAAATGGATACAGCCCCATAAGACAGGACCGAAATACACAGGGTGGTGGAATAGTATTATACATACGGAATGACTTAAGAGCTACTGTTTTAGCTCATTCAAATACTACGAAAACTGGAAAACCCCTAATACCGGAATACATAATTTGTAGAATAACTGGAGAGGGCATTCCTCCCATCTTAGTCTGTCTTATCTATCGGCCTCCTGATGTGTCGTTTGATGCTGATCCTCTCTTTATATCAAATTTACGGGACTTTTCTACTAGCTACAGTCATAAAATAATTATGGGTGATCTTAACGCGGACTTATTAGCTGACAGTACTGTTACTCTACTGTTACGTGACTTGGTAGATGAATTATCACTACAGATTGTAGATCATGGTGCAACCCGACGTCCGCCTGGCTCCAGTGATCCTAAAACCTGGCTTGACATCATTTGTGCTGATAATAATGACACAATCTCTAGTTTCAATAATAAAGTACCTCCATTTATAACTGATCACAATCTTATTGATGTTATAATAGAAGTTCATGTACCTAAACTCCCTGAGGAAAACTTTTCCTATAGAAAGTTTAGAGACATAACTCCTGAGGATATCAATGGGTTTTTGGCAGAATGTGATTGGAGGGACTTTGAAACCACATCCATTGACGTAGACTCTGCTGTTACTTGTTTAAATAATAATATACAAGCAGCTATTGATAAATTAGCACCCTTGAAGACCCTAAAAAACAAAAAGAAAAAATATCCTTGGATTGATCCTGAACTAAGCCTCCTTATGAACAAGCGAAAAGCAATAGAAAGGCGTTACTTGAGATCCAAAAACCCTTTGTTACCCAGTGAACTTCTACAACTTACTGATGAAATCGAAGTCTCCTCAAAAACAGCTCATAATGAATTTCTTCATAAAAGACTTGAAGAGACATTGGATAACAACCAGGATATTTGGCGTGAAATGAGAAACCTTGGACTCTTGCCTAGCCCGAAAAATGAATTGCATGGGTTTTCTCCTAATGACATCAATACTTATTTTGCTAGTGTTTCATTCTCTCCTACTGAAAATTTAGATGATATTTCTGAATTAATTGACTCTACATCCAATAATGGTTTCAAATTCAAAGAGGTATCTCTTAATGATGTTATCCTAGCAGTTTCTCATTTTACATCTCAGGCCAAAGGAACTGATGGAATTCCTCATAAGGTTATTGCTAAATCTTTACCAGTTCTAGGACCCCTTCTTGTAAAACTATTTAATGCTTCTTTGAAAAATAGAACTTTTCCATCCACTTGGAAAAGATCATTACTTCAAGCAATCAAGAAAACTTCCATTCCATCATCACCTGGTGACTTCAGACCTGTTGCCTTATTATGCTTCTTAGCAAAAGTGCTTGAAAAGCTGGCACATGACCAGATCACGACATATCTAAAACAGAATAAAATACTGGACCCACTGCAGGCTGGTTTCAGACAGCATAGTGGCACTGAATCTGCCTTGCTAAAGTTGACAGATGATATTAGATCGGGCATTCACAAAAGATTAATAACTATGTTATTATCATTTGATTTTAGTAAGGCATTCGATTCCATAGCTCCCTCCAAACTTATTGCTAAGTTAAAAACTATGGGATTTTCTAAAAGTGCTCCACTATGGATAAAATCTTATCTTCAAGGTAGAACTTTACAGGTAACATCAAAATCCTCTATTTCTGATCCACTTAGTGTCAACCTTGGAGTTCCTCAAGGCTCTGTTTTGGGACCACTTTTATTCTGTTTATATATAAATGATGTTAAAACTCATTTAAGCCCTAATATTTCTCATTTACTCTATGCTGATGATCTACAGATCTATATACAGGTTTCCCCTGATAATATTTCTGAAGCAATTAACACCTTAACTTCAGAAGCTCAAAAAGTTTCTGCTTGGGCTAGTAACATCTCTTTAAAGCTTAATCCTGATAAGACAAAAGCGATTTATTTTGGTAGTACCTTCTTTGTTGACAAACTAGACAAACTTAATTATCCTGGAGTAATCATAGGCAATAAAATCGTCCCTTTTGTCAAAGAAATCAAGAGTCTTGGAGTAATCTTAGACAACAGGTTGTCGTGGGAATCGCACATTACTGCGATCTGTAAAAAAGTAAATAGAGTACTCTATACACTACGCTTCATTAGACACTGTACGACTGAGGCCCTTCGTATTAGACTAACACAAGCCCTGGCTGTTCCCCATATGGATTATTGCAGTGTTGTCTATCTAGATTGTTCGATTAAATTAAAAGATAGACTCCAACGTTTAAACAACTCATGTTTACGCTACATTTTTGGAGTACGTAGAGACACCCATATAACTCCATATGGGGAAAGGCTAGGCTGGTTGACTACCAACTCTCGTAGGTTTTATTTTACAGCTATATATATATATATAAAATTTTAAGGCTACGTCAACCTGAATATCTACTTGATTTCTTTGACAAACATATACCTAAATCGACCAGCAGAGGTGAAGAGCTAACCAGGGAATTATCTCTCCCAAAATTGAAAAAATGGCATGGTGACTCTTCTTTTCAAATACAAGGTGTTAAAGGGTGGAACTCACTACCAACTATTATCAGATTCCTTCCCTCAATTAACTCCTTCAAATCAGCACTTCTCAGTTATTTAAGATCTTCAAATCATACATTTGATCACTCAGTATTTTAACACTGACTTGACTGTTACTTGGACTGTGATGATTTTATCATCGTAATATTTATACAACAAACCTGCATTGTCATAATTTCATATTTTTATTAAATGGCTCTATTTTAATTTATTCTACTCTTCAAATTTAAATTTATTTTATTTTTTGATATATATTTATAACATTATTGCGTTAAAGATTGATTAAATTTATTTTATTTTTTTTTTTATTCTACTCTTACCTAGTGTAAATATTAAAATTGTTGTATAATTTCTAGTTATTATTGTTATTAATATTGTTATAGAATTTGAATTTATTTATAAATGTTATTATCATGTATACATAATTTAGTACTGAACAAATAAAGCATATCTTATCTTATCTTATCTTATCTTTTAAATTTTTTTTCCCTGTTTTATAGAAAAGTTGAATTTCATTGTTTTTAAGCAATGATAGCATTGAAATATTAGTATTGAATTTAGCAAAATAAACACCAATTAAATGTTTTCGAATATTGTCCTCTTTTATAGAAATGTTGTAATTTCAATGGTTTTTATGCAATAATAGCATTGAATTTTAAGTATTGAATTTATCAAAATATACCTCTCTTAAATGTTTTAAAATATTGACCTCTTTTATAGAAATTTTGTAATGTAAAATATTTTTAAGCAATGATAGCATTGAAATATTAGTATTGAATTTAGCAAAATAAAAACCACTTAAATGTTTTCGAATATTGTACTCTTTTATAGAAATGTTGTAATTTTAATGGTTTTTATGCAATAATAGCATTGAATTATTAGTATTGAATTTAGTAAAATATACCCCACTAAAAAATTTTTCGAATTCGGTCCTGTTTTATAGAAATGTTGAATTTCATTGTTTTTAAACAATGATAGCATTGAAATATTAGTATTGAATTTAGCAAAATAAAAACCACTTAAATGTTTTCGAATATTGTACTCTTTTATAGAAATGTTGTAATTTTAATGGTTTTTATGCAATAATAGCATTGAATTATTAGTATTGAATTTAGTAAAATATACCCCACTAAAAAATTTTTCGAATTCGGTCATGTTTTATAGAAATGTTGTAATTTCAATTATTTTTTTCAATTATAGCATTGAAATATAAGTACTGAATTAAGCAAAATAAACAGCATTTTAAATTTTTTTCCCTGTTTTATAGTAAAGTTGTAATTTCAATGTTTTTATTCAATGATAGCATTAAAATTTTGGTATTGAATTTAGCAAATTTTCCCTACTTAACTGTTTTCGAATATTCTCCTGTTTTATAACATTGAATTATAAGTATTGAAATTAGAAAAATATACCCCACTTAAATGTTTTCGAATACAGTCCTGTTTTATAGAAATGTTGTAATTTCAATTATTTTTTGCAATTATAGCATTGAAATATAAGTATTGAATTAAGCAAAATAAACAGCATTTTAAATTTTTTTCCCTGTTTTATAAAAACTGTTTTCTATAGAAAAGTTGAATTTTAATGTTTTTAAGCAATGATAGCATTGAAATATTAGTATTGAATTTAGCAAAATAAACACAACTTAAATGTTTTCGAATTAAATATTGTCCTCTTTTATAGAAATGTTGTAATTTCAATGGTTTTTATGCAATAATAGCATTAAATTTTAAGTATTGAATTTATCAAAATATACCTCTCTTAAATGTTTTTAAATATTGACCTCTTTTATAGAAATTTTGTAATTTAAAATATTTTTAAGCAATGATAACAGAGAAATATTAGTATTGAATTTAGCAGAATATGTCCCGCTTAAATATTCTCGAATACTGTCCTTTTTTATAGAAATTTTGTAATTTCAATTGTTTTTATGCAATAATAGCATTGAATTATTAGTATTGAATTTAGTAAAATATACCCCACTTAAATGTTTTCGAATATTGTCCTGTTTTATGGAAATTTTGTAATTTCAATTGTTTTTATGCAATAATATCATTGAGTTATTAGTATTCAATTTAGCAAAATATAACCCACTTTAAATTTTTTTCCCCTGTTTTATAGAAAAGTTGAATTTCAATGTTTTTATGCAATGACAGCATTGAAATATTAGTATTGAATTTAGCAAAATAAACACCAATTAAATGTTTTCGAATATTGTCCTCTTTTATAGAAATGTTGTAATTTCAATGGTTTTTATGCAATAATAGCATTGAATTTTAAGTATTGAATTTATCAAAATATACCTCTCTTAAATGTTTTTAAATATTGACCTCTTTTATAGAAATTTTGTAATTTAAAATATTTTTATGCAATGATTGCATTGAAATATTAGTATTGAATTAAGCAAAATAAACACAACATTAAATTTTTTTCTCTGTTTTATAGAAAAGTTGTAATTTCAATTGATTTTATGCAATAATAGCATTGAATTATTAGTATTTAATTTAGCAGAATATGCCCCACCTAATTGTTTTCGAATACTGTCATGTTTTATAGAAACGTTGTAATTTTAATGGTTTTTATGCAATAATAGCATTGAATTTTAATTATAGAATTTATCAAAATATCCCTCTCTTAAATGTTTTCAAATACTGACCTCTTTTATAGAAATTTTGTAATGTAAAATATTTTTAAGCAATCATAGCTTTGAAATATTAGTATTGAATTTAGCAGAATATGCCCCACTTAAATGTTCTCGAATACTGTCCTTTTTTATAGAAATTTTGTTATTTCAATTGTTTTTATGCAATAATAGCATTGAATTATTAGTATTGAATTTAGTAAAATATACCCCTCTTAAATGTTTTCGAATACGGTCCTGTTTTATAGAAATGTTGTAATTTCAATTATTTTTTGCAATTATAGGATTGAAATATAAGTATTGAATTAAGCAAAATAAACAGCATTTTAAATTTTTTCCCCTGTTTTATAGAAAAGTTGAATTTTAATGTTTTTAAGCAATGATAGCATTGAAATATTAGTATTGAATTTAGCAAAATAAACACCAATTAAATGTTTTCGAATATTGTCCTCTTTTATAGAAATGTTGTAATTTCAATGGTTTTTATGCAATAATAGCATTGAATTTTAAGTATTGAATTTATCAAAATATACCTCTCTTAAATTTTTTTAAATATTGACCTCTTTTATAGAAATTTAATAATTTAAAATATTTTTATGCAATGATTGCATTGAAATATTAGTATTGAATTAAGCAAAATAAACACAACCTTTAATTTTTTTCTCTGTTTTATAGAAAAGTAGTAATTTCAAGTGATTTTATGCAATAATAGCATTGAATTATTAGTATTTAATTTAGCAGAATATCCCCCACCTAATTGTTTTCGAATACTGTCATGTTTTATAGAAACGTTGTAATTTTAATGGTTTTTATGCAATAATAGCATTGAATTTTAATTATAGAATTTATCAAAATATCCCTCTCTTAAATGTTTTCAAATACTGACCTCTTTTATAGAAATTTTGTAATGTAAAATATTTTTAAGCAATCATAGCTTTGAAATATTAGTATTGAATTTAGCAGAATATGCCCCACTTAAATGTTCTCGAATACTGTCCTTTTTTATAGAAATTTTGTTATTTCAATTGTTTTTATGGAATAATAGCATTGAATTATTAGTATTGAATTTAGTAAAATATACCCCACTTAAATGTTTTCGAATTCGGTCCTGTTTTATAGAAATGTTGAATTTCATTGTTTTTAAACAATGATAGCATTGAAATATTAGTATTGAATTTAGCAAAATAAAAACCACTTAAATGTTTTCGAATATTGTACTCTTTTATAGAAATGTTGTAATTTTAATGGTTTTTATGCAATAATAGCACTGAATTATTAGTATTGAATTTAGTAAAATATACCCCACTAAAAAATTTTTCGAATTCGGTCCTGTTTTATAGAAATGTTGTAATTTCAATTATTTTTTTCAATTATAGCATTGAAATATAAGTACTGAATTAAGCAAAATAAACAGCATTTTAAATTTTTTTCCCTGTTTTATAGTAAAGTTGTAATTTCAATGTTTTTATTCAATGATAGCATTAAAATTTTGGTATTAAATTTAGCAAATTTTCCCTACTTAAATGTTTTCGAATATTCTCCTGTTTTATAACATTGAATTATAAGTATTGAAATTAGCAAAATATACCCCACTTAAATGTTTTCGAATATTGTCCTCTTTTATAGAAATGTTGTAATTTCAATGGTTTTTATGCAATAATAGCATTGAATTTTAAGTATTGAATTTATCAAATTATACCTCTCTTAAATGTTTTTAAATATTGACCTCTTTTATAGAAATTTTGTAATGTAAAATATTTTTATGCAATGATTGCATTGAAATATTAATATATAATTAAGCAAAATAAAAACCACTTTAAATTTTTTTATCTGTTTTATAGAAAAGTTGTAATTTCCATTGATTTTATGCAATAATAGCATTGAATTATTAGTATTTAATTTAGCAGAATATGCCCCACCTAATTGCTTTCGAATACTGTCATGTTTTATAGAAACGTTGTAATTTTAATGGTTTTTATGCAATGATTGCATTGAAATATTAATATATAATTAAGCAAAATAAATACCACTTTAAATTTTTTTCTCTGTTTTATAGAAAAGTTGTAATTTCCATTGATTTTATGCAATAATAGCATTGAATTATTAGTATTTAATTTAGCAGAATATTCCCCACCTAATTGCTTTCGAATACTGTCATGATTTATAGAAACGTTGTAATTTTAATGGTTTTTATGCAATGATTGCATTGAAATATTAATATATAATTAAGCAAAATAAAAACCACTTTAAATTTTTTTCTCTGTTTTATAGAAAAGTTGTAATTTCCATTGATTTTATGCAATAATAGCATTGAATTATTAGTATTTAATTTAGCAAAATATGCCCCACCTAATTGCTTTCGAATACTGTCATGTTTTATAGAAACTTTGTAATTTTAATGGTTTTTATGCAATAATAACATTGAATTTTAAGTATTGAATTTATCAAAATATACCTCTCTTAAATGTTTTCAAATATTGACCTCTTTTATAGAAATTTTGTAATGTAAAATATTTTTAATCAATGATAGCATTGAGATATTAGTATTGAATTTAGCAGAATATGCCTCACTTAAATGTTCTCGAATACTGTCCTTTTTTATAGAAATTTAGTAATTTCATTTGTTTTTATGCAATAATAGCATTGAATTATTAGTATTGAATTTAGTAAATTATACCCCACTTAAATTTTTTCGAATTCGGTCCTGTTTTATAGAAATGTTGAATTTCATTGTTTTTAAACAATGATAGTATTGAAATATTAGTATTGAATTTAGCAAAATAAAAACCACTTAAATGTTTTCGAATATTGTACTCTTTTATAGAAATGTTGTAATTTTAATGGTTTTTATGCAATAATAGCATTGAATTATTAGTATTGAATTTAGTAAATTATACCCCACTTAAATTTTTTCGAATTCGGTCCTGTTTTATAGAAATGTTGAATTTTAATGTTTTTAAGCAATGATAGCATTGAAATATTAGTATTGAATTTAGCAAAATAAACACAACTTAAATGTTTTCGAATATTGTCCTCTTTTATAGAAATGTTGTAATTTCAATGGTTTTTATGCAATAATAGCATTAAATTTTAAGTATTGAATTTATCAAAATATACCTCTCTTAAATGTTTTTAAATATTGACCTCTTTTATAGAAATTTTGTAATTTAAAATATTTTTAAGCAATGATAGCATTGAAATATTAGTTGTAACAGGATGAAATCCGGTTACATGTAATTTGTAATTTGTTAGCAATTTTCAAATAAATCTATTATTTCATAAAAATCATAAGATTTATAAATTTAAATTTTCATCAGTTTTGTGACATAAAATGCCACCAATAAGGCATTTTCACGTGATCGATTCTCCAAGCCAATCAGAATTCGACACGTTTGGAGAAGAACAGAGTTCTTCATCCATATCAAGCCGCAACGCCATTCCCACTGTGGACTCCGGACGAGTGACACGCAGTCGTTGCTCGCTCCGTAAAATAATATTTGTTAACACCAAGTTTAAATTTTGAAAATTTATAATTTACAGACTTTCAAAGAAAGCAAACTAATTATAATTTTGTGATTTATTAATAACCTATTTGTGTGAATAAATATTATATTTGTGACTTTATATTTGGACTACGAGAAAGACACCGCCATCATCAAGAATATTCGGAAGGAGAGATCTTCAGACACCGATCGGATATTATATGGTAAAACAAGATATGTTAATTTACCAATGATGTGTGTGTTCTTTCGCGTATTTAGTTCATTCAGTTTTTAGATAATTATTAGTTATATAAGTACGGTTTTAGTTTTATAATTTTGTGTATAATTAAAGTTGTGGAAAGACGCCCGAGATCGTCTCAATGCTCTCCCTTTTTTCAATATAGTGACCATTGTTTTCGTGTTTTTGAGTTATTTAATTTTGTCATTTCCTTCTTATTTAGTTATTCAAAATTTCTAGATTTTAATAAATCTAGTGGCGCTCAACTTTATGTTCATTCCGGAAATTAGAATAATAATCAATACTTTCTGTAAATAAAATAAACTTATAATTTTCATTTCAAATAAACAATTTTCATTATTTGTATATAAAATTTGACTACATTTATTTTATTATAAAATTTATTTCATTTCTGTATTTCCCGGAATTTCAGGTTTGTTATTTTTATTATTTTATTTTGTTTGACCCTTTTAAAATAACCTCGGTCACATAGTATTGAATTTAGCAGAATATGTCCCGCTTAAATGTTCTCGAATACTGTCCTTTTTTATAGAAATTTTGTAATTTCAATTGTTTTTATGCAATAATAGCATTGAATTATTAGTATTGAATTTAGTAAAATATACCCCACTTAAATGTTTTCGAATATTGTCCTGTTTTATAGAAATTTTGTAATTTCAATTGTTTTTATGCAATAATATCATTGAGTTATTAGTATTCAATTTAGCAAAATATAACCCACTTTAAATTTTTTTCCCCTGTTTTATAGAAAAGTTGAATTTCAATGTTTTTATGCAATGACAGCATTGAAATATTATTATTGAATGTAGCAAAATAAACACCAATTAAATGTTTTCGAATATTGTCCTCTTTTATAGAAATGTTGTAATTTCAATGGTTTTTATGCAATAATAGCATTGAATTTTAAGTATTGAATTTATCAAAATATACCTCTCTTAAATGTTTTCAAATATTGACCTCTTTTATAGAAATTTCCTAATGTAAAATATTTTTAAGCAATGATAGCATTGAAATATTAGTATTGAATTAAGCAAAATAAACACCAGTTTAAATTTTTTACTCTGTTTTATAGAAAAGTTGTAATTTCAATTGATTTTATGCAATAATAGCATTGAATTGTTAGTATTGAATTTAGTAAAATGTACCCCACTTAAATGTTTTCGAATACGGTCCTGTTTCATAGAAATGTTGTAATTTCAATTATTTTTTGCAATTATAGCATTTAAATATAAATTTTGAATTAAGCAAAATAAACAGCATTTTAAATTTTTTTCCCTGTTTTATAGTAAAGTTGTAATTTCAATGTTTTTATTCAATGATAGCATTGAAATTTTTGTATAAAATTTAGCAAATTTGCCCTACTTAAATGTTTTCGAATATTGTCCTGTTTTATAACATTGAATTATAAGTATTGAAATTAGCAAAATATACCCCACTTAAATGTTTTCGAATACGGTCCTGTTTTATAGAAATGTTGTAATTTGAATTGTTTTTATGCAATAATAGCATTGAGTTATTAATATTCAATTTAGCAAAATATAACCCACTTTAAATTTTTTTCCCCTGTTTAATAGAAAATTTCAATTTCATTGTTTTTAAGCAATGATAGCATTGAATTTTAAGTATTGAATTTATCAAAATATACCTCTCTTAAATGTTTTCAAATATTGACTTCTTTTATAGAAATTTTGTAATGTGAAATATTTTTATGCAATGATTGCATTGAAATATTAGTATTGAATTAAGCAAAATAAACACAACTTTAAATTTTTTTCTCTGTTTTATAGAAAAGTTGTAATTTCAATTGATTTTATGCAATAATAGCATTGAATTATTAGTATTCAATTTAGCAGAATATGCCCCACCTAATTGTTTTCGAATACTGTCATGTTTTATAGAAACGTTGTAATTTTAATGGTTTTTATGCAATAATAGCATTGAATTTTAATTATAGAATTTATCAAAATATCCCTCTCTTAAATGTTTTCAAATATTGACCTTTTTTATAGAAATTTTGTAATGTAAAATATTTTTAAGCAATGATAGCATTGAAATATTAGTATTGAATTTAGCAGAATATGCCCCACTTAAATGTTCTCGAATACTGTCCTTTTTTATAGAAATTTTGTAATTTCAATTGTTTCTTTGCAATAATAGCATTGAATTATTAGTATTGAATTTAGTAAATTTGCCCTACTTAAATGTTTTCGAATATTGTCCTGTTTTATAGAAATTTTGTAATTTCAATTGTTTTTATGCAATAATATCATTGAGTTATTAGTATACAATTTAGCAAAATATAACCCACTTTAAATTTTTTTCCCCTGTTTTATAGAAAAGTTGAATTTCAATGTTTTTATGCAATGACAGCATTGAAATATTAGTATTGAATTTAGCAAAATAAACACCAATTAAATGTTTTCGAATATTGTCCTCTTTTATAGAAATGTTGTAATTTCAATGTTTTTATGCAATAATAGCATTGAATTTTAAGTATTGAATTTATCAAAATATACCTCTCTTAAATGTTTTCAAATATTGACCTCTTTTATAGAAATTTTGTAATGTAAAATATTTTTAAGCAATGATAGCATTGAAATATTAGTATTGAATTAAGCAAAATAAACACCAGTTTAAATTTTTTTCTCTGTTTTATAGAAAAGTTGTAATTTCAATTGATTTTATGCAATAATAGCATTGAATTGTTAGTATTGAATTTAGTAAAATATACCCCACTTAAATGTTTTCGAATACGGTCCTGTTTCATAGAAATGTTGTAATTTCAATTATTTTTTGCAATTATAGCATTGAAATATAAATATTGAATTAAGCAAAATAAACAGCATTTTAAATTTTTTTCCCTGTTTTATAGTAAAGTTGTAATTTCAATGTTTTTATTCAATGATAGCATTGAAATTTTTGTATTAAATTTAGCAAATTTGCCCTACTTAAATGTTTTCGAATATTGTCCTGTTTTATAACATTGAATTATAAGTATTGAAATTAGCAAAATATACCCCATTTAAATGTTTTCGAATATGGTCCTGTTTTATAGAAATGTTGTAATTTGAATTGTTTTTATGCAATAATAGCATTGAGTTATTAATATTCAATTTAGCAAAATATAACCCAATTTAAATTTTTTTCCCCTGTTTAATACACAATTTCAATTTCATTGTTTTTAAGCAATGATAGCATTGAAATATTAGTATTGAATTAAGCAAAATAAACACCACTTAAATGTTTTCGAATATTTTCCTCTTTTATAGAAATTTTGTAATTTCAATGGTTTTAATGCAATAATAGCATTGAATTCTAAGTATTGAATTTATCAAAATATACCTCTCTTAAATGTTTTCAAATATTGACCTCTTTTATAGAAATTTTGTACTGTAAAATATTTTTATGCAATGATTGCATTGAAATATTAGTATTGAATTAAGCAAAATAAACACCACTTTAAATTTTTTTCTCTATTTTATAGAAAAGTTGTAATTTCAATTGATTTTATGCAATAATAGCATTGAATTATTAGTATTCAATTTAGCAGAATATGCCCCACCTAATTGTTTTCAAATACTGTCCTTTTTTATAGAAATTTTGTTATTTCAATTGTTTTTATGCAATAATAGCATTGAATTATTAGTATTTAATTTAGTAAAATATACCCCACTTAAATGTTTTCGAATACGGTCCTGTTTTATAGAAATGTTATAATTTCAATTATTTTTTGCAATTATAGCATTGAAATATAAGTATTGAATTAAGCAAAATAAACAGCATTTTAAATTTTTTTCCCTGTTTTATAGTAAAGTTGTAATTTCAATGTTTTTATTCAATGATAGCATTGAAATTTTGGTATTGAATTTAGCAAATTTGCCCTACTTAAATGTTTTCGAATATTGTCCTGTTTTATAACATTGAATTATATGTATTGAAATTAGCAAAATATACCCCACTTAAAGGTTTTCGAATACGGTCCTGTTTTATAGAAATGTTGTAATTTCAATTGTTTTTATGCAATAATATCATTGAATTATTAGTATTCAATTTAGCAAAATATAACCCATTTTTAAATTTTTTTCCCCTTTTTTATAGAAAAGATGAATTTCAATGTTTTTATGCAATGATAGCATTGAAATATTAGTATTGAATTTAGCAAAATAAACACCACTTAAATGCTTTCGAATATTGTCCTCGTTTATAGAAATGTTGTAATTTCAATGTTTTTTATGCAATAATAGCATTGAATTTTAAGTATTGAATTTATCAAAATATACCTCTCTTAAATGTTTTCAAATATTGACCTCTTTTATAGAAATTTTGTAATGTAAAATATTTTTAAGCAATGATAGCATCGAAATATTAGTATTGAATTAAGCAAAATAAACACCACTTTAAATTTTTTTCTCTGTTTTATAGAAAAGTTGTAATTTCAATTGATTTTGTGCAATAATAGCATTGAATTGTTAGTATTGAATTTAGTAAAATATACCCCACTTAAATGTTTTCGAATACGGTCCTGTTTTATAGAAATGTTGTAATTTCAATTATTTTTTGCAATTATAGCATTGAAATATAAGTATTGAATTAAGCAAAATAAACAGCATTTTAAATTTTTTTCCCTGTTTTATAGTAAAGTTGTAATTTCAATGTTTTTATTCAATGATAGCATTGAAATTTTTGTATAAAATTTAGCAAATTTGCCCTACTTAAATGTTTTCGAAATTTGTCCTGTTTTATAACATTGAATTATAAGTATTGAAATTAGCAAAATATACCCCACTTAAATGTTTTCGAATACGGTCCTGTTTTAAAGAAATGTTGTAATTTGAATTGTTTTTATGCAATAATAGCATTGAGTTATTAATATTCAATTTAGCAAAATATAACCCACTTTAAATTTTTTTCCCCTGTTTAATAGAAAATTTCAATTTCATTGTTTTTAAGCAATGATAGCATTGAATTTTAAGTATTGAATTTATCAAAATATACCTCTCTTAAATGTTTTCAAATATTGACTTCTTTTATAGAAATTTTGTAATGTGAAATATTTTTATGCAATGATTGCATTGAAATATTAGTATTGAATTAAGCAAAATAAACACAACTTTAAATTTTTTTCTCTGTTTTATAGAAAAGTTGTAATTTCAATTGATTTTATGCAATAATAGCATTGAATTATTAGTATTCAATTTAGCAGAATATGCCCCACCTAATTGTTTTCGAATACTGTCATGTTTTATAGAAACATTGTAATTTTAATGGTTTTTATGCAATAATAGCATTGAATTTTAATTATAGAATTTATCAAAATATCCCTCTCTTAAATGTTTTCAAATATTGACCTTTTTTATAGAAATTTTGTAATGTAAAATATTTTTAAGCAATGATAGCATTGAAATATTAGTATTGAATTTAGCAGAATATGCCCCACTTAAATGTTCTCGAATACTGTCCTTTTTTATAGAAATTTTGTAATTTCAATTGTTTTTTTGCAATAATAGCATTGAATTATTAGTATTGAATTTAGTAAATTTGCCCTACTTAAATGTTTTCGAATATTGTCCTGTTTTATAGAAATTTTGTAATTTCAATTGTTTTTATGCAATAATATCATTGAGTTATTAGTATTCAATTTAGCAAAATATAACCCACTTTAAATTTTTTTCCCCTGTTTTATAGAAAAGTTGAATTTCAATGTTTTTATGCAATGACAGCATTGAAATATTAGTATTGAATTTAGCAAAATAAACACCAATTAAATGTTTTCGAATATTGTCCTCTTTTATAGAAATGTTGTAATTTCAATGTTTTTATGCAATAATAGCATTGAATTTTAAGTATTGAATTTATCAAAATATACCTCTCTTAAATGTTTTTAAATATTGACCTCTTTTATAGAAATTTTGTAATGTAAAATATTTTTATGCAATGATTGCATTGAAATATTAATATATAATTAAGCAAAATAAAAACCACTTTAAATTTTTTTTCTGTTTTATAGAAAAGTTGTAATTTCCATTGATTTTATGCAATAATAGCATTGAATTATTAGTATTTAATTTAGCAGAATATGCCCCACCTAATTGCTTTCGAATACTGTCATGTTTTATAGAAACGTTGTAATTTTAATGGTTTTTATGCAATGATTGCATTGAAATATTAATATATAATTAAGCAAAATAAAAACCACTTTAAATTTTTTTCTCTGTTTTATAGAAAAGTTGTAATTTCCATTGATTTTATGCAATAATAGCATTGAATTATTAGTATTTAATTTAGCAGAATATGCCCCACCTAATTGCTTTCGAATACTGTCATGTTTTATAGAAACGTTGTAATTTTAATGGTTTTTATGCAATAATAACATTGAATTTTAAGTATTGAATTTATCAAAATATACCTCTCTTAAATGTTTTCAAATATTGACCTCTTTTATAGAAATTTTGTAATGTAAAATATTTTTAATCAATGATAGCATTGAGATATTAGTATTGAATTTAGCAGAATATGCCCCACTTAAATGTTCTCGAATACTGTCCTTTTTTATAGAAATTTAGTAATTTCATTTGTTTTTATGCAATAATAGCATTGAATTATTAGTATTGAATTTAGTAAATTATACCCCACTTAAATTTTTTCGAATTCGGTCCTGTTTTATAGAAATGTTGAATTTCATTGTTTTTAAACAATGATAGCATTGAAATATTAGTATTGAATTTAGCAAAATAAAAACCACTTAAATGTTTTCGAATATTGTACTCTTTTATAGAAATGTTGTAATTTTAATGGTTTTTATGCAATAATAGCATTGAATTATTAGTATTGAATTTAGTAAAATATACCCCACTAAAAAATTTTTCGAATTCGGTCATGTTTTATAGAAATGTTGTAATTTCTATTATTTTTTTCAATTATAGCATTGAAATATAAGTACTGAATTAAGCAAAATAAACAGCATTTTAAATTTTTTTCCCTGTTTTATAGTAAAGTTGTAATTTCAATGTTTTTATTCAATGATAGCATTAAAATTTTAGTATTGAATTTAGCAAATTTTCCCTACTTAAATGTTTTCGAATATTCTCCTGTTTTATAACATTGAATTATAAGTATTGAATTTAGCAAAATATACCCCACTTAAATGTTTTCGAATACAGTCCTGTTTTATAGAAATGTTGTAATTTCAATTATTTTTTGCAATTATAGCATTGAAATATAAGTATTGAATTAAGCAAAATAAACAGAATTTTAAATTTTTTCCCCTGTTTTATAGAAAAGTTGAATTTTAATGTTTTTAAGCAATGATAGCATTGAAATATTAGTATTGAATTTAGCAAAATAAACACAACTTAAATGTTTTTGAATATTGTCCTCTTTTATAGAAATGTTGTAATTTCAATGGTTTTTATGCAATAATAGCATTAAATTTTAAGTATTGAATTTATCAAAATATACCTCTCTTAAATGTTTTTAAATATTGACCTCTTTTATAGAAATTTTGTAATTTAAAATATTTTTAAGCAATGATAGCATTGAAATATTAGTTGTAACAGGATGAAATCCGGTTACATGGAATTTGTAATTTGTTAGCAATTTTCAAATAAATCTATTATTTCATAAAAATCATAAGATTTATAAATTTAAATTTTCGTCAGTTTTGTGACATAAAATGCCACCAATAAGGCATTTTCACGTGATCGATTCTCCAAGCCAATCAGAATTCGACACGTTTGGAGAAGAACAGAGTTCTTCATCCATATCAAGCCGCAACGCCATTCCCACTGTGGACTCCGGACGAGTGACACGCAGTCGTTGCTCGCTCCGTAAAATAATATGTGTTAACACCAAGTTTAAATTTTGAAAATTTATAATTTACAGACTTTCAAAGAAAGCAAACTAATTATAATTTTGTGATTTATTAATAACCTATTTGTGTGAATAAATATTATATTTGTGACTTTATATTTGGACTACGAGAAAGACACCGCCATCATCAAGAATATTCGGAAGGAGAGATCTTCAGACACCGATCGGATATTATATGGTAAAACAAGATATGTTAATTTACCAATGATGTGTGTGTTCTTTCGCGTATTTAGTTAATTCAGTTTTTAGATAATTATTAGTTATATAAGTACGGTTTTAGTTTTATAATTTTGTGTATAATTAAAGTTGTGGAAAGACGCCCGAGATCGTCTCAATGCTCTCCCTTTTTTCAATATAGTGACCATTGTTTTCGTGTTTTTGAGTTATTTAATTTTGTCATTTCCTTCTTATTTAGTTATTCAAAATTTCTAGATTTTAATAAATCTAGTGGCGCTCAACTTTATGTTCATTCCGGAAATTAGAATAATAATCAATACTTTCTGTAAATAAAATAAACTTATAATTTTCATTTCAAATAAAAAATTTTCATTATTTGTATATAAAATTTGACTACATTTATTTTATTATAAAATTTATTTCATTTCTGTATTTCCCGGAATTTCAGGTTTGTTATTTTTATTATTTTATTTTGTTTGACCCTTTTAAAATAACCTCGGTCACATAGTATTGAATTTAGCAGAATATGTCCCGCTTAAATGTTCTCGAATACTGTCCTTTTTTATAGAAATTTTGTAATTTCAATTGTTTTTATGCAATAATAGCATTGAATTATTAGTATTGAATTTAGTAAAATATACCCCACTTAAATGTTTTCGAATATTGTCCTGTTTTATAGAAATTTTGTAATTTCAATTGTTTTTATGCAATAATATCATTGAGTTATTAGTATTCAATTTAGCAAAATATAACCCACTTTAAATTTTTTTCCCCTGTTTTATAGAAAAGTTGAATTTCAATGTTTTTATGCAATGACAGCATTGAAATATTATTATTGAATTTAGCAAAATAAACACCAATTAAATGTTTTCGAATATTGTCCTCTTTTATAGAAATGTTGTAATTTCAATGGTTTTTATGCAATAATAGCATTGAATTTTAAGTATTGAATTTATCAAAATATACCTCTCTTAAATGTTTTCAAATATTGACCTCTTTTATAGAAATTTCGTAATGTAAAATATTTTTAAGCAATGATAGCATTGAAATATTAGTATTGAATTAAGCAAAATAAACACCAGTTTAAATTTTTTACTCTGTTTTATAGAAAAGTTGTAATTTCAATTGATTTTATGCAATAATAGCATTGAATTGTTAGTATTGAATTTAGTAAAATGTACCCCACTTAAATGTTTTCGAATACGGTCCTGTTTCATAGAAATGTTGTAATTTCAATTATTTTTTGCAATTATAGCATTTAAATATAAATTTTGAATTAAGCAAAATAAACAGCATTTTAAATTTTTTTCCCTGTTTTATAGTAAAGTTGTAATTTCAATGTTTTTATTCAATGATAGCATTGAAATTTTTGTATAAAATTTAGCAAATTTGCCCTACTTAAATGTTTTCGAATATTGTCCTGTTTTATAACATTGAATTATAAGTATTGAAATTAGCAAAATATACCCCACTTAAATGTTTTCGAATACGGTCCTGTTTTATAGAAATGTTGTAATTTCAATTGTTTTTATGCAATAATAGCATTGAGTTATTAATATTCAATTTAGCAAAATATAACCCACTTTAAATTTTTTTCCCCTGTTTAATAGAAAATTTCAATTTCATTGTTTTTAAGCAATGATAGCATTGGATTTTAAGTATTGAATTTATCAAAATATACCTCTCTTAAATGTTTTCAAATATTGACTTCTTTTATAGAAATTTTGTAATGTGAAATATTTTTATGCAATGATTGCATTGAAATATTAGTATTGAATTAAGCAAAATAAACACAACTTTAAATTTTTTTCTCTGTTTTATAGAAAAGTTGTAATTTCAATTGATTTTATGCAATAATAGCATTGAATTATTAGTATTCAATTTAACAGAATATGCCCCACCTAATTGTTTTCGAATACTGTCATGTTTTATAGAAACGTTGTAATTTTAATGGTTTTTATGCAATAATAGCATTGAATTTTAATTATAGAATTTATCAAAATATCCCTCTCTTAAATGTTTTCAAATATTGACCTTTTTTATAGAAATTTTGTAATGTAAAATATTTTTAAGCAATGATAGCATTGAAATATTAGTATTGAATTTAGCAGAATATGCCCCACTTAAATGTTCTCGAATACTGTCCTTTTTTATAGAAATTTTGTAATTTCAATTGTTTCTTTGCAATAATAGCATTGAATTATTAGTATTGAATTTAGTAAATTTGCCCTACTTAAATGTTTTCGAATATTGTCCTGTTTTATAGAAATTTTGTAATTTCAATTGTTTTTATGCAATAATATCATTGAGTTATTAGTATTCAATTTAGCAAAATATAACCCACTTTAAATTTTTTTCCCCTGTTTTATAGAAAAGTTGAATTTCAATGTTTTTATGCAATGACAGCATTGAAATATTAGTATTGAATTTAGCAAAATAAACACCAATTAAATGTTTTCGAATATTGTCCTCTTTTATAGAAATGTTGTAATTTCAATGTTTTTATGCAATAATAGCATTGAATTTTAAGTATTGAATTTATCAAAATATACCTCTCTTAAATGTTTTCAAATATTGACCTCTTTTATAGAAATTTTGTAATGTAAAATATTTTTAAGCAATGATAGCATTGAAATATTAGTATTGAATTAAGCAAAATAAACACCAGTTTAAATTTTTTTCTCTGTTTTATAGAAAAGTTGTAATTTCAATTGATTTTATGCAATAATAGCATTGAATTGTTAGTATTGAATTTAGTAAAATATACCCCACTTAAATGTTTTCGAATACGGTCCTGTTTCATAGAAATGTTATAATTTCAATTATTTTTTGCAATTATAGCATTGAATTTAAATATTGAATTCAGTAAAATAAACAGCATTTTAAATTTTTTTCCCTGTTTTATAGTAAAGTTGTAATTTCAATGTTTTTATTCAATGATAGCATTGAAATTTTGGTATTAAATTTAGCAAATTTGCCCTACTTAAATGTTTTCGAATATTGTCCTGTTTCATAACATTGAATTATAAGTATTGAAATTAGCAAAATATACCCAACTTAAATGTTTTCGAATACGGTCCTGTTTTATAGAAATGTTGTAATTTCAATTGTTTTTATGCAATAATAGCATTGAGTTATTAATATTCAATTTAGCAAAATATAACCCACTTTAAATTTTTTTCCCCTGTTTTATAGAAAAGTTGAATTTCAATGTTTTTACGCAATGACAGCATTGAAATATTAGTATTGAATTTAGCAAAATAAACACCAATTAAATGTTTTCGAATATTGTCCTCTTTTATAGAAATGTTGTAATGTCAATGGTTTTTATGCAATAATAGCATTGAATTTTAAGTATTGAATTTATCAAAATATACCTCTCTTAAATGTTTTCAAATATTGACCTCTTTTATAGAAATTTCGTAATGTAAAATATTTTTAAGCAATGATAGCATTGAAATATTAGTATTGAATTAAGCAAAATAAACACCAGTTTAAATATTTTACTCTGTTTTATAGAAAAGTTGTAATTTCAATTGATTTTATGCAATAATAGCATTGAATTGTTAGTATTGAATTTAGTAAAATATACCCCACTTAAATGTTTTCGAATACGGTCCTGTTTCATAGAAATGTTGTAATTTCAATTATTTTTTGCAATTATAGCATTGAAATATAAATATTGAATTAAGCAAAATAAACAGCATTTTAAATTTTTTTCCCTGTTTTATAGTAAAGTTGTAATTTCAATGTTTTTATTCAATGACAGCATTGAAATTTTTGTATTAAATTTATCAAATTTGCCCTACTTAAATGTTTTCGAATATTGTCCTGTTTTATAACATTGAATTATAAGTATTGAAATTAGCAAAATATACCCCACTTAAATGTTTTCGAATATGGTCCTGTTTTATAGAAATGTTGTAATTTGAATTGTTTTTATGCAATAATAGCATTGAGTTATTAATATTCAATTTAGCAAAATATAACCCACTTTAAATTTTTTTCCCCTGTTTAATAGACAATTTCAATTTCATTGTTTTTAAGCAATGATAGCATTGAAATATTAGTATTGAATTAAGCAAAATAAACATCACTTAAATGTTTTCGAATATTTTCCTCTTTTATAGAAATTTTGTAATTTCAATGGTTTTAATGCAATAATAGCATTGAATTTTAAGTATTGAATTTATCAAAATATACCTCTCTTAAATGTTTTCAAATATTGACTTCTTTTATAGAAATTTTGTAATGTGAAATATTTTTATGCAATGATTGCATTGAAATATTAGTATTGAATTAAGCAAAATAAACACAACTTTAAATTTTTTTCTCTGTTTTATAGAAAAGTTGTAATTTCAATTGATTTTATGCAATAATAGCATTGAATTATTAGTATTCAATTTAGCAGAATATGCCCCACCTAATTGTTTTCGAATACTGTCATGTTTTATAGAAACGTTGTAATTTTAATGGTTTTTATGCAATAATAGCATTGAATTTTAATTATAGAATTTATCAAAATATCCCTCTCTTAAATGTTTTCAAATATTGACCTTTTTTATAGAAATTTTGTAATGTAAAATATTTTTAAGCAATGATAGCATTGAAATATTAGTATTGAATTTAGCAGAATATGCCCCACTTAAATGTTCTAGAATACTGTCCTTTTTTATAGAAATTTTGTAATTTCAATTGTTTTTTTGCAATAATAGCATTGAATTATTAGTATTGAATTTAGTAAATTTGCCCTACTTAAATGTTTTCGAATATTGTCCTGTTTTATAGAAATTTTGTAATTTCAATTGTTTTTATGCAATAATATCATTGAGTTATTAGTATTCAATTTAGCAAAATATAACCCACTTTAAATTTTTTTCCCCTGTTTTATAGAAAAGTTGAATTTCAATGTTTTTATGCAATGATAGCATTGAAATATTAGTATTGAATTTAGCAAAATAAACACCAATTAAATGTTTTCTAACATTGTCCTCTTTTATGGAAATGTTGTAATTTCAATGGTTTTTATGCAATAATAGCATTGAATTTTAAGTATTGAATTTATCAAAATATACCTCTCTTAAATGTTTTCAAATATTGACCTCTTTTATAGAAATTTTGTAATGTAAAATATTTTTAAGCAATGATAGCATTGAAATATTAGTATTGAATTAAGCAAAATAAACACCAGTTTAAGTTTTTTTCTCTCTTTATAGAAAAGTTGTAATTTCAATTGATTTTATGCAATAATAGCATTGAATTGTTAGTATTGAATTTAGTAAAATATACCCCACTTAAATGTTTTCGAATACGGTCCTGTTTCATAGAAATGTTGTAATTTCAATTATTTTTTGCAATTATAGCATTGAAATATAAATATTGAATTAAGCAAAATAAACAGCATTTTAAATTTTTTTCCCTGTTTTATAGTAAAGTTGTAATTTCAATGTTTTTATTCAATGATAGCATTGAAATTTTGGTATTAAATTTAGCAAATTTGCCCTACTTAAATGTTTTCGAATATTGTCCTGTTTCATAACATTGAATTATAAGTATTGAAATTAGCAAAATATACCCAACTTAAATGTTTTCGAATACGGTCCTGTTTTATAGAAATGTTGTAATTTCAATTGTTTTTATGCAATAATAGCATTGAGTTATTAATATTCAATTTAGCAAAATATAACCCACTTTAAATTTTTTTCCCCTGTTTTATAGAAAAGTTGAATTTCAATGTTTTTACGCAATGACAGCATTGAAATATTAGTATTGAATTTAGCAAAATAAACACCAATTAAATGTTTTCGAATATTGTCCTCTTTTATAGAAATGTTGTAATCTCAATGGTTTTTATGCAATAATAGCATTGAATTTTAAGTATTGAATTTATCAAAATATACCTCTCTTAAATGTTTTCAAATATTGACCTCTTTTATAGAAATTTCGTAATGTAAAATATTTTTAAGCAATGATAGCATTGAAATATTAGTATTGAATTAAGCAAAATAAACACCAGTTTAAATTTTTTTCTCTGTTTTATAGAAAAGTTGTAATTTCAATTGATTTTATGCAATAATAGCATTGAATTGTTAGTATTGAATTTAGTAAAATATACCCCACTTAAATGTTTTCGAATACGGTCCTGTTTCATAGAAATGTTGTAATTTCAATTATTTTTTGCAATTACAGCATTGAAATATAAATATTGAATTAAGCAAAATAAACAGCATTTTAAATTTTTTTCCCTGTTTTATAGTAAAGTTGTAATTTCAATGTTTTTATTCAATGATAGCATTGAAATTTTTGTATTAAATTTAGCAAATTTGCCCTACTTAAATGTTTTCGAATATTGTCCTGTTTTATAACATTGAATTATAAGTATTGAAATTAGCAAAATATACCCCACTTAAATGTTTTCGAATATGGTCCTGTTTTATAGAAATGTTGTAATTTGAATTGTTTTTATGCAATAATAGCATTGAGTTATTAATATTCAATTTAGCAAAATATAACCCACTTTAAATTTTTTTCCCCTGTTTAATAGACAATTTCAATTTCATTGTTTTTAAGCAATGATAGCATTGAAATATTAGTATTGAATTAAGCAAAATAAACATCACTTAAATGTTTTCGAATATTTTCCTCTTTTATAGAAATTTTGTAATTTCAATGGTTTTAATGCAATAATAGCATTGAATTTTAAGTATTGAATTTATCAAAATATACCTCTCTTAAATGTTTTCAAATATTGACTTCTTTTATAGAAATTTTGTAATGTGAAATATTTTTATGCAATGATTGCATTGAAATATTAGTATTGAATTAAGCAAAATAAACACAACTTTAAATTTTTTTCTCTGTTTTATAGAAAAGTTGTAATTTCAATTGATTTTATGCAATAATAGCATTGAATTATTAGTATTCAATTTAGCAGAATATGACCCACCTAATTGTTTTCGAATACTGTCATGTTTTATAGAAACGTTGTAATTTTAATGGTTTTTATGCAATAATAGCATTGAATTTTAATTATAGAATTTATCAAAATATCCCTCTCTTAAATGTTTTCAAATATTGACCTTTTTTATAGAAATTTTGTAATGTAAAATATTTTTAAGCAATGATAGCATTGAAATATTAGTATTGAATTTAGCAGAATATGCCCCACTTAAATGTTCTCGAATACTGTCCTTTTTTATAGAAATTTTGTAATTTCAATTGTTTTTTTGCAATAATAGCATTGAATTATTAGTATTGAATTTAGTAAATTTGCCCTACTTAAATGTTTTCGAATATTGTCCTGTATAGAAATTTTGTAATTTCAATTGTTTTAATGCAATAATATCATTGAGTTATTAGTATTCAATTTAGCAAAATATAACCCACTTTAAATTTTTTTCCCCTGTTTTATAGAAAAGTTGAATTTCAATGTTTTTATGCAATGATAGCATTGAAATATTAGTATTGAATTTAGCAAAATAAACACCAATTAAATGTTTTCTAACATTGTCCTCTTTTATGGAAATGTTGTAATTTCAATGGTTTTTATGCAATAATAGCATTGAATTTTAAGTATTGAATTTATCAAAATATACCTCTCTTAAATGCTTTCAAATATTGACCTCTTTTATAGAAATTTTGTAATGTAAAATATTTTTAAGCAATGATAGCATTGAAATATTAGTATTGAATTAAGCAAAATAAACACCAGTTTAAGTTTTTTTCTCTCATTATAGAAAAGTTGTAATTTCAATTGATTTTATGCAATAATAGCATTGAATTGTTAGTATTGAATTTAGTAAAATATACCCCACTTAAATGTTTTCGAATACGGTCCTGTTTCATAGAAATGTTGTAATTTCAATTATTTTTTGCAATTATAGCATTGAAATATAAATATTGAATTAAGCAAAATAAACAGCATTTTAAATTTTTTTCCCTGTTTTATAGTAAAGTTGTAATTTCAATGTTTTTATTCAATGATAGCATTGAAATTTTGGTATTAAATTTAGCAAATTTGCCCTACTTAATTGTTTTCGAATATTGTCCTGTTTTATAACATTGAATTATAAGTATTGAAATTAGCAAAATATATCCCACTTAAATGTTTTCGAATACGGTACTGTTTTATAGAAATGTTGTAATTTCAATTGTTTTTATGCAATAATAGCATTGAGTTATTAATTTTCAATTTAGCAAGATATAACCCACTTTAAATTTTTTTTCCCTGTTTTATAGAAAATTTCAATTTCATTGTTTTTAAGCAATGATTGCATTGAAATATTAGTATTGAATTAAGCAAAATAAACACCAGTTTAAGTTTTTTTCTCTCATTATAGAAAAGTTGTAATTTCAATTGATTTTATGCAATAATAGCATTGAATTGTTAGTATTGAATTTAGTAAAATATACCCCACTTAAATGTTTTCGAATACGGTCCTGTTTCATAGAAATGTTGTAATTTCAATTATTTTTTGCAATTATAGCATTGAAATATAAATATTGAATTAAGCAAAATAAACAGCATTTTAAATTTTTTTCCCTGTTTTATAGTAAAGTTGAATTTCAATGTTTTTATGCAATGATAGCATTGAAATATTAGTATTGAATTTAGCAAAATAAACACCAATTAAATGTTTTCTAACATTGTCCTCTTTTAGAATATGCCCCACCCAATTGTTTTCGAATACTGTCATGTTTTATAGAAACGTTGTAATTTTAATGGTTTTTATGCAATAATAGCATTGAATTTTAATTATAGAATTTATCAAAATATCCCTCTCTTAAATGTTTTCAAATATTGACCTCTTTTATAGAAATTTTGTAATGTAAAATATTTTTAAGCAATGATAGCATTGAAATATTAGTATTGAATTTAGCAGAATATGCCCCACTTAAATGTTCTCGAATACTGTCCTTTTTTATAGAAATTTTGTAATTTCAATTGTTTTTTTGCAATAATAGCATTGAATTATTAGTATTGAATTTAGTAAATTTGCCCTACTTAAATCTTTTCGAATATTGTCCTGTTTTATAGAAATTTTGTAATTTCAATTGTTTTTATGCAATAATATCATTGAGTTATTAGTATTCAATTTAGCAAAATATAACCCACTTTAAATTTTTTTCCCCTGTTTTATAGAAAAGTTTAATTTCAATGTTTTTATGCAATGATAGCATTGAAATATTAGTATTGAATTTAGCAAAATAAACACCAATTAAATGTTTTCTAACATTGTCCTCTTTTATGGAAATGTTGTAATTTCAATGGTTTTTATGCAATAATAGCATTGAATTTTAAGTATTGAATTTATCAAAATATACCTCTCTTAAATGTTTTCAAATATTGACCTCTTTTATAGAAATTTTGTAATGTAAAATATTTTTAAGCAATGATAGCATTGAAATATTAGTATTGAATTAAGCAAAATAAACACCAGTTTAAGTTTTTTTCTCTCATTATAGAAAAGTTGTAATTTCAATTGATTTTATGCAATAATAGCATTGAATTGTTAGTATTGAATTTAGTAAAATATACCCCACTTAAATGTTTTCGAATACGGTCCTGTTTCATAGAAATGTTGTAATTTCAATTATTTTTTGCAATTATAGCATTGAAATATAAATATTGAATTAAGCAAAATAAACAGCATTTTAAATTTTTTTCCCTGTTTTATAGTAAAGTTGTAATTTCAATGTTTTTATTCAATGATAGCATTGAAATTTTGGTATTAAATTTAGCAAATTTGCCCTACTTAAATGTTTTCGAATATTGTCCTGTTTTATAACATTGAATTATAAGTATTGAAATTAGCAAAATATATCCCACTTAAATGTTTTCGAATACGGTCCTGTTTTATAGAAATGTTGTAATTTCAATTGTTTTTATGCAATAATAGCATTGAGTTATTAATTTTCAATTTAGCAAGATATAACCCACTTTAAATTTTTTTTCCCTGTTTTATAGAAAATTTCAATTTCATTGTTTTTAAGCAATGATTGCATTGAAATATTAGTATTGAATTAAGCAAAATAAACACCACTTTAAATTTTTTTCTCTATTTTATAGAAAAGTTGTAATTTCAATTGATTTTATGCAATAATAGCATTGAATTATTAGTATTCAATTTAGCAGAAAATGCCCCACCTAATTGTTTTCAAATACTGTCCTTTTTTATAGAAATTTTGTTATTTCAATTGTTTTTATGCAATAATAGCATTGAATTATTAGTATTGAATTTAGTAAAATATACCCCACTTAAATGTTTTCGAATACGGTCCTGTTTTATAGAAATGTTATAATTTCAATTATTTTTTGCAATTATAGCATTGAAATATAAGTATTGAATTAAGCAAAATAAACAGCATTTTAAATTTTTTTCCCTGTTTTATAGTAAAGTTGTAATTTCAATGTTTTTATTCAATGATAGCATTGAAATTTTGGTATTGAATTTAGCAAATTTGCCCTACTTAAATGTTTTCGAATATTGTCCTGTTTTATAACATTGAATTATATGTATTGAAATTAGCAAAATATACCCCACTTAAAGGTTTTCGAATACGGTCCTGTTTTATAGAAATGTTGTAATTTCAATTATTTTTTGCAATTATAGCATTGAAATATTAGTATTCAATTTAGCAAAATATAACCCATTTTTAAATTTTTTTCCCCTTTTTTATAGAAAAGTTGAATTTCAATGTTTTTATGCAATGATAGCATTGAGATATTAGTATTGAATTTAGCAAAATAAACACCACTTAAATGCTTTCGAATATTGTCCTCGTTTATAGAAATGTTGTAATTTCAATGTTTTTTATGCAATAATAGCATTGAATTTTAAGTATTGAATTTATCAAAATATACTTCTCTTAAATGTTTTCAAATATTGACCTCTTTTATAGAAATTTTGTAATGTAAAATATTTTTAAGCAATGATAGCATCGAAATATTAGTATTGAATTAAGCAAAATAAACACCACTTTAAATTTTTTTCTCTGTTTTATAGAAAAGTTGTAATTTCAATTGATTTTGTGCAATAATAGCATTGAATTGTAGTATTGAATTTAGTAAAATATACCCCACTTAAATGTTTTCGAATACGGTCCTGTTTTATAGAAAATGTTGTAATTTCAATTATTTTTTGCAATTATAGCATTGAAATATAAGTATTGAATTAAGCAAAATAAACAGCATTTAAAATTTTTTTCCCTGCTTTATAGTAAAGTTGTAATCTCAATGTTTTTATTCAATGATACCATTGAAATTTTGGTATTGAATTTAGCAAATTTGCCCTACTTAAATGTTTTCGAATATTGTCCTGTTTTATTAAATTGAATTATAAGTATCGAAATTAGCAAAATATACCCCACTTAAATGTTTTCGAATACGGTCCTGTTTTATAGAAATTTTGTAATTTCAATTGTTTTTATGCAATAATATCATTGAATTATTAGTATTCAATTTAGCAAAATATAACCCATTTTTAAATTTTTTTCCCCTTTTTTATAGAAAAGCTGAATTTCATTGTTTTTAAGCAATGATAGCATTGAAATATTAGTATTGAATTTAGCAAAATAAACACCAATTAAATGTTTTCGAATATTGTCCTCTTTTATAGAAATGTTGTAATTTCAATGGTTTTTATGCAATAATAGCATTGAGTTATTCGTATTCAATTAAAATATAACCCACTTTAAATTTTTTTCCCCTGTTTTATAGAAAAGTTGAATTTCATTGTTTTTAAGCAATGATAGCATTGAAATATTAGTATTGAATTAAGCAAAATAAACACCACTTTAAATTTTTTTCTCTGTTTTATAGAAAAGTTGTAATTTCAATTGATTTTATGCAATAATAGCATTGAATTATTAGTATTCAATTTAGCAGAATATGCCACACCTAATTGTTTTCGAATACTGTCATGTTTTATAGAAACGTTGTAATTTCAATTATTTTTTGCAATTATAGCATTGAAATATAAGTATTGAATTAAGCAAAATAAACAGCATTTTAAATTTTTCCCCCTGTTTTATAGAAAAGTTGAATTTCAATGTTTCTAAGCAATGATAGCATTGAAATATTAGTATTGAATTTAGCAAAATAAACACCACTTAAATGTTTTCGAATATTGTCCTCTTTTATAGAAATGTTGTAATTTCAATTGTTTTTATGCAACAATATCATTGAATTATTACTATTGAATTTAGCAAAATATACTCACTTAAATATTTTCGAATATTGTCCTCTTTTATAGAAATGTTGTAATTTCAATTGTTTTTATGCAATAATAGCATTGAATTATTAGTATTCAATTTAGCAAAATATAACCCACTTTAAATTTTTTTCCCCTGTTTTATAGAAAAGTTGAATTTCATTGTTTTTAAGCAATGATAGCATTGAATTATTAGTATTCAGTTTAGCAGAATATGCCCCACTTAAATCTTCTCGAATACTGTCCTCTTTTATAGAAATTTTGTAATGTAAAATATTTTTATGCAATGATAGCATTGAAATATTAGTATTGAATTAAGCAAAATAAAAACTACTTTAAATTTTTTTCCCCTGTTTTATAGAAAAGTTGAATTTCATTGTTTTTAAGCAATGATAGCATTG
Source organism: Anagrus nilaparvatae (assembly GCA_022575985.1). Lineage (NCBI taxonomy): Eukaryota > Metazoa > Arthropoda > Insecta > Hymenoptera > Mymaridae > Anagrus > Anagrus nilaparvatae. The sequence goes on along the minus strand of JAKSXM010000237.1, from coordinate 4,746,179 downwards.
AAATATTAGTATTGAATTTAGCAAAATAATCACCACTTAAATGTTTTCGAATATTGTCCTTTTTTATAGAAATGTTGTAATTTCAATTGTTTTTATGCAATAATAGCATTGAATTATTAGTATTCAATTTAGCAGAATATGCCCCACTTAAATGTTCTCGAATACTGTCCTCTTTTATAGAAATTTTGTAATGTAAAATATTTTTATGCAATGATAGCATTGAAATATTAGTATTGAATTAAGCAAAATAAACACTACTTTAAATTTTTTTTTCCTGTTATATAGAAACGTTGTAATTTCAATTGTTTTTATGCAATAATAGCATTGAAATATTAGTATTGAATTTAGCAAAATAAACACCACTTAAATGTTTTTGAATATATCCTCTTTTATAGAAATGTTGTAATTTCAATTGTTTTTATGCAATAATAGCATTGAATTATTACTATTCAATTTAGCAGAATATGCCCCATTTAAATGTTTTTGAATACTGTCCTCTTTTATAGAAATTTTGTAATGTAAAATATTTTTATGCAATGATAGCATTGAAATATTAGGTATTGTATTTAGCAAAATATACCCCACTTAAATGTTTTCGAATACTTTCCTCTTTTATAGAAAATTTGTAATGTAAAATATTTTTAAGCAATGATAGCATTGAAATATTAGTATTGAATTTAGTAAAATATACCCCACTTAAATGTTTTCGAATACGGTCCTCTTTTATAGAAATTTTGTAATTTCAAATATTTTTATGCAATCGTAGCATTGAAATATTAGTGTTCAATTTAGCAGAATATTCCCCAGAATATTAAATGTTCCCTAAAACTTTCCTGTTTTATAGAAAAGTCGTAATTTCATTTATTTTTAAGCAATGATAGTATTGTAATATTAGTATTGAATTTAGCAGAATATTCCCCACTTAAATGTTTTCAAATATTGACCTCTTTTATTAGACCTGACGTGGAGCCCCGTTTTGTAGACAAATTTTATCCTTGATAGGTCGATGGAATTTTCCAATGGGTATTTATGTTTTTTGGTTCGCTAAACCCGAATATGGTATCAGTTTTTACCGAAAATGGTCCAGTTGCCCGCAATAGGCAACTTTCGGTTAATATTCGGAGATTTTCTTATTTTCGCAAGAGTTACTTATGTTTTTCGGGTCGCTGAACACGAATATGATATCGGTTTTTACCGAAAATGGTCCAGTTGCCCGCAATAGGCAACTTTTGTTAAATTTTAATATTTTATTTTGTTTTTTCTATGAAAATATCATAAAATTTCATTCGTCTGTCTTTAACATGAAGTAATAAAATTTTCCAAAAAAATCTTTTATTGCCAAAGTCGTATTGATTGTTAACAACTTGATAAAAGTTGAAAATTTTCAATATTTATTTCTTGTAATATAAAATAATATAATAATATATATATTTTGTTTCAGATATTTTTTATATAATAAATTTTTTTGTAATTTAACGTAAAGTTGTTTTCTTGACATTTTTCTTTAATGAAAGGGTTAAATTAAAAACCAAAAAAATTTGTTTTAGGTAACGCTTTAACAAATACATAGAACTTTAGTTTGATCGTTTTGGTGATATAGATTTTGAGTTACGAAGTGATGAAAGTGACAACTTTTAGAGTTTTTAAATTTTCATTTTTTTGGCTTCAAACAGTTGTAACTCTGAATCATGAGCTCGGATTAAAAAAAATTTGCACTAAAGCACGTCTCAAAAGACCGCTTAGATCCTGAGATAAATCAGATTTAGTGAAAAAATAAAAAAAATTTTTACGTTTTCAACCGCTAACTTCTGAGATTATTCTTTCGGAATCTATTAAATATTTTTAAAAAATAAAAAAATCCTTGGAGATATATTATTTAAAGATTACTTTAAAACTACTTTTATGGATTTTCATCCATTCAATACTTTATAATGTCATCTGCAAAAAAATCAAAATTTTTCAATTTTTAGCAATCTTTCATCTTATTATATATAGGTTAATAAAAATTTTCAAAAAAAATATTTTACTGCAAAAGTCATATTGATTGTCTAAAACTTAATAAATTTCCAATGCATATTTTATTTCGTTTTATATATGAAAGCTTCATAAAATTTCAATCGTTCGTTTTAATTATGAAATAATAAAAATTTTCAAAAAAATTATTTTATTGCAAAAGTCATATTGATTGTCCAAAAGTTAATAAATTTCCAATCTATATTTTACTTCGTTTTATATATGAAGAATGTATAAAGTTAACAGCAAATTCACGCAGAAAATACTATAAATTAGTATTAGTGCATAGTTTAATATCAACTGGTAGACCGTCATATCTTTCAACACAATTTAAACCTCCTGATGAAATGATAAGACGTTCTCAGCGTAATCTACCTGACACAACCTTATCAGATTTTCTACCCCTAACTTTTGCACTACCTACCACATACAGAACTGAGTTCTATGAGAGTTCATTTATTATATCTGCAATAAATGAGTGGAACAATCTGCCATTTACTTTGAAAAAATACGATTGTTTGGATACATTTAAAATCCATATCATGAAATACCTATTATATCTACAAAAAACACCAGATCTTTTTAAGAAATAATCAAATTAAAATATACTTTTTTCTTTTGTCAAAATTATGTCTAAATATTAAAATTTAAATTATAATTAAGCAAAAATATTTTATTGCAAAAGTTATATTGATTGTCCAAAAATTAATGAAAATTTCATAAAATTTTATCTGTCTGTTTTAAACACGAAATAAAGAAATTTACTAAAAAAATATTTTATTGTAAAAGTCATATTGATTGTTCATAACTTTATAAATTGTAATTGTTTATTTTATTTAGTTTTTTCTCTGAAAATATCATAAAATTTCATTCGTTTGCTTTAAATATGAAATAATAAAAATTTTCAAAAAAAATATTTTATTGCAAAAGTCATATGGATTGTCCAAAACTTTATAAATTTCCAATGTATATTTTACTTCGTTTTATATATGAAAAGTTCATAAAATTTCATTCGTCTGTCTTAAACATAAAAATATAAAAATATCCAAAAAAAATCTTTTATTGCAAAAGTCATATTGATTGTTCACAACTTTATAAAAGTCAAAAAATTTTCAAGAAATATATATTTCTTGTTATATAAAATAATATAATAATATATATATTTTGTCTCAGATATTAAAAAAAATTTTTAAATGATAAATTTTTTTGTAATTTAATGTAAATTGGTTTTCTAGAGATTTCTCTTTAATGAAAGGGTTAAATTAAAAACCAAAAAAACTTGTTTTAGATAACGCATTAACAAATACATAGCACTTTAGTTTGATCGTTTTGGTGATATAGATTTTGAGTTACGAAGTGATTAGAGTGACAACTTTTTTAGTGTTTTTTTTTGGCTTCAAACAGTTATAACTCTGAATCATGAGCTCGGATTAAAAAAAAAAAACGTCAAATCGATAGCATTTTTGACAAGGAAAAATTTGCACTAAAGCACGTTTCAAAAGACCTCTTGGATCCTGAGAAAAATCAGTTTTTGTGAAAAAATAAAAATATTTTTTACGTTTTCTACCACTAACTTCGGAGCTTAATATTTTGGAATCTATTGAATATTTTTTAAAAATATAAGAAGAATCGTGTAGATATTTATTTAAAGATTACTTTAAAACCACTTTCAGGTGTTTTCGTCCATTCAAAATTTTAGAAATTGACTTGTAAGAAAATCGAAAATATTAAATTTTTTAAATTATTTCATTTTAATATATATAGGATTACCGCAAATTAAAAAAAAATTTTTTTTTTCAATTTTTTATGGAGGTTGAAATCTTAAAAAAAAAGTGGAAAAAATACACTATGAATTAGTAAAGCTATTAATTAATTTAAGCGAATAAAATACTTTTTTAATCAAGACTGTTTGTAAAATTAGGAGTGTTTAGGTTAGAAATAATCGAAAAAAGTTTCCAGGTGCAAATAAATATGTATATGTGTTACACCCCAAACGTGTAATTTACCAATTCATGAAATGGTCAAGTTTTTGACCAATTCATGAACTGGTCAGAAATATTCAATTTTTTTACACTAGTTGGTCAATACTTAAAATTGAATAAATATAATATTTTAGCATGCATATAAATTAGAGGTATAACATAAAACATTTTAAATATAAATCATTTATCAGTTTATAATTTTTATTTTAATTAAAAAACAATAACATTCACAAACTAATTGACTTTCTTTTATTATTATTATTATATATCTTATATATTGTTATTATTTATAAAATCCACCCTGCTTTTGTTGTTATTAAAGAAATAGTATATATTCTTAATATCGCGCGCGTGCAGAGTTCATCTGGTTTTATTTAATTATTATTATTACATTTTCTAACGTAACTTTTTTAAATTAAAAAAAAATATGGATAAATTATTGGATTTAGTAAAAAGTCTCGACGAATTGTCCTGTGATCTCCGGAGATCTCTAAAATTGTTTTTAATTATTTCAAATGATTGAAGCTTATTATGCTAACAATGATAGCTTTAACAGGCCCACATTATTCATAATACATGCAAAAAAAATTTAAGCTGTATTTATCCTTAGCTAAACCATCAAAACTTGTCTTTTAATCAAATGAAAATCTATAAAAATATTATTTTATTGTGATAGGTAAAATATTTTTAATTTAGCCTTGTAATATATTTTTTATTAATATGTATTATTAATTATTAATTATTAAAATTAAAAAATATAATAATGACTCCTGTGTACATAAATGTTATTTTTATTTATTCCAAAATTATTGACCAACTAGTGTAAAAAAATCGAATATTTTTTACCATTTCATGAATTGGTCAATTACACGTTTGGGGTGTAACATATGTGCCACGTTTATATATGTTAGTAAAAAACCTTAAATTAACTAAAAAATACGAAAAAAAAATGTGAAAAATTAACATTTTTTGCTTAAATTTTATTTTAAAACTTAAAAAAGTATTATTTTAAATGTCTGTCGTGTAAAAGTAAATTGTGTAAAAAAATATTGAAAGACATTTAAAATAATACTTTTTTAAGTTTTAGAATAAAATTTAAGCAAAAATGTATTTTTTAGTTAATTTAAGGTTTTTTGATTTCTCTATCTGATACGTAATTTTTCGAAAATTTTTTTTTCAAAATTTTTTACATAAAAAAATTAAAAAAACACCATAAATTCTTTTCTTTTTGGGTAGTACTTAATTTATTTCTATGAAATTACTAATATCTAGAATTAACGTTTTTACTACCCACCTGAAGATGAAGACGTCTTTTTTCACATCCTAAAACACGTCCGATTATGAGAATTTCGGACGTGAAAAAAGACGTGATTAAGGATGTCAAAAAAGATGTCTTCATCTTCAGGTGGGTAGTAAAAACGTTAATTCTAGATATTAGTAATTTCATAGAAATAAATTAAGTAAGTTAAGTAAGTAATCCCTGGTCTCCAAGTTGGCATGTTTAATGCGTGCCTCGTGGTAGACGTCTTTTCAAGGGACTGAAAAGTGGCCCGCCTGGCTCTGATAATAATTGAAAGGGTGAACCAGGATTTCCATCATCTTACAGACCATTGTGTATGTTAAATACCATTGTCAAGGTGATGGAGAGCATTGTCAGAGGAAGATTGCAGCATGCAATTAGGGAAGTGGGTGACCTTAGCGACGACCAACACGGTTTTCGTGAGGGGCATTCCACGATCGGTGCCATCGAGCAGGCCGTGAAGGTGGTTATGAGGGCAAGACGAGTGCAGCCGGATATTAAACCGGACGTTTTGCTTATCACGTTGGATGTGAAAAACGCATTCAACTCGGCTAAGTGGGACGATATGTTGCACTCCCTCGAACAGGTATTCAGAGTTCCAGTTGTCTGAGAAATATACTCAGAGATTACCTCCGGGACCGATACCTGCGAAGAGACACGCTCGATGGCACAAGAGGTAAAGTATTAAGCGCAGGCATAGCGCAGTGTTCAGTTTTGAGCCCTGATCTGTGGAATGCCTTTTACGACGGCTTGCTGAAGATTGAGCTTCCGGATGGATGCTCCACGATCGGATACGCGGATGATGTTGCTCTAACCATAAAAGCTCGAGAGACAGAGGACCAGCAGAATACCTTGGATGAGTCCATGTGCCTTATCAATAGCTGGATGTCGGATCACGGAATCAGATTGGCAGTTCCGAAAACGGAGATCGTCCTTCTGACCCGGAGAACGGTTGATACCATATTCGGCAACAGCTTTGATGACGGAGGTAATCCCCTTATGATCCAGACCAAACCAACGGTCAAATATTTGGGGGTCTTGGCTGGCCGGGTGAAAAAGTCCCTCTCGTGGCTGATGACGAACATAGGCGGTCCCAGATCAGGGAAGAGGAGGCTGTTGATGACAACAGTCAAATCCATTTTCCTCTACGGTGCAGAGGTATGGATTAAAAAAGTACTGCAAGAAACTAAAGGCAGTACAGAGGCAGGGGGCACTTCGAATCGCTTGCTCGTACAAGACTGTATCAGAGCCAGCGATCCAGGTAGTGGCTCGGGTGATCCTATCGATCTGCTTGCCTTTGAAAGGCAGGTGATTTATAACCGTGAGGAAGAAGAGCGCTACGTAGCTTTCGTTAGCGCTCGCTCCCGTACAATGGAATGTTAGCAGTATAGGTGGAATGGTGACCCGAGGAGACGTTGGACGCATCGCCTTATCATCGACTTGGAAAGCTGGATGAACCGTGATCATGGGGAGGTAGACTTCTACCTCACACATTTCCTAACTGGTCACGGTTATTTCCGCGATATGCTTTTCAAGTTGCGCAAGGTGGTATCTCTGCAATGCTTGCATTGCCCGGGCGAGCCGGATACCGCTGAGCACACCTTTTTTGGATGTCCTTACTTCGCTGAGGGGCGACCGCCCTTCGATGAATGGAGGCCGGAAGGAGCCGTCCCGGAAATGCTGCGCAGTACCGTGAACTGGTACAGTGTGGCAGAGTACGTACGTGATTGAAAAAAAGGAGGAAGGTTTCCTCTCGTAGGAAACTCTCCTCCTTTATTGATAGGGTATGGCGAAGAAATGCTTAGGCTGAATTTTTTCTGGACCGAAATAATACCTAAACAGTCCCGGTCCGGATTCTATGATATTATCATAATTGCAGAAGGGTGGTTAGTTTAGTGGGTATTACCCCAAATTTGAGGACGATTCCCACATAACCATACAGTATGTGGTGTATGGTACGCGTAAACAGCATTCTCCTCGTCCTACGAAAAAAGCCCCTACAAAGGAAGGGGACCAAAAAAAAAAAATTGTACATTAGTGTTGTAGACACAACTTATCAAATTAAATAGTACTTTTTATTGAAATGTATTTTTATATAATAAAAAATAAGTAAAGGATCTATTATTGTATTGTATTGTATTTGTTTATCCTCTATACTAAAGCCCCATATACGGGAACTGTTGATAGAGGTCGCCAACAATTACAACTGCAGTCACACCACCGCACTGTTTTTAATTTATTTCTCAAAGGAACCGCTATATATACAGATATACAACGAATTCCTTCTTAAAACTATTATTTTTATCTATTCAAAATCAGGGATGTGATTGCACTTTTTGCAATTGAAGGAGAGCTGTAGGATTAATAACGGCGGGATAGTTTGGGTTTGGATATGGGACTAGATGCGTCAGCAGCTGACTTCAAGGTGTTTGGGTACTTAACTATGCATTCGCCGAGACAGAGAAGGGAAACTGCTGAAAACCTTTTGTATAGATAAGCCGGCTGTGTTTTTCCTCATAATGCATTTTTTTTTTTTTTTTTTTTTTTTAATGCATTATGATGTAAAACACATCCTGAGTGTGATGGGAATAATTTTAAGAGTTTAATCTTTTCAGAAAAAAAAACTTAAAATTATTATTGGTGGCAGCAAGATTTGAACCCGTGACCCTTAGGACGCCAGGCACAAACGCTAACCCCAGAGCCATACACCGCTCTAAAGGATCTATTATAAGATTTTATTATATTAATAAATCAAATGATATTTTTTAGAATGTGTCAAAAATTTTTTTTAAATTATTTCATTTAAATCATTCATGTGTGAAGTACCGGTGTTTAAAATTCTAACTCATAAAACTGAAGTTTTTTAGACGTCACGGTGACTTTAGTTTTATCTTTTTAATTGATTTTTTATATTATCTACCTATATATTACTATCTGTCGATTTTTTCCGTGCCATTAGATAAGTCCTAACTGATACATAAATAAATTGAATTTTTGGTATTAGTGTCAATATAATCTGCCCCTCTAATTGCGCTATAGCTTAAAATTTTAATTTTTTATTTGTATTAGGAGTACTTAATAAATACACAATTTCATACAATTTCACTAAAATCTACCTATATATTAATATCTGTTGATTTTTTGCGTGCCATTAGATAAGTCCTAACGGATACATAAATAAACTGAATTTTTGGTATTAGGGTCAATATCATCTGCCCCTCTAAGTGCGCTATATCTTTAAATTTTAATTTTTTATTTGTATTAGGAGTTTTTAATAAATACACAATTTCATACAATTTCACTAAAATCTACCTTCTACCTATATATTAATATCTGTTGATTTTTTCCGTGCCATTAGATAAGTCCTAACTGATACATAAATAAACTGAATTTTTGGTTTTAGTGTCAATATAATCTGCCTCTCTAAGTGCGCTATATCTTAAAATTTTAATTTTTTATTTGTATTAGGAGTACTTAATAAATACACAATTTCATACAATTTCACTAAATCTACCTATATATTAATATCTGTTGATTTTTTGCGTGCCATTAGATAAGTCCTAACTGATACATAAATAAACTGAATTTTTGGTATTAGTGTCAATATAATCTGCCCCTCTAAGTGCGCGATATCTTAAAATTTTAATTTTTTATTTGTATTAGGAGTACTTAATAATTATACAATATCATACAATTTCACTAAAATCTACCTATATGATGGATAAATGATGGGTTTGGTGATGGAGATGGTTGACTTATTAAATAAACATAGTATTTATTATGTAATACTATTTATTAAGACGACGCTCGTCACTTGGCGTCTCAACGATCACTAACGAAAAAAAGGGGGAATATATACAAAAAAGGGAGGGGAGATCTCCTACACACACATACCATATAATACATTATAATACATACATTTACACAACATTTCCACCCACCACAATTTTACTAATAAAATTGTAAATAAAGAATGAATATAAAAAATAATTACACAGTCAATAATGACACTTATCTTTTTTTTAATTTGAGCTATGTACTACAGAGAAGTATCATTATATCACATTAACAAGTTTCATAAAGTTCAGCAAGTAGAACTTTAACCCAATATAAAAATTTTGCATAAAATAGTTCGGAAAGTCAATTTAGACACTCTCCCTCTCCTCAAAAAAGGTGAGAGTAATATGGTAGTTTGAGTAAAATTCTTGAAGTTAATACTCGTGCGCACAAATAAATAAAGCTTAAGCATGATAACTTATCTTTCAAGCAAAATTATAACAAAATTTCTATATAGTGGTTTGAGACCCAGTTTGTAAATTTTGTTGAGATTAGTTCTGCAAGTAGAACTCCAAATATTCCCTTTTCCTCGCAAATTGAAAAGGAACATGTGATCAAAAATTTTTTAAACTGTGGTTTAAGCAATATGTTAGAGCAATTTAACAAAGTAGGGGCAATGGAGCAAGAATTATTTTTATAAAGTTAAAAATACAGTAATTTTCACCACCCACCTTGCCAAATTTGCTCATACAAATATATCACAATTAGCAAATCAATTGAAAATCCATGATTCTACAACTACTATTCACATCTCTCTCTTTACAGAAAAAACAAGCAAATTTACAATTACACTATCTCTAAGAAATTTTACAATTGCAGATTAAAGAAGTGAGATATAAACAATAATTACAAAATTAATAGCAAAATTTGAGGCTAAACATTTTTTTAATTCTAAATTTTGTAGTGTTTTAAATTTACATAAATTTGTTGTTAATCTAGTGAATTTAAAAAAAATAAAACCAGAAATGGAAAAAAAAATAAAAAAAGTTACAAGTTATAAAATTATAGCCAATTAAATAAAAATAAATAATTTTAATTAATTAAACTTGAAGAGTTCTTGAGTATACTTAATCATAAGATTATATCATATTCTACAGTACAACATTTGACAAAACGCGTACAAATACAATAAATAATGAATTGATGCGAGTTTAACATAGACTGATTGCCTAATTTCAAGTTTTACTACCTGACTAGACCAGCAGGATATCTGTAGATTCAAGATTTAATAATAATTATTTTGATAATAATTCTATCACTGACATCACTACTGCACCAGCAATAATGAATTCAAAACATAAATTATAATTGAAAAATAGAATCAAATGACTGTAGTTTATGTTTTTGAGTTTAATAAGCAGTTAAATAATAACTTAATGAGAATCTTGCTGATTTAATTCTTCCTTTATTATGTATACAATGAGATCATAATATTGTTTTATGCAATTTTTCAAACAAGTAATAATAAGAGAGTATAATAACTTAACAACTTTATATCATTTCTGCAAGTAGAGATGATATACAATTTTTCATACACAGAAAATATATTGAAAGTGAGATTATATCATAAATCAGCAAGGATTTTGCACAAATTTTACAAATGAAGTAGTTTAACAAAGCAGGTACTATATTAACAGAATAATAAATTAGTAATAATCACAATTGCTACCCACCTTGCTAAATCCACTCTAATGAATTAATAAAACTGATAATAATCTAATTTAAATATATTAGTTGAAAATAATACAAACTTAAATTAATTTTCAAAATACAAATATACACCCTCTTCCCCCGCAAAAAATATAAGCAAGTTAGCATACAAAATTTAATTTAAAAGACTGTAATCTGCAAAATTTCTACAATTGCAGGTTGTAGAGAAGAGATGTATCTTAGCATGTTATTAAATTCAACTAACAATTCAAGCATTAGAAAAATTTACAATATTTTATATAGCAATGATAATAATAATGCCAAAAATGATTATTTAAATAGCATGAATTTAATTTAATAGAAAATGAAATTAATTTATGAGAATTTGTAAGACACTTATAAGAGATTAACACCATTATGGCTCGTAAGAGAATTATACAGTACTTAACAATACAAAAAAAAATCGTAATTTATTGTATCAAAGTAATTTAGTTTGAGTCAAACAATTAGAGCCATATATCAATATGCTAGAATTGATTGAATTCTTACTAAATTAAATAATATGCTAATAAGAGAATAGCATTTTGTAATGAATAACAATATTGAAGTGCAGTAGGATCCCAGGATGATCTTGAATTTATGAGTAAAACAGCAAGCAGGATAAGTGATAAGACGTCCAAGTGTGAATCCCATCACACCAACTAGTCTAGCAAAGTAGTTCCACTTAATTTCAGCAAGTTGAACCAATGTAACATCCAATATTATTAGCATAAAATTTATAATTCAGTAATTTCAGTTAGTAAGATCAATTCAAATTTTACAAAATTTATAAGATAAAAGTTCAATACACAATTTTTATCACAATTTAAAATGTTATAATTATAATTTAAGAGAAAATCAATTTAACTTTAAAAATTTTATTAAAATTTAAAAGGGTTATGACATGCGAAAAATGATTTTAATTTAAGATAAAATTAAATTTTTATGAATTTTTGATAATCAGCAAGAAATAAAATTTTAGATGATTAAAAACACACATAACACTTACACAGCTTTACACTCCCTTAAATAATACTTTTATTTTTTTTTAATATTCTCCAATAAATTTAAACTTTAATTTAATTGTGCAAGAGTTATATATTCAAGTGTAATATGTAAATTAATACACCTGAATTATATAATTTCTCATAAATAAGAATAAAAAAAAAATTTCAATGTTTTACAAAATTATCAACTTATCTTTTATGTCAAAAAAAAAAGTTGTCTGCTGTGCGGCTTTATTCATTAGTTGATTCGCGCAGTAATTTGATGCGTAGTAACAGGGCCCATTGATTTGCATGTATTCTAATGTTGTTATCAACAATGAGAAGCCGCCATCACTGAGTAAAATTTCTTGCGCCACTTTTTGATGCGCGGTGGTAGGGCCTGTTTTCTTCTTCGTCTCTCTCGTTATAAAAAGGTTGCCATCAATTCTTGATAATATTTGTTGATTTGCTGCGCGCGCAATGGCGTCTTCTTTTTGATTAAATTGAAGGGGCGGTAGAATTTACGCGCCAATTCTGCGACGACGACGATGATTTTTCTTTTTTTTTATAAATTTTATGAAATAAATATTCAGATTTTTCACTGACAGAAAAAACTAAGACGATGATAATTTTTTGAGAAAACGATGCGTGTTCGTCGTGTAATTTTAAAAATTACGCAAATTTATTTTTTTTGTTCACCTTCCATCACCAATAAAACTTCTTAAAAAAATTTTTTGCACAAAAATTTAGCACAAATTTGAAAAATATAGCACTGAAATATAACTGCTTCTAATAAAATTGCTATATCGCCATGAGAAAAAAAAGATGATCAAACTGATGTCGATACTTAATTTTTGTTTAAAAAAAATTTTGCACGTGCTCTTGAAATTAAATTTAACATTTTCTTCTTAAAAAATTTAACTTATCTTGATCCGTTGGTTCATTCCAGGGATGCCAAAAATGTTGATTTTGGCACCTCCATTGTTGAAAATTAATCCATTTTGATTATTACTGTGATGCAAGTTCACAATTACGTAATGGCACATGGTTTTTAGAAAAAAAAATTGCACATGTTTTTTTTTTTGGAGAAAAAATTTGCACTGACTTTATTTTTATAGGTTATATAGTCCAGGAATGCCAAAAATGATGGATAAATGATGGATTTGGTGATGGAGATGGTTGACTTATTAAATACACATAGTATTTACTATGTAATACTATTTATTAAGACGACGCTCGTCACTTGGCGTCTCAACGAACACTAACAAAAAAAAGGGGGAATATATACAAAAAAGGGAGGGGAGATCTCCTACACACACATACCATATAATACATCATAATACATACATTTACATAACACTATATATTAATAGCTGTCGATTTTTTCCTTGCCATTAGATAAGACCTAACTGATACATAAATAAACTGAATTTTTGGTATTAGTGTCAATATAATATGCCCCTCTAAGTGCGCTATATCTTAAAATTTTAATTTTTTATTTGTATTAGGAGTACTTAATAAATACACAATTTCATACAATTTCACTAAATCTACCTATATATTAATATCTGTTGATTTTTTTCGTGCCATTAGATAAGTCCTAACTGATACATAAATAAACTGAATTTTTGGTATTAGTGTCAATATAATCTGCCCCTCTAAGTGCGCTATATCTTAATAATAATAATAATAATAATTTATTTCCAATTCAAATAATATATACAATAATGTTACATATTATAACTCCGCTAAACCGGTCCCAAGCCCGGAGCCTCATAAGGCTGAGGAAGGAGGAGGGTGGTTCAGGCCGCCTTTTTTCAAGGTTGAACTAGAATCAAGGATGTAGGATATAGCTCTCTGGAACAACTGAGGCTGCCCTATAAATCGGGTCTCATGCCTTGCATTTCTCTAGGGACATGCTCTATGCTGTACCCCATGCGTCCATGTTAGGAATGCCGCAGACTGCTCATGGTTACGCTATAAGCGGTTCTGGAATAACTGAGGCTGCCCTATAAACCGGGTTTTATGCCTTGTCTTTCCCTCGAGCATTCTTGACAAGCATGCAGCCACAGACTGCTATCCTAAACTATCCTTGAGGAAGAGGCACATTAAAGGGGCTCCAAGGTTTTCTCGATTGCGATTTAAGCCACATACAGGGTTGCCTTAGGCCTGACGTATTGGCTCTTAGCATGGGAGAATCCCACCTCGAGCACAGCGACGTAGCCGATTAAAGGTAGTCGCGAGTCCCGCTAAATCATGACTGCAGGTTGTTTTATTTTTTACGAACACAAGGATGCTAAACACCGGCTGGCCAAAGCCATCCGTCAAAGCAAGGCTCGATGCCTGCGTTCATTACGCGAGGATGTAAACAAAGACCCCTGGGGTCTTGGTTACAAAGTCGTAATGGGCAAGTTGAACCGGGGGTCTGACAACATGATGGACGCAGTGTCGACCGAACGAATCATCGGCGCTCTCTTCCCCGAGCGGCCTATCCGGGAAAACCCGGTAGAGGCGATACCCAGGGAGGACGTGCCGTTATTCAGCGAGGACGAGATGGTGAAGGCCATCAAGGCAATGAAAAATGGCAAGGCGCCGGGGCCGGACGGGATACCAGCGGAAGTGCTCAAACGAGCGGTCAAAATAATCCCTGGTATCCTGTTAAGCATGTTTAATGCATGCTTGGTAGCGGGAGTGTTTCCAAGGCAGTGGAAGGTGGCACGTCTCGTGCTCTTGAACAAGGGTAAAGGTGGAGCCCCGGACTCTCCATCATCTTACAGACCCTTGTGCATGTTAAACACCATCGGAAAGGTGATGGAGAGCATGCTCCGGGCAAGATTGAGAAGAGCCATCGAGGAGGGCGGTGGCCTTTCCGAGGAGCAGTATGGATTTCGTGAGGGGCATTCCACGATAGACGCCATTCGGCGTGTCGTGGATACCGTAGAGGCTGAGAGGAAAAAGCGGCCTGCAATTTGCAAAGACGTCCTTCTTGTAACGCTGGACGTCAAAAACGCTTTCAATTCGGCCAGATGGGATGACATGATCCGGTCTCTCGAGTACGACTTCCGGATACCCAGGTATCTGGGTAACGTAATAAAGGACTACCTACGGGACCGGAGACTTCTCTACGACACGCTCGATGGCAGGCGACAGAGGGTTCTGAGTGCGGGCATTGCCCAAGGTTCGGTTCTCGGACCGGACCTGTGGAATGCCTTTTACGATGGCCTGTTGCGCGTTCACCTCCCGGAAGGAGCTTCTCTGATCGGGTACGCGGACGACGTGGCTCTGACCATCACTGGCAGGGACATGCAGGTAACCCAGGAGAGGTTGAATCTAGTCATGAGACAGATCAACCTCTGGATGGGCGAGCACGGGCTCCAGCTCGCGATCCCAAAAACGGAGATCGTACTGCTGACCCGTCGCACATCAATTTCCACGGACATCGATGTAAATGTCGATGATGGTGGAAACCCTCACACGATCCAAGCCAAGACATCGGTTAAGTACCTGGGAGTTCTGCTTGATAACAAGCTGAACTTCTGGGAACAATTTCAGAGGTCGAGTGAGAAGGCCGCGTCGATCGCATCCTCCTTGTCAAGGCTCATGGCCAACATAGGAGGGCCCAAACCCGGGAAGCGAAGATTGTTGATGTCCGTTGTCAACTCTGTCCTGCTTTATGGATCTGAGATCTGGGCGGATATCACCAAATTTGCCAAGTACAGACATAAAATATCGTCTGTGCAGCGGCAAGCGGCCCTGAGGATCGCCTGCGCGTACCATACGGTATCGCTCGAAGCGATCCAGGTAGTAGCATCGGTCATACCCATCGACCTGCTAGCGTTGGAGCGGAAATACATTTACGATAGTGTAGAGGACCGCGAAGTGGCATCCACTCGCGCCCGCTCCAGCTCTATGGGAAAATGGCAGGAACGGTGGAAAAAGGAGGAAGAGAAAAATGCCCGATGGACGCGCAGACTGATTTCAGATCTGCAGGCATGGACTGGACGACAACATGGGGAGGTGGATTTTTACCTCACCCAATTCTTGACTGGACACGGGTATTTCCGTGCAATGTTGAAACATTGGCATAAGGTGGCAACAGAGGAGTGCCTGCACTGCCCAGGCGAGAAGGATACAGTGGAGCATACTTTCTTCGGATGTATGCGCTACGTGGAAGGGCGCCCGCCCTTCCCGATTTGGAGGCCAGAGAAGGTGGTTCCGGAAATGCTACGGAGTTCTGAAAATTGGAACAAAGTAGCAGAGTACGTAAGGGCCACCTTGTTGAAGAAAAAGGAGGAGGGCTTTCTATCGTAGATTGCTCTCCTGTCACTAGGCTGGGGGAAGGCAGCGGCCAGTTGCCTAGGCTGCGCGTCCCAAACTGAAGTTATACCTGAAAAGGGAGTTCCGGTTTGGGGCAAACAAGCGCAGGGGGGTTTATAGTGTGTTTATCCAGTAAGAATCTGGGGCGTAGCCGGCGACCGCGTTCGCCGGTGGTCTCCCAGTTGTACACTTTGTGCAACTGGGCGGTCATGGAAATTTGCGGGCCTTTAAGGCCCGCAAACACTCCATGGCTGATGTAAGATTCACAAGATTCCCTTGACAAAAAAAAAAAAAAAAAAAAAAAAAATGTTACATATTATAGGCCTACAGTAGGTAATAACCTGTACATAGGAGGAATCAGTATATAATAATAAAAACTAATACTTAAAATTAATTATAATAATAAAACTAAAATTAGAAAAGGGTTAGAGCAACACATCTATAAATTAGTTAACAATATGATAAAATAGAGTAGATTTTAGAATTGATTATCCAATTTTTGATATTATATTTAGAGCTTTTTTTGTTTATATCAAGCATTTTTAGATTACTTGGTAATTGATTATATAGTTTTATTGCTTGATAGCTGTATACTTTCTTAAAATTTTAATTTTTTATTTGTATTAGGAGTACTTAATAAATACACAATTTCATACAATTTCACTAAATCTACCTATATATTAATATCTGTCGATTTTTTCCGTGCCATTAGATAAGTCCTAACTGATACATAAATAAATTGAATTTTTGGTATTAGTGTCAATATAATCTGCCCCTCTAAGTGCGCTATATCTTAAAATTTTAATTTTTTATTTTTTATTAGAATTACTTAATAAATACACAATTTCATACAATTTCACTAAAATCTACCTATATATTAATATCTGTTGATTTTTTTCGTGCCATTAGATAAGTCCTAACTGATACATAAATAAACTGAATTTTTGATTTTAGTGTCAATATAATCTGCCCCTCTAAGTGCGCTATATCTTAATATTTTAATTTTTTATTTGTATTAGGAGTACTTAATAAATACACAATTTCATACAATTTCACTAAATCTACCTATATATTAATATCTGTCGATTTTTTCCGTGCCATTAGATAAGTCCTAACTGATACATAAATAAATTGAATTTTTGGTATTAGTGTCAATATAATCTGCCCCTCTAAGTGCGCTATATCTTAAAATTTTAATTTTTTATTTTTTATTAGGATTACTTAATAAATACACAATTTCATACAATTTCACTAAAATATTATTATTTTATGTTATTACTAAAGTATAGAATATTTTTTTTTTAATTTTTGAATTAGAATATTTGAGTCTATCAATTTTAGATTTCGATTACTATATTAATTACTATATATTGATAAATAATATTTTAATTCTCATTAATTTTCATTAATCTATAACATTTGAAATTTGATGAAGTAACTTAATTTTTAAGGATGATCATTCAGAGAACATTCAGAGAACATTAGGATACCGCTAGTTATTATTATGTTGTGTTCTTAAGTATATATATATCTAAAAGAGGATTTGTAACAATATAATAGATATGCGTATAAAAGTAATGTATAAGAAAGGAGTTTTACATGACTGTATATATGCATAAATATCTATTTATATACTTTGATTGAAATTAATATCTAAGAAATATTGTTTAATATTTATTTAATGATAAAAAAATATTTATTAAATTTGTGTATTGTTGTGTATCTTAAGGAATAATCAATAATAAATAAAATTTAATTTTATATAAAATATTTTGAGTATAGGAATAGTACAAGGTGTTCAATAATGGTGTTGAATAAAGGTGTTTATAAAAATTGTGTATATGAATTAAAATAAAAAAACTAATGTCTCCTGCTTTTCTTAAAATTATTAAATAATGTTAATTAATATTTATTATTAAGCAAAAATAAATAATAATAGTTTGGTATTCATTACTGATAAATGAATAATTTTTAAATATTTAGAAGGTGCATGTACATAGTAAATATATATACAATTATACACTATGTAAATATACATATAGACTATATACATATATTTACTATTTTCAGTAAAATTACTTCCGGTTGGTTGCATTTTTTTGGTATAAGCTTCAAAATTCACCAAAAAAATTTATAGACACTTTTATCACGTAGACTTTATTTGGCGATAAAAAATGTTAGATGACTGAAACGAAAAAATACAGGAATTTCAAATTAGTGCCAAATCTGGAAATCTTCATATAACTACTTCCGGTTAGTCGCAAAATTTTGTACTACTCAAGACCTTTCGAATACAACCTACAAAATTAAAAACGGCTTATTTTATTCGGAGTTATGCGTATTTTAGTTTGGTCGTTTTTCGAAAATTTTGATTTTTTTGCGTTTTCAAATTACTATAACTTTTTTCTATTGTTATGTATGAGAATCCCTTCCATTGTTTTTACATTTGGGCATTATTAATTGATGCGCAAGTCATTCTCGTCTATTCCTTTTTCTCCTATTCTCATACTATACTATCTCCAGTCAGTCGTATATGTATACTCAAAAAGTCATCGACGCGTATAATGCGTTATCGACTAATATTATTATTATGTATTGATTTAGTTATTGATTTTATTAAATGATTTTGTATATAATAAATAAAGTGTAATTATTTTATCCTTATACACAACAAATTGGTGTCAGAAGTGGGATAAGGATAAAATCATGTGCTAATGTTATAAACTCTTTCTTTACAAAAAATGTGCTCACAAAATTTCTGTTAACGGAAATCATCTTTGGGCGTCGGCCCGCGGTTGCGTCATCTTACATATATATATATATATATATAGAATTTATGTGTCACCATACATACAGAATGTGTATTAACAGCTACCGCGCGCTATCAGTCATTGTATATGGGTGAGTCCATCACGTGTCATTACATTTTTATATGCATATAGCTATTATGCCCTTTTAGTCATTATATATGGGTGATCCCATCACATGTAGTAACATTCTACATACATATAGCTATTATGCTCTTTTAGTCATTATATATGGGTGATACCATCACATGTAGTAACATTCTACATGCATATAGCTATTATGCTCTTTTAGTCATTATATATGGGTGATCCCATCACATGTAGTAACATTCTACATGCATATAGCTATTATGCTCTTTTAGTCATTATATATTGGTGATTCCATCATATGTAGTAACATTTTATAAGCATATCGCTACTATGCCTTTTATAGTGTAATATATGGGTGATTCCATCACATATCACCTTACATTTTATACAATTGGATTTAATTAAGTGTTACGCAATTTCTACACGTACGGATACACAATGGCCGACGAGACAAATATGATTAAAACTTTAGCCACAGCAATCGCTAATGCTTTGAAGACTGTTAATCTTCACCCAGCAGAAGGCAGTTCTACAGCAAAAGTACCTGCGTTTTCAATCACTGAATTTAAGTCGTCTGAGACTACCAGCGTTAAAGACTATTTCACTCGTTTTGACTGGGCTTTAAAGTTGAGCAACATAAAGCAGGAGTTGCACGCTGACTACGCACGGGTACATATGGGCACCGAATTGAACAACGCACTGAAGTTCTTGGCAAGCCCTCAGGAACCGTCAACTCTTAGCTATGACTCAATCAAGGAGACACTGATCAACCATTTCGACAGTCAGAAAAACAAATATGCAGAAAGCATCAGATTCAGAAATATTTGCCAGTCAAAAGGTGAGTCAATAGCCAATTTTGCCTTGCGTCTAAAGCAAGGAGCCGCACATTGCGAATACGGTACATTTTTAGACAGGATGCTAATCGAACAGCTCCTGCATGGTCTTGAATCTCGCGATATGTGCGACGAAATCATAGCCCAAAAGCCTGATACTTTCAATAAGGCTTATGAAATTGCAAGCACACTCGAAGCTGTGCAACAAACGGCAGTGGACGTCAAGAATTCAAATAATCCGGCGGGATCTGATACGCAGACCAACAAGCTAGGCTACAGCCAGCCCAAAACCAGAAATACCCGAAGGGGACCTAACAGAAGCTTCTCTCGAGGTCGTGGAAATAGTAATTTCCGTCAAGACCAGAATTCAGGGAAACAGCCACAACGGGATAGAAGCGCCAGTAATAACCACTCTCAACCTAAATGCCAAGGTTGTGGGGCCAACCATGCTCGCCGAAGCTGCCCATACTTAAACGCATCGTGCCATTCATGTGGCATTAAAGGTCATATTAAGACTGTATGCAGAAAGAACAACTCTGGTTCAACTCAAAATCAGAGTCGCAACGTTCACCAAAACGAACCGGTAAGCCGTATTGATGTTATCCATAAAATTCACAGTACTAATGATATAGCGGAGACCCAGTTTGCCAAGAGACACATGCTGTCTGTCAAAATAGATGGCGTCAACATAGAAATGGAACTTGACTCAGCTGCCCCAAATGGAATCGTCAGTCTCCAGACAATGCGGGCCATTAAGAAGAACTTCCGTCTTTTGCCAACAGACCGTCAATTTTCGGATTATTCAGGTCATCTGGTATACTGTATGGGCCGAGTACCTGTGAATGTCACCTTAGGTTCAAAAACGTGCAGACTAAACCTATATGTCGTAGATGGCAACTACGACTCTCTTTTTGGCTGAAGCTGGACAGAACAGTTTGTCCACGAAATTGATTTTGTAAAACTATTCTCTGGGTCATCTTCTGAGGCGATTCGTGCCCTTTCTACAAGATCTTCCGCACTCTCAGCCGACCAAAGTAATAGTCTAGGTAAATTACTTTCTAGATATAATGATATATTTTCAGATACAGCTGGTAAATTATCAGGTCCACCAGCCAAGGTACATCTCAAGGCAGACGCCAGGCCTATCTTTGCAAAGGCTCACGACGTACCCTTTGCGCTACGAGAAACCTACAAAAAAGAAATAGATCGAAAAATAGCGTCAGGTTTCTACGAAAAGGTTGAAGCATCTGAATGGGCTTCCCCTACTCATGTAGTGGTCAAAACCAATGGCAAATTAAGAATCACAGGTAACTACAAGCCAACAGTAAATCATCAAATGATTATCGACGAGCACCCGATACCCAAATCGGAGCATATATTTAGTGACATGAAAGGAGCCAAACTTTTTTGTCACTTGGACCTGACTGATGCTTACACTCATCTGCCAATAGATGAAGAATTTAGTCATATATTAACTCTCAACACACCTACACATGGACTTATACGTCCAAAACGAGCTGTATATGGAGCAGCCAATATTCCAGCCATCTGGCAACGCCGCATTGAAGAAGTGTTGCATGGAATAAAAGGTATTAGAGTATTTTTTGACGATATTATTGTATTTTCTGAAAATTTCGAGGAATTACTTATCGTACTTACTAATCTGTTTGAAAAACTTAAATCTCGTGGCCTTCAACTGAATAGAGACAAGTGTACTTTTGTCGCCAACTCCATAGAATTTTTAGGCCACAGAATCGATGCAAATGGCATTCACAAGTCAGATAAGCACATAGAAGCTGTCAAAAACGCACCCAGACCGTCAACAGTAGAAGAAATGCAACTTTTTCTAGGTAAAGCTGTCTACTATAATGCTTTTATACCTAATCTTTCTACCATAGATCGCCCACTAAGAGATATGGTAACTAATGGCAACAATGTTAAAAAGATGCAACTTACATGGTCAGAGGATGCCGATAAAGCTTACACAAAAATAAGAGATATGCTAATCTCGCCTCAAGTCTTGATGCCATATGATCCAGATTTGCCAGTCTTATTGGCAACTGATGCAAGCAAAACGGGTATAGGAGCTGTCCTTTCTCACAAACTTAGTGATGGAACTGAAAAAGTAATTGCTTATGCAAGTCGTACTCTCACAGCCACCGAACAAAAATACCCACAAATTGACAAGGAAGCTTTATCTAGCGTCTGGGGCATTCAAAAATTTTTCTACTACTTGTACGCACGTCATTTTACACTAATTACTGATAACAAGCCACTTTCACAAATTTTTCATCCAAAAAAATCGTTGCCAACTCTATGTATTAGCAGAATGGCAAATTACGCAGACTTTATGTCCAACTTTAATTTTGACGTCCAGTTTAAAAAGTCAAAAGAAAAT
Organism: Anagrus nilaparvatae; assembly: GCA_022575985.1. Classification (NCBI taxonomy): domain Eukaryota; kingdom Metazoa; phylum Arthropoda; class Insecta; order Hymenoptera; family Mymaridae; genus Anagrus; species Anagrus nilaparvatae. The sequence continues at coordinate 4,723,927 of JAKSXM010000237.1, read as the reverse complement.
ATAAATGCAGATTACCTGTCTCGCCTACCTCTGCCAAATAAATCAACAACCAGTATACACAGGCTATCTGTCCACAAGGAGGAGGAAGTAATGGATCGAGATCAGTTCGAAATTTTCACTCTTCATCAAATCCAACAGCTACCTCTGAATGCCGAAGAAATCGCTGCTGAAACAAGAAAAGACGCAGATCTAGGTAAACTTATAAAACTTCTTGAATCTGGTCAATCCTTGGAACGTCATGGTTACAAGTCACCAGAGGCTAAATACACACTATCTGCGGGTTGTCTCTTATTTGAACATAGAGTAGTTATACCAAAACTATTTCGCAAGCAAGTCTTAGATGAACTTCATGCAGCACATCTTGGCATCGTAAAAATGAAAGGTATTGCCCGTTCTTTTGTTTACTGGCCAGGTATAGACAATGATATCGAAGCCGCAGCCAGATCTTGTTCAAATTGTGCCAAAAACGCACATGCTCCACCGAAGTTTAGAACTCATCACTGGGAGTACCCAAAGGCTCCATGGGAACGTATCCACATAGACTACGCTGGACCTGTCGCTGGATCAATGCTCTTAATCGTCGTAGATGCATACAGCAAATGGCTCGAGGTGGCTATCACAAAGTCAACAACTTCCAAGGCTACGATCGAGATACTCGACAACTTATTTTCAAGGTACGGAGTTCCATTAACAGTCGTCTCAGACAATGGAAGGCAGTTTGTTTCTGAAGAATTTAAAGATTTTCTCAAATCTTCAGGAGTCAAATATCATAGGCTAACAGCACCGTACCACCCATCTACAAATGGGCAAGCCGAAAGAAGTGTGGGGTCCGTCAATGACTTTGTCGTGCTCATCTAGCGATATCAATAGCAAGCTAAACATGTACCTACAGCATTATAGAAAAGCGCCACACTCGACGACAGAACAAAGTCCTGCGCAACTATTCTTGGGTCGTAATATTCGGACACGCCTCGACCTTGTACGACCAAGTGACTTATACACCAAAATGGTACAAAAACAAAGTGCCTCATTTGAACCAACGTTTAGAGAATTCGAAGCTCTACAGACTGTCTATTTCATGTCTGGCAATGTCCGCATGGACAAATGGGTTCAAGGTAAAATCGTCACAAAACTGGGGGATCTCCACTACGAGATCGAGTACAATGGAAAACGGTACAAAAGACACGTAGACCAGATACGAGCTTTTGAACCAAAAGAAAAATCAAAAACCTGTTCAGAACCAGAAACTGACTCAACTCCATCCACAAACAACGTGAGGAGGAAAATTCGTTTCTTTGACTCCACTCCTCAATGTCTAGAAAATAATAATCCACCAGAAAACCAAATGGAGGACGCCAATAACGTGGCACATCAAGCAGATGAACAAAATATACAAATAAATGAACAAGATGATAATCAACTAATAGTCGAGCCAGAAGAACAAGTCGTTCGTCGCTCAACAAGACAACGTCGTTATCCAAAAAGGCTAAATGCCAATCCAAGAAGGAAGACCTACTATTAATCTCTTATCATCTTCAACTATATGTAATTAAAAAAAAAAATTGTATTTTTTTTACCTTTATGCAAGGGAGGAAATGTTATGTATGAGAATCCCTTCCATTGTTTTTACATTTGGCATTATTAATTGATGCGCAAGTCATTCTCGTCTATTCCTTTTTCTCCTATTCTCATACTATACTATCTCCAGTCAGTCGTATATGTATACTCAAAAAGTCATCGACGCGTATAATGCGTTATCGACTAATATTATTATTATGTATTGATTTAGTTATTTATTTTATTAAATGATTTTGTATATAATAAATAAAGTGTAATTATTTTATCCTTATACACAACATCTATCATAACCAAAATGGCCAAAAATTTCAGAGAATATTCTTCAAACATTAATAAATAATCTCTGAAATTTTGGTGGATGATATTGGCTTCTATCCGTTTTTATACATTCCCAAAAAAGCCTTATTCTTCACGCATTTTGTGTATTAAAGTGGACCTATTTTTGGACTTTGTGGAAAAACTTTGCTCCCCGGTTTTTTTTTGAAGTTTTGGTCATAAAAAGTTCCCAGTTTCAAGGATTTTGCTTTTGCGTTGCAAAAACACGTGCTTGTAAGCACCTCAATTTTCCCATTTAAATAACATAGGAATTTTGACTTTTCAGCTTTCTAATTTTTTACAAAGCTTGCAGAATGTTTTGAAAAGCTACTAATCGATAGAAAGTACTATTTAAATATATAAAAAATGATACCCAACCTCAAGTAGCCAAAAAAAATATTTTTGAAACGATTTTACCGGTAATAAACGAAAAAACAGTACTCCATGGCTTCATGTAATTTAAATGGAGTACTTTTTTTTCGTTTATTACCGATAAAATCGTTTTAAAAATAGTTTTTTTGGCTACTTGAGGTTGGGTATCATTTTTTATATATTTAAATAGTACTTTCCATCGATTAGTAGCTTTTCAAAACATTCTGCAAGCTTTGTAAAAAATTAGAAAGCTGAAAAGTCAAAATTCCTATGTTATTTAAATGGGAAAATTGAGGTGCTTACAAGCACGTGTTTTTGCAACGCAAAAGCAAAATCCTTGGAACTGGGAACTTTTTATGACCAAAACTTCACAAAAAACCCAGGGAGCAAAGTTTTTCCACAAAGTCCAAAAATAGGTCCACTTTAATACACAAAATACGTGAAGAATAAGGCTTTTTTGGGAATGTATAAAAACGGATAGAAGCCAATATCATCCACCAAAATTTCAGAGATTATTTATTAATGTTTGAAGAATATTCTCTGAAATTTTTGGCCATTTTGGTTATGATAGAAAAAAGTTATAGTAATTTGAAAACGCAAAAAAATCAAAATTTCCGAAAAACGACCAATCTAAAATACGCATAACTCCGGATAAAATAAGCCGTTTTCAATTTTGTAGGTTGCATTCGAAAGGTCTTGAGTAGTAAAAAATTTTGCGACTAACCGAAAGTAGTTATATAAAGATTTCCAGATTTGGCACCAATTTGAAATTCCTGTTTTTTTTCGTTTCAGTCATCTAACATTTTTTATCGCTAAATAAAATCTACGTAATAAAAGTGTCTATAAATTTTTTTGGTGAATTCTGAAGCTTATACCAAAAAAATGCGACCAACCGGAAGTAATTTGACTGAAAAATAAGGGAATGGCGAAATTTTGAAAATAGGCTAAAATAGGTCATTTTTTGGACCTTTTGGAGGTCATAACTTGGCCCCATATTGTTCTAGAGGGCTAAAAATTTGGCTAGGAGAATTTTTTATAACCCCAAACATAATCTAAAAATTTAAGCCCAATCGGTGACATGCGTGCGTCCACTTTTGTATGAAAAGTAATGGATACACCCATGTATATGTTAGCGTGAAAGTATATAATTCGGTGTTATATATAATCCCTAGTGGTTATATATAATCACAATCGTGAGCCGTGAGTTTAAATAAGAAAGTAAAATAAAGTTGAATTATTTACTTTCCCTAGGGTTCATATATAATCACAGGTAGGCACCCGTGAATTTAAATAATTCAATTTTCAAGGCCGTGAAAGTAAATAATATAATCTGAATTATTTAATTTAGTTATTTAACATTATTTTGAATAAAAGTATCGACGCTCAAAATTTTTATTTATTATTTTTAAATTTGTAAACAAATAGATAGGTTTATACATTGTTTTGATTTTAAATTATATAATTATAATATTGTATAGTTTTGAATAAATATAAAAGTTTAGTTTATCTTTGGACGCTGGCAAAGAAATTTTAATTTGTAAATTTTAATTTGTTTAATTATTTACGTGTGTTAAAAAATATGAATATGAATAAGGAAAATGTTGAATTTAGTGACGAAATTTATAAAAATATGTTAAAATTGACTAAAAATATCTTTAAAAAATTTTTAAGAATATGTTAAAATTGACTAAAAAAAAGCCTTTTATTTTTAAATAATAAATATTTACTTTTTTTTATCATAATTTAACTCATTTTTTATTTTATTTACATTCACTGTGATGCATGTGTACGGGAATTTGAATAATTAATTTTATTTTATACATCCACGGGTAAGTCCCCGTGAATTTATATAATTCGATAGAATGGTACGGGATTATATATAATCACTAGGGAATGTATATAATTTAGAATGATTTATTTTGAATTATTCACATCCACTAAAAGCTATCGGGGTTATATATAACCACTAGGGATTATATATAATCCCGGAATTATATACTTTCACGCTAACATATATATGTATGGGTGGTTCCAGTACTTTTCGTACAGATTAGGGCGCACTTATGTTATTGATTGAGCTCAAATTTTAGTGAATAGTTTGGGGTTACAAAAAAGTCACTCAGCCCTCTAGCACCTCATGGGGCTTAAATATGTCCGTTTAAAGGTTTAAAAATAGCCTAATTTAGCCCTTTTTTAAAATTACTTAATTTTATTAAAAAAGCTGATATTCAAAATAATACCGTGGCTTAAGATCAACTAAAAAATACTTCTGGTTGGTTGAAATTTTTTTGTTTACTCAAGACCTTTCAAATGCAATCCTAAAATTTAAAATCGGTGGATTTAAACCGGAGATATTTTGATTTTAGTGGCGGCTATTTTTGAAAAATGCGTTTTTTTTACATTTTTCGTCACCTGGCATTTTTTTTTGTGCTTTAAAATGTCTGAAACTTTCAGGAAAATAATTTTAATTTCAAAAAGAAAAAAGAATTTGCATAAAAATAAATTAAAATTTATAAAATTGCCAAAAAAAAAAAATTATAATTTTATCAATTTCAATTTTTATTTTATTTTTATGCAAATTCTTTTTTCTTTTTTTTATACAGCATCACAGAGATGATCAAAATTATTTAAAAAAGAGGGTCTATACTAAAATTTCCCGAGGAATCCAAAAATCGAGTCAGAATATTGATTAGATTACAGGAAATACCGGAAAATGGAAAGGTTGAATTTAGATGAGTCAAAAAAGAGCTTTAAAGGCAAATAAGCAAAGCAATTTTGTATGAAAGAGCTTGGCCGTATAAGATAGGCAAATTTGCACTCACCCTGTATAGCTAATTTCAATTAAGCATGTGTTTAGGTATCAAAAAAGAAAATTTTTCGCGTTGGTTTTAGCCCTCTAGCCCTTTTCTGTTGCCCACTACCTCAAAAAACGTCTAAAAATCGACATTTTTTTTTCACATATTTTCATAATAACACAACTTTTCGCCATGTTAACCTTTTTAGACCTAACTGGGCTTATTCGACGGGGAATCTAACGTACTTTTTGGGAATATTTTTTGCGCGCCCTCCACGGCCCTTCTCCCTCCACCAGACGCTTAAAACTAGATTATCCAACAGTCAAAAAATTAAAAAAAACGATTTTTTTCGAGCACGTTCGGAGGTTTGCAAAAACTTTTTTTTTTCTTATGTATATTTTTTATTAAGCATTACTCTAGTGGTCATAATTTTTAATTATAGGTGGTGGAACATGCCGAAAAATCGGAAAACCCGCTTTTTTCTTATTTTTTTCTTTCATCTTTATAGCAACATAACTTTTTGCCATGTTAACCTTTTTAGACCTAACTGGGCTTATTCGACGGGGAATCTAACGTACTTTTTGGGAATATTTTTTGCGCGCCCTCTACGGCCCTTCTCCCTCCACCAGACGCTTCAAACTATATTTTCCAACAGTCAAAAAATTAAAAAAAACGTTTTTTTTTCGAGCACGTTCGGAGGTTTGCAAAAATTTTTTTTTTCTTATGTATATTTTTTGTTGAACATTACCCTAGTGATCATAATTTTTAATTATAGAAGGTGAAACATGCCGAAAAATCAAAAAAACCATTTTTTTCTTATTTTTTTCTTTCGTCTACATAACAACATAACTCTTCGCCATGTTAACCTTTTTGGACCTACTTGGGCTTGTTCGATGGGGAATCTAACGTACTTTTTGGAAATATTTTTTTTGCGCCCTCCACGGCTCTCCTTCCTCCACCAGACGCTAAAAACTAGATTTTCAAAAAATCAAAAAATCGAAAAAACTATTTTTTCTTATATTCTTCTTTCATATTTTTAATATTACATAACTCTTCAGCATTTTAACCTTTTTCGACCTACCTGACCTTGTTTGATGGGGAATCTAACGCATTTTTCGAAAACATTTTTATTCCTCGTACCTCCCATCCCCCTCTTTCCCCCCACTAGACGCTTACAACTTTACTTTAGAAAAGTCAAAAAATTAAAAAATCCGATATTTTCCTAGCACTTTAAAAGTCACGGTAAATAATTTTTTTTCTAATGTATATTTTTTGTAGAAGATTACCGTACTGGTCATAATTTTTTACTATAGGTAGTGGAACATGCCTAAAATGATTTGAAGATTAATTAAGAATTAGCAGTTTTGAATATTATAGACGAAACACGCTTTAAAAGACACGTCAAAAAATTTTTTTCTATATGTATTTTTTTTGATGAGCATTACCGTAATGGTCATAATTTATCATTATAGGTGGTGGAACAAGACCAAAAAACGTTTACACTCAGATAAAAATATGGAATGGTCTTAATCCACGCTCAACCGACTATTTTTTTGACGATGATTAGGAATACGATAATACTGATAATTAAATATATTTATATTTACAAACATTTTTATTTAATTTTATTAATGGTGGTTTATTTTATTCTGTAATTATATACATTTTTTAATACTGATTTCATAAGAATGATCATTTTCAAAAGTATGTAGATTTAAGAACCGATAATATGTAAAAATTATTAAAATTTAGTGCATTGAAACAAAATAAAATTATATATTGTTTAGTCTATACTATATTCAATACTGCTAATTATTAATTAATCTTCAAATCACTTTAGGAATGTTCCACTACCTGTAGTAAAAAATTATGACCAGTACGGTAATGTTCAACAATAAATATACATAAAAAAAAAATATTTTCCGAAAAATGAGCTTAGATTCCCCTTCAAACAAGGCCAGGTAAATCAAAAATGGTTAAAATGTTCAAGAGTTATGTAATATTAAAAATATGAAAGAAGAAAATAAGAATAAATGGTTTTTTCGATTTTTTGGCATGTTTCACCACCTATAATGAAAAATTATGACCAGTTCGGTAATGCTTAACAAAGATTACACATAAGAAAAATAAAATATTCTGAAGCTCTGAACATGCTAAAAAAAAATCGTTTTTTTCAATTTTTTGACTTTTTGAAAATCTAGTTTTAAGCATCTGGTGGAGGGAGAAGGGCCGTGGAGGGCGCGAAAAAAATATTTCCAAAAAGTACGTTAGATTCCCCATCGAACAAGCCTAAGTAGGTCCAAAAAGGTTAACATGGCGAAGAGTTATGTTGTTATGTAGACGAAAGAAAAAAACAAGAAAAAAATGGTTTTTCCGATTTTTCGGCATGTTCTAACACCTATAATTAAAAATTATGACCACTAGGGTAATGTTTAACAAAAAATATACATAAGAAAAAAAAAAGTTTTTGCAAACCTCCGAACGTGCTCGAAAAAAATCGTTTTTTTTAATTATTTGACTGTTGGAAAATCTAGTTTTAAGCGTCTGGTGGAGGGAGAAGGGCCGTGGAGGGCGCACAAAAAATATTCCCAAAAAGTACGTTAGATTCCCCGTCGAATAAGCCCAGTTAGGTCTAAAAATTTTAACATGGCGAAAAGTTATGTTGCTATAAAGATGAAAGAAAAAAATAAGAAAAAAACGGTTTTTCCGATTTTCCGGCATGTTCCACCACCTATAATTAAAAATTATGACCACTAGGGTAATGTTCAATAAAAAATATACATAAGAAAAAAAAAAGTTTTTGCAAACCTCCGAACTTGCTCGAAAAAAATCGTTTTTTTTAATTTTTTGACTGTTGGAAAATCTAGTTTTAAGCGTCTGGTGGAGGGAGAAGGGCCGTGGAGGGCGCGCAAAAAATATTCCCAAAAAGTACGTTAGATTCCCCGTCGAATAAGCCCAGTTAGGTCTAAAAAGGTTAATATGGCGAAAAGTTGTGTTATTATGAAAATATGTGAAAAAAAAATGTCGATTTTTAGACGTTTTTTGAGGTAGCGGGCAACAGAAAAGGGCTAGAGGGCTAAAACCAACGCGCAAATTTTCTTTTTTGATACCTAAACACATGCTTAATTGAAATTAGCTATACAGGGTGAGTGCAAATTCGCCTATCTTATACGGCCAAGCTCTTTGTAGTACATATATTGAACTTATTTTCCTGAAAGTTTCAGACATTTTAAAGTACAAAAAAAAATTCCAGGTGACGAAGAATGTCAAAAAAACGCATTTTTCAAAAATAGCCACCACTAAAATCAAAATATCTCCGGTTTAAATCCACCGATTTTAAATTTTAGGATCGCATTTGAAAAGTCTTGAGTAGACGAAAAAATTGCAACCAACCAAAAGTATTTTTTAGTTGATCTCTGTAGCCACGGTATTATTTTGAAAATCAGCTTTTTCAATAAAATTCATTTTACTTTTATCAATGCCAAAAAAAGTTGACACTGTGGAATTAGCTAAAAATTTTTTCAAGAAATGTAAACTCTCTGGCTGTTAAAATGCGACCAGTAGGATGAAATTTTAAGTAAATTCAAAGAAATGGCGTAATTTTGAAAATTGGCCAAATCAGGCTTTTTTTTGACCTTTAAACGGCCATATTTCGGTCCAATTAGGTGCTAGAGGGCTAAAAATTTGGCTGAGGGACTTTTTTACTACCCCAAACTATACCCTAAAATTTGAGGTTAATCGGTGACATGAGTGCGCCCTAATCTGTACGAAAAGTACTAGAACCACCCATATATATCTTAATCTTAATACTATATGTATTTAAAAATTTATTTGCTTGTTTGTCTGTCTGCCTGTACCCTAATCACTCAAAAACCGACGAACCGATTGGGATGAAACCGGTGTCAAAATGAAGAAAAAAAATCTGTGGGTGACATAGGCCCTATATTTTCTGATTAGCTAACGTAATTTTTGAGATATTTAGTTTTTAATGTATTCAAAATTGATAAAATTTTTAAAAATTTTGAAATAAATTATAATATCTTAAGACTATTGACAAATTTTACGGTCACAAGTTTGTAGTATTCGACTCGGGACCAATTTTTACGTACTCTCCTAAATTTTTATTTAAAACAGAGGTATTTTTAAAATTTTATACAATATTTTTGAAGCTGGTAAAAAAAATTTTTTTCATTTTTTAATTTTTTATGGTTTTCTTCATTTTGACACCGGTTTCATGCTAATCGGTTCGGCGGTTCTTGAGTGATTAGGGTTCAGACAGACAGACAAACAAACAAGTAAATTTTCAAATATAATTTAATAATAAATAGTATTAAGATATTCAGGCCGTTAATTAATTATGAAAAATGCTTTATTTTGCAAATTTTGTAAATTAATTTTCAAATTTTCAACTTTTTTTTACAAAACTTGTAAAAAATTTTTACCAAAAATTGAAAAATATCGAGACCATCGAAAAATTTTAGTATCACACTTTCTAATATTCGATTTGGCACCAATTTTTGCGTATCCTCTTGAATTTTTATTCAAAAAGGAGTTATCTTTACAAATTTATAAAACATTTTTTAATATAGTTAAAAAATTTTTTTTCATTTTGGTTCCTCATAGAGGAACCTTTGTGATAGATGAAATTTTGATTTTTGATTTTTTGGCATATAAGCACGTTTTGGGACCTCAGGAAGCTAAAAAACCGGTTTTTAAAAAAAGTATGTATGTGTGTGTGTGTGTGTGTGTGTGTGTGTGTGTGTGTATGTATGTAACCGGTGAAATTTCACAACCATTATGGAATTAAGACCTAATTTTTTTTTCAAAAATTTTTTCATCAAAAAATCTCAAACTACTTTTTTTTTTTTTTAATTTGGATGTAATACCTCATTTATTTCCACGAAAGTACCTATATTTGAAAGTACGATTTTTACTCGATATCTCGAATCTGATAACTAATTTTTTGAAAATTTTTTTCCCAAAATTTTTTTCATAAAAAAATACAAAAAATACCAATTTTTTTTTTCTTTACGGACGCAGTACTTAATTTATTTCTGTGGAAGTACTAGTTTTAGAAATATCGTTTATAGCATTTTTTTGGACCTGATACTTAATTTTTTTAAAATTTTTTTCTCAAAATTTTTGTTGCCAAAAAATACAAAAAATGCCAAAATTTTTTTTTTTTTAGGACGTAATACTTAATTTTTTCTATGAAAGTACGAATATCTGAAAATATTGTAACCGGTGATATTTCACAACCATTATGGAATTAAGACCTAATTTTTTTTTCCAAAATTTTTTCATCAAAAAATCTCAAACTATTTTTTTTTTTTTTTTAATTTGGATGTAATACCTAATTTATTTCCATGAAAGTACTTATATTTGAAAGTACGATTTTTACTCGATATCTCGAATCTGATAACTAATTTTTTGAAAATTTTTTTCTAAAAATTTTTTTCACAAAAAAATACAAAAAAAACTTAATTTTTTTTTATTTTTGGATGTAGTACCTAATTGATTTCTATGAGAGTACTAGTTTTAGAAATATCGTTTATAGTAATTTTTTGGACCTGAAACTTAATTTTTTCCAAAATTTTTTTCTCAAAATTAAAAAATCAAAAAAATTAAAAAATCTGTAATATTTTTTTTTTTTTTTAGTGTAATACTTCCTTTAATTCCATGAAAGTACTAATATTTGAAAATTTTGCAATCGGTGGTATTTAACAACCATTATGGAATTAAGATCTAATTTTTTTTTCAAAAATTTTTTCATCAAGAGGTTTCAAAATACTTTTTTTTTTTTTTAATTTAGGTGTAATATCTCATTTATTTCCATAAAAGTACTTATATTTGAAAGTATGGTTTTTACTCGATATCTCAAATCTGATAATTAATTTTTTGAAAATTTTTTTCACAAAAAAATACAAAGAATACCAAATTTTTTTTTTGTTCGGACGTAGTACCTAATTAATTTCTATGAGAGTAATAGTTTTAGAAAACTTATTCATAGTAATTTTTTGGATCTGATACCGAATTTTTTCAAAATTTTTTTCTCAATATTAATAAAACATAAAAATTAAAAAATCTGTAATATTGTTTTTTTTTTAAGTGTAATACCTAGTTTATTGAAAATTTTTTTCTAAAAATTTGTTAAATAAAAAACATTAAATCACAGCAACATTTTTTTTCTTATAAAATACGGTATTTAACTTTTTTTTTATGAAATACTGATATCTCAAATTATAATTTTTATTAGATAAAATAGACCATTATAAATATTTTGCTATTGTTAATGAGGAACCATAGTGCCAATCACTTGGCAGCGTTTTTTTATTTATTATGGTATTTTGGATAATTTATTTCTGTGTCTGTATGTATGCGTTTGATAATCAGATTCGAACCAATGAACAGTCAAAATGAAGTGTCAAAATATAAAATTTTATTTTATCATTTCTTTCATTGTTTTTAATATAATTTTTTGAATTTTTTTTCTTTTGTTTCGACTATTTTTTTAATTTGATTTTGTAAATTTTAATTAATTTTACCTATGATTTCCTCAACTAATGTGTTAGTTAATTTATTTCCTAAATGGGCTAAGGTTAATTTTTGATTCAAGATGCTTCTTTTTTTAGATATAATTTTATTTCAAATTTAAGCAATAATGTTTGAGATTTTTTTAGTACTAACTGACGATCGGATATTCGCTTAGAAAACGCGTAAAAAACGCTGCCTAATAATTGGCACTATAGTTCCTCATTAGCGATGACAAAATGTTCTTAATGGTCTATTTTACCTAACAAAGTACAATGTCATAAGAAAAACTAAGAATTATCTTTGAATGATCTTTTTCTCGATACTGTTAAAAATTAGGTTTTACATAAAAAAAAGAAGATTTTTCTACACTAGTACATACTCTTCTTTTATGATAATTATGTCTGCTAGACCGTTTTTGGATTTGCTGGTGTAGTTATATCTTAAAGAAATAATTACACCAGCTATAGAAATAAAGAAAAAATTTTTGCTATGTTTAAATTGAGGAATAAAAATGATACCTACCCACCTGAAGATGAAGACGTCTTTTTTCACATCCTAAATCACGTCTTTTTTCACATCCTAAAACACGTCCGATTATGAGAATTTCGGACGTGAAAAAAGACGTGATTTAGGATGTGAAAAAAGACGTCCTTATGAATTTTTTGAAATTTTTTAAAAAATTTGTTTTTTTTATTAAATTGGCTTTATTTTTCTATTTGATCATCGATGTAGATTAAAAATCATTAATTTTATTATTTTCTCACTTTTGGTTAAAATTAAACCACTGACAATAATTTTTTGTAATTTTTTGTAACAATTAATAATAGGAACTAAAAATTAAAAATTCTTGAGTACATACATGAAAAAGAGTACGTATATACTTATTTATATTTAACTGTTTATTTATTTCAATTTTAGCGCAGCAATTCGGCAGAAAATTTTTAAATTAAAAGGGTTTTTTTATCGATAAGTAAACTTTTATTCTTTTATTATATTTTTTATTTTAAACTTGAATTACCCTTAAAAAAAAGAGTATTAATTGAGCATGAAAATGAGTAATAGTTACAAAAAACTTAGCTCTAAGTATAAATTTACCCCTCAAAAGACTAAACTTTTTATGTAGCTGAAGTTTCGACCGTTCGATGAACGAAATTTTTTTTTTAGCTCAAATCAGCTAAAAAGTATATATAATAAATAAATATAGTAAAAATTTCAAAAAATTAAATATGGAGCCGATAGAAACAGATAAAAACCAATAAATCAACCACAGTATACAATAAAAAATCATTCTCGCACTTCAAAGGATTTTGAGATCCTTAGATGAGATCTTCACCAACTACTAATTTCTTATGTTGATTGAAATATGTTTTTCAATACTCCAAAAATTTTTGAATATATTCATAGGTGGTAAACTACCTAAAATGCGGCAGCGAATCAAATTACGTAAATATCAAATTTTAGTTTCCAAGCATTTTCAGAACCTTGGCAGGGCATTACCCCGAATTTCTTTTTACGATATTAATCTAATTCCGTGCCAAGACTCCCAAAAAATTTTTGAGCCCATTTAAGGGGATTAAGTTGGTCAAATTAAGTCGATTAAAGATTGGTCATTTTTTGAAAAACAGCTTTTTTAGAATTTCCTGGGATCTGACCCCAACTATTGGTTTCTTATATTGATTTAAATATGTTCCTCAAAACTCAAAAAAATTTTGGACATATTCCCAGGTGGTAAACTACCTCAAATGCGGCTGCGATACAAATTACGTAAATAACGTATTTTAGTTTCCAAGCATTTTCAGAACCTTGGCAAGGCATTACCCCGAATTTCTTTTTACGATATTAATCTAATTCTGTGCCAACACTCCCAAAAAATTTTTAAAAACTTTTTAAGGAGGTTAAGTTGGTCAAATTAAGTCGATTAAAGATTGGTCATTTTTGGAAAATCCGCTTTTCTGAATTTCATGGGATCTCACTCCAACTATTGTTTTCTTATTTTGATTTAAATATGTTCCTCAATACTCAAAAAAAATTTGGACATATTCCTAGGTGGTAAACTACCTAAAATGCGGCTGCGAATAAAATTACATAAATATCGAATTTTAGTTTCCAAGCATTTTCAGAACCTTGGCAGGGCATTACCCCGAATTTCTTTTTACGATATTAATCTAATTCTGTGCCAAGACTCCCAAAAAATTTATGAGCCCATTTTAAGGGGGTTTAGTTGGTCAAATTAAGTCGATTAAAGATTGCTCATTTTTTGAAAAACAGCTTTTATAGAATTTCCTGGGATCTGACCCCAACTATTAGTTTCTTATATTGATTTAAATATGTTCCATAATACACAAAAAAATTTTGGACATATTCCCAGGTGGTAAACTACCTAAAATGCGGCTGCGATTCAAATTACGTAAATATCGTATTTTAGTTTCCAAGCATTTTCAGAACCTTGGCAGGACATTACCTCGAATTTCTTTTTACCATATTAATCTAATTCTGTGCCAAGACTCCCAAAAAATTTTTGAGCCCATTTTAAGGGGGTTAAGTTGGTCAAATTAAGTCCATTAAAGATTGGTAACTAAAATACGATATTTACGTAATTTGTATCGCAACCGCATTTGAGGTAGTAAATTACCTAGGCATATGTCCAAAATTCTTTTGAGTAATGAGAAACATGTTTCAATCAACACAAGAAAACAATAGATAGGGCCAGATCCCATGAAATTCTGAAAAAGCTTTTTTTCTAAAAATGACAAATTATTAATCGTTTTAATTTGACCAACTTAACCCCCTTAAAATAAGCTCAAAAATTTTTTAGGAGTCTTGGCACAGAATTAGATTAATATCGTAAAAAGAAATTCGGGATAATGCCCTGCCAAGGTTCTGAAAATGCTTGGAAACTAAAATACGATATTTACGTAATTTGAATCGCAGCCGCATTTTAGGTAGTTTACCACCTGGGAATATGTCCAAAATTTTTTTGAGTATTATGGAACATATTTAAATCAATATAAGGAACCAATAGTTGGGGTCAGATCCCAGGAAATTCTATAAAAGCTGTTTTTCAAAAAATGACCAATCTTTAATCGACTTAATTTGACCAACTTAACCCCCTTAAAATGGGCTCAAAGATTTTTTGGGAGTCTTGGCACGGAATTAGATAAATATCGTAAAAAGAAATTCGGGGTAATGCCTTGCCAAGGTTCTTAAAATGCTTGGAAACTATAATACGATATTTACGTAATTTGAATCGCAGCCGCATTTTAGGTAGTTTACCACCTAAGAATTTGTCCAAAATTTTTTTGAGTATTGAGGAACATATTTAAATCAATATAAGAAACCAATAGTTGGGGTCAGATCTCAGGAAAGTCTAAAAAAGCTGTTTTTCAAAAAATGACCAATCTTTAATCGACTTAATTTGACCAACTTAACCCCCATAAAAAGGCCTCAAAGATTTTTTGGGAGTCTTGGCACGGAATTAGATAAATATCTTTAAAAGAAATTCGGGGTAATGCCCTGCCAAGGTTCTGAAAATGCTTGGAAACTAAAATTCGATATTTATGTAATTTTATTCGCAGCCGCATTTTAGGTAGTTTATCACCTAGGAATATGTCCAAATTTTTTTTGAGTATTGAGGAACATATTTAAATCAAAATAAGAAAACAATAGTTGGAGTGAGATCCCATGAAATTCAAAAAAACGGATTTTCCAAAAATGACCAATCTTTAATCGACTTAATTTGACCAACTTAACCCCCTTAAAAAGGTCTCAAAAATTTTTTGGGAGTCTTGGCACAGAATTAGATTAATATCGTAAAAAGAAATTCGGGGTAATGCCTTGCCAAGGTTCTGAAAATGCTTGGAAACTATAATACGATATTTACGTAATTTGAATCGCAGCCGCATTTTAGGTAGTTTACCACCTAGGAATATGTCCAAATTTTTTTTGAGTATTGAGGAACATATTTAAATCAAAATAAGAAAACAATAGTTGGAGTGAGATCCCATGAAATTCAGAAAAGCGGATTTTCCAAAAATGACCATTCTTTAATCGACTTAATTTGACCAACTTAACCCCCTTAAAAAGTTCTTAAAAATTTTTTTGGAGTCTTGGCACAGAATTAGATTAATATCGTAAAAAGAAATTCGGGGTAATGCCTTGCCAAGGTTCTGAAAATGCTTGGAAACTAAAATACTTTATTTACGTAATTTGTATCGCAGCCGCATTTGAGGTAGTTTACCACCTGGAAATATGTCCAAAATTTTTTTGAGTTTTGAGGAACATATTTAAATCAAAATAAGAAACCAATAGTTGGAAAGAGATCCCATGAAATTCAGAAAAGCGGATTTTCCAAAAATGACCAATCTTTAATCGACTTAATTTGACCAACTTAACCCCCTTAAAAAGTTCTCAAAAATTTTTTGGGAGTCTTGGCACAGAATTAGATTAATATCATAAAAAGAAATTCGGGGTAATGCCTTGCCAAGGTTCTGAAAATGCTTGGAAACTAAAATACTTTATTTACGTAATGTGTATCGCAACCGCATTTGAGGTAGTTTACCACCTGGGAATATCTCCAAAATTTTTTTGAGTTTTGAGGAACATATTTAAATCAAAATAAGAAACCAATAGTTGGAGTGAGATCCCATGAAATTCAGAAAAGCGGATTTTCCAAAAATGACCAATCTTTAATCGACTTAATTTAACCAACCTAACACCTTTAAAATGAGCTCAAAAATTTTTTTTGAAGTCTTGGCACAGAATTAGATTAATATCGTAAAAAGAAATTTGGGGTAATGTCCTGCCAAGGTTCTGAAAATGCTTGAAAACTAAAGTTCGATATTTATGTAATTTGATTCGCAACCGCATTTGAGGCAGTTTATTACATAGGCATATGTCCAAAATTCTTTTGAGTAATTTGAAACATATTTCAATCAACACAAGAAAACAATAGATGGGGCCAGATCCCATGAAATTCTGAAAAAGCTTTTTTTCTAAAAATGACAAATTATTAATCGTTTTAATTTGACCAACTTAACCCCCTTAAAATGGGCTCAAAAATTTTTAAGGAGTCTTGGCACAGAATTAGAATAATATCGTAAAAAGAAATTCGGGGTAATGCCTTGCCAAGGTTCTGAAAATGCTTGGAAACTAAAATACTTTATTTACGTAATTTGTATCGCAGCCACATTTTAGGTAGTTTACCACCTGGGAATATGTCTAAAATGTTTTTGACTATTGAGGAACGTATTTTAATCAATATAAGAAACCAATAGTTGGGGGCAGATCCCAGGAAATTTTAAAAAAGCTGTTTTTCCAAAAATGACCAATCTTTAATCGACTTAATTTGACCAACTTAACCCCCTTAAAATGGGCTCAAAAATTTTTTGGGCGTCTTGGCTCTGAATTAGATTAGTATCGTAAAAAGAAATTCGGGGTAATGCCCTGCCAAGGTTCTGAAAATGCTTGGAAACTATAATACGATATTTACGTAATTTTTATCGCAGCCGCATTTGAGGTAGTTTTTCACCTAGAAATATGTCCAAAACTTTTTTGATTATTGAGGAACATACTTAAATCTACATAAGAAACCAATAGTTGGGGTAAGATCCCATGAAATTCTAAAAAAGCTGTTTTTCCAAAAATGATAAATCTTTAATCGACTTAATTTAACCAACCTAACCCCTTTAAAATGAGCTCAAAAATTTTTTGGAAGTCTTGGCACAGAATTAGATTAATATCGTAAAAGGAAATTTGGGGTAATGTCCTGCCAAGGTTCTGAAAATGCTTGAAAACTAAAGTTCGATATTTATGTAATTTGATTCGCAACCGCATTTGAGGCAGTTAATTACCTAGGCATATGTCCAAAATTCTTTTGAGTAATTTGAAACATGTTTCAATCAACACAAGAAAACAATAGATGGGGCCGGATCCCATGAAATTCTAAAAAAGCTTTTTTTCTAAAAATGACAAATTATTAATCGTTTTAATTTGACTAACTTAACCCCCTTAAAATGGGCTCAAAAATTTTTTAGGCGTCTCGGCACAGAATTAGATTAATATCGTAAAAAGAAATTCGGGGTAATGCCCTGCCAAGGTTCTGAAAATGCTTGGAAACTAAAATTCGATATTTATGTAATTTTATTCGCAGCCGCATTTAAGATCGTTTACCACCTAGGAATATGTACAAATTTTTTTTGAGTATTGAGGAACATATTTAAATCAAAATAAGAAACCAATAGTTGGAGTGAGATTCCATGAAATTCAAAAAAAAGGATTTTCCAAAAATGACCAATCTTTAATCGACTTAATTTGACCAACTTAACCCCCTTAAAATGGTCTCAAAAATTTTTTGGGAGTCTTGGCACAGAATTAGATTAATCTCGTAAAAAGAAATTCGGGGTAATGCCTTGCCAAGGATCTTAAAATGCTTGGAAACTATAATACGATATTTACGTAATCTGAATCGCAGCCGCATTTTAGGTAGTTTACCACCTGGGAATATGTCTAAAATTTTTTTGACTATTGAGGAACGTATTTTAATCAATATAAGAAACCAATAGTTGGGGTCAGATCCCAGGAAATTTTAAAAAAGCTGTTTTTCCAAAAATGACCAATCTTTAATCGACTTAATTTGACCAACTTAACCCCCTTAAAATGGGCTCAAAAATTTTTTGGGAGTCTTGGCACTGAATTAGATTAGTATCGTAAAAAGAAATTCGGGGTAATGCCCTGCCAAGGTTTTGAAAATGCTTGGAAACTATAATACGATATTTACGTAATTTTTATCGCAGCCGCATTTGAGGTAGTTTTTCACCTAGAAATATGTCCAAAACCTTTTTTTATTATTGAGGAACATACTTAAATCAACATAAGAAACCAATAGTTGGGGTAAGATCCCATGGAATTCTAAAAAAGCTGTTTTTCCAAAAATGATAAATCTTTAATCGACTTAATTTAACCAACCTAACCCCTTTAAGATGAGCTCAAAAATTTTTTGGAAGTCTTGGCACAGAATTAGATTAATATCGTAAAAGGAAATTTGGGGTAATGTCCTGCCAAGGTTCTGAAAATGCTTGAAAACTAAAGTTCGATATTTATGTAAATTGATTCGCAACCGCATTTGAGGCAGTTTATTACCTAGGCATATGTCCAAAATTCTTTTGAGTAATTTGAAACATGTTTCAATCAACACAAGAAAACAATAGATGGGGCCGGATCCCATGAAATTCTAAAAAAGCTTTTTTTCTAAAAATGACAAATTATTAATCGTTTTAATTTGACTAACTTAACCCCCTTAAAATGGGCTCAAAAATTTTTTAGGCGTCTTGGCACAGAATTAGATTAATATCGTAAAAAGAAATTCGGGGTAATGCCCTGCCAAGGTTCTGAAAATGCTTGGAAACTAAAATTCGATATTTATGTAATTTTATTCGCAGCCGCATTTAAGATCGTTTACCACCTAGGAATATGTACAAATTTTTTTTGAGTATTGAGGAACATATTTAAATCAAAATAAGAAACCAATAGTTGGAGTGAGATTCCATGAAATTCAAAAAAAAGGATTTTCCAAAAATGACCAATCTTTAATCGACTTAATTTGACCAACTTAACCCCCTTAAAATGGTCTCAAAAATTTTTTGGGAGTCTTGGCACAGAATTAGATTAATCTCGTAAAAAGAAATTCGGGGTAATGCCTTGCCAAGGTTCTTAAAATGCTTGGAAACTATAATACGATATTTACGTTATTTGATTCGCAGCCGCATTTTAGGTAGTTTACCACCTGGGAATATGTCCAAAATTTTTTTGAGTATTGAGGAACATATTTAAATCAATATAAGAGACCAATAGTTGGGGTCAGATCTCAGGAAATTCTAAAAAAGCTGTTTTTCAAAAAATTACCAATCTTTAATCGACTTAATTTGACCAACTTAACCCTCTTAAAATGGGCTCAAAAATTTTTTGGGAGTCTTGGCACAGAATTAGATAAATATCGTAAAAAGAAATTCGGAGTAATGCCCTGCCAAGGTTCTGAAAATGCTTGGAAACTAAAATTCGATATTTATGTAATTTTATTCGCAGCCGCATTTAAGATCGTTTACCACCTAGGAATATGTACAAATTTTTTTTGAGTATTGAGGAACATATTTAAATCAAAATAAGAAACCAATAGTTGGAGTGAGATTCCATGAAATTCAAAAAAAAGGATTTTCCAAAAATGACCAATCTTTAATCGACTTAATTTGACCAACTTAACCCCCTTAAAATGGTCTCAAAAATTTTTTGGGAGTCTTGGCACAGAATTAGATTAATCTCGTAAAAAGAAATTCGGGGTAATGCCTTGCCAAGGTTCTTAAAATGCTTGGAAACTATAATACGATATTTACGTTATTTGATTCGCAGCCGCATTTTAGGTAGTTTACCACCTGGGAATATGTCCAAAATTTTTTTGAGTATTGAGGAACATATTTAAATCAATATAAGAGACCAATAGTTGGGGTCAGATCTCAGGAAATTCTAAAAAAGCTGTTTTTCAAAAAATTACCAATCTTTAATCGACTTAATTTGACCAACTTAACCCTCTTAAATTGGGCTCAAAAATTTTTTGGGAGTCTTGGCACAGAATTAGATAAATATCATAAAAAGAAATTCGGAGTAATGCCCTGCCAAGGTTCTGAAAATGCTTGGAAACTAAAATTCGATATTTATGTAATTTTATTCGCAGCCGCATTTTAGGTAGTTTACCACCTAGGAATATGTCCAAATTTTTTTTGAGTTTTGAGGAACATATTTAAATCCAAATAAGAAAACAATAGTTGGAGTGAGATCCCATGAAATTAAAAAAAACGGATTTTCCAAAAATGACCAATCTTTAATCGACTTAATTTGACCAACTTCACCCCCTTAAAAAGGTCTCAAAAATTTTTTGGGAGTGTTGGCACAGAATTAGATTAATATCGTAAAAAGAAATTCGGGGTAATGCCTTGCCAAGGTTCTGAAAATGCTTGGAAACTATAATACGATATTTACGTAATTTGAATCGCAGCCGCATTTTAGGTAGTTTACCACCTGGGAATATGTCTAAAATTTTTTTGACTATTGAGGAACGTATTTTAATCAATATAAGAAACCAATAGTTGGGGTCAGATCCCAGGAAATTTTAAAAAAGCTGTTTTTCCAAAAATGACCAATCTTTAATCGACTTAATTTGACCAACTTAACCCCCTTAAAATGGGCTCAAAAATTTTTTGGGAGTCTTGGCACTGAATTAGATTAGTATCGTAAAAAGAAATTCGGGGTAATGCCCTGCCAAGGTTCTGAAAATGCTTGGAAACTAAAATACGTTATTTACGTAATTTGTATCGCAGCCGCATTTGAGGTAGTTTACCACCTGGGAATATGTCCAAAATTTTTTTGAGTTTTGAGGAACATATTTAAATCAATATAAGAAACCAATAGTTGGGGTCAGATCCCAGGAAATTCTAAAAAAGCTGTTTTTCAAAAAATGACCAATCTTTAATCGACTTAATTTGACCAACTTAACCCTCTTAAAAAGGGCTCAAAAATTTTTTGGGAGTCTTGGCACAGAATTAGATTAATATCGTAAAAAGAAATTCGGGGTAATGCCCTTCCAAGGTTCTGAAAATGCTTGGAAACTAAAATTTGATATTTACGTAATTTGATTCGCAGCCGCATTTTAGGTAGTTTACCACCTATGAATATATTCAAAATTTTTTTAAGTATTGAAAAACATATTTCAATCAACATAAGAAATTAGTAGTTGGTGAAGATCTCATCTAAGGATCTCAAAATCCTTTGAAGTGCGAGAATGATTTTTTATTGTATATTGTAGTTGATTTATTGGTTTTTATCTGTTTCTATCGGCTCCATATTTAATTTTTTGAAATTTTTACTATATTTATTTATTATATATACTTTTTAGCTGATTTGAGCTAAAAAAAAAATTTCGTTCATCGAACGGTCGAAACTTCAGCTACATAACTTTTTCGGGAATTGTAATTTTTTTACTTTTAATTTTTATTTTTTTAATTGTAAAAGTTTTTTTTAGAAATTTGCATACTTTAAAATTTGGCTCTTAATTTAAAATTTTTTTTTTTAAATATTGTAAAATAATTATTTTTATTATTATAAAAAACTTTGGATATCAAGGAATCGGGTCAAATAAGGAATACAATTAAATTAATGAAAAAATAACAATTTTTATTAAAAACAAAAAAATGTAATACAATTTTATGTCTTGATGCGATTCCAAATAACTTTTATTAATTTTTGTTGAATGAAATAGTATAATCGAGTGGCCTTCAAGAAAGCACATTCATGTGACACTTCATCTTTGATCATATAGGTGATATAGGTTGAGTTTTGTCCCTATTCCTTCAAACCTATGTATTACAGAAAATATTCATTCTAGGTTCTATATTGAAAAAAATACTGCTTGCGGAATGCGGAAAATTCGTTAATGGCAAACGGAATTCCGCCAATAAAAAAAATCTTATTATTACTTTTCTTGTCGATTCAAAACTAAGTATTTTATTGCCACTGACAAAGAAAAATTATGAGCAGAATTTGGCCGTAAAATTAAAGAATTTACGCGGGATATCGGGCGTTTTTAACTTTTACAGCCTAAATATTATGGAATTCTGAAAAAAAAAATTTCAGGCTAACATTACATTTTTAACCGAGGGCTTAAAAATAAAGAATTTCTCAGGCCCCACATTAACTGGTATCTGGTGATTCCTTTTTTTTTGGTCCATGTATTTGGTCCAATTATCTTCCAATAGCGGGTCGAAAACACATTTTTTACACCGAAGCGTGATCGAAAAAAACGCGTTTTCTCCTCGCTGACAAAGATATTGTACATTCTTAACCAAGGAATAAAAAAAAAAAAAAGAATGGCCCAGATTGCATGTTAATTACGATAAACTGCGATTTTGGGTATTCTTTTTTGCTCCCATGCATAAAATGCAATTTTTATTTCTTAGTGTGCAAATTTGCCTGATTTAAAAAAAAATTATTTTTGAGGATTGTGCTAAAATTTGTAAATGATAATGGGTTCAAGAAGGGTAAGATGAGCACCTCTACGACGGAAGGCTTGTGTTCAACCCATTATCACATAGCTAAAGTCTCAAATCTCAAGCGCAATCGAATAAAACTCTCCCCACTGACAAAGAAATGGTACATTTCTGACCAAGGGAGCAAAAAAAAAGAATAACTCCGATCGCACGTTAATTATGGCAAATTGCGATTTGCGGTATTTTTTTGTACTCCAAAGGGACCGTACTATTTTTTAATTAGCAAGTTAATTGTTTATATTAATTAGCGCTTCCATTCTAGGACTTTTTGCAACTTGCCAAAATTTAAGTATTTATTGTTTCAAACAAACAGAAAAACAATTTTTCAAAAATTTAATGGCTGGACCTAAAAACTCTACTTATTATAATTGTTTATAATAATTATGGGCTAAATATATATTTTTTGTGTTACTCCACATGTCCAACGTCCTGAGCATTTGGGACTGAGTTAAGATTCAACGGCTTAAAAAACTAATACTAAAATTTTTTTAACCTGGTTATATTTTACAAACAAGTTAGCGCATTTGTACTAGAGTATTTACAACTTGAAATTGTATTTGAATAAGTTTTTTTTTTAACTATATATTTCAAAGATTTTTAAAAACTAATAAAAAAAAACTGATTTGTACTTTACTATTTGTACTTTTCAATGTTTCTGGTTTATTTAGCATCTTAAATTTTTAATTCACTTTCTTAGGGCCCTTTTATAATTTTATTTGATCAACATCAGTCATGATACCAGGTATATAGAAATTTGTTTTGGCAACTGTTTTTTGTAAAAAATAAATGTAACTTATAACCATGATCTTGACCCAGATTTGATGAGTCTTGATGTTGCAGGTACAACTGTAGAGCATCCGATCAGCGCTCTTGCATGAACGGTACAACAAATTATTAGGTCTTTAAATTTTTTAAATGTTTTATTGTAATTGAATTTAACTCTGTACTTGCCTTATTAGCTGTATAACAAAAAATTAGTCCACAATATAAAAAAGTAATAATAAAACATAATTGATAAACTTGATTCCAAATGTATCAAGCAAGGACACTTTCATCTAATACACTAAGTACCTTTAAAAAATATAATCTGCTAAAATCAAAGTACAGTGCTTAATTATTAATTCAGACTAATTAAATTAAATTTTAAATAAAACTATGCAATAAGAATTCCTGTATAACGAATTCATAATTACAACATAAAATTTATTTTATATAATGCTATGACTTATATTATGTAAATCAAAAAAAGATATTATAGTACAAATTTTTTTTTAGATAAACGACTGTTTACTTAACGACATTACTAATAGATTAACGAATTAATACTTACTATATATTTTAAATAATCCAACAAACAATATATAAAATAGATTCTACCTCATATTAATAATAATAAGATTATAATCAATAACTCTATGAATCAACGTTAAGTAAATATTAAACAATATAAAGAAATTCCCCAGTTACCGGGAAGCTCTGTCTGTGGCGAGAAACAGGTGGTATCGGAAATGATCCAGGTTCTACAATGGATCCTGAATCAAGCCAGGGATCTGGTGCGTTGTTGGAACAGATTGCTCGTGAAGAGGATTCAAATATCCTCTTACTAAGCGAGCAATCTTACAACATGAACCACAAATACTGGCTCTCCGATGACACCGACTGCTGCGCCATTTGGCTGTGAGGTAGAGCCCAAACGTCCCTTACCCAAAAAAGGAAAAGGAATTGCTACTTTTTGGCCAAGTGCGGGGAGACAACTTATATAAGTTGCAATCTCTCCGCAAATGACAGCTCGGCAGAGTGGTGGCGTCATCCTCGCTAGAGATTTCAACGCAAGGGCCTTAGAATGGGGCATGCCAACGACCAACCCCAGGGGACGAATGGTGCTCGAAATGGCCACTAGATGCAAACAATTGGTCCAAAATAGAGGCAACAGGCCCACCTACGAAAGAGCGGGATGGGGTGCCTCTAGCAACAGAAGCTGCGTCTGAGTAAAAAAAAGGGGACTGGAGGGTGATAGATGGCTACAATGGTAGCGATCACAATTACATCATGCCCCCTGGGTTGGAACTTTCCAAAGATGGACGAAGAAAGATTCGAGGAGTATCTGTAAATTGAGTAAGCGTCGATCCCCGCTTGTCATGAAGGCACTACAAGTCCCCGCGAGGCTGAAATCTTAGTTAAGAAAGTAACGTCTCTATTACGTGAAGCTTGTGATGCCTCGATGCCTTGCCGAAGGCCCTGGAAAGCGAGAAAACCAGTGTATTGGTGGACTGCCGAAATAGTTGAGCTCCGAAAGGAATGCCACAGGACGCAAAGAGCATGGGACAGACCTGAGGCTGCTGTGCTCTCTCAGGAGCATAAAGACGCCAAACACCTGCTGGCCAAGGCCATCTATCAAAGCAAGGCTTGATGGCTGCGTTCATTACGCAAAGATGTAAACAAGGAGCCTGAGGCCTAGGTTACAAAGTCGTAATGGGCAAGTTGAACCGGGGGTCTGACAACATTATGGACGCGGTGTCGACCGAACGGATCGTCGGTGCTTTCTTCCCTGAAAAGCCCTGAAAGGCCCATCCGGGAAAACCCGGTTGAGGTGATAACCAGGGAGTGCCGCTGTTCAGAGAAGGCGAGATGGTCAAGTCCATCAAGGCCATGAAAAATGGCAAGGCATTGGGGCCGGACGGGATACCAGTGGAAGTGCTCAAAAGAGCGGTGAAAGTAATCCCTGGTATCCTGCTAAGTATGTTCAATGCGTGCTTGGTGGCGGGAGTGTTCCCAAATCAGAGGATGGTGGCACGTCTCGTGCTCTTGAACAAGGGCAAGGGAAGAGCCCCGGACTCTCCATCATCTTACAGACCTTTGTGTATGTTAAGTACCATTGGTAAGGTGATGGAGAGCATGCTCCGGGCAAGGCTTAGAAAAGCAATCGAGGAGGGCGGTGGTCTCTCTGAGGAGCAGCATGGCTTCCGTGCAGGATATTTCACGATAGACGCCATCCGGCTTGTCGTGGATACCGTAGAGGCTGAGAGAGAAAAGCGGCCTGTAATTCGCAAGGACGTCCTTCTGGTAATGCTGGACGTCAAAAACGCTTTCAACTCGGTTAGGTGGGGTTGACATGATCCGGTCTCTCGAGTACGATCTCCGGATACCCAAGTACCTGGGTAACGTAATAAAAGATTACCTACGGGACCGGAGACTGCTCTACGGCACGCTCGATGGCAGCCGTGAAAGGGTTTTAAGTACAGGCATCGCGCAAGGTTCCAGACCTGTGGAATGCCTTTTATGATGGTTTGTTGCGCGCCCACCTCCCGGAAGCAGTTTCCCTGATCGGGTACGCCAATGTAGTTATCGACGACGGTGGAAACCCTCACAGGATCCGAACCAGAACATCGGTGAAATACCTGAAGTTCATCTTGAAAACAAGCTGCCCTTCTGGGAACAATTTCAGAGTTCGTGTGAAAAGGCAGCGTCGGTTGCATCCTCCCTGTCAAGGCTCATTGCCAATATAGGGGGGCCGAAACCAGGAAAGCGAAGGCTCCTGATGTCAATCGTCAACTCTGTCCTGCTCTACGGATCGGAAATCTGGGTGAAGACTACAAAATTTGCCAAGTACAGGCACAAAATATCGCCTGCACAGAGGCAAGCGGTACTTTTTTACAGAAAAAATTCTTTTGACGAAATATTATTTAGGAAAAGAATTTTTAATGTTTCTAACCAAAAATATTCTTACTAAATTAGGTTATATGTAATAACTAATTTAGATATTTGCTTATTTTATATTATTTTAATACTATTTTAACATTATTTTAATGTTAAAATAATATGTATTTTTAAAATAATATTAAAATAATATTAAAATATATAAATTTTGTTATATATAATAACTAATTTAGATGTTTACTTATTTTATATTACTTTAATACTATTTTAATATTATTTTATTCTTCTTACTTTTAAGATAATTTCACCATTTTGACCAATGTTTTCTTTGAAAAGCCACTTTATGCCAACTGTATTCGCATTTAAAGGTGGATTTATCAGTTCCCATGTATAGTTAGATAATATGAATGTGTATTTATTTTCCATAGCTAATTTCCAACCTTCAACATTTTCAGAATTAATAGCTTGTTTAAAGTTTTTTGGTGTAGTAGTATTTATGCTTGGAGATAATGTTGATGCTGCATTATATAGTCATTAAATTTGGCGGGTAATTTGGTGGTCCTTTTTGTTCTTTTCGAAGTGACTTTTTTAATTGTATCATCTGATTTTCTTTTTCTAGTTTTATTAACTGTAAATGTAGGTGGTTTTAAAATGATTTTTGGATTTGAGATGTTTTGAACATTATTGTGATCTTAAAAACTAGAATCTTGGTCTGAGTCATTTAACGATGATGATTGGTCAGTATCAGAATTTAATTTTTCTTGTGTTCTGTTTATCAACGTATTTTGAGGATAAGAGTTTATAGACTGATGTTGAGTAATATTTTGATCAGTATAACTTTGAATTGTATCTGATTCACTGTCAGAATTATATAGATGATTGAAGTTTATATTTTTTCATGGGTCTGTTTCATAGAAAAGAACATCACGACTTTGAAAACATTTTTTTGTCTTTTCATTATACAACCAATGTATTTTGGTGGAGAGTGTAACCAATCATTTTGCAGTTATTAGCTTGGTCATTGAATTTACCTAGAGTGGGTTGGTCATTTTTGGCATAAGCTAGACATCTAAAAATTTTCAGTGAGATATATCTGGTTTCTTGTTGTATTATATTTCAAATGGTATTTTTTTATCCAGTATATCTTTTGGTGATCTGTTAGAAAGATATGCAGCTGTTGTAATTGTTTTCTACCAGAAAGTTTTGTCTAAGCCAGAGTTTGATAATATAGGCATCTCTCTTTGGATATGAGAGTTCTATTGGAACGTTTTGTACGACCATTTTGTTAAGGATTTCTAGGGATAGACCTTTGATGTAGCATGCCATGCTGTTGTAATATTTCAGATATTTTTGATTTAATGAACTCAGTTCCATTATCAGATCAGAAAGCTATAATTTTTTTGTTAGTCTGGTTCTGTATGAATTTAATGAATGTCTGGAAAATTTTAAGAGTTTGAAATTTGTTATTCAGAAGGTATAAAAATTTCATACGTGAGTGATCATCATAAAAAATTAAAAAATATTTATATTCATCAAATGATATTCTATCAGCTTGGCATAGATTTGTATTTGTATTTATTGTTTACCTCTTTTGTGTGATCAATATGAATTAAGTCTAAGATGTGCTGTGCCCTGGATGATGTTAGTTTAAATGAATTTTTTACGAATTTTCCATGAATGCATGGTTCACAAAGTGATGGGGTTGAATTTTTAAAAGATATACGTTCAGCAGCATTTTGAAGTTGGTTTAGATACTTGTAATTTAAGTGACCCAGTCTGCGATGACAAATGTGCATGTCAGTTGTAGTTGATGATTTTGTGTTGGCTGATGTTGAAATAAGTTAAAATTTACTTGTGCATGCTAATGCTTGTTGTTTCAAATGAATGTTTTTGGAACTAGAAAAATCGTTAAGATGAATTTTATAAATACCATTATCTTGAATAGAAGCTGTTGAAATTATATTATTAAATTTATTTTTTATTACACATGTATCTTCTGAAAATTTGATTTTTGCACCTTTTTTAGCTAGTCTATTAGCGGATAGAAGGTTTGATGTAATTTCAGGAACGTACAAGACGTTTTTTAGTTGTACTTGTTGATACAAACCATTTTCGTTAGTACAATTTAAGATTATATTACCTTGACCAGCTGTTTTTATTTTGGAGTTATTTGCTAAAGTTATGTGTTTTACTTTCGTTTCACTTATGTATGAAAATGCGTCTTTGTTAGCACGCATATGCTTTGATGCTCCAGAATCGATGATTCAGTATTTATTTTCAATTTGTTTATTATATTGAGATGCTAAAAGAGCAAGGAAAACACATACATTTACTGGTATATCATCATCATTTTCGTCGTCATCGTCGTCGCTCTCATCAAAAAGTTCAGTAAAATTATCTTCTGCTGTATATGCAGTTTTTGTGTACTTGTTATCAGGACAGTCATTTTGGTAGTGACCGTGTCTGCCGCACAAGCGACATCTTACTTTTTTAAGTAGGTTTTTGCTGCGTGTATTAGAAGATTAGCGGCGTTTTGAAAACTTTTGAAAACTGGAGCGCGAGTATAAGCCGTGAGCTTGACTCGATTCAAATGTTGTTGAATTTTGTGCGACTGTTACTTCCTCAATGATGGTACTCAAAGGCGGATGAAGCATTTAGTAAAATAAAATATTTTTTATGTCCTGCTCCTTTTTTTAAAGGTTTCAGACTTTAAGGCTCCATTTATAATTACAGCAATGTGCAATTACTTGCAATTATGTATGCCGTTAAACAATTCAGGACATATGTTTATAATTAACATGTCAATATCGTCACAGATTGCCAAGCTTTAGTATGGTTTAAAAAAGCAGATTGTAACGTCAGAGATCAAAAATGGAGATTAATTTTATCTGAATATGACTATGAGTTAATTTATCGACCAGGACCTCATCAAAAAAATGCAATTGCTCTCTCTAGAAATCCGCCAGAGGAACCTGATATTAAAGAAATAACAATTAATGTCACCACAAGAGCTCAAAAGGCGAGAGAAGAAAAAGAACCTCAAGTTATGGATTCGTCATTAAATAAAACAAAAAAAACTGTTAGATTCAATGAAGAACAAGTAATACAAAAAGCAAAAAGAAAAAGGAAACCATCAGTAAATGTCAGACCAAATCAAACAAAAAGAATCTAGCTCTGAAGATGAAATGAATCCTACAAAAACAATTAGGAAACAAACAAGATATCTTATAATCTCTGACGAAGAAAACGTTAAAGATTCACAAGAAGAAGAGACATCATATTCACAAAATGATATTGAATTAGAAAAAAATGAAAATCGCGAACAAAATCAAAATGATTTAAAATACACTAACATATTTTATTCAAAAGTACAATTACCATACTTTCAAGATAACATAATTTATTTTGTAAACCCAACTGGCAAAGCTATTGATGAAGGTGCTAAACTATTATTTGAAAAAAATAAAATAAAACAAAAGAAAAGTTATACACCCCAATCTGTAAAGAAAACTATAATAAATCCTAGACATTATTATGCACTTTGTTTTTAAGAAAATGAATCAATAGTAACGAAGCATTTTCGTTACAAATGCACATATATATATTGCATTAATATGTATATATATATATATGTGCATAAGTACAAATAAGCCGCCTGCATACACACACAACCAACGACAACTTATACCCATTTTTTTTAAATTACAAATTATCGCCGCCTGGCCCAGAGAGCAGTAGCCGGCGGTTAAGAAAAAGAATATTCCTACGGCGCAACTATGCTGCGCCGGAAGAACGAGAGAAGAAAAAAAAAGATTAGAATGCGTTCAGCTAGCAACAGGTGTTGACGCATGTAAAAAAGAAAGTTTTTATAGTGACTCCGGATTATTTTAATTTATTAATTTTTGGAACAAAAGTCACTTTAAGCCCTTCCGGTTAGAAACTTTTAAAATAAAAATAATTAAAAAAGTCGCGACTTAAATAATAATTAAGAAGTGTCAATTATAAGACAAGATCTATAAGAAAAGGCCATTTAAAGTTAACCGACGCCGGTTCTCAGTGAAAAGCTAACAGCAGCCAGTATTCGAGGTATAGAGTGAAACTACCTCGGAAATTAATACAATAAAAGTGCGGATTTATGCACTTAGTATTCAGCAGCCTGCAGTTTAGATTATTCAGCAAGAAGCCGTACGTTATTAGATCGCCGCCGCCACCGTCGTCTCCAAGAGCTAGAGCTTCGACGAAAAAGAACGACAAGCCGGTAAATAAATTATACAAGTGCTTCAGGGTTCTATGTGTGTGTGTGCGAGGTTCGGTTTCTTTAATAGTGTATATAAATATTGTAAAAAGTTCATTAATAAAATATTAAGCCTAAAGGCTATTTTCTTTTAATATAAAATTAAATAAAATTAATAAGTTTTTTGTTATATTAAAGTATTGGAGTTTAATCTTTTTAGTGCATGTTCATGTGTCACATGTAACAAATTATTTATTATAATTTAAATTTTTTAAACTTTTTTAATATTTTCTAATTTTTTTAATTAAAAATTAGTGGCATCCATCTTTTACATGCACATTCATACGGATTTAGGTCTTTTTTTGGAAAATTTATAAGAAACTTAAATCTCTTTTTGAAAATTTATAATTTAATCTTTTTTTTAATTAAATTAACAAGAGAAAAAATTTACAATTAATAGGTTAATATATAATTAATCAATTAACAACTAAATAAAACATATTTAATTAAAAATATATCAATTTTAACTCATTTTAAAAAAGTTAGTCACAGAGGTGAAAAGCCCTATATCGGTAAATTACGATTTTGTTTTTCTCAACACTGGTGACAGACCATATAAATGTTCTTTGAGAAATAGCTTCTTTGCACACTAGTGAAGAACCTTACAAAGTTAAAACATAAAATTAAAAAAAAAAATTTTTCTTAACACTAGTGAAAAACCATACAAATGTAAACCTTTTCTCTTGTTACAAAATTCATATAATATAAGTCTTTTTTG
The DNA here is from genome assembly GCA_022575985.1 of Anagrus nilaparvatae. NCBI lineage: Eukaryota > Metazoa > Arthropoda > Insecta > Hymenoptera > Mymaridae > Anagrus > Anagrus nilaparvatae. The sequence goes on along the minus strand of JAKSXM010000237.1, from coordinate 4,692,574 downwards.
ATACTTTAACTGTGAATTAGCATATTTTAGACCAATAATAGTATTATTTAAATAATAATACAATAAATAAAGAAATTGTTTAAACAATTATAATAAATAATAATAAAAATTACCCAAAATTGTTTAAACTCTTTCAAAAGGTATGAGTGAGTATTTTTAATACAATAATTATTTATTGATAAACATTTATAAAATATTATTTATTATTTTATTATATAATTTTTGTTAACATAAATTTTTTTATTATTATTATTTATTATTACCAATTGTATATTATAAAAAGGTAATAAACTATTTTCGCGATTTTCTTTGATTTCTCGCCGAATAAAAGTTTTATAATTAAAAATAATTGTAAATCTATTCGTGACTGGCAAAATTCGTTCGTCCTAGCGTTTTACTACCGCGTTTCGAACTCAATAATTTTTTTTAACAATAGCTAATAATAATTCCAAATATATACATAAAAATGGACTTAAATATTGATTATTTAAGTATTATTAATTATTATATTATTATTATTATTAATTATCTATTATCAAAGTGGGTCAAATAGCAATATCCCTGATAACCAAATAATTGGTAATAGAATAAGTCCTAAAACTATGGCTAATATCTCAGCGTGGATATTTATGCTGGATGACAATAGAGTAGACAAAATTTTAGGCGATTTAAACCTAATTAAGGATGGTTCCCTATACATAAAAATGGAGCGTTTACGTTCAAACTTACTGGGTAATTACAACCCAGAAGATTTTGAACAAACAGTTGAAAATCTGGATGAAAGTGAATGGGAAGTGCGCAGAATCACAATGATAGTAACCTGTCTTCAAGAGACAGTACAAGCATTAACTGATAACATTACTCCACTACGGCAGAACACCATCTTTAATACTGACCCTAAACATAGCACACCCAACGATTCTGACGCTAATCTCATTCAAAATAAAAATAATAATCAAATTACTAATACACCGTTCAGTAAATTTGTTAATACAGAGCGTAATGCCCCATATAATTTATTAAATAGTCTAGGCATTCCATTCCACAACAACAACAACAACAACAATTACTTCATCAGCTAACAATACTATGCCACAAATGTCTAAACCTCATCTACCATCCAGCACACATATCCCGCAAAAATCTGTACAATTTCAGAACACGTTTACATGTGATAGGCCTTTTACACCACACTTGCCAAATATTTACCCAAATATTAACCCCTATAATATTAATTCGCACCCTGGCGATATAAACACATATAATTATATAACAAATCAAGCGGCGATGGCTTGGGGAGGAGGTAACCCTGCTTACAGGACTCAAGAAGCTTGGCCAATGCAACAACCAAATCTACAGCCAAATATGCAGGCAGGTTGGACCACAGGTCCTCAAGATTATTCAAGAGCGGCTCCTAGTTATGGAGCAGGGCCTACTTACCCCAACTATAGCCATTTTCAATACCCAGGGTACGCACAATATCAATGGCCACAGGCCCACACTCTTTCGAAGAATCAGTATAGTTTCAACACAAGTAGGACAAGGGACTTGGGTGAAATTGTTCGGAGGTGGGGGGTTAGCTTTTGCGGTGATAAGACAGCAAGTGTGGAAGATTTTCTGGTAGACATAGAAAGAAGAGCCCGTTTGGCTCTCCTAACGCCAGAAGAATTATTATTAGCTATACCTGAAGCATTAAAAGGTGTAGCCAAAACATGGTATACAACCTTAGCTTCGACCAGCACAACATGGGGAGAATTTTGTGCTTTGGCGAGAAAACATTTTGGAGCAGGTTCAGATTTCCAGCAAAAATTGGAGTTCGAGATCCTGAGCCGTACACAAGGTGCCAAGGAGCCTGTAAAAGAATATATATGGAACATTTTAGCCATAGCACAGAAGTTCTCGCCCCCAATGACTGAAAATAAAAAGATGGAGTACCTGTATAGAAATTTTAGGCCCGATATAAAGCAAAGGATGCGTACTAATAAATTTTTTAGCATGGAAGACTTAATTGAACAAGCTACCGATGCAGAGACGCTCCTTCATGCTATGGAAATGTACAGGGAACCTCCAGCTCCGGATAAGTCACTATTACCGGAGTACGCAAGCAAGTTGTCAAAAAGTAAGAGCAAACTCAGTGTAGACGAAATAGAGCACATTGCTACACAAGTTTCGGCAATTATCCAAGAAAACATCTTGAGTATGCAAGAAATCAGGACTAGCAAAGATGCTCGCAGAAGCAGAAATTCATCTGATTCAGAAGGTTCAAATGCAAGCAACTCTAGCAGAAGGAAGAAAAGTTATAAGAAGAAAAGCTTTCAAAATAAAGCAGTGACCTCTGAATCAGGTAGGACCAATTACGCTGGTAAGAGCGATGGTAATTCTGGCCAACAAATTCAAAATTTCAGCCAGAACACCAATGAACAATATAATGGTCAATCTCGTGGAGGAGGCCAATACCGTGGTAATGCCCGGGGAAGAGGTGCTCCAAGAGGCCGAGGGGGTTTTAACACCCCACCTCCAAGCTGTTTGAATTGTAAAAAACAGGGCCATCTCAGGACTAATTGTCCAGAACCTATCACATTAAAATGTGACGATTGTGGTCGGGCAGAGGTAACCAAGCATCAGTGCCCAGACTGCAACAAACAAGCTCAAGACCAGCAACAACCAAAAAACTAAATAAAGAGGAAGTAGAGGTCCTTATTTCCTCAGAATATAAAAAACGGACCATGGATTCCAAATCCCCCCAGAGTGAAGTTGCCGATTGTGCGGAGACGTCCAATCAAAATACTCGGAACTCCTCTAGGTGGTGGGTAAAAATGGATATTCAGGGCCGAAAGATCAGTTGTCTTTTGGACAGTGGCTCAGGAAGAACTATCATGGGACCAGTGGGTTATGGAATAGCAGAATAAAATAACATCCCACTGAAAGAATGTATTGGGCAAGGCGTCCGAGTAGCTAACGGAAACTTTGCTCCAATATTTAATACAGCAGAATTTAATTTCACACTGGGCACCTGTACCAAGAAGGCTGATGTTTTGATAATGCCTACTCTCACCAATATGTGTATATTGGGAGGTGAGCTCATGAGAGAGTTTAAAATTGTTTTGCACTCTCATGAAAACTGCATTGAAGCAGAAGGGTTGTCAGGCAAAACACCCATTGATGTAGGCAGTATTGAAGTTCAGGGAGAGCAAGTAGGCCTATCATTGCCCTCCGATGAACAAATAGAGCAACTGAATGAGTTGCTAGATAAGTTGATCCCCATAGGATCAGATGAATTGGGTTGCACAAAAATTTGTGAGCACGTAATAGATGTGCAAGGCGCCACACCCATTCGTCAAAAATGTTATCCGGTCTCAAAAAGACTGGAAGCAGAAATGCACCGTCAAGTCGATGACTTGTTAAAAAAAGGTGTAATTGTGCCCTCAAATAGTGAGTGGGCCAGCCCAATAGTCTTAGTGCGCACAGACTTTGTTGATAAAAATACGGGCGAAACAAGGACAAAATATAGGATGTGTATTGATTATCGTCAGATCAATAAGGTGTCAAAAGGGGATGCTTACCCCCTCCCCAACATGGAGCAGATGTTAAATAGGCTCCAGAAGGCACGGTACTTGAGTACTTTGGACCTTTCAATGGCTTATCATCAGATTCCCATGGCCAAACATTGTCAACACATCACAGCATTTGTAGTTCCAGGTAAAGGTCTATTTGAATGGACCAGAATGCCGTTTGGTTTAAAAGGAGCAAGTTCTACCTTTCAAAGAGCTATTCAAAAACTCATTACTCCGGATATGGCTCCATTTGTAATGGTTTACATAGATGACGTCATCATTGCCACTGAAACCTGGGAACTACATATATACTGGTTAGAGATAACTATTGTAAAAATCACTGAAGCCGGTTTTACAATAAATCGAGAAAAGAGTGTCTTTGGGAGAAGTGAAGTAAAATTTTTAGGATTTTTGGTTAATACCGAAGGAACGGGCTTAGATCCAGATAAAGTCAAGCCAATAGTTGAATTTCCTATCCCAAAGAACCTCAAACAAGTAAGAAGATTTTTAGGAATGGCTTCTTGGTTTAGAAACTTCATTCCAAACTTCGCGAGTATCTCAGAACCATTGGTTAATCTTACCCGCAACGTACCATTCGTTTGGGACGACTCGTGCCAAGAGGCGTTTGAAACTTTAAAAGAGAAACTCACGTCGGCTCCAATACTCGGAAGGCCTGATTTCGAAGAACAATTCATAATCGAGACAGATGCATCTCTGACGGGAATGGCAGCGGTATTAATGCAGAAAATCGAAGGAGAAGATAGAGTAATTGCGTACGCCAGCAAAATACTGTCTGCCACCCAAAGAAATTATTCTGTAACGGAAGTCGAGTGTCTAGCCATATTATTTGGAATTCGGAAATATAGATGTTATGTTGAAGGCGAACATTTTAAGGTTGTGACCGATCACCACTCCTTGAAATGGTTAATGAATCTCCGTAATCCAGCAGGACGCCTTGCACGTTGGACACTCGAAATTCAACAATATGACTTCGAAGTTATACATCGTAAGGGTACAGAACATATAGTACCTGATTGTTTATCCCGAGCATATGAAGACGACGAGGTTCAGGTCTCAGCGGTAGAGTTTTTGCAAGAAACCAATGACAAGTGGTACATCGAAAAGTTCAAGGATGTTTATGAAAAACCCAAAGAAAATAGAGACTGGAAAATTGTAGGCGGGCTGTTATATGTCTACAGACCAGATCCTACGCTTGCAGCCATAAGAGATGATGACTATGACTGGAAATTAGTTATTCCTGCAGAGAAGAGGAAAGCTGTACTAGAAGAATGTCATAATAGTGCCCAAGGTGGACATATGGGTCAGAAAAAGACATATCATAGAGTTACATCTCTGTATTATTGGCCAAAAGTACACAGAGACGTAATTAAATATGTCAGGGAATGCTATATATGTCAACAAGTCAAACCAGTTCATAGAAAGCCAGCAGGATTAATGGGCAAGCGTAGTATACCAGAACCAGGGTATATGGTCGCCAGTGATTGCATGGGACCTTATCCCATCCAAAATGGGTATACTCACATTCTCATATTTGAGGATTTATTTACAAAATGGGCCGAAGTTATACCCATTAAAAATAAAAATGCAAAGACCATAAAGTAGTAGATAGTAGTACACTATTTTGAAAGGGCGGTTTTATTTCGACAGGGGACTCCAAGTTATCTAATTACTGACAGGGGGAGTGAATACGTAAATCAAAAAATGATTAAGATTTGCGAAAAACATAAAATTGAACACACAAGGACTCCTCCTGCGCATGCGCAAGCAGATCCTGTCGAGAGAATCAACCAGACCCTTAAAACCATGATTAGAGCTTACATAACCCCTGATCACCGCACTTGGGATGTTGATTTAGCACAACGCGTTTGGACATACAATACCAATATCCATGAAAGTACTGGTTACTCACCTTTCTTTTTGTGTAATGGAAGACACCCAACGCTCTCACCAACAGTAAGAAGAGACGCAGAAAGTGAAGCCATCCAAAAAAGATGTGAAGACATTGAAAATTTAAAAAGGGTAAGACAAATAGCGAGGGAGAACCAGAAAGATAGTACAGATAGACAAGCCAAGTATTACAATCAAAAAAGAAGACGACATGATTTTCAAGTAGGAGATGTGGTATTGGTCAAGAATATTGTATTGTCCAAAAAGTCAAGTAACATAGTAGGAGGTTTAGCTCCCAAGCGTCGCGGGGATTACGTTATTGTAAGACAATTAGGGGATAATATGTTCGAGGTCGCTGACTGCAACGGGGAAGTAGTAGGAGAATTTCAATCTGGTCAACTAGAGCATTTGGTACCCGAATATACAGGTTTTGAGGGGGGAGAGTCGTCAACTTCACAGTTGCCAAGCAAAGAAGGAGTAGAAGTGACGACTAACTCTCCCGGAAAATATGTAAAAATAAATAAAAAGAAGAAAAAACAGGGACCAAAACGTAAGACTATCTTAGCCCCAGCAGCAGCTCCAAGATTTCAAGAAGATGACATCAGCAACGATCAGTCAGTTGACTCTCAACATATTACCCCAACCGAAACGCGAACTACGGGACGCCCTAAGGGTAGTAAAAACGCGAAGCGGGAAATACCGGGCGAAGCCAGTCACGTAACGTATAGTAGGTTGACCCGGGCTCAAGCGAAGACCCGTGGCATCAAAATATAAAATACCTCAAAAAGATGGAAACATAAATAAATACAGATTTTAATTATTTATAAAATTAATCTGTACAAAACAGAAATTAATAGATCGAAACGTTTTCAGATGGCTGATCCAAGACTCGTCATCAGGGTCGAATCAAGTGCACCTACTGCCACTTTCATTAGTTTTGGACCTGCTGAGGAAGATCAAGTCTTACCAGACGGAAGGGTTGCGTTCGTTATTCCTATTTTTGTCACGGTCCATTTGGAAGAGCTCAATTCTATGGAAGCTGGAACAGTGATGAGAATGACTCGAGCTCAAACAGATCTACCACTTCCAATAATAGGTAACGAACGAGCCCAACTAGAAGAGTTTGTAAAGGAAGAATACGATCTCTCTTCAACAAAGTCAGGGGTAGAAAGACAAGATACTACCTCAGTGGTATCCTCAGTGGAAAAGTTGACTATAAATTTGGAAGAGGTTAATTTCCAAGAAGAAATTATCGACCATCGGGGACGTAAAGATTTAGAAGAGATGCAGAAAGCTACAGCTCCCCCTGTACCCATGCCTACGCCTAACCTAGTAGTAAGAAGTGAGATTCAACATTCAAAAGAAGATTTTGTATATAATCGTATCTGTCAACAAGATAGATGTATATTAGAAATACTGGAATTCAAAAATGAAGTCACCAACTACAGGGAGGCTAGAGCATGGGAGGAGGAGCTCGTGCGAACCAACCTGAAGGAGATGGGACGTAAAGCCAGGAGGACCCACTACAAACACTTAGAGTCGGTTAAGGAAAAGGTAAATTTCCACTGGAGTAAATTGCATAAGATGGTAGGAAAATTTAAGAAAAGTTAAAAAAAATTTCAAAAAAACTATCATCAGTACAACTACTTTTTCTACTCAGTGTGCCGAGTATTGTATAAGCACTGCAATGTATATGTATTTCTAATCCTTTTTTTAAATTCAAAGGTCGTGTTTCGAACTTTAAGGGATGCCACGTTTGTAACAAATTATTTATTATTAATTTAATGTAAATTAATAAAAATAATATTTAATTAATAAATAAGTTGTTACATAAAGGTTTAATAATAATTGCATTGCGAAGGGAATTACCTGTATTAGAATATGTGTGTGTACATTAACTCACATATATACGAGGGCAGCATGCAAAGGGATAAAGGACTTTTAATAAGTTATGATTTATTTATATAATTGAAAATAGTATAAATTTATTAATAAAAAAAAGAATTAATTATATATAACAATATGGAAAGTTATATACATATGAATATATATCTATATATACGTGAGTACATATACATATATATCATATGAATATAACATTGGGCACCACGGTGTCGACTCCCGTGTGTACTCACATACATACACTCATTCAAACTTAAAAATAACGTGATTCTAATATTACAAAATTTTAAATGAAAATTTAAAGAAAGCGTTGAGCTCAATTATTACTTATGTGCACAATACCTTTTTCTGATTAAAATTAAAGCGATGGAAAAGAAATTTTAACTTGTGATATGTATAATCTCTTAGATTCCTCCTTTATGGTTAGAAATCACCTTGCTTTTCTTGAAGTTGGGTTTAAACTCACAGATAATTTTGCACTCAAAATTTTTATCACCTTACAATTTAAGATAATATTGAAAAACTAAGTTTCACAAAATAATGAAAACTTAAGTAAAAAAATGAAAAGGAGAGCTATTTTAAAGCACTAACTTTCATGCTTTCTCTAGCAGAAGAATAATAATCCCTCGCAAATCTTCTCCGCCCGTACCGTTCATTTATTTTTCATGGCGAGTTCTTGCTCGTACATTGACGGTACGTAGCGGGGGATTTCGAAAAAAAACAAAATAGAAAAAATAAAATATTCAATAAAAAATATATTTTACTACTTAATGCGAAACACCGCATTACACACATATAATTTTAGTTTAACCCCTTTATTTAGAACTCTCCCTACTTTCCGAGGAGGTAATTTTCATGCGAGAGCCGAATAACAGGTAAGAAAAGGTTATTCCCCCGTATCATCATTATTATTATAGCAATTTAACCGGCGCGTGTTTAAAGCTAAAAGGCGCTCTAAAATAAATATATTAGCCGTTATACGCGCTGTCACAATATTAAACTAACCCCAAAATAACCATGTTATAAGTGGCGCCTCAATGTTTTTAGGCAAATAAAGAATTTTTTTTTTTACTTTTCTTAAAATAAAATATAAATAAAAATTTCGCAAACGAACATTTTTAAAAAAACCGGCCATTTTTTTTTTAAATTTTCAAAATTTGCTTTCTTTTTGCGTTCCCTCAAATTTTTTTTTGCAAGCGCGTGCGCAATAAATTTTAGCAAAATAAAACATAAAATAAATTTATAATTAATTAATTAAAATTTAATACTCATTAAATAATTAAAAGTAATATAAAATAATTATTAATTATAAATAAAATTAATTGGTTCCTCATAGAGGAACCTTTGTGATAGGTAAAATTTTGATTTTCGATATTTTGGCATATAAGCACGTTTTGAGACCTCAGGAAGCTAAAAAATCGGTTTTTAAAAAAAGTCTGTGTGTGTGTGTGTATGTATGTATTTATGTATGTATGTATGTCGCACTGTAACCGGTGTTTTTTCACAGCCAACACGACATTAAGACCTAATTTTTTTTTCAAAATTTTTTTTACCAAAAAAGCTCGAGGTACTTTTTTTTTTTATTTGGATGTAATACCTCATTTATTTCCACGAAAGTACTTATATTTAAAAGTATGGTTTTTACTCGATATCTCGAACCTGATACTTAATTTTTTGAAAATTTTTTTCATAAAAAGATACAAAAAACGCCAATTTTTTTTTTTCTTTGAACGTAGTACATAATTTGCTTCCATGGAAGTACTAGTTTTAAGAACCTCTTAAAAGTAATTTTTTGGACCTGATACTTAATTTTTTGAAAATTTTTTTCTTAAAATTTTTGCCGTCATATAATATGTTATGACATCATTGATTAATAATTTTAGGAATTATATTTAAGTAACGATGTCATAAGTATATTTTAGTATTTTATAACATTTAGGAATTTGTAAACTAATAATATTTATAATTATGCATTTTTGATGTTTAAGCAAACAAATAATATTTATAATTATGTAATTTTAGTATTTAAGCAAAACGTATTATCGAGAAATATAAACAAATTATGCGAGTCAAGCATTAAAATTAAGAAATATTAAATAATATTGTTATGAATTGCTTGAATAACTTATAACTATAAACAATATCAATATTATATAAGTAAAATTAAAAACTGTAACATGAGCAGTTAAATACTATAAGTTTTCGGACGTGTACTTTATACTCGTTTTTATAATAAAGTTTATTCTAACTAATAACTTGTTGTGCTTATTTGGATAACCAATCCTGGACAACATTAGTAAGTATTTATTTATATTTATCTGTTTAATTACTAATAATCCTAGCCATTAGACCCTTAACAAATATAAAAAATGCCAATTTTTTTTTTTTTTAGGATGTAGTACTTAATGTTTTTCTACGAAAGTACGAATATTTAGAATTATCGTTTTTAAATGATTATTTCATGTGATACGTAATTTTTCGATATTTTTTTTTTCAAAATTTTTTTAATAAAAAAATTAAAAAAATACAATAATTTTTTTTCTTTTTGGACGTAATACCTAATTTATTTCTAGGAAACTTCTAATATCCAGAATTTATTTCTAGTTTATTTCTAGGAAACTTCTAATATCCAGAATCATCGTTTTTAAAGGATTTCTCCATTTGATATGTAATTTTTCGAAATTTTGTTTTCAAAATTTTTTGTTTCAAAAGATTAAAAAAACACAATAATTTTTTTTCTTTTTGGACTTAGTACTTAATTTATTTCTATGAAAGTACTAATATCTAGAATTATCGTTTTTAAAGGAATTCTCCATCTGATACGTAATTTACGTAAATTTTTTTTTTATTTTCATATAAAAACATTAAAAAAACATCATTTTTATTAGATAATATAGACCATTATAAATATTTTGCTATTGTTGATGAGGAACCATAGTGCCAATCACTTGGCAGCGTTTTTTTTTGCATATACAAAATTTTTTTTCCACAAAGACATATAAGAAAAAAAAAGAATAAGTGCGCGCGTGCACAAATATTTCTTTTTTTTCTCAACTCTCTTACAGAGACATATAAAAAAAAGAGGAAGGAGAAATGCACAGGTGAACACATATTTTTTTTTCTTCTGTGGTCTCTTACAAATTTTGTATAAGTGAAATCAAAGTCTTTTTTTTATAAAAAGACTCTCTTACAAATTTTTTCATATAAAATTTTTTTTTGTGAATTTTTTATAGTAATTTAAAAATTATTAAATAAATTTAAAAATTTCCTTTTTTATTACGGCACCCAGACCCGATATAATAAAAAAAAAAAAAATTACATGAACATAGCACACACAAAAAAAAATTTTTTTAAAATGAATTATAGTTAAATTAAATTAAATAAATAATAAAAAAAATTATTAAAATATAATATTTTATTAATTCGTTCCTTTCATTAATTTAAATTGAAAGATATTAATATTGGTCAATATGGAACATAAAAATAACTATACTATTATAACTATACTTTTACAGTAATTAAACTGTTATTCGACTAACTATACATAAATATAAGTATACATATTGTGTTGTACTACCTAAACACCGATGAACATATACTGTAATTTCTCTCGAAAGAGAAATGATATACTAATGGTATATAAATGAGAATCATGAAAAGTTTAACATCTTGGTTTATCTAAAGAAGTATAGTAGTATACTTTACTGAGGATGGCTCGTACTACTATACAGAGCCGAAATAAACCATTTAAATTCTTTTAGGTCAGTAATAAGACTGACAAATAATTTTCTATCAATTTTATATAAAGCAATAATTATATTGTTATTTTTATGTTCCATATTGACCAATATTAATATCTTTCAATTTAAAAAAAATTATTAATTTGCACAACGCCAAATTAATATATATAATACACAAGCGAAATTCGAGAGTGAATGTTGTATGCCGTGTGAGAGAATTATTTTCAGGAAACATAAAATTTTTTTTTTTGATATAAAAGAAAATAAATCAAAAATTTTTTTTAAATTCTTAACCTTAAAATAATTTAATTAACAAAATTGTTAACATCTTTGTAAAATTCTAGGAGATCACATTTATTTTTAACGCGTTACAAAATTTTTTCTTTTTTTTTTCTTGCGTTTTGAAAATAGTACCTTACTTTACAAGGGCGTAAAAGATTAAATGGTGCGTAACGCATAAAAAAGTTTATTTTCTTAATATTACCAAATATTTTTATTTTTTATTATTGATTACATATAAAACAATTATTTATTTAAATTTATTATTATTTTTACAATATTTTTATATATATGCTCTTCAATTTATTTCCAAAAATCTTGATTCCTGTCCAATTCTCACCCATACCGCCTCAAAGCTTTCTCCCAAAAGCTTTGTGCCTACAACTGACAAAATACTTCTCGCTTCATACGGTAAATTCCTTTTGCCAAGGAATTTCCACGCCAATAATAAAAAAAATACATATACCCATTGAAATAAAATCAACCCTTTATAACGAAGATTATATCAAGGGAATTTTATTCAAAACTAATCAAGAATAAGTCAAGATTTTATTTAATCAAGATATATAAATTTCTCAAGGCATTTTTTTTATTTTTTATAACTACTAAAGACTTATAAAATTTTTTTTTATTTCAAAATCACTCAAGACTTATAAAATTTTCAAGAAAATTCTTTTTTTTTTAGGAAAATTAGTCCCTTGCGCCGCGTTTTCAATAAGAAAAAGGCAGTAATTTATGCAGAAGATTATCGCTACGCGAAGTCAGCGGGAAAAATATAAAAAAAATATATTTTGACCTGCTTCGTATTTTTCATTAAAATTTTTAATTTTAAAATTCAACCCTTTTTACGGTTTGTTTTACTGTCGCTTTTTCTCTAAGGGAAGTGCGAGCATTTTAAGAACCCTAAAATATAATAATTTTTTTTTGGATTTTTATTTTTATTTTTTTTTTGAGTATTCAAAATGAATAATAAACGCAATAATCAAGTACAGCCGGCCCGTAAGTCCAGAAGAAGGCAAACTTACGAGCAAAGGCCCGAAGTACAAACATTATTGAATACCATAAATGATATGGAATTCATAGACGTAATTAAAAAGTTAGATGAATATGGGCTGTCATATAGCGGTAGTATGGAGAAAATAAAAGACAGGCTTTTCCGATATCAAATTAAAATAATGGACGAAAGAGCCCCGTACAACTGGAGCCATAGTGAAGACAAAAGGCCAAGCGATTTCATGCCACCGACTCTGCAACTCGCCTTGGATATGCCATCAATGGATGAGCAAGTCAGGAATTCGACGTTGAACAGCGAAGTCAACAGACACGTCTCTGAATTAAATAACGTCATACTTAGGAATCCAGCTTATAGCGCGCCAGTTATCACTACAGCCCAGAATTCACGAGCACAGCTAACTTACGTCCAAGCCTTAGCACAAAATGCAAACGCTAACCAAGCAGTTCATACGACTTCTGCGGCAGCCTCGGGCGTTAACGTAACCTACCCAAATTACGTCAATGACAGCTAGCTGCAATCCCGTTATGAGCGCTGGTTACGTAAGACCAACAAATCATAATACCCATAGCCAGGAAATGCAGGTGAATCACAGCAAAAATCTGACTGAATTCCAACCGAACGATAACATACCAAGGTCGCATCAATCATTACAAACAGCGGTAATTACAGACGCCCCACAGCGAAACCAACTGTCTGAAATGGGATAATTATGTGGACGGATTCGATCCACAAAGTAATGTATTACCTAAGACGCCTGTAGCAAGTACTAGGGGACCTCTGCGCCAGAAAAATCAAGTACCAAACTTGGTAACTGGGCAAAGACCAGTACAAGAAAGCGATAGCGGCAGCTTAGCTAGTACAGAAGAAAATGAATACAGCAGTTCGGAAATTTCCTTACCGAAAGCCCAATCAGCTGCTCAAAAAGAATTAGCCCTTTTGAAAAAACAAAGAGAAGCTTTACGAAAAGATGTAGCTCTGGCCAAAGAAGTTATGGAAGAGCTCCGTAAAGAGAGAACCATAAGCCAATGAGGCAGCTCAGCAGGCTCTCTCAAATCACGTACGTCAGTTTTCAGCAAAAGCTCCCGAGAACGTGAACACACAAAAGCTGAAAATGAAAAGCTGCGGAAAGAACAAGAGTTTATTGAAAAACAAAGGTTAGAAATAGAAAAATACAATAACCTTAAGCAGCAAGAAATCAAAAAGAAAAGTAGTAAAACAAGCAAAGATGGCAGCATAAAAGCAAAATCTCACAAAACCAAGGAAAATAAAAAACGTGAGAAAAATATTTTTATGAATTCAGCCTTAGAAGATACGGAAGAATCCGAAATTGATGTTATGTCCAGTACGAAGAAGTCCTTAAATATAAGCTTACGCAAACGCACGGAAGCCGGAAAAGTACTCAAGATGTGGAACTTAAAATTCAATGGCGACACCAAGAAAGCTGAAGAATTTTTGTTTAAGCTTAAGGATTGCTACGAAAATTCAGGCCTATCCTTCATTCAAATGAAATACGGCCTAACGTCGATGTTCAAAGAGCGAGCCATATTATGGTACAGAACAGATAGAGATAGCCTCGATACCTGGGATGATTTTCGAGATAGCCTTCCGTAATCATTTCGTTCCGTATATGGAGGACGAGGATTATCTTGAAGAGCTTCGAACACGAACGCAAGGTAAGGGTGAGAATATGGCCACATTTTTATGTGCTTTTAGAGCAATAGCTGATAAGCTGTCGCGACGCCCGAGTGAAAAAAAGTTGGTGTCAATGGCTCTTAGGGTACTGCATCCGGAATATCAACGGAGCCTAGAAGCCTATAGGCTAACCAGCGATATAACAACCTTCAACAAATTGCTAGACTTAGGCCAAAAACACGAAAAATTGGCCGAAGAAAGAAATAAATATTCAGCTCCGAAAGACAAAAAGAATTCGAAAGTACCGGATTTGGCATACGATGACACAATAGTAAAGGCTAAAATAGCGGCTGTTACTGAGTTAGTTAACGCCGCCGTAAACGTGCCTGAAACCTGTGCGGGCAAATCACCAGAAAATACACCAGCCAAAGGAAAACACAAGCCCAGAGGGAGTGGTAAACAGGTAAAGGCGGAAGAGGTGGCAGCATTAACTACCCCTGGGGATAATAATCAACAGCCCCAGCAGAGGCAGCAACAAGGATCTCAGCAGCAGCGTCAGACACAGCAACAGCGCGTGGGTCAACAGCAGCAGCCTAGATCACAGCCTCAACGGCAAACTCAGCCTGTAATGCAGCCTATGGCTCCTCCGCCCTACCCATGCACAGTGGGACAAGCATATAGTAAAAATGGGACATTGTTGAAATATTTTAAAATCATGAAAAAAAATGTTGTATATAAATGTTTTCGAGGTCACTGATCACGAATCTGAAGTCAGAATTAGCGATTTTTTTTTGTTTTGAAAAAACTTTGCAAATTAAGTATACAAGCAAAGAAAAGAATGTTCTATAATAAAAGGTTTTTAAATTAGTTAAAATAAATAAAATTTATATATATATTCGAGGTTGCTGATCACGAATCTAAAGTCAGAATTAGCGATTTTTTTGTGTTTTGCAATAACTTTGCAAATTAAGTATACAAGCTAAGAGAAGAAAGTTCTATAAAAAAAGGTATTTAAATTAGCTCTAAATAAATATAGTTTATATATATTTTCGAGGTCACTGTTCACGAATCCAAAGTCAGACTTAGTGATTTTTTCGTGTTTTGCAGGAACTTTGCAAATTAAGTATACAAGCAAAGAGGAGAAAGATCTATTAAAAAAGTTTTTTAAATTAGCTAGAATAATTATATTTTATATATATTTTCGAGGTCACTGATCACGAATCTAAAGTTGAAATTACTGATTTGCTTTGTGTTTTGCAAAAATTTTACTAATTAAATAAGTAATTAAATCGAAAAAAGTTATATAATAAATTAATATTTTTAAATTAAGTTGAATTTATTGAAGTTGAATTATTTTGCAAAAAAATAAGACCTAAGAATAAATTTTTTTATAAGAACGAATGTAATTTTATTATTAAATTCAGTTGATTAATTAATAATTTCTTTATAAAATTTTGAAAACGTATTTATATTTTTTAAACTGAAAAATAAACTTTTAGTAGGGAATGCAGTATTATTAATAAGTGAAAAATACTATTTATATCTTTTGCTAATTATTTACAAATTTTTATTCAAAATTTTTAAGTACGTATTTACATAAAATTTTATACATATTTTTAAATCTTTCATTCCTCTTCTTCATCTATATTAAAAAATAATTCACATTCATCATTTTCAATTTCCTCTCCACTATTTCTGGAGCTTTTAGCATTTTTCTAGCCTCAGAGCTTAAGGATCTGAATTTTTTTTATAAGAATGGCGCAAATTAGATATAAATGGATCTGAATTCGCAAGAAGTCGACAGAATAAATCATTCATAGTTTCTTTTCTGTCACTCTTACGAGTAAAAAAAAGTCTAAATTGCCTAATGTATTTATTGGTCGCTTCTGTTGCCTCTTCAGATAATTGCCCAATAGGTAATACCGCATCTTCAATGATTTCAGCACCATGCAATAATACCTTATGAACGGTTGGAGAGATAATGAACCATGGATATTTTTCTTTCAGTAGCCTGGCAGTTTCTATGGCATATTCTTTATATTTCTCGTGGTCAATTATGTGCCCACTTGATAAAGTTTCTAATATTACATGAAACTTCCTTATTAATTCGACTTTTCTTCCCGTTATTTCAGCTGCCTTTTCTTCATTATTAAAAAATATACGAGCAGTATTTCCGTCATTAGAGTTGCCTGCTATTTGTTTAGGTTGGTCAACTCTTAAATTTGGTTCACTTTTAAATTTTTGTTGAATGTATATTTTATGTTGTTCAACTATATCCTTTGTACCGTCAATTTTTGTGCTTGGGGTTGGCAAATCGAAAGTTTATAATATAAATGTACCAAACATTCAAAACAACGTATCCAGGCATGTAAAGAAGAAATACCAAATCTTAAATTATTTTTATTTATGGGTGTTTCTAACGTTTTGTCGACATCATTTAAGTCCTTGTCTCTCAAGCCACAGATGTAACATTCTTTTGTGTATAATGTATTTGTCATAGCATTAATTGACTTCACATCATACATTGTTGAGAAGAATTCATAACATACCTTAATGTTTGATGATAAAATTTTAATAGTATGTGATTCTATATTTTCGATTTGATTTTCTAAGTTAGTTCGCTCCTCTTTTATATATTCCGTACTTTCCTTTATAAATTGTATACTTATTGGTCGACAATACATAGGAGATGATGGTTTGTCGTTCATCCATAAAACTTTTTTGATACCACCATTTTCTGCAATAGTAACCAGCTGGAGGGGCACTAAAGAAGATATGTAAAAACTTGAATCATCAACAGAATCACCATTTTCAGTTACAAAGTTTTGCTTATAATTGCTCTGACTAGAGCTTCCATCAGATCCGTATTTTAAATAAAGCCTAAGGTTTCTACGTTCATCAGTAGTTAATCGATGAATGACCTTATCCATATATTTAAAAAGTCTTTCTGCGGTATGATTTCATAATGATTATAAAGATACATGTGCCTTATAGCCTTTTACGATTATATTTTCAGGATAACACTCTTTTTTTGCCTTGGAAACTTGATTGTATGCTGGATATCCCGGATTGTTCATCTTAACGAAGGTATTTCTAGCTATCTGGTACTTATTTTTGGATAATTGACAGTCCAATATATGTGCTAAAGCTTGTTCAGGAGTCATTGATCCTAATTCTACGAAATTACGTTGTAAATAACTTTCACGATACTTTCTAGCAGTAATCGGTGAATTACAAGCTATATTATTCAATACTAAGAAAGCCTCTTTTTTTCCCTGCTTTCGAAACTTGTAAGCAGCAGAATACGTATCAATTTCAGGGCTTGAGTCAGATTCTCTTTGTTCCTTGCTTAATCGATTTTGACTTCGATGACTAAGCTCATAAAATTTTTTTTAGTTTTATTTTTTACAGATAACTTTAATTTTTTGGAAGGCATATTTTCTAAAATATCCTTATCTATTAAATCTGCTGTTGTAGGAAAATGTACGTTTTTTTTCAGCCAATCTGCATGACCATTTAAAAAATTCTTAAGATTTCTTTTTTTTTATTCCAACGCTCTTTCAATGTTTTTAATATTCCTTTCACATTTATAATCTTAAAATCAAAAGGAATCGTGTATTTCTTACCCAAAATATTTGTAAAGAATTCTTCCAGAAATACACACTTCTCCTTGTATCCTTCGTTAATGTGATCTTTTATTAACCAGAATATGTCAAGATTACGAATAACCAATGGATTTTTTGAATGACTGGTAGATGAGTTTTCTAAAACAAATATTCCTGTTATAAAAATCTAAAAAATTAAATTTTTTTAAAGTTAAAATTAAAGATTTTTAAACAATTACACTTAAAAACCTGGTCTAAAATTCGACCTCATGTTAGTATTTACCGCGTAAAAAAAAAGTTAATAGTATAGCCACACTTTATTTTGTGTAATTAATTGTTTAAACAATTTATAAACAATTAAAGATTTTTAAACAATTATTTAAAAACTTGGTCGGAAATTCGACCTTATATTAGTATTTATCGCATAAAAAACAAATTTATAGTAGTGCCACACTTTATTTTGTGTAATTAATTGTTTAAACAATTTATAAACAATTAAAGATTTTTAAACAATTATTTGAAAACTTGGTCCGAAAATCGACCTTATATTAGTATTTATCGCATAAAAAACAAATTTATAGTAGTGCCAAACTTTATTTTGTGTAATTTATTGTTTAAGCAATTTATAAACAATTAAAGATTTTTAAACAATTATTTAAAAACTTGGTCGAAAATTCGACCTTATATTAGTATTTATCGCATAAAAAACAAGTTAATAGTGGCGCCATACTTTATTTTTTCTAATTAATTTGTTTAAACAATTTATAAACAATTAAAAATTTTAAAAAAATTATTTGTAAACCGTTACTAAAATTTGACCTTACATTAATGTTTATCACGTAAAAAAAGCGTTCAGAGTTGTGCCGTACTTTATTTTTAATAAATTATACAATAATTGTTTAAAAAATTTATGAACAATTACTCGTTGCTTAAACATTCGTTTATACAATAAATTTTATCGACTTATAAAAAAAAATATGGTTTATAAAATAAAAATTCATAGAATATTATCTGATTATTTTCTCATTTTTTTTAACGCTGAAAATTTAAAAAATTTGAAATTATTAATTTATTATAAATAAACTAGTTAATAACAAATTACAAAAGACATTAACTTAAGATTAAATACCCAAATTAAATTCACATAGTCAAAAAACAAGTAGATTTTTTATTTTTAGTCATAGATCAGTAATAGCCACGCATACTGATATCTTGGCTATAGTAAGCTTATACGATAATAATATATGGAGACCGAATGTATAAGGTTCACACTGCAGCAATAATAAACCCGTTTAATATTTCAATAATAAAATCCGTAAGAGCAAATGAAAGCCACTGAAATTAGGTTTTTCATGTAAATAATTATTTTGTCTACAATATAAAAAAAAAATTATTACATCTCTGTACACCCCTATATAACTTTTTTTAGTTTTAAATCAATTTTTTTTTTTTTTAACCAATTTTTTCCGATATTTTGATATAAATTTTTTAATTTAGTTAATAAATATTAATATTTTAATTTATATTTTTTAAAAATATATACCTTGTGAAGAAAATTCCATTTTTTTTATGTAAATCACTGCACTAGTTCTAAAGATATAATAAATAATAGAAAAAAATTCAATATCATGCACTTACCTGAGATAAACGGCCGCCTTACTATCTTCTGATTTTACCTAAATAGATAATATTTATCAAATTAATCTAAAAAAATTGAATTTAAATTTTGTTTCTTCGATACCCACTCTAGCCAACCTCGCATAAAAAAATAAATTATTTAATTTTTTTTTTTTACATAATATCCCATTTTTGTATATGCTTGTCCCACTGTGTCATGGTTTCCTCATACGTTTGCGGACCCAAGTTATTTTGCTCAAATGATGCCACAATGGAATCAAGGTTCAATTCCAAGCATGCAGTTCGCAAGGTCGCAAAATAATAATAATAATACAAGTAATTCACAAAATTCACAAAATAATACGCGAAGACCCAAATTTAATAAGCCACGATTTCCTGCCCATTGCGTTCTGTGTCAAGACACAAATCACAGAACTCTGCAATGCCCTCAGCTAAATAAGCGGGAAATTTGTTTGCTATGTGGCAGACTCGGCGTCAGGTACACCAACTGTACCTGCCCAGTAGCTACTCAATATAGAGCGGGAAACGCTCAGCTGGAGAAGGGAAAGGCTCCAACGACCTCCAGCTAAATAGTGGAGTCGCAAGCGTAACTACGCAAACAATAATAAATGACAAGAGCGAAACGTTAGCAGAAACCATCGACGAAAAAAAGGTTAGCCTTGCCCAAGGACGTGAACCTGCCGAGGCGTCTGCTACAAGCGACTCAAAAAGCAACAAAAACGATAAAAATAAAAACTTAAACGAAAATCAAAAAAATTCACAAGAAATTTATCAATTAGCCGAAAATATTTTAGAAAATATTCGATAACCGACTTTTCTTCGACATAAATATAGCCGGCATAAATATGAAAGCTCTTTGTGATTCAGGTTCTATGGCTTCCTACTTAGGTCTTAAATACGCAGAAAAATTCAAAGACAGGTTTAAGCCCATTGGGTCAGCCTTAATTGACGCCACGGATTACACAAAATTTGTGCAAGTGCAGGCGAATGGAGGCGAAAGCACGGCAGTGAACAATGGCATAAATTTAACGCGCATAAAAGTAAAAATGATCCACAGCTCTACGGAGAGTGCGCGGGAATAGAAGAAATTTCGGCGTCACAAAAGGACATAATTATGCAAGTGGTAAAAGAATGCCTGCCCCCACAGCCACAGCCCCATGGAAGAACACATCTAATTAAGCACAAATTAAGGGTCAGACCAGATGCCACACCAGTAAGACATAAATTAAGAAGAATGTCGCCATAGAAAAAGCTAAAAAGTGGCTTCAATTAGGGATAATTGAGTATTCGAAAAGCTCATGGTGCAGCGCTCCAGTTATGGTTCCACGCAACAACACCTATCGTTTATGCGTGGACTATCGTGACGTCAACAAAGTCACTAAAAAAGACTCCTACCCCCTCCCTAATCTCGACTCGGCCTTAGATAAGCTCAGAAGAGCAAAGTATTTATCCAAAATCGACCTTAGTAAAGCTTTTTTACAAGTCCCGTTAGAAGACGATTCTAAGCCGCACTACCAGGACTTGGCCTAATGCAATTTACAAGAATACCTTTTGTATTTAAAGGAATATACCCTGTTAAACAATGAATTTTTATCGAAATTCTGTATGAATACCGGAATATATTACATCTGTAAAAACTCATTTAAAATTCAAAATAAATTAAATTGTGATTATTTGATGCTAGTCAAACCATCACAGGAATCGTCCTTGATATGCCTATTTGGAAAGTTTACATATGAACGGGATTTCTGGCAATCTTTGTACTCTGGCAGTGCATAATTGTATTCTTTGCAAAAAATGCAAGTTTTAGTGTAGCTTGTTCGATAAAAAATTATACAATCAATCTGCAAGGAACTGGTATAATTTATCTTTCAGCAGGATGTATTTCCAAAAATCCAAATCTAACAAGGAGATACAATACATTTGGAACACCAAATTACATCAAATGGTTATGGATGAGTTTGTTATATTGAAAAAACATGACGACTACCCTCCGTTCCTTCCAATGGACCTTCTGGGCCTCGAAACGCAGAGCTCAATGTTATAAAATAGGAGTTTTATAAATTTAGAATTTTGAATTGGTAATTTTCAATGAAACGCCAAAACCTTGTAAGTTAACCAAAACTCTTCTGGTTGGTCTCATTTTTTTGTTTTAAGTATCTTCTTTCATAAGCCGTCAACCGCAATTTATTATCACTAATTCTCTTATCACCCAAATATCTTATGTCCCAAATATTATATTAAAAGATTTTTAAAATCAGAAGCTTTATAAAACAGTCTTGATTAATTTAGTAGCTCAAAAATGAAGGAAGTTTTTAGCGCTAATATCTGTGTTTGTAGTCAATAAATTTTCAAAATTTTTTTATTAATTCTAAGGGAAATATAACTTGTTAAATGGCTATAAGAATTAAACATTCTTAGATGTTTCGATCCAGAAATCTTGAATTGAAAAATGTTATTTTTATCCACCTGATTCAACTTTAAAAACGAATCAAGGAAATGAGATGAGTAAAAAATGTTTGGAAACTTAAAGCTTGTACAAATTTTTTCAGACTTAGATAAACCCATTTCCGTCAGAAATTACAAATTTGGCAGTATTTTTAAAATTGGTAATTTTTAGCGAAAAATGACCGTTTGGTTAATTGGCTATAGTGGTAAGAGAATTAGTGATAATAAATTGCGGTTTACGGCGTATGAAAGGTGATACTTAAACCAAAAAAATGAGATCAACCAGATGATCTCGGAAACAACATTCTGAAAAAAAAAACCAAAAAGATTCTTGGAAAGGAAGGTCTCTTACGCAAGTCTTAACCACCTTTAGAAAAAAATATGATAAAATAAAAAAATGGGAGCGCTTGAAAAAAAGTACGAAAATAGAGCTTGTTTTTTACCCTTCAACATCCAATAAAGCATGCAAAAAATATTTTTTTTAATGAAAAAGTGGTTAAGTCTTGTGTAATATATCTAGACGAATAAAACCCACCAACTTTTTTTGAAATCGGACCAACCAATCCTGAGATCATCTAGCGGCTATTTGAAAAAAGTGGCTTCGAGGAAAACGCATTTAAAGTTTTTTTTGATATACTACACATACGAAGCGCGCTTGGTAAAACTCATTTTTTACCGTTAAAATTTTCGAATTTTATTAACATATTTTAATAGGTGATTTTTTAAGGTATAAGGAATAGAAAAAAAATCGATTATTTTTTTTAGGAGATCCGATCTACAACCTTAATTTAAGTAAAATCTTTTGATGTTTAAACCTTAAATATTAAAAAAAACATAGTAATTGTTGAATTAACTCTGTTTAAATATAGTATATTTGTCTTAATTAATAAGATATCTTTTGATAAATCATAATCTTTTAATTAATATTGTTTGAAATTAAAATATTAATTTTTCACCAATTAAAATTTAATCAATTGATGTTTGAATTTAATTTCATAATATATCATAATTATAATTTTTTAAATAATATTGTTTGAATTAATAATATATTAAAATATAATCAATTAATGTTTGAATTTGAATATTATAATATATCATAATTATAATCTTTTAAATAATATTGTTTGAATTAATCAATTAAAACTCAAAAATTGTTGTGTTAATGATTTTTTAAAATAAAAAGTATGATTTCCAAAAGAAATCAATAAACTTATAAATTCATAATGTTCTCCCAAATATTCTGAGGATATTAATCAAAATCATATTAGTTAACTAATTAGTTAACACTAAATAAATCTGAACCTAATATTTGGGATTGCATTTTGTAATTTAATTCTTAAAGACTGGGGAAAACGAGGTACACACATATTTTTTAAGTAAAGGGGTGTTATGAAGACATACACATTAAACATATAAAATTTTTATTTAAATTTTTTATTATTGGTTTTTAGATAAATAATACGTTTTCAAAATAGATTTTATTAGTCTGGACCAACGACAAGTGCGTACTTTTCCACGCGATAATAATAGAGCTCGTTTTATTTATATGCTTTGTGCATGCTCTTCAATATTCCCAGGTTTTGATGAAACAGACACCATCTGAAATGCATATTATTTTTCTAAGTTTTAGAGTAGTGGAAACGTCTTTTAAACAAAGAATTAATGAAAATCCCCGCTCTTTAATAAATCATGCTTTACCAAAAAGGGCAAGGTTCCCCGATTTTCATGGTGTTTATAAGGACTGATCTCAGAAGAACATTCGGTCAGTTTATATTATTAAATTTACTCCACACTTAGCGTCCTATGGTGTTTTCTCATTTCATTTTTAACCAATTCCGCTTGGGTCAGTCCTTATCAGTCTTTATCAATAAAGATTCATTTAAATTTATAATACTTTCTAATAATTTATTAAACTATTTATAATTATTGTATAAGCATTCTCTTATTAATAAATATTATTTCAAATTATTTCGTTTTCTTATGAAACTTATTGTAATCAGCTATAATAAAAGTAAGTAAATCAATGTTTATTAACTATTTTAATTTATTAATCCATACACCACAGTAATTAGAACCCTAAAATTTATATAATAATTAACTCTTATTTAATTTGGGTTTTTCAGAAATATATAATATTGAAACGTAATAAATTAATAAATTATTAACTTTTTTTTATTAAAAAAAATTTTTTATTCTTACGATATTTTTAATTTTTTCTTAATTAAAATCATATATACTGCTATTCACTAAAAATGCAGAATTATTTTCAATTAACAAATTTAGCTACATATATCCGTCTAAGTAAAAATAATATAAAATCGTTTTGACTTATGGATACAATAAACGATTTAATTTATTCAATTTTACACATAAGATAGTATTTTTTATTTATTTTTAGTTCATATGAAGGACAGGCGACAAAATATTAAATCTTATATTTCTATTTAATTTATCGTACTATTAAGTTTTCTCTGCAATAAATGCATTAGAAAAAATCGGCTTGGAAAACCGTTTAACAAACATAGCAATTTGGTTTTTTCGTTTTCCCTGGTGCAAATAGTGACGTTAAACTTAACGTTAAGTTTTAACGTTAAATTTTACATTGATTTGCTATTCAGTTAACGTAAACTTAACATTAAATTTAACGTTAAATTTAGGTAACGCAAACGATAAAAAAAATGAAAAACTTCAAACCTAATCTAATCCTTATAAAAAGAAGTAAATATCATTTTTTACTTTTTTTAATGGCTTTAAATGCACATTTGATAAGATTAGATTAGGTTTGATTAAGTTTTTCATTTTTTTTATCGTTAACATTAAATTTAACGTTAAATTTAATGTTTAAACTTAACGTTAAGTTTAACGTAACTATTTGCACCAGGGTTAGTAATTATTTTTCTGAAATATGAAGTGTTTTCAAAAAGTTTCTAAAATTTGAACTTCCCAGGTTTAAAAAGTTTTATCTCTAAACTAAAAGCTCAAAATTGCACCAGAACTAGTCTCAAAGGAAGTCTTAAATCCTAAAAAAACTATTTTTAGTAAAAAAATACTAAATTCTTTTGAATCATAGATCACTAACTTCTGAAATCAAAATCTTGAAACACATGGCGGTATTTATTTAAAAATTAATTTAAACTTATTTTGATGTATTTTTGTCCATACCATTTGTGATAAATTGAGTAGTAATTAAATCAAATAAAAATTAATTTTGAGTACATCTATAATTTTAATATATCTAGAATATGAACCTCACATAAATTGTAACCTATATTTTATTTTCAATTATTTTGTTTGCACTTTTTTTTATAAACTATGGAATAAAATAATTATTTTATGTATTTGTAATTTGAAAAAGCCAGAAAGTTATTTTTATTTTATTTTTTTAAAAATTTGACCTTAAACTTTAATTTGGGAAAGGAACTCGTACCAGTATCTGAAGGATTTGATTTTTTTGCATATTATTTGTTAATTTTAAGTTATATATAAAATGCTAATTAAAACAAAATTTTTGTATTAATGTTTTAGTAAGTGTTCAAACTAAATATTAAAAAAAAGAAGTCTACCATAAATAAAATTTTTTATTAAATATTTCACATTTAATAAACAAAAATCCTTCACCGTTCATGTACTGGTACGAGTACCTTACAATTTTCAAGTTTTCTTCGATAAATTAATAATAGATTAAAAATATTTATTTTAATTTTCTTTTGCCATTGAATCTTCATTAGAATATTCAGAAGACGTTCTATTTTTTTTTATAGAATTTTCCAGAAAATTTAATTCTTCTTTTGAACCACAGAACCCGTACTCCAAGGATAGTTTCATTTTCATGTGTCTCGTAAGTGGTGGAATTAAATGCCGAGGAATTAAAAATGTTGAAAGATTAAACAAATCAATAAATACTTTGTAGCGATCACTGAAACAAAAAACCAAACAATATCATTTATTATCAATAATTAATATTTTAATAGTTTAATGTTATTATTTCTGATCTTTGAAAAATGGCTATAACATTGCATGTTCCAAAACATTAATAATATTATTAATGTGAATTATAATCTAAATTACTAAATAAAAAAATAATCATGTGGTAAGCTACCTTGCGCACGATAGTTACCTATTTGATGAAAAGAGAGAGCAATAATATTTAAAAATCAAGGTTAGGGAATATTCAGGGAAACAGGCAAAGATGCTATCTTTTTTTAATAAATAACAAAATCAATTCCTTTTCTAAATTTTAACGCTTAAATCTAATTTTTGTTTTTTTTTTGTTTTATAGAGCGAATGTGTGAATCTTGCAACAATCATGGAATGTGATATTCTTATTAATTTAACCAATAAATTGGTTAATTTTAAACTAATAGGTACGTAACAGTGTTTCGCCATAGTGTATTAGGTTAGCTCGTCAGTAGACTCCTAATACACCTTGTTTGTGGGCCTTAAAAAGGCTTGTATAACTGGGAGAATTAGCCGATGCTAAGTGCCAGATACCTACTAACCACTTAAACCCCCCCTGCGTTTTCTGCCCCAAACCAAGACTCCCGTTCCAGGTATCACTTCATTTTATAATAATAATAAAAAATTAATACGAGGTAAAAGAAGAAAAATAATTGGTGGAGTTTTTTTTAATATTATGAAAGAGAGAGATAATATAGGAGTAAATAAATTACGGGAAACATAACCAAGTTTTAAGATTTTGTATTATCGATCTGAGGATAGCCAGCAGGTTACGATTCGCTGGAGGTTTGCCACCGGGGATGTATTATCTGAGCATAACCAATGTAACGTCAGGTGTCGTCTCATAAAATTTTTCCGTGTAGCATAAGTTTAGTCTCTCTAAACTCCCCGTGTATGAAATTTTTAATATATAGAATATTATGCTTTGGAAAATATTTACATAAAAACATGGAAATTACAGATTTTTGGCTAATATTCATGTACCTAAAATTTCATTAGCGAGAAAAACGATTTTTCCTTTAAGTACTGAAAATTAGCCAAAGAAATACGTAAAATGAAATCATAAAAACAATAAAAGAGATCGTGAATTTCTTTTGTGAGTTTTTATTTTTAAGTTTAAAACACATGTTTTAAATGAAAAATTTAAAGCTTGAAAATGGAAAATTAATATTTAAAGTTTATAAAATGTTTATTATTAATAGAGTTTTTGTGTTCGAATATTTTAAAGTTTTGTTAGTTTTATTTCATTTTATTCAACATTTTATTTCTAGAGTTAAGTAATTATTATAATAAACATTATAATATATTTTTTAATTCAAAGTATAATTTTCCAGAGGAAATAGTTTCAAAATGAAAATTATTCCCTCAAAAAATTTTACTAATAAAAATTATGAAAATTAAGGATTTTTCCTCTGATAATTTTAAGTTTTGGTATTATAAAATAGTAGCTTAGTTGTTGGATAAGAGCAGTTGATTGTATATTTAATATTGGAAATAAAGGATATGGTGATGTAAATTAATAAATTAAAACAATCACTCATAACTTTGCAGCACTAAATAACTTAACTTTATTATTAAAAAATGTGAACTGCTGCTTTGACAGTTGTCCTAAGACTGGACGCTGTGCGTCGCTTCTCAAGGCACCCGCTTAGACTCAGTGCACACACGCACTATTACACGCACTATTACACGCACTATTGACTATAGCGCTGAGAGAAACATGGATAAAAAAATACGGCTTACGTCGTTCGAAAGATGATACTTACACCAAAAAAAGTAGATCAATTCATCCACAAGAGTTTTGGTTAATTTTTGAGGTTGTAGCGTTTTAATGAAAATTACCGAAAACCCCTATTTTATAACATTGAGCCAACACGTAAATTTGCGTTTCTAGGCCCAGACTTCCCATAGGAATGAATGGGGATTTGTTTGTTTTTCCAACGTATGAAAATATGTTTTCCAGTAAAAATTAGAATTTTAAAATGCTTTTTGGCTTTTGTGAAAATTTGTATAGCTAAAAACTCAAAATTCCCATGTTATTTAAATAGAAAAATTGAGGTGCGTAAATTCGCCTATTAACAATCTTACAACACCATTTTTATAATTTGACCTTGAGAACGTTTAATCATATTATCCAGCTTACCGGGTTTTTTTGTGAAGTTTTGGTCATAAAAAGTTCCTAGTTCCAAGGATTTTGCTTTCGCCTTGCAAAAACACTTGCCTGTAAGCACCTCAATTTTTCCATTTAAATAACATGGGAATTTTGAGTTTTTAGCTATACAAATTTTCACAAATGCCAAAAAGCATTTTAAAATTCTAATTTTTACTGGAAAACATATTTTCATATGTTGGAAAGAGAAACAAATCCCCATTCATTCCTATGCGAAGTCTGGGCCTAGAAACGCAAATTTACGTGTTGGCTCAATGTTATAATATAGGGGTTTTCGGTAATTTTCAATAAAACGCTACAACCTCAAAAATTAACCAAAACTCTTGTGGATGAATTGATCTACTTTTTTTGGTGTAAGTATCATCTTTCGAACGACGTAAGCCGTATTTTTTTATCCATGTTTCTCTCAGCGCTATAGTCAATTAACCTACGGGTAATTTTTGACCCGAAATTACCAATTTTTAAATTTATTTAAATTGCTGCCAAAATTGTAATTTTTGACGAAATTGAGTTTTATAGGTCTTAAAAATTTTTTACAAGCTTCAAGTATCCAAAAATTTTTTACCTACCACTTTTCAATAATTTATTAACCAGAGATGATAATTTAAAGTCAGAGTCCCAATTTCAGGGTTTTAAAAAAAAGTCAATTTTTATCAATATCTTTGAAAAGCAGTATCTTAAAAACGAATTAAGACGAGTAAAAAATGTTTAAATTTATAATATTTAAATATTATTTAAAATATTTTAATTAAACGAAAAAGTTCATTGGTTTTTAATTTAACCCCATGATATAGCCGTTTTTTAAATTTGAAAAACGCGCGCATTACTATTATTTTTTTCACTTATAGTAAGGCACGGCTTAATATACATGCATATATATATACTAAAAATACATTGCATTATGCTTCTTCTTTCCAATGGATTATATATATAGTCTGCACTCTGCTCGACTGCTCCCCCGGCTGCTCGACTGCTCGACTGCTCTCCCTACGACTCGTCCGCTCGTCTTGCATATTCAGGCTTTCGTAATAACTCCCTAAATCAGGGAGTTGACTCCCTGAAATTTCTGTCATCTCCTGGAATACCTTCCGGATAAAAATAAACCGTACGAGGGAAAGCTGATATCCTGGAGGTGTAATGTTCAATTTTCCAATAGTTTTCCGATTTTCCAATATGGCGGATCAAAAAACATGAAAATAGAAACTTTCAACCTTACCTGGGGGTTTTTGAGGTCAAGAAAAACGTTTTTGTTAATGAAATTTCATTTTTTGGCCCCAGCATATTTTCTGGTTTTCCAAGATGGCGGACGAAAAAACATTTCAGAATAAGCTTTTTACGTTACCGGGGGGTTTTCGAGGTCGATAATAACGTTTTTATTAATGAAAATTAACATTTTTTGGCCCCAGCAAATTTTCCGGTTTTCTAAGATGGCGAACGAAAAAACATTTCAGAATAAGCTTTTAACTTTACCTGGGGATTTTCGAGGTCGAGAATAACGTTTTTATTAATGAAAATTTTCATTATTTGGCCCCAGCAAATTTTCCGGCTTTCCAAGATAGCGGAAGAAAAAACATTTCAGAATAAGCTTTTTACATTACCTGGGGGTTTTCGAGATCGAGAATAACGTTTTTATTAATGAAAATTTTCATTTTTTGGCCCCAGCAAATTTTCCAGTTTTCCAAGATAGCGGACAAAAAAAAGTTTCAGAAAAAGCTTTTTACATTACCTGGGGGTTTTCGAGGTCGAGAATAACGTTTATAATAATAAAAATTTTCATTTTTTGGCCCCAGAAAATTTTCCGGTTTTCCAAGATGGCGGACGAAAAAACATTTCAAAATAAGCTTTTTACATTACCACCATGGCTTTACCATTAATAAAAACGTTTTTCTCGACCTCGAAAACCCCCAGGTAATGTAAAAAGCTTATTCTGAAATGTTTTTTCTTCCGCCATCTTGGAAAACCGGATAATTTTCTAGGGCCAAAAAATGAAAATTTTCATTAATATAAACGTTTTTCTCGACCTCGAAAACCCTCAGGTAATGTAAAAAGCTTATACTGAAATTTTTTTTCGTCCGCCATCTTGGAAAACCGGAAAATATGCTAGGGCAAAAAAATGAAAAATTTCATTAATAAAAACGTTATTCTCGACCTCAAAAACCCTCATATTATGTAAAAAGCTTATTCTGAAATGTTTTTTCGTCCGCCATCTTGGAAAACCAGAAAATTTTCTAGGGCAAAAAATGAAAATTTTCATAAATATAAACGTTTTTCTCGACCTCGAAAACCCCCAGGTTATGTAAAGAATTTATTCTGAAATGTTTTTTCGTCCACCATCTTGGAAAACCGGAAAAGTTTCTAGGGCCAAAAAATGAAAATTTTCATTAATAAAAACGTTATTCTCGACCTCGAAACTGGGGGTTTTCGAAAACCGTTTTTATGTATGAAAATTTTAATTTTTTTGCCACAACATATTTTAAAAACGTTTTTCTCGTCCCCAAAAACCCCTAGGTAATGTAGAAAGTCTTTATTTTTATTTTTTCTGGTCCGCCATCTTGGAAAATTGGAAAATATGTTGGGGCAAAAAAATAAAAATTTTCATTCATAAAAACGGTTTTCTCGGCCCCGAAAACCCCTAGGTAATGTAGAAAGTCTTTATTTTTATTATTTCTGGTCCGCCATCTTGGAAAATTGGAAAATATGTTCGGGCAAAGAAATTAAAATTTTCATTTATAAAAACGTTTTTCTCGTCCCCGAAAACCCCCAGGTAATGTATCAAGTTTCTATTTTCATGTTTCTTGGTCCGCCATATTGGAAAATTGGAAAATTGGAAAATTGTTTTGGATGAAAGATTAAATTTTACGCCTCCAGGATATCAGTTTTCCCTCGTACGGTCCATTTTCATCCCGAAGGTATTCGAGGAGATGACAGAAATATCAGGGAGTTAACTCCCTAAATCAGAGAGTTAACTCTCTGAAATAACTCTCTGAGCCAGGGAGTATAACTACGAGGTTACTTTTGTTAGAGCTTTTATTTAGAGCCCATAGTATGCATAATAATTATTTAATCGAAAGTATTAATTTATGCTTGGTAAAAATTTTAATAAATAGGTTTAATGACAATAAATAAATATCTTTAAAAGATGAAAGATATTTATTATGTTTAATAATGTAATTCATTGATTCGTGTATAAATAATAGAAGATTCTTAGACATGGTAAAGAATATTACTCAATCCACAGCGTGTAAATACAAATGTTTTTAAATACAAATAAATACAAATAAATACAAATGTTGGCTGCGCCAACAACCTAAAAATATTTATATTTACATGCTGGGGGATGGGTAAATATTCTTTACCGCGTCTAAGAATATTTTTTTATTCATTGAAGACAAAGAATTTAATCATTTTTTATACAGGTACACTTGTAAAAAGATCAAATTCTTAAAGGACTTTTGAATTCTGAAAATGCGAATGCAGCGATAAAGTTTAAACAAATATTGGTGATGTCAATAGTATATGATTTATAGAGACTATCTGCTTCTCTTTCTTTCTTTCCCTTTCCTAAATATAATTTTTATGCTTGGGAAATACCCATTACTTACTTTTCAATAAGCGTGTTTTTGTACCTTTTTTTTTTGTTTCAAAGCCGTGGTGGTATGAGAAAATTCAAGGACACATTATTTCCTTACGTGCACGCGCATTTTCAGAGTTCGAAAAGTCGTTTGGAATTTGATTGTTTACACGTATAGTTGTGTATAAATAATGATGTAATTCTTTGCCTAAAATGTATAAATTAACATTAAATTTAAACATTAAAAACCTTCTAGTGTAAGGCTTGACGTGTCGTTTTTTATTATAGTTTTCTTCCTCAGGTTACTGTAAGGTAAGGCTCGACGTGTCGTTTTTTTATTATAGCCTAATTCCTTAGGTTACACTAGTGTAAAGCTTGACGTGTCGTTTTTTTATCATAGACCACTTCCTTAGGTTACGTTAGTTTATTCCTTGACGTGTCACTTAATGCTTGATGTGTCATTTTTTATTATAGTCTGCTTCCTTAGGCTACGCTAATGTAAGGCTTGACGTGTCGTTTTTTATTATAGTCTACTTCCTTAGGCTACGCTAGAGTAAGGCTTGACGTGTCGTTTTTTTATTATAGCCTAATTCATTAGGCTACACTAGTGTAAAGCTTGACGTGTCGTTTTTTTATTATAGACCACTTCCTTAGGTTTTGTTAGTTTAATGCCTAATTCCATAGGTTACACTAGTGTAGCCTAATTCATTAGGCTACACTAGTGTAAAGCTTGACGTGTCGTTTTTTTATTATAGACCATTTCCTTAGGTTATGTTAGTTTAATGCCTAATTCCATAGGTTACACTAGTGTAAGGCTTGACGAGTCGTTTTTTTATTATAGCTTAATTCCTTAAGGCTACACTACACACATAAGCCTTGACGTGTCGTTTTTTATTATAGTCTACTGCCTTAGGTTACGCTAGAAACCTTACGATAAAAAAATTTGATTGCCAGGAAAAAACCCCTCTAGAAGAAAAAAGAACTTTTCTTTCAAGGATGCAATTTAGCCAAGTTATCGTCAATTTAAGATTTTACTCAAATTCGTCCTAAATAAGATTGAAGCTCTATTTGAATTTTATAACGAAAAATGAGTGTTCAACCTATAAGCATATCGTACTTTTTTGGATTTAAATCTTTCATCTAGCTTCTTACGAGTTATTTGATAAGACGTGTCTCTTATTTTCAGGAATGGTTGCTTTTTTGGTCCCCGATCATACCCGTTTTTCAAAATCAGTCATTCTTTTCGAGATATTTATCAATATGTCCCCTATTAAAAATACATGGAAAAAGCCATTTAGTAGCAGTTTTTCTTATTTTGCTTCACAATTTCAGTTTGACCAAGCAACAAACCAACGAGAAAATTTTTTTTAAATATTCATTCAAATGCCTTCTTTATTATAAAGAGGATTGGTTATGGCCAACGTGCCAAAACACCTCCATCGTCTGAAAAATTGCGTTTAAAATTAAAAAAAATAACGGTTTTTAAAAATTCCGTATATTAAATTATTTATGTCATAATTTATTTAAATTGAATGTAAAAAAAAACTTTTTTCGTTGGTTTGTTGTAGTGCATCACGATACGATACGATATCGATATTTTAAAATTATCGATATTGTCTCGACAGAACTACTATAAATATCGTATCGTATCAATATCAACGATATTTTTCAGAAATGATATCGTACTATTTTGTTGCTTGGTCAAACCAAAATTGTGAAGCAAAATAAGAAAAACCGCTACTAAATGGCTTTTGCCATGTATTTTAAATGGGAGTCTTATTGATAAATATCTCGAAGAGAATGGCTGATTTTGAAAAATAAAATGGATTTGATCATACTTCTGGGTACCAAATAAACAACCTTTCCTGAAAATTTCAGCCCAATACCAGCGTGGCCAATTTTGGCTTATTTTCACCTCCCCCGAGAGACACGTTTTATCAAATAACTCGAAAGAAGCTGATAAAAGACATAATCCAAAAGACATAAATCCAAAAAAGTACGATCTTCTTATAGGCTGAACATTCATTTTTGGCTATAAAATCCAAAGTGCCCGACTTTTACATAACCCGATCTTTAAGGCTAGCCGAGAGCCTGTTTCTGAACTTTAAACATGCATTACTCGCTTGATTTTCATCGTAAAATAATCATTTTTTTTTTAATCGTTTAATTTTTGCCAGAGTATTCTTCAAGAAAGAAATCATCAGACGAATTTGAGTAAAATCTTAAATTGACGATAACTTGGCTAAATTTCATCGTAAAAGGAAAAGTTGTCTTCTGGAGTAGTTTTTTCATGCCAATCAGATTTTTATATGTATTTTTTGTAATTTTATTTACCTAAAAAGTTATTTTCAAAATTTAGGGTAGCTCAGATACGAAAAACACGGGTTTTCACATAAAAGAAGCAAAAAACTACCCAAAAATCAAGATGGTAGTCGCAGCCTTGTCAATTTTTTTTTAAATTTTTGGTGCTCATAAAATTTGCCCCTTTTAATGGGGGGCGGGGGGGGTCAAATCGGTCCTATTTAAGGGGGGTGGGTCAAATTATGAGACTTAAGACTTAGAATAATTAGGAGAATTTGAAAAATCTGGGCTTTAGGACGTGGGATAATACAGATTTATGGACTTTGAATAATATCGATTTAGGGACTTGGAATAATTCAGGTTTAGGGAATCAAAATAGTTTGGGTTTAGAATCTTAACAGCTAGTAAGGTGATAATTACAAATTATAAAATTAGAAAATTGTATTAATGCTGAGTAACATTTGTATTATACCTAGTCCTCAGCTGGAAGTAAATATGTTCCATGCATTTAGGTTGTGTTTACACAAACCGGTTATAAGTTTTTTATTCTCTCTCGATGAGAAGAAAAAATAGTTAATTTGCCAAAAAAATAGATAATTTTTTGATGAAAGTAGTCGATTACAAAATATGTTTAACCACTGATTTTTATTGAAAAATTACAAATTTTTTCATTTTTAATGAAAATTTAATCATTTTTCGGCAATGAACTATATTTTTCCAAAAGTTTTTGTACAGATTAATTTTTCTTTTTATCTAAAGAAACTGTTCATTCGTTAAAAAAAAGGATGAAAGAATGTAATAAAACGCTAATAATATTAAGGTTTATACATTTAAAGCTAAATTCTAGTTATTTTACCTTTGTCGCTGACTTTATTAATTTTTAATTAATAAAATAAAAGTGGTATTTTAACATTTCTTTTATAGAAATATTGGCTTATACTTTAAAAAAAGTAGGTTGCTGATGGCAGAGCTATAAAATTTAATTAATCTGATAAATAAGTACTTAAAGGTTATGCTATATATCCATTCAATATTTCCTCCCGATTTACTTGTTTTTTAATACTAAATTCCTTGCAACAAACTATTGCCGCAAACTTCTTTCCGTTCAATATTTCCTCCTGACTCACTGTTTTTTTAATACTAAATTCCTTGCAACAAACTTGCCGCAAACTTGCTACTCATATGTTTATTCAATTACTTGCAGCAATATTTGAGAAATATTCGGACGCATCTTTGCTCAAAGTTTTTACAATTAAAAAAAAACAAGTGCTTCAAAGTTGCTTGCATATTTGTAGCAAGCTGCGTTATCGGGGAAGGCACGTGACTAAATGAAATTCTGATTGAAAATATGGATTTTTTGGGAAACTTTACAAAACTAGAAGGTTTCACAAAATTTTTATGGCTTTTAAAACCCACGAATATGTTCTTTAAAAAATGAGTAAAAGAACGAGTAAAGTGTATAAGAAAAAAAGAAATTTCAGACCAACAGGATGAAAATTAAAGTATCTGCAGCTGAATTATCAAATGTAAAGCAAGAAAATAGATTTTTTAAATTTTCTATGGGGTGCTATTACCTATCACCATGATTTTCTGGTATATATCTTTTATATGAGCTACGCCAAATTTTGAAAATAACTTTTTGGTGAATAAAATTTAAAAAAATAGTTGATTTTTTTAAGGGAATTTGATTTTTTTAATTTAATTCACATTATTTTTAATTTAATTTACATTCACCTGTAGGTCAGATATGGGTCAATATTTGTGAAGTGTATACAGTTTGGATTTTCGAGTTTCAGAATCTACTCCAAAGTATGTTTGGTCGAAAGCATATATAAAAAAAATAATTTTCCCCAATTTTTAGCTTTTTAGATCCAATCCTCTATTTTTTACAGCGATTTTTGTTTTTTTCAATTTTTTGAAATTTTTAATTTTTGAGAAATTTATGTTCATTAATTTTTCTCGCAACCGCGCACTTTACAATAAAATTTTTTTTCCTTATAGTACCCCATAGGAAATTTCCCGTAGAATTCGATTCTGGGGTCCAAATTTTTTTTTGAACTGCGCATGCGCGAGAAAATCAACATTCTTGCTTTGCCTTTTCTAGCTTATATGCCTCAGCTGCAGACAGCTAAATTTTCATTCTGTTGGTCTCAAATTGTAGGTTTTTTCATATACTTTCAGAATATGAAATCATTTTTTTGGGTAAATTTATTTTAAAAGGAATAAAATTGAAAAATAGCGATTTTTAAAAAATCATTTTTCACAAATTTTAAATTTTCCGCCAAGTCACGTGACCAAATGAAAATCCGACTGAAAATTCATATTCAGCGAAAAATTTTACATAAGGATACCAATTTTCGTCTTATTTCATTAGTGACAGTGAAAAAGAAAATTCAGAGAGTGAAAATAAAGAAATAAAAATTTTAAAAGAAGAAAATTTAAGTAACAGTGAGAGAGAAAATTCAGAAAGTGAAAATAAAGAAAATTTAAATGAGAAAATAAAAGAAAGTGAGGAAAATAAAAATCTAAGTGATAAAAATAAGAAACAAAAGTCAAAAATGGAAAATTTAAACAAGCCTGTCCCATTCTCATTAGAGGGAAATGTAGAAGAAAATTGGAGGAAATTCAAAAGGCAATATAAAAATTTCATGCTAGCATCAGGAAAAACAGAAGAAAGTAAGAAAGTCCAAGCAGCAATATTACAAAATCTAGTTGGTCCAGAAGCCATAGAATTACTGGACACATTCAATTAAACAGATGAGAACCTAGAGGATCCGGAGAAAATATTGGAGGCTTTTGAAAATAATTGCAAGAAAGAAATAAATGAAACATTTGAAAGGTTCCAGAACATATCTGCTGACGTACTAGAATATAATTCAGAAAATTACTTAGTGATAATGGATGCGTTTTCAAAATGGCTTGAAATTATTAAAATGAAAAGTAAAACAGCAGGTGAAATCATAAATAAATTAACAGCGGTATTTGCGGTACATGGAATACCAGAAAAGTTAACAGCTGACAATATGCCTTTTGCATCAAGAGAATTCCAGGAGTTTTCAAAGAAATGGGAATTTAAGATAACAACGACCAGTCCAAAACACTCTCAATCGAATGGACTAGCAGAGAAAGCAGTTGGAATAGCAAAGAGTATCCTAAAGAAGTCTGGGACAACAACTGAAGAAATACAAAAAGCATTGTTACATTATAGAAATACTCCAGAAGCAGGCTTAAAGATATCTCCATCCCAAATACTATTTAGCAGGCAAACAAGGACTCTATTACCAATATCAAGAGAAAAATTAAAACCAGAAATACAAACGGACATCAGGGATTTGTTAAAACAAAACCAAATAAAGAAAAAGAGAGACTTTGATAAAACAGCAACCAAAGACAAAGAAATATCATATAACACCTCAGATGACATATATATTTATAGAGATGGAAAATGGCAGCCAGGAACAATCATAGCTAGTCACGAAACACCAAGATCCTATATGGTCCAACCAGAAGGTGGGCAGGTTATAAGAAGAAACACAAAGTACATTAAAGAGAGACAAAGTCTCCCAGAAGATAAAACAACACCAGATAGCTCAAAGCATTCAAAAGAAACAACAGCTACTGATAACAACCAGCAAGAAGAAAACCAAAAATTAAGCCAAAACAAAGAGAAAGAGAAGGAGGACAACCAAAAAAGAGGACTAAGAGATAGAACCAAAATAATCAAACCAAGAAGATATATATAAAAAATTAATATCATACTTATAACTTAAAGAAGGGAGATGTGGCAACCTGTAATATCGACATAGCAACATACTTTATACTTAACACTGTATTATATATAACACAATATTATATTATATCATTTAGTATATAAGTTGTACTCCTACAATAATGATGTATATTAAGACCTAATAAAGATATATATATAAAGATAACACAAGGTACTTTAGTGAAACTGATTTAATCGATTTTTAAATGTCTGATATATTTAAAAACGCGAATGGGCAGGGTTCAGTATGTAAAAATGATACCATGCTGATTCATCAGGTTTTACATAAAATGGTTTCGAAATGATTTTCGAAACGCATTTTGTTGATCTTAAAATATGTTCAAATTTGCTTAAAAAAATTCAGCTAATTTTTCAATTTTATTCTTTTCAATATAATTTTCAACATTGGGTAAGAAAAACTTCCCGCTGAATCCGAATCTGTAATAAGTTTGTCGGAAAAACCTAAAGAAAATCCGGAATATGTCGAAGGAAATTTCAAATATGCACGGCCAGGATGCTTTAATTTTCAAGTAAATTGCTTGCATTTTCAAGCAAAGCAGCCTGGCCGTGTGAATTTGTCGAAAAGCGGGATAATTACAATAATTTGCATATGGGTCAATATTTGTGAAGTGTATACAGTTTAGATTTTCGAGTCTCAGAATGTACTCCAAAGTATGTTTGGTCGAAAGCATATATAAAAAAAATAATTTTCCCCAATTTTTAGCTATTTAGATCCAATCCTCTATTTTTTACAGCGATTTTTGTTTTTTTCAATTTTTTGAAATTTTTAATTTTTGAGAAATTCATGTTCATTAATTTTTCTCGCAAACGCGCAATTTACAATAAAATTTTTTTTCCTTATAGTATCCCATAAGAAATTTCCCGTAGGATTCGATTCTGGGATACAAATTTTTTTTTGAACTGCGCATGCGCAAATAAATCAACTTTCTTGCTTTGCCTTTTCTAGCTTATATGCCTCAGCTGCAGACAGCTCAATTTTCATCCTGTTGGTCTCAAATTGTAGGTTTTTTCATATACTTTCAAAATATGAAATCATTTTTTTAGGTAAATTTATTTTAAAAGGAATAAAATTGAAAAATAGCGATTTTTAAAAAATCATTTTTTACAAATTTTTAATTTTCCGCCAGGTCACGTGACCAAATGAAAATCTGACTGAAAATTCAGATTCAGCGGAAAATTTTACATAAGGGTACCAATTTTCGTCTTCTTTCATTAAATAGTTTCTAAGATATCCCATTTTAAAATAAAGATTAAAATTGACTTTTTTTAAAAAACCCTAAAAATGGGACTCTGACTTTAATTATCATATATGCTAAAAAAATAATTATAAAAAGACGAGTAAAAATTTTTTGGAAACTAAGGGCTTGTAAAAAAATTTTGAGGCCTATAGAACTCGTTTCTTTTAAAAATTAGAATTTTGGCAGCAATTTCAAAATTGGTCATTTTGGGGTAAGAATAGGCACTTGGTTTATTGACTATCGGCATGAGAGATTTAGCGACAAATAATTTAAGTGTACGGTAACTGAATGGTGACACTTATACCAAAAAAATGAGACCAATTGGAAGTATTTTGGTTAACTGGCAAGTTTGCAGCTTTGTATTAAAGATTACAAAAAAATCCTATTTGATAACATTGTGGTATTTTGTAGTTATTTAGTATTTTGCTATTTCTTTTAATTCTATAGCGTTACGGAAACATCCAAAACTTTTCCAAAAAGGAGGTCTTTTGTAAAATTTCTCGAGCAATCCGAAAATTTCGTCAAATTTTCATTAGGTAACTAGAAAATTCGGAAAATTGAAAATAAGATAGAATAGCTACAAAATACGACAATGTTATAAAATAGGATTTTTTTCATAATCTTTAATATAAAGCTGCAACCTCGCTAGCTAACCAAAATACTTCCAATTAGTCTCATTTTTTCGGTATATGTATCAACATTTATTTACCGTATACCACATTTATTTGTTGTTAGTTCTCTCATGGCGATAGTCAATAAACCAAATCCCTATTCTTACCCCAAAATGACCAATTTTGAAATTGCTGCCAAAATTCTAATTTTTAAAAAAAACGAGTTTTATAGGCCTCAAAAATTTTTTACAAGCCCTTAGTTTCCAAAAAATTTTTACTTGTCTTTTTATAATTATTTGTTTAAAAGATATGATAATTAAAGTCAGAGTCCCATTTTTAGGGTTTTTTAAAAAAAGTCAATTTTAATCTTTATCTTTAAAATGGGATATCTTAGAAACTATTTAATGAACTAAGACGAAAATTGGTGTCCTTATGTAAAATTTTCCGCTAAATCCAAATTTTCGGTAAGATTTTCATTTGGTCACGTGACTTGGCGGCAAATTCAAAATTTGTGAAAAATTATTTTTTAAAAATCGCTATTTTTCAATTTTAGTGCTTTTAAAATAAATTTACCCAAAAAAATGATTTGAAATGCTGAAATAATATGAAAAAACATACAATTTGAGACCAACAGGATGAAAATTGAGCTGTCTGCAGCTGAGGCATATAAGCTAGAAAAGGCAAAGCAAGAAAGTTGATTTTCTCGCGCATGCGCAGTTCAAAAAAAAATTTGGACCCCAGAATCGAATTCTTATTGTAAATTGCGCGTTTGCGAGAAAAATTAATGAACATAAATTTCTCAAAAATTAAAAATTTCAAAAAATTGAAAAAAACAAAAATCGCTGTAAAAAATACAGGATTGGATCTAAAAAGCTAAAAATTAGGGAAAATTATTTTTTTTATATATATTTTCGAGCAAACATACTTTGGAGTACATTTCGAGACCCGCCCATGCAAAGTCATATTCAGTTTACAAATATTGACCCATATAACCTTCCCTTTTTCCTAAATATTCCGGATTTTCCTGTAATGTAATCAAAACTCTGTTTCAATTTTTGGATTCCTTTTGAAATTTTACTATGGATTTTCTTTTTTAATAAATTCTCCGATTTTCCGTCTTTTCTTAAGGTTTTTTCTAAAAAGTAATTTCAGGTTCGGATTCAGTGAGAAATTTTACATATCTCTTGGAATTGAAAATTAATATTAATCGTTGAAATTTTAAAAAATTGTATTAAAATTAATTTTCTTGACCACAGACTTTAAACAGAAACCATAAAGTTAATACAGCAGAAAGTTATTAAAATAATTTAATCTCCGAAACTTGATGCGCTGCTTTAAATATAAAATATATTATTCTTACTCATTGTTACTGTATTCTATTAACGTGAAAATTGTTTTTATTTACCAGCAAATACGGTATGATGGCAACAAAGATTATTTACAAACACGCCTGGAAACTTTGCAGGGTTTATTATCTCGTAAAGAGAAGAGATACAAGCAGGACGAAGAAGTAGCCAATGATGACATTTTATTATTGGATACTGTTAATGAGGCTCAAAAATATGCAAATATTGTAAGCAACTTTTCTTTTTACAAATTAGTTTACAACAACTTGAAACTGGCTTGTATAAACACGGCCAAAATACATACAAAATATTTAATGTAAATACTGAGTACATGCAGAATAAGATACAAGATAACAATACAAGTTAATTTCATGAATACCCTGATGTTAATTATTATTTTCTTCGATCCAAATTTTGAGTCTATTTTTTATCTTGCCCCCTTAAAACCTGTATGGAAATTTATTTCTTAGGTTTTGTTTCACCTAGATGAAGTTTTATGATTTTTCAATGATCATATTTGAATCAAGAACCTAAAAAACCTCCCCATAGAATTTTTTAAGTTAAAATAAAGCCGTATATTAAAATTGATTTTTCACCCCTTTGTACTCTAATTTTCCACCTCTAGATGAAATTTTATGAAACTCCTGATTTTATTAATTATTTTCTACAAATATTATTGCATTAAATTACAATTGATGTTTTACTTAATATGAACTTAATTTATTGCAGATCACATATTTGAATAGCCGTCCTATTAATAAGCCTGGCGAAAAAAAATGATCCTAAAATTAATGGATGACATAAAAGAAATGAGAAAAGAAAAATTATTTTGTAAATTAAAAGATTTGAAGCTATCCACAATTTTAAAAGAATTTAAGCACTTTCTAAATTATGAAGGGGAAATAGTATATTATTTCTCTTTTAACATTTAATTAGCCTGCAGAAATAATAATAGAAAAAGGCCGTCCTATAATAAGCCTGGCGAAAAAAAATGATCTTAAAATTAATGGATGACATAAAAGAAATGAGAAAAGAAAAATTATTTTGTAAATTAAAAGATTGGAAGCTAGCCACAATCTTAAAAGAATTTAAGCATTTTCTAAATTATGAAGGGGAAATAGTATATTATTTCTCTTTTAGCATTTAATTAGCCTGCAGAAAGAATAATAGAAACATGCTTATGCAAATAAATTTTACATTAAATTTTTTATTAAAATTAGCTTTAGAAATGAATTGACTGTATAGTCAAAATTACTAAGTTTTAATTCTTATGGAACAAAAAGCAGATTTGAAACAAAAAACTTACAACTGATTTTTGAACTCATAAACAACAAACTTAGAACATATTTAAATTAATATTTTGAACCTTGAAGCCTTATTAATTTAAAGTCAAAAAGAAATAATTTTTAGCTCCTAAAATCCTTATAATTCTATACTCGAAATTATTCTAAACCCCTAAATTAAAATTACTTAAGTCCATCTGACTTCCTTTCAAATAGAGCACATTTTACCCAACCCCATCCACCAAGAATGACATGCTTGACATACCCTTTCTGCCTATAAACATATTCCATGTTAAAATGATGGATCATTGTAGTTAAAAAAAAAATATTAAATTTTTTTAATTCGTTAATTTTTAGAGTATATGAATCAAGTTAAATGTAAAAAAATTTTTTCATCGCATAAGTCAGAAATAATTGTAATAAAAATATTTTTCTGGACAGTAACCACAAAAATAAGATTTCTTAGCCGCTATGCGGCCGAGGAAATCGAAATTTGT
Organism: Anagrus nilaparvatae; assembly: GCA_022575985.1. NCBI lineage: Eukaryota > Metazoa > Arthropoda > Insecta > Hymenoptera > Mymaridae > Anagrus > Anagrus nilaparvatae. The sequence continues at coordinate 4,650,089 of JAKSXM010000237.1, read as the reverse complement.
CGCTACTGCTGCAGAAAAATTTTATACGGCCCTTGTCCAGAAATAAAGAATGCCCCAAATCGCAGTTTCCCATCCTCGGCTTTGCTTCGGAAGGCTTCGGCCATTCTTTACTTTCCCAGACACGCGCCGTAAATATACTATTTGTAAATAATATAAAAATGTAACATATATAAAAAGTTTTTTAAACATCGAAATAATGAAACATAATTTCAATTTTCAGCTCCTAAACGACTATCGATTCTTGCATCCAGAAGGAGGAGATTTTAAAGAAATGTTTAATAATATCTTTTTAAACAGAATTTTAAATTATGTTGATGATCCGAAAAGTGGATACCATTTTTATCTGGATCATATTGATAAAACCTACTCAAGTAAATAATTATTATCTCATAAGATACAATTTTAAATCATAAATATTATTTAAAAACTTATAACTGGCTTGTCTTTTCACACAACCAACAAGCATGGAACATGTTCATTTATATCATTTTTAGCATCCTGATTTTGCTACTACGATCTCGATTTTATGAAGCATATTATTACTAAACTATGGGGACCCTCTAATTATAACTGAAAATGAATTAAAATTTCGCTCAGAGGTAGTTTTATTGATCCTGGTCTCAAGAAGAATTTTAATAAATTGTGAGTCATAATTAATTATATCTACTAAAGTGTTCCTAGAATGTTGTAAGAATACGCTTCATGAAATCGCCCCTGACTTAGTCTAAGTCTATAGTTATAGGGTTTCTAGAAGTCCCAAAACCTAAAGTGTTATAGAGCTCCTAAAAGTCCCTATATCGAAAAAATTCTTAATGCATTTGACCCTTCCCTTTAAAAACTTCTATTTTTCTCTTCCCTATGAACATGTTCATGTAAATACTTATAATTTTATGCTCTAATTTAGCATTAAGTAATAGTTGAATATGCAAACATATGAAATTTTTCTAGGTAATTCAAAAAAAAGGATTTATTATTTTTGAATAAAGGCTTAAAATATATGAATCGAAAACAATAAGGGGCTTACATGAGTCAAAATTCTGATAATTTTAGTGCATAATCGAAAATTACATAAAAAAAATAATAGACATGTTTTTTTTAATTTTTTGATATTACAAAAGTTAACGGAGTTATACAGGAGGTTTCAATAATCATATGTTTTTCAGAGATTTGCCACCACAATATATTTGTAATCGTCACTTTTTCATTAAATTTTTTTTTTAACAATAAAATACGTTTCTAATATTTAAACGTATATAAAAAAAAATCATTAAATATACGACCCCTGCAAGCCCTCTATTGGATCGAAAAATTGAAAAAAATTGTAGTTTGTAATTTAAAAAAAAAATTTTCTTCAAGTTTTATTATTAATTCACTTTCTATATATTATTTATAAGTATGCTTTACAGAAGAGATGAAAGATATTGTATTTTTGAATAGCATTTTAGATCCTGAATGGGTAATTTCTATATAAAATTGTAGAATTCAAAATATTAAAAAGTAGTATGGTTATAAGCATATTTTATTTGTAGATTAATATAGTAGAATATCACATACAGAAGAACAAGAAGCTCCAACACCTGCCAAAAGAAAAAAAAATGGAAAGACCAAAACTGCAAAACCAAAATCAAAAAAAATCACTGTTAAAAGACCAGCAGTATTATAATTCTCATCTCTTTGTCATCATCCCAGTAATTACTATATATATAATTCAAAAAAATAATAAAATGTTTATTATATATAAATAAATGGTTTGATTTTTTTAGGAAGGCAATCAAAAAGGGGCAGTAAGGCCCGATGTAACATTAATAATAACCAAAAGTAATAAGAAGATACACTATAAATTAAGAATAGAGGCTGAATTAACTAGCAAATCTAGATATACAATAATGGAACTTGGATCAGACTTTTTGCATGCATTTACGTGTTTTGTAACGTTTGTATTTGTATTGGTTTTAACTGTTCCAATTGAGCTGGAAAATACTTTCAACCTCATTGAATCCTATATTCTAAAACTAAATAAAAAGGATCCACTACCGGAAGAACTAAAAGAAATTTTGAAATAACCAAACGAATACAATCAAATTGTTCCATCAGAAACAATTGAAAATATTGATTTCGAAGAAGATGTAGAAGATGAAGACGTAGGGTCTATAGAGGATGGAGAAATGAATTTCAGTAATGAAGATTTAGAAAATACTAGTCTATCAGATATAGATGTTTCACTATTAACCAAAATTGTTTTAAGCGATCCGAAACACAACTTCTTTATTATATGAAAAAAATCTTGAATAAAATAAAATCTTTAAAAAAAAAGAAAATAACAAGTATTATTATTTATAAATGCTGTTGAATGTTACTAAAAGTTAAGGCGGCTGTCTCAAAAATGTCTAATTTTTTATCAATTTTTTTTTTTTGTTTTTCTTGTCAAAAAAGTTTTCAAAAATACAGAAAAAAATTTGTAAGAAAAAAAAAATATGGTTTTTGAGTTATTAACATATTACTCTACAAGAACAAATATGCGTTTATGTAAAAAAAAAAACTTTAAACTTGTTTTTCTCAAAATGACTTCTTCGTTTACGGTGCCCAGCAGAACTTAAAAACTAATAAAAATATTCATCTACAATTTTAGCAGAGTATTTATTAAAGTAAAAGCAAGTGAGCCAACCACGGGCTAGGCATAATTTGTAAAAGAAAGATGATTATTGCCTATTTTTGGTGCATTTTTGAACCCAAAATTCGTATTTTTTCTTTCAAAGTACACCATCTGGTCAATTTTTTATATTATTGTTTCATTGTGGTTCACTCACTGAAGAATGTTATAAAGAATAATATATATATATATTTTTTTAATTCGGATGTTTATTATAGGCGCTATGATGGCACCCGTTTTGCACCTTTTTTCCCGAGCCTCTGCTTTAGCGCCCTCTGCAAAATGAACGATTTGAGAAAAACAAAAAAAAATTTTTTTTAAATATTATTTAATGTTATTGTAAAACCTGAAAAAAAAAATTTGTGTAAATTTGCAATAAATTCATTTAAAAAAAACAGTTTCAAAGTCACTTTAAAATCAACTAAAAACTGAGACAGCTGCCTTAATAAAGTATGTAAAAAGTAGAAGATATAGAAGCATCACTCCTGCAATTAATTAAAAAATAGTAGATAAAAATTAGTTTTAATTTTCATTTTAAATTTCATTTTATTTTTAAATAAATGTTTAATGAGTAAGAAATTTACTAATATTTTGTTTAATTATATATTAAAAATATATATTTAAATATTTTAAAAACAATGTTTTTTAATATAACTAGTTTTAGCCTTAATTTTAATTATAAGAGATCACTTAAATTTTAAACCTTAATTTGTTTATAAGTATCATTGTCGAAGTATGCTAAAAAAGCATGACATGTACATTTTAATCTAAAGTCAATAAAAATTAATGTTAATAATTTGTATTACTAGTTTGTAATTCTTAAAAAATAATATCTTTAAATGACCTTTTTACGAGTATACTATCAAATAAATTTACAAATTCATCACATTTATATACGGATGGTAATGGTCATCTCTATTTTTATTATAGCATACAAAGCGGTGATATTAGATAAATTTTTAAACTTATTTAAAAATTTAAATTTTCGTGGATTTTAATGTCGGTACAGAAGGTAGCGTTTCGATCAACACTAAAACATAGATCTCATCAGTATGGCTGTGTGTGTTAGTGTATGTGCCATAGGCGCTGATGTAAACACGTCCTTATTTTTCTTATATTCATTCCAAATGGCGATTTTAGCACTTGTGGGGACGACTCACATTGCTTCAGCCATCTGTTCTGTACATAGGAAATGATATTATATATATATATTTATTATAAGGAGTTGAATGTTGTAACTCAGAGCGTTATTAGGTCCAAGATCTATATGAAAGTTAATAATTTTTATTACTCGTTTGTAATTCTTAAACAATAATATTATTAATTGACCTTTTTACGAGTACATAAATTTACAAATTAAATTAAAAGTACAATAAATTTACAAATTCTTCACCCCCACATTTATATAATATCATTTCCTATATACAGAACAGATGGCTGAAGCAATGTGAGTCGTCCCCACAAGGGCTAAAATCACCATTTGGAATGTATATAAGAAAAATAAGGACGTGTTTAAATCAGCGTCTATGGCACATACATTAACAGACACAGCCATACTGATGAGATCTATGTGTTAGTGTTGATCGAAACGCTAGGTACCTTCTGTACCGACATTAAAATCCGCGAAAATTTAAAGTTTTAAATAAGTTTAAAAATTTATCTAATATCACCGCTTTGTATGCTTTAATAAATGTGGGGGTGATGAATTTGTAAATTTATTTGATAGTGTACTCGTAAAAAGTTCAATTAAAAATATTATTGTTTAAAAACTAATGTCTTTAAAATTCTTCAAAAGAAAATTTTTTGTATTATATTTGTTCCATTCTGGTTTCAAAAGAGTTAAGCTTTTTTATTTAAAGTATAAGTATAAAATTTATCTCCACACTTGAGACCCTCTTTGAATATTAAATTAAAGGATATTATTTTCAAAAAACTTTTCTTCAATTACTAAACTTCAAATTTTAAGTTTTTACAAAGTATGTATTTTAAACCTTCCTACCATCTTCTCTTTCGTATTTTTTTCCTACTTAGTTTTATATATGAACCATAAAAAACTAAAAATTTTTATAATAAAAGGTTTACCAACGATAATATTCAATTATAAACTTTTAAAATGCTCATACAAAATAAAAGTGTCAAAAACGTTCAGGTTGTTTTCTGAAAGTTTATAAAATATTTAACTTAATGCATGTTTTTCAGTAAAGTGTTTTAATGAAAAAATAAGGTAGCCAAATTATGATAAAATTTTGTGGTTTCAATCAAGAGCTATTTAAATATTAGTATCAAAATGTCAAAAACGCCCATGTCAAAAATGTTCTCATAAATAAAAAACTCTATAAGAATAACACGTAGAACTTATGAAAATTTGAGGTTTTTGGACTTTGAAAAACATAACATTATACAAAGAAATTTGAAAAAAAAAAAGGTAATTAATGATGTACTGTAATCAATAAAAAAATATACAGTTCCTGTGAAAAGCACCCATATACCATTAATAAAACAAAAAATAAATAAAAACATGCGGATTTTACTTAAATATAGTAGAAATAATATGGTTGGTTATTAATTTTCAATTAAATCGCCAATTTTTTTAAATTATACAATTTCTTAATTTAATTAAATGAAATAGAAAAAATTTAGCTTATAAATTAAAAATAAAAATTACTTTTGTTTTGAATAAAGGATTTATATTTTCAAAAAAATAGCGATATAATTTTGTCCTTTGAAACTCATCATAAAAAGAATCGCAGTTCTTTTTTCTAAACAAGAAAATTGTTTATTTCTTGTTTTAAAACTAGTAAAAAGGGAATTTTTTTTTTAAACAAGATAACTATCTGGTTTTGAATCCTGAAATTGTAAAGTAAAAATTGTAACCTACTAATTCCTGGATTCGAAACCAGGAACGAGTAGATTTCTGTTTTATAAATAAGTTAATGATTTATTTATGGTTTTGAATCCTGAAATTGTAACTTTCTAATTCCTGGATTCAAAACCAGAAAAGAGTAGATTTCTGTTTTATAAACAAATTAATGATTTATTTATGGTTTTGAATCCTGAAATTGTAACTTTCTAATTCCTGGATTCAAAACCAGAAAAGAGTAGATTTCTGTTTTATAAACAAGTTAATGATTTATGTCTAGTTTTGAATCCTGAAATTGTAATTTAAATATTGGAGTTTACGAATTTATTAATTACAGGATTGAGTTGTGAGGGTATAGAAGCACTGAAACTCTAAGATATATATTTTTTGATTTTTCATATTATAAACGACCAAAATATATTTAACGACGAAATGAAAGTTAAAAAAATTTTTTTTGCATACTTGGGACAACCGACATCTATATTTTATTTTTGTGTTTTTTTGGTACGTAAAACTGCCAGCAATGTAATCTGAAATTTTAGAAATTGTATCACATAGTATACAGCGAATATGAATTTTACTATGCAGTAATTTTTTTTGGTTCCTCGAAGAGGAACCATTGTGATAGGTCAAATTTCGATTTTTGATTTTTTGACATATAAGCACGTTTTGAGACCCCAGGAAGCTAAAAAACCGGTTTTTAAAAAAAGTATGTATATGTGTGTGTGTGTGTGTGTGTGTGTGTGTGTATGTATGTAATTGGTGATATTTCACAAACATTATGGAGTTATGACCTAATTTTTTTTTCAAAAATTTTTTTATCAAAAAATCTCGAGGTACTTTTTTTTTTTTTAATTTGGATGTAATACCATTGGATGTAATAATCATTTATTTCCACGAAAGTACTTATATTTGAAAGTATGATTTTTACTCTATATCTCGAAACTAATACTTAATTTTTTTTTAATTTTTTTCACGAAAAAATACAAAAAACAATTTTTTTTTTCCTTTTGGACGTAGTACCTAATTTATTTCTATGAAAGTACTAGTTTTAGAAAGTTTGTTTAGTCATTTTTTGGATCTGATACCGTATTTTTTAAAAAATTTTTTCTCAAAATTAAAAAAACAAAAAAATTAAAAAACCTGCAATATATTTTTTTTTTTGGTGTAATACCTCATTTAATTCCATGAAAGTACTAATATCTGAAAATACTGCAACCGGCGGTATTTCACAACCGTTATCAAATTAAGACCTAATTTTTTCACCAAAAAAGCTCTAGGTACTTTTTTTTTTTTTTTTAATTTGGATTTAATATCTCATTTATTACCATGAAAGTACTTATATTTGAAAGTATGGTTTTTACTCTATATCTCGAATCTGATACTTAATTTTTTGAAAATTTTTTTTCCGAAATTTTTTTCACGAAAAAATACAAAAAACAATTTTTTTTTTCCTTTTGGACGTAGTACCTAATTAATTTCTATGAAAGTACTAGTTTTAGAAAGTTTGTTTAGTCATTTTTTGGATCTGATACCGTATTTTTTAAAAAATTTTTTCTCAAAATTAAAAAACCTGCAATATTTTTTTTTTTGGGGGTGTAATACCTAATTTAATTCCATGAAAGTAATAATATCTGAAAATATTGTGACCGGCGATATTTCACAACTGTTATGAAATTAAGACCTAATTTTTTTTTCAAAAATTTTTTCACCAAAAAAGCTCTAGGTACTTTTTTTTTTTTAATTTGGATGTAATACCTCATGTATTTCCCCGAAAGTACTTATATTTGAAAGTATAATTTTTACTCGATATCTCGAATCGGATACTTAATTTTTTTTAAATTTTTTTCCTAAATTTTTTTTCACAAAAAAATACAAAACACACCAAATTTTTTTTTCTATAGAGTAAAATGGATATCGGCTATCAAAATATAAATAAATAAATGCACAAAATACTTTATTTGATTAAGCCGAGCATCGCGAGGTCAATTAGCTAGTTTTAAGTAATATTAATATTGATATTGAAAAATATCGCTTTATTAAATGTCGTATCGATATAGCCAGCCATAATATCGTATCAATATCAAAAATATCGAGTTCTAAAATTTTTAAATTATCGAGTTTTTAATTTTTTTGTTTATCAATAAAGCCATAACCTGTCCTAACCTAAGCACTAAAGCCACAAAAATGCAGCAAAGTTAATATTATTAAAATTGAAATACATATAGCTAGCAAATTAAGTATGAATTTTTGTATTCCCCTATAATAATTTTAAGTTTACTTTGTACATAAAATTTTAGTTAGATCCAGCTAACATAATATACGCATAGATGTATGAATCTCTATGAAAAGCAGCATACCAACAAGTTTTCTAAAAAAAGAGTTTCAAATTTACTATACAGAGTCTAAGTATAAATAAAAATTAGTAAACATTTGATTTTTTTAGTTGTGGCAAAATAAGGGGTAAAAAACTAGAGATAAATTTTACCCTAGTTGATATTTTGTTGTTAGATTTTTTACCATATTACACATAGAAAAACATATAAGTAAATAAAATAATTATAATATACTTGACAGGTGATACAGAACTAATTTTTTTTTTCACCTGCCAGTATTGGTCACTAATAAATAATTTAATTAATAAATAAAATATTTATATTTTGTACCTAAGAGTACTTTTTAAATATTGATAGCCAGAAGTTCCCCCTGTTCCTAGTTGCTGAGACCCAATCATTCTTTGAACCATCAAAACGTGATTATCTATAACAAAATTTTATAAGAAGATTATTATTTTTTACTTAAAATTTAAAATTACTATTATATTCTTAAAAACCTACTTTGTACAAAAGTATAGCTAAGAAAATATCAAGATTAATAATGATAGAAACAATTCTTATATTATACTAAGAGTTACATAAAAAAGATAAAAGTATTTAACGTAACAATTTCTTCTATTTTTCCAACATAGTACCTAATAGGTATTAATTAATTAATTTATTATTAATTATTTAACTCGAATACATTGAGCGAGATTATCTGTAAAAAAACTTGTATTATTCTCGTAAATTTTTTGTTTATAAATTTTTACGTCGGATTTGTGAATGAACTCCTCTCTTACACTTCCTGACCCAGACAGGGCGGAAGGTCAAGTCGACGTTATTTCGACGTCGACTCGACGTCGAGAGTAAGTCGAGGATAAGTCGGAATTTTTCGTCGCTATGTAGTCGACTCGACGTCGAAAAATTGGTCGAGAAAAGGTCTAATCAACCTTACATTTAAAAAATATTATTTTTTAATGTCTTTTCTATTTTGTATAACCGATACTGATTTTAATTTAAATAAAGAAAAATTATGAGTAACTAAAATTTTTTTAATTCATTTTTATCGCAGTTCTAATATATATATAATTAATTTCTTAAAGTACATATTTTAATACCATAGAAATTAACTATTAATATTTTTTTTCATCAAATCAATTAAAAATTACCAACTTGCTTTTTTATAATCATTCATTTTTATTGCTTTTCTTATAGTATACGGTAAGGATGTTGCGCTTGAATTTTGCTTAAATTGCTTGAAAATTTAAACATTTGTTTGACAATTCAAGCACATACTTTATGTAAATAAAATTACAAAATAAAATATGTAAATCATTATAAAATTTCATTATTTAAATTTAATTATTCGTATATAAACAAATAATAATTTTATAAAGATACATTAGTTTTGCTTGAAAATTCAAATCAAAATTCAAGCGCAGTAGTTTGGCAGTGTAAAATTAACACAAATCTATAAGTGTTAAACCACAGGAATAATAAAGGATTCAATGCATATATACTATGTTATTGCATATTTATCTTTTCCTGTATTGTAAAATTAGCCTTCACAGCATTCCGAAGCTATGTAATTACCGACATTTTCTATGGGGAATCTAGTAAATTTGGGCTGATTTGAGCTAATCTGTTCCTGATTTCCTGAAGCCAAAAAGTAATTCAAAAATTTTTCAAAAAGTATTTATAATAATAAACAGTTCGCGTCCAATCAAATGACGTCGAATAGATACGAACTTATGAATTATTATTTGATAAAAAAAATTATTGAATATCAAAAATCGAAGACGATAGCGGTGTAGAGGAACTAAAAAGAAAATTTTCTGTAAGAGGAAAAACATTTTTTAAATTGCTTTTTAGCTTCAGTAAATCAGGAAACAATTAGCCGAAATCAGCCCAAATTTACTAGATTCCCTATAGAAAATGTCGGTAATTACAGAGCTCCAGAATGCTTTTAATATTTTATTACATGATTAAAATTATGTCAAAAAAAAAATTATTTTATAGAATATAAAAAAATATTTTATTACATTGATAATTAAAAATACATTTATAATTATTTAAAATTTACATTAAGTCATATCATAATTTTAAAATAAGAAAGGACACATGTCTGTTTCAATTATTTTATTAAGTTAATCAAAATCAAGTGGATGCTTCAAAAATTTTTTCACAGCTTTCTCAATCTCTTCATAATTAGTGTCTTTCCGTTGAGAAACCGTATCTAAAAATTAAAAAGAGAATATAAGTTATGATTGAAAAGTACGTATTGCTTTAATAAATATCACAAACAATTATCAACTATAATTCTATGCAATTATCCTATTCCATATAATAAATTACAATCCCCATTTTTAATATTGGTAAGAAGTAAATAATTAGTAAAAGTAAATTTTTAAAATTTATTTTTGTTTGCTTTTATTCTATGTCTCATAGTAATGGGCATGAATTTATATTCGGTATTTAAGGACAATAGTACAGTAAAAAGAGTCTCACATGCAAGTTTCATGAATGTGATTGAACGGGAGTGGATTTGTTAAAGGTCTCGCTTGAGTGATTTGAAAAAACTCCTCACCGAGAAATAAAAATTACGTTTTGTCCATCAGAATAAAAAAAGAATACCTAAGATCGCAGTTTAACACGCTAATTAACGTGAGATCTGGGGCATTCTTTTTTTTGATGCCTTGGTTAAAAATGTACAATTATGTATCTAGGGAAAAGAAGACTATTTTCGGCCCTAGAGAAACGGCAAAAACAGCCCGTTATATGCAAAACATGCTGTTTTCATATTATCATGTTTAACCAATATTTTGTCCTTTACTTAAACAATAGTTATAACCGTCGAACTGTATAGAAACCCTCTATACCTATATATGTATACTTTTTATCGCATAAAAGAGAAATCATTTCAAATAACAAAATGCATGAAAACTCAGAAACACATAGTTAAGGTTGATTAATCGTCACAAAAATTTGACGGTATATGGCCGGTCATTTTTCGTTGAAGATAAAATAAAAAAAAAAATGCGACAACGTAGCATAATATTTGTAGGTGCGCGTTTCTTATTTGCATGATTATTATTATAATATTATGCGTGTATTTTAAACAGCGACGTTGTCGCCTTAAACTTTTTATCGGTTTTTTATTTTTTCTAATTAAAATATCTTTTATACGAAAACCACAATTTATTTAAAAATCGAATACTAGTTTCTTCAATAATTAATTTACGTGGTGCTATTTTTTTTTTAAATCCATCGTTTAGTTTTGATATTTACATAACATAAAAATCTCAAACCCCTGATTTTTGACTCAGCTCCTATGCTTGCAATGTATAAGGACTCAACTTTGGAGCTTTGTATCTCCTAAATGAAAACCACAATTTTCTTAAAATTTTTTTTTATGTGTTTTATTATAATACGAAGCCCCTATAAAGATTATATCGATTTCTGTTGTGATCAAAATACAGAGTAATCAACCTTAAGTCTCAGATACGTCGTTAGCGAGTGTGCCACAGTAACAGGGTTAATCTAAACATAATATAAAAAAAAATAAAAATGACTTTAATAAATGCTTTTTTACAATTATCATTGTTAACTAACATGAAAAAACTTGACTTACATCAGAAATAAAAAAAAAGACTGTTTTTAAGTATCAATTCAAGTGTCAGATTCCAAACATACAGTAATGCAGAATATTATTTTATTTATTTTATTTATTTATTTATTTATTAACCAGAATTTCTATTTCTATTTATTTATTAACCAGAATTTCTATAAAAAAATTAAGTATTTATTTCAAAGGAAAATTTGGTATTACGTCCAAAAAGGGAACAAAATAGTTGCTTTATTTTATGGATAAGTAAGAAATTTATGAAAAAAACATTTTGAAGTTTATTAGATCCGACAATTTAAGTATAAGCTACTTTTCTAAAAGTAGAAGTTCTGTGGAAATTTTCCGCTTTCTGCCCTTCAAGAAAATAACACATTTTTAACACACTGTTCTTAAATTTGATTTATAAACTATTCAATCGCCTAATTTCAAGAAAACTATAAAACTAATATGGAAAACAAAATTAGATATTACATCCCAATAAAAAAAGTAATACCGCATAATGGCACAAAGATTCATCCGTGCATAAATAAACATAAATTATACATACACACACTCTCTTTTTAAATAGTTAATGCAGATCTTACTTTTATTGAATCATTAATAATAACAATTGTTATTTAAAAAATTAAATACAAAAAATTACCTTTTATTACTTTGTATATTTCTGATCTCTGAAAGCAGTAGCAATGAGATTGTTTATCTTGCTTGTTTGTAGAACCAGTGTATGTGAAAAAATCTGCAATTAATTCGGGCTTAAACATTTTATTAAGGCATCTTAGAACTTGGTCATATCCTTTAGCCGAAAAATTTTTTTCCACCCATCTTTTCTGAAATATGAAAAAGATTATTCTTATTTACATATATTGCACCAACAATAATTTATTATACATATATACATTTTTTAATTCATTCATATACCTCTGTTTCGTACACATTTTTTATTCTCGCAGATCGATTTTTGGTTCTTCATAGAGGAACCATTGTTTTAGGTTAAATTTTGATTTCTGATTTTTTTGCATATAAGCACGTTTTGAGACCTCAGGAAGCTAAAAAACGGTTTTCAAAATGTCTGTGTGTGTGTATGTATGTATGTATGTAGGTATGTATGATTGTAACCGGTGATATTTAACAACCAAAGACTAATTTTTTTTCAAAATTTTTTTCAACAAAAAATCTGTATCCTTTTTTTTTATTTCGATGCAATACCGCCAAAAAATACGAAAAACACCAGTTTCTTTTTTTTTAAGTACTTGGTACTTTATTTCTTTCTATAAATGTATGAATATCTAGAATTATCGTTTTTACTCATTATGTCTCCAGTCTGATACTTAATTCTTCGAAATTTTTTTTCTACAAATTTTTTGTACATAAAACAATTAAAAAACACCATAATTTTTTTTCTTTTTGGACTAAGTATTTATTTTTTTTCTACGATAGTACTAATAACTAGAATTATCGTTTTACCCAATATCTCCAATCTGATACCTAATTTTTCGAAAATTTTTTTAAACAACTTTTTACATTTAAAAAAATAAAAACATTTATTTTTTTTCTTTTGGAACGTAGTACTTAATTTATTTCTATGAAAGTATGAAAATCTAGTATTTTCATTTTTCAAAATAGACCTTCGAAAATATTTTGTTATTGTTAATGAGGAACTATAGTTATACAGCAGCATTTTTTTAACGCGTCAGAATTTTTATTGCTTTTTCGGCAGGGTCTACATAACCGTTAAATTGCTCCGTGGACCAAAAACATAAATACACGGTAAAGAAATTGTAAAGATGCATATATGAAATACGCGTCCTTTACGCGCTAGGTCTGGAAATGGCCTTTCAAAATTGTGTTAAACTTTAAGTGAAAATAACTCAAAAGTTTCCCGCTAAAAAAAAAATTGTTTTCTCAAAATTTTCAAAAATTGCATATATTTTCCTGAAAAAAATTTCCCGAGAGTAATTTTTATTTTAAGCGAGTAATACCGATTTTCGTTTTTTTCAATTTTGACTTGTTACTTATTTTGCTGATTTCCCGCTAAGTCATGTGACCAAATGGAAATCTGACCAAAAATTTGAATTCTGCGGAAAATTTTACAAAGGTATAAAAATTTTGGTATCATTTGAATGATGCATCTCAATTTTACAATTTAATTAAAATGGTTTATTAAAATATAGAAAAAATGAAAATTTATAAAATGGGATTTTTTTACATTTTTAGCCTTAAAATCATATAAAATCTAAAAATAAAAATATTTTTTTTTGGAAAAACAAAACTTATGTAAAATTTTCCGCAGAATTCAAATTTTTGGTCAGATTTTCATTTGGTCACGTGACTTAGCGGGAATTCAGCAAAATAAGTAATATGTCAAAATTGAAAAATACGAAAATCGGTATTACTCGCTTAAAACAAAAATTACTCTCGGGAAATTGTTTTCAGGAAAATATATGCAATTTTTAAAAATTTTGAAAAAAAATTTTTTTTTTTAGTTTTTGAGATAGTTTCCCTTAAAGTTTAACACAAATTTGAATTTTCCTGCGAATTGACATAGAGTAGGAAAAATCTGACTGAAAATTCGAATTTTTCATCAAATTTTACATCGAAAATCTACTTTTTTTTCTTTCTTTTTTATAGCTTTTTTAGGGGATTTTCAAAAATGGTGGCTGACGAGATAAATTAGACCCAAAAAACTTTAAATCAGCATAGCACCCTTCAAAATTTATAGAAAACTTTTCAATTCGGTGAATCATCTATTTTTAAGTTGTTTTATCGAAAAAAAACCAAATTTTCTATTTTTGAGACCTGGCGTATCATTTTGTGCTTTTTATCCATGGAATTACCCTAAATTAAATTATTGCTAATTTAACTTAAAAAATGGGCAGTGTCTATCCGAACAAACCGTTTTTCACGGCAACCGTCTCTAACGTGGGATTTCGACCGTTTTTAAAGTAGAAATTAATGTCTGAGCCGTTTTTAACCGTAGGAAAATAGTTGTAGAAGTTCCTGCCGTTTTGAACCGTGTCAAAGTAAAAAATAGTTGCTCTGCCGTTTCTAACCGTATTAAAGTATAAATTAATGTCTGAGCCGTTTTTAATCGTAGGGAAATAGATATACAAGTTCCTGCCGTTTAGAACCGTGTGAAAAGAACTTAATATACCGCCTGCCGTTTTTAACCGTGTCAAAGTAAATAATAGTTGCTCTGCCGTTTCTAACCGTATTAAAGTAGAAATGAATGTCTGAGCCGTTTTTAACCGTAGGAAAATAGATGTGCAAGTTCCTGCCGTTTTGAACCGTGCCAAAGTAAATAATAGTTGCTCTGCCGTTTCCAACCGTATTAAAGTAGAAATTAATGTCTTAGCCGTTTTTAACCGTAGGAAAATAGATGTACAAGTTCCTGCCGTTTTGAACCGTGTCAAAGTAAATAATAGTTGCTCTACCGTTTCCAACCGTATTAACGTATAAATTAATGTATGAGCCGTTTCTAACCGTAGGAAAATAGATGTACAAGCTCCTGCCGTTTTAAACCGTGTGAAAAGAACTTATTGAAACGCTTTAGAAAAAGGATAAGGGGGCCGAAGGCCCCGTGCGCTTGCACTTTAAAATCTTAAATTGTTCTTTATATTTTCACCATTAAAAAAGTAAATTATTTTGTTTTGAATGAAAGTTGGACATAAGTCTCATGTACTACGTTACAATAGTTCCTTTTAAATTTTTTATTATGCATACAGCAAGAAAAAATCTGTCGTTGAAAATATAATACTTTTCAAAAAAGGCGCACGGGGCCTTCGGCCCCCTAATGCTTAGTTACATCAGTTTTTCAGGATTTCTACAATGGTCTAAAACGGCAGATAACAAATTTATTAATTTAACATGATTAAAAATGGCTCAGAATCAATTTTATTAAATCCACATGGTTCTTTTCGTACGACTCAATGAGTCAGGAATTCGCATACCTATAATCCTACGGTTATAAGTGGCTCAGACATTAATTTCTACTTCATTACGGTTAAAAACGGCAGAGTAACCATTATTTACAATTGAACGATTAAAAATGGCAGGTGTTTCTTTAAGTTCTCTAACCACGGCTCAAAACGGCAGGAACTTGTATATCTCTTTTCTTACGGATAGAAACGGTTCAGACATGAATTTCTACTTTATTACGGTTAGAAACGGCAGAGTAACCATTATTCACTATAGGACGGTTTCAAACTGCAGGCGTTTCAATAATTTCTTTTGACACGGCTCAACACCTCAGGAACTTGTAATTCTATTTTCCTACGGTTAGAAACGGCTGAGACATTAATTTCTAGTTTAATACGGTTAGAAACGGCAGAGTAACCTTTACTTACTATGGGACGGTTAAAAACGGCAGGGGTTTCATTAATTTCTATACACACGGCTAAAAACGGTTGAAACTTGTAAATATATTTTCCTACGGTTGGAAACGGCAGAGTAACCATTTATTACTATGGGACGGTTTAAAACAGCAGACTACTCTTTATTTTTTATTTTCACGGCAAAAAACGGCAGAAACTTGTAAATATATTTTCCTACGGTTGGAAACGGCAGAGTAACAATTATTTATTGTTGGGCGGTTATAAACGGCTGGCTTCTCAATATGTTCTATTCTCACGGCTCAATACGGCAAGAGCTTGTAGATCTATTTTTCTACGGTTAGAAACGGCTCAGACATTAATTTCTACTTTACTACGGTTAGGAACGGCTGAGTAACCATTGTTTACTATGGGGCGGTTAAAAACGGCTGGTGTTTTATTAAGTTCTATACTCACGGCTAAAAACGGCAGGAACTTGTACATATATTTTCCTAAGGTTAAAAACGGCCAAGCAACCATTATTTACTATGGGACGGTTTAAAACGGCAGGCCTCTCAATATGTTCTATTCTCACGGTTCAAAACGGCATGAGCTTGTAGACCTATTTTCTTTTTTGTACGGTTAGAAACGGCTCAGACATTAATTTCTACTTTACTACGGTTAGAAACGGCAGAGTAACCATTATTTACTATGGGACGGTTAAAAACGGCAGGAGTTTCATTAAGTTCTATACTCACGGCTCATAACGGCAGGAACTTATAGATCTATTTTCCTACGGTTAGAAACGGCAAAGTAACCTTTACTTACTATGAGACGGTTTAAAACGGCAGACTACTCATTATTTCCTATTTTTACGGCTCAAAACGGCAGGAACTTGTACATCTGTTTTCCTACGGTTAATAACGGCTCAGACATTAAATTCTACTTTTTTACGGTTAGAAACGGCAAAGTAACTATTATTTACTATAGGGACGGTTAAAAACGGCAGAATGATTTGGCCTTTAATGGGGCGTGCCTTTTAATGGCAAGTAAATTTCTTCTCGGGTACCGTTTGAAACGGTTGGATTTTGTTAAAAGCGGTCGAAATCCCAGCCGTTAGAGACGGTTGCCGTGAAAAACGGTTTGTTCGGATAGACACTGCCTAAAAAATGGTATTGAGAAAGAAAAAAATGCTCTTCATTTTTTTACCTCAAGCAGGGTTGAAACCCACGTCCTTTGGATTACATATCCACTGCTCTACCAACTGAACTACTGGAGCGGGCAAATACTTTTTCTTTCTTTCTTGATATCATTTTTTAAGTTAAATTAGCAATTATTTAATTTAAAAATTAATTTAACAACAATTTAAAATTTTAAAATAATTTTAAGCACACTATAAAAAATATACGCTGATGCCAAGTCAATATGGCTTGACACAAGTCAATTATCACCGTAAATGCGGCGAAGAGAATATATACTTGTGTAATGTCCGAACGTCCATAAAATAATTTTTATAATATTTTTTTTTAAACTCAATGATATTTTTTTTCGATGCTTAAAACTCGACGCGAAACTTTTTCTGGTCTATTATTAAAGTCCTTCGCGGTATCAAAATTTGCTGTTCGCGGAATCAACGAGCTAGATTTGATATAAAAAAGCTCGCTCGCGGGGTTCAAAGCTCAGTCTTTTTCTCAAGTTCATTCTGTGTTATTCTAAAGCTCATCCAGAGTCTTTTTCTATTTTTCAAACTACAATTTTATTCTATTTAAATTCTTTAATTTTTTATAAGTCATTCTTTTATTATTTATAAATTCTTTTTCATTTTTTTTCAAATTTGTATACAACAAAATACAAGGTAAATAAATTAAAATAATTAATACTTGTTATAATTTAATTTTTTCCTAAACTAACTTTCATATTTCTTCTGCTTATTAACTTGAGGGTTTGAATAAACTTTAAACCCAAAAAGAGATATTTCGCCATTTATTTGTTTATAACAAATTAATAGGCAATCCCGTCTCTTCACTGGCGCCCGAAACAAATAATTAAATTGAAATTATTATAAACAAAGAAAAAAAATAAGAGAGAACAATTTTTGTAAATTCTTTCTTTCTTTAAAACTTCTTTTTTTTATAGTTTCAATAAAATTTTCATTCAAATTCAGTTGTCTATAATTAAGCAACTATAAAATTGTTTAAAACAATTTAATAATTCTATAATAAAAAACTCTCTATCAAGCCCTGTATACATAACGATATTTTTCTTATATACTATACCGTGTATACAGTAGCGTCAAAGAGAGTTGGTTTTTAAAACAATTCCTTCATTAAAGATTTTTAATTTCTTATAGAAGTAAATTAATTATTTAAAAATCATAAAATTTTTTTTCTCCCAAAATCTTTCTTCTTACTTCAAACCTTAAAGTAAAAATTCAAGGTCAAAAGAAAAAAAGCTTTACGTGAATTTATAATTCTTTTATATAAAAACTTTATTTAAAAATCTGCCGTTAAAAATTTATAATTTACAAGTTAAAAGCTTCTCAGATCTTTCCTTTAAAGATCTGTAAAAGAAAAAGCTTTACTTGAACTTATAAATATTTTATTTAAAAATTAGTTTTCAAAACTTTATTTAAAAATCCGGCGTTAAAAATTTATAATTTACAAGTTAAAAACTTCTCAGATCTTTCTTTAAAGATCTGTAAAAGAAAAAGCTTTACTTGAACTTATAAATATTTTATTTAAAAATTAGTTTTTAAAACTTTAGTTAAAAATTTATAATTTACAAGTTAAAAACTTATCAGATCTTTCTTTAAAGATCTGTAAAAGAAAAAGCTTTACTTGAACTTATAAATATTTTATTTAAAAATTAGTCTTTAAAACTTTACTTAAAAATCCATCGTTAAAAATTTATAACTTACAAACAAAAAACTTCTCAGATCTTTCTTTAAAAATCTGTAAAAGTAAAAAGCTTTACTTGAACTTATAAATCTTTTATTTAAAAATTAGTTTTTAAAAAAAACTTCGTTTAAAAATCTGTCGTCAAAAAAATTAAATTTATTTGTTCCGAATCACTCTTTAAAAATCTGTAAAAATTAATTAATAATCTATAATACTTAAACTTGTAAGTCTTTTAGGTAAAAATTAGTCGTTAAAATTTTCCGTAAAATCTTTTATTAAATTTATAAAAAAAAAAAAAAAAGAAAAGAGTTTTTTTTTAAACGAACCATTCTAAAACCGAATCTTTGTTTAAATATTCGTAATCTAAAATTGTATAAAATAATAATCAAAACTAAGCTTTTATCAAGAAAAAAATAAAGACTTCCGTTCCGATAAGTAATATTTAAAAAAAAAAAAAAAAAAAAAAAAAAATTTTTCTTTTTCTTAAAATTAAATAGTATTTTGGTAAAGGGCAATCATCTCTTAATCGCGCTTAGACAAAGCGTGTCTATAAAAATAAAGTTAATAAAGCCCTAAATATAGCTCGTCTCTTTATCTCCAAAATATAAATATTTTTTTTTTTGAATAAAATATTTTCATAAAAAAAAATTTTTCTTTTCCTACCTTAAATCTGTCTCTCTCTGTCTCTAAATTTTATTTTTCTTTTGCAAAATCTTAATAACCAAAACAAAAAAAAAAATACACTATCTTACACACTCAACATAAAAGTCTTGCGCCGCAGCTGCAGTTTCAAATCAAATTTTTGGCCCAAAATTGCCTCAAATTATCTGGTGCCCATATAAAGCCCTGTTTAGTCAAATCTTGCAAAAATTACTCAAAAATATAGCGACGCAAACGCTATAAAATTAAAAAAAATTTTTAAGTCTAATTTTTGGCCAAGAATTGTCTAAAATTAGCTAGTATCTACACAAAGCACCCTTTTTTGTCAATTAAGCTAAAAATTACTAAATATTACAGCGCCAAAGACGCTATACAACTTAAAATTTTGTCAAAAATTACTAGATATTATAGCGCTGAAAACGCTATATAACTTAAAATTTTTTAAAATCGAATTTTTGGCCTGCAATTGCCCTGAATTATATTGTGCTCATACAAAGCACCCTTTTTAGTCAATTTTTGCCAAAAATTACTAAATATTATAGCGCCGAAGACGCTATACAACCTAAATTTTTCAAAAGTAAAATTTTGGATCAAAATTGCCCTAAATTAGATTGTGCCCATACAAAGCAACCTTTTTAGTAAACTTTTGCCAAAAATTACTTAATATTATAGCGCCAAAGACGCTACACAACTAAAATTTATTAAACCAAATTTTTGCCCTAAAATTGCCCTAAATTAACTAGTGCCCATAAAAAGCACACTTTTTAGCCAGTTTTTGCCAAAAATTATTTAAAAACTATAGCGCCAAAGAGACTAGACATAAAATCTTTAAATCTAAATTTTTGGCACAGAATAGTTTTTAATTAACTGATACCCATCATATAATACGACTTCCTCTAACATTTACAAAATACTTTTTCTCTTTCTTGCTTTTTATAAAATTATTTGCTTAGAAAAATTTTAACAAAAAAGCAGGGGGGAGTGGATACGAACGCAAACGTTCCGTAATATACCAAGTTGGCAGGATAGAATTAAAATAAAGTGGAACAAAACATTGGAACCCCTTAAATCAAAAAAAGGTCAGAACTTTATACGATAATATTCCCTGTAAAAAATTTAACAGTAAAACCCATAGATTACCATTTTAAAATATTAAAAATCTCCATGTGCTTGTTATCAAATCTATAAAAAAAAAAATTTCCTTTCCTCTTATTCAAAAAAAAAAAAAAAAAAAAAAAATAAATTTTGAACTAAGTCAATAAAAAAAAAATGTGTAATAAAAAAAAAAAAAAAAAAAAAAAAAAGTTTTTAAACTTTACATTTTTATTTTACATCGTGTTAAATCTATTATAAGAGCTAATAGCTTTATAAATCGCTTAGTTTACTAGAATCTCTAAATGATTTTTATTGTAACTAATAAACTTGTCCAAGAAAATAGTTTAAAAAAAAAAATTTTTTTTGTACATTTTTCTACACTTTGCTTTATTAAAGATCTTGCTTTTTGTCAAACTTTTTTACTGTAAAAAATTTTTAACTAAAAAGCGGGGGGGGGGAGTGAGTATACTTTTTACGTCTTGATAAAAATTCTTTTTATATGATTTTTAATAACATGTCAAAAACTTCAAAGCTTATAAAAGTAAATTTATTGACATAAGAAAAAATCAAAGATCAATAGCCTAATTGTGATCAAATATGGTATTCTAAAGAATACAAATTCTTAATTACAAATTACAAATTATATAATTAAAAATCTTATGATATTGAATATTATGTGAAATTGGACTTGGAATTTAAATTAAAATTTTTATACTTAAGAAAGAAATTTTTTTTTTAAATAAATAATAAAATATTAAAATATTTTGAAAATTGCGAAATCAGTCAAATCCAATAAATTATTTTTTTTCAATTCACAAAATATCTCAAACATAAATGATCTTATCTAATAAATACTGATCATGTTAATTATCATTCTTTATATTTGCTGCTACATTCTTGAATAAAAATAAATTGGTTTTTGCTTTCAAACTTGCTATAATTCCAATTCTATTAACCTAATTTTTTTTACAGTAAACTATTAATGAATGATATTTTAAAATACTTAATTTCAATATATTAATGCTATTTTAATTTTCAGGTATTCAGTAATAATTTTTGGATTATAATCGTTTTTAAAACTATTTTTATTATTTTTCATTTTAATAATGAATAATTTTATAGTGTTTGACAATATGGATGTCTACATAAGAAATAAAATTTATTATTTCAAACATAAACTTATGCTTTTAATTTATAACAAGTAAAATGTGTAAATTTGATATAATTTAAAAACATAAGCTTCAACTGTATAAGTTGCCATTATTCTATACTGCATAAGTTGTTATTTTGAAATGCAAACTTTAATTTAACAGTAATAAATATTGAATTCGAAGTAATACTTAAATTATTAATAAATTAAGTTACTAACAATTTATTTTAATCAAAGTATAATAATAATAATTTTAAGTTAAAAATCAAAGAAGAAAAACAAAATTGTCGTTTATTATTTTCTAATTAAGATTCTAGAAATATGAAATTTAAGAAAGAGCTGCTATATCTATAAAATTAAATCTGTATAAAATATAAAACTTATGAGGCTTACAGTTAGTTATTAAAAAAAAAAAAAAAAAAAAAAAAAAAAAATATAATATAATATATTATAATATAGAAAAAAATCATTTATACTCGTAAAATTTGAATAGTATGTCCAAACTGGATTTTGATTTTTTCTTCCGTAATGAAGAGTTTTAACCCTGCGGCACCCGCGTGGTCTACAGTTGTAACCCAGCCATTTTGTTTTCCTTGTATTTTCGTCGTGCGTTGTCAGGGGTGGGGGGGACTCTCAGTACCTTCGAGTTATAGCCTTTCACGCACGCTCAGTGTGCACTTGCTCGTTACACAGTGCGGTAGTCTGTTTGTCAATCGATCAAAGTTGTCTGGGCTACACTTGTAGACCGCGCGAGTCTTAGTACTATGAGCAATCCAAAACGTATGCGTTTGTGCGACGAAGATGTTTTGAATATTCTGAATGAATTTGACGATGATGAAGAGGTGGACGAAGTGGAAAATGATAGTGATGATGGGGAGAGTGATTTTATTGAAGAAGAAATACATTTTGAGGATGAAGATGCTGGCTGTCTCGAACCACAAAATGATCAAGAAATGGAATCAGATGATGAGGATGACACTCCTCTTGGTCAGTTGTTCTTTTCCAGAGATAAGGATAAAAATATTATGAAGTGGAAGAAAAATCCCGTAGCTCCCCTTAATGTTCGTACAAGAGCTAGCAATATTGTATTACATTTACCAGGCTCAAAACTCGCAGCTAGAAATGCTATATCTGAACTTGACTGTTTTAAACTTTTTTTTGATACTCAAATAATTCGACTAATTGTCAGTAGTACAAATATTTACATTGCTACTGTAAAAGAAAAATTTGTACGTGAACGAGATGCACTTGAAACAAACGAAACTGAAATCCTTGCTCTAATTGGAATTTTGATTCTAACAGGTAGCTTAGGTAGTGCCAGAAAAAATTCTAAAGTAGTCTGGGATAACTCTCGTGGTTGTGGGGTAGAACTATGTTATTTAGCTATGAGTCGAAACCGTTTCCATTTTCTGTTGAGGTGTCTCAGGTTTGATGACATCCGGGACCGGAATACAAGGAAAGAAATCGATCGTCTAGCTCCTGTAAGAGAATTTTTTGAAATGGTCGTGAACAATTTCCAAAGGTATTTTGTTCCAAGTGAGTATTGTACTGTCGATGAACAATTAGTAAAATATCGTGGCAGATGCCCTTTTAAAATGTATATACCTAGCAAGCCTGGGAAGTACGGCATAAAAATATTTTCACTAGCCTGTGCAAAAACAAAGTATACGGTTAATCTAGAAATTTACGCCGGAAAACAACCTGAAGGCCCTTATCGAGTTTCTCCATCAGCAGAGGACGTTACAACTAGAATGTGCAAACCAATAAGCGGAACTAACCGTAATGTAACTACAGATAATTGGTTCACCTCAATTCCGCTTGCAGAAAAATTGTTAACTGAAAAAAAGTTGACGCTAGTTGGAACAATGAGATCCAACAGAGTAGGTATACCTAAGGACCTTAAAGCAAACAAGGACCGTGAGGTGCACTCATCCATTTTCGCACATCATAAACAAAAGACTCTAGTATCTTACTGCACAAAAAAAAACAAGGCTGTTATTCTGCTAAGTACAATGCATTCTGATCAGGCAATAAATGATGACGATAAGCCAGAGATTGTTTCTTTTTATAATAAAACAAAAGTTGGTGTGGATTCAGTTGATCAGATGTGCAATAAATATGATGTTTCAAGGAACACTAAACGCTGGCCAATGGTTCTCTTTTATGATCTTATAAACATATCTGGAATAAATGCTTCGCGCATTTATGCGTTCAACCATTGTTCAGATCCAATCATAAAAAGGCGAAAATTTCTTGAAAACCTTGCTTGGGATCTAATTCAACCACAGATAAGAAAACGTTTAGAATCACCAGTTCTTCTAGTAGATTTGAAAGAAAGAGCGAGAAGAATCTTGGGGATCGAAGTTCCTCGAGTACGTATCACACAAGACAACAAAGTGGGCCGGTGCTACCTATGTGGACGATCACGTGACCGATCAACCAGGAAATGCTGTAACTACTGTGGTCAAAAAGTGTGTCAAGAACATTTTAGAATTAAGTGCCTTTCTTGTAAATGGTAAATAAAATGATGAACAGCATTTGACTTCAAATTTCAATTTATGTAAATTAGGTAATTTTTTTGTTTTTCATGCTTATAAGATATAAATTTTCAATTTACGGTCGAAATATTATACTCAATGTATTTTTGAATAAATATTCTTCTAAATAAAAACACTTTTTATTATTCATACCTTGAAAAAAAATTGAGTATTTCCTTCCCAAAGTTAGCAACATTTTTAAGTTAACAAATTTGTTAAAATACAAAATTTTTTAATAATAAATTTTACAATTTTAAATTAAAAAAAATAAGTTATTATATATACTATGTCATATCTAATATTGCAATGAATATAAAAAAATATATAGAGGTAAAAAATATTACATATAGTATTGCAAAAAAAAAAAAATTGCAGTGGGATACAGCTGTAGCCCGCGCGAGTGCTCGGATTTTCGTATACCACGCGGGTGCCGCAGGGTTAATAATTATAATTAATTGTAATCTAACAAAAATCTTATTCTCTGTAGCCGTGAGAAACTTTCTACGGAAACTAATTAAAATTATTAGATTACCATTTATATAAAAAAAAAAAAAAAATATATGTCCTGTGATTATGAAGGATTTTATTGAAACTTACATGAAGATCATAGAATACTAAACTGATATATTCAAGAAACTACTTTCAGACAAAATCGTAGCTGAGGAAAAATTCAAATCATTGTCTTGATTTGAACTTGTAAAAAGAAAAAAAATATATATATATATATATATTTTAAGCATCTATGAAGTTTGAAAGAATGAAAATTCATCAATAAAAATAAAAATTTTCAACTATAAAATAGTCAAAATGATTGGAAATGGGCCCTTCCTATCACAAATTGACAATTTAAAGTGAAATTTAAAAAATTAGATGTTGTAAATTAAAATATTTATATAAAAAAAGAATTATTATTTATTTCAAAGACTTAATTTAATTCAAAGTAATGTGAATTATGATTAATACAATTAAGAAAATTTAATATGTATATAACTAAGAAAAATTAACTCATACTAAATTAAAACGCAAACAATTCTCCAGCAGAAATTTCAGATTAGTTAATAAACCAACTAGTAGATATTCAAGAAGTATATGATAAAAATCTAAAAAAAAAAAAAAATTTTAATAATACACTATTTGATTCAAATATTTCGATAAACGACCTACAAATTTATGCAAATGGTTGCTATAAATCAAATAACTTTTAAGATAAAACTAATAAGGATTTTATGTATTTTTTTTTTTGTAATAAAAAAAAAATATTAACTTAAATTAGATTTTGAAATAACTCAATAAAGTGATCTAATGATAAACATTACTATATCGAATCAATAAGAACTACTGATAAGTTTACTCGTATTTATGTAAAATGAGTAAAAAAAAAAAAAAAAAAAAAAATTGTATTTGAGATATAAAAATGGTTATTAAGACCTTTAATTGAATCGTTATAGTATATCTATATATCCCTTCTTTAGGTCAAGAAACTTATATTATACAAAATACAGCAAGTATTTCAAGATTTATGTTCAATAATCTAAAACAAGCTACTCGTATATCTTTTTAAGAATAATAACTTATGTTTAGCTGATTGTTTAGACTCTAATAAGTATTTAATATGTCCATCTTTTAAGAAATTCTTTTTAAAAGGCTCACATTCACTAAAGTTTTGTAATTACGAAATATCCAATTTCAGTGAACTGCTAGTCATTATCATCCAACGATGGATAGTTATTTTCCCGTAAAGAAGAGTTAAAAATGAAACTCAAATGTGAAAATAAAAACAATACTTTTTATTTGTCAGTCGAAAATTAACACCAATATTCCTGTATGCCAGTTGTGTGCCACAGAAGGAGGCTATTAGAAATCTCTTTTTTCAAAATTCAACTTTGGTATACCATACCATTTAACGAATTTTGGGTTGAGATGTTACAAATCTTTATTATGGCGATTATCCTATTATGATTGTGTACATGACGCCGTTTGGTGTTTCCACTGCATAAACGACGAACAAAACGTTAGAAATCTTCTCGAAGCTGAACTTATAACTCCCGGTAGCAATTTTCATATTGTGTCGCGAGTTCAAATCAAGGTTAATTGTGTTTCGTGTGATAAGTGCCTATTAGTGGAATGTAATATGAACATGTGCCAATGTTGCCAAATATATTCCAGAAAAGAAATTGAAACAATATCTTTAAATAAAGTGTATATGATTAACATAATGCAAAATGAATACTACTTATAAAACATTTTTTTTTACACATAGAAAAAATTTTTGTGTTTAAAATTTTTGTTTGTTTGTGAAAATATACCAGGATGTTAAGACTATACATAAAGAATAACCTTTATTTTTGTGTGAGTTAAAATTAAGGAAACTAATTATAATAAAATTTCAATTTGATATATTTGTGTGAGTTAAATTTAAGAAACTTTGTGTTATGATCTTTAAGAACATACTTTTCTCTTGTGTGTATGAATTAAAATTTATTAACTCTTATAAAAATTTAAGATACTAATTTTTGTGTGATTACAATAATTCTATTAGAATAATGTGTTTATAAAAAAAAAAAAATATAAAAAAAAAAAATAATAATAATAATAATAATAATAATCTCTAAAAATAATCTTTATGTTTTTGTGCGAGTAAAATAATTTTCGTGTGTGATTAGAATAAGTTAATTAAAATTTAGATTTAGTAATAATTTTTTAATGTTTTTCAGTGATTGAAATAAATTTACAAAAATCTAGAATTGTAATTTAGAAAATAAGAAAATAATTTTCTTGTGTGACTAGAATAAGTCAATTAAAATTTAAATTTAGTAATAATTTTTCATATTTTTGTGTAACTAGACTAAGTTTATTAAAATTTATAAATGAAATATTAGAAAATAAGTTTATAAAAAAATTGTAATTTTTGTGTGATTAGAATAAGACTAAAATAAGAAAATAATTATTGCGTGACTAGACTAAGTTTATTAAAATTTAAAATTTAATTAAGAAAATAATTTTGTGTGACTAAGTTTATTAAAATTTAAAATTAAATTAAGAAGATAATTTTGTGTGATTAAAATAAGTTTATTAAATCTAAAATTAATGTGCGATTAGACTAAGTTTATATTAGAAATTAAGAAAATGATTTTTATGTAATTTAAAAACTAATTTTTGTACAGATTAAGACTGAACTATTTAAATTGCACAAGCTTAATTTTTCTAAGCTTATGCAATATTTTAAGTGGGGGGATGTAATGTCCGAACGTCCATAAAATAATTTTTATAATATTTTTTTTTAAACTCAATGATATTTTTTTTCGATGCTTAAAACTCGACGCGAAACTTTTTCTGGTCTATTATTAAAGTCCTTCGCGGTATCAAAATTTGCTGTTCGCGGAATCAACGAGCTAGATTTGATATAAAAAAGCTCGCTCGCGGGGTTCAAAGCTCAGTCTTTTTCTCAAGTTCATTCTGTGTTATTCTAAAGCTCATCCAGAGTCTTTTTCTATTTTTCAAACTACAATTTTATTCTATTTAAATTCTTTAATTTTTTATAAGTCATTCTTTTATTGTTTATAAATTCTTTTTCATTTTTTTTCAAATTTGTATACAACAAAATACAAGGTAAATAAATTAAAATAATTAATACTTGTTATAATTTAATTTTTTCCTAAACTAACTTTCATATTTCTTCTGCTTATTAACTTGAGGGTTTGAATAAACTTTAAACCCAAAAAGAGATATTTCGCCATTTATTTGTTTATAACAAATTAATAGGCAATCCCGTCTCTTCACTTGAATCAACCTTATATCAGCTGACTCAAGGTTTCGATACGTTGCGTTGATTCAAGTTCGTTACCTTGAGTCAAGGGATTATTCTCTTTCCAAAACTAAGGTTCGTCAACTCAATATTGACTTCATAAAATTTAATGATTTTTTATAGTGCATTTGTAAGAACATGCGAGGCCGGGAGAATGCGTAAGGTATTGAGAGTGAAAAGGCCCCTCGACTTTTTCTACATTTAATAATATTTCAATAATTTTAAGGGCTTATTTTAAATTCCAGACAATTTTTAACGTATTCAGGATTTCAAGGGTCTGTAGACACCCAGTTGTTGAATGATGTTTATATTTATACTCTAGAAATATGTAAACAATTAGTTGATAAGTAGTTTTTATTTTTCATAACAACCAAAAATGACAGAGTAATAATTAAAGGGGTGATAGTGATAATTAATTAAAGACGTAAAAATATGGTAGTTGGGGAACTATGGTATCGCAGTCCAAGAACACAAGTATATGAAATCTGGATTGTGACATAACGTGCAATTTATAAAACTCTTTATTTCACCGGTTAAAATAAATAAGTTTCTCACAAAGTACGAAACGGATCGAATAGAATTTCAAAATTTTTTTTTATTTAAACCCTATTGTATATATTAAAATTTTTAAAACTTTCTCCGAGTTCTGCACACTATTTAGAAATGAAAGTATAGACGGAAATTTTCTGAAACTTTTTTCAGAAACTTTCAGATAATTTAGCTTTAATACCCGTACAAGTGAAAAAAG
The DNA here is from genome assembly GCA_022575985.1 of Anagrus nilaparvatae. Classification (NCBI taxonomy): domain Eukaryota; kingdom Metazoa; phylum Arthropoda; class Insecta; order Hymenoptera; family Mymaridae; genus Anagrus; species Anagrus nilaparvatae. The sequence continues at coordinate 4,621,437 of JAKSXM010000237.1, read as the reverse complement.
ATTACTTTTTGTATATGCGTGATAGTTTAGCTAATGATTTTCTAAAACTATTTCGCAACTGATATGCATATTAGTAAAATTAAAATGAACATTCAATATTTTTTTTATACGAACATTGATTTTGTTATTGTTGCATGTAAATCTAGCGTTTACAATTGATTAGTTATTAATAATTCAACACTTTTAAATTATATGAATTTTAAAGTATATTTCTCTAAATATAAATTTATCTTGATAGAGTTAGTAAATTTTAATATTTATACTATGAAAAATCAAATAAAAATATTACATGTACATTTATAATAGAAAAAATTACTTTGATAAAAGTATTTTCGCACTTGACAAACGAATAGAGTAATGGCAGCAAATTTTTAAAGCGTCACTTATACTTCTTCTTATGATAGACTGCTTAATTTTTTGATACAAGCGAGCTTAGTCTAACGCAAAAATTATCCGTATGAAAGCTTTTTGACGGTCACTCCCACTATTACCCATTATTTCTCTTTAAAAACTGAGAAGGGGCACGGCTAGCTTGAAAGATCAGATTATAAAAAGGTCGGGCACTTGGGATTTTATAGCGTAAAATAAATGTTCAACCTATAAGGAAATAATCCTTTTTTGGGTTTAAATGTTAAATTTATATTTTGGCGAGTTATTTGATAAAACGTGTCTCTCGGGGGAGCTGAAAATGAGCAAAAATTTTCCCTGCTTGGATCGGGCTGAAATTTTCAGAAAAGGTTGCTTTTTTGGTCCCCAGAAACATGTTGAAACCCGTTTTTGAAAATCAGCCATCCTCTTCGAGATATTTATCAATATGTCTCCCATTTAAAATACATGGGAAAAGCCATTTTGTAGCGGTTTTTTTGATTTTGCTTCACAATTTTAGTTTGACTAAAATTGTGAAAAAAAATTTTTCAAACCAATGAGAAAAGTTTTTTTTAACATTAATACACATTTCTGCTTCATTATATAGAGGATTGGTCTTTGGCCAATGCAATAAAACGCCTCTATGTCTGAAAAATTGCGTTTAAAATTGAAAAAATAACGTTTTTTAAATTAAATTATTTATAAGTGTATAATATATATACTTATGTATACACACATATATCATATATACATATTATACATAAACTAAACATAATTTATATATATTATATACACATAAATTATTTAATAAACGCAAATTTTAAAAAACGTTATTTTTTCAATTTAAAACGCGATTTTTCAGACATAATAGAGGCGTTTCGCCACGTTGGCCAAAGACCAATCCTCTATATAATGAAACAGAAATGTGTATTAATGTTAAAAAAAACTTTTCTCATTGGTTTCGTGCTTAGTCAAACTAAAATTGTGAAGCAAAATCAGAAAAATCGCTACAAAATGGCTTTTCCCATGTATTTTAAATGGGAGACATATTTATAAATATCTCGAAGAGGATGACTGATTTTCAAAAACGGGTTTCAACGTGTTTCTGGAGACTAAAAAAGCAACCTTTCCGGAAAATTTTAGCCCGATCGGAGCAGGGAAAATTTTTGCTCTTTTTCAGCTCCCTCGAAAGACACGTTTTATCAAATAATTCATCAAAATATAAATTTAACATTGAAATCCAAAAATGGATTATTTCCTTATAGGTCAAACATTTATTTTTCGCTATAAAATCCCAAGTGCCCGACCTTTTCATAATCTGATCTTTCAAGCTAGCCGTGGGGGAAAATTTCAACTGTCTAATAAATTAAATTTTGGCCTTATAAAATCTCTTCTATTTTGTCAAGTATAATAATATATGCATCTTATTTTCTGTGTGTTCCTGTATTATAGCTAAACAAACCCCAGACTCACTATGCCCACAAAATTATAAAAATTTAAATCATAGAAAAGAATTACAGTGCATAAACAAAATCTCTTACAATTTGTGGAAAAAGTAATGCGTTAAATTTTTTTTTAAATAACAAATTCAAAACAAATTTCTTAAAATATACTGAATTAAACATTTTTTTATTAAAAATATTTTAATCGAAAAAAGAAATAATTTAAAATCAACCAAGAGTGCACTTAAGGTCTTACTGACGTTACAAATTATAAATTTACAGGCCTCTTTGTCTTACGTAAGGAAAAAACCCAGGATTTAAACTATATACAAATTTTTTAAATCAAAATTAAGTAGTTATCAAAATTTGATTTTTATAAATTTATCTTTTTTTAATTATTTTGATTTATTTTTGACAATAAATATATTACTTTTTAAATTAAATAATATTATTAATTTGTATTCAAGAAAAAAATATAAAGATATAATGAGATCGTTTAAAATTCATACAAAACCATCAAATTGACTCAGACTTTACTTTCATAAATTAGAGAATGAACAATAGTGCTGGTGGCATTTGCAACAATCATCTTGAAATTGACTATGTATTACTGATGTTTACTATTTAACTATTTACTTATTTACTATTAACAGTTAACTTTTAAATAGTCATTTTATTGTAAATTATCTTTTATATAACTATATTTATGTACAGATTATATTTTATAACCATTCAGTATTATTTCTTTAACTAGTTATTGTAAATTTTCTTTTATTTAGTTTTAGTTTAAGTAAAAAAAAATTTTATTCTTATATATTGTAAATTTATTAATATCTATTGATTTATGTATTATTTTATTATGTATATAATTGACAATTGAGTGTATTGAATATATTTTTGTAGTTGGCAAATAAAGATTGATAATAATAATAATAATAATAATAAATTGAACTATAGCTTTTTTTTTTAAACTATACAAAATAACAGTCAATCACTAATTTTAAGTTCTAATTTTTTTTTGTTACAACTTTTTAAAAAATCATTTTATTTTAAGTGTTATATTTTCATTAATTAAAATTTTCCATGAGAGCCTGTGTTAAATTATTTTTTATTCATTTATTTATCTTTCATATCATTATTAATAACATATTATTTATCCTTTATTTCATTTTTAATTTATACATCTTTTTCAATCTTTCACCGAAACCGTTGATAAACACTAACAGGAAATAATGACAAAAATCAAATTCATTTTTTATTATCACGTATACATTATACATTTATTAACATATGGGGCATTGCACGTAAATTTAAAAATTTATTTGTTTGTATGTGTCGTAGGAAAGTAGAGAAATCCGTGATTTGGCCAAATCGTACGTAGTAGACTAATGAAAGTTTTGATCGCCTACTTCCCTAAAATTTTTAATGAAGTAGACGAAAATTAAAGCTGTTGTCTACTACACCGATATCCTTTAGGGAAGTAGACGAATCGTCTACTTCACTGATATAAACTCAGTGGAGTAAACTAATTTATTTTATTTGTCTACTTCACAGATGGCTCTTAGGATAGAAAATATCCGTAGAATGATATTTTGGAGTCAAAACTTTGCTTAAATTCGCATATGCGATAAAATCAACTTAGCTTTTCTAGCTTTAATACATGAGCAGCAGTTAGCTAAATTTTATTTCTTTTGGTCTCAAACTACTCGTTTGTTCATGTATTTTCAATATCTGGAATCCGTTATTTGGGCTTTTTTATTTTGAAAATAACTTAAATTAGAAATCTTAGCATTTGAGTGTATATGAATTATTACATATATATTAATTTGAATATCTATAACACGTATTTTGATTTTTTGTTAACTTTACGAAATAAGATCTGTAAATTTATATGATACATTCATAAACTTTCATGTAACGTGTCAGAATTTTTTTTTAGTCGAAATTTTTACATTTAACAGATCAAATGTGAATTACAATTTTTAAATATTTAATAAATAAATAATTGTATAAATAATATATATATCTATGAATATTCTATTTTTTTAACATACAGTTTAAATAATAAATCTTATTTTTATTTTATAAAAAAAATTCTATAGCAATAATTCTTTTACGGTTAATTAAATATAATAAATTCATTCAGGTTATTTCATTATTATTTAAAAAGTTAACTAATAAGGGGAATTATTAACAATTTCATACCTTTGAAACGCAAATGCAATGTAAACATATGTGCAAGTTTAATTCGAGGTTTAATTTTACCAACAAAAAAAACCCAAAAACTTTGCTTTATTGTTACAGGCATTCTGAACTTAAAAACACAAATGGCTTAATGTTACTAAATAAGTTTTTGTATGCGATCTTTCAATTAATAATGCTAGTATAAGATACATCTTTGGTTTAAAATGGAATGACCATATCACCAATCATAGGAAACAGCTAAAATTGCTTCTCACTGATTTTCGACGTGACTATTTTGCCATGCTTATAATGTATAGGGTAGTTCGTATGAAAGAACCCCCTTTCATTCTTCCTTTTTTTAAACCCTATCAACCAGACAAACCAAAACGTGGTCCTCGCCAAGACTTGGAAATACCAACAGTAAACACAAACTTTGGTTTACAATCATTCCAGGTTAAGTATGCAATTATCTATGGAATGCAATTCCACCCTGTATCCGATATGTATCTTCTTACTCTCAATTCAAAAAAGCATTAAAATATACTTTTCTAAATTAGAAAACCAATAACATAACCCCATGTACTGTCATACTCAGCATTACTTTATTATAATTAAAATTTCTACCAAAAACAAGCAATGTCTTTTATACTACACAGTATTATAATCACTATTAAACCAAATTATTCATAAATTTAAATATACCATATCATATGGATTAACAAAACTTAAAAAATTTACTATATTTATTATATTTACTATATTTACTGTGTTTTCTATATTTACTATGTTTACTATATTTACTATGTTTACTATATTTACAACTGTTGACTGATTAAATTGACTTATTAATTGATCAGATGTATATTATATTTACTTATATATTGTTTTATTTTATAATTTTATTGTATTTTGAAACAAATTGACCATGTATATATATATATTATAAAAAGAGTGTACTTTATTTTGTGATAAACAAATAAATAATAATAATAAATAAATAAATAATACTGAAACCTTGCAAGTGAACTACATACAAATTCAATTAGACTCGTTTTTTTTAATTCCCTAATTTTAAACTCCGTAAAATATTATTCTTTAAGATATAAACATTTATTATCTCTACTTAGGTCAACAAAACAAATTTCTAATTTTTATTACACATTAAAATTTTTTAAATGCCACGAAAGCTACATTTTTTTTGTTTTTTCATAAAAGTTGCTTGTTGAGCTTTTATAAACTGTTAACATGCTTCAGAAATCACACCAACATACCGATCATACCAACATAAAGATTTATTTCTGATTAATTCTTTTAAAAGGATTATATTTGAAATTATCACATTTTTTGATATCTATCATTTTTCTAACAATAAATTAAAAGAGAAATTAATAATTAAATATAATTATTAGACATAATTTAAGTCAATAACCTTTTGAGGCCCAAAAAATGTTTACCTGAAAATCGCAAATCAACTTTTTAATTATTAGTGAAGCCATTATTTTTAAATGGATCTACCTTAGTGAATCTTACAAATTTTTGGTCACTAAAAACAAATTTGTAGGTTTCATCCATTTCCAAATAACCAGTTTTGAGTAATGAACACTAATACTAATAATTTTTGGTTATTTTGGGCAATACTGCGTTAACTACTCAAAACTAGCCATCGTAAAATTGATGGAATCTTCAAATGTTTTTTAGTGATCAAGATTACGTATATGATCCATTAAGATTTGATTGTAAGGGGAGACCTTTTTGCAGGGCTCTAATTCTTATTTTTGTTTTGTAATTTGTTGTTTTACATTTGACAAAAAACTATTAATAAAATAAAAATTAAAAATTATTTTAACTTATAGGTTGTATAATAGATAAATTAACAAATCCGATTTTATATACGCTAAAATTTCTTAAATACGCTAACAATTTCAAAATTCGAAACACTAAATTAAATAAAATAAATTTAATATTTAAAATAAGTAACATGAGATCTAAAACATAATAAAATTGTACTACACTCTCTTAATTTTTATTGTAACCTAGGGATTATAAAATTATTTTAATTTTCATTTTGTTTGTCTTTTGTCAAAAACGACAAATTACAAAACAAAAATAATAATCAGACTCCAGACTTATTCTCGATTGAACGGTTTTTGTATTGCTTTTTTAAACTCTCCAAATACAAATACTTATTTTTAATTAATATTGTCCCTTTAAGTATATTTTTTTTGGTTTTTAATACCATTTCTAGACTAAATGCTAAAAATTTAATTCGAAATTTTATAAAATTATAACATTTTAAGAATTATAAAATTTACTTTTTTTAATTCTAATTTTTCAAGAAGAATTAGCAATACAAAATTTTTAATTCAAAAATTATGGATCTTTGGCTTTGTCAAATAATTTTATTTCAGAAACTTTGCAAACAATTACTTTATGTATAACACAGTATGCAAAAAAGTAGGTTCATTTCTTTAAAATATTTTTTAAACCAGAAAAACAACTTCACTTTCGTTTATATATTTGTTGCTTAATCAAAATCTTGAGTGCTTTTAGTCGGAATCTTAATTAAATACCAAATATTATATACATTAAAGCAAATGATTTTTTTTAAATTATTTTATTCGAATTTTTAACACGTAGTAGATTCTGATGAAACTTTTCATCGTAAGAGGCTACTGACTCGACTCGTTTCAAGGGTTCACTTTGGTATCCTAATGGTCTTGCTCAAAAAATTTTTTCTTTCTATCGAGATTCAATCAATTTTTTGCTCCACGGAATGATATAAAATAACTCGTTTTCTTCCTACTGAAAAAGAAAAATTGCATTTCATCTATGAAAATTATATTTCATCTATTTCATATATTTAAAATTCATTAATAAATTTTCAGAAATTACAATGAGTGGCCGGAAGCTATATAATGAGTGTTGCCCAGCAACTCAGAAAAAAATTCTTAATGAACAGATTTCAAATGTATTAGACGAAGAAGTAGAAAACTTGGAAAATTCAGGAATATTTAATGAAATGTCAAATATTCGAATGCATAAACCAAATACCTCAAATACAAATTCAGTTTAAGGTATGCTTACAACACATTCCAATGAGGCAAATGAAGTACCAATTTTTGGAAATTACCAAGTTCATGATTTAAATAAATTTGAAAATATTGAAATTGAAGAGCACTTTCTAAATTTATTACAGGAATTTTCCAAAAATTTTTCATTGAACGAAAATGAAGAAAATTTATTTGAGGATCAGGATGATTATGTTTCAGACTCTGATTCTGATGATGAAAATGATTCTGATTTTTACCTAGAGGCACAGTTAAAGAATTTAGGTAAAAGAATGAATAAAGATGTACTTGATGATTTATTAAAAATTTTAATCAATGCTGGCCATGATTATCTTCCACGTACAGCTAATACATTACTTGAGACACCAAAATCTACTAAAGTAGCAATCTGCGAGGAAGGTAAATACTTTCATTATGGTATAAAACAGTCATTGTTAGATATTGTTAATCGTGGTATAAAATTGCCAGAAATTTTAACTTTAGACTTAGGTATAGACAGGGTACTATTAAGTAAATCAGGTAAAAAAAAATTTTGGCCTATCATTGGAAGAATTGCAAATGAAAAGTCTTTGCCTACTTTTGTGATTAGATCATATTATGGTACAACAAATCCGAAATGGGCTACGCCTTATTTAGATCAATTTATACAAGAATTTAAAAAGCTGCAAAATAAACCAGTAAAACTGAAACAAAAAAATCACAAACTCGTCTTAGGGTGTGTCATTTGCGATACTCCAGCAAGATGTTTTGTAACTTGTACGCAGTGGTACAATGCAAAATATGGCTGCTGCAAATGTGAAGTTAAGGGTGAATGGCTTAAAACTAATGTATTTTTGGATCTTAATAAGAAATTACGAACAAATGATAGTTTTCGCAATAGATTTCAAAAAGAGCATCACAGAGGTACTTCACCATTTGAACATTTAGAAATTGACATGGTTAAACAATTTTCTTTAGATTACATGCATCTTGTTTGTTTGGGAGTCATGAAATTGTTATTTAAACTATGGTTCCGAGGTAAAAGTTCAGTTCTAAGCGCAAAGGCGTTGGAGCTGCTATCTGATGCTTTACTTTAACTGGTAAAATGTACCTAAAGAGTTTAGCCGTAAAACTGAAAGTTTGAGTGATATTGGAAGATGGAAAGCGACAGTTTTGCGTTTCTTTCTCTTGTATGTTGGACCCATCGTTGTGCAAGGACAGCTTCCAAAAAAAAAAATCTTTCATTTTAACACTTTAAGTTGCGCTATAAGAATTTTATGTCATACTTCACAGTATCGCGATCAAAATGAAATTGCAAACAATTTGCTTAATCATTTTGTACAAGAATTTAAAAATATTTATGGTGAAAGGTACATAACATTTAATGTGCATAATTTAATTCACTTAGCTAATGAGTGTATTAACAATCAAGGACCATTAGATTCATTTAGTGCTTTTGAATTTGAAAATTCAATGCAATTTATTAAAAAACTTATAAGAAAACACTAAAAACCTCTGGAACAATTACATCGACGTATTGCTGAAGGTTATCATCCAAAAAAAAAAACAAAGATTATCATCAAAAGATAATAAATATGAATTTAAAGATAAAATGGTAAAATGCTCTCACTTGCTTGCTTATGCGTTCAAGAAAATAATTTTTTCTGAATATGAGTTGTCAATAAAAGCACCCGATAATTGCTGTATTTTGAAGAATCGGAAAATTATTTTAATAAGTTTGATTGGGATTCAAGAAGATAAGTATTATATAGTAGGTAAAACTTATACAAATACTACAAGCTTTCCTAATTATCCATTAAGCGATTCTAGAGACGTTGGTGTATACATAGTCGATACGTTATCTGTACACGTAAAAAAAATATAAGACAAACTAAACGTATTACGTTATTGAAATATGATTAGTATTGTAAGTTTGTTGAATGGAAAGATTAAACGTTGAATTGTCAAATAAAAACATTAAACCAACAAATACTTTGTTGATTCAAGCAAAATTAAAATTGTTAAGTTAACCACTTAAATCTTTGTTGAATCAACATAGTGTTAGATAAACCAACAACCTACAACATTAATATGATTAATTTTAATAGTTAGGTCAATGCTTTTTCTTTTATATTAAAATATTTATTCATTCTTTCTCTTTCTATCCTATTATGCTCTTCTCTTTCAGCAGCGCGCTTTTGTTTATATTATTATTCAATAAAGAAATGGAATTTCCTAAAAATTTTTAATGATAGTTTTAAGTATTATTTTTAAATATAAATTTCACTGCGGGTATGCATAATTTACTTTTGCTTATATTATTATTCATTATTATTATAATAAAGAAATGGGATTTCCTAAAAATTATTTATGATAGTTTTAACTATTATTTTTAAATATGCATTTCGCTGGGTATGTATAATTTACTCTGCATATAATTTCTAAAATTATTATCTGTAACATATAGTACTTAAAATTTTTTTATTAAATACAAGTGTCCTGTTAGCAGAATGGATAATCACGCTGTCTCGGAAGCCGCGGTACTCAATTCGATCCCAGTAACAGTCAAAATTTTTCTTCGGTTTTTTTTAACAGATTTTAAATTAATAAATATATATCTATAAGTACATAAATAAATATAAAAAAATAATTATAAAAAAAAAAATAATTAATTTAAAAAAATAAAAAAAAAATAAAAAAATAATTTTTTTTAAATAAAATTTTCACTCTGTTTGAATCAACTAAGTAACTATGACAATTCAACAAATACTTTGTTGGCATATTTCAACAAAGTTATTTGTCAATACAACTTAGAATTTTTTTCCGTGTATATGACAAACTCTACGAATTAGATGAAATAGAAAATAAAGCTTGTCTTATTGTTTACAAAGAAAAATCGTACGTCATAAGTCTTCTTCATCATTGAAAATAAAAGTGCAAACTTACAAGAAAATAGTAACCTTGCGTACATAAAAATAGTAACCATAACAAAAAATATTAAGGTCATTCTTCCCGGGAAAATTCGAATAAAGGTATATACAGTTAGCTAGAGGAAATTCTCAGGAATCCCATGGTATGGGTCTCATAGTCGATAGTCGTGCAAAATTTTGAGATATCAGGGTACAAAGATAAGTAAATATTACATTAGTCTTATGCAGAAAATTCCGGAAGTTAATAATTTTTGCTACCAAATCGTGAAATTCCCAATGGAGATAGCAATAAATTAAAAGTTCAAAGCTTAAAGAATTTATTGGTACTTTCCGAGTATGAGGTATACGTGGGGAATATCGCGTAATTAAACGAAGAAAATTTTATAACGCAATTTTAGCAGACGGGGCGCCATATTGTTTGCTTATTATATACAACGCGCGTACTAATACTATTACTAAAAGCACAACCTTTAACGCCATCCTAAACCCCTATGCTTTTAACATTGAGTCGGTAAGGCAGAGTTCATTTTGAAAAAGGTTGCCAATCCATTTCTAATAAAATTTGTGGCTTCATATTGATTCATTCCCTTGGAAAAATCATTCTCTATAGCCTAAAATATTTTTTTTGTCTTCTCTGCAGCTTAAAAAAGAAAGCCGACATTTAAGAAATTTTTACCGACACATTTGGGTTTAGGATAGCCTTAATATTATTATTTGTATTATTCTTTAGTTTGTGGTAAATTATTTATTTATTTTCTATTAGTTTATTTTTTTTAAACGCATAAACATCATTTAATAAAATAAAGGACCCCGCACAAAAGGATAGGAAATGGAGTTTCGGTAGTCTTGGCTGAATTTTTGATATGTTGTAGGTTTCATCATTCTGAACAAAAGTCTCAATGGGCACAAAGCTCAAAAGTCCCAACTTTGGCTGCTACGGAGCTTGAAAGCTCCAAAGCTCCATCATAACAAAATCGCTTAAAAACCTTTTTTCTTTTATTTTTAAAGTATATCTTTATGTTTTTGAGGTGGCTGATTTTGAATCCGATGCCAGATTAACGAAATTGTCAATTGGCAGCTGTCAATTAGCTGTCAAGACTCTAAAATATCGTAAAAAACTTTAAAGTTTAGCTGGGATATACGTTATTGAGTTCACTGACTTTGAATTCGATGTCAGATTTATTATATTGTCAATTGACAGCTGTCAATTAGCTGTCAAAAATATAAAATATTGTAAATAACTTAAAAGTTTAGGTTGAATATGCGTATTTAAGGTCACTGATTTCGAAGCGGATGTCAGACTGACGATATTATCGGTTGACAACTGTCAATTAGCTATCAAAACTCTAAAATATCGTTCAAAACTTTTAAATATTACTAAGACTTACGTTTTTAAGGTCCCTGACTTCCAATTCGATGTCAGATTGATGATATTGTTAATTGACAGCTGTCAAGTGACAATCTCGTAAATCTAACACTGGATACAAAATCGACCTCAAAAATGTAAATTCTAGTAATATTTTAAAGTTTTTAACGATATTTTAGAGTTTTGACAGCTAATTGACAGCTGTCAACCGATAATATCGTCAGTCTAACATCCGATTCAAAATCAGCGACCTTAAATACTCATATCCCAGCTAAACTTTAAAGTTTTTTACGATATTTTAGAGTCTTGACAGCTAATTGACAGTTGCCAATTGACAATTTCGTTAATCTGGCATCGGATTCAAAATCAGCGACCTCAAAAACATAAAGATATACTTTAAAAATAAAAGAAAAAAGGTTTTTAAGCAACTTTGTTATGATGGAGCTTTGGAGCTTTCAAGCTCCGTAGCAGCCAAAGTTGGGACTTTTGAGCTTTGTGCCCATTGAGACTTTTGTTCAGAATGATGAATCCTACAACATATCAAAAATTCAGCCAATTCGACCGAAACTCTATTTCCTATCCTTTTGTGCGGGGTCCTTTCTTTTTATTTAATAAATAAAACGCATACTAGTTTAAAGTTGTATTTTAAATTTATTCTTTCTGCAGAAGTACTAAGCGATTAAAAAACAATATTTTTAACATAATTTAATAGTTAAATTAATAATTTTTTGTTAATCACTCAACGGATTCGGAGTACTGGGAAGAACGACGTTAAATCATAACTAAAATAATATTATTTGAAGTTTAATTAAAGGTATTCAAAATTTATAGAAACATTTAATAATTTTTTTGTTAATTTTATAAATTTGTATTTACTAAATTAGTTAAGGTTTATGTTAATATAAAAAGAACTCTTTTTTTAACTTTTAACATTAATAAATTAATTAATAAAAATAAAATATCAGACAAAAAATGTATCAATTTATTAAAAAAAGATAAAAAATTTTTTTTCAAAAGCAGAAATTTAAAATTTTTAACCTTCATTATAGTTGCTATAAAATTAGAAAAATTTTAAACGAATGCTGCTTACGAATAAGTACATTGATTTCCTTTCCGGGAGCAAACCTAATCTATGTAGTAGCTTCCAAAAATTTATCAAAAAACTTACTGATTCCTATTGGAGTTAGACCGTTATGCCACGACATGCCCCTTAAAACCTTAAAAAATTTTTTTTTTGTTTTTCAGATTTTATTCAATTTCTCTGAACCGTAAATACTTAAACAGAAAATACTCTTTTCATAGGTTGGGAAACTTAAAATTTCACCGCTTTTCAAGAAAATTTTTTTGGAGTTTTTAGAGAGTCCTAAAGACCCCGAAATATAATTTTGAATTTTTCTAAAATCGGTTTTGCGATCATAAAGAAATATACCATCCTTAATTTTTTTTTTTTAGATTGAAAAACCATATTTTTTAATTTTTTAAAAAATCTCTTGGAACCACTTTCTAATACTCGAAAATTAAAAACCTTCTGCTATTGAAGGCGCCAGCAATGTTAAATGCATCCAAAAATTTTTTTCAGCACTAGAATTGATGCACCTCATTGAAACTTATGTATTTTTGGTCGCTGAAACCGATTTTGCAGGTTTCATCCATTTTCAGATGGCCAGTTTTGAGTAATGGACGCTATACACTAAAAAATCGGCGAAAATTAGCAAGATTAGTAATATCTTGAAAACAATAGCTAATTCAGCCTATTTTGGGTACCCAAATAAAGTTTTCGGGGTCACTGATCATGATTTTGAAGACAGATTTATAAAAAACAAAATGGTGGACTCAAAATGGCGTGTTTCTAACCTCAGAAACGGCGATTTATGCTGTTTTAAGCATATTTACGTTGTCTAATAAGTTTTTCGGACCATTTATAAAAATTCTGAGGTCATATTTTTAATTTTCAAAATAGCGGGCTAAAAATGACGGATTCGTAACCTCAAAATCGACAATAAATGCTATTTTAAGCATTTAAACGTGTTGCATTTTAAGTTTTGTGGGTCGGTGATCACGATTCTGAGGTTTGAATGCTTAAAATAGTTCTTATTGTCGATTTTGGGGTTAGAAATCCGCCATTTTTAGCCCGCTATTTTGAAAATTAAAAATCTGACCTCGGGATCGTGATCACCGACCCCAAAATCTTAAAATGTAACACATTTAAATGCTTAAAATAGCATTTATTATCGATTTCGAGGTTACGAATCCGTCGTTTTTAGCCCGCTATTTTGAAAATTAAAAATATGACCTCAGAATTTTTATAACTGGTCCGAAAAACTTATTATACAACGTAAATATGCTTAAAACAGCAAAAATCGCCGTTTCTGGGGTTAGAAACACGCCATTTTGAGTCCGCCATTTTGTTTTTTATAATTCTGTCTTCAAAATCGTGATCAGTGACCCCAAAAATTTTATTGGGGTACCAAAAATAGGCTCAATTAGCTATTGTTTTCAAGATATTACCAATATTGCTAATTTTTCGCCGATTTTTTAGTATATAGCGTCCATTACTCAAAACTGGCCATCCGAAAATGGATAAAACCTTCAAAATCGGTTTCATCAACCAAAAATACATAAGTTTCAATGAGGTGCATCCATTCTAGTGCTGAAAAAACTTTTGGATGCATTAAACATTGCTGGCGCCTTGACTATGCTGTCGATTATCCGTGATTTTTGAACTGCTATGAAATTTTCATTTTAAACAGTTTATTGTTGTGCAAAAGCATAGTTATTAAACTTTTATTTTTTCAATAGCAACCACTCTGCAGCCCTAATCGTGCTATTCTGTCACTGCCGTTTATCCCCACTGCCGTACAGGAGAAAAAAGGCAATATCTCACTTTTAACTCATTTCGAGATATTTAAAGAAACGCGTTTCGGTTAATTTTGAAAGGTTTATATACAATTAAAAAGATATTTATAAGTTTCTAAGGTAATTAAGATATGCTCTTTTCATTGTTGAAATAATTTTTCCAAAATTTCCACTCCCTATATGAAAAACAAGAGATATGCAAAAATAGCAGTGTCAAATCAGCTTATAATACAGGAAAGAAAAGCAATATCGAGATATGCATTTTTATTCATGTACTCATATAAAGAGATATTGCTTTTCTTCTCCTATATTGAAATATTTTTTTCCATTGGCGCTGCTAAAAAAATTTTCAAATAATTAAGTATCATATCCAAGAAATCGAGTAAAAACAATGTTTTTAAAATGAATACTTTTCTAGAAAAAAATTAGGTCGTATAGAATACAGTGTGCTAAAATGAGTCCTAACAGGGGATTCAATCTGGTAATCGTATATGAAATGACTTTACTCTCAATTATTATAATAATTCATATCTCAAATGGAGGTAAAAAATAGACAGAACCAAGCAAAAATTTTTCCATATAAAATGAAATTTTTACATCAAAACACTCTTTAGGTCTCAACAAATAATATTTTAAATAGCTTGTACGAAATATTTTAATTTAAATTCAAAAAAATATTACATAGGTAAGCTTTTATTGTTAATTCATTGCTGTAGAATCAAAGAAAAGTATATTCATTTAGGTACAATCAAATTTTACAATAATAAAGCTAAAAAAAAAATTATTAAAAAAATTTTTTTTTTGCATACTATATTGACGAGCATGGGAATTAATAGTATCAATTATTAATAGCATAAAAAAATGAAATTATTAATTTTTGGTATAAAAGCTACCTACAATTGTCCTAATAAAAAATTACTAATCACAGATAAAAAAATAATTACTTACAAACTGTTTTCGAACAGCTCCATTTCTTACAGATAATTTGCCGCAAAAATCGTTAACTTCATTTGTTTTCCGTTGTTTCGAAGCGTAAATCATCATCATCTTCATCTCCTGATCCTATAAAATTCAATTCGCTGAAATCCTCTCTTGGGTATACCTGTGAACTTGGCACCGAGTTCACGAAGTGTTTAACTGTTTTTAATTGTAAAGATGATTGAGCTAGAAGAAGTTTATTAGTGGATACAGGATTTGCTGCTATCTCTTCTAAACTTTGATTTCTTAGATCTTTTGGGACACAAATTCTGTTAGTAGTTGTTGGTAATTGTTTTTTAGCTGCAAAAATCGGTTGAATTATAACTATTTTTTATAAACATGAATTCAAATAATAACTTTTAATATAAAGTATGCTTACATGGTTTTTCCCTGTCTCTAGGTAAAATTTGTTTGTGCAAAAATTGATAATCTGGTTCGTCTTCTGATTCAGCGACAGATTCAGCTTCTACTGCGTTAGAAATTGCTGATTTTTGGCGTTTAAATTTTCTCTGGACTTTTTTTGCTAAGAGATAATAATTTTACTTGATAAAACGTAATGATTAGCTTATAGAAAATTATGAATGCAAAAGTCGTAAAAATCAGGCCCATAAAGAATACGAAAATTTTTATCTTATTCGGTAGTTAAATAAACTATAATATAATAAGTAAAAAAAGAATAAAATGTATACAACATATGCAATAATTAAACATTTTTTATCAAAAATATTCTACATTTATTTATTTTAATCTATTATTTTGAAAAGGTTATCTAAACTGATGACAAATTGGTAAACATTTTTTAAAATGTTTTACTTTGATTCCTTCCTGCCCGAAAATATAAGCTCCTAACATTTCTAAGGATTTTTTTAAAATTGGTGAAAAATTAAAAATCAAATTCTATAATTTTTAATTACAGATTAATTAAAACATTTTTTTTTACTTATTTCAAAAACTACTAAAATTTAAATTTTTCTGTTGAATTTCCTGAAGAATTTTTGGTATAATTTTGGTGACTTGGTGGTGAATTCGTAATTTGTAAAAAGACTAAATTACACTATTTTAATTCCGGTTAAATACGAACATATGAGCAACTAAGATTTTTGGGTAGAAAGGATTTGACAAAAAAAAGTATTATAGAAAAATCTACTTAACCGGATTTTGTTATCAGTTTAGTTACTTTTAGGTATATGTTCTAGTTTCGTTATATTAAGACATAGATCCGGTTTATGCTATCAATTGTTATCAATTTATTAGCCAATTAAATTGCTTGGTGCTTGGTGACAAATTTTTGCTTATGTTATAGATGGTAACCTATATTTATTGTCAATATTTACTTTAACATTTCTTTAATAAAACTAATGATATAACTCGTTAACTTAGAATATATTTATCTACAGTTATTATCTAAAATTAACTACATAATTAATTATTACCTTCTTTTTCCCTACAAACTTCATCGTAGGTTTTTAGATATTGCTTTGCATTTTCGCTTTCTGTACTTGCTAAAGCTGATGGTGCGTTATTTGAAGTTTTTTTGTTTTGCTCCCATTTTTTAGCAAAGGCATCGCTGTATTAAAGAATATTATTTAGTTTTATAAGAAAATGAACTGTATGTTTCTTTATATTAAAGAAATATTAAATATAAAACAATTATTCTTAAGGGTCCTTTTACGTAAATTAAAAATGCAAAATAGAATATCATTTTGCTTAAATCTGTCTCTAGAACTTGTAAAAAAATGTTTTTATTAAATTTTAAATATATTTTTAAGCTTCTTTAGCGTTCGTCGTCAAACGCTCTTTTTTGAAAAAATAAAGAAAATGGCCTTATTTTTCCCTAAACGTTCTTTTAACTGTTCTCAAATAGTTAAAAATGATACTGGGATTGGAATTTAATTTGCATAACGTGCACATGATCCGATAATTCAAGATTGAACGATGCGAATCATTAGAATTCTAAAATTCCAAAAAACAAAGAAATCAGATCAGCAAAAGGGAAAAATTGAGCTTTTACAAATTATGTACATATAATATTTACAAAATAAAAAAGTAAAGAAGTGTTTTTATAGACTTAAAAAATCTAATCACTAATAATATTAAAAAATATCTAAAAAAAAAACTATACAAAATTACGACGGTTCCTAGGAATAAGATCGTTATTCGCCGAGAGTAACAAAGACTCCTACATCTCGTATTCTTTATACATTGAAATGTCGGCGTCTTTGCTACTCTCAGCGAATAACGATCTTATTCCTAGGGACCGTCGATTAATTTGTTTTTTTGGTCTTTTTTTTTTTTTAATTAATTACCGTACAGAAGTCGGTTTTCGATCAGAATTCACTTTCTTATACCTAGCTATATCTTTATTTCTTGAAAAATATACTTTAAAATTTCTAATTCTTGTTAAAGATTGTTGCATTTGATCAGGGAAACTATATATTTTATTATCCCTATTAAAAAAGTATCAAATTTATTCGAGAATTTATTGATTGATAATTAATAATTTACATTTATTACAAGTGTGCAAGGTAAAGTATTTTAAAGCAAATTCTATTTTTGATAATAGTATCATTTTGATCAATTTAATTTTCGATAATTAAAAAATCGCTAAAACTAGATTTAAATCACACACGTTTCAATAGACTTATTACAAATATAACTATACCTACTTTTTCATTCTTTTATTTAAATTTTATATAATGCCCTTTCTATATCAGATTAAAAGTCGATAATAAATCTGGTAATTTTAAAATTTATATAGTGTAGTTGGAGATTTTTTATGATTAATCGAGAATAACTCCCAAGTACACTATATAAATTTTAAATTTACCAGATTTAATATCGGTTTTTAATCTGCTGTAGAAAGGGCTTTAGATTGTTTTTAAACATTTGTAAGATAGAAATTGATTCCTTACGATTTATATTTTCAAAATAAAATTCGATTTTAGACTCCTATACGGTACTTCAAAAGAAAAAAGACAAAAAATTTATATTTATTCATTTAAAGTAACGAAAAACTTATTCCGAATCTTTGAACTTATGCAGTAAGTAATACACCCTTAAGAAAAACTTGCTTTTCTGAAAACAATTTATTTTTAAATCGACGGGAAAATTTGCGCAATAACTACTGTAACATTTTTCGTTAGAATTGGTGAGCAACTCAAAAAATATATTTATTAAGGTCTAACAACGATTTTTTTTTTTTCTTATAACGTTACAAATTTTGCATAGCTACTTTTTTCCTTAAATTGTTGTAATTTTTTGATAATTTAATTTTGCCATATTGCTATTTTCTTTCTAATTAATTTTCAAAACTAAAACTCAGCAAATTTTTTTTTTTTATCTAACGCTAGGTTATCTTTGGCTTTTTTCTCGCTGTTGCAGTTACGTCTCGATTATATAAAAATAACGTAACAAAAAAAGAAATAAAAAATAGTATAATAAAACAAAAATGTTCGCTCAAATATCTTTAGCCATTTTATCACAATCATTATTTTAAAAAGATCTGAAATTTGGACAGATTTACGTAAAAGAACCCTTAAACATTTCATAAAAGTGATGAAGATCAGTAAAAATAACAAGGACTACTGTGGA
Organism: Anagrus nilaparvatae; assembly: GCA_022575985.1. Taxonomy (NCBI): domain Eukaryota; kingdom Metazoa; phylum Arthropoda; class Insecta; order Hymenoptera; family Mymaridae; genus Anagrus; species Anagrus nilaparvatae. Next base: position 4,602,677 of record JAKSXM010000237.1, on the reverse strand, counting down.
GTAAGCATATTTTTCAAATTTTTTAGACTAAGTTTGATGATGTACGATGATGTACGACTGCATTCACGGAGGAGTTTTGGATTCCAAAATTAATATCTCCGGACCGAATCATCCGATTGGGGCGTGGTTAGTGTCAAGTTTATTTTATTTTATTTTGTTTATTTTTTTTTTTTAAGATGATCATCCTATTGATCATTGCAAAAAGGTGAAATATCGTTTTTTTATTAAAAAAATATAAGAAAAACATAAAAAAGACCATAAAATGCTAATTTTAGATTAAAGATCAAATATTAAAATTGTATGATAAAATAAGAAAAAAATAAAACACGATTTCTTTTACATAATCGTCAATTGCGTTGAGTGACGCACCGTAAGAGTTGCCATTTTTCCGACGGCATGTTGCAAATTAGTATTAGGCAAAGTTCTTCTGAGTGTGAAAAGAAGGAGTTTTTCCTCTGTCCCGAGATATCTGAATTTTAAGACCGTCAAAAAAGCTAGTTTTTAGTATAATAAATATAATCAAGTATATTGGATAGTAAAATATTTTTTTATTTAAAGTATATATTATTACCTTTAATATATTGTGTTATATTTGAGCACAATTTTTCTGAATCTCCTTCTGCTGTTTCGCTTTTAAATATTTCTTTATAATAATTTTGAAAAATTGTCATCAACAGTCCGTTTATTACAAAAAATTTTTTTCCTTAAGGAAATTGTTTCATTTTGATTTTCAATCAAAGATGCATCTAAATTATAAGTATGTGCTAAAATATTAGCTATGCCAATTCTAGCTGTCTCCATATTTTTTTCTGTATACTGACACGAGCATCCAGCAAAATTTTAAATCCGCGAACCATCAAATGCACATCACAATTGCCTCCAGAAATAATATTACCTTTTTCATCAATCCTGCGCTGTGTAGGTATGTCATTAGCGTTAAGCAGTGTCTATTCAGTAATCTTCAAACTTTTTGAAAACTTCTTACAAGAACTGTTCAAAAATGAAAATATGGCGTCAACAAAAATAGATTCTGGTTGCGATGTTGTATCGTGTAGAGAATTGTAATGATATACAGTTTTAGCACGTGGGGCAGCAACAAATAGCACCCAGTGAACACCACTATTCATCGGAAATAATATAAGATCATATCTCATGAAATCTAATTCTTGGGATAAATCTCTATATCCTTGACTTATATTCTTATTAAACAATACTTGGCTACTGAACTCAGAATTTAGTATAAAAGTGTTTAAACCTTTTTGACGAACATAAGTATTAATATAATTAAAGAAAACGTTAACAACACCGTCCTCAATCCAAATGTCTGTGTTAGGTTTATCGGATAAGCCAAGTGATTCATATGCTTGTTGTGTTAGATAATATGGACTATCATTAATATGCTGTTTAAATTGAGGAAAATCTGCTGGATACATTAAATTTAAATCAAAAATAGGGCATACTAAGTTTCTTACTCCCATTAAGTGAGGAATGTATTTTTTTATGTCATACTGATGAATATTTTGTGACGAATCAGCAGATTCTGTAAGAAAACGGATACATTATTTTTTATAAAATATTTTTTTCAAAATGCAAAAACAAACAATAAAAGATTTTCAAAATGGTAAATCCATTGCAATAAATTGTAGAGTACTCCATTAAACTTCTTAAAATTTAAAATAAATTAATCCTTATTAAATTTATAAATTCATTTGTTTTTAATTTTTTTATTAATTATTTATTTATGTATTTGTGCATTTCTACGAGACAGTACGTTTTATCAGCACCAAAAATGAAAAAAAAAATCGACGAGGCCACGACTACCACCATGATTTTCTGATAATTTGGACCCTATAGAATGCAAAAAAAAAAGTGAACACGAAATCGGCGATGGATGCCAAAAAGATTTTACCACTTTTATGTCAAAACCCGTGTTTTTCGTATCTGAGCTACCCTAAATTTTAAAAATAACTTTTTAGGTAAATAACATTAAAAAAATAAATAAAAAAAATCTAATTTCCAGGAAAAAACCACTTCAGAAGAAAAAAAAACTTATCTTTTTACGATGAAATTTAGCCAAGTTATCGTAAATTTAAGATATAACTCAAATTTGTAAGATTTAATTCAAAAGATACTGAAAAAAGTCTGTTTCTGAATTTAAAATATGCATTAATTGCTTAATTATTAAAATACTAATTTTTTTTTTTAATCTTTACTTTTTCCCTGAGTATTCATTTTATCAAATTTCGTGCTGATAAAACGTACTTTCTCATAGAAATGCTCATATATATTATATATAATTAAAGAAAAATAATAATTATAGTAAATATTTTAGAATTTAATGTTCGATATTGATGAAAATTGATTAATTTTAAGAATTTAACAATAAATATAATTGCAGCTTGGATTCGTAACAGCTGCATTTGAAATTTCAAAACTTTCCATGAGGGTGTGATTTGTCGGCCAGTAATTTTTACTAACTTCATTGCATCAATTACAATTTTATATTACATAAAATTTTCAAAAAAATAATATTTAATCTGATGATTTTAATAAATCGTTAACAATTTAATATACTTTCGTAAAAATATTTTTCATTTGTTGTTGGCAAATATTATTTACCATATCTGAATATGTCTTTTTTATTTAAGTTTCAAGTTTTTTTTTTTTATTATTACCTTTTTCTTTTGAGTTGATGCACACAAAACAGGTAACGGGTTTTCCAAATCCCTCTCCAGAATACGATTTTCCACAAAAAGGATGCGTATTATGTTTACATTCGGGGCATGAATGCGACCCCTTGAATTCTTGACCACATGGTCGGCATGTATTTAATTTATTGTCTGTAATAATATAAATTGCAGATGATTTTATAACATAACGCAGGTAAAGTATCAGTATACAAAAAATATGTTAAAATATTAATTAATGAGTATTTTGTTTAATGAAGAATATTTTTTTTTTATTATATACTCATTATTTAAAAAAAATATCCATTTAATAAACTCAAATTTAACCATGACACCAGTCCGGTAGTCCCAACTTAGCCTGATATTGAATCAGTTTATTCTTGATAACTCATTTACAACTTTCTCCTAAATTTTGAAGACAAGTAAATAATTTTTGTAGATTGAAAGCTTAAAATGCAATATTCTTCAGACGTATAAAACTTATTTTACTCAAGAATTATAACTCTGTTAGCAATTTACATATTGATAACTACAGGCCAAAAATGGGCTATTGGGTTTATTGATTGTAGCGGTAATTACTACTGAGAAATTGAGGTTTACGGGAATTAAAATGTGATTCTTATAAGGAAAAAGAGACTTACCTGAAGTTTTTGGTAAGAAAATAATAAAGTATGTAGTATTATTTCAAGTCCATACAACCGTTACATTGAAAAGAGAGATATTTTTTAGCCATATTAACAGACATAGAAAGTTTAAAAATATTTCTGGTCGCACAGACCGTGGAGTCTCCTTGTTACAAGAAGGAGTAGAAAATCGTGCGAAAACCGTTAAAAACAACGTTAATAAAAACAGTGTTCAAGTATAAATTGAGAAGCATGTCAAAAAAATTTAATAAAATAATGTATTAACAAAAAATAGCTGTAAATAAAATATTTAATAGTATGTTGAGTTTATTTTTACCCCAAAAATGTTTTAAAAAAATGTATATACACGTAGACAGGGATTCTTCTAAATATATATTTATTAGATAAAATAAAAAATTTATAACATGATCATGTTCACAGGAAGAGGAACTTAGAAAAGGCTATTATAATTTATTGTTTACATGGGATTAGAAATTATCGTTTTCATAGGGGGAGGGGGGCAAATGGACCTAAAATAATTTGTATTTAGAGTCTTAGGATAATTTTGATTCAAGAACATACAATAATATGGGTGTATAGACCTATTTTAAGTTTCAGGTCTTAAAATATTTGGAATTTAGGGACCTAAAATTATTTTAGTATTAAAATTGGTAATAATTCAGCTATCTCGATTAGATAATTTGAGATATAATTCAAACCTGTAATATTTCAAAATGTAGAATCCTAACTTTAAATTAAATTTTTAAAAGTTTCTTATTTCTATGATTTTTTAATAACCTTTCAACAATTATCATTATTAAATATTAAACATAATAAAAGGAAAAATAATAATAGTGTTTTAAAAAGGACTTTTTAGTGTGAATATAGGACACTCACAATGAGAAAACTTTAGCATCCAAACAACTTAAAACCAAAATAAAAGCTTACTTTGTATAATTTTAGCTGAGACTTCGAAATTTGAAGGCAGGGCCGCCGCTAACGGTGAAATCTTTTTATTAACAATTAGATTCAAATCATTAGTCTTACTAAATACTTGATCATTAGCTTGATCCTGAGAACTATTATCTGTTATCTCAATACGGTCTTCTTGTGAGCCTTCTACAACTTTTGTTGCTGAAGGATTTTGATCCTGAATACTGTTATCCACAATATCTTCTTGTGAGACTTCTGCAACTTTTGCTGCTGTAATAGGTAGAAAGAGAAAATATTAATAAGAGAAAATTAATTTATAAATAAATTATGCACAAAATATATTATTTATTACCTGAAAAATTTCCTGTCTTCAAAGCAAATATTGGCTGTATTTCATCATCAGTTGAATCTTTATTTACATCTAAAAATAAACATTTTTGTATATGCACCTTAAAAATTAAAAAGATCGCTAAATAAAAAATGTTTTTACCTTTCTTTTTAGAACGTTTTTTCTTTTTTTCCTTCTCTTTGCCAAATTCACCTCCACTTACGCAATCTTTGAAAACTTTTTTTTTGCGTTTTCTTATTGGCCTTGAACTAGAAGATTTAGTGTTATCACCAAGTTAATCCAGTATTAAATCATTTTTCTTAATTTCAGCTTTACCAAAAGTGTCTATAAAATAAATATTTTTGAATTATTTTCGTGTTTATTGATACAACTTTTTTTAATTTGAATAATATTCGTTCTGTTCAATCGCAAATTTTTTTTATTTTATTCCAATAATTCTTAATTTTTTAACTCACAATATTTCTAAGTATATATAAAATTAATACCACTCAACATTTTCGCTATAAGTTAATTTAAAAAAAATCATTTTTATTACTATCTAAAATAAAGAATACTATAGAAGTAAAAATTTTGACGATATTGATACTAATTTTTGAGTTTAATTTCCCTGTCCTAAATTGTTCGATTGATGTATGAAAAAAAGTATTATGTCTACAGATTAAAATTAATTTTCAGAGTCTCTAATTTTAATATGTATGTGCTTTATTTAACCTCTTAGAACCTTACGTTATACGGAGGCCACCAACAGTTATTTGCACAAGCGGTCCAAACCGCATTTTTTGCTTTTATTCCCTCGGAAGTCGATATATATGTTGAGATATATACCGCTTTTTCCTTTAATGGAAATAATTAGATAGGTTTGGAGACGTGTGGACAAATTGTGGTGAAACTGTGGGATTAGAAGGGATGTTTAGGATAGGTGGAACTTTAACAATCATTTCAAACTTTATCTATTCATAGCCTTTACTAGGGTTTGGGATGGCCAAATGCGGTCCAAGGTCCGACTTTTTAATAGGAGCCATGCTGACAATTCCGTCTTTAAAGCGCAGAGTTGTTATTCACAACAATCGCTTTAAAAGAGGCGCGAAAAACCTTGGAAAAACGCCCTCTATGCATGACATACGGAGGCAAGTAAATGGCACTTTCCATTTTGTCTTGCCCCCTGCGACTCGGCAGCTAGCTCTACTCTCCCTTCTTAAAACAAATATTTATTTTATTAAATATTTATTTTCAGAAAAAAAAGTTGTCACTGCTCTGTATGCGAACCCACTTCATAATATTTTGCTATATTACAAAGCGAGCGCGTTACCTCTGCGCTACCGAGCCGGTTCTCTAATTTTAATATACAATCGCTTTTTATGCGTTGCTTGGTGTTAATAAAATTTGACTACAAAAATTTTTAAAGAATGTCGTAGAAACTAGATTTTTTATACAAAAATTAGGTATTAGGTACAATTTAAAAAAAAAAAATTTTTGCATGATAAATGAAAAAGAGGGGGGTAACAATTATTATAATAATTAATTTAAAAATTAATTAATTAATTAACGTCAGAAATGATATTTGGACATAAAAGGTAAATTTATTAAAAATATTGAATAACAGGAAAATTGTAAATATAAAATACTTAAGAATTATAAAAAAATAAGTTCTGCTTACCAAATGGCCCAAATTTCTTAATGATATTGAGAATGTCAAATTCGAGAATTGGTGTTGAGAAATTTCCTTGAAAATCTTCACCATCAGTAGGCAATTTACATTGTTTTTCATTAACAATCCATGCTTCATTAATAATTTTTATATTGTTATCTTGAAATTGAATAACGTAAAATTTCTAAAATTAAAAAAAAAATTAATAATACATATTTACATTATTTTTAGTATAACAGAGTTTTATACAGGATAGTGACGATGAAACAGTTATGAACCCATATTCTTTTACAGTACCTTTACGTGTTAAAGTTAATTTAAGTAAAGATAACTTTAAAGACAAAATAAAATAAAAAAGGAGCAAAAATTTCACACATCAGTGACCTGGGTTAAGTTAGGCTACGACCTGAATTAATGGTCTTTAACAGTTAGGTGGGCAGATGGGTTTCAACATAATATATATATTAACTTTAACACATAAAGCATAGCTTTAACCAAAAGTGAACCTTGACTGCAACATAGACACTTGAATTAATCAGGACTTGTAAAGGAATTACTTTACATTTGATTTACGTACATGTTTAGCAACTACAGATGAAGTCACAATTTCATGAAGATTATTTTGTTCATAATTGTTTACAATATCTAAATTACTCTCATCTGAGCTGCTATCATTGTATTGGTATATTTTGGACTGAAATTAAAATTTAACATTAGCTAATACTAAATGATTTATATTTTTGGTTTATTTATAAATGCTTTGTTCATTCATTAAACGCATAAAAAAAAATTAATATTAATAAAAGTTGAAAAAAAAGAACCTTATTTTTTTGATAAGATAAATTATTTTCTTCATCAGAATTACTGCATTCCAATGATTTATTAGAAGCAGGAGAATGGGACCTAATTGTTTTAATTTCTCCCATTTTTTTTTAGCATCTTTCAATTTCTGTAAAAAAAGAATAATTTTTTAAAAATTCAATTTTTTTAAAAATTATTTCAACAATCAAATTAAGCAGTATTTATATACTTATTACATTATTTTTATAAAAAATTAATAATTTTTACCCTCTTTATAATAAAAACTACCCTTTAATTAACTTTCTTCACGTAAAAAACGTTTAGTTCAATAAATTGGTACTAAAAACAAAAGATTTTGGGAAAAAAAAATATAAGAGGACTCAAGAGGACAAAATTTAAAATCAAAAAGTAATAAAATGATTAAAAAAAATTATATATTAATTAATTCCGTTTTTTGAACTCACAACTAACGACCATGGAACATTTTTAAATTAACATTTTGAATCTTGAAACCTTTATAATTTTAACACATTAAGCCAAAAACAAAATAATCTGAATATACTAAAAACCTTATTATAATCTATACATTTTACAAACATAACATTTATCGAGATTATTTATTATTATACTCAAATTAAGTCTATTTTACCCCACCCTCAATTAACTTGCTTGAAATCCTCCCTGTCCATAAACATGTTCCATGTTAATAGTCCCTGTAAACATCTTTATTTTTTTGTGAAAGTAATATTATAAAAATACTGAAATAATATTTTTACCAGGAAATTAGTTGATATTTCTGTATTGATCATGGTTACATCTTTTATTATTGATATGTTAGTATCTTTTAATCTTGGTATTTGAATTATTGGATTATCAATTTTAAATTCATTGTAGCTTTCTTCGGACTCTGAAAAAATATATGTTTAATTATAATTATTATTAAATTAAATTTTTGAAAGGAATAAATTTTTTCTTTTGTTCAAGGATAGCATGCGCCCTAAATTTCTAACTTGTTTTAAAAAATTCAGATTTTAATTCAATTAAGAATGCAATTAATTATTTGAATACACTGAATTTTTTATATCATAATACTTTATATTTAAACAATATGTAGAACATATATGAAATTTAATGTATTAATGGTTACTTGTAAATAATATAAAAACTTAATTAAGGTTTGATTAACGTGTAATATAATAACGATAGAAATGGATATAATTTTTATTGGGAATTTGAAGGGACTTTATATGCATAACACACAAAAGAAAAAAATTTAAGAAAATTTTTGTTTTCGTTTAGGAGATACAAAGCTCCAAAGTTGAATCTTTATAAATTGCAGGATTAGAAGCTCAGTCAAAAATCACGAGTTTGAGATTTTTATGTTCTGTCAAAATAAAAACTAAACGATGGATTTAAAAAAAAGAACAGCACAACGTAAAGTAACTGTTGGTGGAACTGGTATTTGATTTTTAAATAAATTGGAAATAAATTGTGGATTTCATATAAAAGATATTTTTATTGGAAGAAATAAAAACTCGATAACAATTTAAAGGCGACAACGTCGCCATTACAAATACTCGCATAATATAATCACGGTTGGCTAGAAACAATTTTAAATAAAATTTAAAGGTACCTCCGAGATTCCGATGAATTTTGATTGTAGGGTACCTACAGGACCTAAAAAAATAAAAAAGAAAAAAATCCGCTCGGCGCTTTTTTATTTTTGCTCAAAATAGGGCTATCTCGGTGAATATATTCAAAAAAACGTTTGAAAAAGAAATAATGAATTATAAATCTTACAATTTTAATTGTAATATACTAGAATATGAAAGAAAAGTTAAATTTATACATTTTTATGTATTTTTAACTCATCTGCGCAGACCCAGATGTAATGGATGGTCATTGAGGCTGCAAACCTGACCTAGCTGAAAAAACTACATAAAAAACTACATACCCGGGTTAAGATGTGTTTTTTATTAGGAAAAGTGTACTTGACTGTTGCGTCTATCATTTTTCTAGACCATGTAGGGTTTCAGATCTGTTTTTGGACACTTTTACTGAAGTCAAAACTGTGATATTTTCAATTTTTTCGAATTTGATGAAAAAACTTAGAATAAGATAAACAAATTTGTAACGGGCTTGTGTAAACACAATTAATGAGCATAGAACATATTTATGTGTAATAGAAATTTTTAAATGATTAAGTAAAGTCAAACAATATTATTCCAAGTCCCTAAAGCCGGATTGTTCTACGTCCTTAAAAATTATTCTAAGTTTCTAAATCGAAATTATTCTAAGTACATTATACCCCCCCGAACCCATCCGTTTTTCACCCCCCTCCCCCCCTCACTGTGGTGGTAGTTTTTCCCAAGTACCTCTCCCTATGAACATGTTCCATGTTAATAGTTGTAAGCCCATTTAAGGGGATAATACCCCCCTGGTTATAAGCTTTCTTTGGGAGATAGGGGGTTTGCTATTTTAAGAGGATTTTTACTTGATGGATAAAATATCCAAAATATCAAAAATAAAGATTTCTTGCGTCGATTTATTTTGCACGCGTACAGTATAAATTCGACTTGGTGAAATTATTATGCAAGCCTACTGTAAATTGGCTTAGTCAACGTTACGCGTGCATAAATTCGATGTTTTACCCCAATTACAGTACTAGCATCCCTTAAGTTGCTTTCCCCGAAAAATAGCAAACCCCTTTTTTTTGCTCATACCCCCAATGAAAACTCCTTATTCGGGGCTACTATCTCCCTAATATTTTTTATAACTTATTTTATCTGAATCTTAGTTTTTTCATCAAATTCGAAAGAATTGAAAAAATCACAGTTTCGACTAAAGTAAAAGTGTCCAAAAACAGTGACGAGACCCTATAAGGTCTAGAAAAATGATGGTTGAAATCGTCAAGTATACTTTCCCCGACAAAATCACATCTTGTCCTGGGTATGTAGTTTTTTATGAAGTTTTTTCAGCTAGCTCAGCTTTGCAGCCTCAATGACCATCCATTACATCTGGGTCTGCGCAGATGAGTTAAAAATACATAAAAATGTATAAATTTAAGTTTTCTTTCATATTCTAGTATATTACAATTAAAATTGTAAGATTTATAATTCATTATTTCTTTTTCAAACGTTTTTTTGAATATATTCACCGAGATAGCCCTATTTTGGGCAAAAATAAAAAAGCGCCGAACGGATTTTTTTCTTTTTTGCTTTTTTAGGACCTGTAGGTACCCTACAATCAAAATTCATCGGAATCTCTGAGGTACCTTCAAATTTTATTTAAAATTGTTTCTAGCCAACCGTGTAATAATATAATAATTCATGTATATAAGAACGCGCGCCTTTACAAACATTATTCGAGGTTGTCGTACTTTTTTTTTATTTGACCTTCAACGAGACCTTCAATGAAAAATGACGAGCCATATACCGTCAAATTTTTGCGACCGCTAATAAACCTTAATTTTCTAATCCTTCCGAACGCGCTCGATTACGCGAGGCTTAGGGTTTTACCGGTGAAAGAGGAAAGAAAGAAGCAATAATGAACACTGCGTGAGAACTAAACCCATCTGAAGTCGGGTATACCCAATGATACGAATTAAGGCAATCTGGTAATCGGTTGGTAACATTGTTTACAATACTTTTCTTATGGGAGCAAGTGATGCCAACCCATTTATACCATTGTTCATCTCACTTGTTCCCATAAGAAAAGCATTGTAAACAATGTTACCAACCGATAGTGCGACTGCAATCGTCCTTTCCTTATCAATTATTATTTTCGTTTTAGAATCTCGACTCATTACGATTTTTTAAATTTTAACTCCTCGTAGAAAAAAAGAGGTGTACCACGGCAAGAAAGAAGTAAACTTCAAAAGTCTATTTCTTTCTTCGCGCGCAAATGTAATAAATTGCCAAATCGAATGAATAAATAGTCATATAGAGAACTATAGTAGCTTTCAGCCGTCAATTCCTTAGGCTGGTTCTCCAAACTCTAAAAAACCGCAAGCGCAATTGCGACGCGATGCGCAGAAACCATTTACGGTCTCTGCGCATTGCGCCGCGATTACGCTTATGGTTTGAACTCACTTTTACGGAGTTTGGAGAACCAGCCTTAGGCTGAGTCAAGACGAGGAAATTTCTATCTTGGTGTATGCATAATAACCGAGTGCTGTTTTGAAGCTCAGGAAAAACAGTAGAAATCGCCATCAGGTGTGGAATCAGCCCTATGAGATTATACTGAAATTCGATAATAAATTTCGAACGATAATACTCGTCTCGTGTTTTGATCAGTTGTTACGAAACAAGTTACGAAAAAATTTTTGCAGCGAATCCAAATTCGTTTTAAAAGTTAGTTAAAAAACGCATCGATGATAACGAATCAGTTAGTCAAAAAATAATGGAGTTTCGAACGGAAATCCGATAACCCAAACTCGCGGGCGAGTTCCGACCTATTTTTCTTCAATAACTCGCCGCACGCAGTTGCGTGTGATGAAAAAAAGCAGAAAAAAAACCTAACCCGAAAAAATCAAAATAAACTAAAAAAATATGTGCTTTAAAAGTGTTTTTAATTTTATTATATTATAATAAAAAAAATATATATAAATTAATAAAAAACAATCTATGCAATAATTATAATAAAATCTTGCTCGTAAAGGTTGTTATTATTTCAATTATTTTAAATACTCTCCTTGTTATCGAGCGATACAATAAATTTTGAATATTAATTAATATTCATTATTACTTATTTATAATAAAATCTGTTGTGCATTTTAGTTTCTTTTGTAAATGCTTATAGTTCATTTATAAACAATATTAAAAATTAGCTCCTTAGAATTAATTATTCAACTAATTAGTTATTTAATTATTATTACAATATTATAGGGTTTTCTGGTTTTATTTTTTTTAATTTCACAAATTAATATGAAGTATGCATATATATATTTTTATATTTTTAACTTTATTAGAAGTTAATTCTAAGGAGCTAATTTTTAATATTGTTTATAAATAAACTATAAGCATTTACAGAAGAAACTAAAAATACACATCAGATTTTATTATAATTATTGCACAGATTGTTTTTTATTAATTTATATATATATATATATATATATTATTATAATAATTTTAAAAACACTTAAAGTACATATTTTTTTATTTTATTTTCATTTTTTCGGGTTAGGTTGTTTTTTTCTGCTTTTTATTCCTCGCACGCAACTCGCCCGCAACATGGGTGGCCCGTAGGCCCTGTCGTACGATTCCTTTATCTTTAGGCCCCATCAACAGAAACCCCAAATCCGAGGCGTACCTTCAGCGTGAGCGCAACGCAATGCGCAGAAGAAGATTTTGTGTATTTGGAGTTGCGCAGGAGCCAAAATTGGTTTCTGCGCATTGCGTTGCACTCACGCTTGCGGTTGCGACCCCCTTTTACGGCTTCTGTAGATGGAGCCTTAGGCCTAGTCTACATAACCGCACCGCACGGCGCAGCCCAATGCTATTTTGGTATAGGAGTCACGTTACGCCGCAAGCGCAAGCCTATATTAAGGAACATTCTACAATCATCCGGGAAACTCTTGCGGTCGTCCATTAGAAGACCGCAAGTCAGTGGTGCCAACTTGACACAAAATAAATACACATGTTTATTTTAATTTATCATTTAGTTTCGGTTGGCACCACTGCCTTACGGACCTCTAGCTTACGACCGCAAGAGTTTACCGGATGATTGTAGAATGTGCCAATAAATAAATGGAGTGCGTCATGCGGTGCGGTTATGTAGACTAGGCCTTACCTACTTCCATCGAATCGTTCTATTTATTGGCATTGATTTGTCGTTGAATTTGTAACAGCGAGCAAGCAAAAAGAATCTCTGCTTGCAATATGCAGGCAACTTCATTAGACTCAATTTACAAAAGCCATAAAACGGGATCTGAACCGCAAGAGCAGCCGGAACGCAATAAGCAAAGACCAATAATTGCTTGTGGTTACGACCCCCTTTTACGTCTCTTGTAGTTATAGTAGCGTGTAGCGCTATACGCTTGGTTGATGCATGAGACATGACGCGAGCATCTTAAAAAAACGGCTCTTTCACGAAGGAGAAACTTTGCAAGCTTCATGCACATCGTGCGCTTCGCAAGAGGATATCAACATAACCGCGAAAATGCTCCTTAAACCGCAAACGCAAGTGAAATCGCAAAAAATTTCAGTTTAGCCAACTTATTTCTAAAGAACAGCCAGAATGCAATGCGCAGAGTCCAAAAATCGCTTGCGGATGCGAGCCCCTTTTACGGCTTATATAGATGGAGTCGTACCGCTTGCTTGCTACATGAAACATTCCGCGAGCTTCTTGCTAGAGGATTTTCAGCTTGCCTAAAGTATGTGGATCTTTCGCGAGCTTCACGAAAGAGAAATTCCGCTTGCTTGATGCACGAGACATAGCTCGTGCGCTTCGCAAGAGGATATCCTAAGGCTTAATTAACATTACCGCAAAAATGCTCCTTAACCCATTAACGCCTGAAATCGACTTTTGCCGTATCTGTACTTTGGCTACGCGTATCTCGGCGAATTTTTTTCTAATTAACATAAAAATTGGTGTACCACTATTTTTGAGTATGCTCTTTCAGAATCTGCCAAAAAAATTTCGAAAAATTATGTTTTTCATGCAGATTTCCAAGAAATAAAAAAAAAAATGACGATTTTTTTAAAGACTTTTTTTTAAAAATCATGAGTTTTCGAACTGAAAAAATTTTCGTAGATTATTGCAATAGTAAAAAAGAGTGCAATTTTTGATCAATCTTTCCGTCTACAACCTGCAGAAAAAAAAATTTTACCGTTTTCAGGCAAAAATTTGGTCCCAAAAAAGTGCATTTTTCCAAAAAATAAAAGTTACTCTAGTCAATATACGGGTTGGGTTTTATTGTCACTAGGCCTCTCAAGATTCGGTTTAGTAGGGTTTTTTGGGTCGCTGATCACGAATATTGAGATAATTTTTATAAAAAATTGGTCCTTACCCTTCAATAAGCAAAAACTACCCCTACAAAGGGGTAGTATTTATACTTTTGCTCTGGATCTTATCAGATTTGGTCTAGAGGGGTTTTTTGGATCGCTGATCACGAATATTGAGATAATTTTTATAAAAAATCGGTCCTTACCCTTCAATAAGCAAAAACTACTCCTACAAATGGGTAGTTTTTATACTTTTGCTCTGGCTCTTATCAGATTTGGTCTAGAGGGGTAATATCCCTTCAGGGGTAGTTTTTGCTGATTTAAGGGTGACGCTACAAGTTTTTATGAACATTATCTCAATATTCGTGATCAGGGACCCAAAAAACCCCTCTAGACCAAATCTGATAAGAGCCAGAGCAAAAGTATAAAAACTACCCCTTTGTAGGGGTAGTTTTTGCTTATTCAAGGGTAAGGACCGATTTTTTATAAAAATTATCTCAATATTCGTGATCAGTGACCGAAAAAACCCCTCTAGACCAAATCTGAGCAAGAGCAAAAGTAGCAAAAATACCCCTTTGTAGGGGTAGTTTTGTCTTATTTAAGGGTGAAACCCCGATTTTTTATAAAAAATACCTCAATATTCGTAATCAGCGACCCAAAAAACCCCTCTAGACCAAATCTGAGCAAGAGCAAAAGTAGCAAAAATACCCCTTTGTAGGGGTAGTTTTGTCTTATTTAAGGGTGAAACCCCGATTTTTTATAAAAAATACCTCAATATTCGTAATCAGCGACCCAAAAAACCCTACTAAAACGAATCTTGAGATGCCTAGTGACAATAAAAGCAAACCCGTATATTGACTAGAGTAACTTTCATTTTTTGGAAAAATGAATTTTTTTGAGACCAAATTTTTGCCCGAAAACGGTAAAATTTTTTTTTCTGCAGGTTGTAGACGGAAAGATTGTTCAAAAATTGCACTCTTTTTTACTATCGCAATAATCTACGAAAATTTTTTCAGGTCGAAAACTCATGTTTTTTGAAAAAAGTCTTTAAAAAAAACGTCATTTTTTTTTTATTTCTTGGAAATCTGCATGAAAAACATAATTTTTTGAAATTTTTTTGGAAGATTCTGAAAGAGCATACTCAAAAATATTGGTACACCAATTTTTATGTTAATTAGAAAAAAATTCGCCGAGATATGCGCAGCCAAAGTACAGATACGGCAAAAGTCGATTTCAGGCGTTAATGGGTTGAGGTATTAAGAGCGGTAGAATTAAAATGCAAAAAAAAGCTGAAACTTGGAGAAAGTAAAGTAAATATAATTTAATTTTACACGTATTTTTTTTTTTTTTATAATTGACCGAACAGTTTTTGAGAAAATAAATAAATAAAAAATAAATTAACACAGGCTCTTATGGGGAATTTTAAAAAATGAAAAAAAAGCATTTAAAATACAAAACTCAGATATTTTTTTTATGAGTTGATAAATAAAGTCCTAATAAATAAAAAGAGACCTTAAAATTTACAATCGAGCGTCATTTTTTATGGTTTTACTTAAAAAAATGTATAAAAAATATTATAAAAAATTATTCTGCTATTGAGGTAGAGTCATTTATTATATTTTTTTATTTATTTATTTTCTTTATAAATAATTAAATAATATTGTTTAAATAATAAATAAATTATTTAATGCCAAAATTAAGTTAATAAAATTCATTTTTAAGCTTTAATTCAATGTAGAATTGTAGGTCACGGTATACCACTCTCCCCCCAACGGCTACATGTTATACAAAGAAACAAGTCCGGTCTCTCAGAATCCTCCCCTTCCCCCATTACGGAGCGAAGGTTTGATAAAGAAAACTTAAGGAAGAGCAGGGCCAAAATTGACTATATATCGAAATATATAATCAGATCACAAAATCTCAAAACTAAACCAAGGATTAAATAAGGATTAAATATAAATCTTAGATAACTAAACATAGTCTGAATATATAAGAAAAACAAATTTGTATCTTAGGGCTTACCCCTTAAGAATACGGAAAAATTATGACTAAAAAGAGATATAAAAATTATACTAAATCAAAAAGAAAACATATTTACAAAATTCGGTCAAATCAAATTGAAATAACCTAAACCACACCATTTTTTTTTTTTTTTTTTTTTGGTGGGTAGCTAGCGGAAGCGTGGGTGCCAACCACGACGGAAGATGATCTTAGATCAAAACTTTACCGCGCCTGCTTTAAAAAGCATTAGAAATTTAAAAATTTCAATTTCGAAACGAAGAGGTACATGTTTCGTAAATGGAGACAAAAATTTGAAATTATACCGAGTATACTTTCAAGGTCAAATATCTAGTAATTTCTCAGGGATCTACCCTCGAGAAGCAAAAACAAAATATATGTACAAAAGACTGAATAATCACAAAGGCTAAATCCATAATTCCTTAAAGGGCAGACAAAAGGGGCGAAGCTAAATAGATTAAATCCAAACTCGTGCAATAAATATAAATTTCAAAAGAACATTAGAAAAATGTTCACAAAAGTGAAGAGCAAAATATATGTCATAAAAGCATATATAGTATGAGGTAAAGTTTTACCAAAATTCGAAAACATAATTTCCAAAGTTCGAAAGCAAATAACCAATTTCTCAAACGAGACAAGTATAGGAAGCTTAGGTAGGTTAGGCTAGGATGAGTCAGGATAGTGAAATGCCAACTCGGCAAATTCACCGTATACAATACATTTTTTTGTATTATTTACAATATTTTACAAATATATTTATAATGCCCACGTGTGTGTTCTTTCACGATCGCAGCGCAAAACGTTCCTAACCTGATTCTTATATACTAGAATTCATACCAGCATACTTCCATACTCAACATACAAAAAGTTCACAATTCTTCATAATAATCTTGAAAAGTTCGATTTTTAACACTTTACTAAGATTTATGCACAAAAGTTCATTTTTTAACGGAATACGCCATATATATACAAAAAAGTTCGGTTTTATATGGAATATACCGTATATGTGTAAAAAAGTTCAATCTTCTATGTAATTTACCATATACATGAGAATAAAGTTCAAAAATCGGTATATTTTTCAAAAAGGTCAAATTTTGTTGGAATTGTCCATATATAGCTCAATAAACTAAATTTTACCAAAACTAATCATATAAATTACAAAGTTGTTAAAGAAATTAATTTTAAAAAAAAATTTCAGAAAAAGTCAAATTTATACGGAAATTACCATATATAGTCGAAAATTACAAAAATTGAGGGGATAATCCGTATATAGTAAAATTAATTATAATTTTACAAAATTATAGGTAACTAAACAAAATACAAAAAAAAATTTACAATTTTAGATGATTTTATACGGATTTACCCGTATATAACTTAAATTTTGCGAAATTTTAAATTTTTGCACAATTTCCGTGGAATATTTCATATACTAGGCGAATTAATTAAATTTTGAATCGTTAGTTAAATTTTTACGAAAAATTAAAATTTTTTCAAAAAATTAAAATTTTAATGAAAGCACCCATATAGCGTGTTCCACGAATTTCACTTTATACTAAGAATCACAACAATGTAACAGGTATAAACAAAAAATTTTTTCGTTCTAACACACACATACCAATGCACAAAAATTTTTGGTTTCCAAAAAAAAAACCTTTGGAAGAAATTTAATTTAAGAAACAAAAAAAATGGCTAAATGGGACTAAATAATAATTTTAAATTAAATTAAAGTTGTCGAGCCCCACGTTTGCGAGCGCCAAAATATGTGACCGTGGTTATTTTAAAAGGGTCAAACAAAATAAAATAATAAAAATAACAAACCTGAAATTCCGGGAAATACAGAAATAAACTAAATTTTATAATAAAATAAATGTAGTCAAATTTTATATACAAAGAATGAAAATTATTTATTTGAAATGAAAATTATAAGTTTATTTTATTTACAAAAAGTATTGATTATTATTCTAATTTCCGGAATCAACATATAGTTGAGCGCCACTAGATTTATTAAAATCTAGAAATTTTAAATAACTAATTAAGAAAGAAATGACAAAATTAAATAACACAAAAATACTAAAATAATGGTCACTATATTGAATAAAGGGAGAGCATTGAGACGATCTCGGGCGTCTTTCCACAACTTTAATTATACACAAAATTATAAAACTAAAACCGTACTTATATAACTAATAATTATCTAAAAACTGAATTAACTAAATACGCGAAAGAACACACACATCATTGGTAAATTAACATATCTTGTTTTACCATATAATATCCGATCGGTGTCTGAAGATCTCTCCTTCCGAATATTCTTGATGATGGCGGTGTCTTTCTCGTAGTCCAAATATAAAGTCACAAATATAATATTTATTCACACAAATAAGTTATTATTAAATCACAAAATTATAATTAGTTTGCTTTCTTTGAAAGTCTGTAAATTATAAAATATTTAGAATTTAAACTTGGTGTTAACACATATTATTTTACGGAGCGAGCAACGACTGCGTGTCACTCGTCCGGAGTCCACAGTGGGAATGGCGTCGCGGCCTGATATAGATGAAGAACTCTGTTCTTCTCCAAAAGTGTCGAATTCTGATTGGCTCAGAGAATCGATCACGTGAAAATGCCTTATTTACAAGCCAACGTAATTCTTATGCACATTCTACAATCATCCATTTAACTCTTGTGGTCATCCGCTAGAAGTCCGCAAGTCAATGGTGCAAACTTGACATAAAATAAATACAAATGTTTATTTTAATTTATCATTTAGTTTCGGTTAGCGCCAATACCTTGAGGACCTCTATTGGACGACCACAAGAGAAAAGTGGATCATTGTAGAATGTGCCGCATACTCGCTTATAGCACGACTAGTGCTTATTCTGTTCTGAATGAAAATTATATGCAAAGTATGAGAAATAAGTTGATTAAACTGAATTATTTTACGATTTCACTTGCGCTTGGGGTTTAAGGAGTAATTCTCGCGGTTATGTAGATTAAGCCTTATGAAGTGTCTGTCGCGAGCTATGTCTCGTGCTTTAAGCAAGCGGAATTTCTCTTGCGTTAAGCTCGCGAATGAGCCGCATGCTTTAGGCAAGCTAAATATCCTCTTGCGAGACGCTCTTGGTATGTCTCATGCATCAAGCCAGCGGCATAGCTACACTTACATAAAACGTAAAAAGGGGTCGCATCCGCAAACGATTATAAGGCCTAGTCTACATAACCGCACCGCACGGCGCAGCCCAATGCTATTGATATAGGCTTGCGCTTGCGGCATCACATGACTCCTATACCAATAGTATTGGACTGCGGAGTGCGGTGCGGTTACGTAGACTAGGCCTAATACTTTCAAAAACCTTGGGCAAGGACCCCTTTCGCGCGAAAATTGTGTACATCAGTAAACACGAGGTAAACATTGTCCTGTGTGAAGACTCGTCCATTTATATTACTTTTAATTGATATAGTAAAAATATTAAATAAATATTTAAAGATTTAAATTGCAGGCAAAAAAATGATAAAACCGAATGATAAATTAATTTAATTTTTAAAAAAATACATAATTATTTAATAAATTACTTTTCTTAAACATGTAAAATAAAAAAAAAACTTACCTGCGACTATTAAAATGTTACATGTTGTTTTAACGTTTTTTATCCTCACTTCGAATGTTTGTTTTTTCTTTTGATAACCAATTTCATCAAATCTAAAATTTATTATTTGATAAGAAAATACATCATAATGTTCTTCTAATTCACTACAGTATACGTAAACGTAAAATATTTTTTCTTCATCCACCATTTTTAATTACACTTTATTAAACATATAACTCTTAGAAACTTATGTAAAACAACAACCAAAGCACAACTCGCACAACTTTTAAAATTAATTATATTTCCTACACTCTCCGATAATGACAACAATTTATTTTTTTTTAATTTATTTTTTTAACATAACCTATTGAAATTAAATATATACAGTCATGATTAAACAGTTTTCTTATTATTTGCTGGCTGTGCAGCTAGGGCTGACTTTTTGCCATAACACACTCACTCCTGAATAAAGTAGGCGTTCCCAACCGCACAAAAGGTCTTTGCGGTCTGCTTCTTTATATATCGGTCTCTCTCTCTTGATCGTGTAGCATCCGCAAGGTGTCGCGCCCTTGAAAGCAATAATATTATTTTTTCTTAGTAATAGTAAAAAGAAAAGAAAAGGTAGCCGCACTTTGTTTTCATTAAAAACACGCGTTTTTTTTAATGCATTATAAAGTCAAGGATTATATTACTAATTTTTTATTTAAACTTATGTAAAACAACAACCAAAGCACAACTCGCACAACTTTTCAAATTAATTATATTTCCTACACTCTCCGATAATGACAACAATTTATTTCTTTTTATTTAATTAACTTTTCACTCTTCTTCTTTACTGGCTGTGTCAGCTAGGGCTGACTTTTTGCCATAAGACACTCACTCCCGAATAAAGTAGGCGTTCCCAAACGCACAGAAAGACCGCTTCTTTATATAACGGTCTCTCTCTCTCTCTCTCTCTCTCTCTCTCTCTCTCTCTCTCTCTCTCTCTCTCTCTCTCTCTCTCTCTTGATCGTGTAGCATCCGCAAGGTGTCACGAAAAGCAATAATATCACAGTATATATATTTCTACAGTAATCCTACTCCAAAAAAATAACACGGGATAGCTTGTCCAGATGAGAAATGCTGGCGTCATTTGCAGAAGGCGATTTTTTAAATTTAAAATACACGCGTATAGAAGAAGAGGTAACTATAATAGAAAAAGATAAATATATTCTAAAGGCGAAACGCGCGCGTGGTACCCCGGACAACAAAAAGCTTGAGATGTCCTACTGTAAAAATATGTATACTAGGTCTACAGTTCATTGGTAAATGGTCATATCATTTTGTCAAGCTTTTAACTTATTTAATTTTGTTGATTAAAAGGTAACAAAAAATAATTGCCTTGTCTGGCAGAGTACCGCGGTTGCGTTTGGCAGTGACATGGTGCCAAACATGTCAAAAAAACAGGCTAACTTATATCATTTTGTTAAAGCTGATTTTTTGGGAATATGTTCCCATTACTCTAGAGACAACAAAAAAGCAATCGCCAGACAGCTCTCACGTTGTTTTGACAGCGCCAGACGACATTAAACATGTCAAAAATTCGGGTCAACTTATATCATTTTGTCAAATTTGATTTTTTGGGAATAGCTTGCTTTTGATCTATAGAAAGCAGAAATGCAATTGCCAGACAGTTCTCAGGTTGTTTTGACAGCGCCAGACGACCGTAAACATGTCAAAATTGACATATTAAATAAAATTACGTACTGACTTATATTATTACGCCAGAGCTAATTTTTTGTCAATAAACTTATTTTAACTTGTCGACTGGGATGAAACTATTTTTAGACACATTAGGCGGTTTTTTGACAGTAGCATAGTGTCAAATATGCCAAAAATTTGTCACAACTTATACCATTTTACAAAAATTTAATTTTTTGCTAACGGTTTACTTTTGTTTTAGAAGCAACAGAAATAAAATTGCATGACAGTTTTTCCGTTTTTTTGACAGTGCCAGACAAATTTAAAGATGCCAAAATTAATATATCTAATCCTTGGTCGATCACTGGTAGACATCGCTACCATAATGCGGTCGTAGTTAACAGGTATTTTTATAGTATTTGTTTTTCATGTTAAAGTAGGAATAAATTTTGGGGTTGTTTTAACCCTCCAGAAATATATGATTCTAAAACACGGCATTTGATTTTAACAAAATGGTATATCAATTATCAAGGGCGCAATAGTTTTGGTACTAGCGTGAACTTTATCACGAGTGATCACAGTAGTCGCCCATGGTGCAAACAATATTTTTCCTGTCTAGGCGTACAATGAGTATAGAAAATTACGTGTCAAGTTTTTACGCACGAGTTTGACGCCCAGAAGGGCAAGAATAGTATGAGCTATTGTCCAGAAAAGTAAAGACTCGCCTAAATTAGCAAAAAATTAAATTTTAGTAAAATGGTATAAGTTGGGTCAAATTTTTGGCATATTTGACACTATGCTACTGTCAAAAAACCGCCTAATGTGTCTAAAAATAGTTTCATCGCAGTCGACAAGTTAAAATAAGTTTATTGACAAAAAATTAGCTCTGGCGTAATAATATAAGTCAGTACGTAATTTTATTTAATATGTCAATTTTGACATGTTTGCGGTCGTCTGGCGCTGTCAAAACAACCTGAGAACTGTCTGGCAGTTGCATTTCTGCTTTCTATAGATCAAAAGCAAGCTATTCCCAAAAAATCAAATTTGACAAAATGATATAAGATGACCCGAATTTTTGACATGTTTAATGTCGTCTGGCGCTGTCAAAACAACGTGAGAGCTGTCTGGCGATTGCTTTTTTGTTGTCTCTAGAGTAATGGGAACATATTCCCAAAAAATCAGCTTTGACAAAATGATATAAGTTGGCCTGTTTTTTTGACATGTTTGGCACCATGTCACTGCCAAACGCAACCACTTACTCCAGCCAGATTTGCAGATTTTGGTTTCTTAACATTCAGTTAATTAAATTAAATAGGTTAAAAGCTTGACAAAATGATATGACCATTTACCAATGAACTGTAGACCTATACTGTGATAATATTATTTTTTCTTATGAATATATAGTAAAAAAAAAAAGAAAAGGTAGCCGCACTTTGTTTTCATTAAAAACACACGTTTTTTTTTAATGCATTATAAAGTCAAGAATTATATTACTAATTTTTTATTTAAAAATTTTTTTTTTTAATGAAATTTTTTACTAATTTATAATTAATAAATTTAATTTGGTAAATTATTTTTAAAAAAATTTTCTATCAAAAATTTTATTTTATACCCTTTGGGAGATAATAGAAATTTTATTAATTTTTAAACTTGACATTAATACTGCCGCCATCAATGTATTTCGTGAAATACATTTTTTTCAAGCACTTTTTCCCTTAAAAGTTGGATGCGCATTTTCAATTAAATATTTAGATCCAATTAGATATAATGAAAGTTCATCGGGTTATATATTTGTTACAATATTTGGTTACATTATTTGCCTGCCTATGAGTAAAACGAGTGCCAAAAACACCATGCTTAGTTTTACATACGAGTTTTACACCCAGGAAGGCTATAGTATATTACTATCCCGTGTCCAGAAAAGTAAAGAATGGCCCAAATCGCACGGCAGTTGGTAAACTGCGATTTGGGTCATTCTTTATTTATGGATAAGGGTCGTATACGATGTTTCTTCGTTAGTAGCGAGAAGACGCGTCTTTTTCGATCACGCAGCGGCCGGGAAATACGTGCTTTCTGCCCGCTGACAAGAAAAATAATTTTTCTGTACAGTAGCCACGAAAGTACGATTTCCTGGCCACTGCGCGGCCAAGAATATCGAAATTTCTCTACTGTCACAGAAAAATTGTATACGGCCCTTGTCCATAGATAAAGAATGCCCCAAATCGCAGTTTACCATCCTCGGAAGATAATTTACGTGCGATTTGCACCATTCTTTAGGCTGAGTCCAGACATAGCGCGTTTCGCATGCGATAATGAAAAAGCGTGCGAATATAGTATAAGGATTCAATACATTTTATCGCACGCTTTTCATTGTCGCGTGCGTATCGCACTATATCTGGACTCAGCCTTACTTTTCTGGACACGAGCCGTAAATATATTATTTCTCAATAATGATGATCCGTCTCAATAGAAATGAGTATACTATATATACACGGTGATTCCGAAACAGTAGTAGTTGCGCGCGCACATTAGTAAGCGCGAAATATAATTTTAAAAATTTTCACAGTGGGGCCACAACATTTCAAATAAAATTATAAAATGGTAAAGAAGTTTAGGTAATTACCATCTAAACTTCTTTACCATTTTATTATTTTATTTGAAATGTTGTGGCCTTACTGAGAGAATTTTTAAAATTATGTTTCGCGCTTACTAATGTGCGCGCGCAACTACTACTGTTTCGGAATCACCGTGTATATACTAGCATAGGTGATAGGGGGGGCTCCGCCCCCCCCCCTGTGACGCATTTACTTCTGTTTGTATTGCTGTAAAAAATCGGCAAGGGATCTGATCAACACTTATTCGACAAATCAATAATTCTACATATAAAAGTTTTGCAGAATCATTATATACCATAAATCTTTGTGCTTAAAAGTTCAAATATTAAATATTAAATAACTAATTTCTTTCATATAATAGCATAAATAAATATCACTTTATTTTAACATCGGTTCTATGTAATTTCGTTCATTAAACACAGGCACACAAATTGATTATTAAAAATACCATAAAAAATAAAAAAATGAAAAAAAATTTTTTTACCAGTTTGGAAAATATTTTATAAAATTTTAAAGATACCTCCGTTTTGAATAAAAATTTAGGAGAATACGTAAAAATTGGTGCCAAATCGAATACTTCAAACTTGTGACAGTAAAATTTGTCAATAGTCTCCAGATATTTCAATTTTTTTTTAAATTTTAAAAAATTTTATCAAGTTCAAAATCACTGAAAATTAGATACCTCAAAAGCTACAATAGCAGAACATAAAATCTATGGCCTGTCACCCACAGACTTTTTTTCTTTATTTTGACACTGGTTTCATGCCAATTGGTTCGGTGGTTCTTGCGTGATGAGGGGACAGACAGACAGACAGACAGACAAACAAATAAATTTTCAAATATATATAGTATTAAAATATGCATTATTGCTCACCAGCAAACAATTTAGATCTATCGGGGATGAAGAATGAGATCACCCCCTTTTCAGGATTAAAAATGTTCACATTTTAAAAAAATTGTATATACAAACTTTTGAAATTTTACTAAATTGCCCTTCTTATTATCCCCATCCCTCTTTCTGAGATAATTTTCTAGATCCACCGCATTTCTATGCTGCTTATTTTAATAAATAAAAATGAATATATACATTTAATTTAATCGGATATATTAGTCTGAAAATTTTCTAAAATAATACTTTAGTCGTTAACATTTAAACATAAGTACAGCATAAAACAACGTAAATCCTGCTGAATAAAAAAATAAATAGATATATAATTATTACTAAATAATAACAAAGTGAAACGAAAATTTATTATGCATATGTTACCGTTAAAGTCCGCTCTCCAAATTAATAACAATATAAAATAAAAAATGGGGAAAAATAAATACATTGGTGGCATTAAGGGTAGGTTAGATTAAGCTAAGCCTAAATAAATGGACTTTATCGGGAAGCGGACTTTAACAATTGATTATAAGAAAAAATCGGTTCCCATCATATCGTTAATTGATATTAATAAGAATATAATTTTTTGTAAAAAGACGAAAGAAATAATATTTTAAAATGTAAAACAAAAAAAAAATAATAATTTATTTTCTTCGACTCAACCTTTTCTCGACTAATTTAAAGTAGTCGAGTCGACGAAATAGCTAAGAAAAAACTCGACGTCGACTCGACCTTCCGCCCTGTCTGGGTGATGCATAATTTTGAGATACAGCTGCTCCAAATTTGGATATTTTCAATTATTTGATATCAGCTGGTTAATTCAACCTAAAATAACTCAAAACCATGAAACTTTAGACAAATACATATGATTGCGAAAATTTTTTTTTTTTACCTGGCCTACACGAAGAAAAAAATTTTTTCATTAGGAGCAACTTCCGGTTTCATTTTTAACGATTTAAATTTTTCAAATTGACTGAAAGTCGAGTTCGACATAATTATTTTTGCTTAAATTTTCCCAGAATTTTGGCCTATGTGTCAGTTTGTCCCAAAAAATTTTTCATATGTTATTTTTGTCGGATTTCGAGTTAATTTTGGCTGATTCAAGGCCCTCATTTGAATATAATATGTCAGAAATTTTTTTGGGACAAACTGACACATTGGCAAAAATTCTGGAAAAATTTGAGCAAAAATAATTATCGGGAACTCCACTTTCGGTCAATTAGAAAAATTCATATCGTAAGTAATGGGGAAAAATCAGAAGTGGCCCAAAATTAAAAAAATTTATTTTTTGTGTAGGCCAGGAAAAAAATTTTATTTTTTCATTCATATGTATATGTTAGAAGTTTCGTGGAATTCAGTTATTTTAGTTTGAACTTGGCAGCTGAAATAAAAAAATTCAAAATATCCAAGTTTGGAGCAGCAGTATCTCAAAATTATGCACCAATAAGTGTAAAATAGGAGTGGTTTCACAAACCCCACGTAAAAATTAACAAAAAAAAATAATTTTTTTTATTTTTCGGCTGGTTGTTCTCTCCTGGAAGTGCCTATATCTTAATCTTACTACTATATATAAAATTTATTTGTGTGTGTGTGTGTTCCATCATCAGGGTCAAACCACTGAACAAAATTACATAAAACCAGTGTCAAAATAAAGATAAAAAGGCCACGGGTGACATAGGCTATAGATTTTCTGCTCAGCTATCGTAGTTTTTAAGATATTTAATTTTTAGTGTTTTTGAAATTGATAAAATTTTGAAAAATTTTGAAAAAAACTAAAATATCTCGAGACTATCGACAAATTTTATTGTCACAAGTTTGTACTATTCGATTCGGCACCAATTTTTACGTATTCTCCTACATTTTTATTCATAACGGAGGTATCTTTAAAATTTTATAAAATATTTTTGAAGCTGGTTTAAATAGTATATTAAGTATCAAGGGCGTAAACGTTTCGGCACTAGCGCGAGCACTAGCACGAGTGCTCGGCGAAGCCGGGCACGAGTGATATGTGTTCACGCTCGTGTCTAAAGTATTTCGCCCATGGTGCTTACAATATTTTTTGCCTACATAGGCGTAGAAGGAGTTCAGAAAATTCTTTACACACGAGTTTTACGCCCGGGAGGGCAAAAATATTTTTTTCATTTTTTTATTTTTTATGGTATTTTTAATAATTTATTTGTGTGCCTGTGTGTCTATGTGTTTCATCATGAGACTCGAAAAAATGAAAGAAATTACATAAAACCGGTGTTAAAATAAAGTTAAAATAAAAAAATGTTTACTATTTTTGGGAAAAATTAAATTTTTTGAAAATTTGTTAAAAAGTGAAATAGCTGAAAAATATGATAAAATTTTAATGTCGCAATTGGTATTACTTGATTCAGTCAATTTTAGAACCATCTATATATACATATCTTAATACGACATACTATATACTATATATATTTAAAAATTTATTTGTCTGTCTATACCCTAATGACTCAAGTACTGCCGAACCAAAACCTATAATTTTTTATTAATGTTTCATCTACGGTGCTCTGAATAGTTTTAATGTGTTTGCATAATTATAAATTTGTAGTGAAACAAAATTTTTTTAAGGAACAGAAAAATATTGAAGTAAATGTGAACAGGAGGGACTGAGCCTCATCTGAAAAATCTGAACGTGTTTGCATAATTATAAATTTGCAGTGAAAAATGATTTTTTGAAGCAACACAAATAGAATCAAATGCGACACAGGGGGGGCAGAGTCCCCCCCTCCAGCTTTTGCTAGTACTATATATATTTGAAAATTTATTTGTTTGTTTGTCTGTTTGTACCCTAATGACGCAAGAACCGCCGAACCGATTGGCATCAAACCGGTGTCAAAATAAAGAAAAAAAAAACTGCGGGTGACATAGGCCATAGATTTTCTGCTCAGCTATCTTAGTTTTTGAGATATTTAATTTTTATTATTTTTGAACTTGACAACATTTTTTAAAACTTTTAACAAAAATTGAAATATCTCGAGACTATCGAAAGATTTTTTTATCGCACTTCATAGTATTCGATTAGGCACTAATTTTTACGTATTCTCTAAAATTTTTATTCAAAATGGAGGTATCTTCAAAATTTTATAAAATATTTTTAAAGCTGGTAAAAAAATTTTTTTCATTTTTTTATTCTTTATGGTATTTTTAATCATTTATATGTAGGTCTGTGTGTATATTATAATATAATTTATATTCTATATTTAAAATGTAATTTATGCATACTAAGTTAAATTTTTATTAAAAACGTACGTTTCTTTAAAATTAAAAAAAAATTGGATAACATAGGCTATAGTTTTGTGACTCAGCTTTCTTACCTTTGGAGATATTCGATTTTTACTATTTTTATGATATATAAAATTTTTTGAAAATTTGCTTAAAAAGTGAAATACCTAAAGAATATGATTAAATTTTACTGTCACAATTGGTATTACTTGATTTGGCACTAATTTATACGTACTCAGTTAAATTTTTTTATTTTCTCTATTATAACTAGAGAATCAATAAGAACCTATAATTTTTCATTAAACTGTGAACAGGAGGGACTGCGTCTCATTTGAAAAATCTGAATGTGTTTGCATAATTATAAATTTGCAATGAAAAATGATTTTTTGAAGCAACACAAACAGAAAAAAATGTGACACAGACTTTTATTGCTAGTATATATATATATATATATTAGAGTGTAGTGAAAAAAAAACGTATTTCCGAGACCCTGGCACCTTAAAGTTATTTTTTTGGGTAGAAGATGAAGAAGAATGAAGAATGAAGAATGAAGATCTGTAATTTTCATGAAATTCAGTTAAAATTTTTCGGTTTAACGACCGAAATTTACGGTGAAAATAGCGCAATTTAGTTACTTTAAAAAATTTTTTTTTCTAAAAGTAAATATTTTTTAAAAATATTAAGAATCGCTGAGTCAGTTTTACAAAATAATGATTTACGAAGCCTACATAACCTCAAAACCAACGTTTTTGGTAACAAAAATGGCGCAATTCGGGTACTTTAGTAAATTTTTTTTTCTGAAAGTAAATATTTTTTAAAAATATTAAGAATCGCTGAGCCATATTTTTAAAATAACGATTTACGAAGCCTACATAACCTCAAAACTAACGTTTTTGGTATCAAAAATGGCGCCATTCGGGTACTTTAATAAATTTTTTTTTATAAAGGTTTATATTTTTTAAAAATATTAAGATTCGCTCAGCAAGAATTTCAAAATAATGATTTACAAAGCCTACATAATCTCAAAACTGACGTTTTGGTATACGAAATGGCCCAAATCGGGTACTTTAATAAATTTTTTTTCCTGAAAGTGAATATTTTAAAAAAATATTAAAAGTCGCTGAGCCAGATTTTTAAAATAATGATTTACGAAGCCTACATAACCTCAAAACCAACGTTTTTGGTATCAATAATGGCTCAATTCGGGTACTTTAATAAATTTTTTTTTCTGAAAGTGAATATTTTTTAAAAATATTAAGATTCGCTTAACCAGAATTTCAAAATAATGATTTACGAAGCGCACGTAACCTCAAAACTAACGTTTTTGGTAACCAAAATGGCGCAATTCAGGTACATTAATAAATTTTTTTTTCTGAAAGTTTATATTTTTTCAAAATATTAAGAATCGCTCAACCAGAATTTCAAAATAATGATTTACGAAGTGCACGTAACCTCAAAACTGACGTTTTTGGTATACAAAATTGCGCAATTCGGGTACATTTGAAAAAAAAAAATTTATATTTTTTCAAAATATTAAGATTCGTTCAGCCAGAATTTAAAAATATTGATTTACGAAGCCTACATAATCTCAAAACTGACGTTAATGGTATATAAAATGGCGCAATTCGGGTACATTTGAAATTTTTTTTTCTGCAAGTGAATATTTTTTAAAAATATTAAGATTCGCAAAGGCAGATTTTCAAAATAAAGATTTACAAAGCCTACATAATCTCAAAACTGACGTTTTTGGTTTACAAAATGGCGCGATTCGGGTACATTTGAAAAAAAAAAATTTATATTTTTTCAAAATATTAAGATTCGTTCAGCCAGAATTTAAAAATATTGATTTACGAAGCCTACATAATCTCAAAACTGACGTTAATGGTATATAAAATGGCGCAATTCGGGTACATTTGAAATTTTTTTTTCTGCAAGTGAATATTTTTTAAAAATATTAATATACGCAAAGCCAGATTTTCAAAATAAAGATTGACGAAGCCTACATAACCTCAAAACTAACGTTTTTGGTATCAAAAATGGCGCCATTCAGGTACTTTAATAAATTTTTTTTTATAAAGGTTTATATTTTTTAAAAATATTAAGATTCGCTCAGCAAGAATTTCAAAATAATGATTTACAAAGCCTACATAATCTCAAAACTGACGTTTTGGTATACGAAATGGCCCAAATCGGGTACTTTAATAAATTTTTTTTCCTGAAAGTGAATATTTTAAAAAAATATTAAAAGTCGCTGAGCCAGATTTTTAAAATAATGATTTACGAAGCCTACATAACCTCAAAACCAACGTTTTTGGTATCAATAATGGCTCAATTCGGGTACTTTAATAAATTTTTTTTTCTGAAAGTGAATATTTTTTAAAAATATTAAGATTCGCTTAACCAGAATTTCAAAATAATGATTTACGAAGCGCACGTAACCTCAAAACTAACGTTTTTGGTAACCAAAATGGCGCAATTCAGGTACATTAATAAATTTTTTTTTCTGAAAGTTTATATTTTTTCAAAATATTAAGAATCGCTCAACCAGAATTTCAAAATAATGATTTACGAAGTGCACGTAACCTCAAAACTGACGTTTTTGGTATACAAAATTGCGCAATTCGGGTACATTTGAAAAAAAAAAATTTATATTTTTTCAAAATATTAAGATTCGTTCAGCCAGAATTTAAAAATATTGATTTACGAAGCCTACATAATCTCAAAACTGACGTTAATGGTATATAAAATGGCGCAATTCGGGTACATTTGAAATTTTTTTTTCTGCAAGTGAATATTTTTTAAAAATATTAAGATTCGCAAAGGCAGATTTTCAAAATAAAGATTTACAAAGCCTACATAATCTCAAAACTGACGTTTTTGGTTTACAAAATGGCGCGATTCGGGTACATTTGAAAAAAAAAAATTTATATTTTTTCAAAATATTAAGATTCGTTCAGCCAGAATTTAAAAATATTGATTTACGAAGCCTACATAATCTCAAAACTGACGTTAATGGTATATAAAATGGCGCAATTCGGGTACATTTGAAATTTTTTTTTCTGCAAGTGAATATTTTTTAAAAATATTAATATACGCAAAGCCAGATTTTCAAAATAAAGATTGACGAAGCCTACATAACCTCAAAACTAACGTTTTTGGTAACCAAAATGGCGCAATTCAGGTACATTAATAAATTTTTTTTTTGAAAGTTTATATTTTTTCAAAATATTAGGATTCGCTCAGCCAGAATTTCAAAATAATGATTTACGAAGACTACATAATCTCAAAACTGACGTTTTTGGTATACAAAATGGCGCAATTCGGATACATTTAAAATTTTTTTTTTCTGCAAGTGAATATTTTTTAAAAATATTAATATACGCAAAGCCAGATTTTCAAAATAAAGATTGACGAAGCCTACATAACCTCAAAAATGACGTTTTTGGTATACAATATGGCGCAATTCGGATACAATAGAAATTTTTTTTTTTTACGAAGCCTACATAACCTCAAAATTAACGTTTTTGGTAACCAAAATGGCGCAATTCAGGTACATTAATAAATTTTTTTTTCTGAAAGTTTATATTTTTTTAAAATATTAAGATTCGCTCAGCCAGAATTTCAAAATAATGATTTACGAAGACTACATAATCTCAAAACTGACGTTTTTGGTAAACAAAATGGCGCAATTCAGGTGCTTTAATTAATTTTTTTTTCTGAAAGTTTATATTTTTTCAAAATATTAATATACGCAAAGCCAGATTTTCAAAATAAAGATTTACGAAGCCTACATAAACTCAAAACTGACGTTTTTGGTATACCGTAAATACCTACAAAAAAAAAAGGAAAGGATATTTTTTACATTATACACAGGAAATCGGTGTTAGACAGTTTGAACATAAATTTTAGATACTTCAAACTTAGTAGATTACGAGAAATAAGTTTTTTGACCTTTTATCGAGTAAATTATGGTGTTATTTGTTTTTTTATTAACGTTTCGGTCTCTGGTTGAGACCCTTATCAAAATCTACAAAATTAATAAAAATTTGAATATACATAAAAATTTAACTTTAAATTTATAACTAATGTTGATCTTACTTATAATATAATAATTTGGACATATAAATTAGGTGTGAGAAACCTAAAGTCGTAAAAAACTTAAAATCTTGATATTCATGATTAAGAAATCTGTAAAAAATATATATGCATAAAATAATTTAACCTAATATGCTTGCAATTTTTTTTTAAATTACAATATTACATACCATAAGTCATTATCATATTACTTAAGTCAAATATAAAAAATCTTAGATAATAAATATATATGTATGTTAAAATAGTATCACAGAAAGTTTGAAAAAATAAGTTAATCACAATAAATAATTGAATAAATAATTGCAAAAATACAACAGTTATTATAATAATGTAAACAATACAGTTTAAAAATAATGATAATTTAAATATATGTAAAAAAGGTACTTGTAGCGACATCTATTGGTATTTGATTAAAGATATGTGTAATGATTTTTAATCAATAAAGAAGTATGACAAGATGACTAGGTATGTTGCCATGGTAACGTACGGTTATTCTATGTAAACAATATATGCATGTACTTTTTCATTTTATGAATCACAGATAAATATGGTTTGAATAGGCTTTGTGAATCTTCTTTCAGGTTGATAGGATTTAATTGTGTGTTGATATGAAGTACCTCAGAAGTATTACGTTTATGATAAGAAGGTTCTCTGTCTAATATAGAGAAATCATTCCACTTAAAATTGTGCTTGGTGTCAATGTAGTGTTGTGTGACAACTTTTTCTTTTTCTTCATTCTTTTTTATGATATTATTGATGTTATCGTTGTCATTAGGAACTTCTATTGTTGGGATATTCTTATCTTTGTTCATACTTCTAAGGATTCTTGTACTTTTAGGTGGTTGAATTTTCTCTTTTTCCTCAGCTAATTTCTTTTCTTTCTTGATGATTCTGTCTATACCAGCCTTATGTTCGCCTATACGTACAGCTGCTTCTCTTTTAGTTTGACCGACATAAGATGCATCACATTGTTCACATTCAATTTTATATATGACATTAGTTTTCTCACCCTTAGGTGTTTTATCTTTGGCTTTGATGACTAGATTGCTATTATTATTTATGATGTTAGGTATTGGTACGATGCCATGTTTTTTAAGCATGCCGCACATACTATTATAAAAACCTTCTACATGTGGTATGCTCACTTTAGGTTTTTTGATTAAAATTTTCTTGTTTATGTCAAAATGGTCATTATCAATAGCATTGGTAGTCCTATATTCTAGTGTTTTAACCCTTTTCTTCATGTAATAATCTATAAATTTGGTCGGGTAGTTGTTATTTATTAAAAGCTCTTTAACTATGTCCAGGTTTTCAGTATGGTAACATTCTTCAGATAATAAGATGGCCTTATCAACTAGAGTGTAGATCATGCCAATTTTTTGGTGTTTTGTGTGGCCAGAGTTAAAGTTAAGGTATCTGCCTGATGAGGAAGGTTTTCTGTACCAGTTGTATGAAAGTTTATTGTTATGTCTAATTAATTTAACGTCTAAAAAATTTATGCTATTGTCTGTTTCTAGTTCGTGAGTAAATTGTAGTCTGTTGTGATATGAGTTAAAAGTGTTTAGGATGTCTTCTGTCTTGTCAGTGGGTATACAAGTAAGTATATCATCAACATATCGAACAAAAAATATGGGTTTGAAATCCAATTGACTCAAGCAATGTTCCTCAAGATCCGCTAATACTAGATCAGCAAATATTGAGGAAACCGCAGAGCCCATAGGGGACCCATAAATTTGCTGATAATATTGGCCATTGAACTGTAGATAAGTGTGATTATGAAAAAAATCTATTGCATTGTGTAGTTCATTGAGGGGAATATTTGTATGTTTAATTATTGTGGAGTACCTTTTTTCAATGCTATTTTTTACCAGATCTAAAGGTACATTTGTGAAAAGGCTAGAGGCATCAAGGCTTATTAGTATGTGGTTATCAGGGATGTGTGTGTGAGAAATTTTTTCTATAAAATGTTTACTATTTTTTATGTATGAATTGGGTCTATTGGTGCTATTGGTTATTAATGAACTGAAATATTTTGCGAATTTGTGTGTAGGAGTGTTAACAGTTGGAATGTAAACGGTTTCCTACAGAAAGAATACCATAAGTACAGTCTCACACAAACTGATACTATCTTACCAAAACTTTATGGTTTACCTAAAGTCCACAAGATATACACTGATGAGGCGGGTATAAGACGTTACAAACTTAGACCTGTACTTTCAACTGTTAACACTCATTTTGTAGATTTTGATAAGGGTCTCAACCAGAGACCGAAACGTTAATAAAAAAACAAATAACACCATAATTTACTCGATAAAAGGTCAAAAAACTTATTTCTATTTAGTAGATTACGATTTATGTTGTTTTTGAAATCTCTCCCATTTAATTACATAATAGAAAAACTACACGTAAAAAAAATATAAGACAAACTAAACGTATTACGTAACTGAAATATGATTAGTATTGTAAGTTTGTTGAATGGAAAGATTAAACGTTGAATTGTCAAATAAAAACATTAAACCAACAAATACTTTGTTGATTCAAGCAAAATTAAAATTGTTAAATTAACCACTTAAATCTTTGTTGAATCAACATAGTGTTAGATAAACCAACAACCTACAACATTAATATGATTAATTTTAATAGTTAGGTCAATGCTTTTTCTTTTATATTAAAATATTTATTCATTCTTTCTCTTTCTATCCTATTATGCTCTTCTCTTTCAGCAGCGCGCTTTTGTTTAAATTATTATTCAATAAAGAAATGGAATTTCCTAAAAATTTTTAATGATAGTTTTAAGTATTATTTTTAAATATTAATTTCACTGCGGGTATGCATAATTTACTTTTGCTTATATTATTATTCATTATTATTATAATAAAGAAATGGGATTTCCTAAAAATTATTTATGATAGTTTTAACTATTATTTTTAAATATGCATTTCGCTGGGTATGTATAATTTACTCTGCATATAATTTCTAAAATTATTATCTGTAACATATAGTACTTAAAATTTTTTTATTAAATACAACTGTCCTGTTAGCAGAATGGATAATCACGCAGTCTCGGAAGCCGCAATACTCAGTTCGATCCCAGTAGCAGTCAAAATTTTTCTTCGGTTTTTTTTAACAGATTTTAAATTAATAAATATATACCTATAAGTACATAAATAAATATAAAAAAATAATTATAAAAAAAAAAAATAATTAATTTAAAAAAAAATAAAAAAATAATTTTTTTTAAATAAAATTTTCACTCTGTTTGAATCAACTAAGTAACTATGACAATTCAACAAATACTTTGTTGGCATATTTCAACAAAGTTATTTGTCAATACAACTTAGAATTTTTTTCCGTGTATATGAGGTATTTCGCTAATTGTTGTTAGCTGCTTTTCAAATCTAAAATACATTTATGAAGCTTCCAAAATTCTTCTAGCAAATTCAAACTTCGGAAAACGGCGTGATATTAGCAACTTTTTATGTAGGAAAATCGTATTAGATAGTTTGATCATAGATTTAGATAATTTCGGCTTAGTAGATGAATGTAAGGCGTTTCGTGAATGTCTTTTATTTATTTATGAAAATGGAAAATGGATATAAACAGTTTCTTAAGGGTACAAATTTCGTGTTTGCACAACCAGTTTAGATAAACTTTATATTTATTGCTTTTTTTGTAAGCATATACTAATATTTTTTATAAGTTTTATTTTTGAAACATTCTGAAAAAATGTTTCTTTTTTTTAATAACAGCTTTTTTATAAATAATATTAAGTAATTATTTTATTAATTAGCTGACTCAACGTTTGCTTACACTAGAAATTACGGATTCATAAAAATAAAAAAATTTATTTTTGATAAAGCAAATGAAAAAGAATATACGATATGTCGGAAAATTAATGTAGAACCGATTATATCATCAGTACATTTTAAAATAATAAATTTTGAAGCAGGGTATAATATAGCAGTGAAAACTTCAGAAATAAAAGGTATATGTGTTTATATAACAGATACCAATAGATTCATTATAAAAGTTCCTAATTTATATCATTATTAGTTTTAATATTACTTATTCTTAGTACTCATATGTACAATGAAATTTGTAAATAAATGTATTCAATTGTAAAGTATAATAAAATAAAAAAATTGATATATGCAAGCATATACATAAGTAAAAATTTAATTTTCAAAGGCACATTTAATTCCAATGTTAATCATAAACAAAAAAACAATTAATCTATTTCAATTAATAACACTCCTTGTACTTATTTATTTAGGAACTTGTTTTGCCTATTCTAAAATTCTAATGCTGTAATTTTTGACATGTATTTGCAAAATTAAATATATTTTATTTACATATTATTTTATTTCATTTTATTCAGAAGTAAAGTCACTGAATTTAGGAAAATATACGATATGATTATTTTTATTAACTATTTTTGTTCCACTATCTTGGAAAATCGGAAATATGCTGGGGTGAAAAAATTAAACTTTTCATTAATAAAAACGTTTTTCTCAACCTCGAAAACTCCCAGGTAACGTAGAAAATTCCTTTTTTTCAGTTTTTAGATCCGCCATCTTGGAAAATCGGAAAATATTCAGGAGTGAAAAAAAGAAAATTTTCATTCATAAAAACGTTTTTCTCAACCTCTAAAACCCAAAGGTAATGTAGAATGTTCTTTTTTTTCAGTTTTTTGGTCCGCCACACAGTGTGGCAAAATGGACAAAAATCGCTCTTGGACTGAAATTTTGAGCTATCGACTTGAAACCTGTTTTGAATGAATTTAAAATAAGTCTGCTTTCGTGTCTCACTGCGGATTTTTCATATTTCTTTATTTATAATTACCCCATTTAATAAAAATGAATTTTATGCGAGATTCTAAAATATGCAAAAATTATGATTTAATATTTTTTTACTTAAAAATGTTTTTTAATTTTTATGTATGTAATGCAGGATTAACACAAAAAAATTTCCCGTTTGTTTTAGAGTGCAAAAAATGTAGGAAGTGAAAATTTCGATAAATGAATAGGTTGATTTCGTGTAAATAGGCTAATTAAAAATAAAAAAATATGAAAAATCCGCAGTGAGAGACGAAAGCAGGCTTATTTTAAAGCCATTCAAAACAAGTTTCAAGTCGATAGCTCAAAAACTCAGTCCAAGAGCGATTTTTGTCCATTTTGCCACACTGTGCGCCATCTTGGTTAATGTATAAAGTTTTTTAAAAATATTTTTCGATCCGCCATCTTGGAAAATCGGAAAATATTCAGGAGTGTAGAAAAGAAACTTTTCATTCATAAAAACGTTTTTCTCAACCTGGAAAACCCCCGTGTAATGTAGAAAGTTTTTTTTATATATTTTACGATCTGCCATCTTGGAAAATGGGAAAATATGCTGGGGTAAAAAAATGAAAATTTTCTTTAATAAAAACGTTTTTCTCAACCTCGAAAACCCCCAGGTAATGTGGAAAGTTTCTTTTTTCATGTTTTTGATTTATTTTATTCAGGGAGTCGGACTCTCTAAATCAGGGAGTTAACTCCCTAAATCAGAGAGTTAACTCTCTAAAACAGGGAGTCGGACTACGTGGTTATTTTGGTTACAGGAAGCTTTTGAAGCTACTTTATACTTCGGAAAACAGTGTTAGCAACTTTTTAAATTAGTATAATTAAGGTAGGATGCTTGAAGAAGCTATTCTTATTACTTCTTACTTCGGAAAACGGTGTTAGGTACTTTACAAAACGTATTAGCTCCTATTTAAGTCGGAAATTGAAATATGATGCTTCAGAAAGCTCTTCTAGCAACTTCGAAATTCGGAAAACGGTGTTAGCTACTCTTTAAATTAAAAATTCAGGTAGCATACTTTAAAAAGCTCTTCTAGCACTTTCATACTTCGGAAAACGGTATTAGATACTTTTGAAAACGGTGTTAGGAGAAAGATGACAAAGCAACTTTCTAGATTAGGCCAGTGAATTGAGCTATGGCCGTTTTTATTAATATTATTCAAAATTATTTAAAATTTTGAAAAAATTGTATTTTAAAAATACAATTCACGTTCCTATGAATTTTAAATAAAAAAATTATTTAAATTTTTTTATAAAGTTAATTCTTTGCTTTGTCATCTTTCTCCTAAAACAACGAAAAGATTCTTCCCGAAAGGGGGAAATCTTTTGGTTGTTTTAGTTCAATATGTGTGTTCATAGAAGACGGAAATCTCAGACGCACATGTTAGTTTGTTTTTTTTGGTATGTATAAACCCTTTTAAAATAAAATTTTTTGGTTTATTTGTAATTACGTTGAAATTAGTGCATTACATTGATGATGGCTCACACTAATTTCCGCAAGAGCCGAAATAGACCAATAAATTTTTTTTTTTTTGTTCCATTATGTGCATAAATTTCTTATTAAAAATAATTCTTTTCAATAATTAACTTTATAAGAAAATTTAAATAATTTTTTTATTTAAAATTCATAGGAACGTGAATTGTATTTTTAAAATACAATTTTTTCAAAATTTTAAATAATTTTGAATAATAATATTAATAAAAAAATTTAACTGAGTACGTACAAATGAGTGCTAAATCAAGTAATACCAATTGCAACAGTAAGATTTGATAATATTAATAATATTATTTAATAATATTTTTGAGATATTTCACTTTTTAAGCCAATTTTCAAAAAATTTTACTTATCCCAAAAATAGTAAAAATTGAATGTTTCCAAAATTACGAGAGTTGAGTTGCAAAACTACAGCCTATGTTATCCGCATACTTTTATTTCTTATTATAACACTGGTTTCGTGTCAATTTGTTCGGCGTATATTGAGTTATTAGGGTACAGACAGACAGACAAATAAATTTTCAAATATATATAGTAGACTGTGTCTTATTTTTTTTTTCGATATTTTTTGGCTTCCCCTATTTTTTTCGAATATTTTGGTCATAAAAAACACCCTGCTCCAAGGATTTTGATTTTCGATTTTTTTAACCCGTGCCGCGGAGCACTTGAAGTTTCCCATTTAAATAACATGGGAATTTCGAGGTATTAGCTTTGTAAATTTTTATAAATTTTTAAATATGTTTTAAGAAGCTAGTTATTGCTGGAAAACATACTTTTATATGTTGGAAAGACATGCAAACAGTCCTGCATTCATTCCAAAGGGAATTCTGAGCCTAAATCGCAAATTTACATGTTGGCTAAATCTTATGAAACAGGGTTTTTCGGTAATTTTCGATAAAATGCTGCAACCTCAAAAATTGACCAAAACACTTCTGGTTGGTCTCATTTTTTTGATGTAAGTGTTACCTTTTAAACGTCGCAAACCGTGTTCTTTTAAAATTGATTTTCTTATCACTATAGCCGATTAACCTGACGGTAATTTTCGACTAAAAATGACTAATTTTTTAATTTTTTTAAATTGCTGTCAAAATTTTTGATTTTTGACAAAATTGAGCTTTATAGGTCTTAAAAATTGTCTGCAAGTTTAAAATTTCCAAAAATTTTTTACTCACCGCTTTTCAATAAGTTATTAACCAGTGATAATAATTTTAAGTCAGAGTCCCAATTTTAGGGTTTAAAGAAAAAGTCAATTTTTATAATTATCTTTGAAAAGCGATATCATAAAAACTATTTCAAGAAAACAGACAAGTAAAGAATTTTTGGAAACTTGAAGCTTGTAGAAAATTTTTTAGGCCTGTGAAACTTAATTTTGTAAAAAATTACAATTTTGGCAGCAGTTTAAACAAATTTAAAAATTGGTCATTTAGGGTCAAAAATTACCAGTAGGTTAATTGACTATAGGAGCTGAGAAAATCAGTGATAAAAATACACGGTTTACGACGTTTGAAAGGTGATACTTAGAGAAAAAAAGTAGCCCTACCAGAAGTGTATTGGTCAATAGTAGTAATAGTACCACTGTGGCCAGATCACAGACGTCAGCAAAATACGAAATAGACATATATGGATGTGTTGGTGATTTGTCATGTATACTCTGACCTTGCTATGAGTGTCTGAACTCTGATGTCCCGGTGGGGGTGAAATGATGCCTCACCTTTTTATTATTTGATAATTATAATTATAATAATCTCTTTTTTTTTTTTTTGTAAATTGCATCGTTGACGCTTTTTACTTTCTATAAGTTTAAAAATTTTTTTTAAAATTGTTAATTTTATATTTTTAAGATAATCTCTAATTTTTTGTAATTTTTCTCTATAAATTTAAAATTATTTTTTTTTTTTTGGAAATTTGGTCATTCTTAATTAAATTTTTAAATAATTTTTTTAATTTTTATTTAAGTGTAACAAGAAACTAATTTTTAATTGAATTTTAAAAATAATAGATTTATATTTAAATTTAAAAAATATTTTTTTAATTTAAGTGTAACAAGAAACTTATTTTCTTTTTTTCTTCAAAGAGATAAGGCAAGGTTTGTTTGAAATGAATTAAAGATTTTTTCATCATATAATTTTTATATTTATTATAAAAAAAAGTTAATCATGCTTTACAATAATTTTACAAAAATTAGTTTTATAATCGTGCTTAAAATTAGATACATTGGTTAACATATATAAAGATAATACATAATTTTTTTTAAGAGTGTAAAATTAAAGAAAAATAATATTGGAAAATTAATATGCAAATTTGATTATACTATTCAAATGCAGCATTCAGTGTAGATATCAAATAATTGAAATGAAGAACAGAAAGTTCTTTTAAGTAGAGATGAGCGTATTCCAAACTTAAATTGCATTCTATGTCTTTTTTTTCTTCGTTCATTTGATTTTGTAAATTTTCGCTAACCTTTTCGTCAAAACGTTCGCAGATTTGTCTCACATCTTTAGCGTTTATTTGTGAAATAATTTTTTTTCCACTCTCGTTCAAACAATCGATTAAATAACTGATGAATTTTTTTTGTAACATAGATAGATAATCGGTTTTTGAATGTAAAAGTTGAAACTTATAATTCATGGAATTTACTATATTTTTTAAAGCGATAAAACTGACTTTTTGCAAAACTAAAGTCACTTTTGATTTCTTATTATTATTATCAGATTGGGTATCTTCGTAAGATATCTCTATTGCTTTTTCTTGATAACAGTGAGTAAATTTAATGGTGAAATCGTTTTCTTCAATTAAGTTATCCTCTGATATTTTTCCGCAAAAGTAGTCGTCGATTTTTTGAAAATATGAGCGTAAGGCCTGCAAGCCGTCATAGTCGAGAGCCAAATACCCAAAATTGAAATTGTTGCCGCATAGTCGGAAAACGAATTCAAATTCAGTTTCAGACTTATCCAATCCAAAACCTATGTAAACTTTTTTCGTAAAAGATTTTTTGATCCCGTAAAAAGATGAAAGCAGCAAATTTTGGTTTGAGCAGGCCATGATGATTTTTTTTTTTTAATTTAAAATGGTAGTGTTTTGCAGTTACAATTTTGTAATCTCAGGCCTCTGCTTATTCCTTTACCGAAGTACTCGTTCGAATGACTAAAGGCGTGGTTTCTACGATTTATTTTATATCTTGCATTGCGTTTGAGTCGGTTGACGTAATGCGCAGCTATTCTGTCATTTAGTTTTAAGTCTGTTGTAAATTTATTTAAAAAATCTTTCATTTTTAATCCGCGAGACATGTACTGCAAAAACATGATGCAAAATTGACCACATACATTTGATGATGCACTTTGAAGTTGTCTTGTATTCCAGGTGAATCGCTTGCAGTTTTTTCTTAAACGTCTGACGTGATTTATGACGTATGGTGCTAATCCATAGCTGTCAAAAAATAAACCATGTCCTCTGCAATTAACGTAAACGGCTACACAATGCTGACCAGGTAGTGAATTCCCTTGGGTGTTGAACACAAAAGCAACAGGCTTTGTCCAGAGTCGGGGTATCTTGTCGGCTGGAAATACCCCAACCTTGTGGGAGGGTATCTTAGATATAAATCCCAAAATTTCTAAGCTGTTCATTTTTATGCGTCTACTGTGTCTTCCCCTTGAGATAGATTTTTCAAATTTTGATTTAACCAAACCTTTAGTCGTTGAGCATTGTTTAGTGCGCAGCTATATTTCTCGTGATTGAATTTTATTGAATGCTGTATGCAATATAAATTTTTCCGTGGTAAATTTTGGAAAGATGGACAATCGATTTCCAACTCTAAATTTATAACTTCGTTTGCTATGATTTTGTGTAGAAATACTACCTTGTCGCGACCACGTACGTAAACTTTTCTTGCTTTTTTTGATATTGATTGTAAATTTCTCGTCAAAATTTTGCCAGTTATGTCTCCGTGAAACCAATTTAATCCGTGGTGGTTGTGGGTTAACCAATTATTTTGTCGTTGGGAGTTGTATGATATTTTTGTAGAATTGTATGGAGGTTTTATTATCCAGTGGCATAAAAAATCGTCATTGAGTGCAAATATGACAACCTCCTTAGGTACTAAAAGTCCGTCGATTGCCTTGAAAAATTGTGCATCAATGACTATATCCATGATATAAAAAAAAAACCTATTTAACTTTGATAAACGTTGATTAACCGCTAAAGTCGATGAAACACTGACGAGAGGCGTCTATTTCACATATTGAATAGTACTCGGAGTAAATTATACAGTTTATAGTTTCAGTGAGAACCTTTGCGAAACGTACGTCTATCCGCACGGTTCCGTGTTTTACGAGGTTCCAGTGACCCTCGTTAGCTGATAGATCAGGGGTTAAGTCGAAAGCAAAAAGACAATAGCCATTTGGGTAAGACAGCCTGCTGATGGAGTTGCCTTGATTGTGAAAATGTACACCGGTACCGCTAAATAGAGTATTATAAGCCTCTACGTATGCAGAGTTTTTCCCTGTGAAAACTGGCTGTAATGGAGACGAGGGTATTTGTTGACCTTCCACGTACATGGACAAGTAATTTAAGTCAAAGTTTTGAAAGTTGAAGGGATTGAGTTGTCGATCTCCGTTATAAGCTTTGTTTGTTACGAATCCTAGTACAATACGCTTAGGTATTTGACCAATAATGACAGAGTCTATTGAATGACTGAGAATTCCTTGCGATATAGCGACTGATTTAACGTCGACTCTTGTTAACTCATACTTGGCTGTTGTTTTTGACAGTGTATTAGCATGGGCTATTAGCACACCGGGACTTATCTTAACCCTACGAATTTGTAAGGTAGCTTCTTCAAAGTGTACGTAGAAGGTACCCGTCTCGTCCATTATTGTAGAAGCCGGCCGGGCTTTAATGAGTCTCACTTTTAAATCTATGCCATTTAGAAGAAATTTATTTTGATTGAAAACGTCGCAGTGTAAGTGGCCAATCATATCTATGCTCTTGCTTCCATTCAGCATGTTACGCCGGGCTTTTAGACCAATGTTTCCATCTTTTAAATCATCCATAAAGCCAGCAGTATCGTTGTACCAACAGACGCTCTGTAAATGCGAATTTTTTGCATCCGAAGAGTAATTTAGCAAATTTTCAATGTACGCTCTGTAACCGTAACCGTTACACGGTGGCGTAACGAGTTTCTGATTAAACGATACATCTACTTGACTGAAAAGTGAATGCATGAAATTGTTTACAGGTCCCACATTTTTTATTTGAGCTTGAAGTGCATCATCTGCTCCCTCGGTTTTGCTATCGGTT
Source organism: Anagrus nilaparvatae (assembly GCA_022575985.1). NCBI lineage: Eukaryota > Metazoa > Arthropoda > Insecta > Hymenoptera > Mymaridae > Anagrus > Anagrus nilaparvatae. Next base: position 4,558,939 of record JAKSXM010000237.1, on the reverse strand, counting down.
TTTATTGAAACTTTCAAATAGAGCATAGTGTGAGCCAAGTCGATATATTCCTCGGTATTCCCGGGTATGTTAAATTCTATCGGACAATCATCTGATAAACTTGCTATAGGCTTGTAATGAACCCAGTGACTCGATTCTATCGTTACTTGAGTTGAAGGTACTGTAAATAATTCCAGCTCGCTCTTGAGAGACTCGCACGAATGAACCTGTAGAAACGCCATTTTGAACTTTTCAGTTATCCTGAAAAAATATCAATGACCTTGTTACTCACTCAATTTTTCTTCTTCTTTCTTTTCTGTGCTTTCTTTTTTTTTGGATTCTTTTTCGAAACTTTAGACTTGAGCTTTGAATTTTTTTTGTTCTTTTTTTTACTTTTTGCGATATTTTTTTTTTTTGTTTTTTACGATGTTTTGTGCTAAAGGTGCCGAGCGTGTTCAGTAAATGACTGCTGAGAGCAGGATGCTTGTACTTATAACCCGAACCTTCCATTAAATACTTATCCAGCTGATCTTCGGCTTTTCTTTTTAAATTACCGACAGACTCTCGTGCATGAGTGCGAAGAGACTCCTTGACCGGTGCTTTGTTTAGGGCGACATCTGATAGAACGTTAATACCTGTACGCCAAGCTTCTTTACCGACAGCTTTTGCTCCTCTGGTAAATATAGGTAAAATACTGCGAAATAAACCGCCAAGAAAAGAGCCTATACCGCTTCCTTGTTGATACGGTGTACCGATATAAACGCGATTTATACCTGTCTGCACTGGGCTTCCGCCGCTGCCAATTTGGCTGTTGAAATAATCGATGTAATGAGCCATCTTCTAGTCTGTGCGTTTGAAATGTAACGTCACTGTCAACGTTCCGAAATCGAATGGCACCGGTGACCCAAACTGGTCATGTAAATCAATTTCAATTGACCTAAATGAATTGCACAACAAGGGTACATAAGATGGTGGTGAAAAATTTTTTACCCTTACAGAGCCGTAAATGTACTTTTCAAAGTCGAGTGAAACGCTTCTCAAGAGAGGTGTATACACGTCTCCCGTAACCCATGGCTCCAGGATATCTGAATATATCATCAGCATGTTAGGTATATTAGCGAGTAAATTTGCATGACGCCAAAAAGTTTATATTTAGTGTACTAATAAATTAAAAAAAGAATTTTTCAAAAATTTAACGGCAGTTGCCCGATTTTTAATTTGTTTATCAAGAATTTATTTGTTTATAACAATTAGCCGGTCCATTCTAGAAATTTTTGCATGACGCCAAAAAGTTTATATTTAGTGTACTAGTAAATTAAAAAAAGAATTTTTCAAAAATATAACGGCGGTGACCTGAATTTCAATTCGTTAATTAAGATTTTATTTGTTTATAACAATTAGCCGGTATATTCTAGAACTTTAAGAATGATGCCAAAAAGTTAATATTTGATACATCAATCAAATAAAAAATGAATTTTTCAAAAATTTAATGGCTGGACCCCAAAATGCTATTTGTTAATTAACAAGCTAATTGTTTATAACAATGAGCCGGTCAATTCTAGAATTTTTCGCATGACGCCAAAAAGTTAATATTTATTGTATCAACAAATTAAAAAATTTTTTTTTTTAAATTTAATGGTTCTGACCTGCATTTCAATTTGTTAATTATTAAGTTAATTGCTTATAACAATTACCCGGTCCATGCTAGAACTTTTAGAATGGTGCCCAAATGTACATATTTCTAAATTGCACCAACAAATTAAAAAAAGAATTAAAAAAAAAAAGAAAAAAGCAATAGATTCAGATGCTGGTTTAACCACAGAGGTTATTAATTAATAGTAATTATTGGTATTAATTACTTGCTATTATTTAATAGACAATAATAAACTATAATATAAACCCTACATATAAACATATATTTTTATCTCGACCTTTATATTTTTGCCCGCTTTAAATGCTCGAATGTCGATAAGGTTACAAGCTTTTTTTAAGCGTAAGTATCAACCGCTTCTCATGATATTACAGCACGCCCATTTTGATCTTGCAACTTTCGCTTTCTGCGGATCTTACAACCGCATGAGTTGCGCTCGTTGCATTGTGCCTACTCGAGTATCTTTCATCTGTTAAAGTTTCTCCGTGTAGGTACGTGTTAAAATGCGTTGTCATGTTGTTGGTATAAATTTGCATACTGCTGTTGCTCGGTAGTACAATAGAAAATTGATTCTTCCCCATGTTTAGATACCAATCAAATAACTAGCCCAAATCCAAGAGTTAAATTTAGCAGGATAACCGCGCCAACTAACGAGGTATTTCTTAGATTTACCTCGACCCTTTGTTTGTAAAATTTCGTCAATTTGAAATGCAGCCTCGTTCAAGTTTTTCCCGACAGGACAAAGTTCTTCCTCGTAGTAAATTCCGTCTATAATTTCAGGGTCCAAATCTTCCAAAGTGTACACTGGTGGTTGCCTTGCAATGAAAACGCGTGCAATTTTAAATAATTCTAATGTCCACCCACTTTCGTAACCTTTTCGGAAAATGTCTGGAGCACGACTGATGCGTACCACTGAACCAACGCTATATTTTGGTGTTTTCTTGATTTTTTTTTTTCATTGCAACGCGTATACCTTTTTACCAGATTGGAGCGGGCAATGTCGGCGTTATGTAAGTTCACACTAGCAGGAGTCATCTTTGTACCTGAATGTACGGTGTGGTTGTAAGAATGCACGATAGATTGTAAAACATCAATGTATCTGCGTGTATTTTTACGCGTGAAATAACGCCACAAACGATGTTTTATAGTTTGAATGACGCGTTCTGCTACTGCACTTTTAGCGTCAGGATTCCGATTCAAACGAAACTCAATATTAAACTCGTTAAAAACATTTTGAACCACTTTAGCTGTAAACTCACGGCCTTTATCCGATTGAAAAACCACCGGTAGTTTATCGGGGTTTTTGGTGAAAATTTTACGTAGAGCGCCAGCTACAGAAACACCAGACTTGTCTTTTAGCGGTTCTACCCATAAAAATTTACTCAAAACATCAATGACGAAGAATGCAAAAGTGTAATTGTCGTTGAAAGATTTTATCGACCGAAAATCTGCCAAGTCAGCTTCAAAACAGTCATAAATATTTGACACGTTGTAAGTGTGTCGAGGAAAATTTTTTCTAACGGATTTATGCAATGTATATGCGTCCTGTTCGCTCAACCAATTTTTTACTTTTTGTTTTGTATCTTTGCCAAATTTTTTTTTTGTTTTTTGCAATAAATAGTCAGCCCCTGCGAACGAAGGAGGTTGCTCTGGATTGTAATACAATTTATTCAATGAAATTTCCATTCTTAACTTTTTTATTAATATTTTTCGTCTTCTTGATATTTTTATTATTATTTTTACTAACTGACGTTATATTTTTCTTTTTTGCTTTTTCGTTAACAATGAGCTTTTGATTCTTCTTCGTATTCTGCTTCTTTTTCTCCTTTATCACTTTTTCATTCTTTGTATTTTTATTTTTATTTTTTTTCTTATTAAAACCAATAGCTTTTTGAATTTGATCGAAAAATTTCTCAAAAGTAATTTTTGAAACCATACAGCAGGCTGTCACTAACGCGTCAGTCCTCTCGTCTGGTTCAGCGTCGAAGGACAACATGCGGGAAAATGCTTTCTCGGCTAAAACTCGATCGGCTTTACGCCGGTCTTTGTTTTTCGAGTAATCCTTGTCATGTTGTAAGCACGCTTTGTCAAGCGGACTTATCCCGTGATTATTTTGTTGCAAACGCTCATCGAGATGCGTTCCAACTCCGCAAAACTCGTACCCGTTTAAATGCATTTCAAACGGCAATAAATCAATAAGTCCGTCAAGAATGCTATTTTAGTCGGAAGAATCAATCTCCCCTACACCTATAGGTTCAACTGCAATCTCGATTGGATTTTCCGTTTCTTGCTGAAATACGGGAGGCGCAACAGCTTCTTGGTTTTTAATTACTTGATACGACTCCATTGTTTTAGCGGTGAGTTAGCTGGTGAACGAAACGACGTCGACGACGAACGTCCGGGAACACTCTGGTTAAGTTTTTTTTTTCTTTTCAAACTTTTGTTGGGCGTTGTTGTTGCTGTTGGACTTGTATTTGATGACGATGCAGAGTCTATTGGTGACGAATCTCCTGCGTCGAGAGCGTCCTTGAAAGTCGAATCGTTTACCGATGCAAACGTTTTATTTTTGCGCAGTGGTGTACTCGCCGAGTGCAACGGAGACGCTGAAATCGAATGCGACGCCGAAGAAGCAGAAAAAGAAGCAGAATGAGGTGCAACTACAACTCCTTCTCTCCAAAATTCTTTGTTTCCAACAAAATTTTCGGGTAGACCTGCAGCTCGAAGTGCAGCACAAAACTGACCCCGTCCCGCTGCTCTGATTCTTTTTCTAGATCTCATAGCGTCATTTACCAAATCCACTATATTTGCGCCAGGGAGTGGCATACTGCGCACGCGTACTTTACCTTCCGAATCCCACTCGACAGAAGAGACTTTTCGTGCAAACATTAAAAAACTTTTGGCTTTTTCTTGAAATTTCTTGGGTATCGTTTCGAGGATATTGTCGTCAAAATTTCGCGCTGCCTCCATTTCTTCGACCTCGTGCTGTACCTTTTCGTCTTTTAAATTTTGGTCAACGCTCGTGCTTGCTCTGTGTTGTAAGAATCGCTGAAAAATCTGGTTGTACAAGATGCTCTTTTCGAATTCCTCCTTGTCTGACTGTAAAATATCGGCCATTTCAGCATCAAGCCTGCTTTCAAACGTGCCCGGTGTCTGTACTGTTTTTTTTTTTTATTTTCTTGAAACATGTCACCGTCACGACAGGGTGACGATTTTTCAATGTTACCGGCAGTCATTGTCGATTTACCGATAGCCGTACCGGCTGGGACAAGGATCATTTTAGCAGCGTGATCCATTTTTTTTTCTACTTATTACTCAGTCGAGTCAAAAGAAACTTATCCAGTACAGCTGTGATGATTGGTGCTAAAAAAGCAGGCAAGAAGGCACCACCGCCGTGTTGCACAAGTAACTGTTTTTTACCTTTGAATTTGTCACCTTTTCGCTCGGCAGTCAGTAATCTCAGTAATCGGGCGTGTCTTCTGAGGCGATTTTTTTCAGCCGGTTTAAGCGGAACGTTACCTCTCAAAATATTTAACGCGCATTCGCATATACACTTGATGAGATCACGATCCGCAGCACTGAGTAAAACGACCCTGTGTCTGCTCTTCAGGTGATTCAATGCTCTCAAAATATTTGCGTGCTTTTTGGATATGGGGCACTTTTTACTGGTACAGCTGGTGCTGATGCTGCTGCTGCTGCTACTACTGCGTCTTTTCGTCGCCATCATACGTAAATGACTGAGGACATGGGAGGAATCTTTTTCCTTTTCTTTGCCCCGGATGAATATGCATTTATCGGTACGTAAACCATCTGGTAGACACTTTCGTGCGGAAAAATATCTGCTCTGAAACGTATAATTTCGGGAGTCAATTGCTTGAGATCAACTAAAAGATAACCGTGAGGTCTGGTGGTGGCATCCAGATAAGCCTGTTGTACAAAGAGTGGATTTTCAGGGTACAATTGATGAGCCAAATAACGTATCTGTGACTTATCTCTCGGATTTTTAAGTAACACCAAGTAATTCGAGTTTAAAGAAATATCTCGATGATTTTTGTCTTTGTGAAACAAGTTTTGCGTGGTGAAAAATACGCTCAGGTTACCGTGATGACTGCCTTTGGTAAATAAATTTAAAATGTCATCGCAATCCGAAGACTCGATCAAAAGATCGTCGAGAATCAAAAGTTTCGCCTAAGTTACGCAAAGTCTCTGTCGCGCAAGTAATCCGCAGAATCAGGTAGACCTTCTCGAAACTCGATGTTTTCGCCTACTTTTTTATAAGTATCTTGCCAGATGGAGTAGTACAATAAAATTTGATCGAATTGTCGATCGTTAAGCTGGTCGACATAGTCGAGGTAATTTTTTATGAAAATTGTTTTTCCGGCACCTTTTTTTTCCGCATAAACGTAGTTTAATGGACGACGTGACGTAAACGTGCGTAAATAAGAAGAAAAAAAATCAAAGTTAGATTGTGATTTAAAAAAAAAAAAAAAAAAATTTTTTAAATGCAAACCTGTAGGTCCACTAATCATACAAGTCCATGGATGTTTCCAAGCGCGATAAAATTGATCCATTTTTTTTTAGTTGGAAGCGTGCAAAATCTTCGGTGTTAAGCACCGAAAGTCTTATCGTAAACGCGCTTGCAATTAAAACAGCTGTAGTTGCTGCTGCTGCTGCTACAAGCTCAATTTGGTTCGCGCAGCGTCCAAAACTGCTAGCGCAGCCGCGGAGGGGAGGGGGGCCCCGCGCGTCGCCGCCGCCGCCCGCACGCTTAGCGAGCCTCGTTGTACGCCGAAGCGAGCTGGATCATTAATCAGTGTTGAAAATTATGCAAGCGGTTTGAATGCGCTACGCGTAGAAAACTGCTGCTGCTGCTGCTGTTGCTGCTTCTGCAAATACTGTAAGGTAATGAAAAAAAAGGCTAGGAATATTTTAAAAGAGAAAGAAAAAGAAAAACAATTGTTTTAGTTTAACAAAAAAATTTTTTTTATTTATTTTATTTTTAAACATGGCCAAATGGCAAACTAAAACTATCATTTACATATCTGCGTTTCGTGTACACTATTTTACAAATTTTGCTTTCTTTTTTGGTAACGACGTCGTGAAATTTTGTACGTCTAATTGCATGGTTGTCGTTCACTGTCAAAGCATCGATTTCCTCGCACACGAGTGATTTTACGCTATCGAAATTTATTTTATTACTGTTTTGATAATTTAGCCTAATACCCTTGACTTTGCAAACCTGTTCAAAGGTACCGTCGTCTTTCCTGATCGTCAGAGCGTAAAATTTCGGTCCGCCAGAGACAAAACACGTTATGTACGCGTTTTGACCGTACGCCTCGAGTTCGTTCGTGAGATCTCCAAGAAGCGGTCCCGTCTGTAAATCAGGAGAACCCTCCTGTTCGTTAGTAACGTATAATACCGAATCTGTGTCATAATACGAGCTGGATGGGCCAAGGTATTCGAGATAACTGTAAAGTTTCAGTCTCGCTTGAGCAGTTACGTAAGCAGCCAAAACTACGTTTGCTGTATTTAACGATTCGAAACATCCTTCTTTGGTCCTCATGCTCAAATACAGTACGTCGTCGTTAACAGGTAAAACGCCAGCCACTTCGGTCATGGGACAAGCCAAAAGAGCTTGCAACTCTGCAGGATCCCGAATTATCTTGGTCTGCAATTTGTTTTCCTGCTGACCAAAAAATCCCCAAAGCGAGTTTAAGCAAAGCTTCGCTACACCCCTGAGAGCCATGTTCTTTTGAATTTTCTCTCTCTCTAGCTCAATGCCCTCGCTCACCTTGACATTTTCAATGTACGCGTCTATCGCTGCCTCGTCGATGCACTCGGACGGAAAGCCGCTGGCCTCGGTTTTAAGCTTGTAAAAAGTGTCGATGTACTCGGCAAAGAGACCACCAGTCTTTGTGGCCTGATTATACTTTGTCATTTTTCTGCAATGCCAAATTTCGTTAATTTCACGGATAACATAACCCTTTTCAATCGCTTTCTTAATTTCCAGAGAAACCCAGGTCCCTGTAAAACATCGCAAATTTTCATCCTCATGAGTACAAGCCTGTAGGCTCATCTCCTCGCAACAGGTTCTGCACAAAGCAAACAAAAACTTATTGTGCATTCATTTTCACGGGCAAAACAGGGTGCAACAAGTTTCTAGGTGATAGAACTTTGCAATAAACTACACCATTGACTTTTACCGAAAAATTTTCATAATTCTCACCAGCGAAATCCCTGCAATCTGCCAAGCCCACGTACAGTTTTGGATGCCCAACCGGAAATTCACCACTTTTACATATAAACGGGTAGAGTGAGGTCACGTCTACGTATTTAATTTTTTCACCCTCTCTCGTCTCGTACAGTTTAACGAAATTTTCGGTCCTACCTCCGTAAAATGCATCTCTCACGTTCAGAGGTTCGTATTTCGTCAAACTATGTTGCGAAACGTACTCTCTCATCTCTTTTCTCTCTTTGTATTCTCGATTGAAATCACACTCCCATATTTCGTATAGCTTGTAATTATTGGCACGTATACGATTGGCGATCGCTAACGTACGAGTATATCGATCTTCCAATGTTTCTTTGCAATTTTCGCTAACGGCTACGTCTCGGTTAATTCTGTAACATTTATAACAACCGTGTCAGTAGCATCCGTAAAATTGCAAACAGACGCCTCTGTGTGTTTCACCTGGTCTAGGGTCTGAAAAACCATCAACTTTCAAATTAATAGGCAATTTGATTTCTCTACATCTACCTGCATGGTAAATGTAACGATTCAGGTCGTGTTTCATCCATACAAGCCATTTCAGTGCTACTGCTGACTGATTATCGTTAAACCAGTAACCGCGATTCGGTAAAATTCCCAGTGTATTTGGCTTCAAAAAATTCTTTCTGTACACCCGCATACAGGTACTCGCGATCGTTGTTGCCTCTGTGAATGGACAAACTTTGCCGTTTTTCAAAAATGATTTTCTAAAAGCTATACATGCCAATTTTAATATTTTAACATCTTCTCTGCAGTACCGCACAATCTCTTCTGCAAAATCAAAAACATACCGCGAAGCCGTCATTTCGTCGTGCCAACTTAAAAATTTTTCTTTTGCATTGCAAGACATGCTATCCGGAGAATAATATTTCTTATCTGGTAAGGGCCCTCTGTAATTTATATTCTCCGGTCTATTAAAAAAATGAGGAAAAGTACCCTTGGATGCGTCAGGAAAACCAAAGGCTTTTGGCAATGCGCTAAGTGGCACGTGGAAATAGTTTAAGCTGTCCAAAAATTTTACATTGTCCAACGTCATGAGCAAAATTTTCGTACCGTTTAAAATTAACTTTGGTTCACGACCTTCAACCTCGACAATGTGCTTCAATATAAATTGTGCATCGAAACCTTGGCTATTGTGAGCCAGACAAATTACCTTGGAAAACAGCGTTCGACGATCAAGAGCTAAATCGACAAACTGCTTTACGGGTTCCCTGTCAAATTTGTACTCATGAACACCGCATTGATGACACCATAATTTACCTTCATAATCATCAATACAAAAAGTGCATACTTGATGCACCATGCACAAATTCGGCCTATGTATTTTAACACTGCGATCACCCTTAATTGTCTCAGATTGCTGCGTTTCAAAGTCATAAAACAAAAATATAACATTCGGTCTCTTTGCCTCTGGTCTCTTAAAGATCTGTTGCATGAAACAGTAATGATTGATGCTTACCCGCTTTAAACAAATTTTACAAAAAATTTCGTAGCATTTATGCTGACTTTCGTCGTCTGTAGACTTGATGGTTCTAAGACAATCGCGGCAGTGCCACATGGAAGCACAAATTTCCGGTTTGTGTTTATCAAAACAAATTTGACCAAAAAATTGCCTATTGCAATCGGGACAATCGGCAAGGAGTGCCTGCTGGACCGGTTCATATGGTGGCATCTGCTTACACCTATAACACCGATTAGAACAACGATGATAAAATTCATATTTTTTGTTGCACGGTATACAGTAATTTCGCAATCCCGATACAGCTTTCAAATTCAAAATTGGTCTGAAATGATTTAGCCTCGGAAAATACATTACTTTTAAAGAGTAAAGTATATCAATGTCGCTGGCGATCAAGAATTCGGTCCCATCATACATTGAATTTTCACCAGTACCAAACGTTTGACTGTCGTAAACTATAACGCATACACCCAGATTCGCGAAATATATCTGAAACTGATGTATCTCTTGAGGACCACAACCAATTTCAGGGACATTTACACCTGCATCGCGTACGAGCTTCAGTGCCATTGATTTCTGCTTGAGACCTGACTCCCGTCTAATTTCGTTCCACTTTTCATGCAATTTTCCGCTTCTCACCTGACCTCGTCGTTCATAAACGTAACTTACGCATAAGGATCTCGCTAAACACAGTTTATCTCTTTTTATTTTCAAAAGAGAATCTTTCTTAACATCGTGTCGAGTAACGTGTGATAAGAGGACTCGACCCCTACCTGCAGGAACAGTGACTGCGGATGCAGTTACATTCAAATTTTCCGAGGCTACGTCGAAACTGCTCGAACTCTGAGAGGCGCTTTCGATTAAAGTCAAAATTTCGCGATAATTAAATTTACCAACAGGTCGAAATGACATCCATAAAGGTTTCGAAAGCCCGTTGGCTTGAATCTCTATGCCTATAAAATCGTTAGGCAATGTCGGTGCAAGCAACAAGTCTTGCAATTCTTTCATGCATTCATCCAACCATTCAATTAAATCAATATTTAAATTCGGAGGTTTTCGCTGAATTTTTACAGAAATTTCACGTCCCGTTAAATTAAAGCGCTTATACCTACGAGATTTTTCGTCCAATACAATTAAATGGTTTACATTTTCGTTGTTATTTCTGCTTGGTTCCCTCACCTTCTCCTCGTCCCCGTTGTCAATTTCCATATCTTCGTAACCACCACCACCACCACCACCACAACCAATCTGCAATTGGTTACCTGAAAAAAATGTAATAAATTTCAAAATAAAGAAAATAAAATTTTTTTTTTTTTGTACCTTGTACATCGATATTTTCGACACGAGGTCCACTCACAACCTCCTCCTCCTCCTGTTCAACCATCAGATCAAGCAAAAAAGGATGTTCTTCAAAAAGACCTCGCAAATCCTGTTCACTATTTTCACATGCTAAAACGAAAAAAAAAAAAATTTAATTTGTAAATATATAATCAATAAAAAGAAAAATACCTTTACTCGTTGAGGCAACGTTATCCATATTCAAAAGTCTCTGATCAACCCGGCAAGCACTCGATGTTTTTCTATCTGTTAAACAACAAAAATTTACATAAGTATTATTCGATGTATCACCCATATTTAATTGAATATTATAAAGATTTTGTATAATTAATTGACCAGTACTGGGTTGAAATAAATTTATTTAACTAATCTTTTAAAAAATGATGTTGTTTTATTATTAAGTTATACGTTTCGCCTGTCTTAATTACAGGCCTTATCAATAACTGTAAAAAATATATGTATACATGTATAAAAAAGATTAAAAAAATTAAAAAATTATTAATACAAAAAAATATATATATGAAATATTTACCTATAATATATAACATATTTATCAGAAAAAAGTTGTACATTTTTTATTATTGTTTAAAGCTATTAACAGTGTTGGATTTCTATACATTGTCACTTAGTTTTTATAACAAATAAATCTGTGTGTATTGGTGTGGCCGTTTTTATTGTAAGTCTATGTGGTTGTGTGAGTATAAAAAGTTGATTATCAATAACTGAAAATGATGACTGCTTGAAAATTAATATGAATTAAATTATATGTGTATAATAGTGACAAATACCATGTAATTCCATTGCTGAATAAGGATATGAGAAAAATCATCAAAAAAGGAAAACTGGATAACATCATCAACAAAACGGGAGTAGTATATAAGATCACTTGTAATGATTGTCCTAGTATGTATATAGGTGAGACAAAAAGACCCCTCTTCATGCGCATTGATGAACACAGTAAAGGAAAAACTGCTGTAATTACAACACATGCAAATAATTTACATCATACTTTTAATTTTGAAAAACCTGAAGTCATTGATGAAGAAGCGAATTGGGGCAAACGAAAGGTATCCGAAAGTATGCAAATCCAACTACATCATCCAACCATCAACTTAAAAGAAGACACCAATAACTTAAATGACTCTTACATACACACAATAAACACACTGATTCATCTTACACATATAATTTAATTCATATTAATTTTCAAGCAGTCATCATTTTCAGTTATTGATAATCAACTTTTTATACTCACACAACCACATAGACTTACAATAAAAACGGCCACACCAATACACACAGATTTATTTGTTATAAAAACTAAGTGACAATGTATAGAAATCCAACACTGTTAATAGCTTTAAACAATAATAAAAAATGTACAACTTTTTTCTGATAAATATGTTATATATTATAGGTAAATATTTCATATATATATTTTTTTGTATTAATAATTTTTTAATTTTTTTAATCTTTTTTATACATGTATACATATATTTTTTACAGTTATTGATAAGGCCTGTAATTAAGACAGGCGAAACGTATAACTTAATAATAAAACAACATCATTTTTTAAAAGATTAGTTAAATAAATTTATTTCAACCCAGTACTGGTCAATTAATTATACAAAATCTTTATAACAAAAATTTAATTTTAGGTTTTCTGAAAAATCTAGCTTTTATTTACATAGCAAAAAGTTACAAATTTTTAATTTAAAATTTAAAAAAAAAAACAACTTTAATTTCTAGACATACATTTATTATTAAAAAAAAAAAATACCTTTACTCGTTGATGCAGCATTATCTGTATTCAAAATTTGTTGATTAACATCGTCAGTAGACAATGAATCACCAGCTGTCAAATAAAAAAATTCAATTTCAAGATTTTTAAAAATCAAGTTTTAATTAATAGAGCATACAAAAAAAATAAATTACCTGTATCATGTACATCAACACGCCTCACGATACTTTGTAAATTATTTAAATCAATTTCACAAAATAATTCATCAAATTCATCGCCATCAAAATTAATTAGCGAAGACATTTATTTTAAATAACTTAGGACTTAACTTGATCAGAAAGCTGCAATAACTGGATAAAAATGTAAAAATTTAATGTCATAGGATAAAAAAAAAGTCAGCTCATTTATGTATATTATCACAGAAGTTTCATAAAAAATTGTACTAAATAAAAACTACATCAAACGTGAATCCAAAAAAATTATTTCGATTTACACCATAAAACAACAATATTTTACCATAAAAAAAAAATAAATAAATATAACGCTCATAATAAGTAAATAAAAAAAATAAAAAATTAAAAAAATTAATTTTTTTAGCACCGAGCTAATATACATTTCTTTTTCCATTAAACTATAAACAATAATTGCATAAAAACAGAAAAAGAATTCATTACATAGTTTGAAACATAATATAAATAACAAGGAAAAAATTTTTTTTTCATTTTTGCTGATAAAGCAATAAAAACCCTTAGAAGATACTTACTTTACATTCTAACAAAGAACGATTCATTTTTGATAAGATGATCATTATAATCAACAGTATATTTATTTTTTAAAAAAAAAGAGGATTTAAATAACAAAACAGTAAATAATAAATATAAAATATTTATTGAAATCGTAAAATCAAAAAAAAGCATTTCCAATTTATTTATTTATTTCTTTTTCGTTTTCCCCAATAATGGCTTCTTTTCGTCTTTGGAATCAGATTTTTCACAAAAATTAGTAGTCCATTTATTTTTGCTACTACCATTAGTGGTCCATTTATTGCAGTTTACTTGTTTATAATAAGAACCGTAAGTATTTTCGTCATTTTTCACGTCGTTTTCAAGTCGACTGTATTTGGAACGGTTCTTCGAATGTCTATTACCCATTTTATTTCCAAAAAATAACTAAGACGTTAATAACTCGCTGGTTTACAGAATACTAAACATAATTTAAAATATTTCCCAGAATTCATAAAAAAAACAACCGAATATTAAAGGGAAACGACCTCTATCGTCAAAAAAGCACCAAATTTTCAACAAAAAAATTTTTTAATTTCAAAAAATTTTCAAAACCTCAAAAATTTTACCTGCCTATTTTTCTCTAAATTTTGGTTCAATTAAAATAATTTGATCACCCAACTACCTAAAACGACGACAATTTCCATCAGATAAAAAAGATTCAACTCATATATATTTCCAACAATTCCCGATCGATCAGTCAAAGTTCAATCTCCTCTTAAGGTGATAGCATAACCCAAAAATTTCACCTGTTGACTTTTCACCAAATTTTGGAAAAGTGAAAATAATTTCATAATTTAGCTACTTAAAATTACAATAATTTCCAACAGGTTTAAAGAATTTATGTCACAAAAATTTCCAGCAATTTACGATTGATCAATTAAAATCGAAAATCATCGGTAAAAAAAAAAAATTTTTAACTTGGAAAAAGTAATAAAAATATTAAAAATTAAATAATCATTTTAATTTCAAACCTAGCAAGCAGAAGTTATATGCACCAAAAAGCTATGACGATGCAAAGAATTTTTTAATTTTAAAAAATTTTCAAAATCCCAAAAATTTTATCTGTCTATTTTTCTCTAAATTTTTGTTCAATTAAAATAATTTGATCACCCAACTACCTAAAATGACAACAATTTCCATCAGATAAAAAAGATTCAACTCATATATATTTTTAACAATTTCCGATCGATCCGTGAAAGTTTAATCTCTTCGGAAGGTTATAGCATAACCCAAAAATTTCACCTGTTGACTTTTCACCAAATTTTGGATAGGTAAAAATAATTTCATCATTTAGCTACCTAAAATTACAATAATTTCCAAAAGGTTTAAAGAATTTATGTCACATAAATTTCCAGCAATTTACGATTGATCAATTGAAATCATCGGTAAAAAAAATAAAAAATTTAAACTTGGAAAAAGTAATAAAAATATTCAAAAATAAATAATCATTTCAAATTCAAACCGAGTAAGCAGAAATTATATGCAGCAAAAGCCATGACGATGCAATTTATAAAAAAAGAGACTATAATTATCATTATTATTATTAAATAGAAAAGGAGAGGCATCATCTTTCTCACTTACATCAAGGTCAGAGTACATATGTGTCTATTTCGCATTTTGCTGACGTCTGTGGTCTGGCCACAGTGGTACTATTACTACTGTCAATTTTTGAGGTTGCAGCGTTTTATCGAAAATTACTGAAAAACCCTGTTTTACAAGATTTAGCCAACATGTTAATTTGCGATTTAGGCCCAGAAGTCCCATTGGAATGAATGGAGGGTGGTTTTCATATCTTTACAACATATGAAAGTATGTTTTCCAGCAATAACTAGCTTCTTAAAACATATTTCGGCCTCTGTAAAAATTTATAAAGCTATAACCTCGAAATTCCCATGTTATTTAAATGGGAAACTTCAACTGCCCGGCGGCACGGGTTAAAAAAATCAAAAATCAAAATCCTTGAAGCTGGGTGTTTTTTATGACCAAAATATTCGAAAAAAATGGGGGGAACCAAAAAATATCGAAAAAAAAAAATAAGACACAGTCTAATATATCCTATATATATTAAAATGAAATAATTGAAAAATTTTATTATTTTCAATTTTACTCAATATCGTTTTAGTATGAATTTATCGCTCTTTATATTTTTCTAAGATATATTTATAGAATCTATTGGACGTTCTGAGCATGTGCAAGGATTACACTTTTTTCATGATATACCATCATGCAATTAAAATTTTGTAAACTCGCGGGTTTTTCTAAAGCAATGTAGAAAACTACATTGTTGATGTTTCGTTAAACCTGTTATCTCTCTCTTACTCATCAGATTGGCTTTTTAGAGATAACAGGCCAAAGCCAATGACATCAGATTTTGTTAGTCGAGACTTTCTTTATATACAGAATGGAAGTGTATTTTGTCGCTTACGAGAGCGACAGCTGAAGTATAGCCATCTGTTATTGTTGTTATTGGTTGATTTTTTGTCCTATCCAACCATTACATTATAGTTTTAGTATGAATTTATCGCTCTTTATATTTTTCTAAGATATATTTATAGAATCTATTGGACGTTCTGAGCATGTGCAAGGATTACACTTTTTTCATGATATACCATCATGCAATTAAAATTTTGTAAACTCGCGGGTTTTTCTAAAGCAATGTAGAAAACTACATTGTTGATGTTTCGTTAAACCTGTTATCTCTCTCTTACTCATCAGATTGGCTTTTTAGAGATAACAGGCCAAAGCCAATGACATCAGATTTTGTTAGTCGAGACTTTCTTTATATACAGAATGGAAGTGTATTTTGTCGCTTACGAGAGCGACAGCTGAAGTATAGCCATCTGTTATTGTTGTTATTGGTTGATTTTTTGTCCTATCCAACCATTACATTATAGTTTTAGTATGAATTTATCGCTCTTTATATTTTTCTAAGATATATTTATAGAATCTATTGGACGTTCTGAGCATGTGCAAGGATTACACTTTTTTCATGATATACCATCATGCAATTAAAATTTTGTAAACTCGCGGGTTTTTCTAAAGCAATGTAGAAAACTACATTGTTGATGTTTCGTTAAACCTGTTATCTCTCTCTTACTCATCAGATTATTTATGAAGAATTGTATGGACGAAAATACATGAAATTGGTTTTAAATTAATCCTTAAAGAAATACCCCCAACCGATTTTTTTATTTTTAAAAAATAATTAAATGATTTCGAGAAATCAATCTCAGAAGTTAGTGATCAAAAAGGTAAAAAATTATATTTTTTTTTCACTATAACTGTTTTTTCTCAGGATCTAAGAGATCTTTTGAGACAAACTCTAGTGCAAATTATCCCTTGGAAAAAATGATATCGATTTGACGTTTTCTTTTTTTTTAATTAGAGCTCACCGTTTCGAGTTACAACTGTTTAAAGCTAAGAAGTTGAAAATTTAGAAACGTAAAAAGTGGTAATTTTCATCACTTCATATTTTAAAATGGATTGTATCAAAATGTAAAAACCCAATTGCATTCTATTTAATAAACGATTTTCTAAAGGAACTTTGTTTGGTTTTTTATTTAATGCATTCATTGAAGAGAAATAGCAAAAAAACTATTTAGAACTAATTTTTTTTTTTAATTTTTTCATGCATAGGACAGCCGACATCTAAATAATTATTTTTTTTCGATTTTTTCATAACTAAAACTGCCGACATCTAAATTATTATTTTTTTTTCGATTTTTTCATAACTAAGACTGCCAACATCCAAATTATTCTTTTTTTATTTTTTCGTAACTAAAAATGCCGATATTTAAATTATTATTTTTTTTTATATTCTCATACATAGGACAGCCGACATCTAAAATTTTTTTTTTTGAATTTTTCATCATTAGGACAGCCAACATCTAAATTATTATTTTTTTTTTATTTTTTCATACTTAGGACAGCCGACATCTAATTTTTTTTTTTTTTTTTTTATTTTTTCATAACTAGGACAGCCAAAATCTAAAATATTTTTTTTTATTTTCTCATAACTAAAAATGCTGACGTCTAAATTATTATTTTTTTTTTCGATTTTTTCATAAATAAGACTGCTAACTAACCGGAAGCTAAAAAACCGGTTTTTAAAAAAAGTCTCTCTCTGTGTGTGTGTATGTGTGTGTGTGTGTGTGTGTGTGCATGTATTTATGTATGTATGTATGTATACATGTCGCACTGTAACCGGTGATATTTCACAGCCAACACGACATTAAGACATAATTTTTTTTTCAAAATTTTTTTCACCAAAAAAGCTCGAGGTACTTTTTTTTTTTTAATTTGGATGTAATACCTCATTTATTTCCACGAAAGTACTTATATTTGAAAGTATGGTTTTTACTCGATATCTCGAATCTGATACTTAATTTTTTGAAAATTTTTTTCCCAAAATTTTTCTCATAAAAAAATACAAAAAAGACCAATTTTTTTTTTTTCTTTGAACGTAGTACATAATTTGCTTCCATGGAAGTACTAGTTTTAAGAACCTCTATAAAAGTAATTTTTTGGACCAGATACTTAATTTTTTGAAAATTTTTTTTCAAAATTTTTGCCGCCAAAAAATGTAAAAAATGCCAATTTTTTTTTTTTTTTAAGGATGTAGTACTTAATGTTTTTCTACGAAAGTACGAATATTTAGAATTATCGTTTTCAAATGACTATTTCATGTGATACGTAATTTTTCGATATTTTTTTTTTCAAAATTTTTTTAATAAAAAAATTAAAAAAATACAATAATAAAACAGTAGACTATTAAAAAAAAATTTAGAATGGCGTATAATTTCTCCTAAAGTCCAAAAAAAAATTTAAATGCTATCATTGCATAAAAATATTTTTTAAAAAAATTTTAAATGGCGTATAGTTTTGGCTAAAGTCAATAAAAAAATTTAATGCTCTCATTGCATAAAAATATTTAAAATTATAACTTTTTTATAAAACAGGAGACTATTAAAAAAAAATTTAGAATGGCATGTAATTTCTGCTAAAGTCAATAAAAAAATTTCAATGCTATCATTGCATAAAAATTGTTGAAACTACAAAAATATTTCAATGCAATCATTGCATAAAAATATTTAAAATTCCAACTTTTAAATAAAACAGGATACTATTAGAAAAAAATGTTAAATGATGTACAGTTTCAGCTAAAATCAAAAAAAAAATTTTAAGGCTATCATTGCAAAAAATATTTAAAATTACAAAAATATTTCAATTCAATCACTGCATAAAAATGTATCACAACTAAAAAAAATTTAGAATGGCGTATAGTTTTTGCTAAAGTGAATAAAAAAATTTCAATGCTATCATTGCATGAAAATATTTGGAATTATAAGTTTTATATAAAACAGGAGACTATTAGAAAAAAATTTATAATGGCGTATAGTTTCTGCTAAAGTCAATAAAAAAATTTCAATGCTATCATTGCATAAACATAATTGAAATTCCAACTTTTCTATAAAACAGGAAACTAATCGAAAAAAATTTAAATGGCGTATAGTTTCTGCTAAAGTCAATAAAAATATTGCAATGCAATCAATGCATAAAAATATTTGCAATTACAATTTTTATATAAAAGAGGAAACTAATAAAAAAAAATTTTAAATGGCGTATAGTTTCTGCTAAAGTCAATAAAAATATTGCAATGCAATCAATGCATAAAAATATTTGCAATTACAACTTTTATATAAAAGAGGAAACTAATAAAAAAAAATTTTAGAATAGCGTATAGTTTCTGCTAAAGTAAATAAAAAAATTTCAATGCTATCATTGCATAAAAATATTTAAAATTACAACTTTTCTATAAAACAGGAGACTATTAGAAAAAAATTTATAATGGCGTATAGTTTCTGCTAAAGCCAATAAAAATATTGTAATGCAATCATTGCATAAAAATATTTAAAATTCCAACTTTCATATAAAAGAGGACATTATTCGAAAAAAATATAGAATAGCGTAAAGTTTCTGCTATGATACATCCGACAATATATATTATAATTTTATACGTTTTTTAAATTGTATACTATCAATTTGAATTTATCTATACGATATATGTTGTCGAAATTTTTATTTTTTCATGTTTAATACAGGCAATATCCATTTCCTTCTATAATGAAATTATTTAAGTTCTTTCTTATATAAAACACCCGACAATATATATTAAAATTATTAGGTGTTTTTTAAATTGTGGACAATCAATATGAGTTTATCTTTTTAATTTGTTAACGAACAAAATATTAAAGAGGGGTATAATTTTTGTTAAATTTAATACTGATATATCAATGCTATCATTGCATAAAAACATTTGAAATTACAACATTTCTATAAAACACGACGGAATTCAAAAACATTTAAGTTGGGTATATTTTGATAAATTCAATACTATAATATATCAATACTATTATTGCATGAAAACGATTGAAATTACAACTTTTATATAAAAAAGGACACTTTTCGAAATAAAACTAAAGTGTGGTATAGTTTCTGTTAAATTAATTACTAATATTTCAATGCAATTGAAATTACAACTGTTCTAAAAAAAAATTACAACTGTTCTAAAAAAAATCTAAGAAATTACAACCGTTCTCAATTGAAATTACAACTGTTCTAAAAAACAGGCTATTATTCGAAAAAATTGAAAGCGGGGTATATTTTGCTAAATTTAATACATATATTTCAATCCTATCATTGCATAAAAATATTTGAAATTACAAGATTTCTATAAAACCGGACAACATTCGAAAACATTTAAGTTAAGTATATTTTACTAAATTCAATACTAATAATTTAATGTTATTATTGCATAAAAACAATTGAAATTACAACATTTCTATAAAACAGGTTTGTTTTAGAAAAAAAAATTAAAGTGAAGTATAGTTTCTGCTAAATTCAATACTATTATTTCAATCAATAAACCCAATAACTCATTAAATCGGACTCTAAGTCTTTTTTTTGCTATTTCTTTTTAATGAATACATTAAATAAAAAACAACAAAAAAGCTGCTTTAGAAATGCGTTTAATAAAAACAAAGCATTTTGGTTTTTATATTTTAATACAAACCATTTTAAGATATGAAGTGATGAAAATAACCAATTTTTGAGTTTTTAAATTTTGTACTTCTTAGCTTTAAACAGTTGTAACTCTGTGTCATGAGCTAAAACTAAAAAGAAAGCGTCAACTCGATAGCATTTTTTCCAAGGAGTAATTTGCACTGAAGCTCCTTTGTTTTATATATGAATTAACTCAAAAATTTGAATATGAAATAATATAGACATCGGCAGTCCTAAGAATAATAGAAAAAAACAAAAATTTTAAGAATTTAATTGTATAGTAAAATTCATATTGTCGGTTTACAATATGAAAAACTAGAAAAATTTCAATCTATATTGTCGGCTATTTGATATATCAAAAAACTCAAAAAATTTCACTATGAAATAAAATAGTTATCGGCAGTCTTAAGAATGAAAAAATAAAACATTTTTAATTTAGCTGCATAGTAAAATTCTCATATTAGCTGTTACAATATGAAAAAACTACAAAAATTTCAATCTATATTTCTGGTTATTTTATATATGAAAAATTAAAAAAATTTCACGATGTAATAATATACATATTATCGGCAGTCCTAAGAATGAAAAAAAAAATTTGAAATATTTAACTGTATAGTAAAGTTCATATTGGCTGTTTACAATATGAAAATACTACAAAAATTTACTTGCATGGAAAAAAATGAGGTATTACCTATCCAAATTAAAAAAAAAAAAATACCTGGAGATTTTTTGGTGAAAAAAATTTTATAAAAAAAATAGGTCTTAATGTCATATTGGTTGTGAAATATCACCGGTGACAGTGCTATATACATACTTACATACATACACTCACTCACACACACACACACACATAAATAATTTTTTTAAAAACTGGTTTTTAGAATCCTGAGATCTCAAAACGTGCGTATATGTCAAAAAATTAGAAATAAAAATTTCACCTAAAACAATGGGTCCTCTATGAGGAACCAAAATCATAAATATTTCACTCTAGAGTAAAATTAATATTGATTCTCTGCAATATAAAAAAACATCAAAAATTTCAATCTATAATGTTAGTTGTTTTATATATGAAAAAACTCAAAAATTTAACCATATATAGAGTATAATGGATATCGGCTGTTCTATTTATGAAAACATTATAAAAATTATAAAAGTTTATAAAAAATATTATAAAAGTTTCACTCGATATTAAAATTCATATTGATTGTCAACAATATGAAAAAACTGAAAAAATTTCAATCTATATTGTTGACTGTTTTATATAAGAAAAAACCCAAAAAATTTCACTATAGAGTAAAATGAATATCTTCTCTCCTATTTATGAAAAAAAAAAAATAATAAATATTTGACTCCAGAGTAAAATTCATATTGATTGTCTAAAATATAAAAAAACAGTAAAAATTTCAATTTATATTATTAGTTGTTTTATATATGGAAAATCCCAAAAATTTAACCATAGAGTGAAATGGATATTGGCTCTACTATTAATTGAAAAACAAAAAATTATAAAAATTTCACTCTATAGTAAAATTTATATTGGCTGTCTACATTATAAAAAAAATTCAAAATTTTCAATCTATATTGCTGGCTGTTTTATTTATGAAAAAGCTAAAAAAATTTCACCATAGAGTGAAATGGATATCGCCTGTCCTATTTATGAACAATAAAAAATTATGAAAATTTCATTCTATAGTCATATTCATATTGATTGTCTACAATATCAGTTGTGATGTATATGAAAATTGAAAATATTCAAATATTGATTGTCTACAGTATGAAAAAAACTGAAAAATTTGTTAAAAAAGCTGCATATCACTATATTTTATTTTCAATTATTATTTATTATCAATAATTATTTATGTTATAAAATATACCTCATTAGTTATAAATATTTATAAATAATCATTTATCTTTTTCTTAATATGAATTATAAAATTTTTTTGTTAATTTTAGAAGCATAAAATTAAATTGCATTTTAATCACGTATGATTAAATTTATTATAATTAACTACATATGATTAAAATATAAAAAAAATTAATGCACAAGAGTTTTTATTTGGTTAAGCCGAGCATCGCGAGGCCAATCAGCTAGTAGTATATAGTATTCAGATATGTATATACAATAGATGGTTCTAGAATTGACTAATTCAAGTAGTACCAATTGCGACATTAAAATTTTATCATATTTTTCAGTTATTTCACTTTTTAACCAAATTTTCAAAAAAATTAATTTTTCCCAAAAATAGTAGACATTTTTTTATTTTTACTTTATTTTGACACCGGTTTTATGTAATTTCTTTCATTATTTCGAGCCTTGTGATGAAATAAATAGACACATAGGCACACAAATTAATTATTAAAAATACAATAAAAAATAAAAAAATGAAATAAAATTTTTTTACTAGCTTCAATAATATTTTATAATATTTTAAGGATACCTTTGTTTTGAATAAAAATTTAGGAGAATACGTAAAAATTGGTGCCGAATCGAATACTACAAAACTTGTGACAATAAAATTTGTCGATAGTCTCAAGATATTTTTATTTTTTTAAAAATTTTAAAAAATTTTATAAATTTCAAAAACACTAAAAATTAAATATCTGAAAAACTACGATAGCTGAGCAGAGAATCTATAGTCTATGTCACCCGCAGATTTTGTTTCATTATTTTGACACCGGTTTCATGCCAATCGGTTCGGCGGTTCTTGCGTCATTAGGGTGCAGACAAACAATCAAACACACAAACAAACAAATAAATTTTTGAAATATATATAGCATTAAGATATGGTATTAAGATTCTAAAACCATGTATATATAGATGGTTCTAGAATTGACTCAATCAATACCAATGGCGACATAAAATTTTATCGTGTTTTTCAGATATTTAACTTTCTAACTAAATTTTTAAAAAATTTAATCTTTCCCGAAAATAGTAAGAATTTTATTATTTTATCTTAATTTTGACATCGGTTTTATGTAATTTCGTTTATTGGACACGGAAATAAATAAATTATTAAAAATACCATAAAAAATAAATAAATGAAAAATACCCTGCCAACCCGCAGATTTTTTTTCTTTATTTTGACACCGGTTTCATGCCAATCGGTTCGGCGGTTCTTGCGTCATTAGGGTACAGACAAACAATCAAACACACAAACAAACAAATAAACTTTTCAAATATATATAGTATTAAGATTCTAGAACCATGTATATATAGATGGTTCTAGAATTGACTCAATCAGTACCAATGGCGACATAAAATTTTATCGTATTTTTCAAATATTTCACTTTCTAACTAAATTTTAAGAAATTTAATCTTTCCCAAAAATAGTAAGAATTTTATTATTTTAACTTAATTTTAACATCGGTTTTATGTAATTTCGTTTATTGGACACAGTGAAACAAATAAATTATTAAAAATACCATAAAAAATAAATAAATAAAAAATACCCTGCCAACTAGCTGGCACTAAGGTTCCTCAAACAATGAGCTGAATACATTAATATGCCACTGATATAACCGATTACAACCATGCAAGCATACATACATTTCTCTCTTAATTCCATAATAGTTGTGAAATATCATCGGTTACAATATTTTTAGATATTAGTATGTACTTTCATGGAATTAAATGAGGTATTACACTAAAAAAAAAAAATATTGCAAGTTTTCTTAATTTTGAGAAAAAAATTTTTTAAAAATTCGGTATTAAATTCAAAAAACGCTGCCAATTGATTGGCATGCCCGTATCGAAAAATCCTGTACAAGCGTTGTGCACAAGCTTGTGCACAAAAACGCGAAATTTTGTGCACAAAATAGAAAAAAACTTAAATTTAATAAATATGGACGGCGAACCAAAATATAGTCCTCCAGGAGTCCAGGTAATCCTCAGGAAGGTATTATTACTTTATTTACCGAAAAAAGGGTATAAAAGTTTTCCAATATGGCGAATCCGAAAACTCTAAAAACACCCGAAAATCAATATTCTGCATTAGATTTGGGTTTTCAAGCTCAGTAAAAACGAAATTGAGATATAAATTTTCATTATTTGACCTCGCAAATATTTTTCGATTTTCCAATATGGCGGACCCGAAAATTTCAAAAACACCCGAAAATCAATTTCCTGCATTAGATTTGGGTTTTCAAGCTCAGTAAAAACGAATTTGAGAGTTAAATTTTCATTATTTGACCTCGAGAATATTTTTCGGTTTTCCAATATGGCGGACCCGAAAATTTCAAAAACACCCAAAAATACAATTTCTGCATTAGATTTGGGTTTTCATGCTCAGTAAAAACGAATTTGAGATGTAAAATTTCATAATTTGACCGTGCAAATATATTTCGGTTTTCCAATTTGGCGGAACCGAAAATTTCAAAAATATCCGAAAATAAATTTCCTGCATTAGATTTGGGTTTTCATGCTCAGTAAAAACAAATTTGAGATGTGAATTTTCATAATTTGACCTCGTGAATATTCTTCGGGTTTCCAATATGGCGGAACCGAAAATTTCAAAAATACCCAAAAATCAATTTTTTGCATTATATGTGGGTTTTTAAGCTCATTAATACTAATTTGAGATGCAATATTTCATAATTTGATCTTTCAAATATTGAAAACCCAAATCTAATGCAGAAATTTTATTTTCGGGTGTTTTTGAAATTTTTGGGTCTGCCATATTGGAAAACCGAAAAATATTTGCGAGGTCAAATAATGAAAATTTATATCTCAAATTCGTTTTTACTGAGCTTGAAAACCCAAATCTAATGCAGAAAATTGATTTTCGGGTATTTTTGAAATTTTCGGGTCTGCCATATTGGAAAACCGAAAATATTTGCGAGGTCAAATAATGAAAATTTATATCTCAAATTCGTTTTTACTGAGCTTGAAAACCCAAATCTAATGCAGAAAATTGATTTTCGAGTATTTTTGAAATTTTCGGGTCTGCCATATTGGAAAACCGAAATATATTTGCACGGTGAAATTATGAAATTTTACATCTCAAATTCGTTTTCATTGATCTTGAAAACCCAAATCTAATGCAGAAATTTTATTTTCGGGTGATTTGAAATTTTCGGGTCTGCCATATTGGAAAACCGAAAAATATTTGCGAGGTCAAATAATGAAAATTTATATCTCAAATTCGTTTTTACTGAACTTGAAAACCCAAATCTAATGCAGAAAATTGATTTTCGGGTATTTTTGAAATTTTTGGGACCACCATATTGAAAAACCGAAAAATATTCGCAAGGTCAAACAATGAAAATTTTTATTTAAAATTTGTTTTTACTGAGCATGAAAACCCAAATCTAATGCAGGAAATTGATTTTCGGGTGTTTTTGAAATTTTCGGTTCCGCCATATTAAAAAACCGAAAAATATTCGCGAGGTCAAATAATGACAATTTTTATCTCAAATTCGTTTTTACTGAGCATGAAAACCCAAATCTAATGCAGAAATTTTATTTTCGTGTGTTTTTGAAATTTTTGGGTCCGCCATATTGGAAAACCGAAAAATATTTGCGAGGTCAAATAATGAAAATTTATATCTTAAATTCGTTTTTACTGAGCTTGAAAGCCCAAATCTAATGCAGAATATTGATTTTCGGGTGTTTTTAGAGTTTTCGGATTTGCCATATTGGAAAACTTGTATACCCTTTTTTCGGTAAATAAAGTAATAATACCTTCCTGAGGATTACCTGGACTCCTGGAGGACTATATTTTGGTTCGCCGTCAATATTTATTAAATTTAAGTTTTTTTCTATTTTGTGCACAAAATTTCGCGTTTGTGCACAAGCTTGTGCACAAACTTGTGTACATCTTGTGCACAACGCTTGTACAGGATTTTTCGATACGGGCACTATGGTTCCTCATCAACAATAGCAAAATATTTATAATGGTCTATTTTATCTAATAAAAATGATAATTTGA
Source organism: Anagrus nilaparvatae (assembly GCA_022575985.1). Classification (NCBI taxonomy): domain Eukaryota; kingdom Metazoa; phylum Arthropoda; class Insecta; order Hymenoptera; family Mymaridae; genus Anagrus; species Anagrus nilaparvatae. Next base: position 4,532,732 of record JAKSXM010000237.1, on the reverse strand, counting down.
GATATCAGTATTTCATAAAAAAAAGTTAAGTACCGTATTCCAAAAGAAAAAAAATGTTGCTGTGATTTAATGTTTTAAATTTTTGTATATCAAAAAACAGTAACATTAAAATAATTTTAAATCTGAACCGTAAAAAAAGTAGAAATCTTTCTAAACTGCAAGTAACTTATTAACTTTACCATATGCTTATCGTAATAATTCTAAATATTAATACTATCATAGAAAAAATTAAGTACTACGTCAAAAAAGGAAAAAAAATAAGGTATTTATGATTTTTTTATGTAAAAAAGTTTGAAAAAATAAATTTTCAAAAAAATTACGTCTCAAATGCTGAATTCCTTTATAAATGATAATTCCAGATATTAGCACTTTCATAGAAATAAATTTAGTACTAGGTCAAAATAGAAAAAAAAATTATGATGTTTTTTTAATTTTTTTATATGAAAAATATTCACACAAAAAAATTTGAAAAATTACGTATCAGATGGAAAAAATCCTTTAAAAACAATAATTCTAGATATTAGTACTTTCATATAAATAAATTAAGTACTAACTCCAAAAAGAAAAAAAATTATTGTGTTTTTTTAATTTTTTTATACAAAAAATTTTGAAAAAAAAATTTCGAAAAATTACATATAAGATGGAGAAATCCTTTAAAACCATAATTCTGGATATTAGTACTTTCATAGAAATAAATTAAGTACTACGTCCAAAAAGAAAAAAAATTATTGTGTTTTTTTAATTTTTTTATACAAAAAATTTTGAAAAAAAAAATTTCGAAAAATTACATATAAGATGGAGAAATCCTTTAAAACCATAATTCTGGATATTAGTACTTTCATAGAAATAAATTAAGTATTACGTCCAAAAAGAAAAAAAATTATTGTATTTTTTTAATTATTTTATTAAAAAAATTTTGAAAAAAAAAAATTTCGAAAAATTACGTATCACATGAAATAATCATTTAAAAACGATAATTCTAAATATTCGTACTTTCGTAGAAAAACATTAAGTACTTACGGAAGCCGCATAGTATCATGGAGAATTAGAGAGAGGGTGGGTAAATTGTCGAGAGACTTGTTGAGAGACTTGTTGGGCGAGTTGTCGGGTGAGTTGGTGATCGAGTTGTGATACATTAGAAAATGAACTTTCTATTTTACCGGAAGATTTTTGAGGTCAAGGAAAACAAATTTCAAGGAGAAAATTTTCAATTTTTCACCCTAAAATATTTTCCGATTTTTCAAGATGGCGGACATAAAAAATATTAAAATGAACATTCTACGTTACCGCGAGGTTTTTGAGGTCGAGAAAAACGAATTTTAGAAGGAAAATTTTCAATTTTTCACCCTAAAATATTTTCCGATTTTTCAAGATGGCGGACATAAAAAATATTAAAATGAACATTCTACGTTACCGCGAGGTTTTTGAGGTCGAGAAAAACGAACTTTAGAAGGAAAATTTTCAATTTTTCACCCTAAAATATTTTCCGATTTTTCAAGATGGTGGACATAAAAAATATTAAAATGAACATTCTACGTTACCGCGAGGTATTTGAGGTCGAGAAAAACGAAATTCAGAAGGAAACTTTTCAACTTTTCACCCTAAAATATTTTCCAATTTTTCAAGATGGCGCGGCGGTTATAAAAAATATTAAAACGAATATTAGAGGGAAAATTTTCAAATTTTCACCATAAAATATTTTTCGAGTTTTCAAGATGGCGGAAAATTTTCCTTTTAAAATTAGTTTTTTTCAATCTCAAAAATCCATCAGTAACGTAGAATTTTCAGTTTCATATTTTTTATGTCCGCCATATTGAAAAATTAAAAAATATTTTAGGGTGAAAAATTGAAAATTTTCTCTTTCAAATTCATTTTACTTGACCTCAAAAACCTTCCGGTAACGTAGAAATTTTATTTTCTAATGTATTACAACTCGCCCAACAACTCGCACAACAAGTCTCTCAACAAGTCTCTCGACTATTTACCCACCCTCTCTCTAATTTTCCATGATACTATGTGGCTTCCGTAAGTACTACATCCTAAAAAAAAAAAAAAAATTGGCATTTTTTATAATTTTTGGCGGCAAAAATTTTGAGAAAAAAATTTTCAAAAAATTAAGTATCAGGTCCAAAAAATTACTTTTATAGAGGTTCTTAGAACTAGAACTTCCATGGAAGCAAATTATGTACTACGTTCAAAGAAAAAAAAAAAAATTGGTGTTTTTTATATTTTTTTATGAAAAAAATTTTGGGAAAAAAATTTTCAAAAAATTAAGTATCAGATTCGAGATATCGAGTAAAAACCATACTTTTAAATATAAGTACTTTCGTGGAAATGAATGAGGTATTACATCCAAATTAAAAAAAAAAAAGTACCTCGAGCTTTTTTGGTGAAAAAAATTTTGAAAAAAAAGTTAGGTCTTAATGACGTTTTGGCTGTGAAATATCACCGGTTACAGTGCGACATACATTTTTTAAAAACCGGTTTTTTAGCTTCCTGAGGTCTCAAAACGTGCATATATGCCAAAATATCGAAAATCAAAATTTCACCTATCACAAAGGTTCCTCTATGAGGAACCAAAATTACTATAAACGAACTTTCTAAAACTAGTACTCTCATAGAAATGAATTAGGTACTAAATCCAGAAATAAAAAAAAATTTAATTTTTTTTGTATTTTTTCGTGAAAAAAATTTTGGGAATAAATTTTTCAAAAAATTAAGTATCAGATCCGAGATATCGAGTAAAAATCGTGCTTTCAAATATAAGTACTTTCATGGAAATAAATTAGGTATTACATCTAAATTAAAAAAAAAAAAAAGTACCTCGAGCTTTTTTGGTGAATAAATTTTTGAAAAAAAAATTAGGTCTTAACTCTATAATGTTTGTGAAATATCACCGATTACATACATACACACATACACAGACCTTTTTTAAAAACCGGTTTTATAGCTTCCTGGGGTCTCAAAACGTGCTTCTATGCCAAAAAATCAAAAATCGAAATTTGATCTATCAGAATGGTTCCTCAAGTACTTTAAGTAATCTTTTGTTTCTATCCTATCCTCCCCAATACATATTGGGATGATGGTCTCATTATGTTTACGGTTGAATAGGATAATCTCAGTTTTCATCGTCGCAAGATTTAGACCGTGGTCTTCCATCCAGTAGTTGACTCCGTGTATTGCCTGGTTCAGTTTCTCCTCGGCAGTTTGTACATCTTTTGCCTGGATAACTAGGACCAGATCGTCAGCATACCCATCGGTAAAAGTATCCTCCGGCATTGGGAGCCTAAGTACCTGATCGTACATGATGTTCCATAGATCCGGCCCGAGGACCGATCCTTGGACTGCTCTTGCAGTTAATCTCCTCAATCTTGTTCCTTGCGCAGTTTCAAATTTCATTTCTCGATCGCTCAGGTAACTGCTGATGATTCTTCACAGATATTTTGGCACCTGAAAGTTCCTTAGCCCCTCTATAAAATCGATCCATCTTGCTGAATTAAAGGCATTCTTTACATCTAGGGTCACAAGTAGCGTAATTTTTCTAGAGTAGTGATTGCCTGTATGTTCATTCTTAATGACATGGGTGATGCTGCTTATGGCATCGATAGTTGACTTACCTCGGCGGAACGCAGATTGTCGTGGAGAAAGGTCTTCTGCAGTTTCTACAGCCCTCAGTATCCGTGGTTGCAGCATCTTTTCATAATTTTCCCGGCTGTGTCCAGTAATCCTAGAGGACGCCAATAGTTTGGAACCATAGGGTCCCCTTTAGCTTTGCTGATTAGGACTAGTCTGGCTCTTTTCCAGAGGTTGCTGAAGACGCCCGCTCGTGCACAGGTATTGTACATACACAGAATAAGCTGTGGACACTCGCGTACGGCTATCTTCAGAATCTCAGTCAGTATTCCATCAGGCCCAGGTGCCTTTCCATTTTTGATCAAGTCTACTGCTGTTACAAGCTCCTCCACGGTAAATTCGGGGATATCCTCCAAGTCATCCTCCTCTAAGTCGTCCTCTTTCTCCCTCTCAGGGTGGGTAGGGAAAAGTCCGTCAACTATACGGCCAACCTCCTCTTCGTTCATAATGCCACTTGCGGAAAGAGCCCCAATTCTCTTGGTGACTATTTTGTAACCAAGACCCCATGGGTCATTGTCCACCTCATTACACAAAGCTACCTCGCATGCTCTCTTACTTCTCCTAACAGCCAGTCTCAGGCTTTTTTTAACCTGCTTATGCTCTGCCATAAGCTCGGCAGCATTCGATCTGGTCCTAGCACGTGTGGCTCTCCTTCTTGTGGTTAAGCTCGTAATTCTTAGACGGGCTATTACATCGTTACACCAGTAGGCTGGTGGTCTATATTCGCAGGTTCTTTTTTTGGGCATGGCTTTGTTACATGCCTTTTCCAACAAAGTCATGATTTCATTTGCTAATATCTCTGCGTCGTTAATATTTCCTGGCCTTATTGCTTTTCCCAGGATAGCAGTCTCTCCTCTTTTAAGCATGTTCACAAATATTTCGCGGTTTAGCCGCTTGATGTTCCATCTACAACATTTCCGTGCTTCGTCTCTTCGTATCTGTCGCCGTTCGTCATGTACCACAAAAGAGATATATTGGTGGTCACTCACTGAGAATTCCTCCAGAACTTGCCAGTCTATAATTCTAGCAGCTAAATCTTTTGTTGCAAGGGATATATTCGGGATGATCTCTCTGTAGCCAGGTATTCTGAAAGTTGTAGTGTTACCTACATTTATCACCGCTAAGTTGAGCCTGGCACACAGGTCAAGTATATCCTCTCCTCTGTCATCCATTTTGGGCATACGTTGAAATCGTCTCCTGTGACAATTTCGCCGGTCATGTACCTTACTGCATCTTCCAGACTGCTAAGTTTGGTCAGAGTGTCCTCTCTGGATTCATTTGGTGTTAAGTACACACTTATGTAAGTAACACTTTGCGTCTTAATCCAGACAAAACCTCTGCCGGAACTAACAATATATTAGGTTGTAAGAAATGTTCGTATAAAATAATTTTAAATTTCTTTTTCTTCTTTGTTAACAATTGTGAAATACAAAAATGTATAGTAATGTTCAAAAAACTACTCTAAAGTTAATTTTTATAACCTGCAATAATTTGATCAATTTTAAAGCTTAGCCATAAGTATCATTCAATATATAATTGAAAAAGCAAAGAATTTATATCTCCAGAATACCCAATCACATTATTACTTCAAAAAAATCACAGTTTTTCTTATTTAAAAAAAGAATCTTATCATTTGACTGACAATTAAACACATCCAGATGAAACCTAAATATAGAACCTCTTTTCTTGATCGTGATAGTAGGAACTTGATATATATTTTGCGGTTAGGTCATCATATTTAAGTTCTGAAGCAAGATATTCTGCAGCATCTTTAGATAATCCTAAGTTCCTGACAATGTTATTATTTTAGGTAATAATGAACATTCAAATGCAAGCTTTTGAAGGTGTAGAAAAAGCGATTTTAAAATTTTTGGCATTAACTCTGTTTCTATAGACCAAAAATATTCATTTAATTCTAGTTTAGATAATAAAAATGCCTTGGATACAATTAAAAATAATGAACAAGTTTTTAATAATCATAAATTTGATCGTGAAGTTTTTAATGATATTAGGTACAGTGTTATTTCTAGTATTAACAATCTTATAACAACAAAAACATTTACATGTAAAAATGACGCAAGTGTTCCTTATGTGCTTATATTTTGGCCTTTGTTATTAGCTTTAAAAATTTTTCACTGCTAAAGTTTTAAGATCTGAAAAACATTACGCAAGTTTTAAATATTTAAAAAATGTATATTATCTAAATTTGCTGTATTGAAAATTGCCAACTATTATCTAAAGTGAATTAGGCCTTAATTAAACCAACTTACAATTATCAAAAATTATTGGTAAAAACTTGCCAGGCCGCCAAGTAAAAAAAAGTTGAAAATTTAAATATTAATTTGCAAAATTTGCAAAATAAAGCAATTTTCATAATTAATTAACGGCCTGACAAGTTTTTTAAAATAATTATTGGTAATTGTAAGATGAATTAATTAAGAGTCAATTCGCTTCAGATAATAGTTGGCAATTTTCAATACAGCAAATTTAGATAATATACATTTTTTAAATATTTAAAACTTGCGTAAAGTTTTTCAGATCTTAAAACTTTAGCAGTGAAAAATTCTTACAGCTAATAACAAAAGCCAAAATTCAAGTACATATAGCAAACTTGCGTCATTTTTATATTTAAATGTTTTTGTTGTTGTAAGATCTCATTCATTTCTTTAAAGATATACATTTTTACACAGTCAAATTGGAGATTTTTCTTTAATATAAATCTACACTCTACCGTCAAAACGAGAAAATAAGTATTACAAAACCCAATATTTTGTATTTTCTCATTTACAAACGAGATTTTTAATAAATCTCGTTTATAAAATAGAAATGTCGCTGCCTTCTATTTGTAAACGAGAAATAATTAAATTTCTCGTTTTAAAATCCGATGCGTGTTAAATAAAAACTTCAAAACAAGAAAATGTAAAAAAAAACTCTTTTTCAAAAGAATATAATATTAAAAGCGCGAACAAGGGACGCAAATCACGATTAGCTGATGGGTAGCAGTGTTCGTTGCCGGCGTGCGAAACGTTAAGGTTATATTATATGTATATATAATTTTATTGATTAAATCAATTTATTTATTTATTTTGTATTTGAAAGTGATATAATAATTGTGTTATTATAATATAATAAGGTTATGTTATTAGTCTTAGAATGTATATTATTTTTAATGCGAACATTAAGAACATAGAGCCTTTTATATGATTGAAAGATAATTCTTAAAAATAATTATTTATCGAGTTAACAGTGGAATTTCCACTTTTTTAAAAAATAATGTTTTAAACATTTTATAATAACACAATTATTATATCATTTTCAAATACAAAATAAATAAATAAATTGCTCGTGATGTTGCGTCCCTTGTTCGCGCTTTTAATATTATATTCTTTTTTCTAAAAAGAGTTTTTTTACATTTTCTTGTTTTGAAGTTTTTATTTAAGACGCGTTGGATTTCAAAACGAGAAATTTAATTATTTCTCGTTTACAAATAGGAGGCGGCGCCATTTCTATTTTATAAACGAGATTTAATAAAAATCTCGTTTGTAAATGAGAAAATACAAAATATCGGGTTTTGTGATACTTATTTTCTCGTTTTGTCGGTAGAGTTTATGTACAATATCCCTTACTACTATTAATTGTTATTATTATTATAGTCTGTCTATTCGTATACTTCTCCTAGGCAGTCATCTTAAATTTATATACAATTTTTTTAAAAGTACTGCCGCTGGTCGAATCGAATCTCTCGAACTTCTCGAATAATAAACTTTCTCTTAAAAGACTACATTAGCGTGCCAGTCTGTGAAACGGAAGAGAAAATTTTCGTATATCTAGGTGTTGTTCAAACTTGCGTTCCGAGGCGACACGCCTCTGTAGATCATTTAAATAAAAATAAACATATCACGGTGTTAGAATAATGTTTTCAGGATGGTATTAATTTTACCAAAAAATATTTAAAAAACAATTAAATCCTCCTTTTTATAGCTCATGGCCAACACAAGTGGGCCCAAACCAGGGAAGCGTAGATTCCTGATATCCGTAGTAAACTCTGTTCTGCTTTACGGATTGGAAATTTGAGTGGCCACCCGAATCCAATAGTGCAGGCATAAGACCTGCTTTGTACAGTGGCAACTGGCACTCAGGATCGCCAGCGCATAACGCCCGGTATCAATATCGGTGATCCAGTTGGTAACTTGTGTTCTTCCTATTGATCTGCTAGCATTGGAGTGGACATCCATCTACGAAAGCGTAGAGGAGCACAAAGTGGCTTCCACCCGCGCACACTCCAAAGGTATGAATGAATGGCAGAGACGATGGGACGCACAGACTAATTCCGCATCTGGAGGCCTGAATGGGGCGATTACATGAGGTGGTAGATTTCTATCTCATCCAGGTCTTGCACTGTCAGGGTGAGGTAGATACCGTAGAGCCGTCATGGGTTTGTGCGCTACTCAGAGGTCGCCCGCACATCCCGACTTGCAGGCCAGAGCGAGTGGTCCCGGAAATGTTACGAAGTTCTGAAATATTACTTAATAATGAATTAATTTTTACTATAAGGAAATTTGTACACAAAAGGCTGCATAGTATTTATTAAGATTAAATATGCTTAAATTCAGTAGATCAGTTATAATTTTACAAATATTTGGAAAAAAAATATAATACAAAAATATGAACAAAGAACAAATAATTTATCTTTTATTTGTTTGGCTAAATTTGCAGCAAATTATGTCATGGTTTCTACTAAAAATAAATTGTATAAGAAAAATACCCAAAATTATTCTTTACAGAAATTATAAAATACGTATTGTATATAAATAAAAGCGAGAGGCTATAAATTTATTTTTTCCTTTTTGGAATGAAGAAATCGATTTATTAGATTCTAATAAATTTTTAGATATTTATAATGTTCACGAAAAAGTTATTCTAAAAATGATAAAAGTTTTCGAAAATAATATGGATTTAGAAAAAATTATTAATTTATGTGAAAATTATTATTTACATTTTGAAGAAGATAGTAATAAACATAATGAATATTTTTTTTATAATTTAAATAATGATATTAATTTAAATTCTATTTCACTTAATAAAAAAATTAATTCTCTAATAATAATGATAATATTTATTACCAGTAAAGTAATTATACATTGGTATGCAGCTTTCTGAGATAGAGTCTATATGTGGGTAAGCCAGGCATATAACATAAAAATACATTTAAAAAAAATTTACAATATAAGTCTTTAATTACAATATAGATTAAAATAAATATATAATTTTAATATAGTTAACGTCAAATACAAGATTAGATGAATTGATTTAATTCAAATTTATAATTAATTATATTTTAAAATAAAATTTGAGCCACTAAATAACAAAATTTACACCTATTAAGGAGATAAATGAGTCTATTGTTAAATAAAGAATGAAAAGTAGAAATTTTCCACAAATTTTTCCAATACTTTTGGGCCACTATGACACTTTTTGGACATTCTGACACTTTTGGGCCAATCTGACACTTTTGGGTCAATCTGAATGTTTTTGGCCACTCTGACATTTTTGGGCCATTCTGACACTTTTAGGCCAATCTGACACTTTTGCGGCGTGATTGGCAGTACCAATCTGCCAATCTGGTACTTTTGAGTATATTTAGCCATAAAAAATTGCTTTTCGAAAATAATATACCTGGAATTTATTACACGTTATTGTACTCATAAAAAAGGGATTTTTGTTGTTGTCTTTTTTATATTTTGAATTGTGTCACAATTATTATACATAAATAAATATTAAAAAGATAATATAAAAAAGATATTAGAAAAAACATATTAAAAATAATTAATTTAATTAAGTAAATTAATATTATTTACGAGCGGCAATTCTTTATTGCTATATAGTACAATTTGGCAAAACTCGTGTAAGATGAATATTTATTATTTTCAATAAAAAGCTGTCTAATAAATAGTCTTTAAAATACCGTAAACATATTGTCAACTTTTATGCTGCAATTTTCGCAATGAAAATACTTCTCCAAATATTATAAAGTTGTATTACATTGCCAACACTTCAACCACTGTTACGTGAACCATTTGGGTCAAAATGAACAAGGTACAACTTTCAGGCGAATATGAAACCATCATCACAAAATTTCAATCATTCTACGAGGGTTGGTGCGCAGGGGGCAGAGCCCCCTAGTATATATATATATATTAGGGTTGTTCACTAAAAAAAAAAAGTGCGCCAAAAATGTTCTTCCTGAAGTATGTTAAAGTTTAGGTGACAAAATGATCCCGTACCAATTTTCAGCTCATTTGAGAACGATTTAGGGGTCGCACAAATACAGGGTAGCTCTCAAGTGGTTGGCTAATACCTGCAATTAGTGCTTACCACAAAAATTTTTTTCAAAATACGTTTTCCATGCTTCCTCATATGTTTTCAACTCGAAAATGAGGTTCTCAGAGTCCGAAAATACCCTAATCACCCTTAAACACCGAAAACACCCCTTTTTTTACCAAAAATTTTTGGATTTTATAGCGAAAATCCTACATATTTGAAACATCTGGATTATAAATTACAATTGATGACTTAAAAATGTTGAAAAAATACCGAAAACTCCTTCCGCTATTTCGAACGCGCCTTCTTGGCCGAAAAACGCAGGGCTCAATTCTATAACAATGTTATAAGATAGGGTTTTTAGGCAATTTTCCAAATAACGCTGTCTTATTGCAATTATACCAAAATACTACCGTTTGGTCTCATTTTTTTCGTATAAGTTCTACCTTTCAAACGCCGTAAACCGCAATATTTCATCACCGATTTTCTCATCGCTATAGTTAGTAAATCAAATGTCCATTTTTGCCAAAAATGACCAAATTTAAAATTGCTGCTAAAATTGTAATTTTTGAAGAAAATAAGTCTTATAGGTCTCCAACAGTTTGAACTAGTCTCAAGTTTTGAAAAATTTTTCACTTGTCCATTTTGCTTTATACCTTTTCGAGATGTGACTCGACAAAGATAGTGATAAAATATGATTTTTTTTAAAAAAACCTTAAATTAAGACTCTTTTTTTAAATTATCATATCTGCTGAACAAACAATTGAAAAGGAAGGAGTAAAAATTTTTAAAACTTATAGCTTAATTGAAGTTTTTGAGACCTTTAAGACTCATATTCATCCAAAATTAAAATTTTTACAGTAATTTTAAAATTGGTCATTTTTGGCAAAAAATGGACATTTGATTTTCTAACTATAGCGGTAAGAGAATCGGTGATGAAAAATTGCGGTTTACGGCATTTGAAAGGTAGAACTTATACAAAAAAAATGAGACCAAAAGATAGTATTTTGGTAGAATTGCAATAAAACAACGTTATTTGGAAAATTGCCTAAAAACCCTATCTTATAACATTGTTATAGAATTGAGCCCTGCGTTTCTCGGCCAAGAAGGCGCGTTGGAATAAACGGAAGGAGTTTTCGGTATTTTTTCAACATTTTTAAGTCATCAATTGTAATTTATAATCCAGATGTTTCGAATGTATACTATTTTCGCTATAAAATCCAAAAATTTTTGGTAAAAAAAGGGGTGTTTTCGGTGTTTAAGGGTAATTAAGGTATTTTCGGACTCTGAGGACCTCATTTTTGAGTTAAGCGACACCGAAAACATATTAGGAAGCATAGAAAACGTATTTTGAAAAAAATTTTTGTGGTTCGCACTAATTGTTGGTATTAGCTAACCACTTGAGAGCTACCCTGGGTTTGTGCGACCCCTGAATTGTTCTCAAATGAGCCGAAAATTGGTACGGGATCATTTTGTTACCTAAACTTCAACATACTTCAGGAAGAACATTTTTGGCACACTTTTTTTTTTTAGTGAACAACCCTAATATATATATAGTGATTAATTAAAAAAAAATAAAAAAATAATTTTGAAATTATAGTTTGTGCTTGAAAGATAATTTTTGCTTTTTGGCATGTACTAATTGTACTTTCTTTGTTTTTGAGTCCATAATTTCATAATTATTATCAGACAGTTTTATTATTAAATTTAATGTTAAAATTTAACATTAAATTTAACGCTGAACTTAACGTAAAAAAAGCACCCCACATAGCAACCAAAGTTTTAGAATTTTAACTTTAAAATTTAACGTAAAAAAAAGTATCCCACATAGCAACCAAAGTTTTAGAATGTGGATTTCGTTCTTTGTTGCTATTTCCATCTCTGTCAGAACATTAGGCCAAAAAATTAGAAAAAATAAGGATTACATAAGAAAACAGAAAGAAGAACGTTTATTCAACATTACAAACAACTATCACAATTATGTTGAAAAAAATAAAATTAGGTCTTACTTGAGAAATATAGGGAACAATTTACGTTTTTAATGTAAATTCATATCAGTAAAATATATTTTTAGAAAAAAACGATTTTTTTTTTGGGAAAAATGTACTTTGGGAAAAAAGGACTTTGGAAAAAAAAATCATTGGGAAAAACAGATTTGAAAAACTAGGCTCTTACCAGGAAAAAAGTAAGGTTGGCGTAAGTCGAATAAATAAAAAAAAAAATAAACAAAAAAGAAAAAAAAATGTAACAATGAAAAAAAGAAATATGTATGAATGAGAAAAAAAATTTCTTTTTTTTTGGGTACAAGAATATATGGGAAGATTTAAATGAAGCGTATACGACTTGTATGTTCGATTCTTCAAAACTGCCCCAAAGTGTTTTTTTCTGTAAGTACTACTAAAAATAAGTCACCATTCCAATTTTTAGCAAAAGCAAAATCCCAGAGCAAAATCTCGATTTTTGGCAGCCATTTTTGTGTTTTGGACTTTTACAAAAAAAGTAAGAAAAATGAGGGATAATTTTTTTTATTTTTTATGTTAAAAACTATCATTAACATGAAAAATTTAAGAGCTTTTATGTTAAAACAGCAAAATAATAAAGAATTTTCTAATTAATTTTGAATAATTATTAGTATAATTTACATAATAAAAAAATTCCTTAAAGAAATAAGATATTTTACTTTCAATTTGAAATTTCGCTGCTTTAACATAAACGCTCCTAAAAACATGAAAAGTTATATTCTTATATGTAAAATTTCCCGCGAAATTTAAATTTTTGGTCAGATTTTTGATTGGTCACGTGATTTGGCGGGAAATTGATCTTTTGAAAGCTTCTTTTTTTTTATCCAGAGATTCCAAAAAGCAACGTCCCATCCAAATTTTTTTTTCGCTATAAAATATAAAGTTCAAGAAAAAATTTAAGGGTCAGTTAAAATCCGACTTTTTTGAAAAAACCTAATTTTCAGAAAATGTTAACAAAAAATTGAAAATCCAAGAAGAGGGAAACATTGCCAAGACTTTGGTGGATTCAAAACTGTGGGTTTTGATCTTTTTATAGTATGTTTGCTTGGAGAATTTTTTCTTTGAAAATATATCTTTAAAGATTTTAACCTGCACTGCCCCTTAATCCTGGTTTTATGTGATAATAGGCATTTGAGAAATCGAATTTTGAAAAAAAAACAGCTTAATTTATCGATTTCTCGTGCATGTGCTACTCAAAAAAAATTTTGATCCTAGAATCTGATAGCCAGGGAAATTTCCTATTTGGACCTAAGAGAAAAAAATTTTTCATGTTAAATTATCCATCATTTTTCTTACTTTTTTTGAAAAAGTCCAAAACACAAAAATGGCTGCCCAAAATCGAGATTTTGCTCTGGGAGGCTAAACATTGGACTGGTGACTTATTTTTAAGTACTTTCAGAAAAACACAAGTTGTACTTTGTACAGCTGGGTGGTCATGGAAATCAGCGGGTATTCTGAAGACTCACAAACGCTCCATGAGTGATTCAAGATTCACATATTTCCTACGTAAAAAAAAATAATTAGCAAAAAAAGCGAGCAAACATGGTTATAATAGTGAGAAAAATAAACATGATAATAATTGTATACAGTGGCAATAAATTTCAAATTTTTCTAAATTAAAGATATTGTGTAGTACTTCTTAATATTTCCTATTGGATTTCACAACATTTAATAAATAGATTCTTTTCAGAATAGAGATATTACCTCTATCTTTAAAAAATAAGTCAAATGTCCAAAACTACAATCCTTGTATGCTGTTGTGCACATTAAAATAAAATGCATGTCCAAAACCACATTTTTAAGTATATTCATGATTCTTCTGAGACATCTAAATTAAGCTCATGAAAGAGAAAGAAAATAATTATTTTTGTTATAAATTTAATGTTTCATATACAAATTATATTTAAAGCAGTATATACTTCAGTCAATATATGGAGGGGGGGAAGGTAAGTATTCTTTCCATCAACTACCAGATTTGGTCTACTATAGGTTGTTTGGGTCGCTGAATACGAATTTTTATGATTTTTATGTCTTTTCTATGAGAAATGTGCGGTAAACTCGTAACGGAGTATTTTTTATGTATTCGAATTTTAGGTGGTCCAATTTGGTCTACAAGTGTTTTTTGGGACGCTGATCAAGAATATTGAGCATTTTTCTATTAAAAGTTAATATTTCACCCCTCCATTAGCAAAAAATACCCCTAAAAATGTTTAAAGCTATTTTTTACTTTAAGTGTTCAGATTCGGTTCAAATAGATTTTCTGGGTCGGTGAACAAGAATTTTGGGGAAGTTTTTGTTAAATATTAATTTCTCACCCTTATATTAAAGATCGCAATCTATTAGTTTTGCTATCGCAATTTTGTGGAAATAGATCAAACATATATTTTAAAATATGAAATAATCAAAAGCAATCTAAAGTTGTACATAAAACAGTTTTTAGTCTCGAAAAATTTATCTACCCAAAACTAAATAAAATTATTGCCTTCTTGTATGCCTTCGTTGGCTGAGACACGAAGAAATAATATACTAGATACTTCAATTTTGGAACGGGACTTTTTTATGTTTTCGTAAATTCTCAAAAAAATCGTAATTAACTGATAAACTTGAAATTTTTTTGTAATCTGAAAAGTTGTTATAGGATTTAGAATTGTTTTTTACGTGTCCATCTAAATTTTCAAGCAAATCGGTTAGATGTTTCCAGAGTTACATATATTTATTAGCATAAAATTTGGATTGCAAATTTATATCCTATCCTATCTATATCTATATCCTACATATATATAAATTTTTACTTATGTATGTTTGTATGTCCGAACGTGATAAAGGAGAACACTTTAAAAGCTATAGACATCGGATTTACGGCAAAAAACGGCAAAAATTACGGGTAAAAACATAGGCTAGGTTTTATTTTGATATAACGGCAAAAAATTTTTATGTTGAAAAAACTGGATTTCCAAGAAAAAAATTTTTATCAAATTTAAAAAAAAAAAACCAAAAAAATTGAAAACCGAGGAAAATTTTTTTTATCAAAAAGTATTTTATTCGATTCAGGTATATTTTTTACGTATCCACCTAAATCTTCAAGATAATCGGTTCGATCTTTCAAAAGTTACTATAGTTTTTCGATAATTATAAAAGTTTAGGACTAATATTATATATATTTCTACTTTTTATCAGCCACAGATGTAGTAACTGAATATAATAACTAAAAAAGCTTGAACAGCTATTATCAGACAGAACCCTAGAATGGGTATTCGAGGGAAACAGCGACTACTTGTGGATCCTATGGAAGGGTAGCTAAACTTTGTATTGCTCATCACTAATTATCTGTCTGGGTTCATATGCCCGTAATTTTTATGATTTAGTAAATTTTAAATAATACTTCGGGTAAAAAAAGGTTATTTTACAAAATATTGAGTTACCTAAAACAACATATTTTTGGAAAAATAAAGCTGCAGGGGTCCAGGGGGCTCAAAACACGTGACTCAAGATTATTAAGAATTCATAAGGTGTGCATTTTATTTTTCGTGATTGAACATTCATTAAAAATAAACAATTTCTTTTTTAAATTAAAATTGATCATTAAAAAAGTGGAAGAAAAAGAAAATTTTTTACTTTTTGCAAATGTGATGAAGAAGATACAATAAAAAAGAAAAATCAGCAAAGTGCAAGATACAGATAAAAAATAAAAAATTATTCATGTTTGGTGATTTTTCTTAACTAAAAATTGGAAAACTTTTTTTGTGTTAAAAAAAAAAAAAAATAATTATCTTGAACGTCATTTGGCGGCGCCCAAAAAAAACGTGCTCAGCTGGAAAAATTTTTCTTTTTCACGTAATTTGGCGGCGTGGTGAATTTTGAAAAGGAGAAAGAGGAGAAAAAATTTTTTGCAAAAATATAGATTAATTTCTCTTTTACGTCATTTGGTGGCGTAGTGGATTTATTTAAAGAAGAAAAATATTTATTTAAGAGTATGCAAAAAAAACTCTTTTGGCGGGTGTTGACTCACCATCATGGCGTATTCATTATCAATTAGTTGGAAAAGAACAAATAGTGAAGAAACCAAAAATTTTTTTCATTGGTCGATAATTTCTTTCCGGATATTCTGACGTCAGTATCCAAGCATTTCATTGGTTCAAAATATTGCGCAGTATGTTGGTTCTGGTTTAAAATTATCCATGGCAAAGCGCATCAAGATTTTTAGCAACATGATGTAACGTCAACAAATAGAGGGGAGTTACCAGACGAAAATTTATTTTTCTCAAAAAAAAGATAAGTAACCGTGTTTCTTCTGCTATTTTAGTTAACCGATAATTATTTAATTGTAAAATTGTTTGTTGTCCTTTCATTTGTTTTATTAATTTGAAAATGAGAATTTTTTCTATATTTAGAATTTTTTCTCTCTTTGTTCGTTATATTTAAACTAATACTACTATCAAAAAAAAGAACATGGTATAAGAGGCAGTACGAATGTTTTCAATGTTTGTTTTTCATGCTAATTATTTAGAATTTTTTTTTTTTTATTAAATATTAAAATTACTTTGATTATTTTAAATTATACAATTATTTATTTTTCAAAAGATGTATCTTTAGTATTATAATAAAATTTGATTGATTATTTTCTTTTTTTATAACTTATCTTTTGAAAATTGAATTAAATTGGTTTCTCATATTTTGAAAATTAAAATCAAATCATTA
Organism: Anagrus nilaparvatae; assembly: GCA_022575985.1. Taxonomy (NCBI): domain Eukaryota; kingdom Metazoa; phylum Arthropoda; class Insecta; order Hymenoptera; family Mymaridae; genus Anagrus; species Anagrus nilaparvatae. The sequence continues at coordinate 4,516,059 of JAKSXM010000237.1, read as the reverse complement.
AAATAAAATGTGTTTAGTTTAGTATTGTTTATTTTATTCAATTTACTAATTATTTATTTTTTTAAATATAGAGAATTTTGGAGCAAAGTTGGTTGCTGCCTTGGTTTTTGGATGGAACTACACGGCTGGACTGCATCGGGCTTTGTAAACCCTAATGGAACTTATTTTGAGCGATGTGGATGCTTATATTAGTGCAGACCAGAAGGTATTCATGTATCATTGGATCTTTTTTTCTTTTTTTGTTAATTCTAAGTATTAAAATTTTGATAAATAATATTGATATTTTTTAGACATTTTGATTTAAAAAAAAAATTTATGATTATTATTATTAAAATTTAGTATTATTATCTACACTTGTAGAATTTTGTAGATTATGGTGGTTTTAACTTAAATTAAACAAAATAAAATGTAAATTATAAATCTTTTAGAAAAATATATTTGGATCTATCAAGGTGGGTGGTAATATATTAATTTAGTAAATTTTTGAATAGCTTTCAATTGTAGTAAATCATGTGATATTATGCCTTGACTTTGATAGAAAAGAAAAATGTTAACATCTGTATTTTTTGGTAGTATTAATTGATCACATATATGATGATTTTGGGGATGTGTATTATCCTTCCTTAGGTATCTTGTTAATAATTTATTGACAAATATTTTAAAGCTAAAATAATATTATTTTGAAATTAGTTATTAAAAGTTTTTAATAAAAATTTTATAGATTAAACAAATATAAATATTTGTTATGTTCCAAATGTTTAAGAGTTTTTAATAAAAATTCTTATTATAAATAATAATAATGATCAAGAGGAACAATTTAGTTTTAAAATATTTTTATTTCATCAACATTTCAGGGGTTTGTACCCCCTTCTTCAGGATCTACAAAAATTTAACAATGTTACAAAAACACATACATAATTTTTATATATATAAATTTAACTTACATAAGAGTAAATAATTTGATTAAATGATAATCATTTTAAGAAGATGTGGAATTTTTAGCGTAACCAAACTGTAAAAACGTTTTATTTATATTTAAAAAGTTTTTTACAAATCATTTTTAAGCACATATTAATAAATAAGAAACTCACTGCACATAATATATTTTAGTCGTATTTAGGTGTGAAATTAGTTATTAAAATATAGAATTTTCGTTCTTATAAATATTTGGCTAAAAATATACTATTTTTTAGTAATTCATTCTATATTTTATTTTTGGTCTTTTTTTAATGTAATATTGTTTTATAATTATTCATTAGATATAGAATTTTGGTTCTTATAAATATTTGGCTAAAAATAAACTATTTTAGTCATTCATTCTATATTCAAATTTTTGGTTTTTTAGGTACTTGGCTCAAATAAAATTAATTCCTTTGCAGATAGCTTTTGACAAAATATTTAATTTTTTGGACTTTTAGCTCACTGGAGTAAAGTATTAGTATTAGTAAAGTATTGAAAAATATTTTTCTTTTTTTGGTTGGGGAGGGATAAGTGGATATTACAATTTCATCATAAAATGTTGATTTATTAATTAATGTTTACTTAGTAAAAGCTCCAATGGTATATAATGTTGCCATATAATGCCATATAATGTTGATTTATTAATTAATGTTTACTTAGTAAAAGCTCCAATGGTATCATGTGATACTTATGGTGGATTAGTTATATTATAGGCATTGGAGTTTATGGAAGTCTTGGTGGTTTGGTATTTTGTGGTTGGATTCGAGACCGGGTCATCAACTCAATTGGATTAGATGTTTTTTAAATAAAATCTTTGTAAAGAATTATGGAAATTCTGTTTATGTAAACTATTGTTTATATTATTTATAAAATATTTATGTATGTTGTATTTGAAATACTATAAATTATATTGTATTGAATTACATGATAACTTTTATTTTAAAAATTGTAAAAATTTATTGGTTTTGATAGAAAAATTTGTTATATGTAATTATCCTTTTTAAATCATTTATTATCTTTTTTATAAAAATATGTATAACTATAATTTAGATTGCCTAATGGCTTTATATAGATTTTGACTTTTTTATAGTATAAAATATTGTAATGCATCATTTCTTTTCACCACATATTTGGACTTGTAATCTTTTTTTTTAACATTAAAATATTAATTTGTTGATACATTTTAAATTCTTTAAAATGTGGTGGGTGGAAATGTTGTGAAAATGTATATATGTAAATATTTGTGTATATGCATTTTTAATTTTTAAAAAGTTGTTCTTTATTTGATGTTAGACGTTTCACTTATCTCCAATTATAAGCTTTATTATTAATAAATATAAAAATTTTTTAAAAATTAGCATATAAAAATTTTATATAATGCGCGTAAATTGTTTCATAAATGTACCTGTATTATTTTATATATGTATTCTTAAACATTAATATTGCATGTTTTGTAAATATCTGTATATTGTTCTAAGTTAAAAAAATTGCACTGCTATTACATAAAATTATATACATAAAAGTACTGTCAAAATTAATTAATATGTTAAAAATGTTTTATTTTAATTTTATTTTTAGTCCAGTACTGGTAGATTATAAATAATCATTCGATATATATAAAATTTCTTTTTATTATATGACTCATTCAAAGATGAAAATTTTGATGATGATAATGAATCCAGAATTATTATATTTTCAATACATCCAAATTCGCAATGGCTCAGTCGATCCAAAGAATAACTTTTAAATGATACATAAAAAATGTCACTATCAATTTTTGTTCAACTGTTCTCTATTTTAGGTTCAGAAATTTGAATAACTCCCTTTCATATGTATATGTTTTTCTTAGAAATAAACTAGAAATCAACTATTCAAAAAAATTGCAAATAGTTATTTGTAGGATAAAGAAATTTTTAACGTTTGGCGATTACCGGAAATAATTATGACCATCTTTGAATATCATATGTTGGTAAAAGCGTAGTTTTAATTTCCATATAAGATTAAATATCGATATAAAATATTGTATCTTGAGACGGTACGAAAGGGGGCCCAGGGTACCTTCGATTCTTTTCTATAATAATATAGACCAGATCTATTAGGATGGGTATTTGGTAACACAATAACTAGACTTGATTTTACAGAATAAAAATAAAGTAGAGTTTTTATTTATGAAAATATATGGCTTGTTCTATAATAGTTATTTGTTAAGTAATAATTGACTTTATAAAAATTTATATTATAATCAGGCAATAATTATATGATTATTCATATGATTAGAAGCGCATGCGTCGCCTTGTTTTAAGTGTGTGTGTACGTGATCTTTGATCACGGAAGCACAGCTGATAAATTTCTAATAAATGTGAGTTGGGGTTAGGTTATGAGAGGGTATGATTATAATAAAAAATATATTTATCATTTAAATTACATATTGGCGGGGTGCCTATCATACCGTCTCAATCTAGATATAAGAATCTGCAGGAATAATGTTGAAGCTTACATTAAATTACATTTTGGAAATATTTATTTTGGTTCCTCATAGAGGAACCTTTGTGATAGATGAAATTTTGATTTTTTGGCATATAAGCACGTTTTGGGACCTCAGGAAGCTAAAAAACCGGTTTTTAAAAAAAGTATGTATGTGTGTGTGTGTGTGTGTGTGTGTGTGTGTGTGTGTGTGTGTGTGTGTATGTATGTAACCGGTGAAATTTCACAACCATTATGGAATTAAGACCTAATTTTTTTTTCAAAAATTTTTTCATCAAAAAATCTCAAACTACTTTTTTTTTTTTTAATTTGGATGTAATACCTCATTTATTTCCATGAAAGTACTTATATTTGAAAGTACGATTTTTACTCGATATCTCGAATCTGATAACTAATTTTTTGAAAATTTTTTTCCCAAAATTTTTTTCATAAAAAAATACAAAAAATACCAATTTTTTTTTTCTTTACGGACGCAGTACTTAATTTATTTCTGTGGAAGTACTAGTTTTAGAAATATCGTTTATAGCATTTTTTTGGATCTGATACTTAATTTTTTTTAAATTTTTTTCTCAAAATTTTTGTTGCCAAAAAATACAAAAAATGCCAAAATTTTTTTTTTTTTTAGGACGTAATACTTAATTTTTTTCTATGAAAGTACGAATATCTGAAAATATTGTAACCGGTGATATTTCACAACCATTATGGAATTAAGACCTAATTTTTTTTTCCAAAATTTTTTCATCAAAAAATCTCAAACTACTTTTTTTTTTTTTTTAATTTGGATGTAATACCTAATTTATTTCCATGAAAGTACTTATATTTGAAAGTACGATTTTTACTCGATATCTCGAATCTGATAACTAATTTTTTGAAAATTTTTTTCTCAAAATTTTTTTCAAAAAAAAAAATACAAAAAAAACTTAATTTTTTTTTATTTTTGGATGTAGTACCTAATTGATTTCTATGAGAGTACTAGTTTTAGAAATATCGTTTATAGTAATTTTTTGGACCTGAAACTTAATTTTTTCCAAAATTTTTTTCTCAAAATTAAAAAATCAAAAAAATTAAAAAATCTGTAATATTTTTTTTTTTTTTTAGTGTAATACTACCTTTAATTTCATGAAAGTACTAATATTTGAAAATTTTGCAATCGGTGGTATTTAACAACCATTATGGAATTAAGATCTAATTTTTTTTTCAAAAATTTTTTCATCAAGAGATTTCAAAATACTTTTTTTTTTTTTTAATTTAGGTGTAATATCTCATTTATTTCCATAAAAGTACTTATATTTGAAAGTATGGTTTTTACTCGATATCTCAAATCTGATAATTAATTTTTTGAAAATTTTTTTCCCAAAATTTTTTTCACAAAAAAATACAAAGAATACCAAATTTTTTTTTTGTTCGGACGTAGTACCTAATTAATTTCTATGAGAGTAATAGTTTTAGAAAACTTATTCATAGTAATTTTTTGGATCTGATACCGAATTTTTTCAAAATTTTTTTCTCAATATTAATAAAACATAAAAATTAAAAAATCTGTAATAGTTTTTTTTTTTAAGTGTAATACCTAGTTTATTGAAAATTTTTTTCTAAAAATTTGTTAAATAAAAAACATTAAATCACAGCAACATTTTTTTTCTTATAAAGTACGGTATTTAACTTTTTTTTTATGAAATACTGATATCTCAAATTATAATTTTTATTAGATAAAATAGACCATTATAAATATTTTGCTATTGTTAATGAGGAACCATAGTGCCAATCACTTGGCAGCGTTTTTTTAAATGTTTGCAATGGAAAAAAAAGGTTTTGAGTGCTTTATACATGATCCTATAAAATTTATTTTGAGAAAATTGTTTAAGAACTATTGACCTGCAATCTAACAAAAATTATTAAAATTTAATTTTGATAAATTATTGTTTGTCGAGTTAAAAAAAAAACTTTCAAACAAAAATTTTAAGTAAAATAAAAAATAATTAAAAATGTTAGTCGATCGACTCAGTAGCAAGCGACGGCTTGCGTGTCTACTCTCTCTCTCTCTCTCTTTCTTATTTATTCATATATATTTTGTATTATTTAATAAATACATAATTTTTCTAAGAATTCTAGACTTTTGATCTATCTTTGCTTTTTTTGTTTTTTACTATTTTTATTTTTATTTTTATTTTCGGTATCTATTTTTTTATGTTCTTTTTTTTCTCATTGAATTTGACTATTAATTTAACAATATGTTTACTTTTTTCTACACGGATAAAAATTCAGTTGACTACCGCGCCAAAAGAATAGCTTGCGGTGCGACCAGTAAAATATGGAGTACTGGTGTTTTTATCAATTTAACTACTAAAAAAAATTCTCAGTCACTTCATTACTCTTTTTCGCGTATCACACTTGGCTGTATAATTTGATAAGATATCAACAAAATATGCACAGTTATTAAATATTTATTTATAAAGGGTCGTTTTACCTAAACTTTTTTTTGATAATCGATTTTTATTAACTAGTTTATATATGTCTCAAGAGTATGTAAAAAAAATTATTTTAAATCCTCCCCGCTAAGTATATTTTTTTGCCTGTTTTTGCGCACCATCAAACGTGCTTTTTATCAAATTTGACGGTATATGGCTCTATTATACTCTTAGATTTCTTCTATTTTTAAATAGATAGAAATTATCAGCAAATTTTGCTAATATTCGCGATTGTTTACGACGCCAAATTTAGCCGTGCCAAAATAGTAAAAAATAGTAAATCAGCCCAGCAGCAGGGGTAAAATCAGCTACAGATTTAGTATTACATCACTTATAACTTATGTTATACTTATAACCTATATTATACTTATAAGTATACTTAAATATACAAAAAAAATTTTTTCTTAAATTTCTACGAAAAAAAAGATTTTATTCGTATTCAGAAAACTATGTTTTCACATCTTCTAATTAAGATTTCTTTAAGACTACTCGACCGATTTTAGTTTAATTAAAACAAGCTGATTGGCCTCGCTTCGCTCGGCAGAATGTGACAGTAATTTTGAACATTTAACTATCACACTATCCGTTGATGTCTAAAAATAAAAAATATTGCTGCGCGAAATTAAAATAATTTTTGTTTTTCATTTAAAAATTGTTTAAAAAAATATTTTAATTATAAAATCCTATCCTATATATATATATCTTAATATCTTAATATCTTACTAGTCTTATCTTATCTTATTTTATCTTATCTTACCTTACCTTACCTTATCTTACCTTATCGTATCTTATCTTATCTTATCTTATCTTATCTTATCTCATCTTACTACTATATATATTTGAAAATTTATTTGTGTGTCTGTGTGTGTGTATTATCATCAGGATCAAACCAGTGAACGAAATTTAATAAAACTGGTGTCAAATTAAAGAAAAAAAGTCTGCGGGTGACATAGGCCATAGCTTTGCAACGCAGCTATCATACTTTTGGAGATATTCAATTTTTAGTATTTTTGAACTTAATAAAATTTTTAAAAATTTTTAACAAAAATTGAAATATCTTTAGAATATCGAAAAATTTTACAGTCACACTTTGTAGTATTCGATTTAGCACCAATTCTTACGTATTCTCCTAAATTTTTATTTAAAATAAAATTTTACGGCCGCAATTGGTATTACTCGATTCGGCACTAATTTATACGTACTCAGATAAATTTGCATAAAAAAAGGACATTTCAATAAAAATTTGTAAATAATTTCTGTGATTGGCGGCCTTAAATTCACTAGATCAAAAAATACCGAAAAAATTGGATATCCAGTTAATAACAAAAAGTTTAAATTATGAAATTACTAGCCGACTAACATGATTCGTAACAGGTCTTGAAGTCTCTATATTTATATAGTACCAAAACAGTACACGAGATACTAATACTAAAATGCTAGATTCTGTTCGTTCGGGAGAAACACATTGATTCCATAAGAAAAAAATTATCTTTAGGATTACAATACCTTTTTAATTATGTTTCTGTAATTAATAATAATAACTTTACTGGGGACAGAACTAGGCTCCTCTGAAAACTCTGAATGTGTTTGCATACTTATAAATTTACAGTGAAACCTGGTTTTCTTAAGCAACAAAAACAGAAGTAAATGCAATACAGGGGGGGCGGAGCCCCCACTCCAGCTTTTGCTAGTACTATATATATCTGAAAATTTATTTGTCTGTTTGTTTGTTTGTTTGTTTGTTTGTACCCTAATGACTCAAGAACCACCAAACCAATTGGTATAAACCGGTGTCAAAATAAAGAAAAAAAGTCTGCGGGTGACATAGGCTATAGATTTTTTGCTCAGCTATTTGAGATATTTAATTTTTAGTGTTTTTTAACTTGATAAAATTTTTTAAAATTTTTAACAAAATTTGATATATCTCGAGACTATCGAAAAATTTTTTATCACACTTTGCAGTATTCGATTCGGCACTAATTTTTACTTATTCTCTGAAATTTTTATGCAAAACGGAGGTATCTTTAAAATTTTATCAAATATTTTTGAAGCTGGTAAAAAAAATTTTTTTCATTTTTTTATTTTTTATGGTATTTTTAATAATTTATTTATGTATCTATGTGTCTATGTGTTTTATCATGAGGCTCAAATCAATGAAAGAAATTACATAAAACCATTGTCAAAATAAAGTTAAAATAAAAAAATTTTTACTATTTTTGAAAAAAAAATTAATTTTCTGAAAATTTGGTTAAAAAGTGAAATATCTGAAAAATATGATAAAATTTTAATGTCGCAATTGGTATTATTTGATTCAGTCAATTCTAGAACCATCTATATGTACATATACGAATACTATATACTATATATATTTAAACATTTATTTGTCTGCCTGTCTGTCTGTAATAATAACGCTGCTCTAATCACTACGCAATAGTTTGAATGTGTTGGCATAATTATAAATTTGCAGTGAAAAATGATTTTTTAAAGCAACAGAAACAGAAAGAAATGTGACACAGGGGGGGGGGGCGGAGCTATCCCCCCTACCCCCTATCATCTATGCTAGTATATTATCTCTATATATTATAAAGTTATAACCGCTGCCGCCGCTGCCGCCGCTGTCGAATGGCACCTTTGGGCCATCTGACACTTTTGGGCCACACAATATGGTACTTTTGGGCCAGTCTGACACTTTTGGGCCATTCTGACACTTTTGGGCCAATCTGCATCATTTCCATTTTCTTATTTATTGACAATTTTGGGCTAATTTGATACTTTCGGGCCAATAAGATACTACTGGGCAAAACCAGCTCTTGTGGGTCTAAGTGATTTTATTTTTTTTTATTTTTAAGCCGATAAATCAATTAATTATAAACCTATTAACGAATTTTAAAATAAAAGAAAAACATTATAATCAATATTTTTAATTGAAAGTAATTATTAAAATTGTATTTAAAATTTTACATTTTTTGTTCTCATGACTAACCCACTTTTTCAATCACTCAACGGGGGTTGGCGCGCGAAGCGCGCAGGGGGCGGAGCCCCCTAGTATATATATATATATATATAGTATATATATATATATTTAATATATATATTTAATATATATATATATATATATATATATTAAAATGAAATAATCGAAAAAATTGTTTATTTCTAATATTATTCAGCACTAATTTATGAAGAGCTGTATGGACGAAAATACATGAAAGTTGTTTTAAATTAATCTTTTAAGAAATATCCCCAGCCGTTTTTTTAATTTTTAAAAAATATTCAAAAGATTTTGAGATATCAAACTCAGAAGTTAGTAGTCGAAAACGTCAAAAAATTTAATTTTTTTTCACTAAAACTGATTTTTCTCAAGATCTAAGAGGTGTTTGGAGACGAACTTAAGTTCAGATTAATCCTTGGAGAAAATGCTATCAATGCCTCTTTAATTTTTTTAATTTGATCTCTCGGTCCTGAGTTACAACATTTTGAAGCTAAGATGTTTTTTAAAAACTCTAAAACTTGTCATCCTTGCCACATGATAACTTAAAATGGATTGTATCAAAATGTAAAAACCAAATTGCTTTGTATTTATTAAGCACTTTTCTAAAACCACTTTTTTTTGTTTTTTATTTAATGCATTCATTAAAGAGAAATAGCAAAAAAATGACTTACAGTCAAAATTTTTGAATTTTAGGGTTTTTCATGTTTAAGACAGCGGATATCCAATTTCTTATTTGGTGAAATTTCTCGAATTTTTTCATATATAAAACACCCGACAATATACATTGAAATATTTGAAAGATTTTCATGTTGTAGACATGAAATGTTGTAATTTCAATTAATTTTATGCAATAATAGCATTGAAATATTAGTATTGAATTTAGCAGATTATTCCCCACTCAAATGTTTTCAAATACTGTCCTGTTTTATAGAAATGTTGCAATTTCAATTATTTTTATGCAATTATAGCATTGAAATTTTAGTATTGAATTTAGTAAAATATACCCCACTGAAATGTTTTCGAATACGGTCCTCTTTTATAGAAATTTTGTAATTTCAAATATTTTGATACAATCGTAGCATTGAAATATTAGTATTGAATTTAGCAAAATATACCCCACTTAAATGTTTTCAAATATTGACCTCTTTTATAAAAATTTTGTAATGTAAAATATTTTTAAGCAATGATAGCATTGAAATATTAGTATTGAATTTAGCAGAATATTCCCCACTTAAATGTTTTTAAATATTGACCTCTTTTATAGAAATTTTGTAATTTCAATTATTTTAATGCAATGATAGCATTGAAATATTAGTATTGAATTTAGCAGAATATTCCCCACTTAAATGTTCTCAAATACTGTCTTTTTTTATAGAAATTTTGTAATTACAATTGTTTTTATGCAATAATAGCATTGAATTATTAGTATTGAATTTAGTAAAATATACCCCACTTAAGGACGCTCTGGCCAATGAATTCCCCAAATAAGGCATATACTGGTTATTAGAGGAAAGTCTCAGGAATCGAATGGTATGGACCTTATAGTCGATAGTCGTGCATAACTTTGAGATATAAAGGTCCAAAGATAAGTAAATATTACATTAGACTTATGGGAAGAATTCAGGAAGTTGATTATTTTTACCATCAAATCGCGAATTCCCGAATGCAGATAGTGATAAATTGAATATTCAAAGCTTAAAGAATTTATTGGTACTTTCCAAATATGAGGTATACGTGGGAAATTTCGTGTAATTAAACGAAAAAAATTTGATAACGCAGTTTTAGCAGCAAGGACGCCATATTGTTTGTTTACTGTACAAAGCGCGCGCACTAAGGTTATAGTAAATAAAAACACAATTTTAATATTATTCTTTATTCGTAATTTCATATTTATTAATTAAGTAATAATAATTATTTTAAAATAAATTTTTTTCCATAAAATAATTTGTAAACTGCATTTAATAAGAAATACTAATATATAGTTAATAAATATATACACGGGAGTTTAAATTTGAGTTTTGAATTTGTTCTTTTTGCAGAAGTACTGCGTGATTAAAAAGTAATAACGCATTAAATGTAAATTAGTAAAATTAAGAGATATTTACCATTAAATTAGTAAATATTATTAAAAAATTAATTTTTTGAATTTATAAAGTATTATTTGTATCATTTAAATATTTAAATGTGTATTTTTTTTTTACCACTCAACGACTTGGGATTCAAGGCCAGAGCGTCGTTAAATGTTTTCGAATACGGTCCTCTTTTAAAGAAATTTTGTAATATCAAATATTTTTATACAATCGTAGCATTGAAATATTAGTATTCAATTTAGCAGAATATTCCCCACTTAAATGTTCTCGAATACTGTCTTTTTTTATAGAAATGTTGTAATTTCAATTGTTTTTATGCAATAATAGCATTAAATAATTAGTATACTGAATTTAGCAAAATATTACCCACTTAAATGTTTTCGAATACTGTCCTCTTTTATAGAAATGTTGTAATTTTAATGGTTTTTATGCAATAGTAGCATTGAATTATTAGTATTTAATTTAGCAAAATATAACCCACTTTAAATTTTTTTCCCCTGTTTTATAGAAAAGTTGAATTTCAATGTTTATAATCAATGATAGCAACGAAATATTGGTATTGAATTTAGCAAAATATACTCACTTAAATGTTTTTGAATTTTGTCCTCTTTTCTAGAAATGTTGTAATTTCAATTGTTTTTATGCAATAATAGCATTGAATTATTAGTATTGAATTTAGCAGAATATGCCCCACTTAAATGTTTTCGAATACTGTCATGTTCTATAGAAATGTTGTAATTTTAATGGTTTTTATGCAATAATAGCATTGAATTATTAGTACTGAATTAAGCAAAATATACCCCACTTAAATGTTTTTAAATACTGTCCTGTTTTATAGAAATGTTGTAATTTTAATGGTTTTTATGCAATAATAGCATTGAATTATTAGTATACTGAATTTAGAAAAATATACCCCACTTAAATGTTTTCGAATACTTTCCTCTTTTATAAAAATGTTGTAATTTCAATTTTTTTTATGCAATAATAGCATTGAATTATTAGTATTCAATTTAGCAAAATATAACCCACTTTAAATTTTTTTCCCCTGTTTTATAGAAAAGCTGATTCTCAATGTTTTTAAGCAATGATAGCATCGAAATATTAGCATTGAATTTAGCAAAATATACCCCACTTAAATGTTTTCAAATATTGACCTCTTTTATAGAAATTTTGTAATTTCAATTATTTTTATGCAATGATAGCATTGAAATATTAGTATTGAATTTAGCAGAATATGCCCCACTTAAATGTTCTCGAATACTGTCCTTTTTTATAGAAATTTTGTAATTTCAATTATTTTTATGCAATGATAGCATTGAAATATTAGTATTGAATTTAGCAGAATATGCCCCACTTAAATGTTCTCGAATACTGTCCTTTTTTATAGAAATTTTGTAATTACAATTGTTTTTAAGTAATAATAGCATTGATTTATTAGTATTCAATTTAGCAGAATATTCCCCACTTAAATGTTCTCGAATACTGTCTTTTTTTATAGAAATGTTGTAATTTCAATTGTTTTTATGCAATAATAGCATTAAATAATTAGTATACTGAATTTAGCAAAATATTACCCACTTAAATGTTTTCGAATACTATCCTCTTTTATAGAAATGTTGTAATTTTAATGGTTTTTATGCAATAATAGCATTGAATTAGTAGTATTCAATTTAGCAAAATATAACCTACTTTAAATTTTTTTCCCCTGTTTTATAGAAAAGTTGAATTTCAATGTTTTTAAGCAATGATAGCATCGAAATATTAGTATTGAATTTAGCAAAATTTACTCACTTAAATGTTTTTGAATTTTGTCCTCTTTTATAGAAATGTTGTAATTTCAATTGCTTTTATGCAATAATAGCATTGAATTATTAGTATTCAATTTAGCAGAATATGCCCCACATAAATGTTTTTGAATACTGTCATGTTCTATAGAAATGTTGTGATTTAAATGGTTTTTATGCAATAATAGCATTGAATTATTAGTACTGCATTTAGCAAAATATACCCCACATAAATGTTTCAGAATACTGGCCTGTTTTATAAAAATGTTGTAATTTTATTGGTTTTTAAGCAATAATAGCATTGAATTATTAGTACTGAATTTAGCAAAATATACCCCACTTAAATGTTTTCGAATACTATCCTCTTTTATAGAAGTGTTGTAATTTCAATTTTTTTTATGCAATAATAGCATTGAATTAATAGTATTCAATTTAGCAAAATATAACCCACTTTAAATTTTTTTCCCCTGTTTTATAGAAAAGTTGATTCTCAATGTTTTTAAGCAATGATAGCATCGAAATATTAGCATTGAATTTAGCAAAATATACCCCACTTAAATGTTTTAAAATATTGACCTCTTTTATAGAAATTTTGTAATTTCAATTATTTTTATGCAATGATAGCATTGAAATATTAGTATTGAAATTAGCAGAATATTCCCAACTTAAATGTTCTCGAATACTGACCTTTTTTATAGAAATTTTGTAATTACAATTGTTTTTAAGTAATAATAGCATTGATTTATTAGTATTCAATTTAGCAGAATATGCCCCACTTAAATGTTTTCGAATACTGTCATGTTCTATAGAAATGTTGTAATTTCAATTGTTTTTATGCAATAAAATCATTGAATTATTAGTACTGAATTTAGCAAAAATACCCCACTTAAATGTTTTCGAATACTATCCTCTTTTATAAAAATGTTGTAATTTCAATTGTTTTTATGCAATAATATCATTGAATTATTAGTATTCAATTTAGCAGAATATGCCCCACTTAAATGTTTTCGAATACTGTCATGTTCTATAGAAATGTTGTAATTTTAATGGTTTTTATGCAATAATAGCATTGAATTAATAGTATTCAATTTAGCAAAATATAACCTACTTTAAATTTTTTTCCCCTGTTTTATAGAAAAGTTGAATTTCAATGTTTATAAGCAATGATAGCATCGAAATATTGGTATTGAATTTAGCAAAATATACTCACTTAAATGTTTTTGAATTTTTTCCTCTTTTCTAGAAATGTTGTAATTTCAATTGTTTTTATGCAATAATAGCATTGAATTATTAGTATTGAATTTAGCAGAATATGCCCCACTTAAATGTTTTCGAATACTGTCATGTTCTATAGAAATGTTGTAATTTTAATGGTTTTTATGCAATAATAGCATTGAATTATTAGTACTGAATTAAGCAAAATATACCCCACTTAAATGTTTTTAAATACTGTCCTGTTTTATAGAAATATTGTAATTTTAATGGTTTTTATGCAATAATAGCATTGAATTATTAGTATACTGAATTTAGAAAAATATACCCCACTTAAATGTTTTCGAATACTTTCCTCTTTTATAAAAATGTTGTAATTTCAATTTTTTTTATGCAATAATAGCATTGAATTATTAGTATTCAATTTAGCAAAATATAACCCACTTTAAATTTTTTTCCCCTGTTTTATAGAAAAGTTGATTCTCAATGTTTTTAAGCAATGAAAGCATCGAAATATTAGCATTGAATTTAGCAAAATATACCCCACTTAAATGTTTTCAAATATTGACCTCTTTTATAGAAATTTTGTAATTTCAATTATTTTTATGCAATGATAGCATTGAAATATTAGTATTGAATTTAGCAGAATATTCCCCACTTAAATGTTCTCGAATACTGTCCTTTTTTATAGAAATTTTGTAATTACAATTGTTTTTAAGTAATAATAACATTGATTTATTAGTATTCAATTTAGCAGAATATTCCCCACTTAAATGTTTTCGAATACTGTCATGTTCTATAGAAATGTTGTAATTTCAATTGTTTTTATGCAATAAAATCATTGAATTATTAGTACTGAATTTAGCGAAATATACCCCACTTAAATGTTTTCGAATACTATCCTCTTTTATAGAAATGTTGTAATTTCAATTGTTTTTATGCAATAATATCATTGAATTATTAGTATTCAATTTAGCAGAATATGCCCCACTTAAATGTTTTCGAATACTGTCATGTTCTATAGAAATGATGTAATTTTAATAGTTTTTATGCAATAATAGCATTGAATTAATAGTATTCAATTTAGCAAAATATAACCTACTTTAAATTTTTTTCCCCTGTTTTATAGAAAAGTTGAATTTCAATGTTTTTAAGCAATGATAGCATCGAAATATTAGTATTGAATTTAGCAAAATTTACTCACTTAAATGTTTTTGAATTTTGTCCTCTTTTATAGAAATGTTGTAATTTCAATTGCTTTTATGCAATAATAGCATTGAATTATTAGTATTCAATTTAGCAGAATATGCCCCACATAAATGTTTTTGAATACTGTCATGTTCTATAGAAATGTTGTGATTTAAATGGTTTTTATGCAATAATAGCATTGAATTATTAGTACTGCATTTAGCAAAATATACCCCACATAAATGTTTCAGAATACTGGCCTGTTTTATAAAAATGTTGTAATTTTATTGGTTTTTAAGCAATAATACCATTGAATTATTAGTACTGAATTTAGCAAAATATACCCCACTTAAATGTTTTCGAATACTTTCCTCTTTTATAAAAATGTTGTAATTTCAATTTTTTTTATGCAATAATAGCATTGAATTATTAGTATTCAATTTAGCAAAATATAACCCACTTTAAATTTTTTTCCCCTGTTTTATAGAAAAGTTGATTCTCAATGTTTTTAAGCAATGATAGCATCGAAATATTAGCATTGAATTTAGCAAAATATACCCCACTTAAATGTTTTCAAATATTGACCTCTTTTATAGAAATTTTGTAATTTCAATTATTTTTATGCAATGATAGCATTGAAATATTAGTATTGAATTTAGCAGAATATTCCCCACTTAAATGTTCTCGAATACTGTCCTTTTTTATAGAAATTTTGTAATTACAATTGTTTTTAAGTAATAATAGCATTGATTTATTAGTATTCAATTTAGCAGAATATTCCCCACTTAAATGTTTTCGAATACTGTCATGTTCTATAGAAATGTTGTAATTTCAATTGTTTTTATGCAATAAAATCATTGAATTATTAGTACTGAATTTAGCAAAATATACCCCACTTAAATGTTTTCGAATACTATCCTCTTTTATAGAAATGTTGTAATTTCAATTGTTTTTATGCAATAATATCATTGAATTATTAGTATTCAATTTAGCAGAATATGCCCCACTTAAATGTTTTCGAATACTGTCATGTTCTATAGAAATGTTGTAATTTTAATGGTTTTTATGCAATAATAGCATTGAATTAATAGTATTCAATTTAGCAAAATATAACCTACTTTAAATTTTTTTCCCCTGTTTTATAGAAAAGTTGAATTTCAATGTTTTTAAGCAATGATAGCATCGAAATATTAGTATTGAATTTAGCAAAATTTACTCACTTAAATGTTTTTGAATTTTGTCCTCTTTTATAGAAATGTTGTAATTTCAATTGCTTTTATGCAATAAAATCATTGAATTATTAGTACTGAATTTAGCAAAATATACCCCACTTAAATGTTTTCGAATACTTTCCTCTTTTATAAAAATGTTGTAATTTCAATTTTTTTTATGCAATAATAGCATTGAATTATTAGTATTCAATTTAGCAAAATATAACCCACTTTAAATTTTTTTCCCCTGTTTTATAGAAAACTTGATTCTCAATGTTTTTAAGCAATGATAGCATCGAAATATTAGCATTGAATTTAGCAAAATATTCCCCACTTAAATGTTTTCAAATATTGACCTCTTTTATAGAAATTTTGTAATTTCAATTATTTTTATGCAATGATAGCATTGAAATATTAGTATTGAATTTAGCAGAATATTCCCCACTTAAATGTTCTCGAATACTGTCCTTTTTTATAGAAATTTTGTAATTACAATTGTTTTTAAGTAATAATAGCATTGATTTATTAGTATTCAATTTAGCAGAATATTCCCCACTTAAATGTTTTCGAATACTGTCATGTTCTATAGAAATGTTGTAATTTCAATTGTTTTTATGCAATAAAATCATTGAATTATTAGTACTGAATTTAGCAAAATATACCCCACTTAAATGTTTTCGAATACTATCCTCTTTTATAGAAATGTTGTAATTTCAATTGTTTTTATGCAATAATATCATTGAATTATTAGTATTCAATTTAGCAGAATATGCCCCACTTAAATGTTTTCGAATACTGTCATGTTCTATAGAAATGTTGTAATTTTAATGGTTTTTATGCAATAATAGCATTGAATTAATAGTATTCAATTTAGCAAAATATAACCTACTTTAAATTTTTTTCCCCTGTTTTATAGAAAAGTTGAATTTCAATGTTTTTAAGCAATGATAGCATCGAAATATTAGTATTGAATTTAGCAAAATTTACTCACTTAAATGTTTTTGAATTTTGTCCTCTTTTATAGAAATGTTGTAATTTCAATTGCTTTTATGCAATAATAGCATTGAATTATTAGTATTCAATTTAGCAGAATATGCCCCACATAAATGTTTTTGAATACTGTCATGTTCTATAGAAATGTTGTGATTTAAATGGTTTTTATGCAATAATAGCATTGAATTATTAGTACTGCATTTAGCAAAATATACCCCACATAAATGTTTCAGAATACTGGACTGTTTTATAAAAATGTTGTAATTTTATTGGTTTTTAAGCAATAATAGCATTGAATTATTAGTACTGAATTTAGCAAAATATACCCCACTTTAAATTTTTTTCCCCTGTTTTATAGAAAAGTTGATTCTCAATGTTTTTAAGCAATGATAGAATCGAAATATTAGCATTGAATTTAGCAAAATATACCCCACTTAAATGTTTTCAAATATTGACCTCTTTTATAGAAATTTTGTAATTTCAATTATTTTTATGCAATGATAGCATTGAAATATTAGTATTCAATTTAGCAAAATATAACCCACTTTAAATGTTCTCGAATACTGTCCTTTTTTATAGAAATTTTGTAATTACAATTGTTTTTAAGTAATAATAGCATTGATTTATTAGTATTCAATTTAGCAGAATATTCCCCACTTAAATGTTCTCGAATACTGTCTTTTTTTATAGAAATGTTGTAATTTCAATTGTTTTTATGCAATAATAGCATTAAATAATTAGTATACTGAATTTAGCAAAATATTACCCACTTAAATGTTTTCGAATACTATCCTCTTTTATAGAAATGTTGTAATTTTAATGGTTTTTATGCAATAATAGCATTGAATTAATAGTATTCAATTTAGCAAAATATAACTTACTTTAAATTTTTTTCCCCTGTTTTATAGAAAAGTTGAATTTCAATGTTTTTAAGCAATGATAGCATCGAAATATTAGTATTGAATTTAGCAAAATTTACTCACTTAAATGTTTTTGAATTTTGTCCTCTTTTATAGAAATGTTGTAATTTCAATTGCTTTTATGCAATAATAGCATTGAATTATTAGTATTCAATTTAGCAGAATATGCCCCACATAAATGTTTTTGAATACTGTCATGTTCTATAGAAATGTTGTGATTTAAATGGTTTTTATGCAATAATAGCATTGAATTATTAGTACTGCATTTAGCAAAATATACCCCACATAAATGTTTCAGAATACTGGCCTGTTTTATAAAAATGTTGTAATTTTATTGGTTTTTAAGCAATAATAGCATTGAATTATTAGTACTGAATTTAGCAAAATATACCCCACTTAAATGTTTTCGAATACTATCCTCTTTTATAGAAGTGTTGTAATTTCAATTTTTTTTATGCAATAATAGCATTGAATTAATAGTATTCAATTTAGCAAAATATAACCCACTTTAAATTTTTTTCCCCTGTTTTATAGAAAAGTTGATTCTCAATGTTTTTAAGCAATGATAGCATCGAAATATTAGCATTGAATTTAGCAAAATATACCCCACTTAAATGTTTTCAAATATTGACCTCTTTTATAGAAATTTTGTAATTTCAATTATTTTTATGCAATGATAGCATTGAAATATTAGTATTGAATTTAGCAGAATATTCCCCACTTAAATGTTCTCGAATACTGTCCTTTTTTATAGAAATTTTGTAATTACACAGAGAAAAATTTTTTGATATAACGCTTATGAAGGTATAGCTATTTTTTCTAGGCAAGTACTTTAAAGAAATTACTTCGATCCCTCTATTAGAATTATCTTTAAAATATAGGTGCCACCTCTGGAATATACTGTAAGAAAATCAGTTCGGTACTTCTATTAGAATTAACTTTAAAATGTAGGTGCCACCTCTGTACTATCTTATAACGTTGAGGGCTTTAAAAACCTAGGCGTTTCTTCTATCCTCGATAAGCCATTGATGCTACCTTATTTAATAGTAAAAATACTATAGTCGCGTAGTAGTGCTCTATGGGATTGTATTCAAAATAAGTGACAATTTGAGATAAATTCAAGATAATAAAGTATATGAAAGGTAAGATATATGTAAATTATTCATATTAGGCAATTAAATAAATGCATTTTAAATAATTATAGTACTTATAATTATTTAAATTAATAATTATATTTTAATTTATTAGTTAAATGTAATTCTTGAATTCTTATAGTTATTTACCATCCAAATTTAATTAAAAAATTTATTATAAAATATATTACCGTATTGATGAAATTATTTTTTTAACATAAAAAAAAAATATTTTAAAAATTATTTATTAAATTCGAATATCTTAAAAATTATTAAAAATGAATGTTAATTTTAGTTTATGATCATAATAATAAGAAATATTAATAAAAATTTTTAAATATTGAAAATATTAATAAAATAACACAAATAATTATTTAAAAAGATTTTTGGCCTTATGACATAATTATAAAAATTATTTATAAGTTTTTTTAATAAATTCCATGTAAAATATTTTAGAAATAGTATTTCAAATATATATTTTCTTAAATTTAAAAAGAAAAATTTTAACTTCTTGCTTGCAGGTATATAAAAATAATTAAAACTTTTTTATAAGAAGATAAGAAAACCTGTAATACAAATTTTTGAGGCGTGATTCATCTAAACATTTTGTATTGTTTACAAAATATACCCCTTTCTATTTTGTTGCATTAAGAGAATAACACGCGCCATAACTGTGCATTTTGAAAAAAATCTTTATTGACACATCAGGTATATATATTTTATATTTTTAAAATATATATTTGATTTTAAAGAAAATTTAATTAATTCTTTTTTTATATAGATCTTTAAAATAAAACTTTAGTTTAAATATTTTTTAAAGTTATTAAAAGTGCAACAATGTAATAATTTAATATAAAATAATGTAAAATTAAAAAAAATTAATTAATTATATATATTTTTCTATTTTTTTGAATATTATAAAAATTAAATTTTAACATTTCATGTAAAAAAATATTCATTATAATTTTTGTTCTTTAAACTTTAAATAGATATTCAAATCTATTAAATATTTAATGTCAGAAATTAAGTAGCAGATACAAAATATATTGGAAAATTTAAAATTGGAAACTATAACATCTGACTATTGTAAAGAGTCATACATTAAGACGCAAAATATTTATTTAATTTATTTATCAATCACCATCAGTAAAAAAATTGCCAACATTTTTTTTTAATTTTAAAATTTGATACAGGTTAGTATTATACATTGTCTAAACAACATTTTTTAAGTTTTTGGCAAATATTATTTATTACCCCTTAAGATTCAAAGCATTTTTTTTTTGCACTCATGAATGAAACTTCTGAGATGTAGCAATAAAATATATAATAATGATATCAAATCAATTGCGAGAAAATTATAAATTTAAAAATTGATTTTCTGATTATTGGATTAAAAAAAAAAAATTTAACAGAGTCGTTCCTACCGTACAGAATGCATAAAAAACGGGAACATGGAATCGGCGATGGGTGCAAAAAAGATTTTTCCACTTTTATGTCAAAAACCGCGTTTTTCATCTGCGCTATCCCAAATTTTTAAAATAACATTTTTGATAATTAAAATTTTAAGAAATAGATGAATTTTGGATTGCTAGTAGTCCGGGGAAATGTGTTTTTCACCTCGAAGTCCCTATAAAAGTGGATGAATTTTAGTGAAACCTTTTGCATTCGCTTCAGAAAAATATTGCCGACAAAGCGTCCCCCCGGAAAATTGTATAGTATGTCGGGGGGGGGGGTTATTTTCCCAGCCATTTTTCACTCCTTTCCCCCCCAATATTGAAAAGTAGCAAAAAAATATTTTTTTTACACTTTTTAACGATGCTATGTGGTTATATAGGTCGGTGAATAAGAATTTGGGGTCAAAAATTACATTTAACAGGTTCCAAGGGGTGAATTTGGCCTTTTTTCACCCCAGTTACCCCAAAATATGAAATAAATCTTAAATATACATTTTTTCAAAATAAAATTAACTATATAGGTTTTTTAGGTCGCTGATCTCAAAAATGATGTCAAAAATTACATTTAGCAGATTCTAAAGGGTGAAATTGGCCATTTTTCACCCCTTTTGACCCGTAAAAAATTCATTTTTTAAAAAGAATTTTTTTTTTTATTCTGAATGGGTCTAGTAGGTTTTTTTGGCCGCTGATTTCAAAAATGATGTCAGAAATTACATTTAGCAGGTTCTGAAGGGTGAAATAGGCCATTTTTAACCCCTTTCACCCCTAAAAAATTCATTTAAAAAAAAAAAAAATTTTTTTTATTTTGAAAAGGTTTAATAGATTTTTTTGGGCGCTGATTTCAAAAATGATGTCAGAAATTACATTAGCAGGTTCTAAAGGGTGAAATTGGCCATTTTTCACCCCTTTCGACACGTCAAAATTCATTTTTTCAAAAGAATTAATTTTTTTATTTTGAAAGGGTCTAGTATGTTTTTTTGGGCGCTGATCTCAAAAATGATGTAAAAAATTACATTAAAGAGGTTATGAAAGGTAAAATTGGCCATTTTTACCCCTTTCAACCCTCAAAAATTCATATTTACAAAAAAATTGATTTTTTTATTTTGAAAGGGTCAAGTAGGTTTTTTTTGGGCGCTGATCTCTAAAATGAGGTCAAAAATCACATTTGGCAGGTTCAAAAGGGTGAATTTTGCAATTTTTAATTAAATAAATGGGTTTTGAATAAATTATTAAATTAACATTCTTAAAAGAGAAATTATTACATTTACTAAAATAAATTTATTGTTTACTATACATTCAATTTTCTATTTTTTAATAAGTGTTTTTTTTCTTCATATTTTTGCTCTGTAATTTATTTCTTTATAATTTTTAATTAAGAAATAGTAAAACTAAATGTAATATTTCTTCTTTTAAATATTTTTTTAAATTTTATTTAAAAAAATGAAATTTTATTTTTGGGAGTACTCTTCAAAACGTGCAGTCGAAATTTAAAATTTAAGTGCACAATTATTATAATAGAATTAATTACTGTAGAATATTTATATACGTATATATTATATTGAGATCAGCGACCTAAAAAACCTTTTATTTTGAAAAAATGTATATTTAAGATTTATGTCATATTTTGGGGTAACTGGGGTGAAAAAGGGCCAAATTCACCCCTTGGAACCTGTTAAATGTAATTTTTGACCCCAAATTCTTATTTACCGGCCTAAATAACCACATAGCATCGTTAAAAAGTGTAAAAAAATATTTTTTTACTACTTTTCAATATTGGGGGGAAAAGGGGTAAAAAATGGGTGGGAAAATCACCCCCCCCCCCCCCGACATACTATACAATTTTCCGGGAGGACGCTTTGTCAGCATTATTTTTCTGAAGCGAATGCAAAAGGTTTCACTAAAATTCATCCACTTTCAGAGTCAGTTTGAAATTTGACCTTTTTTTTCACACTATGCCCCGGACTATAGAGAAAAACCACTTCTAAAAAAAAAAATGTTGTTTTTACTATGAAATTTAGCCAAGGTAGGCACGGCGCGGCCCCGTCAAAAATTTTTGTTTTTATTTTTCGTGCTATTAAAACGTATTTTTTGGTAGAAATACTCATATAGAGGTAATATAATTATAGCTAACAATTCTCAGTAATCTTTTTGGTATCCATCACCGATTTCGTGTTCACGTTTTTTTTTTGCATTCTATTGGATTCAATCTACCCGAAAATCATGGTTATCAGTGCAGCCCCAGAACATTACAACTCAAATGCTTACAAAAAAAAACGAAGCTGCTAAGAAATTTTAATGAAAATGGATGGATTGAGTTTAATTTTAATTAAATTTGAATTTTGATGAATGTATGTTAATTTCATCTCAAATCGTTAATAAAAAGCAAATCTGGTCAGATCTAATCAGATCTAGAAATTTTTTTCCTGAGTAGTTTATTTTCATGAAATTAATATTTTAAATAGTGATTTTTCACTAAGTCTTACTTACACAATAAAGTGAAAATCTGTTTTCCATATAAAAGAATGCCCCAGATCGCAGTTTACCATCCTCGGCTTCGCCTTGTAAGGTAATTTACTTGCGATTTGGACCATTCTTTACTTTATTGGATACGCGCTGGTAATATTCTGTTTTTGCAACATTTTACTTGCAATATCGTCCCATAATTGATACCAAAGTATGAAAAAAAATTAATTCTTAAAAAAAGTTTTATTAAAAATTAAAATATTCAAAACCAAGATGGCCAATCAATTGCATGAATATTCTTTTAAGCCAGCATATAAAAATATTCATGATGGACATTTTTTTATTTTGCAAAAATTTTGTGATTATGCGTCAATAATATTATAGTGTCTACTTTATATCCATATTACAGATCTCGGCATAAGTGGACCGCGTGTTAAGCGCGGCCATATAAGATACATTGTAAATACTCATACTTTTATCCGAAAGTATGAGTGGAAGCAAATTAGCATTTAATAGTGATGTAAAAGGGAAGTGCAATTTTTTTTTGTGTTTTTTATGTAAGAAGGAATCTGATTTTTTTTTGTGTCCCGGAGGAACGCTTGGCCAGATATGGCCAGATTTATGACCATTTTAACCAGAGATATGACAAAATCCGATAGCAAACTTCTTAAAATTTAGCAAAAAAGTAGTTTCTGCCATATATCTGGCCAAGCGTTCCTCCGGGACACAAAAAAAAAACAGATTCCTTCTTACATATGTATATTAAACACACAAAAAAAAAAATTGCACTTCCCTTTTACATCATTTTTCAGTGATTTTTATGTCTAATTTGCTTCCACTATATAGTATTTGCCCAATACTCCAGTAAAATCACGTTTAAGAGGGGGGGGGGGGGTTGTACTGATTGTCGTTGTCACCAGATTTGGTCTATTGCAGGTTTTTTGGTTAAACACTAAAATCGGGGTCTTTTCTATAAGAAATTGTAGCTTGACCCTTAAATTAGCCAAAACTACCCCTAAGGGGGGTGTTTTCGCTATTTGCGCTCTAGCCCTCTAAGATTTGGTCTAAGAGGGTTTTAGTGGTCACTTATCACAAAAATCGATGTCTTTTCAATTAAAAATTAAGTCTTCACTCTTAAAATAGCCTAAAGTACCCCAAAACGGGGTGTTTTTGCTATTTTCGCTCTAGCCCTCTAAGATTTGGTCTAAGAGGGTTTTATGCGTCGCTGTTCACAAAAATCAATGTCTTGTCAATTAAAAATTAAGTCATCACCCTTAAATTCATTCACAAACAATACAATCAAACCCGTGATTTTACTAGAGAACAACTCTGCCCCTATATTTGCTGAAAACAGGATTTTATTTAAATAATAATAAATTATTTATTTCATATAAATATATTTTATAGGTAAATTTAGGCATTTAATTAAGTAATTTGCTAAAAACGAAAAAAAGTTTTAAAATGATAACTAAGCAAGTTGTTGACCAAAAGTTTCTAGAATTCGCATTAGATCTATATGATATTCCAAATATTCCACGTAATGGGGTTCAACAAATATTAGAAAAAGTTGCTAACCTTTTTGAAATATTTGTGCCATTTTTAGGGCAAGAAGTTGAAGAAGAAATTAAAGATCACTGTTCAAAAGATATTTGTGGATCCGTACATGTGAAATTAGAAGATAATAGATATCCATTAAATCCGTACCTTACTGAACATTCGCGGTTTAAAATATACAAGGAAAATAACATTTTAATAGAACCGCAAATTTTTGAAATTGGTAAAGAATTAATGTTTTTTATAATTGGTAAAGAAGAAATTAAAGTAGAAGAAATTCCTCGAAATGCTACGTTCATTCCTTTGAAACCAGCTTTAAAAAAACTTTTTGAAACTCCTCATATGTTCGGTATAATAATGAATTATGTTCAGGAACTTTATGAGGAAAAGTACATCGTTTCAAATATTATGCAAGGAGAGTTATGGCGCTCAAAATATTTAAGTAACGAAAAATTTACTTTGCCTCTTATTCTTTTTGCTGATGACTTTGAAACGGGTAACTGTCTAGGAAGTCACGCAGGAGAACAAAAATTAATGGGTGTTTACATTTCGCTTCCTTTTTTACCACCTCATTTAGTTTTTAATATGAACAACATATTTCTTGTTACATTATTCTACTCAAAATATAGAAAAGTATTTGGAAATAATGCAGTATTTAGCAAAATAATTGAAGAATTAAATTCATTGTCTCGCAATGGATTAGAAATTTTCGTAAATAATGAAAGCATTATTATTTATTTTGATCTTGTGCTAGTTACTGGAGATAACTTAGGATTAAATGGAATATGTGGTTTTGTTGAAAGTTTTCGTTCGCATAGATTTTGCAGAATGTGCACAGCAACATCAGCTGATTGTAAAGTATTATATGATATAGACATTGCATTATTAAGAAATAGAGAAAATTATAATAGGCAAATCAACAATATTTCATTTTCATCTGGTATGAAAGAAAAATGTTGTTTTAATGGAGTTTTAAATTTTCATATCGCAGAAAATAAAACTAATGATTTAATGCATGATCTATGCGAAGGCATAATTCCATACACAATTGGCAACATTTTAACCGTTTTTATTCAAATCGAAAAATTTTTTACGTTAGAAACTTTGAATGATCGAATTAAAAATTTTGATTTTGGAGAATCTGAACAAAATAAACCTCAACCTTTTAAAACGGAGTATAATGCTAAGAAATTTTTAATTACAGGAAGTAAAAAAAATATAAAATTTAAACAATCTGCTGCTGAGAGCCTTTGTTTGGCACGTTACCTCGGACTTATTATAGGCGATTTGATTCCTAGGCAAAATAAACATTGGAAATTATATTTGATCCTGAGGCAAATTATTGATATCGTCACTTCACCTAGATTTGCTAATCCTGATCCATTTTTGTTACGGACTTTATTACGGAAACATAATAAAAAATATATTAAACTATTTAAGAACTTAAAACCAAAAATGCATTTTTGGTTGCATTACGTAGAAAGTTTGATACAAAATGGACCATTGGTACATTACTGGGGTATGCCCTATGAAAGGAAAAATAAGGAGTTGAAGGATTTAGCTACCAGCAGTTGTAATCACATTAATTTGCCACATACTATAGCCATTCGTCATCAATTAAAAATGGCTAATTTAAATATGAAGAATTCACAAGACATATTCAGAATCAAAGTTGGTTCAATTGATTCAGAATATGATTTAGGCATAAGAAAATATATTCCTAATGTTGACAGTGCTAAGACTTACAAATATATTAAAATAGATAATAAAGTTTATCGTCCTGGCATGACAATAGTTCTGAATGTAGATGATTTAGGAGTACCAATTTTTAGCAAAATTTCAAAAATTTATAATATATACAGTAAGATATATTTTCTGCTGAATAAAATAGAGACAATTGATTTTGATTCACATTATCACGCATATGAAGTAATATTATCAAAAGAAATAGATATTTTAAAAGAAATTAGTCAACTTCATTTATCATGCCAATGTTTACTAGTAAACAAAGATAATTCTGATTTTATTATTACACGGCATCAAGTTTAATAATTTTTGAAAGATAATTGCTTTAAATAATTAAATTTATTACTCGCGTAAATAATTTTTTGTTTCTAAAAACAACTTTTTTTAATTGGTTAACTATAGTATTAAATAATTAAGCTCGAGATTACAATATAAGCAAAATATTCATGGCATATTAAAAATGCTTTTCTTAAACAAATGCTGTTTACCATATCACGTGTAATATTTGTTATATTTTTTATTTATATCATAAAATTACAAAAATTATCATTACCAAAAAATAAAAATTTGTAAGACAGATTCAAAAAGAATTTTCGAAAACAAATAAACTAAAATAATTTGTTATGTACACTAATAATTACAGTATGTTGTAAAAATTTATAATTATAATAAAAGTAACTGAATAAATTAACACGATTATTTTTTACATGAATTCAGATATATTTTTATAATAATATAGATTAATTAAAATAGATTAAAAAATAGATTATTGTACTTACATACATATAATTTATTTAATCTGCATTTGTAACATATGACTATTTACATACAAACACAATTAGTAACTATTCTAATGTAAGTTATCATGTAAGAAAGGCAAATGTTTTTAGTAATATTTATTCCTTTAATTTTAGGAAATTGGCTTCAATATGGAAACAAATATAAGCAAAAATGATGGTTTGTTTATCTTTACAGTATTAAAAAATTTTTTTTTCTGATTAAAATTATTTATGGTTTATATTTAAGTAAGGCTCGCATATATGAAAATTTTAATTTTTGTTAGCAGAATCTGCAAGTATATGCAAAAATATTTAACACGTCATGTTTTAATTGATACTTTACCTAAGGTAACTCATAACTTCTTAAATACGTGTGTAATATTTTTTAATAGTTATGCAAATTATGCAAAACAATTATTAATTTTTCAACCCATGCAAGCTCCTTGTTATCATAAAGTGTAAAATTTGTGTCATGAAATTTTGTTTATGTCACAAAAAATATTTTTGTTTTTTGCACTTGGTACTGTATATTATCATATTTTCAGTAAATCAATCAAACATACAAGACGAATGTCAAAGAAACCAGCTGTTGCATTATAACAATTTCATGCAAAATCAATTTTCATTGATGTATGGACCAGCAGCTTACCCAGTAGTACCATTGAATCAGTCGCCATCTTCGATTTTTCCTGACTTAATTGAAAATTCGAACAATAAGAGAACTTCATCTATCAACTTGGGCGATGAATCTACTCGAAAAAAAATTTTACTTGACATTTCAAAAAATACTCCATTTTTTAACATAACCAATATTCAAACGCCAAAAAAGTCAAGCTTAAATGTAGCTAATCAAAATTTTTTAATTAAGAGCTTATCAAATAAGGATAATCAAGAGGGTCAAATTCATGAACAAATAGTACAACAAATTCCTGGTAAAATTATAAAAATACTTCAGTATTAATAGTATCAGCAAACATTAAAATTTATTAAAATACATGTACACTTTTTAGGCACAGTAGCATTATCAAATCCTAAAGAAAGAAATTTAGTATACCAGCTAATACGGAAAAGTTATTACAATGAAAAACTTATTAACGCTGCTTATAAGATTTATGAAAACACGGGGAAAGATATCATTTTTGATCAATATAGATCAAAAATATGTGACATGATAATGGCACACGAGTTTGATATTGGAAACGTCAAGTAAAATTTTTGAAACCATTTTTTTATTTTCTAGGAAACGAATTGTATTAAATTGTTTTTAACAATGATTTAAGTAAAATTTAAAGGAAGTTATTAGTTTCTTATTTCTTATATTGTTTTTAACATATTAAAATTATCAAATCACTTTAAAAAATCTGTTTATTGCTTTGAAAGTTATGAAATTTTATCAATTCTGTCTTTAATTTTATACAATTAAATTTTACACCTCAATTATTTGATTGAGGTCTGCTGATATTATAAATGTACATGCGCATTTTAAATTGTTTTATACCTTTCAGTCACAAAAAGGAACGATTTTTTGAATTAGTTAGTTACATATTGGATTTGTTTCCAATGGATAAAAAAGAAAAACGAAAAATAAATAGTTATTATGTTCCTAATTCTGTTGAGAATAATACAACACCACGAGGACATTTATACAATTCATATAGAAGATTTCTAGAGAGGGCTAAGCAAGTTGAGTTAATTAAGGCCAGCAAATCGTCACAAACGAGGACAGGTAAATAAAATTAGTAAATTAAGTAATATGCAAAAAAGATTTTTTATTATAAAATATATTATAATATAAAAAATTTATTTTATAGATAATCGAGAATCTGACCGTATAAATGCAGAAAAATTAAAAACCATTGATAAAATTGATGATGAGGCTTTGAATACTTGGGCGAATTTGTATGAATTTCGCCAAAAATTTATGTATAATAAAGAAATCGATGATTTAACTCAGGAAATTCCGGTTTTAAAGTCATCCGATGGATTTAAACTAGTAATTTAAATAATTAACAATTTTCAAATTAAATAAAATATTTTATGATTAAATATATTTTTTTAGATGGTTGAAGATTTTCTGATAGAGAATAGAAGTGTTCAAGACGGCCTATTTAACAACTGGAAAGATTGTGCAAATAAAATTATGATATTAGCAGTAAAAGCAAAAAATAAAACGGAAATAAAAAATATGTGGCAAAGTATTAAGAGACAAGATGATGGCAATAATGGTCAGTTTTAAAAATGATTAATATCAAATTAAATTTTAATAACAATATTAAGCATATTTTAATTTTTAGATCATATAGCTTTTCTTACCTTACCTTACCTATTAAAAAGTGCACCGATAAAAAAGCCAAAAGATATTAATGTCGCAAATTTCTTCATTCAGTATATTGAGGTATAATTTTTCAACTAATTTTATTTTCATTTATATAAATTAAATTAATAATGAAATTTTATTTTAGGTACTTGATAATTTGCAAGAAAATACCATTCTTGAAATAATTAGAAAAAGCCAAGAAAATATAAAACTGTCATATAAAGATTTTAATCCTGTGTTACCGCGAGTTGTAAGCTGTGGACCTACTTTAGATGAATCAAAACATTTTGTTGTTTACGGTGATGTAATATACAAAGCAGATAACGTTGTATCTGCAGTTGATATTTCATACAAAATATTAACAAGTATGCCAAAAAAAAATGTATATGGAAAAATAGTTCCATATGTTTGGCATTTTTTGGAATGTGTTTGCTATAAAATCTTTGACCATTACAGTAAATATGCTATTACATCAAAAGTAATAAGTGATTTAGAGTCAATAGAGTTGGTTAATTAAATTACTTTTTCACTGTTTATTCATTGAAAATTTGACTACGATTATAGTTTTATATTATTATCTTTTAAATAGATGCACTTTTAGATTACACTAACTAAATGCATTTAGAATTTTCCAGAAAATTTTCTTTGCAATTAAATCATTAAATCAATTAGTGTTTATAAAATAATAGTAAAAATCGATATTTACAGTAATTACAAAAATTTTTATTAAAATTTCAGTTCTTTAAATTTAATTTTAAGTTGAATTTTATAAATAATAGAAGTTTTTTTCTATAAATTTCTTAATAAAAAAATTAAATTTCAGTAAGTTGTAATAAAAAGTCAAATTTTTATATGTGAATAAACGGATTATAGTTTTTTATACTGTAACAAGTTTGTTAAGTATCAAAAAAAATATTTGATTTCAAATAAAATAAACGAGCAGAAAAACCATTTTCAAATATTTTTTAATAAATTTCTAACGTAAAGATATGGTAGAAATATTCCTCGAAATATTCTTTGAAAAATTTTTTAAAATATTTATTTGATAAGGCAATATATTTATAAATAAAATATATTAGTACTTATTTATTTTTTCTGGATAATTTTTTAAATTTAAAGGGTTGTAGCTTAAAATGTTTTTTAAAATGCATTAGAATGTTGTTAAAATATAAATTATTATTTTAAAATATATTTATTTTTAATGCTATTAAACACGTGATTTATTTTTATTTTGAGAAAAATAAAGTTTATAAGTTATAAAGCTATAACCAAAAAATTACGATTTTGATAATCTTTTTAAGTACGGACTTATTAGCAAATTTTATTAAAAGATTATTTGTTTAAATCTAACTGTTCATCTTATAATTTTATAATTTTTATTTGATATTTGCAATAAATCTAATATTAAACAGTAAATATGTTTAAAAAAATCTTTTTTACCTTTTCTGTGATTTTGAAGGTTTCTGAACCGTATACACGTATAAAAAGAACTACGGAGTTACGCGATTTTAGTATATGAAGCATTCTCATTTCAAAACGTTTAGATTTATAATAATAAACATTTATAATTGAATCTTCTGCAGTAATATAACAGGTTATAAAATATCTATTTGTTCAACATGGGAAAAAAATAGGATTTGTCTATTCTATGCAGAGTGCAGACAGCATTAAAAAAAAAATTTCTACATTTTTTCCTGTGTTCAACACATAGTTTTTCATTAAAAGCGAAAAAAAAATCACCCGAAAGTAAAAAAGTAGATCTTTTTTGCAGCGTATAATTAAAAATAAATTGCTTTCTAAACTTTAAAATTATATTAATAAAAATATTCAATACATAGGTACAGATAAATTTTTAAAATTTAATATAAGATAATGTGTATTATAATATTATCTAATAAAACTAAAAAATTTAGGTACAAGCCGTTTCCTATATCTACTTAGCCAACGCAACGTGGCTATAATATAAAGATTTTATATCTATAAGTGAAAGTAGCCATCAAGGCTTGATATAAATAGCTAAATCGGCTAGGTTTTCAAGCAAGGAGCTCTACTGCGTTAAATAGGGAAGACACCGAGATTTTATTGTTTAAAATACTATGCTTGTTCTACCAGCAGTAGCTTGAATAAAATCATAGGTATTATACCAAAAAATTTTTCTCTGTGTACAATTGTTTTTAAGTAATAATAGCATTGATTTATTAGTATTCAATTTAGCAGAATATGCCCCACTTAAATGTTTTCGAATACTGTCATGTTCTATAGAAATGTTGTAATTTCAATTGTTTTTATGCAATAAAATCATTGAATTATTAGTACTGAATTTAGCAAAATATACCCCACTTAAATGTTTTCGAATACTATCCTCTTTTATAGAAATGTTGTAATTTCAATTGTTTTTATGCAATAATATCATTGAATTATTAGTATTCAATTTAGCAGAATATGCCCCACTTAAATGATTTCGAATACTGTCATGTTCTATAGAAATGTTGTAATTTTAATGGTTTTTATGCAATAATAGCATTGAATTATTAGTACTGCATTTAGCAAAATATACCCCACATAAATGTTTGAGAATACTGGCCTGTTTTATAAAAATGTTGTAATTTTATTGGTTTTTAAGCAATAATAGCATTGAATTATTAGTACTGAATTTAGCAAAATATACCCCACTTAAATGTTTTCGAATACTATCCTCTTTTATAGAAATGTTGTAATTTCAATTTTTTTTATGCAATAATAGCATTGAATTAATAGTATTCAATTTAGCAAAATATAACCCACTTTAAATTTTTTTCCCCTGTTTTATAGAAAAGTTGATTCTCAATGTTTTTGAGCAATGATAGCATCGAAATGTTAGCATTGAATTTAGCAAAATATACCCCACTTAAATGTTTTCAAATATTGACCTCCTTTATAGAAATTTTGTAATTTCAATTATTTTTATGCAATGATAGCATTGAAATATTAGTATTGAATTTAGCAGAATATTCCCCACTCAAATGTTTTCGAATACTGTCCTTTTTTATAGAAATTTTGTAATTACAATTGTTTTTAAGTAATAATAGCATTGATTTATTGGTATTCAATTTAGCAGAATATGACCCACTTAAATGTTTTCGAATACTGTCATGTTCTATAGAAATGTTGTAATTTCAATTGTTTTTATGCAATAATATCATTGAATTATTAGTACGGAATTTAGCAAAATATACCCCACTTAAATGTTTTCGAATACTATCCTCTTTTATAGAAATGTTGTAATTTCAATTGTTTTTATGCAATAATATCATTGAATTATTAGTATTCAATTTAGCAGAATATGCCCCACTTAAATGTTTTCGAATACTGTCATGTTCTATAGAAATGTTGTAATTTCAATTGTTTTTATGCAATAATATCATTGAATTATTAGTACTGAATTCAGCAAAATATACCCTACTTAAATGTTTTCGAATACTGTCCTCTTTTATAGAAATGTTGTAATTTCAATTGTTTTTATGCAATAATAGCATTAAATTATTGCTGGCCAAGGAGAACAAGTAGAACTAATGCAGGTAGAATCTACTCAGGGTATGACAGATGCAAAACGAGAGAGCTATGCTGATAAATTTAAATGCATAGCAGGCAGCGATGGCAGCCTTCATGAAGGTTTCGAAGCAGCGCTGGAAAAGCCAGCCGCCTTTCTTCACCACATAGCTGTGATGAAGGAAGCCGTCCAGGCAATGGAAAAACACCACGCTGAAATGAAGGATGCATATGAGAGCATGTCGCAGCAAACAACGAAACAAAAGAACTGCGGCATGCCACTAAAAAATGGCGTCACTCTATTTGGTAACGTCCTTGTACAGCTTGAGCTGATAAGGGAGAGACTGGAAGGAGAAACCAAAGTGATGGAGTCTGCTATCAAAAAGGTAGCCGACAGAAATTCGGCAAAGAGAGTCCGACCGTCTTCTTTTTCGGATAGCTCTCCAGAATTGAGGCATGCTACCAAAAAAACTCCCCATGATCGAGGTCAGAACGGGAAGTCGACGAAGCCTGAAAAGATACTAGTGCTCTCAATAGAGAAATCTAAAGAGGCAGAAAGTAGGCTGCGTCAAAGGCAGGAAAAACAACGTCAGGAAAAGGAGAAGAGGCAGCAGCTGCTGCAACAAGTGAGAGCGCAGAGCCAACAGCGCAAGGACATGCAGCAGCCAAAGCCTCAGCTGCCGGACGGGGAGAAGTCGGACAATCCCAACGACGGGAGCAAAAGGCGCAAGAATAAGGCGGAAAAGAAAAGGCAGAAGAAAGAAAGGTTAGCGGCTGCCAAATCACAGCAAACAAGGGGGCCGCAAACCGGCCAAGTTGTTCAGACTGAAAAGTCTGACCAGCAGGTGGTACAGCAGCAGCAGCAGCAGCAGCAGCAGGAACAGGGAAAACCCCAAGAGAAATGGGAACAAGCCAAGAAGAAGGCAAAGAGGAAAAAGCCGAAAGCGAAGCAGCAGAGCGAAAAGCTCAAAGTGGAGGAACCTCAAAAACCGAGGCGGAAACGCAGGTTTAGGAGAAGGAAGGAAGCCTTCCAGATTACTCCGGCGGCGGGAAAAAGCTACGAGGAAACGCTCCTTGAATTAAAGAGGAGCGTGAACCTCGAAGAGTCCGGCACAAGGGTCCACCGGATAAGGAAAACGCAGAACGGCAGCGTCCTTATAGAACTGGAGGCCATTGAGGACAGGCAAAAGCTTGAAGAAGCAGTTAAGGCAGTCACGGGCCCTGAGTCAAATGTTCGTGACATGATACCCACTCTAAAACTCGAAATTCGAGATTTGGATGGGGTCACTAATGAGCAAGAGATTCAGGCAGCTGTCGCCAAGGCTGTAGGTCTTGAAAATGGCGACCTATTCCAGGTCACCATTTTCAAAACCAAAGGTACAGCAAGCCAGATGGCTGTGGTAGACCTGCTTGAGGCCGACGCTTTGCGCCTGGCCAAAAAGGGCAAAATCCAGATTGGCTGGGCATCAAGCAGAGTGCGCCTCCGTGCGGATGCTCGACGCTGCTTCAAATGTCTGGGCTATGGGCATAGTCAATATGTTTGTAAAGGCCCAGACAGAAGTAAGGCGTGCCTTAAATGCGGCGAAAATGGCCACAAAAGGACGGAATGTGACAAAGAGAAGCCCAAGTGCTTCCTTTGCACGTCCAGAAAGGATAAGTGCTCGACGGAGCACTATCCTGGTGAGGGAAACTGCCCCAGCTACCGGGAGGCTCTGGCTGTGGCGAGAAGCAGGTGTCATCGGAAATGATCAAGGTTCTCCAAGGGAACATGCGACACGCACGGGAAGCTGGTGCATTGTTGGATCAAATTGCTCGCGAAGAGGATGCAAATATCCTCTTACTAAGCGAGCAATATTACAACATGAACCACAAGTACTGGCTTTCCGATGACACTGGCTGCTGCGCCATATGGCTTCGAGGCAGAGCCCAAACGTCCCTTACCCAACAAGGGAAAGGGAATTGCCACGTCTGGGCCAAGTGCGGGGAGACAACTTATATAAGTTGCTATCTCTCCCCAAACGACAACTCGGCAGAGCTGGCTGCAAAGCTGGCCAGCATCGAGAACACGGTCCGAACGGTGACTGGTCGCGTCATCCTTGGTGGAGACTTCAACGCCAGGGCTCTGGAATGGGGGATGCCAACGACTAATCCCAGGGGACGAATGGTGCTTGAAATGGCCACTAGTTGCAAACTAGTGGTCCAGAATAGAGGCAACAGGCCTACCTACGAGAGGCCGGGTTGGGGTGTCTCTATCCCGGACATAACCTTCGCTACAGAAGCTGCGTCCGGGAGAATAGGCGACTGGAGGGTGATGGATGATCAATACAATGGTAGTGATCATCATTACATCGCCTTCCGGGTATTGGAAGGAAACTCACAACGACCTCCGTACAGGAGGCGCCCCCTGGGTTGGAACGTTCCAAAAATGGACGAAGATAGATTCGAGGAGTATCTTCGAATCGAGTCACCGTCCATCCCTGCTTGGCATGGAGGGGCCACAAGTCCCCATGAGGCTGAAATCTTAGTTAAGAAAGTAACGTCTCTATTATGCGGGGCTTGTGATGCCTCGATGCCTCGCCGCAGGCCCTGGAAAGGGAGAAAGCCAGTGTACTGGTGGACTCCCGAAATAGCTGAGCTCCGGAAGGAATGCCACAGGACACGACGAAAGGCGCAAAGAGCGCGGGACAGACCTGAGGCTGCCGTGCTTTCTCAGGAACACAAGGACGCCAAACACCGGCTGGCCAAGGCCATCCGTCAAAGCAAGGCCCGATGTCTGTATTCATTACGCGATGATGTAAACAAGGACCCCTGGGGCCTAGGTTACAAAGTCGTAATGGGCAAGTTAAACCGGGGGTCCGACAACATGATGGACGCGGCGTCGACTGAACGGATCGTCGGTGCTCTCTTCCCTGAAAGGCCCATCCGGGAAAACCCGGTTGAGGTGATACCCAGGGAGGAAGTGCCGCTGTTCAGCGAAGGCGAGATGGTCAAGGCCATAAAGGCCATGAGAAATGGTAAAGCGCCGGGGCCGGACGGGATACCAGCGGAAGTGCTCAAAAGAGCGGTTAAAGTAATCCCTGGTATCCTGTTAAACATGTTCAATGCGTGTTTGGTGGCTGGAGTGTTCCCAAAGCAGTGGAAGGTGGCACGTCTCGTGCTCTTGAACAAGGGCAAGGGGGGAGCCCCGGACTCTCCATCATCTTACAGACCTTTGTGTATGTTAAATACCATTGGTAAGGTGATGGAGAGTATGCTCCGGGCAAGGCTCAGAAGGGCAATCGAGGAGGGCGGTGGTCTCTCCGAGGAGCAGCATGGCTTTCGTGAAGGGCATTCCACGATAGACGCCATCCGGCGTGTCGTGGATACCGTAAAGGCTGAGAGGGAAAAGCGGCCTGCAATTCGCAAGGACGTCCTGCTGGTAACGCTGGACGTCAAAAACGCTTTTAACTCGGCCAGGTGGGATGACATGATCCGGTCTCTCGAGTACGATTTCCAGATACCCAGCTATCTGGGTAACGTACTAAAGGATTACCTGCGGGACCGGAGACTGCTCTACGACACGCTCGATGGAAGGCGTGAAAGGGTTTTGAGTGCAGGCATCGCGCAGGGCTCGGTTCTTGGACCGGACCTGTGGAATGCCTTTTACGATGGCTTGTTGCGCGTCCACCTCCCGGAAGGAGTTTCCCTGATCGGGTACGCTGACGACGTGGCCCTGACCATAACTGGCAGGGACATGGAAGTGACCCAGGAGAGGTTGAATCTAGTCATGAGACGGATCAACCTCTGGATGGGCGATCACGGGCTCCAGCTTGCGATCCCAAAAACGGAGATCGTACTGCTGACTCGTCGAAGGGTTCCCACCGACTTCGATGTAATTATCGACGACGGCGGAAACCCTCACACGATCCGAACCAGAACATCGGTGAAATACCTGGGAGTTCAGCTTGATAACAAGCTGACCTTCTGGGAGCAATTTCAGAGGTCGTGTGAAAAGGCAGCGTCGGCCGCATCCTCCCTGTCAAGGCTCATGGCCAACATTGGGGGACCCAAACCAGGGAAGCGAAGGCTCCTGATGTCAGTCGTCAACTCTGTCCTGCTCTACGGATCAGAAGTCTGGGCGAAGACCACAGAAACTGCCAAGTACAGACGAAAAATATCGTCGGTACAGAGGCAAGCGGCAGTGAGGATCGCCTGCGGATACCACACGATATCTCTAGAGGCGATCCAGGTTGTTGCTTCGGTGATACCCATTGACCTGCTAGCGTTGGAGCGGAAATTCATCTACGAGAGCGTAGATGAGCGCGAAGTGGCTTCCACTCGCGCCCGCTTCAACTCTATGAAAGCATGGAAGAAACGATGGAAAAGGAACCAAGAGAAAAATGCCCTATGGACGCGCAGACTGATCTCAGACCTGCAGGCATGGATGGGACGACAGCATGGGGAGGTGGATTTCTACCTTACCCAGTTCTTAACTGGACACGGGTACTTCCGTGTCATGTTGAAGCATTGGCATAAGGTGGCAACAAAGGAGTGCTTGCACTGTCCGGGCGTGGATGATACAGTGGAGCACACATTCTTCGAATGTGTTCGCTACTCGGGGGGGCGCCCGCCCTTCCCGATTTGGAGGCCGGAGACGGTGGTCCCGGAAATGCTACGGAGTTCCGAAAACTGGAACAAAGTAGCAGAGTACGTAAGGACCACCTTGTTGCAGAAGAAGGAGGAGGGCTTTCTATCGTAGAGAGCTCTCCTGCCCCTAGGCAGGGGGGAAGGCAGCGGCCAGCTGCCTAGGCTGCGCGTCCCAAACTGAAGTTATACCTGAAAAGGGAGTTCCGGTTTGGGACAAACAAGCGCGGGGGGTTTAAAGTGTGTTTATCCAGTAAGAATCTGGGGCGTAGCCGGCGACCGTGTTCGCCGGTGGTCTCCCAGTTGTACACTTTGTACAACTGGGCGGTCATGGAAATTTGCGGGTCTTTAAGGCCCGCAAACACTCCATGGCTGATGTAAGATTCACATATTTCCCTTAAAAAAAAAAAAAAAAAAAAAAAAAAAAAAAAAAAGCATTAAATTATTAGTATTCATATTAGCAAAATATAACCCACTTTAAATTTTTTTCCCCTGTTTTATAGAAAAGTTGAATTTCAATGTTTTTAAGCAATGAAAGCATCAAAATATTAGTATTGAATTTAGCAAAATATACTCACTTAAATGTTTTTGAATTTTGTCCTCTTTTATAGAAATGTTGTAATTTCAATTGTTTTTATGCAATAATAGCATTGAATTATTAGTATTCAATTTAGCAGAATATGCCCCACAAGAATGTTTTCGAATACTGTCATGTTCTATATAAATGTTGTAATTTTAATGGTTTTTATGCAATAATAGCATTGAATTATTAGTACTGAATTTAGCAAAATATACCCCACTTAAATGTTTTCGAATACTGTCCTATTTTATAGAAATGTTGTAATTTTAATGGTTTTTTTGCAATAATAGCATTGAATTATTAGTATTGAATTTATCAAAATATACCCTACTTAAATGTTTTCAAATATTGACCTCTTTTATAGTAATTTTGTAATGTAAAATATTTTTATGCAATGATAGCATTGAAATATTAGTATTGCATTAAGCAAGATAAACACCACTTTAAATTTTTTTCCCTGTTTTATAGTAAAGTTGTAATTTTAATGTTTTTAAGCATTGATAGCATTGATATTTTAGTATTGAATTTAGCAAATTTTTCCCACTTAAATGTTTTTAAATATTGTCCTTTTTTATAGAAAAGTTGTAATTTCAATTATTTTTATGAAATGTTAGCATTGAAATATTAGTATTGAATTTAGCAGAAGGTTTCCCACTTAAATGTTCTTTAATACTGTCTTGTTTTATAGAAATGTTGTAATTTCAATTGTTTTTATTCATATTGATTTTTGACAACTTTATAAATTGCGAATGTATATTTTATTTTGTTTCTTCTATGAAAATGTTATTTAAAAAAAATATTTTATTGCTAAAATCATATTTTTTGTTCATGACTCTATAAATTGTCAATGTATATTATATTTAGTTTTGTATATGAAAATATTATAACATTTCAATCGTCTTTCTTAAACATGAAGAAATGAAAAATTAAAAAAAAAAACATTATATTACAAAAGTCATACTGATTGTTTACCACTTTTGAAATTTGCAATATCTATTTTATTTAATTAAAAATTTCCAAAAAAAATCTTTTGTTGTAAATGGCATATTTATTTTCCCTTACTTTAGAAATTTCATATATATATTATATTTTGTTATATTTATGGAAATTTGATAAAACCTCTTTCGTTTGTCTTAAATCTGAAAAAATGAAAATTTCATATAAAAATCTTTTCTTTAAGAGGATTGAAACCCCAAATAAAATTTGAGCCTTCCCATCTGCAACCCGGGCAACTTTTGAAAATTTAAAAATTAATTAAAAATTAATTAAATGATACATCAATATAATTTTAATTGCACGCACTCCGTAAAAGTCTAAAGTTTAATATAAAAGAAAAAGGTTACCATTTTTAATTAATTAATAACCATTGATATTTTCAATTATTCGTAAATTTTTCACGAAAAATTGAAAATATCAATAGTTAATTAATTAAAAACGTTAATTTTTTTCTTTTATATTAAACTTTAGACTTTTAGGGAGTGCATGCAATTAATATTATATCGATGTATCATTTAATTAATTTTTAATTAATTTTTAAAATTTCAAAAGTTACCCGGGTTGCAGATAGGAAGGCTCAAACTTTATTTGGGGTTTCAATCCTCTTAAAAGTCATATTGATTGTTCATAACTCTATAAATTGCTAATAATCATATATATATTAAAATGAAATATTGCTAAAAATAGAAAAATTTTGATTTTATTACAGATCACATTATGAAGTATTGAATGAATGAAAATCCATAAAAGTGGTTTTAAAGTAATCTTTAAATAAATATCTCCAGGCGATTTTTTTATTTTTAAAAAATATTTAATAGATTCCGAAATATTAATCTCAGAAGTTAGTGGTTGAAAACGTAAAAAAATTTTTTATTTTTTCACAAAAACTGATTTTTCTCAGGATCTAAGAGGTCTTTTGAGACGTGC
This sequence comes from Anagrus nilaparvatae, assembly GCA_022575985.1. Taxonomy (NCBI): domain Eukaryota; kingdom Metazoa; phylum Arthropoda; class Insecta; order Hymenoptera; family Mymaridae; genus Anagrus; species Anagrus nilaparvatae. The sequence continues at coordinate 4,475,657 of JAKSXM010000237.1, read as the reverse complement.
TTCAGTGCAAATTTTTCCTTGTCAAAAATGCTGTCGATTTGACGTTTTTTTTTTAATCCCAGCTCATGATTTAGAGTTACAACTGTTTGAAGCTAAGATGTTTAAATTTAAAAACTCTAAAACTTGTAATTCTTGCCACTTGATAACTTAAAATGGATTGTATCAAAATGTAAAAACCAAATTGCTTTGTATTTATTAAGCACTTTTGAAGTGAAAAAAGTGAAAAGTAAATTTAAAAAAAATTAAAATATTAAAAAAATTAAAAAAAGTGACGACTTTTAGAGTTTTTAAATTTTGATTTTTTTGGCTTCAAACAGTTGTAACTCTGAATCATGAGCTGGGATAAAAAAAAAAACGTCAAATCGATAGCATTTTTGACAAGGAAAAATTGGCACTGAAGCACGTCTCAAAAGACCTCTTAGATCCTGAGAAAAATCAGTTTTTGTGAAAAAATAAAAAATTTTTTTACGTTTTCAACCACTAACTTCTGAGATTAATATTTCGGAATCTATTAAATATTTTTTAAAAATAAAAAAATCGCCTGGAGATATTTATTTAAAGATTACTTTAAAACCACTTTTATGGATTTTTATTCATTCAATACTTCATAATGTGATCTGTAATAAAATCAAAATTTTTCTATTTTTAGCAATCTTTCATTTTAATATATATAGGATTTAAAAATTTTTTAAATTTTTTAAATTTAAAAATTTAATTTAATTAAACGAAAAAAAAAATAAATAATTTAATAACTAAAAGGACTAAAAAAATTAATCCAAAACTTTAAAGTCGTTTTACTCAAAACAGCGTTTTTGAAAAGCATGTACACGATTGTGCGATAACTTCTTCACTGATTTTAAACTTACTAAATAACTTTAAAAATGTTCTAATGTCATGATGTCGTCAAGTTTTGTTATTTTTATGTTCTCAAAAAATTTTTACTGTTGCTTTAGCCCGAAAATTATAGGCTTTTTTAACATTTTTACATTTTTAACTTCGTGTAGCCGCCATTTTGTTCCTAATTAATTTTTTTGAAAAACTCGACGACATCCCGAAAGTACGTGTTTTAAGTCTTACTTAGATTCTCTAAGTCAAGATATCCTGTACATAACTTAGGAATATTTTTTTTAGCGACGCAGGTGCACCTATCTTACGCAAAAATGACGTCACAAAAAATTTTAATAAATATTAAATATTTAATATTAGTTTTTAATATTTAATATCTAATATTCAAAAAAAATTTTTTTTAACTTTAATATATTTATAAAAAAATTGATTCCTGAAAAAAATCCTGAAAATCAGCTAAAATTTCTGCATATTTAGGTAAAATGACCCTTAAATAAAATAGTAAAATATTTACATCTCCATTTCGTTATTAATGAGTCAATGTCCATAAGTGCTGTTAAAATTTGATGAGGCTGACTAAATCTTGGTTCATCACGGTAAAGTGTAATCATTATAGCTCCTTGCAATGCTTCATGTGAAAAGCGTCTTTCTCCATTTAAAAACAATGACTGGTGACAATCTTTTTTGAAAATTGAATCAAATATAAGTTCACGATCATGAATATTTTTTAGAAGTTGATAACGATATTTTTCTTTTGCAAATTTCTGAAATAATAATATGGTACTAAAATTTTCTGTATTTAAAAATATACTGTTTTAATTTAATATTTTTTTAATAAAATAAGAAATTTTAGACTCGCTTGTATTAATATTTATTATATAGTTAGTGTTATGCATGGCAATTATCCTCTGCCAAATGTTAGATTGGCTTAACATCCTTTGACAATTGCTGGAGAATATAAGGAAAATATAATCAAAAAATAAGAAAGAAAATTTTCTAAAAATAAAGAAAATTCAAAACTAATAACCTTAATAATACTATAGGCGTCCCTCCTTATATGCGGTCAATGCGTTCCAAAAAGGTGCCGCGTATAACGAAACCGTGTATAAGGAGATCAAGGTCTTATGGGAATAAGGGGGTTGGAATAAGGGGGTTCCAGACACTCCAACTTTAAAAGATCTTTAACTCCAGCAAAAGTAATTTTTGGTTATTTTTAAACTTTTATTGTATTTATGTGTGCTTATTTTTAAGTGATATATTCAGTGATAAATTTTTGTTTAATTTACTTAATTGAGCGAATTGGCCCAAGGTCGAAGCACTATGAAGAATTTTATCTTAATGGCTCTTATGGTTTGTACAGAAAACTCATTAATTTTGAATTTTCGCATAACGGCTGCAACTCTCTCTCCAGATTTGAGCAAATTGAGAATTTTAAGCTTCACACCATAATATCCAATACATTCCTTGCTTTTTTATTTAGAGAATTTTTTAATTTGGAAGCCATAATTTATGAAAGAATACTTATAATAATTTTGTTTAAGAGTTATCATACTTTAATAATTTTTAATAATTATACTTTAATAATTTTGCTTGTCTGATAGATATTGATATTTAATAAATGAAGTAAATTGGTTATATTACAAAAAAATAAACTCTAACAAAAATAACCACGTAGTCCGACTCTCTGTTTTAGAGAGTTAACTCTCTGATTTAGGGAGTTAACTCCCTGATTTAGAGAGTCCGACTCACTGAATAAAATAAATTAAAAACATGAAAAAAGAAACTTTCCACATTATCTGGGGGTTTTCGAGGTTGAGAAAAACGTTTTTATGAATGAAAATTTTCTTTTTTTCACTTCTGAATATTTTCCGATTTTCCAAGATGGCGGATCAAAAAACTGAAAAAAAGGAACTTTCTACATTTCCTGGGTGTTTTTGAGGTTGAGAAAAACGATTTTATAAATGAAAATTTTCTTTTTTTCACTCCTGAATATTTTACGATATTCCAAGATGGCGGATTGAAAAATATTTTAAAAAACTTTATACTTTACAAGGGGGTTTTCCAGGTTGAGAAAAACGTTTTTATGAATGAAAATTTTCTTTTTTTCACTCCTGAATATTTTACGATTTTCCAAGATGGCGGAATGAAAAATATTTTAAAAAACATTATACATTTACCGGGGGTTTTCCAGGTTGAGAAAAACGTTTTTATGAATAAAAATTTTCTTTTTTTCACTCCTGAATATTTTCCGTTTTTCCAAGATGGCGGATCAAAAAACTGAAAAAAAGGAACTTTCTACATTACCTGGGGGTTTTGGAGGTTCACAAAAAAAGAAACTTTTCATTCATAAAAACGTTTTTCTCAACCTGGAAAACCCCCGGTTAATGTATAAATTTTTTAAAAATATTTTTCGATCCGCCATCTTGGAAAATAGGAAAATATTCAGGAGTGAAAAAAAGAAAATATATTCATATAAACGTTTTTCTCAACCTGGAAAACCCCCGGTAAATGTATAGTTTTTTAAAAATACTCTTCGATCCGCCATCTTGGAAAATCGGAAAATATTCAGGAGTGAAAAGAAGAAAATTTTCATTTATAAATTCGTTTTTCTCAACCTCTAAAACCCCCAGGTAATGTACAAAGTTCATTTTTTCAGTTTTTTGATCCGCCATCTTGGAAAAACGGAAAATATTCAGGAGTGAAAAAAAGAAACTAATTAAAAATTCATAAAAACGTTTTTCTCAACCTGGAAAACCCCCGGTAAATGTATAAAGTTTTTTTTAAATATTTTTCGATCCACCATCTTGGAAAATCGGAAAATATTCAGGAGTAAAAAAAAGAAAATGTTCATTCATAAAAACGTTTTTCTCAACCTCAAAAACACTTAGGAAATGTAGAAAGTTCCTTTTTTTAGCTTTTGATCCACCATCTTGGAAAATCGGAAAATATTCAGGAGTGAAAAAAAGAAAATTTTCATTCATAAAAACATTTTTCTTAACCTGGAAAAACCCCGTGTAATGTATAAAGTTTTTTTGGTTCCTCGTAGAGGAACCATTGTGATCGGTCAAAATTTTGTTTTTGATTTTTTGGTATATAAGCACGTTTTGAGACCTCAGGAAGCTAAAAAACCGGTTTTTAAAAAAAGTCTGTGAGTGTGTATGTGTGTGTGTACGTACGTATGTAATCGCTGATATTTCACAAACATAATGGAATTAAGACCTAATTTTTTTTTCAAAAATTTTTTCACTAAAAAAGCTCGAGGTACTTTTTTTTTTTTTTTAATTTGGATGTAATACCTCATTTATTTCCATGAAAGTACTTATATTTGAAAGTATGGTTTTCACATGATATCTCGAATCGGATACTTAATTTTCTGAAATTTTTTTTTCTAAAATTTTTTTCATAAAAAAATACAAAAGATACCAATTTTTTTTTTCGTTTTGGACGTAGTACCTAATTTATTTCCATGGAAGTACTAGTTTTAAGAACCTTGTTTATTGTAATTTTTTGGATCTGATACTTAATTTTTTCAAAATTTTTTTTGTCAAAATTAAAAAAAAAGAAAAATAAAAAAAACTGCAATATTTTTTTTTTTTTGGTGTAATAATTTAATTCTATCGTTTAATTCTATGAAAGTACTAATATCTGAAAATATTTTAACTAGTGATCTTTCAAAACCATTATCGAATTAAGACCTAATTTTCTTTTCCAAAAATTTTTTTATCAAAAAATCTCAAACTGATTTTTTTTTTTTTTTTAATTTGGATGTAATACCTCATTTATTCCCATGAAAGTACTAGTATTTCAAAGTATGGTTTTCACATGATATCTCAAATCGGATACTTAATTTTCTGAAAATTTTTTTCCTAAAATTTTTTTCACAAAAAAATACAAAAAATACCAATTTTTTTTTCTTTTTGGACGTAGTACCTAATTTATTTCCATGGAAGTACTAGTTTTTGAAATATCGTTTATTGTAATTTTTTGGACCTAATACTTAATTTTTTTTAAATTTTTTTGTCAAAATTTTTGTCGCCAAAAAATACAAAAAACGCCAAAATTTTTTTTATTTTAGGACGTAATACTTAATTTTTTCCTATGAAAGTACGAATATCTAGAATTATTGTTTGTAAAGGATTTCTCCATCTGATACATAATTTTTCGAAATTTTTTTTTTTTAATTTTTTACATAAAATAATTAAAAAAATACCATAATTTTTTTACTTTTTGGACGTTGTACCTCATTTTTTTCCATGAAAGTACTGATATCTAGAAGTATCGTTTTTACTCGATATCTCGAATCTTATAATTTATTTATTGAAAATTTTTTTCTCAAAATTTTTTTCATCAAAAAATACAAAAAATACCAATTTTTTTTTTCTTTATGGACGCAGTACTTAATTTATTTCTGTGGAATTACTAGTTTTAGAAATATCATTTATAGTAATTTTTTGGACCTGATACTTAATTTTTTCAAAATTTTTTTCTCAAAATTTTTGTCGCCAAAAAATACAAAAACCGCTAAAATTTTTTTTATTTTAGGACGTATTACTTAATTTTTTCCTATGAAAGTACGAATATCTAGAATTATCGTTTGTAAAGGATTTCTCCATCTGATACATAATTTTTCGAAATTTTTTTTTTTTTTAATTTTTTACATAAAATAATTAAAAAAATAGCATGATTTTTTTTCTTTTTGGACGCAGTACCTCATTTTTTTCCATGAAAGTACTAATATGTAGAATTATCTTTTTAACTGGATATTAACAATCTGATACCTAATTTTTTTTTTAAATTTTCTTTTAAAATTTTTTACATAAAAAAATTAGAAAAAAACAATAATTTAACAATTTTTTTTATTTTAGGACGTAATACTTAATTTCTTCCTATAAAAGTACGAATATCTAGAATTATCGTTTTTAAAGGATCTCTCCATCTGCTAAGTAATTTTTCGATTTTTTTTTTTTTCAAAATTTTTTACATTAAAAAGTTAAAAAAATATTATCTTTTTATTGACGTAGTGCCAATTTTATTTCTCTGAAAGTATTAATCCCTGGAACTATGAGTTTTGAAAATTTTTTGGGTATCAAGGGAAAGTTTATCCACTTTCTTTATTAAATTTAGAATATTTGGCACAATTATTCTAATATTTTAATTTTTTATTAGGTAAAATAGAATATTGACAACATTTTGTTATTGCTAATGAGGAACCATAGTGCCAATTACTTGGCAGGGTAATTTATATTTTACGATCCACCATCTTGGAAAATCGGAAAATATGCTGGGGTAAAAAAATGAAATTTTTCTTTAATAAAAACGTTTTTCTCAACCTCGAAAACCCCCAGGTAATGTGGAAAGTTTCTTTTTTCATGTTTTTAATTTATTTTATTCAAGAAGTCGGACTCTCTAAATCAAGGAGTTAACTCCCTAAATCAGAGAGTTAACTCTCTAAAACAGAGAGTCCGACTCCCTGAATTCAGGGGGTCGGACTCCCTGGTTTAGGGAGTCGGACTACGTGGTTATTTTTGTTAGAGAAAAAAGACAATAAGGAAAAATTTTTGCTTCGAGGGAAATTCGGACAAATACCGGAAAATCAATAATCTCGTCTAACCTGGTTTCATCTAAAAACAACATGGTTTTACCAAGTTATAAACAGAACATGAGTTTCAGTTGTAAAAAAAAGAAAATTCCCGGAAAATTAAGACTATTGAATACTGATAAGCTATATAACATTCTTTCAAAAAATAAATTAAAAACAATAAATTTTTTATTAAAAATAAAAATTTTATTTTTTCCGTCTAATAGTGACAAGTCAATTATTGTAAACTTACGCGTTTTGAGATATGTAATCTCATTTTCAAAGATTTATGAAAATTTTATTATTTTCGTGTCATCGCTTTGATATAACGAAGTATACTGAAGATAAATTTATTATATTTATACATTTAAAATTTAAAAAATTTTGTCGTTTACATATACAAACATACGATTATTTATTATTTATTTACATTATATATTGAACTATTATTATTATTATTATTAAGATTTAAATATTTTATTGCTGCATCGTATAAATAATTTGAATTAAAATTTAATTGATCATTTAATAACAGATGTGGATATTTTGATAGAAATCATGAATAATAATAATAACAACAACAATAATGATAAAAACAAAAAAATAAAATCTAATTATGCAAAACATATTACAGACAATAATCATAACTGTAATGAAGTGAATATTTAAATATTACCACGATAAAAATTGTAAAAGAAAGAGCCCGCGGCTAGCGGCGCTCGCAAGAAACATCTCTTCCCCCGTGCAGGACGAACAGCATTGTCGCTTTAGACCTAATAGTAGTCGGAGCACATTTTTTTTATATAATAGCTCCAAAAACAGTTTTTCTTTATTATTATAATTAATATAGTTAGCTTAACTACAGCTACCAGTTTTTTCTAGTTTTTCTTCGTAATTAAACAAGTATGATTTAAGTTTTTCAACAAGATTCATTATTACTTGTTATATATTGTCTATACCCGCGACAAAATGTCGCTCTTGTGCGCACTCGTTAAGGTCACAGTGATCTCCGATTAGGTTCAAAATGTATATATAAGTTAGATATAAGTCCAACATGAACTGTATTGATTTTGAGCCAAATCGAAAATATAGTACTGAAATTATTATCAATTTACGGGAATAATAGCGTTAAAAACACAAAATGTCGATTATAAGACATAAAACATGATAAAATAAGCACTTTCAGGATGAAAATAATCATTCCAGGTTGTAGCGGATACTCTGGAGGTATAATTTTTCATTTTCCGCACAAATATATTTTCCGATTTTCCAAGATGGCGGACCAAAAACTTGAAAAATGAATTTTTGACATAAAACATGATAAAATAAGGACTTTTAAGATGAAAATAATAATTCCAGGTAGAAGAGGGTACCCTGGAGGTATAATTTTTCATTTTCCACCCAAATATATTTTCCGATTTTCCAGGATGGCGACCCGATAAATTTGAAAAAATGAACTTTTAACTTTACAAGAGGGTTTTTTAGGACAAAAAAACGAATATTCGGTGGAAAATATTCAGTTTTTTAACCTAAAAAATTTTCCGATTCTCCAAGATGGCGGACCAAAAAACTTGAAAAAAAGAACTTTTAACTTTACAAGGAGGTTTTTTAGGTAAAAAAAACGAATATCCGTTGGAAAATATTCAGTTTTTTAACCTAAAAAATTTTCCGATTTTCCAAGATGGTGGACCAAAAAACTTGAAAAAATGAATTTTTGACATAAAAAATGATAAAATAAGGACTTTTAAGATGAAAATAATCATTCCAGGTAGAAGAAGATACCCTGGAGGTATAATTTTTCATTTTCCACACGAATATATTTTCCGATTTTCCAAGGTGGCGACCCGATAAATTTGAAAAAATGAACTTTTAACTTTACAAGGGAGTTTTTTAGGGCAAAAAACGAAAATTTGGTGGAAAATATTCAGTTTTTTAACCTAAAAAATTTTCCGATTTCCCAAGATGGCGGACCAAAAAACTTCAAAAAATGAACTTTTAAGTTAATTAATTTAACGTTCGTCATATTTTTCAATATCAGTATCAGTAATTAACGATCTCTACGAACAAATAATAATAGTTCCATGTAGATCGTTTTATTATTCATAATAAACTTATCAAATTAATTTTATTTAATTAATTGGAACGTAAAACAGTATTTATACTGTTTACTCATTATTATTACTTATATTTCAAAGATGCATAAAACATTTTCATGCCATTAATTTTATTTAAAATTTTTTACAATTTTAAATAAATTATAAAAATTTTTTAATTGATGTTAAATAATTTTTTAAGATAAATTAATAAATAATTTAACTTAAAACAGTGGTTTTGAATGAAAAAAATTGTCCATCAATTTGTCTCGAGCGGGATTCGACCCCACGACCTTTGGTTTGCCGGACCAACGCTCTACCAACTGAGCTATCGAGAGCGGACATCCTGGGAGACAATCAGGATCAATTTCTTTCATTCAAGAGGCAGCTTTTGTAGATCTAGTGCCAAATTTATGTCGAATCCCGCTCGAGACAAATTGATGGACAATTTTTTTCATTCAAAACCACATTTTTAAGTTAAATTATTTATTAATTTATCTTAAAAAATTATTTAACATCAATTAAAAAATTTTTCTAATTTATTTAAAATTGTAAAAAATTTTAAATAAAATTAATGGCATGAAAATGTCTTATGCATCTTTGAAATATAAGATTATTATTTGTTCGTAGAGATCGTTAATTACTGATACTGATAATGAACTTTTAACTTTAGAGAGGTGTTTTTTAAAGCAAGAAAAAGAAATATTCGGTGGAAAATATCCAGTGTTTTAATCTAAAAAATTTTCCGATTTTTCAATATTACGAACCGAAAAACTATGAATATAATTCCGAAAGTTTACTATTAGAGACCGCTAGCGTCGTGCTTTATTATGGTGTTTGTAATTAAGTGTGTCCATAATTAATAATTAATTATGTCCCGATACAGATCTAAATACTATTGATGATCAACAACGTAAAAAATTAATTCAAGAAAATCCATTAATTGTCAGCTATTTTTTTAAAGAAAGAGTTAATAATTTTATGAAATATGTAATAAAACCATTATTTGAAGTATCCGACTTCTGGTATCGTTGGGAATGGCAATTTAGAGGATCACCACATATTCATGGAATTTTATGGTTATCAAACGCGCCATTATTTAATAATAAAATTCTAACACCAGAAGAAAGAGAAAAACTTTGCAGTTACTTCGATGATTTTTGTTTTGCAATAAATCCTAAACATGATGTAGGAATTAATCATCCTGCACGTCAAAATTTTTCTGACATTCCAACAGATAATCTGGAAAATGATTTAATTTATTTATTAAATAGATTACAACGTCATACGATGCATGATAAACACTGTATGAGATACAAATATAAAAGCACAATTTTAACATGCCGTTTTAATTTCCCTCAACAAGAAAGAAAAGAAAGCATTATTGATGATTCAGACGGATATTTACGATATCATCCTAAACGTAATGATCCACTCATACAAAGATAGAATCCAATCATAACATCTATTTGGAGGGCAAATACTGATTTTTCGCCGATTGCATCAGAAGAATCTATTTATTATTATATTTCTAAATATGCATCCAAAAGTGAAAAAATCTCAAATGATTTACAACAGTGTTTACAGGATATTTGTGCATCCATGTCAGATTCACTATTAGCAAAATCAGCAATTCAAAAATTATTCATTTCTACATTACATGAAAGATACTACAGTGCTCAAGAAGTAGTACATTTGTTAATGAGTTGGCCTTTATATCACAGTTCACGGAGTCACGTCAATTTAGTAATTCAAGATGACGATTGGATACAAATAAAGGTGAATATATAATTCCTTACCAATAATATAAATAACAATTTTATTAATTATTTAAACATCTTTAAAATAAAATGAACCTACGTAATTAAACAATACTTATTTGATGGAACTGTAACTCTTATAATTATATTTTAAATTTAGACATAATAAATTCATTTTAATTAATTTAAATAACTTATATACAGTAATTTAACGATTTACAAATCATCGACTCATGTAACTTCAAAGTTAAAAACTTGAATTTAGAACATAAAATTTTTTTATAATCTCTTCTTTTTTATTTATTTTAAATAATATTTTCAATAAGACAAAGCTATTTATACTATACAATTTATTCTTAATCTCAACTAATGTATGTATGAAATGAAATGAAAAATAATATTTTTTTAAATTAATATTATTTGTTTAAATTTAATAAGAAAATTTATTAAAATCAATTAAACTTATAAATCTTTACTTTTCTATATGGATAAATTTAAATATAGTGAGTATATTGCGATTTGTATGGTCGGGTTTTCACAACTGCCCCAAAATATTTTTAACTGTCGTAAAAAATATAAGAAAAATGAGTCATAATTTTTTTTATTATAGCTGTAAAAAACTCACATTAGCATGAAAAATTTAAAGGATATATCTTTTCATGTTTTCAAGAGCGTTTATGTTAAAACAGCGAAAAACAATGAAATAATAAAGAATTTTCTGATCAATTTTGAATAATTTGTATAATTTAAAAATAAAAAAATTCATTAAAAAATGATATATTTTAATCTTTCAATTTAAAATTTTGCTGCTTTAACATAAACGCTCTTAATAACATGAAAAAATATATCCTTATGTAAAATTTCCCGCGGAATCCAAATTTTTGGTCAGATTTTTTATTGCTCACGTGACTTGACGGGAAATTTGAAATTTGTAACTTTTGAAAGCTGCTATTTTTTTATCTAGAGCTCCCAAATAGCAGTGTCCCATCGAAATTTTTTTTTTTTGCCAAAAAATATAAGGCTTAAGGAAAATTTTAATCCTGGTTAGAAGATTTTTCACTAATAGAGATTTGAGAAATCGATTTTTGAAAAAAAACCGCCTATCTTAGCGATTCATCGCGCATTCGCTACTCAAAAAAAATGTTTGACCCCTGAATCGGATAGTCAGGGAAATTTCCTATCCGGACCTATAAGAAAAAAATTTTTCATGCTAATGTGAGTTTTTTACAGCAATAATTAAAAAAAAATTATGACTCATTTTTCTTACATTTTTTACGACAGTCAAAAGCACAAAAATGGCTGCCAAAAATCGAGATTTTGCTCTGGGAGGCTAAAAATTAGGCTGGTAACTTATTTTTGGTAGTACTTTCACACTGAAAAAAAATTACTGGCCACGCGCCTAGAATTTTATAGGCGCAGAGCGTGTTCAACGAGAACGGGCTCCGGGCCTCGGACAAACTTGCGTTTCACACGTTTAGATCACGTGGCATATAAAAAATACAAAGAGAAAATGCTGGGGCCCCCTCTCCAAACGCGTGAAACGCCAGTTCGTTCGAGGCCCTCGCCGGTCTCGTTAAACAGGCACTACGCCTGTACTAGCAATCTAGGCGCGTGGCCAGTAATTTTTTTTTCAGTGCAGAAAAAAACACTTTGGGGCAGTTTTGAAGACACGACCATACAAATCGCACTCACTACATTTAAATTTACCCATATATGACTTTATATTTTTACTCTAGGCTTAATTTTTTATTTAATTATTTTTTATTTTTATTTCAATGCAATACAAAGGATTTTTATAACAAACTTATCTATAAGTATTCATTTTTATAAATTTAAATTCAATTAGTACCATAATATTTAATTTTACTTATAATATCAATAATGTACATACAACTCAACTAGAATTTTTTTTTTTTCGATTTGCGAACGAATTTTTGATTCCAAATAATTCGTAAATCGAGAAACAATTTTACGCACTTTTCAACAGACTATTAAACAATATATAAATAATTTTTTTATTTCAGACAAATGAATCAAATGATGAAAGTATTGATACAAAAACTTGTAATTTAATAGAAAAATATAAGGTGAGACCAAAAGAACTAAATAACTTAACGTTATTAAATTTCGCTAAAAATTATACAATTGTCAAGAACAAATTTACAAAACGACGGAAAGAAAACATTGTTAGAATTTTTCCGAAATTTAAAATAACTAATAATGAAATTAAAGATGAAAAATTTTGTAAACAACAATGTATTTTAAACATACCAATTAAAAATGATTATAATGATATTCTTCAATCATATGAAAATATAAATAAATGGAAGCAAATTTACGAAACATTAAATATAAATAACAATGAAAACATAGATTTAAACGAATTCACTGAGAATGATGAAATTCCAGAAGAAATAAATGATGATAACATAAAAAATGCATTTGAGTTTCTATCAGGATTCTAAAATGACAATTTAGAAAGAGATTTATGAAAAAGGGCGATAGATTTATGTTATAACTGGAATATGCCTATTGAAAACAAACCAACTGAATTAGAAATACATTTTTTTCTGAATACCTACAAATCTCAACAAAAAAAGAAAATATAAAAACAAAATACAGAATCTAAAATATCGTTTATGGATGACCAACAACAAATATTAAACTTGTTAGATACTCAAATAACCAGTATACAAAACGGTACTATGACAGCAAATAGTATAAAAAGAGTTATAATACAAGGCAAAGCTGGTTCTGGTAAAAGCATAATAATCAAAGAAATGGTTAAGAGGATAACATCAATTTTCGAAGAAGATTCGGTTAAAGTAGCGGCATCAACAGGTATGGCATCAGTTAACATAGATGGACTAACATTACATTATTTGCTACGAATACCTTTAAATTACAAGTTATTTTCTAAATTAGAAAATCAAAATGCAAAAAAATTTCAAACAGATTTGAAAGATTTGAAATTTTTAATAACAGATGAAATGTCTTTGATCGGTTTAAGAACGTTATTTCAGATAGAATCACGATGTCGAGAAATACATGCTAATGAAATTGACGAACCGTTTGGCGGAATCATAATTTACTTACTTGGAGATTACAATCAATTGACACCGGTTGGAGACAGAGCAGTATTTAGTGATAAAAAACTAACAGACAATTTACAAACACAAGGAAGAATAATTTTTAAACAATTCCAAAAGTATTATTGTCTCCAAAACGCACACAGACAAAAGGGTAATCATACCCCTTACTCACAATTGCTATATGAAATAGCAAATGCAGAACTGTCACAACAAAATTATAACTTATTATATAACCGAAGAGAAACCGTTATCCCCAAAGAAGAATTAAAAAATTTTAAAAACGCAATTTATTTATATCCAACGTGTGCACAAGTTAAAACACATAATGAAACATTTTTGAAAAATACGGGACATCCAGTTGCACGCATAGTTTCAATAAACACTCCCAATATTGCCGGACGAAAAAGCAACAGGATTACAGAATATATTATACTTGTCAAAAGACTGTAGAATAATGTTATTTACAAATTTATGGGTAGCAGGTGGATTAACAAATGGAAGCTTAGGATACATACGGGAAATAATATATGCTGATAATGAATCACCACCACAATTACCTCAAGTATTAATGGTTGAATTTGACAATTACAAAGGACCATTTTTGTATAAAAATTATTTCCCAATTATTCCCGTAGAAAGAACTTGGAAACATAATAATATTTTATGCAGTCGCACGCAATTTCCAGTAATATTGTCATATGCTCTAACCATCCACAAGTCTCAAGGTCAGACGTTAGATAATATTTTCTTACACATAGGAGACACGGAAAGACAATTGGGAATTACATACGTCGGTTTTAGCCGAGTTAATTCAATTAATGATATAATTTTAATAAAAGGTTACAACAAATATCGTTTTGACTCAATACGACTTTCAACATCTTTTAAAGTGAAACAAGATTTCATGGAATCATTAAACAAAATTAATAAAGCAATTAAAGAATAAAATATTGATTAAAATATTTTTCAATAACAAATCATATATAATCAAAAATTAATTAATTAAAGTTATTATTTTGAATATACATTTAATTTTAATTACTATTATGTAAATAAACACGCTAATACTGTAAATGTACACATACAATATTTTGTACATTAAATATTTATTGTTTATAACAAAATGAGTTTGATTATTTACTTCACCTAATATACCCAATTAATAATATTTCAAATAATAAAAATCGTCTGTATTTAGGAATAAATTTAGTGGGTTGTTATGCTTCGCACAGTCTATAATTGTTAACAATTATCTAGTAATAAAAAGTCATAAATAGGACTTATACTTTTTTTGTATTCTTTTTTTCTTGAGATAAAATAAAATCTCAGAAGTGATAAAATCCTTAAGGTAAAAGAAAAAATTATTATTAATAAGTGAATCATATTTAAATCATATTATTTTTGTATTTTATTAGTGATTTTGCAAAAGCTACCACGAGGCTTATTTTAATCATCTCGTGCGTAAAAGTGTGTATTATTCTTTATATGTGTGCAAGTGAGTGTATTGAAATATCGTGCGTGTCAAGTGTTTGCAAAAGTTATAAAGGTGATTTTTTATTATTAGTTCTGTTTATATGCACTAGTTTGCAAATTAATCATAAGTAACCTTTATGACATTTGCGAATAATTGATAACGTAAAATTTCTATGAGCTCATATAAGTCAAGGCCATTAGCCATAATTTTTCATGTTCGCGCGCTTGCTGCAGCCACGTGACGAGCCCTTTGTAAATATTACATAACCTCCTTTATAAACTCTTCTATGTTTATAATTTAATAAATAATCTTTTATTATTTAATTATATTAATATGTTCATCTTTCTTTACAAATAACCTAACCTCAAGTTCCCAGTTTTACCCCGTTTTCAGATAATGTTAAAGGTAATCAATGTTTTATATTTAATTAGCAACAACCCTTTCGCATTACATGGCATCCCTTTTTAACTAATTAAACTCACCCCTTTGGTTATTTAGGATAATTTTCAGGTAGTTTTCAAAAAATCGAAAATTTTTTTTTTGAAACTACGGAAGCCGCAAAGTAAAATTTTTAAAATTTCGTCAAAGTTAGAAATACGGAAGCGCCCTTTGACCCAGCTTAATTTTTTAAGGTACCTACTAAATTCTTCAATTTTTTTTCAGAATTTAACTAGATACTTTATTAACCTAAAATATTAACTGGTTAATAAAGTTATTAAACTATAATTTTACCTTAGTTTAAATATAAATAGGTACATTTTTTTTCAAAATTACTTAGTTTGAAAACTTCTTTTGAAAATTTCTTTTTTTTCATAAATGAATAGACATACCCAAGTCTTTAATTTTTTCTCTAATTTTTATTTTTAAAAAATTAGAGTGGCATCCTATAATAAACTTGAGATTAGGTAAAAAATAGAATACTATACGATTTATATATTATTATTTAAGTTTAGCTAATAAGTTATATTTTTCATTATATAATTATACTTTAATAAAAAATATTTAATATTTTTATTATTTTTTATATACAAACAGTATATAAAATATTTATTTATTTTTTTCGTATACAAACTGTATACTATACAAACATATAATTAATTATTATCATTTTGGATACAGAAACTGAGTATTTTTATTCTTTGGTTTTGAAAATTTAAAAAAGCTTAATAATCAAATTTTTTCGTTTTTTCCGGCTCAAACCCAAGTGAATAATTTTTTCGACTTCTAATTTTCATATTTATTTAATATAAAAGCTTTATAACCTCAAAAAATAAATTATTTTCTCAGTTTTGATTTTGAGAAAAAGCTTAATAATAAATTTTTTTTCTTGAACAAGTCCTAATAAATAAATTTTTATTCTCATTTTTGGTTTCAAAATTTAAAAAAAAAAAACAAATTTAGTGAAATATACTACGTTTCACAGTGGTGAAAAGCCCTACAAATGTCTTAACACGACTTAAAATTTTTCTAGCATTAATAATACTCAGTATTCTGCGAACAATTCATATTTTTTTAATATTTAAGCTAGCAATAAAATTTTTTGTAATAAACTTACATAATATTAAGAGAATGAATGGTATATGGACATTTCCATAAAAAATATTATATTTATTTTTTTTGTTTTATTTTTATATTTCAGTGCGAAATAAAGCGAATTTAGCCAATTTTAAGGCTATACATACTAGGTAGTTGAAGAAAGAAGTTTGAACGTATATGTTT
The DNA here is from genome assembly GCA_022575985.1 of Anagrus nilaparvatae. Classification (NCBI taxonomy): domain Eukaryota; kingdom Metazoa; phylum Arthropoda; class Insecta; order Hymenoptera; family Mymaridae; genus Anagrus; species Anagrus nilaparvatae. Next base: position 4,459,095 of record JAKSXM010000237.1, on the reverse strand, counting down.
AAACTCTTAGCCATAGCCAAAAAATTCCAACCAGCCATTTCAGAAAGAAGAAAATTAGATGTGCTATATAAAAATCTGAAACCACAGATGAAAGAAAAACTCTACAGTGTAAGATACAGTACAGTCAAAGAGTTTATAGCAAGAGCCATTGAGGCTGAAGATTCTATTAAAGCAGCCACATCAGTATATAGACCACCACCGTCAAAAGATCAGTCATTATTACCAGACTCAGCCTACACACCAAGCCCTAACAGGCAAAAGAAAAATATCACTAATGCATGCGCAGTGGAAAATAATCCAGTCAATGTGAATGCACTAGCAGTACAAGTAGCTGCAATTATGCAAGAATCTGCTCTTTGCGTAAGAGAAATTCGAACAGACAGTGATGCAAGAATCAGAAAAAAGTCTGAGTCTAAATATTCAGAAGAATCTGAAAAACCTAGATACGCAGTAAGAAAATATCCACAGCGTAAAAAACAAAGTTGGAATTCTAATCAGAACTATCAAAACCAGAATTCTTACAATCGTAACAACAATGGGCAAACTGCATATAATAGTAGAAGTACATATAACAATAATAACAACAGCTCATACAGTAATAATAATAATAGGCAGGCAAATCAAGATAATAAAAGTAATAGCCCAGCAAATGGCTCAAATGAGTCACAAAATAAGAAAAAACCTGATAGACCAATAATATGCCCTAATTGCAACAAAGAAGGTCACAGACGAGCTAAATGTACCGAAGAACTTATTTTAAAATGTTACTGGTGTCAAAAGCCAGGATATACCAAGAATAACTGCCCGACACCAGCCTGTGTTGAAAAAAACAAGCACAGGGGAGCGTAGTGGTCCCTACTCCTCCCCTAGACCAGCAGGACTCAACTAAACCTAGCGAAGAATTCATGAGCCAAACCATAAATGAAATACTTTCAGAATGTTTTTCAGAAGAATTTTCTTCCCGTTGGTGGCTTAAGGTCAAAATACAAGGCCAGAAAGTGAAATCTTTGTTAGATTCCGGTTCTGCTCGCACTATACTAGGACCAATAGGTTTAGAAATTGCCAAGGCAGCTGGCGTTAATTTAAAAACGTACATAGGAGGTGGCGTCCGGGTAGCTGACGGTAGCCTGACTCAAATAGTTAACGCGGCTACTCTCGATTTTACAGTAGGTAGTTGCACGAAAAAAGTAGAGGTTATAATTATGCCTAACCTTTATAAAAGCTGCATTCTTGGCGCAGATTTCTTCAGATTGTTCAACGTCGTCTTAACTGCTAGAGACAACTCTATAGAAGTTGAAGGTTATAATGGCAAAGTTAATGTCGACGTAGCCTCAATAGGGCTCGATGTTGGTGATACAGGTTTAAAACAACCAACTCATGAACAAATAGATCAGCTGAATAAGCTACTAGATGACTTAATTCCATATGAAGATGGTGAACATTACATTGACGTAGGCGATGCGCAGCCTATTCGTCAACGATGCTATCCAGTATCACCAGCAATAGAAAAAGAAATACACAAAGAAGTCGACAAACTTCTCAAAAAAGGCGTTATTAAGCCATCCAAAAGTGAATGGGCATCCCCAATAGTAATGGTACGAAGAGAAGGGGTGGATGAAAATAATCAGCCAATCACAAAGTATCGTGTGAAGATTGTGTATTGATTTCAGAAAATTAAATAAAGTGTCGAAAGGAGATGCGTTCCCGATCCCTAATATGGATCAGATGCTTAACAAGCTGCAGGAAGCACGTTACATCAGCACTTTAGATCTTTCCCAAGCTTTTAATCAAATTCCACTTGCCGAACAATGTAGACATCTTACAGCGTTTGTCGTACCAGGTAAAGGTATTTTTGAATATGTTCGTATGCCTTTTGGCCTGATGGGGGCGTCGGCAACATTTCAAAGGGCTATACAGACGATTATAACCCCAGAAATGGCTCCTTACGTAATGGCCTACATTGATGATATAATAATAGCAACTTTAACATGGGAAGAACATCTACACTGGCTTAAAATAGTAATGGAAAAGTTAAATAAAGCAAATTTTACTATAAATCGTTCGAAAAGCTTTTTCGGGAAAACGCAAGTAAAATATTTAGGGTTTTTAATCGATGAAAAGAGTACTCAACCAGACCCAGATAAAACAAAACCAATAATAGAGTACCCAGTACCAAAAACCAAAAGACAAGTGCAATTTTAAAAGACAATTTTATAGGCATGACCTCTTGGTATAGAAAATTTATTCCCGAATTTGCAGCTATAGCTGAACCTTTGACAAATCTAACGCGTAATGTTCCGTTTAAATGGACAAGCGATTGTCAAATATCTTTTGAAACTCTAAAATTAAAATTAACAACAGCACCAATATTAGATAGACCAGATTTTAATGAACCTTTCATAATTGAAACTGACGCAAGCAATACAGGACTTGGAGCGGTATTATTACAAGTCATTAACGGTAAAGAAAGAGTTATTTCATATGCCAGTAGAATTTTAAGCACAACTGAAAGAGAGTACAATATTTCAGAAAAAGAATGCCTTGCAATTTTATTCGCAATTGATAAATATCGTTGCTATGTAGAAGGCACAAAATTTACTATAATAACAGATCACTCAGCTCTGAAATGGCTACAAGAAAAAAAAAGACCCGCTGGTAGGTTAGCTAGATGGGCCTTTGAACTCCAACAATATGACTTCACGATACAGCATAAAAAAGGCAAATACAATGTGGTTCCAGATGCTCTCTCTAGAGCTTATGAAGACGTAGAAGATGAAGATAATTATAAAAATGAAGTTGCAGTATCTTCAATAGAAGTAGAAAAAATAACTGATAAATGGTACCTACAACGTATTAAAGACGTCAAAGACTTTCCAAACAAATTTAAAGATTGGAAAATAATCGAAGGTCTATTATATTACTACAGACCCGACCCTAGAACAGCAGCTATTCGTGAAGAAGATAGTAATTGGAAATTAGTGGTCGCAAGAGACCTGAAAAGAAAAGTTTTAGCAGAATGTCACGAAGAACAAGGTCGACATCTAGGTCAAAAAAAACATACTACAGAGCATATGCCCTATATTTTTGGCCAAATATGCACAATGGTGAAATATGTAAGATGTTGTTTCATATGCCAACAATGTAAACCTTTATGGAAAAAAGAAGTATTTTATCTCCATGGCAAAAAGTCGCCTCAGACTGTATGGGACCATTCCCGCGGTCAAAAGATGGGTTTACCCATATACTAGTATTCGAAGATCTGTTTACTAAATACATTGAAGTAATACCAATTAGGACAAAGAATGCTGAAACAATTTTAAAAAATTTTAAAAATCAAGTAACCTATAGACATGGTTTTCCAGAACAGCTAATTACAGATAACGGTACAGAATATATCAACAGTATGATGAGACACGACAATAATAAAATTTTCATAAATCTTTGAAAATGAGATTACATATCTGTAAACGCATCAGTTTACAATAATTGACTTGTCACTATTAAACAAAATACCCTGCAACTAGCTGGCACTAAGGTTCCTCAAACAATGAGCCAATTATAAGCATGCAATCATACATACATTTATATTAATTTTTAAGTTTTTTTTATTGATCAAAAATTTTGAAACAAATTTTCAAAAAATTAATTATCAGATCCGAGATATCAAGTAAAAACCATATTTTCAAATATAAGTTTTTTCATGGAAATAAATGAAATATTACATCCAAAATGAAAAAAAAAAAAGTTTTCGATTTTCGAAAAAATTTTTGGAAAAAAAAATTAGGTCTTAATTTGATAATGGTTGTAAAATATAACTGGTTACAATATTTTCAGATATTAGTACTTTAATGGAATTAGATTAGGCATTACAATTAAAAAATAGTATATATTGTAACTAGTTACTATAGTAGTCTGACGCGCTCTGTCTTTCGTTTTTTTTATCTTCTATCTCAACCATGCCTCTTTCAGCGTTCTATAGTATCGCGTTACAATCGATACTTTTTGTAACAACATCTTCATCTGTATCGCATTTACGACAAATATCTAGAAATTTATTTGATACTTTTGTTTATTTTATACTTGGCACAAAAATAACGATAACGATGACTAATAAATTAAATACTTAAAAAACTAAAAAATTTATTTGATATACTTTTATTTTTAACTAATAAGTATAATATTTACAAAAACAAAAAAATTTATTTGATTCTCTTATTTTTAAAAGAAATTTAGTTGTAACCCGATTTTAAAATTAATCATTGTATTTAAAAATTTATTTGATACTTTTATTTTTGAAAGAAATTTTTTTTATATTGTTATCGCATCCATAATTCTTTCTCCCTTTAACTCATGCGCTGAAGGACTATAAAATAATGCGTCTAAAGATTTTTTTTTACATCAATAAAAGACCACTATTTCATTAACATAAACTCGTCGATATGCTATACAAAGGAAGATAGTATTACAAAAAAAAAATATTGTAGTTATTTTAGTTTTTTTGTTTTTTTAATTTTGAGAAAACAAATTTTGAAAGAATTCGGTTTCAGATCCAAAAAATTACTATAAGTGAACTTTCTAAAACTAGTACTCTCAAAGAAATAAATTAGGTACTACGTCCAAAAAGAAAAAAAAAATTAGTGTTTTTTTGTAATTTTTTGTGAAAAAAATTTTGGAAAAATAATTCAAAAAAAATTAATTATCAGATTCGAGACATCGAATAAAAATCGTACTTTCAAATATAAGTACTTTCATGGAAATGAATTAGGTATTACAACCAAATTAAAAAAAAAAAAAAAATAGTTTACAAATCGAAATTCGACCTATCACAATATAAAACTTAACTTTACTAAATATTACCAACAATCTTCACTAACTTCTTTTAACTGCTCCAATTAATTTTCAGGTATAGGTATTAGGAATTAGGAATTGCGAGTCGAGGTAGAATTTAATCGTTAGGCAATAATTTAAGTAATTATTATTATTATTATTATTAAATCACAGTAGTCTATTTGACTAGATGAGAGTGAGAAAAAAAAAAATATTGCAGTTTTTTTTATTTCTCTTTTTTTTTTAATTTTGACAAAAAAAATTTTGAAAAAATTAAGTATCAGTTCAAAAAAATTACTATAAAAAAAGTTCTTAAAACTAGTACTTCCATGGAAATAAATTAGGTACTACGTCCAAAAAGAAAAAAAAAAATTGGTATTTTTTGTATTATTTTGTGAAAAAAAGTTTAGGAAAAAAATTTTCAAAAAATTAAGTATCCGATTTGAGATATCATGTGAAAACCATACTTTCAAATACAAGTACTTTCATGTAAATAAATGAGGTATTACATCCAAATTAAAAAAAAAAAAAAAAGTTTGAAATTTTTTGATAAAAAAATGTTTGAAAAAAAAAATTAGGTCTTAATTCGATAATTTGAAATTTAACTAGTTACAATATTTTCAGATATTAGTACTTTCATAGAATTAAATAATGTATTACGCTAAAAAAAAAAAAAATTGCAATTTTTTTTATTTTTCTTTTTTTTTAATTTTGACAAAAAGAATTTTGAAAAAATTAAGTATCAGATCCAAAAAATTACAATAAACAATATTTCTAAAACTAGTACTTCCGTGGAAATAAATTAGGTACTACGTCCAAAAAGAAAAACAAAATTGGTATTTTTTGTATTTTTTTGTGAAAAAAATTTTAGGAAAAAAATTTTCAGAAAATTAAGTATCCGATTTGAGATATCATGTGAAAACCATACTTTCAAATACAAGTACTTTCATGGAAATAAATGAGGTATTACATGCAAATTAAAAAAAAAAAAAAAGGAATTTGAGATTTTTTGATAAAAAAATGTTTGGAAAAAAAAATTAGGTCTTAATTCGATAATGGTTTTGAAATATCACTAGTTACAACATTTTCAGATATAAGTACTTTCATAGAATTAAATGAGGTATTACACCAAAAAAAAAAAAAATATTGCAGTTTTTTTTATTTATCTTTTTTTTTAATTTTGAGAAAAAAAATTTAAAAAAAATTAAGTATCAGATCCAAAAAATTACAATAAACAAGGTTCTTAAAACTAGTACTTCCATGGAAATAAATTAGGTAATACGTCCAAAAAGAAAAAAAAATTGGTATGTTTTGTATTTTTTTGTGAAAAAAAATTTAAGAAAAAAAATTTTCAGAAAATTAAGTATCCGATTCAAGATATCATGTGAAAACCATACTTTCAAATATAAGTACTTTCATGGAAATAAATGAGGTATTACATCCAAATTAAAAAAAAAAATAAGTACCTCGAGCTTTTTTGGTGAAAAAATTTTTGAAAAAAAAATTAGGTCTTAATTCCATAATGTTTGTGAAATATCAGCGATTACATACGTACGTACGTACGTACATACGTACATACGTACGTACGTACGTACACACACACATACACACATACAGACTTTTTTTAAAAACCGGTTTTTTAGCTTCCTGAGGTCTCAAAACGTGCTTATATACCAAAAAATCAAAAAAAAAATTTTGACCGAACACAATGGTTCCTCTATGAGGAACCAAAAAATAAAATTTTTGTTTTTAATAAAACATTTATTGTTTTTAATTTATTTTTTAAATTATATAGTGAACGGACACATAAAATAAAAATGTTTTATACATTCTTTCATCTGAAGTATAACTTGGAAAATCCGAAAAATTCAGGAAAATAAAAATAATATATGATCAAAATAAATTATTTTTTATACATTTACCTTGTTTATGTTCTCTCCCGAGAAACCAAGTATGGGTAAAATAAATCCGTTGTGAAACTGGATAAAAAAATTTTCCTTCCAATGAAAGAATGATATAGAATTTATTAGTATTAAAAATTTTCCTCATTTTCCGGGAATTTTATTTTTTTTTGACAACTGCAACTCATGTTCTGTTTATAACTTGGTAAAATCAGGTGTTTTTTAGATGAAATCAGATAACATTAGATTAGTGATTTTTTGGTTACGCAAGACTTAACCTCTTTTAGAAAAAATATAATAAATTAAAAAAATGGTAGCGCCTGAAAATAAGTATGAAAATAGAGCCTATTTTTTACCCTTAAACATCCCCTAAAGCATGCAAAAAATAATTTTTAAAATAAAAAAGTGGTTATTTAAAAAATAAAAAAAAAAAAATTAACTTTCGCGAAATTTATCTAAAAGAATAAAACCCACCAACTTTTTTTGAAATCAGAAAAGCCAATCCTGAAATTATCTGGCGACCATATAAAAAAAAAGGTTTCAAGCAAAACCCATTACAAGTTTTTTTTGCTGTATTACTGTTGCGTAGTATAAGAAAATATACTGTATAGTAAAAGAAAAATATTATATATGGGTCGATATCCCTCAAGTGTTGTAAGCCTGATTCTTGGGTCTTCAAATCAGTCCCAAAATATTTTTCGCTCTAAGTACTATCGAAAATAAGTTACCTCCCCAATTTTTAGCCTACTAGGTCTTCTCCTTGATGTTTTACAGCCAAATTACTTTTTTTTTGTGCTTTTTATTTTTTTAAATTTTAAGAGCGCAAAAATTGCTAAAAACTTTCTCAGACTCTTATTTTATTGCAAAAAAAGTTTTCCTAGGCCCAAATAGGAAGTTTTCCTGGCTATTTGATTCCGTGCTTTAAATTTTTTTTCGAGCTGCGGATGCACGAGAAATCAAAGAAATACGTTCCAACTTTTAGCATTTTTAACTCCCCATTTTGGGTATTTAAAAAGTAAAATTTTCGTCTTCATGTACACTTTTTATGGTAAAATTTTTGTTTTGTTTTTTGGCTCCCTAAAACAAGAGCAAAAAAACTGATTCCAAAATTTTTATTTTTTAAAAATTTCAAATTTCTCGCCAAGTCACGTGATCAATCAAAAATCTGACCAAAAATTTTGATTTCGCGGGCAATTTTACCTAAGGATATATATTTTCATGTTTTTACAAGCTTATATGTTGAGACAGCGAAATTTGAAAGAATTTCCTAATTAATGTAGATTTAGCACAAATTAAAAAAAAAAAAAAAAAAAAATGGCCTTCAGCAATTGATACCAAATTTGGCAGACGTTTATATATATATATATATATATAAAACATGATTCCTACCAATTATTTAGCCCTATGGGTGTAAAAGTGCCCACATCGGGCCCATTTGATTTTTTTTGGAAGTTTCCAAAATTACTGATAATTATCAGTAATTTTAGAAGATTAATCTTTTTAGCCATTAATTTATAAAACCGAAAAGATTTAAAAAAAAATATTTTTAATAGATACCCCTATTGAAAATTTCCCGGTGAATTCGATTTTTCGGTTGGTATTAGCCTAAAATGCTTCAAGACACCAGAAAATGAATATTTCGACCGCAGATGCGGTAATTTGAATTTCTAAAAATCAAAATTCAAAAATCAAAAATCAAAAAATCATTTCTGGCGTCTTGAGGCATATAGGCTAATACCAACCAAAAACGCTCCCAAGTAATTGGCATTATGGTTTCTCATTAGCAATAACAAAATTTTCTCAATAGTCTATTTTACCTAACAAAGTATAATGTCAAAAGAAAAACTAAGAATGATCTTTGAATGATCTTTTCCTTGATACTGTTAGTTTAACATCTCATAGAAAAAATTAGGTTTTTTACATAAAAAAAAGAAGATTTTTCTACACTAGTACATAATCTTCTTTTATGATAATTATGTCTGCTAGACAGTTTTTGAGATATCATGTGAAAACCATACTTTCAAATACAAGTACTTTCATGGAAATAAATGAGGTATTACATCCAAATTAAAAAAAAAAAAAAGGAATTTGAGATTTTTTGATAAAAAAATGTTTGGAAAAAAAAATTAGGTCTTAATTCGATAATGGTTTTGAAATATCACTAGTTACAACATTTTCAGATATAAGTACTTTCATAGAATTAAATGAGGTATTACACCAAAAAAAAAAAAAATATTGCAGTTTTTTTTATTTTTCTTTTTTTTTAATTTTGAGAAAAAAAATTTTAAAAAAATTAAGTATCAGATCCAAAAAATTACAATAAACAAGGTTTTTAAAACTAGTACTTCCATGGAAATAAATTAGGTAATACGTCCAAAAAGAAAAAAAAATTGGTATGTTTTGTATTTTTTTGTGAAAAAAAATTTAAGAAAAAAAATTTTCAGAAAATTAAGTATCCGATTCAAGATATCATGTGAAAACCATACTTTCAAATATAAGTACTTTCATGGAAATAAATGAGGTATTACATCCAAATTAAAAAAAAAATAAGTACCTCGAGCTTTTTTGGAGAAAAAATTTTTGAAAAAAAAATTAGGTCTTAATTCCATAATGTTTGTGAAATATCAGCGATTACGTACGTACGTACGTATGTACTTCTTTTATGATAATTATGTCTGCTAGACAGTTTTTGGTGTAGCTGGTTGTTATATCTTAAAAATTGAATAAATTAATTTTGCTCGGGTTTTTATCAAAAAAGAGAAACGAGAAATAAAAATGTATCTTTTAAAGAATATTTTGAAAACAGCTCTGATTTTTACGCTGAAAAGAAAAAACCAAATAAAAACCCTAAAACACCTAAACCTATTATAAAAAAGTTGAAATTGTCACAGGAGAAAGCCATCCTCTAATAACTAGAGTAGTAAAAAGAAACTGAGGTAGACCTAAAAAAGATTTTGGACCTTACCCTCAACCTCCCGATATCCCTAAAAGAGGTAGAGGCAGACCAAAAAAGATCAACCTAAAATCCCTCCACTTACACCAAAATACCCTAACTTGACACGGGTAGCTTGAAAGATCGGATTATGCAAACGTCGGGCACTTCGGATTTTATAGAGAAAATGAATGTTCAACCTCTAAGGAGATAATACTTCTTTGGATTTAAATCTTTCACCTAGCTTCTTGCGAGTTATTTGATAAAACATATCTGTCGGGGGAGCTGAAAATGAGCAAAAATTTTCTCAGCTCGGATCAGGCTGAAATTTTCAGGAAAGGTTGTTTTTTGGTCCCCAGAATCATGATGAAAACCGTTTTTCAAAATCGGCCATCTTCTTCGAGATATTCATCAATATGTCTCACATTTAAAATACATGGAAAAAGCCATTTAGTAGTGGTTTTTCTTATTTTGCTTCACTATTTCAGTTTTGCCTAGCACTAAACTAACAAAAAAAGTTTTTTTTAACATTCATTCAAATACCTGCTTCATTATAAAGAGGATTGGTGTTTGGCCAACGTGGCCAAACGCCTCTATGTTTGAAAAAATCAAAAATAAAATTGAAAAAATAACGTTATTTAAAAATTTTGTATATTAAATTATTTATATGTATATAATTTATTTAAAATGAATATTAAAAACTTTTCTCGTTGGTTTGATGCTTGATCAAACCAAAATAAAGAAACAAAATAAGAAAAACCGCTATTAAATGGATTTTCCCATGTATTTTAAGTGGGAGACATATTGATAAATATCTCGAAGAGGATCTCTGATTTTGAAAAACGGGTTTCATCATGTTTCTGGGGACCAAAAAAGCAACATTTCCTGAAAATTTCAGCCCGATCCGAGCAGGGGAAATTTTAGCTTATTTTTAGCTCCCTAGAGAAACATGTTTTATCAAATAACTTGCAAGAAGCTAGGTGAAAGATTTAAATCCAAAAAAGTATTATCTCTTTATAGGTTGAACATTCATTTTTCGCTATAAAATCTGAAGTGCCCGACGTTTGCATAATCCGATCTTTTAAGCTAGCCGTGTATGAACTATACGCCACCTTCAATGTCCCATTGCGCTACAAAAGCCTCATTATTTAAAATACCAAGAACTTGCATTTCTGATACCTCTGATTTAGAAATACCAAATTCTGCAACAATTGCTGAATACGAAATAATTATGCAAGATATATTAAAATACAAAATGGATTGATTAGATTCTGCAGAAAATAATATTTTAAACAATAATAAATTAAAATAAAGTGATTCAGAAAAATGTAAATCAGCATTAAATAAAGCAAAAATACAAGATAAAATTTTATTTGAAGGACTATTAGATGTCAAAGTAATAAATAAAAATTCAGAAATTACAATATTTACTAAAAATTTGATCAAAAATAATTTGAGCAATAAGCCAATAATTAATAATTTGGAAACTAATAACATAGAAATGATGGAAATTGAAAATATTAATGAAAATAAAGATATTGAAGAAAAAGAAAATGAAGCTGATAATGCAATAATGTGTGCCCCCAATAGAAATAAAAAAATTGAATATAAAAAAATAATTAATGATCTAAATGAATTTAATCGTTATACCCCTATAGAAAAATTTACTGAACATAATGAAAAACTCATTAGATATTTAAATTAAACAATGACTGTGACTGTTTATTCCATAGCCTTGTAATTTTATTGAAAACCAATTTATTTATTTATTTATTTATTTATTTAATTAATACATTTACAGCCTCTATAGGCCAATACATAAATAACAAAATATAAATATCAATTTTTTAGAATATAAAAATATATTATTTTAATAATTAATTAAATTATTTTGACTAGATAATAATTAAAAAAAATTTTCCAATTACAATAAGTAACAAATAAGTTTGCAAAATAAGAGTAACAAAATAAACTAACTATAATATTTTAGAAGTAATGATTTGATTTTAAATTTAAAAGTATAAGGATTCGTGATTGATTGGATATTGATGGGAATAGTATTCCAAAGTCTTTTACAGCGGTTAATAACAGAGAAGTAAGTATAGTCATTGCGAGAAAGGTGTTCAACCAAGCTTCTAGATTCGCGAAATGAATAGGGAATACTTCGAAAACTAAATTTGCCTCTAAGTAGTGGACATTTGATTAAACCATGCAATATCTTGTGAGTAAATACCATATCTTGAACCCTATGATGCGATTCAATAGTATGAATATTAAAACGCACCGAGGGCCTGTGATAGTCATGATCAAAATAATTCATCGGTATGTTCGATTTTTTACACAAATATTTAATAAAAAGATGTTGTACTTGTTCTATTTTATACGACGACTTGGATGTGTAAGGAGACCAGATTCCAGAAGCATACGATAGATGTGGAAAAACATAAGAATTATAAAGAACAGTTAAAGTACGTATGTTTCTGAATTTACTAGTTCTCCTTTTCAGCCAGCCTAAAGATTTTTTAGCTTTAGATATTGCATAGTTAATATGATCATCAAAATTAAATGTGTCATTAAATATAACTCCCAAATCTTTAAATGAATTTACACCATCAATATCAATATTGTGGAGATAATAATTAAAAACAACAGGATTTTTAGATCTGGAAATTCGAAGTACCTTACATTTTTCTATGTTTAAGGGAATGCAATTATTCACACTCCATTTTTCAAGGTTTAGGAGATCATTTTGAAGTTTTAGAGCGTCTGACAAGGAAGCAATCTCCTTGACCAACTTACAATCATCAGCATATAAAAGAGACAGCGAATTAGTTATTTCAGCTGGAAGGTCATTAATGTAAATAAGAAAAAGTAGTGGTCCAAGATTGCTTCCTTGAGGGACACCAGAGGTATTTAAAAACGATTCAGATAAATGATTATCAACGCGTACTTTTTGGGTACGATTACGTAAATAGGAAGCGATCCAGGAGATCCAGCTATCCTGTAATCCAAAATCATGTAATTTGCGTAAGAGTATTTCATGGGATATTTTGTCAAAAGCCTTAGAGAAGTCTGTATAGATTACATCAACTTGATGCTTGGACTCAATAGCGTTTGAAACAAAATCAGAAAATACAGACAAGTTAGTTACAACAGAAAGGCCTTTGACAAAGCCATGCTGATATTGAGTAATTTTATCAATAACTTTATCATAAAGATTTTGATAAAAAATACTTTCAAATATTTTAGCAAGGGCACAGATTATAGAAACTGGACGATAATTACCAACATTATTTTTATTACCTTTTTTAAATAGCGGAGTGATGAATGATTGCTTCCAGATATCAGGAAATACCTGAGTAGAAAGTGATAAATTAAATATTAGGGACAATGGTTCAAGTAAAGAGTGGACACATTTTTTTAAAAATATGTTGGGTATTCCATCAGGACCTAGTCCACCGCTATCATTAAGTAGTTTAACAGCCTTAACTATGTCATTATTGTTTATTGTAAATGGGGGAGAGGGATTGTTATTCAAGTTGGTAACAAGTGTTGAAGAATTATTTTCATATACAGAAGAGAAATATTTGGCAAATAAATTAACAGAATCTTCCAATGTTTTAGAATTTAAATTACCAAAATTCATCTCATTAGGTATTGAATTTAAATGGTCGGTGTTTTTAAGAAAAGAAAATAGTGCAGAGGGATCTGAGCAACAATTGTTCTCAATTTTGTTTATATGAGATTTAAAGCATGATTTTATTAATTTTTTAGATGTAGACCTTAACGTTTTAAAGTTCTCATATTCCTCTGGGTCACTATTAACTATCCATTGGTAATGGGAATGATTTTTATTTCTTATTGTATTGCGAAGATCCTTAGAATACCAGTGGGGATAAGAATTATTTTTAGCATGATTGTAAGGAACATATTCTTGTATTATGGGATTTATAATGGAATAAAAGGATATTAACATTTCATTTACATTTTTATGTTTTTTTAAAATAGTCCAATCTATCTGTGATAATTTGCTAGAAATTAAATCATAATTTGCTTTATAAAAGTTTTTTTTTTTAAATTTATAGTTATTATTATATTTAACATGAGAATTAAGATTTAAATTTAAGGATACATTTAGTTCTAAATATTCATGATGATGATCCAGATCAAGTAAACAATCTATTGCCTTAGAAACATTTATATTATTTATATCTGAAAAACATAAGTCTAGTGTGTAACCTTTTTCCGCATGTATATTGAAGTGTTGCTTTAGGTTAAGAGAAGAAAAGTTATCTTTTAAGATTGTGCTATGTTCAATATCTTTATGTTGAATTTTGTCCAGAAATGTTGTTGAAAGATGTTCTTCATTTGACCAGATAACTTTTGGTACGTTATAGTCCCCAAGTAGTAAAAGTTTGTAATCTGGATAATTATCAGATATTTGAATAACAGATTCAACATGATTTTGATAATAGTTAAAATTTGCATATGGAGGGATGTATACTAGTCCAATAATTAATTTAAATTTAGAAATTCTCACAAATACTTGTTCTAAGGTGTCACCATCTAATGTAATTTCAGTGGCTGGTATATTATTTTTAATACATATTAAGACTCCACCGCCTTCTTTTTTATTACTAGTTACTAGACTCCTGTCTGTTCTAAAAATTTGAAAATCACTAAAATAATAAATTTAAGTATAAAAGAATTAAAAAATAAATTAAAAATTAGTAAATATCTAAAATATTGTGAAAATACTGATAGCACATTCCATATTTTAAACAAAGATAAAGAATGGGGAGATAGCTACTGTGTATATTTATTTGGAAAAAAATTTAAGAAAAATATATTTGTATATTACTGCGATAACGAACCAAATAATCAATTTAACTATTATTATGCAGATGAAAAATTTGAAACTTTTCATTTACATTTAGCTTCAAATTACTATACCCCTTTAATTAAAAACGCAGACAAAGACAATATTTCAGAAAATTCTATAAAAATCCCAGTAGAAATTGAAAATCTTGAAATACAAAATGTAAATCAAAAAAAACTAATGAATTGGCTGAAACAGTAAAAAAAACCCATATATAAAACCCCTCACGAACCGACCTCTACAAAACCACCATGGGTCTACAAAAAAAATATTAAGAATACCAATTTAAACCCTTTAAAATGCGTCTGGCGATATATCTGGAGACCACCCATACCACGGTTTCCAAAATTTAGTTTTTTATATCACTGAAGATGTATACCAAACTGAAGTATTATCTATATTGATTCAAATAAATTTACTAAATCTTAATGATATTACCCATAACCATCCAAAAATTATTGAAGTAATTATAGTACCGTAATTAGATAAAAATTTAATTGCTTTAGCCGTCAAACCTTTCATAGATTCTTAACTTATGAGAATAGACATAGACAAAACTTTAAAAAATCTTGCAGCATTAATCAATAGGTTTGATTTAAAATCACTTTCAATCATTAAAGATCTAGATATTTTTAACGCTAATCAAGTATTAAACTTTATTAGTAGATTAAATCATTATTTAGGAAGTAAAAAGATCTTAGCAACCTTTTAACACGATAATTTACGAGTACCTCTTTCTGAAGAGAGACAAAGAATCATACAATAATATCACGAATCTCCCATGAGTGGGTATAGAGGATATCATAAAACTTTAGCAAAAATTGCAGAAACACATTATTAGAGACATATGCGTGATGAAGTATTCTTATATATACGCAGTTGTCCAACTTGTCAACGAGTTAAATCTACCAGAATTAAATCTAGATTACCCATGATTATCTCAGACTCTCCAGTTCATCCCTTTGACCATATTTCAATCGATCTACACGGAGTCCTATCAGAATTTCAAGGTTATTGTTGGATACTTACCGTAGTTGACATAATGTCAAAATTCTTTATAGCTGTCCCTTTAAATGATAGTTCAGCTACTCAAGTTGCAGAAGCACTAGTTGAGTACAAAGTATGGTCCCCCTAAAATGGTGACTTCAGATCAGGGGACACACTTCTGTAACAAGGTCATCCAAAGTCTTGCAAGAATTTTTAAGATACGCAAGTACAAAAGCTCAGCCTGGAGCCAAGGATGTATTGAGAGACTCCATTCACCGCTTATAAATTAACTTAAAATATATATGTCTGTCTGTAATGACTGGCCAAAATGATTAACATTAGCCTGTTTCGCATTTAATATTTCAAAACATGAAAGCACCGGCTACCCTCCATTTACTCTATTTCATGGATATAAAGCTAGAGTATCTTCAGAATTCCCACCTAGAGAACAAATCAAATACTTTTATATGATCATTACCTTGCTGATATGACCACCAAATTGTCAGAAATGCTACGCAATGTATGTCTTACGGAAAGACAAAAAAAATATAAAAGTAAAGAATACTATGACAGGAAAATTAACCCGATACACTTTAAAACCGGTCATATAATTTATTTAATAAACAACAAACCCGCAGAAAAACATAAGAAACCAAGTTACCTTTTGAAATTACGTGTATAGATTATCATAATCAAATTGCTGAAATAAAATGTGGAAAAACAAAGAAAGTTGTTCATACGAATTTACTAAAACCCTCTATAGAAGCAATATCCCGATAATATTTGCGAAACACCTACCGAAGAAAATATCGACTGGTTAAGTGATGCCCCTACTAGTGCTATAGATTTATAAATCAAAAAAAAAAAAAAAAAAAAAAAAATAAGTAAATAAAAATAAAAATATAATAAACTACAAAAAAGAAAATATATAATAGTAAAAAAAATATATATATAATAATAATAAAACCTATAAGAGTTTAAAATTTTACCCTTATTAGATATTTATTTATACTTAAGTTAATATAAACTATGTATTCTGGCGCGAAGGTCCACCGCATTAGGAAAACTCAAAACGGCAGCGTCCTTTTTGAGTTGGAGGCCATCGAGGACCGGCAAAAACTTGAAGAAGCGGTGAAGTCGGTCACGGGCCCTGAGTCGAATGTTCGTGACTTGATCCCGACACTAAAACTCAAAATTCGAGATTTGGATGGGGTCACAAAAGAACAGGAGATTCAGGCAGCTGTTGCCAAGGCCATAGGTGTCGAAAATGGAGACCTATTCCAGGTGTCCATTTTAAAAACCAAAGGCACAACAAGCCAGATGGCCGTGGTGGACCTTCTTGAGGCTGACGCTCTACGCCTGGCCAAAAAGGGCAAAATCCAGATCGGCTGGGCATCAAGTAGAGTGCGCCTCAATTTTGAATGCCACAGGACACGACGAAAAGCGCAAAGAGCACGGGACAGACCTGAGGCCGCCATGCTTTCTCAGGAACATAAGGACGCCAAACACCGGCTGGCCAAGGCCATCCGTCAAAGCAAGGCTCGATGTCTGCGTTCATTACGCGAAGATGTAAAAAAGGACCCCTGGGGCCTAGGTTACAAAGTCGTAATGGGCAAGTTAAACCGGGGGTCCGACAACATGATGGACGCGGCGTCGACTGAACGGATCGTCGGTGCTCTCTTCCCTGAAAGGCCCGTCCGGGAAAACCCGGTTGAGGTGATACCCAGGGAGGAAGTGCCGCTGTTCAGCGAAGGCGAGATGGTCAAGGCCATAAAGGCCATGAAAAATGGCAAGGCACCGGGGCCGGACGGGATACCAGCGGAAGTGCTCAAATGAGCGGTCAAAGTAATCCCTGGTATCCTGTTAAGCATGTTCAATGCGTGTTTAGTGGCTGGAGTGTTCCCAAAGCAGTGGAAGGTGGCACGTCTCGTGCTCTTGAACAAGGGCAAGGGGGGAGCCCCGGACTCTCCATCATCTTACAGACCTTTGTGTATGTTAAATACCATTGGTAAGGTGATGGAGAGCATGCTCCGGGCAAGGCTCAGAAGGGCAATCGAGGAGGGCGGTGGTCTCTCTGAGGAGCAGCGTGGTTTTCGTGAAGGGCATTCCACGATAGACGCCATCCGGCGTGTCGTGGATACCGTAGAGGCTGAGAGGGAAAAGCGGCCTGAAATTCGCAAGGACGTCCTTCTGGTAACGCTGGACGTCAAAAACGCTTTCAACTTGGCCAGGTGGGATGACATAATCCGGTCCCTTGAGTACGATTTCCGGATACCCTGGTATCTGGGTAGCGTACCAAAGGATTACCTGCGGGACTGGAAACTGCTCTACGACACGCTCGATGGAGGGCGTGAAAGGGTTTTGAGTGCAGGCATCGCACAAAGTTCGGTTCTCGGACCGGACCTGTGGAATGCCTTTTACGATGGCTTGTTGCGCGTTCACCTCCCGGAAGGAGTTTTCCTGATCGGGTAAGCCGACGACGTGGCCCTGACCATAACTGGCAGGGACACGAAAGTGACCCAGGAGAGGTTGAATCTAGTCATGAGACGGATCAACCTCTGGATGGGCGATCACGGGCTCCAGCTTGCGATCCCAAAAAGGGAGATCGTACTGCTGACCCGTCGAAGGGTTCCCACCGACTTCGATGTAATTATCGACGACGGCAGAAACCCTTACACGATCCGAACCAGAACATCGGTGAAATACCTGGGAGTTCAGCTTGATAACAAGCTGACCTTCTGGGAGCAATTTCAGAGGTCGTGTGAAAAGGCAGCGTCCGTCGCATCCTCCCTATCCAGGCTCATAGCCAACATTGGGGGACCTAAACCAGGGAAGCGAAGGCTCCTGATGTCAGTCGTCAACTCTGTCCTGCTCTACGGATCAGAAGTCTGGGCGAAGACCACAGAAATTGCCAAGTACAGACATAAAATATCGTCGTTACAGAGGCAAGCGGCAGTGAGGATCGCCTGCGGATACCACACGGTATCTCTAGAGGCGATCCAGGTTGTTGCTTCGGTGATACCCATTGACCTGCTAGCGTTGGAGCGGATATTCATCTACGAGAGCGTAGATGAGCGCGAAGTGTCATCCACTTGCGCCCGCTTCAACTCTATGAAAGCATGGAAGAAACGATGGAAAAAGAACCAAGAGAAAAATGCCCTATGGACGCGCAGACTGATCTTATACCTGCAGGCATGGATGAGACGACAGCATGGGGAGGTAGATTTCTACCTTACCCAGTTCCTAACTGGACACGGGTATTTCCATGTCATGTTGGAGCATTGGCATAAGGTGGCAACAAAGGAGTACTTCCACTATCCGGGCGTGGATGATACAGTAGAGCACACATTCTTCGAATGTGTGCGCTACGCGGAGAGGCGCCCGCCCTTCCCGATTCGGAGGCCGGAGACGGTGGTCCCGGAAATGCTACGGAGTTCCGAAAACCGAAACAAAGTAGCAGAGTACGTAAGGACCACCTTGTTAGAGAAGAAGGAGGAGAGCTTTCTATCGTAGAGAGCTCTCCTGCCCGTAGGCAGGGGGGAAGGCAGCGGCCAGCTGCCTAGGCTGCGCGTCCCAAACTGAAGTTATACCTGAAAAGGGAGTTCCGGTTTGGGACAAACAAGCGCGGGAGGTTTAAAGTGTGTTTATCCAGTAAGAATCTGGTGCGTAG
Source organism: Anagrus nilaparvatae (assembly GCA_022575985.1). NCBI lineage: Eukaryota > Metazoa > Arthropoda > Insecta > Hymenoptera > Mymaridae > Anagrus > Anagrus nilaparvatae. The sequence continues at coordinate 4,439,899 of JAKSXM010000237.1, read as the reverse complement.
CCAGCGACCGCGTTCGCCGTACACTTTGTACAACTGGGCGGTCATGAAAATTTGCGGGTCTTTAAGGCCCGCAAACACTCCATGGCTGAAGCAAAATTCACATATTTCCCTTAAAAAAAAAAAAAATATAGAAACTATGTATGTAGTTAACGTAAGCCTATAATAATATTACTATAAAATTAATAAAATTAAAAAACTCTTACATTATAAAATAGTAAAAATTAAAAAACTATATTCTTACCCATATATATCACCTATATCCGTATATTTTGTATAACATATATAATTTACTAGCAAAAGTTGGAGGAGGGGCTTCGCCCCCCCTGTGAGTATACGCATTTAAGGTTTTTACGTTTTGCTTATAAATAATGATATACGACTTTAATAAATTATTAATTTATTTATAAAAAAGTATTGAATAATCTAAGTAACTATACAATTCATATTAAATTCATTAATATTGTAGAAAAATTTATAATATCAGTATGTTTTATCAATCATCTTAAGGCTATGCGGTATACAATATTGTCTGTTTTAGTTCAGTTAGCCAAAACGTATAAGTTTTTATTACTTCTCACCCTGGAACATGCCACGTAGAGTTGACCATGTGAAAAACAGGTTGTCAGTAAGTCAACACCAGTAACCTCTGATGTTTGTCCCTGAACCTTATTTATTGTGATTGCGAATGCTGATTTTAATGGCAATTGCAACCGTTTGAATTGAAACGGTATAACATTTGCAATAAGAGGTAATTTTGGTATTAGAACTTCACCTTTACCTGCACCACTTAATATAGTTGCTTTTATAATATGGTTACCGATGAAACTGATAATACGCAACCTTGTACTGTTATTTAACATTGGTGGTCTAAGATTTCTCATTAGTATGGTAGGTGCTCCAATTTTGAGTTTAATTTGATGAGATGGCAATCCTGAACTTTCAATGGAATTCAAAAATTCAGTTGGATAAGTTACGCATTCTTCTTTGTTAACCTACAAAATTATATTGCAATTAAAATTTTTTTTCTTGTTTAAAATAAATTAAAGTCATTTAAAAAAAATTTATATATATATTTACCAAAGTATTTAAAGATGTAAAAATCTTAATATTACCAGGTATACGATCCAAGATAATTGAATTCAGTTGGTTAATATTGTCTTTTGTAGGAGCCAAAAGTGCTCTTTCGCATAACCATTTCTCTGATAGGTAATTGTATTTCATGTTTGGAAAAACATTTTCAATTAAGTTGTTTACATTGTTTACCGTTGAACATTACGTATTTTTTAATGTTATTTGATTATTTTCATCTCTATCTTACAAATTCTCACCTACATTTATAAGTTCTTGTGAAAAGTTGCTGGATCACCACCATCATTTCTTGCTCGCATATTAACCGTCAATTTAAATTTTTTAGTATGACGCCATAAATTTGAAGATTTAAAACATGCCTGAAACTCATCTGCTGGTGTACCATGTGGAACAATTGGCAACATTTGCCTGAAATCCCCCGACAAAATTACTATTGTACCACCCATTATATTTTGATTGTTATTAAGATCTTGAAGACATAGGTGTAAAGCTTTAATTGATTTCTTATGAGCCATTGTGCATTCGTCCCATATCATTAACCTACATCTTTGTAAAAGTTCTCCTCTGTTACTATTTTTACTTATATTACATGTTGGAGTTTCATGCTCTGTTAGGTCTAATCCCAGCTTTAACAAATAATGAGCGGTATACCAAATATATAACGGTATACTAAATCTAATAAAGTTGATGCTATACCTGATGATGCCATTGCTAAAGCTATTTCACCACCATTTCTAATTTCAGCCAAAAGTAAATTTAGGAGAAATGTCTTTCCTGTTCCGCCAGGCGCATTAAGGAAAAATAAACCGCCTCTATTTTTTCTTAAACAATCAAAAATTAAGTTTCTAAAATTACTCTGCTCTGCTATTAATTTAGGTACGCAGTCCCTGATGATAAGTTCAAGTTTTCTTAAATCGTAGCTGGTTTATTTGATGATTTCAGAATTATTTTGATTCGCTGGTAAATTAAAAGGTATACCGAATGCACGTAAATGTCTACCTGACATATTTAGTACCGCTCTATCAATCATTAAAAGCGCTTGATTATAAATATGTTGCGTAAAATTGGCATCAACAGCATTAGCAATTCTAATATCATCCGCTAAACAATCTTTGTATTTTTCCCATAAGTTTAAGGGATTACTTAGTAATCAATATTGCAAATAACTCCCGAATTTGTTTAGGAGACCTAATATGTACAAGTAAGATATTATAAGAAATTATAATTAATAAATTAAAGAATATAATCTTTACCTAGTTAATTCAGCGTCTGCCTTAGTATCATCCCAATGATTATCATTAGCCAATAAATGTAATGCTTGACAGGTTTGCATAAACGTCTCAAATAATACTCCATTCACTGTCTTTAGATCTTCAAAAGATGTTGGTCCTCTTATATTATGTAGTAGAAGCCGGAGACAATAACATTCGAAGTTAGAAATAACGACATACACTCTCCCCAAAGTTTCTGTTTCAAATACTCCTCGTCAACCATTTACTGGTGTTCCTTGTCTTCGTCTTTTCCATTCTTTGTTAGAAGTACACCAAGTATAATATTTAGGAACTTCGAGGTATATTAGTTCTCTAGTGAAAAAGTCTTCTTGGCATAATTGGAAATATGCAGTTTGAGTTGTCCTACTTCTGTTCTCTACAATATCCCGTAAATCTTGATTTTTGTTGAAGTAGATTCGCTCACCATTTTCTAAATGCACTGTTAAATGAACAACATTTGGATATCTTTCATGCAAAGGGAATGAATATATGTTTTCCGCTTCGTTATTAACGTTCTGATGATTAATACCATTATTTCTTTCTGAATTGAATATTGCTCTATCAGAACCTGTGGTAAATATGTTTGTTATTAATTAATTGTTTTTTGTATATTGAATTTTTAAGAAAGAATTACCTTTGTGTATGTATTTGCAAATGTACTTGATTGCTTTAACGGAGTTACAGCATTCTACGTTTATATTTGACTTAAACATTCTACAAAGAATCGGAGTGTATGGTACTATCCATGAGTTTTCTATATCTAATTGTTGTCCAGTTGCTAACCTTTTTCTTGCCGTAAATCCACCATCTCTTGGACTTCTTCTTCTGTATAGAGGGTATCCATTTTCAGAAGTAATGGTCTCGCTCAGTAAATTTCTTGGATATTTCTTTGTGCAAACGTCATTCTTCATGCATGGTGACCCAGGGTTGAGAATTCCACATGGTCCATGAACCATATGTTTTACAACAATTTCATGCAAACGATGATCAGCATCTACATTAGGTATTTCTGCTGATATAAAATTGTCAATAAATCTTGGTTGAATCTTATTAGCCAACCACATAAGTATATGAGCATGTGGAAGTCCACGTTTTTGCCACTCAATAGAATATGTGTAAGCCACGATTGTTCCGAATATTCTACCTGTAATATTTGCATAATAAAGTATGTAATAAATTAAAATTTATAAATTGAAAATGTATAATAATGATGTGATTGTATTTACGATGAACTTGTTGTCCTGCCAATAATTCTCTAGTTATTTCCTCCCAATTAGCGTTGCATGTAAAAGTCAGAAATAAATCTGGTTTGCCATGTTTTCTAACATATGAAAATGTATCTTGAGTATATTCTGCTAAGTATCTAGGACTATTTATGAAAGACGAAGGTAAAATAACTGGTTGTCCAACATCTTGAGGCTGAATATTTGCATCCAATCCAATAGCATCACGTAAATGTATGTAATCTTTTACCCTTAATAGTTTTTGATGCAGTAAAATATATGTAACAAGCCTACCTGTAATAGCCTCTTTAATTATTAGTGTGACCTTCAGTTTAAGATAGCTAAATAAAAGTAGACACGTATTGTAAAGATAAAGTAATGTAATGTAATTTATAGTTTCTTAGAGATAAGTCTTTAGTAGTAATTTCAACATGTAGAGAAACAGACCTAATTGTCGTTTCTCTCTTTAGGTAATGTACAATAATTATTCAATGTAAAATATTAAATTAATTAATTGTTAAATAATAAATCTCTCTTTAGAGCAACACAAAGGTCGTTATTATTAAAATACACTACTCAAAATATAGACACATTATATATATAACAGCCTTTCTGCTTCAATTATGGCATGCATGTCAACAGCAAACTGATGTATCAGTTCATGCATATAAAATATAATGTTTGCATTATTCTGCCTAAAAATAAATAGATATGTATAAAATTGCATTGCAGAAACTTTTTTATTTGCAATTGGCCTGTGGTTAACGGGATTAATTTGGGGTATATTAAACGAATACCCTTCTTGTCCTTGCCAGAAAATTATTGGGTATTGCAGGGCATCATAAAGTCTATGTAATTCAGATACCCTTTTCAAAGTATTATCCTGTCTGTGCAACGCAATATCTTGTCTATTTGCAGCCTCGCCGATAATTATAATAGCAACTTCGTTTGCATGAGGAAGATTGTATAACCTTTCGTGTTCACCTATCGGTACTTTGTCTGCGTGCATAACAATATTGTAATTGTCGTTGGAGATATTTTGTAAGGCATATTTGAATTCCCTAATCAAAATATTATTTTGATGAAACATTTCCTGAAGATTGTGAATAATGTTTCTATGAACTTGTTGTTGTACTAAGCATCTCCTTTCAGTTTCCAAATTATCATCGCCTATGAAATTTTTTGCAGAAATGAGTGATTACCATCTGCTGGTAAAAATGAGCCAATACTATGATACACCTGTCCTTGAACAGTGAAAGTAGTAGATAAATTATTGTTACGAATAATTTTATCTGCCCCAAAGGAAGTCATCTGAAAAGCAGAATTGTAACTCCTAATGTGCGAAAGAAAATGACGTGAATCATCTGTATTTCCACGTAAAAGTTCATTAAGTGGTACTGGAGGTTCTTCTAAATGAGGCAGCTGTAATTTTCCACTACTGCAGCACATTCCAGGAGTTTCACCTGGCCTTTTAAACGCTCTGCAGAATCTGCATAATTTGTTCATTCTGCCAATATCAATCAATGCGTGATCTTCGTAATTAATATTGGGGTCATAATTTTCTGCAATCATGTACAGCGAATCACATGACCTACTAGCATGTATGCCCTTTGTCGCAGTCGCATTCCATCCAATCTCTGATTTCTTTGAACCTCATCCTCTTCATCCCTTATCCGAGCTTGCCTTTCAGCTTTATCGTTTTTGCGTTCCTGTAAATGAATACCATGCATAAATATATGAAATCCGTTTATTAAAATTTGTAAATTAAAGATTTAGGTCGCTCCTACACACGCCCCCTAGTTAGGGTGTCGTCAATAGCTTTTTAGTTCGCAGAATATCCTCCACGAACCTTGCAACAGCACTCCATCCTTCTTCATTTTGAAGCATTCTTTCAACGATATTGTCAGGCGTAATTTCGCCTATTTCCGCCTCCAATTCCCTCCTTTTGATCACCCACCGATCGCAACGAAAGAACGTGTGATACGCATCATCGCGTTTGCCGGGACAGAACACACATTCATAGCTTCCAACTTTGCTCATTCTGAAGAGATAAGACTGAAAAAGCACGTGTCCACTGAGAAACTGGGTCAAAAAGTAATTCACTTCCCCATGTTCTCTCTAGATCCATGGAGCAACATCTTTTATGAGACGCCTGGTCAATGCGCTGTCTGTGCGATCCTCCCAGAGCGTCTGTCACTCCAGCATCACATCCTTCCTAACTTCCGCTTTGATACGGTCGACGTCGCCTTCATTTTTTCTATCGTAAATAAGTTTATGCTCTTTGGCGAGGAGCTTAATTGGGATAATGCCTGCGATCACAAGGACTGCCGCTTCTGAGAGAGTCCTGTACGCGCAAGAAACCCTCAGAGCACCTTGCCTCTGAACTCTTATTATGCCTTTCGCTTACATATCTTTGTCTAACGCCTTCGCCCAAATTTCTGTTTCATACAATAGGATCAAATGAGTTACAGACATTAGTAGCTTCCTCTTGCTATACTTCGGGCCTTTCATATTTGTCATCAGCCTTCTCAGGGCTTGCGTCGTGGTACCTGCCTTCTTGACCCTTTGAGAGATGTGCTCCCAATAACTCAGCTTCGTGTCCAGAGTTATCCCTAGATATTTAACGAACCTTTTCGTCTCTATGACAGTATCCTCGTCGATTCGTATCGGGATGAAAGTTTTGAAAGTGAAAATTTTTACAAGGAATCTCATGCCAACTATGTCTAAGTTTTACTGAAAAGTCATTAAATTTGGTCTAAAATATAATTAGTAACTGGAACAAAAGATAAAGTTATAAAAATTACATTTATTTTAAATATTTTAGAAATTTATTTATTTACATTGTAAGCCAATAGTTAAAATAAAAATTAGTCCTAAATTTAAATTTTTATATTTTTTGGGAAAAATATTATAGAATATGAAATCTGATACAGGAACTCAGAAGTTAATTTTAGAGATTTCAATTTCCTTGCTCAATCATATATGGCTGATAAAATTTTGACTTCTTGGTATGATCAATTAGCAGAACAGACTTCGTCTCTGAAACTCTGAATAACTTTGCAGCCATAGAAATTGTATTATTCTCAGAAGGATAAGAGCATTAAGGGAAAATTCAAAAATTTATAAGTTTAAAATATTTAGAGATTTAGCTTTCAAAAAATTATTTTCGAGTTAAAATTAAATCCTGAGGATTTTTTTTTTGTTTATATACAATTTTTTTTAAATATATTAATATTTTAACTTAAAATCAGACTTTTAAGTAGCTCACGAAAATTTAAGATACAAAATTTAATTCTAAACCCTGATAGTATAATCCATTTATAATACCTTTATCACTCCTAAAAGAAAAAATATTTTAATTTTTTACTGACATGTAAAAGAATAAGAAAATACTAGGCTAATTTTAAAAAATTTAGCAATTTAAAGGGAATACTGAAAATTAATAATAAGAGTGAAAAATCAATTTCAAATTTTTAATTTATAGTTCCAAAAAAAAATATTTTAAACTGAACCCAGTAATCAATTAGTCTAGTTGGCATGGAAACTGTCATGTATTATATTTTTATTTAATTAGCATGAAAAAATTTCAAAAGCAAGTAAACTTTGGTAAATTGTAAATTCAAAAATTTTTATTCACAAAATATCATCTATTTAAATTGCATTTTATTATTTAAAATAGAATAACTTTATTTTCAATGATTAAAATAGGTGCTGAGGATGGCTGAAAAATGAGCAGCAACTGCAATTATCGTAAACGACAAGAAAATCAACAATTACAACAATAGCCTCGACAAAATTAACAAAGGCCAATCAGCCCGTCAAACAGTTGTCCAATACTCTTGGCTTTTACACCAACATCAGTTCTTAAAAAATGACAGTTGAAAAGAAACCTGATGGTGCGAATGATTTATGTGAAAATCCTGATCTAGTTCGTTTGTCTGTTTCTCAAAACAAAGATACTGGCTCTTTTAAAACAAAAAAACAAAGATATTGCTAAATATCCTTAACGTTTAACTTTTGATTCTGATCTCGTTAATAATTTTATTACCGATGAATCAAATGTACAAGAGCCAGCTCTTAAGTCAAAGTATTTGCATGACAAAATTGAAAAAACTAATAATGGTCTAAATGGCGTTAAAAGTAAACATTTAATTAAAGGAGTGGTTAAAATTCAAAAAAAATTTTAAATTGATAAAAAATAAAAGCAATTTTAACATTAGCGGCATAAAAAAATCGATAAAGCTATTGCCTGTGATTCAAAATTGTTAGTTGAAAATATATATGTTTAGCTTATTGCTATTGTGCGGATGAGAAAATGTTAAAACATGGGGCTTGTAAGTTTACTTTTAGTTTAAAAAATAAGAATGGGAAGGGTAAATATTAACGTATAAGAGACTTTACTTAAAATTCCAAAAGAAAAAGAAAATTTTCTCTGTTTTCTATATTAAAATATAATGACGATTAATTATATTCTAGTCAAAAGATTCTCTTTGATTTTCGTATTAGACATGTGTATAAATCTTTGAAATGTTTAATAATGTTAGAAAGATAATTTTTTTTTTAATGAAAACTTTCAATTTGTCCGGAATGCTTTTACTTAAATATTTTGTATTCGAATGAATTATTTATATTTTATAGAATCAAATTTTTTAAATAAGCGCACAAAAAAAAATTTTTCCACAACTTGATTCAGATATTTAATTTTTTATGTACACATTACTAATTTTAAGTATGACTTCTAATTATAAATTTAAGATTTTTTATGTTAAAATAGTATATTTATGGCTCGTGTTCAGAAAAGTAAAGAATGGCCCAAATATCACGCAAATTGCCTTCCCAGGTAATGGAGGCTTCCTGCTTCAGCACTTAGTTATAAAAAACCATCTAAAAAATCACATGTTTCAACTACTCCAAAAATATCTCTTGATCTTGAACTGGGCTTGCAAGCTTAACATGCTAGACTTACCAATCGTCATAAATAAATAGGTTGCGAGAGCTTAAGCAAAGACTAGAACAAGCAAGAGAAAAAGGTGATTCTGATCTTGCAACTTGGCTTCTTGAAGATCATAAATTCCAAACACTAATAGCACAAGCTGAAAATGGAAAGGCTGGAAAATTAATTAATAAGTTTTTACATTTTTATATTTTATTTTTTAAAATAATAATACTCAAGTAAAACAGTCATGTTGCTTTTGTTTAATTCAAGATTATAAAAATTATAAAAATTATTTTTTTGCAAATGATTATAATACAGAATATAAAATGTTATACAAAAATAATAACAATGCCTTAATTATTAAAATGCAAAATTAAATAATAATTATCATAAAGAGTTTAAAAAATATTGTACAATAAGCCTATTAATTAACTGAAAATATTTTTTAGTGCTGTGTATATTTTTTTCCAGCTTCTATAATTGCTCGATAACAGATAAGCTGCTTACCACTATCAGAGATTTTGATTAGTTCTTGATAAACATCAGTTGCATATAATTCCACATCTTCATCTACATTATCTTCATCTCTTGGTTTCTGCACAGATGCATGGACCGAAACAAATGGCTCATAATTAGTTTGATTTGTATTATGCACTGGAATTTTATTTGCTGAAAAATTGTTATACTTCAAAGTATTCATAGAAGAATAAAAAGTCTCTTCATTTTCATAAAAGCTATCTTCCTCTGCATTCTTTTCACAATAATTATCAATTAATTTCATTCCATTTTCACTAGCATTAACAATATTCATAAAATTAGTGTTATTACTGCAAGTTTTTGAAATTGACATATCCTCTTGTTCTTCTGATACAATGTCTTCATCATCGCTTAAATAAAGCTCAAAGTTTTCATCATATTCTTCGTCTAAAGTGGTTTCACATAAAGTATTAAACATTCTTTGGGAAAATGCACCTGTAGAAGACCCATCGGTGTCAGATAATCTGATATTATCAGTTTGCATCTGCTCTGAATTACTACATGATACCATAAAATTGAGGCTGCAAAGGGCAAAATTTTCAAGTGGTGTGCATTTTTTATTATCACTTATTTTTTTTATTGCTCTACTTCTAGCATCCTTGATGTATCTCCATTTGACTGCAACAGTTGAACCTTTAAAAGCAATTAAATTAAATATTCTCAGGTATATGATACGCTGTTAAGTATAATAAAATTTAAATTGTTGACGATTATTAAGAAATTATTAGAATTTAGTTAAATTTCTGAAAATAATACAAACCATTCCATACTAGTTGTTTATGTTTTCCAAATGTTTTTTTATTTTCTGAAGATGTATTCAAAATACAAGCAACAGTTTCACATGCGTTGGCTTTTTTCTCTTTGTCACGCGTTCCATTGTATAAAACGGGAAAATTCTTTATCGTATTGATTAAATTTTCCTAAAGATTAAAAATTTTGATTTCCTCGTTATCCATCATAAATCAATGAAATAAAATTTAAAGATTTAAAATTCCAATATAAAATCAATAATCAAGCAATATTATAGAAAAATTTATCAGCATGCTCTTCTCCGCATGTATTATAAAAACTTTTTAAAGAAAAGAGAAAAGGAAGCTATAGGATGCTGGGAGGGAGAAAAGGGTACTTTTGAAAAGGCGCTTAAACATAAATTTCAAAAATAAAAGCTACCTAAAGATAAAATACTGTAATCAACGTTATATTTATTTATTTTATTCTATTTCAGAATATTTATTTATATTATATGTATATATATTTAGCGAAATTAAACAAATTCAAAAAAAAAATATTATTTTTTAGACACGGTTTTTTGGGACAATGCTTGATTAGCCCCACTTGTAGGTAAGCATTGTTTTAAAAAAGTACAGGAACGATATTTCTTAAATATGGAGTCAATCATTTTACTATATATAGTATAATATATGATCTAAACAAGAGGGAGTAAGAGACAAAACTCAAGTTTTGCTGGGTTCATGTTGTTACATCCCCTCCTACTTTATTCTGATTCACATCGATTTTGATATAACTCATAACTAATATCATAACTATAAAGTTATACTTTAGTCTATGAAGTGAGTCTACAAGTGTAATGTCTCTGCCATAATCGCTGCAAAATTTAAAAATTTAGAAATCTAGTTATTGTATTTTTACTGTAACAATAAAATAAAACATTGAATTTGTTAAGAATGTCAGCTGAAATATATTGTGAACGATTTCATTCACAAATTATTGAATTCGTAAAAAATAATCTTTTTTTATATTGGCTACAAGATGATGATTAGAAAAATAGTGATAAAAAACGAGCAAAATTTGAGGAACTAGCTACCAAACTTAATGTAGATGAGTTTGTGAATTTAAGAGGTAATAAATTTTGCAAATACATAATTTAATAATTAATTTAATTTCTTTATTTTTTTTAACAATTTCGTTATAAATTCTTTTTTTTTTTTAAGGAAAAGATATACAAAATTATTGGAATAAAACGAAAAAAAAATTCAATAAATTATTTCACGAGTATAAAAGTCAACCTTCTGGCTCTGGACTACATGAAAACAGAGATCCGCTAATTGATGAATTAATGTTTACCATTAGAGCCAATCAGCCTAGAAAACAAAAATCAACAAAACAGCTTGCTCAAAACCATATGAACATACAGCCTACTGTATTTCATCAACCTTTGTTCAGCCCTTCAGAAATTTCAGCCATAAATAAAAAAAAAAGTCTGAAAAGGAAAGCAGCCAGTACTTGGGATCCTTCTCCAAATATCTTAAACTCTTCTACTTTTATACACACAAAGCAAACACCAAAGTTTGACAAATTTTGTATAAGAAAAAATGATGCATTAGACAATAATTTTTCTAATTTATTAAATGTGATGTCAAACACTGTAAATAAAAGATCACATCTCCTACAAGAAAAGTTACAAGGCAATGCAGACAGTTATTCCCAAAATTCAACAAATAATAATTTATTGACTGCTAGAGATAGAAAATGCTAGACATAAAATAATCTTGAATTTATTTAAATCAATAAAAAAAAATGATAAGAATAATAATAATAATGCTTACAATTGTTATAATGAAATGCTGGACATTATTGCAATTTACCATGAAAAATCTTAAAATTTTTTAAAGTTTAAAATTTTCTTTAACGGAAGACAATCTGTTGTAATTAATAAAATATTTAATTTTTTTGATTTCGGTTCTGTTTGAAAAAAGAGTCAGTATATATATCTAATATATATAAAATTAACTATTTTATGAAACATGCGATATAATAATTGATTTATTTGCTACCTTTTTACTCTTTTTCAAAAGTTCAGCAATAACTGGACTTGCCGTTGCAAGCACACATTTATAAAATTTAATTTTTTTGTCTTCGACATTAAGTATAGCATCAAAGTAAGTATACTATTTTCAATAATTTTTTCAAATGCAATATTTGAAGATGTTGTAAGTTGTCTTATTAGAATATAAGAGCAGAATATTGTTAATGTATAATTTGGTAGCAATTTTTAGTACAACTCTTTTTTATTATCCAGCTGTAAGCATTTATTGATAATCGGATACTAATACGAGTATTTATTTGCATGCTTCTTAAATACGCCATTCTTTATTTTTGCCGCCTTGGATAAAAAAGTACTATTAATTTTTATTAAAATAAAGTATTTATTTACAAATTTTTCTTAGGCGGGGATCGAATTGAAAGTACCATTTTTTACTAGAACTATCCAAACAAAAGAGGTTAAGCGTGGAAAGCCTTTCCTTTTAAAAATTTAAAAAAAATATACATATACAATAAATATAAAATTAATAAAAAATAGAGCTTACTCAATAGATTTCGAATTGTATATGGCATGACTGAGATAAAAGAAAACTTTTTTTGATTAGGTTATTTAATAAGAAGGATAAACGAAAACCTTTTTTGATTGGTTCACTCGAATATATTTGATATCTCTTTCTAGTAGAGTTGCTACAATTTGTTTTTGCGGCAAGTTTATTTGGAAACTTTTATACAAATAAATAATTTATTACCTATTAGGTATGAATATATTTTATAAATATATATACGAGTCAATTGAAATTAAAAATTTTTCTTTAAAAAGGATTCAATATTATTTTATTTTTTTTATACTTTAACACATTTATTATTAAATAAGTATTTCGTAAATATATTATAAAATATAAAACAAAATGAACCTCAAATTCTAAAATGTTTTTTTTATTGTTTAATACTGCAAATTGATAAAAGCACCACTAGCAACGTGTTCGCCTGAACGTGTTAAAAAAGTTAGGCTAAATCAAAATTTTTTGCATATAAAATAGGGTCTCGAAAACTGGGACGCCCATTTATTAAGTCTCAGTAATGAATATCGGCATTATTTAATTAAAAAACATAAACGTGAAAATTAAATGTTGTATCCACATTGTATCTATAAGGCAAAAAAATAAGTTGTAGTATTTATTATTTAAAATTCTTAATTCTAAAGTAAATTAAAAATAGAAAGCACTTCATTACAAAATATTTAATCATTCAAGTATGATTAGTCATTTTATAAAATTTTATATTTTATATTTTATAAAATTTTATAACAGTGTTACAGTTTAAATGCTGGTAAATCTAATTCCGTAATTTTGAGATTTAAAAGAATTTTTAAATTAAAAATTGAAAATATAAATAAATAAAAATGGTGACATGTAGAATCAGAAAAATATTTTTTTTTTGGTACTGTCTTTATTGTACGGTAATCACGTTCGCTCTCTTTACTGTCTTTCTTTCCTTTTTCATGAATGAACATCTTATCTTATATAGAAATGTAAAAATTAAAAAAAAATTTTTTTTTTTTTTTTATTCAATTAAGTCTGGAAAGTTTTCAAATACCTTGAACTTATTTACGGATGAAATTTATTAATATAGAAAATTTTATATAAGAATTATTTCAGTTAATAAGAAAGAAAGAAAATTATGATTGTTTTATGAAAACGAAAGAGAGAGATTGTCGTGAGTTACAAAAAAAATTTAGACTTTGAATTCTACGAGAGCTCCCACGGGGTTGCTCGTAGTAAAATTTTTTATTTAAGATTTTTTTTTGAATTTAGCAAAAATGAATCAACTTATTTGAAAACTTAATAATGTATAATTTAATTATTTATGACGAACAAAAATAAAATTTAATTCGACCAGCTTGTCCGCACGATTAGGTCGTGAGAAAGAAAAGATCCATCTACTGTATTGAAATATAAAGAGAGAAAATTTTAGAGTTCAAAAAAAATTTTTTTTTGATTTTGAAACATTTAATTACAATTTGGTACTTACTTTTTTTTTGTGTTGAGATTTTCCACGTGGACGAATAAAATTTAGAAATAATACGTGGTTCGACTAATATCGAGGATTTAGATTAAATGTAAAATTTGGAATTAATGCACAATTTGATTTTTGATGAACAAATTTAAATTTATTTATTAAACGCAAAAGAAAATATTTAATTTAAAGATACAAAAATTTTGACACAAAAATTGAAAATCTAAGTTGTAAAGAAACAAAAAAAACGAATTACAAAAACTTTTTTATATTTGACTGAAAGGTAAGAGCGTTGACCGTTACTGTTGCGAGTTCCGGAGCAAGTGCCGAGACCTTCGTCCGCTTTTAGAGCCTCGGTCAACGCTCCCACTTCTCAGAATTTCTTTCCCATGCGCGGGGTCAGTATACTTTTAGATACAGTTCACTGCACCCACGCGCATGAAGAGATGCTTGCGCATTTCTTCTTGGGCCTAAACGGAAGAAAGGAGGTGCATTCATTTTGTTTTTAATCGATGCACTTCCTTCTTTTACAAAATTTTAATGAATCACACGTAATAGGAATTCTAGAAATTTCTATATTACGTGTGTTTTATTATGACGTGGTACCATCCACATCCAAACCATGCAATACATATGAAATTCCTTTTTTATTTTAGATTTACAATATAATTCTTATTTATTTATTTATTTATTTATTGCATGTACATTTATTGGCCAATTTATTTACTTAAAAATTATTACATTATTATTTATACCAAAAAGTTTTTAAATTCTATTTTATTATTATTTTTAAATTTTATTTTATTTTTGTTACATTTTTAGAAGTTTTATTATTTTGTTAATAAAAAAGGATTTTAATTTATTTACCCTCCTATTAACTATTAATTAATTATTTATTTACTTTTTGAAACCTTATAAATTTTAATTCACAAACTTATTTATTAAATACTTTAAAAAATTTTTTTTTTAGATTTTTAGATTTTTTTTTTGAAATTTTAGATAAAAAAAAAAGACCTAAACTTATTTAATTAATCTATTTACATATAGAAAAATTTCATTCGTGTATATTAATTAATCCACAGAAATTTTAAACTAAAATAAGAAACGATGGCAACGACGAGCTGCAATGGGGAAAATGTCGAATCGAAAATTTATTTATTGGAAGAAATTTTAATTTATTATTTTAACTCCATTTCTCCCATCACAACAGATTAGCAACTTCATGTGGTAACGAATCTGAAAAACTTGGATCCTGAAGCTCGAACTTTAAAGGAATTTGTTTTTTATTTAATTTTTAGCAAAATAGATACAAAGAAAAAAAGTTTTTTTATCATCAAAAACTTTATGTTAATGTTGTGATAATTTTTATTTAGCTCAAAAAGCTAAATTAAAAAATCAAAGATGTATCGTTTAATGAAACTTTATTTCTTATCGCAGGCATAAATATAGTCCAAAGTTTTTGACTTGTCAATCAATAATGTTTTCTCATAGGAAAAGAATTTTTTGACAGATTTTTAATTTGCTGGAACTTAAACATAAAAATACCTCAAAAAATAGATCTGTAGACTAAAATACCCCATAAAAGATAATGATTTATAATTTTCATTTTAAGCAAAAAAATTTTGCTGGTCTGCGGCCTGAAAGCATGTATATCCCGGACGCTGCGTGTCTGTAGAAGACGTGTTTTCTCGCCATAACTACAGAAAAATTTTATACGACCGTCAACCATAAACAAAAAATGACCCAAATTGCAGCTTACCATCCTCAACTTCACCTACGACGGTATAGTTTACGTGCGATTTGGGTCATTCCTTATTTTTCTGGCCTAGGATCGTAACTGGAATTACGTTTGTCACAACTGGAATGTTCGTCTCTGGACATCAGAAAATTATAAATCAAATTTTTCAGTGTAAGAAATTAAAATTATCTTTGATAATTTTTTAATTATTACTCGAGTGTAGTAAATATGAATTTTAATAAATTGACCTTTTATCGAGTGCAGTTACATTTATTTTATTCATAATAAAATAAATTTTTTTATAATAAAATAAATATAACTGTACTCTAAAACAGGTCAATTTGTTAAAATTTCATAAAATTACTTATACTTCATAAATAAAATGTGACAATAGAAAAACTGACACAATACCTAGAAAAAAAGTAAATATTAAAAAAAAAAATTATACCAAAATTTTTTTATTATTTTGTTGAATTGAAGCGATCATCAAAAACAATTATAGTTTTAAAATGTATGAAGGACAAATTTTGCGAGAAAATGAATTTAATATAGGCTTATCAGGCACTTATCCAGAAAATTTTTTCGGGAGGGGCCAAAAAATTTCGGAGGGGGCCAGAATCTAATAAAATTAAAATTGATGGTTTAAATTTCTTAAATATCAATAAAAATTTAATGGTTTCTTATTTTTATTTGTTAATAAAAAATTAAAAAATTTTGAAATTAAGGTAAAAAATGCTGTTATTTTTTCCAAAATTTTTCATTCCGGGGGGGGCCATGGCCCCCCCTCTGAATACGTGCCTGCTTATTAATAATCAACACAATTTTTTAAAGTCCATTGATTGCTTAAAAACGCTTCCGATTTTTAATACAGTTATTTTATAATTATAAAAATTTTAATAAAAACTCGTTAATGTTTACTTAATTTACCCTTCCCTGAAAAAATTTCTGGATCCGCCACTGGTCCGGTTTGGTTGAAATTCAAAAAAAAATAAAATCTTTAAAGAAAGTTTTTTTTTTTGTATAAAAAAACTATAGTTATAATAAAAATATATTTTACCGTGAATAAACAAAAAACCAGTGTTTTTACTGTGCACTAAATTTATTTTACTAAAAATAGTAAACAAAAACCGGTTCCCTGCAACAAGGAACCCGCCGTGAAGCCAGTTATTTTTTAATATTGCATTTTTTTAACTATACAAATACCTGGAATTAAGATCTCTTTATTTCTATAGAAACCTTTATACAGGTATTAATAGACAAAAATTTTATATTTTTATTTAAAAAAATTGTAAATTCTGTTTATTAATTATTAAAATAAAAAATTCAATTTAATTACTAATTGTGTCAAAAATTTCACAATTTATATCTGTCTTAGTTGTGCTACCATTTATTTTATGATTTTTTGATGAAAGATAATATAATAACATCCTTTGTAAAATAGATTAAAAAATTAAATATTTATACATTTTTTTATATTTTATTTTTAATTTTTTTATGTCATCAAAAAATAATTTTAAAAATAAACTATTCAAATTTTTATATATAAATATATATATAAAAAAAAATTGTGTTAACTAAAAATAAAACAAATTATTAATATAAATAAATGATAAAAGTTTGAATTTTGTTTAGAGAAAAAATTATCTTATAAGAATATTTCACTTTTACTTTCACTTCAAAGATAGAGTGTGATTTTCAAAATAATACACATAAATAAGTAAATATTGAGTGTTTCATGTCAACTACTTTGATAACAATATTTATTTGTTTGTTTGGAAAAATAGCGTTCATGAAGTTAAAATTATCAGCCAAGTACCTTCTTTGCCCATGTATGAATTTTTTAAGATGTAATTTTTTGTCAGCAGGAATATTCTAAACTAAACAAATTTTTATTTGTAACGAGTTTACACGGAGTTTTTCATATACTTATACAATTCAATATAAATACCTTAAAAAAGCTTTAAGTCGCATGATCAGATTCAATTTGGTAGGTACTATACGCAATATTTCAAACTAAAAAATTTTAAAAACAAATTAAAAAAATAATTTAATTTTTATATTAAATATCTAATTCTCAAAATAAAATTAATATTTTTTTTTCATAAAATATTTACTCAGCATAAAAATGGATTTCGAAGCAATAGCAAATAATTATATGAACTTTTGCTTGGAAGCTATTGATGTAGTCCATGAGGGTTGACGAGAATATGTTCTGAACCGACATGGAAAAAGGTGGCATTGTAAACCCATACGACTACCTCGTGTGCGACGAGCTTTTGGAGCTTATGCAACAGTTTTTACATATTTTCAACTTCATGATGACGAAGAATTTTATAAATTTACTCAGATGACTGTTCCTCAATTTAATAGATTAAGCAGATTACTGCGCCAAAAATTAAGAAAAACAAGCAACCGAGAATCACTACCTCCAGATTTTAGATTAGTGGCAGTCTTGCAGTAAGTTTTTATTATAAATTAATAATAAATGCTACATTTGAAATGAATTATAAATATTTTTTATGTGGCATAATAACTTGGTTATTAAAATTTTATTAGAATTTACATTTTAAACCAATTGAATTTGCTGTCATATTAAAAACTTTAGTTATTTAGGGCATGGAGGAACAGCCGAAGAATCTGCTTGGTTTTTTTATATAGGTAGAGCGACAATGTATAATTTAATACCAGAAGTTTGCCAGGCTATAAAAGAAGTTTTAGGGCCATTGTATGTAAAATTTCCTGATAAAGAAGATTGGAAACATATAGCTGATCAGATCGAAGCAATGTGGAATTTCCCAAACTGTTTAGGCCCAATCGATGGGAAACACATTGGGATTGATTCTCCTCCACACTCTGGAAGTGATTTTCGTAATTACAAAGGACATTTTAGTGTAGTATTGATTGCTGCATGTGATTCACATTGTCATTTTACGTGGGCAAGTACTGATAGTAAAGGTACGTATGATGTAGGATAATATATGGGTGCTTTTCACAGGAACAACAGTACACATAGCGTCCCACACTTATACCCGAAACGAAAGCTCTTTTGCACTTTTCTTTCTTTTAAAAAATTAATAAATAATATTTTTTGAAAGTCCTAATCAACTGCGCATATAGGTATTGGTGAATTATCGAAAAAATTTCCTTGAGCCTATGTGTTCAAAAACGCCCGCTGTCCTTTTGCTTAACTGTAAACTTTGAGTATTAAAATACGGCTTAAAATTTGAATATAAATTTCAGAAGAAAAAATAAGAAAAATTATCCCTCATTTTTCTTATTTTTTTTATAAGAGTCCAAAACACAAAAATTGCTGCCAAAAATCGAGATTTCGCTCTAAGAGGCTAAAAATTTGGCTGGTGACTTATTTTTAGTAGTTCTTTCAGAAAAAGAACACTTTGGGGCAATTTAGAAGACCCGACCATGCATTTCATACATACTTCATTTAAATCTACCCATATAATATATATATATGTAATTATATATTGATAATACTCACCAAAATATTTAGTACAGATATTTTTTTTAATATTTGCAGGATCAACCAACGATGCTGCTTTATTTCGAGATTCGGAACTTGGTATTGATTTACGAGATGGAAATATTGAACTTCCAGATCCAAAAAATTTAACTGGCACAAATACTAAATGCCCTTATTTTTTTCTCGGGGATGGAATTTTTCCTTTAAAAAAATATTTGATGACTCCTTTACAAAGACTCCAAAATTTGAATGATTCGCAGAAAATATACAACTATAGACTTTCCAGAGCTCGAAGACTTATAGAAAGTGCATTTGGTGTTTTAGTTAAAAAATGGGGTATTTTACGACGAAAAATTGGTCAGAAACTGGAGACTGTAGATGATATTGTACTAGGTTTAGTGTGTCTTCACAATTTCTTAAAAACATACGAAATTCCATTACCACTAGCAGAAAGAAGGTATGTTGATTATGAAGAATATCGTGACGAATACGGTATGCATGAAGAAATTCCTGATCCACAAGGGCATGCTATTAGGAATACCTTAATCGATTACTTTGTGTCAGAAGCTGGTAGAGTATATTGGCAAGAAGCAATGATTTAATAATAAAATATAATTTTTACGAAACTGGAAAAAAATTTCGCTTAAGGCAAACAAATTTTTGTAATTGAAAAAAATAAAAATTTAATAAAAAATTTTTTGTTTCTTACTTACAGTAAATGTTGAAAATTGAACATATATTTTTAGAGTTTTTTATAGTATAGACATACAAAATAAAAAAAATATTTTATTTTAATCAAATATATGATAGGCTTTCCTTTTCCAGCCTTAGTTTTTCTTAGTTTTAAAATTTCTTTTGATGTTTTCTTTAGCATTTTTTCAACTTTTCAAAATTAGTAATATGTATATAAAAAATTAATTATCTAAATCAAGTTGTGGAGAAAATTTTTTTGTACGCTTATTCAAAAAATTTGATTCTGTACAGTATAAATAATTTATTCTGTTCGAAAATATATAAAGTAAAAGAATTCCGGAAAAATTTGAAGTTTCCATTAAAAAAAAAAAAATTATCTTTCTTACATTCTTAAATATTTCAAAGATTTATACACATGTCTAATACTAAGTAATAATAAAATGTACTGAATGAGCGACTCCTTGTACTGAAGATATAGACCTACTTAAAAGAGATTCATAAAAGTCTTCATTATAATTATTAACTTCTGGGGCACTTGAACTGCTACTTTTTACAGTTGTTTCTAAATTATCATTACATTCTGTTGTAATCATTATAATATCTGGCTCTAGATATGTATAAAATAATACATTATAGTTTTTCAATCATATTAAGTATTTTATTAAATCGCATTAGTCAAAAAATTTATACACATACCATTTGCACATCTACGCTCGCTATTTGATGATCAAATAATTGGTAATCTTTAGTCGAGTAAGAGTCACAAGTAAAATACATCTTAAAGCAATTTTCTGATATAAATATTTCTGAAATAAAATGTATTTTATTAAAAATAAAATAAGTTCACCACTAATTTTGCTTAGTCATAAGTAAGTGCCAAAAAAATAGAAATATAAACAAATATTTTAAAAACAAAAATTTTTCTTTTTAATTTAGATACATAAAGTAAAGCATTTGAGTCATATTATTGCAAAAATAATCCCATGAGCAAAATTTACCTTTAATCTTTTTCTATATTTATTATTTTTAATACTAAATTTTTTCAGCTACAAGTTGGTTAAACCTAATGTAATCATTAACTGACCAGTCGTCTAAAGCTGGTACAATATATACCTAAAAAAGAGATATATTAATAATTATTAAACTGAAATACAGTAATATTTTAATTATAAATTACCATGTAATTTTGCTTTTATAGCTTGTTTTGGTAACGAATCTTATATGAATTAAGTCAATGGAAGTAGTTTTTCGATATTAACAGGTGTATAATCTCCATAATCACAAAAGTAAACAGCAAATGTATTTTTATTTAAGCTCTTAGATATAATGGCTCTAGAAATAAATCATAATTTTTTTGAAGTTATTTCTAATTTTATTTTATAAAATTTATAAATAATAAATTCATACCGATACCATCCTCGATCATCATACTGTGCTGCATACATTTTCCCTTCTTTAACTTGTTCCGATGATAAAACTGGACCCGAGTAATTTTCACAATAGTCACTTAATTCTTGCATTAAGTTCTGGAATTAAATTCAAGTATAAAAAAATTATAAATAAAAAGATATTAATGAGTAAAAGTTTTATAATCAAACAAAAATTTAATGCATCTGCATATTTTTTGCTTTGGACAGTAATATTAATTTTTCAATTACCTGTAGTTGTTGCACTTAATTTTGCCTAGTTATTTTTCTTCTTTGTAATCTTCTAATAATAGCTTCAGCTTTAGGTATTTGTAATAACTCTCTGTAT
Organism: Anagrus nilaparvatae; assembly: GCA_022575985.1. Classification (NCBI taxonomy): domain Eukaryota; kingdom Metazoa; phylum Arthropoda; class Insecta; order Hymenoptera; family Mymaridae; genus Anagrus; species Anagrus nilaparvatae. Next base: position 4,418,379 of record JAKSXM010000237.1, on the reverse strand, counting down.
GGTAAATTATTACCTGACATTCACTTCTGGAGGTACAGGGCTAACTCCAGTCATTCTTTGTTGGTCCATTAGCATTGAAAGCATTTGATTTTGTTGTCTTTGTTTTTGTTGTTGCTGCTGTTGAATTTGAAAAACTTTCAACAAATTTTCATGTTGCACTTGAGTTAGATGGGGATGTTGCACGGGGCCAAGAGGACCGACTTGATTGAAAGAAGGTGGCATTTGCATTGCTTGAATATTTTGAGGTAATGAATGCTGCATAGCAGGCTGAGTCGGCATTTGAGATTGAGTTTTTAGTTGGGTATTTAACTATTTAAGAGCTAAAAAGATTTTTCATAAATAAATATTAATTTAGTAATAAAATCTTTCGTCAATTTTTTAACAAGTTCTATACAAACCTGCATTAGTGTAATAGGTTGCTGCCCAGGCAAAAAAAACTACCTGCATTTCCACCTTATTATTAACGTGCATAACAACATTCCATTTAACATTCATAAAAAGGTTATTTAAAAATGTCTTTTGAGAATGTTCATAAAAAGGTTAATATAAATGTTTTTTTGAACGTTATTAATAACATTCAATAAAATAAAATTATTTTTTTTTTAAATTGGTTTAAATTTAATTCAAATATTAATAATAAGCTGGCTATAAATAAGAAAAAAGCATTAATTTTGTTTAAAGATATTTATTTGTAAATTAAATATAAATTTTAATTTTTAATCACTGATAAAGCTAAACAATCTATACATTATTTTAAATAAAATTTTTTTTCACAAATATTTTACAAATAAGTCATGTTTAATTTATAAAAATGAACTTATATGGAAAGACTATTATTATTGAGCATCATCAGTCGATGTTGATCTTCGACAAGTAAACTAACAAAAAGTACTCACAAAATATGCAAGCAATAATTGCATTGAAAAAAATTTAATCACACTTTTTAAATTTACTTTAGCGTTCACTCAGTGTAGAACACCAAGCCTATGAATGTGTATTTTGTTCTTATTTTACACTTAAAAACAATATTTTTGTTGTTTAAATTACCACAAAATTTGTACAAATAAAACGTTACACATGTCAAATAATGAATACAATTTTTATGTTGCAGAATGTAGACTGATATGTACAGCGATAAACTATCACATTGAATTAGTATTAATAAGTATTCAAAATTGCTATAAATACTGATATAAATTTTACGCTTCAACTGTCATATTATAGGATGTCTTAACAATACCCACTGCATTTATCAGGCATTCTGAACATCATAAAACTAGAGCAGCCAAGGAACAGCTGCAAGCGGTGCTAGTCAACTTGTAAATAGTGCAATAAAATAACGAGTTTATTAACATGATGCCAGACTAATATACCCAGATGAAGTCTTGATGTAGATAACTTCTATAACTTCAGACACTACTGATCTGCAAAAATAAATTGTTGTGTATTACCAGCTTTAGAGCAGACGTTTCCAGTAAAGAATGGTAATTTTGAAAAACCTGTGTGGATGATTTAAAAAAGTTAATAATTTGCTGCTTTATTTTGAATATAATAAATACAATAATACATATATTATTTATATTTACTTAAAACATTTTAAACATTCAAAGACCCAATCTGGATGCTTATGTATAACTTGCATAAATAGAATTCATCATTTCTTGCTCGTAAAGCCCATACACAAATATTTATTATTTACATTATAATTTTTTGAGTGCTTTTCTATTTTTAAATATGAAGATGACAAATGTTTGTCAATACGAGTTTTTCAAAAAACAAAATTAAAATCTTGGAGTTAACCACAAAAATTTTGCTTGAAGATTAAATTCGACGACTATACATTTTACTACCATTCCTGGTAACTTTTTTTTCGCCTATAAAATATATATTAATTTGTTAAATTTGCATTTCAACATTCGGTGCAAAAAATTAATTATTCACAAAATTTTCTTATTGAAACTCTTCACGTATGAAATGTGCCACAATAATAAAGTAATAAGACTGAGCGATCATATACCGTCGTGGTTAACTCTGAGTAAACTTAACCAAATGATAACTGAACCAAGAACAAATTGACAGAGACTTTTTTGCACCAACAAAAAGTAATCTTTTTTGTGGTAAATTGTTCTGAAAAAATGTAACATTTGTCGGTTTGAACGGTGTAAGATCGCTCTCTAAGTTTTGCTGGCACGCGTATAGTGGCCAGTGACAGTTGTTATTATGCTTAAGTCTTATCTGGTGTCGCAAAAAAAATTTTTATTTTTTTGCTAATTGAAAAAGTTTATTTTTTTTATACTGTGTCTTACAAAATAATAAATTTAAAAAAAAGCAAGTTTAATACATATTTTATAGGCGAAAAAAAAGTTACCAGGAATGGTAGTAAAATATATAGTCGTCGAATTTAATCTTCAAGCAAAATTTTTGTGGTTAACTCCAAGATTTTAATTTTGTTTTTTGAAAAACTCGTATTGACAAACATTTGTCATCTTCATATTTAAAAATAGAAAAGCACTCAAAAAATTATAATGTAAATAATAAATATTTGTGTATGGGCTTTACGAGCAAGAAATGATTAATTCTATTTATGCAAGTTATACATAAGCATCCAGATTGGGTCTTTGAATGTTTAAAATGTTTTAAGTAAATATAAATAATATATGTATTATTGTATTTATTATATTCAAAATAAAGCAGCAAATTATTAACTTTTTTAAATCATCCACACAGGTTTTTCAAAATTACCATTCTTTACTGGAAACGTCTGCTCTGAAGCTGGTAATACACAACAATTTATTTTTGCAGATCAGTAGTGTCTGAAGTTATAGAAGTTATCTACATCAAGACTTCATCTGGGTATATTAGTCTGGCATCATGTTAATAAACTCGTTATTTTATTGCACTATTTACAAGTTGACTAGCACCGCTTGCAGCTGTTCCTTGGCTGCTCTAGTTTTATGATGTTCAGAATGCCTGATAAATGCAGTGGGTATTGTTAAGACATCCTATAATATGACAGTTGAAGCGTAAAATTTATATCAGTATTTATAGCAATTTTGAATACTTATTAATACTAATTCAATGTGATAGTTTATCGCTGTACATATCAGTCTACATTCTGCAACATAAAAATTGTATTCATTATTTGACATGTGTAACGTTTTATTTGTACAAATTTTGTGGTAATTTAAACAACAAAAATATTGTTTTTAAGTGTAAAATAAGAACAAAATACACATTCATAGGCTTGGTGTTCTACACTGAGTGAACGCTAAAGTAAATTTAAAAAGTGTGATTAAATTTTTTTCAATGCAATTATTGCTTGCATATTTTGTGAGTACTTTTTGTTAGTTTACTTGTCGAAGATCAACATCGACTGATGATGCTCAATAATAATAGTCTTTCCATATAAGTTCATTTTTATAAATTAAACATGACTTATTTGTAAAATATTTGTGAAAAAAAATTTTAATTAAAATAATGTATAGATTTTTTAGCTTTATCAGTGATTAAAAATTATAATTTATATTGAATTTACAAATAAATATCTTTAAACAAAATTAATGCTTTTTTCTTATTTATAGCCAGCTTATTATTAATATTTGAATTAAATTTAAACCAATTTAAAAAAAAAATAATTTTATTTTATTGAATGTTATTAATAACGTTCAAAAAAACATTTATATTAACCTTTTTATGAACATTCTCAAAAGACATTTTTAAATAACCTTTTTATGAATGTTAAATGGAATGTTGTTATGCACGTTAATAATAAGGTGGAAATGCAGGTAGTTTTTTTTGCCTGGGTGTTGAGAATTTAATGCTGGTTTTTGAGTAATTGTCCCATTTGTTGCAGGTACAGCCTGTCCTCCGGATACTTGAGCAAGCTTTAAATTCATGTAATAATTGTTAATAAGACGTATCTGTTTTAAAATTTATATAATTTAAAATAAATAAAAAAAATTACCTCTTTCATTAATAGACGAATTTTTCATGAGTGAAATTACTGAATTGGCAGTTTTGATTATTTGGCTTATTATTACATTGATGCATTTCCAAAAGTTTATTTCTTGTTTGTTTATCATTGTTATTTGAATTTATTGAAGTATTTGCAGGAGATATTGGAGCAAAGTAAGCATTACATTCAGTTGCAGAAGCAATCTGATTTTTTGGTTCAGATACGTCATTTAAAAGATTGTTTAATAGTTCATTTTGGATCATGACTCTCTAATTATCTGGACTATCTCGCTTAAACCATTGACTAAATCAAGATCCTGATTCTTCATTAGCACCAACACCATTCTGTAAATAAAATTTAATTTATGTATCTAATTTGAGTAATTTTTAAGGATTCTATTCATCTATAAGACAGGATCAAAAATTTACTCTTAATAACCTTGATACTCCTGGGAAGTTATCTGATTTAAGGAAATCATCAAGATTAAAATCTGTGTGACTAGTTCTATTGTGGTCTTGATATTTTAAGTAACACAATAATTAGAAAAATTCATTACTAGTTACTGGGTGTATAAGAATCTTCGAGTCCGTTCTGAACAATTTGTAGTACATGCAGTAACTTTTACTTCAACAGTAATTTATTTCATCTCCAGAAATTATAGCTTGCATGATTCTATCAAAACCTCCTTCAGGAGCATGTAAATTTCCAGAAATAGGAGCCACACGTACTTTTTTCTGTAAATTTATTGTACATTTATTTCTGTATATTTATTCTGTAAATTTACAACTTATTATTAACAATTAACTCACTGCAAACTGATGATTATTTTGTGATAAAAGCATGTAACACCAAGCACAGCTTAGGATTTGTATACTATCGTGTCATGTCTGTTACAAGCTTGACGAGCACGAGGTAAGTTCTTAGCTTGTGCTTGCTGTTGCCTCAAATCCTGGGCATTTCCTTGTCTAAAATTTGTAAACCATATCTTAATACAAATTTTTTTAGTAATATATTTTTTAACATATAAGTATTTATTCAAATTTTTTAGAACTTACTGATTTTTACACCTTATTAATTTTAAAAATTCACTTTATTTTAATATTAATACTTTTTTTTAATTTAACACCAACATTTAAAAAAAATAAATAAACATTATGTTTTAAATAAAAATCTTAATTAATTATTATTTGTTAGTGTATTTATATAACCTAAAGTCTAAACACGTGAACAGCATGCATTGGGTACATATAAATAAAACAAGCAAATGCGATTTTACGCCCTCTAATATTACTAGTACAAAATTATTTTAACTTTTGGGTACTTTGCGGAATTTTTAAATAATATTAAGGCAGCTTCTACAATAAGCAACATACACAAATATACGCTGCATATACATCGGCAAATTTGTGTATGGCCAACCTTCAGATAACTGTGCCCTCTATTTTTCTACATTAATTATTGTAGACTTTTTACTTGCCGGTAAGAAAGATTTTAAAATTTGGTTGGCCATACACAAATATGCCGATGTATATGCAGCGCATATTTGTATATGTGGCTTATTGTAGAAGCTGCCTAAACTCCGCATGCGTCATATGCATTTATATGCATCTAACGTGCGCAGCGCCATTCGCATCTGCGATACGCATCCATTGAAGACTCTGCCTAATAAAGGAGAAGAGAAGAAGCTTGGGACCGATGACTTATGTCAAGTTCGATCTTCTTCTCCCGGATCTCAATTAGAGTAGATCTCGGAGAGTCGCATAGGCTATAGTTTTAATAATAGTTAATATTAAGCAGTTATTATATTTATAATATATTATATTATTAGTGTAAAATAAAAATAGTGAACTTTAAGTTAAAAATAGTGAACTTTAAAATAAATAGTAAACTTTAAGTGTATATATATAGTTTAAAATAGTTAATTTTGTACGTTTATGTAAATAAATTATTCTTAAGTTTAAATTAAAGGTAAATTGTATGAAATATTATTTTATAATACCCTAAACTCAAGGCCCAAATTTAATAAATAATCCCATAAACCAATTCCATTATAATATAGAATATAAAATACATGATTAAAAATGATTAAAAATACCATAAAAAATAAAAAAATGAAAAAAATTTTTTTACCAGCTTTAAAAATATTTTATAAAATTTTAAAGATACCTCCGTTTTGAATAAAAATTTCAGGGAATACGTAAAAATTAGTGCTGAATCGAATACTATGAAGCGCGATACTAAAATTTTTCGATAGTCTCGAGATATTTCAATTTTTGTTAAAATTTTTAAAAAATGTTATCAAGTTAAAAAATACTAAAAATTAAATATCTCAAAAACTACGATAGCTAATCAGAAAATATAGGGCCTATGTCACCCGCATTTTTTTTTTCTTCATTTTGACGCCGGTTTCATGCCAATCGGTTCGGTGGTTCTTGAGTCATTATCTAAACCAAGTTTTTTTTGTTTATAATTTAACCCTTTCATTAAAGAAAAAGCTCTAGAAAACCAATTTACATTAAGGTGTATATACAATTGGAACTTTTTCAAAATCGATTGTTTATTCTTTGTTTTTTTGGGTTCGCAAACATTTTAAGAATATGGGAAAGAAATTTTATATTGATATCTTGAATAATAAGAAAGTTATAGAAGATTAAGCGAGACACCGCTATAGGAGTTATACGTTACACTGAAACTTTAAACGCGTTTTTCTCGAAACAAAGTTTTTCGAATTGGCGTACACGATAACTCAACAAATAATTAAGATATCTTCTTAATTTTTTGGCTACACTTTTAAAATAGAATTATCTTCTAGATTGCTGGAATGATTTTTCCAAAAAATGTCCCAATTTTTTTTTTCTTCAAAAAAACATGTGAAAAAAATTGCAATTTTTGAAAAAAATTAAATAATTTTCACAATTTTCCATTTTCCGAAATTTGAATCCATCAATCTAGGAGAAAAATGTTTTACAAACATAAAAAATTTTGTTTGGTATGTTTCAATACAAGTTGAAGGCTGCAATCGTGTACGCCATGAAAAGTGAGGCCTAACTTTGAGCACCTGTACTCGGCGCCATTTTGAAAAAAAAAAAAAATAAAAAAAATAAAAATGTGTAGCAACTCATAATCTAATAAAGTGCAAATTTTGAAAAAATTATCTCAATTATTTCTACCCGAAAACCTATCCAGAAAAAGTCATGTTTTTTTTTTCTCCAATTGTATCTACCACCTTAAATTACAAAAAAATTTATCATTTAAAAATTTTTTTTGATATCTGAGACAAAATATATATATTATTATATTATTTTATATAACAAGAAATATATATTGAAAATTTTTTGACTTTTATCAAGTTTTGAACAATCAATATGACTTTTGCAATAAAAGATTTTTTTTGGAAATTTTTGTTTTTTCATGTTTAAGACAGATGAATGAAATTTTATGAACTTTTCATATATATAACGAAGTAAAATATACATAGGAAATTTATAAAGTTTTGGACAATCCATATGACTTTTGCAATAAAATATTTTTTTTGAAAATTTTTATTATTTCATATTTAAAACAAACGAATGAAATTTTATATTTTCTAGAAAAAACTAAATAAAATAAACAATTACAATTTATAAAGTTATGAACAATCAATATGACTTTTGCAATGCAATATTTTTTTTTAATGATATTTATATTGACGAAAAAAAATAAAAGATAAATTGACAATTTATACAGTTTGAATTATATGAACTTTTCGTATATAAAATGAAGTAAAATATACATTGGAAATTTAAAGTTTAAGACAATACATATGACTTTTGCAATAAAATATTTTTTAAAAAACTTTTTATTATTTAATAATTAAAACAAACGAATGAAATTTTGTGAAGTTTTCATATATAAAACGAAGTAAAATATAGATATGAAATTTATTAAGTTTTGGACAATCAATATGACTTTTGCAATAAAATAATTTTTTTAAAAATTTTTATTATTTACTAATTAAAACAAAAGAATGAAATTTTAAGATTTTTTCATAAAGTTTTTGACAATCAAAATGACTTTTGCAATAAAAGATTTCTTTTGAAAATTTTTATTATTTCATATTTAAAACAAACGGATGAAATTTTATGAACTTTTAATATATAAAATGAAGTAAAATATACATTGGAAATTTAAAGTTTAGGACAATACACATGAATTTCGCAATAAAATATTTTTTTAAAAAATTTTTATTATTTCATAATTAAAAATAACGAATGAAATTTTGTGAAGTTTTCATATATAAAACGAAGTAAAATATAGATTGGAAATTTATTAAGTTTTGGACAATCAATATGACTTGAAATAAAATAATTTTTTTAAAAATTTTTATTATTTCATATTTAAAACAAACGAATGAAATTTTATGAACTTTTCATATATAAAATGAAGTAATATAGATTGGAAATATATTCAGCTTTCATATATAGAATACTAATAATTCAATGCTATTATTGCATAAAAACAATTGAAATTACAACTTTTCTATAAAACAGAGAAAAAAATTTAAAATGCTGTTTATTTTGCTTAATTAAATACTAATATTTCAATGCTATCATTGCATAAAAATATTTTATATTACATAATTTCTATAAAAGAGGACAGTATTTGAAAACATTTAAGTGGTGTTTATTTTGCTACATTCAATACTAATATTTCAATGCTATTATTGCTGAAAAACATTGAAATTCAACTATTCTATAAAACAGGGGAAAAAAATTTAAAGTGGGTTATATTTTGCTAAATTAAATACTAATAATTCAATGCTATAATTGCATAAAAACAATTGAAATTACAACTTTTCTATAAAACAGAGAAAAAAATTTAAAATGCTATTTATTTTGCTTAATTAAATACTAATATTTCAATGCTATCATTGCATAAAAATATTTTACATTACAAAATTTCTATAAAAGAGGTCAATATTTGAAAACATTTAAGTGGGGTATAATTTGCTAAATTCAATACTAATAATTCAATGTTATACAACAGGACAGTATTCGAAAACATTTATGTGGGGCAAATTTGCTAAATTCAATACTAAAATTTCAATGCTATCATTGCTTAAAAACATTGAAATTAGGGTCAAGGATGGGGTGGTGGACATCGATGCGGTTTTGAACACCTAGCGTTATATTATTAAATAACTAAGATAAAAATAAGTGAAAAAATATATTATTTAAAAAAAAGTAATTTTTAAACGGTTACTTTCTTTACTATCTTCTTTGTTTGGGAATTTTTAATTATTTATAATAAAAAAACCTTTAATCAAAATAGACTACTTGATAAAGTGTCATTTTTTAAACAAAAATACTAAGGATATGAGATACGTAAAATTGATATTTCGTTTAAATTTTTTTAACAATAATAACTTTTTTGGATTTATTTGATTAAGGAATCAACTAACATTAAATTTATGATAAAAAAAAATTTTTTTTTTCATTTTTTATGCGTTTAATTTAGATGTCTAAGAACCCATCCTAAATATTTTTAAAAATGTGGTTTTGAACATGTATTTTATTCGTATGTCCAAAACAGCATACGCGGATTTTAGTTTTGGACATTTGACTTATTTCGATAAAGATAGAGATAATATCATAATATAATAAAAGCATCTATTTGTTAAATGTTGTCAAATCTAAAAGCAAATATTAAAAAATATTAAAAAATATTTAATTTAGAAAAATTTTCAAATTAATGCCGCTGTATATCAATCGGTAATGCAGTGATGTCGGTTGAGAAGAACTCTCTCTGCTTCGACCGAGTTTCTTTTTCTCTTGCTTCTTTTCAGTACTGCTCCTTTGTTTTGTCTATTTACAATTTTTATTATAATTACTATTAATAAAAAATTTTAATTTTTATATTGATTGAAGAACAGTTGGTTAAATTAAGATTTATTCAATTTTAAAATTGTAAAAACAGTTATTTAAATCCACTTCAAAATTTTATAGTAGAAAGATAAGTGTAAACTTTATTTTTGCATAACCTATAATATAAAGTTTTATTTGCATTATAAATTTTTATTTATTTTTATTTTTTTCATATCAGGACTAAGTAAATAATATCAACAACCCGGATAAGAATTTACGAAGGTCTACGGAGATTTTTTTAAAAACCGAGATGAAAAATTACTCTTTAAATACTCCCATTCGAGTTTACTCCGCACAAAACTCCATTTCATGTCCGAAAGAATATTCTAAAAATATTAAAATGTAAGCGTCGTAAAGTTAATATAAACATATTTAAAAATGTCGGAATTTTTATTTTATCAGATGTATTTATATCAGATTTACTATGTTTTCGGTGCTCTCAAAAACATATATCCTCCGATACGAAGATTGAATAAATATTCCTTAGATATATTAACAAGTAAAAAATTCTGGATTAAATTTTTCATAGTATGTTAGCGTATTCTTTCTCCAATCTTTCATATATGAAATCCAATATTTTCGTATTATTTTAGACTTCGAAACACTTCAAAAACAAAGTCAGTAAAAACACTAAATAAATACTTTTACAGTCAAAATTTTAAACGTAAAAATGAATAAAACAAACGCATATTTACAGAAAAAAGCCAAAATATTCCCAATAAATACTATGGAAATCTATCATTATAGTATTTAGGAAATATTTTAAATCTGATTAATATACATCATTCCGGAGCCGAATGCGACTATAAAATATTTGCTCCGAAAAAGTATTTTTTGAAGCAATTTACGACTGTGTTTTCATCCACTCAAAATTGTAAAAATAGTAAATTTCAACCAAAATCAAATAAATTTTTAATTATTTTAAGCAACGTTTCAATGTTCTTCTGATATTCAAAAAATAGTTAAATAACCTTATATCATCATTATATACGCGTGACAAATCGATAGCCCGTCAACCCTCGAAAGAGTATTATTTAGGTATTCTTTCAAACGAGATCCAAGTCTAAAAAAATATAGAAATCGTCGCATCGAGGCAAAATAGACTCTGTCATCGCGTCAACAGAAACACTGAAAACATGATTTTAGGATACTAAAAGAATACAAAATCTGCTCTGGAACAGATGTGAGTTTACAATTCATAAAATAGTAAAATCATCTTCGAAAGGATATTTTTTGAACCTTCTTTCGTCTTTGTTTTAATCGACTCAAAAATGTAAAAATAGTAAATTTCAGCAAAAATCAAATAAATTTTTAATTATTTTAAGCAACGTTTCAATGTTCTTCTGATATTCAAAAAATAGTTAAATAACCTTATATCATCATTATATACGCGTGACAAATCGATAGCCCGTCAACCCTCGAAAGAGTATTATTTAGGTATTCTTTCAAACGAGATCCTAGTCTAAAAAAATATAAAAATCGTCGCATCGAGGCAAAATGGACTCTGTCTTCGTGTAAACAGAAACACTGAAAACGTGATTTTTGAATACTAAAAGAATATAAAATCTGCTTTGAAGCAGATGTGAGTATACAGTTCATAAAATAGTAAAATCATCTTCGAAAAGACATATTTTGAACCTTTTTTCGTCTTTTTTTTAATCGACACAAAATTGTAAAAATAATAAATTTCAGCTAAAATCTAATAAATTTCTAATTATTGTAAGCAACGTTTGAATGTTCCTATGATATTCAAAAAATGGTTAAGTAACCTTATATCATCATTATATACGCGTGACAAATCAATAGCCCGTCAACCCTCGAAAGAGTATTATTTAGGTATTCTTTCAAACGAGATCCTAGTCTAAAAAAATATAGAAATCGTCGCATCTAGGCAAAAGGGACTCTGTCATCGCGTCAACAGAAACACTGAAAACGTGATTTTAGGATACTAAAAGAATACAAAATCTGCTCTGGAACAGATGTGAGTTTACAATTCATAAAATAGTAAAATCATCGAAAGGATATTTTTTGAACCTTCTTTCGTCTTTGTTTTAATCGACTCAAAAATGTAAAAATAGTAAGTTTCAGCCAAAATCAAATAAATTTCTAATTATTTTAAGCAACGTTTCAATGTTCCTATGATATTCAAAAAATAGTTAAATAACCTTACATCATCATTATATACGCTTGACAAATCGATAGCCCGTCAACCATCGAAAGAGTAATATTTAGGTACTCTTTCAAACGAGTTCCCAGTCTGAAAAAATCTTGAAATCATTGCATCGGTGCAAAACAAAATCGGTTTTCGCGTCAACAGAAACACTGAAAACATGATTTTAGAGTATTAAAAGAATATAAAATCTGCTTTGAAACGGGTGTGAGTTTAATATTCATTATATAGTAAAATCGTCTCCGAAAGGATATTTTTTGATGCTTCTTACGTCTTTGTTTTAATCGTCACAAAATTATAACTCTCTGCTGATTTTATTTTAATTTCTTATTAATTTATTCGCCGTTTTAATATCCTCAAATTATTCTAAACATAATAATAGAAGGTTGTTTCATTGATATCTACGCGTTACATCTTGACAGTCTACCGACCCTCGAAAAAGTATTGTTTAAGTATTTTTTCAAACAAGTTCTGAGCAATAAAAAATCTAGAAATCGTTGCATCGGTGCAAAATAGTATCGGTATTCGCAGCGACAGAATCATATAATACATGATTTTTGAATGCTAAATGAATATAAAATCTGCTTTGAAACGGGTGTGAGTTTAATATTCATTATATAGTAAAATCGTCTCCGAAAGAATATTTTTTGATACTTCCTACGTCTTTGTTTTAATCGACACAAAATTGTAACTCTCTGCTGAATTCATTTTAGTTTCTAATTATTTTATTCACCGTTTTAGTATCATTATGATATAGTAAACATAGTAAGGGTGAGTTATTTCGTTATTATTTAAGTTTGTCGCCTTTGCAGCTAGCGGACCCTCGAAAAAGTATTGTTTAAGTATTTTTTCAAACGAGTACGGAGCAACAAAAAATTTAGAAATTATTGCATCGTTACGAAATAGGTGTTTAATGTTTGCTCGGAATAAATGCTTTTAAAATAATTTTACTGCTCTGATTTTTGGCCTAAATCAAAAAATTTATAAGTTCATTTATAACTTTTGCTCTTTTATATAAGAAATTTTTATTATTTTGCATGCAGTCATAATGGAGCAACGGATTAAGTGTTGGCCTTTGAGGCGGAAGACCCAGGTTCAAATCCTCATCAAATAATGAAAAAAAAAAATAAAAAAAATAAAAAAAAAATAAATATTTATTTAATATATTGTTATAGTGGCTATATAATAATTTAAATTATTTTTTTAAAAATATTTTTTACTTATTAAAAAAATATTTTAATTATGTTTACATTATTATATTACTTTTCCGCAGCAATTTAATCGTCGGCACGCTGTTTTTTATTAAATAAAATCATATCGTAACGATGATTCTGCAACCTCCGAATAAGTACTTTTCGAATATAGATACGCGGATTAACTTTATGATAAATCAAAATACAGAGAATAAGAAAAATTATTTTTTCAGTACTTTTACGATGCTAAAATTTGAGCTTCGAAAAAGTATTTTTTAAGTATACATTCGCAGGCTGTTTGAATAAGTTTACTAACAAATAAATTATTTTTCCAATGTTCAGACGGTACAAAAAACAAGGATTGGAAAAGTATTCTTTAGATATTTTTAAGCACTTTTTTTACGTCAAGCTATGAATAAATAAAATTAATCAAGGGAAAATATATAAGAATTAATACTTTTTGAAGCAAGAAAAAATATGATTTTTATATGTAAACTATCATCGTAACTTTGACCATTTGTTCCAGGGAATATTAAAAAGATACTTTTTCGAGCGAAATTCTTACATTTTTCGAGCCTCGATCATTGTACGGGTATACTCTTAACATACTCTTTCGACGGTTCATTTTTACCCGGGAAAGATTATAAGATAACAGGTTATGAATGCATCGATACCTTTTCTATGTACAGCAAAAAAAGCAAATGTTGAAATATTTATTACACTGTGCAACTAAATATTATAGACAAATACAATGTATCAATATTTCCTAGATATATACTGAAAGACTGGGAACTGTTTACTATGGTGTATGACTAAGATTTTTTGGTAAATGTTTTAAGTTCATCCAGCTGGAATCTGAAATTTGACGAGGTTAGCCTTTTTTAGCCATAGTAAATAATATTTACCTATTTTTTATATTATTTTTTATTCTTTACAGGTGATAAATATTTTATTAAAAAAATATACACATATTAGGTAACTGTAACTAGAAGAAATCTTACCTTTATCTCAGGGCAGTGGGGATTTATAAAATAGCATTTAATTTGACGAATTGATGCATATTCAATTTCAGAATTTAAAATTATTCAGTTGTTCACTACAATGAGCACTTTATAAATCTCCCTTTTGCGATTCTTTTTTGTATGGTATAATTATTTAAGATTTTCAATAATAGCATTCGAAGATAAGAAATCATTTCAGTGAATTCCATATTTAGATACTAAATTTAAAATATATTCAAATTTTAATAGTTCCTAAAGTTTATTTAAAATTTATTTGTGTTTATTTAAATTGAAGTGTAAATTTTGGAACATCTAAAATATTCTAAAAGATTTTGGTACCGATAACTCAAAAAAGATTTTTTTTTAGTGTTCACGGTAAATGTAAATAACAAACAAAAGATTTTGAGCGATAAATATAAGTTTTATTTATTAAAAAAATAACAGATTTGTACTATCATTACATGTAAAACATGTATTAGTTTTTGTTCTTAATTATTTGTGTACTGACACACTTAAATTTATGTTTTAAATCATATACCTAAATAATAAATAACTTTTTTAACTATGTAATGGTACTAATAATAATGACATAATAACTACTAAAAATTTGAATCTAGATAGATTTTAAATTATTAAAATAATTATTTTTAATTCTTATAAATAAAATTTTTAAAATGACTTCTTAAGTCAACTAAAAAATAATACCTATCATTTATATTAAGATGATATTTCAAATTTAACTTTTGCTTTATTTATTACATAGTTTTTTTTTATAATTACTTTTTTAAGTATTTTAATTATTAATCACAGAGTTGTGTTTTTAAATCTTTAATAGGTACAATATGTAATATATTTAAAAAATTAAATAAAAAAGTTAATTATTTTGTTTTTTGATCACAGATTTGTTTTTAAAATCACTTATTTAATATTTAATATAAATAATTAAGTATAAAAATAATTTATATAATTTTTATTTTATAACCAATAGGTACCTATAACACAAGTTATAGAATTTTGAAAATAAAACTAATTTGCTATTTATTAATATTAAAATTTAAAAAAAAAAAGCTATAAAAGGATAAAAAAAAAAGGTAAAAACTTGGTAAAAACCAAGTCTCAATCTTTTTCTAATTTGATAATTTTTTTTCTACCTCTTTTAGAATTTGTTAATGAATCTGGCTTTGCCCTTTTAGAATTTTCATTTTTTTTTTCTTCTTTTTTTTAATCTTTTCTTCTTTTTTTCTTTCTGCTTCTTCATTTTTTACTCTCATTATTTCTTTTTTCATCTCTGCTGCTTTTCTTTTTCTTTTTTCGTCTTCTTCTCTTTTTATATTCATTAATAGCAATCTTTTTTCCTTTTCTTCTTTTTTTCTACTTAATTCTTCTTTTTTTTTTTCTAATTCTTGTTGTTTTTCTATTTTTTTTTTTAATTTTTCTTCCTCTAATTTTTCTTTTTCTTCTATACGCTGAAATTCAGCTTCTAACCAAGCATCGCTTGTAACAACTGAAACTGTTGGAGGTTTTTCTGTTCGTGATTTTGATAATTTTTTTGGTTTTCTTTCTTGGAAAATCAAGATGTCTTTAAAATAACGATTAACATTTTTCTCAGAATTATCAGTATTATTATTAATAACAATGTTTGAACTAATTTTTGTGGAATTTGTAATTGGATTTTCAATTGTTACATGTGACGTTGAACTATTAGCACCTAAATTAATCTCTGAAACTTTATTTGTCTCATTTTGATTACTAAAAGAAAAACTTCTTAATGGTGATACATTACCCAGTACACTAAAAATATCACTGAAATCTTTTTTTGGTAAATAATCATCATCATCTAAATTATAAGATTTTTCTAAATTACTTTTTGAATTCCCTGTGTTGTGGTGTATAACTGTACCATCATTTTCAACTGTAGTCAGAATATTTCCAAATTCATCATAGATTTCAAGTGGTGCATTAATTAAGCTATTGTTTATTTTATTATTATCAATAAAATCATAGTCTTTTGACGCGTCAATCACTACTATTTCATTATAAGTTTCACCTACATTAGATATACTAACAGGAACTTGATTTTTTGGAAGTTCTTTGAATGAAAGAGACTTCATTGATTTGTACAGTTCATCCAATTCACGCCCTATGTAAAGAAAAAGAAATAAAAGTTTTTATTTATTCAAATAAAATTATTGTGTGAACAAAATGATACTTAATAATAGCTTATTGTTCAAAAATTATTACATTATTGTTGAAAAAAAAAAATGAAATGCAATAATAGCAGGTTAATAATAATAAATTTTATTTCATAATTATTGTTTACCTTCATCGTTTGTCTGGTCATTATAGAAGCGAACATGAATAGAATCATTATCACTACAATCTTCATCTGTAGAAGAATTAGATTTAGAATTATCATCAGAAAGATAATCTTTATTGTGGTCATTATTGTTTGGAGTCACATTATCAGAATTGGTATAACAAGGTTCTGAGTCGATGCAGATATTACTTTTTGGATAAGCTTCATCAGACATTTGGCTCCAGGTGTCAAATAAAAATCTGTACTCTGTCTCTCCTTCCCATGACTTAGCATTCACTTTAAAATTCTTAAATGCTTGCAAAATATCTTTATCTATTTTTGCTTCTAATTTTTGCAATGAAATTATATTTGCATTTTTTTCAGCAAAATTGTAATCACAATTCATGTTATAATCTGAATTATCATTATCTTCTCTATTTATCTGAATACACTTCGAATAATTAATATTGTTAGGGTCAAACGGATATAAACCACAGGCTTTAAATCCTGATTTAACATTATCTTGAAATTTTTTATTATAAATAATTGATGCCAATGCTTGAGGAACGTTGAATTTTGTTATCTGAGCACCTTTATGATCAATTATCCAATTTCTTACAACTTTCTTCCACATCTTTTTTAAAGGAGAAAAATAACTGACATCTAAGGGCTGAAGAAGGTGTGTAGCATTTGGTGAGAGACAAATTAATATAATTTTTTTGTCTCTGGAAAATTTACTTAACTCATAGGAAATATGTGATGTGTGGCCATCAAAAATAACTATTACAGGTAACTGTATCTTGTTTTATGTGATTTGAGGGTAAAAAACATTGGCCATATACTCAAAAAATGTAGCAGCTGTCATCCAACCTTTTGCTGATTTTCCAATTCCCCAGTTCTTGGGAGCTTTAAAGTATGCTTCTTTTGGTAGACGTTCATAAGCATAAAGTGTTAAAGGAGGCCCAAGTTCACCAGATGCATTAACACAGATTAAAGTTGTAATATTTTCTTTTTCACTATTCGATGAAGTGTCATAAGCGGGTTTGCCTTTTTCAGCTATAACAATTTCACCAGCTGCCACTAATTTCATGGATGTCTCATCCATGTTAAAAATTCTATCAGGATGTTGAAAAATTGCTATATCATCTCCTAGTAATGTTTCGACTCCTGAAAACCAAGCTCTAATGATACTTTCTGATATGTTAGCTCTTGTTCTTTTCAAATACTCAGATTTTTTTTCTGTTAGTTTGGGATGCCTCTTCATAAATCTTTTGAACCAATCTTTCCCTGGCATGTTTTCGCTAAATGGTACTTTTAATTTTTCTAGCTCTACGATTTGCTTTACTGAATAACACAAGTTATATCGAGTAATGGGAAATCCCATTCGACATTGCTCTGATAACCAATCTTCAATAGTTTTTTCGATTTTAAATCCAAGTACAGGATCTGGACCCAATTTTATTACTTTTAAAGGAGATTTTCCAGAAAGTTTATTAATTAAAGTTGTTCTTGGAATTTTATATAATTTGCTAGCTTCCAATTTCGACATACCAGTATTAACAGCTTTCATTGCATTTTCTAAATCTTCAATGCTGTAATTAAAAAACACTCTTTTATTTTTATAAATGCGTTTTGCACTTTTTCCCCCTGGTTTGGTTTTTCGTTTTCTCTTAGATTGTTTTGTACCACCCATATCTGAAATTAAAAAATAAATTATAAATACTTTTAATAATTACTTTTTAAAAACTGTATTAAAAAATAGATATTTTTTAGCTTTGATTTAATCAAATTTATTAAAAAATTCTAGTTATTAAAATTTAATACAAAAAAGAAGAAAAAACATTAGCAAATCAAATTCATTGTTGACAAAGTAGGTTAGAAACTCTTTGCATTTATTGTTTATATTTTTTATAATTTAAAAAAAAATTATTATTAATCATGACTAAATATTTTACATTTGACTCACCTTATAAATTATTCTTTAATATTTTAAAACACTAAACATCTAATAAATAAAACCATAGGTATACTTGGAAGAAAAAACCTATGCTTATAATCATAATGGTTATGTTTTTGTAAACTGCAGTTTACATGTATTAAGTGTGCGCTTTGCGTGTGTTTAATCACACATTCTTTGAGATCGATAATAAATTAATGAAAAACCTTTATTTGAAGTTTATTTTTTCTCAATGAATAAAAATGTATGAAGCTTTTGTACTTCTTTTTTAAAAATCAAAAATCAATGGTAAGAAAAGAGGGAGAGAAATAAAAAGCATACGCCCGTAACCGAGTCACTATACCTCTCTCATTCTCTTCTTTTTTTTTTTTTTGTTGGACTTCCAAGTGTACATTATTACTATAGGTATAATTATATGAAAATATTTTCTTATATATATCTATATTCGACATTGATAACAATTGTAACTTTTACTTTTACAATTAATTAAAAATTTATAATTTAAGATTTAATTAAAAATTAATTAAAAATTAATTAAAAATCAATTAAAAATAAATTAAATGTCATTATAAACTCATTGCATATAATTTTTCTGATTATTATTTTAAAAAAATAAATTTTGTAGTTAGTTTTTAGAATGGTGTCCAAAACCCCATAAATTTCATGTCCAAAACCCTGTACTTAGTGTCCAATACCCTGGTATTATAGGTTTTCTTTATTAATGCTCTATTTAAAATTAAAATATCTATCACATTTGGCAAATAATCATTTATTTCTCAAGAATAATGTTCATTAACGCTATTTAAAAACTTATTACATTAAAAAATACTATATTTTTTATTTTTATTTGCTAGTAAAGTCACGAATTTTCTTAAAGTGTTCAAAACCCCATCCTTGACCCTACAAATTTACTATAAAACAGGGAAAAAAATTTAAAATGGTGTTTATTTTGCTTAATTCAATACTAAAAATTCAATGCTATAATTGCATAAAAATAATTGAAATTACAACATTTCTATAAAACAGGACAGTATTCAAAAACATTTAAGAGGGGCATAATTGTTAAATTCAATACTAAAATTTCAATGCTATAAATGCTTAAAAACATTGAAATTACAAGTTTACTATAAAACAGAGAAAAAAAATTAAAGTGGTGTTTATTTTGCTAAATTCAATACTAATATTTCAATGCTATCATTGCATAAAAATATATTTAATTAAAAAATTTCTATAAAAGAGGTCAAGATTAGAAAACATTTAAGTGGGGTATATTTTCTAACATTGAAATTCAAATTTTCTATAAAACAGGGAAAAAAAATTTAAAATGGGTTATATTTTGCTAAATTGAATACTAATAATTCAATGCTATCATTGCATAAAAACAATTGAAATTACAACATTTCTATAAAAGAGGACAATATTCGAAAACATTTAAGTGGGGTATATTTTGCCAAATTCAATACTAAAATTACAATTCCATCATTGCTTAAAAACATTGAAATTATAACTTTACTATAAAAAAGGGAAAAAAATTTAAAATGGTGTTTATTTTGCTTAATTCAATACTAAAAATTCAATGCTATAATTGCATAAAAATAATTGAAATTACAACATTTCTAACCGGCTAGGTAGCGCAGAGGTAACGCGCTCGCATTGTAATATAGCAAAATATTATGAAGTGGGTTCGCATACAGAGCAGTGACAACTTTTTTTTCTGAAAATAAATATTTAATAAAATAAATATTTGTTTTAAGAAGGGAGAGTAGAGCTAGCTGCCGAGTCGCAGGGGGCAAGACGAAATGGAAAGTGCCATTTGCTTGCCTCCGTATGTCATGCATAGAGGGCGTTTTTCCAAGGTTTTTCGCGCCTCTTTGAAAGCGCAATTCACAACAATGAATAACAACTCTGCGCTTTAAAGACGGAATTCTCAGCATGTCTTCTATTAAAAAGTTGGACCTTGGACCGCATTTGGCCGTCCCAAACCCTAGTAAAGGCTATAAATAGATAAAGTTTGAAATGATTGTTAAAGTTCCACCTATCCTAAACATCCCTTCTAATCCCACAGTTTCACCACAATTTTTCCATACGTCTCCAAACCTATCTAATTATTTCCATTAAAGGAAAAAGCAGTATATATCTCAATATATATATCGACTTCCGAGGGAATAATAGCAAAAAATGCGGTTTGGACCGCTTGTGCAAATAACTGTTGGTGAACTCCGTATAACGTAAGGTTCTAAGAGGTTAAATAAAGCACATACAACATTTCTATAAAACAGGAATTCGAAAACATTTAAGAGGGGCATATTTGTTAAATTCAATACTAAAATTTCAATGCTATAAATGCTTAAAAATATTGAAATTACAAGTTTACTATAAAACAGGGAAAAAAATTTAAAGTGGTGTTTCTTTTGCTAAATTCAATACTAATATTTCAATGCTATCATTGCATAAAAATATATTAAACTAAAAAATTTCTATAAAAGAGGTCAATATTTGAAAACATTAAAGTTGGGTATATTTTATTAAATTCAATACTAATGATTCAATGCTATTATTGCATAAAACAATTGAAATTACAAACTATCTATAAAAAAGGACAGTATTTGAAAACATTTAAGTGGGGAATATTCTGCTAAATTCAATACTAATATTTCAATGCTATAATTGCTTAAAAATATTTTACATTACAAAATTTCTATAAAAGAGGTAAATATTACAAAACATTTAAGTAGGGTATATTTTGCTAAATTCAATACTAATATTTCAATGCTATCATTGCATAAAAATACTTTACAGTACAAAATTTCTATAAAACAGGAAAGTATTAGAAAACATTTATGTGGGGTATATTTTGCTAAATTCAGTACTAATAATTCAATGCTATTATTGCATAAAAACAATTGAAATTACAACATTTCTATAAAAGAGGACAATATTCGAAAACATTTAAGTGGTGTTTATTTTGCTAAATTCAATAATAATATTTCAATGCTAACATTGCATAAGAATATTATACATTACAAAATTTCTATAAAAGAGGTTAATATTTATAAACATTTAAGTGGGGTTTATTTTTATAAATTCAATACTAAGGATTCAATGCTATTATTGCATAAAAACCATTAAAATTATAACATTGCTATAAAAAAGGAAAGTATTAGAAAACATTTAAGTGGGGTATATTTTGCCAAATTCAATACTAAAATTTCAATTCAATCATTGCTTAAAAACATTGAAATTATAACTTTACTATAAAACAGGTAAAAAAATTTAAAATGGTGTTTATTTTGCTTAATTCAATACTAAAAATTCAATGCTATAATTGCATAAAAATAATTGAAATTACAACATTTCTATAAAACAGGATAGTATTCGAAAACATTTAAGAGGGGCATATTTGCTAAATTCAATACTAAAATTTCAATGCTATAAATGCTTAAAAACATTGAAATTACAAGTTTACTATAAAACAGAGAAAAAAATTTAAAGTGGTGTTTATTTTGCTAAATTCAATACTAATATTTCAATGCTATCATTGCATAAAAATATATTTAATTAAAAAATTTCTGTAAAAGAGGTCAAGATTAGAAAACATTTAAGTGGGGTATATTTTCAAACATTGAAATTCATATTTTCTATAAAACAGGGAAAAAAAATTTAAAGTAGGTTATATTTTGCTAAATTGAATACTAATAATTCAATGCTATTATTGCATAAAAACAATTGAAATTACAACATTTCTATAAAAAAGGACAGTATTTGAAAACATTTAAGTGGGGAATATGCTGCTAAATTAAATACTAATACCTTAATGTTATCATTGCATAAAAACCATTAAAATTACAGCATTTCTATAAAACGGGACAGTATTCGAGAACATTTAAGTAGGGAATATTCTGCAAAATTCAATACTAATATTTCAATGCTATCATTGCTTAAAAATATTTTGTATTATAAAATTTCTATAAAAGAGGTCAATATTAGAAAATATTTAAGTGGTGTATGTTTTGCTAAATTCAGTACTAATAATTCAATGCTATTATTGCGGAAAACCATTAAAATTACAACTTTTCAATAAAACAGGACATTATTCGAAAACATTTAAGTGGGGCATATTCTGCTAAATTAAATACTAATTATTCAATGCTATTATTGCATAAAAACAAGTGAAATTACAACTTTTCTATATAACAGGGAAAAAAATTTAAAGTGGTTTTTTTTTGTGCTGAATTCAATACTAATATTTCAATGTTATCATTGCATATAAATATTTTACATTTCAAAATGTCTATAAAAGATGTTAGTACTTGAAAACATTTAAGTGGGGTATATTTTGCTGAATTAAATACTAATATTTCAATGCTAACATTGCATAAGAATATTTTACATTACAAAATTTCTATAAAAGAGGTCAATATTTTTAAACATTTAAGTGTGTTTTGTTTTGATAAATTCAATACTAATGATTCAATGCTATTATTGCGGAAAAACAATTAAAATTACAACCTTTTTATAAATCAGGACAGTATTCGAAAATATTTAAGTGGGGCATATTCTACTAAATTGAATACCATTAATTCAATGCTATTATTCCATAAAAACAATTGAAATTACAACATTTCTATAAAAGAGGACAATATTCAAAAACATTTAAGTGGTGTTTATTTTGCTAGATTCAATACTAAAAATTCAATGCTATTATTGCCTAAAAATAATTGAAATTACAAGATTTCTATAAAACAGAACAGTATTCGATAACATTTAAGAGGGGCATATTTGCTAAATTCAATACTATAATTTCAATGTTATAAATGCTTAAAAACATTGAAATTACAAGTTTACTATAAAACAGGGAAAAAAATTTAAAGTGGTGTTTATTTTGCTAAACTCAATACTTATATTTCAATGCAATCATTACATAAAAATATATTAAACTAAAAAATTTCTATAAAAGAATTCAATATTAGAAAACATTTAAGTGGGGTATATTTTGCTGAATTCAATACTAATATTTCAATGCTATCATAGCATAAAAACATTTTACATTACAAAATTTCTTTAAAAGAGGTCAATATTTGAAAACATTTAAGTGGGGTTTATTTTTATAAATTCAATACTAATGATTCAATGCTATTATTGCATAAAAACCATTAAAATTATAACATTGCTATAAAACAGGAAAGTATTAGAAAACATTTAAGTGGGGTATATTTTGCCAAATTCAATACTAAAATTTCAATTCAATCATTGCTTAAAAACATTGAAATCATAACTTTACTATAAAACAGGTAAAAAAATTTAAAATGGTGTTTATTTTGCTTAATTCAATACTAAAAATTCAATGCTATAATTGCATAAAAATAATTGAAATTACAACATTTCTATAAAACAGGACATATTTTGATAAATTCATTACTAAAAATTTAATGCTATTATTGCATAAAAACCATTAAAATTACAACTTTTCTGTAAAACAGGAGAATATTTGTAAAAATTTAAGTGGGGTATTGAGTATTGAATTTAGCAGTATATGTACTGATAAATTCAATACTAATATTTCAATGCTATCATTGCTTAAAAACAATAAAATTCAGCTTTGCTTTAAAACAGGGAAAAAAAATTTAAAGTGGGGTATATTCTGCTGAATTGAATACTAATAATTCAATGCTATTATTGCATAAAAACAATTAAAATTACAACATTTCTATAACAGGGGACAATATTCGAAAACATTTAAGTGGTGTTTATTTTGCAGATTCAATACTAATATTTCAATGCTATCATTGCAAAATATAAATGAAATTACAACTTTTCTATAAAACAGGAGAATATTTGTAAAAATTCAAGTGGGGTATTGAGTATTGAATTTAGCAGTATATGTACTGATAAATTCAATGCTAATATTTCAATGCTATCATTGCTTCAAAACATTGAAATTCAACTTTTCTATAAAACAGGGAAAAAAAATTTAAAGTGGGTTATATTTTGCTAAATTGAATACTAAGAATTCAATGCTATTACTGCATAAAAACAATTGAAATTACAACATTTCTATAAAAGAGCACAATATTCGAAAACATTTAAGTGGGGTATATTTTGCTAAATTTAATACTAAAAATTCAATGTTATAAATAAGGACATTATTCAAAAACATTTAAGTGGGGCAAATTTGCTAAATTCAATACTAATATTTCAATGCTATCATTGCATAAAAACATATTAAACTAAAAAATTTCTATAAAAGAGGTCAATATTAGATTACATTTAAGTGGGGTATATTTTGCTAAATTCAATACTAATATTTCAATGCTATCATTGCATAAAAATATTTTACATTACAAAAGTTACAACTCTATTATATAACAAGGAAAAAAATTTTAAATGGTGTTTATTTTGCTTAATTCAATACTAAAAATTCAATGCTGTAATTGCATAAAAATAATTGAAATTACAACATTTCTATAAAACAAAACAGTAATCAAAAACATTTAAGAGGGGCATATTTGCTAAATTCAAAACTAAAATTTCAACACTATAAATGCTTAAAAACATTGAAATTACAACATTTCTATAAAAGAGGATAATATTCGAAAACATTTAAGTGGGGTATATTATGCTAAATTTAATACTAAAAATTCAATGTTATAAATAAGGACATTATTGAAAAATATTTAAGTGGGGCAAATTTGCTAAATTCAAGACTAAAATTTCAATGCTATCATTGCTTAAAAACATTGAAATTTTAAATTTACTATAAAACAGGAGAAAAAATTTAAAGTGGTGTTTACTTTGCTAAATTCAATACTAATATTTCAATGCTATTATTGCATAAAAATTTATTAAAGTAAAAAATTTCTATAAAAGAGGTCAATATTAGAAAATATTTAAGTGGGGTATATTTTGCTAAATTCAATACTAATATTTCAATGCTATCATTGCATAAAAATATTTTACATTACAATAGTTACAAATTTACTATAAAACAAGGAAAAAAATTTAAAATGGTGTTTATTTTGCTTAATTCAATACTAAAAATTCAAGGCTATAATTGCATAAAAATAATTGAAATTACAAGATTTCTATAAAACAGGACAGTATTCAAAAACATTCAAGAGGGGCATATTTGATAAATTCAATACTAAAATTTCAATGCTATAAATGCTTATAAACATTGAAATGACAAGTTTACTATAAAACAAAGAAAAAAATTTAAAATGGTGTTTATTTTGCTAAATTCAATACTAAAAATTTAATGCTATAATTGCATAAAAATAATTGAAATTACAACATTTCTATAAAACATGACAGTATTAAAAAACATTTAAGAGGGGCATATTAGCTAAATTCAATACTAAAATTTCAATTCTATAAATGCTTAAAACATTGAAATTACAAGTTTACTATAAAACAGGGAAAAAAATTTAAAGTGGTCTTTATTTTGCCAAATTCAATACTAATATTTCAATGCTATCATTGCATAAAAATATATTAAACTAAAACTTTTTAATAAAACAGGTCAATATTAGAAAACATTTAGGTGGGGTATAATTTGCTAAATTCTATACTAATATTTCAATGCTATCATTGCATAAAAATATTTTACATTACAAAATTTCTGTAAAAGAGGTCAATATTTGAAAACATTTAAGTGGGTTATCTTTTGATAAATTCAATACTAAAAATTCATTGCCATTATTGCATAAAAACCACTAAAATAACAACGTTTCTTTAAAACAGGACAGTATTCGAAAACATTTAAGTGGATCATATTCTGCTAAATTGAATACTTATAATTTAATGCTATTATTGCGTAAAAACAATTGAAATTACAACATTTCTATGAAAGAGGACAACATTTGAAAACATTTAAGTGGTGTTTATTTTGCCATATTCAATACTAATATTTCAATGCTATCATTGCATAAAAATATATTAAACTAAAAAATTTCTATAAAATAGGTCAATATTTGAAAACATTTAAGTGGGGTATATTTTAATAAATTCATTTCTAAAAATTCAATGCTATTATTGTATAAAAACCATTAAAATTACAACGTTTCTATAAAACAGGACAGTATTCGAAAACATTTAAGTGGGGCATATTCTGCTAATTTAAATACTAATAATTCAATGCTCATATTGCATAAAAACAATTGAAATTACAAAATTTCTATAAAAGAGGACAATATTCGAAAACATTTAAGTGGTGTTTATTTTGCTATATTCAATACTAATATTTCAATGCTATCATTGCATAAAAATAAATGAAATTACAACATTTCTATAAAAAAGGATAGTATTCGAGAACATTTAAGTGGGGAATATTCTGCTAAATTCAATGCTAATATTTCAATGCTATCATTGCATAAAAATAATTGAAATTACAACTTTTCTATAAAACAGGAGAATATTTGTAAAAATTGTATTAATTATTAAATTTAGCAGTATATGTACTGATAAATTCAATGCTAATATTTCAATGCTATCATTGCTTAAAAACATTGAAATTAAACTTTTCTATAAAACAGGGGAAAAAAATTTAAAGTTGGTTATATTTTGCTAAATTGCATACTAATAATTCAATGCTATAAATGATTAAAAACATTGAAATTATAAGTTTACTATAAAACAGGGAAAAAAATTTAAAGTGGTGTTTACTTTGCTAAGTTCAATACTAATATTTCAATGCTATTATTGCACAAAAATATATTAAACTAAAAAATTTCTATAAAAGAGGTCAATATTAGAAAACAATTAAGTGGGGTATATTTTGCTATACTCAATATTAATAATTCAATGTTATAAAGCAGGACAGTATTCGAAAACATTTAAGTGGGCAAATTTGCTAAATTCAATACTAAAATTTCAATCCTATCGATGCTTAAAAATATTATAATTACAAATTTACTATAAAACAGGGGAAAAAATTTAAAATAGTGTTTATTTTGCTATATTCAATACTAATATTTCAATGCTATTATTGCATAAAAATATTTTACATTACAAAATTTCTGTAAAAGAGGTCAATATTTGAAAACATTTAAGTGGGGTATATTTTGATAAATTCAATACTAAAAATTCAATGCTATTTTCGCATAAAAACCATTAAAATTACAACGTTTCTATAAAACAGGAGAGTATTCGAAAACATTTAAGTGGGGCATATTCTGCTAAATTGAATACTAATAATTCAATGCTATTATTGCATAAAAACAATTGAAATTACAACCTTTCTATAAAACAGGACAGTATACGAAAACATTTAAGTGGGGCATATTCTGCTAAATTGATTACTAATAATTCAATGCTATTATTGCATAAAAACAATTGAAATTACAACTTTTCTATAAAAGAGGATAGTATTCGAGAACATTTAAGTGGGGAATATTCTGCTAAATTCAATGCTAATATTTCAATGCTATCATTGCATAAAAATAATTGAAATTACAACTTTTCTATAAAACAGGAGAATATTTGTAAAAATTGTATTAATTATTAAATTTAGCAGTATATGTACTGATAAATTCAATGCTAATATTTCAATGCTATCATTGCTTAAAAACATTGAAATTAAACTTTTCTATAAAACAGGGGAAAAAAATTTAAAGTTGGTTATATTTTGCTAAATTGCATACTAATAATTCAATGCTATAAATGATTAAAAACATTGAAATTATAAGTTTACTATAAAACAGGGAAAAAAATTTAAAGTGGTGTTTACTTTGCTAAGTTCAATACTAATATTTCAATGCTATTATTGCACAAAATTATATTAAACTAAAAAATTTCTATAAAAGAGGTCAATATTAGAAAACAATTAAGTGGGGTATATTTTGCTATACTCAATATTAATAATTCAATGTTATAAAGCAGGACAGTATTCGAAAACATTTAAGTGGGCAAATTTGCTAAATTCAATACTAAAATTTCAATCCTATCGATGCTTAAAAATATTGTAATTACAAATTTACTATAAAACAGGGGAAAAAATTTAAAATAGTGTTTATTTTGCTATATTCAATACTAATATTTCAATGCTATTATTGCATAAAAATATTTTACATTACAAAATTTCTGTAAAAGAGGTCAATATTTGAAAACATTTAAGTGGGGTATATTTTGATAAATTCAATACTAAAAATTCAATGCTATTATTGCATAAAAAAAATTGAAATTACAACTTTTCTATAAAAGAGGACCGTATTCAAAAACATTTAAGTGGGTTATATTTTACTGAATTCAATACTAATAATTCAATGCTATTATTGCATTAAAAACAATTGAAATCACAACATTTCTATAAAACAGGACAGTATACGAAAACATTTAAGAAGGGTATATTTTACTGAATTCAATACTAATAATTCTATACTATTATAGCATAAAAACAATTGAAATTACAACTTTTCTATAAAACAGGACAATATTTTTAAACATTTAAGTAGGGCAAATTTGCTCAATTCAATACTAAAATTTCAATCCTATCAATGCTTAAAAATATTGAAATTACAAATTGACTATAAAACAGGGGAAAAAACTTAAAATGGTGTTTATTTTGCTATATTCAATACTAATATTTCAATGCTATAATTGCATAAAAATATTTTACATTACGAAATTTCTGTAAAAGAGATCAATATTTGAAAACATTTAAGTGGGGTATATTTTGATAAATTCAATACTAAAAATTCAATGCTATTTTCGCATAAAAACCATTAAAATTACAACGTTTCTATAAAACAGGACAGTATTCGAAATCATTTAAGTGGGGCATATTCTGCTAAATTGAATACTAATAATTCAATGCTATTATTGCATAAAAACAATTGAAATTACAACCTTTCTATAAAACAGGACAGTATACGAAAACATTTAAGTGGTGCATATTCTGCTAAATTGAATACTAATAATTCAATCCTATTATTGCATAAAAACAATTGAAATTACAACTTTTCTATAAAAGAGGACCGTATTCGAAAACATTTAAGTGGGATATATTTTACTGAATTCAATACTAATAATTCAATGCTATTATTGCATAAAAACAATTGAAATCACAACATTTCTATAAAACAGGACAGTATACGAAAACATTTAAGTGGGGCATATTCTGCTAAATTGAATACTAATAATTCAATGCTATTATTGCATAAAAACAATTGAAATTACAACTTTTCTATAAAAGAGGACCGTATTCGAAAACATTTAAGTGGGGTATATTTTACTGAATTCAATACTAATAATTCAATGCTATTATTGCATAAAAACAATTGAAATCACAACATTTTTATAAAACAGGAAAGTATTTGAAAACATTTTAGTGGGGTATATTTTGCTAAATTCAGTACTAAAATTTCAATGCTATCATTGCTTAAAAACATTGAAATTACAAATTTACTATAAAACAGGGAAAAAATTTAAAGTGGTGTTTACTTTGCTAAGTTCAATACTAATATTTCAATGCTATTATTGCACAAAAATATATTAAACTAAAAAATTTCTATAAAAGAGGTCAATATTAGAAAACAATTAAGTGGGGTATATTTTGCTATACTCAATATTAATAATTCAATGTTATAAAGCAGGACAGTATTCGAAAACATTTAAGTGGGCAAATTTGCTAAATTCAATACTAAAATTTAAATCCTATCGATGCTTAAAAATATTGTAATTACAAATTTACTATAAAACAGGGGAAAAAATTTAAAATAGTGTTTATTTTGCTATATTCAATACTAATATTTCAATGCTATTATTGCATAAAAATATTTTACATTACAAAATTTCTGTAAAAGAGGTCAATATTTGAAAACATTTAAGTGGGGTATATTTTGATAAATTCAATACTAAAAATTCAATGCTATTTTCGCATAAAAACCATTAAAATTACAACGTTTCTATAAAACAGGACAGTATTCGAAAACATTTAAGTGGGGCATATTCTGCTAAATTGAATACTAATAATTCAATGCTATTATTGCATAAAAACAATTGAAATTACAACCTTTCTATAAAACAGGACAGTATACGAAAACATTTAAGTGGGGCATATTCTGCTAAATTGATTACTAATAATTCAATGCTATTATTGCATAAAAACAATTGAAATTACAACTTTTCTATAAAAGAGGACCGTATTCAAAAACATTTAAGTGGGTTATATTTTACTGAATTCAATACTAATAATTCAATGCTATTATTGCATTAAAAACAATTGAAATCACAACATTTCTATAAAACAGGACAGTATACGAAAACATTTAAGAAGGGTATATTTTACTGAATTCAATACTAATAATTCTATACTATTATAGCATAAAAACAATTGAAATTACAACTTTTCTATAAAACAGGACAATATTTAAAAACATTTAAGTAGGGCAAATTTGCTCAATTCAATACTAAAATTTCAATCCTATCAATGCTTAAAAATATTGAAATTACAAATTGACTATAAAACAGGGGAAAAAACTTAAAATGGTGTTTATTTTGCTATATTCAATACTAATATTTCAATGCTATAATTGCATAAAAATATTTTACATTACGAAATTTCTGTAAAAGAGATCAATATTTGAAAACATTTAAGTGGGGTATATTTTGATAAATTCAATACTAAAAATTCAATGCTATTTTCGCATAAAAACCATTAAAATTACAACGTTTCTATAAAACAGGACAGTATTCGAAATCATTTAAGTGGTGCATATTCTGCTAAATTGAATACTAATAATTCAATCCTATTATTGCATAAAAACAATTGAAATTACAACTTTTCTATAAAAGAGGACCGTATTCGAAAACATTTAAGTGGGATATATTTTACTGAATTCAATACTAATAATTCAATGCTATTATTGCATAAAAACAATTGAAATCACAACATTTCTATAAAACAGGACAGTATACGAAAACATTTAAGTGGGGCATATTCTGCTAAATTGAATACTAATAATTCAATGCTATTATTGCATAAAAACAATTGAAATTACAACTTTTCTATAAAAGAGGACCGTATTCGAAAACATTTAAGTGGTTTATATTTTACTGAATTCAATACTAATAATTCAATGCTATTATTGCATAAAAACAATTGAAATCACAACATTTTTATAAAACAGGAAAGTATTTGAAAACATTTAAGTGGGGTATATTTTGTTAAATTCAGTACTAAAATTTCAATGCTATCATTGCTTAAAAACATTGAAATTACAAATTTACTATAAAACAGGGAAAAACTTTAAAGTGGTGTTTACTTTTCTAAGTTCAATACTAATATTTCATTGCTATTATTGCATAAAAATATATTAAACTAAAAAATTTTTATAAAAGAGGTCAATATTAGAAAACAATTAAGTGGGGTATATTTTGCTATACTCAATATTAATAATTCAATGTTATAAAGCAGGACAGTATTCGAAAACATTTAAATGGGCAAATTCGCTAACTTCAATACTAAAATTTCAATCCTATCAATGCTTAAAAATATTGAAATTACAAATTTACTATAAAACAGGGGAAAAAATTTAAAAAGGTGTTTATTTTGCTATATTCAATACTAATATTTCAATGCTATCATTGCATAAAAATATTTTACATTACAAAATTTCTGTAAAAGAGGTCAATATTTCAAAACATTTAAGTGGGTTATATTTTGATAAATTCAATACTAAAAATTCAATGCTATTTTCGCATAAAAACCATTAAAATTACAACGTTTCTATAAAACAGGACAGTATTCGAAAACATTTAAGTGGGGCATATTCTGCTAAATTGAATAGTAATAATTCAATGCTAATATTGCATAAAAACAATTGAAATTACAACCTTTCTATAAAACAGGGCAGTATACGAAAACATTTAAGTGGGGCATATTCTGCTAAATTGAATACTAATAATTCAATCCTCTTATTGCATAAAAACAATTGAAATTACAACTTTTCTATAAAAGAGGACCGTATTCGAAAACATTTAAGTGGGATATATTTTACTGAATTCAATACTAATAATTCAATGCTATTATTTCATAAAAACAATTGAAATCACAACATTTCTATAAAACAGGACAGTATACGAAAACATTTAAGTGGGGCATATTCTGCTAAATTGAATACTAATAATTCAATGCTATTATTGCATAAAAACAATTGAAATTACAACTTTTCTATAAAAGAGGACCGTATTCGAAAACATTTAAGTGGGGTATATTTTACTGAATTCAATACTAATAATTCAATGCTATTATTACATAAAAACAATTGAAATCACAACATTTTTATAAAACAGGAAAGTATTTGAAAACATTTAAGTGGGGTATATTTTGCTAAATTCAGTACTAAAATTTCAATGCTATCATTGCTTAAAAACATTGAAATTACAAATTTACTATAAAACAGGGAAAAACTTTAAAGTGGTGTTTACTTTTCTAAGTTCAATACTAATATTTCATTGCTATTATTGCATAAAAATATATTAAACTAAAAAATTTTTATAAAAGAGGTCAATATTAGAAAACAATTAAGTGGGGTATATTTTGCTATACTCAATATTAATAATTCAATGTTATAAAGCAGGACAGTATTCGAAAACATTTAAATGGGCAAATTCGCTAACTTCAATACTAAAATTTCAATCCTATCAATGCTTAAAAATATTGAAATTACAAATTTACTATAAAACAGGGGAAAAAATTTAAAATGGTGTTTATTTTGCTATATTCAATACTAATATTTCAATGCTATCATTGCATAAAAATATTTTACATTACAAAATTTCTGTAAAAGAGGTCAATATTTCAAAACATTTAAGTGGGTTATATTTTGATAAATTCAATACTAAAAATTCAATGATATTTTCGCATAAAAACCATTAAAATTACAACGTTTCTATAAAACAGGACAGTATTCGAAAACATTTAAGTGGGGCATATTCTGCTAAATTGAATAGTAATAATTCAATGCTAATATTGCATAAAAACAATTGAAATTACAACCTTTCTATAAAACAGGACAGTATACGAAAACATTTAAGTGGGGCATATTCTGCTAAATTGAATACTAATTATTCAATGCTATTATTGCATAAAAACAATTGAAATTACAACTTTTCTATAAAAGAGGACCGTATTCGAAATTATTTAAGTGGGGTATATTTTACTGAATTAAATACTAATAATTCAATGCTATTATTGCATAAAAACAATTGAAATCACAACATTTTTATATAACAGGAAAGTATTTGAAAACATTTTAGTGGGGTATATTTTGCTAAATTCAGTACTAAAATTTCAATGCTATCATTGCTTAAAAACATTGAAATTACAAATTTACTATAAAACAGGGAAAAAATTTAAAGTGGTGTTTACTTTGCTAAGTTCAATACTAATATTTCAATGCTATTATTGCACAAAAATATATTAAACTAAAAAATTTCTATAAAAGAGGTCAATATTAGAAAACAATTAAGTGGGGTATATTTTGCTATACTCAATATTAATAATTCAATGTTATAAAGCAGGACAGTATTCGAAAACATTTAAGTGGGCAAATTTGCTAAATTCAATACTAAAATTTCAATCCTATCGATGCTTAAAAATATTGTAATTACAAATTTACTATAAAACAGGGGAAAAAATTTAAAATAGTGTTTATTTTGCTATATTCAATACTAATATTTCAATGCTATTATTGCATACAAATATTTTACATTACAAAATTTCTGTAAAAGAGGTCAATATTTGAAAACATTTAAGTGGGGTATATTTTGATAAATTCAATACTAAAAATTCAATGCTATTTTCGCATAAAAACCATTAAAATTACAACGTTTCTATAAAACAGGACAGTATTCGAAAACATTTAAGTGGGGCATATTCTGCTAAATTGAATACTAATAATTCAATGCTATTATTGCATAAAAACAATTGAAATTACAACTTTTCTATAAAAGAGGACCGTATTCAAAAACATTTAAGTGGGTTATATTTTACTGAATTCAATACTAATAATTCAATGCTATTATTGCATTAAAAACAATTGAAATCACAACATTTCTATAAAACAGGACAGTATACGAAAACATTTAAGAAGGGTATATTTTACTGAATTCAATACTAATAATTCTATACTATTATAGCATAAAAACAATTGAAATTACAACTTTTCTATAAAACAGGACAATATTTAAAAACATTTAAGTAGGGCAAATTTGCTCAATTCAATACTAAAATTTCAATCCTATCAATGCTTAAAAATATTGAAATTACAAATTGACTATAAAACAGGGGAAAAAACTTAAAATGGTGTTTATTTTGCTATATTCAATACTAATATTTCAATGCTATAATTGCATAAAAATATTTTACATTACGAAATTTCTGTAAAAGAGATCAATATTTGAAAACATTTAAGTGGGGTATATTTTGATAAATTCAATACTAAAAATTCAATGCTATTTTCGCATAAAAACCATTAAAATTACAACGTTTCTATAAAACAGGACAGTATTCGAAATCATTTAAGTGGGGCATATTCTGCTAAATTGAATACTAATAATTCAATGCTATTATTGCATAAAAACAATTGAAATTACAACCTTTCTATAAAACAGGACAGTATACGAAAACATTTAAGTGGTGCATATTCTGCTAAATTGAATACTAATAATTCAATCCTATTATTGCATAAAAACAATTGAAATTACAACTTTTCTATAAAAGAGGACCGTATTCGAAAATATTTAAGTGGGATATATTTTACTGAATTCAATACTAATAATTCAATGCTATTATTGCATAAAAACAATTGAAATCACAACATTTCTATAAAACAGGACAGTATACGAAAACATTTAAGTGGGGCATATTCTGCTAAATTGAATACTAATAATTCAATGCTATTATTGCATAAAAACAATTGAAATTACAACTTTTCTATAAAAGAGGACCGTATTCGAAAACATTTAAGTGGGGTATATTTTACTGAATTCAATACTAATAATTCAATGCTATTATTGCATAAAAACAATTGAAATCACAACATTTTTATAAAACAGGAAAGTATTTGAAAACATTTAAGTGGGGTATATTTTGTTAAATTCAGTACTAAAATTTCAATGCTATCATTGCTTAAAAACATTGAAATTACAAATTTACTATAAAACAGGGAAAAACTTTAAAGTGGTGTTTACTTTTCTAAGTTCAATACTAATATTTCATTGCTATTATTGCATAAAAATATATTAAACTAAAAAATTTTTATAAAAGAGGTCAATATTAGAAAACAATTAAGTGGGGTATATTTTGCTATACTCAATATTAATAATTCAATGTTATAAAGCAGGACAGTATTCGAAAACATTTAAATGGGCAAATTCGCTAACTTCAATACTAAAATTTCAATCCTATCAATGCTTAAAAATATTGAAATTACAAATTTACTATAAAACAGGGGAAAAAATTTAAAAAGGTGTTTATTTTGCTATATTCAATACTAATATTTCAATGCTATCATTGCATAAAAATATTTTACATTACAAAATTTCTGTAAAAGAGGTCAATATTTCAAAACATTTAAGTGGGTTATATTTGATAAATTCAATACTAAAAATTCAATGCTATTTTCGCATAAAAACCATTAAAATTACAACGTTTCTATAAAACAGGACAGTATTCGAAAACATTTAAGTGGGGCATATTCTGCTAAATTGAATAGTAATAATTCAATGCTAATATTGCATAAAAAAAATTGAAATTACAACCTTTCTATAAAACAGGGCAGTATACGAAAACATTTAAGGCGGGCATATTCTGCTAAATTGAATACTAATAATTCAATCCTCTTATTGCATAAAAACAATTGAAATTACAACTTTTCTATAAAAGAGGACCGTATTCGAAAACATTTAAGTGGGATATATTTTACTGAATTCAATACTAATAATTCAATGCTATTATTTCATAAAAACAATTGAAATCACAACATTTCTATAAAACAGGAC
Organism: Anagrus nilaparvatae; assembly: GCA_022575985.1. NCBI lineage: Eukaryota > Metazoa > Arthropoda > Insecta > Hymenoptera > Mymaridae > Anagrus > Anagrus nilaparvatae. The sequence continues at coordinate 4,381,904 of JAKSXM010000237.1, read as the reverse complement.
AGTATACGAAAACATTTAAGTGGGGCATATTCTGCTAAATTGAATACTAATAATTCAATGCTATTATTGCATAAAAACAATTGAAATTACAACTTTTCTATAAAAGAGGACCGTATTCGAAAACATTTAAGTGGGGTATATTTTACTGAATTCAATACTAATAATTCAATGCTATTATTGCATAAAAACAATTGAAATCACAACATTTTTATAAAACAGGAAAGTATTTGAAAACATTTAAGTGGGGTATATTTTGCTAAATTCAGTACTAAAATTTCAATGCTATCATTGCTTAAAAACATTGAAATTACAAATTTACTATAAAACAGGGAAAAACTTTAAAGTGGTGTTTACTTTTCTAAGTTCAATACTAATATTTCATTGCTATTATTGCATAAAAATATATTAAACTAAAAAATTTTTATAAAAGAGGTCAATATTAGAAAACAATTAAGTGGGGTATATTTTGCTATACTCAATATTAATAATTCAATGTTATAAAGCAGGACAGTATTCGAAAACATTTAAATGGGCAAATTCGCTAACTTCAATACTAAAATTTCAATCCTATCAATGCTTAAAAATATTGAAATTACAAATTTACTATAAAACAGGGGAAAAAATTTAAAATGGTGTTTATTTTGCTATATTCAATACTAATATTTCAATGCTATCATTGCATAAAAATATTTTACATTACAAAATTTCTGTAAAAGAGGTCAATATTTCAAAACATTTAAGTGGGTTATATTTTGATAAATTCAATACTAAAAATTCAATGATATTTTCGCATAAAAACCATTAAAATTACAACGTTTCTATAAAACAGGACAGTATTCGAAAACATTTAAGTGGGGCATATTCTGCTAAATTGAATAGTAATAATTCAATGCTAATATTGCATAAAAACAATTGAAATTACAACCTTTCTATAAAACAGGACAGTATACGAAAACATTTAAGTGGGGCATATTCTGCTAAATTGAATACTAATTATTCAATGCTATTATTGCATAAAAACAATTGAAATTACAACTTTTCTATAAAAGAGGACCGTATTCGAAATTATTTAAGTGGGGTATATTTTACTGAATTAAATACTAATAATTCAATGCTATTATTGCATAAAAACAATTGAAATCACAACATTTTTATATAACAGGAAAGTATTTGAAAACATTTTAGTGGGGTATATTTTGCTAAATTCAGTACTAAAATTTCAATGCTATCATTGCTTAAAAACATTGAAATTACAAATTTACTATAAAACAGGGAAAAAATTTAAAGTGGTGTTTACTTTGCTAAGTTCAATACTAATATTTCAATGCTATTATTGCACAAAAATATATTAAACTAAAAAATTTCTATAAAAGAGGTCAATATTAGAAAACAATTAAGTGGGGTATATTTTGCTATACTCAATATTAATAATTCAATGTTATAAAGCAGGACAGTATTCGAAAACATTTAAGTGGGCAAATTTGCTAAATTCAATACTAAAATTTCAATCCTATCGATGCTTAAAAATATTGTAATTACAAATTTACTATAAAACAGGGGAAAAAATTTAAAATAGTGTTTATTTTGCTATATTCAATACTAATATTTCAATGCTATTATTGCATACAAATATTTTACATTACAAAATTTCTGCAAAAGAGGTCAATATTTGAAAACATTTAAGTGGGGTATATTTTGATAAATTCAATACTAAAAATTCAATGCTATTTTCGCATAAAAACCATTAAAATTACAACGTTTCTATAAAACAGGACAGTATTCGAAAACATTTAAGTGGGGCATATTCTGCTAAATTGAATACTAATAATTCAATGCTATTATTGCATAAAAACAATTGAAATTACAACTTTTCTATAAAAGAGGACCGTATTCAAAAACATTTAAGTGGGTTTTATTTTACTGAATTCAATACTAATAATTCAATGCTATTATTGCATTAAAAACAATTGAAATCACAACATTTCTATAAAACAGGACAGTATACGAAAACATTTAAGAAGGGTATATTTTACTGAATTCAATACTAATAATTCTATACTATTATAGCATAAAAACAATTGAAATTACAACTTTTCTATAAAACAGGACAATATTTAAAAACATTTAAATAGGGCAAATTTGCTCAATTCAATACTAAAATTTTAATCCTATCAATGCTTAAAAATATTGAAATTACAAATTGACTATAAAACAGGGGAAAAAACTTAAAATGGTGTTTATTTTGCTATATTCAATACTAATATTTCAATGCTATAATTGCATAAAAATATTTTACATTACGAAATTTCTGTAAAAGAGATCAATATTTGAAAACATTTAAGTGGGGTATATTTTGATAAATTCAATACTAAAAATTCAATGCTATTTTCGCATAAAAACCATTAAAATTACAACGTTTCTATAAAACAGGACAGTATTCGAAACCATTTAAGTGGGGCATATTCTGCTAAATTGAATACTAATAATTCAATGCTATTATTGCATAAAAACAGGACAGTATACAAAAACATTTAAGTGGTGCATATTCTGCTAAATTGAATACTAATAATTCAATCCTATTATTGCATAAAAACAATTGAAATTACAACTTTTCTATAAAAGAGGACCGTATTCGAAAACATTTAAGTGGGATATATTTTACTGAATTCAATACTAATAATTCAATGCTATTATTGCATAAAAACAATTGAAATCACAACATTTCTATAAAACAGGACAGTATACGAAAACATTTAAGTGGGGCATATTCTGCTAAATTGAATACTAATAATTCAATGCTATTATTGCATAAAAACAATTGAAATTACAACTTTTCTATAAAAGAGGACCGTATTCGAAAACATTTAAGTGGGGTATATTTTACTGAATTCAATACTAATAATTCAATGCTATTATTGCATAAAAACAATTGAAATCACAACATTTTTATAAAACAGGAAAGTATTTGAAAACATTTAAGTGGGGTATATTTTGCTAAATTCAGTACTAAAATTTCAATGCTATCATTGCTTAAAAACATTGAAATTACAAATTTACTATAAAACAGGGAAAAACTTTAAAGTGGTGTTTACTTTTCTAAGTTCAATACTAATATTTCATTGCTATTATTGCATAAAAATATATTAAACTAAAAAATTTCTATAAAAGAGGTCAATATTAGAAAACAATTAAGTGGGGTATATTTTGCTATACTCAATATTAATAATTCAATGTTATAAAGCAGGACAGTATTCGAAAACATTTAAGTGGGCAAATTTGCTAAATTCAATACTAAAATTTCAATCCTATCGATGCTTAAAAATATTGTAATTACAAATTTACTATAAAACAGGGGAAAAAATTTAAAATAGTGTTTATTTTGCTATATTCAATACTAATATTTCAATGCTATTATTGCATAAAAATATTTTACATTACAAAATTTCTGTAAAAGAGGTCAATATTTGAAAACATTTAAGTGGGGTATATTTTGATAAATTCAATACTAAAAATTCAATGCTATTTTCGCATAAAAACCATTAAAATTACAACGTTTCTATAAAACAGGACAGTATTCGAAAACATTTAAGTGGGGCATATTCTGCTAAATTGAATACTAATAATTCAATGCTATTATTGCATAAAAACAATTGAAATTACAACCTTTCTATAGAACAGGACAGTATACGAAAACATTTAAGTGGGGCATATTCTGCTAAATTGATTACTAATAATTCAATGCTATTATTGCATAAAAACAATTGAAATTACAACTTTTCTATAAAAGAGGACCGTATTCAAAAACATTTAAGTGGGTTATATTTTACTGAATTCAATACTAATAATTCAATGCTATTATTGCATTAAAAACAATTGAAATCACAACATTTCTATAAAACAGGACAGTATACGAAAACATTTAAGAAGGGTATATTTTACTGAATTCAATACTAATAATTCTATACTATTATAGCATAAAAACAATTGAAATTACAACTTTTCTATAAAACAGGACAATATTTAAAAACATTTAAGTAGGGCAAATTTGCTAAATACAATACTAAAATTTTAATGCTATTACTGCATAAAATAAATTGAAATTACAACATTTCTATAAAACAGTTCAGTATTCGAGAACATTCAAGATCGGAATAATCTGCTAATTTAAATACCAATATTTCAATGCTATTATTGCATAAAAATAATTGAAATTACAACATTTCATTTCTACAACATGAAAATATTTCAAATATTTCAATCTATATTGTCGGGTGTTTTATATATGAAAAAATTCGAAAAATTTCATCGAATAAGAAATTGGATATCGGCTGTCTTAAACATGAAAAACCCAAAAATTCAAAAAATTTGAATTTAAAAACTGAAATGAAAACTTCGATATAAATCGAAAAAATGCGATAAATCGCAAAAATTCGATAAAAAAAACGTAAGTCAAACCAAAATTCGATATCTCAGCCGTCTCCGATCGTGAGTTAAATGTAAAAATATGTCCCTCTCACTTAGAAGCAATGAATTTAGAGTGAGAGAAAAAAAAGAGATATATATAAGCAAAGCTAGCTTTTGCTTGCGATGGAGGGTCGCGTGACCGCCCCCCCTCAATCCCATAAATCCAAAGCTAACGCTTTGGCTTGATATATAAAACACATCAAGACGTGATACACACACATATATATATATACATTATACAAGTATATACATTTATCTGATACTTATATAATTATATTAATTAACATATTATAGAAATTTAGTCTAGTGCTAAGCTACAAAGATAATGTTTTTATTAATATAAAATGGGCGCATAATTTTCTATTAAATTGTAAAAAAAAGTTTATTTATAAATAAAAAATAAATGTAAAAAAAAATTTGTTACTACTTTCAATTGGAAATATTTTTTTTTCCAAAATTTTTGCCACCAAAAAATACGAAATCGGATGTTGTATTTAACTTTTTCTCTGAAAGTATTAATTCTAGGAACTTATCGTTTTTACTTAATTTCTCGGATCTGATACTTGATTAAAAAAATTTTTAATTTTTCTTATTTTTTTACATAAATAATAAGATTGTGTCACCTTATTTCTCAGATATGACACATGGTAAAAATGTTCAACTCATATTGAATATTTGTCATTGCTTGAGGAATCGTAGTGGCCATAATTTGGCAGCGTTTTTTATTCTTTTTTTTTATAGTTTTATTAGTTGCTTCTCATTGTTTTTTTTTAAACCTTGCGACTGTTATGATATCTTTACTTACTTTACCTACTTTTGAAAAAGTATAATATTTTATGGGATTGACACTATATTTTCCTTGCGAATTTTCTGTTATATTTTTTTAAGGATACTTTTTCAAATTAGGCTAAAGAATTTATTGATATCTAGAATTAGCCTGGGATGTCTATTTTTTTTTAATATATTTTTTCAAATAAGTGTAAAGAATTTATTGATATCTTGGATTAGCCTGGGATTCCTAAGATTTTTTTATACATTAGACATCTCAAATTTACATTACACCTTTTGTTGCTTTTTTTCTATCCCTGCCGGGTCTGTAAGCCAATATTTTCAATAAAAAAAATAATTTTTAAGTTTTAGCATTTGGTAATATTCATTATGCAGAATTTAATTATTGCCTTACGGATCCGGCAGGGATAGAAAAAAGCAACAAAAGGTGTAATGTAAATTTGAGATGTCTAATGTATAAAAAAATCTTAGGAATCCCAGGCTAATCCAAGATATCAATAAATTCTTTACACTTATTTGAAAAAATATATTAAAAAAAAATAGACATCCCAGGCTAATTCTAGATATCAATAAATTCTTTAGCCTAATTTGAAAAAGTATCCTTAAAAAAATATAACAGAAAATTCGCAAGGAAAATATAGTGTCAATCCCATAAAATATTATACTTTTTCAAAAGTAGGTAAAGTAATATATATATATATATATACCGGGTGGAACGCAATTGTCGCGGATATTAACATTGCTTTGATATGTACTAACAATGTAAAAATCCGCGGTAATTGCGTTCCACCCGGTATATATATATATGATAGAATTTTATGATTAAAATATTTTTTTAAACAATTTTTAAATGAAAAACAAAAATTATTTTAATTTTGCGCAGCAATATTTTTTATTTTTTGACATCAACGGATAGTGTAATAGTTAAATTTTCAAAATTACTGTCACATTCTGCCGATTGTAGCGAGGCCAATCAGCTAGTATATATGTTAAACTAATATCAGAGAATGTTTGAAAAATGTAGTTAATCACAATAAATAATTTAATAAGATAACAAAAATACAACGGTTATTATAATAATGTGAACAATGCAGTTTAAAAATAATAAGAATTTAAAAATATGTAAAATAGGTACTTGTTGCGACATCTATTGGTATTTGATTAAAGATATATACAGTGATTTTTAATCAATAAAGAAGTATGAAAAGATGACTAGGTATGTTGCCATGGTAACGTACGGTTATTCGAATCATGGTATTACTGCCATTTAAGCCTTTTGCCAACCAATCAGAGCGCAGCATTTAAAGGAAGTCCCCCCCCTATAAAAACTGCTTATAAAGTAAGTCTTACGCAATGAACCGCCAAAAAAGTCAGCTATATATATCAGCTGCTATTTTACACTTTGATTATTCGATTTAGGGCGGGTGTCGTAGTATAGGTCGCTTGCGTATTATTTCTATGATATTATTTATGAATTAAAAATAATGAATATTCAAAATAATCAATAACGGTAAAAAATAAAGATAAAATATTATTTTAATTATTATATTACTTTAATAGAATTTAGTCGGTCATCGGGTTATAGTGCATCTTTGTTTATTTTTTTTTTTTTACAAATTCTTATAAATCAAAATACACGGGGTTATCGAATAAGAATGAAAAAAACGAAAATTCGATAAAAACGTTTTTTGCTAAATATTTATGTATTTCAGGCCTGAAAGTGTAATATACTCTGTGCATTAAAATATACTATTATAAACAGGTAAGAAAATAATAATTCTATTTTTGAAAAGATTCATTTTTAATATATGATGAAGGTGAAAATAAAAGAGAAAATACAAGACTAAATAAAAGACGACAAAGAGCAAAAATTTTGAATTTAATTTTATTGGACATGCAATAGTTTTGCAACAATCATCGGTTTTCATTTTAATTATATCTATTAAGTCCGGCCCTTTCCCACTCCAAAAACAAATTGGAGCTGTGAAACGGCGATTTTTATAACTTTAGGTCCAGCTTGAATAAGAAATAAGTGAAAATTTTGCACAAAATATAATAATTAACATTAAAAAGCATTTTAGAATTTAAACAACTATGTAAAATATCTATTTTAACAACTATTTTAACAAATCAAATTTTTAAAACGATGGATAGTTTAATATTGTTTGATATCAATTCAAGCTGAATCTAAAGTTATAAAAATTGCTGTTTCGCAGCTCCAATTTTCTTATGGAGTTGGGAAGCGGACTCAAAATTTGATTTTTTAAATTTTAATTTTTTTCTTACAAAAATAAAATTTAACATTGATTTTTCAATTCACAAACAATTTTAAAAATAAAAATACTAAACATTAAATTTTAATTCAGATTTAATTTTCAAATAATAATCTTTAGCTTTTAAGAACAAAAAAAAAATGAATTATTTAACTTTAATGATTAATTAGAAAAATAAAAGTAAGCGTTATTATCATTATTTAAAATAAATTTACACAGATAATTTTTTGCTTAATCTTTACATGCTACCAATTTAAAAAACTTATATGTGTATGTATTCTTAATTAAAATATAACTAAAATAACAAGCAAATCATTTTTAATTTTTTTACTAATTAAAATTTTAAGAACTTTATTTTTAATAAAATCAGTGCCTCATCTTTTACATATACCATTCGGAAATATTGTTTCTTAATTTTATAAAACAAATTTGATTTACAAAAAAATAAGTTATAATAATATAAAAGTTATACTTTTTAAACATGAAATGACTTATTTTCTTTTTTTTACTTAAAATATAATAATTTAATAGTGAAATAATTTCAAAACTAAATGCGGCTCACACATTTACTACTATAAAAATCCAATTAACAAAAATATTATTTTTTAATTTTTATCATAAATAAATGTAATACTAATCAGTCATTTTTTTTTTATCAAATATAAAGTAACACTAATTTATTAGCTAAATTTTCAAAAATTTAGTTTCTGTATTACAAAAGCATTAGAGAGACATTTTTTTTACTGGCTTTATTTTTCGACCTCGGGAAGATCGCCACTCAGATTCAGTATTTCTTTCCTCTGAATGTGGAATACTCTTTGAACAGATATTTTTAATATCTTTTAAAGCAGTATTTCGCTGCTTTTTTACTGACATTGATGCTTTTTCATCTTCCTGGTCAAGCTTTCTTTTTATCTTCTTTTTCTTTGTCTTGTCAACTTGATCGCTTGCTTTTGGTGGTTCTGGTGCAGACTCTATTACGTGCAAAGTTGAAATTTTTGTTGCAACATCAGCATCCTACATAAAATGATTTTCAAACCAATTATTGAGCAATAGACCTATATATTTTATATATTGGTGCTTTTCACAAAAACAATATATTTTTCTATCATTAACGGAACAACTTAGATTATATTTTTTTTTCAATTTTTTTATTTTTATGTATTTCAAGGTCCAAATACCTAAAATTTTCAATGGTAGAAATAAACTTCAAATCTAAAAATAACTTTTACGTATTAATCTTATGAGAATTTTTATTTATGTGGACCTTTTTGACATTTTGAAAATAACATTTAAATATATTTTGATTGAAGCTACATAATTATCTCATACTTTGGGTACCTTATTTTTTCATCAGAACTCGTTACTGAACAGATGTATTAGGTAAAATATTGCATACACTTTGAGAAAACGACATTGAAAATTTTCGTTGATAAACCATTTGTTATCAAAACTTTAAGGTTTCGACGAATCGTATACGAGTAGTTAAGTAATAGAAAAATTAAAGGCAGAGCTTAAAAGTATATAAATATAGAGTGCAAATATGGACTAGTGCGCACACTAGTAAATTAGTGCGAAGCTTAAAAGCTCTGTGTACAGACTTGAATAGGACGATACGCTAGAGGTCAACATAAACATTTTTTTGGTACAGATAAGTTTAAATTCAAATTTTAAGTCTTATGTCAATACTTAAAGTTTAGAGTTTAGCAAAAGGACAGCGGATGTTTTTTACATTTTGAACACATAGGATAAGAAAATATTTTCCTTGACTTACCCATACATGCGTAGTTGATTTGGACTTTGAAATAATATTATAAATCAACTTTTTAATTGAAAAAAAGGTTCAAAAAAGCATTCGTTTCGGATATAAAAGGGGGGGGGGGACACTATGTATACAACTCTTGTGAAAAGCAGCCATATATAATAAGCAATAATAATTATAAAGTATTTTACGTTGCATTCAACATCCTCTGAATGTAGAATACTCTTTGAACAGATATTTTTAATATCTTTTAAAGCAGTATTTTGCTGCTTTTTTACTGACTTTGATGCTTTTTCATCTTCCTGATCAAGCTTTCTTTTTATCTTCTTTTTCTTTGTCTTGTCAACTTGATCGCTTGCTTTTGGTGGTTCTGGTGCGGAGTCTATTACGTGCAAAGTTGAACTTTTTGTTGCAACATCAGAATCCTAGACATATTTTAATGATATTATATTTTTTATTTTATTTATAACTTACTTGTTCCTTCGGCTATCTTACATTTGTCAATCGTGGGTTTATTTCATTTCTTAGAGCTGCTTCTGGTTCGTGATTATTCTCTTGAGGAGGCTCGTTAATGTTTTCTTCCTGTTGAGTTTCTCTGTCCTCTTCATCACTATCTAATATTATTTCTTCCTCTGGTATTTCCATTGGTTCATCAAGTTCTTCAGCAGGATATTCAGCTTCATCTACAATAGTAATTTTGCCGTATCAAAAATATAAACCAAATATGAAATTATGAATAGTAAAACTAAAATAAAATAAATTAAATTGTAATCTTAATTTTCAAAAAAGCGTATAAGCTTTTCTAAGAATTATTTAATACTATAAATTGTTACATATTGATAGATATTATTGTTTTTAGTATATACAAAAAATTTGTATTTGCAGTTTTTTTATTTTATTACAAAATTTCCATTTATTTTGTTTAGCGATTTCATTTATATGTATGTTGTTGTACAATAGACATTTTGCTATAATAGAAAAGTAACATTGGTTTTTCGCATATAACTCTTAAATGAAGCAGATTAGAAAAAAAAGTATGTAATTAAATTTAAGATCTTTTTAAAACGCGTAATTTGAGACCATTTTGAACTCAAAATGTTGTTTAGTTAATTTTTTATTGTTTATAAAAATGTTATAAATAGTTATAAAAAATTAACGAGACAATATTTTGAGCTCTAAATGGTCTCAAATTACGCGTTTTTAAACGGTATTTAAATTTGATAAAATAAATTTTTTTAGTAAAATGCTTTATTTAAGAGTTATTTTTCCATTTGAATAACATAGGAATTTTGAATTTCAGCTTTCTAAATTTTTAAGGTGCTGCAAAATTTTTTAAACAATAGCTAACAGATAGAAAATAAAGTCTAGGAATATAAAAACTGATCCTTAAAATTGTAGAAAATTGTAAGTCCCAGAACACTTTGTTTTATAAAATTGTTTTCTATTTGTAATTTATTTTAAATGGGGAAATTGCGATTTGTAAAAATTTTATTTTGATAAAACAAAGTGTTCTGGGACTTCTACAATTTTGGGGATCAGTTTTTATATTCCTAGACTTTATTTTCTACCTGTTAGCTATTGTTTAAAAAAATTTTGTAGCACCTTAAAGAATTAGAAAGCTGAAATTAGAAATTCCCATGTTATTTTAGTGGAAAAATTTAGGTGCTTAAAAGCACGTGTTTTTGCAAAGCAAAATCAAAATCCTTGGAGCTGGGGACTTTTTATGATAAAAAGTTCACAAAAAACTCGGGGAGCACAGTTTTTCTACAAACTCCAAAATTAATATGAATAATTATAGTGTATATCCATTTTGAGCATTTTTCAAAAGCTTCACTATAATAATTCGTCGGTAATTTGGTAAATTTATTAACAAAAACTCTCTACTTTTTTCGATGCTTTCTCAAATGAAAAACTTTGGATTAAAATTTCAATTTTTAATTACCTCAATAGCAAAACTCTAATTCTTTGTGAGCTTAATCTTTTTCGCAAATGTCCAAAAATAAAGTTATTTTATATTATAATACCTTACTTTTACACAGATAAGCGCATTCTTAACAGATAAGAGAAAGTTTAAAATTAAAAATCATGATATGATATTTTTTTAATATTATACAATTTTAAAATAATAGGTAGTGCACTTGAGATTATTGAAACATTAAATTTTTTTCAAAAAGAAATTTTGAACTAAATTTTTTTTCGCTTACAAAGATTTAGAAAGAAAATAGGATTTTCTTTAGTACCATTTACCAAACTACCTAGGTATAGTAGAGCATTAGGAATACCAGTAATGCGATGTTAGTTTTTTACAAATGTTGAAAATTTAATAAAAAATTGAGCATTGTCAGAAAATATTTATTGTTATTAAACTTACCGATATCTATTAGCTCAAAAAAAGGGTCATCATCATTATTCGCTTCACTTAGTTCGTTAATAAAGTCAATTACGTCAATGACATCATCCCTTATTAATTCCATATATTCCCATATTTTTTCGTCTCTTTTTTGTGTCAATTTCTTAGGAGCCACCGTAACTGGTATTTTGTTTTTTCCTCTGTCTAAATTAATCTCAGCTCGATCATTAAACAACATTACATTTGCTGTAACATAGAAAAAAAAATATTTATTAATTTTCAACTTGCAAGTATGGAATAAAACTACATAATCTTCAATTTACCACTATAGTTCGTTTAAATTACTTTTTTTTACATAGAAGAGAATTACATATTTAACTGTATATTTATTTTTCATAATTTTTGAATAAAAATGTAAATATTTAAAAAATAGAAAATAAAAAATTGCTTCTGAAAAGCTAAAAAAATATATGCAACAGAAATGTTTGTGATAGGTGAAATTTTGATTTTTGATTTCTGACATTTTTTTCTATGAAAGTACCAATATCTGAAAACATAATTATTACTCGATATCTCTAATCTGACACTTAATTTTTGCTAAATTTTTTATATACAAAAATAAAAATATTAGCAAAATTTTTTTTCTTTTGAACGCTGTACCTAATTTATCTCTATAAAAGTATTAATATCTAAAAAAAATGGTTTTTACTCTGTATCTCGAATTTGATATTCAATTTTTTTAACAACTTTTTTTAAATATTTTTTGCATGAACAAAATACAAAAAAAATGCTATTATTTTTTTCTTTTGGACGTAGTGTCAAGGATGGGGCTTTGAACACTTTAAGAAAATTCGTGACTTTACTAAGGAATACAAATAAAAAATATAGCATTTTTTAACGTAATGACTTTTTAAGTAGCGATAATGAACCTACTTCTTGAGGAATAAACGGTTATTTGCCACATATGATCAATATTTTAATTTTAAACAGAGCTCTAAATAGAGATTACCTATAATACCAGGGTTTAGGACTCTAAGTATAGGGTCTTGGACATGGAATGTATGGGGTTTTGGACACTAATCCTAAAACTAACTACATAATACACTTTTTTTAAAATGGAATTTAATTAATTTTTAATTAAATTTTAAATAAGATTATAACTATAACCAATTTTTAATCAATTCTTCAAGTTCATGTTAGTAACGATTTGTCAAGTATACGTGTACGTAAGAAAATATTTTAATTAAAATTTTTCATTTATTCTAATTAATTGTAAATAAACAAAAAAAGGAAACAACAGAAAAAGAAACTTAGTTTGAGTAGTAGAGTTCTTCTCATTAACCAGCAACACTGCATTACCAATTGGCATTGAACGGCCATAAATTTTTAATTTTTCTACATTAGATTTTATGTAATCCTTTTTAATTTTTGCTTTTGGATTTGACAATTACATTTAACAAATGACTCATTTTCATTTTATTTGCAAAAATATATTTAAAGAAAATAATATAAAAATCTTGTTTTAGTGCTGTAATTTTTAGAAAACATAAAATAAAAGATTTTTTTATTAAAGGATCAACTTGTTATTGTCATTAAGTTAACTTAGTAAAATTAAAAAATTTTTATTATTGTACTTTAAACCACATATTTCTTGAGGTATAAAAAAGTATTTTTATGATTTTGTGAAAAAAATAAGAAAGTTTTGGTCATATTTTAAACAAAAATAGCATCTAAAACATTAATTGAAGGATAAATAACTATTGGTACATCTAAAATTAAGTTACATACAAACTTTAAAAAAAAAGAAAATAAAAATCCATGCATTTGTTTTGCTTAAAACACAAACTTTTTATTATTATTATTATTATTATTTATTTGTTTATCACAAAATAAAGTACACTCTTTTTATAATATATATATATACATGGTCAATTTGTTTCAAAATACAATAAAATTATAAATAAAACAATATATAAGTAAATATAATATATATGTGATCAATTAATAAGTCAATTTAATCAGTCAACAGTTGTAAATATAGTAAACATAGTAAATATAAAAAAACACAGTAAATATAGTAAATATAATAAATACAGTAAATTTTAAGTTTTGTTAATCCATATGATATGGTATATATAAATTTATGAATAATTTGGCTTTAATAGTGATTATAATAATTTTTTTCACTTTTTGTCAACTTAAAATTTTGTTAATTTTTATGGTGTATGGTCAACAACTTTTTGAAATACAAACTTTAAGACAAAAAATTTGTAAATTCTCACTTCAATCGGTATATGACAATGTGACAATATACGACAATATATGACAATATACAACTATGTGACACAATTTTTGCAAAAAAAATGAAAATGAGCGAAATAGACACTGTTAAGAATAGAAATTTTACCTTTATCTTTAACAAAATAATCAAATGTCCAAAACTAAAATCCGTGTATGCTGTTTTGGACATTCGAATAAACTACATGTCGAAAACAACATTTTTAAGTACATTTAAGATGGGTTCTTAGACATCTTAATTATACGCATAAAAAAGGAAGAAAATGAATTTTTTTTTGTTATTAATTTAATGTTTAATGATTACTTAATACAACAAATGCAAAAAAGTTGTTATTGTCATAAAAATATAAATAAAATATTGATTTTATGTATCTCGTATACTTGGTATTTTTGTTAAAATACGATACCATATTAAGTAGTCTATTTTGATTCAAGGTTTTATTATTATAAATAATTAATAATTTACAAACAAACTAGATAGAGACGAAAGTTACCGTTTAAAGACTATTTTTTAAAAAATAATATCTTTTTACTTATTTCTATCTTAGTTATTTAGTAAAACAACGCCGGGTGTTTAAAACCGCACCAGTGTCCGCCATACCCCATCCTCGAGCCTACTATCTCCTTTTTTTCTAAAAAAGTACTAATATCTAAAAGTATGGTTTTTACTCGAGATCTCGAATTGGATATTTCATTTTTTTAAAATTTTTTTCCCACCAAAAAATTTAGAAAGCAGTCATATTATTTTCTTTTTGGAACGTATTACCTATTTTATTTCTATAAAAGTATTTGAAAATATTGTTTTTACTCGATATCTCCAATTGATACTTAATTTTTAAAAGTTTTCACATAATAAAATACAAAAAATAGAAATCTTTTTTTTTCGGGACGTTTTACTTACTTTGTTTCTATTAAAGTATTAACATCTTGAATTTTCGTTTTTACTTGGTATAATAGACCATTAATAACATTTTGTTATTGTTTATGCCCACGTAAAAAAATTTAGCTTCATTTTGGGTAAGCTTACTGGATTAAGCCGAGATTAAGCTTACTGAAGTAAGCTTATGGACTAACCTAAAAAAGCAAAAATATATACTTTAATTTCTTCCAAATAACCTTTCATTTTTATTAAGCTTTCTTAGGTTAGTCCGTAAGCTTCCTTCAGTAAGCTTACCCAAAATGAAGCTTAATCTTTTTACGTGAGTGAAAAAACAATAACTTGGCAGCGTTTTTTTTTTTTTGACGGAATAAATATGAAACAAAAGATTTCATCCTTTTATCTCACGTACAGGTAAGCTGTATTTTTTTAAATCTAAATATGCAGACATTTAGTATATTGTTATAGAATACATATATTGTTTAACTGAAACACAAATAATATGGCACCTACTCGTCAGAATACATATTATAAGGTTGAATATTTCGTATAACCAAGGTTTTCCAAAAAAAGGGACTTGAAAATGTAGGCAATTTAAAAAATTTGTTTATCCCATTCAAAGTTTAAACTACCTGTATTTATTCTTTAATTCGCTTATTTTATAGTAAATTTAAAATTATTTTTTTTTGTAGCTTTCTTTTTTGAGTATTTTTTTCGGAAATTGGGTCTCCGAATCTTTTAAATCATGAGAACATCTCTAAAAACTGAAAACTACCCCTTTTTAATTTTTAAAACTACTTATTTAATATTTTCTATAACAATTTAAACAATTTTTATAAGTTTTTCTAATATTCCTTGTTTCTCTTTTAAATTAATTATTTTAATTTATAATAACAATCTTTGATGGTTTTTTAATTTAGTAATGGGTGAACTACGAGCTGCAAAACCTCTTTTAAAACATTTCATAACTTTTTTATTTTCTATCTATTCAATGTCCATTTATAAACTTAGAAAAAAAAAATTGTTCTTCATAAATTTTTATAGAGTAAAGGAATTAAATTTTTGGAATCAGCAACTCCATAAACATACAGTAATTAATTTCTTAAGTTTCAAAAAATAATACTTCAAAAACCGTCATTTTTAACTTCATACCATTTTAATATTTGATTGTAAATCTAAAATTAGCTTTTATATATTACTTCTTCTGTTTTTCTTACATTTTTATCATAAAAAAACGATATCAAACCTATAATTTACTAAAGCTTTATGAAATCTCTTTTAATTTTCGTAATACAATACCTATTTTTCGCTATTAACAATGAAAATACTAACTTTAACTGACTTTAACATTTTTAGCTTTCTGTGGTCTCTAAACGTGCTTATATACCAAAAAATCAAAAATAAAAATTTCACCTATCACAGATTTCTCTATGAAAAATCAATAGTTAACTTAAATATATTTTTGAGGAGAGGGTATGGGCGTGAAAGCGCATAGTCACGTTATAAAATAGCTCCGTGAAAAATCGGTCATAAGTGTCAAAATAAAACTTATTAAATAAATGAAAATAAAAGAAAAACTCCAGCATAAAAATTAAATCAAGATTAAAAGAAAGAAAAAAGTTGAGAAAAAGTTAGGTTAGAAATGTGGCTTGTATAGATCAAATATAGCATTTATAACACAAGAGTTTAAAATATACAAACAATTGATATAATAATAGATATTGAAAACAGTAATAAAAATAGTCTTGATGAAAATGCCGTTTTTTGCTTAAAATATATTGAATAGTGAAGAAAAAAGAAATAGGGAGAAATTCCAAAAATTTATTTTGAATAGTAAAGGGGAAAATGGCAATTTACATTAAGAAGAAATGGAAACAGTAAGTAACTTATAAATTTCTCATCACATCATTTACAATGAAAAGAAGTGAATTTGTAAGCGAACAGCAATTTAAAACAGTAAATGACAACAATATAAACAGATATATCATGAAAACAGCACTAGCGATTGCAAAAAGGCTGTCACATCCTCAACCCATTCAAATAGAAGAAGGAGTTTCGGTTTAATAGGAATTCCTTGAGAAAAATTAAAATAGATAGAGCAGCGATGTGCCAGCATATGTAATTTTTAGTGATCTTTGTCAACAGATATTGAAAACAGAAAAATTAAAAAAGCAAAGAAATTCAAAATAATAGAAAATTGAAGAAAATACAAGAAATAGATCTAAAGAATTTTTTCTAATTTTAAGTTCATATATAATTTTACTTTAAAATCAAAACATGTTCTTTAAATAATTTTTATGTTTATACTTTAAATTTTGTATTAACTTATTTCAATCTTGTAACAATTATGTATATAATTTGACAAGAATAAAATTACTACTACTACTACTACTTAAATATATTTTACGGTTTTTTCGATAATTCAGTTTTAAATAACGCCTAAAATTTAATTGCATTCGTGTAAAAGAATCCTTCAGTGAGGATAAAATGGCCATTAAATAGATAAAAAAGGAAAAAGTTTAAAAAATTAAAAACACAGCATATGAACATGTTTTTAATTATATGTAACATAAGTGCGAAAAATCTATTTTACAAGGGTTAATTTTTTAATCTTGACAGGTTACACTGACGTATCCAACGGGGGGCGAAGGAAGCATTGGGCCCCAATTTGCGGAACTATCAAATTACAAAAAATAAATCTTTTTGAATTTACTATACAAGAATTCAGGTACTTTAAGGGTACTAAAGAGTGCTTTTACCCTTAAATGGAGAAACACTTTTTTTTAAATAGTTGTAAAAAGTTTATTTACTATATACCTATTAACACGTTGGCTGCGTTTTGATTTTTTTGTTGTTGCTATCCTGGTGCGTCATGATTTTTTCCTGAATTTAAATTTTCAGCGTCTTTAAAAAAAAATTAATTATGGAAATCAAAGGTATTTTCGTGCTGATAATGAGCGGATTTTTCAGCCAAAAATATAAGTAGATAACTACATCAATTCCTAGAAAAACATTTTTTTCTTATTGGAATAAAAATAACGAAAAAAATCAAAACGCGTACAGGACCCGAAAAACATGGGCGTATTACGCCCATGACGCAGCCAACATGTCAAGGAAAGAAAAAATTTCTTTAAGGTTTTTTTACATAACGCTAATCTAAGGAATCTTTTTACAAACTCTATTTTCTATTAAATTAAAATTAATAATTACTTCAGAAAAGTAATGTCCTTCTAAAGTAATTATTATCGTTTATTTAAGCGATTTCATTCCATGATCGAACCACTGTTATTTAAAAACATTTATTTAATTAATTAATGACTGAATGTTGGGTCATAAACAGTAAGATTATAAATTTATATCATAAATATAATTCTTATAAATACTCATATAATAATAATAATAATATTTATTTGATAATTCTGGGATACGTACTAAAAGGGATTGTTTTATTATTTTTGGGGGCATTATACGACCTTTTTAGGGTTTAGGCCGCGTTTTTTGAAATCAGTGACATTTTGGTACTGCGTTCAAAATTCAAACCAATAATGACGCTCTGTAAATTTTAACTGGAAATTTTTTACAAAACATTACAAAATAAAACTACTACTTACATACGCTTACATACAACTAAAATTATTTATTACATCCAAATAAAAAAAAACACGGTTTGCGAGTTTTGTATGAAAAAATGTTTGTAAAATATATTATTAATATACATTAAATCTTGATATCATAAAGTATCTTAATACTACATTTTTCAGGAATTTCTCTTGTACTTATATAGAAGTTTTACAAATATAAAAATTCGTACTTTAATTGTTTGCTTTAAAAATATTTATCTATTTATTTTTATTCCAATTTTAAATAAAGGTGTCTTAAAAACAATATATGCATACTTTATTATTAAAATCATTTTAATAAATATTATTAGAATAATGAAGAAATAAACTTACTTAAAAGAGTATCAACAGTTGGATTTTTTGGAATCCGTGAATTTGCTGTCCGATGGTACGATTCGCAGTAATTGTTGGTACGCTCAGCTACCATAAAAACACTAAACCTTTGCGGTGTTGTGATTTGCATCCTCTGTTTTTCGAAGTAAATGTTTAAATAGTCTTGCTAACCATTATGGAGTGGAAAGTAGGTGTCAGCTAGAACTCGAATATAATTCAATCCTTCATTTACACGTTCAGCCGGTAGTAAGGCAAGTACGATCAATTTTTTCATAAGTTCATTTCCTTTTGGGTTTTCCCTTGCATTATTTTTTTTTAGCAAAAGTTTCATTGCCTTGGCTTTTCTTATTAAATCCTGCATTAAATTTAATAAATGTTTTAAATCTTGCATAATTTTAACATAGAACATGCTTATAAAGAAAGGTACTATGGGAATCAATGGGGAGTTACATATGACTGATTTAGAAGGGGGAATAGAAAGGGACTTTTAATATTTTCGAAATAGGTACTTAGACAAACCCAGGTTTAGAGAGATAGAATAATACAAGTTTAGGGACTAGAAATAATCCAAGTATAGGGCCTTGTAATTTGGATTCACAATCTTAGCATTTAGTAAAAGTGATAAATAAATATTACAAAAATAACAAATGATATTGTCATGTTGCGTAGGGTTTAGGCATTATACATGGCCTCAGTTGTAGTAAACAGGATCCAAGCTTTTTGGTTGCCCTTACACAAACAAGTTATATATAAAAATTGTATAACTTTTATTCAGCGAAACTAAAATTTAATGTTTTTTCTTGCTAAAAATAAAAATTTTTTTGCTTAAATAGTTAATATACAAACTTCAAAATAGATTTCAGCAATAAATAATTTAGATTTTTTCACAAATAATTTAATTTTAAAAATTTCAATAAAAATAGATTTCATTTTACTTTTTAATATACAGAATTACAGAAGAAACAGAAAAAACAGAGTTCTCAAAATTAAAAATTCAAAAAAAATTCTAGCACAGCAACTAGACAGTGTAATTTGAAAATGTAATATTATCATTTTACTCGAAAATTAGTTTTTAATAAATTTTTAAGCTTTAAAGAAGGCTCGCTTATAAAACAATAATTGAAATTATTTACAACAACTATCCTAAAGCTATACTTACTTGGGAAAAGTGGAAGTGACATCCGCAAAGTCTTATTCCAGGAAAGCAATGTATAATTGAATTTTGAAGTGCTCTTTCAAAATCAGTCATCGACAAGACTGGCTTAAAATTTGGGAATTCTTTTTTTAGAAATTCCCAAATTTCATTATAAGCCCGTGTTGTCCTGCGAGACATAATTACCCAAGCTATTGGGAAAACCTGTAGATATTATTTTAAAAATTATAGCGTGAACCATTTATATGCATGTATATTGATAATTAAATAAAAGTAAAAGCGTTAAAATGCAAAAATTGTCGAGAAATAATTTAAATTAATATTTCAAATAATTTCTATATTGATCTTGCTTTTTATATTATTCAGAAAACCTCTTTAGGATTTTTACTGATTGACATCATATTTCTACAATAAATAATTAATGACGCACAGAAAAATATCAGTGAAAATTTTAAATGCATAAAGAGACAAGACGGTGGCAAAATTAAGAATTTTTGTGAACGTATTTTGCAAGTATATCAACTTTATATTTCTTATAATTATCATGATACAAATAATAAAAAACATGAACTTTCAATTGTTTCCGAAAATTTTGCTTTTTTTCTACTGGTTTTAAAATTGAAATTATTAAACTTTGCAAGCTAACTCTTTAAATTATGTGCACAAAAATGTAATAGTTTTATTTACTAGGCTGTTGCAAAATTATATTAAAAACATATTTGATGTTAGCGATACTTTCCGTAGGTTGTAATTTACGTGCGTTTCGGACCAACTTTTACTTGTCGCAGATACGTTATACGCCATTTAGGCTATAAATTTTCAAAAGCTTCTTTTATGAATGGCTTCAATCAAATTAAAAAATATATTTGTAACAAATTTTCGAACCCTGAAACTCGATTATAGCATAAATATTTTTAGTTTTTATGGTAAGAAAAATATTCGGTTCCTACTATGAGCGATTTTAGCGGTTCAACCTCGTTTCTGTGCATAAATAAACTTCATGGTAAAAACTTCGATTCTAGGGTGTTTTCTCGAGTGTTTTCAAGTAATCTTGCACAAAAAAAAGTAGCTTACAATACCCTGCAATCAAAGTTCTGACCATGAAGTTCATGTATAAAAAATTATGAAATTTGGATATCGATAAATGATTCATATCTATTATTTCTTCCCAACTCTGATTGTACTGAAATACATGAATATAGTGTATATTGTAAGTAGGTAATTTTTACTGTAACTAAAAATTTTTTATCTTTTCTCTCAACCATGCCTCTTTCAGTGTTCTATAGTATCGCGTTACAATCGATATTTTTTGTAACTACATCTTCATGTGTATTGAATTTACGACCAAGACTAATAAGTATAATACTTAAAAAAACAAAAAAATTTAATTGATACTCTTTTTGGTTCCTCAAAGAGGAACCATTGTGTTAGGTCAAAATTTGATTTTCTATTTTTTGGCATATAAGCACGTTTTGGGACCTCAGGAAGCTAAAAAACCGGTTTTTAAAAAAAGTCTGTATGTGTGTGTGTGTGTGTGTGTGTGTGTGTACACGTACGTATGTATGCAATCGGTGATATTTCACAAGCATTATGGAATTAAGACCTAATTTTTTTTTCAAAAATTTTTTCATTAAAAAAGTTCCAGGTACTTTTTTTTTTTTTTAATCTGGATGTAATACCTCATTTATTTCCATGAAAGTACTAATATTTGAAAGTATGGTTTTCACATGATATTTTGAATCGGATACTTAATTTTCTGATAATTTTTTTTCTAAAATTTTTTTCACAAAAAAATACAAATAATACCAACTTTTTTTTTCTTTTTGGACGAAGTACCTAATTTATTTCCATGGAAGTACTAGTTTTAAGAACTTCGTTAATAGTAATTTTTTGGATCTGATACTTAGTTTTTTCAAATTTTTTTTTTTTTTTTTGGTGTAATACCTCATTTAATTCTATGAAAGTACTAGTATCTGAAAATATTGTAACTAGTTATATTTCAAAACCATTATCGAATTAAGACCTAATTTTTTTTCTAAAAATTTTTTTATTAAAAAAATCTCAAACCCCCTTTTTTTTTAATTTGGATGTAATACCTCATTCATTTCCATGAAAGTACTTATACTTGAAAGTATGGTTTTTACTTGATATCTCCAATCTGATACTTAATTTTTTGAAAATTTTTTTCTCCAAAATTTTTGTCACAAAAAAATCCATAAAACACCAAATTTATTTTTCGTTTTGGACATATCTAATTTATTTTAATGAGAGTACAAGTTTTAGAAATTTAGTTTATAGTAATTTTTTGTATCCGATCACAATTTTTTTTTTTATTTTCTTATAAATTATAAAACTGAAGAAAGAGTGATGGAAATCTTGCCTCTTTTTGACTTCCTTGGATTATTTTGCTTGTTGCTATGTTTATTTATGTATGCAGCTTAATGAAATTATAAACAATAATAAACAGCCTAAAAATATTAAATGGTATTATGATTAAGATTTAAAAGACAATTCAAAAATCTTGCAGCAATTAATGTGGTTATTTTTTTTATTACAAAATATTATTATTATTATTATTATTATTATTATTATTATTGTGAAAGATTGGTCAAATGCAAGAAGTACACTGAGAAAATAAATTATAAGAAATTATTATAAATTCTGGTAAAAACTTCTATCTTTTTATAATAATTAAGCGAATATTTGTAATTTTCGCATCGTTACCTACCATTTCTTTGACAAAACAGAAAAATCATGTTACCCAATATTTTAATTATTAAGGGATAATTATATATTCTAATAAAATAAAATTTTATAAAAAAAATAAAATTAGCTTTTTTTATATTTGTCTCTTTTTAATTATGCAAAAATGATGTAAAATCTAATCCATGGACGCTAGAATTTTCACTTTAATAACAAAATGATCTTAATAATCTACTTTACCAGCTATTAAAGACGAAAAATGTATGTATAATTGCATGGTTGTAATCAATAATATTTATTGCATATTGAAGTTTAAAGACCATTGTTTGAGGAACCTCAGTGCCAGCTAGTTGGCAGGGTATTTTTAAAAGAAATTTAGCTGTAACTCGATTTTAAAATTAATCATTCTATTTAAAAATTAATTTGATACTTTTATTTTTAAAAGAAATTTATTGTATATTCTTATCGCATCCATAATTCTTTCTCTCTTTAACTCATGCGCTGAAGGAATATAAAATGCATGCGTCTAAATCAATATGACTATATTGCAACAGTATCACCTTACATTACGAACATTTTTTCTCGCTTTAATAAAAGACCTCTACTTCATTCGCATAAACTCGTCGATATGTTATACATATGAAGGTGACGTTACAAAAAAAGCGTTATTGTAATGTATGCTTACAAAATCATGTTAATAAGGTATAAAGCAAAAAAAAAGTTGAATTCTTCGTTTTATAATTCTATATACGATAATCTTGTTAATTTGTCATTTTTCAGATTCAGAGACAAATGAAGTATTAAATAAAAAATCACTAATTACAATATGAGTAATTCTTAGTGAAACTTTACTAATGGAAAGGTAAAAGTCGGGGATTTGAAAAAAAACTAATTGGGTTGGGTTTGGTATACGTTCATATGATACCATACCAAATTTTAAGGTTTTAGGTTCAAAGGGTACAAAATGGTGGCTATTTTTCGGTCTATGGTTTAAAAAAAAAATTATTTTAAAAAATGACAATTTTCGATTTCATTTTTTCTACGCTCTGAATAAAGCTAAAACATTTTTTAGCTTAATGGTTTTCTTGACTATGTATTATGTAAAATTTCCCGCTGAATCCGAATCTGCCACCAGTTTTTCAAAACAACCTCAAGGAAAACCGGAAAATTGGAAAAACTAAGAAAACTCATTTTTTTTCAAACGCAGATTTTTCCTACAGTCGTAACTTTTTTTTTTTCCTAACCGGTCTTAAAATTTTTGTTTTTGTATGTACTTATTACTTTAAAAAAAATTTTTCAGAGTATTTGCCTTTTAAGTACTTAAAAATCCATTTCAATATTTCCCATTTTCACGAAATTTTTCATTTTCAATTTCCCTGATTTCCTTGTCACCTAATGAAAATTTTGACCAAATTTTCGGATTCCTCGAGAAATTTTACTAAAGTCCCCCTTTTTTGAAAAGTTTTGGATGTTTCCATAACGCTATAGAAATAAAAGAAATAGCAAAATACTGAATAACTACAAAATACGACAATGTTATAAAATAGGGTTTTTTCGTAATCTTTAATTCAGAGCTGCAACCTCGACAGTTAACCAAAATACTTCCAATTGGTCTCATTTTTTTCGTATAAGTGTCACCTTTCAATTCTCGTACACCGCAATTTTTTTTAATTCATTCTCTCACGGCGATAGTCAATAAACCGAACGCCTATTCTTACCCCAAAATGACCAATTTTTAAACTGCTGCCAAAATTCTAATTTTTGATAGAATTGGGTTATGTAGGCCTTAAAAATTTTCGACAAGCACTAAGTTTCCAAAAAATTTTTACTCGTCGTACGACTATCGCCGTGAGAAAAGGAATTAAAAAAAATTGCGGTGTACGAGAATTGAAAGGTGACACTTATACGAAAAAAATGAGACCAATTGGAAGTATTTTGGTTAACTGTCGAGGTTGCAGCTCTGAATTAAAGATTACGAAAAAACCCTATTTTATAACATTGTCGTATTTTGTAGTTATTCAGTATTTTGCTATTTCTTTTATTTCTATAGCGTTATGGAAACATCCAAAACTTTTCAAAAAAGGGGGACTTTAGTAAAATTTCTCGAGGAATCCGAAAATTTGGTCAAAATTTTCATTAGGTGACAAGGAAATCAGGGAAATTGAAAATGAAAAATTTCGTGAAAATGGGAAATATTGAAATGGATTTTTAAGTACTTAAAAGGCAAATACTCTGAAAAATTTTTTTTAAAGTAATAAGTACATACAAAAACAAAAATTTTAAGACCGGTTAGGAAAAAAAAAAAGTTACGACTGTATGAAAAAATTTTATTTTAAATTAAAGTGCATTACACGGATCGGAGTTTAAATTTTGTAGTCAACGCACGCAGTCTTCTATTCAAAGTCCAGTAATATCGCGAATAAATAGACCATCATGGCTATAATTATATCTTTTTTATGAAAAGTAAATATAAAAAATAGTAAGAAAAGATTATGTTGATAATAATAATGTTGATGTTAATAACTAATAATTTGATCTCACGCAATGATGAAAACAATAACTTGTGGTTTACGGTATTTTAATAAAGTATTTCTTGATATAAAAATTTTTATTAAAATGTAGTGATATTATATTGACATCGAAGGATAGTGTGCCTTCATTCATATCAAAAGTAATTTTAAGCGTTTGAATGAATATTACTTGATTTTTAAACAATTTTGATTACTTTGAGTAATTTCATTATCATAAAAGCATGGTAATTTAAAAAAAAATTTCTTTGCTTTTGAGTTTGCCATTTGTACTCGAATTCGTGCATAATTAAACTATACACTCATAACAAACATATTAATTTTTATTTAAAATTTTTCCTTCTAGCAGGTCAAAAACAATTTTTACGCACCGTGACGATCCAGGTGACGATAGCCAAAAAAACTCATTTTCTAAAAAATGAAAATTACTTTTTATCAATGGGAGCAAAAAAAGAATCACCCATATCGCATTAATATTGAAATTAAAGCGTGATCTGGGTCATTCTTTTTTTTTGTTTTTGCTTCTTTCGTAAAAAATGTATTTAAAAGTATTCGAGTATACAATTTATAAAACACTTATTTTCAATATATTCTGATATACTTTATTATTTCCTTTAAAATATATAATAGTTATGGAAGCGTGTTACCAACGTCATGTTCCCTATGAACTACAATAGAAATAAAACAGTGATTAATTAATAAAGAAAAAATTACCTAATGCATTTATTTATTTATTTATTTATTTTCCTGACTCCAAATAAATAATGCCGATTAATTTTTTCTAATTAAATAATTAAATAAATAGAAATATCTTTAATAATCGACCACACTTTCCACTTTTTCACTTATTTTCCGAAGCCATAAAATTTTCTCTTAGCAGAAGTTTTTTTTATTAATTTATTTTGAATACAAAACTCTTTAAAAACCACCAGAATTTTTATTCGGGAATTTTCCGGCGACGAAAATTCCGTTAAAAACTTACAAATCTTGTTGATTCTTAAAGAACTATTATAATATAAAAATTTGTTTTTAAATTCCTGCACTTGGACAACAGAGAATAAAAAAATTATTCAGAAAATAAAATAGAGAATAATTTTTAAAGACAACAAAACTTTATACTCGCTTTATACATAATTAGAAAAATATTAGAAAACAATCAAAACTTTTTAGATTTTCATCTATTTTCGCGATGTTTAAAAAATTTTTCAAAGCTACAAATTTTTGTTTGTATTTTTTTTATTTTTAAAGCCTTACAAAATCAACAGGTGTTCTCTGTTTTTCACAAATTTTCTGGCGCTTGTTTTTCTGGCTTTTAAAGAAGTTTGTGATTTAAAAGTTTTAAAAACTAACTCTTTTTCTAATAAAAAATTCAATTATTTATGAATTATTTTTATTCAACGCGCCAGCAATGTTAAAGGCATCCAAAAATTTGATGAAGGTAAAGTTATCCGCCAGAGGAATATATTCTATCCGCCAGAAGCCTTTATAAAAGGGGCTGTTAACCATCTTTTAACTTGAAAATAAAAAATATGTAAATAATTGTTATTTTACAATTGAAGTTAGTACTGGTGGTTTTTTGGGGCGGTGAATGTAAAAAACCCCCAGAGACCGTTTTGTAATTAAATAAAGTAAAGTTTTACGATTTTCATTTTTCAGGATGAGAAAACACCTGTTTTCCGAATTTCCCGCAAACGAAAACGTTTTTTCACTTTCCTGACCAAAAATATCAATTAAGAGCCCCAAAAAACCCTTAGAGACCGTTTTTTAATTCAATAAAATAAAGTTTTACAATTTTTATTTTTTAGAATGAAAAACCATCTATTTTCCGATTTTCCCGCAAATGCAAAAGTTTTTTCACGGTCCTGACCAAAAATATCGATTTAGCACCCCAAAAAATCCCCAGTACTAACTTCAATTGTAAAATAACAATTATTTACATATTTTTTATTTTCAAGTTAAAAGATGGTTAACAGCCCCTTTTATAAAAGCTTCTGGCGGATAGAATATATTCCTCTGGCGGATAACTTTTGTCCACTAAAAACGATTTTGAAGGTCTAATCTATTTTCCAATGGCCAGTTTTTCGTAGTTTCCAAAAATAGGCCAAATTTTTCAATTTTATTAAATATTGATTATTCAGCCAAATTTCGGAAAACATAAAAAGTTTACGGGGTAGCTGATCACGATTCTGAATTAGAAATTTAAAAATTGAAAGCGGTGGACTCAAAATCGCCGATTCCGAAACTGATAATAAATCAGTTAAAATTTTTAAATTTAAAAAAAATTTTTCACGCTTACTTGGATTATGCGTATAACGGTATGATGACATTTGAGAAAATTTCGGAAAAAGAAAAGAAAAAATGTTGTTTTTAAATTTTCTTTACGTTTCAAGTCATTTGCAATTTTTTGCAAAGAAAAAAAAATTCCCCTAGCCACAAGCGGAATTCCGCTAGCCGCAAGCAGATTTTTTTTCAGTGTACATTATTGAGCATTAATTTAAAAAAGCCTTTATTGGCACTACAGTTCCTCAAGGAAGCCCAAATATCCATATGAGTTGAAAATTTTTACCATTTCATGTATCATATCTGTGAAGTAAAGAGACACCTAATTTATTATAACTATAACTCCCGTGCAAGAAATTAGGCATTATGTTTACAAAAAAAAAAAAGAATAAATAAAAAATTTTTCTTTAAATACTTATCAAACCCATAAAACTAAGTAATAACTATTTTCACTATTTTCCTGAAACTTGGTCTCCCATGGAAAAAAAATTAGAATTAAATTAAATACTATAAATGTTGAGAAAAAAACTCTGAAAAAAATTTTTCAAAAATTAATATCAGATGCAAAAAATCTAGTGAAAACTAGGTTTCTAAAATTATTACTTTTACAGAAAAAATTGATGTACCACGTCTGAAAAGAAATATTACAAAAGTGTTGATGTATTTCTTGAAGACAAAAATTTTGATCGGTACTGCGTCTTATATGAAAAAGAATTTTGTATTATTTTTTTTTTTTTTGGGGAAAAAATTTTTAGATAAAAATGATAAACAAATTTATTATTAGATTCGAGATATTAAGTAAGTTCAATGTTTGTAGATATTGGTACTTTCATGTAAAGAAATCAGGAATTGCATTAAAAAAAAAAAAAGTAAATTAGGTAATTTGAGAATATTTAATGAAATTAGCTTCCTACGGTCTCAAAAGCTTGTAAGTACGAAAATCAAAATCTCACCTTTCATAATGGTATGAGGAACCAAAATTAAAATATTTTGTAGTCCTGAGGCGTCACTGAACTTTATACCGCGCACGCTAAGTAATGAGAACTCCAAGGCGGTTAGGCGCTTCCATAAACAGTACATTTCAAATCAATTTATATTTTCTTATTTTATGAAATTTTCTTATTTTATAAAAATTTTAGTTAATGAAAGATTGATTTTTTACAGTTCCCTTTGTATTTTGATATAAATACGCAATAGAGCACTGCGCAATACGTGGCAACAATGGGTACTAAGGAAAGCGAAAAATATTTTACATATCGAGGGCAAAAAAAGCCTATTTTCTGCCCTAGGGAGACGGGTTTTTTGCCCATTATATGTAAAACTATGTTTTAGAACACTAGACAAAATATGGGGTTCGACTTTTGCATGCTGTTTGCACAATACAACTGCAAGCCAAAACCAATATTTCATCTCTTGTTTAATAAATAGCTAATACTTTATCAGCTACCATTTCTATACTCTATTATATTGAGTAAGAAATTCTCGTTACCACACATGAGCAGGAAGCTAAGAGCGCGAACACTAGTTTTGCTGTACATAATCATTATTAATCTGAATTCTCGCTGGTTTCGATTGTTTAAATACCTTTGAAACAGTGGGATGCCCTGTGTATAGAAAGTTACAGTATAGCATGTTTTACTCCTCCCTCGGAAGAATATAGTATAATTATGTATACTAATGTATATTATCAAAGAATAATACATATTCATAATACATATTCAAAATCATATCCTCCGCCCTTTAAAAAATGCTCACTTAAATTTTTATAGAAACTCCCATTTTAGTTTGCATTTAAAAAATGATATAATTTTTAATTAAAAATAATTCAATTTGTGCAAAATATTTTAGTAATGTTCTTTACGTTATACTTAAAAATTATTGGTTTTTATTTGAAATTTATTTCTTAATTTAATTGCAGTAGGTTATGTTATTGATACTATATTAAGAAAATCTCTCAAAAGTTATTATGAAAATAAACATCACTACAAAAAGGAGCCGCGGCACGCCGCCTTAAGGTGACGCGGCCCACCGGCGGTTCTAATGAGGGCATCTGACGAGCAGCATGACTTTATGAAAATCCACCGGTCATTTTTGATCGGGATGTAACGCTAAAATCAGCTTCGTAATGGCCTCGAATCCCTAAGTATAAGGTAAAAGGTAAAAGAGATATAAGGTAAATAAATGCATATTTTTCCACGTATATATGCACAATAATAACTTCTTTTATAACAATATAGCAATAAATGCTGTTAAGATTAATTGTCGATTAATTATTTCGTCCTGATACCAACATTTTTTAAAGGAAGAACTTATTCAATTTTCATGCAATAAATATTACAAAATATTATTTTACTTACAGTTTCGTAGCAGAATTTTTTAAGTGATAATTGAAGCCATTAATAAAATATCCTTGTCCTTTACCAAGAGTATATGCAATATTTTTCTTCCATTTATTTTGTTCCATTTTTATTTGGTAGTATAACTTTTTATAAAAATTATTTGAATATTTTAATTAATAAGCTGGATAAAAAAAATTTTTAATTCCGCTATTAAATAAGAATGCGTTCTTCAAGAAGTTTATAAATTATATAAATTTTGAATAATCACTGACGTCCAATGAAACAAAAAAATTACTAATAAAACTTTTAAGCACAATTGAAACAAATAATGGCGTCAAATTGACATTCAACATTCACAACCTTGAAATTATTCTGTGTCCACAAATTAATTACACTTATATACTGTATGAAAAATACAAGTAAAATAATACACCGAATCACTGTAATATTAATTTATGTTTAAAAAAATAGACGCACGAATTTCCTGCTTTTTTTATAATATTGATTAGGTCAGTAACAACAAAAAAAGATAGATATATTTTTGCGGAGATGTAATTTATTATACTTATAATATAACCATAAAATTACAAGAAACGGAACTATTTACTTAAATTTTTAAATCGTTTCCCATTGGTCATTTCTTTATACGTCTTTCTTTCTCTACTCCCCCTCCAATTCTTATGTTATTAAGGAGAATTACTAAAATTATTAAAATAAAGGAAAGAAGTGTAAAGTTAATTTTTTGTATATGTATATGTATGCGTTTTCAATAATTGATTTATCATATGAATATTTCTGTGTTTGTATTATTATGTAAAGGAAAGAAGTATAAAGTTCATTTTCTTTATAAGTAAGTGTATGCGTTTACAATACTTGGTTTTTCATATTTGTGTATTTATATCTTTATTATTAATTACGGTTTCGCTTCGTTTTAATATTATATGGGATAAGGTGTGCAGTAAATTCTTCTTCTTTTGTGCAAAATGTTGGAATTGTGATACTTTAAAGGCAAATTAGATTAAAGGTGATAAATATTTTAAAAAAAGTAATTTTTACTAATTTAAATTTAACATCAATTATAAACAAAGTTGAATAAGTTAATATCCTAACCTATTTTGAATTTAAGCGAGATTTAAGATTCGAGTATACAATATTAAATAAATAAAATTAAAAATTAAGTGTTACAATATGGACGACAATATTGATTATGGGGAGAAATTTCCAACAATAATTGATGGTCGAATGTGGTTCCAACGATACAGATTTCACAAAAAAGACACACTCCGTAAAAAGTAAGTATTTCTGTTTTTATTTTTGTATAGTTAATTAAGTTTTTTTCCCAATACATCAATAGACAATAATCAATATATCTTTATCGATATCATTTTGTAATGCTTTAAGTTTGAATTAGTATAAAAAATTAAATATTTCTTCAAAAATGGTTAAAAGCGTAAATTTTTATAGCGAAAATAAAAAATGTTTGTTTTTCAAAATAATTCCGTAACTTAAAAAATAAAACATAATGTAGTCGGGGTTTTATTCTTAAAATAAAAGCATAAGAAATAACGTTACAATTATTTTTATTTTTTTTCGAAATAACTCCCGGTTATGTATATAGTGTAAGCAATGAGGCAGTAAAAGCTCTTAAAACTTAAGAATTTTTTTTATAAACATGTTTTTTTATGACAAATACTGCCAAATATGGACACAAAGGTCCAAATCTGTTACAAACGAATTCAAATGGTAAATAACATACTTTTTTTAAAGACTGGTTTTATAATTTCTGGGAGTCTTGATACATTATTTATATGTAAAAGAATTAAAAGTTTATCTATTATAAAGAATCAAAATTAATTATTAATCTATCGAATTTTCTTTTTTCATAAAGCAAAAACGCAATTATAAATTTTTGTAATGTTGGTATCAAATGAAAGAATTTATTATTTCTATTAATTTGCGAGAATTGGTTGAAATTTATTTTAAATTTATATTTTGGATATTTTTGAAAAAAATTACAATATGTCATACTGGATTTGGTAAAATGCAGTTTAAAAAAAAATTCCTAATTTTTATTTCAAATCTTTCAGGGTAATTTCATGGATAAAAACGATACGCAAGATCTATAAGATCAAGAATTTCCTTTTTTTTATAAAATGATTTAAAACATATGAATCTCTTAATTTGCAGAATTTTATACATCTTCTAACTATGCTGTTTTAAAAATTTTTTGTAAAACTTTTCTCCACAGCCACCATTTTTTTAAATACCGTTAAAGATTTCTAAAATACTTTGTAAAATTTGATAAAGAATTCGAATTTCTAGTTACATCTTTCGAATCCGTTTCGATTTGCGGGGAAATGTAAATTTCTGCCAAACTTTAAATGAAAATAGCCAAAAACCTTATCACTAAAAAAAATTTTTTTCTTCTCAAAAATTTCTGAAATCGCATTGAGAGAAATATTCTTGTGTTAAGCGCGAAATACCTATTTTCGAGAATTTTTCATTATTTTCAATGTTGACTCGCTAGTTGACCTACAATTTCTGCAGAAAATTTTACAAAGGTATAGTAATGTTAGTATCCTTAAAATGATACTCCTTAATTTGACAAATCAATTATAATATATTGTTAATATTTTATGATAATGCAAATTTTTTAAATAAGAACTTCTTGATTCTTTCATTTTTAGTCTAGAAAGCATAGAAAAACATTTAAAAAAAGTAAGTCTTTTGGAAAAACAGTTTATTTTTCAACTATATTTCTTTAAATACTGCCCTACAGATAAAAAACAGCTTTATGTTTTTATTTACGATTTTAAAATATTTAAAAAAACGCGTTTCAATATCAGTTTCAATTGATTTAATAATGTTATTAATTAATTTAAAACAAAAATTTGTATACTATTTTGGTAACGCTTTTTTCATTGGTGAAAAACTATGTCGTAATTTTCCACTCCTGATATGGAAAACTGTAGATAGTAAAAAAAAAAGTCTTTAAACGCGAAAAATACAGGAGAAGAACGAATATTCAGAAGAACCTCCTATTCGGAATCCATATATTACGTAAAACAAAAGAAGACGAGGAGGGGTTTCGATTTTCTTATTTTTTCTTACTCGGGACGAGGTTTGAAAATATCTTATGTAACATTTACTTTTAATATTATATTATTTTTTTTTGTTTTCATTTAAAATTTAAGGTAGTAGATCTAATTAGAATTAAAAAAAAACATGACTTTTTGTGGATAGGTTTTCGGGTAGAAATAGCAAGGGGCGGTCAACTCAGAGCACTTTAATTGTGCGCCTGGTGTGCGCCTGGAGTGCGACCAGTTTGCGACCAGTGTGCGCCAAATTTGTGAATCATTCTGGAAGCGCTGCTAATTCTTCAAATTGATTTAATAGGTAGGGAACAACATGTTTTTTCAAAAAAAACCTCCCGCGCACCCTCTTTTTAATCTTATAAGCCTTTTGTAGGACTTCCGAAAGAAGCAAATATTTTTATTTTATTTATACGATTAAAAAGAGAGTGCGCGGGAGGTTTTTTTGATAAAACATGTTGTTCCCTACCTATTAAATCAATTAGAAATATTAGCAGCGCTTCCAGAATGCTTCGCAAATTTGGCGCACACTGGTCGCACTCCAGGCGCACACCAGGCGCACAATTACTGTGCTTTGAGTTGACCGCCCCTTGAGAAATAGTTGAGATAATTTTTTCAAAATTGGCACTTGATTAGATTATGAGTTGCTAAAAATTTATTTTTCTAAAATGGCGCCGAGTACAGGTGCTCTAAATTAGGCTTAACTTTTTATGGAGTGCACAATTGCAGCCTCCAACTTGTTCCGAAACATATCGAACAAAATTTTTTATGTTCGTGAAACATTTTTCTTCCAGATTGATGGATTCAAACTTCGGAAAATGGAAAATTTTGAAAATTATTAAATTTTTTTCAAAAATTGCAATTTTTGGCACATGTTTTTTTGCGAAAAAAAAATTGACAAATTTTTTTGAAAATCCATTCGATCAATCTAGAAGATAATTATATTTAAAAAATGAAGCCAAAAAATTAGGAAGATACCTTAATTATTTTTTGAGTTATAGTGTACGCTAATTCGAAAAACGTTGTTCTGAGATAAACGCGATAAAAGTTTCGGTGAAACGTCTAAATCCTATAGCGGTGTCTCGCATAATCTTCTATAACTTCCTTATTATTCAAGATATCATTATAAAAAAACAAAAAATCGATTTTGAAAAAATAAAATTAAAAGAAAACTTATAATTACTTTAATATACGAAAAAAGCTCTTACAAAGAGGGGAGGGGGTTAGGTGAAATTCTTATTTTTTCCTCCAAAGGGTAGGGGCTGTGTTACGTAATATATGGACAGTCCTTATAAACACGAGCTATTATCTCTTATAAGAGTCGGTATTGTACCCCCGCGAGGGTACAATACATAGCAATATAAGATTTTCACAAAATAAATTAAATGCTTTAAGTTTTATTTTTTAATAAAATGTAATTATTGTAGTTATTTAATAAATTAGCCAGTAAATAAAATTATTTACTAATTTGTATAGTGTATTAATATTTTTATTAAATAATTGATTATTTGCTAATAAGAATGAATAATAAAAAGAATCAAGTAGTACTTGTTTATCAAACTTTGATAACACTAAAAATATTTTTAAATGAGCCATTTTTAAGCATTACTCCAGCTTGTACTCCAGTCAAATCGTGGTTTAGGGTATATTTTCATTGTTCAACATGAGATTTGCTCTAGTATATGTTTTTTGGGTCACTGATAATGAAAATCGGAGTCTTTTCCGGGAGATATTTTCGGTACACCCTTACAATTGCTTAAACTATTCCCAGAAAGGGGTATTTTGATATATTAACAAACTGAGTTTCTAGATTTAGCCGAGAATTGGTATAAGAAGGTTTTTTGGGTCGCTTATCAAGAGTCGGAGGTTATTTTTTATGAATAATTAATATTTTACCCTTAAATTAGCAAAAACAACCCCTAAAAGGGTTAAGCCCATATACAAAAAACATTTTCCTAAAATATGGATATAGTTCTGTTTTTAATCGGTAGGGCAGAATAGTTAAAAAAGTACAATAAAAAAAATCTAAAGCAAATTCCATTAAAATTTTTTTTTTTTAATTTTAATTTAATTCAAAAAATATCGAATCGTGAAACGCCCTCAATTCGAATAAAAAACCTATTTTATTTTTTTATTAACGTTTTTAAAAACTTTTTTACGCAACTTTAAAAAATGGTGACTGAGGACAGCATGCTGAAACTGCAATGTAACTAAAAAACGTTGAAACAGCATAACCATCTTATAAATTATAAAAAAAATGAATATAAATTATAAATTATAAAAAATATTTACATTCGAGGAATCATCTATTTTAAGTCGTTTTATCGAAAAGAAGGAAATTTATTATTTTTGATCTTGCTTTTTTTTGTGATACTTATCCATGGAATAACCCTTCATTTTAGAGTTGCATAAATTTAGTGGCAAATTTGGGTGCTAAGTTCAAGTTAAGGTTAGGTGCCATACCTAAAAAAATTTCACCATGGCTATTTTGAATTATTTTACAAAATAGCTTTATTAAAAAAGTTTGGACTTAAAATTTATAATAATTTTAATAATAAATAAGTTAGCAACAAAATTAAAATTTATAAATTTAAAATATGTGCACTTATGTTTTTTTAGTTGGTATGTAACCTAACCTCACCTTGAACGTAGCACCCAAATTTGCCACTAAATTTATGCAACTCTGCTTCATTTATGAATTACAAAGCGGAATTAAATTCATCGCATATTTTTGTGTATTTAAAGCAGTTAGCAAAACTTAAAGATGCTTGTTTAATTATTTAAAGATCTATTAAATATTAAAGAAAGTTTTTTGAATTATATAACCTCGAGTATAACCTGTATGATGTAAGTTGTGTTTTAGAAAATTAAAATTTTTATGAACAGAAAGAAAAATGAAGAAATCGCTGCATTAGATTTTTAGTTATTTGGATACTTTTTCCAATTTACGACTGAATGCCTGGAGTACGCAACGCGAGTCGCACAGTGGCACAAAAAAAACGTGGCTAAAAATCGGCTTCAACGCAATTTCTGATGAAAAAAAATTATGCTTTTTGTGTATACTAAATAATAGACTACCGAGATCAAAAAAAATTTTTTTTTAAATTTTTTTAGCTGCGGAATGAACTAAAAAAACCTATTTTTTACCATAAAAAGGTAAAATATTTATAGTTTTTATTGAAAAAAAAAAATTTTTTTAGGTACAGCTCTGTATTAAAAAATGTACATAAATGTTACATAAACCTAAAAAAAGTGTATAAGTATAATTATACATGGTTGTATACAGTATAAAGATGTGTTAGTTAGTCAACATTTGCAATTAAGTCAAAAAATTTTTTAAAATATGAAAAATTTTTTAAAATATGAAAAATTTGATTTTTCCATTTTTACTTATATTTTAAACTTAAATAATGTATAAAAAATATAAATTATATAAAAACATAAAAAAAATACTTTAGTTCGTCCCGTTAATACGTAAAAAAAAAAAAAATATAAGTAAAAATAGAGAAATCAAATTTTTCACTTTTTTAAAGATTTTTTGACTAAATTGCAAACGTTGACTAACAATACAACCATGTATAATTATACTAATACACTTTTTTTAGGTTTATTTATAATTTATGTATATATTTTAATACAGAGCTGTACCTAAACAAAATTTTTTTTTTCATTTTAAAACTATAAATATTTTACTACACTGGTGAGTCGGGAGTCGGAAGTCCTGACAAAATTTTGTTTTCGGCAAGAATCGACTCCAATTGCCTTAAAAAGGGTTTAGAAAGGTTCCAATCATCACGACTCCCAACGACTCCCGAATATTAGTAAAAAAAAATTTTTTGTTATATCGCTTTTATTTGACTAATTCTTACGTTTTAAGAGTGATTTTTATTCATATTCAGTGCCAAATTGATGATTTTGGCAACTGACAGTTGTCACCTACTTGTTTTTAAAATACAGTCACACTGTATATAAAAAAAATTATGGGAAACGTGTAAATTAATATTTTTTAGTTATTTAATTTGAAAATATAATGTTACGATAAATTTTTAGTATTTTTATAGCTGTCGAGTAGCTGTAAATTATGTCATAATTAAGTTTTTAACTATTAACAGTTTCGAATAAATTTTTATAGAAAAGGAAAAAATGTTATAATGATATGGAATTATGTTTTGACCCAATTTCCGGGTATCGCAAAGTAAAAATTTGGTTTTAAATTTATAATTATTCAAATAATTTTGCAAGGTATAAAAGAATTCACACAGGTGAAAAGTCTTACAAATGTTAAGAATGTGGAAAATTTTTTGCTTACTTTCCGCAGCTTTAAAATTATGAATTTAATCATTTAAAAATTTTAATCATTTCGTTCGCATACGAACGCTTACTTAGACTCAGCCTTAAATGTGCATGATTTCAAAATTAATATACCTCACGCTTGAGAATGTATGAAAAAGAAAACAGACGTAAAGTTTAGGTCAAAAAGCATTATCCAAAGAACCATAAAAAAAAAATTAAGTTGCAATTAGCGAAATATTACTTTTATCATTTTTTAATTAAACATAAATAATAATAAAAAATATTTTTTTTTACATTTAGGTACGAGTGTATAAAGAAAGGTTGCAGGTTTTCTTTTACTTTGATAAACGAAACATCTTATGAAATTCATCCCCAGTTTAATGAGCACGCATGTACCCAGAGAGAACACGAATTAAAGGAAAATAAAACTAGCAACAAAAGGAACAAAGACAAATTTGCAACTTATAACACCAGTATAAATAAAAGTACAAATTCGTAAGTATTTTATTGTGCTTATTTTCTTAAGTGTAATGTAACATCAAAATAATTGTGTACATAGAAAATTTATTGGACTAATAATATGATATGATATCCACGAGAATTACCTTTTAAATAATTTAATTTATTGGAAATAAAAATATTTTTCTTGCTCAGGTAAAAATTTATATGCACACATATAATATCTAAACATTATAATATTTAACGTCCTTTATAACTTCTGAAAATTAAATTTTTAATTACCTTAAGGATCAATAATGGAACCAATGTTTTAATTTAAAATCCTTTACTATTAACCAACGTTTAAAATGTTAATGCTTTTTAACCTTTTTCAATTTTTGAAAAATATTAATTTAGACCAAAAATTGATGATGCTCCTAAATTATTTTTTTTTCTTCAGATTTTAGATTTTTAGGGATTTTAAAAAGCTTGATTATCTCAAAACCCAAGCACTTTTGATAAAAACCTATATATAGGAAAGTTTTATTTTCACGTGGACTAAGCAAAAAAAATGTTTTTTATTCTGTGCAACTTCCGATTCCATTTTTATAGTTTAAATTTTTCAAATTCATCGAAAATTTACCATTAAGAAAATTTACCATTTTATATTAAGACCTAAAATTGGAGTTTTAATAAAAACTTTGCTCATCGGGTTTTTTATTGAACTTTTGGTCACACAAAGTCCCCTGCTTCAATGGTTTTGCTTTTGCTTATCAAAACGCGTGCCTGTAAGCACCTAAAGTTTCCCATTAAAATAACTTGTGAATTTTGACTTTTAAGCTTTCGAATTTTTTACAAAGCTTGCAGATTGTTTTGAAAAGCTGCTAATGGATGGAAAGTACTATTTAAATTTATAAAAAATAATAACTAACGTGAAGTTGCCAAAACAAATATTTTTAAGCAATTTTACCGGTAATAAACGTAAAAAAATACCCCTTAAGGTCTTACGAACGTCCGAGGTAAAATGCAAAAAAAAAGCTAAAACTTGGAGAAAGTAAAGTAAATATAATTTAATTGTACACTATTTTTTTTTTTTATAATTGACCGAACAGTTTTTAAGAAAATAAATAAATAAAAAATAAAGTAACACAGGCTCTTATAGGGAATTTTAAAAAATGAAAAAAAATCATTTAAAATACAAAACTTAGATATTTTTTTTATGAATTGATTAATAAAGTCTTAATAAATAAAAAGAGACCTTAAAATTTACAATCGACCGTCATTGTTTATGGTTTTACTTAAAAAAATGTATTAAAAATTAACGTTTATTCTGCTATTGAGGTAGAGTCATTTATTCTATTTTTTTATTTATTTTATTTAAATAATAAATAATTTATTTAATGCCAAAATTAAGTTAATAGAATTTATTTTTAAGCTTTGAATTGTAATAATTAAGTATTATTAAAAAAACTTTTTTATTTATTTGAAGTTGCAATCCGTACTTTTATACATGTGTAAGACAAAGATGCCGATAGGTAAAAATCCTGACGTTCGTAGACCTTAAAGTAATATCGCTTCATGTAATTAAAATGTAGAATTTTTAAAAATATTTATTTTTTGCTACTTGAGGTTAGTTATCGTTTATTAAATATTTAAATAGTACTTTCTATTTATATGCCAGGTTTCCCAAACATTTTGCAACCTTTGTAAAAAATTAGAAAGCTTAAATTCTTAAAAGTCCAAATTCCTATGTTATTTAAATGGAAAAATTAAGGTGCTTACAGACACGAGTTTTTGAAAAGCAAAATCCTTGAAGCTGGGGACTTTTAATGACCAAAACTTCGCAAAAAAACCCGGGGAGCAAAGTTTTTCGTAAAATTCCAATTTTAGGTCCACTGTAATGCGTATATGGTATGCATGCTATACGATACATAAATTTATTTTTCTTAAAATTTAAATAGTTTGATTTTTAAATTTTGTTCATTTTATGTACAATAACGAATAAAGTTCTTAAAAATAACTTTTTAAAAATTGAATGCATTATAATAATAAAATTCAAATGAATAAATACGAGAAATAATAACTTACTATTGTAATAACTAATGTATTTTTACATAATTAGATTAGCAGTAATTCCAGTTGTTAATTTCCGAAGATCTAAGAAGAAGAGCGATATATTATTTCAAGGAGTGAAGCAAATATACAAAAGTATTGACATATTTCATCAAGAATTGCTAAATCAAAATTTTCTTCTGGAATATAAATATCATTCAAACACCCTAAAGTTAACAGCGGATATTGTGGATTCTTCTAAGAAATTTAATCACATATTGCTTTACAACAATAAATTAGTTGAGGAATTCGCAAATAGTGAAACGATTTTTATCGACATATCATAACAAACATTTTGGGCGTCAAAGCATTTATGACAGTAATGGCTGAAAAGTACGGGAAGGTAAAAATTTGATTTAAACAATTATATGCTAATTTCTTACACAAGTATATGTTAGTTTTTTTTATATAAATCAAAATACATGCTTGCTATTTATTACTTTAATTAATAATATAGTAGAAGTCGCGAAATTGGAATTGTTCTAAGTCCCAAAACTCTTATTAATTTTAGAGTATAAACTCAAAAAATTATTGTAATTGATCGCCTTATTTTACCACCCTTTCCTGGATCGGGACCATTTGACCCTGCCCCTTTCGATTTCCAGGTCTCCTGGGGTACTGCTCCCTATAAACATTTCCCATGTTTTAAAAAAATCAACAACGGAACATCATGTGAATACTTCGAACGCCCTCGATTACACTCGGGCCTATCATTGTGATAAGTAAAGCTAAAGACAATAAAAAAGAAATGATTTATAAAATAAGTTACTAT
The DNA here is from genome assembly GCA_022575985.1 of Anagrus nilaparvatae. NCBI lineage: Eukaryota > Metazoa > Arthropoda > Insecta > Hymenoptera > Mymaridae > Anagrus > Anagrus nilaparvatae. Next base: position 4,341,428 of record JAKSXM010000237.1, on the reverse strand, counting down.
AGCAAATAATATTGAATCCACATGATACGCCCTCGCTTACGATGAAGTCTACTGGTATATGTATATGTAATTTTAGGTATACCCTATGGCTTGGGCAATTATGACACGAACAACAACGAGAGCTTTTAAAAGAGTTTTGATAGAACTTCAAAAAATTGTCCAATTTAAGCCTAAATTAATAATAACAGGATTTTACGAACCTATTCATAATGCTTGCAAGTCCTGGAACCCAGATATTTACGTATTTGGAAGTATGTTCCATTATGCTCAGGTACGTAAAAAGCAGTACTTGTCTTTTTTACAATCTTTAGATTTTCGTTTCATTTTTTCTATAAAAAGAGTAACTTTAAAAAACAATTTCATATTAATTTAACCTATCAGCGCACAATGTACACACTGAAACCATTTACATATTTTGTAATGAAAAAATCCATATTGGGGGCAACAAATCTAATCTAGTAAGCACTAGGGGCTACTGTTTTTGTTTCTGAAGTCCATTTTTACGTACAACCCCTAGATTATTTGATATCATATATTATATATAGGATGATTTTTTTATATTTTTTATACGTTATTTAATATGATGCTGAGCATACAAAAAAGATCTCATGACACTAAAAACTCAATATAATGATTATACATTTAAGTTGTTATTGTAGTCCCATATTAAAAGGGCAGCCACAATTACCCATTAAAAAAGATTTATAACCAAAAATATTGATTTTTTCATAAAAAAATATTAAAACTGACTTGAGTGTGTGTGTATCCATTGGGCATTAATGGGTTAAGGTTGAATCAGGTGGATAAAGAATAGCATTTTTTTATTTAAGAGTTCTTTAAATTGAAACTTCTGGAGTCTTAAATTTTTATAGCCATTAATAAAGTTATATGTCCCTTAGGATTTAAACAAAAAATTTTTATTTTATTGACTACAGATGGAGAAATTAGCACTTGAAATTTCTTGAATTTTTTACGCACAAAATTAATCAAGACTTTTTTCTAAAGATCCTGATTGTAAAAATCTTGGAGTATAATATGTAGGACATTATGTATCATCGATGTACGGAAAAAAATTATATGTTAAGTAAAAAATAAAAAATTTTGAAAAATATTTTATATTATTGTTAGACATTGAAATTTTTTTTTAGTAAATCAATGCTAAATAAGGTCGCAAGTATTATATTAAATGATTTTTTAAATCAGAAGCTTTATAAAAAAGTCTTGATTAATTTAGTAGCTAAAAAATGAAGGAAATTTTAAGCGCTAATATCTTCGCCAGCAGTTAATAAATTTTCAAATTTTTTTTTGTTTTAATTCTGAGGAACATATAACTTGATAAATGGCTATAAAAATTAAAGATTCTAGAAGTTTATATTTTCAGACATTGTAAATAAAAAATGACATTTTTATCCATCCGATTCAATCCTCGATTCAATCCTAAATAAATAATACAAATCTTATTAAACATTATTCATAAGATCTTACTTTAAAATTAATTTATAGGAAGTTATAGCAACTGCAAAAATATTGGAAATTATTCCAAGAGACGGAAATAACGAGTACGAAACATCTTCTTACAATATGCTGAATAAAATATTACTACTTGCATTGTTGCCACATGATAAAATTAAGGATGGTTTTACTTATATTCAAGATAATGTAAACAAAGAGTTTCCTGGTGATCACAAATGGAGCAGATTTTTAAAATATTATAATAAAAAATGGGTGGAAAAAGTTACTCCAGAAGTCTTCAGCGTGTATGATATGATTTTCAGAACCAACGATTATTTTTAAAATATCATGAAATCATAAATGGGAGAATTGGAAATAATCTTGACACATGTCGACTTCTAAGTAAGTTAAATAAATGAATTAAAAATGAATATTTATAAAGTACATTTACACGGAATAATTTCAAAATAAAAAAACCTTTAAAATTTTGCATGTTTGATACTTTCTGTAGAAAAAATGAAAAAGCAAGGAAGAAAAGCCCATTAACGCCTAATTGACACATACAAGGCATTAGAATTTTTTTTTTTTAAATTGTTATTTTTTTGGATAAAAATGTTATCTCGTAGATAATTAAGGCTGCTGTTTTAATTTCATTAGTCCGTTTAAATGTAAGACCCTTAGAAAATGTGATATCATCACCTAAATGTGGTGTGAATTTCGTATAAATATTAGAGAATATTTAAATTGATACTATGCACATAAACAAAATTTTCTGACATTAAAAACTTAATATGGGACTATCAGGAAAATAAAAAAAAAATGTATACTAAATTAAAATTTTCATCCTCTTGAATGAGGTATGTATCACAAATGAAAAACTGAATATTTTGGGAAAAAATTCTCATCCAGTTGATATTTTTTCCCAGTATTTTCATTTTGGAAGTCGGTTTTTATACGACCCCTAGAAAATAATATATCATCCCCTCAGGATAAGGTAAATACTACATAATTTTTTCTATACAAAAGGGGATAATAACTTTTTTTTAGGGGTTGTATGTAAAAACCGACTACAGAAAAAGAAATATCGGGAAAAAATACCTACCGGATGACAATTTTAGACCGAAATATTCATTTTTTCTTTTGTACTACAAATCTACCTCTTACCCTATTCAAGGAGTTACAAATTATGAATTGGTATAAATTTAATTTTTTTATACTACTGATAGTCCTATATTGATTTTTAAATGCAATGAAATATTTTTTGTGCGCATAGTATATCGATTTAATTGACGTCAAAAAAGTATACAAAATTCACCCTACATTTAGGGGATGATATCAAATGTTGTAAGGGTCGTACGTTAAAACGGACTTCGGAAATTAAAAGAGCAGCCCCGGTTACTTATTAAGTAACATTTTTAGCTCAGATTATCAATTTATTGATACACAAAAAAAATTCAAATGCCTTGTACGTGTAGATTATGCGTAAATTAATTACATTTATTTCAGACGAATGCAATAAACTGTCTGGTATGTCAATTGAAGCATTACAGACAGCTGAAATTGAAGCAAAAAAAACAAAAATTCTTCTCAATGTTCAGTTGGAGGATAGTGAAATTAAAAAAGCATCTCGCGGTATGAAATGCATACCTCCTTGGGGTGTTGAAAAATTTTTGGATGAATTGTCGTCTTATAGGGATTATAAGAGATTTGCGGTGACTGATACAGGTATTATTGACATTATTATTGAACGTGTAATAATGTTATGCACTGCATACATTTTTTCTGCGTCAGTGGCCACGAAACTCGTTTTTTCGGCTATGCAGTGCCTCAGAAAAATGTGCTTTCTGGCCGCTGACTAGAAAAATCATTATAGAATTTAAAAATTCTGTACAATTTTGAAAGCTAATTCAAGCAAATGCTTAAAATTTAAAGCAATAAATATAGCAACTTGAAATTTCAAGTGAGTTGTTTGAAAATTCAAGCAAATGCTTAAAAATTGAAACAGATGCTTAAAATTTCAACCACTTATTCAAATCAACTAAAAAAGACTTTAGAAAATTTTTAATTTTATTCCTCTTCTTTTTTTGTAACATTAATTTGAGAAAAAAATAATTAAATTCTATTTAATTAAATGAAATTCAAAAAAAAGTATTCTGTAGACTTTAAGTAAAAATTTCAAGATAACGTACTGTTATACCTAATTGCCTATTTTTTTATTTTTTACTTACATAAATTTATAGTTTTTTGCTGCTTTTACGATATTAAGGGAAAAGGAGGTAAACAAAGATAAATCAGAGTTTTTAAAGTATAGTTTTTTAACACAAAGCAAAAGAAATGTACACAATATTACACCGTAGTTTATTATTTTAACGTAAATTAAGTAATATTACTACAAAAATGGAAATTAACTAAAATTTTTAGTAAAATTTCTACATTTGTAGTTAATTAAAAATGTGAATGTATTGATGAATTTATTGACTCGACTTAAATTAGCTTCTCAAAAGCGAATTATGTTTGAAATACACATAATATGAAACATATTTTAATTTATAAAATATATTTTCAAATATTATAAGCATATGCATAAACACTTGTGGGTTGCGGAATCCTAATTTTAGAAATCTCAGACCCAAAAAACTTACACATTATATAAAACTTATATATTATATTATCAAGTAGTCTCTATTCGTAGCATTATTTACAAAACTTTATCCAATATTTTAAATGTGCCATGTGCGTAAATAAAAATTAAATGAGCGTATATTACGTAAATATTCACTCTTAAATCAGAGTTGAACCGTCTGGGTTAAAAATCAATAAATTTTTTTACCACAAGTGTAGCCTTTTTACTATCATTTTGCTATGAAATAATAAAATTAGGTAATATTGTGTGCATTTTTTTTTGCAGTTAATACAGTATACAATCTAAAAATTTTATTGGTAAAAATTACCCTTTTGATTAGTAATATAATTTGAAGTTCTCAAAATGACGTTTTATGTTATTTGTTACCAACGCGTATTTTAAAATCTGCTAGTTTCAAATGTATATTTTATTTTCTCATTGTGTATGCTTACGAAATTCAGTTATTATCTATAAATCAATATTAAATTTTTTTTATATTTGACTTTGTTTATCCTAATTTACCCCAGTAATCTCTATAACGTTACAGCAGTTTAAAAAGAAAAATTTAAGGTTTCCAAGTCTTTTTTAGTAAATGTAAATACGTTCTTTCAGGTATTTAAATCATTTGGTTGAATTTTCAAGTAGCTTTTTTCTCCTTTTTTCAAGCATTTGCTAGGAAATTTAAATTTCAAGTGAACTGCTTGAAATTCAAGCAAAGCAGCCTAGCTGTATATTATCAATAAATTTAACGAATTTCGTACCAAAAACATCTGCTTTTTTACTATGATCAATTTAAAATAACTCCATATTAATTTAATATCTTGTAATACTAATATTCAGTTTTAAAATATTACAACTTAAAAAAAATGTTACCATTAAAAATAAACGAAATTATAAAACATTTAAAAAATATACCAATAACTTATTTTAATAACTTTTAGTTGACCGGAACAAGAAAATAATTATCCGAAACGAAGAAAATAGCCATGCCATTGAAGAAGATAGTGACACAGAAAATTATGCTTTTGACTTTGATATGTATAAATATGACAACGTAGTAGATTTTGAAAAAAGAAAAAATCAACAAAGAAAGTTGTTATATGAGCAACTTAAAGCTTCTAAAGATCTTCAGAAAGATACATTAAGCAAGAATAATCCTCATACTAATGAGCCTGATAAGAATACATTAAGCTACAACCATGGAGACATTGAATGCAACGTAAAATACTTTATAATTATTATTGCTTATTATATATGGCTGCTTTTCACAAGAGTTGTATACATAGTGTCCCCCCCCTTTTATATCCGAAACGAATGCTTTTTTGAACCTTTTTTTCAATTAAAAATTTGATTTATAATATTATTTCAAAGTCCAAATCAACTACGCATGTATGGGTAAGTCAAGGAAAATATTTTCTTATCCTATGTGTTCAAAATGTAAAAAACGTCCGCTGTCCTTTTGCTAAACTCTAAACTTTAAGTATTGACATAAGACTTAAAATTTGAATTTAAACTTATCTGTACCAAAAAAATGTTTATGTTGACCTCTAGCGTATCGTCCTATTCAAGTCTGTACACAGAGCTTTTAAGCTTCGCACTAATTTACTAGTGTGCGCACTAGTCCATATTTGCACTCTATATTTATGTACCTTTAAGCTCTGCCTTTAATTTTTCTATTTCTTAACTACTCGTATACGATTCGTCGAAACCTTAAAGTTTTGATAACAAATGGTTTATCAACGAAAATTTTCAATGTCGTTTTCTCAAAGTGTATGCAATATTTTACCTAATACATCTGTTCAGTAACGAGTTCTGATGAAAAAATAAGGTACCCAAAGTATGAGATAATTATGTAGCTTCAATCAAAATATATTTAAATGTTATTTTCAAAATGTCAAAAAGGTCCACATAAATAAAAATTCTCATAAGATTAATACGTAAAAGTTATTTTTAGATTTGAAGTTTATTTCTACCATTGAAAATTTTAGGTATTTGGACCTTGAAATACATAAAAATAAAAAAATTGAAAAAAAATATAATCTAAGTTGTTCCGTTAATGATAGAAAAATATATTGTTTTTGTGCAAAGCACCAATATATAAAATATATAGGTCTATTGCTCAATAATTGGTTTAAAAATCATTTTATGTAGGATGCTGATGTTGCAACAAAAATTTCAACTTTGCACGTAATAGAGTCTGCACCAGAACCACCAAAAGCAAGCGATCAAGTTGACAAGACAAAGAAAAAGAAGATAAAAAGAAAGCTTGACCAGGAAGATGAAAAAGCATCAATGTCAGTAAAAAAGCAGCGAAATACTGCTTTAAAAGATATTAAAAATATCTGTTCAAAGAGTATTCCACATTCAGAGGAAAGAAATACTGAATCTGAGTGGCGATCTTCCCGAGGTCGAAAAATAAAGCCAGTAAAAAAAATGTCTCTCTAATGCTTTTGTAATACAGAAACTAAATTTTTGAAAATTTAGCTAATAAATTAGTGTTACTTTATATTTGATAAAAAAAAAAATGACTGATTAGTATTACATTTATTTATGATAAAAATTAAAAAATAATATTTTTGTTAATTGGATTTTTATAGTAGTAAATGTGTGAGTCGCATTTAGTTTTGAAATTATTTCACTATTAAATTATTATATTTTAAGTAAAAAAAAGAAAATAAGTCATTTCATGTTTAAAAAGTATAACTTTTATATTATTATAACTTATTTTTTTGTAAATCAAATTTGTTTTATAAAATTAAGAAACAATATTTCCGAATGGTATATGTAAAAGATGAGGCACTGATTTTATTAAAAATCAGTGATTATTTTCTAAGTTCTTAAAATTTTAATTAGTAAAAAAATTAAAAATGATTTGCTTGTTATTTTAGTTATATTTTAATTAAGAATACATACACGTATAAGTTTTTAAAATTGGTAGCATGTAAAGATTAAGCAAAAAATTATCTGTGTAAATTTATTTTAAATAATGATAATAACGCTTACTTTTATTTTTCTAATTAATCATTAAAGTTAAATAATTCATTTTTTTTGTTCTTAAAAGCTAAAGATTATTATTTGAAAATTAAATCTGAATTAAAATTAAATGTTTAGTATTTTTATTTTTAAAATTGTTTGTGAATTGAAAAATCAATGTTAAATTTTATTTTTGTAAGAAAAAAATTAAAATTTAAAAAATCAAATTTTGAGTCCGCTTCCCAACTCCATAAGAAAATTGGAGCTGCGAAACAGCAATTTTTATAACTTTAGATTCAGCTTGAATTGATATCAAACAATATTAAACTATCCATCGTTTTAAAAATTTGATTTGTTAAAATAGTTGTTAAAATAGATATTTTACATAGTTGTTTAAATTCTAAAATGCTTTTTAATGTTAATTATTATATTTTGTGCAAAATTTTCACTTATTTCTTATTCAAGCTGGACCTAAAGTTATAAAAATCGCCGTTTCACAGCTCCAATTTGTTTTTGGAGTGGGAAAGGGCCGGACTTAATAGATATAATTAAAATGAAAACCGATGATTGTTGCAAAACTATTGCATGTCCAATAAAATTAAATTCAAAATTTTTGCTCTTTGTCGTCTTTTATTTAGTCTTGTATTTTCTCTTTTATTTTCACCTTCATCATATATTAAAAATGAATCTTTTCAAAAATAGAATTATTATTTTCTTACCTGTTTATAATAGTATATTTTAATGCACAGAGTATATTACACTTTCAGGCCTGAAATACATAAATATTTAGCAAAAAACGTTTTTATCGAATTTTCGTTTTTTTCATTCTTATTCGATAACCCCGTGTATTTTGATTTATAAGAATTTGTAAAAAAAAAAAAATAAACAAAGATGCACTATAACCAGATGACCGACTAAATTCTATTAAAGTAATATAATAATTAAAATAATATTTTATCTTTATTTTTTACCGTTATTGATTATTTTGAATATTCATTATTTTTAATTCATAAATAATATCATAGAAATAATACGCAAGCGACCTATACTACGACACCCGCCCTAAATCTAATAATCAAAGTGTAAAATAGCAGCTGATATATATAGCTGACTTTTTTGGCGGTTCATTGCGTAAGACTTACTTTATAAGCAGTTTTTATAGGGGGGGGACTTCCTTTAAATGCTGCGCTCTGATTGGTTGGCAAAAGGCTTAAATGGCAGTAATACCATGATTCGGTTATTCTATGTAAACAATATATGCATGTACTTTTTCATTTTATGAATTACAGATAAATATGGTTTGAATAGACCTTGTGAATCTTCTTTCAGATTGATTGGGTTTAATTGTGTGTTGATGTGAAGTACCTCAGAAGTATTACGCTTATGATAAGAAGGTTCTCTGTTTAATATAGAGAAATCATTCCACTTAAAATTGTGCTTGGTGTCAATGTAGTGTTGTGTGACAACTTTTTCTTTTTCTTCATTCTTTTTTTTTGGTATTATCGATGTTATCGTTGTCATTAGGAGCTTCTATTGGTCTTGTACTTTTAGGTGGTTAAATTCTCTCTTTTTCTTCATCTAGTTTCTTTTCCTTTTTGATGATTCTATCTATACCAGCCTTATGTTCATCTGTACGGATAGGTTTAGTCGTTGAAAAAGTCTTAAAACTAATTTTGGAGCTTTCTTGGCTTATGATTATTGATAAATTGTTTTGTCTTTCATAATGGTTTGTTAATAATTTGTGTTTAGCACAAATATGAAGGTTGAATCCTTTAGTCAAAGTTCAGTCGTGGTTTCTGTTTTTCATTAGAGTCTAATGAAATAAATGAAAGGTAGAAAATAGATCTTAATAGTGTTTATGATGTGATGCTGTTGTCTGATGAGACCATGCGTCCTTTGATTGGAGTAGCCTTTGAATGGCCTTTGATTGGAGTAGTCAAGGTCTTTCATGATCCTGTGTGGTTAACCTTAAAACTAGGTCGACACAGCTTAAAAGATCAATTCATAAGTTAATAAAATGAAATGTTTTGAATAATGAAGAGTCATAATTTTTGGTATAAATGTGTAACTAATTTTTTATACATAAATTTTAATTTAGAAATGTAAAAAAATTATTTTTTGTCCTCCCGGGCGTAAAACTTGTGCGTAAAGAATTTTCTGCACTCGTTCTACGCCTAGGTGGGCAAAAAATAGTGTAAGCACCATGGGCGAAATACTTTAGACACTTGCGTGAACACATATCACTCGTGCCCGGCTTCGCCGAGCACTCGTGCGAGTGCCCACGCTAGTGCCAAAACTTTTACGCCCTTGATACTTAATATACTATATTAAAAATATTTTAGATTTTTTAGATTTCTTATATTTTTTTATATTTTTTATTTATATCCTATCATTAATTAATTATAATTATCACACATTACTAATCTTACCCCAATTTCGGACACCAAATTGGCCATAAAATTTAAGCAACTCTGCTGCAGAGTCCTATATCGTCTATGATGTTCATATAAACTGTCGAATGTAGGTTTAGTGTATATATAGTAAACAAATACGACCCTTCATACGCAAAACGAAATAGAAAACCTAAAATTGTGTAAAGGCTATGCCCGGATCTATATAGTGAATTGGCCCACGAAAGATATTTACAAAACTAATTGAATTAGGTCAAAGTACACCTAAAAAAAAATAGGATTCTGAAGTTTTCAGACCCCCAGATGCCTTCAGCTCTGATTAGGAGCCTATTAATGACAAAAAAAAGTTAATTTTTAACGACTTTTTAGTCGTCTTTCTGATACTCCCGTGGTAAAACGATTCTGTCAAAATGATCTTGCGTCCTCTCATTCAAAAGCTAAGACGATATACTTTAAGATAAAATTACTTTTGAAAGTGATTTTAGTACTTCCTATTGATTGGTAGACCATAAACCGTCCAAAATAAATTTTTTTTCTTCTTAAATTTCAACTTTGGCTGCGATTTAAAAAAAATTAAGAGATATGCCCATTCTATTTTTTTTTTAAATAATTAAAAATAAAACAAATTTTCATTTGCGACCATCCGCGCACAAAAATATTTGGGGCAACATGGTCAAATACTTAAAAAACTGAAATAACTTTTGTTTTTAATTTTGCGATTTTTCGAAAAAGGACCCCGCACAAATGAATAGGAAATGGCAGTCCGATCAAATTAGGTGAATTTTTTGTATGTTTTAGAATTTACTATTCTGAAAAATTGTCTCCATGGACACATGGCTCCAAAGTCTCAACTTTGACTGCTACGGATCTTGAAAGCTCCATAGCTCTATTACACAGGCACGCATAAAAAAAAATCATGTACCAGAGGGTAGACCCCCTGGTATGGGGGTTTTTGGTGGTGCTAAAACCGAATCTGGCTAAAGAAATGCAATGAAATTAGCCAATTTGCCCCCTGCGCCCCCATAAGCCACCCAAAGATGTGAAAAAATTTTTTTTTTCGAAAAATGAAAATTGAACTATGTACTCATGTTTTTCGGGACGCTTATTCCAAAAATGTATACAAAAAATGTTTTTCATTAACGTTTGGCCTTGTAGACGACACCAGTGCCCCCATTCATAAACCCCCCCCCCAAAACGGGTAAAAATATTTTTATTACAAAAATTAAAACTTAATATGAATTCTTATAGTTTTTGGGACAGTGAAACCAAAAATGAATATAAAAAATGTTTTCTACTAATGTTTGGCCCTGTAAACCGCCCCAATGGCCCCATGCACCCCCCCCTGCCAAAAATTTTTTTTACAACTAAAACTCAATGTGTATTGTTATGTTTTTTGAGGCGCTGAAACCAAAGATGAATATAAAAAATGTGTTAAACCAATGCTTGGTCCTCTAGGCCACCCCAGTGCCCCCATGCATAGCCACAAACGATTTAAAAATAATTTTATTAGGAAAATTAAAACTCAACATGTATTCTTATGTTTTTTGAGACTCTGTAATCAAAGATGAATATAAAAAATGTTTATAACCAATAATTGGCTCTTTACATGATCCTAGTGCTCCCATTTACCCCCCTCAAACGTTTCAGTGTCCAAAAAAAATAAGAATACACCTTGAGTTTTAATTTTTGTAATTAAAATATTCTCAACTCGTTTGGGGTGGGGGCACTGGGGTCGTCTACAAGGCTAAACGTTGGTGAAAAACATTTTTTGCATATATTTTTGGTATAAGCGTCCCAAAAAACATGAGTATATAGTTCAATTTTCATTTTTCTAAAAAAAAAAAATTTTTTTACTCCTCGGAGGGGCTTATGGGGGCCCTGGCAATAAATTGGCTAGTTTTATTGCATTTCTATGGCCATATTTGGTTTTAGCACCACCAAAAACCCCCATACCAGGGGGTCTACCCTCTGGTACATGATTTTTTTTTATGCGTGCCTGTGTAATAGAGCTATGGAGCTTTCAAGATCCGTAGCAGTCAAAGTTGAGACTTTGGAGCCATGTGTCCATGGAGACAATTTTTCAGAATAGTAAATTCTAAAACATACAAAAAATTCACCTAATTTGATCGGACTGCCATTTCCTATTCATTTGTGCGGGGTCCTTTTTCGAAAAATCGCAAAATTAAAAACAAAAGTTATTTCAGTTTTTTAAGTATTTGACCATGTTGCCCCAAATATTTTTGTGCGCGGATGGTCGCAAATGAAAATTTGTTTTATTTTTAATTATTTAAAAAAAAAATAGAATGGGCATATCTCTTAATTTTTTTTAAATCGCAGCCAAAGTTGAAATTTAAGAAGAAAAAAAATTTATTTTAATTTTGCGATTTTTCGAAAAAGGACCCCGCACAAATGAATAGGAAATGGCAGTCCGATCAAATTAGGTGAATTTTTTGTATGTTTTAGAATTTACTATTCTGAAAAATTGTCTCCATGGACACATGGCTCCAAAGTCTCAACTTTGACTGCTACGGATCTTGAAAGCTCCATAGCTCTATTACACAGGCACGCATAAAAAAAAATCATGTACCAGAGGGTAGACCCCCTGGTATGGGGGTTTTTGGTGGTGCTAAAACCGAATCTGGCTAAAGAAATGCAATGAAATTAGCCAATTTGCCCCCTGCGCCCCCATAAGCCACCCAAAGATGTGAAAAAATTTTTTTTTTCGAAAAATGAAAATTGAACTATGTACTCATGTTTTTCGGGACGCTTATTCCAAAAATGTATACAAAAAATGTTTTTCATTAACGTTTGGCCTTGTAGACGACACCAGTGCCCCCATTCATAAACCCCCCCCCCCCCAAAACGGGTAAAAATATTTTTATTACAAAAATTAAAACTTAATATGAATTCTTATAGTTTTTGGGACAGTGAAACCAAAAATGAATATAAAAAATGTTTTCTACTAATGTTTGGCCCTGTAAACCGCCCCAATGGCCCCATGCACCCCCCCCTGCCAAAAATTTTTTTTACAACTAAAACTCAATGTGTATTGTTATGTTTTTTGAGGCGCTGAAACCAAAGATGAATATAAAAAATGTGTTAAACCAATGCTTGGTCCTCTAGGCCACCCCAGTGCCCCCATGCATAGCCACAAACGATTTAAAAATAATTTTATTAGGAAAATTAAAACTCAACGTGTATTCTTATGTTTTTTGAGACTCTGTAATCAAAGATGAATATAAAAAATGTTTATAACCAATAATTGGCTCTTTACATGATCCTAGTGCTCCCATTTACCCCCCTCAAACGTTTCAGTGTCCAAAAAAAATAAGAATACACCTTGAGTTTTAATTTTTGTAATTAAAATATTCTCAACTCGTTTGGGGTGGGGGCACTGGGGTCGTCTACAAGGCTAAACGTTGGTGAAAAACATTTTTTGCATATATTTTTGGTATAAGCGTCCCAAAAAACATGAGTATATAGTTCAATTTTCATTTTTCTAAAAAAAAAAAATTTTTTTACTCCTCGGAGGGGCTTATGGGGGCCCTGGCAATAAATTGGCTAGTTTTATTGCATTTCTATGGCCATATTTGGTTTTAGCACCACCAAAAACCCCCATACCAGGGGGTCTACCCTCTGGTACATGATTTTTTTTTATGCGTGCCTGTGTAATAGAGCTATGGAGCTTTCAAGATCCGTAGCAGTCAAAGTTGAGACTTTGGAGCCATGTGTCCATGGAGACAATTTTTCAGAATAGTAAATTCTAAAACATACAAAAAATTCACCTAATTTGATCGGACTGCCATTTCCTATTCATTTGTGCGGGGTCCTTTTTCGAAAAATCGCAAAATTAAAAACAAAAGTTATTTCAGTTTTTTAAGTATTTGACCATGTTGCCCCAAATATTTTTGTGCGCGGATGGTCGCAAATGAAAATTTGTTTTATTTTTAATTATTTAAAAAAAAAATAGAATGGGCATATCTCTTAATTTTTTTTAAATCGCAGCCAAAGTTGAAATTTAAGAAGAAAAAAAATTTATTTTGGATGGTTTATGGTCTACCAATCAAAAGGAAGCACTAAAATCACTTTCAAAAGTAATTTTGTCTTAAAGTATATTGTCTTATCTTTTGAATGAGAGGTCGCAAGATCATTTTGACAGAATCGTTTTACCACGGGAGTATCAGAAAGACGACTAAAAAGTCGTTAAAAATTAACTTTTTTTTGTCATTAATAGGCTCCTAATCAGAGCTGAAGGCATACCTCATGTAGATTAAAGATTCAAAAATCGATAAAAAATAAACACTAAATATTAAAAAAATTTATGGTTAGTCAGACTGAAAACTCTCTTAGGATATAAAATACAGCTGATTTTAGCGACTTTCCTATGTTTTTAAAATTAGTTTATACTAAAAATTACATAAAAGTGTTTCTTTTGCAGTACTAATTTTGTCTTGAAGATTTAACTATAAATGTCATTGCTGAATTGCAAGTTTCTGTCGCATTTGATGCACCGCGAATAATGGTAATTGGAGTGTTTCTTTTGTTATTTAAAACAAACTATTCTGACTGCCATTATATTTTTAAATAGTTTAACTAACTTGTTTTATTTAATAAGTTACATATAAAAATATCTATATTTTTTACCTGGATATTTTTTTTTTGTTCCGAAAACATTTTGTAAGCAGCTTGTTTATATTTTTCCCAGAAATCAAATTCTGTATGACTAAGACCAGGTGTTCTTTCAAGCCATTGTTGCACTAAGCTACTTAAACTTGGTTCTTCTTCAGAAAGTCGTATTAATTCTACTGCACAAGAGTTATGATCAAAAACCTGTGCATAGGTTTGACTGTATTTGGCTCGCTGATCTTGTGTCACTCCAAGTTTATTTTCAATAAGTCGAAATTGAAGAGACTGAAATCCTGATGCAGGGCACAAATATTCACGAAACTCCATAAAATCCAGAGGAGTCATTGTCTCAAGAATAGATACCTGTTCCACTAAAAGCTATTAAATTCAATTTATTTTTTTTTTTTTTGAAATTTTATTTTATATTTGTCATAAATTTTACAATAAATATATTATCATAGTTTTGACATTATAATACGAAAGAATTTTCTTCAAAGAAAATATATCTACTACCAAAAGCTGATGATCGCTTCTCACATGCCTTTTCTATTTTATTCGTTTTGTGATTTATGATTAGACGCGCTCATTTGTCATGCACATGGTTAATATTTTTTTATTATACACTACTGCTGTAAAAAACCGGTTTGTGTAAACACAACCTAAATGCATGGAACATGTTTACTTCTAGCTGACTAACAAATGTTACTCAATATTACAATACAATTTTCTAATTTTATAATATGTAATTATCACCTTACTCGCTATTAAGATTCTAAACCCTAACTTTTTTGATTCCCTAAACCTGAATTATTCCAAGTCCCTAAAACTGAATTATTCCAAGCCCCTAAACCTGAAAGTCCATAAACTTGTATTATCCTAAGTCCTTAAGCCCAGATTTTTCAAAGTATCCTAATTATTCTAAGTCTTATTTAACCCCCCCCCCCCTTTTTAACAGAGGCGGTGGTCGAGTGGTTTAAATCTCGCGACTATATGTAAGTAGAGATACTTACATATAGAGCGGGTTCGCCTCCCGAGTAAGAGTTTCATAACTGTATATAGACGCTATTCGTAGTATGAAAATACTTTCGTAAATATATACAGATTTAAAACTCTTCACCACGCTGAGGCTAGGATCCTGTTTTCATCATAATATTTAAAAGAAAAATCTAATATTATGGCAGGATGAAGATCTTATGATCTAGGCCGCGCTTCTCAAAACTGAAGTTATACCTGAAAAGGTGGTTCCGGTTTTGAGAGTAATAGGCGCAGGATGTTTAATGGGGGGTGAGTTTAGTCGGTAAACATGTTAAGCATGGAGTCCGACATAATCTAGGGTCCGGTCCTAGATATGCGTAACGCATTCTCACCCAGGCGTATGTAAAAATTACATACGCCAACCCTGCTCGCATGCAAAAAAAACCCCCCCCCCCCCTTTAATTATCAAGTTCTGAAATACCCCCTCCCTATAAACATGTTCTATGCTAATAGAAATAGTCTTGCGGTCACATATTTTTGCGTTATTTGATTTTTATTAAATTTAAAATACTATAAATAACTAATAAAAGGGGGGAGGGTTAGAATATTCGGCGTAATCTGCTCTGATTAAATTGAAATTTCTCAGATATGAGTGCTTGTTTGGTAACAAAAAACCTCCCTGTCGGTTTTTAAATTTTAGCAAAGGAATCGACGATATAGGCTAAAATGTGTCCCATTTAAAATACATTGCAAAAGTGCTCATAATTTTCTAAGCTATTTTCTGAGCTGAAATTTTTGTTTTCAATCTTTTGGAATTCATTACGCCAAATAGAAACAAACATTTTGGACGTGATGGATCTCAAAATTTTTGTTAAGGGGTCTACGTTTTTGTAATATTTCTAGTATCAACTCAGCATTCCTTAACCTGAAATTGCAAAAAACGTTGAAAAAATTTAATTTATAAGGACAAATTTTACATTTTAATTTATATACAAAATTAACATCTTCTGAAGTCAAAGTGAGGTCTTTTCCTCTTTTTACAAACCTATAAAGTTTACCTTTAATACCTGGTAATACAATACTATTGTGTTTTTTTTTATTACATTATTAAAAATAGGGTTTTTTAAAAGGATTTTGACTTTTGGAATTTTACTGTATATATTTTTTAAGAGATTATTTTGATTATTTATTATAATAATAATAATAATTATTATTATTATTATTATTTTTTTTCTTTTTTTAAGGGAATCTTGTGAATCTTGCATCAAAAAAATTTTTTTTTTTTTAATTTTTTTAGCTGCTGAATGAAAATAAAAAAATATTTTACCTTTTTATGGTAAAAAATAGATTTTTTATTTTCATTCAGCAGCTAAAAAAATTAAAAAAAAAAAAATTTTTTTGATCTCGGTAGCCTATCATTTAGTATACACAAAAACGGTCATTTTTGATCCAGCAGAATTTTTTTTCATAAGAAATTGCGTTAAAGCCGATTTTTGGCCACTTTTCTTTTTTTACTACACTGTGCTGCGGACCTTCTCCTTATAAGTGAACAGTGGGCTGGATCACGCTCCCAGAACTGGTTTTCTGATGAGCTGGCGAAAGCAGCTATTTAGATAGTAAATCCAAGGAAGGTACTTGTTCAAGAGAATGGCTCCGGCAGAGGTTTTGTCTGGATTAAGACGCAAAGTGTTACTTACATAAGTGTGTACTTAACACTAAATGAGTCCAGAGAGGATACTCTGACCAAACTTAACAGTCTGGAAGATGCAGTAAGGTACATGGCCGGCGAAATTCTCATAGGAGGTAATTTCAACGCAAGGGCTCCCGAGTAGGGTATGCCCGAAACGGATGACAGAGGAGAGGATATACTGGACCTGTGTGCCAGGCTCAACTTAGCGGTGCTAAATGTAGGTATTACTACAACTTTCAGAAGACCTGGCTGCAGACAGACCATCCCGGATATATTCCTAGCATCAAGATTTAGCTGCTAGAATTATAGATTAGGAAGTTCTGGAGGACTTCTCAGCGAGTGACCACCAATATATCTCTTTTGAGGTGCATGACGAACGTCGACAGATACGAAGAGACGAAGCACGGAAATGTTGTGGATGGAACATCAAGCGGCTAAACCGCGAAATATTTGTGAACATGCTTAAAAGTGGAGAGACTGCTATCCTGGGAAAGGCAATAAGGCCAGGAAATATTGACGACGCAGAGATATTAGTCAATGAAATCATGACTTTTTTGGAAAAGACATGTAACAAAGCCATGCTCAAGAAAAGAACCTGCGAAGATAGACCACCAGCCTACTGCTGGAACGCTGAAATAGCCCGTTTAAGAAGTGCGAGCATAACGACAAGAAGGAGAGCCACACGTGCTAGGACCAGATCGGACGCTGCTTGGGTCTTGTTTACAAATTAGTCACCAAGAGAATTGGGGTTTATTCCGCAAGTGGCATTATGAACGAAGAGGAGGTTGGCCGTATAGTGTTCGGACTTTTCCCTACCCACAGTGAGAGGAAGAAAGAGGTTGACTTAGAGGAGGATGACGAGGAGAATATCCCCGAATTCACCGTGGAGGAGCATGTAACAGCAGTAGACTCGCTCAAAAATGGAAAGGCACTTAGGCCTGATGGAATAACCACTGATATTCTGAAGAAAGCCGTACACAAAATTTTTTCTAACTAAAATAAATAAAAGCAACATGTATAATTTTCCTATAAATTTAGATAAGGAATCAAATTTGGAAAAAAACGTGATAATTAAAAAACATTCACGGTGACCTGGAAGCGTTTTATTATTCGATCAAAATGACAAAAAAAACCGTATGGTGAGGTGTTTTCTACACTAAAAAATGTCTACGAATTTCCTATCCGGATCTTATATCCAGCTACTTTAAGCATTTGCTGTCAATATTTTCATATTTTCAATATTGTCTTAATTTTTATAATGGATTTCCTTAAAATTATGGCCCTGAAAAAAGACAGAATTCGATTTTTCTCATATAAGACGTGGTCGAATTTCTGGGGAAAAAATATACAAGATCCTCTTGTAAATAATATTCAGAAAAACATATTTTGAAAACTGATAACCTTTTATAATGGATTTCCTCAAAATTGGGACCCTGAAACACGACAAAAATCGATTTTTCTCGTATAAGAGGTAATCAAAAGCGAAAATAAATGGTTTCATCGGATTCCTGGGGAAAAAATACATAAGTATCTTTACTAAATAATATTTAGGTAATTTTATTTTGTAAACTAATAAACTTTTTTGATTGTTTTCCTTAAAATTAGGACCCTAAAACACGAAAAAAAATCGATTTTTCTCATATAAGAGGAAGTCAAAAGCTAAAATAAATGTTTTCATCGGATTTCTGGGGAAAAAATACATAAGTTACTTTAGTAAATAATATTCAGAAAAATTTATTTTGTAAACTGTTATACTTTTATGATTGATTTCCTTCAAATTGGGACCCCAAAACACGACAAAAGTCGATTTTTCTCATATAAGAAGTGGTCAAAAGCTAAAATAAATGGTTTCATCGGATTCCTGGGGAAAAAGTATACAAGACCATCTTTTAAATAATAATCAGAAAAACTTATTTTGAAAACTGCTAACTTTTTATAATAGATTTCCTTAAAATTGGGACCCTAAAAACCAATAAAATCGATTTTTCTCCTATAAAACGTGGTCAAAAGCTAAAATAAATAGTTCCATCGAATTCTTAGGGAAATAATAGACAAGTCCTTCTTGTTAATAATATACAAAAAAATTTATTCAGAAAACTATAAAATTTTTAATTTGGTCCCCTTGAAATTTGGACCCTAAAAGGCAACGAAAATCGATTTTTCTCCTATAAAACGTAGTCAAAAACTAAAATAAATGGTTTCATCGGATTTCTGGGGAAAAAATACTAAAGTATATCAATTGGAACATAATTTTAAATGTAATTTTAATCCACTGGAAAAACTGAAAGTTTAAAAAAAATCCCCATTTTAAGGAGGCAAAAAAAAAAAACTTTCGAGAGCTATCGTGGGCTCAGAAATCGATGTTTTGGTCTAAATCCAACGAGAAACTTATTTTTTTTACTTATATTTTCGAGTTCTGCAGACACGTTAGGAATCCCGGATACTTCGAAAAAAAAAGCCAGTCTTATAAAAAAATTCAAATCATCATTATTCAAATTATGAAAATATTGACAGCAAACGCTTAAAGTAGCTGGATAGAAGGTCCGGATGGAAAATACGTAGAAATTTTTTAGTGTAGAAAAGATCCTAACATACAGTTTTTTTTTTCATTTTGATCGCATAATAAAACGCTTCTAGGTCACCGTGCATTGACTAACAAACTAAAAAAACAAACGACTAAAAAATCTCTTATTGTGGAAATAAGATCTTCTGCCGAAGAAGGGGAAAGCGATAATTCATATAGCAACGATAAAGAAGAATCTACTACCATTTTTGATCATTATATGGACTGTGTACTCAATAAATTTTTTAAATACAAAGTGGGTCACTATCGCGTACCTGTGAGCCAACTTCAAAGTGACGATGCATATTTAAATCTTCAAGAAATGTTATTCTGAATGAAAACTGTAAGGGATGTTAATTACAATTCTATGGTATCATCCAAACTACAAATGATAGTATTGTTTTATACGCAAAACATATTTTAACTATAAACGAACCAGGCTTTTATAATATGTATATAACTTCAAAAACAAATAGTTTAGAAGTTAATCATACGGGCTCTATTCTCTTAAGCTGCAGTGGTAAAAAAGGGAGGATTCTAAAATATCATATTATAAATATATTACCTAGAGATATTCATTTATCTTTATTAAACAATATAAACATAGTAAACAATACAAACTTGCCAAAGAAGGAAACTTTCAAAATTACTAAAATTTAGAAGTAATCCAAAAAATACGTTCAGAAGGATTTTGTAAAAATAACACTAAATGCATTATGTCGCTTCATCAAGAAAACATTTTTCAGCGTGTAATTAATGACAATAAATTACAGGATCCATATTTGAGGTACTTGTGTATGCCAGATTTTACATTAGCAATGTTTTCAAGTAAGCAATCTCATATAAAATTGACGATACTGCTGAATAAGATTCTATAGGGAATGTTGCTAAGTAGAGAAAACACCACCTTTAAGGGTAGCTTTGCTAATTTAAGGGTGAAGAATTACGTTTTAATTGAAAATACATCGATTTTTGTGATCAGCGACCCAATAAACCCTATTAGATCGAATCTTGATGGGCTAGAGTGAAACTAGCAAAAACACCCCTTTTATGGGCAGTTTCGGACAATTTAAGGGTGAAGAGTTAACTTTTCATTAAAAAGGAATCAATTTTTTTGATAAGCGACCCAAAAAACCCTATTAGATCGAATCTTGAAAGGCTAGAGTGAAAGTAGCGAAAACATTCCTTTGAGGGGTAGTTTTGGTCTCTTTAAGGGTGAAAAGTTACGTTCTAATTGAAAATACATCGATTTTTGTGACCAGTGACCCAATAAACCCTATTAGATCGAATCTTGAAGGGCTAGAGAGAAAGTAGCAAAAACACCCTTTTTAGGGGTAGTTTTAGCCACTTTAAGAGTAAAGGGGTAATTTTTTATAGTTATAACTTCAATATTCGTGATCAGCGACCCCAAAAACCCTTATTAGTCCAAATCCTGGAGGGCTAGAACAAAAGTTGCAAAAAACCGGTTTTTAAAATGGTAGCTAAAAAACCGGTTTTTAAAAAAAGTATGTGTGTGTGTGTGTGTGTGTGTGTGTGTGCATGTAACCGGTGAAATTTGACAACCATTATGGAATTCAGATCTAATTTTTTTTCCAAAAATTTTTTCATATAAAAATCTCAAACTACTTTTTTTTTTTTTAGATATAATACCTCATTTATTTCCATGAAAGTACTTATATTTGAAAGTACGATTTTTACAAGTAATGTACTGATGTATCTTCTGAAGGCACTGATGTGCATAAGCGCTTGGTCCAAATCAAAATTGAAAAATGGAATTTGTGAAATTTAAGTCATATTTTCGCTTATTTTTTGATAAATATATAATTTTTAAAAAAATTGCATATTATTTTTCATTTTTATTATTCTTATCGATATCGATATTTGTCGATATATCGGACCTTTGATATAGAAATCGTATCGAAATGAAAACGTTAATATCGTATCTCGCGGAACTCTACCTTAAATGCAAAAAAAAGAGGATTAAGAACCGGCTATTGAGGGACTCCAATATTGACTTCACGAGAAAAGGTTTCTTTAGATGTTACGCCCATGGATTGACCACTAATGTATGTACACATTTACTGAAGGGATTGCTTGGAAAAAACAATATCCTTTACCTTTTTTAATACGTTTGAAGGGAAAACATTTTTCTGGTCTGCGTCGAGAAAGCAAGTATTTCCCGGACGCTACGCGTCCGAAAAATACTCGTTTTCTCGCCACAGACACAGAAAAATGTTATACGAGCCTTGTCCATAAATAAGGAAAGACCCAAATCGCAGTTTACCATCCTCGGCTTCGCCTCGGAAGGTAATTTACGTGCGATTTGGGCCATTCTTTACTTTTCTGGACTCGAGCCGTAAATATACTATTCGAAGACCTTTTGATAAGACAAATTGCAATAGCAGAGTAGCCAACTTTTTTCTTTACTCATTCTGATGTCATCTGTTAGTTTTAACAACGTGGTTTGGATACTATGAAATCCATCTGAAACTGATACAAAATCTCCGATTTGTTTAAATTAGCGAAAATTTTAAAACTTTATATTTTGAATTAAAAGTGTTTTACACTTAATTTTTTTACTTTTTACTCAACCTACGCATAAGAGACAATTTCTTTTTATATGTATTATATTTACATCCTATAAATAAGTAGTTGGGTCATAAGAGGACCCTATTCTGAGCAGTAAAAAATTTCAATTTTCGAGGCAGCCTTATATATTTAAAAAGCATGTAAAAAAAATTGCTGAAGAGCTCTCGAAAAAAATTCAAAAAAATTTAAAAAAAAGTATCTAAGGCGAAAAGAATGATGTTTTTCAAACAATATTTTTTTAATTTTCCGGTTTTTCTTTATGAAAATTTCGATAATAAAGCGGCATGCTACAATAAGGATCAATAATAATAATAATATATGTTATTGTATATATAGTTTATATATAGTATTCTCCACAGGTGTTTTTAAAAAATACTATAATAATCATGATCAAACGGGATTGGGAGTATTATATTAAATGGGATTTTTTTTTAAATGACTTGAAATATTTTACTATGTGCTTGGCTATTTCATCAATAAATTTGTAATAATATAGCAGGTGTGGACAGCAAGTATAAAAATAAAAAATGGCTTTATAATGTTTTTATTCATTCAAAAATTTATAAAAGCATTTATTACATAAAAAAGTATATAAAATCTTACAATAGCGAGTACAATACAATATTAGTTTAGTTATAGCTTATAGTTATATTTTAGATAATAGTTACGCAAATATAGTGCGTTTTTATAAATATTTTTTTAGAAGAATAAGCGACGTCTTTTAATAATAGGGCTTTTTTCCAAATCCTTTTCCCCGAATAAGCGATTTAAACAGAGCGGCCATATAGTACCATCATAGTCGAGCAAGTTGCTTGATTGTTGATGCAATGTTCGCAGAATTTTATCCATGGCCAGCAAATGTCACTGAAATTCACAAAATAAAAAAATTTTTTAAATGATTTTATAACATAGTATAAAGTTCGATATTAAATAATTAAATTTTAAAGAGCATGCTTATTGAATAATAAATATTTTTTAAAGGAAAAATTATTTTTAATAAAAATTTTTAATAAATTTTATTTTTTTTTAAATTTTATTAGCTTTCTAAATACAAAAAAAATTTTCCACTTACTAAATTTCTAGTCCTGCGGCTACATCTAGCTAACGGATGATTTTCATCGTCATCACTACCGTCGAAATTAATAACCTTCTTTACCTTTAACAAAAAAAGAAAAAAACATATTACTTTGCTAATTGTAAACACGTATTTTTTAAATATATATTTTTTATTCTTACCAAGTCCAAATAAAATTTTCGGTTAAAATAAAAATAATAAATTTGGAGAAGTTAATGTACGCCATTGAGTACACCTTTTTTTCCACTCGCTTTTCAGCCTTTCTTTCCTTTTTAAGAATTTTCATTTGAAGTTGAGTCATTTTTTTCAAAAAACTTGTAACTGAGTCCCTTCAAAATTCAAAAAATCAGACTTAGCGTCCTTTTAAGATATCACGGACTTATATGCTTCTAAAACCCCTCTCAAACTGGCCCTCACACTCCTTAAATTTTCAAAAAATATACTTAAAAAAAAGTCACTATAGGCAAAAATCGAATACTCACCCTACACCCACTCCTTAAATTTTTTCAAAAATATACTTAGAAAAAGTTACTATAGACCAAATCGAATATTCACACGCTGAATCTCATTTATAAAAATTTTTACGATATTGGGTTGGCATTTAAGCTTAACTTTTAATAAATTTTGCCTTTAAAAAGAAATAATATGATTTCATTATTTATCATTTTGTATTTGTTAAAAACATTCCCACACGTAAAATTTCGATGATATTTTTTAAACCACCTGTTTTTTCAATTCACCCTAAAAAAAAATTTAAAACCCAAATGAGAATATTTTTTAAACTATAATGTTTTTTTAAATAATGTGCGACTTTTGAATTAAATTATTACTGTTAAAAAAAATCATTTATCACACAATTTTTTATTTTTTAAAAAATGCGCTGCAAAAGCTACTACCATAGATTTAAACAAGCATCAAATCTCATTTATAATTTTTTTTACGATATTGTATTTAAGCTTAGATCGAGCGTAAGAACGCTTGATAAATTTTATACTTTAAAAAAGCCAACATTTTAAATACATAACAAATCTAATCTATGACGTTTTACGATATTGGCTCGACATTTAAGTTTAAATAGCGCGTAAGACACTTTAATAAATTTCATATTTAAAAAAAGCGATAATATGATTTCATTATTTATCATTTGTTAAAAAAATTACCACACGTAAATTTTGACTTTACCCTAAAAATTCAAACCAGCATTTTTTTTTTTTTTAAACTATAATGTTTTTTAAATAATATGCTCCTTTTGAATTAAAATATTATTGTTAGAGCATTTTTTCTCTAGGAATTTTTTTTTTATTAGACGATCATTTTTTATTATATGTGTGCTTTCTTTAAGAATATTTAAAATTTAAAAAAAATAATATTAGGGTTTTGTGAATTTCATAAAAAATACGTTTGGCCCCAGTCTTTTTTGTCAAAAAAGTAAGGGTGGCGACATTTATATAAACAAGTACTTTGAGAGCTGTTTGCATCAGTCCAAAATTTAACTGTGAATCTTGATATTTCTTTATCATGAGTCGTATAAACTATACACTTGAAAATAGCTATTTAAAAAAGCTAGAAAAACCAACAGAAAGTTCAATATACGCGCGAAAAAAGTTTTTTAATTTCTTAATAACGCTTGTTCGTAGATTTGCAGCATGGAAACCATCGCTATATTGTCATATAAACTAATACAAAAAAGAAATTATTCACAAGAATTTCAAAGATCTCGATGTGTACAAAACTTTTAAGAAAAAAATGATTTATTGCAGATGTACAAATTTGTGGAAGAATTTAATCACAAATTGGAAAAATTGTGAATGTGAAATTGATAACGAGTATGTTCAATATTTATATAATTTGGAAAATGGTAATTGTGCATATTTTTACAATAACTGTAGAAATTTACAAGAAATAAATTATAAAAATTTATACCAGAAAGCTCTACACACATTTTATCATTACATTATTCAACTAATGCAAGATAAGAAAAACGATACAAAAGCCATTTATTTGATTAATCAGATAATGTTCAAGGAATTTCCATTTTATAGTTATTACTTTTTATTCTTGTCCTATGTAGTACAGCTTCCTGTTTTTGGATCAGACTCATCTTTTGTGATATGTATTCCACACTACGATAGCACATATTTTTTAAAATTTCTATTGCTGACAATTATTTTTGACAAACCGAGACCAAAAAATTTAATGCTCGATGATGGTCTTCTCGTTAAAAAACATTATTCATCATATATTCAAAAATATGGCTTCTCTAATCAACTTTTTAATAAGTTTGCAAGTCACAAATTCGCAAGCATTATTGGATGTACGATTGAAGAATATGAAATAGCCAATCCTGAAAAGCGTTTTTTTGGGAACAAATTTGAAAATATTAGTGAGAAACCAACAATTGTAAGCATCAAACCATCAAGCACTAAGACCTCGCGAAAAAGAAAATATGGTCTATTGCTAGATAAATCGATTGAAAATTTTCAAAATGATCAACAATTACAGAAGAAAATTCGTGAAAGCCCATGCTGGACAGAAGCAGAAATTAAAGAACAGATTGAAATGGCAAAATTATGCATTTGGGATGAATTTTGAATAATTTGTTTTTATATACTGTACTCACATAAAATTTTGTAACTATTAAAAATTGTATTTAAAATTAAAAAAAAATATTATTTCACTTTAATAAATTTAAGAAATTAAGCTTTTTTTGTAGTATTCCATTCCCCTGCTCCTTATACCTAACCCCGAATAAAAAAAGGCATTGTATTTTTTATTTTAAAAAATTAATATTTTTATAGTCTATATCTTTTTTTCAAGAATTTATGTATACAAGAAACTAGAGTTTAAGAAAATTTTTTGCTTCTTGAAGGTTGTAGATTGGATCTCTAAAAAAAATTAATTGATTTTTTTTTTATTTTTTTTTTGAATTACTTAGACCTTCAAAAATCACCTGTTAAAATATTGTAATGAAATTCGAAAATTTGAACGATTATAAACGTGTTTTACCGAGCGCGATTCGTATGTGTAATACAGCAAAAAAAAACTTTAAACGCGTTTTACTCGAAACCACTTTTTTTCAAATGGCCGCTAGATGATCTCAGGATTGGCTGGTCCGATTTCAAAAAAAGTTTGTGGGTTTTATTTGCGTAGATATATTACGCATGAATTTACCACCTTTTCATTAAAAAAAATATTTTTTGCTTGCTTTAGGGGATGTTGAAGGGTAAAAAACAGGGTCTATTTTCGTACTTTTTTTTTCAGGCGCTCCCATTTTTTTATTTTATCATTTTTTTTTCTAAATGAGGTAAATTCTCACGTAAGAGACCTTTCTTTTTAAGAATCATTTTTTTTTTTTTTTTTTTAAATGCCGTTTCCGATATCAATTAGCGGCCATGCTTTTAAGGCCTCTACTTTGCTGCCCTCTATAAATGGTACTAATCATGGAACTAAATTTTTTTTTGTTTATTTTTGAAGATTAATTATTCATAATTAAGTAAAAAAATTTGTAAAACAATTCATAATAAAACAGCTGAGAAAAAAAATAAAACAAAAGTCGATTACTTTTTTTTTTTGAGATCCGATCTACAACCTTAAAAAAAAAATACTAGAGTTTTAAATCTTTATTTACTTTCAAAAAAATGCTAGATTTAAATTC
The DNA here is from genome assembly GCA_022575985.1 of Anagrus nilaparvatae. NCBI lineage: Eukaryota > Metazoa > Arthropoda > Insecta > Hymenoptera > Mymaridae > Anagrus > Anagrus nilaparvatae. Next base: position 4,314,796 of record JAKSXM010000237.1, on the reverse strand, counting down.
TATTAACTTTAAAATATATTTTGAACCCTCCTTTTTTTTATTTAGTCCTACTGGTGGGGGCTGAAATCGGGTATTTAAGCACTTGCAAGCATACAATGTACCAGTTTATATTTGCGTTTTCTTTTAAACACTATTTTTTTAAAAAAATTTCAAGATGGTTGATTATATTAAAATTATTAAATCGAAAAAAACCGAGTTGGATCAATTGTTTGTTGATTTTCGTGAAAATTTTACAGAAATTAAAAAGGAAAATATTAATAAAAAATGTAATCAACTAAAAATGATTATTGAATATTATTATTCGCATCGACATAATATAAGTCAAAAACAATTTTTCAAAAGTACAAATAAGGATATCGAAGCTTATAAATTAATAGTAAATAATACGAATCGGGATTTAGGATTTAAATTCACCGAAGTTTAAATTCATCAGTGTTTGCGAATCGATTAAAAAGTGCAGTCTTAGCAAACTTAAAGTATACAATACCTTCAGAATTTTTTGATGCATGTCAAGAAACAATAGTTGACTATATAAAAAATACTCTTAATTTACATGGCTCTGTAAAAATAAGTATAATATTTAATGGATTTTTTCATTTAAAAAATACTGAAAAAATTGAAAAATTTTTTAATACCAAGTATGAAGTTTTAATGAGAATATCTGATTTAAATGCTTTTTATGAATCTAGCAAGGAGAAAATACTCGTGCTTTTGCAAGAATTTCAAGGAGAAAAAAGCCTCTGGAGCTTAGATCAGATTATATCTATTCAATTAATAATTGCAAAGTATACGGCTTTGAAAGTCGGCAATTTCGTTCAACTGCCTGTATGGATACGTTTAAAATCAAAAGCCGTACTTAATATTGAAACTGATGAAAACAGCTGTTTTCTATTTTGTATTGCAGCAGCTTTGAAACCTACAAAAATTAATCCCAAAGATCCAAGATCATACAATTTACGCGAATTGAAATTAAATTTTAAAGGTATAGGGAATGAAACTGGCAGAGGTCCATTTACTTTCAAAGATATTGAAAAATTTGAAAAATTGAATCCAATCTCTATAAATGTTTTTATTATTGAAAAGAAAAATTTGATTCTGCCTACATACATTACAAAAAAAGAACGCGAGAAGCGTATTAATTTATTATTAATTAGCAAACTTGGGACTAATCATTTTTGCCTAATTACAGATTTATCGAGGCTTGTATCGATGCAGTTAAGTAAATGTAGAACAAAAAAGCACATATGTAACTCATGTCTACATTATTTCTATTCTGATGAAAAATTGCAAAGTCGTCTGTGGTACATTAAATAAATGCGTCATCAAGCTGCCCGAAAAACCAGACAACATATTAACATTTAAAAATTTTCATAAGAAATTAAAGAATTATTTCGTTCTGTACCTAGATTTGGAATCGATTTTACTTCCTACTGAAAACGTTACTGAAATGATCAATGCATACCAACATCACGAATGTTTTGCAATAGGTTATTATTTAAAAGCATCTTTTGATTCGCCATTACAAGGATACAAATGTTACGAAGGAACTGAATGTGCAAAATGGTTTGCCAAAGAGTTAAAAAAGCTCGCTTTTGAAGTTGAAGAAGTAAGTAAAAATTTTCTGTTCATTTTTCTGTTATTTTTTTTTAATTTATTGTACTTTTTTTTAATTTATTGTACTTTTTTTAGCTTTTCAAAGCAAACGAGTCTATGGAATTAACAGAGGATGATTGGAAATACATTAATGAAGCAACGACGTGTCATATTTGTGAACAACCATTTTCCGATCAAGATTTACAAGTCCGGGACCATGATCATGTCAGTATTAGCTAAGAGGTTTGGCTCACCAAAAATGCAATTTAAATTATCGGCATAATTTCACAATAGTTTGCATCGCGAATCATATTTCAGGCTATGACATGCATTTCTTAATTAAAGAGCTAGCCCAATACATAGATGGAAATTTACATGTTATACCTCGAAATATGGAAAAATATTCGTCCGTAATTAAATATGTGCATGGCACAAGAATAAAATTTCAATTTATCGATAGTTTAAGATTTTTAAACGCATCACTGGAAAAATTAGCAAGTTTCTTATCAGACGATCAGAAAAAAACATTAAGATCTGAATTTCCCAACAAAACAGATTGCGATTTATTATCCTTAAAAGGTATATGCCCTTACGAGTATGTAGACTCGAGAGAAAAGCTAAATGAACGCAAGCTACCTGAAAAAAAGCATTTTTATTCGTGATTGACAGAATCGCACATAACTGACCAGGAATATATTAGAGCTCAACATATTTGGAATAAATTTAACTGTAGAACGATTAAGGATTATTATATTTTGTATTTACGCTGCGATGTAATTTTACTCGTGGATATTTTCGAAAACTTTCGTGATGATATGATGAAATATTTTAATTTAGACCCAACGTGTTACATCTCTTTAAACGGCTTTACATTTGACGCTGCACTTAAGTATACTGGCGTATCTCTGGAACTCTTAACTGACATTGATCATTTAATGTTTTTTGAACGTGCTATACGTGGGGGTTTATGTACAGCAAATATTAATTATGTAAAAGCAAATAATTCTTATATGCCCGACTATAATTCAGAGCTTCCAGACGTTTATTTGACTTATTTTGACATTAACTCCTTGTATTCTACATCTATGACGGATTTTTTACCCGTAGGAGAATTTAGTTTTTTAGAAAACGTTGAAGATTTTGATGTACAAAACGTCTCAGATTCATCCCCTGTAGGTTATGCATTAGAAGTTGATTTATCTTATCCAAAAGAAATACACGATAAATTTATAGACTTACCAATGTGTCCTACGCGAGCTAAACCCCCAGGAAGTAAAACTGAGAAGCTTTTGGCCGACTTGAACGATAAATTTAACTATATTATTCATTATAAAAATTTAAAACAAGCGATTACGCATGAAATTCAAATTAAAAAAATTCATAAAGTAATGAAATTTGCTCAAAAACCATGGCTACGACCGTATATTGAATTTTGCATATTAATGAGGAAAAATGCGCCTAACGAATTCGAGAAAAACTTTTGGAAAAATCTTTTAAACGGGCTTTTCGGAAAATTATGTGAACAAATACGTAAATGGAGTAAAATTTATTTATCTGGAAAATGGTCTGGTCGATGCGGCCTTGAAAATTTGATTTCCCGACCAAACTTTAAAAGAATCGAGCTTTTTGACGATGATTTTGCAGCTGTTGAGTTAAATAAGCTATTAATCAATTTTAATAGACCGATTTACTTAGGTTTTTGTATTTTAGATTTGGCCAAATATATATTAAATAAATTCCATTATGATTTTATTTGGCCCCTGTGCGGGCAAAGGGCTGAAATGGTCTACAGTGACACCAATTCACTTATATACCGATTTAGAGAAATTGACCCATATAAAATTATACGCGAAAATATAGAAAAATTTGACATAAGTAATTTTTCACCAAACAATAAGTTTAAAATTCCGATTTTAAATAAAGGCGCGCTTGGATTAATGAAATGCGAAACATCTGATCGTATTGTTATGTATTTAACCCACTTGGTTAAATGCTGTTTCTTGATGTTGTGTGCTTTCACCCCTTAAATTGATGTTAATGGCAATTTAGGATACTCTTGGATCCCGTGGGATGTTTTTCGGAAAGGTATAAGGAAATAGTTCAATTAAGTAACACTGACATTCACTATATGCTTTTATTTAATCAAAGTTCAACATTCGACTTAATTACACACTAAACAGATGGATTTCTATAATTGACCAGAATGAACAGACTTGCCCGCACGCTTGTGTGTCTATAGGTGTGATTCCCCGATCTCAACTCACTCATCTGCCCTCAGGCAGCGATTTATATAGTCTTTCTCGGGGGAGGGGTTAAATCAGGATAGTTCAATACATCGTTTTTGATTGGTGTTGTTAGGGATTTTTTGGTACGTTGCTAAGGGTGTTTCCATTATGGCGGAAAAAATGAGAAATTCTTATTGGTGTTGCTAAGGGGTGTATAATTCTAGTGAGGATTTGACTATGGAAACTTATATTATAGAAATACGATTATTATGTATATGGTGTGCAATAGGGAAAACGTGATAATATCATTGTTTATGTGTCTAGACTTTCTTTAATAGGAAACACGTGTTATTGCTATGTAATATAGACTGGTTAATTTACTTATGTGTCTAGACTTTTTATGAGTTACGTGATAATGTCTTTTATAATGTGTCTAGACTTTTTATGTGTTATGTGATAATATCTTTTATAATAAGGTTGAGGAAAAATCATTATTTATGTGTCTAGACTTTTTATGTGTTACGTGATAATATCTTTTATAATAAGGTTGAGGAAAAATCATTATTTATGTGTCTAGACTTTTTATATATTACGTGATAATATCTTTTATAATAAGGTAGAGGAAAAATCATTATTTATGTGTCTAGACATTGTAATAGTAATAAACGAGTGGGTTAATAAAAATATGAGTCTACACATAGTTATCATCAAAGGTAAAGTTTGTGAAGATATTGTAGTATGCATTTGGCGAAAAATAAGGGGTATATTAGGTCCTTAATTAATAGTATAATTCGGGAAATCGTCACGATTTGTGCAAAAATGTATGCGGTTTTAACAGAAGACAATGTGGAAATAAAAAGAGCTAAGGGTGTCAGAAAAAATATAATTGAAAATAAATTGAGATTTGAAAATTATAAAAAATGTATTTTTGAAAATTAAATTACTACATGTGAACAGTCTAGCATTAGATCAAAAAATCATAATGTTTATACAATTTGTGAAAAAAAAGTTGCATTGCGATTTAAGGATGATAAAAGATGGCATTTTCCAGATTCTGTGGAAACTCTGCCCTGGGGCCATTACAAAATAAACGAAATTTAGGGTGGGGAAATTAAATGAATAAAAAACATGTTAAAAAAAAAATATATATAATTTTGTTTTATTTATTTTAATAATTCTGATTTTTTTATCCAGCTATTATGTGAACTGTCAAATCCAAGTTATTTCACAAAATAGCTATCGGATTTTGTTTTTAAAATTTTCTCAACAAGGTAAGTATCATCATATTTTGTTTTTTAAATCTCATATTCGTAAAAAGCCCCGGATATTAAATTATCTTGATAGTCTTTTAAGATATATGTCACTGGATTCGTTTTTTGAACTCCCGCGATTGTAAAAAGCTCTGTGGACCAAGAAGGCAGATATCCCTTTTCAAAAATCCCCTTGTATCGAGATATGCGGACCTTTTTCCCAGTCGATATTTAGGTTTCTTAATACGTTTAGAGTCGTAATTATAAACTGTACTTAACAATATTTTTTCGTGTTTTTGCCTCACGTCCTTCGGTTTCATATTTACCGTGTCATGTTTTGTTTCATTATATTTCGAAACAATTTCTTGTATACAATTAATGTATTTGTAACTTCCATTGAGACTAAATCTCTTCCATATTATTCCTTTGAGAAATTTAATTGCACGTTCCGCCATGCTGGCTTTTATATGCGTAAAACTCAAATACATGTTTATATTATACTTTTTCATTAATTCTTTAAACTCCTTATTATCAAATTCGGTACCTTGGTCAACCTGCAGATTTTTCACACGCGTTTTCGATTCTTTTAAAATTTTTTCAAAAGCCCTAGTCACATCTTTTGCATTTTTTGTTTTCAAAGGTTCAACCCATAAATACTTCGAGAATGCGTTTATTATTATTAATACATAATTTTATCCTGAATTGAATCTACTGTACAGCTGTAAATCCATCAAATCTGCCATCCAAAGATCGTCCAAACCAAGAACAACAACATGTCTGCGTGGAAAGTTTTTTCTCGCAGGTTTATGAATTTCCTCCACGAGTGAAGCTTTTGACATTTTTTTTTTAGTAATAGTAAATTAATGTAAAAATTTGTATAACCAGTATGAATGCATGTATTAAAAATGATGTAGTAATGTTTTGGCACGTCATTTTATAATAATCTTGGCAAAATTCACATTTTTTCAAGTATTGTCTGCACTTCACACAAGCTAAAATATCGGAGTTTCGTTCAAGTAGATCCCACAAACGTCACTGATTACTGCTGTTTGTAAACTGAAATTTTTTATTTTATAAACACGAAATATATATACGATGTTTTATGCTTGCTTAGATGTTTTTTTTAACAATAATATTTTAGCTTCGACTTACTTCATTTTAAATTGAAGATCTTCAATTTTCTTAGAAGTTTCCTTGTCTATCTTATACTCATTCAATTTTTCATCAAGTAACGCGTTTAAATCGTTGTTGCTCGATTTTCGTACGTCTATTTTTTCAATATCTTGATTTTTTATTTCTGCTTCTTTTTTATTATTTATATTCTCGTAAATTTTTACAAATTCTGTGTCTATGCGTTTATTTGTTTGCGTAATTTTAAAAAGTAGCGAATCAAGGCTAAGAGTATCTTTTTTTTCCGACTCGCTAGCTTGGGTACTATACTATACTATACTATACTCTCCTGAATTATTTTTTGATGTAATATTTTCGTTATTTAAAATTGCTTGCTTTGGAATCAATTTAATTATATTTTCGAGTTCCCGCGTCAAACGTTCATCCAGCTGTTTATATTTGAATTTCAAATTATCTATGTCATTATTTGAATTTTCATTTGTACTAGTTTCCGGATTTTCGATAGGTAATTTTTTTTCGAAATCTGATAAATTTTTCTTTTTCAGTTTTATTTTTTTCTATCAATTCTTGAGCTATAATTTTTGCATTTTCTTTACAAATAATATTAGTTAATTCATTGGTTAGCCTCTGCTGCAAAGCTGAAATTTTAAAATTTACATCGCCCAAATTTCCTGCCGGCTCTACTGGCTCTTTTGCTGAAAATTTATAATTGTACTCGTTTTTTAAAATATGCCAGATATGCGTTTGAATCAATTCTGAAAATTTTTCAAATTCTTTTGATGTACGAGTTTCGATTTGCAAATTTTTGAATCTCAAGTCATCAAGTTGCTCTGTGAAATTTTTTCTGATTTCTTTTTCTCTGTTTGCAACCAATATTTCAAACTCTTCTGAAGTTTTTTTTATTTTTTCATCGGTATTATTAATAAACTGAAGCTGTTGAGTTGACAATGAATTTTTGAATTTTTGTTGCACGCCAATTTTCGATGCATTTTCAATTAAAGTTACCAGTTCAATAATTTTATCGTAATTTAATTTACCTATATTATCGGCAAGTTGTTTAATTTGCTTTTTTATATTTTCATTGTCTTCTAAAATAGTTTTGTAATATTGTACCTTGTTTTGTAACTTGTACTATTTTCCAGAATCAAAATTTCCTTCGTTTTTCCGCTTTTTATACGGAATACCAAATTTATCGACAACAGACATGCTTAGAATGATGGATTTTTTACATTTGCGCAATTATTTATAATAAGATTTATTTCCATGAGTTCTTCAATAATTGACGTGATTTCATTAGAAACCGACGTATTGCCGGCTTCTTGTTCACTAATTAATAGCCGCAGGCGATCTACGATCTCATTAACGTCGTCAAACCAAACGTATTGTTTGGGACAAGGATTATATCTGATTATATCAGTTCGAAATCGCGATTTTTTATTAGGAATTGGATTTCTGAAACCACTACCTTTTTTATTTTGATTTTTTTTGTGCTAAAGCCGAGACAATTTCTTTATACTTGAAGCTTGCACTGATTTTAATTTTTTTCCCATTATTTTGTAAATACGCACCAGTATTTTTTAATATTTCCAAGTAATTTTTCCGATCGGTGTAAGTATACTCATCTTTTAAAGGACGATTTCTAAATATAAGCTTATATAAGCCATCTGTACCTGGATAAACGATATCTTCGCCTATAATTATATCCCCATTAGAAGCGAATGACAGAGTTTGGTTGCCTAGATAAAGTTGCTCGTCATTTTTTACGTAAGGACCGTAGACCGTGTCATTTGAATTGAAATTTCTATAAAACTCTTCTACATATGTACGAGGGAGGGGGTGAATAGTCTGAAGATAGTCATCCAAATTCAAAGTGTCCATAGACGAATCGTTAAATTCTGGATTACTGATACTTGTATTTTAACCATCGGTTTCGCCACTGCTATCCTCAGATGCTGCACTAACGTCAGCATCGTCAGCATCGTGAACGCCAGCAACGTCAGCAACGCCAGCAACGTCAACGTGGGGCTGGTTGACCAAGTTCACGTTATTCACATTATTCATGTTCGGGTTTCCATGCAAGCGTTTGTTCGGATAAAAAAAGCGCAGTGCCGATAAGGCAGATACATCTAAAATTTTTCTTTTTTTCGTCGATGGTTTTTTAACCGTGCTTACAGCGTTATTTTTCACTGGTGTTGAAAAAGCAGGAGGATTGGGGGTAGAATTCAACTTGGCTATATTCTCTAAAGGTTCTATTAGCGGTTTGTATCTTTTGGCGAAGCTTGCCTCGTCCCCAGCCAAATGCTCATTCAATAACTCATATTTTTTACGAATAATTTTGCGCGTTTTTTCAATCTCTTCGGCTAATTTTTGATCCTTCATTTTTTTTTAGATGTGTTAATACCTTGACATCTGAAAGCAAACTGCATGTTTTTACAAAATAATATTATGGTTAAAGCCTAGTCTATACCTCCCTGAATTTATATCCGCTTGTTTGTCAATAACTAAAAAACCAAACGCATCATTTTGCCAGCATTCGCTACAAATTTCGATAAATTTTTTAAAATTCATGTCTCCGATAACGTGGTTTTTGTAAATATTTAGTAAGCTCAACTCATCCTGTTGAAAAATTATTAAAAAATTTGCATTATCTCGAATACCATTTTTTGGCGAGCTCGTGTAACTTTGACAAAGATAAAATGTATCCAAATCAAAATGTCTCCCCATTTTAAAGTATTGTTTTATTATTTCTATATCTTCAGGGGTAAGATCGTCAAAAATCATGATACTGTGTGGCTTAGCTTGGGATGGCAAAATAACTTTTGTTTTGTCAGAAAAAGTGTAATAACCAATTTCTTTAATTCCCGAAAAAACCAGTTTCGCGTACTCAAATTTATCTTGAAACAAAGATTTTGAGTATGCATACAAGTTTTTGAATCTAGGCCCATACTCATCAAACAGTACCCTTATCAGAACCGTTGTCTTGCCACTGCCAGAACAACCAACTATTATTGCACGAATATTATTTGGCCATCTTATACCGTGTTAAGATCTACGCGATCCTAGATTTTTATCTTCAAAATTAATAATGTTTATACAGGGTTCCAGTAATTCAACCTTTATATTAAAATATGATGTTAAACTAAAGATTGCCGATTCAGTGAGCTTTTTTTATATATTTTTGCAGACTTTTACATATATATTTTTTTCACAGATTTTTACATATATATTTACGTTTTGTTGTTATTTAATTTAGTTTATTTACAGATCTTGACCAGTTTTGTTTAATAAAGATTCTATTTCAGGTAGAAAAACCGGTCGAGGCTTACTTAATACGCTGATTAATAAATTGCCTTTTGAGTTTCATTTCTTAGGATACAGGTTAGTTACAAAAAAAATTATTTTATAATGCTATAATTTATTGTTTTTTTGGCTAGGTACTGTGGCCCTGACACGCGATTAAATTTGAGATTAAGCAGAGGGGACACTGGTATTAACCCTTTAGACGAAGCATGCAAAGAACACGACATCGCGTACGATCAACATTCCGACTTGAATAATCGCCACGTTGCAGATAAAATCTTAGCAAAAAAAGCGAAATCACGGATTTTTTCAAAAGACGCTGGTGTTGGCGAATGAATTGGCGCTGCAGCTGATTTGGGGAGTATGTCCATAAAAAGGCGGTTGGGTGCTGGATTAGGATCAAAAAGAAAAATGCCGAAGAAGAAGCGAGGTCGCGGATTCTTTTTGCCTGCTTTGTCCGCAATAAGTGCTGGGGCAGCGGCAATTCGATACATTCACGATTTTGTGAAAGCCAGCAAAGCTCTGAAAAACAGGCAGGAAGAGATTGCAAAGGGTAGCGGACTGTATTTGAGGCCATACAAGAAAACTGGCAAAGGAATTCGTAAAAAGAAAAGAAAATTAGGTTCAGGATTGAAAAAAAAAAATCTAAAAAACGTAAAAAAACAAATATTTTTTACAGTAAATGGACCAACTACGGGCGAGCAATTAGCGTTAATGGCAAAAGGTATAAAATATTTTAGAGGGATATATATGGTTGACCAGCTGCCTTTTGTCCCGTATAAAAATGAATCCGGTATACTTAATTTACACCCTAGCTATAAGCCAGGTTCACATTGGACTTGTTATCAAAAACTCGGGAACTTAGTAAAATATTACGATTCATTCGGTGGGGTACCGCCACCAAAAAAATTTGTGAATTACGTTGGTCCAAAAGCTAATATTATTTACAATAGGCATCAATTTCAAGACTATGATTCTAGTAATTGCGGGCAATTGTGTATACAGTTTTTGAAATCTTTAAAAGCTTAAACTACGCGAAAAATCATTCATTTATAATCATGAGTTTTACGCTGCAACTGGTTAGCAATAACTCGATATTGAGTCTGAATTTTTTCCGCCTATTCTTTTAGAGCATGATTATGAAGTTGCTCTTATAAATTTGTCCATCTCAATAGCAAACGTGAAAAAAAATAATAATATATTTTGGTATGATGGATAAAAAAATTGAATTTCCCGTTGGAGTATATGAGCTAGAGGACTTGGAAGAGTTTCTAGTCCGAGAAATGAAAAATGATCATGAAAAAAATCAACTTCCAGAAACGGCTCCAAAAGAATTGCGCGAACAGCCAATTTATCTTAGAGGTAATAGGCAAACGATAAAAACAGAGGTTTTTTCAAGATACAAAATTGATTTCAGTCAAGAGCGCAGTATTGGCCCGCTTTTAGGCTTTAATCCGGTAAAACTCGACGCGTTCACGAAACACGAGTCTGAAAATCTCGTCAGCATTTTGCAGGTTGAATCAATTAGATTGGAGTGCAATATAGTTTCTGGCTCATTTTCAAATGGGAAGCCGACGCATACGTTGTACGAATTTTTTCCGGATGTTCCCCCTGGGTACAAAATTATCGAAAATCCGTCTCACGTAATTTATCACTCATCATCGACCAGAACAATTAGACTCTGTGATCAAAATAATAAATTAGTGGATTTGAGAAAAGAGACTACGATTGTCTTGCTACATTTCAGAAAATGCCTATAATATTTAACCCCGCGGTGATTCGGGATCCCGTCATTGAGTTGGCGGCAAGAGAAGCGGTCACTTCTAAGTCAAAAACTTTGCCTCTCGAAAACGCTAATTACTTGAAATCTTTGGGTTTTAAAATTAATAAAAATGTCTTCAATGTTAGATGTGCTCAGCGCTGTGCCAAGAGATGATTCAATCATCAAATTCAATCACCCATAGTTACCTACCATATAATTCAAATTTTCAAAAAATGGACGAGATTAGAATTCCCGTCCAAAACCAATCTAATTTTTTGTTTCCGCATATTCCGGTTTTGTACATAGAGGGAAAACTCAGCGAAATAACTCCAGCTACTGTTGAGCAAGTAACTTTAACGAAAAATTTTTTGCTCTTTTTATTTAGCGAAATAAGACTGGAGGCAAATGGCTTTGTTGTCGATCAAGTAAAATCGCCTAACAATGCCATAACCATGAAACAATATGTTTCTCAACAATATGGCGATGACGCTTTGTTGAGTGAAATGGGATCCATAAAAATCCAGATAAGCTACTGCCTCCCTTTAAAATATTTAATGGGCTATTTTCAAGATTATAAAAAAAAATGATTTTCAGCAGACTGGAGTTTGTATTTGTAAGAAGCCGTACAGATAAAAATTGCTTTTTGCATGTTGCTGCTGTTGGTGGAGTTCTATGCGAGGACATAAATATCGAAATTTTAAAGATGGCGTGGAAAATGGTACATGTAGATGTCAAGGATATTTACAAATTAAAATTATTAAAAATATTGGAATCTGGGTGAAAGGTTCCAGTCTATTTTAGGAGCTGGGACTATTTGGAATACCTGAATATTCCGGTGTCCGATACAGTGAATTGGCAAGTAACTTGTGCGGCCCCTGCTGACAGGCCTCTGTTTGTAATAGTAGGATTCCAGCAAAATAGACGAGAAAATGTAAAAAAAGACACTAGCATTTATGATCATGCTAATCTTGGAAATGCTCGGTTATTTTTAAATTCTCAAAGATATCCAGCTGAAAACTTGGATCTTGATTTTGCAAGAAATAAGTTTTCAACAGCCTACAATCTTTTTAGCTCTTTTCAAAACGCCTACTACGGTGATTCTGGAAAGCAAAAATTATCTATGAGCGAGTACAAAGATCTGGCACCGTTAATAGTTTTTGACTGTTCTAATAGCGATCCTTCAATTAAGGTCTCAGCTTATGATATAAGATTGGAATTTGAATTTAAGGAGCAAATAGCTGAAAAAACGACTGCCTGTTGCCTATTAATTCACGAGCGCATTATAAATTATAGTCCCTTTAATAACCTTATTTAGAAACAGATGTAAGCTATTTTTTTAAATGGCATTCTACGTAGATTTTCAATATTTTAGATACGGGAAGGATTACATATTAAAAGAACTGGCAATTTTAAATTCTCTATTCGGGTTAAATCATTACATATTTAAGCCCCCTTTTGAAAAATCAAAATTGTCCCTGAAAGAGCAAAAGCAAGCAAGATGGTTAAAATTAAACTACCATATGTTAGCATGGAACGATGGATTTGTACATTACTACCAGCTATCAAGAATATTGATGCTTTCGTTGGAAAATGCAAAGGAAATTTATGTAAAAGGACGAGAAAAGCAGGATTGGTTAAGGAAACGTGGTTTTAACGCTATAAATATCGAAGACTTGAATATACAGTATAAAATAAAAGAAAAAAATATTCATGGGCTGCGTTGTATTTATCATGGAAAAAGAGGTGGGGATGTATGTTCACTTCAAAATGTTTTTTTCATGAGAAAAAGAATGCTACAAATTTTGAGAAATAAATAAATGCATTTTTTTTTTTAAAAAGATAAACACATTGTTTTCATTTATTAAACCTTACATAAAAATTTTCCTTTATTTTAAGATTATACATATATAATTGCATATAAGAAAAATGAATACATATATAATTGGATATAAGAAAAATGAATACATGATTTTTAAAGAAAATTTATTTAAAAATAAAGTTTGAGTACTGATTTGCCATATTTTTCTGCTCGAAAGCTTTTTGTTCAAGATTTATCTTGTATTCGATTATAAAACTCAGGCATGATCCAGCAATATCGTAGTCCAGCAAATTTCGCTTAAATTTTTCAGAATTAATAATTTTATTGTATGCTGAAAATTTATTATCCCTCGCATCTATTAAATTAATGAATTCAAAAACTTTATTCTTAACATCTTGCGTATGATTTTTACATCTATCGTATATTAAATTTACGGCATGACTCAAGTATATAAGAATATAATACGATGATGCTAAGATTGTAACCTTTTGCTGATTTTTTTCAAAGCATAATGCTGGGTGTTCACCGACACGTATAAATTTTACTTTTATTTCGGAGCCCGCAAGATTGATTTCAGGTATATCAGAATAATTTTTGCAAAAAAAATCAATAATTCTAACATTTGTTAAAAAAGCTGTCCATGCGCTTTCCTCAAAAATAATTTCATATCCTTTTGAGTTTCTTAAGGCAATTTGTACAGCGGGGTTTTCAGATACGCAGATCCCAACAATTTTGTTGCAGCATGAACTTATTTGATATGTGCGATCCAAGACTCTGAAAAACATTTCAGTATTATTAATTTAAAAAAAAATTGATTTTAAAAATTTTTAATGTTTTTTAAAAAAAATAAAAATTACCTTATAATATGCATTTTTTTAAATGAATAAGTCAACAACGTTGCAATTCGCAATGAGCTCAGTAATTTCTATGAAGCTCAAAGTATCCCAATCAGAAGTGTATTCTTGAGTACAATATTAATATTTTTTAAAATGTTTATGTAAAAATTTTTAAAATAAATATTTTTATACAATTTTTTCAAATACAAGTAATGTAAAAAACTTTTAGCCGATATATGCTCGAGAGTTTGCACCTTAGCAGATCTTGAGCAATTGCTGTCAATGATCGAAATGTCCGCGACCTTTATATAATTTTTTAAAAAAGTAGGAGTTAATTTTTGTGGGAGTAAGGCCCAAAGATGACAAACCCTTGAGAAAAAGGGTGAGGTATTAATCCCACGCTTCTTAAGAATTTTCAGCTCAATATATTTTTAAGTAAAGCTTTGACAATAATGACTTTTTTATTAATGTGGGATATTTTTCGTATCTAAACATGAAATGCTCAATGTAGTTAAAAATATTTCTTTAAAATTCATAAAAAATCTATAAATAATGGACATACTATCGCTTTAATGATAATGCTCTTTTTGAAATAAGATACAAAATCAATAAGCTTATTTTTATATTTGACACTTTTTCGTCAAATGCATAATTTTATTAAAACATATTCATTAGTGCATTTTCAATCATCGACGATGAATTCAGTATTATAAAAAATCATTATTTTTTTTTTAACTAGTAGTTGTCAAAAAATATAAAAAAAATGAAATTAACGTGTGAGTAATTTGAGAAATTGTTAGTTTTTGGAAAAAAATAAAATAGTTTCCTAATTTTTAGTTTTATACGTTTTTGCATTTATATGCAATGTTTATTCTATGAGTCGATGTTATTATTATAAAATTTTTCTCGACAACGAATGTTACCCAAAGGCCATGAAATTAGGTATTTTTTTACACGATTTTTGAAAAATAAAAATGAACTATTTCATATTTTTTTTAAAGGGGACGCATGCGTATATAATGCTCTGAAGTGGATAAACAGAAAGTGGATAAACTTTCCCCTGATACCCAAAAAATTTTCAAAACTCATAATTCCAGGTATTAATACTTTCAGAGAAATAAAATTGGCACTACATCAATAAAAAGATAATATTTTTTTAACTTTTTAATGTAAAAAATTTTGAAAAAAAAAAATTCGAAAAATTACTTATCAGATGGAGAGATCCTTTAAAAACGATAATTCTAGATATTCGTACTTTTATAGGAAGAAATTAAGTATTACGTCCTAAAATAAAAAAAATTGTTAAATTATTGTTTTTTACTAATTTTTTTATGTAAAAAATTTTAAAAGAAAATTTAAAAAAAAAATTAGGGATCAGATTGTTGATATCCAGTTAAAAAAATAATTCTACATATTAGTACTTTCATGGAAAAAAATGAGGTACTGCGTCCAAAAGGAAAAAAAAGTATGCTATTTTTTTAATTATTTTATGTAAAAAATTAAAAAAAAAAAAATTTCGAAAAATTATGTATCAGATGGAGAAATCCTTTACAAACGATAATTCTAGATATTCGTAGTTTCATAGGAAAAAATTAAGTAATGCGTCCTAAAATAAAAAAAATTTTGGCGGTTTTTGTATTTTTTGGCGACAAAAATTTTGAGAAAAAAATTTTGAAAAAATTAAGTATCAGGTCCAAAAAATTACTATAAATGATATTTCTAAAACTAGTACTTCCACAGAAATAAATTAAGTACTGCGTCCATAAAGAAAAAAAAAATTGGTATTTTTTGTATTTTTTGGTGAAAAAAATTTTCAATAAATAAATTATAAGATTCGAGATATCGAGTAAAAACGATACTTCTAGATATCAGTACTTTCATGGAAAAAAAAGAGGGTTTACGTCCAAAAAGTAAAAAAATTATGGTATTTTTTTAATTATTTTATGTAAAAAATTTTTTTAAAAAAATTTCGACAAATTATGTATCAGATGGAGAAATCCTTTACAAACAATAATTCTAGATATTCGTACTTTCATAGGAAAAAATTAAGTATTACGTCCTAAAATAAAAAAAATTTTGGGGTTTTTTGTATTTTTTGGCGACAAAAATTTTGAAAAAAAAATTTAAAAAAAATTAAGTATTAGGTCCAAAAAATTACAATAAACGATATTTCTAAAACTAGTACTTCCATGGAAATAAATTAGGTACTACGTCCAAAAAGAAAAAAAAAATTGGTATTTTTTGTATTTTTTTGAGAAAAAAATTTTAGGAAAAAAATTTTCAGAAAATTAACTATCCGATTTGAGATATCATGTGAAAACCATACTTTCAAATACTAGTACTTTCATGGGAATAAATGAGGTATTACATCCAAATTAAAAAAAAAAAAAAGCAGTTTGAGATTTTTTGATAAAATAATGTTTGGAAAAGAAAATTAGGTCTTAATTCGATAATGGTCTTGAAATATCACTAGTTAAAATATTTT
Organism: Anagrus nilaparvatae; assembly: GCA_022575985.1. NCBI lineage: Eukaryota > Metazoa > Arthropoda > Insecta > Hymenoptera > Mymaridae > Anagrus > Anagrus nilaparvatae. The sequence goes on along the minus strand of JAKSXM010000237.1, from coordinate 4,298,395 downwards.
CAGATATTAGTACTTTCATAGAATTAAATGAGGTATTACACCAAAAAAAAAAAAAATATTGCAGTTTTTTTTATTTTTCTTTTTTTTTAATTTTGACAAAAAAAATTTTGAAAAACTTAAGTATCAGATCCAAAAAATTACAATAAACAAGTTTCTTAAAACTAGTACTTCCATGGAAATAAATTAGGTACTACGTCCAAAACGAAAAAAAAAATTGGTATCTTTTGTATTTTTTTGTGAAAAAAATTTTAGAAAAAAAAATTTCAGAAAATTAAGTATCCGATTCGAGATATCATGTGTAAACCATACTTTCAAATATAAGTACTTTCATGGAAATAAATGAAGTATTACATCCAAATTAAAAAAAAAAAAAAAGTACCTCGAGCTTTTTTAGTGAAAAAATTTTTGAAAAAAAAATTAGGTCTTAATTCCATTATGTTTGTGAAATATCAGCGATTACATACGTACGTACACACACACATACACACATACAGACTTTTTTTAAAAACCGGTTTTTTAGCTTCCTGAGGTCACAAAACGTGCTTATATACCAAAAAATCAAAAACAAAATTTTGACCGATCACAATGGTTCCTCTATGAGGAACCAAAAATTAAATTACTTATTCAAAGTTTTTTTTTTTTATAACAGTAGGAATAATGATTTGGCTATGTTTAGTCTTTAGTAAACTTTATTATATCAATTTCTAACGTATACGAAATTAGGTTTTAAATATAAAAATAAAAAATATGAAACAAGACAAATTAATACTAAACATAAAAATATAAGTGTATACAGTAAATAAACGATTTTTTCTTGACTACAATTTTGTACTTTAATCTCATTCTTTGAAGCCTTATTTTGAATTTTAGCTAAAAAATTTACAAAAAATTAATTAAAAAAAAAAAATATTTTTTCATAATATCTTACTTGAATTTTCCGAATTTATTCATATAAGATTTAGAACAGACACATTTATTCGATTCGCAAATAGCAAAATCTATATATTGACAACTTTCATTGAATTCGCAAAAGATATCCAAGGTTATAGACTCTAAAAAAAGATTTAGAAAAAAAGAATAACATAATTTTGGATACGTAAACCATTTATTTAAAATATTTATGTATATGTGTTGGAAATACAAAATAATATCTATAGTATATGTGTGAATGTATATGTATGTATTGTCTTAGGATATAAGAGTCCCAAAGCTACACAGCCGCCCCTATGTATTATATAGTTATTACGTATACTTTCTCTTTAGTCGCTTCACTGATTTCTAATTGTAATAATCTCTCTCGCGTGCTATAATTAATAAAGTTAATTAGTTAAATAAATTATTATTGTTATTTATTAACCCATAATTTCTATAGGTTATGGGCCCAGTGCAATAAATAAATAATTAAATAATTTTTTTTGTGATTGTTTAATTAATAAATAATTAATTAATTAATTAATAAATTCGACCGCGTGGTGAAAAATTTTTTTTTAAAAAAGTGAAGTGAAATTTTTTTTTAAATAAATAAAAGTTTATGAATTGTGTAAAAATAAAAATTTAATTAATAGTGTTTAATTAATTAAATAAACAATAAAAGTTATAAACTAAAATTAATTAATATTGAAAGTGGCGTCATATCATCTTTATATACGTTAAAAACTCTAAACGGCTTTTTCAACATTATTATCATTATTATACAGACCCAAAAAGTAAAAGTAGCGGGAGAATAATACATAGAAGAAAGAAGAATAAGAAATTAGAAAGAGAAAGGTAGAAGATAGGTTCCTTTAGGCGCGCACGAGTTTCAAATTCATACACCTCAGGGCCGTATATAGTAAAAGGCGGGCCCCGCAGTACTCAACAAAAATCAGTAGCGTATCAAGAAATTTTGGGGCCCCGAGGCAAAAACAAATTTTTTTTTTCTCTAATTTTCTGTAATTTTTTAAAATTTTTTTTAACAAAGATGGGAAATAAGAGAAATATAACCCAATTTGCTGGAGAAAACTATCTAGTATGGAAGAATAGAGTAAGATCAGTGTTGATAGATGAAGGGGTAATATCAATCATTGATGAAGAGATGCCAGCAAATCCAAATGCGAATTGGGTCACAAAAAACAATAAAGCAAGAGGAATCATTATGAATTATTTAGCTGATTCCCATATCAGCTATGCTTTAAATGAGGGCGCTGCTTCAAAAGACATTTTCAAAAATCTTGATGCAACATATGATAGAAGGAGTTTGCCCAATCAGTGGGCAATAGAAAGAAAAATCAATAACTTAAAACTGGATTCGAGCACAACATCCCTCCTTGTGCATTTCGAAAAATTCAACGAATTAATTACCACCTTATCTACTGCAAAAGGAGAAGAAATTAAAGAAGGTGATAAGATTGAAAAGCTCTTGCAGAGTCTTCCCAAGGAGTACAATCAAGTGGTGACGTCTATTGAAACAATGAACGAAAGCCAAGAAATCACCTTCGCCTTTGTCAAAAACAGGCTCCTGGACCATGAGACGAAGCTGAAGGAGATCAATAACGATACCAGTACCAAGGCACTTATATCTAGTGTGGCTGAAAATGTGCCTCAAAGCAGAAATCGGAACTTTCCTAATAGGCAAAGAGGAAGGCATTTTGGGAACAGAAGAAATTTTAGAAGTGCTAACTTCAGGAGAGGAAATAGATCGCTTGAATGCCACCAATGTGGTCGTAAAGGCCATATTAAAAAAGATTGTTTTTATTACAAAAAATTCTTAGAATTTAAAAGAAATGGATCACAGAGTTCAAGAGCAAATATGGCTCAACAGGCAGAAGCAAATGATGTACTGCAGATACAGACTCAACCATTTGCTTTTATGGCTGGTCAAAGTGGATTTAGTGTAAATTTAAATAGTGATCTAAATAATTTTGTTGTAGACTCAGGTGCATCGCACCATATGATAAAAACTGATAAATATTTTGAAAATGCCAAGATTTTGAATCCACCAATATCGATTGAAGTGGCTAAACGAGGTGAATTTATAATGGCTACCAAAATAGGAGATATTAGAGTAGTCAGTAACTTGGGAGTAACCTTGTTGCTTGAAAATGTGTTATACTGTCCAGAGCTACCACAAAATTTACTTTCCGTTAAGAAAATGGATGAAAAAGGTATAGAAGTAACCTTTAAGAATGGAATGATGTTTATAAAGAAGCAAGAAAAAGTACTTATGTCAGGTAAAATTGAAAATTCATTACCAAAAATAAAAATTGAATATGCCAAAAACGTAGTTGCAAATTTTGCAAAATATAATAAAGTAGATTATGATTTAATGCATAAACGTTTAGGGCATATGAGCGATAATAAATTTAAGGAATTGAAAAATAAAGAAATGGTCGATTATATAAAAATAATTAAAAATATCAATCCAAATAATAAATTATGTGAAACGTGCATAAAAGGAAAGCAATGCCGATCAAAGTTTAATAAAAGTAAAAATAAAGATCATTTAAAACGAGCATTGTTTATTGTTCATTCAGATGTAGGTGGACCAATCACTCCTTCTGGAATTGGAAATAAAAATTATTATGTTGTTTTTATGGATGAATTTACACATTATCACGTAACTTATTTAATATCTAAAAAGTCCGAAGTATTTACAGCCTTTAAAGACTTTGTTGAAAAAAGTCACGCAAAATTTAATTTAAACATAGCTTATTTATATATTGATAACGGACGTGAATATTTATCAAATGAGATGAAAGCTTATTGTGTACAAAAAGGCATAACCTTGCATTTAACTGTTCCTTATACCCCTCAATTAAATGGGGTTGCTGAAAGATTAAATAGGTCTATTACAGAAAAGGCTTGTACAATTTTAATTGATGCACAATTAAGTACTGTTTTTTGGGGTGAAGCAGTCCTAACTGCTACATATTTAATAAATTTAACACCTTGAAGAAGCCTAAAAGATCATAAAACTCCTTTTGAGTTATGGCATGGTAAGAAACCAACTCTAGAATACCTTAAAGTTTTTGGGTCGACAGTTTACGCACTTGACAATAATAAAGGGGGTAAATTTGAAAGTAATTCATGGACAGGGATTCTAGTTGGTTATGTGCCAAATGGCTACAAGGTGTGGCATCCAGATAGGGAAGAATTTATAAATGTAAAACATGCAATTTTTGATGAAATAACATTTTTAAATACGAGACCTAAATTAAATTTTGAAAGTATTGATAATGAAAATACTAGAAAAGTTGATCAATATGAAAATCTTTTAAGGTCAGCAGAATAAATAAATACCTGATAATGATAAATCAGATGATGTAACAAATAAAATACCTGATAATGATAAATCAGATGATGTAATAAATAAAGTACCTGATAATGATAAATCAGATGATGAAATAAATAAAGTACCTGATAATAATAAATCAGATGATGTGATAAATAATGTACCTGATAATAATAAATCAGATGAAATAAGAAATAAAAATAGAAATAAAAAGAGAAATAAAAATGATTGTAATGAAATTAGAAATAAGCAAATTCCCTATAAAAGGGCTAGAATAAATAATAAATCTGTATCAGAAACAGATAAAGAACTACACAATAAGAAATCTTATAATGCTAAAAATAAAGTAATAGAAAATAAAAGTTTAAGAAGGAGTGATAGAATAAAAAATGTAGGGTCCACAGATTATAATGAAAATAATACAATACTAGACCATGTTTTGTATAAGGCACAAATAGTTGCCAGTGATATTCCAAATTCTTTTCAGGAAATTCAATCTAGAAGTGATAAGCCGGAATGGGACGTTGCTGTCAATGATGAATTAGAAGCCCATCGCAAAAATAAAACTTGGACACTTGTACCAAGACCAATAAATAAAAATATATTAGATTCTAAGTGGGTATTAACTATAAAAACAGATGAGTTTGGAAATCTCGTAAGGCGTAAAGCCAGATTAGTAATTCGTGGTTTTAATCAGGAATATTTAATAGACTATAACGAAACTTTTTCTCCCGTGGCAAGAATTGCAAGTCTTAGACTACTATTAGCTTTCGCGAATCAATTTAATTTGTTGATACATCATATGGATGTAAAAACTGCATTTTTGAACGGAATCCTGAAGGAAGACGTCTATATTAATATTCCGGAAGGACTTAAAAATGACAAAAATAAAAATTTAGTATGTAAATTAAATAAAGCGATATATGGCTTAAAACAAGCAGCACGATGCTGGTTTGAAGTTTTTGATAAAACGTTAAAAGAAAAGGGATTTCAAAACTCATCTACTGAAACTTGTGTTTATATACTTGATAAAGGAAATATATTTAAAAATATATATGTATTGTTATATGTAGATGATATACTTATAATTACGAAAGATAATTTAGCAATGAATAGATTTAAAAATTATTTGACTCAAAAATTTAGTATGAAAGACTTAGGTGATATAAAGTTATTTTTAGGAATTAGAATAATTAGAGATGAAAATAAAATTAGTTTAGATCAAAGTTTATATATAAAGAATATTTTAAATAAATTTAATATGATTGATTATAGTAAAACCATGACGACACCTATGGATTGTAAAGTAGATTATGTGGGCTTAAATTCAGATGAAAAACACAATGACCTATGCCAGAGTTTACTAGGCTGTTTAATGTATCTAATGGTTTGTACTAAACCCGATATTAGTAATTCGGTAAATATTGTAAGTAGATATGCAAGCAAAAGTAATAAATTATTATGGGAGTATTTAAAAAGAATTTTAAAGTATATTAAATGCACAATAAATTTAAAATTAACGTACGAAAGAAATGAAAATTTTTCGGAATTTATAACAGGTTATGTAGACTCTGACTGGGGTGGTGATGTGATCGATAGAAAAAGTACAACCGGGTATGTATTTTTAATGTTTGATAAATGCGTCATTGATTGGCGTACTAGAAAACAAGAACTGACCGGAGGGTCATCTTGTGAAGCAGAATATATGGCTTTATACGAGGCAGTTATAAATACCACTTGGTTTATATAAGTGTCAAATGGTATAAAAATAGAATTAAAAAATGGTATTTTAATTTATGAAGATAACCAAGGTTGTATTGATGTTGCAAATGACGAATGCCCTCACAGAAAAAGGAAGGCAATAGATATAAAGTATCATAGAGTCCAAGATGAGGTAAAACGAAACTATGTAAGATTACTACATATTCCAACTGCAAATCAAATTGCAGATATTTTTACAAAACCTCTTTCAAATGTTAAATTCTTATATTTTAGAGAAAAACTTGGACTTATATAAAATAATGATATAAAAATTATTGATTTTAAGAAATAAGAAAAATAATAAAACTTATTGATGTATATTTTAGAAATGGTCTGGTCGGGTTTTACCTGGGTTTCCCCGTACCTATACAACAAATGTTGGACCATGTAAGTTCCCAGAAAATAAGCGCAAGAGAGAGATTTTTTTAAATTAAATGTTAAATGATTTATTGATAATATGATATATGATGTATTAGTAAATAAATAATTTAGTTTATTTTTTATAGATATAATTTTGTGGGGGGAGTGTTGGAAATACAAAATAATATCTATAGTATATGTGTGAATGTATATGTATGTATTGTCTTAGGATATAAGAGTCCCAAAGCTACACAGCCGCCCCTATGTATTATATAGTTATTACGTATACTTTCTCTTTAGTCGCTTCACTGATTTCTAATAGTAATAATCTCTCTCGCGTGCTATAATTAATAAAGTTAATTAGTTAAATAAATTATTATTGTTATTTATTAACCCATAATTTCTATAATATGGGTAATTTCCTAAAATAAAAACAAAAAATTAGTCACAAAAAAGTATATAGTTAGAAAAATATACGTGGGTTATTCCCTATATAAAAAATTTAGAATTTTCTGGTGAGTGAGACTGAGTTACACTAAACTAGTTTTCAGATTAAAAATTTGGAGAAACCAGTTTTGGAAATCTTTATTATTTAAAAAGTTAAGTGTTCAAAGTAGATTACATCAATATACTTTATTTTTTAAAACAAAGAATAAAAATAACGCTAAAATACTCGAAGATAAATTAATACAAATAAACAATAATTTATTGAAAATTTTAGTTGAGATTTGTTTAGAATAATACTAATAAAACATTGCAAAATTACATTCAAAGTTTATCACCAGAAAATAATATAAATAATTATTTAAGAATTATATTAGTTAAGAAATAAGAGAAGTTTTAATTTTTGCTAAATTTTGCTAAGAAATTTCAGTTATCAAACTTTAATCAATATTAAATTACTGTATAGGAGCCAGTTTTCGAACGTATTGGCTTTCGATCAAATACACACAAATTAGCTTTTATATAAAAAAGTATGCATCATTTATCTAAAACCGAATTTTCTTATGAAACTACAAACCCTAAGGAACTAATTTCTACGTTACCGATATTAAAAAACAACTTAAATTAATAAAAAAAATAAGAAAAATGCTCTCTTGTACAACCTTAGGAGATTTTTCTCATCGTTTTCACCAAATCTCGTGTGTTATTAAAATCGAGTTTTAGGGATACCTACTCTATGCTGAATACTAAAAATGCTTTTAATTACGTTGTGATGCTTTAATAAATGAAGGGAAAGGGTTATATTCACTTATTTATTGCAAATTTATTTTAAATAGGTATATCGATAATCGAATCCGAACTTTTTTACACGTATGGGTATTTTCGATATTTTCAATTTAATTACACTTTTTTTAATTTAAACGATATTTATTTAATAAATAATACACTAAATTTGTCATAATTACATTATTTATACTATATTTTATAATAATTAATAGAATATTTAATAAACTAACACACATAAACACAATTTAAAGTACTTATATACTTATGTATCACTTTGTTTATAACACAATAAATGCTCGTAAATGCTTTGATTTTAATAAAAATTACGTATACACGCTTTGAAATGAAAAAAAACCTTTATTTTAATATTAAAAATATATAAAAACTATATTCCAACACTTTTTTCATAAAATTTATTCGTTTTTACTTTTAAATACACAAATAATTAAACAGGTAAACGACCCCTAATAAAGTCGCGCGCAAACTGAACATATACAGCGGGTTGCTTACATAAGGCGCCTATTTTGTTTCCTTGAGTTTTAAAAACATTATATCAACTATTATCTTTCGTTAATTAAAATGAAAAAGCAAATTTTAATAAATAAAGGTTTAAAATACATGGTTATACAAGTGTGTAGTTCATCTATTGTTTACTATATTTTATTCTTATTATAGGTATTTTATATTAAAAAAACAAGAAAAAAGAAGTGAAGAGGAAGTTAAGAAATAGGTATTAGTTATACCTATAAGAATTCTATTAAAACGCTCACGATTTTAAGTTAGTTTTAGCGATTTTCAAATTATCGAAAATTAATTCGATCAAAATGATACTATTATCAAAAATAGAATTTGCATTATCGAAATTACCTTACCTTGCACACTTGTAATAAATGTAAATTATAAATTATCCATCAATAAATTTGACATTTTTTTAATTGGGATAGTAAAATATAGGATTTCCCTGATCAAATGCAACAATATTTAACTCTAAATATTAATTTTAAAGTATATTTTTCAAAAAATAAAGATACAGCTAGGTATAAGAAAGTGACTTCTGATCGAAAACCGGCTCCTATACAGTATTGTATAATTTAAAAATTAAAAACATTAATATAGTAAATTAAAGTATAAAAGTATATCATTATACGTATAAGTTTTGCAAAAATATTTAAATAATTTTAAATATCTCTAATTTTTTAATCAGTCGTTCATTAAAAGCTTATAATTACGTATCTTAATAATCATAAATACAATTAAATTAAAATTGAACAAATAATTTGTATTTAAAATTCAAAATCATTATAATATAAATTTCAATTTAAGTTTATCACAAAAAATATTTTCTAATATATATCCTTTTCAAAATGTTGTTAAGTATAAAATCCCGAAACAATAATTTAATACCATTCAATGTATTTATTTATTTAACAATATTTAGTTCTGTTATTAGCGATGAAGTTTTTCAAATACTAAAGGGGTTTTTGATAATACTATGTACATTTATAGAGTTAATGTTTAAGCAGATTATAGCTTAATCTTTTAAATTAAATAATGTTTATAGAAGTAATAAATAATAGCTAACAAATTAAATTATTTATGGTTAATAAATTCTAAGAATTCTGCAAAAATATTGTTCTAAAGAAACTAACAACTTTTAATTAATACAGTAAATAATAATTATTGATGTGATTCTTTTGACCGAGAGGGCTATTAAATAAAATTATTCAAGATCTTTTTTTATTCAGCGTAACGTTTCGTGTACGAACTGTACACCTTTTTAAACTGAAAAAATTTTTATTATTATGATATAATATTAAACAATAATTTACATTATATTTTATAAAATATTTTTACATACCAACAATGTATAATTATAATAAAATTTACTACATTTTTACTTAAAATTAGTTAAATTATCTTTGGTAGAAAAGAACAACATTGTTCTTAGTCAAAAAACAGATGTAGTATACTGCGTTTAGATAAACAAACACGGTATTGATAAATTCCGTGTTATACTACCATATGTATATATTTTATATGAGTGTAGTATATAGAAGCATGTATGTATAAACTCTAATTTATATGATAAATATAAGAGATGAAAAATTGTTAGAGGAGTGTGAAAAAAGAGAAAGAGATAAAAAGTATAGTTATAACTAAAAATTACTAGGGAATTTTCTGGTAACATAATTTTTGAAATTTTTATATAGACTATTGAGAAACGTGGTATCTTCTTTTTTATTAACTGTATAATTATTGGCTTGAATGTGTAACACCTCTGATATTTTTCTCTTAAATAAGTTAGGTTCAATTGAGCAAATTTTTTCAAATTCTTTCAGTTTGAAAAGGTGTACAGTTCGTACACGAAACGTTACGCTGAATAAAAAAAAAACTTGAATAATTTTATTTAATAGCCCTCTCGGTCAAAAGAATCACATCAATAATTATTATTTATTTAAAATGGACGAAAAATTCTCTAATTCTTATAATACAGTAAATAATTTAAGAAATGAAAAGTGATTAGTTAACATTTTTTTAAAGAAGGGAGAGTGTTGTACACATAAGCTCATGTACATTAATAACAACCTAACTCACACTATCAGTTAAGTTAATATTAAAATAGTCAAATATTTCTTTGCAATTGAAGCATTTTAATTAGCCTAATGATCATCAAAAAATATTTATCAAACTTCTAATAAACTATAAATCATTTACTCCAACTTTATATAAATAAAACTTAAACTAGAAACGAATTAGTTTTTTAGAGATATACCAAACTATTCCATTTTCAACTATGATGATAAAAATAAAAGCAAAAGAAATGTTTAAATTAATGTTAGACCTAAATGATAATTACACATTATTCATGTAAATTGACATAATAACATACGTAAAAATAATATTACAAATTTTATTCTACTCTAAATACTAGAATTATATAAGTGATACGCTCATTCTGTAGAATCGTTGTAATTTTATGTGTATAATATTATTTCTAACATCTATATGTTTTAAAAAAAATTAATTTCAATCAAATTGAATTTTTAAAAAATTATTAATATAAACTATTTAAAATTATTTAATACGCTAAAATAAAAAAAGTGATTGCAGATAGCATCCAAGTATCCTTTCGAGTTAAATAACTATATATTCATTATTTAGCTCTCTAAGTCGAAAAATTTGTCAAATTAATATTTTTATAAGTTATGAGCGTTAGAGTCATTAATTAAAAAAAAAAAAAGTAGTTTGAGATTTTTTAATAAAAAAATTTTTGGAAAAAAAATTAGGTCTTAATTCGATAATGCTTGTGAGATATCACCGATTACAATATTTTCAGATATTAGTACGTTATTAGAATTAAATGAGGTATTACACTTAAAAAAAAAAAATATTGTAGTTTTTATAATATTTTTGGTTTTTTAATTTTAAGGAAAAAATTTTGAAAAAATTCGGTATCAGATCCAAAAAATTACTATGAACGAACTTTCCAAAACTAGTACTAACATGAAAATAAATTAGGTACTACGTCCAAAGAGAAAAAAAATTTGGTGTGTTTTTGTATTTTTTTGTGACAAAAATTTGGGGAAAAAAATTTTCAAAAAATTAATTATCAGATTCGAGACATTGAGTAAAAATCACACTTTCAAATATAAGTACTTTTATGAAAATTAATGAAATTAATTAAAATAATTAGGTCTTAATTCCATAATGTTTGTGAAATTTCACCGGTTACATACACACGCAAACATACACACATATACACACACATATAGACTTTTTTTAAAATCCGAAAATTTTAGCTTCCTGAGGTCCCAAAACGTACTTATATGCCAAAAAATCAAAAATCAAAATTTGACCCATCACAATGGTTCTTGATTGAGGAACCAAAATGAAAAAAATTTTGTTTACCAGCTTCAAAATATATTTTATAAAATTTTAAAGATTGGGTCCCTCTATGTTGGCCATGAGCCTTGATGGGAAGGATGCGACCGACGTGGCCTTTTCACTCTTCTTCAGAAATTGCTCCCAGAAGCTCAGCTTATTGTCAAGCAAAACTTCCAAGTACTTCACCAATGTTCTGGTTTGGATCGAGTGAGGATTCCCGCCATCGTCGACATTTATGTTAAATATAGTGGGAACCCTTCGACGAGTCAGCAGTAAGATCTCCATTTTTTGAATCGCAATCTGGAGCCCGTGCTGGCCCATCCAGAGGTTGATGATGGTTGATCTGTCTCATGACTTGATTCAGTTTCTGCTGGGCCACTTCCTTCCCTCTAACCTTTATGGTTAGGGCCACGTCGTCCGCGTATCCGATCAGGGAGACTCCTTCCGGGAGGCAACACGCAGCAAGCCATCGTAAAAAGCATTCCACAGGTCAGGTCCAAGAACCGACACTTGGGCAAAGCTCGCGCTTAACGCCCTTTCCCGCCTAGCATCGAGCGTATCATAGAGCAGCCTTCGGTCCCGCAGGTAATCCTTTAGGACTTTGCTCAGGTATCTGGGTATTCGGAAGTTCTGCTCGAGAGATCGTTGCATGGCGTCTCACCTTGCCGAATTGAAGGCGTTTTTAACATCCAACGTGACCAGTAGAACGTTCATGCGGTTCGCGTACGGCCGTTCTCTCTCTCTACCATTACGGTATCCACGACACGCCTGATGGCGACTAAGGGGGAATGCCCCATCGCGGAAGCCGTGCTGTTCCTCAGAGAGATCACTGCCCTCCACGATCGCTAGCCTTAGTCTAGCCCGTAGCATGCTCTCCATCACCTTGCCAATGGTATTTAACGTACATAGTGGTCTGTAAGATGACGAAGAGTCGGATGCTGCTCCCTTTCGTTTGTTCAGGAGCACTAGGTGAGCCACCTACCACTCCCTTGAAAACACACCTGCCACCAAACAAGCATTAAACATGCCCAGTAGGATACCAAGGATTACTAGTACGGCCCGTTGAGGACCTCTGCTGGTATCCCATCAGGTCCCGGCGCCTTGCAATTTTTCATGGCTTTGATAGCCTTGACCATCTCAGCCTCGCTGAATAGTGGCACTTCATCCCTATTTCCTTTACCGGATGCTCCCAGATGGGCAGTTCAGGGAAGAGAGCGCCAACTATACTTTGGGTCGTTGCCGCGTTCATCGTATTATCGGATCCCCGGTTCAATTTGCCCACACCGGGAGAAAAGATCCACGCTGTGCATGGATTTCGGAAATTTTTGAGAGACAGATGTAAATAACGAAAAACTTTTTAAATTCTAAAATATTTACACATCTTAAAATAATAATATTACCCACGCTGAAATTTTTAAATACATTATATTTATTAATATTATTAAATAAAGAGAAAATAATAATTATTTTTTTTAATTTAATATATAAAAAACTAAATAACAGCAGCACACTATTTTAATAGAAAACTGAACTATAGCAGACGCTAATTTGTATATTTGGTGTCATCACGTGACTTTTTTACAAAGTCTAACGTAACATTTTCGAGTCAAGGCTTACGTGACCGAAATCCATGCGCAGCGTGGATTTTTTCTCCCGGTGCATTACAACTTTGTAACCAAGGCCCCAGGGGTTCTTGTTTACGTCTTCATGCGTAATGATTGCAGGCAACGAGCCTTGCTTTGGCGGATGGCCTTACCCAGCCGATGTTTAGCATCTTTGTGTTCCCGAGAGAGCACCACGGCCTCGGGTCTTTACCGTGCTCTCTGCGCGTTCCTTTGCGCCCTGTGACACTCCCTTCGGAGGTTTGCTATTTCTGGGGTCCACCAGTGAACTGGATATCTTCCCTTCCATGGCCGCCGGTGAGGCATGGAGGCGTCGCAAGCCCCGCATAGTAACGAGGTTACTTTCTTTACTAAGATTTCAGCCTCGTGGGGACTTGTGAGTCCTTCGCGCCAAGCGGGGATGAACGCTGACTCGATCCGAAGATATTCTTCGAATCTGTCATCGTCGATCTTTGGCACGTTCCAACCCAGGGGACGCCTCTTGTACGGAGGTCGTTGGAAGGTTCTCTCTAACACTTCGAAGGTGATGTATTTATGGTCGTTACCATTTTCGTCGTTTTTGCCGTCCATCGCCGTCCAGTCACCGATCCTCCTAGACGCTCCTTCTGTTGCGAAGGTTATGTCAGATTTGCAGAAATCTCCCCTCGAACTCGCGTAGATCCAACTGTTGCCTCTATTCTGGACCACCAGCTTACATCTAGTGGCCATTTCGAGTACCATTCGCCCCCTAGGGTTGATTGTAGGCATTCCCCACTCTAAGGCCCTAGCGTTAAAATCTCCACCAAGAATAATGCCGCCGGCGACCCCGCGGATCGTGTCTTCTATACCGGACAGCTTTTTAGCGAGCACCGCATCCGAGTCGTTTGGGGAGAGATACCAACTTATATAATTTGTCTCCCCGCACGTGGCTAAAACGTGACAGTTTCCTCTCCCTTGCCGGGACGCTTGGGCTCTGACTCAGAGCCATATGGCATAAACAATGGTGTCATCGGACAGCCAGACCTGCGGGTTGTAATTGCGAGGTTGCTCGCTTAGTAAAAGGATACTTATATCCTTTTCGCGAACAATCTGTTGCAAGAATTCACTAGAAAGTCTGGCCGTATGCATGTTTCCTTGGAGTACTTGAATCAATTCCAATGACACCTGCTTCTAGCCACAGGCAGAGCCTCCCGGTGATTGGGGCATTTTCCCTCTCGAGGATAGTGCTCCGTGGAGCCCTTATCCTTTCTGGTCATGCAGAGGAAGCCCTTAGGCTTCGCCTTGCTGCACTCTGTCCTTAAATGGCCATCTTCGCCACATTTAAGGCAGGCCTTGCTTCTGTCTGGGCCTTTACAGACATGCTGGCTATGCCTATAGCCCAAACATTTAAAGCAGCGCCTTGCGTCCGCGCGGAGACGCACTCGATGTCCAGCCGATCTGGATTTTCCCCTTTTTGGCCAGGCGTAAAGCGAAAACCTCAAGAAGGTCCACCAAGGCCATCTGGCTCGTCGTACAATATAAGATATACATGTATGTATTTTTTACTTTTGGAAATTCGAAAAAAGCGATTTTTTCCGAAAACGACACCTAGCCTATTCGATATCTCTAATGCAAAAAAATAAGTATTCAAAAAATGATACAAATCGTTACAACCGTTTTCTAGAAAAAATTTACAAACAAACATTCAAGGTATATATAAATTGTTTTACCAGCTTCGAAAATTTTAAAGAAACTTTTGTTTTGAATAAAATTTTCAAAGAAAACATAAAAATTGGTGCCAAATCGAATACTAAAAAGTTCCATATTAAAATTTTTTAATAGCTTCGAGATATTTCAACTATTGCTAAAAATTATTTTAAATTTTATCAGGTTAAAAAACATTAAATATTTAATATCTCCAAAAATACGATACCTGAGTCGCAAAACTATAGCCTACGTCATGCCAATCGGTTAGGCGGTTCTTGAGTCATTAGGGTACAGACAAACAAATAAACAAACCAATAAATTTTTAAATATATATAGTATTAAGATATACTAGCATAGGTGAGAAAAGGCTCCGCCCCCCTGATCTGTTCCCGGTGTTGATGTTATTGATTTTTTACTATTAATTTTTATTATTATCATTTTGTTATTGTGCAAAATATGTATATGATGAAATAAATGATAAAACTCATAGACACACAGCTAAACACACACTTCAAAAATATTTGATAAAATTTTAAAGTTACTTTCGTTCAGAATAAAAATTTTCTGAAAATACGTAAAAATTAGTTCTGAATCTAATATTACAAAGAGCAATAAAATTTTTTTTGATAGTCTCGAAGTATTTCAGTTTTTGTGAAAAATTTAAAAAAATTTTATAAAGTTTAAAATAAAAACACTAAAAATTAAATATCTCAAAAACTACGATAGCTGAGCAAAAAATCTATGTCCTATAGCAATTGCAGACTTTTTTTGTTTATTTTGACAACGATTTCATGTCAAATAGTTAGGCAGTTTTTTAGTCATTAGGGTACAGACATACAGATAGACAGACAGACAAACAAACAAATAAATTTTCAAATACATATCGTACTAGCACTGGTAATAGGGGAGGCTCCGCCCCCCTGTGTTGCATTTACTTCTGTTTATATTGCTTAAAAAAATCATGTTTCACTACAAATTTATAATTATGCAAATACATTTAAACTATTTAAAGCTGCGTAGGTGAAACATTAATCAAAAATTATAGGTTCTAATTGATTCTATAATTATAATAGAAAAAATAAAAAAATTTAACTGAGTACAGACAGACAGACAAATAAATTTTCAAATATATATAGTATATAGTATTCAAATATGTATATATAGATGGTTCTAGAATTTACTAAATCAAGTAATACCAATGGCGACATTAAAATTTTATCATATTTTTCAAATATTTAACTTTTTAACTAAATTTTCAAAAAAATTAAAAAATAGTAAAAATCCCAATAGTAAAAATTTTTTTATTTTAACATTATTTTATCATCGGTTATATGTAATTTCGATCATTGGACACAGGTACACAAATAAATTATTAAAAATACCATAAAAAATAAAACAATGAAGAAAAAAATTTTTTACCAACTTCAAAAATATTTTATAAAATTTTAAATATACCTCCGTTTTAAATAAAAATTTAGGAAAATACGTAAAAATTGGTGCCAAGTTCAAAAACACTAAAAATTAAATATCTCAAAAGCTACGATAGCTGATCAGAAAATATAGTGCCTATGTCACCCGCAGATTTTGTTTCTTCATTTTGACACCGGTTTCATGCCAATCGGTTCTGCGGTTCTTGAGTCATTAGGGTACAGACAGAAAAACAAATAAATAAATTTTCAAATATATATCTCTATATATTATAAAGTTATAACCACCGCCGCCGCTGCCGCCGCTGTCGCATGAGCCCTTTGTGCCAATGGACCTTTTGTGCCAAAATGGACCTTTTGTGCCAAAATGGACCTTTTGTGACAAAATGGACCTTTTGGGCCAAATTGGACCTTTTGTGCCAAAATGGACCTTTTGGGCCAAAATGAACCTTTTGTGCCAAAATGAGCCTTTTGTGCCAAAATGAACCTTTTGGGCCAAAATGGTCCTTCTGGGCCAAAGTGAACCTATTGGGCCAAAGTGGTCCTTTTGGGCCAATGTGGTCCTTTTGGGCCAATGCGGTTTTTTCTATATTTAACCAATTATTATAAAGTTGTTTTTTTAATGTTTTTATATAATCTATATTTTTTATACTTTTTTTAAGTTTAAAATATAAGTAAAAATAGAAAAATCAAATTTTTCATTTTTTTAAAAATATTTTGACTAAATTGCAAATGTTGACTAACACTACATACTGTTGACTTATACTACATACAACCATCTAAAATTATACTAATACACTTTTTTTAGGTTTATTTATCATTTATGTGCATATTTTAATACAGAGTTGTACTTCAAATTTTTTTTTTTTATTTTGAAACTATAAATATTTTACCTTTTTATGGTAAAAAACAGATTTTTTTTTTCATTCAGCAGCTAAAAAAATTTAAAAAAAAAATTTTTTTTTGGATCTCGGTAGCCTATTATTTAGTATACACAAAAACGGTCATTTTCCATCCAGCAGAATTATATTTCATAAGAAATCGCGTTGAAGCTGATTTTTGGCCACTTTTTTTTTTTTTTACTACACTGTGGTACGCCTTGCAAGTGATTATAAAAATATACTATCGCAATACTTCAATCACTCTGCGGGGGTTGGCGCGCGTAGCGCGCAGGGGGCGGAGCCCCCTAGTATATATATATTTTCGCGCGCGGGCGGCGTGGCGGTAGTGAAAACATCGTGCAATAAGTTGCTCTGCTTTATTTATATAAAATCAGTGAATAAAATTTAAAAATATATAAAAATTATATACGCAACAATTAATTTAATTTCTGGCTGTGTTATGTGTAATTAGTTTTTAGAATTAAGCTAATATATTATATTAATTGCTAAATTTTAAACAATAACATAGCAACATAACCTACCGCTGCTGTGATATCGTCAAAGTACTTGTTGTCACGCATAAATACTTTTTTCGCGCAAAATTTTTTGCAAAATTGGAAAGCATAACTGTGGTGCAGTGCAAGTTAATGCAATATTGAAACTACTGCATAAGTGTCTTGACAGATTAAATGAATCTGTAAACGAACTCAAAATATTATGTACAAATAACAACACGCAAATAAATCATTTAAAGCAAGAGAATCAGTGACTTGTGGGTCTTATCAACTCACTGCGAGGTGAACTACACTCAACTTATAATATGTCCAGACAACAACTTTCTTTAATTTCCAGTAATCAATGTAACTCTACACCATCAGCGGTACCAAAAAATTTTATAGATAATTTTAATGATAGTAATAATTATAATAATATCAATAATTTTTCTATTCATGAACAACAACAACATACATGAAATACAAATAATTATGAACTTAACCAAAAAACACACATTCTTAATACACTTAATTCTAAAATAAATACTGTAACCATTTATAATAGTAAAAATACAAATAATAATAATAATAATTCTCTTAGTAGTAACATTGAAAATAGTAGATGTCAGGGTACTGTGTACAACGGGGATGGGGCATCTGCTGCTACACCTGTGCGGTCCCCTTTATTCAATCAAACCACAAATGCTGTGCCTGTTGAGAGAAGGGAACTTTTTGTACCAGGATTCATGGAAATCACTAATGAAAATAATTTGCGCTGTATTTCCTATTCTATTTAAAAAGCGCTACTCTCTTCTCTCATCCAATCAGACATTTGTGGAGTGATTCATATATCGAAAACAAACAAATTAAATTTACAAGGACTTGAGTACTTGCCTTACTATTTGCTTCATCTTCTGATGAGCTATCTGAACTGGAGAATTCTTGTTCGCTAGTATCGCTGTTTTCGCTTTCAGTATCTGAATTTTCTTCTCTAAGTTGATCCAGCGTTACTTCTTGGTTATCCTTATTTTTGTGGTTTATAATGAACTCTTGAATTCTTGTTTCATTTACGTTTTCCTCTTTCTGGCTTGGATTGTATATAAAATTATGCTCGTCACATCTCTAGATATGATGACATCATCTGTTTCAGGAACCCATAGACGGTATTCATTTTTACCATATCCAACCATTATACACTTTTCTGCTCTTGGATTCAGTTTATCTTGTGTTTTAGGCAATATATAACCCCATGCCTTTGCTCCAAAAACTTTCAAGTTTTTCAGATCTATTTTGCCATGAAATATTTCAGCCGGTATTTTACCATTCAAAGCTTTTGTTGGAGATCTGTTTAACTGGTATGCTGCACACCTTATTGCTTCGCCCCAATGGTGTTTTGGCAACTTGGTTTCTTCTAATAATGTCCTAACCTTACTTCAAAGAGTGAAATTAATCCTTTCACTTACCTCATTTTGTTGTGGCGTATAGGGTTGTGTATGCTCTACTGCTATACCTCTTGTTTTGCAAAAATCTAGCAGCTTGTTTAATTTGAATTCTCCTCCACGATCTGACCTAATTTTTGCACATTTCTATCTTTGTGCGCTTAGCATTCTTATATAATCCTTCAGGTTTTCGCTTGCCTGACCCTTTGTTTCCAGGAGATAAACCGTGGTGAAATACGAGAAGTCATCGATAATCGTCTGATAATAAACTTCTCCATTTAAGGTCGGTGTGCTTACTGGACCTCCAATGTCTAATGTGTGCAATAATTCTCCTATTCTTTTTGACCTAGGTCGAGGAACCTGTTTGAACGGAATTCTTTTGGCCTTCCCTTTGCGACATGGACTGCAAACTTCTGCGGATGTTGGTAGACCTAATCGCCTTAAACCTGCGTGGTTCAGATGTCCTAACCTTTGATGCCACAAATTTGGCTCTTTGCCTTGTACCGCTGCATTGCAATGTGACCTGGAAATATTAAAACTAACAATATAAAGATTTCCTTGATCTTGGCAATCTAGAACAAAATTTTTATTTTTGTTATCGATGTAGGATCTTTTTGCTGAGAATGTCATGGAGTTACCCGTTGCTGTCAGCTTCTTTACTGATAGTAGATTGAATGTTAGTTTTTCGACTATCAGTACTGTTATATTAATGTGTTTTTTGGTTTTGGGATCATACAGGCTGAGACTCCTATTTTCATATGCAAACATTAACTTCCCGTTTGCTACTTTTATGATCCTTTTCTGTTCTAATTTCTTAATGTTTACTATATTGTGCTTTTCCTTACCAGATACTAAGTGGTCAGTAGCGCTACTATCTAAAATAAAGTTTATTTTTTCGTTACCTTCATCTGCTGTACAGAGAACTGTATTATCGACTGCCACAAAGATTATACTTTCTTCATTACAGGCAGCTGCATTACTTATATACATCTGCTGTATGAGCTTGCCGCTAAGAGCCGCGACCTCTGCCACCTCTGTCGTGTCTTCCACCACGCTGATATCTGCCTCTGCTTCTTCCTCGATATGTTGTTTCACATCTTTCACTTCATTTATTTCTCCCTTTTAATCTGGGACAGTCGTACTTGTAATGGCGAGGGTCTCCACATTCTTAACACTTATTAACATGGAACATGTTTATAGGGAGGGGGTACTTCGGAACTGGAACATTAACGTGGTGGGGGTTAAATATGTCCCATTTAAGGGGGGGGGGTCAAATGGGACTTGGAATAATTTCAATTTTGGGACCTAGAATAATACGCGTTTAGGAAATCATAATAGTTTGGATTTAGAAATCTTAAAATTTAGTAAAGGTGATAATTACAAATTATAAAAATAGGAAATTGAATTTTTTTTTGTGTGTCTATGCTGTAAGATTACAGATGTAAGTATATATGTTCCATGCATTTTGGTTGTGTTTACACAAACCGGTTTTTTCTATTGTTGCTGAAAAAGAGCTTTTTTTTGTATTTTCCAATTTTCGCTCTTTGCTATTTTCCAGCCGTTTTAGTTCGGCATCTAGCAGACGTCCCTTTACGAAACTAAACGTTAGCTTGTCGTCGCTTAAAGTTTCAATTGCCGTTATTATACCGTCATATGACTCAGGCATCGATAGTAAGAGAAAACATATCTTGTTAGAGTCCTCTAGTTTTGAGTTTTGTAGGGACTCTAGTTCCCTTAGCAGCACTTCTACTTTTACAAAATGCTCTTGTAAACTTCCGCCATCTTTAAATTTCATTTTTAAGAGCTTTTTCATTACGTACATTTTCGAAAGTGCGCTCTTTCTTTCAAATACTGACTTTAGAGCCTCCATCATTTCCTTTGCCGTTCTTGATTCCCTTAGATAGTCAATGTGCTTATCTGTCACACATTGCACGATGACGCATCTGGCACTGGCGTCTTTGCCCTTGAAGGCCGATAGGGCGTCCCCCCCCTTTAACGCACCGATTTCCGCTTGAGGCTTATTGATTGCCTCGATCGATCCCACCTTTTCTAAATACAATTGTATTCTAAATAACCACGCTGAGTAGTTTACACCTGTTAGCACGGGTACGCTTAATAGTGAAGTAGATTCAATTTTGCCTTCCATTTTTTTTTGAATTTTTAACTTTTGACTTCACTTAAACTACACATTAACACTTTATCACCAATTATTTTTTTTAGTAAAAAATTTTTAAATTTATTTTAAAATTTTGTTAAAATATTATAAACAATGCGTGAATTTAAGCCAATAACCTGTCAGAATGTTAATAATAATTGTTAACTAAATAAAGTGAGACAGAGATACATTGTATTATGTAATGTTTATTGTAACGGTACAAAAGGATTGTCGGAGGGTTAGAAGGAACTAAAAGGGATTGCGTGGGAGAAAGTAGAGATAGCATAATTAATGATTCGTATAATAAGTGTAGAGACATCTACGATTATATAAAAGAAACATTAGCATTTGAATATCTATACATAGTGTTATGTATATATATTGTATAATTCTGACAATAATAACTTAAAAATTCTTAAAAAACTTAAAAATTCTTAATACAGCTGCTAAAAATTTAAAATTAAAGATCAATAAAGTATTATTTTTTGATAGATAGATATTCTTTTATTTGCAAATAAATACAAAAAGTGTACATTTGATAACAAGTATATAAAATATATAAAAATACAATGTATATTAATCAGGTATAAATATTATATATATAATAAAGTACAAAATTTGGTATAATATTTTTGTTTCTAATAATAGTAATAATACTGAAAAATAAGAGGAATTTACATATAATACAGATAGTATATATAGTTACTTTGTAGAATTTTTATAATAGGGTAATAAATTAGTAATTTGTTAAAATAATATAGATAATAAAATAAAAATAAGTATAATGTGTACATATGGTGGTCCATATTAGACCAGTGTATAAACACGTATTGCACGTTCAATCAATATAAGAAGGCAAGTATAAATAGTATAAAATATATATATCTAAGCGGTATAACCATAAAAGTATAAAAGTATGATAAACTATGAATCTACCACAGTTTTTGCGTCACCAATAAGAAGATGTTTGAATAGTGCTTTTTTAAAGCGACTCAGAGAGGGTAAATTGCGGGTTGTGATGGGTAGTGAGTTCCAGTATTTTACTTCCAAAACCTGAAAGGAATTGGCTCCTCTACCTCTTACAATAGTGGGTGGGGACAGTTCTTTATTTTTAGATGCCCCTCTTGCTGTCTCTTTAGGGCAATGTCTAATGAATAAGTGCGTCAAGTAGTTTGGTTGATGTAAATGTAGTATTTTGTAAATGATTATGTTAATGAAGTATAGTCTACGTGTGTCTGTCATGAGCCAGTCCATTTTGCGCCTAAAAGGTGAGATATGGTCAAGCTTTCGTATACCAAAAATATATCTAATGCCCTTGTTGCTCAATCTCTGAATTCTATCTTTTAAGGATGATTTAGCATCTAGTAAAACAGTGCTGCAATAATCCAAATGAGGAGTAATCAATGTTTTTTCAAATTTTCCTAATTTTACTTTAATTTTTTAAATAATCTTAGTCTTACTTTTCTAGTCATAATAGTTATTTTGATTAATAAATAATAAATTTTTTTAGTATATATAAGCGTTTACCTATTGATTACAATTGCTGGTTACATACTACAATATTTTATATTATATATGTTATTTTTGACTAAAAATATGGTTTATTTTTACTTTTCATAATGTATATCTATAATTAATTACCGTTAATTACTTTAAAACCTGGCTCACAAATAGATAATGTTTTATCTCCGTGGCTACATACTTAAATGTATAAGCCTTTGGCTTACCGATAAATTTAAATAAAATAAAAATAAATAAAAAATAACGATATTACGTTAAAGTAAAAAAGATCCTAAAATAATATAATCGTTATTATAACATTACCTAATAAGCGTAGCAATTACTTATGAATGTGAACTTTGGAATATTTTTATGCTATGTGTAAAGATTTTAAGGGAATTTTATTTTATTTAGCTTTTTATTTAATTTTAGTTATACCACACTTCCATTCTACTTTGTAAGCACAATTGTTTTTTAAGACAAACTTTTATTTAGTAAATAACATAGTATATTCTATTTTGTATTCAAAAGCTTATTTCATGGGTAGAACTATTTGTCGTTTTTGTTTGATTTCCCTTATTGATTCTTTCATTAGACTGTGCGAAGTACACTCTATACCCGCGACAAAATGTTGCTTTTGTTTGTGCTCGATAAGATTGACAGTAATATCCATTAAATTTATATGAAAGTTAATACCGAGTCAACAATGAACTGATTAAAAATTATGAAATATTGGGAAAAATCGGACATATACTGCAGAAATTAAGGCCGATTTACCAAAATAAGCAGCGTTAAAAACACAAAATTACAAATATGAGATATAGAATAAGATAAGATAAGATATAATTTGATATAATAAGATAATAAGATAATAAGATAATATAATAAGATCTGTCCTACGTATAAAACCATTAATTTCTTTAAATAACATATATTAATCTTTGATTTTATTTTATTTAACATCGTGCGTAAAGTTGAATTTTAGTTACATTCGGGTCAACTTTCTTGCACTTTTTAAATAAAATTTTAAAATTCATAATATACAAATGTATATTTCATATTTTTAATTGTAATTTTTAATTTTCTTTCTTAACGTCATACTAAAGTCAAATACGTCGGTAAAATTTTTAAAAATGTACTTTTACTTTTCTACGCTTTAGAAAATAAAAAAAAATTATTTCAGGCTTTAAAGTATAATTTTTGCAAGGGAATGAATCAATATGAAGTTACAAATGTTATTAGGAACGAAATAACTACATTTTATAAATTTAAAACTCAGTCGGTAATCCTATGTTAAAAACATAGAGGTTAAGGATGATCTTAATCAGGATAATTTGAAATACATTTAAGTTCATACATAAAACAAATCCGGCCCAGAATAAAATACCTAATGTAAAAGGTGATTACCGAGGATAAAAATGGACACTTTTAGTAAAAAATGAGTTCCACATGATAAAATAAATACCAACAGATAGAATTATTTATCAAGGGATCCATTGGGCCCGATATAAAAAAAATAAGATCTTGCTGTACAAATCGATTCCCAGGTTTATAAATGGACTATAAGGGTAAACAATAGGTTCCGCAGCATAAAATAAATAACTACTGATAAAGTCGTACATTCTGAGTCCTATTGAGCCCAATCGGGAAAAAATAAAATCCTTATGTATAAATTGATCTTTAGGGAAATGAAAATGAATTATAGTGGTAAAAATGAGTCCAGCCAGATACAATGTATACCAACGGATAAAATTAGTTATCTAAGGGCCTATCGGGACCAATTGGAAAAAAATAAAATCCTGATACTTACATCGATCCCCAGGGATGAAAATGGACTGTAGGGGTAAAAAATGGGTGCAGCAGGATAAAATCGGCCATCCATTGGGTTATTGGGCCCAATCAGAATAAAATTAAATCCTGATCTTTACATCGATTCTCAGGTATGAAAATGGACTGTAAAGGTAAAAAATGGGTGAGCAGGATACAATGAATACCAACGGATAAAAACGGTAATCCTGGGGCATATTGAGCCCAATCGGGAAGAAATGAAATCCCCCACAAATTGATAAGTAAAAATGGATCTTGCATGATAGAATAAATAACATCAAATGTACTCAGTAGAAAAACATAATATCTGTTTCTCAAATATTTATGTGTACTTTTTAAGTATATATTGATGTCTGAAGAGGTTGTTGGTATACCAACGAAAACTGACAACTAAATGAAAATATGTTATTCTAAATATCTTAAAAAATATGTGTATCTAAATCTAATGGTCAATAATCTCAAATCATTTAACATCTGGTAAAATTAGCCAACATGAGATCTATTTGGCCCAATCCGGATAAAGTAAAATCCTGTTGTCAAAGTTAATGTTTATTGGAAAAAATGATTGACAGGGGATTAAAAAGGTGATAAGTATGATAATACCACCAAATAAAATCATCCACAGAGTTATCTATTGGATCCAATCGGGCTAAAAGAAAATCAACGTACAAAAATACATTTTCAGGCGTAAAAATAGATTTCAGGCCTAAAAATAGAAAATAGACTTACTGGGCTACAGTAAAATCTTCTTTCAAAAGTTTATTTTAAGGTGCTTAATTTTATTTTTTGTGTATTAATAAATCATAAATAGTAAAACTAACGACATCTAGTTAAATCTGCCTTAAATCGTAAAATAGCTTTTAAACTAAAATAAAACTTTGATTCTAATGGCCTTTCTAAATATTTTTATGTTTATGTTTATTTTATTTATCGCCCAAATATTTTTCAAATTATATATATATTAGTTGTTTATTTATTGACCTGTACTGGGCATAACTGTTAAATGAATCATATTAATTAAATTGCCCTATCTTGATATGTGTATGTATATATTACATCCCTTTTTTTATTAAGACATATCAAGTGGCAACATTTTATAATTTTTTAAATTCATTTAAAAATTATTTAAAATTACGCAGTTGTTAATACAGGTACAGAAGGTACCTGCAGCGTTTCGATCGACACCAACACATAGATCTCCTCAGTATGGCTGTGTGTGTTGGTGTGTGCCATCTAAACGCTGCAGGTACCTTCTGTACCTGTATTAACAACCGCGTAATTTTAAATAATTTTTAAATGAATTTAAAAAATTATAAAATGTTGCCACTTGATATGTCTTAATAAAAAAAGGGATGTAATATATACATACAAGATAGGGCAATTTAATTAATATGATTCATTTAACAGTTATGCCCAGTACAGGTCAATAAATAAACAACTAATATATATATAATTTTAAAAATATTTGGGCGATAAATAAAATAAACATAAACATAAAAATATTTAGAAAGGCCGAAGACCCGCAACCGGCCATACCATCATGTATTCTTGTATACTGATCGAATGTTTATAGTATCTCGCAATTGATAAAATAGACGTTCGGTTACTATATAAGAAAAATAAAGACGAGATATTCTAGCGTCTATGGCACACACCAACACACACAGCCATACTGAGGAGATCTATGTGTTGGTGTCGATCGAAACGCTGCAGGTACCTTCTGTACCTGTATTAACAACCGCGTAATTTTAAATAATTTTTAAATGAATTTAAAAAATTATAAAATGTTGCCACTTGATATGTCTTAATAAAAAAAGGGATGTAATATATACATATCAAGATAGGGCAATTTGATTCTAATGTTGGTATTAGATTATAAAAATTTAGTTTATTTGTTTGAAAGTAGATTACGTTTCATAAAAATATGAATAGCTACAGTAGCAATTATATTCTAAATTCTGTTAGATATTTTTTAACTTTTAATTCATTTTCATCCCTAGAGATCGATCTATTCATCAGGATTTCATTTTTTCCTGATTATGCCCAGTAGGCCCCAGGATAAACGATTTTATCAGTTGTTATTTGCTTTATATACTGTTAAAGCAATTATGTACCTTTTTAGTCCATTTTTTCCCATTCCGTACGTGCTAATTAGTGTTATAATTAAAAAAAAAAAAAAATTTCAATATAAAGTGCCTGCATCCAGTGAGATATGAGCCAAAAGTAATTTAAGATATTTCTAAATTAAAAACGAAATTCAACATAATATATTCGTAGTTCTTAGCTATTTTTAGCCAAGTCTGAGGTCGATGTCTTGAATTTAAAAAATACCGATTGTACTGTCTTTGATACGCAAAAATATGGTTAATGGACAATTTTTAAAGCTCTGTAGGTGACTTGGTCGTGATTTGGCAGCTGTTATTCCAATTTTGATTTTTTTTGCATTGTCAGCCACCTGTTTGCTATTTATTTTCTGAATGCCTATATAAAGGTGGTTTGTAAAATTTCCCGCAAAATCCGAATCTGACCATATTTTTTTGGAAAAATTTCAGGAAAAGTCGGAAAATTGGAGAAACTAAAGAAATCTTTCAAATACAAATTTCTCAAAAAGCGTCACTTTTTTTAAATGTATTTTCCCATACTTTTCATGGTGGTTAACTTCTTTTTTGTTTCATTTCCCTTTTAAATACTTAAAAACCCATTTTAAGCTTAAAAAATAGAATTTGAAATTTTGCATTTTCTGAATTTTCCAATTTTCTCGGTTTTCTTCACTGAGAAGGAAATATCTGACTTGATTTTTAGATTTCTCGGAAAATTTTATCTTGAAAACCCGTCTAGGTAAAATTTAAGCAGCCTCTATGACTCTGTAAAAAAATGAAAAACAAAGTAAAATGCTAAAATCAAATGAATAAATAGGATAAAAAAATAGTATAATTTTTTTGAGAGTTACTCTTTATTTCATTTTTGATCAGGAAAAGCTAGAAAATCAGATTCAGAAAAAGCAAAATTTTTAAAATATCAATTTGAATATTGTCATCGCCCATGATTTATTGACCAATACTGGGCATAAATGAAACAAATTAGTTGTTTGTCATAAAAAAGATGTTATTATTAGACGTTTCGCCTATTTAGTTTATAGGCCTTATCAATAATGTCTATATAACATGAAATGTGTTGTCATCAATAATAATTATTATTAATTGGAATATTGTTCCTAGTAATGTTATAATTGTGAAGGACATCTTAATAGCTAATAAATATCCCATGCATTTTGTCAATAAATTCATTAATAAGAGGTGGAATCTATTAAAGAATTGCAATTATAACATTACTAGGAACAATATTCCAATTAATAATAATTACAGAGACAAAATACTCATCAAAATCCCATTTAGATTTGGATTATATCAAAAAATTAAAGAAATTATTGATGACAACACATTTCATGTTATTCCGCAACTCAACAAGGACATGACAAAAATCATCAGAAAAGGCAAGATTGACAGCATACAAAACAAAACTGGTATTGTATACAAACTAACTTGCAACGACTGTGACAGCATATATATAGGTGAATCCAAAAGATCTCTTTATATGAGACTCGACGAACACCAGAGAGTTAAAACATCAGTTATTGCAACTCATTGCAACCTAAATAGACATACTTTTAATTTTGATAAACCACAGGTGCTCGATGAAGAAGCTACATGGGGTAAACGTAAAGTATCAGAAAGTCTACACATCCAACTTGCCCACCCTACAATAAATAAAAAAGAAGATACTGATAACCTAAACCCATCTTACATCCATACCATCAATACCCTCAATCAACAACTCCCTCTACAATAGTTTCAACAAATTTAACTCAAAAATCATCATTTAAAGTTTCAATATCGTACTTTTTCAATACACTTTCTTGGCACCATTAACTCTAGTTATTTTCATGTTTTTTGTTATGTGTTAAATTATTGTTAAAAACATTTTTTTAAAACTTTTTATTTAAATTTTTAATAATAAGAATGACTTCTCATTTTATTATCATGTTTATATAAAATTATTATAGGTATTTTTTCATTTTTTATTTTTATGTATCAAATGTATTGATTAATTTTTTTGTATATTTTTTTAGACATTATTGATAAGGCCTATAAACTAAATAGGCGAAACGTCTAATAATAACATTTTTTTTATGACAAACAACTAATTTGTTTCATTTATGCCCAGTATTGGTCAATAAAAACTCAATCCTTTTACAAAATTTTTAAATTCCATTTTTTTAGCTTAAAATGAGTTTTTAAGTACTTAAAAGGCAAATGGGACAAAAAAGGAGTTTACTACCATGAAAAGTATGGGAGAAAAAATTTAAAAAACAAAAAAGAAAAAAAAAGAAAAATCTTGATGCACGAGTTTAACGCCCATATAATGCGGGATTATAACTTTATATATTCCCGCGCAATAGAAATTAATAAAATCAAGAGACGGCACCAGCGACTTGCAACAGCGGTCACTCTCTCTCTCCCAAGTATTATCCTTATTATTATTCGCTGGCTAGGCGTTAAAAGTAACACGAGTATTTCTTTACGCTTCAAAAAATAGTTCTTTTTTTCATTAATCTTTTTAAATAAATTAAGTTCTTTTTATTTACAAGTAGAGAATAATAAGTGAATATTCATAATTAGACATATTTATGAAAATTTATATTCAATATTAAAAATTATTAATAGAAAAGTGAGCACATGTTTACTATATGAATATATTCAAGCTCCGAAAGAATTTTTTATAATCTAATAAGATTTTTGTTTATTAAAGTATCGATAGAATTTTAGATACCTAAAGTTACAAAGTCATTTCTAAGAGTATACCACGTTTTTTATTTATTTATATTATTTTCTACATAAAAGCGTGTATGATTCATGTGTGTTAAATGTATAATATTCGATAGCGTGTGCGTGGTTGTTGTCGATTATTTTAAAGGTGTTTTTCTATAATTTTCTTATAATTATTTTATTCACTGGTTTGAGATTATGCTAATAAATAAATCTTTGACTTAATTGAAGATAGGCGTGCCACGTGCTATCTTTAAGAGCTCAAAATTATTTCAAGGCCATCAGCCATACTTTATTTTCAATATCGCGTGCTGCAGCCCCGCAAATTCTTTTGTATATTTTTATAATGTATTTTTCCTCCTTCATGGGTCATTCCATGACTTAATAAATAATAATTCTTTATTATTTAAATAAATTATATGTTTTATGAATCATTTTTTTAAGGTTACCTAACCTCAAGTCCCGTGTCTTTACCCCGTTTTAGGTAAAAAATAGCAGCAGATAATGAAAAGGTATTAGTTTTTTAATTTAATTAATATTAAACCTTTTTTCATTACACCCAAGAGGGCAAAAAATAATTCTAAATGTATGAACCGAAGTGTATTCAGAATATTTCTGAATTAAAAACTAATTTTACCCAGAAGTAAAAATATATAATATCAGTTATATAATACTATATTTTAAAAAAATTAATTAAAAACAACAAATATCATACGTCAAATGTATTAATTAATGAAATTTTAAATAATTTAATAATTATATTTGCAAGTGATCAAATATTTTAACAAATCAAATAGGTTTTAAAAAAATTTTTCATTCTTGCCCAATGAGAAAAATGTCCTCATATAGTATTCATTGAGAGCTCAGAGGAGTTCCCAGCGTCGTCTCAATTTAATTAGAAAGTACTCGTTTGGTACTTTCAAGAAGTTCATTTTATTTCAGTCAATATAAAGATTTTGCGAATTCATTAAGACTTCCTAAACTATACTTTTTTTTAGCTTTATGAACTTTAAAATTTTGTACAAAATTATAATTATTAAATTATTTTTTTCATTTTATTATATTTTATTAAAAAGGAAAAATTAAACTAGATAAGGTATGAGGTATAAAGCATAAGGTATAAAGCAAGAATAAATGAAAGAAATTGTTAATAAAATTTACTATCGACCCTTTATTTATAGTTTAGTTTTTTTAACAATAAGCAAATATTTTAAAATACATATATTAAAATATAAATAATAAGGATGCAATAATTTTATAATGCAAAACGAATATCATTATAATTATTTAGTTAAAATATTATTTTTCAAACTAACACTTAATTTATATATTTAGATATATCTTTAAATAACTCGCCATGCGTTCGAACGATTAGAACCCCTATTTTCTATCAATATTTTATTTCTTAATTTCTTTTTTAATATAAGACCCCGAGCTTTGCTTTTTTTCCACTCGTACTCAAAAATTTTTAATATTGATTTTCAAAAAAATTTTGCAATAACTTTTTCAATTTCACTTAAAAATATTAAATCTTTGTGGAGCTCTTTTAAACGCCTTTATTCACTTGGCGTTCCTTCCCCCTTCAACTAACATATACATATATACAAAATAACAAGATTTATTTTGCGCAACTTTTCACGCCACTGTTCATATTTTGGTCGCTAGATTTTATGATCAAATAATGATTAAATAAGAATTAAATTGAAAACTCTTTGCTAGTTCATTCTCAATATATGAGTTCATTTTTCTTACTGGGTGCAAAAGTAATTATCAACTATATAAAAAAAAAAAAAAAAAAAAAAATACAATGTATTATTATGCTTTGCACGGTCTATCATTGTTAGCAATGATCTAGCATAACTAAGTATAACTAGTTATTAATTATTAACAAAAGTGTCAACGTAGAGAATGATTTTTTAAAGTTTTTTTTACATTTAATTCTATTATGATTCAGTATGTTAAGCCAAATAAAAACTTATTACATTAAGAACTTGGTTCCTGAATACAGGGAGTTTCATAATTCAATTTTATTCAGATTTTGTGTAATAGAAACTTATTCAATCAATTCTCAACTGACTTTCCATCATCTCAAAATATTAACATTTGATAAACTCCTAGACTTATAACATATGTACTAATGTTGAAAATGGCTAAACCCTAATCTTTGGTATTTATTTATTCTAAAAATATCGAATGATTTTCTAATAAATAATTTTTCTTATTTTTAATGTTCTTCAAACGTGCAAGAAATAATGATTTTACATATGCGGCCCCGAATACCTGATTGCGGTGTGTGCAAGATATAAATAAATCCATTTAATTTCTCTACGATTATTTTCATATATTATTTTTATATTTACTGTATAGATCTTCTTAGTAGTTGTAATAAATTATTTTCGGGTGCAGTACTCATTTGCTATTGAATTGTCATAAGTGAAATTCTAACACGGAGCCAAATAATTAGATTAATTTCCATAGTCGTATTATCTTGCTTTCCTTTCACATAAAGAGAGAGCCTTATTCAAAAAATCCCTTGCATTTTAATATTTTTAACATTTTGTTTAATGATGTTAGTCGTGATCGAAATAATGATGCCTACCACTCGGACCTGAATACATGATTATAGTCAGATATATTATTAAGATATATTCAAATCCCTTGGAGTCCTTAGCTTTTCTCGAGACGCCAAGTGGGATGACTTTTTACTGATTGACGTCGAATTGACTGCGAGGGGTGCGTCATTTCTCTGCGCAGACTGAGATTGGAGACTGATAAGTCTTTTGATCAATAAGAGATGAATTCAGTTGCCAATTCCGATTGAGTGAAAACCTCGTTGGTTGGTACCTGTCCCAAGAACTCTGAGGGGGACCAAAAATTTTGCATGGAGATGGATTTAACATCTAACTCCGGCCTGGTAGGAGCAGATGGTGTTCCCCAAGATGATCACAGCGATTATGTGCTTGATATACCAAACAATGGTGTGGGCAAAAATAGCGATACAACAGAAGCTACTGTAAATGTTGTTAACATACCATCTGGAATGAACAGTAAAATGAGCAGACCATATTAAAAATATGCAGGCCATAACTGACGATAGGAAGAACGAGACACACGATGGGCACACATTCTTTGGATGTGATTCATACGCCTTGTAGATTTTATTTTAATAAGAATGTTTAATAATTAAGTTTTTAAAC
Source organism: Anagrus nilaparvatae (assembly GCA_022575985.1). NCBI lineage: Eukaryota > Metazoa > Arthropoda > Insecta > Hymenoptera > Mymaridae > Anagrus > Anagrus nilaparvatae. The sequence goes on along the minus strand of JAKSXM010000237.1, from coordinate 4,265,856 downwards.
AATGCTATTACATAGATTGTATATGAAATATTCTTTGCAATTCTAATTTTCTCAACACTTTTTTTAGTGATGTCAAACTAGTTACAGCTAATGATGTTGGCAACTCAGACCTGGATAATTAAGTACATTACTAAAATAATTACTTTATTTTCCTACACAGTACTTGTTTTTCATTGATTTTTTATTAATATACACAATATAATAAGCGCCACAACAGTAAACCTAAATACACTGCGCTTAAGAATTATTTTTTCCATTCATTTTCTAAGACAATCCTACAAAATTATTGTAATTTTTATGCTTAATTAAAATTAAAATTTTTTAACATTAACAGGCTAAAGAAATTAGCCTTATAGAGTACGATTTTTGTAAATATTCATAAACATTAATATTCATACATCTTAATAAAATTTATCCCAAATATTGTAGAAGCCGTAGAGAGGAGTGTTACGATCGATATAAAATTTAAAAAGACAAGTTCAATAAAAAAATCACAGACGAAAAAATGAAATTTTATTCTGAAAAGTTAAACACAAACTGTTCCTCAGTTACCCTTCGGAAAGAAATAAACCATTTGGCTCTTACTTTTTTTTTTATGGGCCCCTTCACAGAAGGGGCCTTTTTCGTAGGACGAGGGGAATGATTTGACGCATGCCATGCACCGCGTACTGTATGGTTATGTGGGACTCAACCTCAAATTTAGGGTAATACCCACTAAACTCCCCACCTTCCTGCATTTATGACAACATCATAGAATCCGGACCGGGACTCCCTGTTTAGGTATTACTTCGGTCCCGAAAAAATGCAGCCAAGGTATTTCTTCGCCATACCCTGTCAACAAAGGAGGAGAGTTTTCTACGAGAGGAAACCTTCCTCCCTTTTTTTAATTAGTGTCGCGCGTACGTACTCTGCCACACTGTACCAGTTCACGGTACTGCGCAGCATTTGGCTCTTACTAAATATACTATTAAAGAAAAACCAATTTTCACTCCCTATGAATTTAATAACTACTTCTTAACTACTCAAAATGCTTATCCTTCTGCTTCTCTCACTCATAATTCAATTAGTCCAATAAGGTCAAATAATTTCAAATTTAAACGCATAAAAATGAAAGATTTAGATTGGGCTTTTAAACAGTTCTCAACTAAATCTGTAGCTCCAGATGGTATTTCCTTAAAGGTTTAAACTTTGTTTTCCCGCTCTTTTAAGGGTTTTTCTAGCCCTTTTCAACAAATCAATTATATTGAACAAGTTTCCTAAAACCTGGAAATACGGAAATATTCTTCCCACAGCTAAAGTTCCAAATCCTAGTTTTCTTGGTGATTATAGACCTGTATCACTGCTTTGTATAATATCCAAAATTTTTGAAAAAATTCTGCATAAATAAATTTTCGATTATTTAAATCAACATAATCTGTTAGATAACTTTCAATCGGGATTTTAGAAATTTAATAGTACTCAGACCACTTTAACAAACCTTACTGATGACATTTGTTGCGGCCATCACTTGGATCTAATAACTATTTTGTTTTATAAACTGTTATGATTGATTTGTCAAAAGCCTTTGATAGGGTCTCTCATGAAATCCTCTTAAAGAAGCTTTCAGTTTTTGGTTTCTCTGATAGTGTTATAGGTTGGTTCTCTGAGTATCTCTCTGATAGAACTCAATCAGTGATTTATGATGATAAGGCCTCTTCCATTAAAAAAATTATAAGTGGAGTTCCACAGTGTTTGGTGTTGGGCCCACTCCTTTTCCTTATATATTTAAATGACTTAGGTACTAAAATTGTGTATTCCAAAAGGCTTCTTTATGCCGATGATCTACAAATTTATATTGGGCTGACTGTATAAGGTATGATGAGGGGTGAGTTTCGTCGGCGAACGTTGGACAAGGCTTTCTTTGCAGAGTGCCTTGCCATCATGGAGTTCGACGCTGTTTATAACACCGGGTTCTGCTCGTGCATAACGCATTCGCACCTCTCTGCCATATGCAGAAAAAAAAAATTATACTTATTGCTTTTTTTTTATTTATATATTTAAAACCAAATTTTATTTACGTTAGAAATTAAATTTAAAAAAAATTCTTGTATTTAATGAATTTGTTTGCAAACATATTATTTATAATGAAAACATTGCCAAATCATTTTTTCGTGTATTATAAAAACTTAAAACTAGTCTTCTAATTTTCAAATTACAAGCAAAATTTTACATAAAGCTAAAATTATTGTTATAAAAAAAAAAATTATTTGTAAAATATTTTCTTGGAAATTAAGTAATATTCTACAACCTGCGACACGAAATCAGTTTCCACGCATTCACCTTTAATAAAAAAGAATTTTTACATACTAATTGATCAATCCCGCTTATACACTACTCAGAATATTCGCATTCAGCTCCTTGAATTAATATTTTTTTTATTCTCAAATTAAATTTAAAAATTGGTTCCTCATGATGGGTCAAATTTTGATTTTTTTTGCATTTAAGCACGTTTTGGGACCTCAGGAAGCTAAAAAACCGGTTTTTAAAAAAGTATGTATGCGTGTGTGCGTGTGTGTGTATGCATGTAATCTGTGATATTTCACAAACATTATGAAACTAAAACCTAATTTTTTTTTCAAAAATTTTTTTATCAAAAAATCTCGAAGTACTTTTTTTTTTTTTTTAATTTGGATGTAAAACCTTATTTATTTCCATGAAAGTACTTTTATTCGAAAGTATGATTTTTACTTGATATCTCGAATCTAATAATTAATTTTTTGAAAATTTTTTTCCCAAAATTTTCGTCACAAAAAAATACAAAAAGCACCAAATATTTTTTTTTTTTTTGATGTAGTACCTAATTTATTTCGATGATAGTACTAGTTTAAGAAAGTTCGTTTATAGTAATTTTCTGGATCTAATAACGAATTTTTTCAAAATTTTTTCTCAAAATTAAATCATTTCTTAACGCATTTTCGCGATTCAAACTTCATTTAAATCAGGTTAGAATCCGATAAAGTGTAAAAAATTGCATTAATTTCTAAATTTGCAAAAATTAAAAAAAAATTAAATTATAAAAAAGGCAAAAGAAATTTCTTTGACGCCCTGCGGAGAGTCCAGGAGAAGACGAAAAAAAAAGTCTTTTTTATCTTTAAATTTTTTTTATCTTTTAGTTTTATTATGTTTATTTATAATAGTCCAGTTTATTAAAAATAGTTTATTATCATAAGTGACTATTATTCAGTTGATAAATAATCCATTCAAGTATCGATAAATCACCATAAAATCAGTCTCAGTTTATAATATTGAAAATATACGGGAATAAATTTATAGGCTATTTTGAGTCAAATAGCTCGCTTCGAAGCCTAAACTATTGTATTTCCAGAAAATAAATAAGGAACCTTGTCAATATTAAATAAATGAAAAAGTGCACTAATATCATTGTTATTTTATAACTTTATAAATTAAATAAGTGAGAGAGTGTTGACGCGTAAATGTGGAAAATCCTTTATATATGTGCGCATGTAACGAGAATATTCGTGGTATTTTAAGGTTCACATTTTCCATAATTTTCATAATTTTCATTTATCATTTTTTATTTCACCTTTTATATACGCGAGTATACTCGACACCCGCGTACACCCACACGCGTTTATAAAAGATGGCGTCCATCAATAAATTTAATCAAGACCCACGAGGCCGCAAAATTATTTCTTTCATTTTATTTAATGGCCAAATTTAGTTTTAAGTCTTTGTAAATAATTATAAACTCTTAATTATCTTTCATTAAATTCATTTATTATTTTCATTAACCGAAAGGCTTATTAATGACTTAGTTTCCTTCCCTCCCTCCTTTTTCAGAAATATACGAACATAAAATTTTGTAGCCGGCATAGCGGAGCGCCAGGTAAATCACATATAAGTAAGTAATAAAATAAGTAATAAAATAATTACTTTGGTTTGTATTTTTGGTAAAAGCTTATTAAAATTTTCATATTTTGAGTATATAATAATGAAAACATGTAAATTAATCACGCAATATAAATTTTCTTTAAATTTAGTTTATCAGTTAAATTATATAAGAGAAAACCATATAAATGTCAGGCTAGTTAGATTTTATTTTAACGTCATTTAGAGTCTTTTGTATTAATTAATAGCAAATACCCTCATTACATTACAATAAAGTTTGTAAAAATAAAGACAATGTTTTTTCTGAAATTTAACCTTGTGCGACTTTTAAATCTCAAAACTTTCTCTACATATATTCTCAAATATCATCCTTATTTTTTCGCATTACTATGAAATAAACCTTCTATAAGCTCCCTCATTAAAACCATGCTAAGATAAAAAATACATATTAAAAAAAAATTTTTTATTTTTTTTAACGAACATAAAATTTTTATACTTACATTTTTTTTACATTTGTTTCGCAATTAAATTAGTAAATGGATTGTAGTTTACAATTTTTTCATGTCTAAATAGGCAAGATGCAGTGACTTTTTGATCCAGTGGTAGAGAGAAATTAAATTCGAGTCTGATGTCTACAAATGTGAGACAATTTAATCGTCGGGTTGCAATTCGAACAGTCAAAAACTATTAATGGTGCTATATCTTTATACTCGTTCATAGATATTATTTTTCCCAGATTCTCCGTTATATGTGCTCTTGAACGAGCTATATAAATTGTATGATGTTGAAAATTTATTTTTTTGGAAATCTAGATCTAGGCTCTCGGCTGGATATCTTTGACTGTTTAAGTACAAGCGAGAATTCTTTAAAAAACAATGGCTGAACAAGTTCATGTCTTTAGTTTTATTTTCTATTCGATTTTGCTGAAAACCAACGAGTGAGCGTTCGACTAGTGATATATTTTTAACCTGCCAATTTTTAGGGAATTCTAATAATCCCATGCTCTGAAAAAGAGTTGAATCAGCTTGCCTTTTTACAAGATATTTTATAATTTTGATTTGTAGACAACTTTTCGACATGAAGCATTTTCTAATCCATTTATGGCAGTACATTCCGTTCCCCCCACCGCTGGAATGTGATAAAAATAGTTTCTATCAATTTGTCTTCTTATAAAAACAAATTCCATACGTGTATATATCATACTTTTCGTATAATCTTAAAAAAAAGCCCATAATATGTCGAAGAGAAATAAAATAGCTAAAAAACCATCTTTTTTCATCTCTGGTTTTATGGATTCAGTAATGCAATTGAAGTCTCTTCTATCAGGTTCCAAAGTTTAGAATTCTGATCGCAAAGGTGCACATCAACGTTATCGAGGGTTTTAGCTGTCACTGGCAAATAAATTACTTCAGCTGGGTTTTCCACCATTTTGAATCCGGGTGGCACATCTGGAAAAAATTCGTACAACGTGTGTATCGGTTTCCCATTAGAAAATGAGACAGAATTTACATTGCACTCTAGTCGATTAGATTCAACGGCCATAATTGAAACTAAATTCTGAGATTCGTGTTTTTTAAAAGCTTGCAGTTTTATGTGATTGAAGCTCAGAAGGTGGGCAGTGCTATTTTTTTCATAGAAATTAATTTTTTATCTCGAATAAATGACCGCTTTCAAAGTCATACAGTTTTCTTTTAAATAAATCGGTTTATCACGCAATTCTTTTGGCGCGGTTTCTCATCATGCTGAAGCTTTATTTATTTGTGGCTGCTATACACAAATAAATGTGTTTTCAACTGTAATATATATTAAAATTAAATTTAGGATTTATATTCAAATTAATTTTCATTTTAAATTAACTTATCCGTTTCACTTTTTTTGAGGGGAGGGAGAGTATCTGGTTCTATTTGAAGAACTATTTTAAGCAAAATTTTTATATTGAGTTTGAAGTTCGACTTGCAGAACTTCTTAAATTATTGAAATATTAAACTATAATGATACTTGTCAGTGATATTTTGCTAAATTGTAAATGGTTAAATGTCATTACTGACTGTGTTGTGTGATCTGAGGCTTCATTGGTCTTATAAACCATTGATATCTACAGGTTTCATGCCAGTCTAGTGGAGTTAGTGATGCTCAAAATCAGTTATTTAAGCTTTTAAATTGTTTAATGATGAATAGGATGGTGATGGTAAAGGTATTAATTAATATCTCACTAATTATAATATAACCATTAACTTTATTAAAGAGCTATTGCTTGCTTGCGATCTTGTGGAGCACTGAGGCTCAGCGAGAATATACGTATAAAATTAAGGGGGAAGCTCACTAATATATACAACTTTATCTACATATATATACATAACATTTTCACCCACCAAAATTTATTACTATATTGTATAAAAAAGAAAATAAAATAATTTAAATTAAAAATTCTTGTGGTGAATAGAATCACAATAAAAAATTTAGCTTTTTTAAATAACGCCAAGTGGCTGAATAATAATTTACAATTAATAATTTTATAATAATAATTTTTTTTTTTTAAATTAATATTAAATAAAAATAATACAAAATAAATAAATAAATTTTTTAAAAACAGAATACAACATATTTACAATTAAATACAAATTAAATCTTTGTTTTTGCATTGGGAGTGATAATTCATAAATTATCATCATCCTCATTATCTAGAGTATTTAGTCTGATCAATTTTTGTATTGGACGCTTAAGTTCTGTTGATCCCGTCTTAAGATCTACCACTCTGACTAAACCATCAGGGTCCTTGTAGTCTCTGATAACCCTAGCCAATGGCCATTTAGCAGGTGACATTGTCTCATCAGAGATCAACACTAACTCACCAGTTTGCACATTTCTTTGCTCATTTTTCCACTTGTGGCGTTCCTGGAGGGTTTGTAGATATTCTGCAGACCAACAACGCCACCAGTCCTGCATCATATTCTGAATTAACTTGTACCTTTCTACCGGAGGGATTTTAACTTTTTCATAATTGGCTTCCGGAAGAATGTAAGATTTGGACTGAGTTAATAGCAATGAAGGAGATAAAAAACTATTGTCCGATGGATCATCAGTCAGAGAGACCAACGGACGTGAGTTAAGACAAGCCGCGACTTGTTTAAGCAGCGTGTAAAATTCTTCGAAGGTTAGCTGACGATCGCCAACCACCCTTCGAATGTGATGCTTCACTGACTTTACCACCGCTTCCCAGATTCCGCCAAAATGAGGATCTCCTGGGGAGTTAAATTTCCAGGTTATACCTTCGTTTGCCAAAGAACCCACAAGGTTATTCATGTACTCAGAAGAAGCTTCATACATTTCCTTGAGAATCCTATTGGTTCCTACAAAGGTAGTCCCCTGATCACTTAACAACTCAGAACATTGTCCTTTAGTGGACGTGAATCTCCTGAAGGCAGCAATTAAGTCTTGACTAGAGCAGCCAGTGACTAGCTCTAAGTGAACTGCTTTTGTGTTCATACACACAAAAACAGCTATATAAGACTTATAAAGTGACTTGTGAGCACCGCGACCTTTAAATCTAAGGGTATCAAAAGGATGATACCCGCATAGTCCACTCCACTTACTCTAAAGGGCTTATCAGGGCGAGTAACTCTGCAAGCTGGGAGTATGCCCATTTTTTGATTCAATGTGTTAGCCTTGTATCTAATACAAGCATTACATTTGTGAATTCTACTTCTTACCAAATTTCTACCTTTAACCACTCAGAATTCTCGCCTTAAAGCTGAAAGTGTCAGACGTAAACCACCATGCAACGTTTTTTCATTAATAAAATCAACCAAAAGTTTTGAGAACGAACATTTACTTGGCAAGATCCAAGGGTGTTTTTGGTCATAATTGACTAAGGACAGATGAATACGACCGCCTAAACGAAGCAAATTTTGATCAAAAAATGGATCTAGACGACGTAAATTCAAATTATCCGGTTTTTTATTTGTAGAAATTAATTTTATGTCTTTTTTGAAGTAACTTTGTTGAACTAAATAGGTCCATAGGATTCTAGCTCTTACTAGTTCCTGAACTGAAACCAGTTTGCAGAAACCTAAATAGTATTTTACACTAAACCAATGACTATTGAAAATATTAGAAGTTTGTTTCAACTTATTTTTGCTTTTAATGAGTAATTTATCTATAAATCTAATTAAATAGGATGTGATCCTTAGAAGTTTGGGTAAAGAAGAGTACCTATCGACCAAGTCCCAAATAACTACTTTTTCAGGTTCTTAATGGTTCACAGCATGACAATCTACATTTAATATATTCACGGACTTATTCAAGATACTATTCTGTAAGTCTATTGGTCTTTTGACCATTATTCCCCCTTCCCACCAAAGAGAAAAGGCTTGCAACTGATCTGGAGGTAAACCTCTGGACACGCAATCAGCAGGATTGTCATTGGACCTAACATGAGACCAAATTGCCTCAGGGAGCAAAGTATGAATATCTGAACATCTTTGTTTAATAAATCTCTCCCATTGAGAAGGATGCTCCATTACCCAACATAATACGTCAGTAGAGTCAGAAAAAAAGTATATTTTAACCTCATCAAGTTTTAAAGCTCTAAGCACTTTCACAGTTAATTTTGTCAATAAATGTGCAGCATTCAACTCTAACTTCTGTATAGTTAAAATTGGCCTTAAAGGGGCAACCTTAGATTTAGCCTGTAGCAAGTGCACAGTGCTCTTCCCTTGTAGCGTAACTTTTAAATATGTACAGGTACCGTATGCTTAACGAAAGCATCTGCAAATCCATATATCTCATACTTAGCTCCCGGGACATATTTTAGCCACCTAGAAATTTTAATTGTTTTAACAGCAGGAAGGTTAGCATACCAACCTTAAACTCATCTATCAAAGAGTCAGGCGATTTCGTGTCCAATCAATTTTAGGATTTTTGGTTTTCCATAGTTTCTGAAGGAAAATTTTTGCTGTAACAACCACTGGTGCGAGCTATCCAAGTGGATCAAATAATTTAGATATTGCAGAAAGTACCTGCCACTTTGTAAGATCAGTTTTTAGTTGGTCTAACTCAAAATCAAATGTAAAATGATCGGTGTTAGGAAACCAATTCAATCCTAGCAAATTAAAACAAGAGTTAGCCAACTTCGTTCCAGCATGAATTACAACAGGAAATTTCAACAACGCAGGATCGATTGCCATCCACTTATGTAATGAGAAACCACCCTTGCAAATTTGTATTAGATCGGCTTGTTTTTTAATAGCTTCTGGAATTGAGTGACCACCAGATAAAGTATCATCCATATAGGTTTCGCGATTTAAGATACTAGCTGCCTCTGGCTCGCTTCGCTCGCCCCGGCAGCTACCCTGGACCCCTGGAGCTTTATTTTTCCAAAAATATGTTGTTTTAGGTAACTCAATATTTTGTGAAATAACCTTTTTTTACCCGAAATATTATTTAAAATTTACTAAATCATAAAAATTACGGGTATATGAACCCAGTGATAAGCAATACAAAGTTTAGCTATCCTTCCATAGGATCCACAAGTAGTCGCTGTTTTCCTCGAATACCCATTCTAGGGTTCTGCCTGATAATAGCTGTTTAAGCTTCTTTTAGTTACTATATTCAGTTACTACATCAGTGGCTGATAAAAATTAGAAATATATATAATATTAGTCCTAAACTTTTATAATTATCGAAAAACTATTGTAACTTTTGAAAGATTGAACCGATTATCTTGAAAATTCAGGTGGATACGTAAAAAATATACCTGAATCGAATGAAATTCTTTTTGAAAAAAACTTTTTCCTTGGTTGTCAGTTTTTTTGGTTTTTTTTTTAAATTTGATAAAAATTTTTTTCTTGGAAATCCAGTTTTTTTAACATAAAAATTTTTTGCCATTATATCGAAATAAAACCTAGCCTATGTTTTTACCCGTAATTTTTGCCGTCTTTTGCCGTAAACCCGATGTCTGTAGCTTTTAATGAGTTCTCGTTTATCACGTTCGGACATACAAACATCCATAAGTAAAGATTTATATATATGTAGGATATAGATATAGATAGGATAGGATATAAATTTGCAATCCAAATTTTATGCTAATAAATATATGTAACTCTGGAAACATCTAACCGATTTGCTTGAAAATTTAGATGGGCACGTAAAAAAAAATTCTAAATCCTATAACAACTTTTCAGATTACAATAAAATTTCAAGTTTTTAAGTTAATTACGATTTTTTTGAAAATTTACGAAAACATAAAAAAGGATCACTTTTTTGAAAAAACGTTTTTTTGGCAACAAAAATTTTCTTGCGCATCAATCCAAATTCTGTGTAGCCTATGACACTCCTTCAATTTTTCCTCGTTTTTTGCCGAAAACCGCATCTAGCTATTATCGTCTACGCGTGATTATCAAACTAAAAAAATTCTCTATCGCCATATATATATACCATAAGTTCACGAGGTAGGTACTGTTTATTTAGGTCCATTGTAGTATTATTTTTTTTTTTTTTTTTTTGTTTTAAAAAGTATTTTAAATCAAAATTTTACGGCTATTTAAAAAAAATTATTTTTGATATTATAAGGTAAGAACACCAATAGTTGAATGAAAAATTAAAAAAAAATTATTATTTATTAAAAAATTATTTATTTAAAAAAAATTAATTTTAAATACTTTAAAATAATTATAATTTATTAAATAATTTTTTGAAATTTATAAGGTAAGGACACCAATAATTGAATGATAAGTTGAAAAAAAAAATTTATAAATTATTAAATAATTTATTTGATTTTAAATTATTTATACAAAATAAAGGCATAAATATTTTTATTTAAATTCTTTACTTATGAAAATTCCAATCCTATTTCACCTAAGCCTTTTAAATTACGCCCAGTAAAATTTTAATCTTTCTTTTTTGTTTTATAGTCAACTTTACTTTACTTTGAGTATTTTCTGAAAACGATTATCAGAATAACAATATTCGAAATTTTTGAATCAATTATTTTATATTTAATTTTTATAATCATTCAGCCCAAAATTTTAGTAAAAGATTTTTTTAATTAAAATATTTAGAGGTACATGTTTTTTTTTAATTATTTTATTTAAAGATAGTTAATTAAAATATTTTTTTCTCTTTATCAGTAAATAACTTATTCAATTTCTTCTATCAACAAAAAACTTACCTGGTTCTTGCTTTATCTAACGTCTAGACTTTTGGAAAATCTTTTTTTTTACAAAATAATAGATACCGGAAATTTTTCTGATAATATACCTTATCTATTTATAACATGAGGGAAGAAGATAATTTAGAAATTTTTCATTATTATTTGATAAAATCAGTTTATGTAAGTCTTTAGTCCAGTTTAAAACATATTGTATTCTTATAAAATTTTCATTCAATAATTTTTAATTGTTAATACATAGCTTTCGATTAATTATTTGAAAATGCCTAATAACACGTACTCATTGCAAGAACGCGTTTTTATGATCATAGAATATTGTGCAAGCAATTTTAAACCTAGTGTTATGGAAAAATGGCCCCAAAATTTTCCAAATCGGCCTATACCAACTGACAAAACGATAAGAAGTACTCTTAACAAATTGCGTAACACTGGTTGCATTACCGCTGAACACCAAAAGATGCAGTATCCATCCAGGCAATTATCTGAAGAAAAAAAAGTGCAAATATGTGCATCGGTAGAGAATGATGTAGAAAATAATATGCATTTAAAAGATCACGCTCAAGAAGCTGATGTTTGCAAAACCACAGTTTGGAATGTGTTAAAAGAAAATGGTTATAAAGCTTATAAACCTCAGCCTCATCAACATTTTATTGATAACGATTATTTTAACCGAATGACGTATGCAGAAGTTACTTCGTTACTTATCGCTGAGAGGCAACTCAGACTAGATAACATCTGTTTTTCGGATGAGTGTACTATCGTTTTATATCGCAGAGCAAATCGTCAATATTTTCAAGTATGGGCAAGGCAAAACCCATATGCTGTTATTGATTGTAACACTCAGTATCAAGCAAAATTAAATGTATGGGCTGGTATGTATAATGGTAATATTGTTGGACCATATTTTATTGATGGGAATTTGAATGGTGCTAGATTTCGGGAGCTTTTGGAAAATCGCATTATACCTAGGCTCTATGAACTAGGCATGAATGTAAGGAATAATATAATTTTGTTTGCTATTTAAATTTTATGTGTCTTCAAATTAGATATGGCTTATGAAATTGTTTTAACTTTTTTAGCACAATACATGGTTTCAAATGGATGTGTCACCCGTTCATAATGGAGTTACAGGATATTTAAACCGAATCTTTCAAGGGCGTTGGATGGGAAGATTCGGTGGAGTTCGTTGGCCAGCTCGATCTCCAGATTTAAATCCGCTCGATTTCTTTTATTGGCCTCATTTAAAGACAACTTTGTATTCCCAGCCGAGGTGTAACAATATACCAGAGTTACAAAACCGAGTACTTCAAATCTCCAATGAAATACCTGCTCGCATGATTACTTCTAGCATTGAAGCATTTTATCATAGATTAGGCTACTGCAATTTGGCCGCTGGGGCACACTTCGAACAATACCTTAGAGCCAGGCGACCAAGAGAAGATATTGTCTTAGAATACGATTTTCAAGACGTTATTGATTTTGGTGTTCTAGATCAGATTTGAAGATAGTATTTGGGCTGATATAATTATAAAAAATTAAAACAATTGGTTTAAAAATTATTTAAATAAGAAAAGAAAATAATTGATTTAAAAATTTTCGATATTCTTATACTAAATTATTCGAGTTGACTAAACAAAGAAAAAAGATTAAAATTTTAGTGGGCGTAATTAAAAAGATTTAGATGAAATATTATTAGAATTTTCATAAGTAACGAATTTAAATAAAAACATTTATGCCTTTATTTTGTATAAAAAATTTAAAATCAATATTTAAATCAATATTATTTAAAAATTATAATTTTTTTTTTTTATCTATCATTCAACTATTCGTGTCCTTACCTTATAATTTTCAAAAAATTATATAATAATTTTTAATCATTTAAAATTATTTAATATTTTTTTTAAATAAATAATTTTTTAATAAATAATAATTTTTCTTAAATTTATCATTCTACTATTGGTTTCCTTACCTTATAATTTCAAAAATAATTTTTTTTAAATAGCCGTAAAATTTTGATATAAAATACCTTTTTAAAACAAAAGAAAAAAAAAATAACACTACAATGGACCTAAATAAACAGTACCTACCTCGTGAACTTATTGTATATATATATATATATATATATAGACTAGCATAGGTGAGAGGGGGGGCTCCGCCCCCCCTGTGTCTCATTTATTGCTGTTTCTGTTTCTTCAATTTTTTCACTGGAAATTTATTGAAACATTATTGAAAAATTTTAATTTCTGTTTGATTTTCTAATCATAATAAAGAATTATCGCGCTTTTCTGCATTAAGTGTTAATTAATGTTCTATATAGGAGTATTTAAAAAAATTATTCTTATACAAAGGACAAGTATGAAGTTGGTAAAGTTTAAGTAAATAATAAATTTTTTATTTCTTTATCTGTATTAAATTTTTTATTTATTACGTTTAACATGTAATTATTAATTTTCTATTGCATCTAATATTGAAAATTAATGTACCAAATGTTACCTGGAAAAATATTTTTTATATATAAAAAATGAATATCTATAATTTCTTAAAAAATTATAACTTACTAATCATCTCAATGCCCTACGGTATACTATGTTGTCAGTTTTATTTCCATCGGCCAAAACAAACAAATTATTTTTGCTCCTTACTCTTGACAATGCCACATACAATTGACCATGCGCAAAGCAAGGTGTTCTTAAGTCTACACCTGCAAAGTCTAAGGTTTGACCCTGTGCCTTGTTAACTGTGATAGCAAAAGCCAAATTTATTGGCAATTGTAGACGTCTGAATTTGAACGGAAGGTTGTCGGGTATCAAAGGTATTTTTGGTTTTAATAATATGATTGCCTATGAAGCTTATTATACGAAGTCTGGTTCCATTACAAAGTATTGGTGGACGCAGGTTTCTAATAAGTATTATAGGTGCTCCGACCTTAAGTTTAAGTTGATGTAGAGGTTATCCTGAAGTTTCAATTCCATTTAAAAATTCATTTGGATAAATAATATTTTCCTCTTCATCAACCTGCAATAAAAAATTTAAAATTTAATGTAATTCTGATTATTTATTAAATATACAGCAACCAATGAATGTTACAATTAAATAAAAAGATTATTATACCAAAGAATTTAAAGATGTAAAACATTTAATTTCAGAGGGAATGCGTTCCAATAACAATGCATTTAATGTATTTATATTATTATTTGTTGGTGCCAACAATGCTCTTTCACATAACCATTCATCAGTCATATAATTATTTTCAAAATTATGGTAAACATTTTGGATCAAATCATTGACATTATTTACTGTTTTGCATAATCTGTCATTTAAAGTGATTTTATTATTCTCATCCCTTTGTAGTTGATCTTCTCCCACTTTAATAAGTTCATTTGGAAAAGTTGATGGACGTTCTCTGAGATTTCTAGCTCTTAAGTTTATAGTCAATCTGAATTTTTCTGTTTGTGCCCATAAATTAGATGACTTGAAAGATGCTAAGAATTCATCTGCCGGTGTCCCACGTGGTACTATAGGTAAAATTTGTCTAAAATGGCTTGAAAGAATCACAATTGTTCCTCCCATTAAATTTTGATTACTTTTCAAGTCCTGCAAGGAGATGTTTAATGCCTCAATTGATTTCTTATGTTACATTGTTACCTCATCCCATACTATTACTTTAGTCCGTTGTAACAGCTCTCCTCTATTACTGTTTTTGCTTATATTACATGTTGGGGCCTCTTGCTCCGCGATATTTAGGGATAACTTTAGTAGGTAATGAGCCGTTTTTCCTCCATTTAATAATGTGGCTCCAATTCCGGATGATGCCATTGCTAAAGCTATGAATCCTAAATTTCGAGTTTCTGCCAAAAGTAAATTAAGCAGGAATGTTTTACCAGTTCCTCCTGGAGCATCTAGAAAGAATAGGCCACCTTCATTATTCTCTATTTTGTTTAAAATTATGTTTCTAAATTCTGCCTGTTCAGCAGTTAGCTTAGGAACGGATTCTCTAATAAGCGCCTCTAGTTTTCGTAAATCGTAATTTGTTTCATTTATAATTTCTGAATTATTGCGATTCTCAGGCCGTAGGAAAGGTAAACCAAAATGTTCCAGATGTTTACTTGACATAATTAATATTTCATTATCAATCATTGTCAATGCCTGGTTGTATATATGTTGAGTGAAATTAGCGTTAGGTAAAACAGACATACGAATATCGTCGGACATGCAATCTTCATATGTTTCCCATAAATTTAGCGGATTACTTACACCACATGTTGCTATAAGAATCGCAAATAGCTGTCTAATTTGTTTTGGAGACCTAATAATTAATTCACGTAATTATTTGTTAATATTGTAAATGAAAATAATGAATATTTTACCTTGTTAATTCTGCATCTTCCATTGTATCATTCCAGTGATTATCATTTTCTAATAAATTAAAGGCTTGACATGTTTGTATAAAAGTCTCATATACTACTCCATCAACAGTTTTTAAATCATTGTAACTTGTTGGTCCCCGAATATTATGTAACAAAAGTCTCAGGCAATAGCATTCGAAATTTGCTATATGAACTACGTACACTCTTCCAATAGTATCCGATTGATAAATACCTGGCCACTGTTCTACTGGCGTTCCTTGTCTTCTTCTATTCCAAATTTTGTTCGTGTTGCACCATGTATAATATTGAGGCACATTTTGATAAGTCAAATTTCTGGCAAAAGCATCTTCTTGGCACAATATAAAAAACGCAGTTAGTGTAGTTCTTCTTCTATTTTCAACGACATCCTGTAAATTCTGATTATTGTTAAAATATATTCTTTCTCCGTTTTCAAAATTACCAATAAGTGTACAACAGCAGGATATCTTTCATGTAATGGGAACCCAAAAATTCTCCAAAATGCCTCGTTTGTGGTTATATATCTCCCATTTCTGAAAGTGTCAACCTCGTTAAGAGGATTTATATTATTATTATTAATTTGATTATTTGCTTGTAGATTAAATACAGCTCTATCAGAACCTAGATGTTGGATTAAGTAATCAAGAATATTAGTTTATAGCTCAAGTAATATTTAACCTGTAATTTGAAAATATTATACCTTTTTTGATGTATTTACATATGTAATTAATTGCTTTAACTGAATTACAACTTTCAACGTTGATGTGTGCCTTAAACATACTGCTAAGAATAGGAGAATAAAGGACAATCCATGAGTTGTCAATTACTATTTCTTCTCCAGTTACTAATCTCTTTTGAACTGTAAATCCTCCATCATTTGGACTTCTTCTTCTGTATGAAAGGTAGCCATTCTCTGAAGTAACTGTCTTGCTTATTAAATTTCGTGGATATCTTTTTGTGCATGAGTTATTTCTCATGCATGGGGAATTTGGATTAAGATATCCGCATGGTCCATGCACCATATGCTTTGTGACTGTATCATGTAATATAGGATCAGTAATTGGGTTTGGTATTTCAGCACTTATATATTTATCTATGTTCCTTGGCTGTAACTTATATTCTAACCATAGAAGTATATGCGCGTGAGGCAATCCTCTTTTTTGCCACTCTATTGAATATGTATAAGCTACAACCTTCCCAAAAATCTGTCCTTAAAAAAATTATGTAATTATTTTTTATTTTCTTTAGTCAACAATATAATTTAATGAAAAATAAGAAATTAACAATATAAGAAATTTACAATACCTTTCATTAATACGTTGATAAATTTAATTACTTTTTGTCTGAAAACTCTAGCAATCAAATCAATTCTGTGATGTGGTTGTTGTCCACGAAGCAATTCTCTCTGAATCTCTTCCTACGTAGGATCACATGTTAGCGTGATAAAAAAATCTAGTTTTCCATGCTTTCTAACATAAGCGAATGTGTCTTGCGTGTTTTTTTTTTTTTTTTTTTTTTTTTCTTTTGGGCCTCTTCAAGAAGGGGCCTTTTTCGTAGGACGAGGAGAATGCATTTACGCATACCATACACGCGTACTGTATGGTTATGTGGGACTCAACCTCAAATTTGTATCTGGGGTTGCCCAGATATACACAATTGAGGAATTACAATACCCACTAAACTCCCCACCCTCCTGCATTTATGACAATATCATAGAATCCGGACCGGGACTCCCTGTTTAGGTATTACTTCGGTCCGGAAACAATGCAGCCCAGGCATTTCTTCGCCATACCCTGTCAATAAAGGAGGAGATTTTCCTACGAGAGGAAACCTTCCTCCTTTTTTTCCAATCAGTGTCGCCCGTACGTACTCTGCCACACTGTACCAGTTAGCGGCACTGCGCAGCATTTCCGGGACGACTACTTCCGGCCTCCATTCATCGAAGGGCGGTCGCCCTTCAGCGAAGCGAGGACACCCAAAAAAGGTGTGCTCAGCGGTATCCAGCTCGCCCGGGCAATGCAAGCATTCCGGAGATGTCACCTTGCTCCACTTGAAAAGCATATCGCGGAAATAACCGTGACCAGTTAAGAACTGTGTGAGGTAGAAGTCTACCTCTCCATGATCACGGTTCATCCAGCTTTCCAAATCGATGATAAGGCGGTGCGTCCAACGTCCCCTCGGGTCACCATTCCACCTATACTGCCAACATTCCATTGTGCGAGAGCGAGCGCGAACGGAAGCTACGTCGCGCTCTTTTTCCCCACGGTTATAGATCGCCTGCTTTTCCAAGGCAAGCAGGTCGATGGGAATCACCCGAGCCACCACCTGGATCGCTGGCTCTGATACTGTCTTGTACGAGCAAGCGATTCGAAGTGCCCCCTGCCTCTGTACTGCCTTTAGTTTCTTGCAGTACTTTTTTATGCGGACATTGTCCGCCCACACCTCTGCACCGTAGAGCAAGATGGAGTTAACTGTCGTCATCAACAGCCTCCTCTTCTCAGATCTGGGACCGCCGATGTTCGTCATTGCGTGTACTCTGCTAAATATCTAGGACTATTTACAAATGATGATGGCAAAATTATTGGCTGACCTACATCTTGTGGTTAAATGTTTGCATCTAATGCAACAGCATCTCTTAAATGTATATAGTCTTCAGCCCTTAGCAACTGTTGATGCCTAAGAATGTACAAAAGTCTTTCCGCTTCCATTTTAGCATATACATCTACTGCCAATTATTGAAGTAACTCACGAAAGTAAAAAATAACATTTGGATCGTGCAGTATGAACATAAAAGTATATGAATAATATTGTAATGCAGATACGTTCAGCTCAGATATTCTAAATAATCTATTATCACGTTTTCGTAACACAATGTCTCGTGGATTTGTTATTTCACCGTCTAATATAATACCAACCTCGTTTGAATTTGGAGCATTATATAACCGTTGATGTTGCCCCGCAGGAACCTTGTCTGCGTATATTACTATTCTATAATCTTCATTTGGAAGATTCTCTAAGTCAGCCTTAAATTCTCTTATTAGAGCATTATGCTCATGCAACATATTCTGTAGTCTGTGTATAATATTTCTGTCTACTTGCTGTTGTGTTTGGCAACGTCTGTCAACCTCATGTTCTGCATTACCCATGAAATAAATTTGTAGAAAAGAATGATCATTGTTATTTAATGGTAGGAGAGATCCAATTGTATGATAAACTTGACCTTGGACAGTAAATGTTGTACAAAAATTTTTATTTGTCAGCACTTTATCTGCACCGAAACACGTCATCTGGAAAGCATTGTTGTAATGCCGTATATGCGATAAGAAATACCTCGAATCATCATTATTTCCACGTAAAAGCTCTCTTAATGGTTCTGGTGGATCTTCTATCAAAGGAACTCTTACTTTCCCATTAGCGCAGCATAATCCTGGAGTCTCTCCTTCCCATTTTAGTGCATTACAATAATGGCAACTTTTAATCATTGCACCTTTATAAATAGTAATAATCATTAATCATTACGTTAAGATTAAAAAATGCAAAATCATAATATCAATTTTTATTTATTCTACCTATGTTTATATTTGGATGATCTTCGTATGGCTTATCAGGATCATAGTCTTCTGCTATGTTGTACATACTTTCCCAGTTTCTACGCAAATATAGTCTTTGTCTTATTCTCATTCTCTGAATTCTTTCGTTTCTTTCTACATCATTTTCGCCATCTCTTAAATTAGCTTGTCTAATTGCTTGCCGATTCCTACGATCCTAGTTAACAGAAGTATCTATTTTTTAAATGTTCTAAAATATATTTTTTGAAAATCTTAAATCTTACTCCTGCATGTTGCTGATCCTCATTTGCTCTATTTTCACTATTATCACGAAGGCGTATCTGTTTAAAAATGTATTAATTTTAAAAAAAAAATTATTTTAATTTTTTTAATATTATGTTTTCGAATAATATACTTGTCTTTGAGCTGGATTTTCTGCATCTCTTAAATTTTCCTGCCAAATTCTTTGATGATTCCTGCGATCCTAATCAACATAAATTTCAATTAAAATGCAATTGATAAAATGAAAAGTCTAATATACTTCTCTTTGATCTTGATTTTCTGCATCTCTTAAATGTGCTTGTCTAACTGCTTGTTGATTTCTACGATCCTAATAAACAAAAAAATCTAAATGTACTGTACTTACGCATAAAAATTTAATAAAAAGTATAATCAAGCATCTATATAATGAATATTGTACAAACTTTATTATATTTTTTTTAATTAAAAAATTCTATATGAAAAAATTTAATTAAATATTAAAATTTAATTTAATATTAAATTATTATATTTTATAATTTTACGCTACACAATTAACGCGAAGTACCCCCCCAAAAAAATTTTAAGGACCTCTTTTAGAAAATTTTTTGTAATTTGATTCAAATAACCCCCCCAGAAAAATTTCTAGATCCGCCTCTGTATTCTATATACTGTAGTAAAAACTAATTTTATTTTTATTTTTTTTATTTATATATATTTTTTTTAAATTAAAAAACTAAATATTAAAAAATATAATTTTAAAACTGAAAAGTATAGTCTACTTGTCTTTGATCTGGATTTTCCGCATCTCTTAAATGTGCTTGCCTAATTGCTTGTTGATTCCTATGATCCTAGTAAACATAAGAATCTTATGTTAATATAATCGCGCATTATTTAATTATAATATATGTATTAATATCTATATGTATAAACTAATTTTATTTTTATTTTTTTATTTATGTATTTTTTTTTTAATTAAAAAACTAAATGTTAAAAAATATAATTTTAAAACTGAATAGTATAGTATACTTGTCTTTGATCTGGATTTTCCGCATCTCTGAAATTTGCTTGTCTAATTGCTTGTTGATTCCTACGATCCTAGTAAACATAAAAATCTTATTGTAATATAATAGCCCATTATTTAATTTAATTTAATTTAATTTTTATTTTGTTATTTATTTTTTTTTTTTTTAATTAAAAAACTAAATATTAAAAAATATAATTTTAAAACTGAAAAGTATAGTATACTTGTCTTTGATCTGGATTTTCCGCATCTCTTAAATGTGCTTGCCTAATTGCTTGCTGATTCCTACGATCCTAGTAAACATAAAAATGTTATTGTATTATACTTCCGCATTATTTCATTATAATATGTGTATTAATATTAAATTATTATATTGTATTGTATAAACTTTAGTGTAAACCAATATTTTTTAAATTTTTGTCTAGAAAATGAAATATGATAAAATTTAATAATAAAACTGAAACGTATAGTATACTTCTCTTTGATCTTGATTTTCTGCATCTCTCAAATTTGCTTGTCTAATTGCTTGGCGATTTCTACGATCCTAAGAAACATTATGTATTTGTTAATGAATTTTATGGATTTTTATTAAAGGAAAATATTAGACTGAATAAAAATAAGAACAATTTGATTTATGTGAATTCCACTTAAAAAGAGATCTTTATTTATTTCAATGAGTTTAAAAGCACAATGACTATTAATGCAGAAAAGGAGCACGTTTTTAGATAAAACTAAAATCTAAATATAAAGAGCACGAACTTTCTAAGGCGAGAGTCAGAGCAAGAAGAAGAAGCGCGTGTCGTGTAGAAAAAGGGAGACCGGCAACCTCGCTGCTGCCGGCGTCGCGCGTGTAGAAAACGTGATCCTTTAGCGCATATGTAATACACGCATACTAATAAAACGTATCTTTATCTCTCTTTGCAGTATAACGGTAATAATTTAAATACAATTCTTAATATAAAAATACTGCAAAGAGAAATAAAGATATAGAAGAAAATATTCCTGTTTTCGCACAAACATACCCGCGCCCGTCGCAAATGCGACTATAAAAGAAATTAACAAAGTCCATAAATATTTAAAAAAAATGATTATTTACAATATCAAAAATATTAATGAATAAAAATAAATAACATGACATCTAGATTTTTTAACTTTAATGAACGCGCGGTTTATGATAAAAGAAAAAAAATTGAAATTCAATAAATTTAGTTATCGATCTATCATTCATGCATTCTAAACATACTTTAAAATTTTTTACAATTATTATTTTTTTTGAGTGGAACTTTTAGAATGATAATTTAACAGCTTTTATAAATAAATTTAATTCAAAGCTAACATATATTATTATTTTTTTAACGTTAATGCTAAAATTTTTAAGTTTAAAAATTCGTTTAAGTTAAAGTAAAGAATTATCATTCTGTTTAAAATTTACAATTAACAACAATAAATAAATAAATAAGTTAATGATTAATATTTTTTTTACAAGTACTATTTACAAAATTCATAATTTATATTTCTTTTCTAATTATAACATTGGTCACATATTTTTTAAGTTGTTTGTTGAGTTGATTGGACTGGTAGTGGAACTAATTTGACTATCGGACGTTGATAAGTTCCAGTTGCTGTTTTGATGGTGGCAACCCTTATTAGATTATCAGAACCTGAGACCACATCGATTACTCTTGCTAATGGCCATTTGGTAGCTGGTAATTGGTTGTCCTTGAGCAAAACTAAAGTACCTATTTTTATATTTTCTGAAGGATTTTGCCAGCGATGGAACTGTTGTAAATGATTGATGTATTCTTTGGACCACCTATTCCAAAAATGATCACGCATATTTGTAATTAATTTATATTTATTTGAAAGATTTAATTTGGAATTTGGATTTGGAGCTTCAGGATAAGCATTTAGTGGTTCTCCTATTAGAAAATGTGCAGGAGTTAGAGGTAACAGGTCAGATGGATCATTACTGGCTGGATATAAAGGTCTCGAATTGAGACAGGCTTCTACCTTGCATAAAAAAGTTGACATCTCTTCAAAAGTTAATTTTTGCTCACCTAAAATCTTACGTATATGAGATTTTACCGATTTAATTCCAGCCTCCCATAAACCTCCAAAGTGGGGAGCTGATGGTGGAATGAACGACCATGATGTACCTTTTGAAACGATGGTATGATTTACTTCCTTGTAGAACTCTGATGCTTTGGAGAACATTTTAGAAAGCTCAGTTTCAGCGCCCTTAAAGTTGGTTCCATTGTCACTGAAGAGCTTGGAGCATTGACCTCTTCTTGAGATAAAGCGTTCAAATGCCGCTAAAAAACCTTGAGTTGAGAGCGATGATACCACTTCTAAATGAACTGCTTTTGTTACTAAACATATAAAAAGACAAATATAACCTTTTGTTGTTTTTATACCCCTCCCTGAGGAAGCTTTTAACAAAAATGGACCTGCGTAGTCCACACCTGTCATTAGAAAAGGTTTTTCAGGTTTCAATCTCACACTTGGGATTTGTCCCATTAATTGTTGAGCTGGTCTCGCATGATATCTCGCACATATAACGCAATTTCTCAGTATAGATCTAATAAAACTTTTACCATGTAGAATCCAAAAACGTTGTAAGAGATTATATCTTGTTGACTCTTGACCCGCATGCAAGGACTTAAAATGAGCATGGCGAACTAGTAGTTTTGAAAACATTGTATTTTTTGCAATAATGAATGGGTGTTTTTCATCAAAAGATAAAAGAGATTTACCAACACGACCTCCTACTCTAATACAACCCTTTTCATCCATGAAAGGTTTAAACGATATTAAAGATGAGGAATTTGGAATACGTTTCCCTTTTTCTAATTTTTCATATTCTACTGGAAAAGAAGTTTTTTGAGAACATTTGGTTAAGAAACATAATGATTTTTCTAGTTCTTCAGGAATTAAAAGATCTGATTTTACTTTTTCTTTGAATTTAATTAATCTTAAACAGTAAGCAATTACTTTCAAGAGTGTGTTGAGATTAGAGAATTTACTAAATATAAAGGATTCTTCTAAAGTATTGGAAACATTAATGATTGCTTTTTTAGTTTTTTCTTCATTTTTGATTTTTGCTTCATCAGCTTTTTCCTTTTCAGTAGGCCAATTATTTGAAGATTGTTCTAACCATGATGGTCCCTTCCACCACAAAGAAAAGTTTTTTAATTCTGAAGCTAAAATACCACGAGATGCTATGTCTGCAGGATTATTTTTTGTAGGAACATAACGCCAGTTTATTTCAATTTTCGCATTTTGAATCTCGGCTACTCTATGAGCTACAAAAGGCTTCCATTTAGAAGGATGTGAGTCTAGCCAAGTTAGAACTACAGAAGAATCTGACCAAGCGAAGACTTTTATATTTTTATTTTTTAGTTTTAGTTGAGGTATGAGTTTATTAATCAATTTAACTAAAAGTTCCGCAGCACAAAGTTCCAATCGAGGTATCGACAATTTTTTAATTGGTGCTACTTTTGTTTTTGATACAAGTAGCGATGAAACCCTTTTTTGACCGTTTACAGAAACTACATAGATAGTAGCTGCATAAGCCCTTTCTGAGGCATCTGAGAAGCAATGAAATTCCAAAGATGAATTTTCAGTGCTTTCTACCCATCTAGGAATTGAAATTTGAGATAAAGAAGGCAAAGCTTTTCGAAATACAGACCACTGATTTGTTATAGTTTCAGGTAATTTATCATCCCAATCTAAGTTTAACAACCACATGTCCTGAATTAGAATTTTAGCTACAACGACAACTGGTGAAAACCAACCTAAGGGATCGAATAGCTTGGCTATTTCAGATAGAAGCATTCGTTTTGTTTTTACATCATTTAATTTTAGAGAAAATTCTAAGTTTAAATTAAACATATCTAAAGAAGGCGACCAGACTACACCTAAAGTACTCACACTATCAGAATCTTTTATATGTAACTCATTTGAGTTTTCAGCTAATTCTTTACAATTAGAAGACCATTTCGACAATGGAAAACCGCCCAAGGCTAATAATTCTATTAATTCTTGTTTAATTTTTTGAGCTTGTTCTATTGAATCTGCTCCTTCGAAAATGTCATCAACGTAAGTCCTATCTTTTAAAGAAATGGATGCTAGAGGATATTTCTGACCCTCATCTTCCACCAACTGATCTTTACATCTTAAAGCTAAATAAGGTGCACATGCTTGACCAAACATAACTACAGTTATCCAGTAATCTTCGATTAAACCAGTTTCCTTATTACGCCACAAAACTCGTTGTAAATCCCAATCCTCTGGATGGACTGCTATTTGTCGAAACATTTTAACGATATCTGCTGTAAAAACAATTTTGAAAAATCTCCATCTAGTTAAGATTACCCAAAGATCAGCTTGTAATTTAGGGCCTGTTAGAAGTTTAGAATTCAATGAATAGCCTGTTGATGTTTTATGAGATGCATGAAAAACGACCCTAAGTTTGCCTAATGGATCATGAGTTTTAAAAACACCGTGATGTGATATATATATTGCTAAAGGATTATTTAATTTATCTTGAGGTATTTTCCTCATATGACCCATTTGAAGCAAATCAAGGATTTGGTTTTCGTACTTTTCTTCAAAGATTTTGTCCGAAGCCATTCTTTTTTCCATAGACATCAACATTTTAACTGCAAAGGGTCTTGTTGGACCCAATTGTATTGCTGGATTGCTTGAAATTGGAAGCTTTACAACATAGCGACCTGAAGAATCCCGAGAATGTGTATTTTTGAAATGATTTTCACATTCTAATTCCTCCGGCGAAAGCAAAGAATTTTGGCCTACATCTTCAATTTCCCAGAATTTTTTAAGATCAAAGTTTAACTCAGGTATATTTGGTAATGAATTTAATGAGCATGAAATTTTTAAAGAAGAAGTTGCAATTAGATCAATTGGCCCCATCAGAACGTAGCCAAAAGGAGTAGGATGAGCAAAGGGGGTTCCTGGAGGACCTCTTACTGTTTCACCACCTAAGAACCAGCCACAAACATCAGAACCTAGAAGTAAGTCAATTTGAGAAGACTTATAGAATTCTGGATCCGCAAGCTCCAAATCCCTTATGTGAGGCCATTTATCTAAAGAAAAAGAGAAGGACTTGGACGGGATTACTGATGTAACTTTGCTTAATATTAAAGCGTCAACTTCTAAATATACTCCCTGATCATATAAAGAACCAACGTTAAATTCAGTGGTACTATTCGATAACCCTGAACTACATAATACACCTGTAATTAAAGTATTTGTCGGTTTTCTTTTTAAGCCTAATGATTGAACTACCCATTCTGATACCGCTGATGCGTCTGAACCTGTATCAATTAAAGCTTTAACTAACAAAACTTTTCCATTTTGAGATTTAACGTAAACTTTAGCCGTTGCTAAAAGGACAATTTTATCAGTAGTTAAAGAAGACGCTACATTTATTGTACTTTCAGAGACTAAATTGGCAGTTTGAGGAATGCTTGAACTTGAAAGTGCATGATTGCAAGAGCATTGAGGAGTTGTCGCACTTGTACTAGCGACTGAACAAAGATTATTTAAATTTGAAGATTCTCTATTTAAATTTAAGTTTTTTACTGGAGGAAAACACCCATGAAGTAATGAATGATGTTTTTCAGAACACGACTTACAAGTAAACTTGCTAGGGCACGGATTAGGGAAATGATCTTTTAAGCAGTTATAACAAACTCTTAATTTTTTAGCTTGAAAAAATCTATCAGTTCCCTGAAGGCTTTTAAATTTAGGACAGTAGCTTAAAGAGTGTTCGTTTGATTTACACATATTACAATAGAATTGTTTGTTTTTACCTTTTTTTTGAGTGGTACTAACGTTTACTTGCTTTTTGTTTTGCTTGGCTGTCTCCGCCTTGTTAGAAGTTTTCTCAGATGTTTTGGCAGCTCCTGTCGCTTTCAATGATCCTTTGTCCAGAGCCTCAAGTGCTTGTGCCCAATTCTCCAAAAATTGACAAAGTACTGCAAAATCTGGAAACTCCGATGCATTGGTCTGCGAGGTTTCCCACTTTAATCTTGACTCAGAGTCTAGTTTTTTAGACAGGAGTAGTACTAGCCAATGATTCCAGTTAGCCGTCACAATTCCTAACGCCTCAAATGATCTTACTGTTTGTTTAAAGAAGTCTAAAACTCGTTGTATTTCATGAGCATTAGTTTGTGAACAGTGTTCTAAATCTAATAAGCTATTCATATGGTGAGTAAGTAGCAAGCGCTTATTTCCATACCTTTTAGATAGATCATCCCATGCACCTTGAAAGCTTGCCTCCGTTACCTGAGTGTTTTTTAGCATTTCAGCTGCATCTCCCTTTAAATGTTGTTGCAATAACAGAAGTTTATGAACATTACTCAAGTTTGGAGATCTATGTAAGATGCCCTGGAATTGATCCCTGAAGCTTTCCCATTCCAATATGTCACCAGAGAAATCAGGAATTGAAAACTTAGGAAGATGAAACTGTGTTGGTACATGTTCGGTACTTGCAGCAGTTGGAGCGGCAGGTTGCACTTCTGGACCCAAAGCTTTAATTTTAGTGTCTAAGGCTTCACGAGTTTCCATGTAGCTTAGTTCAACTCCATCGTACAAATTTTCCTTGATGTAGACTGATTTGTCACTATCTGGGTCCCTGACGATTGCTTTATGGCCATCATAATAATTGTCGAAGTATTTTTCCAGTAGTGATTTCCTTGCCTTCAAAAACTCCAAAGTCTGCTTCGCTTTTGCCACCTTATCGATGTTAGTTAGAAAGCGAGTGATGAGGCCACCCTGGTTTATTTGCTCCCTGATGAGGTCCTCCAATGATACTCCAGTATGCGACATTTTTCATGAAAATATGAATTTTTAATCAATGAAAGTGCATAAAATAAAATTTTTTAGTTTTTAATTTTTTATACGACAATTTTTTTAAAAAACTTTTATTTACTTTTTTTTTTTTAAGTACTTTTATTTAAAAAGATAACCATTAATTTAACAGCTAAGGTTTTCTTACATGTGTCTAAGTGCGATAAATAATTATGCAAGTGGAGCAACATGCAATATTCCCTTAGTGCTAAAAAAAATTGTAGAAATAAATAAGAATTTATTTCAAAAAAAAGTTGCTCCAAGAACTCTCGATATCGATATAAAGCAAGATATAAAACTTGCCTTTTATTAATGTTTAACGTTTTTAATTTAATTTTGAAAGTTAATTTATTATTAAACAATTTTTATTTTATAATTAAATAATTATAAACAAAAACATTTTTGTTTAAAGAGGAGAGAATAAAAGAAAGAACAATACAATGTTACCAAATCTTCGACGTTTTATATGGTTTACTATATCTTAACACCGTGTATATACAGTTGGCGCCAAGTAAATACTCCTCTCTTATTGGTCGATTGGTAATTTTCTTCTGTGATTGGTCGCTTCTCTGCACTACGATTGGTCTATTGGTAATTTTCCTTACTATTGGTTTTCGATGATCACATGATATGCTTCTTTGCCAAAAAAGTACTTCTTACAGTAAAATGGCCGAAATTCTTGAATTTTGAAGAAAAAAAAAAATGTAATTCTTAATTTTGAAACAAAACAAAATTTTTTGACCCTGCGATGCAACTACACTTTTTTGCTTATTTTTAAATTATCCTTGACTTAAAAATGATGATGAGTTGCGGTACTAAAATTTTGCAAAATTAATTCACCATGTGACTATCACAATTTTTTTTTTTTTTTTTCTCACTTCATAATTAATTTACGGCACTTTTTAAACTTCAAATTTCACTGTAATAATTTTTTGACACTTAGAATTCACTGTTTGTTTTTAATATTATTTTTTTAACAAAACTAATTTTTGACCGGTAAATTTCCACTGCTTTACAAGCGGATTTTCGGCACCAAAATGTTAATGAATTTTATGGATTTTTATTAAAGGAAAATATTAGACTGAATAAAAATAAGAACAATTTGATTTATGTGAATTCCACTTAAAAAGAGATCTTTATTTATTTCAATGAGTTTAAAAGCACAATGACTATTAATGCAGAAAAGGAGCACGTTTTTAGATAAAACTAAAATCTAAATATAAAGAGCACGAACTTTCTAAGGCGAGAGTCAGAGCAAGAAGAAGGAGCGCGTGTCGTGTAGAAAAAGGGAGACCGGCAACCTCGCTGCTGCCGGCGTCGCGCGTGTAGAAAACGTGATCCTTTAGCGCATATGTAATACACGCATACTAATAAAACGTATCTTTATCTCTCTTTGCAGTATAACGGTAATAATTTAAATACAATTCTTAATATAAAAATACTGCAAAGAGAAATAAAGATATAGAAGAAAATATTCCTGTTTTCGCACAAACAGTATTGTTTTGCATCTATGAAAAGTTTTAAAAATAAAAATAAAACAACTTACCATTTTTTCCTGTTCATTTTCTTCGTTTCTGTTTGCAGAATTTTTAACTTGTTTTTTAGTTTTTTTTGATAAGTTTGTTCCTTTTTTTTTGGCATTTTTTAAATTTGATCACTTTATTTATCACTAATTTATATGTACTCACTGAAACGTTTGTTTTAGTTTGTTTTAAACCTTTTTTTTTTATTTTCTATGATGCTTTAATTTTATTATTAATTAAATGCTACTATTTAAATAATTAATTAATATTAGTTAATATAAAATAATGTTGATGATTATATTTTATAAAATCAAGTTCAAATTTAAAATAATCTATTTTATGATTTGCGCTAAAAATAAGAATTGTATGTATAATCGTACATCTAACTGTTTACTTTAAATGTGATACATATGTGTTGCAGCCAATAACTTTGGGACGTAAGGCTCGAAGTGGTGATTATCAGATAAACCCTGACAACTGTAGGTGCTGGGCACGGACATGACTGATCCTAGGATCCCTGTTTTGGTGAGCCCTGGGGCGCTTGCTTCATGACTAGTCAAAGATGCTTTTTTTTTTTTTTTTTTTTTTTTTTTTTTTTTTTTTTTTTTTTTTTTTTTTGTTCAGAGCTTCTTTGACTAGCCTAATAAAATTTAATTGAATTTTGTAGGTGTGTAGGCCTCGGGAGCAGATGTCTGGGTGGATGTCGCATTCTTTCTTGCAATGCAAATCGAATGCTGAAACGGCACGAGCTGTTTTTTACCTGGTGATCCATTGTAGAGGTAACTTATTACCTTTCTTTTATGTGCATCGCTGGGATCTTAGCCAATTGCTAAAAATGGCCTATGAGGACCCTGTTAATACGACGGGTAAAATATCGTATTATGTCAGCAGACATCTAATCTGTGTCTTGCACTCAGGGTGAAGATTGCTGTGGGTCTGAATCCCCGGTCCTATTATCTCACCACTTTTTCCCATTTCATTACAGGTACACTAATTACAATACTTCTTTACAGGTTTTTTCTTTTTTCCAGGTTATCACATCGCACAGAGGGTACCCTTACCCGCATTCATCCAAGGGCGCTTAGTCCAGCGACACAGGCTATTTTAACAATAAATATGCAAAATGATAAAACATGTATACCTCAGGTTGATAACTCACTTCAAGGAGTGATGAATTCAACTGTCGGTTCCGATCGGGTGAAAGCTCCGGTGGCCGGCACCGGTCCCATGGATTCTGAGGGGGGCCAAAAATTTTGCATGGAGACGGATTTAACACCATTTTCCGTCCAGGGGGGACTTCAGGGGGAAGTCCAAGACATCGTTATGCTTGAACATATTCAGCATCCACTAACTGCGCTAGGTGCAGGGAATACTGAAGAACCAAGTTATGCGGACAACCTCAAATATCTGCAGAACTTAGCATATGGCACTGGTAGTCTTGACACAGACCAGGCCTTTGATCAAGCAGTGGTCGAAAAACCCAATGCCTTCCTTCACCACATCTCTGTTTTGAAGGACGCTATACAGGCTTTGGAAAAACACCACAAGGATATGAAGGAAGCCCATGACAGCATGTCACAACACTGTACAACAAAACAGAAAAATTGCGGCATGCCAATTAAGAATGGAGTAAGCCTCTTCGGTAATGTGCTCGCCCAACTTGAGCTAATAACGAAGAGACTCAATGCAGAAACGCATGATATGGAGTCTGCTCTTAAAAAAGCAGCAAATAAGCAGCAGGCAAAGAGGGTCCGATCGCCTTCCTCTGGAGATAATTCCCCAGAGTCAAACCAAGCGAGGAAAAGAATTCCTTTAAACCTTAGCAACTCTAGCAATACAGCTAAATCTGAGGAGGAGCAGCAGAACAGCGCTCAGCTCCAGGAAGAGGAAAGAAGGAAAATGCTGCTTCAAGAAAACCAAAAGAAGGAGCAAGAGCAGAGGAAGAAGGAGAAAGCGCGCCTGGAACAGGAGGAAAAAGAGCGGCGACAAAAAGAGAAACTGTTTCAGAAACAAAAGAAGAAAGAAAGTCTGCTACAACTACTTCAAAAGCAGAAGCCGAAGCAGAATAAAGTGAAGCAGCCACCAAAAGAGAATCAACCTGCGGGGGGAGAACCTCCCAATAAGGAAGATGACTCAAAGGTGGTACCTAGCAACAGCAAGGTGGACGGCCCACAGGATAGCTCCGGGATCTCCTCCAACAGCAATGGAGATAGGGGCGCCCCTAGGCATAGATCCACAAAGGAAAAGAAGCAGCAGAAGAAACTTAAAAGGCTGCAGCTTAAGCAGGGAAATAACCCTCCCGAAAAGACGGATCAGCCAACTAAGCTAACGCAAGTGGCTGACGGAAAAGAGCAACAAAGGCAGTCGCAACCCCCGAAGCTACCAGAAAACTGGCAGACTATGGGGAAAGGGAAGAATAAACCCAGAGCCAAGAAGACCCAACAGGCAAAGGAACCTGCCAATAAGGATAAAGTTCCTTCCAAGATGGGAAGGCGCAGGTTTAGAAAAAGGAAGGAAGCCTTCCAGATTACCCCAGCGGCGGGTAAAACTTACGAGGAAACGCTTCTCGATTTAAAGAGAAACGTTAACCTCAAAGAATCTGGCACGAAGGTCCACCGCATCAGAAAAACTCAAAATGGCAGTGTCCTCATTGAGTTGGAGGCCATTGAGGACCGCCAAAAGCTGAGAGATGCAGTGGAGTCGGTAACGGGCCCTGAATCGAATGTTCGTGATCTGATTCCAATGCTCAAGCTTGAAGTTCGAGACTTGGATGGAGTCACGAAGGAGCAGGAGATACAGGAGGCCGTTGCCAAGGCTATTGGCATGGAAAATGGTGACCTACTTGAAGTCATCATTTTCAAAACGAAAGGGACAACCAGCCATATGGCCGTTGTTGACCTCCTGGAAGCAGACGCTCTACGCCTGGCTAAAAAGGGCAAAATCCAGATTGGCTGGGTGTCGAGTAGAGTGCGCCTTCGTGCAGACGTAAGGCGTTGCTACAAATGTCTGGGCTATGGCCATAGCCAGTATGTCTGCAAAGGCCTAGACAGAAGTAAGGCGTGTCTCAAGTGTGGCGAAGATGGCCATAAGAGAACAGAGTGCAGCAAGGAAAAGCCCGAGTGCTTCCTCTGCAAGACCAGAAAGGATAAGTGCTCCACGGAGCACTATCCTGGACAGGGAAACTGCCCCAGTTACCGGGAGGCTCTGACTGTGGCGAGAAACAGGTGTCATCGGAAATGATTCAGGTTCTCCAAGGAAACATGAGACACGCTCGGGAAGCTGGTGCATTGTTGGATCAGATTGCTCGCGAAGAGGATTCAAACATCCTCTTACTAAGCGAGCAATCTTACAACATGAACCACAAGTACTGGCTTTCCGATGACACCGACTGCTGCGCCATATGGCTTCGAGGTAGAGCCCAAACGTCCCTTACCCAAAAAGGGAAAGGAAATTGCCACGTTTGGGCCAAGTGTGGGGAGATAACTTATATAAGTTGTTATCTGTCGCCAAACGACAGCTCGCAAGAGCTGGCTACAAAGTTGGCCAGCATCGAGAGCACGATCCGAACGGCGACTGGTGGCGTCATCCTTGGTGGAGACTTCAACGCCAGGGCCTTGGAATGGGGCATGCCAACGACCAACCCCAGGGGACGAATGGTGCTCGAAATGGCCACTAGATGCAAACTAGTGGTCCAGAATAGAGGCAACAAGCCCACCTACGAGAGGGCAGGGTGGGGTGCCTCTATACCGGACATAACCTTCTCTACAGAAGCTGCGTCTGGGAAAATAGGCGACTGGAGGGTGATGGATGATCAATACAATGGTAGTGATCACCATTACATCGCCTTCCGGGTATTGGAAGGGGCCTCACAACGTCCTCCGTACAGGAGGCGTCCTCTGGGCTGGAACGTCTCAAAGATGGACGAAGACAGATTCGAGGAGTATCTTCGAATCGAGTCAGCGTCCATCCCCGCTTGGCATGGAGGGGCTACAAGTCCCCACGAGGCTGAAATCTTAGTTAAGAAAGTAACGTCTCTATTACGTGGGGCTTGTGATGCCTCGATGCCTCGCCGTAGGCCCTGGAAAGGGAGAAAGCCAGTGTACTGGTGGAATCCCGAAATAGCTGAGCTCCGAAAGGAATGCCATAGGACGCGACGAAGGGC
Source organism: Anagrus nilaparvatae (assembly GCA_022575985.1). NCBI lineage: Eukaryota > Metazoa > Arthropoda > Insecta > Hymenoptera > Mymaridae > Anagrus > Anagrus nilaparvatae. Next base: position 4,233,027 of record JAKSXM010000237.1, on the reverse strand, counting down.
GCAAAGAGCACGGGACAGACCTGAGGCTGCTTTGCTTTCGCAGGAACACAAGGACGCCAAACACCGGCTGGCCAAGGCCATCCGCCAAAGCAAGGCTGGATGTCTGCGCTCATTACGCGAAGAAGTAAACAAGGACCCCTGGGGCCTAGGTTACAAAGTCGTAATGGGCAAATTGAACCGGGGGTCCGACAACATGATGGACGCGGCGTCGACTGAACGGATCGTCGGTGCTCTCTTCCCTGAAAGGCCCATCCGGGAAAACCCGGTTGAGGTGATACCCAGGGAGGAAGTGCCGCTGTTCAGCGAAGGCGAGATGGTCAAGGCCATAAAGGCCATGAAAAATGGCAAGGCGCCGGGGCCGGACGGGATACCGGCGGAAGTGCTCAAAAGAGCGGTCAAAGTAATCCCTGGTATCCTGCTAAGCATGTTCAATGCTTGTTTGGTGGCTGGAGTGTTTCCAAAGCAGTGGAAGGTGGCACGTCTCGTGCTCTTGAACAAGGGCAAGGGGGGAGCCCCGGACTCTCCATCATCTTACAGACCTTTGTGTATGTTAAATACCATTGGTAAGGTGATGGAGAGCTTGCTCCGGGCAAGGCTCAGAAGGGCAATCGAGGAGGGCGGTGGTCTCTCTGAGGAGCAGCATGGTTTTCGTGAAGGGCATTCCACGATAGACGCCATTCGGCGTGTCGTGGATACCGTAGAGGCTGAGAGGGAAAAGCGGCCTGCAATTCGCAGGGACGTCCTTCTGGTAACGCTGGACGTCAAAAACGCTTTCAACTCGGCCAGGTGGGATGACATGATCCGGTCCCTCGAGTACGATTTCCGGATACCCAGGTATCTGGGTAACGTACTAAAGGATTACCTGCGGGACCGGAGACTGCTCTACGACACGCTCGACGGAAGGCGTGAAAGGGTTCTGAGTGCAGGCATCGCGCAAGGTTCGGTTCTCGGACCTGATCTGTGGAATGCCTTTTACGATGGCTTGTTGCGCGTCCACCTCCCGGAAGGAGTTTCCCTGATCGGGTACGCCGACGACGTGGCCCTAACCATAACTGGCAGGGACATGGAAGAGACCCAGGAGAGGTTAAATCTAGTCATGAGACGGATCAACCTCTGGATGGGCGATCACGGGCTCCAGCTTGCGATCCCAAAAACGGAGATCGTACTGCTGACTCGTCGAAGGGTTCCAACCGACTTCGATGTAATTATCGACGACGGCGGAAACCCTCACACGATCCGAACCAGAACATCGGTGAAATACCTGGGAGTTCAGCTTGATAACAAGCTGACCTTCTGGGAGCAATTTCAGATGTCGTGTGAAAAGGCAGCGTCGGCCGCATCCTCCCTGTCAAGGCTCATGGCCAACATTGGGGGACCCAAACCAGGGAAACGAAGGCTCCTGATGTCAGTCGTCAACTCTGTCCTGCTCTACGGATCAGAAGTCTGGGCGAAGACCACAGAAACTGCCAAGTACAGGCGAAAAATATCGTCTGTACAGAGGCAAGCGGCAGTGAGGATCGCCTGCGGATACCACACGGTATCTCTAGAGGCGATCCAGGTTGTTGCTTCGGTGATACCCATCGACCTGCTAGCGTTGGAGCGGAAATTCATCTACGAGAGCGTAGATGAGCGCGAAGTGGCTTCCACTCGCGCCCGCTTCAACTCTATGAAAGCATGGAATAAACGATGGAAAAAGAACCAAGAGAAAAATGCCCTATGGACGCGCAGACTGATCTCAGACCTGCAGGCATGGATGGGACGACAGCATGGGGAGGTGGATTTCTACCTTACCCAGTTCTTACCCGGACACGGGTATTTCCGTGTCATGTTGAAGCATTGGCATAAGGTGGCAACAAAGGAGTGCTTGCACTGTCCGGGCGTGGATGATACAGTAGAGCACACATTCTTCGAATGTGTTCGCTACTCGGAGGGGCGCCCGCCCTTCCCGATTTGGAGGCCGGAGACGGTGGTCCCGGAAATGCTACGGAGTTCCGAAAACTGGAACAAAGTAGCAGAGTACGTAAGGACCACCTTGTTGGAGAAGAAGGAAGAGGGCTTTCTATCGTAGAGAGCTCTCCTGTCCCTAGGCAGGGGGAAGGCAGCGGCCAGCTGCCTAGGCTGCGCGTCCCAAACTGAAGTTATACCTGAAAAGGGAGTTCCGGTTTGGGACAAACAAGCGCAGGGGGTTTAAAGTGTGTTTATCCAGTAAGAATCTGGGGCGTAGCCGGCGACCGCGTTCGTCGGTGGTCTCCCAGTTGTGCACTTTGTGCAACTGGGCGGTCATGGAAATTTGCGGGTCTTTAAGGCCCGCAAACACTCCATGGCTGATGTAAGATTCACATATTTCCCATAAAAAAAAAAAAAAAAAAAAAAAAAAAAAAAAAAATCGTACATCTAACACAGTAAATTATTAACTTTTTATTTAAAAAAATTAAAGTTAATTAATAAAAGTTAAAGCATAGAAGAGTAGAAAAATATAGTAGAAAAATAAAAAATAAAATAAACATAGTAGACTGATAGAAGTATTTATTATTCTAGAAAATGTAATCACTAATGAATAATTTAATCAGTAAAATAACAAATATTGCTATTCACTGAAAATTCACAATTAATTTGTATTAATAAATTTAGCTTTCTAGATCAGTAAATTATAAAATCAAGTTAAAATAAGAATCATATTCATAATAAATCATTGAACATAATAAATTATTAACTTTTATGTTTAAAAAATTAATAAAATATAAAAAATAAAAAATGTAAAGTTTCTTAAATTAATTACCTTATTTATAAAATGTAATCACTAATATTAAATTATTATTAAAATGTAATCATTAATATTGACTATTAAATTATTTTTATAGTAAATTATAAAATCAAGTTAAAATCATATTCATAATAAATCATTGAACATAATAAATTATTAACTTTTATGTTTAAAAAATTAAAAAAATATAAAAAATAAAAAATGTAAAGTTTCTTAAATTAATTACCTTATTTATAAAATGTAATCACTAATATTAAATTATTATTAAAATGTAATCATTAATATTTACTATTATATTATTTTTATAGTAAATTATTAACTTTTAGGTTACTAACAGTCTGTAATGTACACTCAACTTTATTTTAATTAATTACTGCTAATATTTTAGTATCTAATGTAATCACTAATATTTACTAATGACTAAATTGATTAACTTTTTGTAAAATAAAAGTCTTTTTAATTTACACATCTTTTTATTTTACACATAACTTTAAAAAATTTGTAAATATTTTTTGTAATTAAATTAATAATTAATTAATTAATTAACAATGATTAATTAATATTGATTAATTAATAAAGACCACAACACTTTTTATTTAAATTTTACCAAAACTCATCTAAAAAATTGTTTTTCAAAATAACTATTTTTTTTAATATAATTATAAGTAAAAGTATTTGTTTCTTATAGTTGTATACATCAAAAACACTTCCCGAGGCTTTCCAGTTTCCTGTAATTTACGATAAGAAATTTTTATTACGACAAAGTGTATGTAGTCTTTCTTTCACCTCTTTCTTTCTTATATTTATATGCATCAAAAACACTTCCCGAGGCTTTCCAGTTTCCTGTAATTTACGTTGCCAAATTTTGAATACAGTTTTTATTACGTATAAAGTTATTAATGTATTATATTTATTAATATATTATTTATATTTAAAATAATAATTAATTATTTATTACATATAAATTATTTCTGAATAAAGTAATACGAATTGTGACAGTAAAATTTTTATTACGTCAAAGTGTATGTAGTCTTTCTTTCTTATATTTATATACATCAAAAACACTTCCCGAGGCTTTCCAGTTTCCTGTAATTTACGTTGCCAAATTTTGAATAATGATTTAAAATTAAAATAATAATTAATCAATGATTACATATAAATTATTTCTGAATAAAGTAATACGAATTGCGACAGTAAAATAAATTATATCATATTTTTCAGATATTTTACTTTTATTTCACTTTTTAACCAAATTTTCAGAAAATTAAATTTTAACTTTATGTTGACACTGGTTTTATGTAATTTCTTTCATTGGTTTGAGCCTCATGTTAAAACACATAGACACATAGATATACAAATAAATTATTAAAAATACCATAAAAAATAAAAAAAATTTTTTTTACCAGCTTCAAAAATATTTTATAAAATTTTAAAGATACCTCCGTTTCGCATAAAAATTTCAGAGAATACGTAAAAATTAGTGCAAATCGAAAACACTAAAAATTAAATATCTCAAAAACTACGATAGCTGAGCAAAAAAACCTTAGGCTATGTCACCCGCAGACTTTTTTTCTTTATTTTGACAGCGGTTTCATTCCAATCGGTTTGGTGGTTCTTGAGTCATTAGGGTAAAAACAAACAAACAAACAGACAAATAAATTTTCAGATATATATAGTATTAAGTGATATAGATCTATAGCTAATGGGTAACGATGACCCTCGTCTAAAGTCAACTGTCTAATCACACAATTTGCAAGGTATGGGCTGCTTAACATCCCATAAATTACGGTTTTTAATGACCAAGATGGTAGGTCTTCCGAATCATTATACCACCATAAGATTTCTATCATCTTTATGTACTAAAATTTGTCGAAACATATGTTCTATATCCGACACAAACATGAACCGGTATTTCATCTAGTTAATTAATAGCTTAGCCGAGTCAGGAAGCAAATTTGCACCACTGTGCAATAATTCATTAATGGAAACTTTATTATAATCCTTGGCTGAACCATTAAAAAGTAAGCGAAATTTACGGTTATGACCTAAAATTCCTTGATGTGGCAAGAAATAGTAAAGTACGAACGATAATATTGCACGAGAGCGTACCATGTGACCTAAATCTTCATAAGCATGCATAAATTCATGATAGGCTTGAGCAAAATCAAGATTAGTTTTAAAGCGAGCTTCGGTTATATCAAATCCTTTTTTCGCATGTTGAAAGGAGCCATTAAAGTTTAGACCTGCAGTTTCCAAATCCTTAAAAGGCAATCTTACAAAATAGTGACCTTCCGAATCACGCGAATGAGTTTGAATAAAATAATTTTCACAAGCCTGCTCATCCGGAGTAAGCAAAGCTTGTGGAGAGATCGAAATCTCCTCTTGTTGCCAAAATCTCTCTAAATTAAATGCTAAATCAGAGTTTATATGAAGATTAGTCATCATTAAGCAAGAATTTGAAGTGATAACTGAATTACCAGAAATTATCCAGCCAAGCTTTGTGCTGGTTGCGATAGGTTCATGTTCTTGACCTTTACGAATATCACCAATAATTAAAGAGGAGTGACAAATTGTACATAGTAGCAGATCTGTTAACAAATATTTCTAATTTTTGTTCAAAATATACCCCGATTTTCGAGAGCACGTATTTTCCTATTGCAAAGAGCAGTAGGGCAAGACGAGTTCTCGTTGAATCGGGAAGATGGCGTCACCGACCGGTAATGCCATAAGAATTATACCAAATTATAACAATAAAAATAACATGAATTGTATGATTACAATTAATCATAGTATAATTTCTTTATTTCGCGATTCAGGTTAAAAATATTTAATATTCGCGTCTATTTATTTTATTAAATTTAAAAAAAATAATAAATTCGTGTTTTACAAGAATAAGTCCCTAGTATAGTAACTTTATTTTCGCCCAATTAGCGCGCGCGTGGAAAGAGACAGAGAGAAGCGACGCTCATACGCGATTTTCGTCTCCGCGGAGCTTCTCATTCTCTTTTTAGAGGTTGTGCTGTGCGCATATAGTTTTGCTGGTCCACCTAGAGAATCTTTCCTGAGGAGGCTACTGCTAGAGCTGTTCATCATTTTTGGAAATTCAGCGTCGTTTGAGTGTGCCTGTGACTGGAAATAGGATTTGTTTTGTGGAAATACCTGGTGAGAATATTGAAATTTTTGTACTTGGCCAAGGGACAACGCACCTGTAGCGTGCAAACAGTGGGCTTATAAGCCGTGACTGGACGTGGTCCAGTCAGTGTAAGAAATCCAGGTATCTTTTGATTTATTTGTGTGATTGTGTATGTGTGAAAGTGAATTTTTGATATTTATATTCATTCTGAGCAGCGACAGCAAACCTCATAAGCCCTGCCCTTTTCAGGGCAGGCACAAATAAATAAAACGTAAAGGACGCGCTGCTCAGACAAACGACTCAAGTCAAGGTTTTTAAATAAATAAAGTTTGATAAATTAACCTCACTTTTCCTCATCCTTTTTCCTTCCTTTTTTTTTTTAATAATATTTAATAACAATTTGGTGCCGTAAAACCCGGGAAATTATTACCGGTAAAAGAAGCTTGACTTGAGTGTGTGTCTGAGCGGACGTGACCCCCGCGGCCGTCCCTCGTGATTTTCATTTTCTTTAATTTTTAGTCTTTTTTTTATATTTTTAGTTTAATATACATATATGTGTGTAGACGTATACACATATATGTGTATGAACTTTAATTTAAAATTTTGGTACACATGTGTATGTATAGACGTATACATATATGTGTGTAACCATTAATTTTAAAAATTTGTTTAAATATTTGTTTATATTTGCAAAAACAAAAATTGATTAAATTGGTTTAAATTTTATCTTCTGTCCTTTTTTAATTTTTTCAGTTCAGCTATACTCTTATCTTTTCTCGAGCGCGCGACGACAACGTCCCTCGTGCTCGTTAATTTCAATTTGATTTTTTACTTTAATTTTTAGTTTTAATTTTTTAATTTAATAAATATAAATATAGATTTAAAATATATATAATATTTTTATCCCTTAAATATAAAATTAATTTTTTGAATTTTTAAAAATATAAATTTTAATTATTATTTAAAGAGTTATAAACTACATTCTCCGTCTCTTTCTAATTTCTCCCTTTACAGCTGTACCTCGATCTCTTTCCAGGCGTGCATCGCGGCGTCCATTTTATGCACTTTTCTTTTAAAACACATAAGTTGCGATTATTGAGCGCCCGTTTATTTAATAACCTCTTATATTTTTACAAATTATATTATAACGATTTAATTAGTTAGTTATTAATATTTTTTCAGCGAATTTTAATAATTTAGATTTTCTTGAAATTTTTAGCTTAATAAAACAATAATTTTTAGATTGAAATTTTTTGAAATAAATTGAGTTATTAGTATTAGTATTATTAAATTCTTTTATCATTCTTTATTTTAACATTAAATTAATATTTGAAATTTTTTAATAATTAAGGTGGCTCTAGTACTTTCAAAATTAAAAAATTTTTTGTCATTATTTTTAAATTTTAATTGGTATTAGAATTTGATTTAATTTAATAAAAATTAGGAAGTTGACCCACATAAAAAAAAAAAAAAAATTTATAATAATAATTAAATAATTTTTTGTACTTATTTATTTTCAAATTTAATTTAGGATTATAATTAGAATTAGATTAATAATTTATTTGAAACGAAAATTTAGGAAGTTGGCCCTCATAATATAATTTTTTCTTTGTTTAATTTTAATTAATTTTAATCGACTCCGAAATTTTATTATAGCCCAAATTAAGGTTTCTCGACAATATTTTTCCTTTATTCAGTTTTTACATTTAATTTAATTATATATTCATAGTAAATTAAGGTTTTTCGACAATTTTCTTACAAATTTATTTTTTGATTTAATTTTTAATTAAAAATGGCTCGTCGCAAACGTGCTGGCAGACGTGCAGGTAGAGTTCGGGGTCGTGGTGTGGGGCGTGGTGCTCCTGTTGTTGTACAACCGCCAGTTGCCCCTGTTGTTCGTGGAGCTCGTGGAGCTCGCGGAGCGCTACGCGGCGCACCCGGTCGTGGCGGCTTGCAACGGGCACAGGAGTTTGATCTTGTACCCAATGCAAGGAATAATAATTATAATTTGAGACGATTGCCAGTCGTTCCTCGCCCCGGTTCTCCTAATAGTTCAATTCCTGAAATTGATGTTTTAATGGCCGCTAATCAAGAATTTAATCGTGGCCGTGGAATGGTTCGCGGACTCAACCGAGGGCGGGGCGATGCCGCCCAAGGTAGAGGCCGTTATCAACCTCCTCCACGAGAGCACGACGCCGTAGGTGAGGGTCTTGTATTCGATGATATCGAGCCTTTAAATTTAAATCAAGGAGAGGAATTTAATAATAGGGATCTTCTAAACGAGCCTGCCTTAGACAATGTTGATGCCCAGCCTGTCCTTCTTGACGAAGTCAACTTGCGCAAGCGCAAAGCTGAGCTTGACATTGAGGAAAATCAAGCAAAACTTAGAATCATTGAAGCCGAAAAACGGCAAATCGAATTACAATTGGCTACGGCCACAACTACTCGAACAGTTTTCAATGAGGTCCCTCCTTCACTTATTAATAATGATTTGTCCGCTACTATTTCTAAAGCCGTTATTCAAGCCTTTAATTCTTCAAACCCTTCCACTTCCTCTGGTTCTTCTGACAATAACCATGCTCTCTTAAATAGATTAGCTATTGAGAAGAGGGATTTAAGTTTTGATGGGGATATTTTTAATTGGCTGCATTTCAAAAATAGCTTTGATCAGACAACAAAAGCTGGATCTTACAGCGATTCTGACAATGCTATCCGTCTTCATAGGTGCCTTAAGGGCAAAGCTCTACAAGCGGTACAAAGTCTAATGATGACAAGTACTAGTGGTCGCGAAATTATGAATGCCCTTGAACGACAATTTGGAAATACTGAAGAAGTCATCCTTAGATTAGTTGCTGCTATTAGAGAATTGCCTAGATTGACTTCTAATAAAATGAACTTTGTACCCTTTGCTGCCACTGTCAAAAACAATGTCGCAGCCATGATTAATTTAGGTAATAAAGGTTATCTTTATAATATTGATCTAATTAGGGAAACAATAGGTAAACTACCCTTAGTAATGATCTCAAAATATAATGAATATGTAGCAGGTAAAGGTGAGACCCCATCTTTAGAAACTTTAGGTGAATTTTTAGATAGAGAAGCTACCTTAGCTAGCTTTGCTGGTACTGTTTCCATGTTTGGTAATACAAATCGTGATTTTAATAAGCCTGATGCAAATCATTCAGTCAAACGCCTTGATAATCGTGATAATAATCATAGTTCGAGCAAACGCGTTTTCTTAGTTGATGAAAGCGGTCCTTCTAATCCTCGAAATTCCTTATGTTATTACTGTTCTGATGAAGAACATTTAATTCGCGATTGCAAAGACTTTTTAAAATTATCAATTGATGATAGATGGCGTTGGACAAAAACTCCTGATGCAAGACGTTGTTATAAGTGCTTAGGTAAACTTCAATTTGAGCACATTAGATTCTGTAAAGCTTCCTCATGCGAGAAAGAAGGATGTGGTCGTCCTCATCATATTTTGTTGCATTCTTCTAAAGAAAAATAATTAAATGATCCCTCTTAACTAGACCAAAAGATCGTGATATTTTAGTTGCAATTGATAAATTTAGAGACTGGAATCGTGTTGATATTGTAGTGAAAGATTTACTATTAACTAAAAATCTTTGGTTGTGAAAGGCTCAAACTCCATATTTAGTATGAAATTTAAAGACTAACATTTAATAAATCAGCGATATTCAAAATGAGTAATTTTCCGAATGGAAGATTAGTTCACGGTTTCAACACCTTTGCGTAGAATTGTCTGCTTTGGACCTTTTACTGTAGCCATGGTTAGAGGATGGGAAAAACGTTGGGGAGCTTTGTTTATTTGCCTGATTATGTGAAAGATTTATCTTGAAATAGCAGATACTTTATCTGCTGATTCGTGCATTATGGCGATTCAGAGGATGACGGCTGGACGTGGTCGACCATCAGTCTTCTGGTCGGATAATGGCACAAATCTATGTGGAGCTCATGAAGAGCTAAAACAAGTTTTAGGAAATTTAGTTTTTAAAAGGTTAACTAACTATGGTACTAGTATGGGTTCAAAATGGCATTTCGTTCCTCTGGTTATACCCCATACGGGTGGAGTCTAGAAATCTTTAAATTAAAAGCATGAAATATTTTATTACTGCGACTTTATTAACATAGAACTCTTGTAAATTCAGAACATACTATAATTTCTCGACCTATTACCTTCGCATCTCATGAATTAGAATGTTCAGTTGCCGAAATAATAAGACTAGATCTAGCCTCCGATATATCATAATTAGGTGCTCCAATTTCGAATTCTCGCACCGGGTGGAGAATTGTTAACAAATATTTCTAATTTTCGTTCAAAATATACCCCGATTTTCGAGAGCACGTATTTTCCTATTGCAAAGAGCAGTAGGGCAAGACGAGTTCTCGTTGAATCGGGAAGATGGCGTCACCGACCGGTAATGCCATAAGAATTATACCAAATTATAACAATAAAAATAACATGAATTGTATGATTACAATTAATCATAGTATAATTTCTTTATTTCGCGATTCAGGTTAAAAATATTTAATATTCGCGTCTATTTATTTTATTAAATTTAAAAAAAATAATAAATTCGTGTTTTACAAGAATAAGTCCCTAGTATAGTAACTTTATTTTCGCCCAATTAGCGCGCGCGTGGAAAGAGACAGAGAGAAGCGACGCTCATACGCGATTTTCGTCTCCGCGGAGCTTCTCATTCTCTTTTTAGAGGTTGTGCTGTGCGCATATAGTTTTGCTGGTCCACCTAGAGAATCTTTCCTGAGGAGGCTACTGCTAGAGCTGTTCATCATTTTTGGAAATTCAGCGTCGTTTGAGTGTGCCTGTGACTGGAAATAGGATTTGTTTTGTGGAAATACCTGGTGAGAATATTGAAATTTTTGTACTTGGCCAAGGGACAACGCACCTGTAGCGTGCAAACAGTGGGCTTATAAGCCGTGACTGGACGTGGTCCAGTCAGTGTAAGAAATCCAGGTATCTTTTGATTTATTTGTGTGATTGTGTATGTGTGAAAGTGAATTTTTGATATTTATATTCATTCTGAGCAGCGACAGCAAACCTCATAAGCCCTGCCCTTTTCAGGGCAGGCACAAATAAATAAAACGTAAAGGACGCGCTGCTCAGACAAACGACTCAAGTCAAGGTTTTTAAATAAATAAAGTTTGATAAATTAACCTCACTTTTCCTCATCCTTTTTCCTTCCTTTTTTTTTTTAATAATATTTAATAACAAGATCTATGCGACCCTTTTTAGCAAATCCAGGATCAGCTAGTTGCAAATGGCTAATATGAGGGAATTTAATAGGATCAATACCTGAATTAGGTGCGTAAGATGAAATTTTTGGTATTATAAAAGCATCTGCATTAATTACGAAATCTGAATAAAAGTGATAACTAATCTGAAGATTTACCATATTCGAGCAAACAAGATCAGTTTTACCACCAATTCCTGATACAGGCAGTTGAGCAGGTTCTTTTTTATGACGCAATTTCTTAAATAAAGAAGTAGTTATGAATGAGGCATGGGAGTATTGGTCAATTGCCTTGCCAATACTTCCAGTCAATTTTTTGAGCAAACTTTAACTATAGCTGTCGCCAAAAGGGGTTGAAAATTTAATTGTCAAGAACTGGTTGATAATGTTCTAGTTTCAGTAATAGCTACCTCTGTATTGACGCTACGAGTGGCATTATTTGTGTCAGTACCACTATTTTTAGTATTTTTTTTTAAACCTTTAATATGTAAAGATGTATGATGCTTCTGTTTGCAAATAGTACACCTTTTTGTAGATGTGCAATTTGAGATAAACTGTGTACCTAAGCAATTAAAACATCTCTTATGTTTAGAAACAATCTCCTCTCTTTGTTTTGGGGTTTTGTTTTTATAGTCTGCACAAAACAAAAAGAAGTGATTGGCATTACAAATGATGCAGTTATTATTTAAACTTTGGCTTGATTTATTTTGATTATTATCAGAAGTACTGTAAACTTTAGCAGAAATATTGGAATAATTTGCAGATTTATTTTTATTGAAATCCAAAAACTGTTTGCTAGCATGACTACTACTAGCTTCTTCTATTGACTCTAAAATGCTAATTTGGTTTTCAATAAATTCCAAAAATTTTGCTAAAGAAGGAGGCTCAGAGTTAGCTTTTACATTCACTGTAGAATCATCAGTTCCATTATTTGCAGGAGGTGGTAAAGAGTTACAATAGGTATTGTAGTAAATTTCCCATTGTTTGCGAGAGTCATTATCAAGTAAATTTAACACGTGAAAGACTATCAGATCATTCCAAGAATCTACTGCTCTACCTAATCCTTTTAATGCTGAAAGAGGGGTGTTGACACCGGACAAAATTTTCTTAAGCTCAGTTGCAGAAGGTTTTAGAATAGGCTTAAGTGAGTATAAATTGGCAATGTGGGAATTTACAAGCCTCTTTTTAACTTCGTACCTCTCCTTAAGCTTATTCCATACAATCTCGAAATTAGCATCAGCAGGTTGATATGAATAGCTGCATCACCTTCGAGAACTGAAATTAGCTGATGCAACTTCGCTACATTAGAATAGTTTTTCCTATTTATCACCGATGATTGGAAGACATGCCTAAATGATTCCCATGCAGTATATTCGCCACTAAAGTGAGGTATTTGTAATGGGGGTAGTCTCTCATTACCTAACGTTACTACATGAGGCCTAGGTAATGGTTGATCAATATTTTTATTTGTTTGGTTAGCATCTAGAAAGGCTTGAAAAAGGCACATATTTTGTATGTAAAATTCTTCTATAACAGTAAAATGATTCTCTATAAAATAGGGTTGAGGTTGAAGTTGGCCATAGTCTCTATGAGCAAGTAAAGACACGTTATTTTGCTCATAAGTTGACCACAAGTTTTCTAAGGGTTTCATCCTAATTTTGCAATTAGACGCTGTCATATTTTTTTTTTTTTTTTTTTTTTTTTTTGGGCCCCTTCAAGAAGGGGCCTTTTTCGTAGGACGAGGAGAATGCATTTACGCATACCATACACGCGTACTGTATGGTTATGTGGGACTCAACCTCAAATTTGTATCTGGGGTTGCCCAGATATACACAATTGAGGAATTACAATACCCACTAAACTCCCCACCCTCCTGCATTTATGACAATATCATAGAATCCGGACCGGGACTCCCTGTTTAGGTATTACTTCGGTCCGGAAACAATGCAGCCCAGGCATTTCTTCGCCATACCCTGTCAATAAAGGAGGAGATTTTCCTACGAGAGGAAACCTTCCTCCTTTTTTTCCAATCAGTGTCGCCCGTACGTACTCTGCCACACTGTACCAGTTAGCGGCACTGCGCAGCATTTCCGGGACGACTACTTCCGGCCTCCATTCATCGAAGGGCGGTCGCCCTTCAGCGAAGCGAGGACACCCAAAAAAGGTGTGCTCAGCGGTATCCAGCTCGCCCGGGCAATGCAAGCATTCCGGAGATGTCACCTTGCTCCACTTGAAAAGCATATCGCGGAAATAACCGTGACCAGTTAGGAACTGTGTGAGGTAGAAGTCTACCTCTCCATGATCACGGTTCATCCAGCTTTCCAAATCGATGATAAGGCGGTGCGTCCAACGTCCCCTCGGGTCACCATTCCACCTATACTGCCAACATTCCATTGTGCGGGAGCAAGCGCGAACGGAAGATACGTCGCGCTCTTCTTCCCCACGGTTATAGATCGCCTGCCTTTCCAAGGCAAGCAGGTCGATGGGAATCACCCGAGCCACCACCTGGATCGCTGGCTCTAATACTGTCTTGTACGAGCAAGCGATTCGAAGTGCCCCCTGCCTCTGTACTGCCTTTAGTTTCTTGCAGTACTTTTTTATGCGGACATTGTCCGCCCACACCTCTGCACCGTAGAGCAAGATGGAGTTAACTGTCGTCATCAACAGCCTCCTCTTCTCAGATCTGGAACCGCCGATGTTCGTCATTAGCCACGAGAGGGACTTTGTCACCCGGCCAGCCTTTTCACAGGCCTGCTGGAATTGTCTATTGTAGGTCAACTTGTTATCCAAGAAGACCCCCAAATATTTGACCGATGGTTTGGTCTGGATCATAAGGGGATTACCTCCGTCATCAAAGCTGATGCCGAATATGGTATCAACCCTTCTCCGGGTCAGAAGGACAATCTCCGTTTTCGGGACTGCCAGTCTTAGTCCGTGATCCGACATCCAGCTATTGATAAGGCGCATGGCCTCATCCAAGGTATTCTGCTGGTCCTCTGGCTCTCGAGCTGTTATGGTTAGAGCAACGTCATCCGCGTATCCGATCATGGAGCATCCATCCGGGAGCTCAATCTTTAGCAAGCCGTCGTAAAAGGCATTCCACAGATCAGGACCCAGAACTGAACCCTGCGCTATGCCTGCGCTTAATACTTTACCTCTTGTGCCATCGAGCGTGTCCCAGCGCAGGTATCGGTCCCGGAGGTAATCTCTGAGTATATTTCTCAGATAATCCGGAACTCTGAATACCTGCTCGAGGGAGTGCAACATATCGTCCCACTTAGCCGAGTTGAATGCGTTTTTCACATCCAACGTGACAAGCAGGACGTCCGGTTTAATATCCGGCCGCACTTGTCTGGCCCTCATAACCACCTTCACGACCTGTTCGATGGCACCGATCGTGGAACGCCCCTCACGAAAGCCGTGTTGGTCGTCGCTAAGGTCACCCGCTTCCCTAATTGCTTGCCGCAATCTTCCTCTGACCATGCTCTCCATCACCTTGCCAATGGTATTTAACATACACAATGGTCTGTAAGATGATGGAGATCCTGGTTCACCCTTTCCCTTGCTTATCAGAGCCAGACGGGCCACTTTCCAGTCCCTTGGAAAGGCGCCTGCCACGAGGCACGCGTTAAACATGCCAAGCAGGAGACCAGGGATTACCTTTGCAGCCGCCTTAAGGGCTTCCGCGGGTATTCCGTCTGGTCCTGGCGCTTTCCCATTTTTCATTGACCTAATTGCCTGAAGCATCTCCGCCTCGATAAATAGCGGAACTTGCTCCCTCGGGACATCCAAAGCAGGGTGTTGTTGGTTTGGATGATCCGGGAAGAGAGCGTCCACTATTCTTTTACTTAGACGCTGTCATATTACCAGCATCCGCAAACACTTTATAGGCATTTTTAAGTCTAGGATATAATCCTGCTTGTTCTAATAATATTGATGCCATTGTTACAATTTAAGAATTTTTAAATATTTTAGATATTAAAATGACATTAATTTCAAATAATTTTTTAAATACACAATTATATCCCAGACTGTTTACTATAATCAAGTATTTTTTTAAACAAAAACTTTATGAAATCACATGATAATACATTATAACACTGATCATGTCTAATAACTTCTCTTTAAAAAACTAATCATTGATTACACATGAAAATTAAAATCAATTACCAAATCAATTTAAAAACTAGTTAAAATTAATAAATCAAAAAAGTTAAAGTATTTACAATTATCAATGATCCAATTTTAAAAAGAAAATTATCTTATATTTGCAACCTGAGAAATAGTTAAAACCTAGTGTCTGATTTTGTACAAAGTATTTAAATTAATTTTAATTTAAGTCAAGATTATATATTTAAATAGCAAAACAATGTGCATTTGAGCATTTAAAAATTAACTTTTCTTATACAATAATTTTAAATATAATGTTCAAATAATATTAACTAAGGTTACAACAATAAAAAAGCTAACTTTATGTGCTTAACTGGCGACGCAAAATCAACCCTGGATGATGCAAATGCCTCCTTATGACCTGATGTTGTGTTCGAACAGCAAATGGAAAAAATAGCCAAAATTATCCTAGGAGACCAAAATTATCCAAGGAGAGTCCCCAATGGTTGAGGTTCAGCCAGGTAACTTGAATCCAGTCGAGTTCACCAGTTCCAAAACTCCAATGTTGTAACCTAGGTAACATCAAATCAATTAGAAAATACTCAAAATAATGTTTAAGATTTGTTAATATAATATCAACAATTGAAAATTTTAAAATAACATGAATGGATAATAAATTTTTAATTTTAAAGAAATTTAATGTAATATAGCACAAAAAATTTAAAAATTTAAACAATTTAGCAGCAAGAAATTTTAAAATTTGAACAATTTAGCAGAAAAAAAAATAACTATTAATTTTATACAAGTTTAAAAAAAAATTTTAAATTTAAACAATGTAGCAGAAAAGAGTAAAAAAATTTTGAAATTTAAACAATTTAACAGAAAAGAATTAAAAAAAAAAATTTTTAGGTTATGTAGTTTTTTTTTTTAAATACTTTAACCTCTTCAGAAATTCTTACTCACACATTTAGTTCCACACTCCTTAATATAATTTTAAGTTAAATAACAATTGAAACAATATATTTTTAAGTTAAATTTAATAAAAGGACTTTAATATTTACTTTTATGTAAATCAAAATAGTTTAACTATATTAAACATGCAGCATAAATAGTAAAAAAATTGATTTAATATAATTATAATTTTAAAACAGATACTATAAAAATAATAATTGATTTAAAAGCATCTGTTATTGTAGTTTAATTTAAGCCATATAAAAAAAGTAAATATATTATGTTACACATAAATTAGACTTAACTTTAATTTTTCAAAAGCTAGCAGCCGACAAAATTGTGTATCTGGAGGTTGCTGCCATCACTTAAATTTTTTTCTTGCGTTTCTATTGAATGCGCGTAGACTAAAGCATGATGTTCTCTTTCTGCTTGGTTTGCCCCTCTCGATCTTCTTATGCATGAAGGCGCTCTTAATAATGGCGGTAGACCGATGAAAAACTTGTTGAAGAAATGCGCGCGCCGACCCGGTAAAGATGTCGAAGAAGAAGAAGAAGTACAAATCCAAGTTATTATGATTATTTGGGAGGGTGGTAATGACGTCACTATTATGTAAATTATAGCATGATGTCTTCTTTTTTTTGTAGAAAAAACTGACACTTATTTTTCAATTATTATTTTTTTTAATTAAGAAAATTTTTTGCTTGACACAATTAAATAAAAAACTTTTTTTGACAGCACAAGTCCTTTAATTTACGCAATTAATATTGTCACTTTAGCATTTAAAAATTGAGAATAATTCTTATTTAAAAAATTTTTTTTAAAAATTTTAAATTATTCTGTGCTGCGCCTTTTGAGAATAAAAATTAAAAAGAAACTAACACCACACCTCCAAAAAAAATAATACTGTTTGATGTAAAACTTGCACAATTCACCATCTTGAATATAATTTAAGCACATGTTTTTTACAATGATAATCTCTCACTAAAAATCACTTTTTTTCAAGTCGCAGATTCGTTCTGGGATGCCAAATGTTTAATGATGGATAGGATGGTGATGGTAAAGGTGTTAATTAATATCGTACTAATTATAATATAATTATTAACTTTATTAAAGAGCTATTGCTCGCATGCGATCTTGCGGAGCACTGAGACTCGGCGAGAATATAGGTATAAAATTAAGGGGGAGCTCACCAACATATATACAACTTTATCTACATATATATACATAACATAAATCATGGAAATGTAACTTTTGTAAATATTAAATTATTCTTTGCTAAACTTTTTGCTAATATTATATTGCTAAAATTTATATATTATTTTATATTCTAATTAATTTTCATGGCTATAAAATTAAAATCTATTAATTCTTTAGCCATCAGGCTTTATATGTTTAGCTTCAATATTTATTTTTATTTTATGTAGTCTTTTGGGCAATGTAACTTAAAATCATAATCGCTTATTTTTACAATTTAGTAATAAATTGTGGGGGGTGGAATGTTGTATATATATGTAAATATTTAAGTGTATGTGTGTGTGTGTGTGGGTGTGTGTGTTAGTATGCACGCCCTCTATTATGCAATAAGGACTTCTACGCCAGTATTCGTCAAGCTCTCAAGCTAAGCACTGCGTGCTAATTAAATATTGTTTGATATCTTAGCTTAATAGTGTCTCTCTTTTAATTTAATTAACTACCTTTTCCAACAGCAGCCGTGAGGAAAGAAAATTTTTTTATTTTCATCATACCACAACGTGTTATTGTCCTCTGGTACGTTACTAACACTATTCCAACTACAGTATCCAATTAATCCAGCCTCATAATCGCCCAAAAGTTCGATATGTGGAAAAAATTCTGATTTAAGAATCATGCTTTCGCTTGTAAGTTGAAGAGTGAAACTCAAAGCTATAAATGAATACTTCGACAACTTTTTTAACCTTTTAACAACTTTAAAAACCATATACACAATTGACCACAATTGCTTGAATCGTAATCTTGAAATTGATTTTGTTAAAAATAATCTCTGCTCGTGGACTAACGTAACTTATGAATTCTTGTGGTGGTCCGACGTTCCCGAAATAATCAAAGTATTTAACTAAGTTTTCGCGTTTGCCAACCCACCCAGTGATACCTCTCCTTAAAACTTGGATCCAAGTTTAATATTCCAGCCTTTTGTGGGGTCTGATTTTCCAGCTTATTTCTCATGAAAACACCCTTAAAGTTTTTTATACCCTTTGCCATAGATGCTAACTGTATATTGGTTCTCGGTCCGTATAAAAATCTTTGTTTTTTTACGTTCATTCGTTTTTTTTCTCTTCAAAACTCTCCCCTTTTTATTCTTGCGGATTCCGTTTCCAGATTTCTTATAGGGTTTTAAATATAGACCATTCCCCTGTATTGCCTCTTGTTTTAAAGTTTTAACCGCTTTCACTAGATCCAATATGGCTCTCACAGCTGAAACTCCTGCGCTTATTGTTGTTAATAATTTCTTTTTTTTTCATATTCAAGCGCCTATTTTTTTTTAATTCATGATAGTATAAACAACTGCAGATGAGATTTTCTCGCCAAGACTGGCATTTTGCGAGATTCGTGATTTTGCCTTTTAAGTTTATCAATTATAGTATTGAGTATAACTGATCATGTTGGCTTCTATTTATCTACTAAAACCTAAATCTAGACCGCATCAAAAATATATAAACCATTTGTTAAACCTAACATAATAATTTTGAATATATATCTCTAAAAAAATGAAACTAAAACTGCAAAAACCATAAATTATTAATTTTGGCGAAAAGAATATTAAAAGACATAGGTTCAAATATAGACCTCGTTGGCCCGAAACCATTCGCGCTCTGATAATTAGGCCTTCCGGCTGCGGTAAAACAACGATTAACCAAATAAGCTACGGCGTTACCGATAGCAGGGTATATGCAGTTGTTATCCCCCTTTTCCCTCTTTTTTTTTAAAAACACTGCCCTTTAACCCTTTTTTTTATAAAAAGGGGATATGGTGCCTGGAACTTGATTAAAAAACAACTTTCTATAAAATAATGGTTCATTTTTGTTTCCACTTTAAAAATATAATTTTCGTTGACTGTATTATATACTAAAAAATAGTTAGTAAAATTAAAAGCTAACAATCATTTTTAAATGTAATTGTATATAAAAATAACAATTGTTTCATTACACCCACAAAACTGATTCTCTGCACGTTACTTTGTTTATCATAAAGTCAAAAAATTATTTTTTTACTACTTATATTAATTTTTTTTTATAATTCGTAATAGATAATGGTCATTACCGTTACGTTTTATTCTAATGGTTCTAATGGCTCAAGCCCATTAAATATTACAAAAATAATATGTACTAGGTTAAATGATTTGTGATATTTCAGGAATTTAACGATCAATAATGGATAACGATCAATAATTCCATTATTGATCGTTAAATTCCTGAAATATTATAATTTACTAATAGGAACGTTAAAGTCATTTTTTATTAATTAAATGATTTGTGGCTTTTTTCATTAAACATTAAAATTTAATGAATATTACACATTAATGAATAATGGCAAATGACGAATTCTTCTATTCCTGGGCCATTATGGGTTAAAAATTGAAAGCATGCAATCTTTATGCACAAATACTTTTTCACTTTATTTCGGCAACTCTTCAACCTAGTGCCAATTTTAATTTTTTATCGTTCGCCATATTTTGATAATTAATTAAATTAAGTTATTGGTCAGTACGAACAAATAATGTTAACAGTTTTTAATTTTTACTACTAAATGTGGTAAATAAAGTAAATGGTATGGCCAAAAATTGAACTACTAACCCTCAACCTACGTAACCTAAATTATAAAAAAAATGCGTTGCAAACTTACACTCTCATAACTTAAGGAAGCCGCTATAATAAAAAAAAAACGACACTTTAAGCATTACACTTACATAACCTAAGGAATTGTTCTTAAAAAAAAAAATACGACATGACAAGCCTTACACCCACATAACATAAGTAAGTGAACTTTATTAAAAAAAAAAGACACGTAAAGCATTACCCCCATATAACGTAAAGAAGTGAAATACAATAACAAAACGACACTTCAAACACTACACCCACATAACCTAAGAAAGTGGCCATTGATTAATTAAAGACACCTCAAGCATTACACCAATATAACCTTAGGGTGTGGATTATAATTATGAAACGACACGTCAAGCATTACACCAAAATGACCTAAGGAAGTAGTCTAAAAAACAAAAAAAAACGACACGTCAAGCATTTGACCCAAATAACCTAAGGAAGTGGTCTATAATAAGAAAACGACGCTTTAAGCATTACATGCATCTAACCTTAGGATGTGGCCGTTAATAAAAAAATGGAACGTCAAAAAAAAAATTTTTAGCTTTCATCCTACATAACCTAAGGTATTTGTATATAAAAATCTGTAGTATAAGACAGATCTCTTCATATAAAATTTTTAATGGCCCTTATATAAAAAACCTGATGAAAGATTATTCTTTTATAGACAAAGAGGAAAACGCTTAGTTAAGTTTTAAGGAGGTAGCAAAAAAGTTTCTGGGTAATAATAAAGATAAAAATTATAAACAGATAGTTGGTTATCTGGTGAAAAATTTTAAAATTTTGGGCTGCAACATGAGTTAATACCACTTTTTTTCAATTAATTTGTGTTTATAATATCATTACACAATATTAAGATGCAAAAAATTATTGAAAATTGATAAAAAAATTTTCAATAATTTTCTACAAAAATGGTTGATATTTACTACGTTGAGTATTTAAATATTTACCACATTTAGTAGTAAAAATTAAAAACTGTTAACATTATTTGTTCGTACTGACCAATAACTTAATTTAATTAATTATCAAAATATGGCGAACGATAAAAAATTAAAATTGGCACTAGGTTGAAGAGTTGCCGAAATAAAGTGAAAAAGTATTTGTGCATAAAGATTGCATGCTTTCAATTTTTAACCCATAATGGCCCAGGAATAGAAGAATTCGTCATTTGCCATTATTCATTAATGTGTAATATTCATTAAATTTTAATGTTTAATGAAAAAAGCCACAAATCATTTAATTAATAAAAAATGACTTTAACGTTCCTATTAGTAAATTATAATATTTCAGGAATTTAACGATCAATAATGGAATTATTGATCGTTATCCATTATTAATCGTTAAATTCCTGAAATATCACAAATCATTTAACCTAGTACATATTATTTTTGTAATATTTAATGGGCTTGAGCCATTAGAACCATTAGAGTAAAAAGTAACGGTAATGACCATTATCTATTACGAATTATAAAAAAAAATTATTATAAGTAGTAGAAAAATAATTTTTTGACTTTATGATAAACAAAGTAACGTGCAGAGAATCAGTTTTGTGGGTGTAATGAAACAATTGTTATTTTTATATACAATTACATTTAAAAATGATTGTTAGCTTTTAATTTTACTAACTATTTTTTAGTATATAATACAGTCAACGAAAATTATATTTTTAAAGTGGAAACAAAAATGAACCATTATTTTATAGAAAGTTGTTTTTTAATCAAGTTCCGGGCACCATATCCCCTTTTTATAAAAAAAAGGGTTAAAGGGCAGTGTTTTTAAAAAAAAAGAGGGAAAAGGGGGATAACAACTGCATATACCCTGCTATCGGTAACGCCGTAGCTTATTTGGCTAAAGCGATTTCACTAGATATGAAAGAATCGTGGGTCAGAGTCCCACCGGATCCGGCATTTTTTTCGATTTAAGAAATATTTATTAATACCACTTTTATTCAATTAATTTGTGTTTATAATATCATTACACAATATTTAGATGCAAAAAATTATTGAAAATTGATAAATAAATTTAAATAATTTTCTACAAAAATGTTTGATATTTACTACGTTGAGTATTTAAATGTATACCACGTTTAGTAGTAAAAATTAAAAATTATTAACATCATTTGTTCGTAAAGACCAATAACTTCATTTAATTAATTATCAAAATATGACGAACGATAAAAACTTAAAAATTTATAACTTTTATTCTTTATTATGACATTGGTTTCATGTCAAGTGAATCGACTGTTCTTGAGTCATTAAGATACAGACAGACAGACAGACAAATAAATTTTCAAATATGTATAGTACTAGCATATATATAGGGCCTCCCCTGTGTCGCAATTACTTCTGTTTGTGATGCTTAAAAAAATCGGCAAGGGATCTAACCAATTGGACAATTCAATAATTCTACACAAAAAAGTTTTGCAGAATCATTATATACCAAAAGTCGATGTGCTGAAAAGTTCAACACAAATTTTTTTTAGTCAAATTATTTAACACACCATTTTAAATATTAAATAACTAATTTCTTTCATATAATAGCATAAACAAATATCACTTTACATAGTGTGTTGAATACTTCGATTAGAAAATGTTTGTGTTGATCTTTTCGGCACAACGATTTCGCAAAACATTTTTGTGTAGAATTATTCATGTCTTGAATAATTTTATGTTGATCAGATCCCTTGCCGAAAAATCATGTTTCACTACAAATTTATAATTATGCAAACACATTCAAACTATTCAGAGCAGCGTATGTGAAACATTAATGAAAAATTATAGGTTCTGATTGATTTTATAATTATAATAGAGATAATAAAAAAATTTAACTGAGTACCGACAGACAGAGAAATAAATTTTCAAATATATATAGTTGTAATCCCTCGGAAGGAGGGGTCACAATAATTTAAATTTCCTAATAACGACACTGACCTAACCGCCTAAATTCCTCTTTGGAACAAGGGGTGCAAGCCCTTGAACGGCAGAGTCTTAAAAATGTAGCGAGGTTGCACCTCTAGAATAAGGTCGGTGCACTTCTGCACCTTATGTAGCTGATGAGTGTTTTAGGATTTCTTGCATAAATAAATAGATTAATTTATTAGATCAATGCTATAAATTCATTGAGTGTGCTTTAATACAATGAAGCACTTACCCCTAGGGTGTATTAACCAATACAGTTTTTTAATAAAATCTTAAAATTAAATTATTTAAGGATATGGCTTGTTGTGGGAGGTTAATATGAAATAAATGGTAACACAGAATTTTATGCTTTAAAATTGATAAAGAAATATTTTATTTTGTTTATTGAATAGTAATAATGTTTATATTCAAATTTATTAAATAATAAATAATTTTTTTTATATTGATTATGATAATTAAAATATAACAAAAATTTATGATTTTAATTAAGAAAAGAAAACGTATTTACAAAAATAATTATATTTTATAATTTATTGAATAATTAATTAATGCTCCATTTTATAAAAATAACTTCGCGATGGAAAACATAACCTATAAACAGACACTAATTTTATATCACCGACCTGTGGATATCCTACAGGTTCCGCGTCCTCGGAGGATAACCTCCGAGGATGTTTTACCTGAGGGTAACCAGCAGGCCAGCGACACTAAAGTTCACAACCGGGGAAGACCACCAGAGAGAGATGTTTACTCTGGGGATTACCGCCAGATAATGACAAAATTTTGTGCGTGCATTTAGGTAATAAGCAGAGAACGGACCTTGCGAGAGACCCAGCGCGCGCATCGTAACAGATATTATACAGAGCACTCTAGTGGAGCGCGCGATAAATAAAATATTTAAATAATTATTAATAAATATTATACCCGGGGTATAATGCTTCAACAAAGAGGTACGCTTAGATATATAAGCTCGCTCTGAGAGAAATCCCAAACAAGTGTTGCGTGATGTCGGTGTGCTATTTCTTATATACCTTTTTGCGAATCACTCACACATGTTTGAGATTTTTACATAAATATTTGTTCTAGAAGTTTCTGGAAGGATTTTCGCGTTTGGCGCGAAATTCTTCTTTTTAGTTTTTTAATTACTTTTAATTATTATTTATTATTTTTATAATTTATATTTAATACATTAATCCTTTTTTTACTTATTGCTAATTTCTATTTACAACTTAATTTAATAAATAACCCTTTTTTATTAATAAAATATATTTTGACCGTTATGTCTATTTTTGATTATCTTAATTATTTTATTAAATACTTTTAATTTATAGTTAATGATTATTATACATTTTATAGATAAGAAAGGGGTATTTAATTATAATACTTATGATTTAATTATTTTATTCTATAATACTTAAAAATTACTATTTTACAAATTATATACATATTTACATAATAATTGAATCCAAAAAAGGGCATTCAATTATTTATATCATTTTTATTAGGTTTTTTAATAATTTAATTAATTATTTAATTGGTAATGATAATTTTCTTTTTATTCGATATCAATAAATTACTGCCTGGGAAATGCTGCCACCTACATACATTATTAAAATATTCAAATATTAAAAGTAGCAACATTTCCCAGACATATTCGTTCCGTGTTCGTATTTATCTAAAGCATCATGACCGGCGCCTGTCATGATACATGTATATTATTATTATGGAGAGATATCTCTCTCTCGTATTTATTGTATTTAAATATAAATATATATGTATGCGTGTATTACAATACGCGCATGCATTGGGCATTTTATGCAACGGCGAAGGTCCCATGCATTTGGTGTGTTACATAGTATATAGTATTAAGATATGTATATATAGATGATTCTATAATTGACTGAATCAAGTAATACCAATGGCGTGACATTAAAATTTTATCATATTTTTCAGATATTTCACTTTTTAACCAAATTTTCAAAAAATTTAATCTTTCCCAAAAATAGTAAAAATTTTTTATTTTAAATTTATTTTAACATCGGTTTTATGTAATTTCATTCATTAAACACAGGCACACTGTTTGAAATAACTAACAAAATAAATAATTAATAATTAAATAATAGTTACGTAAGATAATAATTATAAATATTTTAAATTAAACTTATAAATAATATTTAAGCTAATTAATCAAACAATAGATATTTTAAATAAAGAAATCATAACATAGAATTATGAAACTTAACATAAAATTATGAAATTATAACAGAAAATTATGTAATAAAACAAATAGTTTAAGAAATAATAATATTTATATTTTGGATATTTTAAATATTTGTAAAAGATGATTTAGTATATAAGATCAATAAAATTGTAATAACGACGAGTCAAATATCAGAAGTTGTCATCGACGTGTACTTATATCCGTCTTTAATAAAGTTTAGTTTTTAAATAATAATTTATTGTGCTTATTTGGATAACCTATCCTGGACAACATTTGTAAGTATTTATTTATATTTATCTATTTAATTACAAATAATCCTAGCCATTAGACCCTTAACAACACATATAAAATATTTAAAATACCATAAAAAATAAAAAATAAAAAAAATTTTTTTTAACAGCTTCGAAAATATTTTATAAAATTTTAAAGATACCTCCGTTTTGAATAAAAATTTAGGAGAATACCCAAAAATTGTTGCTGAATTGAATACTTCCAACTTGTGAGAGTAAAATTTGTCGATAGTCTCGAGACATTTTAATTTTTTTCAAAATTTTTAAAAATTCTATCAAGTTTAAAAACATTAAAAATTAAATATCTCAAAAAATACGATAGCTGAACAGAAAATCTATAGCCTATGTCACTCGCGTACTTTTTTTCTTTATTTTGACACCAGTTTTATGTAATTGTGTTCACTGGTTTAATTCTGATGATAATACACACACACATACACAGAAACACAAATAAATTTTCAAATATATACAGTAGTAAGATTTGCTTTTTGGGTCGGTTTAGAGGGTTGCTGGGGGTAGCTGGGGCAAAATTTGAGGGTTTAGTCTGAATTCTGACTTCAGATTCGGTTTTAGGACATCGAAAAACTTACCTGTGGGTAGGTCTAGTTACAGGATCAGAACTTTTTTTTTGTGCAGCTGTGTTATTTATATAATTATTGCACGTCATGGCAGTTAATAATAATAAAATATTATAGTTAATACATAATAAATATGTAAAATGTTTTTATTATTTAATTTATTTAATTTTCTAAAAATTTTCATTTTAATATATAATAGCAAGCTATCGCGTGGCTCTTTTAACAGTATTTATGAATATAACTGAGCTTTTCGCGATAATTCGCTTCGCGTTATAAAAAAATAAAAATGCAAAATCTTAGACCACTAGAGCGTCTAATTATTGTTAAAAATGTTACTCCATAATTACATTGTGCTAAAACTAGAGCAGCAAAATTTTTTATCAAAATCTATTTCATTAATAGATTACTCAAGCAAAAACTTATTATTAAAAGTAAATAAAAAATGTATAAGACCGTAATTTTAAAATTTAAAATACATGCTGAAGTAAAATATTAGGTACAATAACTAATTAAACAAGCTTACTTTTAAAATTAAAACGATTCTATGAAGTCTTCTTAAAATTTCTAGAGTTCTTGATTCATCAATTGCTTTATTAGCGCAGTCTGGCTTAGCTTTTAATATTTTTTCAAAACTAATTGCTTCGTTGACATTCATAGTATTCATATATAAGGCTCTTACGGAATCTAATTCATAGATAATCTGCTTAAACCATAATTCATATGCTGAAAACAAATATTTTACTACGTAAAATTTGTATCATCTTTTAGAAAGTTATTTACGGACATTAATTTTTTCATGCTTACATCAATATACGAATATACTACTCAACTTTGAAACCTCATAATGGAGCGACTGTAAAATTTTGACTATTTTGCATACAAGCACGAATTGAGACCCCAGATACATATATACATAAACGCACACAAACGTACATATGGACTTTTTAAATAACCGGTTTTTTAGATTTCTGGGATCTCAATTCGTGCAAAGGCAACAGTCTCTAACGATTGGGATTTCGACCGTTTTTAACAAAATTCAACCATCTCTAACAGCACCCGAGAATTTATTTGCCATTAAAGGCCAAATCGGTCTGCCGTTTTAAACCGTTCCTATAGTAAATAATAGTTACTTTGCCGTTTCTAACCGTAATAAAGTAGAATTTAAAGTCAGAGCCGTTTTTAACCGTAGGAAAATAGATGTACAAGTTCCTGCCGTATTAGCCGTGAGTATAGAACTTAATGGAACTCCTGCCGTTTATAACCGTCCAACAATAAATAATTGTTACTCTGCCGTTTCTAACCGTAGTAAAGTAGGAATTAATGTCTGAGCTGTTTCTAACCGTACGAAAATAGGTCTACAAGTTCATGCCGTTTTGAACCGTGAGAATAGAACATATTGAGAGGCCTGCCGTTTTAAACCGTCCCATAGTAAATAATGGTTGCTCAGCCGTTTCTAACCGTAATAAAGTAGAAATTAATGTCTGAGCCGTTTCTAACCATAAAAAAATAGAACTAAAAGCTCCTACCAATTTGAGCCGTGAGAATAGAACATATTGAGAAGCCAGCCGTTTACAACCGTTCAATAATAAATAATTGTTACTCTGCCGTTTCCAACCGTAGGAAAATATATGTTCAAGTTCCTGCCGTTTTTAGCCATGAGTATAGAACTTAATAAAACACCAGCCATTTTTAACCATCCCATAGTAAATATTGGTTTTGAATGTTTTGTAAATTTTTTATAAAAAACGAAATCTTGTGAAATTTCTATACACAAAAATTAACAGAAAAACAGTAAAAAAATTTAGGGGTCAGAATTAAAATATAAAAACATACACTGTAAAAAGTAACTTTCTTATATTAACAAAAAAATTAGAACTTTTTCGAAAAATTAGTATATTTTCAAAAAAAATTGTAAATATTCGAAAAAAATCGTATATTTACTAAATTTAGTATATTAACAACAAATTCTAGTACTCTCGATTTTTTTTTTGTGAATTCACAAGAAAAATTGATAATTTACAATTTTTTTTCGAAAATTTTTAAAAATTAGTTGTAAATTTCCGAAAAATAGTTGTGAATTTACAACTTTTTTCGTAAAATCACAAAAAAAATCGAGTATTCTCGGATTTTTCGAGAATATACTAAATTTAGTAAATTTACGATTTTTATCGAATATTTACAAAATTTTTTAAAAATTTATTAATTTTTCGAAAAAATTCTATTTTTTTTTTGGAAATCTAAAAAAGTTACTTTTTACAGTATATTTATATACCTATACCTATGTGTTAGTAATACAATTATAATAATGATAAAATAAAACCGATATTATAAATCTATAAAATCAGTTATAAAGCAAGCATATCATATAAAAAATTTTTTGTCCAAATACATCTTGCGTAAACTTATATTATAAATGCGAAAAGGATCAAAATTTAAAAAAAATCTATACATAAAATACAAAATATGTATATTATTTTATTTGGTAAAGTACTTAGAAAATAATGGGTCATAATAATATAATAATAATAATAAATACTTATTTTACTTATTTTAATTATTAATAATAATAATGTAATCCCACCTGGCCGAATTGAAAGCGTTTTTGACGTCCAGTTTTACAAGAAGGACGTATTTGCGAATTGCAGGCCGCGTTTCCCTCTCAGCCTCTACGGTATTCACGACACACCGGATGGCGTGCTAAGAAAGCTACATGTTAAGCGGGGACGGACGCCGACTCCATTCAAAGATACTCTTCAAACTTGTCCTTGTCCATCTTTGGTACATTTCAACCCAAGGGACGCCTCTTGTACGGAGGCCGTTGGCAGGTTCCCTCAAGCACCCGGAAGGTGATGTAATGATGGTCGCTACCGTTGTAACCATCCATCATCGTCCATTCGCCGATTCTCCCAGACGCACCTTCTGTTGCAAAGGTTATGTCTGGGATAGACATAATCTCTCCTAGGTGGGCCGGTTTCCTCTATTCTGGAACACTAGTTTGCATCTAGTGGCCATTTCCAGTATCTGCTGTCCCCTGGAATTGGTCGTCGGCTTGCCATATTCTAAGGCCCTAGAGTTAAAGTCTCCAGCAAGGATAACGCTGCCACCAAGTGGGGCAAGAAAACAAAAAAGTAGACAAAAAAATATCAGCTCCAGGTTTTCGGATAAAAAAAAAGTAAATTTCGGAATGTGTTCAGAAAGGGGTTTCATTTTATTGAGATGGTAGTCGGAATTTAAAAAAAAATACCTTAAAATAGTTTCCTGACGTAATAGGGTTGCTCTCGTTCAAAAAAATTAAATTTTTTTAAAATTAAAAAAAAAAAAGTTTTTCACGTAAATACTTCGCTTTGCGTTGATCTTGCAACCTCTTTATGTTCGCATCTTCCTGAAGCACCTTTTTCTTCTTCCTTTGCTCTTCTAATTCCTTCCTATTTTTTTCGGTTATTGAGAGCTCTTCATCTTACCGATCCTGGTTGGAAAAATGTCTTTCCAAAGGAGGGTCTTCGTCCGTCTTTTTTGCCATGTGCCCAGTTTCTGGTAAGCTATCACGCGAGGATACCGATCGGAGCCTCTTGAGTGGGCCTTTTCCGTTCATTTCTTTTAGGAGAGCTTCATGTATCGCTGATACTGCTTTAGTTTGCCACTCCTTAATCAATACCAGCTGTTCTACTACGCTGGGAAACTTCCGGACTCCATTTTTAATCACCATGCTCGCGTTCTTCTGAACATAGCCAAAATGATACTCCATTTCCATTATGGCCTCCAGAAGATTGTCGTAATATCTCTTTTCGGCAATAAAGCCTTCTTTAACAGTATCCAGACCTTTAACCGTCTGGATTTCTTTGAAGGCTTGTTGTACATCGCCATATTTGGCAAGAATATCTTGCATGCCATCATTTTCCATGAGCCTAGACAATCGAGTGCTCCATTTAGGCATAACTTTAATCTTATCCAGCCTCATTTGTTCTACTGGGACAGCTGCGTTTGAGTTTGTTAGGACTAGGGAGTCCTGTTGGTTGTTGTTCATTGGCGGTTCCTGCACGCTTTGAACCTGATCATTATTATTTTGCTATTTCATTTTGTTTTTTTTTTTTTAATTTTCTCCTTCTAACCTGTTCTATCTTATGTAGTTGAATCCGGGACATGATGCAGCCAGTCAACGCGGTGATCTCGCAATGGTCGGCCCCTCGAACCGGGTGTCCCCTAGCGTAGTGGCCTTGTGGAAAGCCCCCCGCTCCCCGCAGCAGGGCCCTGCCCGGGCGCTACCCGGCACTACTACGGAAAACGAGTTTATTCGCTGGCTGATAGAGCAGCCAGACCAGTTAACTAAACAGCTTCGGGCTCCTATACTATCCGGCGCCTTGGAGGTGCAGTTCCCAGTTTTTGACCTGTACCCTCTGCGGAGGTTGCCATCCCAATCCGGAGGGCCGATCACCGCGAGCCACGATGATCGGCAGCATCACGCCGCTTGGTTTTCGAACCTGTAAAAAGGACTATTTTTGGTGTACCTGAAAGTGGAATTTAAAAGATAAAAGTTGTAATTAGTGGGACTGGTGTTCGGTCTTTTAACGATCAAAACCACGGGTACCGGTCCCAGGGGGTTGATCAATGTCAGTCCTGCAGATGGGAGGAAATTCACCTTCTCTCCATGTCTGTCTAGCATCACACGGTCATTCTTGACCCATCGTGTGAGCCGGATGATAATGTGGTGGATTTTTACCACTATGGTTGCTTACTATCTCGCGATATACTAGACCGTCCTAAGACAGGGGTAGAACTAATCTGGAAACCGCGTCTGAATGATCCAAAGATTCCCCATAAGTTCATTCCAGAATAATGCTTCCAGCCAGGATCCTCGGGAAAACATGACGGCTTTCTGCGGCACTTACTTGAGTGCACGATGGTACAAGTACCTAAATTAAGAAGCAAAGGCACAGAGCCCTGTTTATAAGGGCGGCCTAGATGTTCTCAGAGAGCTTGTCTAGTGTTGCGTAGTATTCTGGCCGTTCCTTCGAACATTACTAAACCAGAAAAAACAACCAGCAGTCATAATTTAGCGAGACTCGCGACTACCTTTAATCAGCTACGTCACTGTGCTCGAGGTAGAATTCTCCCATGCTAAGAGCCAATACGTAAGGTCTAAGGCAACATTGTATGTGGCTTAAATCGCACTCAGGTTGGAGAAAAACTTGGAGCCCCTTTTAATGAGCCTCTTCCTCAAGGATAGTTTTAGGATAGCAGTCTGTGGTTGCATGCTTTTCAAGAATGCTCGAGGGAAAGACAAGGCATAAGACTCGGTTTATAGGGCAGCGTAAGTTATTCCAGAACCGCTTAGGCTGATTATACAAAACCGTAAAATCGCCCCGCAATCCGCAACCGTAGACCGCAACGCACGAAATTTTTCAGTGTAGCCAACTCATCTTAAATTTATTAAATTTTATAACCAAAAATAATAAAGTAAAAATAATAAGCAAAGGCAAGAAAATAAAATTATAATAATTAAATAAATGATCCATAAAAGTAATTAAATATTAAATATAATTATTAATTTTTTAAATGTTCAGTTATTATTCGGCAGAAAATGGAAAAATATCATAAAAAATTATATATTTCTTAATTCTCATACAATCTCATTATTTTTTTCTGTTTTTAAAAAAGTATAATCCGTTTTATAAAATTTGTGTTATGTGGAGATTTTGATTTGATTTATGACATAACGATTAAAATTCATCTTCATACTTTTGAAATTTAAATAATCAAGTCTCTAGAATTCATTTGTTGTATAAAAGTAACTACCTTCAACAAAATGAATAAACTCCAAATGTAGTTTTAAAAATTTTTTTCTGACTAATTACTATCTGGGAAGTTAATTAACTACACAGATAGTAATTACCTGGACAAGAATTTTTATACTGCAGTGAGTTTAATGAATTATGTTGTGAGAGTTGCATGTAGCTGTAATGTTCTAATTTTTTTTTTGCCTTTGCTTGCTATTGATTGCACTACACATCAAACGACTGAATTATATAATTTTGTATACAAAAAAAATGTTTTTAATTTTATCTAATAGATAAAAAATTAAATAACTCCTTTCTTTCCGATGGACCTGTGAGGTCAATTGGAAGATTTTTTATAACGCTAGGCAAAATTCAGGCTCTATGGCTCCAAACATCTTAGACGAATTACTAGTTCTAATTTTTCTGATCATTGCTCTACCCATACAAAGAAAAATATTATTTTTGCATAAAAATAGTTATTATGGTAATGGTCGAAAAAATTGGAAATCTAAAAATCTGCATGTATAGTTTGGAGGAACCAAAAGTCCTTACCAACTGCATGTGAAATCAATTTTCAGATTAGCCGCAGCATGGAACGAAGGTTTTTCGAAACTTCTTGATTTTTTCTCTCTTCCTCTAATTGCCTTTTCTTATTTTAAATAGCCTTAGAATATGTCTATCTTTTTTTTGTTGAAATATATTAATTTAGATTGTCTTGATCATGACAAAAATGAAGTTAATAATTGCGATCTAAAAAGATCTTTAAAGATATATAGAGCATATATTTTACTTAGTGCTATTTAAAAAATAATTCTTAAACAAGGTCTAATGGACATCAGAAGACCATATCGAAAAGAGAACATTCGTTTAATGTTTCATCTCATGGACAAAATCTTATTTTCTTTCCTTTATAATGCTAAAATTAATTTCCTTAATCAATCTAAATTAATAAATTTCAAAAAGAAAAAAGATAGACATATATTCTAAGGCTATTTAAAATAAGGAAAGGCAATGAGAGGAAAAGAGAAAAAATCAAGAAGTTTTGAAAAACCTTCGTTCCATACTGCGGCTAATCTGAAATTTGATTTCACATGGTTGGTAAAAACTTTTGGTTCCTCCAAACTAACATGCAGATACCTTCATAACTATTTTTATGCAAAAATAATATTATTCTTTGTATGGATAGAGCATAATGATCAGCAAAATTAGAGTTATAGTCATTGGTCTAAGATGTTCGGAGCCATAGAGCCTAAATTTTACCTGGCGTTATAAAAAATCTTCCAATTGACCTCCACAGGTTCATCGGAAAGAAAGGAGTTACTTAATTTTTTATCTATTAGATAAAATTAAAAACATTTTTTTTGTAAACAACATTATATAATTCAGTCGTTTGATGTGTAGTGCAATCAATAGCAAGCAAAGGCAAAAAAAAATTAGAACATTGCAGCTACATGCAACTCTCACAACATAATTCATTAAACTCACTGCAGTGTAAAAATTTTTGTCCAGCTAATTACTATCTGCGTAGTTAATTAACTTCCCAGATAGTTTTTATAACTCCATTTGGAGTTTATTCATTTTGTTGAAGGTAGTTACTTTTATACAACAAATGAATTCTAGAGACTTGATTATTTAAATTTCAAAAGTATGAAGATGAATTTTAATCGTTATGTCATAAATCAAATCCAAATCTCCACATAACACAAATTTTATAAAACGGATTATACTTTTTTAAAAACAGAAAAAAATAATGAGATTGTATGAGAATTAAGAAATATATAATTTTTTATGATATTTTTCCATTTTCTGCCGAATAATAACTGAACATTTAAAAAATTAATAATTATATTTAATATTTAATTACTTTTATGGATCATTTATTTAATTATTATAATTTTATTTTCTTGCCTTTGCTTATTATTTTTACTTTATTATTTTTGGTTATAAAATTTAATAAATTTAAGATGAGTTGGCTACACTGAAAAATTTCGTGCGTTGCGGTCTACGGTTGCGGATTGCGGGGCGATTTTACGGTTTTGTAGAATCAGCCTTATAGAATAACTATGAGCAGTCTGCGGCATTCCTAAAATGGACGCATGGGGTGCAGCATAGAGCATGTCCCCGGAGAAATGCAAGGCATGAGACCCGATTTATAGGGCAGCCTCAGTTGTTCCAGAGAGCATATCCTATATCCTTGATTCTTGTTCAACCTTGAAAGAAGGCGGCCAGAACCACCCTCCTCCTTCCTCAGCCTTATGAGGCTCCGGGCTTGGGACCGGTACAGCGAAGTTATTATTATTATTTTTATTATTATCATTATTATTATTATTAATAACTCCGCTGTACCGGTCCTAAGCCTGGAGCCTCATAAGGCTAAGGAAGGAGAAAGGTAGTTCAGGCCGCCTTATCAAGGTTGAACTAGAATCAGAGATACTGGACATAGCTTTCTGGAACAACTGAGGCTGTCCTATAAATGGGTCCTATGCCTTGCTTTTCTCTATGGGACACGCAAACTGCTGACCCAATGCACTTTCATTGATGATGCCGCAGATAGCTCATAGCCCTATGGAAATAACCGAGGCTGCCTTATAATCCGGGTCTATGTCTTGCTTTTCCTTTGTGCATCCTTAATGAACGTACTGCAGCTCGCTATCTATAAGTATCTCTAAGAAATCGGTACACCAAAAGGGGCTCCAAGGTCTTCTCTAAATTTAAGTGCGATTTAAGCCACATGCGAGGTCGCCTTAGGCCTTATGTATATGGCTCTTAGCATGGGAAATTTCCACCTTGAGCACAGCCAAGCAGCCGATTAAAGGTTAGTTGCGGGCTCCGCTAAACTACGACTGGAGGTTATTATTTTCTGGTTTAGTAATGTCTGAAGGTAAACCTCGGGGCCAGGAAGACTTCGGCCTTTCTGGATGGGCGTGGCGAACCCAAGGAACTAGCTGTGTTTGAGGAAACTCGAAAATCCTCCGCCGTGTGTCTGCCCATGCTGGGCATGTGTGTTCACATACACATTTGTAATGTGTACGGTACACGCATGCACGGTATGGACAGTATACCGTGCAGCGCAAACCGTGAGTGCCAAAAGAGGATCCAGGGTGGGGAAGCGAGCTGTCTGGTTGCGTGCCGAGCAACCTGAACCATCTAAAGCAATCTAAAGCTGTTCAAAATACAAAGAAAAGGTTTCGAGAAAATTCGAAAAAGGGGAATGAGACAGGAAAACAGACTCCCTCAAAAAGGCCTGCAAGCGGGAGTAGCCCAAAAAATTTGGCACTGAAAGACGATTCTGCTGCATCCGCGGCAAAACAACTCGCAGCTACCAGGGCAACCGAGCCGCCAACGTGTCCTAGAATTACTGTTTCATTGGTAAGAATGACAAACGAAACAGTGACGGAAATGGAAGGAAATGGAGACAAGACGCCAGAACCTACCGAGACTCCTCTTGGGGACAATGAGGACTTCCAAGAGTACACTGGCCGAAGGAACAGGAGAAAGAAAAGAAAAAACGCAGAGAGAGAGAGAGAGAGAGAGAGAGAGAGAGAGAGAGAGAGAAAAGACGAGGAAAAAAAATAGAAAAGAAAAAGGGAACGCCAAGGGGAAAACAAAGCTTCCTAGAGCTAGAGACAAGGCAGTCGCAATTAAGATACCAGAAGGGAGAGCGTAAGCGGATTTCTTGAAGCAGATCAAGGAAAGCGTTAGCGGGGAGGCTACTGCAGCTAACATCTGTGCAGTAAGAAAAACTCAAGCCGGTAACGTATTTATCGAGATGAGAGAAAAACAGAAGGGCAAACAGCTCTTTTCGAGGCAGTCAAGGCAACAATGGGGGAGAACATGAACGTCGCATGTCTGATACCACCTCGAAACCTCCAGATTCGGTACATCGATTGCCTTATCACTTATACCCTATGCAATATAAAAAAATTTACAAAATACGAATATTTATAAGTAACTTTTATTTAGTAATTCTTAATCAGAGACAAGCCAGACAAAAATAGAAATTGGCACAGCGAGAGCTGATGGTCAATGATATTGTGTTAATTACTAATAAAACGATGCCACTAGCAAAGTTAGCACAAGTAGTAAAAGTGTATAAAGGATCTGACAACTTTACAAGGGTTGTGGAAGAGGAAGTAAAGGCAGCCCTGAAAACTGTACTAAAGGAAACTGGACCGATCCAGGTAAAGCTACCTCAGCCTAATATGCGAGAGCAAAGATTAACCATAGTAGAGATGGATGAAAAGGCTACTCATAAGCTGGTCAAGAAAGGAAGCATTAACCTAGGTCTTTGTAACTGCAGAGTAAGACTGCAGGCAACTCCACTGAGATGCTTCAGGTGTTTAGCTTATGGACACATAGTTAAAAATTGCAAGGGACCTGACCGAAGCAAACTTTGCTTTAAATGTGGTATAGGAAACCACAAGGCATATGAATGTACAAGAAAGCTGCAATGCTTCCTCTGCAAAGCTGCCAAAATTAAGGGAAGAGAACTCAAGCACTTCCCGGGATCTAGGAGGTACACTGAGTTCAAAAACGCGACCACGAAATGATCAAGGTAGTCCAAGGAAACATATATAGAAGCTGGATCGCAAACCAGCTTACGTACCAAATTCAGAGGCAGATCAAGGCTGACCTGTGGATCATAAGCGAGCAGTACCCAGCAGCTAATCCAAACCCAACCACCTGGTTTGGCGACGAACTTGGAACAGCAGCTATTTAGGTCGCGAATCCTGGAAATGTTCCAGTTGAAGCATCAGGAAGGGGCAGGGGCTTTGCGTTGATCAAAAGCAAAGCCATAACGTACGTGAGTTGCTACCTAACTCCAACAGAACCTATACAAAACTATTATACGAAGTTGGCAGACATAGAGGACTTCGCGAGAGAAGCGGGCGGCAATTTAATTGTTGCAGGAGACTTTAACGCTAAAGCTGTTGACTGGGGTATGCCCTATACCGACTCAAAGGGAACAGCGACACTAGAAATGGTATCAAGGCTGGGCCTCGCTGTTCTAAACGTCGGTAACACCAAAACCTTCAGAAGGCCCAACTACGCTGAAACAGTAATAAACGCGTCCTTCGCATCCGAAGGCCTGAGTACGAGGGTCAATAATTGGCACGTTATGGAAGTCTTTACTGCGAGCGACCACCAATACATTCCGTTCGAAATTTTGCATGAGAGACAGCCCCCTGCTGAGGCATATAGGCCAAAACCAAGAGGCTGGAACTATAATAAGCTGAACGAAGAACGATTTATACGAGTTTTAATGACGGGACAAAGGGCAATTCTAATGAAATCCCGCAGAGTAGGAAGTAAGGAAGGCGCGTAGAAAGTAGTATCCGAAGTAATGACGCTGCTTAAAAAAGTATGTGACGCTTACATGCCTCGAAAAAGGTTTAATGGAAAGAACCCACCTGTGTACTGGTGGAACACAGAAATCGCAAAGCTACGCAGACAAAGCCACATAACGCGAAGAAGAGCAACTAAGGCCAAGTCTCGCGAAGAAGCAAGGGAACTGATGATAGTTCATAAAGAAGTGAAGCGATCTTTGAGGCGGGCGATCAATGCCAGTAAGATCCGCTGTGAAAGGACGTATTCCTCGAAGTGGACAACGATCCCTGGGGATTGGGGTTCAAGATAGTCACGAAGAAGCTAAGGGGCTTTGCGGCTAGCTCAATAATGGACGAAGAGGATGCAAGGACAGTAGTTGATGCTCTGTTTCCGATGCACCCGACGAGAATAGACCAAAAGGAGGATATTAGTGTAAACGATGTCCCAGACTTCACGCAAGAAGAGCTGTTCGCTGCCGTGGACTCTCTCAGAAATAAGAAAGCCCCCGGCCGAGGCGGCATACCAGCCAAGATCATAAGAATTGCCGCACACGAGTGTCCGTCATTGATGTTAATGATGTACAACACGTGCCTACGAGCTGCAGTCTTCATTTGGCGATGGAAAAAGGCACTACTTGTCCTTATCAGCAAAGGAAAGATAGATCCCATACTCCCATCCTTCTGGAGATTTTTTCAAATACGGTTTATTAGCAAAAATGGCCCAGTTGCCCACAATAGGCGTTTTTACACTAACCTAACCTAAAGAAGTGGTCTATAAGAAAAAAATATACCAGTGTAAGGCTTTTCGTGTCATTTTTTTTTCTAGACCACATCCTTAGGTTATGTAAGTATCATGCATGACGTGTAATTTTTTTTATAGACCACTTCCTTATGTTATGTTAGTGTAATGCTTAACGTGTCGTTTAATAGAAACGATTAATAGCTTATTATAATTTATAAATAATTGTAAAACATTAAAAACAATCGCACTTTATATAATTATTTCATATAAACTGTGTATATTTTCCTTAAAAATATTAAATTAGTCTCGTTTAGTAGTTTACAAAATACGCTTCAGTTGCCGACTCTGCGTAAAATTATTGAGTTAGGTCGATGGTAGTTTTAAAAATACAAACGACCATGTTTAGTATTTTGTAAACGCATGTGAGTTCATGAAAATTTTATACAATACTAATAACGCTGTTTAGTATTTTACAAAATACGAAACAGCCTTTTTTGTAGTTTAGTCAGGACAATTCGGTATATTCATGTTGGCACGGTAGAGCTGGCGGATGGCTGCTTTATGATAGGCTACGCGGATGATATTGCCCTCGTAATCATAGCAAGGAACGTGCAACAAGCTCAGTACAGCTTAAGCG
Source organism: Anagrus nilaparvatae (assembly GCA_022575985.1). Lineage (NCBI taxonomy): Eukaryota > Metazoa > Arthropoda > Insecta > Hymenoptera > Mymaridae > Anagrus > Anagrus nilaparvatae. The sequence continues at coordinate 4,194,449 of JAKSXM010000237.1, read as the reverse complement.
TCTGTATGTTAAAGACAAGCGCATGGATGGAAGAGCACGGTTTAAGTCTTGCAGCCGCTAAGACAGAGATCGTGATGTTCACGGGGAAGCAAATCAATACCGTCATTCTAATACGGGTCGATGAGGATACCATTATAGAGACGAAAAGGTTCGTCAAATATCTTGGAATAGTTCTGGATACGAAGCGGACCTATTTCGAGCATATTTCTCAAAGGGTCAAGAAGGCAGGTACCACGACAATGGCCCTGAGCAGGCTGATGTCAAATATGAATGGCCCTAAGCCCAGCAAAAGAAGCGGCAGTTCTTGTTATTGCCAGAATTATTCCAATTCAGCTTCTTGCTAAAGAACGAAAGCTTATATACAAAAGGAAAAATGAGGGAGACCTAGAATATATTAAAGCGGATGTTAGGAGAGTTACAATGTTGGAGTGGCAAAGGCTCTGGGCGGACCGCGCGGACAGTGCATGGACCAGGCGCCTCATAAAAGAGGTCGCATCTTGGACTCAGAGGGGGCACGGAGAGGTAAACTACTTTTTGACACAGTTCCTCAGTGGCTATGGGCTTTTCCAGTCTTATATTTTCAGAATGAGTAAGGTCGTGAGCCCTGAATGTGTATTTTGTCCCGAAAAACGAGATGACACACTTTTTTCGTGTGTGACCGCTGGATAACTAGAAGAAGGGCACTGGAGGCAGAGATGGAGATGGAGGAAGTCACACCCGATAACATAGTTAAAAAAATGCTCCAGATCGAGGAATCATGGAGCGTCGTGGCAAGGTAAGTGGAGGAGATTCTGCGAACAAAAAAGTTATTGATGAACCCTAACTAGGAGTCGTGTGCAGGAGCGGTCAAAATAGACGGTTCTTGCACGCGGCACCAATAGGGGGAAAATGAAGGACGTACAAGGATATTTATTTATTTATTTATTTATATACTTATATATTTATTTATTTATAAACCTATGTATATATCTATCTGACAACTTGGTGAAATAACAAGAAGTAGAAAAAAGGAATCTCCAGGATGAAAAGACAAAAGAAAGTAAGGATCTTCATTTAAAGAGGATACATGGCCTAAGTCAACCTGATGTAATGTGATAAACGGTTTCGGGTTGACTTGTATAAGGCAGAATAGGGGTTGAGTTTAGTCGGTAGCTTGGCAGCGTGAGCCGAGTCAAATCGGAAGCACGCTGACATGGAGTCCTAGTCATAATTTGAGGGCCGGGCTCAAGTATGCGTAACGCATTCTCACCTAGAGCAAATATTTAGTTGTACAGTTTTCAGGGCTTTAGCTCTATAAAATCGTCCAACTTTATATAAGCCGCCCTTGCTCGCATGCAAAACGAAAAAATTATTAATATTATTATCATAGTTATTAATTATTTTTATTTATTTATAATGATAATTACAATAATAAAATACTTAATTTCAATAATAGTTTATAAGTATTGTTTAATATTAAAATAAAAGAAAATAAATTGAAGCCTATAAAAATTTTTAAAAAAAATATTAAACCTGTTTCAAAAACTAACAAAAGTATTACATGACAAAAAATATTTTTAACTAACACTAAAAAATCTTGAATTATAATAAAATTTTTAAAGCTTAAATGAATAATAATTTTTATTAAACAAAACTTTTTTTAATGATGCTCATCACTATCAACTCAAACACGATACTAAATTTAAAACTTTTAAAAAATTTAATATTTTTGATTCGCGGTCATTTTTCCGAAAAAAAATATCCGAACGGACAATTATCCGAAAACCATTCATCCGAAAATAAAAATACCGAATCATTTTTTGCGAATTTTTTTTTCCGAAACCAAAAAAAAAATAATATGTAAGCAAGATTTTTTAAAAGATCCATTTCATTGGACTCATTTTTAAAATTTTCATAGTCCATGACAACATTTCTTACTCGTTGTTGGTGATCATAGCATTTCTTTTTTGGTCAGTTCGGTATTCATTCAGCAATGGTAAGTTCAAAAAACACCAACCTTTAATATAATAACCGGTAATAAAACACCAGCCGTTTTTAACCATCCCATAGTAAATATTGGTTTTGAATGTGTTGTAAATTTTTTATAAAAAACGAAATGTTGTGAAATTTCTATACACAAAAATTAACAGAAAAACAGTAAAAAAATTTAGGGGTCAGAATTAAAATATAAAAACACACACTGTAAAAAGTAACTTTCTTATATTAACAAAAAAATTAGAACTTTTTCGAAAAATTAGTATATTTTCAAAAAAAATTGTAAATATTCGAAAAAAATCGTATATTTACAAAATTTAATATATTAACAACAAATTCTAGTATTCTCGATTTTTTTTTTTGTGAATTCACAAGAAAATTTGATAATTTACAATTTTTTTTCGAAAATTTTCAAAAATTAGTTGTAAATTTCCGAAAAATAGTTGTGAATTTACAACTTTTTTCGTAAACTCACAAAAAAAATCGAGTATTTTTCAAAAATATACAAAATTTAGTAAATTTACGATTTTTATCGAATATTTACAAAATTTTTTAAAAATTTATTAATTTTTCGAAAAAATTCTTTTTTTTTTGGAAATCTAAAAAAGTTACTTTTTACAGTATATTTATATACCTATACCTATGTGTTAGTAATACAATTATAATAATCATAAAATAAAACCGATATTATAAATCTATAAAATCAGTTATAAAACAAGCATATTATATAAAAATTTTTTGTCCAAATACATCTTACGTAAACTTATATTATAAATGCGATAAGGATCAAAATTTAAAAAAATCTATACATAAAATACAAAATATGTATATTACTTTATTTGATAAAGTACTTAGAAAATAATGGGTCATAATAATATAATAATAATAATAAATACTTATTTTACTTATTTTAATTATTAATAATAATAATGTAATCCCACCTGGCCGAATTGAAAGCGTTTTTGACGTCCAGTGTTACAAGAAGGGCGTATTTGCGAAAAAAATCGTATATTTACTAAATTTAGTATATTAACAACAAATTCCAGTATTCTCGATTTTTTTTTGTTGTAAATTCACAAGAAAAATTGATAAATTACAATTTTTTTTAGAAAATTTTCAAAAATTAGTTGTAAAGGCTAATGCCGGATAAATATAGTGATTTGGCCCCTCTCCCCAATCTCAAATAAATTATTTGTATCCAAAAAGTATTATAAAAACTAGCCGATCCCCGTTGGAATTAGCTTCCTAGCGCATATTAGGTGCCCTTAAACCTTAAAAAACCTTAAAAATCGTGTTTTTTGCGTTTTTTTTTGTTTCTCCTTACTGTATTGAGCTATTAATCTGAAAGTTGCGTAGAAAAAAGGGCACAGAGTGTATTTTTAATCTTTGCCAGTTTTAGACCCTTACGACCATTTGAAGACCCCGAAAATTAATTTTTAATTTTCGAAAAATCGGTTTTTTGAGCATAAAAAAAATAACCAGCGTTAAATTTCTTCAAACTGACCTAAAAAGTTGAAAAAAAGTATATTTTACTGATATCAGTCTTCTCCTGGAGGGGGAGCTCATCTCTTTACCTTTAAAACTCAAAAAACGCGTTTTTTTGTCTCTACACGATTATAATGCAATAGAAATGCGAACATTCGTTTTGGAACCTCCCTTAATCTTTTTGAGTATCTATTTTTACGTTTTAACTAAAATATATTTATATTTAATTATTTATTATTTTTAGACCCTTATGACCACTTAAGACCACCTTAAGAGCCCAAAAATTGATTTTACATTTTCGAAAAATTAGTTTTTTTTAAATTAAAAAATTCTTTCAAATTGGACTAAAAAGGCAAAGCAAATTATTTTTTAACGATGTCAATTTTGTCGCGGAGGGGGAGCTCATCCCCACCCCTTCAAAACTCAAAAAACGCGTTTCTTTGCCCCTACACGATTAACCCATTAATTCCTAAGAAGAAACTGCATTTGACAGAGCTGTAAAACCTATTCCGTTTAGAGCTTTTGACTCAAATTAGTAAAATAAAACAAAAAAAAATTTTAAAATGGCGGACATTTATAAATATCGGACCAATATGGTGGTCAGAAAAAATTAAATTTTGATATTTTTTGATAAAAATTTGTGTGAAAGGTATTTTTTGGGTGCTAATTACGAATATATAGTTATTTTTCAACAATTTTTAAATGGCAAAACCAATATGGCCGTTGAAATACTCGAAATTTTAAGATTTTTGACGATTTTAAGCCAGAGCAGAAACTGTAAGTTATATAACCATAAAATCGGTTTCATTTAGGGCATTTAAACATTTTATGTGAAAAAATAAAATTTTTTTGAAAAAAATTCAAAATGGGGGATAAATATGGCGGACACGAAAATTTAAATTTCGTTATTTTTTTGTCAAAATTTGTATACAGGGTATTTTTGGGATGCTCATTACGAAGGTCTATCTATTTTTCAAAAACTCAATATGGTGGATCTAATGTGGCTACTGAAAAATGCGAAATTTCAAGATTTTTGACGATTTTGAGCCTGAGAAGAAACTATAAATAGTATAACCGTAAAACCGGTTTTATTTAGGGCATTTAAACATGTTATATAAAAAAATAAAAATTATTTTGTCACCGGACAGAATGGCTGAACCACGACCACGGTCGCCACTTGGTTTATAATATATTTATAACTGTCCTTACCTCCAGGTAGTCAATCACTTTAAGCTCACTAACCAAGAAAACCACTTAAGTGATTAATTAAATATGTAGGAGGTGAGCGGGATAAGGGATGATGTATAACACAATAATGACTAATGATAATAATGAAAACCGCATGGTTGATTTATTCACAAGTATCAATTGTACATCGACTATAATCTTTGCGAGTCGTAGTCCCAATAGTCCCTCTCTCGTCCAACTCCGTTCAACCAAACTCCTTCTCCTGACATCGAAGAGCTTCCCCTTCTCTGTCCTAATATGTACGATGACAATTTATTAAATTTCAAAATGGCAGATCAATATGGCAGACACAGAAGAAACTTACAGTTTTTTTTTCAAAAATTTACAGTTTAAGAAGAAGCTTATAGTTTCTTCTTAGGCTCGCCATTTTGAGTTTTTGAAAAATAGATAAAAAAATAAATATTTTTTTACATAAAATGTTTAAATGCCCTAAACGAAACCGATTTTATGGTTATATAACTAACAGTTTCTGCTCAGGCTCAAAATCGTCAAAAATCTCAAAATTTCGAGTTTTTCAACGGCCATATTGGTTTTTCCATTTAAAAATTTTTGAGAAATAACTATATATTCGTAATTAGCACCCAAAAATACCATTCACACAAGGTTTTGACAAAAAATATCAAAATTTAATTTTTTCTGACCACCATATTGGTCCGCCATTTATAAATGTCCGCCATTTTTAAATTTTTTTTTGTTTTATTTTACTAATTTGAGTCAAAAGCTCTAAACGGAATAGGTTTTACAGCTCTGTCAAATGCAGTTTCTTCTTTGGAATTAATGGGTTAATCGTGTAGGGGCAAAGAAAGGCGTTTTTTGAGTTTTGAAGGGATGGAAATGAGCTCCCCCTCCGGGACAAAATTGACATCGTTAAAAAATAATTTGCTTTGCCTTTTTAGTCCAATTTGAAAGAATTAAAGGCAGGTTTAATTTTTTAATTTCAAAAAAACTGATTTTTTGAAAATGTAAAATCAATTTTTGAACTATTAATGTGGTCTTAAGTGGTCATAAGGGTCTAAAAACAATAAATAATAAAATATATTTTATATATTATTAGAATAATATTTTATCGTCCGATGATAATATATTTTAGTTATAACGTAAAAATGGATACTCAAAAAGATTAAGGAAGGTTCCAAAACGAATTTTCGCATTTCTATTGCATTATAATCGTGTAGAGACAAAAAAACGCGTTTTTTGAGTTTTGAAGGTGTGGAGATGAGCTCCCCCTCCAGGACAAGACTGATATCAGTAAAATATACTTTTTTTCAACTTTTTAGGTCAGTCTGAAGAAATTTAACGCTGGTTATTTTTTTTATGTTTAAAAAACTGATTTTTCGAAAATTAAAAATAAATTTTCGGGGTCTTAAAATGGTCTTAAGGGTCTTTAACCGACGAAAATTGAAAACTAGTTTTTATAATACTTTTCGGATACAAATAATTTTTTTGAGATTGGGAAGGGGGGCATATCATATAAAAAATTTTTTGTCCAAATACATCTTACGTAAACTTATATTATAAATGCGGTAAGGATCAAAATTTTAAAAAAATCTATACATAAAATACAAAATATTTATATTATTTTATTTGGTAAAGTACTTAGAAAATAATGGGTCATAATAATATAATAATAATAATAATAATTCATTTAATATTAAATCATAAAATAATTTAAATAATCAAAATGGTATTTAAAATTTAAAATGAAAAAAAAATTTTACTGCTTCATCTGAAAAATATAATATTTGTGTATAACACAGTGTATGAAAGTTATATCACCGTGGTGTATACAAATAGATCCATCGTGAACTTTTAATTAATGCATACTTTTTTTATATTACGGTTGTAAAGTTATTTTAGAAAAAATAAAAAATATATTACAAAATCTATTTTTATAGATTTAAAAAAAACCTGTCCTAATAAAAATTCTAAAATTCTTTATAGACAAAAAACTTACTGTTAATTTTATTTAAAAGAATAAAATTATTAAAGACAATAAATAACTTTACCATAAAATATTGTAAAGCTATACATGCCATAAAGAAAGTCTACATTTTAAATTTTAAATGCTAAATAATAAAAAAGTAAATTTTCTATTCATATATATGTTAAAATTGGATAAAATAATAATAAAATTTTATAATTTCCACTTCCTTAGGGGGGGGGGGGGGGCGATTGCCCCCCGCTGGATCCGCCGCTGCTTATTTTATACATATTATATATATATCTCTATATATTATAAAGTTATAACCGCTGCCGCCGCTGTCGAATGGCACCTTTGGGCCATCTGACACTTTTGGGCCACACAATATGGTACTTTTGGGCCAGTGTGACACTTTTGGGCCACGCAATATGGTACTTTTGGGCCAGTCTGACACTTTTGGGCCACACAATATGGTACTTTTGGGCCACGCAATATGGTACTTTTGGGCCATTCTGACACTTTTGGGCCACTCTGACACTTTTGGGTCACGCAATATGGTACTTTTGGGCCATTCTGACACTTTTGGGCCACTCTGACACTTTTGGGCCAATCTGCATCATTTCCATTTTCTTATTTATTGACAATTTTGGGCTAATTTGATACTTTCGGGCCAATAAGATACTACTGGGCAAAACCAGCTCTTGTGGGTCTAAGTGATTTTATTTTTTTTTATTTTTAAGCCGATAAATCAATTAATTATAAACCTATTAACGAATTTTAAAATAAAAGAAAAACAATATAATCAATATTTTTAATTGAAAGTAATTATTAAAATTGTATTTAAAATTTTACATTTTTTGTTCTCATGACTAACCCACTTTTTCAATCACTCAACGGGGGTTGGCGCGCGAAGCGCGCAGGGGGCGGAGCCCCCTAGTATATATATATAATATTGTATCTAGAGATATACTATCATTTGTTTTTAATAAAATATTATTTTTTCTTAATTAAATTAATTCTTTAACTATTATTAATATCAGTACAATTTTGTCACAAATCAGAATATAAAAAAAAAAATTATATAATCACTTTACAAGGGATATGAATAAAGTAGCAAAATTTTTATAAATAAAATCACTTATTTTTATATGTACAATAATATTCAATAAATTGCATGTATATTATTAACGAAAGGTAATTCTAAATATATTAAAATATGTCAAGACTCGTGTAGGATGCATTTTTATTATTTTCAATAAAAAGTAGTCTATAAATAGTCTTTAAAATACCGTAAACATATATTGTAAACGTCTATGCTGCAATTCTCACAATGAAAATACTTCTTCAAATATTATTACGTTGCCAAAACTTCAACCACTATGCGCTCAGATTTGCACCATACGGGTTTTTTTGGTCGCTGATCAAGAATTTCTATTTCTTTTTCATAAATAATCAATATTTCACCCTTAAAATAACTAAAACTACCCCTAAATATGTTGAAAAACCCTTTTTAGGGGTAGTTTTTGCTAATTTAAGGGTGAAGCCCCCATTACACGAAATGACCACGATTTTCGTGTTCAGTGACCCAAAAAACCTATAATACAGGAAATCTCTTATTCGCCAGTGAAAATACAACCATTTTACAACCTACTGTTCTGAAAAAAATTTTAATGGTAAAACTGCCATCTTTTGAGGTTTTTCGATATTTTAGGTTATGTTATGTAGAGGTGAGTCAAAAAAAAAAACCCTAAAAAGTAGACCCTTTGACAAAATTTTTGAGACCCTGCACGTCCAAGTTTCTATTTGGCATGGTGAATTTTTAAACATTAAAAACAAAAAATTCTGCACAGAAAACAGCTTTAAAAAGTATGAGCACATGAATCGACCCGCAATTTATCATATGGAGAGTGAGATTGATCGATATTTGAGCCGATTAGTGTAGGTTGGAAATACGTAGCCCCCCCCCCCCCCCCCATTTTTTTGCGCTATTGCAAAAAAACCATTTTTACAATGTTATTTATTTTGGCCAATACCATCAAAACCGATACTAAAAATTAAAAACTGACTTTGGGAGGTTTTCTGTTACCAAAAAAGCACCAATTCAATTGAATCTCAAGTCGATCCTCTCCAGTGTAGATTTCGCCGAATAGTCAGCCCCCCATTTTGTAGATTTAGAGATGATTAGATTAAGTAATTTAGCGTAAATCTTGTCTTTAGATACTTCCTTACTCTATTTGGATGTATTATTTTAAACTTAATTTGTCCCAATTTTAATTTTATATTTCCATTATCATACGTATGACTTCAAATGGCCCTAAATAATAATTTGTAACTATACACTATCGCCGATTTTAAAAATTCTGTATACAATTTTTCTGTCATAATAGGGTTAAGATCGTTCTTTAGTTCTTATGAGGTCTTCCCTGGCTATGTTTTGAACTTTATTTAATTTTGAGACTAAATCTCATTAGTAACTGCCCATAGTCTTTGGCTTGTCTTCTGGGTCTTCCATACTTGATGGTGTTCTGCATATTCGAGCAAAGACTAATTAAATAGTGGTTACATCTATGCCTTCTTGGCTGGCACTGTTATAGCTGAGCATTGCCATATCTAAATAGTCGTCCCAGTTATCCAAATTCTTCCCTCACGGAACAATACGATTCAAAATGGTTAAAAACGTTATCGCATTGTTGACGATTGAAAACGATTAAATTTAACCGTTTTTAATCGTTCTTAAAATAATGAATAATTATCCTTCGAAATTTATAAATAAATATTTCAAAAAAAGACCGGAAATCAAAATGAAAATAATTTTAATAATTATAATAATGAGATAAAAAGAATAAGTTTGCCTTATTACAAGTATGCTACCCCTTCTCTAAATAAACATATAAAAAAAGTTAAATATATTCCGATTAATACGGCGAAAAGTAAATTAAAAAAGTTCGTAAAATTAGGTAAAGATAAAATAAACAAGAATGAAAATTCAGGTGTAGTCTATCAGATAAATTGTAAATCATGCGATCATAAGTATATAGGTCAAACATCTCGGAAATTGGGTATCAGGATTGGAGAGCATGAAAAAGATGTTGAAAAAAATTGTAGTCGCAACGTCTTAAATACGCATAGTAAATTCTTTAAACATAAAATCGATTTTGAGAAAATCATCATTTTAGATAGGGAAAAAAATTATAGAAAACGATTACATTCGGATACAATGTTTATAGAATATAACGATAATACCATGAATAGAATTTTAAAAAATTTTAAAAAATTTTAAAAATTTTAAAAATGTGATTTTAAAAACACGATATGTTTGATTAAAAAGAGCTAAAAGATTAAAAAACGAATTTTTTGTTATAAAAATAGACTGGGGTTAAATAGAAAGAGTAGAATAATAAGAAAACGGAAATAATAAAAATTAAATAAAAAAATTTTTTAAACCTAAAAGCACTTGAAAATTTAGATATATGTTAAAATTCATTTGTAGAAGAGTTGAGAGACCGACAAATTATTTTGAAAATTTATAGATTCAGAGTATTTAATAATGAGTAATAAGTTTCATATTAAAAAATAGTCATTAAAAATGTACGTTAGAGTTAGAAACTTTATATTTTGTTTATATTATGTTCCTTCGTGTAAAAAAATCTAGCACTTGTAAAATTTTTTAAAAGCTCAAAGATTAGTATAAGATCGTTACTCAGTGAAGAATATTGTATATTCTTTACTTTAAAATATTTAATAAGGTAATGTTAATTTTAAATTTGGAATTATGCAAAAAAGTTTTTATAAAATTGTAAAATATTGTAAATATTTAGCCTTGATAATGAAGACTGAAGGTCTTCGAAACGTGGGGAATTTATTGGAAAAATAAAGCAAATTGTTAGCTCAGAAATCAAATATTTTTATTTAATATTTTTAATAGTTTTTAATCGTATTGAAGTATTTCGACCCAGTAAAACCCATTTTCTTTATATTATTCGGTTTGAGTGATAAACAATATAAAGTATTATTGAGGAAAAATGCTATTTTTCAAATTTAAAAATATTTGTTTATTTATATCCAAGATGGCGGAATAAATTTAAAATGGGTAGAATAATTAAAAGTCGTAAAACCTCATATTTTACGGGTTTCATGAAGTAAAATTTGAGTGAAAAATCATACGCGTACTACCTGAAAATTATTTCGAGTTTTCCAAAATGGCGGCTATTCCAAGCTTGAATTTAAAGAGCGTTCAAACAATACGAAAACCTTATTTATTATAAAAAAATTTCGGAATAAAGAAATATGAATAAGTTTTGAAACCTGTATCATCAGAAAATTTTTCGGTTTTTCCAAGATGGTGGACATGAAATTCTGAAAACCTTTTCAACTTTTGACATTCAAATCAACTCTGATAGGGTTTTAAGAACGAGAAAAAAAAATATTTTTATGGAAATTTTTATTTTGTCAAAAGTGGAAAAATTTTTCGACTTTCCAAAATGCCGGATTAAAAAAATTAAAGAAAATAAGTTTTACGCATAATTCTTGAGCTCAACAAAAATGAATTTTCGATAAAAAATTTAAAATTTTCAACCTTAAATAATTTTTCGTTTTTCCAAGATAGCGGTGGAAGAATGAATAAAACTGCGTTTTAAACATTAAAGGGGGTTATGAACCCCAAAAATAACGTATTTTTGAAAAAAAATTCTAATTTCCACCCTTCGATTTTCCAAGACGTCGGACATAAAATTTGAAAAAACTTTAAAAAAATGAAAATCTTCTTGTAAGTAGGAATCCAGATTCGGTTAAAAATAATTATATTAAAAATAATATTAGAAAAATGATTTGCAAAGAAAATTTGTCAGTTTTTCCAAATAGGCGGACATGAAATTCTAAAAACCTTTTCAATTTTTGACATTTAAATAAACTTTAATGGTGTTTTAAGTAAATAACGATTAGTTGCGGAATAAAAAGCAACTATAGATTGAAATCCGATCATATTAGTCATAATTAAATCCAATTTTTTAATCTTAAAATTGATTCCAATTAAATACAATTAAAATTAAATACGATAAAATTTAATTGGAATTTCTCCATTTATTTTAACATGGAACATGTTTATAGGGATGGGTACGCAGGAAATCTGAAAATCAAAAGTGTACGATTTAATGGGGGGGGGGGGTCAAATGGGACTTAAAACAATTTTAATTTTGGGACTTATAATAGTCCGGGCTTAGAGATTTAGAATGTTTTCGATTTAGGGACCTAGAATATTACACGTTTAGGGAATCAGAATAGTTTGGGTTTAGAATCAAAACACCTATCATAGTCGATAATTACAAAAAAGAAATATCAAATTGTAAAGTGATGTTGCATAATCTTTATGCATTATACCTAACCTTTTATACTTTTAGATAAAATTACTTTTGAAAGTGATTTTAGTGCATCCTTTTAATTGGTAAACCATAAACCGTCCACAATAATTTTTTTTTTTCTTAAATTTCAACTTTGGCAGCGATTTAAAAAAAATTGAGAGATATATGCCCATTCTATTTTTTTTTTTAACTAATGAAAAATAAAACAAATTTTCAAATGCGATCATCCGCGCTCAAAAATATTTGGGGCAAAATAGTCAAATACTTAAAAAACTGAAATAACTTTTGTTTTTAATTTTGCGATTTTTCGAAAATGGACCACGCACAAGTGAATAGGAAATGGCCGTTCGATGAAATTAGGTGAATTTTCTTGTATGTTTTAGATTTTATTATTCTGAAAAAATGTCTCCATGGAAACAAAGCTCCAAAGTCTCAACTTTAGCTGCTACGGAGCTTGAAAGCTTCATAGCTCTATTACACAGGCACACAAAAAAAAATCATGTACCAGAGGGTAGACCCCCTGGTGTCGGGGTTTTTGATGGTGCTAAAACCGAATATGGCTAAAGAAATGCAATAAAATTATCCGATTTGCCCTCAGCACCCCCGACGCTTATTCCAAAAATGTATACAAAAAATTTTTTTCACGAACGTTTGGCCCTGTAGACGATACCAGTGCCCCCATTCATACCCCCCCCCCCCCCCAAAAAAACGGGTAAAAATATTTTTATTACAAAAATTAAAACTTAATATGAATTCTTATATTTTTTGGGACTATGAAACCAAAAATGAATATTAAAAATGTTTTCTACCAATTTTGGCCCTGTAAACCACCCCAGTGGCTCCATGCCCCCCCCCCCCAAACGAGATACAAGAATTTTTATTACAAAAACAAATCTTAATGTGTGATCTAATGTTTTTTGAGACGCTGAAACCAAAATATATATAAAAAATGTGTTTAACCAATGCTTGGTCCTCTAGTCCACCCCAGTGACCCCATACACCCCCCCCCCCTAAACGAGTTAAAAATATTTTTATTAGGAACATTAAAACTCAATGTGCATTCTTATGTTTTTTGAGACGATCTAACTAAGTTTTAAACATTTTTTATATTCATCTTTGGTTACATAGTCTCAAAAAACATAAGAATACACATTGAGTTTGAATTTTCCTAATAAAAATATTTTTAACCCTTTCCGGGGGGGAGGGGGGGTATACAGGGCTAACCATTGGTTAAAAATATTTTTTATATTCATCTTTGGTTAGATCGTTTCAAAAAACATAAGAATACACATTGAGTTTTAATGTTCCTAATAAAAATATTTTTAACTCGTTTGAGGGGGGGGGGGGGTGTTTGGGGGCCTAGAGGACCAAGCATTGGTTAAACATATGATTTATATATATCTTTGGTTTCAGCGTCTCAAAAAACATAACATCACACATTGAGTTTTAATTTTTGTAATAAAAATTTTTGTATCTTGTTTTTGGGGCGGGGGCGCTTGGGGCCACTGGGGTGGTTTGCAGGGCCAAACATTGGTAGAAAAAATTTTTAATATTCATTTTTTCAGAATAATAAAATCTAAAACATACAAGAAAATTCACCTAATTTGATCGAACGGCCATTTCCTATTCATTTGTGCGTGGTCCATTTTCGAAAAATCGCAAAATTAAAAACAAAAGTTATTTCAGTTTTTTAAGTATTTGACTATTTTGCCCCAAATATTTTTGAGCGCGGATGATCGCATTTGAAAATTTGTTTTATTTTTCATTAGTTAAAAAAAAAATAGAATGGGCTTATCTCTTAATTTTTTTTTAACCGCTGCCAAAGTTAAAATTTAAGAAAAAAAAAAATTTGGTGTGAAAACACACCTTTTAATATTATATACTTGAAAACGACCCCTTAATATATATGTAAGAAAGAGAGAGTAACTGCGCGTGCACTTGACCTCCAATCAGAGTGCGTATAGCCGTCGCAAAGAGCAGTTGATCTTTTAATAAACGCACATATTATAATAATCAGTATTTTTATAATTAATTAAACTTTCCTTTCACCATCCATTAAAAATATCCAAATTAATATACAGTCCACAATATTTGGTCCTACTATCCATAGAAGATTTTTCAAAAAAAAGAATTTGCATCATCGAGTCAGTACTTGTGGTGATAACCAAAAAATTTAAACAAAGAAAAGGGAACGCCATGCGGTGATAATCTTCCTTAAAAATTTATTTCATCAGTGATTTTTTTTTTGTGGTGCTGATAAACAAAAATTAAAAAATTAAGTTATAAAAAAAATACAAGACAGTGAAAAATATATATAAAAACAAAAAAAAACGTGCAAATATATGGAAATTTCAACATGGCTGTGCACGTGATTTCAAGAGAAAAATCACAATCTTTCATAATTCTCAGAAATTAAAGTAAAAAATTAATAAGAAAAGTGAAGAAAGACAAAATTTGTCGAAATTTTTTACCAAAAAAAAGAAAAAGAAAGAAGTCAAAAGGAGAAAAGTATAAAAAATAAATTTTTTTTTTTCTCAAAAAGTTGAAGAAGAAGAAAGAAAAGACGGAAGTTTTATTTTCATCGTCTTCATATGTCCATCTCTCTCTTTCTTTCATCAACCTGAAGAAGAAGACGGAACAGGAACTCCAAAATTTTTAAAAATCAAATTTCGATTTCCATTTTAAAAAGAGGGGAGGATATCAAAAATTCATCGTCGATTTTCCGCCATCTTACTGCAAGCAGAAAACATTACCGGCAAGAAGCGACATCAGTGGCGTAAGAAAGTAGAAAAATTCGTCGTCGTTGCTTCGCCATTTTTTTGATACCAGCAGACGACAACGTGGATGCCGCCTCATTACTTTAAGTTATGTTGTGTTTTTCTTAACTTTTTCCTCTTTCTTAACATTTTCTTTTTGGTTAATAAAAACATTAACTTAAAATTTTTTAAAAAATTTTTTATAAAAATAAATTAAATTTTTTCAAATTAAATTCAAAATGAGCTATCTTTACTTAAAAAAAAAAAAAAAAAAAGTTCTGCCAAAAGTGACAGTAAATAATTAAATAATTTTAAACAAAATATTTACTTGCTTAAGGCAAATAAAAAATATTGGAGTAACCTATTATTGTACGTATATTTTTTGTTCATTCTTTTTGTTTATAAAGAACTCTCTCTTTCAAAAAAAATTTAAAAATTAAATAAAAACTATTAAATAAGACTCATTTAAAATCATTGTCTTAAATTTAAATTTATTCTAGAATTTTTCTAAATTAAAATCAATAATTTTTTAAAATTAATAATTTTTTTTTTTTAATTAAAATAAAAACAATCTTGCCTTTTGTGTCGTTTGTAAATTTTTAAATGTCATTTAATATTATAAAAAAAAAAAATTATAGCTTCTTTTTTTTTTTTCAAAAAAACTTTTTACTAATACTTCTTGATGTTCCTAAGGTACTCATTTGGATGTTGCTGTTCTTGGCCTGCATGTTCTTGTCAGATTGAACTGTCTCAAGTGGAATAGCAGCTATGATTTTAACTCATATCTAAATCAACATCAATTTCCATTCGTTGGAGTTCTTGGTGCATCTAGATCCTGGAGTAGTGTCGATGGTCTCAAATTCCTTCTCAGTATTTATATAAACTTAAGAATTTTTGTAAATTACTTTAATATTTGTAATATTTTTTAAATATTGTATGAACAATTATTTCAAATCTTTTTTACTACACGTTATATAGCTTCTATTATATTATTAATTATTTATTTGTATAGTTCACTTTCATGTTCTTGTTCAAAGATCAAATTGATTCAATTATTTATGTTATTATTAAAATTATTTAGTCTAATGTTTAACCTCAAAATTTAAATTAATTAATTGTTTATTTTGAAACAAGAACTCTAATTAATTTTCTAATTACTGATTTAATAATTCTTCATCAATTTTAATTGATTTAAAACAATTTGCTTAAATTGCATTTACCATAAAATTAATTGTTTTAAACATGTACTTTTATGTTTATATTTTTGTTCCACTCTTTATATTGATGTGCAATTTATTTTTTCTCTATATTTTAAGAAATTTTCTTTTCAATTTCAATTCAAATTAAATACTAATGGTCAAATAACTGTAATTTAAAAAATTTTAATTAAATATTATATTTAAAAAAAGATTTTGCACATCAATATATATAAGTATTTGGACGACCATGGCTAACACAATCTTGGAGCAAACCTCCCTAATACCAAAAATTAAAAAGGCCTTTCAGGTCTTTGATGAGGACCCTGAAAAAAGTGTGTCGTCATGTAGAGTGAGAATGACTGCCCTAATAAAAAATTGGCAAAGATTTGAAAGTAACCATCATCTAATATTTAATGCCAAAGATTTAAAAACTTTAATGACCACTCATTCTTATTTTTTGGATAAAGTTTATGACAAAGTGGATGAACAACACATAGTCAACCTTAGTCTGTTCCAAATTTACTTGGATAGTCATCCTCACTCTGATGACCATACACCAAACCCACAAATTGTCCAAACCATATCCCATAACCCTGAAGATCTGGAACGATTACCTCGTTTTGATCTTCCAGACTTCAGTGGAGATTTTAAAGAGTGGGAATCCTTCCGCGATGTGTTCAATTCAACAGTAGTGTCCAAACCTCGCATTCCCAACATAACTAAGTTGCGTCATCTTAGAGCCCATTTAAAAGACTATGCGTCAGATTTAGTCAGCAGCTTTGCTCTGACTGATGAAAATTTTCCTTTGGTTTGGGAAACATTAAAAATGCGGTATGAAAACAAAAAGCGTTTAATCAACTCTCATGTTGAAGCTATTTTTGCGATACCTCCTATGGTTACAATGAGCGCATTAGATTTAAAAAAAAATCTTAGTAAATTTAAAAACCCCTTTAGCTGCATTAAAGGTCTTAGGTCGCCCTGTTGATACGTGGGATGATTGGTTAATTTTTCATACCATTTCATTATTTGACACTGACACCAAAAGGCAATGGGAACTTTACTTGTGTAACTTATCATTGTCTAATCAGACTCAAAATACACTTTCTACAACTGATAACAACACAGTAAATTCTCATGTTAATTTCAATACAGAACCTCTAACTTTCAAAATATTATTACAATTTTTAGAATCTCAGATTGGAATGTTAGAATCTATTGAGGAAAACAATTTTGCCAATAAAAATAATCAATCAAGCTCAAATTTCAGTATTAATAGCTCAAATCAGAATAAATCTAAAAATACAAATGTCGTTACTCAACCTCAAGTCAAGGTATTTCATACACAAGTAAATTCTAAAAGCAATAATAATAATAAAT
Organism: Anagrus nilaparvatae; assembly: GCA_022575985.1. Classification (NCBI taxonomy): domain Eukaryota; kingdom Metazoa; phylum Arthropoda; class Insecta; order Hymenoptera; family Mymaridae; genus Anagrus; species Anagrus nilaparvatae. The sequence continues at coordinate 4,177,132 of JAKSXM010000237.1, read as the reverse complement.
TCGAATGTCTAATGTGTAAAGGAAACCATAAAATTAATAACTGCAGTAATTACAAGAAATTAACACCTACTAAAAGGTATGATTTTATAAAATCAATACCAAGGTGTTGTAATTGCCTTGGCAACCACCTTTATACAAAATGCTCATCTAAAGAACTGTGCGATGTATGTAAAAAGAAACATCATACATCTTTGTATGATGATAATTATGTTAGTAGGTTTCAAAGACAAAGGCCTCAAAATACTAATAATTCCAGTCTGAATTCAACACAAAACACAGCACAAAACTTAACTTACAATACAAACAATGCTAATTCTTCTGAAACTGGAGCAAGTACTTCAACTAGCTCTCTTGTTACCTCAATTAAATTATGTAACACTCCTCCTCAAACATTATTGTCCACAGCAGTATTTAAAATAATTAATGAAAATGGTTATGAATTATACGCAAGGGCTTTAGTCGATCAAGCTTCACAGGCGTCTTTCATAAGCCAGTCTTTATTTAAACGAATGTGCACTAATCATTCCTCTACAAAATTGCCAATTTCAGGCGTAGGCGGTAAAAATGATTATACATGTAAAAAAAACGTCAAATTTCAAATAAAACCCCGATTTATGTCAGATTTTTCTTTGATGATCGAAGCATATGTTCTGCCTAAAATTTCTTCTTATGCCCCAACGGCCAGTTCTGAAACTGAAAATTTGAAGCATATTGCCGGCTTAACTCTTGCTGATCCAGGATTTTGCAGACGGGGTCAAATTAAAATTTTACTCAGTACTTCAGTCCACGCCGCCATTGTCGAGGAGGAAGTGAGACAATGTGCTCATAATGATCCTATAGCTACAAAGCCAAGTTAGGTTATATTATCTCTGGTAATACTGGTATAGGATCAAATTGTTGTCTTTCTGTTTGTGATGAGCCTGACTCTTCACTTTCTTTCGATTTGGAGCGGTTCTGGAGGCAGGAGGAAATTTTGGATTCGTCTTCTCGTATACTTAATCCGGATGAGCAAGAGTGCGAAAACCACTTTAAAAAAACTCACTTCAGAAACGCGGATGGTAGATATGTTGTTCAGCTCCCATTCAAAATTATTGATATTGAAAATTTGCAGTTTCCTGGCTCGTTTTCTGTAGCAAGGAATGTGCTTTTAAGAATGGAGAAGCGCTTCTTAAGCGGCCAATCTTTTCAAAAGCTCTATACAGATTTTATGGCAGACTATTGCGAAACTGGTCATATGTCAAAAACTACTGTCTTTTTAATGTTCTTATTTTGTTATTTCATTCCTCTCCATGGAATTTTAAAAAAAAATAGTTTAACTAAAAAATTACGAACGGTATTTAACGGTTCTGCCAGAGATTTCAATAATATTTCTCTAAATGACATTTTACATACAGGTGCAAACTTATTACCAGACCTGGCAGAGCTGTTACTTCACTGGATGATGTATCGTTATGTATTTGTATCTGACATCAAACAGGTGTTCCGACAGATTTTGATACATAAAGATGATTGTAAATTTTAACAAATCCTTTGGCGTTTTAAACCATCTGATGAAATTTCAGCGTATACACTAAATACAGTCACTTATGGGGTAGTAAGTAGCCCCTTCTTAGCTAATAGAGTAATGAAGCAATTGGCCCTTGATGAGGGTGATAAATATCCCCTTGCTGCATCTATTATAAGTTCTGAGACCTATATGGATGACACACTGTCGGGTGGTCACTCATTACCTGAAGCTTTAAAAAAGCAAAATGAATTAATAAATATCTGCAAAACAGCAGGTTTTAGTTTACATAAATGGATTGCTAATGACAAAATATTATTAAACTTTCCTCCATCCGATTTAGCTGAATCTGACGCTACAAATGACCATTTCTCGTTATTGGGTGTATGCTATAATCCCTCTGAGGATTAATTTTCTTTTAAAATTAAATTAGATGAATTTAAAAAGCCCATTACCAAGCGAATGGTCGTTTCTAGCATTTCAAAACTTTTTGATCCCTTGCGCTGGTTAGCTCCGGTTATGATAACGGCTAAAGTCATTATATAAAAAATATGGATAGCAAAGTTGCAATGGGAAGATGTCTTACTTGAGACTTTAAAAACTGAATTTTTAGATTGGTACAACGGCTTAACTATTTTAAATAAATTGAAAATACCTAGATGGCTAGATTATACTACAGACGCAAAGTATGAAATATTCCGTTTTGCAGACGCGTCAAAAATAGCCTACGCAGCCTTTGTCTATCTAAAAGTTACAGTTAATGGTCAAAGTTCGATACGCTTATTGCAAGGGAAGTCAAAAGTATCTCCCATCAAGCCATTATTAACTATACCAAAATTAGAGCTTAGTGCTGCCTTTTTGCTGTCTAAATTGACCGTCAAGGTCTTAAATTCATTAAGATTGCCTTCTGTTAATGTATATTTATTTACTGACTCAATTGACGTTCTTTTTTGGCTCAAAGGGCATCCTTCAAAATGGCCAGTTTTTATAGCAAATAAATGTTCTCAAATACACTCTTTAGTACCTACGGCATTTTGGAGTCATGTTCGGTCAAAAGAAAACTCAGCTGATTGTGTTTCCATGGGCATCCCTACTGAGCAATTGATTAGCTTTAATTTGTGGTGGGAAGTTAACCCCGAAATCCAAGGTGATTTTAAATTTATTCGCGATAACAATAATTTTCATACAATTATCTTAGGTTGTTCGGTTAGTCAACAAATACAAAAAAAAAAGTAATTAAAACTTGGGATTTGTTAAATAAATTTTCAAATGTTCGTAAATTATTTAGAGTTACGTCTTATGTATTGCGTTTTGTATGTAATGTTTTGTCTAAATTAAAGAATAATTTCATTAAAAAATCAAAATTATTTAATTGCAATTGGTTCGATATAAATAAAAAAACTTGCTTACCTTTTGTCAATTATTTTGAATTAAATAGGGCTAAATTAGTATGGGTATATATAATACAAATGTCTTATTTTAAAAAAGAAATAAATTTACTTAATAACAATTGCAAATTTACGAAGTCAAGGTTAATTAAATTGGACCCCTTTTTAGATAATGGTTTGTTAAGGCTAGACGGTAGAATTAATTTCTCTTTACTTAGTTATGAGCAACAACATCCTTTGATTCTCCCCTATGATTCAAGACTTTCTAAATTACTGGTAGAGTATTATCATCATAAAACACTTCATAGTGGTATACGTTTAACTCTTTCAACAGTAAGGCAGGAGTTTTGGATTATTAAGGGACGAAGTCTAGTTAAATCAATTATACATAAATGTTTAGATTGCATTAGATATCGTGGTACAACGTCTGTGCAAAAAATGGGCATTCTACCTTATTCTCGAGTTGAAAAACCCGACAAGCCATTCCGTCTAACAGGTGTCGATTATGCGGGGCCATATAAAATTTTAAGATATAAGGGCCGTGGAGCTCAAACTTATAAAGCCTACATTTGTGTATTTGTTTATATGGCAACTAAGGCCATTCATTTAGAACTTGTCACAGGCTATACTAGTGACGACTTCATAGCCGCTTTCAGGCGATTCACCTCAACTCGTGGACCATGCTCAGGTTTGTTCAGTGACAAGGGTACTACCTTCATAGGTGCGGACAAAACCCTAAGGGAAATGTATATGGCCTCCTCAGGTTCTATGCAGGACCTTCTGGGAAAATTAGCCGATGCAGGTACAGGCTGGTCATTGCAACTCTCCTGCTGTTCCACACACTGGGAGAATCTGGGAATCAGCCATTAAGTCCGTCAAGCATCACCTTCGTAGGGCAATGGGGGACCGTACACTTACATTTGAAGAATTTTACACTCTTCTAAAACACGTAGAGTCCTGTCTCAATTCGAGGCCCCTCATTCCTCTAACTGATGATCCGTCAGATTATCAATTTCTATGTCCCTCGCTTCTGTTGACACAATCTAATTCTTACATCATACCCGAACCCAACTATCTAAATCAAAATATTCCTCCTACTCAAAGGTACAAATTAATTCAAGCCATGTTGCAAGATTAGTGGCGGACATGGTCCTCTGAGTACTTACAAACTTTGCAAGAGCGAAGTAAGTGGTCGGAGGAAGTAAGGAATATTGAGATCGATGACGTTGTTCTGGTGACGGATGAGACTTTGCCTCCTAGTAAGTGGCCTTTAGGTCGAATTTTAAAAACCTTTAAAGGACCTGACAATCTGACAAGGATTGTGGAGGTCAAGACCTGCACCTCTGTTTTGAGAAGGCCCATACAAAAATTAATTTTATTAAAAACAAACAATGAATTAAAAAATTAAATAAATAAGTTAAAATGTAATTAAAAAATTAAACATTAAAATAAAATTTTTTTTTCTATTGTAAATATTAATTGTAAATATGTTCTTTTAAACTTATTGTAAATATGTACTCTTAAATTTATTGTAAATATGTTTCTTTATATGTATTTTTTCTAATATTTAAAAATGTGTGTCAAAATGTATTAATTACTTTGAAAGGGGAGAATGGTGTGAAAACACACCTTTTAATATTATATACTTGAAAACGACCCCTTAATATATATGTAAGAAAGAGAGAGTAACTGCGCGTGCACTTGACCTCCGGGGGCTCGATTTTCGAAATCGAGGGAGCGAGGGAGTAGAGGAATTCCACACTCTTTTCCCCGGTTTTTCAAAAACTCAATTTTTGAAAGCGAAAGGAGAACTCTCCGGAGAACATATTCCCCAAAATGTACTCTCCACGTACTATAGCAAGGGAATCAGGGAACTCCCTCGTTTTAAGCATACGTTTTGTATTATAATAATAGATTCTCGCGCTTAGAAGACATTTTTTTAAATAATTTTTATGCAAATATATTCATATTATAGTTCAAGTTAATATATTAAATAATATAATACATTCTAATAATACATATTACGATTTTGTGTATATGGAAAATTAAATTAAATTTTTTTTTAAATAAAAAAAATAATTCAATTTTTAGATACATTCATTAATGACTTAATATAAAATAATAAATTTATAAAAAAATATGCCTAAATCTGGAAGCCAATTTACTGTAATTGCTTGAAAATTACAGAAAATGCTTATACTTTCAACCAATTCAAGCAAAATTCAAGCGCAGAAAATATATGCGTGTATAGTGGTATAGCAATAAAAATATCTATACGGAATAATTTTAATAATTTAATATCATTTTAGATTTGGGAAATGAAGCTATTGAACATAATAAAAGAAGCAATGAATTTTTTTTAGCACAAAATATTATAATAATGCAAAAAAAAATATTTAAAAAACAAAAAAAAATATAATTTGTTCTTAAATTTTATTTATATTAAAATAACGATTATTTTTATATAAAAGACAATGTATGCATGTCATTTAAAAAAAAATGTGTATCTCAGCATGAGGAGATAAATTTAGGCATGCATTAAATTCAAAAATTTTCTATTGTTAATATTGAAAAGAATAATTTATAATAATAAATTAATCGACGCACATAATTACTTTTTGTAGAATATGTAGTTCACATTTTTCGTATATAATACACTAATGGTATCCAGTTTTCAAATTTTTGAAATTTTCTCAACTTGAAGATTTTATTTTCTAGTTATATTTATTAATTAAAAATTTTTTTATCAATTTATAATAAAAAAATTTTTTAATTATTGTCTATTTTTATTTAAATATATATGTTTACTTTACTTTTTACTAAATTATCAAAATATTACTTATTATACTTATTATATACAGGGTGGAACACAATTACCGCGGTTATTAACACTGTTTGAATATATACTAGCTATGTAAAAATCCGCGGTAATTGTGTTCCACCCGGTATATACTTATATTTATTTCCATATATGCAATATATAATACATAAAATTTTAAAAATATAAATACTTTTGAATTATGAAGAATGACGCGCTTTGCTGATCTACGATTTTATTGGTTAAGAATACACATATGTTGCGGCAACATTGCGCGAGTATTCTCTCCTAGTAGAAACGGGGAAAAGGGAAAAAATATCACTCCCTGTTTTTGAAAAATACGTCTTTTTATTTTTTGGGGAGCAATTTTTAAGAAGGGAGTTCCCTTACTCCCTCATTCCCTCGATTTCGAAAATCGAGGCCCGGTCAGAGTGCGTATAGCCGTCGTAAAGAGCGGTTGATCTTTTAATAAACGCACATATTATAATAATCAGTATTTTTATAATTAATTAAACTTTCCTTTCACCATCCATTAAAAATATCCAAATTAATATACAGTCCACAATAAAATTTATTTTGGACGGTTTATGGTCTACCAATTAAAAGGATGCACTAAAATCACTTTCAAAAGTAATTTTATCTAAAAGTATAACGTCTAACCTTTTGAATGAGAGGTCGCAAGATCATTTTGACAGAATCGTTTTACCACGGGAGTATCATAAAGACGACTAAAAAGTCGCTAAAAAATTTTTTTTTTTTTGTCGTTAAGGTACCAACTCAGTGAAATTTTGTGTTTTTGTAATGATTTTGTAAAAATTATTTTACTCAAAAAGTATGTTTATTAGAGCTTTCAAATTTTACATGATATTGAATGAAGGTTAAAATAACACAAAAAAAAATTTTTTTTTCGATGCCCACTTTTTGGCTTCAATATAGGTGGCGTTGAAGTTGCGCCGGAAAAAAAAAATCTTGCTCCACGGCGGACAGATTATCTCGGGATCAGCTCGACCGATTTTGAAAAAAGTGGTTTTGTTTTATTTGTTTACTATTTTTGTACAGGAATTAACCAGAAAAAAAAAAATTTCGAAAATTTATAGCTCTTTTTATGGGAGAAAGATTGGTCCATTATTTTTTTTTTTTTTAACACTTGTCAAAATTTTTCCTATTGCATTTTTTTTTATTTTCTGGTTAATTCCTGCGTAAGACACTTTACTAATTATGATTTTTTTTTTTTTTTTTTTTTTTTTTTTTTCAGATGATCCAATTCGGAGATAATCTGTCCGCCGTGGAGCAAGATTTTTTTTTCCGGCGCAACTTCAACGCCACCTATATTGAAGCCAAAAAGTGGGCATCGAAAAAAAATTTTTTTTTGTGTTATTTTAACCTTCATTAAATATCATGTAAAATTTGAAAGCTCTAATAAACATACTTTTTGAGTAAAATAATTTTTACAAAATCATTACAAAAACACAAAATTTCACTGAGTTGGTACCTTAATAGGCCGCCAATCAGAGCTGAAGGCATCTGGAGGTCTGAAAACTTCAGGATCCTATTTTTTTTAGGTGTACTTTGACCTAATACAATTATTTTTTAAATATCTTTCGTGGGCCGATTCACTATATAGATCCGGGCATAGCCTTTTATATATATATCATATTATGATGTAAATAGTACGTAAAAAAATTTTTGAGATTCAGAGGATTCAGAGCAGATTCCCCGAGGGATTTAAATTTTTTGTAAGCGGATGTGAATTTTCGGTAGTTTAGAGATGCAATATTTTTGAAAAGTTTTTTTTAATAAATATTATTATTTATGGTAATGGTATTAACCTCCATCTTAAACTTCCATACGGGATGTTGTGACAAAGGTCACCAACAACTTCCCATGCTATCACACCCTGCACTATTTTAATTTTTCTATTTATCTATTTTAATGGGTTGAGGATGTGAAAGCGCCTTTTGACAATTCTTTGTGAAGTGTTATTGTAAAATGTTTGAGTGTCAGTGTAGCTAGTATGAGCGTTGAACCTATGGTCCAGGAGGTACGCGACCTCTCCCGAACCCCACGCCGGCTTGTAGTGCCCTGGAAGCACTTCGGACCGCGTTATCCACATAATGTTAATTTTTTTTTTTTTTTTTTTTTTTAAACATTAGGTGGATGCCTCAATCCTAGAACCCACGGTAAAAGAACATCAAGAATTTTTCGCAAAAAAAAAAACATGATGTTGATATAGCCGGGAATCGAACCGCGAACCTTTAGGTCCAAAGTCCAACGCCCTAACCACAGAGCTACCGAGGCTCTAATATTATTATTATACGAATGTGTGTACTCAAATATGAATGAAAAACTAAGTTTGCACATGAATATACCAGTAACTGATACAGGGGTGGGGGTCAAAAGGGTCAATTGACCCCCCCTCATTGGTCAAATTTACCTTTTTTTAGCTAATTTTACGTTACATAATTAAAGCGAAGTACCATTTTGACCCCCCCAAAAAAAATTTAGGATTTTTTTTTTTTTAATTTTTTGTAATTTGATTCAAATGACCCCCCCAAAAAATTTTCTAGATCCGCCTCTGATATACTTAATTTCTTAATTTGTATGCGAATATGTGCATTTCTACGAGAAAATACGTTTCATGAGCACTAAAAATGAAAAAAAAAAAAAAATTGACGCGGCCGCGACTACCACCATGATTTTCTGGTAGTTTGGACCCTAGAAAATGCAAAAAAAAAAACGTGAACACGAAATCGGCGATGTATGACAAAAAGATTTTGGAACTTTTATGTCAAAAACCATATTTTTCGAATCTGAGCTACCCCAAATTTTCAAAATAACTTTTTTGGTAAATAAAATTTAAAAAATTAGATGAAAAAATCTAATTACTAGTGAAAAACCACTCCAGTAGAAAAAAAAAATTTTCTTTTTACGATGAAATTTAACTAAAAATTTGTATTTTTGTTAAGTATTTAACCCACTAGGTTAAATGCTGAATATTGATGTTGTTTGCTTTCACCCGTGATTTTGATGTAAATGGCGATTCAGGATACTCCTGGATCCCGTGGGATGTTTTGCGGAAAGGTTTTTAAGGAAATAGTTCAATTGAATAGCCACTGACTTTAATTATATACTTTTATTTAATCAAAGTTCAAGATTTGACTTTTCTACACACTAATTCGATGGATTTTTATGATTGACCAGAATGAACAGACTTGCCCGCACGCCCGTGTGTCTATCGGTATGATACCCCGATCTCTACTGATTCTAACTCCAACTCTAACTAGCTGACTAACTAACTCATCTGCCCTCAGGCAGCGATTTATATAGTCTTTCTCGGGGGAGAGTTCAAACTAGGATAGTTCAATGCATCGGTTTTGATTGGTGTTGTTAGGGATGTTATGGCGCGTTGCTAAGGGTGTTTCCATTATGGCGGAGAAAATGAGAAAATCTTATTGGTGTTGCTAAGGGGCGTATGATTCTAGTGAGGAGTTGACTATGGGAATTTATGTTATGGAAATCTGATTATTATGCGTAGGGTGTGTAATAGGGAAAACGTGATAATATCATTGTTTATGTGTCCAGACTTCTTTAATAAGAAACGCGTGTTATTGCTATGTAATGCTTTATTTATGCGTCTAGACTTTCTATGTATTACGTGACAATGTCTTTTATAATAAGGTTGGGGAAAATCATTATTTATGTGTCTAGACTTTTTATGTATTACGTGATAATGTGTTTTATAATAAGGTTGGGGAAAATCATTATTTATGTGTCTAGACATTGTAATAGCAATAAACGAGTGGGTTAATAAAAATATGAGTCTAGACATAGTTATCATCAAAGGTAAAGTTTGTGAAGATATTGTAGTATATATTTGGCAAAAAATAATGGGTATATTAGGTCCTTAATTAATATTTTACTCAACTTTGTCTTAAAGAAGATTGAAGTTTTATATTGAAAAATGCCTGTTTCTGAACTTTAAACATGCATTACTCGCTTGATTTTCATCGTAAAATAATAATTTTTTTTTAAAAATCGTTTACATTTTCCCTGAATATTCCCTCATTTCTTCAAGAAAAAAATCATATTTCTTGTTAGTGTCCAGAAAGTGCGTGTTTTCTGGCCGCTGCGCTATTCGAAAAAACGCATATTCTCGACACTGAGCAAGAAAAATTATGTTTTGTCCTTGGCCACAAAAAAAGGATGCCCCAAATCACAGTTTACCATCGCATTTACGTGCAATTTGGGCCATTCTTTACTTTTGTGGCCATGGGTAAAAATATACTATTTTTTTACCACTTTTCAACTTTTAAGTCAAAAAGCAATAAAAATTTTCTTAAATAAATTTTGCTTCTTACAGTTTTCAAAGGTTTCTGACCTAAAAATTAAAATTTTGTCCATAAAAATGATTTCTTTCTTGAAGAAATTAATACACCGGAAAAAATTAATCGATATTTTAAAAAAAATTATTTTGCCATAAAAATCAAGCTAGTAATTCGCTAGTAATGCATATTTTAATTTCAGAAACAGACACATTTCAGCAAGAATATGCATTATTCGCTTAATTTTCATCGTTAAATAATGATTTTTTTTTTTTAAATCAATTAATTTTTCCCTGATTATTCATTTCTATAAGAAAGAAATCATTTTTATTGACCAAATTTCAATTTTTAGGTCAAAAACCGTGTTAAGTAAATTTTGATACTTACAGTTTTCAAAGGCTCTTGAGCTAAAAATTGAAATTTTGTAATAAAAATGATTTTTTTTCTTAAAGAAATCAATTCCTAGGGAAAAATTAATCGATTAAAAAAAAATATTATTGTTTTACGATGAAAATCAAGCGAGTAATGCATGTATAAAGTTAAGAAACAGACATTTTCAATATAGAACTTAAATCTTTTTTTAGACAAATTTGAGTAGAATCTTAAATTGATGATAACTTGGCTGAATTTCATCGTAAAAAGAAAAGTCCAAACTACCAGAAAATCATGGTAATAGTCGCGTTCGCGTCAATTTTTTTTTTTTTTTCATTTTTGGTGCTAATGAAACGTATTTTCTCGTAGAAATGCACATATACGCACATACATACCAATATACATACAAAATTAAGTATATTAATGTGCAAAGATAGGTTTTCATTTATATTTGAGTATACGCATTCGTTTAAATAATAATATTTATTAAAAAAAACTTTTCAAAAATATTGCATCTCTGAACTACCGAAAATTCACATCCGCTCACAAAAAATTTAAATCCCTCGGAGAATCTGTTTAAAAATTTTTTTACACACTATTTACACCATATAAAAAATTTCTAGAAAAAAAAAGTCGAGGTAATTTTCCATCGGCTTTAAATTTATTTAAGCCTACCATGAAAAATTGAAAAAACTCAATTTTTTTTTTTTTTTTTGGACGTGATACACAATTTTTTCATGAAAGTATTAATATCTATAATTATTGCTTTTACTCGTTAACTCCAATTCAAAAAATTTTTCAAAAACTACGTGATCATTACGTTGGAAAATTAACCATTTTTGGTTCATTTACAAAAAAAAATCATTTTAATTATCAAATTCGAGTTATCAAGTAAAAACCATTATTTCAAATATAAGAACTTTCATAGAAATAAATGAGGTATTAAAAAAAAAGTAGTTTAAGATTTTATTACAAAAAAAATTTTTGAAAAAAAAGTCTTAATACCATAATGGTTGCAATCACATGTGAAATTTCGCCGTTTACAGACGTACATACGTACATACACACATACATATATACATAAATACACACTAGAGTGTGTCTTATTTTCTTTTTTTTAAGATTTTTGTGCTCTCCCGAATTTTTTCGGATGTTTTGGTCATAAAAACCCCCTAGCTTCAAGGATTTTGATTTTTAATTTTAAAAATCCATGCCACCAAGAAGAGAAGAAGATTCCCATTTAAATAACAAGGGAATTTTGGGTTTTTAGCTTTGCAGATATTTACAGAGGAAACAAAGCGTTTTTAAAAGCTCATTTTTACTAGAAAACATACTTTATATGTTCTGCACTACAGGAGAAAAAAGGGGCTATCTCAGTTTTAACTCATTTCGAGATATTTAAAGAAACGAGTTTCGATTAATTTTGAAAGGTTTATTTACAATTAAAAAGATATTTATATGTTTCTAAGGTAATTAAGATATGCTCTTTTCATTGGTGAAAAAATTTTTCCAAAATTTCCACTCCTTATATGAAAAACAAGAGATATGCAAAAATAGCAGCGCCAAATCAGCTTATAATACAGGAAAGAAAAGCAATATCGAGATATGCATTTTTATTCCTGTACTCATGATGCTTGGTGCCGCTATTGTACACGAAAGAAAAGCATTATCACATATTGAAATAATTTTAATTCTTTTCAATGTAAATTATTTCATTAAAATTACAAAATTAATATTATTAAAATATTGTTTTTTTGTATTTTTTTATTAATTTTTAATGAAGAAATGTTTATAATAATAATAATAATAATAATAATAATAATACATAATTGGCAGTTATATAACTTCAATTCTTTCATATAAATAAAAAATTTGCTGTAAACTATTTTTAATAATAAAACATAAACATGACAAAAAAATATCACATATTTTAGTAGAAAAAAGTTTGCATGATAAAAATATTACTTTATTATAAAAATATCACATTCTTATATTTTTTAAAATAACCGTCCTCATCATACTTTATTTAAAGTTGTATAATAACGTTCTTTGCCGCCAAATATTTGTTTATTTATACTTTATATAGTAAAAAACGTAGACTAGCGAAAAACTATAATTAATATTTTTTAAATTAAATATTATTTAAAAAAACCTTTAAATAAATTATTATTAAAATAATTAATAATAGGTATTAATATTTTTAGTACTTTATTTTAGAGATGTGCAAAATTTAAAAATCAATGACTCCTAAATCACGTTAAATACAGGAGAAGAAAAGCAATATCTCTTTATAAAGACCATATTCGATTTTAACACCACCAAAAATCCCCATACCAGAGGGTCTACCCGCTTTAGTACTCGTATAGTTTTTTACAAATTTTTACATACATCGAAGCCGAGTGGCAATTGTAACAATCAGTTTTAGCTGATGTAAACAATTTAAATTGATTTTAGGAAGGTTGTCCAGGCCTTCCAGGGAATGTTAATTAGCTTGGTGTTCAGAAAAAGTTACTCAAAATAGTGAATTGAATTAACTTTTTCTTGTAGAAATAAAATATGCACTTACTTTTTTTATTTGAAATTGGATGTCCAAAAATTTTATTAACTGAATTTATACTAAGTATTTTTTAAAGTTTAATTTATTGAAACTTAAATAATTTATAAAATTGAAGTTAAGTTGAGGAAAGAAAAATATAATTTAAAATTAAATGAACACCTTTAAATGATAATATTAATTTAAAATGAAATTAAGTCCAAGTTATTCCTTTCTTTTTCTTTTTCTTCATTTTTAAAGCGAGCCAAGTTCTGAATCGGTTCAGAAGAACTTCAAGAAGGCCTTTTTCAGGCAAAAACTCCAGTATTTAAGCACCGAAATCTTTGATAAGACCGACTTCCCCTCTTGATAAAAATCAAGAGTGCGTTGAGGGTCTTATCTAAGATACTACTCCTAGAGTTTGTCTAAGAGGGGAATTCTTTTGTCGACTCATTATCACGCATAGATCGGATGTTATTTTTTTTATCTAAATTTTTAATGAGTCGACAAAACGTGATATTTCAAAACAATGGGTTTTACATAAGATATTTATAGGAATACTTTTGTCTTTGTCTGACTTTATCAAAATAAAATTTTGTTAAGTCATTCAGTAAACCCATTGTTTTACTTGAACTTAATTTTCTTTGTTTTTCATAAATAAATTACTTTTGAACCCTTTTTCTTTTAATTTAAGCTAATTATGGGCTTTTTAGAGCAATTTATTTACGAGAATTAAACCTAAAATTTATTATGCTAAACGTAAATTTTTATAAATGAATTAAAAAAATTAGATTAAAATTAGATTAAATAAAACTGAATTAAAAAATGTAGATTTGATTTGTTAATGAAATAAAGAGAAAAGGAAAACTCCATATACCATAATAATCCTGTAAAAACAGAAAAAACTTTTTTTTTTTCTAAAAATTCTTTTACCCTTATTAATTTTTATCTTGAGTTATTTGTTTTAAATTTGACTTGTGAAAACTATTCATGAATAAGGATTGGATGTGAAAAGTTCAGATAGCAAGATTGGGAATTGGAAAGTTTGATTATTAGTGTTCATTTTATCCTTTGACATTTTTAATAAGTCGTTATCGATATGCAAATAACGAAAATATGCGAATGGTTGAACTTGTGAATATTTGGATTTTCTGTAATCTGAGTATACTTAATTTGTTTTCTTCTATTTGGTTTTTTTTTTTTTTTTTTTTTTTTTTGTTATTGTAATTATTTTTTTGATGTATACAAAATTTCTTTTGTCCGCATTTACATAGCTGTTTACTTAATACCACTAATTTATCATAAAGATATAATTTTCTTCACACTCATTCTTCAATACTATTCTGTTATTTATATTTATTCATTCTATTTTCTGAACTAATTTTGAATAACTGAAGTAAAAGTGAAGTAAAAGAAATGATTCTACATCTTAAATAATTCTTTAAATTTGATTTTTCATATTCTCACTCGTAATAGTGATTTTACCACAAAATTTTTTTATTATTATTTTTTTTTTTATTATAAAGGAAAAGGAGTACATAAGAAAAATAATTTTCACAAGTCACAAACATAAGTATCTATATTATTATGAACAAACCTTTTTTTTTTTTTTTTGGATTTTGTTTTACTTTTTTTTTTTATATATGAATGTATTTATGAAGTCAAGAATTCCAGAAAAAGAAGAAAAAAAGCTTAAGTTTTCTTATATTATATATGGGCCTTTTCATAAGTAGTCTTATTTAGCGTGTTTTTTTTTTTTTTTTTTTTTTTTGTACATGTAATTCATCAACTCATCATGACCTAAACTCTTTTATTTGTTCTTAATGTTATTTAGATACTATGTATAAGCTTAATTAATTTTATTTATTTTATATAAACAGTTTATGAATACTTTATGCTAAATGGATTTTAGTTATGAAGCAAAATTAAAATCATGAGTTTTCGTTTTATTTCTGTTAACTTTTATATTTTTAGATTACAGCAAATTTACACAGTCATTTGTTGCAATATAAAAACCATTAAGTTCGTAAAAAGTGAAAAATAGATATGATACTTATTCAATCATCAAATACCGATACATAATTAAAATTTTATGAAGTATGGGTCTAAATGACCTTAGATTATTAAAAATTTAGAAAAATGTATAATTATTAGTTCAATTTTGATATTTTCCAGTTTTGTCCTGTAAGAAAAATAGTATTAGTGATTTTTTTTTTTATGAATAGAGTTTGAAAGTTTGTAAAGTGCATGCTATCTAAGGATGAAAGTATTAATAAGCGTTTATCATAAATTGTTAGTACCTTTCCCAAAGCATTTAAAATTGTTGTCATGAATGGTCTAGCATAAATTCCAAAAGAAATTTATTTTTATTTATTAATTTTTATTTATTTTTTTTTTTTTTTAGCACGGATGTTTTATCCAGAAAATTTTTGCAATATCACTCGCATAAAATCCCTCCCCACTTGGATTTTTCATAAGCAGAGATTGTAGGGGCGCCACTGCGTCTCCTTAAAGCTAGGGTTTTTTGGCGGCACTTTGTTTTCTCTTATCAAAATTTTCAAAAAAAAAACGGCAAACTTTTTTATAATATTTTTTTTGTCGTGCTTAGAAAATTTTAACTAGTTAAGTTTTAACTAGTTTGTGTTGAGAATCTTAACGTGAGTTCCCGTACGTAAAAAGCCTGTACAAACGGGTTTGTTTATCGTTATATTTTTAATTAAAAATTTATTATTTACAATTAATTTATTACTATTTTTAATGAATTTAATAATTTAATTCTAAATTTTAAAATAAAAAGAAGAAAAATTACAAAAATAACTAAAAATAATTATTCCAATTTCTTGTTTTTGTTATCAACTAATGGTTTGTAAAAGCTAAATAAGGTAAGCAATTATGTTCTATTTTAATTTAATAACTATTTTTTTTTTTTTTTTATTTTTACTACATACTAATACTTGTTATTTTTTTTATATCCAAATCTGGGGTCTAAATGCTGTATACTGGAATCGGAGCGTGCACAGGCAATACCAAATCTTAAGAATTGCGCGGTGGAAAATTAAATTAGGTAAGATTTATTTAATTAAAACGTTTAATATTCTTTAATATGTAGTTATGAACTTATTTTCAACCTTTTTTTTTTTTATTTCAGTTTAAATCATTAAAAGGTATTCCGAGCCTTGCATAGCCTGGTGACAACAACTTCCAGTATTATTCGGGTAATGTAGCCTTTTAAGTATAACTATTTATTACTAAATTTTATAATACAACTTTCAGGTTTGAATTTTGGGGATGAATAAAGATTTATATATTTTATTATTACAATTTTTCAAGAAATGAATCCGTGAATTGGGTGTACTAAGTTAAAGCACAGTGATTTTTGTTCCGCTAATTTCAAAACTTAATTAATTTTTGCCGTTCTCTAATGTACTATAGTAATAAGTATGTGAAAAGTGTAAAGTGAAAAAAAAATTTAGTAAAATAAAATCTGTGTATGAAAAATTAGTGTTCCAAGATTTTTACGTTTAGGTTTAATTTACTTATATATTTGTATTTTATGTTCCATTGGGCTGAATACAGGGTTTATTAAGTGTTTTAATTAAAAACAAAAAAAATTCTTGATAAGTTCTGTAATTCATTACTATAAACTTGTAATTTGGAGTGTATGTTAGGAACTTTAGTGAGAAATTTAAAAAAAAGTATTTTACAAGTGTGCAATATAAAAAGATTTGTTATTTATAAGCGTAAAATATATTAAAAATAGTTAAAACGAAGAGTTTGGTAAAGAAAATTTAAGTTTGATAATTAATGGTAAAATAAAGGTAAGGATTTTTATTATGTTCCAGATATCTATGGATGATGTTTGACAACTAAGTAAATTTTATAAAAGTATATGTAAAAAAAATAGTAATAAAATATTGTAAACAAAATTTAAATTGCATTTCTTGTAAAGAAATTCCTATATAAATATATAAATCCCTTTTTTTCATTGTCTAAAATCTAATTTAAAATATTACTTTTTAACTACGCTTATACTTAGACATAAGTGAGTAATAATAGTTCTTTATGTGTACTAAGAATTTTTAATTTATAGTTTAATATTTTGATCCGGATCTGAAAATTTTATGAAAATTACATAAGCTAAGAATTAAAAAAAAATTGTTACTTAAAATATTTAAATATTGCCTACTTGTAGCCTATACTTATATTTTACGTAATAATATGACTTATATAACTTTAATGCGCATAAAAAATTATTTTACAGTATAATAACTGTTCTGGAGCTCAAGATCTTATACGTATATTTAGGATGGTTTGTATAATTTTATCGAATAATATATAGAAGGATCTAATATATAAAATTAATGATAATGAACTAAAAATAAAAGGCCTTTTCTGTTTTTGTTGACTCTCGGATACTGATCCTGGGTAGATACTCCAGGTAAGTATGATGACTTTGACTTTCTATCAGATTTTTTTTTTTTTTTTTTTTGTTTTTTTTTTTTTTGCAAAGGTTGTTAAAATATTCATGACAAATTATTGCTTAAACTGGAGTAAATATGCTCTTGTTTAAAAGCGATACTTGTTAGAATGCTCAGATATCTTATATTTTCTTATACTAAATGGATCCGCTTAATAATAATAATTTTTACTCTCAATATAATAATTTTTTCTCTCAATAATAATAATAATTTTTTCTCTCAATAATAATTTTTTTCTCTCAATAATAATAATTTTTTCTCTCAATAATAATAATTTTCTCTCTCAAAAATAATAATAATAATTTTTTCTCTCAATAATAATAATGATAATTTTTTCTCTCAATAATAATTTTTACTCTCAAAATAATTTTTACTCTCAATAATAATAATTTTTACCCTCAATATAATTTTTACTCTCAATAATAATAATTTTTACTCTCAATAATAATAATTTTTAATCTCAATATAATTTTTACTCTCAATAGTAATAATTTTTACTCTCAATATAATTTTTACTCTCAATAATAATAATTTTTTACTCTCAATAATATTTAAAATATAAAACTATTATCCGTTGTTTTACTATCAAAGAACTGGATAAAGTTCTTCGAAGACTTTAACTTAGTTACTTAAAAATATTTTTTTTTTTTTTTACTTTTTTTTTTTTTAACTTCGTTAATTGTATATTAAAATAAAATATGCATAAACTTGTTAACTCTTTAGCTCACTAAACAAGTGAATCTGTTTGAGAAACTATAGTTTCGCATTATTTTTATGTATAGAAAAAAGTTTAAAAAAATGAAATTGAAGAAAAATGTAAAGTTAAAATTATTTGATTTTGAGTAATTTTCTGAAAATTAGCCAATTAACTATCGCCCACGAGGAGATGCCAATGTAACAATCAGTTTTAGCTGATGTATACAATTTAAATTGATTTTAGGAAGGTTGTCCAGGCCTTCCAGGGATTGTTAATTAGCTTGGTGTTCAGAAAAAGTTACTCAAAATAGTGAATTGAATTAACTTTTTCTTGTAGAAATAAAATATGCACTTACTTTTTTTATTTGAAATTGGATGTCCAAAAATTTTATTAACTGAATTTATACTAAGTATTTTTTTTAAAGTTTAATTTATTGAAACTTAAATAATTTATAAAATTGAAGTTAAGTTGAGGAAAGAAAAATATAATTTAAAATTAAATGAACACCTTTAAATGATAATATTAATTTAAAATGAAATTAAGTCCAAGTTATTCCTTTCTTTTTCTTTTTCTTCATTTTTAACGCGAGCCAAGTTCTGAATCGGTTCAGAAGAACTTCAAGAAGGCCTTTTTCAGGCAAAAACTCCAGTATTTAAGCACCGAAATCTTTGATAAGACTGACTTCCCCTCTTGATAAAAATCAAGAGTGCGTTGAGGGTCTTATCTAAGATACTACTCCTAGAGTTTGTCTAAGAGGGGAATTCTTTTGTCGACTCATTATCACGCATAGATCGAATGTTATTTTTTTTATCTAAATTTTTAATGAGTCGACAAAACGTGATATTTCAAAACAATGGGTTTTACATAAGATATTTATAGGAATACTTTTGTCTTTGTCTGACTTTATCAAAATAAAATTTTGTTAAGTCATTCAGTAAACCCATTGTTTTACTTGAACTTAATTTTCTTTGTTTTTCATAAATAAATTACTTTTGAACCCTTTTTCTTTTAATTTAAGCTAATTATGGGCTTTTTAGAGCAATTTATTTACGAGAATTAAACCTAAAATTTATTATGCTAAACGTAAATTTTTATAAAGGTAGCTTAAAATTATGCTTAATTTACGTAGTTCCAGGCTAATAATTTCATCCCTTGAGTTTCCCTAAATCTAACTTTAGTTCTTAAAATAGAAAATAAAACTCGAAAGTGAAATCATAGTCCTGGCTTAGGCTTTTCCAGTTATTCCATGGAACTAAAGGCAAAATCGTTTTTCTCGCAATAGAAAATTTAGCTTGAATAACTGGAAAAGATTGTCTTTAAATTTTCCGTGAAAATTTTAAATTTAACAAATTCGAATTTGAATACACGGAAAAAATTTTATGTACCGTTTTTTCTACATACACGGAAAAAAAAATTTTAAACGTACAAAAAAAAGTTTTTTTTTTTTAAAACGGCTGAGGACGTTACACAATAATTTTCAAAATGTTTGATAAAACTGAATTCGTTGTTTTGCTATTGAAATTCAAATAATTTCTTATAAAAGCTAATCGAAATATTAAGTGGTTAAATAATAAAATGTTTACATTATAAAATATTAATTTTGTTTATTTGTTGTTTGTTTATGAAAATAAATACATAATAACTCCTCATTACTCTTAGGAATTGAGAATTTTATGATTCGGATGCCACTGAAAACAAAAAGCATGAAATAAAAATTCACCACAGATTTTATTTAACGTTGGATTTTTGTACTTTAATTAAACTTAATATTGTGGTAAAACTGGAAAGTAAAATTAAATTGTACACCAAAATTTAGCATCGAATAAATGCGGTGAAGAACTTTTACTTTATCTATTTTGTGAAAAATTTCTGATAGAGTAGTACTTTTTTGATTGGGTACCATAAACGTTCGTTAATAAGTCAGTAATTCTAAATTCACGGCTCATATCCAGAAAAGTAAATAATGGACCATATTGAACGTAATTTAACTTCCCAGGGGAATCCAAGAATGTTAAACTGCGATTTGGGGCATTCTTGGTTACCCGAATCTTGGTTACCCGTTACCCACCATCTTGGTTACCCGAAAAATTAATTCGGGTTTAAAAAATGAAAATTTATACCCAAAAATTATTTTACTGACCCAGTAAACTTTTTGGTAAAGTAAAAATACCTTTTCCGGTATCTTGATGATTTAATCCGAAATTTATTCGGAGGTTTCAAAACCTTTATTTTGTCTCGATATTTATTTTTACTGATCTGCAAAAACCCGTTGGCAGAGTATTACAATGTTTAATTTTTTATTCCACCATCTTGGCTGCCCGAAAAATTAATTCGATATTATACCCATATGAACTCATCGTATAGAGTACTGTATAGAATACTCTATACGGCACTCTATACATACGGAATTTCGCCGTATACAGTACTGTATTGAGTACTCTACAGAGTAATCTATACGGCACTCTATACATACGGAATTCTGCTGTATACAGTACTGTATTGAGTCCTCTACAGAGTAATCTATACGGTACTCTATACGGCAAAATTCCGTATAGAGTGCCGTATAGAGTATTCTATAGGTCGCCCTATAGAATACTCTATACGGTGAGTACTAGTGAATACTAGTCTACACGGTAATCTATACGGTGAGTTTGTACGGGTAAAATGAAAATTTTGGCCCTTAGATTATTATATCGACTTGGTAAAAGTCATTTTACAGTATATTGTTATAAGTATTACAGTCTACTACCTTGGATTCCCAAAATTTTATTGTTGGGACAAAAATTTTGAATAATAAAAAGAGGATTTAAAAAAAAGAGATTTGTATAAAATAACTTGTAGCTGAAGTTTCTACCGTTTGACGAACGAAATTTTTTTTTTGCTCAAAGCAAACCCTCGTGGAAAAAAAAGAACATAATATCCCATAATATCCCATAATATCCCATAATATCTCCATTTTTTGGCACATAATATGGGATAATATGGGATATTATGGGAAAATATCTCATAAATGAGCAAAAAAAAAAATGAAAAAAAAAGCAAAATTATCATTAGAACATTAATATTAAGATTGATAGGCAATATAGGTGGCGGTAATAAAAAGTATATTAAAATAATTATATTCTGAAGGCGAAATTATTTAATTTTTTTTATTCAATTTAAGATTTTAAGTTTTAGAAAGAAAAGACAATCTTAATTTTATTCTTGTTAAGATATTTGATTAATTATAATTATAAATTTGTTAAAAAGTTTAAAATAATTTTGTATTTAGGACAAAGAAAATAAAATTTTCTTTTAGATTAACATTATAATTTGTAAATCAAATGTACATCAAATCTACTAGGTTTTTGAATGAAAACTTAAAATTTTTTTACAAGAAAACGGAAAGAGATAATAGAAAAATTTTTTTTGTGGTGAATAAGTACACTAAAGTAGTATTAAAAAAATTTTGTTTTATTAATTTTTATGAATGTAAAGTTATCAGCCAGAGAAATATATTATATCCGCCAGAAGCCTTTCTAGAAGGGGCTCTTAACTATATCTTTTAACTTGAAAATAAAAAATATATAAATAATTGTTATTTTACAATTTAAGTTACAACTGGGGGTTTTTGGGGCGCTGAATCGATATTTTTGGTCCGGAATGTGAAAAAACGTTTGCATTTGCGGGAAATTCGGAAAATTGGTGTTTTTTCATTTTGAAAAGTGAAAATCGTAAAACATTATTTTATTCAACTAAAAAATGGTATCTGGGGGTTTTTTGGGGCGCTCAATCGATATTTTTTGTTGGAAAATTAAAAAAATGCTTTCTTAATCGGAACATCTGGATCGTAAATTACAATGGATGACTTGGGATCATTGGGTAATTTTTTTTCCGTAATCGAAATTTTTTTTTTTCTTTTAATGTATTTATATATGTTTCTAGAATATGGAAAAAAATTTTTGTTTTGAAATTTGCTTTATTTTTGATTCTATGAGGCATAATAGCGCGCGCCGTCAAATTATATTTTAAAATTTGAACGCAGCTGCTGCTTGAATACCGTTAATAGGTCTGAAATTTAATTATTTTTGTTATATTATCATATTATATTGATATTATACATATATACAAACACATATACTGTGTATTAGTGTTAAAAATATTCAAAATAAAGCATCAGACAGCATTTTAAGTACCGAGTTAGCTAAAAACCGGAAAATGGAATTAAGAGAAGAAAATGCTGCTCAAGAGATGGAATTTGAGGAAGTTGAAGGATTGCTGAATGGTCCCGGAATCGCAGGAGATTGGTCAGTTAAGTATTTAAGTGATTTTCAACTCATATTATTGTTTTTTTCGACGTTTAAAATTTTTGCTCATTTTTTAAAAACGCGTTTTTCAATCTTTTGAATGACATAACTCCAAAGCTACTTAACCGATTTTCAATTTTCTTATTTTATTCTCTTCCTGATAAGTTGTACCAACAGACAAAAAATTAAAATAAAAAAAAATTTAATTTTATATATGGAAAAACTTGTTTTCAAACTTTAAACGCGTTTTTCTCGAAACGTGTTTTTTCAAATCGGTGTGCACGATAACGGAAAAACTACTGAACCGATTAATTTGCCCTTTTCACAAGTCACTTTTCACAGTATTTGCCAGGGATTGACGTATAGTTTTTTTTTATAACTGCCCCAGAAAATTTTTAGGGCCGATTACAAAAAAAAAAAACAGGGCACTTTTTTGACTTTTTTTTTATTTTTTCCGTCACACCGTGAAAAATGAAAATTTTTGAAAAAACTTTACGTTGATCCCTGGCTTTAACCTTTAAGAAAAATAATATATATTTTTTTTTTTTTCAGACGATCCTAAATTGGGTTATCCTGCACACCGCAACACACCTTTTTTTTTGTGTTTCTCAATAATCTCTCATACACCGGCATGACGTCATGGAAACAAAAAAAAAAAAATTGTTTTGTAATCTTAAATACATACTTTATTAATAAAAAAAATTTCATTAAATTTCCTCGAACCTTTCTTTTTTTATTTCCACTTCAAAATCACTCAAAATTCGAGCGCCGTACCCAATGATCCCCCTTAAATATGTTGGGGAAATACCGAAAACTACTTCCGTTTATTCCAACGCGCCTTCTTGGCCGAGAAACGCAGGTCTCAATTCTATAACAATGTTATTGGGTTTTTAGTCAATTTTCCAAATAACGCTGTCATATTGCAATTCTACCACAATACTACTGTTCGGTCTCATTTTTTTATAGAAGTGCAACCTTTCATTCCCCGTAAACCACAATTTTTTATCGCCGATTCTCTCATCGCTATAGTTAGTGTCCAAATGTCCATTTTTTCCAAAAATGGTTAATTTTAAAATTGCTGTAAAAATTGTAACTTTTTATGAAAATAAGTCGTAAAGGTCTCAAAAATTTTGTATAAGCTCTAATTTTTGAAAAATTTTTTACTCATTCCTTTTCGATTTTTTGTTTAGCAGATATGATAATTTAAAAAAAAGAGTCTCAATTTCAGGTTTTTCAAAAAAAAATCATACTTTATCGCTATCTTTGTCGAGTCATATCTCCGAAAGGTCTAAAGCAAAATGGACAAGTGACAAATTTCTCGAAACTTGAAACTAGTACAAAATGTTGGAGACTAATTAGACTTATTTTCATCAAAAATTACAATTTTAGCAGCAATTGTAAAATTGGTCATTTTTGGCAAAAAATGGACATTTGATTTTACTAACTATAGCGATAAGAGAATCAATGATAAATAATTGCGGTTTACGGGGAATGAAAGGTAGCACTTATACAAAAAAAATGAGACCAAACGGTAGTATTTTGGTAGAATTGAAATATGACAGCGTTATTTGGAAAATTTCCTAAAAACCCTATCTTATAACATTGTTATAGAATTGAGACCTGCGTTTCTCGGCCAAGAAGGCGCGTTGAAATAAACGGAAGTAGTTTTCAGTATTTTTCCAACATTTTAAGTCATCCATTGTAATTTACGATCCAGATGTTCCGAATATTTACGATTCTCGTTATAAAATCCAAAAATTTTTGGAAAAAAGGGGTGTTTTCGGTGTTTAAGGGTGATTGAGGTATTTTTGGACTCTGAGGACTTCATTTTCGAGTTTAGTGACACCGAAAACATATTACGAAGCATAGAAAACGTATTTTGAAAAAAAATTTTGTCGTTCACACCAATTGTCGGCGTTAGACAGCCGTTTGAGAGCTACCCTGGTTTTGTGCGACCCATAAATCGTTCTAAAATGAGCTGAAAATTGGTATGGGATCATTTTGCCACCTAAACTTCAACATACTTCAGGAAAATTATTTTTGGAGCACTTTTTTTTTGTGAACAACCCTAATGGAACATACTTAGTAACTACTTCACGCGTTAGGTTTTTGGACAAAAATTTGGAATGGAAAAATTTTTTATTTAATTTTTAAAAATTTAAATGCATATATGTATCATCTTAATTTGACGTGTCAAAAAACAAACGGCTACCATCCTAACTCAAAATTCCTTTGTCCGATTTTCTCCAAATTTAAACACATCTTTATTCTTTCTATACTTTTTTGAAAAATACCATGAAAAAAAATTGCGTTTTTTACGATTGTTTTTCAAATATTCATGCCTCCCTCAGGAATCGTCGTTTAACCAATTATAATAAAATTTTATGACTTTAATTTTTTAATTAGGATAAAAAAACGCCTGTTTAACGATTTTTCCAATGAAGAAAGCATTTTTTAATTTCCTAACTAAAAATATGGATTTAGCGTCTCGAAAAATCCCTAGAGACCGTTTTAACATAGAACATGTTCATTGGATGGGGTATTTGAAAAATTCCGGCTCGGCAGTAGGGGAGGGGGTGAAAAAGTGACGTTTTTAGGGGGGGGGTGAAACGGACTTAGAATATTTTCGATTTAGGGACCTTTTAGGGTGCAGAAGTACCTAGGGAGCATTGGTGCATAAGTACCTAGGGACCATTGCTGCAGAAGTCCCTAGGGACCTATGGTGCAGAAGTACCTAAAGACCTTTGGTGCAGAAGTCCCTAGGGAGCTTTGGTGCATAAGTACCTAGGGACCATTGCTGCAGAAGTCCCTAGGGACCTATGGTGCAGAAGTACCTAAAGACCTTTGGTGCTGAAATCCCTAGGGACCTTTGGTGCAGAAGTACCTAGAGGGACCATTGGTGCAGAATTTTTAAAGAATTTACTGTAAAAATTAATAAAAAATAAATTCATATTATTTAAAAAACAATAATAATTTGAAAATGTAATTAATTTTGTTCACTTTGATGTCTAAGCAGCATGATTTCTATAATAAAAATTTAAATATAAATATTTGGATATAAATATTCATATTATCAACACAATAGATACATTATTATCAGTGTTATAAGTGAACATGTTCCATGCTCGTTGGTTGTGTAGTTACATAAACCGGTTATAAATTTTTTTAATTGAATAAAATAAAGTTTTACGATTTTCATTTTTCAAGATGAAAAAACACCTATTTTCCGAATTTCCCGCAAACGCAAACGTTTGTTCACATTCCTGGCCAAAAATAGCGATTCAGCGCCCCAAAAAACGTCCATGAATCGTTGTTTAACCAAATATAATAAAGTTTTATGATTTTAATTTTTTAGGATAAAAAAACGCCTGTATGCGATGTCCGATTAAGAAAGCATTTTCTTAATTTTCTAAAAAAAATATCAATTTAGCGTCTCAATTAACCCCCGGAGACCGTTTTTTAATTGAATAAAATAAATTTTTACGATTTTCATTTTTCAA
Organism: Anagrus nilaparvatae; assembly: GCA_022575985.1. NCBI lineage: Eukaryota > Metazoa > Arthropoda > Insecta > Hymenoptera > Mymaridae > Anagrus > Anagrus nilaparvatae. Next base: position 4,151,234 of record JAKSXM010000237.1, on the reverse strand, counting down.
GATGAAAAAACACCTATTTTCCGAATTTCCCGCAAACGCAAACGTTTTTTCACGTTCCTGACCAAAAATAAGGCATAGTCTACATAACCGTACCGCACGGCACAGCCCAATGCTATTGGTATTGGAGCTACGTTGCACCGTGCGGTGCGGTTATGTAGACTAGGCCATAGCGATTTAGCGCCCCAAAGAACCTGCAGGAATCGTTGTTTAACTGAATATAATAAAGTTTTATGATTTTAATTTTTTAGGATAAAAAAACGCCTGTTTTGCGATTTTTCCGATTAACAAAGCATTTTTTCAATTTTCTAACAAAAAATATCGATTCAGCGGCCCAAAAAACTCCCAGTTGTAACTTAAATTGAAAAATAACAATTATTTATATATTTTTTATTTTCAAGTTTAAAGATATAGTTAAGAGCCCCTTCTAGAAAGGCTTCTGGCGGATAGAATATATTTCTCTGGCTGATAACTTTACATTCATAAAAATTAATAAAACAAAATTTTTTTAATACTACTTTAGTGTACTTATTCACCACAAAAAAAAATTTTTCTATTATCTCTTTCCGTTTTCTTGTAAAAAAATTTTAAGTTTTCATTCAAAAACCTAGCGCGCGAAGTAGATTTGATGTACATTTGATTTATACAAATTATAATATTCATCTAAAAGAAAATTTTATTTTCTTTGTCCTAAATACAAAATTATTTTAAACTTTTTAACAAATTTATAATTATAATTAATCAAATATCTTAACAAGAATAAAATTAAGATTGTCTTTTCTTTCTAAAACTTAAAATCTTAAATTGAATAAAAAAAATTAAATTATTTTGCCTTCAGAATATAATTATTTTAATATACTTTTTATTACCGCCACCTATATTGCCTATCAATCCTAATATTAATGTTCTAATGATAATTTTGCTTTTTTTTCATTTTTTTTTTGCTCATTTATGAGATATTATCCCATAATATCCCATAATATCCCATATTATCCCATATTATGTGCCAAAAAATGGAGATATTATGGGATATTATGGGATATTATGGGATATTATGGGATAATATCTCATAAATGAGCAAAAAAAAAAATGAAAAAAAAGCAAAATTATCATTAGAACATTAATATTAGGATTGATAGGCAATATAGGTGGCGGTAATAAAAAGTATATTAAAATAATTATTTTCTAATATAAATAACGCAATTTTTTTTCATGGTATTTTTCAAAAAAGTATAGAAAGAATAAAAATGTGTTTAAATTTGGAGAAAATCGGACAAAGGAATTTTGAGTTAGGATGGTAGCCGTTTGTTTTTTGGCACGTCAAATTAAGATGATACCACAGATTACTTTAACAGATCTCCGATGCCTTTGTTTTAAATGCGACGAGTATAAGTAAAAAATATAGCGCTAACTATCGGCATTTACCTGAATACCGGGGTCAGTAGAAGAGAAATCATGGAGAAATATTTAAAATTATAAAATTTAAAAATCTAAAAAAAAACACAATTATACTTACACACAGATTACTTTTACTTATATCGTCAACATAAAAATGTTTCCCATAGGTAAACAAAGAAGAACGCATAGGCTTCAAAAACAAGATAAAAAAAGAAAGACACTCAAAATCACCTTATAAAATCTATTGTTTATTATCTTTTCGTTCTTCTTTGTCTCAATAATTTTTTATTACCCCCTGACTCAGAGGTAAAAACCAAAACTTGAAAAATCCTTTTTCATAATAATTTGTTCTTATAATTTTTTTTATAATAAAAATTTATTTATAAATTATTTATATTTCCAAAAATTTTTTTTTAGATAAAAACAACTAAAGCAAACAATATTATTAGTAAGTCTCGGCTCCTGGGTTAATTAAATAAAGTAAAAACTGTAAATCCTGCGAAAATTAATTTTTTTAGCTGAAACCTAGTGGAATTTTTTCAGGGAAACCTAATGAATAAAGTCCGGAAAAAGAAAAATTCCGGATTTTAAACGGGGTGAAAAACCCTCCGGATTTTCCCCCCAATGAACACAAAAAGTTTAAAATCACCTTTTTTGTAAATTTAAAGGGATCTGGTAGGTATTTTGGACCGCTGAATCCGAATTTAGCGTCAAAAAATAAGTGAAAGGGGTGTAACACCCTTATTTTCACCCTTTCAACCATAAAATTAAATTTTTTTTTTAATCCGATTTTTTTCATTCTTCTGGGATCTAGTTGGTATAATGGGCCACTAAATCCGAATCTTAAGTTAAAAATTAAGTGAAAAGGGTGTACACCCTTATTTTCACCTTTTCAACCCTTAAAATTTAATTTTTTTAGAAACAGATTTTTACATATTTGGAGCAAAACAAGCCTATTTTCTAACCTAAGAAAATGGTTTTTTGCCCATTACATGCAAAACTATGTTTTAAATTACGAGAATAATTATGGGGTTCTACTTTTGCAACTAACACTTTGTTCCTTGTTTAAAAAATCTTTATGCTCTTTATTTAAAGCCAATTTCATTGATAAAAGTGGGAACGTTACAAAGAATAAAATAAAATAAATTATTATTAAAAAAATAAATTTTAAGTATGAGAATTATTATTAAATATATTGTTATCCGTCGTTGCCATACATTTTTAAAAAGTAGTAAAGAAGGGGTATTCTTTATCTATAAAAAAAAATCTAAGCTTAAGCCAAGCCTTCACAATGGATATCAGGATCTAGTTTGATGTGACCATATTTCTTACCAGTCAAGCTGTTTTAACCAGTTCACCAACTAATTTGGACTCCAATGGATGGATCGATTTTCCGCATTGTGTCTCCAATATGGTAAGTGCTCTTTACATTAAAAATTTTTAACAAACTTCTGAGACATATATATATATTTTATCCTTGTTGATTAATATTTAAACAAATTTTATAATGACTCCCTTAACACAGTTTCACGACGAAACAATTTCCGAGTTTGTATCTCGCGTTCGTTTTTTTGGAGATCATTTATTAAAACAATTGGACACCCCTGGAGTCTTAGTTATTGGAAACAATTAGCAGAGCCAAGGGTTGTTACCTGGTTCATAAAAGGCCTTGACAAGCCAGAAAAGTACGTAGCTTTAACCTTTCCAACTCCCACTAATTGGACGGAAGTTATGACGCTAGTCAGTAAGATCGAGAAATTGTGCGGTGTTCATGTTAATTCACCGGATGTAGGGTATAGAGAAGTATCTTTACCCTCTATAAGCCCTGTAATAGAAGAAAACTTTACAAATATCAATAAAATTATCGACATCAAAAATACTGCCGATCAGATAACCACCCATCATAAAAAAATGAACCTACCTAAGCCAAAATGTATAACAACCTTGATAACTCGGAAAACTGATTCTCCTCCCGTAACAAGCAGAGGATACACTATCGAAGCATTTATTAAAGCACAGGAATATATTAAATCACCTTCGCCTGAAATTATGACAGCTCCACCCATCATCCAACAAACAATCCACGAAACTGCCATGCTTCCTTGTAAGAAAACTGATAACAAAGTTATGTTTACCAATTACCTCGCTTTTTGGATACTTTATATATTAGTATATTTTATAGCATACACAAAAATCAGTTTTTATATTACCAGCCTTAGGTTAATCCCCGAAATTTCCCTCAGATATTGGCCGTTGCCCAACATAAATTTATTTAATTCGTTTAGACACCCTTTGCGGCCACCTAGGGCCCCACCTTGGTCAAAAATTTAATAGGATCGACCCATTTTACTATCTACTGGAAAAAGTAGTAAATTAATAACACTTCTTAATATACTTAATTCATTTAATAATCTTATTAGTTATAATTCTTTTTAAAATTTTTATAAAACAAAAAAAAAACAAAAAAAAAACATAAAAAAATATATACATATATCTAGCTATATTTTTTACCTAATACTTCAAATTATTAATCAATCCTCCGGATTTGAACCTAATTGAATTAGAAAAACCGTATATCCGGAAAAACGTACATCCCAAAAGTCATTTTTTTTTTCTATATTTTAACCCCACATCCGAAAAACTGCACATCCCAAAATTCATTTTTTATATTTTAACCGCACATCCGAAAATATATTTTAACTGCACATCCAAAAATTATACCCAGTATTCATTTTTTTTAATACATTAAATAAAAAACCGTACATCCGAAAAACTGCACATCCCAAAATTCATTTTTTTTCATATTTCAAAACTTTTCTCGCGATAAGTAAAACTACTATACCTGTAAATCCAGGCAAAATAAACTATATTATATCCAAATTATTTAAATTTTATGATCCGAAAATTAACTTAAATTATACATACAAATTGATAAATTGATGTTCTACAAGATACATTACACCCAAATTTAAATTTTTTTATCATTTTTAACCCTTTAAATTATAAATTATTACTTAAAAACTATAAAAATTGATGTATTTTTACGACTCAAAAATAAATCTAGCAGAAAGTTAAGAGGAACAATACTCAGCAGCCAAAAAGGCCTGCTGAAACGGTCAGTACCAAGCCAAGAAGGCGTAGGTACAAAAAGAGGATGGAGGCCTTACTTATAAAACCAGCAGCAGGCCATACGTATGAGGAAACTCTTCTCAGTATTAAGAAGAACGTCCAGCTTGAAGATTGGGGGGCTAAAGTCCATCGAATCCGCAAGACGCAAGGCGGCAGCGTCCTCATCGAGCTGGAGTCAATATTGGACTCCGGGAAACTGCAGGAAGCAGTTCAAGCGGTAACGGGCCCTGATTCGAACGTTCGGGACATGATCCCCATGCTCAAACTCGAAATTCGAGATTTAGACGGGGTCACGAAAGAACAGGAGATCCAGGAGGCGGTTGCCAAGGCGATAGGTATTGAAAACGCGAAAAACCTCTTGGTTACCATTTTCAAAACCAAAGGCACAATGAGTCAGATGGCTGTGGTGGAATTACTCGAAGCTGATGCTTTCCGCCTAGCCAAAAAAGGGAAAATCCAAATTGGATGGGCTTTAAACAGAGTGCGCCTTCGAGCAGATGCAAGGCGCTGCTTCAAGTGTCTGGGCTATGGACATAATCAGTATGTCTGCAAAGGCCCAGACCGTAGAAAAGCATGTCTAAAATGTGGCATGGATGGCCACAAAAGAACAGAATGCAAGAAGGAAACACCCGAGTGTTTCCTCTGCAAGAATAGGGACGACAAGTGCTCTACGGAACACTATGCCGGAGAAGGAAACTGCCCCAGCTACCGTGAGGCTCTGGCTGTGGCGAGGAATAAGTGTCATCGAAAATGATCAAAGTTCTACAAGGGAACATGAACCAAGCCCGGCAAGCTGGTGCTTTGTTGGAACAGATTGCTCGCGAAGAGGATTCAAATATCCTCTTACTAAGCGAGCAATCATACAACATGAACCACAAATACTGGCTAACCGATGACACTGGCTGCTGCGCCATATGGCTCCGGGGTAGAGCCCAAACGACCTTGACCAAAAAAGGGAAAGGCAATTGCCACGTTTGGGTCACGTGCGGGGAGACAACTTATATAAGTTGCTACCTCTCCCCAAACGATAGCTCGGAAGTGCTGGCTACAAAACTGGCCAACATCGAGAACACGGTTCGGACGGTAACTGGAAGCGTTATCCTTGCTGGAGACTTTAACGCTAGGGCCTTAGAATGGGGCATGCCGACGACCAATCCTAGGGGACAGCAGGTACTAGAAATGCAAACTAGTGGTCCAGAATAGAGGAAACCGGCCCACCTACGAGAGGGCAGGTTGGGGTGCCTCTATCCCAGACATAACCTTTGCAACAGAAGGTGCGTCTGGGAGAATCGGCGAATGGACGGTCATGGATGGTTACAATGGTAGCGACCATCATTACATCACCTTCCGGGTGCTTGAGGGAACCTCCCAACGGCCTCCGTACAAGAGGCGTCCCTTGGGTTGGAATGTACCAAAGATGGACGAGGACAAGTTCGAAGAGTATCTTCGAATGGAGTCGTCGTCCGTCCCCGCTTGGCATGGAGAGGCTACAGGTCCCCGCGAGGCTGAAATCTTAGTCAAGAAAGTAACGTCTCTACTGCGAGGGGCGTGTGACGCCTCTATGCCTCGTCGAAGGCCCTGGAAAGGGAGAAAGCCAGTTTACTGGTGGACTTCCGAAATAGCGGAGCTCCGCATGGAGTGCCACAGGACGCGACGAAGGGCGCAGAGAGCACGGGACAGGCCCGAAGCTGCTGCACTTTCCCAGGAACATAAGGATGCTAAACACCGGCTGGCCAAAGCTATCCTTCAAAGCAAGGCTCGATGCCTGCGTTCATTACGCGAGGATGTAAACAAAGACCCCTGGGGTCTTGGTTACAAAGTCGTAATGGGCAAGTTGAACCGGGGGTCTGACAACATGATGGACGCAGTATCGACCGAACGAATCATCGGCGCTCTCTTCCCTGAGCAGCCCATCCGGGAAAACCCGGTAGAAGCGATACCCAGAGAGGAAGTGCCGTTATTCAGCGAGGACGAGATGGTGAAGGCCATCAAGGCCATGAAAAATGGCAAGGCGCCGGGGCCGGACGGGATACCTGCGGAAGTGCTCAAACGAGCGGTCAAAATAATCCCTGGTATCCTGTTAAGCATGTTCAATGCATGCTTGGTGGCGGGAGTGTTTCCAAAGCAGTGGAAGGTGACACGTCTCGTGCTCATGAACAAGGGTAAAGGTGGAGCCCTGGACTCTCCATCATCTTACAGACCCTTGTACATGTTAAACACCATCGGAAAGGTGATGGAGAGCATGCTCCGGGCAAGGTTGAGAAGAGCTATCGAGGAGGGCGGTGGCCTTTCCGAGGAGCAGTATGGATTTCGTGAGGGGCATTCCACGATAGACGCCATCCGGCGTGTCGTGGATACCGTAGAAGCTGAGAGGGAAAAGCGGCCTGCAATTCGCAAAGACGTCCTTCTTGTAACGCTGGACGTCAAAAACGCTTTCAATTCGGCCAGGTGGGATGACATGATCCGGTCTCTCGAGTACGATTTCCGGATACCCAGGTATCTGGGTAACGTAATAAAGGACTACCTACGGGACCGGAGACTGCTCTACGACACGCTCGATGGCAGGCGACAGAGGGTTCTGAGTGCGGGCATTGCCCAAGGTTCGGTTCTCGGACCAGACCTGTGGAATGCCTTTTACGATGGCCTGTTGCGCGTTCACCTCCCGGAAGGAGCTTCTCTGATCGGGTACGCGGACGACGTGGCTCTGACCATCACTGGCAGGGACATGCAGGTAACCCAGGAGAGGTTGAATCTAGTCATGAGACAGATCAACCTCTGGATGGGCGAGCACGGGCTCCAGCTCGCGATCCCAAAAACGGAGATCGTACTGCTGACCCGTCGCACAACAATTTCCACGGACATCGATGTAAATGTCGATGATGGTGGAAACCCTCACAAGATCCAAGCGAAGACATCGGTTAAGTACCTGGGAGTTCTGCTTGATAACAAGCTGAACTTCTGGGAACAATTTCAGAGGTCGAGTGAGAAGGCCGCGTCGATCGCATCCTCCTTGTCAAGGCTCATGGCCAACATAGGAGGGCCCAAACCCGGGAAGCGAAGATTGCTGATGTCCGTTGTCAACTCTGTCCTGCTTTATGGATCTGAGATCTGGGCGGATATCACCAAATTTGCCAAGTACAGACATAAAATATCTTCTGTGCAGCGTCAAGCGGCCCTGAGGATCGCCTGCGCATACCATACGGTATCGCTCGAGGCGATCCAGGTTGTAGCATCGGTCATACCCATCGACCTGCTAGCGTTGGAGCGGAAATACATTTACGATAGTGTAGAGGACCGCGAAGTGGCATCCACTCGCGCCCGCTCCAGCTCTATGGAAAAATGGCAGGAACGGTGGAAAAAGGAGGAAGAGGAAAATGCCCGATGGACCCGCAGACTGATTTCAGATCTGCAGGCATGGACTGGACGACAACATGGGGAGGTGGATTTTTACCTCACCCAATTTTTAACTGGACACGGGTACTTCCGTGTCATGTTAAAACATTGGCACAAGGTGGCAACAGAGGAGTGCTTTGCACTGCCCTGGCGTGAAGGATACGGTGGAGCACACTTTCTTCGGATGTGTGCGCTACGTGGAAGGGCGCCCGCCCTTCCCGATTTGGAGGCCAGAGAAGGTGATTCCGGAAATGCTACGGAGTTCTGAAAATTGGAACAAAGTAGCAGAGTACATAAGGGCCACCTTGTTGAAGAAAAAGGAGGAGGGCTTTCTATCGTAGATTGCTCTCCTGTCACTAGGCTGGGAGAAGGCAGCGGCCAGTTGCCTAGGCTGCGCGTCCCAAACTGAAGTTATACCTGAAAAGGGAGTTCCGGTTTGGGGCAAACAAGCGCAGGGGGGTTTATAGTGTGTTTATCCAGTAAGAATCTGGGGCGTAGCCGGCGACCGCGTTCGCCGGTGGTCTCCCAGTTGTACACTTTGTGCAACTGGGCGGTCATGGAAATTTGCGGGCCTTAAAGGCCCGCAAACACTCCATGGCTGATGTAAGATTCACAAGATTCCCTTGACAAAAAAAAAAAAAAAAAAATAATAATAGTTTTTACTTAGTAATAGTTTTTACTTAATAATAATAATAATAGTTTAATAAGTGACCAATTCCTTCATATAATCAAGAACTTAACGCAGTTAAGTTCAGCCAGCTTCAATACCCGAGGTCTACAACATAGTCATCAATATTTATCATCACATATCAACCACTAATACCATATATAAGTATTTAAAATACCTGGGGCACTCAATATCCCCAGGATAAACTTATTTATATTTATTTATATATTACGTATCCCGAATTAAACGTCAGGATACGTAACAATATGCAATAACTTTAACTTTCTGCATTAAGCATGACTGGTCTCACTTGTGATTCGCCCATAGATATAAAAGGTAAATATAATGGTAAATATAAAATATCTATGGATTCGCCAGGCGATCGTTTCGCGAGTTCACTCGACCGTCGGCATTTTTATTTATTTTAGAGCAGCATTTTCCTTCCGAAATTAAATTTATAATACAGATTTTATCTTCATATTATAAGATTATATTTACCTCTCTTTTTATAGTTTTAGAAAATAGGTATTGTTTTATATTTTTTCAAAGTTAATACTTTGCACCGTGTATTTACAAGAATTTTAATAATTAGAGCCAAAAAAATTGTTATTTTCTACATAGAAATATGTAATGAGGCATTTTAGTCCGTTGCAAGCAAATATTAAATAATGCATATACACATATTCGTGTGTCTCAAGTCCTCAAGATAGAAGATTTGCAACATATAAGTTTAAAGCCTCATTTATAATTTCTTAATATTCAAAATCAAAAATTTGTAAAAGCAGCACCGATCAATCAAAGTTATACATTTTACGACAGATTTTGAGTTATCGTTTCAGCCATTTGACCCTCTAATATAAAATCACGCCATTTTCTTTTTGAAACGATCATTCGGGGTTAGCTCTAGACCGCGACGACATGCATGTTGTCCATGGAACATAGTATCGGTTTCGTAACTCCAAGTGGCAAAATACTGGTAAAAATACGCTTGTTGGAGCCATAAATATTTAAAACTAATAATTATTCACAAGTGTTAATTAATAAAAGTTAAACCTTAATTTAATAATTTAATTAAAAAATTCTAAATATTATCTGACCACGGTAGCCATTAAATCGCATATTGATAAAATTAAAATATTAGATAAAAACCATATCTTATAAAGTGAAAAAGCCGATAGAAGACTATAAATCCTGCATCAGCTTCCACAGCATTTATAATTCAAGAATACTAGCAGACGCAAATACGATATATTCCACAATAGCACCTATTGTATCAGCATGGCATGCTAAAAGAGTATTTGTGTGAATAAACTCAAATTGCAAAGATATTACGCAAAGCCAACTTTGTGAACAACGTTTGCACAGGATTTTTCGATACGGGCTGGTTCATTATTTTATAATATTATTATATTTTAAATTCTATTTTAAAAGCCCACGAGGCAATATAAAAATATTAATAATATTTATAAATTTTATTTATAATAAAATATTAAGTTATTATTTTATATTAATAAGTAGTTCATTTATTTCAGTATGAGTTTTTACCACATATGTTTATATTCTCCGTAATTTAATTGCCTATTTCTTAAAGCTCCCCAACTTGCCGAGGGAGACCGTTTCTTGTGCTGAGCTAGCCAAATAACAGAGGTAATTTGTCTTCTTTATTATTCTCATTATTAAAAATAATTATATATATATATAATTAATATGTTAATATAAATATGCATAAATAAATACATAAAATTTACAACTATTCACCGCGTAAACTAGTCCATAATTTTAGCCATCATAAATAATTTGTACTATAGACTAATTTTATTTATGTTATTTTGTAAAAAATATTTTTGGGAAATAAATTATCATTATTATGATTACTTTCGATAAATAATAATTTCAATTCTGAACGTAAAGCAGGTCTTGTTCTTTAACTAAGCAGCTATTTTTATTCAAATAATTTTACTTTGTTTTGAAAAAATTATTTTCTAGTACTCTTTGCCTAAATTAAGCAAAATTATTACTATTTTTATTGCGCATCTATAATGTAGTTTTTTTGAATTAAAAAATTAATTTCCCTTATTAAATTAAAATAAAAACCGTCTACCTTGGTGAGTCACTATGAAGAGATGTTCATCATGAACTTTTTTGTTGCAATCTGCACTTATTAATCTTTGGGCAGAAAGAATTTTATCCAGACACAAGTATTCATTGTAGAAAAGTCCAGGTCCTTTATAATGTCCATCTGAAGATTGTTCATACCTAAATATTTGTAATAAAATATTTAATTAACACTTGGATGAAAAATACGAAGTGATATGAAGAAAATCAATATAAGTTAAACCACAAACAATGACCGAAAAATATTAAAAATTTTCTTAGTAAAATTTTATATTATACGACTTTCCAAAATTTAACAAAAACAAATTTACCATACTAATATGATTTGCTAAAGTATAATATTAAAAGGTAATTTTTATGTAAAATAAAAATTAAAAAATAAATAATTGTTGTTTTGTGTATCGCCCATTTTTTGATGAATAAATTCTTGTTTTTTCTTTTTTAATGACCAGTACTGGGCTATATGAAAAGACACTTTAGAAGGTTCTTTTTATTTTTTTCATAAATGTTTTTTTATTTTTGTTAGACGTTTTGCCTATTTTATTATAGGCCTATTAAATAACTATAACATATAATTATAAAATTGATATAAAGTAATTATAATTTAAATAAACATGATAATAAAATTTAACTATGAATAACTGTACATAAAAAATATAAAAGATTATTTGTATGAAATGTTTTTCTATATTACTATAATAAAAAATATTTAAACTTAAATTGATTTTTCTTTAATAAATAACTATTGAATATTATTGTTAAACCAAGTATATATAAATTGTAAAAAAATACATGACTATGTGTATCGCATGCTTTATGAGCAGACGACATGTAAATAATCATATGTTTAGTATTGCTATCGCCTCTTCAGTGTGTTGATGGTGTGTATATACGACACATTCACATTATTAGTATCTTCTCTTATATTTATTGTTGGTGCATGTAGATGTATGTTTAAGCTTTCAGATACTTTTCTTTTTACCCACTTGCTTTCTTGATCAACTATGTATACATTATTGAAATCAAATTCATGATGTTCTGTATTTTGATGTTGTGTTATAACTGGAGTTTTATTTTTTTGATGTTCATTTATCCTCATGTATAAAGAACGTTTAGTTTTACCAATATACATTTGTGGGCAATCCTTGCATTTGATTTTATAAACAATTCCAGTTTTGTTGTGCTTGAAATCAATTTTTCCCTTTCTGATAAATTTGCTGAGGTCCTTATTAATGCTAGGGATTACCTGATATTTATTTTTGTCCATAACTTTTTTTATTTTATTGTAAAGTCCATATTAATATGAGACTTTTATAAAGATTTTATTTCTGTGGACATTCAGTTTGGCCTTTTGTATGTTTTGTGTGTTGAAATTACAATTTATTAGTAGATTTTTTCTTTTGTTGATGTATTTCAAGATAAAATGCAATGGATATTTATTAGCACATTGAATCAATCTAACTAATTTTAAGTTGTTTTTATGAAAGGTCTTATCAGAAAGGATGAAGGCCCGATCTGTTAGGTTGTATATCATGGCTATCTTCTGAAGAGTAGGATGATTGGATTCAAAATGTAATATTCTGCCTGAAAAAGTTTTTTTCTGATACCAGTATCTAATTATGATGTTCTCTTCATTTTTAATTATACTGACATCTAAGAAATTAATTGTTTTATTTAACTCTTCTTCAATGGTGAATTGAAGTTTTGTGTAATATTTATTGAATATGTTTAATGTATATTCAATTTTGTCTTGTGGAATGACTAAGAAAAAAACTTATAACCGGTTTGTGTACACACAACCAAAATGCATGGAACATGTTTACTTACATCTGTAATCTTACAGCATAGACACACAAAAAACAATACAATTTCCTATTTTTATAATTTGTAATTATCACCTTTACTAAATGTTAAGATTCTAAACCCAAACTATTATGATTTCCTAAACGTGTATTATTCTAGGTCCCTAAATCAAAAATATTCTAAGTCCCAAAATTGAAATTATTCCAAGTCCCATTTGACCCCCCCCCCTTAAATGGGACATATTTGACCCCCCCCCTTAAATGGGACAAATTTGACCCCCCCCCTTAAATGGGACAAATTTGACCCCCCCCCCTTAAATGGGACATATTTGACCCCCCCCCCCCTTAATTTTCCAGTTCCGAAGTACCCCCCTCCCTATAAACATGTTCCATGTTAATATCATCAATATAACGTAAATAAATCATAGGGGTGTACTCTAAGTGTTTAAGGCACTCAGTTTCCAAATCATCCATTACAATATCAGCTAAAAGTCCTGATATATCTGAACCCATAGGGGTACCTTGTAATTGTTTGTATATAACATAGTTGAATTTGCAGTAAGTATTATTGTATAAAAACTTCATAGTATCAATAATTTTATTGTATTACATCTTACAGTTGGTGTTGATGATGTTGTATCTTTTGTCAAGACTCTGTATACAAGTCTAATGGAACGTTAGTGAATAGCGATTTAACGTCCAAAGATATTAGTTTGTGGTCATAAGGAACTTTTTTAACCTTAATTTTGTTAATGAGATCAAAACTGTTTTTAACATATGATTTAGGTTTGTGTATACAAAGACTTAAGTGATAATGTAGGGTTTTGGCTATAAGGTTGGAGTAGCTATTATAGTTAGGTGTAACAGGTCTAACTGGAATAATGGAATCAGGTTGTAAATTATCTATTGAATCTATTTTGTGTAGTTTTGGTGGAAAATAAATAGTGGGGATTGAGGCATGAGTTTGTGTGAGTATATATGGGTCTTGGTTGGGCATTAAGTATCCTTCTTTTTTCCAATGGTTTAAAATCTGGCTAGACATTTTTTGTAAAGATTTTAATACTATATTGGTTTGTTTGACCACTTCATATATTGCTTGGTCAGATAAAAGGTGTTCCCCACTTCTGAAATACATTTTTTTGTTCATGCATATAGTGGTATTACCTTTATCTACTGATGTGAGCATAATATTCTTGTTTGCTTTCATGAAGATGTTGAGTCTATTTATTTTTTTGCCATAGATTTTGCAAGCAGCGGGTTTGTGTATGTTGTTGTTTTTGGTCATATTGAGGCAATTTATAGTTTTGTGACGTTGTTTACAGATATCTGGGTTTTTATTGAGAATGTCTTGAATCTCTTTAATTTTTTCAGCTTCTGTGAATTGTTTGTTGGTGTTGTTATCACTAAAAATCTCTTTGGCTGTTATGTAAAAACCATTCTCTATACTTTTAATAGACTCAATGAAGTCATTTTTATTAATGTCACCAGGCACACTAAATTTATTACCTAAACCTGCTATTTCTGCTATTTCTGGTGGTATGTGAGTGTCTGAGATGTTTACAAAGCTTAAACATACATCTACATCCACCAACAATAAATATAAGAGAAGATACTAAGAATGTGAATGTGTCGTATATACACACCATCGACACATTGAAGAGGCGATAGCAATACTCAACATATGATTATTTACATGTCGTCTGCTCATAAAGCATGCGATACACATAGTCATGTATTTTTTTACAATTTATATATACTTTGTTTAACAATAATATTCAATAGTTATTTTTTAAAGAAAAATCAATTTAAATTTAAATATTTTTTATAATAGTAATATAGAAAAACATTTCATAAAAATAATCTTTTATATTTTTTATGTACAGTTATTCATAGGTAAATTTTATTATCATGTTTATTTAAATTATAATTACTTTATATCAATTTTATAATTAGATGTTATAGTTATTGAAAAGGCCTATAATAAAATAGGCGAAACGTCTAACGAAAATAAAAAAACATCTATGAAAAAAATAAAAAGAACCTTTTAAAGTGTCTTTTCATATAGCCCAGTACTGGTCATTAAAAAAGAAAAAACAAGAATTTCAAAAATAAAAATCTTTTATTTTATTTTCTTTGGTGTGAATTTATTTTATACCCATTTTCACCCTCTGGAGGGAATAATTAATTAATACAAAGCAAAAAATACGATAAAACATTTTGGAATTCCCAAAAAAGTAGAGAAAATAAACTAATATCACAATTTTTTAATTTTTCTTCTTTTAGGGTATTTTGACCCTCTATAAAAAAAACCTTATGCTCAGCTATTGATACATTACTAAATCAATCCAATATTTTGTTAATTATCCTTGAAATGTAGCATTTCTTTGATTATTTTAGCTTTAGTTGCAAAATTTTGGAAAAATGTACCCTTGGTAGAGGTATTCAGAGTTTTTCCCCTATTTCCTAGCAATCTAAGACCTCTAAACTTAGATTCAATGATCTAATAAAGCCAAAGCAAATCTTTTTTAAAAGCAGTTGTTGGTTTTATATACTTCACACCACTTTAGTTAAATTATTTTCAGCAAAAAATCAACGATTTTGCAAAAATTCCGAGATTTTTAATTATTTATTTCAGTTTTTAGATTATAAAACATAACAAATTGTCGGGTGCCTCGTCTTAAGTTTTAGTTTTTCATTATCATTCACAAATTTATTAATGACATTATTTCTAAAAATAAAGATTCTTGTGATCATATAATTTTAGGTGATGTAAATATTGATACCCTTACCAGCACTAATGAGTCTATGGATTATATAAACTGTTTTTTTGAAAATTGATACAATTCCTATATAAATAACTAGCAAAAGTTGGAGGGGGGACTTTGCCTCCCCCCTGTGTCGCATTTACTTCTTTGTTTTGCTTCAAAAAATAATTTTTCACTGCAAATTTATAATTATGCAAACACTTTCAGATTTTTCAGATGAAGCTCCCTCCTGTTCACATTTACTTCTATATTTTTCTGTTCCTTAAAAAAATTTTGTTTCACTACAAATTTATAATTATGTAAACACATTAAAACTATTCAGAGAAGCGTAGGTAAAACATTAATAAAAAATTATAGGTTTTGCTTTGGCGGTACTTGAGTCATTAGGGTACAGACAGACAAATAAATTTTTAAATATATATAGTTACAACGCTAGACAGTAATTGTCCAGAATTCCATTTCGCGTTTCCTACAGTTACGTCATGCCAAGATGTAGACTTTCCTGCAAATTTAAAATTTACCCAAGGCGCCAGTCACGTCCCGATTCGTGACAAGGTTTTTAGAAACTGTAACGTCCAGTCATTCAAAATTTTTTTTCCGTGTACATGAAATTTAACTTACATGTATACGTGATAAAGTTTTTATGGAAAAATTTTTTGAATGTCATGACTTGGCAATTTATTACAATAGTTTTCCTATTTTTCAAATTTTATTATCCCACTAACAAAGATTTTGCAAACTTACCTCTTGAAAAGGGGAAATTTAAATTATGCTTTTATTCTATTTTTATTTTTTTTCAAAATTGCCAAATCAAAGGAAAATCATTACTCTTGCGAGAGAGAATCATTACATTTCCGATCGAAATTTTCGCCGATCGAGTTTCCGATCAAAAAATTTCGATCGAGTTTCCGATCAAAAATCAAAATTCCGATCGACTTTCCGATCAAAAAATTTCGATCGAAAATCCGATCAAAAATCTAAATTCCGATCGACTTTCCGATCAAAAAATTCCGATCGAAAATCCGATCAAAAATCTAAATTCCGATCGAGTTTCCGATAAAAAAATTTTTATCAAAGTTTCGATTGAGGCATAATTTTTAAATTTTCATATAAAACAATTTTCCGATTCTCCAAAAATTATGAAATGAGGAACTTGCCTGGGGATTTTCGAAGTTGAAAAAAACATTTTAATAAATAAAATTTTTCATTTTTTTATCCCAAAATATTTTCAAATTTCCCAATAAGGCGGAACAAAAAAAATAAAACGTAGAAATATCTATATTAATAATGGTGGTTTTCAAAATTCAGAAAAACGTTTTCAATTATGAAAATTTTTCGATTTTCCAAGATGACAGATAAAAAACGAAAAACTTGAAAAAATTAACTTTTTATATTACCTAGGGATTTTCAAGGTTGAAATATGAAATGCCTGAAATTTCTGTCATCTCCTCAAATGCCTTCCGGATGAAAATTGTCCGTACGACGGAAAGCATATATAATGGAGGCGTAATTTTTAATTCTTCATTCAAAACAATTTTCCAATTTTCCAACATGGCGGACCAAAAAACATGAAAATAGAAACTTTCTACATTACCTGGGGGTTTTCGGGGTCGAGAAAAACGTTTTTATGAATGCAAATTTTAACTATTTAGCCCCAACATAGTTTCTAATTTTCCAAGATGGAGGACCAAAAAACATGAAAATAAATCTTACAACATTACCTGGAGGTTTTCGGGGTCGAGAAAAACGTTTTTATGAATGAAATTTTTATTTTTTGTGCCAAAATATTTTCCAATTTTCCAAGATGGCGGACCAAAAAACATGAAAATAAATCTTCCAACATTACTTGGGGGTTTTCGAAGCCGAGGAAAAAGTTTTTATTAATGAAAATTTTAATTTTTTAGCCTCAACAGATTTTCCAATTTCCCAATATGACGGGGCAAAAAGCATGAAGAAGAACTTTCTATATTACCTACAAATTATCAAGGTTGAGAAAAACGTTTTAACGCAAAAAAATGAAAATTTTCATTCATAAAAACGTTTTTCTCGACCCCAAAAACCCCCAGGTAATGTATACTCTTAAACCAAAACCACCAAATTTTCTTTAACAAACCACCAGATGGTTAGACGGCGCTTTAAAAAACTCCGAAAGCGACTTCAGCGCTTTCTAATACTCCATTCTTAAATTTGGTGGTTTACAAATAACAAAAAAAATTTTTCGGTGTATTACAATACACAAAAGGTACATTCGGTGTATTACAAACATCTCTATGATTATCAGGTGGTTTATAAAACTCCAAATTAGTGTTTGGGAAATTAATAACCACCAACATAAATAATTGGAGTATTATAATATAATAGAAATTAATATACTATATCAAGTATTTTATATAAATAAAAAAAAAGTTTATATTATAATAAAATACTCCAAAATAATATAGTCAGGGGTAATGTGTGAAAAAGGTCAAAACTCAAACTGAAGGTTGAAATTGGCCATTTTTAACCCTTTCCAACCCTTGGATAAACATTTTTCAAAAAAGACTTAGTTTTTAATTTTCAAAGGGTCTAATCGGTTTTCGTGGGCGCTGATCTCATTAATTATGTCTTAAATTGTATTCAACGGGTTCAAAGGTGTGAATTTGGCCATTTTCACCCCAAATACCCCAAAATATACATAAACCTAAAAAAGACATTATTTTTAAATTCAATTAAATAATTAGGTTTTTTAGGTCGCAAATTTCAAAAATAATGTAAAAAATTAAATTCAACAGGTTCTGAAGGGTGAAATTGTCCATTTATAACCCTTTCCAACCCTTGGACAAAAATTTTTCCAAAATCACTTAGATTTTAATATTCAAAGGGTCTAATCGGTTTTCGTGGGAACTGATCTCGTTAATTATGTCTTAAATTATTTTCAACGGGTTTAAAGGTTTGAATTTGTCCATTTACACCCCGAATACCCCAAAATATACATAAATCTAAAAAAGACATTAATTTTAAATTCAATTAAATAATTAGGTTTTTTAAGTCGAAAATTTCAAAAACAATGTAAATAATTACGTTTAACAGGTTCTGAAGGGTGAAATTGGCCATTTTAACCCTTTCCAAACCTTGATAATTAAATTTTAAAATTTGAACTGATGGCTCAGAAATCAGAAAAAAAGTTGCTCTATTTAAAAGTATGTCGAAGTTATGTATAACAAAAAAGTCACAAAACAAGCCTTAAACTAACCTAACCTAAGTAAGTGATCTACAATGAAAAAACTTATAACCGGTTTGTGTACACACAACCAAAATGCATGGAACATGTTTACTTACATCTGTAATCTTACAGCATAGAAACACAAAAAACAATACAATTTCCTATTTTTATAATTTGTAATTATCACATTTACTAAATGTTAAGATTCTACACCCAAACTATTATGATTTCCTAAACCCAAATTATTCTAAGTCCCAAAATTGAAATTATTTCAAGTCCTATTTGACCCCCCCCCCCCTTAAATGGGACATATTTGACCCCTCCCCCTTAAATGGGACAAATTTGACCCCCCCTTAAATGGAACAAATTTGACCCCCCCCCTTAATTTTCCAATTCCGAAGTACCCCCTCCCCATAAACATGTTCCATGTTAAAACGACAAGCATTACAATAGCGTAACCTAAGGAAGTGGGCTATAATAAAAACGACACGTCAAGCCTTACAGTAGCGTAACCTAAGGAAGTAGGCTATAATAGAAACGACACGTCAAGCCTTACAATAGCGTAACCTAAGGAAACAGGCTATAATAAAATAACGACACGTCAAGCCTTACACTAGCGTAACCTAAGGAAGTAGACTATAATAAAATTAGGACACGTCAAGCCTTACAGTAGCTTAACCCAAGGAAATAGGCTATAATAAAATAACGACACCTCAAGCCTTACACTAGCGTAACCTAAGGAAGTAGGCTATATTAAAAAAACGACATATCAAGCCTTACACAAGCGTAACCTAAGGAAGTAGGCTATATTAAAAAAACGACATATCAAGCCTTACACAAGCGTAACCTAAGGAAGTAGTGATTTATAAGAAAATAACACGTCAAGCCATAAACTAGCCTAACCTAAAAAAATAGGCTATAATAAAAAAACGACACGTCAAGCCTTTCACTAGCGTAACCTAAGAAAATAGGCTATAATAAAAAAATAACACGTCAAGCCATTCACTAGCGTAACCTAAGAAAATAGGCTATAATAAAAAAATAACACGTCAAGCCTTACACTAGCGTAACCTAAGAAAATAGGCTATAATAAAAAAACGACACGTCAAACCTTACACTAGCGTAACCTGAGGAAGTAGACTATAATAAAATTAGGACACGTCAAGCCTTACAGTAGCTTAACCTAAGGAAAAATGCTATTATAAAATAACGACATGTCAAGCCTTACACTAGCGTAACCTAAGGAAGTAGACTATAATAAAATTAGGACACGTCAAGCCTTACAGTAGCTTAACCCAAGGAAATAGGCTATAATAAATTAACGACAATTCAAGTCTTACATTAGCGTAACCTAAGGAAGTAGGCTATATTAAAAAAACGACATATCAAGCCTTACACTAGCGTAACCTATGGAAGTAGGCATTTATAAAAAAAAACACGTCAAGCCTTACACTAGCGTAACCTAAGGAAGTAGGCTATAATAAAAAACGACACGTCAAGCCTTACACTAACGTAACCTTAGGAAGCAGGCTATAATAAAAAAACAGACACGTCAAGCCTTACACTAGCGTAACCTAAGAAAATAGGCTAAAATAAAATTAGGACACGTCAAGCCTTACAGTAGCTTAACCTAAGGAAAAAGGCTATTATAAAATAACAACATGTCAAGCCTTACACTAGCGTAACCTAAGGAAGTAGACTATAATAAAATTAGGGCACGATAAGCCTTACAGTAGTTTAACCTAAGGAAAAAGGCTACTATAAAATAACGATATGTCAAGCCTTACACTAGCGTAACCTAAGGAAGTAGACTATAATAAAATTAGGATACGTCAAGCCTTACAGTAGCTTAACCCAAGGAAATAGGCTATAATAAAATAACGACACCTCAAGCCTTACACTAGCGTAACCTAAGGAAAGAGGCTATATTAAAAAAACGACATATCAAGCCTTACACTAGCGTAACCTAAGGAAGTAGGCATTTATAAAAAAATAACACGTCAAGCCTTACACTAGCGTAACCTAAGAAAATAGGCTATAATAAAAAAACGACACGTCAAGCCTTACACTAGCGTAACCTTAGGAAGCAGGCTATAATAAAAAACGACATGTCAAGCCTTACACAGGTTATGTTATTTTAAGGCTGTGTCGTTATTTTCTTATAGCCTACTTCCTTAGGTTACGTTACTGTAAGGCTTGACGCGTCGTTTTTTATTATAGCCTACTTCCTTAGGTTACGCTAGTGTAAGGCTTGACGTGTTGTTTTTTTAATATAGACTATACTTCCTTAGGTTACGCTACTGTAAGGCTTGACGTGTCGTTATTTTATTATAGCCTACTTCCTTAGGTTACGCTACTGTAAGGCTTGACGTGTCGTTTTATATTCTAGCCTACTTCCTTAGGTTACGCTACTGTAAGGCTTGACGTGTCGTTTTTTTAATATAGACTATACTTCCTTAGGTTACGCTACTGTAAGGCTTGACGTGTCGTTTTTTATTCTAGCCTACTTCCTTAGGTTACGCTACTGTAAGGCTTGACGTGTCGTTTTTTATTATAGCCTACTTTCTTAGGTTACGTTACTGTAAGGCTTGACGTGTCGTTATTTTATTATAGCCTACTTCCTTAGGTTACGCTACTGTAAGGCTTGACGTGTCGTTTTTTATTATAGCCTACTTCCTTAGGTTACGCTACTGTAAGGCTTGACGTGTCGTTTTTTAATATAGCCTACTTTCTTAGGTTACGTTACTGTAAGGCTTGACTTGTCGTTTTGACGTGTCGGTTTTACCAGCTAAAACCGATATTTTTGTTAGGGTAATTTTTTTCTTTATGATTAAATTAAAAAAAAAAAAAAACAACTATGTAATTCAGTTGCTTAATTTTCACAAATATGCAAAAAAAAAGGATCTTTAAGGCGCGATTTTAGTTTCCGGAAAAAAATTTTTGATTTTTTTTAAAATTATTTTATTTTATTTAAAAATTATCTAAGAATGTGTAAAAACAATTTTGAAATAAAATTCCAACGCGTATTACTCCAGTAAAAATACGGTTTTGGTGGTATAATCACCAACCACTACCAGATTTGGTCTACTATATGTTTTTTGGGTCGCTGGTCACGAATTTCGGGGTCATTTCTATGAGAAATGGGTGGAACACCCTTAAATTTGCAAAAACTACCCCTAAAAAGGGGTATTTTTGATGTATTTGAATTTTGGGCGGTCAGATTTGGTCCGTATAGGTTTTTTGGGTCGCTGATCAAGAATTTCGAGGACTTTTCTATGAAAATTTAATCTTTCACCCCTTAATTAGCAAAATATACCCCTAAAAAGGGGGTGTTTTTGCTATTTTGGCAGTTTAAGCGTTCAGAAACGGTTTTAATAGGTTTTTTGGGTCGCTGAACAAGAATATTGTGGAATTTTTTGTTAAAAATTAATTTCTCACCCTTTAATTAACGGAAACTACCCCTGAAAGGGGTGTTTTTGCTATTTTTGCATTTTCAGTCTTAAGATTCGGTTCATATAGGTTTTTTGGGTCGCTGATCACGAATTTTGGGGAAATTTTTATTAAAAATTATTTTTTCACCCTTAAATTTGCAAAACTACCCCTAAAAAGTTGTTTTTGCTACTTCTGCTCTTTGAGCGTTCAGATTAGGTTCAAATGGGTTTTTTGGGTCGCTGAACAAGAATTTTGGGGAAATTTTTTATTAAAAATTAATTTCTCACCCTTAAATTAACAGAAACTACCCCTAAAGGGGTTGTTTTTGCTATTTTTGCATTGTCAGTGTTAAGATTCGGTTCATATAGGGTTTTTGGGTCGCTGATTACGATTTTTGGGGAAATTTTTATTAAAAATTAATTTAGCACTTTGATATTAGCAAAAACAAAATTTTTTTATATAAATATTTATTATTTTTACTGGAGCACACCAAATGGGTATATTTACAATGCCAATATTGGTCTTTAAATTCAAATATAAATCCTATTGATTTTGGCTGGAAAGTTGGTAAAGATAATATCTTAGAGCCTGTTTTCACATCACGTCCACTTATTTCAAAAAAATTTTTGAAAAAGTTTTCTTGTGGCTGTAAAAAAGGTTGCATGAAAAAATGTGGTTGTCGTAAGATAGGACTTAAGTGCAGTAACTTTTGCAAAGGATGTAGAGGACAAACTTGTGAGAATTGCGAAGTAAATGATGATTTAAATGAAGAAGTTAATTTTGAAAATAAAATGGATACTTCAATTTTGGAACCAAATGTAACTATTGATTGCATTGATGAAGATGGGGATTATAGAATGGAAGATGAAACAGAAGAATTATTTTGTTCAACTATGGTACATAGAAGAAAACCCAATTCAATATATGGAAGATGATTGATTCTCTGTATTTTGTGACATGTTAAAATCACTTACAAATTTTTTTTTGTATTTTATATTATGTATACTTAATTATTAAAAATTTGTATTATTTTATATCTATTAAAAACTCATTTTACATACCCATTCGTTTATGCTTTATTTTTAACACAAATTTCCCCGAAATTCTTGTTCCGCGACCCAAAAAACCTATTTCAACCGAATCTGAATGCTCAAAGAGCAACTTTTTAGGGGTAGTTTTGCAAATTTAAGGGTGAAAAATTAATTTTTAATAAAAATTTCCCCAGAATTCGAGATCAGCGACCCAAAAAACCTATATGAACCGAATCTTAACACTGACAATGCAAAAATAGCAAAAACACCCCATTTAGGGGTAGTTTCTGTTAATTTAAGGGTGAGAAATTAATTTTTAACATAAAATACCACAATATTCTTGTTCAGCGACCCGAAAAACCTATTAAAACTGTTTCTGAAGGCTGAAAGAGCGAAAGTAGCAAAAACAACTTTTTAGGGGTAGTTTTGCAAATTTAAGGGTGAAAAATTAATTTTTAATAAAAATTTCCTCAAAATTCGAGATCAGCGACCCAAAAAACCTATAGGAACCGTATCTTAAGACTGAAAATGCAAAAATAGCAAAAACACCCCTTTTAGGGGTAGTTTCTGTTAATTTAAGGGTGAGAAATTAATTTTTAACAAAAAATACCACAATATTCTTGTTCAGCGACCCAAAAAACCTATTAGAGCCGTTTCTGAACGCTTAAACTGCCAAAATAGCAAAAACACCCCCTTTTTAGGGGTATATTTTGCTAATTAAGGGGTGAAATATTAACTTTTCATAGAAAAGTCTTCGAAATTTTTAATCAGCGACCCAAAAAACCTATATGAACCAAATCTGACCGCCCAAAATTCAAATACATCAAAAATACCCCTTTTTAGGGGTAGTTTTTGCAAATTTAAGGGTGTTCCACCCATTTCTCATAGAAATGACCCCGAAATTCGTGATCAGCGACCCAAAAAACATATAGTAGACCAAATCTGGTAGTGGTAGGTGATTATACCGACCGCCCCCCCCCGTATTTTTACTGGAGTATATAGGAGATATTAAAGTTTTTGAAGATATTCATATAAGTAAGTATACTAAAAAAAAACTTTAAACGTGTTTCTCTTGAAATGCCTTTTTTGAATCGGCTTACACTCTTTTTCAAATAGTATACATCCAATTTACCTAATTTCTCAACCTTGATAATTTGTAGGTAATATAGAAAGTTTTTCTTCATGCTTTTTGCCCCGTCATATTGGGAAATTGGAAAATCTGTTGGGGCTAAAAAATTAAAATTTTCATTAATAAAAACTTTTTCCTCGGCTTCGAAAACCCCCAAGTAATGTTGTAAGATTTATTTTCATGTTTTTTGGTCCGCCATCTTGGAAAATTGGAAAATATTTTGGCACAAAAAATAAAAATTTCATTCATAAAAACGTTTTTCTCGACCCCGAAAACCTCCAGGTAATGTTGTAAGATTTATTTTCATGTTTTTTGGTCCTCCATCTTGGAAAATTAGAAACTATGTTGGGGCTAAATAATTAAAATTTGCATTCATAAAAACGTTTTTCTCAACCCCGAAAACCCCCAGGTAATGTAGAAAGTTTCTATTTTCATGTTTTTTGGTCCGCCATGTTGGAAAATTGGAAAATTGTTTTGAATGAAGAATTAAAAATTACGCCTCCATTATATATGCTTTCCGTCGTACGGTCAATTTTCATCCGGAAGGCATTCGAGGAGATGACAGAAATTTCAGGCATTTCATATTTCAACCTTGAAAATCCCTAGGTAATATAAAAAGTTAATTTTTTCAAGTTTTTCGTTTTTCATCTGTCATCTTGGAAAATCGGAAAATTTTCATAATTGAAAACGTTTTTCTGAATTTTGAAAACCACCATTATTAATATAGATATTTCTACATTTTATTTTTTTTGTTCCACCTTATTGGGAAATTTGAAAATATTTTGGGATAAAAATATGAAAAATTTTATTTATTAAAATGTTTTTTTCAACCTCGAAAATCCCCCAGGCAAGTTCCTCATTTCATATTTTTTGGAGAATCGGAAAATTGTTTTATATGAAAATTTAAAAATTATGACTCAATCGGGACTTTGATAAAAATTTTTTTATCGGAAACTCGATCGGAATTGTAATTTTTGATCAGAATTTCGATCGAAATTTTTTTATCAGAAAGTCGATCGGAATTTAGATTTTTGATCGGAATTTTTTGATCGGAAAGTCGATCGGAATTTAGATTTTTGAGCACATTTTAAAAAGAAAAGTAAGTAATCATTTTTATTATTTTAAATAATTCCATTAATTAAAATTAACAATAATCAAGGTAATAATAGTCAGTACGGCCCTGGAGGAAAACTAGGGACAGTCCTCCTAAAAAATTGATATACAAATAAATATTTGAATATTTTTAATTTTCAAATTCGTCATTAGTTAACTTAATAATATTATTTTTGTAAGGCCCGTTAGGAATCCTTTACAAAACCCATATGCATAACGCAACCCTAATACTTACGCGGCCGAAATCCGACTAGCACAGCTCGTAAATACGACAGGAGAGAGGGGGGAACTCATAAGTTTAACGTCAGAGTTCCTAAAATTCACAAAAAAACTTACTTAACTTAAAATATCCTTATAAACTACGAAAATTTACTAATTTTTATGTTTAAAATAACGATAAATCCACAATTTCCTACATTTTATAATCCTAAATTTAAATAGAAAAATGTATTATTTTATTTAATTAACGATAACCCAAAATGGATATTTTGTAACTATCAATTTTAATTAACGAGAACATAAAATGTTTTATATTATTTATTTATCGATAAATCAAAATTTATATTTTGTGACAATAATTTTTATTAACGAGAGTGTAAAATTGTTTTACTTTTGTTTAATTATCGATAAACCAAGATTTCTACCATTTGTTTAAATAATTAATTAAAAATTTATTATTTTATTCGATAATGCTTAATAAACTAAATCCGTATTCAATTTATTCTAATTTAAGGTTATTTGAATGGCAGAGAGTGCAATTATAGAAAATTTACAAATTAATACTAAAAATTTCAAGAAAATGCATGTTCATATAATATAATAATAATTTAACGATATTCCATGATTTTATTCTCATTTTATTCTAAAGTTTTCAATTTTACTAATTTTTAGTCGCGGCGCGCTATTTTAGTTAAAATAGCAACAAATTTTACTTATATTTTAATTTTAAGCCGCTGGGAATTATATTGAGGCTAATTTAACGATAAACCATGTTTTCAGCAACTAGGGGTCGCCTAAAGCTGATCTGGACAAAATTAATTATGAATTGTAATTTTAATTTCGTTTCGTGACAATAATCGCCATTGCCTAACTTAACTTAACGGTATTCCATCTGAGGATCTAAATAATAATGGTTAAACCAAAATCCCGCAGACATCCTCTGGTCCGCGCGGCAAGCCAAAATCAGGACTCATTAACTCATACCTAGCATAAATTTCAATTTTGAGTCCTATTTCTAACTTAAATTTTAAGACCTGACCGGAATGGACATATACGGTACACGCTGTGTTGACTGGGTTTATGCTTAATTTTTAAAACCTGCATTGTGACTCGCAATCACAATTTTATTATGGGGACTATAGTCCCGGAATTGTTATTGCTGTAACAACAGCTTTATACAATACAAGTTTGTATTTAATTATTTAATTACTTTAATTAAATAATTAAATACAAAAAATTTTAATTA
The DNA here is from genome assembly GCA_022575985.1 of Anagrus nilaparvatae. Lineage (NCBI taxonomy): Eukaryota > Metazoa > Arthropoda > Insecta > Hymenoptera > Mymaridae > Anagrus > Anagrus nilaparvatae. The sequence continues at coordinate 4,124,596 of JAKSXM010000237.1, read as the reverse complement.
ATTTAATTCATAAAATTTTTACTTCCCCAATTGTGTAGTGTGAATTATGTGTGTTAATTTTTAGTGTTTTGTGTAATTTATGTGTTATTATAATGTCAGTGTATTTGTTATAATAATTTATATTTTCTAAGTGTCATCTGTTAATAATTTGCAATTCTTCCCCAGTTGCATGTTTTATGTGTCCTTCCTATGTAACAATTTAATCTTCAAACTTTTAAGCTGGCTTAAGAGCAGGCTTCAGCGACATCTTTTATCGGCAATATGGTGGGGAATCTAGGGAATATGGCCTTTTCCCCTCTCAGATTTTCTGAAGCGAGAAAGCACAAAATGAATATTTATTTTAGCAGATATTATTTATTTTTGCTCTTACTTTTGCGGTGTCCTATTATTTTTTTGATTTTAGATAATTTTTGCAAAAAATGATTTATTTTGAATCAGTAGCGAGTGGCGATGGACACGGTAAGCAAACAGCTGACGCCGCACAAAAAAATAAAGCATAGTATAAATAGTGCAGGTGCTATATTAAATGTATATTGATGTACAGCAATGTTTTACAATTTTTTCAATTTTTAGGATTTTAGATATAAATAAAAAGATTTTATAATAAAATAAATCCTTGAATTAGATATTTTTGAGAATTTTTTCGACCAAGAGGGCAAATAATTGAAAAAAAAGATACAAGTTTTCTTTTATATGTTACTTTTCGCGTGTCTTCTACACGCCTTATCAAACTGAAAAATATTTTATTTATTAAATTTTTGTGATTACAATTATTTATAATATTAAAAATATATCATACCATATAATAAACAGAATTAAACATAAAAATTATTTGTAAATTACATAATAAATTATTTGTAATTATATTACATAGAACGAAAAGTTCTTGGTCATTGTTGTAGTATATACTTATAAAAAGAACCATATGAATGTTCTACCTTGTACAATATGGTAAAGTGTATATTCATACAAGAGAAGACCCACATAAATGTACTCTACGTAAGATAGTGTATGTCTATACAGGAGAAGAACCATATGAATGTCAGAAAGGAAAGAACATCAAAATTATTTTATAAAAAAGGTTTATGTAATAAAAAAGGTATTATGTATAACTATGGGAGTTTTGTAGCAACGTAATTTATTAAATTTTTATAATTATTGTTAAGATACCTGGTATCTTTTTTGTCAATTATGGAAAATATATCAATTTGAATATGTAAACTTTCAGAAGTTCTTCTCTTGTATAGATTTGGTTCACGATCTAAAATAGACACCTTATTTAAGTCAAAGTTATGGCCATTTATACAATGATTAGGAACTACTTTATTAGTTTTATTGTCTATATCAGCTTGATGTTCGCCTATTCTATAGTGTAAAGCTCTTTTAGATTCACCTGTATAGGATGCATTACACATGTTGCATTTAAATTTATACACAGAATTAACATTTTCCATTTTAGGAGTGATATCTTTGCCTTTGACAATAAAACTAGTTAGTTTATTAGTAATCATTGGTATAGGTATAATGTTATGTTTCCTATAAATACCTTTGAGATTATTAAAAAGAGTAGGAATATTAGGTATCCTGGCCTTAGGTAATCTATTATAGATATTATTATTAGTATTAAACACATAATTGTTATAATGTAAGTCAGATTGATTATTATTAATGATAATATTACTATCATTGTTATTGTTAATTTGTTTGATAGTATGTATCCTTTTTTCCACATATTTGTTGACAAATTTTGAAGGATAATCATTTAGTAGTAATAAGTTCTTGCAAAATTTTATGTTCTTATTATGAAACTTCTTATCTGAAAGTTTTATGGCCCTGTCAACTAAATTATAAACAATGCCAATTTTATGTGAAATTGGGTGATTGGAATTATAATTTAGAAAATGACCAGAAAAACAGGGTTTTTGGTACCAATTTGTGATGATTTTGTTGTCATTATTAATCAAGAGACAATCCAGAAAATTAATGTTGTTGTCTTTTTCTGTTTCAAAAGTAAACTGAATATTAGGATTGATATTGTTGAAGGTATGTACCATATGATTAATTTTGTCTTTAGGAATACAAGAAATGATGTCATCTACGTATCGAAAATAGAATGTAGGTACAAAATCAAGTAAGCCTCCGTTTCAATGTCATCCATGACAATATCCGCAATAATAGGTGAAATGGCAGAGCCCATCGGAGTTCCAAAGATCTGTCTATATACTTTGTTGTCATAAGTAAAATACAGATTATCAAAAATGAATCCGATGATAAAAACTAATAAGTGATATGGTAAATTTGACTGGAAGTGGATATTATTAAATCTTCTGTCTAAAGATTGGATGACTTGTTCTTTGGAAACATTTGAAAACAAAGAGGTGACGTCGAGAGAAATTAATATATGATTTTCAGGAACAACAATATTAGAGAGTTTTTCCTTTAATTCAAAACTATTTTTTATATGTGATTTTGGTACAAGGCAACAATTTTGTAAAATCTTACAGATAAATTTAGAAAGAAATGAAGGTGGAGAATTAATATCAGAAATAACTGGTCTTGAAGGTAATTCAGTCATGAAATTGGATTTATGTGATTTTAATAAGGCATAAAACTTTGCAAGAATAGTTTCAGTGCGAGTTAACTGAAGTTTATGATATTTTCTATCTAAATAGTTACAATTGTTAAGATATTTTAAAATTTCATACACAGATTTCTGTAGGTATTCAAGAATAATAATTTTTTGGTCAGGATTATCAGTAACAAGTTCATATGTTTTACTGTCTGACAAAAGATTATTGCACATTTTCTTATAGGTTTTGTCTCTGTCTAAACATAGAGTAACATTACTTTTATCGGCTGAAGTAAAAAAGATATTTTTATTTTCTTTCAAGAATTTTTGGACTGAGTTAATCTTATGGTTAAGTATTACGTTTTTAATAGGAATGTGTTTTTCAATTTTTAATGCTCTTTGTATACCATAGGTTATTTCAGATCTAATATTTGAATTGTCAATATTATGATTATTATTATTGATATGACCATTATTATTATTATTAGTATTATTATTATTAACTCCGCTATACCGGTCCTAAGCCCGGCGCCTCATAAGGCTGAGGAAGGAGGAAGGTAGTTCAGGCCACCTTTCCAAGGTTGAACTGGAATCAGAGATACAGGACATAGCTTTCTGGAACAACTGAGGCTGCCCTATAAACGTGTCCCATGCCTTGCTCTTCACTGTGGTACACGCATACTGCTGTACCACAATGCACTTTCATTAGGTATGCCGCAGACAGCTTATCGCTTTCTGGAATAACTGAGGCTGCCCTATAAACCGGGTTTATGCCTTGCTTTTCCTCTGTGCATCCTTAATGGAGTGCCGCAGACTGCTATCCATAAGTATCTCTGAAGAAACGGCACACCAAAAGGGGCTCCAAGGTCTTCTCCAAATTTAAGTGCGATTTAAGCTATATACGGGGTCGCCTTAGGCCTTAGGTATATGGCTCTTAGCATGGGAGATTTCCACCTTGAGCACAGCGACGCAGCCGATTAAAGGCTAGTTGCGGGCTCCGCTAAACTATGACTCGTGGTTATTACTTTCTGGTTTAGTAATGTGTGAAGGTAAACCTCGGGGCCAGGAAGACTTCGGCCTTTCTGGATGGGCGTGGCAAACCCAAGGAACTCTAGCTGTGTTTTGAGGAAACTCTAAAATCCTCCGCCGTGTGTCTGCCCATGCGGGACATGTGTGTTTACAAACACAACTAAACGTGTTTGTCTACACACATGCACGGTATGGACAGTATGCCGTGCGGCGCGACCCGTGAGTGCCAAAAGAGGATCCTGGATGGGGAAGCGAGCTGTCTGGTTGCGTGCCGAGCAACCTGAACCATCTTTGGCCTTTGCTGACGCAAGACGGGAGGTGGGGTTCTCTGCAGCCGGAGCCCATCATTAACGGCTTGGCGATGTTGCCGGTATGTACCCAAGCTGCTGGAGGACTCTAAATTTCCGAAGCGAATTATGCTTTTATTCGCGGAGGAATGAGAGGAGCAAGGTAGTGCAAGTACATGCCGTCAGCTATATCCTCTGTGATGCAACCAGTCTGCATGTCAGCTGCCCAGAATGTGAGGGGCCGAAGGAGGCCGTTGCACATGGAGTGATGAATCCTTAATGATTTGAAAATGTCTGATAAAAATACATACAAAAGCAGAAATGAAAATAAGAAGAATGGTGAAGATCGTTCTACACAGGATATGGACTGTGAAATCATAGATGAAAAGCAACAAAATGATATGGTCCAGGCGACTTTTGCCAGTACTTCAATTGGCAAAAACGTCACGCAGTTGAATCGATGTCATGCGACAATCGATGAGATATATGAAGAGATGCTATCTCACGTTGCACAGATGGAGGAAAAGATTAAAAAGCAGACTAACATTTCGATGGTAATCCAAGACGGTGTTAGGCTGATAAAGAATAATCTAAACAAGCTGACGACAATTAAAGGCATGCAAGTTCGAGAAGTCCTTTCTATCGAAACCGAATTTAAGCAGTATATTACTGAGCAATCTAAAGCTGCTCAAAATACAAAAAAAAGGTTTCGAGAAAATTCGGAAGAGGGAAATGAGACAGGAAAGCAGACTCCCTCAAAGAAGCCTGCGAGCGGGAGTAGCCCAAAAAATTCGGCACCGAAAGTCAATTCTGCTGCATCCGTGGCAAAACCACTCTCGGCTGCCAGGTTTAACAAGCCGCCAACGTATCCTGGACTTACTGTTTCATTGGTAAGAATGACAAATGAAACAGTGACGGAAATGGAAGGAAATAGAGACAAGATGCCGGAACCTACTGAGACTCCTCTTGGGGACAATGAGGAATTCCAAGATTACACTGGCCAAAGGAACAGGAGAAAGAAAAGGAAAAAGGCAGAGAGAGAAAAAGACGAGGAAAGAAAAAAAGAAAAGAAGAAAGGGAACGCCAAGGGGAAAGCGAAGCTTCCTAGAGCTAGAGACAAGGCAGTCGCAATTAAGCTACCAGAAGGGAAAGCGTACGCGGATGTCTTGAAGCAGATCAAGGAAAGCGTTAGTGGAGAGGCTACTGCAGCTAACATCTGTTCAGTAAAAAAAACTCAAGCCGGTAACGTATTGATAGAGATGAAAGGAAAAACAGAAGGGCAAACAGCTCTTTTCGAGGCAGTCAAGGCAACAATGGGGGAGAACGTGAACGTCGCATGTTTGACGCCACGTCGGAACCTCCAGATTCGGGACATCGACTGCCTTATCACGAAAGAAGAAGTAGAGGCAGCCCTGAAAGCTGCCTTGAAGGAAACCGGACCGATTCAGGTAAAGCTATCTCAGCCTAATATTCGGGAGCAGAGATTAGCGACAATAGAGATGGACGAAAAGGCTGCGTTTAAGCTGGTCAAAAAAGGTAGCATTAAGCTAGGCCTGGGGAACTGTAGAGTAAGACTGCAGTCTACCCCACTTAGATCAGATGCTTAGCCTATGGGCATATTGCAGGAAATTGCAAGGGGCCCGATAGAAGCAAACTTTGCTTTAAATGTGGACTGGAAAACCACAAGGCAGACGAATGCACAGGAAAGCTGCGATGCTTCCTCTGCAAAGCTGCTAAAATGAAGGGGAACGAACTCAAGCACTTTCCGGGTTCCAGGAAGTGCGCTCAGTTCAAAAAAGCGATCAAAATGATCAGGGTTGTCCAAGGAAATATGCACAGAAGCTGGATCGCAAACCAGCTCATGTATCAAACTCAGAGGGAGATCAAGGCTGACCTGTGGATCATCAGCGAGCAGTACCCAATGACTAATCCAAACCCAACCACTTGGTTCGCGGATGAATTTGGAACCGCAGCTATTTGGGTCGCAAATCCTGGAAATGTTCCAGTCGAAGCATCAGGAAGGGGCAGGGGTTTTGCATGGATTAAAAGCAAAGCCATAACGTACGTCAGCTGTTACCTAACTCCAACAAGACGTATACAGGACTACTATACGAAATTGGCAGACATAGAGGACTTCGCAAGAGAAGCGGGTGGCAACTTAATTGTTGCAGGAGACTTTAATGCCAAAGCTGTCGACTGGGGTATGCCCTATACTGACTCAAAAGAAGCAGCGACACTAGAAATGGTGTCAAGGCTGGGCCTCGTTGTTCTAAACGTGGGTAACACCATAACCTTTAGAAGGCCCAGCTTTACTGAAACTATAATTGACGTCTCCTTCGCATCCGAAGGCCTGAGTACGAGAGTCAATAACTGGCACGTCATGGAAGTCTTTACTGCGAGCGACCACCAGTACATCTCGTTCGAAATTCAGCATGAGAGACTGCCCCCTGGAGAGGCATATAGGCCAAAACCAAGAGGCTGGAACCTCAATAAGCTGAACAAAGAAAAATTTATACGAGTTTTAATGATGGAACAAAGGGCAATTCTAATGAAATTCCGCAGAGTAGGAAGTAAGGAAGACGCGGAGAATGTAGTATCCGAAGTAATGACGCTGCTCAAAAAAGCATGTGACGCTTCCATGCCTCGAAAAAGGTTTAATGGAAGGAACCCACCTGTATATTGGTGGAGCACAGAAATTGCAGAGTTACGTAGGCAAAGCCACATGACGCGATGAAGAGCAACTAGGGCCAAGTCTCGCGAAGAAGCAAGGGAACTGATGAGAGTTCATAAGGAAGTGAAGCGATCTTTGAGGCGGACAATCAATGCCAGTAAGATCCGCTGCGAAAGGAATCTGTGCCTTGAAGTGGACAACGATCCCTGGGGATTGGGCTTCAAGATAGTCACGAAAAAGCTAAGGGGATTTGCTGCTAGCTCACTAATGGACGAAGAGGAAGCAAGGACAGTAGTTGATGCTCTGTTTCCGATGCACCCGACGAGAATAGACCAAGAGGAGGACATTAGGGTAACCGAAATCCCGGACTTCACGCAAGAAGAGCTGTTCGCTGCCGTAGACTCTCTCAGAAATAAGAAAGCCCCCGGCCCAGACGGCATACCAGCCGAAATTATAAGAATCGCTGCGCACGAGTGTCCGTCATTGATGTTAATGATGTACAACTCGTGCCTACGAGCTGGAGTTTTCAGTAGGCGATGGAAAAAGGCACTGTTGGTCCTTATCAGTAAAGGAAAGGGAGATCCCACACTCCCGTCCTACTGGCGACCACTAGGACTGCTGGATACAGCTGGAAAGGGCTTCGAAAAAATGCTACAACCGCGTATCTTAAACGCAGTAGAAGCAGCAGGGGATTTATCTCCTCGGCAATACGGATTTAGACGGGGGAGGTCCACGATCGGGGCTGTGAAGGAGGTCGTTGACGCGATAACTAGGGCCCAAACGGGTAATCATTACTCACGTAAAATTACTCTTTTGGTCACCCTGGACGTCAAGAACGCATTCAATTCTGCAAAGTGGACAAAGTTCCTTCAAGGACTAAATGACTTTGCAGTACCAAATTATTTTATGCGGGTAATGAAGAGTTACCTAAGTGACAGAGTACTATTGTACGAGACTCTTCAAGGGAAGAGAAGTAGGAAAGTGACAGCTGGTGCAGCTCAGGGCTCCATATTGGGACCTGACCTATGGAACATCTCTTATGATGGTATCCTGAGGATGGAGTTAGCGGATGGCTGCTTTATGATAGGCTATGCGGATGATATTGCCCTCGTGATCATAGCAAGGAACGTGCAACAAGCACAGGATAGCTTGAGCGTCTGCATGTTAAAGACAAACGCATGGATGGAAGAGCACGGATTAAGTCTGGCAGTCGCTAAGACCGAGATCGTGATTTTCACGGGGAAGCAAATCAATACCGTTATTCCAATACGGGTTGACGAGGATACCATTATAGAGACGAAAAGGTTCGCCAAATATCTTGGAATAGTTTTGGATACGAAGCGGACCTATTTCGAACATATTTCTCAAAGAGTCAAGAAGGCAGGTACCACGACGCTAGCCCTGAGCAGGCTGATGTCGAACATGAATGGACCAAAGTCCAGCAGGAGAAAGCTGCTAATGTCCGTAACTCACTCCATCCTATTGTACGGAGCGGAGATTTGGAGTGAGGCACTGGATAAGGATATATATTCGAAAGGTATGATAAGAGTGCAGAGGCAGGGTGCTCTGAGGGTTTCTTGCGCATACAGGACTGTCTCGGAAGCGGCAGTTCTTGTCATCGCAGGAATTATTCCTATTCAGCTACTTGCCAAAGAGCGTAAACTTATTTATGATAGAAAAAATGAAGGCGACGTCGACCGTATCAGAGCAAAAGTTAGGAGGGATGTGATGCTGGAGTGGCAGACGCTCTGGAGGGATGGCACAGACAGCGCATGGACCAGGCGCCTCATAAAAGAGGTCGTGCCCTGGACTCAGAGAGGGCACGGAGAGGTAAACTACTTCTTGACACAGTTCCTCAGTGGCCATGGGCTTTTCCAATCTTATCTCTTTAGGATGGGAAAGGTCGTGAGCCCTGAATGTGTATTCTGTCCCGACAAACGAGATGACGCGCGTCACACGTTTTTCGAGTGTGACCGCTGGATAACTAAAAGGAGAGCGCTGGAAGCAGAGGTTGAAGAAGTCACACCCGATAACATAGTCGGAAAAATGCTCCAGAACGAGGAATCATGGAGCGTCGTGGCAAGGTACGTGGAGGAGATTTTGCGTACAAAAAAGTTATTGACGACACCCTAACTAGGAGCCGCGTGTAGGAGCAGTCAAATTAGACGGTTCTTGCACGCGGCACCAATGGGGGGATAATGGAGGACGTACAAGGATATTTATTTATTTATTTATTTATTTATTTATTTATTTATTTATATATCTATTTATTAATAAAGTTACTTATTTATCTAGTTTGACGACACGGTGAAATAACAAGAAGGAGAAAGAAAGGATTAATGGATGGAAGGATCTTCAACCAAAGAAGATACATGGCCTTAAGTCAATCCGATGTAATGTGATAAACGGTTCCGGGCTGACTTGTATAAGGTATGATGAGGGGTGAGTTTAGTCGGTAAACATGGGGCAATGCATTCTTTGTAGAGTGCCTTGCCATCATGGAGTCCGACACTGTTCAGAACACCGGGTTCTGTTCGTGCGTAACGCATTCTCACCTCTCTGCCAGTGTGCAAAAAAAAAAAAAAAAAAAAAGTATTATTATTATTACCATAATTACTATTGTTATCATTAATATTATTATTGGCATTATTACTATTTAGATTAAAATTAAATTTATTTAAATTACTATGATACTCAATATTTTTAATTGTATATTCGAAATTTTTGATGGTATCAATTATGTCTGACTTCTTTATATCATCTTCATAGCTAAAATTACTACCTAAAGATACAACATCAATCACATCTTTGGGTACTTCGATGCCCGAAAGGTTAATAAACCAGTTTTCTTTGAGATTAGCTAGCTCATTATTTTCCACATTAATATTATCTTGTTTATTATTATTATTAATAAATTTTTTGTTATATTTTTGATTAAATTTGTCACTAAAAAATACAAATTTATTGTCCTGATAGTTGAAAATATCTTGAATGATATGTTTGTCAATATTGGAATTATTTAAATTTAAAGTAGTTTTTAATAATTCTTTGTTCAAAAAATTAATGTGGAAACAAAAGTAGATAATTGTAATCACAAAAATTTAATAAATAAAATATTTTTCAGTTTGATAAGGCGTGTAGAAGACACGCGAAACGTAACATATAAAAGAAAACTTGTATCTTTTTTTTCAATTATTTGCCCTCTTGGTCGAAAAAATTCTCAAAAATATCTAATTTAAAAAAATAATGGGCGAAAAAGTCAACTATATTAATCATAAATCCTTGAATGTTTTGTTTATTTTTATTTGAACTATTTCCTACACCTGATTATTGTGATATATTTGTTTGTTGTGTTTGTTTATGTGTTTGCTTTGTTTTATTTGCAGTGTTTTTTATAATAAGAAAAATTAATAAAAAATTTATATGACGACTAACCCATCTAAGGTTCTATTGCCCAAAAATTTGTTAGCGTTGGTGAGAATTTTAATGTTGATTGGGATAATAAATTTTTTGATTTTTAGGAAAAAAAAAACAAAACTGTAAATCAATTATAATTTTAAATATACATTTATTTTTCAAATGTACAAAAATTTTTCTGGTATATTTCTTTGACAATAAAATTATAAATTTCCTATAATTGGAATGGATTCATTAGTTTTAAAACTTTATTTCTCTGATTTTGCTATTAAAAGTGCATTCAGAACATTATTTTCTTGATCTATACGTATATGTTTTTCAAAAATTATTTTATATTTACAATATTATTTGAATACATTTAAAAAAAGTAAATTAATTTTTACATATAATTTATACACATTTTGTTATTGCAAATTATTTTATTGCATATTTAAAACTATAAATTTATATATGCCATAAATTTTAAACCAAGAAGTCAACTTTTAGCCTGAAATATCAATCAGACTTAGTAAAATAAGATTTTGCTTGAATTTTATAGTTATGAAATTGACATTGTATACAAAAAGTAATTGTTTCGTAGCCAAAAAACTAATTTATCAGAAACAAATTGTTTATGATACAGAACAGAATCTTGGTCAATAAATATTTATTTTACATAATGTGTTTATATCAATCAACAATAATATACAAGATTGATGACAAAAAAACTTATATATTTACATTATTAATTATTAAAAACTTTTCATTAACTTTTAATTAACCACTCTCTCTCGCATAAAATTTGAAATCCCTGAATGTTAAAAAAAATTAATATTTATGTAATAATTTAGCATCAAATGCGTAAAAATCACTATTACCTCTATTGTTCTATAATATGGATCGAGTAAAATCTGTGCAAGAGCGACTATTTGTGGTGTTCTGTCCCATCCATCACTACAATGGACTAGGACAGGTCTTTTATCTCTCTCGATTGCTGAAGCAACTGTTACAGCTGCTCGAAGTAATCCAGACATATGTAGCAACCATCGATTTCCTTCCAATAAACTTAACCAACTGTAGGATAAAAAAATCATTCCAATTAAAAATAAATATTTATACCATATGAAATATTTTATATGAATAAAAAATTTTTAATACATAATTATCTGTAGCAATAACAAATATTTTTAAAATAAATAAACTCAAATTTTTTTAATAATTTACATTCCAATATTCAAGAAATTCTTTAATTAGTACTAATTATAAATAGTAATTTAAACTTTACATACTTTAATTGGTCAGAGTCTGATGCACATAATTGTCTTACAGCATGAAAACTTTTTCTAATAGAATGAATATTTGGTAGATTCATAAACTGAATTTCACAGTTAGGATAATACAGTTAGGTCGATTGGCTACAGCAGTTGTATAAGATATTGCATCTACTATAAGAACTTTCTGCAAATAATTAAAAATATGTTGAAAAGCTAACTCAAGTTTTTATATAATTTATTTATTACTTTTGATGCTAAATGTGCAATAGGTTCAGAATCTCTAGGTTCTGAAGAATCTGGTGTGTCAATCATCATTTATTCACCTCTGTCATAAGAACATGCATCCGATAAAGCTTTAAAAAAATCTTCATCTTCTTTACTTCGCCAACCAAGCGATCCAACTTTTGGTTGACTACTACGAGCTATGACAGCTCCATTGGTAACATGCCTCCATACAACTGCTGGAATCCTTTGGGAACTCCTAAATTTAGCAATTACTTGTAATACTTCATCTGTTATACATGCAGAAACAAGAAATTGAGGTGGATACGATGGGCACATTTGGTAATCTTTGATTCAAAAGATGGTTTTTCAACAAGAAGCATAAACATAATACATCCTGGGCTCCAATCGTCTACTTGATAAGAATAGCCAACTTAAATTAAAATTTCTGGAGCAATATAGTTTGGTGTACCACGTAACGTCTGTTTTTTTTTCTCCATCATGTTCAAGCCTTGAAGCTAAAAAGCAATATCTCTAATTTTAACTTGTAAATCATCGATTAAAAATAAATTTCCAAGTTTCAAAACTAGATGAATTATTTTGTTTTGATGTAAATATTAAACGCCATCAAGAATTTGCTTCATATAATATCTAGTTTCCAATTCTGTTAAAGCTTTTCTACGCTTATGTAATTCCATCATAGACTGCAATTGTGAGAAATGAGTTACATAAATAATTATAATAAATAAATATGTTATCTTACCCTTTTTCTACAAAGCTCCAAAATAATGTAAACATTTAAATTATCATCAAAAAATCCATGAAAACCAACAACGTGACTATGATTTAAACTTTTGGGAATTGTTATTGTATCATTTTTTCTTCTTGATTTGATTTTCTCATCAACGTTTTGGGTACAATTTTACCAGCAAAAAAATCAAGTGTTTTAAAATCTCTAATTTCATAACATTTAGCAAAATCACCCTCAAAACAAAAAGTTTTATTTGAACTTGAAATAAAATTTTACTGATTTTATCAATTTTATCAAATGCATATTTTTTATTATTCAAATAATTTTTATTTACAGACAACTAGGTAAAACAGTGTTAGTAAATAAAATAGTGTTGATGTTATGTTATTATATTTGTTTATTAGAATAACATAAAAATGTACCAATGAAAATCTTATTCACAGAATAAAAAAAAATCATTCAATTTATTAAAAAAAGTACAGGGACATGGAAGTTAATATATTATATAAAACAAACCTTTCCAAAAAATCTTCCTTTCACATAACTTCTTCCTGTATTTTTATCAAATATTCCATTTGGGATAACACCAGAGAATTTATTTTTCTTCTTTATTTGACATGTAATTAAAAAAAATTTTTTTTTAAACAACCGAAAGGTCAGGAAAAATTAAAACCATGCTGAAAAATTACAAGGTTTCAATTCATCCATAAATCAATAAACAAACTTTAGGCAAAAAATCAAAAATTGTTTTTGCATACAAAGAAAATACACACTTAGAGGTTACGTAACTTTACTATAGTGCGTGCTATATAGCGGAAGCAGACTAGTCAGCTGTTTCTCCCCTCTCATAACTTTTACGGGAATTTTGAGCGCCGTTTTTTAATTCTTTCACGACCATCATTATAGAAAAATATTATAATACAAAAATGCACCTATACCTATTTTTTTTTATTTTCTTTTTATTTTTGTAAAAAAAAAAAAAAAATACAATTTGATTGAAGTATAAAAATAAATTTTTTTTCGTGGATTTTTAGGAATGATATATATACATATTTATATTATGTAATTGTATAAAAAAATTCACATATGCTAATTTACATTGTAGGTTATTTTAACCGTGCAATTTCTGAAATGGTTTTCAGATAACCGCTTTCTTATAGCAGCTTTTTCTTCTGCTTTTATTTTTTTTTTCTTCTTCTTTTTTTTGTTTCTTCTCTTCTTCCTTTTTTCTTTTTTTGTGCAATAGAACACGCAAATCGGGTTTTTTGATGTTTCCGCGGACAATATTTACTTCGTGTTCTTTTATTTTTTCCTCTCCTTTTTTCTTTCTTTGCTTCTGCAATATAAATCGCAAATCATTTTTCCGAACGTTTTCTCGGACGATTTGTGCTTCCGGAAAATTTTTTTGTTCGCCTCTTCCTGAACGGATTGAAAATGGAGGAGGTCCTAAAGCAAAAGGTTTCCCGCTATTTTTCTATTTATGTAAAAATAAAAAAACTTTTATGTATATTCACTAAATAAATCATTTTTTTAAAATAAAATTTCACAATTACTTTTTTTTTTCTTCAATCATTCTCTTGAATGCTTCAGCTCTTTTTAATTTGTTCTGACCACCACTTCTTCTCCTAAACTCCATTACAAATTACTTTGGAGTATAGAGCTAAGTAATAAACAATATACCGTAAGTCAACAAGTTATAATAATGTGTATTGTCTACCGGAAATGCGCCCTTTATGTTAGACAAAAGAACTAATTATCGTCATAATTTCAGAACTTACGGGACTATAGAGCCTGAAGTAAGTAATTTGTATTAGATTTTATAGTAATTATTGAATTATAGCTGAATCATTTGTTTTTAAAACTTTAAATATAACGCTGACAAGTTACAAATTTATTATATTTATTTATAATTATTTTTTAGTGTAAGTGATAAGTGTTTTAATTATTTTGATTTATCTTTCACGAGTTAGTAACTAAATTTGTAAACTTTATTTCGGTATCAAATTTTTCTCCATATGGGTCTCTCTGAAAAGAGAATTACAAACAATCATCCTTATGAGGGAAGAAAGAAAAGTAAAAATAAAAAGTTAAAAAAAAATCAGTAAGTATTTTGTTTATCATTTGTTTATCAAATTAATAAATTTTTATGTATTTTTTGGACACATATATTACTTTGATGGTTATGTTTTTTACACTGAAAACAAATTTCAAATGTCTTGAAACGTCAATATAAATAAAAAATAACAATCTTTTATTATCTTTTTTAAAAAAATTTCTGAAGTCTCATCACAATCAAAACACGCATATCCCAAGTGATCGGGAAAAATATTTTTTTTTTAATTTCTTTTACTTTCCAAGTCATTTGCTATATCGAAATAAAAGGATCCGCTAGTGGCAAAAAGAAAAAAAAATTTAGAAGAAAGTGATATATAAGTATTATATAATACGTACAGTTAAAATAAAATAAATAATATAAAAATAAATTCAATAAAATTAGATAGAAATTCTTGATTTTTGAGCTAACAACTTTTCTTATTGGAAGGTATTCTAAAGAATGCCTTATTTTAGACTAATTTCGAGATTTTCGTGGTGTGTATTAATTTAACCAATGTTTCGAAAATTATTACTGCAGAGTAAGCTTACGTTAGGATCACAAGTTTCATGCATAATTTTATTTAAAAAGTACGTTAAAGTTATCTCACCAGTGTGTAAAAGTAACTTTTACGCACGCTGTTAAATAAATTATTATTTTATAAGTGTGGTAAAAAAATCTGAATTTTATAATCTGTAGCGCAGAAAGAGCATAATTTTTACTGATATGCTCTTAGAGGAAAACAGTTGAAAAAAAAATGAGTCCAATTGTGATTATTGATCTACCTACCTACTTCTTACACAAATTTTTTTTTAAATTACATCTTTTACCAGGAAAAAAACGCTGCCAAACAATTGGCACTATGGTTCCTCATTGGCAATAACAAAATGTTTATAATGGTCTACTTTACCTAACAAAGTATAATGTCATAAGAAAAATTAAAAATTATCTTTTCCTTTTATTGTAAGTTTAACAGCTCATGGAAAAAATTAGATTTTTCTGTTTTTAGAAATTAAAATTTAATTAAAAAAAAATCATAAGATTCAAGATATCGAGTAAAACCGATACTTCTAGATATTGGTACTTTCATGAAAAAAATGAGGTATTACATCCAAATTTAAAAATAGAAAGTACCTTCAGATTTTTTGGTGAAAAAAATTTTGAAAAAAAAAGTTAGATCATAATGTTTATGAAATATCACCGGTTACAGTTATACATCAATACACACACACACACACACACATACACACACACACACACACACACACACTTTTTTTAACAACCGCTTTTTTAGCTTCCTGAGGTCTCAAACGTGTTTATATGCCAAAAAATCACAAATTAAAATTTTACCTAAAACAATATGAGAAACTAAAAACGAATTTCATTTCCGAATGCAGCGACCAAAAATCGTATACACCCGGTGGAAAATCCCATCTACTTGTAAAATAAAAATGTTTACTGACGAGAGGGTTTAAGCGCAGTATTTTTTCTTCATTTTATACCTAATAATAGGTACACGAAGAAAACTTAATTGTTTTATCAAACAAAAGTGTTGAAATATGCATACAATTATATTATTTATCAATTATAATGGTTTAATTTTTAAGCTACACTGTAAAAAGTAACTTCCTTATATTTACAAAAAAATTAGAAAATTTTCGAAAAATTAGTAAAGTTTCAAAAAACTTTTTTCGTAAATGCACAAAAAAAATAGATAATTCTCGAATTTTTCAATAATATACTAATTTAGTAAATTTACGATTTTTTTCGAATATTTACAAATTTTTTTGAAAATTTACAAATTTTTCAAAAATTTTCTAACTTTTATGTTAATATAAGGAAGTTACTTTTTACAGTGTATATAAATATTTTTTAAACAACGATGTTAGGAAAATTATCGTTTTTTAACTAAAGTTAAAGTGTAGTACTTCTGAAGTTTAAACTATTTTATTAATTTTTGTATCGAAATTTTTTATAAATATGGAGTAATAAAACTTACATTCAAATCCCTAATTCTGCGCAACTTGCATTATCATAGGATTGCAAATATAAACTATAAATTTAGCTATTTTACATTTTTATTTGAAATATGCGCAGAATTATGAACTTCGACGACTAATCCTGCGACTTTCGCAGGTCTCCCTTTTAGAATAATCCTTTGCGTAATCCTATCATATTTGTATGAAGATGAAATATTACTAAAAATTCATTTTTTATTTTTAATTTAATGGAGACTCAATTCATTGAATACTGTATGAACGAAAATACATTAAAGTTATTTTGAGGAGTTATGACCCTAATTTGAAATGATGACAGAACTAAATATAACAGGAAAATTATTAAAGCTAAACATTTTAAAAGTTGAATTGAACTTGGTTTTACATTTAAAACAAATAAAACTAATTAAATATGATAAATAAATTGTCAAAGATTATATTTCCAATTTATTGTATCTAAGTTACCACATACAATCATTAATTATTCAGTGAAAACCACGTTTTAGCGATTACCATAACCTTAAATAACAATGTTTTTTCATAATTTATAAAATTTAAATAATTTTTTTGCAATAATATTACATAATAAACACATTTTTTAATAGTTTTAAGACTAATTTTATTTTAAACTGCAAATTATAAAAAAAAATAGCGTCGGTAATGTGTATATTTGCTTTTTTTTCCAATTGGGGTCAAAAGTCTTTAAATTAAACTGAAAAGAAATACCCCCAGGAGTTTGTTTTATGAAAAATAAAAATTTAATGATTTCGAGATATTGATCTCAGAAGTTGGTGTCCGAAAACGCCAATTTAAAATTTTTTCACTAAAACTGGTTTTACTCAAAATCTAAGAGGTTTTTTGACACGAGTTTTAGTGAAAATTATTCCTTGGAAACAATCCTATCGATTTCACGTTTTTTTTTAATTTGAGCCCTTCATTTAAAGTTATATTAAACGTTTATAAGCTGGTGAAGTTCAAAATTTAAAAATACAGAAAGTAGTCATAGGTATCACATGATATCTCAAAATAGTTATTACTAAAACGTAAATACTAAATTGCTACATGTTTTTGTTGAGCAGTTATCAAAATCAACTTTTTTTTGTTTTTAGTGTAAATTATTTTTGTTTTTTTTTGCGCTGAAGCGCGCCAACCCCCTCAAATAATATTTCATGTTTAATCGAAATAAAACTGGTTTAATTCATAAATAAAAACCATTGTAATGTAAAATGAGATGAAAATTTTAAATAATGAACTTTTTTCATAATTTTAATAAACCATTATTATTTTTATTTTCAAAATTTATTTCAAGATCAAAATATTGCATTATTGTCAGAACCCTTTTCATCACTTAAAATCAACTTTTCTTTCGTTCTGGATGGCGAAATTTATTAATAGGATGACGAAATACTCGAATTAATTTTCATATGCTTTGTGTTGCATCTACAAATATAATTAATTTTCTATTATTATTAATTAAAAAATTAATATTTACAATTGTCTACAAATTTGTACACAGTGCGTTCGCGCTGCTAACACTACAAAGCATCAATGAAACGACCAATTAGATAAAGACTAGAACAGCCGCGCGCCTAGCGCGCGCAGAATAATGACTTTTTATAATGATTTCCTAATAAAAATTTATGTATTTCAAATAAAATAATAATACCAGAATCTGTTTTAAAATATTATAATCTGACCCGAAAGTTCGGTCTTTTTTGTCAAAATTTTGAAGGTCAGATTTCGTGTGAAGCCCGAAACTTCCTGGAAAAGGCACTTGCATTTTTGAATCGAAAGCTTTCATGGATACCCCAAATTTGACCCAACTTGAAGCAAAAAACTGAAAATTTCGGATACCCGACCTGACTGTCGGGTAACCCCACACCTCTGATACTTATTGATGAAATACTATCATTTTTTACTATGAGAAATTTTTAATTTTATGACGCAAGAAGTATCTAATTTATTTGGTTTTTTTTATTCACAAAAAATGGTTTACATCGTTTTTTTTTTCACTACATTTGGATATAAATTTTAAAGATTTGTAAGAGACATTTTTTAATTAAATTTTATCTCAAAAATCGAATCTAATTTTCATGAAGCTAATTTGAGGCTGTTCAAAATTTACCCATTTTGAATCCAAGAATTTAATTCGCCATAAATAGTTATTTTGAATTATCAGAATATTCCTCTCTGAAATCCAATATTACTCTGAGAATTCCCTAAAATTGATTGACTTTTTAAGTCTCAAAATCCAGATTCTTTTGAGTCCCTAAGTTGAAACTATTTTATTTCTCTGAACTTAAATTATTCTTCGTTTCAAACCGGAATTATTTTAAGTCCCTAAATCAAATTTCTCTCAAATCCATTCAATCTTGAGTCCTTTTCTCTCCGTCTACTCCCAGCAGTTATATTATCTCGTAAAATAAAACATTTTTTTGCATAACATATTTTGATGTTTGTATTTGAGTAAAAATAATAGAATAGAGTCGATTAGTCGGTCAATTATCCATTAATTTATAATTTCCAAGCCTTCCCTACTTCAACAAAAAATTGGAGCTGTGAAACGGCTATTTTTATAACTTTAGGTCAGGCTTGAATTGAAAACAAACAATTAACGTATCCTCCGTTTTAAATATTTTAATTGTTAAAATAATTGTTAAAATATAACGATATTTTAAATAGTAATTATTTTAATTATAAAAAGGTTTTTAATATTAACTATAATATTTTATGCAAAATTTTTACTTATATTTTCTATTCAAGCCGGACCTAAAGTTATAAAAATCGCCTTTCCACAGATCCAATTATCTTTTGGAGTGGGGAAGAGCCGGACTCAATAACAGCTATTCATGAATTGTTTAAAATTTGTTCATTATTTTAATTTCTTTTTTTACAATAGCAAATTTTTCGGATTTTTAAAAAGCATAATTTTTATATATAATCTTTAATTTCTTAATTTTTAATTTATAATAATTTTTATTTTGGTTCCTCATAGAGGAACCTTTGTGATAGGTGAAATTTTGATTTTCGATATTTTGGCATATAAGCACGTTTTGAGACCTCAGGAAGCTAAAAAACCGGTTTTTAAAAAAAGTCTGTATGTATGTGTGTGTGTGTGTGTGTATGTATGTATGTCGCACTGTAACCGGCGATATTTCACAGCCAACACGACATTAAGACCTAATTTTTTTTTCAAATTTTTTTCACCAAAAAAGCTCGTGGTACTTTTTTTTTTTTAATTTGGATGTAATATCTCATTTATTTCCACGAAAGTACTTATATTTGAAAGTATGGTTTTTACTCAATATCTCGAATCTGATACTTAATTTTTTGAAAATTTTTGTCTCAAAATTTTTTTCACCAAAAAATACAAAAAATACCAATTTTTTTTTTCTTTACGGACGCAGTACTTAATTTATTTCTGTGGAAGTACTAGTTTTAGAAATATCGTTTATAGTAATTTTTTTGACCTGATACTTAATTTTTTCAAAATTTTTTTCTCAAAATTTTTGTCGCCAAAAAATACAAAAAACGCTAAAATTTTTTTTATTTTAGGACGTAATACTTAATTTTTTCCTATGAAAGTACGAATATCTAAAATTATCGTTTGTAAAGGATTTCTCCATCTGATATGTAATTTTTCGAAATCTTTTATTTTCAAAACTTTTTACATAAAAAAATTAAAAAAACACTATATTTTTTTTTCTTTTTGGATGTAGTACCTCATTTTTTTCCATGAAAGTACTGATATCTAGAAGTATCGTTTTTACTCGATATCTCGAATCTTATAATTTATTTTTGAAAATTTTTTTCTCAAAATTTTTTTCAAAAAAAAATACAAAAAACACCAATTTTTTTTTTTCTTTACAGACGCAGTACTTAATTTATTTCTGTGGAAGTACTAGTTTTAGAAATATCGTTTATAGTAATTTTTTGGACCTGATACTTAATTTTTTCAAAATTTTTGTTCTCAACATTTAAAAAAAATAAAAATAAAAAAAACTGCAATATTTTTTTTCTTTTTGGATATAGTACCTAATTTTTGCTTATGAAAGTGCCAATATCTAAAAATGTCGTTATTACTCGATATCTCCAATCTGACACTTAATTTTTGAACTTTTTTTTCTCAAAACCTTTGTGCATAATAAAATAAAAAAAAACAGCAATATTTTTTAGCTTTTTGAAAGTAGTACCTCATTTTTTTCTGTGGGAGTACTAGTTTTAGAAGTATACTTTTTAGTCAATATTTTGGTACTGAAACTTAATTTTTTGAAAATTTTTCTCTCAAAATTTTTTGCATAAAAAAATTAAAGAAACAGCATTATTTTTTTTCTATTTGGACGTTGACTTAATTTTTTCCTATGAAAGTACTTATATGTAGAATTATCGTTTTTACTCTATATCTCCAATTGATACTTAATTTTTTGAAAATTTTTTTCTAAAAATTGTTTACATAAAAAAATTAAAAAAATAGCAATTTTTTTTTTCTTTCGGGACGTGAGTCATTCTGGATACCGTGTCATGGCCTTACCAGGTCAGGTCTTCCGATCGGGCTGATTTTTTCACCACTTTTTTATGTATACAAAATAAGGTTTCTGTGAAATTTTCAGCCTTCTAAGCGCTCAGGAACCTGAGTTATACCCAAAAAAAGCTTTTTAGGTTTCTTCGGTTTTTTCAAAAAAAAAAAAATTTTTTTTTTTTTTAAATTTTTAAAATTGACTAGATGATTAAAAAAAATAGTACCCAGACATAAAAAAATGTAAAATTTCCCGCTGAATCCGAATTTGAGGTCAATTTTTTGAAATTTTGCCCCTGGGCGGCTCAAACTGCTTTTTTCGGCTTAGAGCGGGAGATTTTGAACTGCCCAAATTCAACAACTTTTATCAGGCTCGAACCTGGATAGAATTGGTCTAAATACTATATACTTTGATATGGTAAATGTCGCTGGGTGGTTATATGCCCTTTAAAAAGCGTCAGAAGCATAATAATGGCTTATTTTAACCAAATTTCAACGTTAAAATCACATTTTTTATGCGCCTTATAGTCTTTTGTAATTATATTTGTACCTAAATGACTTTTTTATGCTTTCTATACATAAACTTGATATTATTAAAAGATTTTCAGTCCATTAATAGAAGCGTCTCCAATAAAATATGCGTATCTATGCGTATTTCATTGAAAATTAAAATTTGAAAAAATTGAAGTTTTTGGACGATATGATTTTCTAAACTAAATAATTATTATCAATTATTAATTTATTTATTAAATACATATTTTTTTACATATATAGATACATATAAATGATTATTAACAATTTTTTTTCTCATTTATTTAAATTTATTTATTTAATAGATTTTTAAGTAAAATGGGCTGTAGTGATATTTCTAGGGTCTTTTAGGGAAAACGGCAAAAATAAATTGCTTCGACTTGGCAACGTTGTTTTTTAGGCTCCGATTTAACCCTCCCATGAGAATAAGGCCACAAAACTCTTCTGTGTGACTTGGGCGCGTGTTAGTAAGCGCTAATATTTTATTATGCACTGCGTATGCGTATACTCTGTATATGTGAATAAAGGTAGTGGGGAGCTATTCCCGTGAGAGGGTTAATAACCTCTTTGTTTATAATCAACTTTATGTTTTAGGAGTTTTTAGTGTATTTGTTTTTTTCAATGTTTTGAAAATTTAGAAGAAATTTTTAAATATATTTTAGTAAAAAATATAGTTACAGATTTAAAAAATCTCCTGGTTTCAAACCTTCACATGATTGTTTATTAATTTATATACTTATAAATCAAAGTAAAAATGAATCCTGAAGGTAACTATCTTGAATTTATTATATTTTGTTAAATTTTATAAAGTGTTTGCTTTAAATTTTTTTTTTTTTTTTAAGTTCCTGGGGTTATACATGAGGCTGTAAGTGCTTATCAGGATATTACTCAAGAAGAACAAAAAATTCAAAGAAGTAAATTTTCTATAATTTATTTTATTTTATAAAGCTAGATTTTTTAGCTAATTTAAACTTTTTGTAATTTTAGGTATTACAGAAATAGATAAAAATATAATCTGTGATTTTAATGAAAACAGTATGGATATTAAGTGCTCGGGAAATTTAAAGCCTTTACGGGAATTTAACGTTGAAGAAAAAAGATTGGTTTCTTATCGTAAAAATATTACAAACTGTGATGATTTAAGCATCTGTAATTATCATACAAAATGTCTTATAACTTATTATTCTAGCACCTACACACGGTGCTGCAATCCATACAAAAACCATATAAAAGAAAACAAATATCGGTTAATGGAAATAATTTTGGAAGGAGCTGATCGAGTCTCCAGTTACTTAGATATAAAACTAATACCCGGTCAAAAAATATGTAAGAATTGTTTGCAAAAAATTAATGATGATATTATTAAAAAAAGTTCTCAAAATAATCAAAAAAATGATGAACAAAATAGTTCACAAAGTACAAATAACTCTGTATCAACAAATTCTCAAAAATCTTATATTGTAAAAGCTGAATTAGAAAAAATGCAATCATTTCTTAATTTTCATGACCTATCTCCAATTAAAGCAAGCGGGAATTTTCATGAATATGAGATAAAAAATTATGCCAAAAGAAAATTAGTAGAAATTAATGAAAGTGCCGAATGTAGTATGAGGAAAATTTTAAAAGTTGATGAAAATGTAGATATTTCAGTAACTTCTGAGAATGCAAAAATTGCTGAAAAGTATAACAAATTGTTACTAGAATTAAAAAAAAAATTTGAAACGTCTTCGTATGTAAGAAGATTACAAATTTTAACCATTGTTGTAGATACAATGTCTAAACAAAATATTATAGACTATTTTAAAACAAGTTGGAAAACTATAGAAAAAGCAATTAAATCAAAAAATGAAAAAGGAATCTTAGGAATGCCAGAACCTAGAAAAAGAAATAGGATTAAACCTGAAGTTAGGCAAAGAATTATAAATCATTATGAGGATTCCCCTTATGTAAGAATAATGGCTGGAGGAAAGGACTTTAAAAGCATGGGAAAGGGAGTACACGTGCAAAAGAGACTAATTTTATGCAACTCCAAGGAATTTTTCATTACATATAAAACAGATTATCCAGATGATAAAGTTTCTTATTCTACTTTCTGTTCTTTACGACCAAGTTATTGCTTATTACCTGGAGCATCTGGTACGCACTCTATTTGTGTATGTCTGTACCATCAAAACGTTAAGTTAATATTGAGTGCATTAGATACACAATTGTCATACAAAGAAGTAATACCAAAAATCGTATGTGATGTGGATAAGAGACTTTGTATGCTCAGACTATGCTCTAAATGCAAAAGCTTAGAAAAAATATCAAATGTTGTGAAAGAAATTTTGTTAAAATACTATGATGAATTAAATTACGAAGAGGAGATAGAGTACTACCAGTGGACTCAAACAGATAGGTCAGAACTTTTAAGAAATACAACTTCCATTCAAGAGTTCCACGATACAGCAATAGAAAAGATAAATGTTTTAATTCCACATCATTATATAGCAAAAAAACAATCAGCATATTTCAAGCAAAGAAAATTAAATTTAGATGATAACACACTTTTAATCCTATGTGACTTCAGCGAAAATTATCGTTACGTAATATAAGACGAAGTGCAAGGTCATTATTGGTCCAAAGATTCTAGTGCAATCCATCCTGTAATTATTTATCTAAAAAATGGTAATGAAATAGAAAAAAGAAGCTTTTGTTTTTTATCAGATGACTTGAAACATGATATTGGAGCAGTAATATGTTTCCAAAATTTCATTGTTCAATATTGTCAAGAATATTTTCCTGAAAAAAAAAATTTGGAATACTATAGTGATGGTTGCACTTCAGAATATAAAAACTGCACAAATTTTTTGCACTTGTGTAAGTATAAAAAATTGTACGATGTAAATGTGCAGTGGGTTTTTTTTGCGACCTCGCACGGTAAGTCCCCATGTGACGCTTTAGGAGTTACTCTAAAAAGAGAGGCTGCAAAAGAAAGTTTGGCTAGACCATATAATAACCAAATTTTGACTGTTAGTGACTTATACGAATTTTGTCAATTAAAAATTCCATCTATACAGCCAGTAATTTTCACAAAAGAAGAAATTAATATACAGCGGGAAAAACTATCAATGGGAGAAAATGCCTACACCATACCTGGAACGAGAGGTTATCACCATTTTGTACCCATTTCGGATACAATTATGGGTTGTAAGACTATGAGCCTAGATGAAAAATATGACAAAAAATTTGATTTATTAAAGGAAAAGGTATACGATTGGGCTAGTAATACATATGTATCATTTATAATTAAAGATTCTTGGCATATTGGATTCATAAATGATATTAATGAACTTGAGTTTGACGCTGAAATTACCGTATTAGATCAAGTGAAAAAGAATACCTATAAATGGCCTGATTTAAATACAAAAGTAATTATACCACTTGATAAGATATTATGCTTAGTTACAGCAAAACAAGAAAATGGAAAGATAGTTATTAAATTAAATCATACCATTTCAAAATTCAATCAATATCTTTTGAATAATAATTGAAAGCAGTAATAAATTTAATTTTTTAGAAAGATTAATTAACTATTGTAACATTTTTTTATTTATGAATTATTGGATATATAAATTCAAAAATTTTTAATTTTTTTAAATAAAAATAACAATTAACTATTAATATTAAAAATTACAACTAACTATTGTATTATTTTCATTAAAAAATGAGTAACTCGAATAAAAACTGATTGAAAAAATGAGTAAAAAAATTGTTAATAATCATTTATATGTATCTATATATGTAAAAAAATATGTATTTAATAAATAAATTAATAATTGATAGTAATTATTTAGTTTAGAAAATCATATCGTCCAAAAACTTCAATTTTTTCAAATTTTAATTTTCAATGAAATACGCATAGATACGCATATTTTATTGGAGACGCTTCTATTAATGGACTGAAAATCTTTTAATAATATCAAGTTTATGTATAGAAAGCATAAAAAAGTCATTTAGGTACAAATATAATTACAAAAGACTATAAGGCGCATAAAAAATGTGATTTTAACGTTGAAATTTGGTTAAAATAAGCCATTATTATGCTTCTGACGCTTTTTAAAGGGCATATAACCACCCAGCGACATTTACCATATCAAAGTATATAGTATTTAGACCAATTCTATCCAGGTTCGAGCCTGATAAAAGTTGTTGAATTTGGGCAGTTCAAAATCTCCCGCTCTAAGCCGAAAAAAGCAGTTTGAGCCGCCCAGGGGCAAAATTTCAAAAAACTGACCTCAAATTTGGATTCAGCGGGAAATTTTACATTTTTTTTAATCATCTAGTCAATTTTAAAAATTTAAAAAAAAAAAAATTTTTTTTTTTTTGAAAAAACCGAAGAAACCTAAAAAGCTTTTTTTGGGTATAACTCAGGTTCCTGAGCGCCTAGAAGGCTGAAAATTTCACAGAAACCTTATTTTGTATACATAAAAAAGTGGTGAAGAAATCAGCCTGATCGGGAGACCTGACCTGGTAAGGCCATGACACGGTATCCAGAATGACTCACGTAGTATTTAATTTTTTTCCATGAAAGTACTAATATCTAGATTTATCATTTTTATTAGATAAAAAAGACCATTAAGAACATTTTGTTATTGTTAATGAGGAACCATAGTGCCAATTACTTGGCAGCGTTTTTTTTCTTCATCTACCAAAGCCGAAATTAATTTTTTTTTTTTTAAATTAGTAAATATTTTATAAATAAGACAAGCTTTAATTCTAACCCCTTTTTTAGGCTTTCTCGTGCTTATTTATTTATAAATAAAATAAATATCATAACCATTAATTTTATTCATTTAGATTTTTTATATAAACATTAAACAATATACTGTTTAATAATCTTGTCTGGTTATTAGTCTTTATTTAAAATTTTTAGAATAGAATTAAATTATTATTTTATTATATAAATATTTTATAATATTGATAATAATAAATCACATTAGTTTTAAATAAATTCAAATTTAATCGAATAATCGATTTTAATTCGGCCAATCAGAAGGCGAATAAAAAGGTTGAATAGAGCAACTTCAGATCTCCATCTATTTTCAATAAAGGGATGACGAAAATGACGAAATTTTTAGGAAATTGTGTAATAAAATAATTATTGTATTTCTTATTTACGTATTTTTTACACACAAATTTATTATTATAAGTATTTTAAAAAATAATAAAAATTATAACTAATGAAATAAATAATGAAAAAATTAGCACAACCAATCACAAGACAAAAAAATTCGACGAAAAATTATGTCACATGAGTTTTTTAAAGATCTGAATGCAAATACTGATTACTATACAGCAAAATAATTTTTTCTTTTCTCCTCGACGGCGGAATTTTACAATTGGATGTCGAAATACTCCAATGATTTTTCATATATTATCATAAATAAAAACCAATATTATGTTTATTTTCAAAATTTATCTCAAGAAAAAAATATACATCGTGTCTGAATGCAAATATTGATTATTGTCCCTTGGTGCTACGCACCTCGGGTGAAAACCATTTTCATCCTTTGAGATCAATTTAAATCAATTTAGTTCGTTAATATAAATGTACGAGTCAGAAGTATACAGAATTACGAGCCTCTCACCTATGTATTTGTGTGTGTGTTGTTTACATTCTCACCATTTTTTGCACTTTTAAATAAACAAATCTATAAAATATTTATTTCTTTTTGGTCGTAACACTTGATTTTTTACACGGGAATCCTACTTCCAGGAAATTCGTCATTACTGGATGCTTTCGATTTATACCTAATTTTATGAAAATTTATGAAAATGAATGGAGACCATAGTCGTTTCCCATTATTAATATTATTTATATCCCCATTATTGTAAAAAGAATAGTATAACGAAAGCCATGAAAGATGGATTAGCTAATGAGCACAAAGCATTTGAAAAGGTTGCAAAAGTAAATGTTACACCCTTTGGATTTGTTATTGACTCAGAAATTTCATACATTGGAGCCACTCCGGATGGATTAGTAGGAGATGATGCAGTAGTAGAAGTTAAATGTCCTGCTACATCATTATCACCAGAGGCTGCTATTACTGCAAAGAAAACGGCTATTTATGAGTATTTGGACAAAAAAGATCCGTCAAAAATGAACAAAAATCATAGATATTTCTATCAAGTCCAAAATCAATTACATGTAACCCAGAGGGAGTTTTGTTATTTTGTAGTATGGACTTCTGGTGGCATTAAATATGTAAAAGTGCCTAGGGATAATAATTTTTGGGAAAATATAGAATGGAAAATTAAAAGATTTTATGAAGAACCCTTAATCTTTGAATTAGTAGATAGCAGAAGAGTCAGAAAAAGAAGAATTCGAGAACCTAACTATGTGAAAGTAGCAAAAAATAAACAGCAGTTAATTAATCAAAATCCTAAACCAAAGAATAAAGTTAGGAAGATGAAAAACGCTAATAAACCTATAAAAAATAATAAACAAAAGAAAACTGTAAGTATTAAGAATACTCTTCATCGAGAAAACTCTGATATTATTGATGAAGTTCACGAAGAGGAAATTTTATCTGAAAAAAATTCAACAACTTTTTTTGAAAATGACAGTTGTTCAAAAACAGTATCTCCAAAAAGGTTAAAAAGAAAAAACAATTCTGAATACTACGTCGTTGGAGAACCTCGAGTACAAAAGATGAAATTATGTAGAACAAGTGAATCTGAATGGTCAGTAGATTGGTCTGGTGATAATTTAAGTAAAAATTCATCTTCTGATATGAATGAATTTACAGACAAATTAGCCATTACAAGTGAGTCGGATTCTTCGTCACATCAATTTCAAAAACGTTCACGAAAGAATAAAGAGATTATTCCATTGCCTTGCAAATCTATTATTCCAAGTGGAAAAGGTTCAGATTATTCTTCAGATCAAACATTTAAAATTCCAAATGAATTACCTAGAAAAAAGTTTAAACGCCATGTTTCTCATTCAAACGCTGAACAAAGTAAAGATGCATTAGAAAATACTAATGTACAAATCTTGAAAAAAAATTTGACTGATAAGGAAGACGAAATTCCTAAGAAAAATACAAATGAAAGCAAAGTAGCATTCAAACCTGGGGAATTGGGAGCTGATGGATGGATTCATTGGTATGAACCAAAATTTATAGAGGAACAAAGTGAGGAAAGTGTTGCAACATTGAACGCAGTACTCAATATACCAGATGATTGTCCACTTGCCAGAAGAACAGTTATTGAAAATGTTACAGACCCAAAAGCTTACATTATCAGTACAGTAGTAGATACATTTCTTCAAATTCTTAAGGACACAATGCCTTTTTTTACTTTAAATTGCCTACATATGGCTAATCCTTTGCTTGTAAAAAGCAGTGAGATGATAAATCAAGAAATATACATTTTTGGTGGCAACCGATCGTCTCATTGGAGATGCCTTTATAACGATTTAGAATCGTTACGCATTTACGATAGCCATGGTGGACAGAGCATGCATTTTGAATCTTTGTCAGAAGACGAGCGGAAATTCATAATAACCCGTTTTCCAGATTTTTATAGAAATAAATAAATTGTATTTTCAAGAGTACAAAATCAAAATGACTCCATAAACTGTGGCGTATTTGCGATAGCTTTTGCAACAACTATAGTTACAGGTGGTAACCCAGAAGAAACCTCGTATTCAGTAGACGTCTTGAAGCTTAGAAATCACTTGTTAAATATAATAAATAGCAAAAAGCTTTCCCCGTTTCCTAAGTAATTTTTAGAGTTTGTATTTGAAAATAATAATTGCTTTCATCGCAAACATAGTTTCGCAAATACTAAAATTTTTGTGCTCTTTGATAAATACTTTACAGTTAGACCGGCACAATTACCTACAATAAATAGGTTAATCCACATTGATTAAATGGTAGAGTGAAATAGTCCTTGCGATTATCGCAAAAGTATTTTAACATACATAAATCCTTTAATTTTAACAGAAGGCATTAAAGCTCAAAATAGTACTTGCGTTTTCCGCAAAAGTATTTTGATATACATAACATACATATTAATATATTCACAACATTTTTCTTGCGAATTTGGCAAAAGTATTTCGTGAAAGAAATAATTAATGAAATTATTCTTGCGCATATCGCAAAAGTATTTTTTAAATAAAATGATTCTTGCGTCGACTTATATATTGCATTCATGATTACATATTGAAGCTGAATACACAAATCAGATAGCTTATAAAGTTTATTTTACATGCGCAGCGCGAAAAAGAAAGCTTCAAATTAATCAGAAGCAAAACTAAACTTAAGGTGGCTCACAATTTCAGGTCCGTGTATTTTAGGGTGAAATTAGAGGGGAGGCATAACTAATTAATTAAATTTTATTATTAATTTTATGGATACGTGAATATTTAGAAGTTGTTATTAATAATAATGCATTTTCGTATATAATGAGTGCGGTGTAAGAAAAATTTTGTAAATACAAAATATTTTATTGAAAAAGGCCCACGACTAAAATTAAGTTTTTATAATTTGATCGGCAACTATTGTATTTTTTTCTTGGATAAATCTCCATTTTTTTTAAATAAGACGTGCGTACAATTTTATCTAACAAGATTCGCTATTGAATTAGTACGAAGTAAAACAATATCAACTCTCATTAGAACGCGTGTTAACCTAAATTTTCAGTTGCTTATTTCTTTATTAGGATATAATTCTACTTGGCGCACTCGGTTTTTAAGCAAAATCGGGGCTTCGGTATTGTTTGGGATCAATGGATTTGTTTTTTGATTATCTTCATCTCCAGTAAATTTTAGTTTATATTGTTCGTTTTTTTAAACTCAGTGAGCCACCTCAATGAATAAAACGGTGGCCTTTTTTTATTAAACTTTTTAGCAAATGGTAATTTTTTAATATTTTTTACCTTTAAAGTAAACTTAAATTACAACTCTTTAAAAAAAATATTCTTCTTCCACTTTTTGAATACGAATTCTTATTAATAATCCTTTTTTAATTATATATATTACAGGCTTTATCCACCCTGGTAGAAAAAGCTTCCTTGCCCACAACCTTCACGTCAACGTTGCAGGGAACATTGCATACAACATTTCATGTAAGGTTATATTTTAATGTTTGAAATGAAAGGTTCCGTGTAACGTTACATGACACGTTCTATAAAACGTGAAATGAAAAAAGGTTTTTTTTTTTATTAATAAATTAAATATAATAATATATATATACTCATATTTTTTTAAATAAAAAAAAAGCAAATTCATATTTATTAACACATTCGCTGCGTTTTGATATTTTTGCAGTTTCTAAATAGGTGCGTTTTGCTTGTATTCATCAATTATTCTTCTTTTACGATAAAAACATGTTTTTTATGATGTTTTAGTCGTGTTTTACGGGTTCCTGAAAAAAAACAGCATGGGCGCATTTTTCTATTTAAAGGATGATTGAAATAATACCCACTTCATAGTCCGAAGTAGGGTAAATCTCTGAAAAAAAAAGACTAATTATAAATTGGAACAGAAAACTTTTTCAAGATTTATATAGCATGCATAAAATACTTAAAATTAACTTACCAAATATGATTTGAACCAATATATCCATGTTTTCCAGCTTCTATAACTCGCCTTCAAAACTGCCATTTATAGTTCTTGAACCTAAAAAAAAAATACACACAAAGAACCCGATTTTTATATTGAATTATATAAAAAAACTAAACTTATCTAATGCTTTCCTTTTTTCTTTAATTTTCATAATTTTTTTTTGTAATGATGTCTATAATTTAAAAACTACTTTTAAATAATTATAAGAGATTGAAAAATTTATTCATGTGCAGTTTTGTACACAACTAATCTGAACTAGCAGAAATTTTTATGAAAAGAAACTTGCCCAAAAAAAAGTAAGTACACTAACATATTTTCAGAGGGCGTGTCAGCGCTCTTTTTTGTGCAAGTTCTTTTTATAAAAACTTCTGCTAGTTCAGATTAGTTGTGTACAAAACTGCACATGAATAAATTTTTCAATCTCTTATATTTATTTAAAAGTAGTGTTTAAATTATAGACATCATTACAAAAAAAAAATTATGAAAATTAAAGAAAAAAGGAAAGCATTAGATAAGTTTAGTTTTTTTATATAATTCAATATAAAAATCTGGTTCTTTGTGTGTATTTTTTTTTTTAGGTTCAAGAACTATAAATGGCAGTTTTGAAGGCGAGTTATAGAAGCTGGAAAACATGGATATATTGGTTCAAATCATATTTGGTAAGTTAATTTTAAGTATTTTATGCATGCTATATAAATCTTGAAAAAGTTTTCTGTTCCAATTTATAATTAGTCTTTTTTTTTCAGAGATTTACCCTACTTCGGACTATGAAGTGGGCATTATTTCAATCATCCTTTAAATAGAAAAGTTCCAATTGGTGAAAATTAGCATTGGTAAGTTAATTTGAACCCTTAAAAACATATTAAATGGTTTTCTACATTAATTTAATGTAAAATTAATTTTTTTTTAGAGTTTTTTGGTGCATTGGACTATGATGCGGTCATCGCTTTTAGAAGACTTAGGCCCAGAAATATTGACCAAATTTTTTTTTGTTGCTGAAACATGTCCAAAACATCCTGGATGTCAATTCTTCAAGAAGAAATATGATGGCAAGCTCAAAATCAATATCTTTAACATTTTAAGTAGACAAAACTTGATTACTACTTCGACTCGACTAGATTTCAAGTATGTCTAAAACAATGTGAAAGTGATCGGATTGGGAAAAAAGTTCCATTAATTATTTTGTGCATATATTTAAGGTAAATTTTGGGTATTCGTACTAAAAGTTATTGATGAGCATTTATTTACTTGTAATCAGTGTGTACAGATATAATCTATACATAATATATTTAATTTTTGTTCACTTTTTTTGCATTAAATTTTTTTTTTTAATGCAAAAAAAGTGAACAAATGTAAAAAAATAATTATTTTTTTTTATTAACCTTGTAAATAAAGTTTCTTAATAAATATGAATTTCCTTTTTTTTTATTTAAAAAAATATGTGTATATATATATTATTATATTTAATTTATTAATAAAAAAAAAACCTTTTTTCATTTCACGTTTTATAGAACGTGTCATGTAACGTTACACGGAACCTTTCATTTCAAACATTAAAATATAACCTTACATGAAATGTTGTATGCAATGTTCCCTGCAACGTTGACGTGAAGGTTGTGGGCAAGGAAGCTTTTTCTACCAGGGCACCCATTTGGAAACTAAGTTTTTTTAATACACTGTTTTTTAATAATATTTCGTTATTTCAGATCTGATTTTGTACTAATAATTGTATCAACTTATGAGTAAAATTTAATTATCTCCCATCGCGAAAATAAATTGCGACCCTATCTCAGTATGCAAAAACAAAAGTTAAATTTTCTGTAATTATATAAAGTTAGTTTACCCAAAGTATGTTTTTAAAAATGTTCGCTTATTAATTAAGAATACTTTAAATGATAGATTTACTTTACACAAGTATGTCCTTAAAAGCAATGATTTGCGTAGAGCATTTAATAAGATCAGTAAGCAATATTCCGCAAAAGAAGGGTTAAAAGGGATTATGATGCGTCTGTAACTTCGTTGCATTGCTTTTATAAGTACTGCAAAACTGTTTCTTAAAAAGAAAAGAAAAAAATGTAATATTTAAAAAACAAACTCTTGAAAAAAGAGTTTATATTTGGGTAGATTTAAAGGAAGTGAGGGCGATTTGTATGGTCGGGTCTTCAAAACTGCCCAAAGTGTTTTTTTCTGAAAGTACTACCAAAAATAAGTAACCAGCCCAATTTTTAGCCTCCCAGAGAGAAATGTCGATTTTTGGCAGCCATTTTAGTATTTTTGACTGTCATAAGAAAAGTAAGAAAAATGAGTCATAATTTTTTTATTATTGCTGTAAAAAACTCACATTAGCATGAAAAATTTTTTCCTTATTATTATTATTATTTATTAATTTATTATTATTTCACTGTTTTAACATGAAAGCTCTAATTTTAATCTTTTAAATTAAAATGAACATGAAAAGATATATCCTTATGTAAAATTTCCAGCGGAATACAAATTTTTGGTCAGATTTTTGATTGGTCACGTGACTTGGCGGGAAATTTGAAATTTGTAAAAATGAGGTTTTGAAAGCTGCTATTTTTTTGTCTAGAGCTCCCAAAAAACAGAGTCCCATCGAAATTTTATTTGCAAAAAAATATAAGGTTTAAGGAAAATTTTAAGCCTGGTTACAAGATTTTTCACTAATAGGCATTTGAGAAATCGACTTTTGCAAAAAAGACAGCCTATCTTAGCGATTCCTCGCGCACGCGCTACTCAAAAAAAATTTTTGACCCCGGAATCGGATAGCCAGGGAAATTTCCTATCCGGATTTAACAGGAAAAAATTTTTCATGCTAATGTGAGTTTTTTACAGCAATAATAAAAAAAATTATGACTCATTTTTCTTACATTTCTTACGACAGCCAAAAATACTAAAATGGCTGCCAAAAATCGACATTTCTCTCTGGGAGGCTAAAAATTGGGCTGGTTACTTATTTTTGGTAGTACTTTCAGAAAAAAACACTTTGGGGCAGTTTTGAAGACCCGACCATACAAATCGCCCTCACTTCATTTAACTACCCATTTTTATTTTGTTATTTACAGATAATGTTGTTGTACTTTGATTGCAGTGTTCTAAGTATAATTTTTATTAATTTTACTAACAATAAGTTCCCTGTTTAAATTTTTTTCAAGGTATTTACTATGTAGGTACTACCTTATTAAAATGTACTACTTTAAGAGGAATATTTTTTTTTAATTTCTGTAAAATTTTAAGTATTTGTTACTGTTAGGATAGTAACTTTACTTTCAGGATTGTAAATAACTAGACGGGTATTTTTACAGTGTATATTATTATACCTATAAATAAAATTGTTGTATCGCACGTAGCTACATACAGTGGTTTTTCTGTTCTTATTCTAAATTTGCTATGCCATGGAGCCATATTTATTGTACGGTAAACTTTTATAACCAAATTTGTTAAAACACGACATTCTGTTCAGATATAAAGAAAAATATTTATTTATAAGGTACTTTTGAAAATAATTTTGAGACAAAAATTCTTTTAAAAATCTTCTTTAATCTGCATTCAAATTTATTAATTCTTTGAGAATGCTATTTAAAAAATTATCCCACATTAATTTTGATTAAGCTTTCTGTCTATTGTATATTATAATTTCCTCTGAAAATTTAAATTATGCAAAATAAAAAAATTATAGCTGATTTTACTATATTTACTATGTTTACTATATTTACAACTGTTGACTGATTAAATTGACTTATTAATTGATCACATATATATTATATTTACTTATATATTGTTTTATTTTATAATTTTATTGTATTTTGAAACAAATTGACCATGTATATATATGGGTGTATCCATTACTTTTCATACAAAACTGGGCGCACGCATGTCACCGATTGGGCTCAAATTTTTAGATTATGTTTGGGGTTATAAAAAACTCACCTAGCCAAATTTTTAGCCCTATAGAACAATATGGGGCCAAGTTATGACCTCCAAAAGGTCCAAAAAATGACCTATTTTAGCCTATTTTCAAAATTTCGCCATTCCCTTATTTTTCAGTCAAATTACTTCCGGTTGGTCGCATTTTTTTGGTATAAGCTTCAAAATTTACCAAAAAAATTTATAGACTTTTTTATCACGTAGATTTTATTTGGCGATAAAAAATGTTAGATGACTGAAACGAAAAAAAACAGGAATTTCAAATTGGTGCCAAAAATCTTTATATAACTACTTCCGGTTAGTCGCAAAATTTTGTACTACTCAAGACCTTTCGAATGCGATCTACAAAATTAAAAACGGCTTATTTTATCCGGAGTTATGCGTATTTTAGTTTGGTCGTTTTTCGGAAATTTTGATTTTTTTGCGTTTTCAAATTACTATAACTTTTTTCTATCATAACCAAAATGGCCAAAAATTTCAGAGAATATTTTTCAAACATTAATAAATAATCTCTGAAATTTTGGTGGATGATATTGGCTTCTATCCGTTTTTATACATTCCCAAAAAAGCCTTATTCTTCACGTATTTTGTGTATTAAAGTGAACCTATTTTTGGACTTTGTGGAAAAACTTTGCTCCCCGGGTTTTTTTGTGAAGTTTTGGTCATAAAAAGTTCCCAGTTCCAAGGATTTTGCTTTTGCGTTGCAAAAACACGTGCTTGTAAGCACCTCAATTTTCCCATTTAAATAACATAGGAATTTTGACTTTTCAGCTTTCTAATTTTTTACAAAGCTTGCAGAATGTTTTGAAAAGCAACTAATCGATGGAAAGTACTATTTTAATATATAAAAAATGATACCCAACCTCAAGTAGCCAAAAAAAATATTTTTAAAACGATTTTACCGGTAATAAACAAAAAAAAAGTACTCCATGGCTTCATGTAATTTAAATGGAGTACTTTTTTTTTGAATAAGGCTTTTTTGGGAATGTATAAAAACGGATAGAAGCCAATATCATCCACCAAAATTTCAAAGATTTTTTATTAATTTTTGAAGAATATTCTCTGAAATTTTTGGCCATTTTGGTTATGATAGAAAAAAGTTATAGTAATTTGAAAACGCAAAAAAATCAAAATTTCCGAAAAACGACCAAACTAAAATACGCATAACTCCGGATAAAATAAGCCGTTTTTAATTTTGTAGGTGGCATTCGAAGGGTCTTGAGTAGTACAAAATTTTGCGACTAACCGGAAGTAGTTATATAAAGATTTCCAGATTTGGCACCAATTTGAAATTCCTGTTTTTTTTCGTTTCAGTCATCTAACATTTTTTATCGCCAAATAAAATCTACGTGATAAAAAAGTCTATAAATTTTTTTGGTAAATTTTGAAGCTTATACCAAAAAAATGCGACCAACCGGAAGTAATTTGACTGAAAAATAAGGGAATGGCGAAATTTTGAAAATAGGCTAAAATAGGTCATTTTTTGGACCTTTTGGAGGTCATAACTTGGCCCCATATTGTTCTAGAGGGCTAAAAATTTGGCTGGGTGAGTTTTTTATAACCCCAAACATAATCTAAAAATTTGAGCCCAATCGGTGACATGCGTGCGCCGACTTTTGTATGAAAAGTAATGGATACACCCATATATATTATAAAAAGAGTGTACTTTATTTTGTGATAAACAAATAAATAATAATAATAACAATAATAATAGTTTTAGAAATATCGTTTATAGTCAATGCTTGGATCTGATAAGTAATGTTTTGAAAATTTTTTGCATTAAAAAGTAAAAAAAACAACAATATTTTTTTCTTTTTGGAGAATTTCATTTTTTTCCATGAAAGTACTAATATTTAGAATTATTGTTTTTACTCGATATCTCCAATCTGAAACTTAATTTTTTGAAAGTTTTTGTCTAAAAATTTATCCCTTTAAAAAATACAAAAAAAACTAATTTTTTTCTTCTTTTTGGATATAGTACATAATTTTTTTCTATGAAAGTATTAATTTAGAAACATCATTTTTACTTGATATTTTCAATTAGATAATTAATTTTTTGAAAACTTGTATTTTCAAAATTTTTGCCACCTAAAAATACAAGAAACAATAAATTTTATATTCTTGATGGACGGGGTGCTTAATTTTTTTATATGAAAATACTAATTTTAGAAATTCAATATTATAACTGATTTGCGAATTGTATTGTATAAAAAAATAAAAAAAAGAGCAAGAAATCAAAGAAAAAGAAGAGTAAATAATGAAAGAAAAATAAGAGAAATAAAGGAAGGCAAAAGGGAAATCTGGTATAATAAAGCTCGCATTAATGGAAAACCATTTTCAAAATTGCACTGATAACATTACTGATAAGCAAGGCATATGCGACATTGTGAATAAAATATCTATAAATATATATCAATCCAAAACATTATTTTATTTTTTTTCAACCACCCATATAATAAAAAAAAATTAAAACCTAAATCCACGAAAATATCTATTTGTTCAACAAGGGAAAAAAAATAGGATTTGGCTTTCAATGCAGTTGTATGCACGAGTGAGCGTAGCGAACGAGTGCAGACAGCATTGAAAGTAAAATTTCCTACATTTTTTCAATACATAGTTTTTCATTAAAAGCGAGAAAAAGATCGCCCGAAAGTAAGAAAGTAGATTTTTTTTGCAGCGTATAATGAAAAAAATTTATTTTTATACTTCAATCAAATTGTATTTTTTTTTTACAAAAATAAAAAAAAAAGAAAAAAAAATAGGTATAGGTGCATTTTTGTATTATAATATTTTTCTATATGATGCTCGTGAAAGAATTAAAAAACGGTGCTCAAAATTCCCGTAAAAGTTATGAGAGGGGAGAAACAGCTGACTAGTCTGCTTCCGCTATATAGCACGCACTATAGTAAAGTTACATAACCTCTAAGTGTGTATTTTCTTTGTATGCTGTAATATGGCAAAATTTCGGGTAAATAATATTTATTAATAAATTCTTTAATATTATTCCCTAATCATCAATATGAATATTTTATTTAAATAAATTGTATTTTCGTGCGATAAATAGATGTGTGCTTGTATGAGTGAAGTCGCGTTTAAGAGAGGCGCATGCTTACATTACGATCATCAAATCGCGAGTATCGATAAATGAGAGAGAGAGATCAATTCGAGAGAATTATTGTATTTCCTTTTTTTTCTCTACTTCCTTCCTTTAACTTCCCCCAAAAAATATATACAGGCAGAGAGTCGATGATCGTGCTTGAGTGAACATCATCACGCGTGGTTTTTAAATTTATTAATTGAAGTTATTTTGGAGTTTGATATTTTTATTGAATTATTTGTATTGAGTTATTGGGGATAATTTTTGGATAATTTGGAGTGACGACATTATTGAATTATAAATTATTGTCGACATCGATTTGTGGAGTAATTATTAGCGAGATATCGAGTGTTGTATTGGATTTTTATGGTTTTGACGTCCTGGAATTTCTTGTTGACCACGAGGCAGCGACCAT
Organism: Anagrus nilaparvatae; assembly: GCA_022575985.1. Lineage (NCBI taxonomy): Eukaryota > Metazoa > Arthropoda > Insecta > Hymenoptera > Mymaridae > Anagrus > Anagrus nilaparvatae. Next base: position 4,086,194 of record JAKSXM010000237.1, on the reverse strand, counting down.
ATTCATTATTATATTTAATAAATCAATACAACTGAAGATCAGCCATTATTCTATATTTAAAGTACTAATTACGTTCCAATTTTGGTGTAATCAATTAATTATTCAATTTTATGACGTCACGTGATCAAGAAGAAAGGAGAAGGTATCAATCAAATTACTAAGATTAATCATCGATTTTATTGCGCATTTATCCCTTTTCCTGACTTCCTTTTATATTGAAATTTCATTAAATCAGTTTTATTTTTATATTAATTATTGTAAAGAGCCCTTTCGGTCATTTTCTTTCTCTCTCTCTCGCGCTATTCTAAATTTATTAACCTCGTGTTAAATATTGGTTATTGTTATCAAAATCGCTTCGCGTCGTGTATTTTAGCGGAAATCACGCCATTAAATTTTAGGTTAAGATTATCATTTGTACATTAAATTTATACTAAAATTAATAAGACCTAATATCTTAATAAATAATTATTTCTTATTCAACTATTAAAAATTGTCATTTTATTTCTTAGAAAATATTACCTTATATATATATGGGTAAGTTTATGAAAATTGTGTAATCATTTTATAACATAAGTAATTTTTATAGTGAATTCAGAAACCTCCTGAATTTCCCGTGATAGTTGTAATAATTTATATTTGCGCTATAATTATTATAACGGATCCCCTCTGAAACCGCGGAATAAGAAACGGCATTTCAATATTATTATTATTAAACCAAGCCTTTCTTATACCGCGAGTCTTATTTCTAAAAATTTTGTTTGTAATATGACAGAGGTAATCTTTGTCCTTTAATTAATTAAATAAATTATTGTTATTATATTTATCTTAAATTTGTCATAATGCAACAACAATTTTTGATTTTTTGCCTAAAATTTGTTTATTGTTTTATAGATGAATTGAAACCTTGTAATTTTTCAGCAAGGTTTTAATTTTTCCTGACCTTTCGGTTGTTTAAAAAAAAATTTTTTTAATTACATTTCAAATAAAGAAGAAAAATAAATTCTCTGGTATTATCCCAAATGGAATATTTGATAAAAATACAGGAAGAAGTTATGTGAAAGGAAGATTTTTTGGAAAGGTTTGTTTTATATAATATATTAACTTCCATGTCCCTGTACTTTTTTTAATAAATTGAATGATTTTTTTTTTATTCTGTGAATAAGATTTTCATTGGTACATTTTTATGTTATTCTAATAAACAAATATAATAACATAACATCAACACTATTTTATTTACTAACACTGTTTTACCTAGTTGTCTGTAAATAAAAATTATTTGAATAATAAAAAATATGCATTTGATAAAATTGATAAAATCAGTAAAATTTTATTTCAAGTTCAAATAAAACTTTTTGTTTTCAGGGTGATTTTGCTAAATGTTATGAAATTAGAGATTTTAAAACACTTGATTTTTTTGCTGATAAAATTGTACCCAAAACGTTGATGAGAAAATCAAATCAAGAAGAAAAAATGATACAATAACAATTCCCAAAAGTTTAAATCATAGTCACGTTGTTGGTTTTCATGGATTTTTTGATGATAATTTAAATGTTTACATTATTTTGGAGCTTTGTAGAAAAAGGGTAAGATAACATCTTTATTTATTATAATTATTTATGTAACTCATTTCTCACAATTGCAGTCTATGATGGAATTACATAAGCGTAGAAAAGCTTTAACAGAATTGGAAACTAGATATTATATGAAGCAAATTCTTGATGGCGTTTAATATTTACATCAAAACAAAATAATTCATCTAGTTTTGAAACTTGGAAATTTATTTTTAATCGATGATTTACAAGTTAAAATTAGAGATATTGCTTTTTAGCTTCAAGGCTTGAACATGATGGAGAAAAAAAAACAGACGTTACGTGGTACACCAAACTATATTGCTCCAGAAATTTTAATTTAAGTTGGCTATTCTTATCAAGTAGACGTTTGGAGCCCAGGATGTATTATGTTTACGCTTCTTGTTAAAAAACCACCTTTTGAATCAAAGATTACCAAATGTGCCCATCGTATCCACCTCAATTTCTTGTTTCTGCATGTATAACAGATGAAGTATTACAAGTAATTGCTAAATTTAGGAGTTCCCAAAGGATTCCAGCAGTTGTATGGAGGCATGTTACCAATGGAGCTGTCATAGCTCGTAGTAGTCAACCAAAAGTTGGATGGCTTGGTTGGCGAAGTAAAGAAGATGAAGATTTTTTAAAAGCTTTATCGGATGCATGTTCTTATGACAGAGGTGAATAAATGATGATTGACACACCAGATTCTTCAGAACCTAGAGATTCTGAACCTATTGCACATTTAGCATCAAAAGTAATAAATAAATTATATAAAAACTTGAGTTAGCTTTTCAACATATTTTTAATTATTTGCAGAAAGTTCTTATAGTAGATGCAATATCTTATACAACTGCTGTAGCCAATCGACCTAACTGTATTATCCTAACTGTGAAATTCAGTTTATGAATCTACCAAATATTCATTCTATTAGAAAAAGTTTTCATGCTGTAAGACAATTATGTGCATCAGACTCTGACCAATTAAAGTATGTAAAGTTTAAATTACTATTTATAATTAGTACTAATTAAAGAATTTCTTGAATATAGGAATGTAAATTATTAAAAAAATTTGAGTTTATTTATTTTAAAAATATTTGTTATTGCTACAGATAATTATGTATTAAAAATTTTTTATTCATATAAAATATTTCATATAGTATAAATATTTATTTTTAATTGGAATGATTTTTTTATTCTACAGTTGGTTAAGTTTATTGGAAGGAAATCGATGGTTGCAACATATGTCTGGATTACTTCGAGCAGCTGTAACAGTTGCTTCAGCAATCGAGAGAGATAAAAGACCTGTCCTAGTCCATTGTAGTGATGGATGGGACAGAACACCACAAATAGTTGCTCTTGCACAGATTTTACTCGATCCATATTATAGAACAATAGAGGTAATAGTGATTTTTACGCATTTGATGCTAAATTATTACATAAATATTAATTTTTTTTAACATTGAGGGATTTCAAATTTTATGCGAGAGAGAGTGGTTAATTAAAAGTTAATGAAAAGTTTTTAATAATTAATAATGTAAATATATAAGTTTTTTTGTCATCAATCTTGTATATTATTGTTGATTGATATAAACACATTATGTAAAATAAATATTTATTGACCAAGATTCTGTTCTGTATCGTAAACAATTTGTTTCTGATAAATTAGTTTTTTGGCTACGAAACAATTACTTTTTGTATACAATGTCAATTTCATAACTATAAAATTCAAGCAAAATCTTATTTTACTAAGTCTGATTGATATTTCAGGCTAAAAGTTGACTTCTTGGTTTAAAATTTATGGCATATATAAATTTATAGTTTTAAATATGCAATAAAATAATTTGCAATAACAAAATGTGTATAAATTATATGTAAAAATTAATTTACTTTTTTTAAATGTATTCAAATAATATTGTAAATATAAAATTTTTTTTGAAAAACATATACGTATAGATCAAGAAAATAATGTTCTGAATCCACGTTTAATAGCAAAATCAGAGAAATAAAGTTTTAAAACTAATGAATCTATTCCAATATATTCCTATTGTTCATTTGAAAAATAAATGTATATTTAAAATTATAATTGATTTACAGTTTTGTTTTTTTTTTCCTAAAAATCAAAAAATTTATTATCCCAATCAACATTAAAATTCTCACCAACGCTAACAAATTTTTGGGCAATAGAACCTTAGATGGCTTATTCGTCATATAAATTTTTTATTAATTTTTCTTATTATAAAAAACACTGCAAATAAAACAAAACAAACACATAAACAAACACAACAAACAAATATATCACGATAATTAGGTGTAGGAAATAGTTCAAATAAAAATAAACAAAACATTCAAGGATTTATTTTATTATAAAATCTTTTTATTTATATCTAAAATCCTAAAAATTGAAAAAATTGTAAAACATTGCTGTACATCAATATACATTTAATATAGCACCTGCACTATATATACTATGCTTTATTTTTTTGTGCGGCGTCAGCTGTTTGCTTACCGTGTCCATCGCCACTCGCTACTGATTCAAAATATATCATTTTTTGCAAAAATTATCTAAAATCAAAAAAATAATAGGACACCGCAAAAGTAAGAGCAAAAATAAATAATATCTGCTAAAATAAATATTCATTTTGTGCTTTCTCGCTTCAGAAAATCTGAGAGGGGAAAAGGCCATATTCCCTAGATTCCCCACCATATTGCCGATAAAAGATATCGCTGAAGCCTGCTCTTAAGCCAGCTTAAAAGTTTGAAGCTTAAATTGTTACATAGGAAGGACACATAAAACATGCAACTGGGGAAGAATTGCAAATTATTAACAGATGACACTTAGAAAATATAAATTATTATAACAAATACACTGACATTATAATAACACATAAATTACACAAAACACTAAAAATTAACACACATAATTCACACTACACAATTGGGGAAGTAAAAATTTTATGAATTAAATTAATTAAAATTGTTTGTATTTAATTATTTAATTAAAGTAATTAAATAATTAAATACAAACTTGTATTGTATAAAGCTGTTGTTACAGCAATAACAATTCCGGGACTATAGTCCCCATAATAAAATTGTGATTGCGAGTCACAATGCAGGTTTTAAAAATTAAGCATAAACCCAGTCAACACAGCGTGTACCGTATATGTCCATTCCGGTCAGGTCTTAAAATTTAAGTTAGAAATAGGACTTAGGAGATAGGAGCAAAAATAAATAATATCTGCTAAAATAAATATTCATTTTGTGCTTTCTCGCTTCAGAAAATCTGAGAGGAGTAAAGGCCATATTCCATAGATTCCCCACCATATTGCCGATAAAAGATGTCGCTGAAGCCTGCTCTTAAATTCTTAAAATTTTAATGCGCTATTATAGGTTTTGTGGAGCAGTTTGCAGAATTTATGTCCAAGTCTTGCAGAACAATCTGTACATTAACATTCTACAAGACTTGGAGAAACTTTTATGTATTTCAGGTAGTAGCGGGGCTCCAGATGAAGCTGAAATCTCTTAGATTACTAAACTTTTGTTCCTACGCTTTATGTTAAAATCTCGCATGTTTAAGTTTAATATTACTACTTTAGATACTTTAACTATTTATTTAAGTTCAAAACCCTAAAACAAGGAAGGTGTAACTTAGTTATAAAAGTTTGTATTTCAAAATTTGACTAAATTTTTATTAAACGTAGAAATTGTACTATTTATATTTTGCTGTAAATTTTCTAACTAAGGGTTTAATTTAAGTTTTAATTAGCCAATTAGGATTAAAATAATTTAAATTAGAGAATTTAAACGTTAGAATGGACTTTAGTAGAATTTGGAACCTTTTATACGAACAAAAGGCAACATGTTCTTCGTACTTTTGTTCAAATTCTGAGCTTTTAAAGTCATTTTGACTTGGCGCAGTCAATTTATTTTAATTAAAGTGTTGAATAAAAAAGAATTTTAATCCTAAATATTTGAAATTTCATCAAATTCAAAATTTAGAAAAAATTTGGAGAACGAGTAAAAGTTACAATTTGTGACATTTGATTTTTCTGGGTACAATTTTTAGTTAATCTTATTAAAAATAGCTGCATTGGCATAAGTTTAGCCTAATTTAACCTAATTTAGGTTTTGGGGTTTCTTAGAATGGCTAGTAGTAAAGTCCAAATTTTCAACTAGTACATGGAATTAATGAGAAACCACATCTTTCCTTAATTTTAACAATAAGCGTTTCATTCATTATTAAGCAATTTCATTTATTATTTTAACGATAACCACAACTTGAAAAATTTTTTAACAATCAAAAACGATATTCCAAGTTTTATTGAAATTTTTGCTCAGAACGGTAATCCAAATTTATAGCTTGATTTGAGAATTGTAAGCTATAAACGTTAGTTTTACTTTGAAACGATAAGCCTAAATTATAGCTTTATAAGACTTTTAATTAAACGGTAGGCCTGGTTAATTTTTAAACGGTAAACCTGGTTAAATTTTGAAAAATAACACTTTTAATTAAACGGTAAACCTGGTTAATTTTAAACGGTAAAACTGGTTAATTTTTTGAACGATAAGACTTTTAATTAAACGGTAAACCTTTATAGATTTTATTTTATAATTCGAGAAACCATTTTGTTAATACGAAAAACCTTTGTCGATAAGCCTTTTAATTTTCTTCATAAAATGAATCTATAAAGGGACCTATTGTATTATTATAAACTTCCAAGGAATTTTCCTCAAATTCCTCGGAGTTAACTACTACATTTTCATGATATTTTTCGATAGAGTAACGAAATTCCGTCCTTAATCTCCTGAGGCAGATGTCTTTATCGGCCCCAGAAGTCTTAAGATTAAAAAAATACTTATTTACTGCAATTTTTGAAGCATTTACCAATTCCTGGTGGGCTTTAGCGTCTTCGCGCACGCGTTTAGCCATATATTCTTTTAATTTAGTATTCATATTTTTAATTTATTATTTAGGACTTACCACGCTGCAAACACAAAATTTTTACTATTTTCACAACCTTAGAATCCTATTTGCCACTGATTAATTTCACTGAATTATTAATTAAACTGACTCTATAACTAATTTAATTTAAACAAAAAAAGAATTTAATTTAAATAATTTAAGTTAAACGAATTTACAAAATTTTGAACTAATTAAATCTGAAATAATCATGAATTTTGAATTTAAAATTGTTGAAATAATTGAGTTTACCAAAAGTTGACCAGCAACTATAACTTCCAAAATGGAACTGAACGAGGAGACCCGCCGTGTCTCTCGAGCTCACCTCCGTTTTACCCCACTATTTTATAAAACCCCACCTAACATGTCCCCACTTGAAGGTAACTATACCCCCCCGTGAAATGCTCCGTGAAAGTGAAAACGAATATTATTACGCTTGCGCCGTTTCATACTAGTCAAATTGTAGCACGGAGAATTTCCACCGTGTTACATAGTATATAGTATATAGTATTAAGATATGTATATATAGATGGTTCTAAAATTGACTGAATCAAGTAATACCAATTGCGACATTAAAATTTTATCATATTTTTCAGCTATTTCACTTTTTAACAAAATTTTCAAAAAATTTAATTTTTCCCAAAAATAGTAAACATTTTTTTATTTTAACTTTATTTTAACACCGGTTTTATGTAATTTCTTTCATTTTTTCGAGTCTCATGATGAAACACATAGACACACAGGCACACAAAAAAATTATTAAAAATACCATAAAAAATAAAAAAATGAAAAAAATATTTTTAACCAGCTTCAAAAATATTTTATAAAATTTTAAAGATACCTTCGTTTTGAATAAAAATTTAGGAGAATACGTAAAAATTGGAGCCGAATCGAATAGTACAAACTTGTGACAATAAAATTTGTCGATAGTCTCGAGATATTTTAGTTTTTTTCAAAATTTTTCAAAATTTTATCAATTTCAAAAACACTAAAAATTAAATATCTCAAAAACTACGATAGCTGAGCAGAAAATCTATAGCCTCTGTCACCCGCGGACTCTTTATCTTTATTTTGACAACGGTTTTATGTAATTTTGTTCAGTGTTTAGACCCTGATGATGGAACACACACACACACAAATAAATTTTCAAATATATATAGTAGTAAGATAAGATATAACTAGACCTAACCCATATGACCTTAGAGTTGGTTCGTGTATTGGTCACATAATGGCAAAATCGAACATGTTCCGTATTGTACATTTATATTGTAGTTGTATATATGTAAATATGTTAGTGTATATTGTAAGAGGAGAGAAAGTACTTGCCGATCGGCACCTCAGTGCCCGCATGGCTTAGAGAGACATCACATGTCTCAATAACAAATCACGTTAATACTCATTAATTTAAAGTGTGGTTTTTACACAAACCTTAACCTTAAAATCTTCACCCTTATAACGATCCAGCTAATACAAATACAAACATTTGGTCCTAAGATCCGTTGGAGTGATTTAACAATAATCAAAAGTTTTATAACGGAAATTATCTTTTTCGTATTTAACGAGCACGCATGCTGTCGTCAAGGCCGTTCGCGTGCCAGTAAGTTTTTTCTTTTTAAAAAAATTGTGTGTTATACCAATAAAAATTGATAAAAGTGCTGAATAGATTTTATGCAACAATATTTTTGCTGCAGACTGCTATCCATAAGTATCTCTGAGAAAACGGCAAAACAAAATAGGCTTCAAGGTCTTCTCCAAACTTAAGTGCGAATCAAGACACATACGGGGTTGCCTTAAGCCTTATGTATTGGCTCTTAGCATGGGAGATTTTGACCTCGGGTACTGCGACGCAGCCGGTTAATGGTTAATTGCAGGTCCCGCTAAACTATGACTCAAGGTATTATTTTCTGGTTTTAGTAATGTGTGAAGATAAGCCTCGGAGCCAGGATGACAAATCCAAGGAAACCTAGCTGTGTTTGAGGAAATTCTAAAAATCCTCTACCGTGTTTCTGCCCATGCGGAACATGTGTTTGCATACACAGCCAAATGTATGACACATGCATGATATGGACAGTATGCCGTGCGGCGCGATCCAAAAGTGCCAAAAGAGGATCCTGGATGGGGAAACGAGCTGTTTGGTTTCGTGCCAAGCAACCAGAAGCATCTTTGGCCTCTGCTGACGCAAGACGGGAGGTGGGGGTCTCTGCAGCCAGAGCCCATCATTAATGGTTTGCCGATGTTGACTGTATGTACCCAAACTGCTGGAGGACTCTAAATTTCCAAAGCGAATTATGCTTTTATTCGTGGAGGAATGAGAGGAGCAAGGTAGTGTAAGTATATGTCGCCAACTATATCCTCTGTGATGCAACCAGTTTGCCTGTCAGCTGCCCAGAATGTGAGGGTTCGAAGGAGGTCGTTGCACATGGAGCGATGAATATTAGAGAAATGAAAATGAAATAAACATAAATAAAAGCATGAATCAAAATGAAAAGAATAATGGTCAGGATTATCCTGCACAGAAAATGGATTGTTTAATCATAGATGAAGAACATCAAAACGATATAGTTCAGATTACTTTTGCCAGTACTTCAATCGGCAAAAACATCACTAATCTGAACCCAGTCATACGACCATTGAGAAGTATTATGATGAGATGCTAACTTGAGTTCAACAGATGGAGGATAAGATTAAAAAGCAGACTAACGTTTCGCTGGTAATCCAAGACGGTGTTAAGCTGTTCAAGAATAATCTTAGCAAGTTGGACAACTAAGGGCATGCAAGCCCGAGAAGTCCTCCCCATCGAAACCGAATTTAAGCAGCATAGTAGCGAGCAATCTAAAGCTACTAAATATACAAAAAAAGAGTTCGAGAAAATTCAGTAGAGAAAAATGATAGTGGAAAACAGACTTTCTCAAAGAAGTCTGCAGGTGAAAAGAGCCCAAAAAATTTGGCATTAAGAGTAAATTCTGCTGCATCTGCGGCAAAACAACTCGCAGCTAACAGGGCAACCAAACCGCTAACGTACCCTAGTCTTACTGTTCCACTGGTAAATATAACAGATGAAACAGTAGCAGCAGCGAAAATAAATGAACACAATACACCGGAACCCACCCAGACTCCTCCCGCAGACAATGAGGCCTTTCAAGAGTTCACTGGTTGAAGGAACAGGATGAAGAAAAGGAATAAGGCAGAGTGGGGAAAAGGGGAAGGAAAAAGAAAGAAAAAGAAAGCTAACGCCAATGAGAAAGCGAAGTTTCCCAGAGCTAGAGACAAAGCAGTTGCGTTTAAGCTACCAGAAGGGAGAGCGTACGTGGATGTCTTTAAGCAGATCAAGGAAAGAATTATAGGAGTAGTCACTGCAACTAAAATCTATGCAGTTAGGAAAATCCTACCGCTGGTAACGTATTAATCGAAAAAAGGGGGAAAATATACGGGCAAAGAGCCTTTTTTGAGGCAGTTAAGGCAACCATGGGAGAGAGCGTGAATGTCACGTACCTGACAATACGTCGAACTCTTTAGATTCGGGACATCGATTGCCTTACTACAAAAGAGGAAATATACGTAGTCTTGAAAGACGTTCTAAAAGGAAACCGGCCTGACCATATTGAAGCTATCTTAACCCAACACCAGCTATTTGGAACAGCAGTTATTTGGATCGCTAATCCAGAAAAAGATCGAGTAGAGGCATCAGAAAAAGGCTGGGATTTTGTGTGGGTTAGAAGTAAAACTATAACTTACGTGAGCTGCTATCTTACACCAACCGGAGCTAAACAGGAGTATTATACAAAACTGAAAGGCATAGAAGACTTTGAAGCATAATGTCACAGCATTCACAATAGTAAGTTTCACAATCTAATTTATTCGTTTGATTTTAACAGTGGGAAAATGTAAGGAAAACTTTTTCTGGAATTCAGGAAAGATTTTAAAAAAACTTTTTATAATTGTTTAAATAAACAATTATATAAAAAAGATCATAGAAACTATTTTAAAAAAAATTTTTATTTATTTCTTAGCTTTCGATGCTTGTAGCATCCTTTTCAAACCTTTATTTGGCTGTAAGAATATATATTAAAATTGTAGTCTACAAGAAAATTATTATTGTAATTATAAAAAACTTACAATTGAATTTTATTTTAAGAACATCCAAGTTAGTTACGTAAACATAGCTAGTTATATTAAATTAAAAGATTTATCTGAAAAATTTTGTCATTTTTTCAGATTAAAAAAAAAAAAAAAACCTCAAACTCCTCTTTGCTCATTTTGCTCATTCGTGCATCGAGTTACATTTTCCTACCCGAAACATACCTAACCCTAATATAATATATTCTATTACAATTTATTTAGAATATTTTTTTAGGGGGCAAAATAAAACAACAATGATATTTTAAGTTAAAAGGCAAAAAAAATACTAAATTTAAATTCTTTATGAAAAATATTTAGAAATAAAATGATATGAAACTTAATAAACTTCTATTTCCGCAAAAATATGTTAACAAAAAAAGGATTTAATTCTTATAACCGAGCTACTCATGTAAAAAAAAAATAAGTTTAATCACGTCTTGTAATCTTTATTACCATTCCTCATTTTCTTTAGATGGAGTTTTGGGTCATTGGGTCTTATGACAGGCAACTCAAAAGAAAAAAACCAAAAAAAAGTGTACATGAATATTTTTGGATTGACAGGGGCAAGAATTTCTTTTTTCCTTGTCATTATTTTAAATTTTTATTTAGGATAATTCAATCCAATAATAAAAAATTCAATTTTAACAAAATTAAAATACGAAAAAAGTATTCAAAAATTTTCTACGTCCAAAAAAAAAAATTAAATTTAAACTATATCTATCGTACGTATCGAAATCTTTTTCGTAACACTAAATTTTTAAGTTCAAAAATTTTTTTTAACTAAATTAATTTATCTAGTAGTCTATTCTACATTTTACAATATCAAATTTTGAATACTTTTTCAACCTATTAAATTAATTTCTGCTACTTTTACATCAATAACTTTCTCTATCATTCAAATTTCCTAAAAATCTACCTAATAATTCTTTTTCTCATATCTACTACTTAAGAACTTAAAGTAAAAATAAGATTTTTTCGAAGTAGCAATTTGGCGTTCACAAGTCTAGAACTTCTAGAGAACTTGTAACCACACACTATCCCCCCCTTAAATTCGACTTCGTCGTGCTTGTTTTAGCTTCTTCTTTTTATATTTTTAGAAATCTATTTCATGATCAAACAAAAAAAATTTAATTTATCATAACTCTCTAAATTTTATTTATTTTTTTTTTTTGTATATATTTTTCAAATATTGATTTTATCCATTATTTATTTCATATTAATTAATTAATTTTATTATCAATTTGATTTATATAATTTCATTTGAATTGGCCTTAAAATTTGTAAATAATGTGTGTGTGTTATGTGAGTGAATGAACGAAAGGAAACACGCATGCTCTGTTCTCCGGTTTTATTTCCTCTCCTTCTTGCTCTTTTCAGTCGTTGCCTGTATGCGGTACTAGCTACATCGCTTACAGGCGTAGATATCTTTTTATATCGGAATTTCGACTCAATTTAAGTAAAATCAATTTATCTTTTCATAATAATTAATTCAAGTGATTTTTTAAAATTTACTTCTACTTTTCGGCAACTAATTAATACCGTTTTCAAAATTATATTAATTCATGCTTTTTTTCTCTTCGTTCAATCGTTAATTTTTGTGTGTGAGAAAAAAGATTTTTTAAGAATAAACTGTGCACAGTTGTAAAAAAAGTTAGAAAGTGTTAATTATTCATCATTTTCCTTATCAATAACCTATTTCCATGAAATAATAAAATATAATAAATTTTAAAAGATAAAAAGAAAAGAGAAATTTGAAACCAGACTTTTTTTGTACAAGCATTTATTTTTCAATTTTTACTATTTCAAACACAAATTCTTCTTGAACAAAATTTCCTGTATCATATTTTACTAATTCAACATTTTCTTGCTTTAAATTTTCATAATTTCTTGATTCTGGTTTTACTTTTTCAGCATATTCTTGGTTAATTTGTCCGGCTTTTCTACAGATATTTGAATTCGTCGTGAAGGATTTGCAAAAGCTTTTAATCTGTTCTTTTCTTCTTTTTTTTAATTTTGGAATTCTTTGTAAATAATAAAATTATTTAATAAAATTAATAAATAAGCTATTAAATAAAAAAAAGCAATAAAATTAAGAGAAACTTATTAGTGACATTACCGGCATATCAAAGACGTTATGAAAAAATATTTGATTTTCATTTTAATTACTTTTACAAGTTATTATTACTACTATCAAATGTTTTAAATTTTACATTTCATAGATCTACGATACCCTAATACACAACATTTCTTTATTTTACTAACATATTTATTAAAAAATTTCATTAAAAAGCAGATAAATTATTTAATTTAAAAAATTAAAAATAATAAAATTTAATCGGGGGAAATAACTAAATATTAACTTGTAAAAGTGTACCGATTTGCAATAATATTCACTGAATTTTTTAAATTTTATTTATTTGAATCAACAATTTCACGGAGATAATGATTTATGAATTTGCGAAAATATTTGAAAATATATATATAAATTATTAAAAAATAAAAGATAAAAATTTTAGGTAGTAAGATAAATTTAAAGTAAATAATAAATTTGAATTTACTTATATGTATTAAATTTTTTGTTTTTAAGTTTATCATGTAAATTTTAACTTGGTAATGCTTTTAATTTTTTTTACTTAATTTTTAAAATTAATTAATTAAATTTTACCTAAAAAGATATTAACCAAATTTGTAGTAGTATTTATTATTTTAATTTAAAAAACTTAAAAATATCGTAAAAAATTAAAAAAATGTTTGATATCATAAAGTTAATAATTTATAAATTTACTTCGTTTTATTAATAATAAAATTTCTTGAATTTGTCTCCAGGATTCTTATTTTTCCCGCAAATTATCTAAAAATTTATTTTTAAAAATCAAAAATTTTTTAACTATATCAAAAAAATTTTGGCTTATTTTGGCAGACTAAAATAATGATTGTGGGTGCTCATTTGAATATTACATATCCAAAATTTTTTTTGCACAAACTGACACAATAGCTAACATTTTAGAAAAATTTGAGCAAAAATAATGATCGTGAACTTGACTTTCAGTTAATTTGAAACATTCAAACCATTAAAAATGAAACCGGAAGTGGCCCAAAATAAAAAAATTTTTTTTCGGGTAGGCCAGGTAAAAAGAAATGTTTTTCCTGAAATCAATAAATTGAAAAAATCCAACTTTGGAGCAGCTGTATCTCAAAATTATGCAGCAGGAGTTGTTTCACAAATGCCAGGTAAAAAGTAACACAAAAAAAAATTTATTTTTCGGCTGATTGTTCTAACCTAGACGTGCCCATATATATTTCTCTGTATTATAAAATTTGTTTATGACAATTTTGTTTATTATCTAAATTTTTATCTGCTTCCCATTTAAGGTAGGGGATCGAATTGGATTTTCCAAAAACTCAAATTTTTTTAAAATTATATTTCCAACTCTTTATACCTTGAAAAATTCCCCCCTAAAATATTTAGGCCAAAATTCTGCTTTATAACGATATTATAAGATTTTAAACGTGCGAAATACTTAAGAAATAATACAAAAAAAAAATTTTTAAACGCGATTATCTCGAAACTACGTTTTTTCAACTGGCCGACAGTTTATCTCCGGATTGGCTGGGCCGATTTTCAAAAACTTAAGTGCGTTATCTTTATTAAAGTATATTACAGGGCAATCCACCATAAAATTATAAAAACATTAATTTAAATATACCTTTACCAAGCTTAATAAGGTAAAAAAACGTCCATTTTTACAATTTTTTTTTCTGGCTTTCCCATTTTTTTATTTTTTGGGTTTTTTTTCTATTTTAGGTAAATTGCCCTGTGAGAATCATCACTTATTAAGAATCTTTTTGATTTTTTTGTTTCAAACATGCCAATCCTGAGATAAACTGTCGGCCATGGTTCGAATGGATTTTCTTCACCTGTACTTTGGTTCCCTCTATAAATATAACTAATTATAAAAATTCAAAAAAAAAATTTTTTTTCATGTATATAATTGCCTAATAAATTCATAAAAAAAATTGTAAACTGATAACTAATAAAGGGGCTGAGAAATTAAGAAAAGAAAAATCCCTTAAAAAACGCCTTTCTAATTCGATCCTCTACCTTGAATTTATTAAATAATTTTTTATTTTCAATTACTATACTTTATTTAGCATCATCTAAGCTATAATAGTCAAAATGTTCTTTTATTCTTACACCTAATTCTTGTTTGCTTTTACCTACACATGAGGCATCACAGTTCATACATTCAATTATGCAAACCCGATGAGTTTGTTGAAATTTATGTAATTTATCTTTGCTTCTGACAATTACATGTCTGAATATATAGTTAAATTTAATTATTTTATTAAACATGAATGTTGTTGGGTTTGACAGCGTCTTTTACTCTACATCATTATCGTCATTATGAGGATGACGAAATTTCATTTTTTTATTATTCATTTTGCTTGCTATTTATTAACACTCATTTTCTTCCTATAGTACCTTTAATATTATTTTTTTTTATTCCTATAATTTAAAGTATCTAATCTTTTCAAAAAGAAATAAATTTATTGAATTTTAGATAGGGAAAAATAATATTGAAGGTATTTCCAAAATCTTTTCTCATAAAGAGCTTAAAAACTTATAACCGATTTTTGTAAACACAACATAAAAGCATGGAACATGTTTACTTGCAGATGAGGACTAGGTATAATACAAATGTTACTCAACATTACAATACAATTTTCTATTTTCATAATTTGTAATTATCACCTCACTAGCTGTTAAGATTCTAAACCCAAACTATTTTGTTTCCCTAAACCTGAATTATTCCAAGTCCCTGAAACTAAATGATTCCAAGTCCCTGAACCTGAATTATTCCAAGTCCCTAAATCGATATTATTCTAAGTCCATAAACCTGTATTATCCTAAGTCCTTAAGCCCAGATTTTTCAAAGTCTTTTAAAAGTATTTTATTTATTTATATATATTTACCTGACTATTCGAATTTTCCTCAAAAGAAGTCAAGGATACAATTAAAGGATTAAATAGATTCAACCAGAAAAACTGAATATTCGCCACTTACAAGCGTAGCTCAGCGACAAAGACACCGCCTTTTCGTGCGGCAGACAACGGTTCGATCCCAGGCATACGCCTTTGATTTTTTGTTTTGTTTTTAATTTAATCATTAAGTTTATATAGCTTGCACGTGGTTAGAATGTCACATTCTAAAAAGATCCAGTTGAGAGAGAGATGCGAAATCCTTAGGCTATAGGTTAACACGCATAACATGTATCACTCGCAAAACATTAACTTGTAACACTTAAGAGAAAACTTTACCAATAATCAAATAATAAAGGAAAAATTTTGTTAAAAAATTTTGTTCATCAGGAATTAACAAACAAATCAAAATATAAATTCAACGATAAATATATAATTCTCACAATACTTATTTACCTACCAATTGACCCCTTGCTTAAAAATTACAAAAAATTATAAAAAAGTTCAGTAAACATTAACAAATATGAAAAACATATGAGAGATTTTTAAAAAGATATTCTTTACTTCAAAAACCAAACTTAATATTTAAAAAATCATTCACATTTACAAACTAAAAGTATAAACAAATAGATATGATAAATAACAGCCCGCGGATTGTAGCACGGTGCCCCTGAAACAATTTAAATAAAAATGCACATTACCCCCGAGATCCCATTTATTCAGAGTGACAAAAATCAAAAAATTTAAAAATTCCGTAAAGCGCTTTTTTTAAAGCTAAAAACAGTTTCATTTCGATATTATAATAGAAAATAATTGGAAAATAATAAATAGTAAGGTGCCTAACGGATTTTTTAAATTTTTTGATTTTTGTGACTCTGAACAGCTAAAAAATAAATTTCCATTGGGATCTCGGGGATAATTTGCATTTTGATTTAAATTGTTTCAGGGGCACTGTGGTGGTGTTTGTAAAGAACATCTTTCCCCAGTGCAATGATTATTATCGTTTTAAATAAAAATGAGCACGTTTCAAGCTCCAAAAAAGTTTATTATTTTCGTATTTTCATTATAACCCACTTCAGGTTATTCATAAATAAATGATGCTAAGAGCTAAAAAATTATAATAATTAATAAATTAATGAGCAACCAGCATTACATGGTATCCCTCAATTAATCAAGTATAGTCAGCTCTTTGGTAAATTTGGGCTTATTTTTGTATAGAAATTTAAAAAATTAAAAAATTTTATTTTGTAACATGGAAGTAAGTAAAGTCAACTTTTCATTTTTTTTTTCAAAGTGCAATACGGCATCGTTTGCGTTACAACTTAAACTTTTCAGGACAAGAGTAAATTTTTTAAATTTTAATAAGAATTTAACTAGCTAAATTTAACTTAATATTTTAATTGGCTAATATATTAATATAATTTACCTTAATTTGTTTAAAAACAAGTAAACATTTTTTTGCAAAACTTAGAAATAAATAGAAATTTTTTTGTACAGACAACCCAAGGACATTTATAAACTAGAAATTAGGTACTATACATTTTTATAATTCCATTTTAGTTAATAAGTAAATATTTTTTTCATTTTATATTTAAAATCTATAAAATATAATTTATAATAAACAACATTTTTTTTTTAGTTATATGAAGATCATATAAGCCGAAATATGCAGCCGAAACTAAGTAACTTTATCTTCGGTTTACAAAATTTAAAAAAGCTTAGTAATAAGTCTTCTTAACTTTTTTCAATTCAACTTTTATCTAACCATTTCTTAACTTAAAATTTTTGCGTTTTTATCTATTAAAAAAGCTTTATGTATAAATTATTTCAGTTTTAATTATATAAAAAATAAAATAATTTTTTTCGGTTTTAAAATTTTCAAGAAGCTTATTTGCACCAAAGAAAGAAAAATTTTTAACATTTAGCAAAAATTTTTTAAATCTTACACAGATGAAAAACTTAATTTTTAAAATTCTTAATATTTAGTGTTCTGCAAACTATTTATGGGTGTATCCATTACTTTTCATACAAAAGTGGGCGCACGCATGTCATCGATTGGGCTCAAATTTTTAGATTATGTTTGGGGTTATAAAAAACTCACCTAGCCAAATTTTTAGCCCTCTAGAACAATATGGGGCCAAGTTATGACCTCCAAAAGGTCCAAATGACCTATTTTAGCCTATTTTCAAAATTTTGCCATTCCCTTATTTTTCAGTCAAATTACTTCCGGTTGGTCGCATTTTTTTGGTATAAGCTTCAGAATTTACCAAAAAAATTTATAGACACTTTTATCACGTAGATTTTATTTGGCGATAAAAAATGTTAGATGACTGAAACGAAAAAAAACAGGAATTTCAAATTGGTGCCAAATCTGGAAATCTTTATATAACTACTTCCGGTTAGTCGCAAAATTTTGTACTACTCAAGACCTTTCGAATGCGATCTACAAAATTAAAAACGGATTTTAAAAAATTTTGTCAAGTTCAAAATCACTGAAAATTAGATACCTCAAAAGCTACAATAGCAGAACATAAAATCTGTGGCAACCTGTAATATCGACATAGCAACATACTTTATACTTAACACTGTATTATATATAACACAATATTATATTATATCATTTAGTATATAAGTTGTACTCCTACAATAATGATGTATATTAAGACCTAATAAAGATATATATAAAGATAACACATGGCGCAGTCGGTAGAAAAATCCAAATGGATGGTGCAACCGTATTAAAAATTTTAAAAGAAGAAGATTTAAGTTACAGTGAAAAAGAAAATTCAGAGAGTGAAAATAAAGAAATAAAAATTTTAAAAGAAGAAAATTTAAGTGACAGTGAGAGAGAAAATTCAGAAAGTGAAAATAAAGAAAATTTAAATGACAAAATAAAAGAAAGTGAGGAAAATAAAAATCTAAGTGATAAAAATAAGAAACAAAAGTCAAAAATGGAAAATTTAAACAAGCCTATCCCATTCTCATTAGAGGGAAATGTAGAAGAAAATTGGAGGAAATTCAAAAGGCAATATAAAAATTTCATGCTAGCATCAGGAAAAACAGAAGAAAGTAAGAAAGTCCAAGCAGCAATATTACAAAATCTTGTTGGTCCAGAAGCCATAGAATTACTGGACACATTCAATTTAACAGATGAGAACCTAGAGGATCCGGAGAAAATATTGGAGGCTTTTGAAAATAATTGCAAGAAAGAAATAAATGAAACATTTGAAAGGTTCGTTTTTGCTAATAGAATAAGAAAAGATGATGAAACTATTGAAAGTTACGTTAAGGAATTAAACAAACTAGTTAAAACATGTGGCTATGACTCATTGGAAGACAGCATGATACGTGACAACATAATTCGAACGATGAAGGATACCAGACTCCAACAAAGTATTCTAAAAATAAATAAACTAACTCTTGAGGATTTGATAAAAAATATAAAAACGAATGAAGCAAGCAAAGAACAGTCGAGAAAAATACAAGAGCAGACCAAAACAACTTCTTCGGTTGATGCAATACACACAAGAAGAGGGAAAACAACAAAATACGAAAATAGAAGTGAGCGCGCGCAGTATCCCGCGAGGGAGAGGAAAAGAAGCGAAACAAGGAGAACATCAAAACCAACAGAAGGCGGGTATGGATACAAAGAATTCAACTGCGGAAGGTGTAACGGGCGACACCTACCGAGGCAGTGCCCAGCATATGATAAGAAATGCTACAGATGCAATAAGGTAGGTCACTTGCAGTTGCCTGTAATACCAACAGTAGAAGAGTCGATAACATAGAGTCCGCAAGTGACTTATCGGAAGAAGATGATACCTCAAGTGAAGAAAACTTCGTTATCAACACACTGATGGTAAATTCAATGGATAAAGAAAGTAACCTTAAGAAAAAGAGTACTTGGATAGAAAGAATAATAGTAGGAGACAAGAAGATTAAATTTAAAATTGACACTGGAGCTGATGTCAACGTACTACCAAAGAAAATATACGACAAAATCAAATATAATAGTAAAATAAGAGAATCAAAAAAGAAGATAACAGCTTACGGAGGATTTGAAATAAAAATCCTAGGTGAAGTCAAGATGCCATGCAACTTCAAAAATAGGATGAGCAGCCACAAATTTGTAATAACTGAAGTGGACAAAATCCCAATCATGGGATTGGAATCTTGTGAAGAACTGGGAATCGTCAAAAGGGTCAACAATATCAAACAGACTCAAAAGGTAAATGAAGAAAAAGAAATATTTATCAAAAAATACAAAGAATGTTTTACAGGAACAGGAAGATTCCCAGAGAAAGTCAAACTAACCATCAATAGAGAAGCGAAACCAACAGCATATCCTCCAAGAAGAGTAGCTGTACATACAAGAGAAAAACTAAAGAACCAACTAGTCCAACTAGAAAGAGAAGGGATAATAGAGAAAGTAAAATATCCAAAGTCATGGGTGAGCAATTTAGTAATAAGAGAAAAAGATGATGGATCATTAAGACTTTGCATAGACCCACAGGAGTTAAATCAAAATATCAGCAGAAGTTTTTATGAAATACCATCAATAGATGAAATAGCCGCCAAATTGGAAAATGCAGAATACTTTACTGTGTTAGACTTGAAACAAGGATTCTGGCATATAGAGCTAGATGATGAATCGAGTGAAGCTTGCACATTCTCATCTCCATTTGGATGCTACAAATTCAAAAGATTGCCATATGGAATCAATACGGCATCAGAAATATTTCAAGAAGAAAATGAGAGAATATTCAAAGGTCTAAATGGTTTAAATATTTATATAGATGATTACGTAATATCAGGCAGAACTGAAGAAGAACATGACAGAAACTTAAAAGCATTTATGGAAACAGCAAAACAAGTGAATGTAAAATTTAAAAAAGCAAAAGTACAATACAAACAGAAAAGTGTAAAACTTTTAGGCTACATATTTTCCAAAGAAGGAAGGAAAATAGATGAAGACAGAATCAAGTCAGTAATAGCACTACAACCACCAAGAACGAACAAGAATTGCAACGATTTTTAGGTATGGCTAACTACATGCAAGATTATATACCTAATTTACCCAACAAAACTTTAAATATGAGACAGTTACTAAAAAAAGATTTTGAATGGGAATGGAATGAAAATCATACCAAAGAGTTTGATCAATTGAAGAAATCATTAACAACGGCACCAACGCTACAAGGGTATAATGGAAAGAAAGAAATAACCATTCAGGCAGATGCCTCAAAAGATGGCATTGGATGTTGTTTACTACAAGAGAAAAGGCCAGTATTTTTTGCGTCAAGATGTCTAACAGATACAGAACAAAGATATGCCCAGATAGAGAAAGAGATGCTGGCAATAACATATTCAACAAAGAAATTTCACAAGTTTATATATGGAAGGGATGTAAATGTACAAACTGACCACGAACCACTTGTCAAAATATTCAAAAAACCAATCTCAAGAATACCATCAGTTAGATTACAAGCACTACGAATGAAAACTGCAAAATACAGGCTAGAGGTCAAGTATATCAGAGGCAAATATATGTACATAGCAGATACATTGTCAAGAGACTCAAAAATAGATACTGGAGAAAAAGAATTTAAATTGGACAAGTACATCCATAGCATAGTAAACCAGATGGCAATATCAGAAGAAAAGAAAGAAGAATTAAAAAGAGAAACAGAGAAAGACAGCACGCTAAAAAGAGTAATAGAATACTGTAGGACTGAGTGGCCAATACATATCAAAAAACTAACAGAAGATGTAAAACCTTACTGGAAAATGAAAGACGACTTACATGTAAGTGAAGATCTATTGTTCAACATGGATAACGTAGTAATACCACTAATGTTAAGAAAACTAATGTTGGAAAAACTACACGAGGGACATGTAGGTGTCACAAAAATGAAAGCTAGAGCCAGACAGCTGATGTACTGGCCAGGTATAACGACAGAGATAGAAGAAAAAGTAAAAGGATGTAATAAATGTATGGAACATTCTAATATCAACAAAAAATTACCACTAATACCACATGAAGTACCAAAGGAAAGGTTCCAGAACATATCTGCTGACGTACTAGAATATAATTCAGAAAATTACTTAGTGATAATGGATGCGTTTTCAAAATGGCTTGAAATTATTAAAATGAAAAGTAAAACAGCAGGTGAAATCATAAATAAATTAACAGCGGTATTTGCGGTACATGGAATACCAGAAAAGTTAACAGCTGACAATATGCCTTTTGCATCAAGAGAATTCCAGGAGTTTTCAAAGAAATGGGAATTTAAGATAACAACGACCAGTCCAAAACACTCTCAATCGAATGGACTAGCAGAGAAAGCAGTTGGAATAGCAAAGAGTATCCTAAAGAAGTCTGGGACAACAACTGAAGAAATACAAAAAGCATTGTTACATTATAGAAATACTCCAGTAGCAGGCTTAAAGATATCTCCATCCCAAATACTATTTAGCAGGCAAACAAGGACTCTATTACTAATATCAAGAGAAAAATTAAAACCAGAAATACAAACGGACATCAGGGATTTGTTAAAACAAAACCAAATAAAGAAAAAGAGAGACTATGATAAAACAGCAACCAAAGACAAAGAAATATCATATAACACCTCAGATGACATATATATTTATAGAGATGGAAAATGGCAGCCAGGAACAATCATAGCTAGTCACGAAACACCAAGATCCTATATGGTCCAACCAGAAGGTGGGCAGGTTATAAGAAGAAACACAAAGTACATTAAAGAGAGACAAAGTCTCCCAGAAGATAAAACAACACCAGATAGCTCAAAGCATTCAAAAGAAACAACAGCTACTGATAACAACCAGCAAGAAGAAAACCAAAAATTAAGCCAAAACAAAGAGAAAGAGAAGGAGGACAACCAAAAAAGAGGACTAAGAGATAGAACCAAAATAATCAAACCAAGAAGATATATATAAAAAATTAATATAATACTTATAACTTAAAGAAGGGAGATGTGGCAACCTGTAATATCGACATAGCAACATACTTTATACTTAACACTGTATTATATATAACACAATATTATATTATATCATTTAGTATATAAGTTGTACTCCTACAATAATGATGTATATTAAGACCTAATAAAGATATATATAAAGATAACACAAAATCTATGGCCTATGTCACCCACAGACTTTTTTTCTTTATTTTGACACTGGTTTCATGCCAATTGGTTCGGTGGTTCTTGCGTGATGAGGGGACAGACAGACAGACAAACAAATAAATTTTCAAATATATATAGTATTAAGATATAAGATATAAAGATATGCTTCAGTCACTTTTTTATCTAATGCTCTGACGAACTGTTTCATTAAACCAAGGCTTTAAGTAGAGAGGAGGGAGAAGCACATTATTAGGTGGTACTAATGGTTCATGGACAATTTTTGCTATAACTGGAGTTAAGGAACTTCGAACAGCCCATTCCTTATTTATATAATGATTTAGGTGATCGCGACTGTCAAACCTATACGAAAAGCATGAGTACTTAGTAAACCCTGCTTGTTGCCCTAAGAAGATAGATATTATTTTTAAATCCCCACAAATTTTCCAATTGTGATCTTTATACTTTGTTATTTCAAGAATACATTTCATTGTTTCATATTCTTCCGACATATTTACAGAATAGGCTATTGGTATTGAACCTAGTACATTGGTATTATGTAAGAGGTCAGCCTTTAGACTACGTAAGGAAGAGTAATTAAAAAGTCTCTAATCTTCACTTTTGTAAATGTCGGGATTAGAGCTGTTAATAAGACCTTTGACATCTTTGCAATAAACAAGAGACTCTTCTTTTTTAAAAAAAAGTAGACACTCTTTGTCTTGATCACGATAGTCGGAACTTGATGTATCTTTTTTTGTAAGTCCATCAAGTTTCATTTGTGATGAAATTTTGCTTCAAAAATGAAACATGGGTGGACTACATCAAGTTCATACTATCCCTTTCGATGCCAAGAGTTTCTACATTTTTAAAAAAGAAGAGTCTCTTGTGTATTGTACAGATATTAAAGATCTTATTAAAAGCTTTGAGCCCGATATTTACATAAGTGAAGAATGAAGACTTTTTATTGTATCTTGTTTACGAAGTCTAAAGGTTGTTATTATCCTCTTACATTTTACAAAAGTACCAGGTTCAATACTAATTACCCATTATGTAAATGCAAAAATTAAGAATCACAATTGGAAAATTTGCTAGGATTAAAAAATAATATCTCTCTTCTTAGGGCAACAATCAGGGTTTACTAAGTATGCATGCTTATTGTGTATGTGGAACAGTTAGGATCGCCTGAATCATTAGAAGTTCCTTAACTCCAGGTAGAGTAAACTTTATCCATAAAAATCCGCGAATTTTTTCGAGACACTGAATTCATAAAATGCATGGAAAATATAGAGAAAAATGCTTGGGAAAGTTTCAACAATGTAGTTCAACATTTTTGAATTAGACACAAAAGTGACGATTACAAAGAGAAAATAAAAAAGTTGCTTTAAAATTATAATGAGCTTGCTTACCTAATGAATGAAAAACTTCACTATCTTCAAACACATGTAGATTATTTCACGAGCAATTTAGGTGACTACAGTGGAAAACAGGGTGAAAGATTCCACCAGGATATTTAGGTAATGGAAAAGCGATATCAAGGTAGGTGGGATGAAAGATTTATCAGAAAACAGTGACGAAGAAGAGAATGTAAAAGGGAAATAAAATTGAAAAGAAAAGCCCCTTGTAAACTTATAAGGTCTTAATAGTAAAAGAGTACTTCAACATAAACATTTGTCGTAAATATATAACAATATTCCAAACATTTTGCAATTTATATTAAAATTTTAAAAAACTTGAATTTTTGACCACCTAACAAATGAGCTAGAATTGTATTTGTGCCTGAAATGAGTATTTAAAATAGTTCTCATAAACATTTTTTCATTACATACTCCAAAAAAGATAGAAATATGCATTAAAATTGAAATCTTACAAAAAACTTACAAAGAAGGTACTAAAAAAAAATTGACTCTTTGAGAAAATCTACCGGCTAATGATTTCTTCTGACAAATACTAATATTGCTAAAAAAAATTTTAAGTAAGCGTACTTTTACAGAATCTAGATTAGTTCTAATCTTTACCAGCACTAAAGTAATTAAGAACCGAAGAATTAAATATTAACAAGAGACGGGTGAATATCTAGAGATCCATAATACGCCTTCAGGAAATTTTCGAAAGCCTTTCGGCTATTTTCACTTAAAGTTGTCAAATTTGGAAAAAAATTTGAATTTTCTCGCTAATGGGCACAAAATGCGAAAAATCTGACTGGAAATTCGAATTCCTTATCAAATTTTACAACGAAAACCTTTTTTTTTTATTTTTTAACGTTTTCCGAAGCTTTTTTACGGAACTTTCAAAAATGGTGGCTGAGGAGAGCAATTTTACCAAAAAACTTTAGAACATCATAACTCTCTTAAAAATCTATAAAAAACCTTCAGGTTTGGTGAGTCATCTAATTTTAAGTAGTTTTTTCGAATAAAAATAAAATTTTTTAATTCTGAGACCTCGCGTTCCATTTTGTGCTATTTATCCATGGAATTACCCTTGAATAAGTTTAGTTTACTCAAATAATTCTTTTATCGCTCGTTAAAAAGGAGAGTATTTACAACGCAGTATGGAGAAAATTTTTTTTTTTTGCTCGTGAAGGTTGTTATTTTCTCAATTATTATTTTAAGTTAGAAAACTGTTTAAAAACCAAGACTTTTTAAACAGAAATTTTTCTCAGGAAAATCTCTGAAACACTAAAAAGTCTTGTAAATTTTTAAAGAGCTTTAAAAAAATTTAAAAAAAATTCCCTGCATTGGAGGAAAATATTTTTTAATGTTAAAAAACAGGTAAAAATTTGAAAATTCTTGTTGGGTAAAAGACATTAAAACTGTGATTAAATTATAAAGAGAATTAATTAATAATTAGAAAAATCTTTGAAAGCAAATAAGACTTTTCAGATTTTCACCAATTTTTCCAATGTTGAAACATTTTTTTCCAAAGGAGAAATTTTTATTATTAAACTTTTTAAATTAGGAAGCTCTTTAAAAATCAAGAAGACATCAGTTTTTCACTGATTTTACTGCCGTACAAAACATCTATATTCAGCCCTGTATACAGTTTTTCGTGGCAAACAGAAACTGTACAGAACTTTAATTTTTCTTTTAAAGTAAAACACTAATTAGCACGTAAGAAATGGAATCTTTGGATGCGGAACATAGTCAGGGGCATTATATACTACTCAGAGGAGCAAAATAACCAAAAGGGATTAAATGGGAAATTTGACCCAAAATGAAATTTTATGGTAAAAGGTGAATTCCGAGGGTAAAAATAGACTCTAGATGTAAAAAATTGGTCGCAAATGATAAAATAAATACCAACAGGGAAAATCAGTTATCTAGTGGCCCGTTTGGCACAATTAAAATCCTTATGTAGAGATAGGGATGGACTGGAGGGGTACAAATTACGTCCAGAATGATAAAACAAATACCAACGGATAAAATAATCCATCCAGGGGCTTCATGGGCCCAATTAGACAAAATGAAATTCTGATGTATAAATTGATCTGCAAGGATGAAAATGGACTGTAGGGATACAAAATGGGTCCAGCATAATAAAATAAATATGTAGTACTAGATAAAAACGGCCATCCAGGGGACTATTTGGCCCAATCAGGCAAAAATAAAATTCTGATGTATAAATTGATTCCGATGTATAGATTGATTTTGGAATAAAAATAAACTGTAGGGGTAAAAATGGCTCTATCATGATAAAATAAATACCAACGGTAAAATCAGCCATTAAGCAAATGAAATCGAGCAAAAATGAAATCCTGAAGTAGAAATTGATCCCCAAGAATGAAAATGGTATGGACTGTATTCCAATTTCTAGAGTCCATTTTTTCCCTCGGAAATGAATTTTTACATTAGCGTTTTATTTTTGTCCGAATGGGCCCATTTAGCCATTTATGATTATTTTGTTCCTCTGAGTAGCGTATAATGCCCCTGACCATGTTTCAGTTTGAAAAAAAAATTACAGTTTTGCATACAGTGTCTGTATTATATTCAATTTAGTTTTCTGGGAATTTATTAATATGCAATAAAAAATTATATCATAAAAAGATAATTTGATCGAAATAGGATAATTTAAATGTTTGGCTGAAACTAGAAATTAAAAATTAAATTATACTTAATAATCCAATGAAGTCAAGCAGATAACATTCGAAAATTATATTGTACTGACGTGGATATATTTCAAACTTAGTGTGCATTACAAAAATATGCAAAAATGGTTATCGTGGCAGTGAAAACTAAATAAGGTAGATGTGAGAGGTTAAAATATTCTTTTGTTACAATTTTTAATATAGTTAATATAATGTTAAAATAAGAATTCAAATGATCATATTAATATTCGTTAGAAATAAGAAAATTAAAATAATTGTTACAAGGAATTTTCAAGAGAACTGTATTTGGCACTAAATTTCGAAATTATAGGAATTATTGCCGTAAATTTTTGAACATAAATAAAATTTTACATAGCCCCTAAACGGTCGAAATCTAAAAATATGGCAGTAATTCAGTTTTTTTATGGTGCAATGTAAGTTTCTCGTATAATGAACTTTTTTCGAACTTAGAACAAACTTTGCTAAAATATTTAGCTTAGAATATTGCATAAAATAAATAGAAAACATGATTACAGTGATATTCACGAATAACTAAAATTAGAGACTTGGGCAAAGTATTTGGTTCAAGATTTTAAAATTATAAAAAATAGCTTTATTCATTTCGTTTTCTGTGCATTTATACATCTTTATTATGACTTTCTTGGACTCAACAAACTTCAGCTAAATCTGACATGAACTCTCAATAAGGTATATTTTATTCCAGAAGATATGCTTGTATTTGCTCAATTCTCTTGTATAAATTTTATATTATACTCAAATTAGTATTTTAAAGTAAAAAATTTTAAATAAGTAATTACATCATTAACAAGATAATTATAGCAAAATAGAATAATTTTGATCTTTTGCTGAAACTAGAAATGAATAATTAATTTCTACTTTGCATTCCATAGAAATTAAACAGATATTTAAAAAAAATTATGTTATTCTGATGTAGATATATCTTAAACTTAGTGTGTATTAAAAAAATATTAAAACCTGGTTATCGAGACAGTAATAAGTAGATAAAGATTAAATTAATAATTAATGCCGTAGTTTATTGAACATAAATAAAATTTCACCTAGCCTCTGAATAGTCGAAATCTAAAAAAATGGCTGTAATCAAGTCTTTTTATAGTTCAATGCAAAGCTTCTTATTAATGTACATTTTTCTAGATAATAACACACTTTGTTAAAACATTTAACTGAGAATATTTCATTAATTAAATAGAGAAACTAATTACAGGGACATTCACAAATAACCAAAATTAAAGACATCGGCAAAATTTTCGGTTCAAGATTATAAAATTATAAAATTTATATAATCCTATCGTTTTCTGAGAAATTATACATTTTTAATAATGCTTTCTTGGACAAACTTCAGGTGAATCTGAAATGTACTCTCAATAAGGGTTATTTTATTCAAGAAGATATGCTTATATTTGCTTAATTTTTTTGTAGAACTTTTATGTTATATCCAAACTAGTATTTTAGATGGAAGAATTTTAAATAAAGAATAATTAAATAAATAAGATATATGTAGGGAAATAGAATAATTTTAAACCTTTGCTAAAAAGAGAAATCAATAATTAATTTCAACTATATAGTCCTAGAAATTAAACAGATAATATAAAAAAATTATGTTATTCTGATGTAGATATATCTTAAACCTAGTGTGCATTACCAAAATATTATAACCTGTTTGCCGTGACAGTGACCATTAAATAAAGATTTAAATAAAAAATAATGCCGAAGTTTGTTTCACATAAATAATATTTTACCTAGCCTCTGAATAGTCAAAATCTAAAAAAATTGCTGTAATCCAGTCTTTTAATGGTTCATTGCAAATTTTCTCGTATAATGTACTTTTTTCGAGTTTAGAATACACTTTGATAAAATATTTAGCATAAAATATTTCATAAATTTGATAGGCAACCTGATTACAGTGACATTCAAGAATAACCAAAATTACAGACTTAAGTAAAGTAGTTGGTTCAAGATATTCAATCTATAAAAAATTTATGTATTCCTTTCGTTTTCTGGGAAGTAATAAATCTTTTTTAATGCTTTTTTGGACTCAACTAAATTCAGCAAAATCTGAGATGTACTCTCAATAAGGGATATTTTATTCAAGAAAATATGCTTATATTTGCTCAATTTTATTGTAGAAATTTTATGTTTTACCCAAACCAGTATTTTAGAATGAAGAATTTTAAATAAGTAATTACATCATTAAAATGATAATTATAGTTAAGGATAATTTTGATCTTATTCTGAAACTAGAAATGAATATTTAATTTCTACTTTATGATCCATCGAATTTAAGCAAATAAATTGATCAAACTATGTAGTTCTGATATAGATATATCTTAAGCTTTGCGTATATTACAAAAATATTAAAACCTGGTTATCGTGACATTGACTAGTAAATAAAAGTTTTATTTAAAAATTACAGCCGTAATTTGTTGAACATCAATAATAATTTATAAAGCCTCTGAATAGATGAAGTCTAAAAAAATGGCTGTATTCCAGACTTTTTATGGATTAATGCAAAGAATCTCGTATAATGTACTTTTTTCTAAGTAAGAACTCACTTAGTTCAAATATTTAGCTGAGAATATTTTATAAATAAAATAGACAACCTGATTAAAGTGACATTCAGAAACAACCAAAATCAAAGACTTCGGCAAAATTTTTGGTTCAAATTATAAAATTATAAAAAATATATATATTCCTTTCGTTTTCTGGGAACATATACATCTTTTTTATTGCTGTCTTTGAGTCAACAAACTTTAGCTAAATCTTATATGTAATTTCAATATGGGCTATTTTATTCAAGAAGATGTACTTACATTGGCCCTATTTTTTGTATAAATTTTCTATTAGACCCAAAATTATATTTAAGAATGAAGAATTTTATAAAAATAATCACTTTTTAGATAATTATATTGAAATAGAATAATTTTGATCTTCTACCGAAACTACAAAGTAATAATTAATTAACCTTTTTTTAATAATCCAATGAAATGAAATAGATAATTGTAGAAAATTATTTATTTCATATGCAGATTTATCTTAATCGTAGTGTGCATTACAAAAATATTATAACCTGGTTGTCGTGACAGTAAGCATTAAATAAAGATTTATATAAAAAATAATGCCGTAGTTTGTTTCACAAAAATAATAATTTATTTAGCCTCTGAAGAGTCGAAATCTAAAAAAATGGCTGTAATACAGTCTTTTTATGGTTCAATGAAAAGCATCTCGTATAATGTACTTTTTTCTTGCTTAAAACACACTTTGCTAAAATATTTAGCTTAGAATATTACATAAATTAAATAGACAACCTGCATACAGTGACATTCAAGAAAAGTCAAAATTAGTGACTTGGGCAAAGTAATTGGTTCAAGATATTAAATATATAAAAAATTTATTTTTTCCTTTTGTTTTCTGGGAATTTATACATCTTTTTTAATGCTTTCTTGAACTCAACAAACATCAGCTAAATCTGAGATGTATTCTCAATAAAGGATATATTATTCAAGAAGATATGCTTATATTTACTCTTTTTACGATAATTGTTGATGTCATCTTTTGCTGAAACTAGAAATAAATATTTTATTTCTACTTTTTCATCCATTTAAATTAAACAAATAATGTGATAAAACTATGTAGTTCTGATATATTTATATCTTAAACTTTGTGTATATGAAAAATATTAAAACCTGGTTATCGTGACATTGACCAGTAAATAAAAGTTTTATTTAAAAATTACAGCCGTAATTTGTTGAAAATCAATAATATTTTACCAAGCCTCTGAATAGATGAAATCTAAAAAAATGGCTGTAATCTAGTCGTTTTATGAATTAATCCAAAGCTTCTCGTATAATAAACTTAAATTTATTCTTTTCGTTTTCTGGGAATTTATACATTTCTTAAATGCTTTCTTGGACTCAAAAAACTTCAGCTACATCTGAGATGTACTCTCAATAAGGGATATTATATTCAAGAAGATGTACTTACATTGGCTCTATTTTTTGTATAAATTTTCTATTAGACCCAAAATTATATTTTAGAATGAAGAATTTTATAAAAATAATCACTTTTTAGATAATTATATTGAAATAGAATAATTTTGATCTTCTACCGAAACTACAAAGTAATAATTAATTAACCTTTTTTTAATAATCCAATGAAATGAAATAGATAATTGTAGAAAATTATTTATTTCATATGCAGATTTATCTTAATCGTAGTGTGCATTACAAAAATATTATAACCTGGTTGTCGTGACAGTAAGCATTAAATAAAGATTTATATAAAAAATAATGCCGTAGTTTGTTTCACAAAAATAATAATTTATTTAGCCTCTGAAGAGTCGAAATCTAAAAAAATGGCTGTAATACAGTCTTTTTATGGTTCAATGAAAAGCATCTCGTATAATGTACTTTTTTCGTGCTTAGAACACACTTTGCTAAAATATTTAGCTTAGAATATTACATAAATTAAATAGACAACCTGCATTCAGTGACATTCAAGAAAAGTCAAAATTAGTGACTTGGGCAAAGTAATTGGTTCAAGATATTAAATATATAAAAAATTTATTTTTTCCTTTTGTTTTCTGGGAATTTATACATCTTTTTTAATGCTTTCTTGAACTCAACAAACATCAGCTAAATCTGAGATGTATTCTCAATAAAGGATATATTATTCAAGAAGATATGCTTATATTTACTCTTTTTACGATAATTGTTGATGTCATCTTTTGCTGAAACTAGAAATAAATATTTTATTTCTACTTTTTCATCCATTTAAATTAAACAAATAATGTGATAAAACTATGTAGTTCTGATATATTTATATCTTAAACTTTGTGTATATGAAAAATATTAAAACCTGGTTATCGTGACATTGACCAGTAAATAAAAGTTTTATTTAAAAATTACAGCCGTAATTTGTTGAAAATCAATAATATTTTACCAAGCCTCTGAATAGATGAAATCTAAAAAAATGGCTGTAATCTAGTCGTTTTATGAATTAATCCAAAGCTTCTCGTATAATAAACTTTTTTCTAAGTATAAACACACTTTGTTAAAATATTTAACTGAGAATATTTTATAAATAATATTGACAACCTGATTACAGTGACATTCACAAATAACCAAAATTAAAATCTTAAGAAAAGATATTGGTTCAAGATATTAATTCTATAAAAAATGTATTTATTCCTTTCGTTTTCTGGGAATTTATACATTTCTTAAATGCTTTCTTGGACTCAAAAAACTTCAGCTACATCTGAGATGTACTCTCAATAAGGGATATTTTATTCAAGAAGATATTCTTATATTTGCTCAATTTTATTGTAGAAATTTCATGTTTTACCCAAACCCGTATTTTAGAATGAAGAATTTTAAATAAGTAATTACATCATTAACAAGATAATTATAGCGTAATAGGATAATTTTGATCTTTTGCTGAAACTAGAAATAAATATTTTATTTCTACGTTTTAATCCATATAAATTAAATGAATAATGTGATAAAACAATGTAGTTCCGATCTATATATATCGTAAACTTTGTGTATATTAAAAATATTAAAACCTGGTTTTCGTGACATTGACCAGTAAATAAAAGTTTTATTTAAAAATTACAGCCGTAATTTGTTGAAAATCATTAATATTTTACCATGCCTCTGAATAGATGAAAACTAAAAAAATGGTTGTAATCCAGTCTTTTTATGGATTAATCCAAAGCTTCTAGTATAATGTACTTTTTTCTAAGTATGAACACACTTTGTTAAAATATTTAACTGAGAATATTTTATAAATAATATTGACAACCTGATTACAGTGACATTCACAAATAACCAAAATTAAAGTCTTAAGAAAAGATATTGGTTAAAGATATTATTTCTATAAAAAATGTATTTATTCCTTTCGTTTTCTGGGAATTTATACATTTCTTAAATGCTTTCTTGGACTCAAAAAACTTCAGCTACATCTGAGATGTACTCTCAATAAGGGATATTTTATTCAAGAAGATATTCTTATATTTGCTCAATTTTATTGTAGAAATTTCATGTTTTACCCAAACCCGTATTTTAGAATGAAGAATTCTAAACAAGTAATTACATCATTAACAAGATAATTATAGCGTAATAGGATAATTTTGATCTTTTGCTGAAACTAGAAATAAATATTTTATTTCTACTTTTTAATCCATATAAATTAAACAAATAATGTGATAAAACTATGTGGTTCTGATCTATATATATCGCAAACTTTGTGTATATTAAAAATATTAAAACCTGGTTATCGTGACATTGACCAGTAATTAAAAGTTTTATTTAAAAATTACAGCCGTAATTTGTTGAAAATGAATAATATTTTACCATGCCTCTGAATACATGAAAACTAAAAAAATGGCTGTAATCCAGTCTTTTTATGGATTAATCCAAAGCTTCTAGTATAATGTACTTTTTTCTAAGTATGAACACACTTTGTTAAAATATTTAACTGAGAATATTTTATAAATAAAATTGACAACCTTATTACAGTGATATTCACAAATAACCAAAATTAAAGTCTTAAGAAAAGAATTTGTTCCAAGATATTAATTCTATAAAAAATGTATTTATTGCTTTCGTTATCTGGGAATTTTTACATTTTTTAAATGCTTTCTTGGACTCAAAAAACTTCAGCTAAATCTGAGATGTACTCTCAATAAGGGATATTTTATTCAAGAAGATTTGCTTATATTTGCTTAATTTTTTTGTAGAAATTTTATGTTATACCCAAACTAGTATTTTAGAATGTAGGATTTTAAATAAGTAATTACATCATTAACAAGATAATTATAGCGTAATAGGATAATTTTGATCTTTTGCTGAAACTAGAAATAAATATTTTATTTCTACTTTTTAATCCATATAAATTAAACAAATAATGTGATAAAACTATGTGGTTCTGATCTATATATATCGTAAACTTTGTGTATATTAAAAATATTAAAACCTGGTTATCGTGACATTGACCAGTAATTAAAAGTTTTATTTAAAAATTACAGCCGTAATTTGTTGAAAATGAATAATATTTTACCATGCCTCTGAATACATGAAAACTAAAAAAATGGCTGTAATCCAGTCTTTTTATGGATTAATCCAAAGCTTCTAGTATAATGTACTTTTTTCTAAGTATGAACACACTTTGTTAAAATATTTAACTGAGAATATTTTATAAATAAAATTGACAACCTTATTACAGTGATATTCACAAATAACCAAAATTAAAGTCTTAAGAAAAGAATTTGTTCCAAGATATTAATTCTATAAAAAATGTATTTATTGCTTTCGTTATCTGGGAATTTTTACATTTTTTAAATGCTTTCTTGGACTCAAAAAACTTCAGCTAAATCTGAGATGTACTCTCAATAAGGGATATTTTATTCAAGAAGATTTGCTTATATTTGCTTAATTTTTTTGTAGAAATTTTATGTTATACCCAAACTAGTATTTTAGAATGTAGGATTTTAAATAAGTAATTACATCATTATCATGATAATTATAGCGATATAGGCTAAGTTTGATCTTTTGCTGAAACTAGAAATAAATATTTAATATCTACTTTTTAATCCATATAAATTAAACAAGTAATGTGATAAAACTATGTAATTCTGATCTATATATATCGTAAACTTTGTGTATATTAAAAATATTAAAACCTGGTTATCGTGACATTGACCAAATAATAAATATAAGTTTTATTTAAATTTTTCAGTAAATAAAAGTTTTATTTAAAAATTACAGCCATAATTTGTTGAACATCAATAACATTTTACCAAGCCTCTGAATAGATGAAATCTAAAAAAATGGCTGTAATCCAGTCTTTTTATGGATTAATGCAAAGCCTCTCGTATAATGTACTTTTTTCTAAGTATGAACACAATTTTTAAAAATTTTTAAATGAGAATATATTATAAATAAAATAGACAACCTGATTAAAGTGACATTCAGAAATAACCAAAATTAAAGTCTTCCGCAAAATTTTTTGTTCAAATTATAAAATTATTAAAAACATATATATTCCTTTCTTTTTCTGGGAACTTATACATCTTTCTTATTGCTGTCTTGGACTCAACAAACTTTAGCCAAATCTGATATGTAATTTCAATATAGGCTATTTTATTTAAGAAGATATACTTACATTAGCCCTATTTTTTGTAAAAATTTTCTTTTAGACCCAAAATTATATTTTAGAATGAAGAATTTTATAGAAATAACCACTTACTAGATAATTATAACAAAATAGAATAATATTGATCTTCTACTGAAATTACAAAGTAATAATTAACCGTTACTTAATAATCCAAGAAATGAAAAAGGTAATTCAAGAAAATTATGTAATTCAGATGCAGATTTATCTTAATCGTAATGTGCATTACAAAAATAGTAAAACCTAGTTATCGTTACAGTGACCAGTAAATAATAGTATTTTTTCTCGTTCTACGCCTAGGGGGGCAAAAAATAGTGTAAGCGCCATGGGCGAAATACTATAGACACGAGCGTGAACACAAATCACTCGTGCCCGGCTTCGCCGAGCATTCGCGCTAGTGCTCACGCTAGTTCCGAAACTTTTACGCCCTTGATACTTAATATGCTATTATGGTTCAATGCAAAGCTTCTCGTATAATGTACTTTTTTCGAGCTTAGAATACACTTTGTAAAATATTTAGCTTAGAATATTTGATAAATAAAATTGACAACCTGATTACAGTGAGATTCACAAATAACCAAAATTAATGACTTGGGAAAAGTATTTGGTTTAAGATATTAAATCTATTAAAAATTTATTTTTTCCTTTTGTTTTCTGGGAATTTATACATTTTTTTTAATGCTTTCTTGGACTCAACAAACTTTAGCTTAATCTGAGATGTACTCTCAATAAAGAATATTTTATTCAAGAAGATATGCTTATATTTGCTCAATTTTTTGTAGATATTTTATGTTATACCCAAACCAGTATTTTAGAATGAAGAATTTCAAATTAGTAATTACATCATTAAAAAGATAATTATAGCGATATAGAATAATTTTGATAGTTTGCTGAAATTGGAAATGAATATTTAATTTCTACTTTATTATCCATCGAAATTAAACAAATAATTTGTTAAAACCATGTAGTTCTGATCTAGATATATCTTAAACTTTGGGTAAATTACAATAATATTAAAAACTGGTTATCCTGACAGTGACCAGTAAATAAAAGTTTTATTTAAAAATTAATGCCGTAATTTGTTGAACATTAATAATATTTTACCTAGCCTCTGAAAATATGAAATCTAAAAAAATGGCTGTAATTCAGTATTTTTATGGTTCAATGCAAAGCTTCTTGTATAATGTACTTTTTTCGAGCTTAGAATACACTTTGTAAAATATTTAGCTTAGAATATTTGATAAATAAAATTGAAAACCTGATTACAGTGAGATTCACAAATAACCAAAATTAATGACTTGGGAAAAGTATTTGGTTTAAGATATTAAATCTATTAAAAATTTATTTTTCCAATCAAAAATCTGACCAAAAATTCGGATTCCGCGGGAAATTTTACATAAGGATACCAATTTTCGTGTATTTTCAAAATTTCGTATCAATTTTACGAATTTTTAAATTTTTCCCCAAAATACTTGAAATTTCAAAAAAAATTCATTTATCAAAAAAAGGTTGTTTTATTGATTTTTTCACACTTCTAATCATTTAAAATTTAACTAAATCAAG
Source organism: Anagrus nilaparvatae (assembly GCA_022575985.1). Classification (NCBI taxonomy): domain Eukaryota; kingdom Metazoa; phylum Arthropoda; class Insecta; order Hymenoptera; family Mymaridae; genus Anagrus; species Anagrus nilaparvatae. The sequence continues at coordinate 4,049,571 of JAKSXM010000237.1, read as the reverse complement.
AAATATAAACTTTTTTGATACAATATAAGTCAATTAATTTTAAATTTTAAAATTTTAATCATATTAAAGGTTTTTTTTCATTTTAATGAATTTTAAATTATTAGAAGTGTGAAAAAATCATTAAAACAACCTTTTTTTGATAAATGAATTTTTTTTGAAATTTCAAGTATTTTGGGGAAAAATTTAAAAATTCGTAAAATTGATACGAAATTTTGAAAATACACAAAAATTGGTATCCTTGTATAAAATTTCCCGCGGAATCCGAATTTTTGGTCAGATTTTTGATTGGTCACGTGACTTGGCGGGAAATTTGAAATTTTTAAAAAGTGAAAATTTTGGAATCAGTTTTTTTGCTCTAGATTTTTAAAGGGAGCCAAAAAACAAAACAAAAATTTCACCATAAAAAGTGTACATGAAGACAAAAATTTTGAGTATTTCAAAAGTAAAATTGGTTTGTCTGCTGGGGAGTTATGAATGTTAGAAGTTGTAACGTATTTACTCGATTTCTCGCGCATGCGCATCTCGAATAAAATTTTGAACCACGGAATCGGATAGCCAGGGAAATTTCCTATCCGGCCTTATGAGGAAAACTTTTTTTGCAATAAAATAAGAGTCTGAGACAATTTTTAGTAATTTTTGCGCTCTTGAAATTAAAAAAAATAAAAAGCACATAAAAAAGTAATTTGGCTGTAAAAAATCAAGGAGAAGACCTAGGAGGCTAAAAATTGGGGAGGTAACTTATTTTCGATAGTACTTTGAGGGAAAAATATTTTGGGACCGATTTGAAGACCCAAGAATTAGGTTTACATACACTTGAGGAATATCGACCTATATATTAAAATGAAATAATTGAAAAAATTGACTATTATTGATTTTATTGGACACGCGTGTATGAAGAATCGTACGGACGAAAATACATGAAAGTGGTTTTAATGTAATCTTTAAAGAAATATCTCCAGACCTTTTTTTAATTTTTAAAAAATATTTAAATGATTTCGAGAAATCAATATCAGAAGTTAGTGGTCGAAAACGCAAAATAATCTCATTTTTTTTTCACTAAAACTAATTTTTCTCAGGATCTAAGAGGTTTTCTGAGACGAGGTTTAGTGCAAATTATTCCTTGGAAAAAATGCTATCAATATGACGTTTTTTTTTTTTTTTAATTTGAGCTCACGGTTCAGAGTTACAACTGTTTGAAGCTAAGAACTTCATAATTAAAAAAATCAAAAAGTGGACATTTTCATCACTTCAGATCTCGGAATGGATTGTATCAAAATGTAAAAACCAATTTTCTTTGTATTTATTAAACACTTTTCTAATGCCACTTTTTTTTTTTTTAATTTCATTCATTCATTAAAGAGAAATATCAAAAAAACGACTTAGAGTCTAATTTTTTGAATTTTTTATTTTTTCATATTTAGGACAGCTCATATCCATTTTTTATATGATTTTATATATTTAAATTTAAAAATTTGAATGCTACCATTGCATAAAAAAATATAAAATTAAAAAAATATTTAAATGCAATCATTGTATAAAAATATTTGAAATTACAACTTTTCTATAAAACAGGAGACTATTAGAAAAAAATTTATAATGGCGTATAGTTTCTGGTAAAGTCAATAAAAAAATTTCAATGTTATCATTGCATAAAAAAATTTAAGAATACAATTTTCATACAAAACAAGACAAATACAAAAAAAAATTTAAATACAATCATTGCATTAACATTTTTGAAATTACAAAAATATTTCAACGCAATGATTGCATAAAAATATTTGAAATTACAACTTTTCTATAAAACAAGAGACTATTAGAAAAAAATTTATAATGGCGTATTGTTTCTGGTAAAGTCAATAAAAAAATTTTAATGCTATCGTTGCATAAAAATATTTAAAATTACAACTTTTGTATAAAACAGGAGACTATTAGAAAAAAATTTATAAAAGTATTTGAAATGACAAAAAGATTTCAATGCAATCATTGCATAAAAATGTATGAAATTCCAACTTTTCTATAAAACAGGAGACTATTAGAAAAAAATTTATAATGGCGTATAGTTTCTGCTAAAATCAATAAAAAAATTTCAATGTTACCATTGCATAAAAAAATTTACGAATACAATTTTCATACAAAACAAGACAAATACAAAAAAAAATTTAAATGCAATCATTGCATTAAAATTTTTGAAATTACAAAAATATTGCAATGCAATCATTTGTTACGTATGATAGGTGATAATTCGAGCCATTACATCCGCATTCTCTAATATTTATATATTTAATATTTATTTATATATTTAACTCATCCCTGCTTACGTTAGCTCGTAAATCGAGCTAACATACCTGTATTTCCTCAATATTACAATATCAAATTCGTATCCGACAATTCCATACATTATTTATTTTTGAATTAGTGAATTTATCGTTCAATTTTTTTGATGAATTAATTAATTGAATTGTAAGACTTTATCGATGATTAACGAACAAATGAAAATCAATTTTTGATTTATTTAACTCAACACTGATAGGTGTACGATTTAATGATCGTCTCTTTTTTTTATTAAACCTAACATGTAGTATTTTTAGTTAACGATTTTTTCAAATCATTAAATCAAATATTAATTTTTTAAAAATTTTAATTTACAAGAAATTAAATTTTTAATTTATAGAAAGGTCTTAGATTGAACTGCTGGTCTTAAAAAAAGCAGAAAGAATTTTTTATTTGAGATAAAAAAACGGGCCCTGGGAGGGATTTGAACCCACGATCTCCAGTTTTGTACACTGGTGTTTTACCAACTAGACTACCAGAGGGACCGAAGATTCACAGCCTCCAGGCACGCTTTGTTATCTCAAACACAGCTATTATGCATCCAACTAATTCATCAAAAAAATTGAACGATAAATTCACTAATTCAAAAATAAATAATTATACAGCTTGGATGCATAATAGCTGTGTTTGAGATAACAAAGCGTGCCTGGAGGCTGTGAATCTTCGGTCCCTCTGGTAGTCTAGTTGGTAAAACACCAGTGTACAAAACTGGAGATCGTGGGTTCAAATCCCTCCCAGGGCCCGTTTTTTTATCTCAAATAAAAAATTCTTTCTGCTTTTTTTAAGACCAGCAGTTCAATCTTAGACCTTTCTATAAATTAAAAATTTAATTTCTTGTAAATTAAAATTTTTAAAAAATTAATATTTGATTTAATGATTTGAAAAAATCGTTAACTAAAAATACTACATGTTAGGTTTAATAAAAAAAAGAGACGATCATTAAATCGTACACCTATCAGTGTTGAGTTAAATAAATCAAAAATTGATTTTCATTTGTTCGTTAATCATCGATAAAGTCTTACAATTCAATTAATTAATTCCATACATTCCTTAATATCATATTTCACCAATTCAGATCCGGCTCCTTATAAATTGTCAGAAATATAAAATCAAAGGTCAATAATGACGCACTTTAGGCAAGAAGGAGTTGCATAAATCCCCTCACAATTTCCCCCAAAATAATCACCGACGCTTTCGTTAATTGGACGTGACAAGACCGACGCTTTCGCGTATTGGACAATCCCACCAAAATCAATTAATATGGGCAGGATGTAATTAGGCTATATATCACCCTACAATCGCCCAAAAAGCCATTCGATTAGAACAGACTTCTTAGTATACTTATCTTACAGTTTAACTCAGACTTATTGACTTAGACAGTTTTTCATAATTATTTATAATAAAGTCATTAACTTAACCAAAAGTACTCAGTGTATTTATTTAATAAGTGACACAATTCCTTCATATAATCAAGAACTTAACGCAGTTAAGTTCAGCCAGCTTCAATACCCGAGGTCTACAACATATTCATCAATATTCATCAATATTTATCATCATATATCAACCAGTTCTAATTAATATCCATATATAAGTATTTAAAAATACCTGGGGCACTCAATATCCCCAGGATAAACTTATTTATATTTATTTATATATTTCGTATCCCGATTAAACCTCAGGATACGTAACAGAAATTGGCTCCCCGACCGGGAGTCGAACCCGGGTCGCCCGCGTGACAGGCGAGGATCTTTCTCATCTTTTTCTTGAGGATCTATCTCTCCTACGGATCTTCTAATATCAACAATTTCATTATTATTAACTATATTATTATCCTTTCTAAATTTTAATAAATCTAACCTCTTCTGAACATAGTAGTTTATGAATCTTTCAGGATAATTATTATTCAATAAGATATTTTTGGCAATAGCGAGGTTCTCTTCATGAAATATTTTATTGGATAATGAAATTGCTTTATCAATTAAATCACCAATGTACCAACTGAATTGGTTAAGTTAGGTATTGAAAGAAGATACGAACAAATGAGGAAGCACACGATCATACCCCTTGATGAATTTTTCAAGGCTATAGATTTCTTGAGTAACAACACATTCCTCCAGTTTAACAAAAAATTCTATAGACAGTTATACGGCACTCCTATGGGCTCAGCTGTATCTTCAGTTTTTTCAGATATTGTCATGTCCGACCTCGAGGCACATTGCTTGAGTATTATTGATTTCAAGCCAATATTTTATTATCGTTACGTTGATGATATTATTACTTGTATCCCAAGAAGTAAAGTTATGCACTTGTTGAGTATTTTCAATTCCTACCATCCTAAACTACAATTCACGCATGAGATTGAACATGAAAATAAAATTAACTTCTTGGATGTCACATTAACCAGAACAGATAATAAAATATTACATAATTGGTATAGGAAGCCTATTTCATCTTTAAGGTATATAAATTTTAGGTCTGGACACACTAAACATCAAAAAATAGGTATCATTTATTGTTTAATTGATAAAGCAATTTCATTATCCAATAAAATATTTCATGAAGAGAACCTCGCTATTGCCAAAAATATCTTATTGAATAATAATTATTGAAAGATTCATAAACTACTATGTTCAGAAGAGGTTAGATTTATTAAAATTTAGAAAGGATAATAATATAGTTAATAATAATGAAATTGTTGATATTAGAAGATCCGTAGACATAAGGAAACCAAAATTGTGTGTTCCCTTCGTAGATGGTTTTTATGATGATAAACAAATGCTGTAAGAGAAATAACTTATTAGCCATACCGTTGATTAGAAATAATTTGAGTGATAACAATATAATTATAAAAGCTAAAGATAGAATACCCAAGGAGAAAAAACTTGGAGTGGCTTATAAAATTAATTGCTCTGAGTGTCCAGCAACTTATATTGGTGAGACAAAGAGAGAGGTGGGCATAAGGCTTGGTGAACATAGAGCACCTATAAATGCAGTTTTAAAAAAAGAAAAAAGTAAAAACGAAAAAATAGTTATTCCATCCCGAATAAGGCCGAAGAGACGCGTTGTCATCGAAAATTCTCCAAATTACAAGGAGACTGATGATACTGACAGTAAAGTTGAAAAAGGTAAACAAGGTATTATAGACATCAAGATACTAATGATGATAAAGTGGTATTCAAACATTTTAAGACGACTAAACATGATTTCTCATGGGCAAAGTTTAAAATTCTTGACAATGAGTCTAATTATCACAAAAGAAAAACTAGTGAGTATTTACATATTAATATGTATGAGAATGCTATCAATGAACAAGCTGACTCTGAAAAAATGTTTAAACCATATTTATCAAACATCCATAAAATGAAAAAGAATACATGAAATTTATTCATTGTTTACAAACAACGCATCTACCTTACCTTCCTACCTTATCATAAAAAACTTTTTTTGATTAATATTGATTAATATATTGGTAGATAGATGTCTATACTTATACGTTTATTCATCATGTATTTTTTCAAAATCCCAGCTGATCAACATAACAACTGCATCACATGGAGAAAATATTTTTACGATACATTTTTATATTCTTATTGTTATTTATTTAGTAATAATAATTTTGTATTTTTATTGTTAAGTATGCATTATACTCTATTATCCAGATTTTCCAGTAATATTAGGGTAACCAAAATTCGTTAAGATTTTCATATTCTTATAAGTAGACATAAGTAATTTATTTATAATTTGTTTTTAGGTTACGTTTAACATAACTTTTTGTTTGCTGTACTAAAATTTTCTAACTGATATTTTCATAATTTGTTCATATTTTTTAAAACATCTATATGTAAGTCTTTTAACTTATTTAAATTTAAAAAAATGTATTACATTATGTTATTATATTTCTAGCCTTGATAAAGATCCTATGCGGATCGAAAGCTCGGAATTCATTAAAATTTAATCAATAAACATCATTATGCTCGGAAAGATCGTTTTTTAATATTATAAAATTTATTACTCTCCTTATTATCGAGCGATAACAAATATTGAATTTTCTTAAAATTCATTATACAATTTTTAAAAATAATGAAAATTTCATTATATAGTAAAATTCATATTGATTGTCTACAATATCAGTTGTGATGTATATGAAAATTGAAAATATTCAAATATTTATTGTCTACAGTATGAAAAAAACTGCAAATTTTGTTAAAAAATCTGAATATTACTATATTCTATTTTCAATTATTATTTATTATTAATAATTATTAATGTTATAAAATATACCTCATTAGTTGTAAATATTTATAAATAATCATGTAACTTTTTCTTAATATTTATTATAAAATTTCTTTGTTAATATATTTAGAGGTATAAAATTAATTCTGTTCTCATTCATTTGTAAATAAAAATTAATTGCTTTTTAATCACCTATGATTAAATTTATTATAACTAAACATATATGATCAAAATTAGAGGTGGACGATACGAGACGATACCGAGACTTTAGGCTTGTCTCGTCTCGGTATCGGAAATTTCGAAATTTTGCAGTCTCGTCTCGGTCTCGTCTCGATCTCGTCTCGTTTTCGAGAAAGTCTCGAAAAAATTAAAGTTTTTCTTCAGGAAAATTATAAAAATAAAATTGTCAACTATTCATATACAAACAATTACAAATTTATAAATTCCTGTCAGAGTGTGTCTAGGGGAGACTGACGCCATAGGCCCAACAGCCGCCATTAACCGCCGAACTAGCCCATAAGAAATACATGGGACGCCATCAACCGCCTTAGTAACATTTTAGTAACAGGTACCACGGTGTCGTCACTCTTTCTAGACACACTCTGATTCCTGTGAGACTAAAGCGCCCTCTGAGCTGAGTTTCTTTTATGGCTAATAAAATAACCTGACAATTTTTATCAAGCAGTTATTCTTTTGTAAAATTATAGATAAAAAAATATTGTTTTTGATTAAAATTGTATACATTTGAAAAAAAATTTTTTATCTGCAATAAATTACTGTAACGTATTTTTAAGATTTAAAATAATAATGTTTCTAAATTATCTTTGACGGTTGATTATTGATATTATTTGATGGTTGGTTAGCTGATCATAAAACTGAATTCTTTTACGGAATAACAGCCCATATTTTATTAATGAATACTGGAGTTTACGTTCAATAACTTTAAATTTTATACTATCATCTAGGAGCCAAACATTCAGGAATAGTATATTACGACCCATGACCAGAAAAATAAAGAATGGCCCAGAGTCGTATACGATTTTTCTGCATCAGTGGTGAGAAAACACGTCTTTGCCGGAGTCGGCAGTCGGCCCATACTTCTGCACCATACAGTAGTATGGAGTGGCTTACCGACATAAGAAGCCAGCGCTTTCCAGTCTTAGGTCCGCACGTGTTTCTCATGAGCCTGCTTAACGCAGTAGTGGACCTGGCAGCCTTCTCCGCGCTTCTCCGAATCTGCGCCATGAAGGTCAGTTTCGTATTCAGCAGCACTCCTAAGTACTTTAAGTGTTCCTTCGTTTCTATCCTATCCTCCCCAATACATATGGGGATAATAGTCTCAATATGCTTACGAGTGAATAGGACAATCTCAGTCTTCGCCGTTGCAAGCTTTAGGCCGTGGTCTTCCATCCAGTAATTGACCCCATGCATTGCCTGATTCAGTTTCTCCTCGGCGATTTTTTCATTTATTGCCGTAATTACTAGGACCAGGTCGTCCGCGTAGCCTACAGTAAAAGTATCAGCCGGCATCGGTAGCCTTAGTACCTGGTCGTACATGATGTTCCATAGATCCGGTCCAAGGACCGATCCTTGAACTGCACCTGCAGTTACTTTCCTCACTCTTGTTCCTTGTGCAGTTTCAAAGATTATTTCCCGATCACTCAGGAAGCTGCTGATTATTCTTCGCAGGTATTTTGGCACCTGGAAGTTCCTGAGTCCCTCCATGAAATCGCTCCATCTTGCTGAGTTAAAAGCATTTTTCACATCGAGGGTCACTAATAGCGTGATCTTTCTCAAATAGTGATTACCAGTCTGAGCGTTGTCGATGGCCCGAACAATACTGCTTATTGCATCGATTGTTTCCTTCCCTCGGCGAAATCCGTATTGTCTAGGAGAGAGATCTCCCGCAGTTTCTACGGCCCTCAGTATCCTTGGCTGTAGCATCTTCTCGTAATTTTTGCCGGCTGTATCCAGTAATCCTAGAGGGCGCCAAGAGTTTGGCAGTCTAGGGTCCCCTTTGCCCTTACTGATAAGGACCAGTCTTGCTCTTTTCCAGAGTTTACTGAAGATGTCCGCACGTGCACAAGTATTGTACATACATAAGATGAGTTTTGGGCATTCGTGCGCAGCTATCTTCAGTATCTCGGTAGGTATCCCATCAGGGCCTGGTGCTTTACCGTTTTTGAGAGAGTCCACCGCTGTGAAGAGCTCTTCCTCCGTAAATTCGGGGAAAGCCTCATTATCTTCACCTGAGTCATTTTTCTCCTCCATTGAAATGATCCATTAATACAACGATATAATACAATAATAACATCGATTTGGCGAGCAAATACAGATATCTCACCGATTGTCTCTGAACAAGCAGTATATTATTACATCGCCAACTACGCATCAAAGGGTGAAAAAATTTCAAAAAATTTACAGGTATGTTTGAACGAAATTTGCCAATCGGTGTCAGATAATTTACACGCAAAAACAGCAATTCAAAAATTATTTATTTCTACTTTAAATGAACGTGATTACAGTGCACAAGAAGTAATACATTTACTCACGAGTTGGTCTCTTTACCACAATTTACGAATATACCTTACATTAGTTATACAAGATGAAGAATGGAAATCAGTTAAGGTATTAATTCAATATATATCTATTTAAAATGTATAAACATTAATTGTTAAAATAAATTATTTTAAAATTTTATTCATTTTAGATATGCAACGAAACTACAGAAATTATGGAAGCAAATGATTCAACATTAATTAAGACATATAAAATAAGACCACCTGAACTTGAGGATTTAAATTTGATAAATTTTTGTAAACACTACAGAGTTTACAACAATAAATTTATAAAAAGACGAAAAGAATGCATTGTAAGAATATTTCCGAAAATAAACCTTGTTGACAATGAAACAGAAGATGAAAAATATTATAAGTTACATTGTATTTTAAATGTATCATTTAGAAATAATAAGAATGATATTCTAATTAATAATGTAAATCATGATTCATGGAAGGAACTATATAATTCTTTAAACATTAGTGAAGAAAATGAAATAAATTTACATGAATATGAAGAAACAGATGAAATTCCTGAATCCTTAAATGATAACATGGTTAGAAATCCATTTTAATATTTATCTGGATACTGTGAAAATATTGATAACATTGAATTAGGAAAAAGACAAATTGATATATGCTACGATTGGAATATAACAGACAAAAATATACCATCTACAGATGACATTGAAAATTTTTAAAAAAATTATAAATCAGATAATTCAAACAAACAAAATTCAGATGACGAGAAAAAAAATATACTATTTACAGAAGATCAACAAGAAGTTTTAAACTGTTTAAAAGGATAAATAGACGCGATTAAAAATAATACATTAACATCCAATATGATCAAAAGAGTAATAGTACAAGGAAAAGCAGGATCAGGATAAAGCACAGTAATAAAAGAAATGGTAAAAATGATAACATCTGCTTTCGGGGAAGATGCAGTCAAAATCGGAGCACGTACTGGCATGGCTGCTGTAAATGCATATGGAAAAACATATCACTCATTACTACGATTACCTTTAAATTATAAACAATTTGGTTCATTAGAAAATAAAAATGCCAAAAAACTACAAACTGAATTAAAAAATTTGAAATTTCTGTTAATTGATGAAATGTTATTAATAGGTTTACGTACTTTATATCAAATAGAATCACGGTGTAGAGAAATTTTTGCTAACGAAATTGATGAACCTTTTGGTGGAATAATAATATACTTATTCGGAGATTATAACCAATTAACGCCGGTAGGACATACGGCAATATTTAGTTAAAAAAAATCTACTGACAAAATGCAATCGCAAGGAGAACTTGTTTTTAAACAATTTCAGAAATATTTCTGTGTACAAAATGCACACCGAAGGAAATCAAACACCATATTCAAAATTATTAGATAAAATAGCAAATGCAGAATTGTCGCAGGAAAATTACGAAGCACTGCATAATAGATGAGAATCTATAATACCTAAAAACGAATTGGATATGTTTGAAAATGCAATACATTTATACCCGAAATGCATACAAGTAGATGCACATAACGAAAAACATTTAAAACCACAGTAAACCCAGTAGCTCGAATTGTAGCCACAAATGCACCTAATGTAGCTATTCGTTGTTCAGATGATCAGGGTTACAAAATGTTTTATACTTATCTAAAAATTGTCGTGTCGTTACGGGAAAACTTATGGACTGAAGGAGGTTTAATAAATGGTACTTTAGAATATGTGAGAGAAATAATTTATGCTGAAAATAATTCACCACCGCAATTACCAGAAGCTATCATGGTAGAATTTGATAATTATAAAGGACCCTATTTATATAAAAATCTATTTCCAATAATACCTCTAAACCGTACATGGTCACATAATAAAATACAATGCAGCCGAATACAAATACCACTTATGTCATCATATTCAATAACCATACATAAATCCCAAGGCCAAACTATTCATAAAATGTTTCTCCATATTCGAGACAGTGAAAAGCAATTAGGTACCACTTAGGTAGGATTAAGTAGAGTTAAATCAATAAACGATTTAATTCTAATAAAAGATTACTAAAAATATAGATACGACTCTATTCGACTATGTGCTTCTTTTAAAGACAAACAAAAGTTTTTACACAAATTGAAAAACCATATTCACTAAAATATAAAAATAAAATAAAAAAAATTATATTCAATTTCATACATTAATAATTCAATAAATTATATTTTTTTTCATTTATATGCTTAAATTTATTTTAAAATACAAAACAATTACTCCTAGACCAAATAAACTATATATACGATAAAATAATACTTATACAGATTATTAAATACGAAACTATTAATTTTTAACTTGGATTATTTTTAAGTAAGAAATAATAATATTGTAATGCGAGAATATAATTTAAATATTCCCGCATTTATATTACAAAAAAGTATTGCAGCGCCCGCGGCTTGCGGCGCTTGCGAAAAGCATCCTTCCCCGGCGCACGTCGATCGTCACTGTCGCTTTAGACACGAAAGTAAAAGGAGAGCACATTTTTTGCTAGCTCCAAATTTTATAAAGTAATTTTATAATTCATTATAAAAAACTAGTTTTTTCATTAATTATTTTTAGTTTTTTGCTTAAAATTATTAAGTGCTAATATTCATAAGTTAGTATTTTGATTAGTGTCGCGAGGAAATAAGACACATAAAGAAAAATATTAAAGTCGTTGATAAGACTATTTTCTGTTTCTTTTATATAATATTAATCAGAGCTCCAAAACCTTAAGGTAAAATTTACGTTAATTTTTTATAAGTGATCACAGGTTTTTTTATGTAAAATTATCTTTAGCTTTTTTATATAATTATTATTTTTTCGTAAGCCATAGCGAGGCTATAATAATAGCGAGAAATTCAGATTACGAATGTGTGTGTATTTTCATAATAAAGTGTGCACGTGAATCTGCGTAAGTATCGCAAAGTCAATTTTTATTAATTATTAGTATTTTAATGCACAAGTTTGCAAATTATTATTGTTATAAACTTTGTGATAATTACGCATATTCTCGTCATGCTTTTATATTTGAGAGCTCCAAATAAATCAAGGCTTTCAGCCATTTTGATTTACACCATGCGTGCTGCAGCCCGTTAACATTTGTACATATTTTATACTATTTTTCTTTACTTTTTTAATAAATAATATCCTTTTTTTATTATTCAAATAAATTTATATGTCAGTTTTTTTATAATAACCTAACCTCAAGTCCCAGTTATTTAACCCCTTTTTCAGGTTAAAATAGTAGCAGATGATGCAAAAGGTAATGTTATTTAATTTTAATTAGTAATCATTATTTCGCATCACAATATAATGATTTAAAAAAAATTATAAAATAAATCAAAAAATTTTCTATAGCTTCGCTCAGTCTTATACTCGTCCCGGGTAATCTAGTACTATATATATCTGAAAATTTATTTGTCTGTTTGTTTGTTTGTTTGTACCCTAATGGTTCACGAACCACCGAACCGATTGGCATGAAACCGGCGTCAAAATTAAGAAAAAAAAAATGCGGGTGACATAGGCCCTACATTTTCTGATTAGCTATAGTATTTTTTGAGATATTTAATTTTTAGTATTTTTGAACTTGATAAAATTTTTTAAAAATTTTAACAAAAATTGAAATTTCTCGAGACTATCGAAAAATTTTGGTATCGCACTTCATAGTATTTGATTCAGCACTAATTTTTACGTATTCTCTGAAATTTTTATTCAAAACGGAGGTATCTTTAAAATTTTATAAAATATTTTTAAAGCAGGTAAAAAAATTTTTTTCATTTTTTTATTTTTTATGGTATTTTTAATCATTTATTTGTGGGTCAATCAAAAAATTGATTGGATTAAAATAATGTTTGGTTTTTAAAAATAATTATAATAAAAAATAAGACAAATTCAAGAAATTAATGATATAATATAATTTTTTTCGTTAAAAAAATAAATTAGTTAATATTAGTTTTAATTACATTTTCTACGATATTTAAATTTTTTTTTTAAATTAAAATATAGGAAAAACGCTGCCAAATTATTGGCACTACAGTTCTTTAAGCAATGCAAATATTCATATGAGTTAAAATTTTTTATTATATCTCAATACTATATATATTCATATGAGTTAAAATTTTTTACTATATCTTAATACTATATATATTTGAAAATTTTCTAACTAATTTTATAACTCGAGACTAAACGAAAATTTATTTATTTGTTTGTTTGTGTGATTGTTTGTACCCTAATGACTCAAGAACCACCTAACCGATTGGCATGAAACCGGTGTCAAAATGAAGAAAAAAAAAATGCGGGTGACATAGGCCCTATATTTTCTGATTACCTATCGTAGTTTTTGAGATATCTAATTTTTAGTATATTTGAACTTGATAACATTTTTTTAAAATTTTATCAAAAATTGAAATATCTCGAGACTATCGAAAAATTTTGGTATCGCACTTCATAGTATTCAATTCAGCACTAAATTTTACGTATTCTCTGAAATTTTTATTCAAAATGGAGGTATCTTTTAAATTTTATAAAATATTTTTAAAATTTTTTACTATATCTTAATACTATATATATCTGAAAATTTATTTGTCTGTTTGTTTGTTTGTTTGTACCCTAATGACTCACGAACCACCGAACCGATTGGCATGAAACCAGTGTCATAATACAGAATAAAAGTATTCGGATAACATAGGCTATAGTTTTGTGACTCAGCTTTCTTACTTTTGGAGATATTCAATTTTTACTATTTTTAGGATATATAAAATTTTTTGAAAATTTGCTTGAAAAGTGAAATACCTAAAAAATATGATTAAATTTTACTGTTACAATTGGTATTAATTGATTTGGCACTAATTTATACGTACTCAGTTAAATTTTTTTATGTTCTCTATTATAACTAGAGAATCTATCAGAACCTATAATTTTTCATTAATGTTTCACCTACGCTGCTCTGAATAGTTTGAATGTGTTTGCATAATTATAAATTTGCAATGAAAAATGATTTTTTGAAACAACACACACAGAAGTAAATCTGACACAGGGGGGGGTGGAGCCCCCCCTCCAACTTTTGCTAGTATATATACACCCTGATTCCGAAACAGTAGTAGTTGCGCGCGCAATAATAAAATGGTAAAGAAGTTTAGATGGTAATTACCTAAACTTATTTACCATTTTATTATTTTATTTGAAATGTTGTGGCCCCACTGTGAAAATTTTTAAAATTATATTTCGCGCTTACTAATGTGCGCGCGCAACTACTACTGTTTCGGAATCACCGAGTATATATGTATATATGATTGGATTTTATGATTAAAATATTTTTTTAAACAATTTTTAAATGAAAAACAAAAATTATTTTAATTTCGCGCAGCAATATTTTTTATTTTTAGACATCCACGGAGAGTGTGATAGTTAAACGTTCAAAATTACTGTCACATTCTGCCGAGCGTAGTGAGGCCAATCAGCTAGTACTAAATTATTCTAAATTAATCAGAAAATTATATGATAAATTGTATTTACCAGTCTTCATGGACTAATATTATTATTCACCAATACAAATTAATGTAATTTAATGAATAATATTAAACAGCTTTATTGTTAATGATCGCCCATGCGTGTATCCATTAACAGCAGTTCAATAAATTTTTTCTAAATTATAAATAAATTTTTAATTTTATTTTATTTTTTAATTCTTAGATGTTCAGAAAAAATCTTTGAAAAAAAATAAATGTCTCATCAGGTGCCAACAAGAATCGAACTCGCGATCTTCTACTTACCGGGTAGATGCTTTAACCAACTAAGCTACGGCTCAAGACGACACTCAAAGAGGCCAATGAGACATTCATTCTCTCTCAAAGAATTCTATTTTTTCTCAAAGATTTTTTCTTAACATCTAAGAAACAAAAAATAAAATTAAATTAAAAATAAATTTTTTAAGAAAAAATTTATTGAACTGTTGTTAATGGATACACGCTATGGGCTATCATTAACAATAAAACAGTTTAATATAATTCATTAAATTACATTAATTTGTATTGGTGAATAATAATATTAGTCCGTAAAGACTTATAAATACAATTTAGCATATATATTTTTTCAATTACTAGGCTATAGCGGGCTTACGTTGTTCGCCCGCATTATAATTTCCCCTTAGCTTAATTAAAAAAAATATTAAAAAAATATAGTTTAAAACCTATAAAGAAAATAGAAAAATTCAAATTTGTAAACAAGCAATTTGATTGGTCTTTATACTGTCCACAAGATGGCGGCCCCCATAAAGCAGATCAATTTTTATATAATAGATAGACTATAGCGGGCTCACGTTGTTCGCCCGCATTATAATTTCCCCTTAGCTTAATTTAAAAAAATATCAAAACAATAAAGGTTATAACCTAAAAAGAAAATAGAAAAATTCAAATTTGTAAACAAGCAATTTGATAAGACTTTATACTGTCCACAAGATGGCGGCCCCCATAAAGCCCATCAATTTTTATATAATAGATCATCGGATGATAAAATATTATTCTAAATAATATATAATCAGAAAATTCTTTATCATTCGCGCATGCGCTACTCAAAAAAAAATTTTAACCCCGGAATCAGATAGGCAGGGAAATTTCCTATCCGGCCTGAAAAGGAAAAAATTTTTCATGCTAATGAAAGTTTTTTACAATAATAATAAAAAAAATTATGACACATTTTTTTTACTTTTTTTACAAAAGTCCAAAACACAAAAATGGCTGCCAAAAATCGAGATTTTGCTCTGGGAGGCTAAAAATTGGGCTGGCGACTTATTTTTGGTAGTACTTTCAGAAAAAAACACTTTGGGGCAGTTTTAAAGACCCGACCATAGAAGTCGCCCACGCTTCATTTAAATCTACCCACATAGAAAATCCTAAAAATTTTACCATAGAGTAAACTGGATATCGACTGCACTATTTATAAAAAAACATAAAATTATAAAAATTTCACTCAATAGTAAAATTCATATAGGTTGTCTACATTATGAAAAAACCCAAAAAATTTCACTGTAGAATAAAATGGATATCGGCTGTCCTATTTATGAAAAAACCAAATATTATACAAATTTCACTCTATAGTAAAATTCATATTGGCTGTCTACATTATGAAAAAAAATCAAATTTTTCAATCTATATTGTTGGCTATTTTATAAATGAAAAAAACCAAAAAATTTCACTGTAGAATAAAATGGATATCGGCTGTCCTATTTATGAACAAAAAAAAAATTATGAAAATTTCATTATATGAGCACTCCAATGCACAACTGCTTATAGAATTTTGGACATATTGATTATCTACAATGTGAGTTGTGATGAATATGAAAATAGAAAATATTTAAATATTAATTGTCTACAATATGAGAAAAACTGCAAATTTTGTTTAAAAATATGCATATTACTGTATTCTATTTTCAATTATTATTTATTATTAATAATTATTAATGTTATAAAATATATCTCGATAGATATAAATATTTATAAATAATCATGTAACCTTTTCTTAATACGTATTATAAAATTTTTTTGCTAATAAATTTAGAGGTATAGAATTAATTCTGTTCTCATTCATTTTTAAATAAAAATTAATTGCTTTTTAATAACGTATGATTAAATTCATTATAAGTAAACATATATGATCAAAATATAAAAAAATTAATGCACAAAATTTTTTATTTGGTTAAGCCGAGCATCGCGAGGCAGATCAGCTAGTTCCTAATAAAAATGTAAAAAATAAAAAAAAACACGAACAGTATTATTCCAATTGAGGTTTGAATTTTTATTTCTTATTAATTTTTGTTTCAAAATTAAATTTTTATTATTTTTCATAAAAATATAACTGTATTTTTTTTTAATGAATGATATAGTTATACATCTACGTATTATAATAGTACCACTTTTAGGTACATCTTTTCTTTGCATCATTTATGAATCATCTGTTACCTAAAAAATTTTTTTACTGTGATTTTTTTTGCCTAAAAAAAAACAAAATTTCAAAAAAGAATCTCAAAATTAAGAAGACATTTTAATCTTGTAGCATTAAAAATTTATATGGGTCAATATTTGTGAACTGTATATGACTTTGCATGGGTGGGTCTCGAAATCTACTCCAAAGTATGTTTGGTCGAAAGCATATATAAAAAAAATAATTTTCCCCAATTTTTAGATTTTTAGATCCAATCCTCTTTTTTTACAGCAATTTTTGTTTTTTTCAATTTTTTGAAATTTTTAATTTTTGAGAAATTTATGTTCATTAATTTTTCTCGCAATTGCGCACTTTACAATAAAATTTTTTTTCCTTATAGTACCCCATAGGAAATTTCCCGTAGAATTCGATTCTGGGGTCCAAATTTTTTTTTGAACTGCGCATGCGCGAGAAAATCAACATTCTTGCTTTGCCTTTTCTAGCTTATATGCCTCAGCTGCAGACAGCTCAATTTTCATCCTGTTGGTCTCAAATTGTAGGTTTTTTCATATACTTTCAGAATATGAAATCATTTTTTTGGGTAAATTTATTTTAAAAGGAATAAAATTGAAAAATAGCGATTTTTAAAAAATCATTTTTCACAAATTTTGAATTTTCCGCCAAGTCACGTGACTAAATGAAAATCTGACTGAAAATTCGGATTCAGCGGAAAATTTTACATAAGGATACCAATTTTCGTCTTATTTCATTAAATAGTTTTTAAGATATCCCATTTTAAAGATAAAGATTAAAATTGACTTTTTTTAAAAAACCCTAAAAATGGGACTCTGACTTTGATTATCATATCTGTTAAACAAATAATTATAAAAAGACGAGTAAAAATTTTTTGGAAACTAAGGGCTTGTAAAAAATTTTTGAGGCCTATAGAACTCGTTTCTTTTAAAAATTAGAATTTTGGCAGCAATTTCAAAATTGGTCATTTTGGGGTAAGAATAGGCATTTGGTTTATTGACTATCGGCATGAGAGATTTAGCGACAAATAATTGCAGTGTACGGTAACTGAATGGTGACACTTATACCAAAAAAATGAGACCAATTGAAAGTATTTAGGTTAACTGGCACGTTTGCAGCTTAGTATTAAAGATTACGAAAAAATCCTATTTGATAACATTGTGGTATTTTGTAGTTATTTAGTATTTTGCAATTTCTTTTATTTCTATAGCGTTACGGAAACATCCAAAACTTTTCCAAAAAGGGGGTCTTTTGTAAAAATTCTCGAGGAAACGGAAAATTTCGTCAAAATTTTCATTAGGTAACTAGAAAATTCGGAAAATTGAAAATAAGATAGAATAGCTACAAAATACAACAATGTTATAAAATAGGATTTTTTTCATAATCTTTAATACAAAGCTGCAAACGTGCCAGTTAACCAAAATACTTCCAATTGGTCTCATTTTTTTAGTATAAGTGTCACCATTCAGTTACCGCACACTGCAATCATTTGTCGCTAAATCTCTCATGCCGATAGTCAATAAACCAAATGCCTATTCTTACCCCAAAATGACCAATTTTGAAATTGCTGCCAAAATTCTAATTTTTAAAAGAAACGAGTTCTATAGGCCTCAAAAATTTTTTACAAGCCCTTAGTTTCCAAAAAATTTTTACTCGTCTTTTTATAATTATTTGTTTAACAGATATGATAATTAAAGTCAGAGTCCCATTTTTAGGGTTTTTTAAAAAAAGTCAATTTTAATCTTTATCTTTAAAATGGGATATCTTAGAAACTATTTAATGAAATAAGACGAAAATTGGTATCCTTATGTAAAATTTTCCGCTGAATATGAATTTTCAGTCAGATTTTCATTTGGTCACGTGACTTGGCGGAAAATTCAAAATTTGTGAAAAATGATTTTTTAAAAATCGCTATTTTTCAATTTTATTCCTTTTAAAATAAATTTACCCAAAAAAATGATTTCATATTCTGAAAGTATATGAAAAAACCTACAATTTGAGACCAACAGGATGAAAATTGAGCTGTCTGCAGCTGAGGCATATAAGCTAGAAAAGGCAAAGCAAGAATGTTGATTTTCTCGCGCATGCGCAGTTCAAAAAAAAATTTGGACCCCAGAATCGAATTCTACGGGAAATTTCCTATGGGGTAGTATAAGGAAAAAAAATTTTATTGTAAAGTGCGCGGTTGCGAGAAAAATTAATGAACATAAATTTCTCAAAAATTAAAAATTTCAAAAAATTGAAAAAAACAAAAATCGCTGTAAAAAATAGAGGATTGGATCTAAAAAGCTAAAAATTGGGGGAAATTATTTTTTTTATATATGCTTTCGACCAAACATACTTTGGAGTAGATTCTGAGACTCAAAAATCCAAACTGTATACACTTCACAAATATTGACCCATATACCCTTTATTTGTCTTTCTCCTACTAATGCGGAATAATAAATTTTTATCCACTTTAGCCCTGGAAAGCATACATTAAATGCACCTATACTATGCTGGAATAACTAAAATTATTAAAGCACTTTCATGCGTATGTCTGCGTGTGTCGATTTATACAAAATATGTGTATAACTATTGCTTATCGAAACTGCAAAATAATATCTCTATTATTCCATCTCTTGAATAAGCCATAGTTAGCATACAACTTGACGTATACTAGTTTTTCTAACCACTGTTCTTTGCGTTCGACATATAACCGCTAGATGGCAGGTGCTTATACTATATGTTTTCCAAGGGAGTCTAGCTTCCATGTAAAGTACTTTAAAAATATTAGTTCTTCCAGCATGCAGGTGCATTTTGCATATTTTCCAAGGCTAAAAGTGGATAAAAAACATTAATACACATGAGACAGAATGTACCCTATCATCCGACACTTAATAATGACGTACATTCTATCTCTTGTGTATTAATATATACATAATATTAAATTTTTATGCAGTTTGTTTTCTCGCGCAAGTAGAGACCTCGAACTACGTTCGGAATACGTGCCTTGTTTACGAACAATTTATCCGCACAGGCCATATAATCTTTTACTCAAAATATTCCCACCTAATTATAGACTAACTACCACCATAAATATGTAGGGCGAAGTTGACTATACTAAAAACAGAGTTATGATCATTAAATAATCAAAAATCTTATTACTAATTTTTCATTTTTAAAATGTAATAAAAAAAACTATCATTGTCATTTAATATGCTTTATAATTTTTTATTTTACAAAAGTATTACATTATATACAAAATAAATATCTAAAAAATTTATTAGACTTTAAATATATAATTCTAAAATGCAAATAATAACATAAAAAGCGAAAAAGTTATCGGAATACGATTACATCCAAAAAAGAACCATAATACATACAGCAATAAACTCCTAATAATCACAGCTTATTACCATCTTAATATGTAGCATACTATCCACGTATTGTCTCGAATTTACTTATTTACTTATTTAGACAAATTACAGATACAGCTAATACAGCCAGACCATCAAATATTTTATAAATTTCAGCAGCAGTCAGGGACATCATAACGCCAGATACGCAAATAAACAACCAACCACAAGAAGCGTTACGCAATCCACATGAAACTTTTACAACGATTAAAGAAGATCTGTTTTTCCCA
The DNA here is from genome assembly GCA_022575985.1 of Anagrus nilaparvatae. NCBI lineage: Eukaryota > Metazoa > Arthropoda > Insecta > Hymenoptera > Mymaridae > Anagrus > Anagrus nilaparvatae. The sequence continues at coordinate 4,028,842 of JAKSXM010000237.1, read as the reverse complement.
AGAGGCAACAGAGTCATTTACGTGAAACTAAATCCAACAGCAAGCACTAGCAAAAGATCAGATATACTAAACCCCAACGAGGCATTTTCCATATGATTGGATTATTCATGGATTTTCCATGATTTTTTTTCTTCTATTATATTTTCTATCAGAGAGGTCAACTCTTTATTTATATCATATTAATGAAATAGTTAATTTCACAATAACATCTTACATTAAAACGATATATATATTCTATAAACTGGACGATAATTACAAACAATTGTATTTTTTCAATATAAAAAAAATTAAAAAAATTGCAATAAAATCAAAGATTAAAAAAGTACAAAATAAATATATAATAATAAGAATTAGAATAAAATTTTATGTAAATGTAGCTTATATTCTTTATTATTCTAAGCCATAAAAAAGGAAATAATCTTTTTAAAAATTATTATTATTATTATTATTATTATTATTATTATTTGATTTATTTTCTAAGAAAAATATAGTACACTCTTGTTCTTACATTTGTCAAATTATTACAGTAAATATATAATAAATTTTATTTAAAAAAAAAAAAAAAATTAAAAATTAAAATTAGTCAACAATGTCAATAGTAAATATATCTAGTAAATATAAAGTAAATTTAATCTTTAAAAAGAGTCAACATTAATACATGTAGTAAAGTAAATAAATAAATTTTGTATTTTTGAAGATATATATAAATATACGAATAAATTAAATTAAATACGACAACTTAGTGACAATAATACTGATTAAAAGCAATGAAATTTATTTTGGTAATATGTAATAAAATGAAGTATAATGAAATAAAATAAGCGAAATAAAATAAGCGAAATAAAATAAGTAAAATATAAATATATCAACTATCTAATTTTGTGAAAAAATATGTTTTCATTGCTTTTTTAAATTGTGAGAATGAGGGTAAAGCTCGATAACAGGGAGGTAGTGAGTTCCAGAAATTAGCATATTTGACTTGGAAAGAATTTCTTCCGGTCTCAGTCAACATGGTTTGGGTTTCCAGATCTTTTCGAGGACCTCTTGTGGGCCTGTCAGTGTGATAGGGTGTAAATAGCGGGAGTAACAGTGGCGGTTCTTTCATCCTTACTATTCTGTACATAGTCAGCATGGTAAAATAATCTCGTCGTGAGTCATTACTAAGCCACTGTAACTTTTTCTGGTAAGTAGTTAGATGTTCGTCACGTCTTAATCCGAATATGTATCTTATCCCTATACTCACGAGCCTTTGAAGTTGTAAACGAAGGTAGAGTGACATATCCGAATAAACAACTGTGCAATAGTCTAGATGTGGAATAACTAGGGACTCAACCAACCTACGCCTTAACAGCTGAGATGTGCATGATCTGATGAATCGTAAACCATATAATACCTTATTGACCTTTTTACTGATATGATTTACTTGCTGCTTCCACGATAGGGTGTTATCCAGAATTATGCCAAGACTAAGTACATCATCTACGAAAGGAACAGCTTCACCTCTGTTATTAATGGGGATATTATGGATACCCAGTTTTTTGAAGATCCTTACAGTGTGAGGTGTTCCAAAAACTATGGCTTTAGTCTTTTTGATATTTAGGGATAGTAGATTAAGTTCAGCCCAAGTTGACACTTTGCAAGCTGCATCGGATAGTAATTTGATACCTATTTCTATTTGATTCGAGGGAACCTGGACATATATCTATAGGTCATCCGCGTATAATAATCTCAAAGTCCTGTTATCAAGATGAGATTTTATATCATTCATATATATGCAAAACAATAATGGTCCTAAAACAGAACCCTGAGGAACACCTATGTTGATGTCACGAGGAGCAGATGTTGTTAGCTTTGAGAATACACACTGCGAACGACCACAGAGATATGACCAAAACCACATTAGAGCAGATTTTGAGAATAAAAAAATAAGCATGTACTTATTTAATCTATATTTTTTATATTCATAAATATTCTGCAAAGTAATCCAAATACAGCAGAATTCCAATTATCCGGAATCGTCGGGACATAAGAGTTGCCGGATAATCAAAAATGCCGGATTATCAAATGTTCATAAAACTCACATTATACTTAATATATAATCACTATATTGTTACAAATTCTATGTAAACTGTTGATTCAGGTTTTAAAAAACTAATAATTATACTAAAGAAAATAATTTTAAATTCTAACATAAGTTTCGAAAAAATTTTTTCTAATACTACAAAAAACGTAGGGTGATCGAAGCTGTTAATTTTGATAGGCTAATAAGCATTAAAATTTTTTTTATATCAATAACAGGAAACACTAATAATATCAAAAATCCTCTGCGGCTGGTCGAATTTCTCTCATTCGTATACTCAGAAGTTCAATAAAAAAATTTTAATTGCTTTTTTAAAAAGTAGAGATTGAAGCAACTATGACACATGTTTAAAAAAAAATCCCATAAAATATCAATTAACACTACATATTAAATATAATTGAGTTAGAAAGAGACCTTGAAGGCTACCAATGGTTTCTAATTTATGTCATTTTATTTTATTCTATTTACTTAACGGAAATATATTTTGGTAAAAAAATTTTTTTTTCTATAAATATAAAAATAAAAAGAAAATTTAAAAAAAATACATATGAGCTTGATCCAAAAAAGTGCCGGATTATCAAATGTTCCGGTTTATTGGATGCCGGATAATTGGAATTCTGCTGTAATAAAATAATAATAGATTATTATATAAAAAATAAAACAAAAAACAAAAACTAATATTTTTTTTATTTTTGCAGGATAAGTAAAAAACTGTATTTAATCTATATTTTTTAAAAAATAAAAAACTGTTATTTAATCTATATTTTTTATATTCATAAATATTCTGCAAAGTAATCCAAATAATAAAATAATAATAGATTATTATATAAAAAATAAAACAAAAAACAAAAACTAATATTTTTTTTATTTTTGCAGGATAAGTAAAAAACTGTAAAAAAACATCTAATCGAACTTGATCATTTTAATTATTCAAACCGTTATATAAATTTAAAAATAAGATGTTAATTTTTTTCTTTTGTAAAACCTAATCTAACTTTAAGCCGCAAATTAGATCTCTTATTAGGTAGACAAATTAGAATCAAGCCCATTTTCTACTTAAATATAACGGTCTTTGAATAGTAGTCATCTCAGGAGGGGTGAATCCCAGAAGGAGAGGTGTATCGTTAGGTACAAATCTAATAAATATAAATTATTGGTATTCTGTCTAGACAATTATGAGAAATAAAATAATATGATATAAATAAAAATGGTTCATCAGCATCATTATTCTGAGAAACCACACTTGCAAGAAAGTTCATAATACGAACTCACAGGAAGTACATAGAGGTGGAAATAAAGCCACCCCACTCAGACGCGTGACAAGCTAATTAGCTATTATTGCAGGAATGGTTACTAAGAACACTAAATTTTCCACGTTAAGCCAATTACGCACGGGTCCCCTCTCTTCTATTTCCCCAAGCGTAACCCATTAAAATCTCTCGCGGAAGCACCTGACTAACAGAGCTTGAGACCAAATAGCCCCTTAAAGATGTCTGTCTCACGCTAGATCAGATAAACAATCGAACAACAGACTAACTTGTACTCAGGGTAATCTCTCTCTTTTGCCAATTAAGAGATCTGAGCACGGTAAATAATATTTCAACTCAATAAACCAGGATTTAATAATAATAAAACGACTCAGTTATTTCGAAATCCTGTAACCAATAAATAAGTTTGGCCAACATGCTGAACCGGAATTATAATACCCTCGTTTCTTGTTTATTAGCCATCAGATACTACAATTTGTATTTTGAGTCAGTTTTCAGGCCAAAATACCGTCAAGTTCATCCCTTTAAACAGGTTGGCATAGGCCATATTTTAAATATATATTTTTTATGGTGTGAAGAAAACATATGTAAGACTTGTCTGGTTTCGTTTTTGTCACCTGGGTGAAAGGAAGGTGAATGGAAGGGGTGAAAAAAATTCTTCAATACTTTTTTTTGCTATAATTTGAAATCAGTTTTGATAGCGTAATAATAATCTTCCTTTTCTTATTTTCAGGGTCAGCCAGCAATGAAGAAAAACATAGTTTCATTGGCGGCTATCGTTGTTCTAAAATAATTAATTATCTATAAGGAAATTATTTTTACGATTGATCTTAATTTATAATTAAATAATTATTGCAAGACGATAAATCGATCAAATAATGCTTTTAATAGATATACATATATTGATACTTTCATACCTAGAATTAAAATAATTCTTCCGCCACAGGAACTCGAACCCATGTTTTACAGATTTGTACTCCTACGTTCTACCAATTGGGCTATAGTGAAGGTGGTATTACAATACCGTTAGAACAAATTCTTTCACTTGATATAGGCAACCCTTTAATCAAGTGCCGAATGATAAATCAAGAAATTATTTATACGATCGACGTTAATTTATAATAAAATAATTATTACAAGACGATATATATCAATTCACTATAGCTACATTGGTAGAGCATAGGAGTACAAACCTTAGATCGTGGGTTCGAGTCCCCGTGGTGGAGGAATTTTTTTATTCGAAATAAAATTTTATTAGCTTTTTTAAGATCTTGTCTGAAATTCATTTGTTTAGAATTTTTAAAGATATTATATCTATATATCAGCTATTTAGTGCTAAAATGCACATTTGGCCATTTTTTGCGTCTGGTAAAGCTTGTGCAAGTATATCTTTTAAAATCCATAAAGAAATAAAAATAATACATAAACAAAGTATTTTACAAACGTACCTAAAAAATTAGAAAATTATTAATTTCTTAGTTGAAATTAATGCGACATTTAAAAAAAAAAATCAATTTTTTTTATCTTTCATTTATTTATTTGTTAATCTTATACAAATAAATAATTCAAACATAAATTTTTTATTTGAATATTAAACTATAAGGAAAAATGGAAACTTTAGGATTAGCGAAACTAGAAAATTAAGAAATATAATATAGTAATATAGCTGTCTAAAATTTAAATATATAAAGCTAGTTGAAGGTTTTTTTTCAACTTCAAACCATAGTAACAATAAATCCTTGATTTAAGTAATATTTCAAATAAAAAATAGATATTTATTTTATTTTCTATTCCTCCTACATGTCATATAGGTATATAAGATTTTATACTTTCATTTTGTTTATACTTACGCAATATTTTCCATATTTTAAATTTAATAAACACTAAAAACTAAAAAATATATTTAAAAAAAGAAATTTTCTTAAATTTTAATTACTTTTTAATTTAGATTTTATCCATAATTGAAAAAGATCTAATTTAAATACACGTAAAACTCTATTTGAAAAAACAGAAAATAACTGAAGAATAAAATTTTATATGGAGCTTAATTTGGATTTTATCGAAATTATCGGATTTAAGTCGTTTTGCATGAAACCGAATCTCGTACATTCCTATGCTTTCATTTATTTAAAATATTTGTTGAAATCTGCTCACACCGTTCGTGATGGCACCCTAAGGTTTAAAAAAATGTCGAAAAAATCGGTCTTTGCAAAAACTTTTTAAATGCATTTAAGATTCAATTTCTTCTTACAAAAAAATCAGAAAAGTTCATCTAAGTGATTTTCATGGATTGCTATTTTTATAATTTTAGACTTTTTCATAAAAACTGAAAATTTCACTTTAACGAAAAATATATCGTACTAAATTTATAAATTATGTGAAAAAAATATACACGAACATTGTAACACTTATTCACATATCAATACACACATATACATACACACGCATACACGCACCCACATACAAACATTATTAATACTCACATTATCAATGCTCGTTCGCTAAGCTCACTCGTGCATATAACTTCATTGAAAGCCAAATCCTACTTTTTTTCCATTGTTGAACAAATAGATATTTTTTTGACTTTTTTATTATTATTAATATTTTTTTTTTAATATGAATGTAATTTATTAGATATATAAGTCTACATATTTTTTTAAGAGTAATTTTTTTAAATTAAGATATATATATTATTTATTTATTGCTTGAATAAACAAAAAATTAAAAATTTCATGAGTTTAAATGATTTTATAGAAAAATCATTAAATTTAATTTAATTTAAATATATGTATCCCACCTAAACACAAAGACATTTTTTAAGTAACAATTTAATTACCGCTTAAATATTTTTAAGATTTTGAATTTTGAATAAAAAATTATTAATATACTAAACCTTATCTGTTTTACGCTTGAAAATAAATAAATTATGCTGATTTTACCTGTATAATTTGTTATTAAATGCAGTTATGTTCACAAGATTTAACTAAAAATTAAATGGTTACTTGGTTTAAAAATGATCTTAACAATTTTGTGTATAACGTTAAATAAATTAATAATTTTAATTTTTACCTTACTAGAAACAACTGCGCTTCGCACAGAGAATGACTACCTTTTATTCATTATCAAGCAATTATTTATAATTATTATTTGAAAACAGATAAAATATTGTAAATGATAAATTCTAATTTAATAAAATACCCTAGTTTTTTGCGGTGACATTTAATTATTATGTTCAATAATTTCATTTAGTAAAAAGTAACACAGTGATGCATCTTATGTCGGTCAAACTAAAAGAGAAGCAGCTGTACGTATAGGTGAACATAAGACTGGTATAGACAGAATCATTAAAAAAGAAAAGAAATTTGACGATTGTGGCCAATTTTCAGGGTTTTAGGCAATGTCGTTCCAGAGAAAAAAAATGATAACCAAAAGAACAGGTTTTTGGACAGTTTTTTGGCCGTTTTGGTGGCGGGGAGGGGTAGATGGACATTACCACATTTTTTTACCACCAAAAACTTTTAAAACAGTTAGTTTGAAAATCCAAGAATAGGGGCATTTCACTTAAATTAACCTGACATACCCTTTCAATTGAAAATCTTACCATTCTGACATCAGAATCGAAATCAGCGGCCTCAAAAACATAAAAGTATACTTTAAAAATAAAGAAGAAAATATTTTTAAGCAATCTTGCTATGATGAAGCTTTGGAACTTTCAAGCTTTGTAGCACCCGAAGTCGGAGCTTCGTGTCAAAGACCATGGAGACTTTTGTTCAGAATGATGAAACTTACTACATATAAAAAATTTAGCCAATTTGTAATTTAGTTTTAAAAAAATTAAAAATTTTAAATGTTAAAGTTAATTGGCAGATCATTTCTTAATCACTCAAAAAAAAAAATTATATTATTGAGTTACCGTTTTTATTTCTTAAAATAAATTTGTATCTCCATTATATTAGGAGTGAATTAGCTACAAAGTTTAAGTATAACCGAAAACAGGCCCTTTTTAGCCAGTATTTCAGAAAAAAGTTGTTAGCTTTGAAGTATAAAAATAGATTTACATATTTATAAAAATAACTTATGTAATGTAATAACCCCTCTCTATACAGAAATAACTGGCAATTTTGCACACCCTAGAAACATGCACATTATTGCATTAGCAAACTAACTATGCTATACAAAATTTCCTAGTAACTAAAGTCCTTTTAACTAATGTAAAATCATTAACAATAATAATAAATAATTAATAAATAATAATTATAATAATAATAACTAAAGCTCAAACATAAAAAGTATATAGTATAAGTTTCTAGTTTTTTCCCTTGCTTAAAAGTACGCAAGGACAACAGGGAAAGCTGTGAAATAACTCATCAACGCGCAACATATCTTTAAAATCTCATCAACGAACACACATCATTTTTGACTTTCAGTAAAGACAGTTCAATTTTAATTAAAACCTAAATTGTATTTTGTGCTTATAAACTTTCATTGTTTAAATGTATAATATATTAATTTTATATAATTATCAATTTCACTTTATTCATGTTTGTTCTTATTTATTAATTGTGTTCTAATTTGTTTAAACTAATTATTATAAATAAAAGTGTTCAAAAGCAAGTTACTATAAACCGCTGATCAATTTAAAACTATAAGTTACTAGTAATTATTTAAATCACTTTTGCAAATATAAATATAGGGAACCCATTTATTACGTACTTACAGTTTTGGCCAAATCACTAGGCCAATTCCGTAACACTTACGTGTAACATCCCACCTAGCACCAAACGTTTTAGAAAGGTTTCAGAAAAGTTGTCAAAAAAGTTTTTAAAAGTAACAAACGTTCTTAAAACGTTTTGAAACATTTTAGAAACGTTTTGCAACGTTCTAGAAGCGTTTTTAAAATGTCTCAAATGTCCGCAAGATAACATTTTACAGACATTTTAAAAACGTTTCAAAATGTTTTTAAAAACGTTTCAAAATGTTTCAGCAACGTTTTAAAATGTTTCTTATTTATTTTTGCGTTTTGTTGTGTAAATATGTATATATACAAATATTTTTCATTTTATAAAGAGAAGAAAAAATCTTTTTAAATATTAAATGTTTACACAAAAATTAAATAAGTAGTTGTTATCTTAAATAAAGTGCGGCTTAAATTTTAATAACTAATAATTCTTGTAAATAATAGTTTCATAACTTATTCGATTGGCTCTCCCATCCTGGGCTTGCCAACAATTTTTATTGAATTCGGTTAGTCGGCATCGTGTTTTTATAGTGCTTGCATCGGCCTATTTTACTCCATAATTTTATACCTGAATTTTTGTACGTGAACAAAGTGTTTAGAGTTAAAGACTCTAAATTAGTACTTATAAGAGATTTTATAAATTAGTAAGGAATAAAATTATCATCCATAAATATGCTTAACATAAGAGGATTGTCTAAGATATCAGTAGCATTGAAACAAGCACCAGAAACAGCTCAAAAAGCTTCTTTGGTACGTTTACAAAATCGTGGTTATGCAGATCACCAGATCCCAGATAGGCTTAAAGATGTACCAACAGCATCAAGTCCAAAATTTTTTGACATGGTTGAATATTTTTTTCATCGTGCATGCCAAGTTGTAGAAGATAAACATGTTGAAGATATTAGTAAAAAATCAAAATTGACAATTGAAGAGCGAAAAAAGAAAGTCAAGGGTATTCTTATGTTAATGGAACCATGCGATCATATTTTAGAAACAACTTTTCCTTTAAGACGTGATTCTGGAGATTATGAAATGATCACAGGTTATAGGTTTCAACATTTTACACATCGTACTCCTTGCAAAGGAGGTATCAGATTTTCATTAGACGTATGTCGTGATGAAGTTAAAGCATTATCAGCTTTAATGACATTTAAGTGTGCTGATGTGTGTTGATGTGCCTTTTGGAGGTGCTAAAGTTGGTATCAAAATCTATCCTAAAGAATATACAAAAAGTAAACTTGAAAAAATCACTCGAAGGTTTACCCTTGAATTAGCTAAAAAAGGTTTCATCGTACCGGGAGTTTATGTACCTGCACCAGATATGGGAACTGGAGAACGCGAAATGTCATGGATTGCAGATACTTATGCAAAAACAATTAATCATTTAGATATTAATGCAAATGCTTGTGTTACTGGTAATCCAATTAATCAAGGTGGAATTCACGGAAGAATTTCAGCAACAGGTCGCGGAGTATTTCATGGTCTTAAAAACTTCATTAATGAAGCTAATTATATGAGCATGATTGGTACAACTCCTGGCTGGGGTGGTAAGACATTCATCCTTCAAGGATTTGGTAATGTAGGCTTACATACAATGAGATATTTACATAGAGCTGGTGCAACATGCATAGGTGTCATTGAACATGATGGCTCAATCATTAACCCAGATGGAATCGACCCCAAACTCCTTGAAGACTATCGTATTGAAAATGGAACCGTAGTAGGTTTCCCACATGCTAAACCTTATGAAAGAGAAAATCTCATGTATGAACCATGTGACATATTTATACCAGCAGCAGTTGAAAAAGTGATCACTAAGGATAATGCTAACAGAATACAAGCTAAAATTATAGCAGAAGCTGTAAATGGTCCAACAACACCAGCCGCAGATAAATTTCTTATAGATAGAAATATTTTAGTAATTCCAGACTTATATATTAATGCTGGTGGTGTGACTGTATCCTTCTTTGAATGGCTTAAAGATCTTAATCATGTATCTTATGGAAGGTTGACATTCAAGTATAAAAGAGAATCCAATTATTATGTATTAGAATCAGTCCAAGAATCTTTAGAACGTAGATTTGGAAGAGTTGGTGGCCGCATTGTAACGCCTTCTGAGGCATTCCAAAAACGCATCTCTGGTGCTTTTGAAAAAGATATTGTACATTCTGGATTAGATTATACTATGGAACGATCTGCAAGGGCTATAATGAAAACAACAATGCAGAACAGCCCCACAGTGGGGCAAAACGGTCAAAAATCGCTCTTGGACTCAATTTTTGAGCTATTCACTTAAAACCGGTTTTAAACTACTTCTAGAAGTATCTAATTTCATGTGTTACTGCGGCTTTTTTGATTTTTTTTTACGAATTAGCTGTCAGCCAAAAGAGCAAATTTAACAAAATTTCAAAATTAGCGAAAATTTAAAAATTTTATATTTTGAATTTAAAGTGTTTTACACATAATTTTTTTACTGTTTACTCAACCTTTATATAAAGGATAATTGCTTTATATATATTTTTATATATATATTCTGTATATATATATATATTTCTGGATAAATTTTTATAGCAAGCGAAAAACATTGGAATTTGAAGAAAAACTGAAATTATTTATGTAATATTTATGCCAGAATATATATTTAAAATATATGTAACGCAATTATCCTTTATATATAGATTGAGTAAATAGTAAAAAAATTAAGTGTAAAACACTTTAAATTCAAAATATAAAATTTTGAAATTTTTGCTAATTTTGAAATTTTGTTAAATTTGCGCTTTTGGCTGATAGTCTCTCTGACAGCTAATTAGTAAAAAAAAAAAAATCAAAAAATCCGCAGTGACAGATGAAATTAGATACTTCTAGAAGTAGTTTAAAACTGGTTTTAAGTGAATAGCTTAATAATTGAGTCCAAGAGCGATTTTTGACCGTTTTGCCCCACTGTGAGCCCGATATAGTAATCCAGATGATGGATGAAGAAATAGATAATGGTGAGCGCAGACCTTTACTACCGTCGTGTATGTTCAAATATTATCAACCATTTTGTATACTTGTAAAAAATTAATTGAAAAAGAGTATACTAACATCAATGACGTAAGTGAGTTTAAAGAGTTTCTCCTCAGTATATTTGAAGAAAATGATAATATGACACCAGAAATACAGTGGGTAATTACAGCAATAAAGAAGTCGAATATGGAAATCATCCATCGCTGGATGTTGTTCATACAAAGTCCAATATTCGGTCAATATATAAGACATAAATATTATTTATTAATTAGTCATAATTTACAGGAAATACCGTCGGAAGATGAGAAAAAATTGTTAAAAAATGAAATATCAGATCAAGGACATAACTAATTAGATTTACGGTCAATAGTATTGGTGGGGTAATTTTGTCGGCTGCTAGCTTTTAAAAAAATAAAGATAAGTCTAATTTGTGTGTAACATAATATATTTTTTTTTTTTATATTGTTTAAATTAAACTACAATAACAGATGCTTTTAAATCAATTATTATTTTTATAGTATCTGTTTTAAAATTATAATTATATTAAATCAATTTTTTTATTATTTATGCTACATGTTTAATATAGTTAAACTATTTTGATTTACATAAAAGTAAATATTAAAGTCTTTTTATTAAATTTAACTTAAAAATATATTGTTTCAATTGTTATTTAACTTAAAAATATATTAAGGAGTAGGGAGCTAGTGAGTGTGTGAGTAAATTTTGTCCTTTGTTTATATATTAAAAAAAAACATAGCCTATAAAATTAAAAATCTTTTTTTCTGCTATTTCAAATAAAACTTAAAATCTTTTTCTGCTATTTTAAATAAAATTATAATTTTTTTTTTCTGCTAATTTGTGTAAAATTAAATTTATTTTTTTTTTAAATTAAAAATTAAAATTGTGTAAATTTAAAATTTTTTCTACTAGGTTATGTAAACTGTTATTCTATGTTATTAAACAATTATTTTATTTAAGCATGGTCTAATTAATTTTGGTGTTACAATAATTCAACAACCTTTCAATTCATTTGACTTTCAACTTGCTGAAATCAAGTGGATCTACTGCACTGACTGACATGGGATCTGTGGCTTCAATGGACTTCAAACAAATAAAATATTTTTGCTACACTTCTAGAACTTCTGAACGCATTAAACCATCCATGGACCTACGGATCATGCTGCACCTCAATATTGGCATTTATTTAAAGCCTAAAATTTGCCCAATTCTATTATCTTACAGTAACTTTTTTATTTTTCCATTTTTGGTTTTAATTTTTTATTTAATAATGTTGCTTAAAATATAATATTTGCTTAAACTTAAACTCAATTTTTTCTTTTTTTTTTTACACACTTTACTTGTACTTATATTGTTTGTATCTCTCCGTTTAAATCCGCAATTGTAGAAATTTTGTAGGGTTAATATTATAATTGTAATATTTGTTTTATTTTTTTTGAGTAGAGGGAGATATGAATGATATTTGTATAGGTAAAATAATTTTAATTTATTTGTTAAATATGATGTAAACAATTATTTGTGTAAATTTGGCAAGGTGGGTGGTAAAAATTACTTGCTAGCAATTTAACACAGCCTATTATGAATTATAATGATCCTAATTTTGATAATGAAAATATAGATCAAAACTTTTTCTTAAACTCTACTATCAGTCATGAAATATATGATATTATTCTTAAATTAACGAATTTTTTTTTTTTTTTTTTTTTTTTGCACACTGGCAGAGAGGTGAGAATGCGTTACGCACGAACAGAACCCGGTGTTCTGAACAGTGTCGGACTCCATGATGGCAAGGCACTCTGCAAAGAATGCATTGCCCCATGTTTACCAAATAAACTCACCCCTCATCATACCTTATACAAGTCAGCCCGGAACCATTTATCACATTACATCGGGTTGACTTAAGGCCATGTATCTTCTTTGGTTGAAGATCCTTCCATCCATTAATCCTTTCATCCTGGAGATCCTTTCTTTCTCCTTCTTGTTATTTCACCGTGTCGTCAACTAGATAAATACGTAAGTTTATTAATAAATAAATATATAAATAAATAAATAAGTATATAAATAAATAAATAAATAGATATCCTTGTACGTCCTACATCGTCCCCTCTTTGGTGCCGCGTGCAAGAACCGTCCATCTCGGTCGCTCCTACACACGGCTCCTAGTTAGGGTGTCGTCAATAGCTTTTTAGTTCGCAGAATATCCTCCACGAACCTTGCGACAGCACTCTATTCTTCTTCATTTTGAAGCATTCTTTCAACGACATTGTCAGGTGCAATGTCGCCTATTTCCGCCTCCAATTCTCTCCTTTTGATCACCCACCGATCGCAACGAAAGAACGTGTGATACACATCTTCGCATTCGTCGGAACAGAATACACATTCGGAGCTTCCAACTTTGCCCATCCTGAAGAGATAGGACTGAAAAAGCCCGTGTCCACTGAGAAACTGAGTCAAGAAGTAATTCACTTCCCCATGTTCTCTATGGATCCATGAAGCGACATCTTTTATGAGACGCCTGGTCCATGCGCTGTCTGTGCGATCCTTCCAGAGTGTCTGCCACTCCAGCATCACATCCCTTCTAACTTCCACTTTGCTACGGTCGACGTCGCCTTCTTTTTTACTATCGTAAATAAGTTAACGCTCTTTGGCGAGGAGCCTAATTGGGATAATGCCTGCGATCACAAGGACTGCCGCTTCCGAGACAGTCCTGTACGCGCAAGAAACCCTCAGAGCACCTTGCCTCTGAACTCTTATTATGCCTTTCGCATACATATCTTTGTCTAACGCCTTCGCCCAAATTTCTGCTCCATACAATAGGATGGAGTGAGTTACAGACATTAGTAGCTTCCTCTTGCTGGACTTCAGGCCGTTCATATTTGACATCAGCCTGCTCAGGGCTTGCGTCGTGGTACCTGCCTTCTTGACCATTTGAGAGATGTGCTCCCAATAAGTCGGCATCGTTTCCAGAGTTATCCCTAGATATTTAACGAACCTTTTCGTCTCTATGACAGTATCCTCGTCGATTCGTATCGGGATGACAGTTTGAATTTGCTTCCTCGTAAACATTACGATCTCTGTCTTAGCAGCTGCAAGACTTAATCCATGCTCTTCCATCCATATGTTTGTATTTACCATGCAAATGTTCAAGCTGTTCTGAGCCTGTTGTACGTTTCTTGCTATGATTACGAGAGCAATATCATCCGCATACTCTATCATGAAGCAGCCATCCGCTTGCTCCAGCCTCAGGCTACCATCATAAGAAATGTTCCATAAGTCAGGTCCCAGTACCGAATCTTGAGCCGCGCCAGCTGTTACTTTCCTACTCCTTTTACCTTGTAGAGTCTCGTACAAGAGTACTCGATCACTTAGGTAGCTCTTCATTACCCGCATCAAATATTTGGGTACTGCGAAGTCACTGAGTCCTTGCAGGAAGTTTGTCCACCTTGCCGAGTTAAATGCATTCTTGACATCAAGGGTAACCAAAAGAGTAATTTTAGGAGTAATTTTAAAACGAGTGGAAAACACAGATTAGCTTACAGATTTAAATAATTTTTTTTTACATGCAAGTTTTATAAAAATCTTTTAATATTTACACAATTTTAGGTTCAAAACTATAATCAGATTATGATCTTTTAAAATTATTTTTTTTCATCTATATCTTAATACTATATATATTTGAAAATTTATTTGTTTGTCTGTCTGTCTGTCTGTCTGTCTGTCCACTCATCACGCAAGAACGGCCGAACCAATTGGCATGAAACCGGTGTCAAAATGAAGATAAAAAGTCTGCGGGTGACATAGGGCCTATATTTTCTGATTAGCTGTCGTAGTTGTTGAGATATTTAATTTTTAGTATTTTTGAACTTGATAACATTTTTTAAAAATTTTAACAAAAATTGAAATATCTCGAGACTATCGAAAAATTTAGCTATCGCACTTCATAGTATTCGATTCAAAACGGAGGTATCTTTAAAATTTTATAAAATATTTTTAAAGCTGGTAAAAAAATTTTTTTCATTTTTTTATTTTTATGGTATTTCTAATCATTTATTTGTTTGTCTGTGTATATTATAATGTAATTTATATTCTATATTAAAATGTAATTTATGCATACTTAGTTAAATTTTTATTAAAAACGTACGTTTCTTTAAAATTAAAAAAAAAAATAAAATAAAATTTTTTACTATATCTTAATACTATCTTAATACTATATATATCTGAAAATTTATTTGTCTGTTTGTTTGTACCCTAATGACTCACGAACTACCGAACCGATTGGCATGAAACCGGCGTCTAAATTAAGAAATAAAAAATGCGGGTGACATAGGCCCTATATTTTTTGATTAGCTATCGTAGTTTTTGAGATATTTAATTTTTAGTATTTTTGAACTTGATAACATTTTTTAAAAATTTTAACAAAAATTAAAATTTTTCGAGACTATCGAAAAATGTTGGTATCGCACTTCATAGTATTCAATTCAGCACTAATTTTTACGTATTCTCTGAAATTTTTATTCAAAACGGAGGTATCTTTAAAATTTTATAAAATATTTTTAAAGCTGGTAAAAAAATTTTTTTCATTTTTTTATTTTTTATGGTATTTTTAATCATTTATTTGTGGGTCAATCAAAAAATTGATTGGGTTAAAATAATGTTTGGTTTTTAAAAATAATTATAATAAAAAATAATACAAATTCAAGAAATTAATGATATAATATGTATATCTGAAAATAATGATAATGATATATCTTAATACTATATATACTTGAAAATTTATTTGTTTGTTTGTCTGTTTGTCTGTTTGTCTGTTTGTCTGTACCCTAATGACTCAATAACCACCGAACCGATTGGCATGAAACCGGTGTCAAAATGAAGAAAAAAAAAAGCGGGTGACATAGGCCCTATATTTTTTGACTAGCTATCGTAGTTTTTAAGATATTTAATTTTTAGTATTTTTGAACTTGATAACATTTTTTAAAAATTTTATCAAAAATTGAAATATCTCGATACTATCGAAAAATTTTGCTATAGCACTTCATAGTATTCAATTCAGCACTAATTTTTACGTATTCTCTGAAATTTTTATTCAAAACGGAGGTATCTTTAAAATTTTATCATTTTTTTTTTAAATTTTTTACTATATGGGTCAATATTTGTGAACTGTATATGACTTTGCATGGGTGGGTCTCGAAATCTACTCCAAAGTATGTTTGGTCGAAAGCATATATAAAAAAAATAATTTTCCCCAATTTTTAGATTTTTAGATCCAATCCTCTTTTTTTACAGCAATTTTTGTTTTTTTCAATTTTTTGAAATTTTTAATTTTTGAGAAATTTATGTTCATTAATTTTTCTCGCAATTGCGCACTTTACAATAAAATTTTTTTTCCTTATAGTACCCCATAGGAAATTTCCCGTAGAATTCGATTCTGGGGTCCAAATTTTTTTTTGAACTGCGCATGCGCGAGAAAATCAACATTCTTGCTTTGCCTTTTCTAGCTTATATGCCTCAGCTGCAGACAGCTCAATTTTCATCCTGTTGGTCTCAAATTGTAGGTTTTTTCATATACTTTCAGAATATGAAATCATTTTTTTGGGTAAATTTATTTTAAAAGGAATAAAATTGAAAAATAGCGATTTTTAAAAAATCATTTTTCACAAATTTTGAATTTTCCGCCAAGTCACGTGACTAAATGAAAATCTGACTGAAAATTCGGATTCAGCGGAAAATTTTACATAAGGATACCAATTTTCGTCTTATTTCATTAAATAGTTTTTAAGATATCCCATTTTAAAGATAAAGATTAAAATTGACTTTTTTTAAAAAACGCTAAAAATGGGACTCTGACTTTGATTATCATATCTGTTAAACAAATAATTATAAAAAGACGAGTAAAAATTTTTTGGAAACTAAGGGCTTGTAAAAAATTTTTGAGGCCTATAGAACTCGTTTCTTTTAAAAAGTAGAATTTTGGCAGCAATTTCAAAATTGGTCATTTTGGGGTAAGAATAGGCATTTGGTTTATTGACTATCGGCATGAGAGATTTAGCGACAAATAATTGCAGTGTACGGGAACTGAATGGTGACACTTATACCAAAAAAATGAGACCAATTGAAAGTATTTAGGTTAACTGGCACGTTTGCAGCTTAGTATTAAAGATTACGAAAAAATCCTATTTGATAACATTGTGGTATTTTGTAGTTATTTAGTATTTTGCAATTTCTTTTATTTCTATAGCGTTACGGAAACATCCAAAACTTTTCCAAAAAGGGGGTCTTTTGTAAAAATTCTCGAGGAAACGGAAAATTTCGTCAAAATTTTCATTAGGTAACTAGAAAATTCGGAAAATTGAAAATAAGATAGAATAGCTACAAAATACAACAATGTTATAAAATAGGATTTTTTTCATAATCTTTAATACAAAGCTGCAAACGTGCCAGTTAACCAAAATACTTCCAATTGGTCTCATTTTTTTAGTATAAGTGTCACCATTCAGTTACCGCACACTGCAATCATTTGTCGCTAAATCTCTCATGCCGATAGTCAATAAACCAAATGCCTATTCTTACCCCAAAATGACCAATTTTGAAATTGCTGCCAAAATTCTAATTTTTAAAAGAAACGAGTTCTATAGGCCTCAAAAATTTTTTACAAGCCCTTAGTTTCCAAAAAATTTTTACTCGTCTTTTTATAATTATTTGTTTAACAGATATGATAATTAAAGTCAGAGTCCCATTTTTAGGGTTTTTTAAAAAAAGTCAATTTTAATCTTTATCTTTAAAATGGGATATCTTAGAAACTATTTAATGAAATAAGACGAAAATTGGTATCCTTATGTAAAATTTTCCGCTGAATATGAATTTTCAGTCAGATTTTCATTTGGTCACGTGACTTGGCGGAAAATTCAAAATTTGTGAAAAATGATTTTTTAAAAATCGCTATTTTTCAATTTTATTCCTTTTAAAATAAATTTACCCAAAAAAATGATTTCATATTCTGAAAGTATATGAAAAAACCTACAATTTGAGACCAACAGGATGAAAATTGAGCTGTCTGCAGCTGAGGCATATAAGCTAGAAAAGGCAAAGCAAGAATGTTGATTTTCTCGCGCATGCGCAGTTCAAAAAAAAGTTTGGACCCCAGAATCGAATTCTACGGGAAATTTCCTATGGGGTAGTATAAGGAAAAAAAATTTTATTGTAAAGTGCGCGGTTGCGAGAAAAATTAATGAACATAAATTTCTCAAAAATTAAAAATTTCAAAAAATTGAAAAAAACAAAAATCGCTGTAAAAAATAGAGGATTGGATCTAAAAAGCTAAAAATTGGGGGAAATTATTTTTTTTATATATGCTTTCGACCAAACATACTTTGGAGTAGATTCTGAGACTCGAAAATCCAAACTGTATACACTTCACAAATATTGACCCATATCTTAATACTATATATATTTGAAAATTTATTTGTTTGTTTGTCTGTTTGTCTGTACCCTAATGACTCAATAACCACCGAACCGATTGGCATAAAACCGGTGTCAAAATGAAGAAAAAAAAATGCGGGTGACATAAGCCCAATATTTTTTGACTAGCTATCGTAGTTTTTGAGATATTTAATTTTTAGTATTTTTGAACTTGATAACATTTTTTAAAAATTTTATCAAAAATTGAAATATCTCGATACTATCGAAAAATTTTGTTATAGCACTTCATAGTATTCAATTCAGCACTAATTTTTACGTATTCTCTGAAATTTTTATTCAAAACGGAGGTATCTTTAAAATTTTATCATTTTTTTTTTAAATTTTTTACTATATATTATATATATTCAACTCAAATTTTAGGGTATAATTTGGGGTGATAAAGAAGTCCCTCAGCTAAATTTTTAGTCCTCTAGCACCTCATGGGCCTGAAATATGTCTGTGTAAAGGTCCAAAAATAGCCTGATTTGGCCCATTCTCAAAATTACACCATTCCTTTGAATTTACTACAAATTTTATCTTATTGGTCACATTTGAACTGGTAAAAGGTCTACATTAAGAAAAAAATTTTAGCTTATTTCAAGGCGTTAATTTTTTTTTTGCATTGATATATATTTTGGACAATAACAACATGATAATAATAAAAAATCAATAACAACAACACCGGGAATAGATCAGGGGGGGCAGAGCCCCCCCTCTCACCTATGCTAGTTATATATATATCTGAAAATTTATTTGTCTGTTTGTTTGTACCCTAATGACTCACGAACTACCGAACCGATTGGCATGAAACCGGCGTCAAAATTAAGAAATAAAAATGCGGGTGACATAGGCCCTATATTTTCTTATTAGCTATCGTAGTTTTTGAGATATTTAATTTTTAGTATTTTTGAACTTGATAACATTTTTTAAAAATTTTAACAAAAATTAAAATTTCTCGAGACTATCGAAAAATTTTGGTATCGCACTTCATAGTATTCGATTCAGCACTAATTTTTACGTATTCTCTGAAATTTTTATTCAAAACGGAGGTATCTTTAAAATTTTATAAAATATTTTTAAAGCTGGTAAAAAAATTTTTTTCATTTTTTTATTTTTTATGGTAGTTTTAATCATTTATTTGTGGGTCAATCAAAAAATTGATTGGGTTAAAATAATGTTTGGTTTTTAAAAATAATTATAATAAAAAATAATACAAATTCAAGAAATTAATGATATAATATAATTTTTTTCGTTAAAAAAATAAATTAGTTAATATTAGTTTTAATTACATTTTCTACGATATTTAAATTTTTTTTTTAAATTAGTTAATATGAGTTAAAATTTGAGTATAAAAATATCCTGATTTAGCCCATTTTCAAAATTACGCCATCCCTTTGAATTTACTTCAAATTTTATCTTATTGGTCACATTTGAACTGGTAAAAGGTCTACATTAAGAAAAAAATTTTAGCTTATTTCAAGGCGTCAATTTTTTTTGGCATTGATATATATTTTTCATCAATTACATCAGGGGGGCGGAGCCCCCCCTCTTACCTATGCTATTATTATATATATTCAACTCAAATTTTAGAATATAGTTTGGGGTCCCTCAGCCAAAGTTTTAGTCCTCTAGCACCTAATGGGCCCGAAATATGTCTGTTCAAAGGTCCAAAAATAGCCTGATCTGGCCCATTTTCAAAATTACACCATTCCTTTGAATTTACTACAAATTTTATCTTATTGGTCACATTTGAACTGGTAAAAGGTCTACATTAAGAAAAAAATTTTAGCTTATTTCAAGGCGTTAATTTTTTTGACATTGATATATATTTTGGACAATAACAACATGATAATAATAAAAAATCAATAACAACAACACCGGGAATAGATCAGGGGGGGCGAACCCCCTCCTCACACCTATGCTAGTATATATATATATATATATATATCTGTCTCTCTCCCACTAATGCGGAATAACTATATCAAATCTATATGCATATTTTTTTGCGCAACTAGAGGCCCCAATCTACGTTCACAATACGTGGGTTATTTACGACCAATTTATCCGCACAGGCTATACAATCTTTTACCAAAATAGCCCCACCAAATTATTGACTAAGTGCCACCATAAATATGTAGAGCAAAGCTGACCATACTAAAAATAGAGTTATGATCAATATAATCATTAACTAATCAAAAATCTTACTACTAAATTTTCATTTTTATATGTAAAAAAATTATCATCGTCTTTTAATATAAATGATAATTTTTATTTTACAAAATATAGTATTACATTATATACAAAATAATTATACAAAAATTTTATTAGACTTTAGATATATAAGTCAAAGAGCAAAAAAACTATCGGAATACGATTACATCAAAAACAGAACCATAACACACACAGACATTAAACTTCTAATAATCAGAATTTTTATTACCATTCTAATATGGAGCATACTATCCGCGTATTGCCTCGAATGTAGGGGTACTAATCGTTTTAGACAAATTACAGATGCAACGAATACAGCCAGACAACCAGGCACAGCCCAGTAGCAGTTAGGGACATTGTAAGGCAAAACACGCAAATACACAACCAGCCATGCAACACAAATAAGACTTCGCAAAGACGAAAGAAGCCAAGCACCATAATTTTTTTCCCTTTTCTTTCAGCTTAGTTACATTTAAACTAACCAATAATATAATAAAAAATTATGTAAGCAATATTCAAATAACGAAAAAAATATATAAAAAAAATTAGCAAAGGTTGGAGGGGGGGCTCCGCCCCCCCTGTATTGCATTTCCTTCTGTTTTTGTTGCTTAAGAAAACCAGGTTTCATTGTAAATTTATAACTATGCAAACACATTCAGAGTTTTCAGAGAAGCCTAGTTCTGTCCCAAGTAAAGTTATTATTATTAATTACAGAAACATATTTTAAAAGGTATTGGAGAGGCTATGTCTAATCCTAAAGATAATTTATTTCTTATGGAATCGGCGTGTTTCTCCCGCACGAACAGAATCTAGCATTTTAGTATTAGTATCTCGTGTACTATTTTGGTATACTATAGATTTAGAGACTTCAAGACCTGTTATGAATCATGTTAGTCGGCTAGTAATTTCATAATTTAAACTTTTTGTTATAAACTGGATATCAAATTTTTTCGGTATTTTTTAATCTAGTGAATTTAATTTCGCCAATCACTGAAATTATTTACAAATTTTTATTGAAATGTCCTTTTTTATGCAAATTTATCTGAGTACGTATAAATTAGTGCCGAATCGAGTAATACCAATTGCGGCCGTAAAATTTTATCATATTTAGAAGATATTTTAGTTTTTAATCAAAATTTCAAAATTTTATTTTTTCCAAAAATAGTAAAAATTAAATATCTCCAAAAGTACGGTAGCTGAATTGCAAAACTATGGCCTATGTCATACGCAGACTTTTTTTCTATATTTTGACACTTCATTTTGACTTTTCATTGATTAGACCCTGATGATGAAACACATACACAGACAGACCCACAAATATATGATTAAAAATACCATAAAAAATAAAAAAATTTAAAAAAATTTTTCAACCATCTTCAAAAATATTTTATAAAATTTTAAAGATACCTCCGTTTTGAATAAAAATTTAAGAGAATACGTAAGAACTGGTGTTGAATCGAATACTACAAAGTGTGACAGTAAAATTTTTCTATAGTTTCAAGATTTTTCAATTTTTGTTAAAAATTTTTTAAAATTTTATTAAGTTCAAAAATACTAAAAATTGAATATCTCCAAAAGTATGATAGCTGAGTCGCAAAACTATGGCCTATGTCACCCGCCGACTTTTTTTCTTTAATTTGACACCAGTTTTATTAAATTTCATTCACTGGTTTGATCCTGATGATAATACACACACACACACAGACACACAAATAAATTTTCAAATATATATAGTAGTAAGATAAGATAGTAAGATAAGATAAGATAAGATAGGCTAAGATATGTTTTATATAGTAATAATCTAAATAAATAATTAATTCATACTTAACTTTCTTATAGATTATAAGAAAGATTTAAAACCAATTTTTTTGTGTGTGTCATTAATACATATTTTAATTAATCAGATTAATAAAATTGTGAACTTCACAAGAACGCCCTACTTAAATCAATCTATATAATTAAATATAAACTTAATGAGAATAAGAAATAATTATGTTTTACAAAAATACAACGATTAGTTAAAATAATAATAACAATAATTTTATAATAACCAATGGACGTAACTGCATGAATACATAGGAATAAAATATATGGAACAAGGTTAATTAAAAGAGAAGAGATTATAACTTTTAATATAACTCTTTATTTAACTGATGTGTATTGCACGAAGCAAGAGCGCGCACTGAAGGCGAGAGCATCTCGGGCGGTCGTGCGGCGACATCTTCTCTCTCTTTTTACATATAATATTTTAAAATACTAAAGGTGTGTTTTCACACCATTCTCCCCTTTCAAATGAATTATTCACAATTATTATACATAAATTTTTTACAGAAAGAATATTTAAAATAGACATTAATAAATAAATAATACAAAAAATTATATACAAAAAATTTACAAATTAAATTAAACAAATGCCAGTGCTATCAAACCCAAATAATGGAACCTACAATAATAAAATTACTCAGACTACTTCATTATCTGCGCTTAGCAGCACCAACCTTTGAATAGGACTTCTTAACATAGAAGTGCAGATTTTTACCTCAACGATCCTTGACAGATCAGGCGCTTTAAATATTTAAATTATTGACCTAAAGGCCATTTACTTGGAGGCATTGTTTCGTCAGCTGCCAAAACAATGTCATTGACCTCAATATTATTTAGTTTGTTCATTTATTACATTAAAAAATATTTAAGAGACCATGCCATGGAGTAGTTAAGGTCAAGGAGTTACAACTTTGCTCATCCTGACAATAATAGACAAATGCAATGACTGCGGTTTGGCGTCCCTCCCCGCTTAATTTTACATTAAGGATGGAAAATTATAACTTTTTCAAAAGAGATTAAGAAAATACTAATAACAGAATACGGATTATGAGTTATGGTCAAGAAATATCGATATATTTTACAATTTAAGACAACAATTTTTTTTTTTTAATTAATTATTTACGAATGAGAGCCTGCTAACATTTCTACCGTTAGGAGTTCTAAAAATAGTTATTTTGGAACTGGGTTTCGCACTCTTGCTTATCCGGATTAAGCAGTTTAGAGGGAAAGGCCAAAATTCTTATATTATTTAGAATCCTTTCAAGTCAAAGGGAAGTGAAGACTCAGGCTCATGACAAACAGAAAGACAGATTGATTCTATGCCAGTATTACCCTAGACTATATAATTTAAATTTAGTGGCCATAGAATCAATTTCAGCACTTCGTTTCACCTCACCTTTGACCATGGAGGCATGAACTGAAGTACTAAATGTAAAGTTAAGGGTATTGACTAGAGAGGCAACTGAGATGCCTGTGCTGAATCCAAATTATTATCAGACTCGTTATCTGTAACTTGATTTGAGTTTGAATTGTCATTTTTTGTAACTTGATAGGAATTCTGATTGGCAGTATTAGAATCCTGAGGTTTTAGAAATTTAGTTAAATAGTTATCATCATGTAAATATGTGTGGTGTTTTTTATTAGAAATATTACATAATTCTTTTGAAGTACAATTAAAAAAGGAATGATTTCCAAGACAATTACAACACCTATGTATAGATTTTATAAATTCATATCTTTTGGCAGGGGTTAACTGCTTGTAACTATTACAGTTTTGTAATTTATGGTTGGCTTTAAACATAAGACATTCTATTTTAGAGTTATTATTAGACTTTAATTGAGTATGAAAAACTTTGATAGCGGGCTGAGTAGCTACATTGTTGTTTTTAAATTTATCTGAATTAGAATTTGAAATACTAGTGGTGAGAGTATTTTCCTCAATGGACTCTAATATGCCAATCTGGGCTTCCATAAATTGGATTAATAAGTCAAGATTTGGAGGGTTTGAAATAAAATTTGTCAAAACTTGATTTTGTTGAGTGTCAGCAGTAGGATTGGATGCATCTTGACTGGTTAACTGAGTGGAACGAGCAGATAAAGATACGTTGCACAAGTACAACTCCCACTGTCTTTTAGTCTCGTTGTCAAATAAAGATAAAATACGAAATATTAGCAAGTCATCCCATGAGTCTACAGGCCGACCAAAAACCTTCAACGCAGAAAGAGGAGTGGTTAGACCAACCAAAATTCTCTTAAGCTCAACTGCACTAGTTTTCGTCATTGGGGCTAAATTGAATATTGCTGCGACATGAGCATTAACTAACCGCTTTTTATTCACGAATCTATCAGTTAATTTGTTCCAGACAATTAGGAAATTATCCTCAGTTAGCGCATAACTGCTAACCAGGTCAGCAGCATCGCCTTTTAAATGGGCTCTAAGGTGACGTAATTTAGTAATGTTAGGTATTTTAGGTTTTGAGACTACAGACGAATGAAAAATATCGCGAAAAGACTCCCATTCCCTATAATCTCCACTAAAATCAGGAAGATCGAGACGCGGCAAACGCTCTAAATCCTCAGACTGTTGATGGACTACAATATTGCTTTGGGTTTGTTCACGGTCACGATCTTCAGAGGAGGTATGACTGTCTAAATAAGTTTGAAATAATGTTAAATTTACAAGATGTTGTTCATCTAATTGATCAAAAACTTTATCAGTAAAATATGGCTGTTCTTTCATTGATGAATCTAAGTCTTAGAGGCAAAGATTTGATGGTGATTGCTTTCAAACCTTTGCCAATTTTTAATTAGCCCAGTCATCCTCACTCTACAAGAGGCTACGCTTTTTTGGGGGTCCTTATCAAATGCTTCATAAGCATTTTTTATTTTAGGTATAAGGGTGTTTTGTTCCAAAATGATGGCAGCCATGGCTCTCAATTGTTAAAAAGTTAATCAATGTGCAACTTAAAATTATTTAAATTGATTAATTCAATTATTAAAAGATTTAAAGTTAATTGCAAAAGAAAAAGTATAAATTGACAATTAAAATAGACAAAAGACAATAATTAATTGTAAATATTTGTAAAAGAAATTACAGAACTAAAAAGTAGATTAGAATTGAAATTCATTTACAATGGAAAACAATTATAAATTGCACATTAGTTTAAACAAATTATAAATTGTGACAGATATTAAAATTTGATATAAATTTAACAATTAATAATTATATGTTTGTAAAGAAAATTGTAAATTGAACAATTGAAATAATTTTATACAATTTTTGACTTAAGGTTACTTTAGAAAAAGAAAAAAAAAATTTATACATTAGATTTCTACAAGATAATTAAGCATTTACAGACAAAAATACAAAAAAAAAAAAATTATAGACATATATAGAAATGATATAATTAGTATACTAATACCATGTTTTATAAGAAATTTTACCCTTTTAATTGAAAAGAAAAGACATAAATGAGCTAAAGACACGCTAATTATGTCTATACTATAGGCTTTCTTTGTTGTGTTTTTTACTTTTGATATAATAATCATTAATTGTTTAATATTAAAATTTAATTTATTAATGAGTTAGCAAATTTATATAATTTTGCAAGAAGACTGCGTTAAAAATAATATAAATAATTCAAAAAGGTTAAGTTAGATTGATTTAATTTTGAATAAAGATAATTTAAGATAAGATAATTAAAGATAATTTTATAAAACAATTTAATTTTATAATTATTCAAACCTTTATATTAATGTAAATATAATTTTTTTTTAAACAAATGTAACTTTAAAACGTGAATAGATCTCTTAATAGCTAGAACTTTAAGAACCACTCAATAATATGATATTATAATTAAAAATGCTTCATCAGCACCATCATTCTGAGAAACCGCACGTGCAAGAAAGTGCATAATAAGACCTCATACGAAGTACTCGAGGTGGGAATAAAGCCACCCCACTCAGACGCATGACAAGCTATTTACCTATGATTGGAGGCATTGTTACTAAGGACACTAAATTTTCGCGTTAAGCCAATTACGCGCGGATCTCCTCTCCTCTATTCCCTCAAGCGTAAGCCTTTAAAATCTCTCGCAGAAGCTCCTGACCGGCAGAGAGAACTTGGGACCATGTAGTCATTTATACAGAACGAACTGGAATACAGAACTGACTGAACTAATTAACTTGTACTCAAGGTTTCTCTCTACCGCTAATTAAGAGATCTAAGCACGTCCAGCCATTTCATAAGTCAATTAACCAGCATTTTAACCCGTTATCTACCTCAGGGTCCATTTGGGCCACTAAATAACAAGTACCCTGTATAAATAATAATTGATAATTTATAAACGTGCTTGTACCAACACGTTATAGAAACGTCGTCGAACGTTATGATATAGTGCGGATCAAGTCAGCTGTTTATTTATATTTTTAAATCGTTTATAATCTTAAGCATCCAAGAGCAGTTTAATTAGACTTAGTTTTTTAACAGATAATTATTCTAAAAAATAATAAATGTTTTTTCATTAATTTTTTTTTTTGTAAATTATTTAGTTTAAACATTGTAGAAGACTTTTGTGTAGATAATTTTTTTTTTTTACTTTGTTTTGTATAGGGGCCCGCTTAGATTTTTGATGTATCCATATGGACCCATGGGGGGAAAGTAGTATAAAAAATTAAAATTAATTTGTTTTGTTAATTAATAAAAACCAAATAAAGATAATTATAGAATTTAACAAAAGTAAGTAAATAATTTTTGATCCCTTTGCTTCTATGTTGATACAGATGACAGTGATGGAGAAAATAATATTATTAGTAAACATGTTAAGCATCTAAAAACAAATTCTTTATCATATCCAGAATTTAATTATTTTTATGAACAAATTGATTCTAATGATGATTACTTATCTGATTCTGAGGAGAAACAAGAAAACATTTATTATGAAAAAATTATTCGTAAATATAAAAAAAAATATCTTTCGATTGAAAATTCTGCTTCAAAAAAAAAGAAAAGCTTTCGAAAAAAAGCAACACGGCCTCCAGAAAAAAATTAAAAACAATGAAAACTAATATAAAACAAAATCCAAGAAATAAAACGTACATGTGGAGTAAAACTGCATTTCCTCATATAACGTAAATAGAATTTACTCAAAAAGATAAATATGAAAATTAAATATTTTGATCTTTTAATTATGAAGATAGTGATTCTGAATTTGAAGAAGACTCTGATATATAAGAAGCTCTTGACTGTTTTTTAAAGTTTTTTACGAAAGGTTGCATTAATCACATAGTAAAAGAAACCAATAAATAAGCTAAAGAAAAATATGGTGGTAATGATGAAATTTGATATGATACAACATATGATGAAATAACGGACTTTCTTGGGCTTCATTTATTCATGGGTTTACATGTACTTCCAAGCATAGAAGATTATTGGTCTGAGGATTTAAGAGTTAAAGATATTGCCGATCGTATGAAGAAAAATAGATCTCAGCAATTACGTTATACTTTACATTTTGTCGATAATTCCACCTACGACAAAGATAGTAATAAAGACCGTTTCTTTAAAATCAGACCAATCATTAATTTTATTTTAGAAGCTTGCATGTCTTATAATGATGATAATAAGGTTTATGACGTCGATGAAGTTATGATTCCCTACAGAGGAACATGAGCAGGGAATTTGCGACGGTATCTTCCAGATAAACCAATTAAATGGGGTATTAAGTTTTTTTAACTAACAGGTCGTGATGGTATGGTTCATGCATTTATTCCTTATCAAGGTTCAACGACATTTGGTACTGTGAATGGATCTCGATTAGCACTCACAGATGAGGAACAAAATCTTGGTGTTGGAGCCTCAGCTGTAATAGTTTTATGTAAAAGTTAAAAGAGTAAACAAGGAGTTACTATTTACTGTGATAACTATTACTCAAGCTGTAAATTATTTTTATATCTCCGTGATACATTTGGGATTTTTTCTGTGGATACATTTAGAAAAAATCGAATTGAAAACTGTTCGTTTGAATCAGATAAATCACTGATAGATAGAGGTCGAGGGGCATGTGATTTTAGAAATTTAGATAATAAATTAATTTTAGTTAAGTTTCTTGACAATAAATGTATAATTATTGGCAGTACTTTTTTTGGAGTTAGTCCTATGTCTTCTATGAAAAGGAAGAGTAAAAAAGATTTAAAAAAAATTGATTTGCTATGTCCATATTTAGTTAAAAAATATAATCAAAATATAGGAGGTACTGATAAGCATAATTTTTTCATAAGCCTTTATCGATCCCCATGTAAAAGTAAAAGATGGTATATGTCTACTTTTTTTTATCTTATTGAATTGTGTGTTGTTAATGGGTGGATTTTATATATAACTCAATTAGCGCTAAAAAAAAACCGGCTTGTATAAAAAATAAAGATACTAATTTGAAAACGTTTAGAAAAAAAGTTATAAAAGGACTATTTGGTTGTGGAAAAAAAGTAGCTGGTCGAAGTAGAGGCTTGCATTTAAATAATAATAAAAAAAAAACAAAATCAAATATTTGATCCTGAAAATATTGTTAGATTTGATCATATCGATCATCTTCCTGGTATGTCAAAAAATAGAAACAGATGCCGTTTATGCAAAACTAGTAAGGTTCAAATATTTTGTATTAAATGTAAAATATACCTTTGCTTGAAACAAACTAAAAATTGCTTTCTAGAATACCACACTGAAAAAAAGTAACTCTTTGTAATAGTCAAGAAATCGGAATTTGTTATTCCTTGGTAATAGTGTAGAATTGTATAGGTATGCTAATTTTTACGCAAAAAATTTGATTTAGATATGTTACTATAATGTAAGTATTTTAAATTTTACCGTCAAATCATATTTCTCTGTACTTATAACTATCAATATAAATGTAATTATAAATAATGTAACTAAATATAAAGTATTAATAAATAAATAAATATTTATACTATTAAAAGTAAAATATTAAAGTGTCATGTTTTTTGAAAAAAATTTCCACCCATGTAGTTCCTGTGGGGTTTATATGGAGACAGAAAATATATAGGGTTCCTGTTTCTGAAATAAGATTTAAAGTATCCTATAACCTAAGTTAGATCAAACATAACTTATACGAATTATTAAAAAAAGTTTTGCATAATTTTTTCTACACCTGGGGGATAACGGGTTAATAACAAAAGGACTTAGTTATTTGAATTCCTGTCACCAGTAAATAAGTTTAGCTAACAGGCTAAACCCGAATAAGAATATCCTCAGTTATCTGTGTTTATTCACAACCAAACACAAAATCAGCGCAAAGTATATTTTGTCTCCGGAATCAGATTCTACGGGAAATTTCCTATTCGGGGAAAAAAGTTTTTCACTTAAAAAAGTCAGAAATATCCGAAATAACATCAATTTATTTTTAAAAAAATAAATTTTCGATCATTTTCGAAAATTTGAAAAAAGCTAATGTATTAAATTAATTTATGTCACCCTGGTACGTTATAATAAAAAAAGTTAAGACTATTTAAAAATTTCCACGTACAACAGGGAAAGAGGCAGGAGTTATTTTAAAAACAATTAATTTGTTCAGTATTCGTCGCTATATAATCCATAATTAATTAATAAATATTTGAAAAATGTGAACGAAAAATAAAAATAATAAAAGTTTTAATTTAAATGTTCAAATTTGCAGAACCGAAATTGAACAATTTTTTTCTCGAAAAATGACAATTGAAATTGAAAAAAATAATAGCCTGAAAGTGTTTAGATAGTGTAAGTTTTTCTTACTTTTTTCATAGAGGCTAAAACACAAAAATTGCTGCTTTAAATCAAGAATCCAAGCGGCCCCCCGCTTGGATTATCCAAGAGGCCCCACGCTTGCATTATCCAAGAGGTTATCCCACTTGGATTATTTAAGAGGCTCTCCGCTTGCATTATCCAAGAGGTTATCCCGCTTGAATTATCCAAGAGGCTCCTTGCCTGAAATCTCAAAGAGGTGACCCGCTTGCATTATCCAAGAGGTTATCCCACTTGGATTATCCAAGAGGCCCCACGCTTGCATTATACATGAGGCCCCTCGCTTGCATTATCCAAGAGGTTATCCTGCTTGGATTATCCAAGAGGCCTCACGCCTGCATTATCCAAGAGGCACCCCGCTTGGGTTATCCAAGAGGTTATCCCGCTTGGATTATCCAAGAGGTCCCCCACTTGAATTATTCAAGAGATTCCCCACTTGCGTTATCCAAGAGGCCCCACGTATGCCTTATCCAAGATGCCCCGCGCTTGCATTATGCAAGAAGTAATCCCGCTTCGATTATCCAAGAGGCTTCCTAAAACTAGTATTCCCATAGAAATAAATTAGCTACTACATGCGTCCAATGAGAAAAAAATTGGTGTATTTTGTATTATTTTGTGACAAACATTTTGGGAACAAATTACTAAAAAATTTTCAGTATAGCCAACTCTTTTCTCATAGTAACCTAACACGACTAGTGATTATTCTGCTCTGAATGAAAATTTAATGTAAAGTATAAGAATAAGAGTTGGCTAAACAGATATTTTTACAATATTTACACTTGTAAGGCTTTTCCCTGTGTGGGTTCCACAAAAATAATATGTGACCAGGCCTGGCCATGAATCGATACTTGTGCACTAAAATATTATTAAAATAAAATTTTAAAATATGACCTCAAATACAATTTGAAAAATAACAACAAGTTTAAAAAATTATATAATTATTTTAATTTATTATTTTAAACCGAGGTTATATTCTACCTGAAAAAATAAACACGTGCCTTACCTTACCTTTCATTTTGGTTATTTTTTCTCATCTTGGATCACGTAGTCTCAAAAAATTACCGTGTTCTCACTCTATGTTCACACTTTCTTTTTACACTTTTAAAATTTTAATTAAATTTAGATTTTTAAATTAAGATATTTCAATAAATACTTCGTTTTTGATGATAAAAATTGGGGGAATATAATTCTAATAGGTTTATTCACGATTTCAATAAAAAAAATTGGACTTTCAAATAATTTTCAGGAAAATCGAATTTTTATTTAAAAATCCAGAAAATTTATCCAATTTTAGATATCACCAATCGAAAGGGCACGCAAAAATATGGCGATCCACCAATTTAATTTTTTTTTTTTAATTTCCATCTCCTTAAAAGGTTGAGGCACGTTGTATAGTCATTTAATTACAAAAATATTAATTGTATTTAATAGTATTGAATTGTAACTGTAATTAATTGTATTGTAGCTTAATTGTACTTAATGGGTTACTTCGACCAGGGCTGAATTTATTTTTTTGCTTGAGTCTCTTTAAAAAAGGTTAATGAGATAAAATATCAAACTTTGAGGAAAAAAAAATAAAACTTAGAAAAACGAATTCATTAAAATGTATACTATTATTTAAAAATAAAATACCATAATAATATGAATATAGTTTAATATGAATTTACCAGCTTACATATTGATTACTACTAATATCGATGTAATAGATTAATGTACATGGTTGTTCGCTTATTTAGAAAAATTTACACCAATATTATTATAACATAAAAAATAGAATGATTTTTTAAAAAAAGCATTTAAATATATTAAATATATTATTTGCAGTTTAGATACTCACTGTGTAATCTTTATATATGTATCTTTATTAAATCTTAATATACATCTTTAGTGTAGGAGTACGACTTATATACTAAATGATATAATATAATATTGTGTAATATATGATACAGTGTTAAGTATAAAGTATGTTGCTATGTCGATATTACAGGTTGCCACATCTCCCTTCTTTAAGTTATAAGTATGATATTAATTTTTTATATACATCTTCTTGGTTTGATTATTTTGGTTCTATCCCTTAATCCTCTTTTTTGGTTGTCCTTCTTCTCTTTCTCTTTGTTTTGGCTTAATTTTTGGTTTTCTTCCTGTTGGTTGTTATCAGTAGCTGTTGTTTCTTCTGAATGATTTGAGCTATTTGGTGTTGTTTTATCTTCTGGGAGACTTTGTCTCTCTTTAATGTGTTTCTTCTTATTACTTGCCCTCCTTCTGGTTGGACCATATAGGATCTTGGTATTTCGTGACTAGCTATGATTATTCCTGGCTGCCATTTCCCATCTCTATATATATATATTCACCTGTTTTGCTTTTTCCATAAATGCTTTTAAGTTTCTGTCATGTTCTGCTTCAGTTCTGCCCGTTATTACGTAATCATCAATATAAATATTAAAACCATTTAGACTTTGAATATTCTCTCATTTTCTTCTTGAAATATTGCTCATGCTGTATTGATTCCATATGGCAATCTTCTGTATTTGTAGCATCCAAATGGAGATGAGAATGTGCAAGCTTCACTCGATTCATCATCTAGCTCTATATACCAGAATCCTTGTTTCAAATTCAACACAGTAAAGTATTCTCCATTTTCCAATTTGGCGGCTATTTTATCTATAGATGGTATTTCATAAAAACTTCTGCTGATATTTTAATTTAACTCCTGTTGGTCTATGCAAAGTCTTAATGATCCATCATCTTTTTCTCTTATTACTAGATTGCATGTACAGCTACCCTTCTTGGAGGATATGCTGTTAGTTTCGATTCTCTGTTAATAGTTAGTTTCATTTTCTCTGGGAATCTTCCTGTTCCTGTAAAACATTCTTAGTATTTTTTGATAAATATTTCTTTTTCTTCATTTACCTTTTGAGTCTGTTTGATATTGTTGATCCATTTGACGATTCCCATTTTTTCACAAGACTCTAATCCCATGATTGGGATTTTGTCCACTTCATTCAGTTATTACGAATTTGTGGTTGCTCCTCTAATTTTTGAAGTTACATGGCATCTTAAATTCACCTGAGATTTTTATTTCAAATCCTGCGTATGCTGTTATTATCTTTTATGATTCTCTTATTTTACTATTATATTTGATTTTGACGTATATTTTCTTTGGTATTACATTGACATCGGCACCAGTGTCAATTTTAAATTTAATTTTCTTGTCTCCAAATATTATTCTTTCTATGCAAGTATTCTTTTTCTTTAGATTATTTTCTTTATTAATTGAATTTACCATCAGTGTGTTGATAAAGAAGTTTTCTTGCGGATTCTATGTTATCGACTCCTCTACTGTCAGTATTACTGGCAACTGCATAGTGACCTACCTTATTGAATCTGTAGCATTTCTTATCATATGCTGGGCACTGCCTCGGTAGGTGTCTCCCACTAAACCTTTCACAGTTGATTTCTTTGTATCCGTATCTGCCCTCTGTTGGTTTTGGTGTTCTTCTTGTTTCGCTTCTTTTCCTCTCCCTCACGGGATTCTGCGCGCGCTTACTTCTATTTTCGTATTTTTTTGTTTTCCCTCTTCTTGTGTGTATTGCATCAAGCGATGAAGCTGTTTTGGTCTGCCTGCTCTTGTATTTTTCTTGTCTGTTCTTTGCTTGCTTCATTCGTTTTTATATAATTTAATCTTAATATACATCTTAATATACATCTTTAGTGTAGGAGTACGACTTATATACTAAATGATATAATATAATATTGTGTAAAATATGATACAGTGTTAAGTATAAAGTATGTTGCTATTTCGATATTACAGATTGCCATACTCACATTTTATTTAAAAAAAATAAAAGCAATTTTTTTATATAATTATAATAGGTATTTTGAATAATGTGATATTAAAAAGTGAATTATTTCTTTTAAAAATAATTGAAAATGATGTTATGAATAAAACTATTAAAATTATAAATTATTTATTTTAATTTATTCTATAGAGAGTCTTTTCCGATAGTCATATTTTAATGTGAATAAAAAATATAATACGTTAATAAAATCAAAAATAAAATTAAGAAAAGAAGTTACTTTTGTTTGCATCAACATTATATGAATTTAAAAAGTTATTGAGAAATTCCTCCAAAAGATTGCGCTTATATATTCAACTTCTTGAAAAAAAAAATTTAAAGGTACATCTTGCTAATACGTTTTTTTGTGTTTCTTAGATTATATATAGTCACGAAAAAGCCATGAAAAGAAAATATTTTGCGTGTACTCATAATAACGTTTATTTGATACTTAAAAAACCAAGTTTTGAATGTTTTTTTTAATCAATTAAAATCATTCTAAACGATATATTTATGTTTTTTAACGTGTATTCTATTCATAATTTACGAAAAAAATCATTTTTATAAAAAAATAACACAAATTTTTAATTATTTATTAGCGTCTTACAGCAGCTCAAAAGTTAAAAAAATGTTTTTAAAAATAAAGATTGATTATTTAGCTTTTAAAACTTCTTTAATAAAATAATTATTAAAAGAAGAATGATGAAAACTTTAATTAAATATAATTCATTAGTTACGAGCTTTAGAATTTACCTCAAACATCTGAAAAAAACTCCAAAGCTAAATTAACCAATTTCGGATCATTTTTAAAATAACAAGAATAGTCTCGTTTTTAATGATTTTTTTTATTACTAAATTTTTTACAGATTTTATTATTATTTACTTTAATTTTACATATTTTGAAGTATTATCTTTCTGTTGAAAATAAATTTTCTTTTAATTTTCAACGTCTTAGAGCAGTTCAAATGTTAAATATTGGGTTTTTTTAAAATTCGTTGACTTGGGATTTTTCTAGCAGATTCAAATGATGTTATAAACTGGACTAAAACAAGTATTCCCTAGTAAATTTTTCCGTACAACTTGAGCTCACTATTTATTTTAACATTTTACTACAGGAGGAATTTATTTTTTAAAGTTTCTCAGAGTACCAATTATGAGGGGACTAATTTTTAAAAGTTTCGCAGTCTTCAAAAAAAATTTTCTGAATAATATTTTTCTTATACCATAAAATCTTATGTTTCTACTCTTACTGGTTTTGTCCAATCTTATATATTTTGCATTAAAAACGAGATTGATTTTGTTAACGTTAAAAATCATAAATATATCGTTTAGAATGATTTTAATTGATTAAAAAAAACTTTCAAAAGTTGGTTTTTTTTTAAATATCGAAAAAACATGATTTTGAGCCTTCCAACTCACAAAAAAGAAGACTATTGTACACGCAACATTTTTTCTATTCATCGCTTCTTCGTGAATATGGGTTATTCATTGGGAAGGAACACTTTTTTTATTTTTGGTTTAAATTGGTTAAAAATGAAAGAAAGTTGTAAAACCAATTGAGATGGATAAATTGGTGGAAAATGAACAAATCAGGTGGAAATTTATGGATAAAAAATAATTTTGGAATAAAGAAAAATGGAGTTGAAAGTAAAAAAAAAATAGAAAATGTGATAAAATTGTTCGTAAATAATTTTAACAAAAAGATAATAAAATTTTACTTGAAAAAAGTGGTTGTTGAAAGAAAAAAATTTATTGGTTGTTGAGAAATCTTAATTTCTGCTATGCATTTAAAAAAAAATTCAATTTACTTATGCAGCGTTGTTAAATTATTCTTTTAATATTTTCTATAGTTTCTGCTGTTTGCGGCGCGCAAAACTATTTATATATTGAATGAATAATATAATTTAATTAAACACCCGATGTAAATTTTTAAATGTGTTTCATATTATTATCGAAAAAGTAAAGTTCTTTGCAAGAGCGACAAAGAAAGAAAAACTATGAAATATTTAAAGTGAAAGTGAAACAAGGACAGAATATTTATGAGTATTTTTTCTCCAATTATTTGTTTATACTATGATTGAGACTTTACTTTTGCTACTGCTTATCATCAGACATCACCAACAAATATAATCTTCAAATAGTAGCAGTTCGTATTTCTAAAAAATAAGCTATTAAAAATCAAAAACCTAACATGCAAAACTCAATCGTTACAAAGATAGTTATCCATTTAAACTATAAAACTGGAGGCCTACCATGGATTGTTTCGATATATCCTTTTTTAAATAGACTTATGAATGTTTGTAATGACGCATTCCACGATACAAAAGCTGGAGACAAGAGTATTGGTAATAACTTATTTTAAAGTTTTAATCTTAAAAATTTACAGTTAACACGCTAAATAAATTATTTAATACACCGTAATTTTAAATTTATAGTTAAAAAATGTTTACCAATTACCAGAATCAGCCACATCTGTAAACAATGTTAATCCTTCAACAGAATCAGTTACTGATACTAGTACCCAAACTTTGTCTGCTTCTTCAATTGAATGGATAATGACTATAATTAAAATATTAAAGTTTAAATTTATAGTTTCTTTATTTATAAGTATAAAATAAAAAATATAAAAATAATAATGCAGTATAAGTTATAAACTTTTTATGTTATAATTTAAAAAAATTTATTTTTATTTAAAAATATGTAAATTAAAAAAAAATAATTAAAAACTTTAAGGGTAGTTTTTAAGGATTCTGGGGTGGAATAGGGATAATTTTAATATAAAAAATTAAATAAAAGAAAATTAGAAAATTATTGACTTAGTCTTAATAGAATAAGTCGTTATTTTTTTATTATTCAGTTGGCTTATTAAATTTTAAGTATGCTTCAACAGCAGCATAATATCTAATAATTTTCAGCTAGCAATAACAGAATAAAAATCTAATGAGGGAAATTCATCAGGAATTTTAATCTGTTTATCAAGGAACTGAATAAAGCCAAAGTACTGTCATGTTGATTTAATTTTATTCTTTTTGGGAAAGTTGATAGCAGTACTTTCAAATATCATGGTCTCTTCGAAAATTGTTGACTTACTCTTACAGAATAAGTCGTTATTTTTTTATTATGCAGTTGACATATTAAATTTTAAGTGTGCTTCATCAACAGCATAATATCTAATAATTTTCGGCTATTCATAACAGAATAAAAATCTATTGAGGGAAATTCATCAGAAATTTTAATAAGTTTATCAAGAAGCTGAATAAAGTCAAAGTACTGTCATGTTGATTCAATTTTATTCGATTTAGGAAAGTTCATAGCAGTACTTTCAAATATCATGGTCTCTTCGAAAATTGTTGACTTACTCTTACAGAATAAGTCGTTATTTTTTTATTGTTTACAGTTGGCATATTAAATTTTAAGTATGCTTCATCAGCAGCATAATAAGTAGTTATGATAATACTATAAACCAATTTTTTTTTTTTTTTTTTTTTTTTTTTTTAATATATATATATATAGCACTTTGAAGCGATTCTTATGTGCATATATATGACTCATAGCTTGAGGTAAGAGATGTGGTTCATAGTTTCTGTATTGCTATTTTGCTGACGTTCGTTTTTTTTGTTTTTTTAATTTTTTATTTGATTCTGACCTTGTCGTAAGTGATTGCACCCTGACATTGATGTAAGTGTGAGAGAGACGATTTCTCGCCTTTGTTATGTGATTTTAATATTATTCTCTTTTTCTATAAATTGCATCGTCGTTACGTTTATGAAAGGTTTTTGAAATTTTGGAATAAATAATTGCAGATTCCGTTTTGCAAATTTTTTTAAATTTGCTAATTTTTTGACATTAATTTAAATGAATTTTGTTGAATTTCAGGTTTTTATTTGATATTTAGTTGGTGACATGTATAAATATTTTATGATTTTTTTTGCTTAGTTGAAATTTTTTTTGTAGATATGATTATTTTTTTATTAACCTGCCGAAGATATTAAATTTTAATTGGTCAATCGTAAATTGCTGGAAATTTATTTGACATAAATTCTTTAAACCTGTTGGAAATCGTTCTAATTTTAGGTAGCTAAATGACCAAATTAATTTAAATAATCTGAAATTAGGGAAAAGTCAGCAGGTTGAACTTTAGAGTTACACTATAGCTTACCGAAGACATTAAATTTTTATGGATCGATCGGAAATTGCTGGAAAAATACATGAGCTGGATCCTTTAGACATATCGAAAATTGTTGTCGTTTCATGTAGTTAGGTGATCCAATTATTTTTAATAAACCAAAATTTTAGGAAAAATTAACAGGTAAAATTTTTGGGGTTTTAAAAATTTTTTTAAATTGAAAAATTTTGTTTTGAAAATTTGGTACTTTTTTGTCGGTTGTGTTCGTTTGCCATTTCTTTTTGATAGATTTTTTATATTTATTATTAACTGTTATCATTACTGTCGATACTTGACTTTTAATAACGTTTTCTGATCTTTGCGCACGCTTTTGTCAGCGTTTCTGCTTTACTCTCCCCGTACACTAGCACCACCGCTGCCACCCTTTCCTTGCAAAGTCTCGGTTGCTTTTTTTTGGTTTTTAGCATAAAACTTTCAACCTCCGGTTTTTTTTTTGTTTTTTTTTTCGTACCGAAGATGTTAAATTTTAATTGGTCAATCGTGAATTCCTGGAAATTTATTTGACATAAATTCTTTAAACCTGTTGGAAATCGTTGTAATTTTAGGTAGCTAAATGAGCAAATTATTTTCACTAAACAAAAATTTAGCGAGAAGTCGACTTGTTGATTTTTTGGGGTATGCTATTTCCTACTGAAGACATAAAAATTTTAATGGATCGATCGGAAATTACTGGAAATTTATATAAGCTGGGTCCTTTAGACATATTGGAAATTGTTGTTATCTCATGTAGTTAGGTGATCAAATTATTTTAAATAAACCAAAATTTTAGAAAAAATTAACAGGTAAAATTTTTGGGGTTTTAAAAATTTTTTTAAATTGAAAAATATTGTTTTGAAAATTTGGTACTTTTTTGTCGGTAGAGATCGTTTGCCATTTTTTTTTTTTCATAGATTTTTTATATTTATTATTAACTGTTATCATTACTGTCGATACTTGACCATGTGCATATATATGACTCATAGCTTGAGGTAAGAGATGTGGTTCATAGTTTCTGTATTGCTATTTTGCTGACGTTTGTTTTTTTTTGTTTTTTTATTTTTTGCTAATTTTTTTGGTAGAAAATGGAATTTGTTATTTTGGTGTTTATAAACTAATTTATAAAAAATCTGATTATAATAAAATTTTAATTGCAACAATGAATCAAGAATAAATGATAAATACAGATTCCGTTTTGCTAATTTTTTGACATTAATTTAAAAAATTTGTTGGAAAATAGTTATTTGATATTTAATTGGTGAATATTTTTATTATTGTGACTAATGTGGCATTTTTTTTTCTTTAGTAGGATCGCATATGGTGACGTGGTTTTTTTAAAAAAAATAAGCATTTTTAATATTTTTATTATATGTATTTATTTGTTTGTTTTTTATATATAAACATTTGATATAAAATTTTATTACTAATTAATGTATGATTAAATTTATAGTTAATGATTGATAAGTTATATATTATGTGAAACAATATTATTTTTTAAGATATTATAAATCTAATTCATTACTTACACAACTTAAAAGGTAGTCTAAATTTAATGCAAATAACTCTTTTAAGAATAGGTGTGAATCAAATAGACTTGTAGCTTCTTTTTCGGGCATCTCTTGCTGTAGCTGTTTTCTTAATTCTTCGGTGACTTTTTCATCAAATTGTTTGCCTATCAATTTTACGTCTTTGACATTTACTTGGGAAATTAAATTTTTTTTGTTTTTGTTCAAGCGTTGAGTAATGTAATTTATAAATTTATCTTTCAACGCATTTAAGTAACTTCTTTTAGCGTATAAATTTTCAAACTTCATATCAATCGAACTTGATAAATTTTTAGTGAGTCAAAGCTAATTTTTTTTAACACCAGACTTACTTTAAACTTTTTATTTTCGGATTTAATTTCTTCTCCTGATATTTCTATTGCTTGTTCATAATAGCTGCGGGTTAATTTGATTGTGAAATATTTGTCTTGGAAAGTTTGCTCACTGCTTGATTCTTTTCCATGGAAGTAATTATCTATTTTTGTAAAGTACGTTTGTAGATATTTCCATCCTTCGTAGTCGAGAGCTAAGTACGCGGAGTTGACGTTGTTTCCGCATAATTGAAAAACGAATTTAAGCTCAGCTGTTGAAACATTCAAATCGAATCCAGTGAAAACTTTTTTACTAAAGGATCTATTTAGGCAATAAAAACTTGACAGCAGTAGGTGATGGAGCCCATTGACGTTGTTGAAACTCTGCGCATCTGTATCTGCCATTTTATAATAATAAAGTTTTGCAATTGCAATTTTGCAATCTTAATTGGTCGTTTAATCCGGTACCAAAGACTGCCTCTGACTGACTGATGCTCTTGTCTATGCGTTTTTTTTTTTTTTTATTATTCGACTTACGTTTGAATCTTTCGACGTAACTCTTTGCTATTTTGTCATTGCGTCTTAAGTCGGTCGTGAATATATTTATGAAATCTTTCATTTTATTGCCTCGTGACATGTAATTTAAGAACATTATGCAAAATTGTTCACAGACGTTGGACGTATCGCTTTGTAATGGCCTCGTATTCCATGTAAACTGTTTGCAGTTTTTTCCTATGCGTCTGACGTGATTGATAACGTAAGGAGGCAATCCGTAACTGTCGAAAAACAAACCTTGTCCATTGCGATTTACATATACCGCTACCCAATGCTGGCGAGGTAGTGAATTGCCTTGGGTGTTGAATACAAAAGCTACAGGCTTAGTCCAGGGTCGAGGTATCTTGTCGGCTGGAAATACCCCAACCGTGTGGGAGGGTATCTTAGGTAAAAACCCCAAAATTTCTAAGCTGTTCATTTTTATGCGTCTACTGTGTCTTCCCCTTGAGATAGATTTTTCAAATTTTAATTTAACCAAGCCTTTAGTTGTTGAGCATTGTTAAGTGCACAGCTGTATTTCACAAGATCGAATTTTATTGCATGCTGTATGCAAAACAAATTTTTACGAGGTAAATTTTGGAATGATGGACAATCGATTTCCAACTCTAAATTTATAACTTTGTTTGTTATGATTTTGTGTAGAAATATTACCTTGTCACGACCACGTACGTAAACCTTTCCTGCTTTTTTTGATATTAGCTGTAAATTTCTCGTCAAAATTTTACCGGTTATGTCTCCCTCATGCCAATTAAATCCGTGATGAAAGTGGGTTAACCAATTGTTTTGTCTTTGGGAGTCGTATGATATTTTTGTAGAGTTGTATGGAGGTTTTGTTATCCAGTGTGACTGAGATTCGCTGTTTAGTGCTATTATTGCGACTTCTTTCGGTAAAGTCTTGTCTTCGATACCCTTAAAAACTGTATATCCACAACGACATCCATACTCGGTATGAAAAATACAGTAAGCTGATCTGACTGTTTGTTTGGAAAGTTGATTAACCACTAAAGTCGATAAAGCACTGTCGAGCAGCATCTATTTCGCATATCGAGTTATACTCGGAATAAATGACGCAGTTGACAATTTTTTCAGAGCTTCTGCGAAGCGAATTTCTATGCGCACGCTACCGTGCTTTATGAGATTCCAGTGGCCTTCGCTGGCTCATAGGTCGGGTGTCAAGTCAAATACGTAGAGGCAAAATCCTGCTGGATAGGAAAACCTGTCGATTCTGTTACCTTGATTAAGGAAATGAATACCAGTTCCGCTGAATAATGTATGGTAAGTCTCGACGTAAGCCGCATTGTTGCCGGTGTAAACGGGTTGTAGTGGTGAGGAAAACGGTACTTGGACACCATCTACGTACATCGACAGATAGTTCAGATTAAAATGCTGGAAATTGAATGGGTTGAGTTTTCGGTCCCCGTTGAAAGCTTTATTCGATACAAATCCTAAGATAATGCGTTTCGGTATCTGACCTATAATAACCGAATCTATCGTGTGATTCAATATCCCCTGCGAAATAACGACTGATTTAACGTCGACTCTGGTTGAGTCGTACTTTGCCGTGGTTTTTGACAATGTATTTGCATGTGCGATGAGAACACCCGGTGAAATTTTTACTTTTCGTATGTGTAATTTAGCTTCGTCAAAATGTACGTAATGCGTACCCGTCTCGTCCATTAGTGCAAAAGCTGGTCGAGCTTTTATTAGTCTTACTTTCAAATCAACACCGTTCAGCAGGAACTTGTTTTGGTTGAAGACGTCACTGTGTAAGTGACCAATCATATCTATGCTTTTGTTAGCATTTAACATCATGCGACGTCCTTCTAGACCAATATTACCGTCTTTTAAGTCATCCATCTTTCCCGCCGTGTCGTCGTACCAGCCGACACATTATAGATGCGAATTTTTCGAATCATATCCATAGTTGAGCAAATTTTTAATGTATGCTCGGTAACCATAACCGTTACCCGGCGGAGTTACGATTTTTTGGTTAAAAGAGACTTCCACTTGACTGAAAAGCGAATGCATAAAATTATTTACCGGTCCAATGTTTTTTATTTTCAGCAAAGTTGCAGCGTCAGCTTCGGCTAGGTCCTCGTCCGTTTTGATTGTAACTTTTAGGCTTAGCATGGTATGAGCCAGGTCTAGGTATTCTTCGGCATTTCCCGGAATATTGAATTCTATCGGGCAATTATCTGTTGAGCTCGCGATCGGTTTGTAGTTAACCCAATGACTCGATTCGATGGTTACTTGTGTGGAAGGCACGGTAAATAATTCTAACTCGCTTTTTATCGATTCGCATGAATGTGTATGCAGGAAAGCCATTTTGAGTTTCTTATATTTTAAGAAAAAATGTCGGCAAACGTATTCTTACTTGACCGTTTTTTGTCGTTTTTTTGCTTTTTCTGAATCTTTTTTCTTTTTTTCTTTTTTATGCCGTTTTTTTTGACGTTGTTTTCCTTTTATTTGTTATCTCCTTTTTTTCTTTTTTCTTCGTTTTGTTTCTTGCCCAGTTGTACGC
This sequence comes from Anagrus nilaparvatae, assembly GCA_022575985.1. Lineage (NCBI taxonomy): Eukaryota > Metazoa > Arthropoda > Insecta > Hymenoptera > Mymaridae > Anagrus > Anagrus nilaparvatae. Next base: position 3,985,518 of record JAKSXM010000237.1, on the reverse strand, counting down.
AGAGTGCCGAGTGTATTTAGCAAGTGACTGCTTAGAGCCGGATGTTTTAATTTATAACCAGATCTTTCCATTAGATACTTATCTAGCTGATCCTCTGTTTTTCTCTTTAAATTACCGAAAGACTCGCGTGCATGGATGCGCAGAGACTCTTTGGCTGGTTTTTTGTTCAACGTGACATCTGACAGTACATTTATACCGGTCCGCCAAGCTTCTTTACCGACTACCTTAGCCCCTCTTGTAAATAAAGGTAGGATGCTGCGAAACAGTCCGCCAAGAAATGAGCCAATGCCGCTTCCCCGTTGATGTGGTGTTCCAATGTAAACGCGATTTATACCTGTACTAAATGCACATCCACCGCTCCCAATTTGACTGTTGTAGTAATCAATGTAGTGGGCCATTTTGTTTTTTTTTTTTTTTTTTGACTAATCCGTGCGCTTGAAATGCAACGTCACCGTCAACGTACCGGCATCAAATGGCACTGCTGAACCGTATTGGTCGCGCAAGTCAATTTCAATGGATCTAAAAGACTTGTGTAATAAGGCTACGTAAAAAGGGGGTGAGAAACTTTTAACCCTAAGTGATCCATAAACAAACTTTTCGGTATCGAGAGAGATGCTTCTTAATAGCGGGGTATGCACATCACCCGTGATCCTTGGTTCAAGAATATCCGAATATATCATTATCATGTTGGGTATGTTTGCCGTGAGATTCGGTTGTCTTTTAGCGGTTACTTGCTCTTTTTCTGGGGCTCGTAGCTTGTAAGTTGAATCCGTGAAACCTAATATGCTTCTGATGACTTCGGAGACTTTCAGTGTGTGTAGTGAGTTGCTCCTGCAGTTTTTATCGCAAGTCAGTTTGAGGGAAACGAAGGCTCCTCGTTTGCGTTCGTATGCGAAATGCTTTTTTACTGATTCCTGTGCATTTAATTCCACCAGAAACGATTCTATATCGTCGTAAATGCCTGGACTTATGTGGGATTCAATTTTTGACTCTGCTGTAGAGACTCCAGTTTTTGGTGTCTCTTTTTCTTTTCCAGTAAAATGCAACAACCGAGTAGTAAGTTTTCTATCGATCGGATTGTCCTTGACGTGATGCATAGTCATTGGTATTTGAATTTCGGCCAAAGCCACACTCCACTCTCCATCTAAATCAATCTATTGCGGCAGGTACGTGCTAAAATGCGTCGTCATATTGTCAGGATATACATTCATGCTGCTGTTGCTGGGCAACACAATGTAGAATTGATTTTTCTTCATTTTTTTTTTTTAAAATATTTTTAGCATTTACTTAAATGTGAACCAACTCAGAAGCGAGAATCCAGGAATTGAACTTTGCCGGATATCCACGCCAGCTGACAAAATGTTTCTTTGTCTGTCCGAGACCTTTAGTTTGCAGAATTTGATCAATTTCGAAAACAGCATCGGTGAGGTTTTTTTTACCGGACACAGCTCTTCCTCGTAGTATATACCGTCTATGGCTTCGCCATCCAGATCCTCCACCGTCTTCTTCACCGTTGAGTATTTTAAATGCTGCTGATTCAGGTTCTACATTAACCTCTTCAGATAGTAGATTAATATCAAACGCTTCTATCATAGGTGATTCCATGTTCTTAGCGATGAATTTGCTCCGGGACTGAACGCGGGTATAGAATCGTTTTTTCGTAGCCTCTTATGTTTATTTTTTTTTCTGTTTAATTTCAGTGTGACGTCCGAGTAATTTTATTCTTCTTTTTCTTCTTCTTCTTCTTCTTCTTCAGCTAGTGCGTCTTTATACGTGAATTCGTTTATCGACGCAAACGATTTGCTTCTATTATTATTATTATTACTTAGGTTTCTTTCTGGTGGTGCTGATGGTGGTGTTGATTACACGAGAATGGAATGCAGAGAGTTGTGAGGCGCAACAACTACGCCGTCTTTCCAAAAGTCTTTGTTTCCGACAAAATTCTCAGGCAAACCAGCGGCTCGGAGAGCAGAATAAAACTGACTTCTTTCCTTTGCTCTGATTCTTTTTCTCGATCGCATAGCGTCGTTCACTAAGTCAACAATGCTCGAGTCAGGTAGGAGAAGTTCACGCACGCGTACTCTTCCGGCATCGTCCCAAGATACGCTATTTACTTTTCGCGCAAACATCAAAAAATTTCTGGCTTTTTCGCGATATTTTGCCGGTACGGTGTTAATAATTTCGTCGTCGAAATTGCGCGATGCCTCTTGCTCGTCGACTTCATGTTGCAATTTTTCTGTTTCCAAGTTTTGATTAGCGCGTGAACTCGCTTTTGCAGTTAAAAAGCGTTGCAGAGCCTGTTGATAAGCGTTGCTCTTTGCGTTCAGGTCTGGAAATTCATCGGATTGTAAAATATCCCGCATTATAGCATCGAGTCTGCTAATAGGTGTGCCCGGAGTTTGTACAGTTTTTTCCATATCCATGGACAATAAATGTTGCTGCTGCTGCTGCTGCTAATTAACAGTCGCTTCGTTTTCGGCAGGTACGAGAAACATTTTTCTGGCGTAGTCCATTTTTTTTTTTTTTTTTTTTTTTATAATTTCTTTATTTCAAAAAAAACTTATCAACAACGGCGGTAATTATAGGTGCTAAAGGAGCCGGCAGAAACCCGCCAATACCGCCACCGTGCTGTAGAAGTAACTTTTTTTTGCCTGTGAATTTATCGTTTTTTCGTTTGACGTTCAATAATCTCAGCAACTTTGCGTGTTTTTTTAATCGATTTTTTTCACCCAGTTTAAGCGGTACATTTCCTCTCAATATATTAAGCGCACATTCGCATAAACACTTTATCGGCGCTGCCGAGTAAAACTGCTCTCTGTTTACCCTCTAGTTGACTTAACGCTCTCAATATGTTTGCGTGTTTTTTCGAAATCGGGCACTTTTTTCTCCCACCCCCGCCGCGTCGTCCTTTTGTCGCCATTACAAATAAATCACTGATGGTTGAGCGCTTGAGTTTTTCATTGACGTCTTTTTTCTTTTACCCCTATTATTATTATTATTTATGGGTACGTAAACTGTTTGATGCAATGCCTCGTGTGCGAAAATGTCTGTACGATAACGTAAATTCTCCGGTGTGTATTGCTTGAGATCTACCAGAAGATAACCGTGTGGTTTAGCCGTGGCGTCGCGGTAAGCTTGCTGGACAAAAAGCGGTTGTTCGGGTGAGAGCTGATTAGCTAAATGTCTTATTTGGGATTTGTCTCTGGGGTTTTTGAGCAGTACCAGATAATTCGAATTTAAAGATATGTCACGGTGATTTTTTCCCTTGTGAAATAAATTCTGCGTTGTAAAAAATACACTTGAATTACCGTGATGACTGCCTTTTGTGAATAAATTTAAAACAACATCGCAATCCGAAGATTCTATTAGGAGATCATCGAGAATCAAAAGTTTTGTCTTTTGTAAATCACTCGTATAGTCCGTGGAATCGGGAAAACCTTCGTGAAATTCGATGTTTTCATCCAATCCTCTGTAGGTTTCCTGCCACATTGAGTAATAAAGTAAAATGCGATCAAAGCGACAGTCGTTCATACGATCTACATGTTCGAGAAAATTTTTTATAAAAACTTTCTTACCGGCTCCTTTTTTTTTTTTTTTTTTTTTTTTTTTGGTACACAAATCATCATCATCATCATCATCATCATGAACACCAACAACAACATCAAAGAGTAAAATGAAAGTAAAAAAAAGTTATTATGTTATTTAATTTTTTTTTGTCTAAACAAAAGCAAAAATTTTTACGGTAAATTGACAAATTACCTGTTGGACCGCTGATCATACATGTCCATGGATGCCTCCATGCTCGATATGGATCCATTTTTTTTTTTTTTTTTTTTTTATTTAAATCTAATTGTTTAACTTACGTAGTTTCGCTGCGTGAGCAAATACAAGCTCGCGCAGCCGACAAAAGCTGCTTGCGCAGCAACCCCTCTCCCGAAGGGCGCGGCTCGTGCGCGAGCACGATAAACTCGCAAACAATTAGACTAATCTTGCGTTTTTTCTTTTTTTTTATTTATTGATACAAACAATGCGTGAAATCGATGTACCATTCGTACGTACGTACGACTGTACGAGGAATTTTTTGCAAGGAAAACATTAAATAGGAATCAGATAATAATAAAAATAAAAAGTACACGAATAATTATTATTTTATTCTTTTTTTTTATCAACAATTTTTTCTTATTTATTTTTTTTTTTTAACTTATTGAAATGCAATAATACAGTATCATACATGTTTTTTTTTTCTTTTTACTTTCTATCTACATTTAAAAAAAAACATATGGAAAACTTTTACTTAAACCTACGAATCCAGGTTTGCTAAAAACTGATCTACAAATTTTCGTTTCAGTCCGGGTAATGACATCGTGAAATTGCGTGCGTCTAATAGCAATATTGTCACGTACAGTTATTGGATCATTTTTTTCGCACAGTACCAGTGATTTAACCGTGTCAAAATTGATTATCTGACTGTTTTTGAAATTTAACCTAAAAAATAGAAAAAATGCAAAAATTTCTTACAACAAGAAAAGAGCATGAAGGTCACTTAAAGATAAGACAATACCAAAAATATGTGTCATAATAAAACAACTTTATGCATACTGTTTATTATTTTTTTTTTTTTTTTTTTTTTTAAAGCTCAACTCGACAAAAACAGAAAAATATATTTTAAAAAAAAATTTACATTTTTTCATCTTACAAAAAGAATTTCAAATGAAAAAAAAAACAGATTGTTTTTTCAAAATATAATAAATTTTATTGAAAACTTAAATACAAAAAAATAGTCATTTTTTTTTCATTTTTTCAGTTTTTTCCAGTAAAGGTTTTTTTTCATCTTGAAATGAATCTGTTTTTCCTTTAAAACTGGAGAATTTGTTAAGGACGTCCTTCGAGAAGCTCCATTTATCGTTGCTAACTCTCCTCCAATAAGGTCCGTAATTTCTTTCCCCGGCTTCCCCTGCGTCTTCAAAACGACTATAGTTTACACTACAATTCATTGGCTTATTACCCATTTTTTTTTCTTTTTTTTTAAATAAAACAACAATTTAACAGATGTCTTTAACTTCAGAGCTTATGCAAGAATGACTAAGCATCGATTCAGAAACCCAATAAAAGCTACCGAATTTTTCAAAAAAAAAGCAAACGACCTCTATCGACGAAAAAAAACAAAAATACGGAAAAAATTTTTAGTTTCAAAAAATTTTTCAAACCCCGAAAATTTTACCTGGTAATTTTACTCTAAATTTCGGTTCAATTAAAATAATTTGATCACCTAAAATGGCAACAATTTCCAACAGGTTTAAAGGATTCATCTCAAATAAATTTCCAGTCATTACCCATCGATCCATTAAAATTTAATGTCTTCGGTAGGCAATACTATACCCCAAAAATTCAACCAGTTGACTTTTCTCTAAATTTAGGATTAGTGTAAATAATTTGGTCATTTAGCTACCTAAAATTACAACGATTTTCAACAGGTCAAAAGAATCAATGTCTAAGAAATTTCCAGTAATTTACGATTGATCGTTTAAAATTTAACATCATCGGTATGTTAATAAAAAAATTACAACTAAGCGAAAGAATCTAAAAATATTTATTTATGTCACCAATTAAAAATTTGCACTATTTGTACGAAAAAAAAAAACAAAAACAAATCAGAAGCTTGAAAGTTTCATGCTAAAAACAAAAAAAAAGCAACCGAGACTTTGCAAGAAAAGGGTGGCGGCGGTGGTGCTAGTCTACGGGGAGAGTAAAGCAGAAACGCTGACAAAAGCGTGCGCAAAGATCAGAAAACGTTATTAAAAGACAAGTATCGACAGTAATGATAACAGTTAACAATAAATATAAAAAATCTATCAAAAAAAAAAAATGGCAAACGTTCACTACCGACAAAAAAAGTTCCAAATTTTCAAAACAAAATTTTTCAATTTTTCAAATTTTTTTAAAACCCCAAAAATTTTCCCTGTTAATTTACCCTACAATTTTGGTTTATTTCAAATAACTTGATCACCTAACTACATGAAATAACAACAATTTCCGATATGTCTAAAGGACCCAGCTCATATAAATTTCCAGCAATTTCCAATCAATCCATTAAAATTTTTATGTCTTCGGTAGGCAATAGCATACCCCAAAAAATCAACCAGTCGACTTCTATCTTAATTTTAGATTAGTGAAAATAATTTGGTCATTTAGCTACCTAAAATTACAACGATTTCCAACAGGTTTAAAGAATTTATGTCAAATAAATTTCCAGTAATTCACGATTGACCAATTAAAATTCAATAACCTCGGTAGGTTAACAAAAAAAAAAAATCATATCTACAAAAAAATGTCAACTAAGCAAAAGAATCTAAAAACATTTATAAATATCACCAATTAAAAATCAAATCAAAACCTGAAATTCAACAAAATTTTTTTAAATTAATGTCAAAAAATTAGCAAATTTAAAAAAAATTGCAAAACGGTATCTGCAAAAATCAAATGCAACGATGATGCAATTTATTAAAAAAGTAAATAATATTAAAATTACTATCACATAAGCAACCTTAAAAATACCGCTAAAAATTTGCAATAATTTAACTTTCGTTAGCGAACTCATTTGCGGACCACCCAATATTTTTTTTATCAGTTCTAAATTAATTTCATAAAAGATTACACACAATTGATGCAGAAAAAATAACTCTTCCAACATATAACAATAAGATTATAATTATGATAAAAATATTAATAATAAAAATAAACAGGTGTCAGAAAAAAAAACAATTAAAAGTCAAGTATCAGCAGCAATGATAACTGTTAACAATAAATATAAACAATCTATAAAAAAATAACGAAAAATCTCAACCAAAAAAAAAGTACCAAATTTTCAAAACAAAATTTTTTAATTTCAAAAAATTTTTTAAACCACAAAAATTTTACCTGTTAATTTTTCCTAAAATTTTGGTTTTTTTTAAAATAATTTGATCACCTAACTACATGAAACAACAACAATTTCCGATATGTCTAAAGGATCCAGCTCATATAAATTTCCTGCAATCTCCGATCGATCCGTTAATATTTAATGTCTTCGGTAGGCTACAGTATAACCCCAAAAATTCAACCTGCTGACGTTTCTCTAAATTTAAGATTAGTTAAATTAATTTGTTCATTTAGCTACCTAAAATTACAACGATTTCCAACAGGTTTAAAGAATTTATGTCAAATAAATTTCCAGCAATTTACGATTGACCAATTAAAATTTAATACCTTCGGTAGGTTAATAAAAAAATATTCAATTAATTAATTTTAGAATTGGTCTTTACGAACAAAGATGTTAATAATACTACTATTGCATGTGATATACATTTAAATACTCAACATAGTAGTGGAAAATTTAATTGAAAAATTTTCCAATTTTTCAATAATTTTTAACAACTGAAAAATTGTGTAATGATGTTATAAACACAAATAAATTGAAAAAAAGTGATATTAATAAATAATAAATATTTCTCAAATCGAAAAAAATGCCAGAGCCGGTGGGACTCGAACCCACGATTCTTTCATATCTAGTGAAATCGCTTTTGCCAACTAAGCTACGGCGTCCGGGCCAATCCACCGACTTTATTTTGACATCTTCTTGAATTTGAGAGGGCAACTCTTCGACCTAGTGCCATTTTTAATAATAATTTTAAGAATTTATCGTTCGTTATATTTTTAAACAATTAATTAATTTTAGAATTGGTCTTTACGAACAAAGATGTTAATAATACTACTATTGCATGTGGTATACATTTACATACTCAACATAGTAGTGGAAAATTTAATTGAAAAATTTTACAATTTTTCAATAATTTTTTACAACTGAAAAATTGTGTAATGATGTTATAAACACAAATAAATTGAAAAAAAGTGATATTAATAAATAATAAATATTTCTCAAATCGAAAAAAATGCCAGAGCCGGTGGGACTCGAACCCACGATTCTTTCATATCTAGTGAAATCGCTTTTGCCAACTAAGCTACGGCGTCCGGGCCAATCAACCGACTTTATTTTGACATCTTCTTGAATTTGCGAGGGCAACTCTTCGACCTAGTGCCATTTTTAATAATAATTTTAAGAATTTATCGTTCGTTATATTTTTAAACAATTAATTAATTTTAGAATTGGTCTTTACGAACAAAGATGTTAATAATACTACTATTGCATGTGGTATACATTTAAATACTCAACATAGTAGTGGAAAATTTAATTGAAAAATTTTCCAATTTTTCAATAATTTTTTACAACTGAAAAATTGTGTAATGATGTTATAAACACAAATAAATTGAAAAAAAGTGATATTAATAAATAATAAATATTTCTCAAATCGAAAAAAATGCCAGAGCCGGTGGGACTCGAACCCACGATTCTTTCATATCTAGTGAAATCGCTTTTGCCAACTAAGCTACGGCGTCCGGGCAAATCCACTGACTTTATTTTGACATCTTCTTGAATTTGAGAGGGCAAATCTTCGAACTAGTGCCATTACACATACTACTATGTTGAGTATTTAAATGTATACCACATGCAATAGTAGTATTATTAACATCTTTGTTCGTAAAGACCAATTCTAAAATTAATTAATTGTTTAAAAATATAACGAACGATAAATTCTTAAAATTATTATTAAAAATGGCACTAGGTCGAAGAGTTGCCCTCTCAAATTCAAAAAGATGTCAAAATAAAGTCGGTGGATTGGCCCGGACGCCGTAGCTTAGTTGGCAAAAGCGATTTCACTAGATATGAAAGAATCGTGGGTTCGAGTCCCACTGGCTCTGGCATTTTTTTCGATTTGAGAAATATTTATTATTTATTAATATCACTTTTTTTCAATTTATTTGTGTTTATAACATCATTACACAATTTTTCAGTTGTAAAAAATTATTGAAATATTGGAAAATTTTTCAATTAAATTTTCCACTACTATGTTGAGTATTTAAATGTATACCACATGCAATAGTAGTATTATTAACATCTTTGTTCGTAAAGACCAATTTTAAAATTAATTAATTGTTTAAAAATATAACGAACGATAAATTCTTAAAATTATTATTAAAAAAATAATCATATCTACAAAAAAAATTTCAACTAAGCAGAAAAATCATAAAAGATTTATACATGTCACCAACTAAAAATCAAATAAAAACCTGAAATTCAACAAAATTTTTTTAAATTAATGTCAAAAAATTAACAAATTTAAAAAAATTTGCAAAACGGAATCTGCCATTATTTATTCCTAAATTTCAAAAACCTTTCACAAACGCAACGACGATGCAATTTATAGAAAAAGAGAATAATATTAAAATCACATAACAAAGACGAGAAATCATCTCTCTCACACTTACATCAATGTCAGGGTTCAATCACTTACGACAAGGTCAGAATCAAATAAAAAATAAAAAAAACAAAAAAAAAACTAACGTCAGCAAAATAGCAATACAGAAACTATGAACCACATCTCTTACCTCAAGCTATGAGTCATATATATGCACATAAGAATCGCTTCAAAGTGCTATATATATATATATATTTAAAAAAAAAAAAAAAAAAAAAAAATTGGTTTATAGTATTATCATAACTACTATAATATCTAATAATTTTCGGCTATTAATAACATATTTCCACTGAAGGAAATTCATCAGAAATTTTAATAATTTTATCAAGAAACTGAATAAAGTCAAAGTACTGTCATGATGATTCAATTTTATTCGTTTTAGAAAAGTTCATAGCAGTACTTTCAAATATCATGGTCGAAAATTCGAAAATTGTTGACTTACTCTTAACAGAATAAGTCGTTATTTTTTTATTATTCAGTTGGCATAATAATAATGCAGTATAAGTTATAAACTTTTTATGTTATAATTTAAAAAAAGTTAATTTTTATTTAATAATATGTAAATTAAAAAAAAATAATTTAAAACTTTAAGGGTAGTTTTTCTGGATTCTGGGGTAGAATAGAGGTAATTTTAACATAAGCTTATTGTTTTACGATCAAATTGAAGTATGTATATAATTTTTCAAAGTCTTGAATATTTTTTTGGCTAAATTTTAATTTTTGGTTTTTTTGACAAAAGGTTGAAAAACATGTTGAAACAATTTTTGCTTATACGTTTCGCAAAATACAGGTCTTCAGGACTAAAACAATTTAACCTGCATTAAAATCGGATGGGAACTCGATCGAAGCTATCTTATTTCCTCTGTTTTTTCTAGATCACTGTGCTGCATGCAGGAGAGGGATCAGAACGTTAACGTGATATAGGGGAGAATTACGAAGAAAGCTAAATTTTGCTTCGGAAAGTTTACTGAAATCTCTTCAGTAGAATATCACGAACATTGTATACATCTATATCTCGCCTGAATTTTCTATTGCTTGCATTATCTTAGCGGGACTCCTGCTTGCATTATTTCCCGCTTGAATAATCAAAGAGAGAGTCCTGCTTGAAGTATTTATAATGGTCTCTCGCTTCGCTAATCCAAGAGGGACTCCAGCAACAGCATTAGGCTGCGCCGTGCGGTGCGGTTATGCAGATGTTACATCTTCTTGCACGATGTACGCGGAGTGAGGCTTCTGTAAAGCTGCATGCCAGAAGCAAGCTAGAGGCATACTTTTGCACGATGCACGCAAAATGTAGCTTGCATCAAGCAAGCGAAAATCTTTTTTCACGATGCTCTTAAAAGAGCCGAATTCCTTAGGCTTGTTCTACAAAAGTCGTAAAAGGGGATCACAATCGTAGGCGAAAGCCGCCCGCAAAGCAAAGTGCAGAAACGAAAATCATGCTGCTCGCATAGCGTTGCAACTACGCTTGCAATGGTTAACTTCCTTTTACGGCGTTTGTTAAACCCGACAAAGATATCATCTGCGCGTCGTAACGTTAAATTTGTTCAATTCCCCATGCGCTAAAACTAAAAAAATATTTAGGAAGGACTGGATGACACCTGGAATTCATAACTCGATTTTATACAAAGAATTCCTCTGGAACTTATATAGAGAAAATATGACTAGTCAAATTAAAAAAGAATATAAGGATTATGATAAACTACTATATAAAGTCATCAAAGCTGCTAAAAAACTCCATGAAAATTAAAAAGCTAAAAAATCATGTTCCAGCTCGAAAAATATTTGGAATTTTATAAATAAAGTTACCGGTAAAAACAACAAAAAAAGTAAATCAAAAAATGAAATATTATATTTAAACAAAGATAATAACAAAATAATAGATAAACAAGAAATTTCAAATATTTTTAATGAATACTATACAAGCATAGGATCTAACTCCGCTGTACCGGTCCCAAGCCCGGAGCCTCATAAGGCTGACGAAGGAGGAGGGTGGTTCAGGCCGCCTTTTTTCAAGGTTGAACTAGAATCAAGGATATAGGATATAGATCTCTGGAACAACTAAGGCTGCCCTATAAATCGGGTCTCATGCCTTGCATTTCTCCGGGGACATGCTCTATGCTTTATCCCAAGTGTGCAAGTTAGGAATGCCGCAGACTACTCATAGTTAGTCTATAAGTGGTTCTGGAATAACTGAGGCTGCCCTATAAACCAGGTCTTATGCCTTGTCTTTCCCTCGAGCATTCTTGACAAGCATGCAGCCGCAGATTGCTATCCTAAAACTATCCTTGAGGAAGAGGCATATTAAAGGGGCTCCAAGGTTTTCTCCAACCTAAGTGCGATATAAGCCACATACAGGGTTGCCTTAGACCTGACGTATTGGCTCTTAGCATGGGAGAATTCTACCTCGAGCACAGCGACGTAGCCGATTAAAGGTAGTCGCGAGTTCCGCTAAATCATGACTGCAGGTTGTATTTTCTGGTTTAGTAATGTGTGAAGGTGATGGGTTATTGGGTTATTGGGAAGTGGCATTGTCATCAGACAAGGAGGAGCAATCCTCCATTCTGTAGGGGATCTATCTATGGAATCAATGCCGTCTGGTTCCAGAGTAAAATCTGACATCAGCCCTCATGACTGCACTGGTAGATGCCTGACCTGTTCCATGACAGGTATAAATCATTGTGGAATGGTAGCAAACATAGAGGTGGAAACACTTCAACTGTTAGATTAAGGATTGGTGTTCTCTCGCGTCACCGCCTCACAATCGAAGTCTTTTACATGTCAGATTAATAATCGTATGTGATCTCATCAGACATGGTGGTGAAAACCCCCCCAACCTGTAGGACTATTATTACTGGATAGACGCTGGAAGCTGATAGATACTCTCTGTCAGCGACTAACGTAAATCCTTCAATAATACTCTGAAGGGTACTCTTACCCAACTAAGGGCCCTTTTTCCAGGGACACAGGCTTATTTTATGAACAATGCTAAATAAATACAGTGAATTACCCCAGGTTGATACCCTTCTTACAGAGGATAATTCAACCTCTGATTCCGATCAAGTGAAAGCCTTGATGGTCAGAGACGGAGACACGGATTCTGGGAGTCTCTAATTTAGCATTTCTCAGCAGCAAGGGCAGAACACCACGCCCATAGAGCAACAACATCTAGCTCTAATTACTGCTGAAAAAAAAAACGGCAAAGGTAGTCTTAACTAGGCTAGAGGTCGAGGATTCCTCCCGCAAATCCTCAATGGAAGGTGACATATGCGCAAAATGTGGCGCCCAAAAAGGTTCAAGCAACAGCTTGATACGGCCTTCTATTCTGAAGGACCAGAGGTCATATTCGTTTCCTAATGTTAGCGAAGTTGGACTTGACGACAAAGACAAGAGAGAAGAAAATATAGAAAGATATCTCCGAGAATCAAAGGACTATAACAAGGCGTGCATTGAAATCCACTCAAACATGGAGAGAGATATTACTCAGATGAGAGACTCAGTCAAAGTACAGAAGAACTGTAATATGACTGTCAAAAAAGGCATAGCTGAGTTTGAAAAATATTTATCCAAGCTTAAGACAATTTTTGAACTGCAGCAGGAGCTTTTAAATGGAAAACAAAAACCCGATATTCCTATAGAGGAAGCATTGGGGGCTATGACTGGAAAAGGAAAGAAGAGGGCTCGGACTGCGTCCCAAAGCCCACCCGGAAAAGAGAATACAAAAAAGAGACCGGCGCAGAAAACGTCCCCGGAACTCTCTCTAAGGAAGACCTTCGCTAATGCAGTGATGTCTCCTCCGAAAAATATGGTTCAGGAGGTGAATCAGTTAGCTTCTGGCCAGCAAACGCAGCCAAAAGATGTAGCTACAGATACCTCCCCTCCAGATGAGGATGATTTCGTCGCTGTTAAAAGCAAAGGTCAAAGAAAAAAGGAAAAGAAGAAAAAGGAAAAAGGGTTTGGAAGAAAGAAGGCAGAGGCTCGTAAAAACCAAGAGCAGGAACCAGCAGATGGATGAAGCAGCAGGAGAAGCAGCAGCCAAAAATAACTGCAGCGGCAGCAAACCTGCGGCAGGGGGCAGAGAATAAAAAAAGCAAAAAGAAAAAGCCGCAGAAGAAGGAAGGAGATGGCGTATCTCCTCCTTCCGAGGCGACAGAAAAAGGCAGGAGAAAGAAGCGCCAGAACCGGCGCATAAGGATCTCTAAGCGTAAGGAGGCTCTAATAATAAAGCCTCCTGAAGGGAAGTCTTATGCAACAGCCCTGCTGGAGATCAAAAGAGGTGTCCAACTAAAGGATTCGGGGACTGATGTTCACTGAATCCAGAAAACCCAGGATGGCAGCGTCCTAATAGAGCTGAGCTCGTCGAAAGACCGGCAAAAACTATTAGACGCTGTCAAGACGGTCGCAGGCCCGGAAAGTACAGTCAAGGAACTGATTCCCCACCTAACCGTAGAGATCAGAAGCCTAGATGACATTACTGGTAGCAACGAAGTGAGGCAGGTGATAAATGAGGCAACCAAGCTGCAGAACGATGACGACATAAAAGTCGCTATCTTTAAGGCTAAGGGCACTAAGGCGGATATGGCGGTCGTAGACCTACCAGAAGCTGCCGCACTAAAATTGACAAATAAAGGCCGGCTAAATAATGGCTGGTCTAATTGGCAAGTGCGCTTAAGAGCCGAGTGCTGTTACACGGTGCTTTAAGTGTCTTGGTTTCGACCACAACCAGTGTTCATGTAAGGGCATGGACCGAAAATTTGCGTGTTTTAAATGTGGCGTTCAAGGCCACAAGTCAGAAAAATGTCCTGTGGAGAAAGTAGAGTGCTTCCTCTGCAGGGAAAGAGCTGACAAGGCCAAGACCGACCACCTTCCAGGATGCGGAGCATGTTAGTGTTATCGGGAGGCACTTACGGCAAGGAAGATAAAGTGTCATCGGTAATGTTTAGAGTCCTGCAAGGGAATCTGAACAAAACCATTCTTGCTGACCTTTTGCTCGATCAGCTCGCGGGCGAGACAGACTCTAGCGTCGTCTTGCTATTCGAGCCGCTTCGCAATAGGAACAAGCAATTCTGGTTAACGGATGACACAGGCCGGTGCGCTATATGGCTACGAGGTCGTGTTCGAGACGTCTATGTCCTGACATGGAAAAGGCAACTGCCACGTCTGGGCAAAGTGCGGTGATACAACTTTCATTAGTTGTTATTTGTCACCGAATGACACTATTGGGGTGTTCACCGCAAAGCTGGCCTCAGTGGAGCAAACGATAAGGGAAGTCTCTGGTAATATCATATTTGCTGGGGACTTAAATGCCAGAGCCGTGGAATGGGGAATGCAAACCACGAACCGTAGGGGAACGTTGATCCTAGAGATGGCCGCTAGAACTGATCTGGTGGTCATGAACTCTGGGAACAATCCAACCTACATAAGGCCAGGCTTTGGCGAATCGATCCCTGATTTCACTTTTGCCTCGGCCGGGCTGGCAGGAAGAGTGGGCGGTTGGAGGGTGATGGATGGAGTCAATGGCAGCGATCATAATTACATCACCTTCAAAGTGCGTGATAGGGTTGTTAATCGGCCCCCGTACAAAAAGCACTCACTAGGCTGAAATGTGTCAAAGATGGACGAGAACAGATTTGTGGATTATCTTCGCAAAGAGTTCTCGTATATCCCAGCCTGGCATGGAGGACCGACCACCCCACGAGAGGCAGAGAATCTTGTCAAGAGGATAACTGCTCTTCTGAGGGGAGCTTGCGATGCCTCTATGCCGCGCAAACGGCTCTGGAATGGTAAAAGAAGCATGTACTGGTGGAATGAAGAAATTGCGGAGCTTAGACGGGTCTGTCACGGTGCACGCAGAAGACGGCAAGGCGCGCTTTCTTCGGTCCCTAAGAGATGATGTCAACAGCGACCCGTGGGGCCTGGGATATAAGGTGGACATGGGCAAACTTAAGTCCGGATGTGACAACACGATGGATGAAGCAGCGACCAAAAGAATAGTGGACGCTCTCTTCCCGGATCATCCAAACCAACAACACCCTGCTTTGGATGTCCCGAGGGAGCAAGTTCCGCTATTTATCGAGGCGGAGAAGCTTCAGGCAATTAGGTCAATGAAAAATGGTAAAGCCAAAATGGAAAGGACCAGACAGAATACCCGCGGAAACCCTTAAGGCGGCTGCAAAGGTAATCCCTGGTCTCCTGCTTGGCATGTTTAACGCGTGCCTCGTGGCAGGCGCCTTTCCAATGGACTGGAAAGTGGCCCGTCTGTCTCTGATAAGCAAGGGAAAGGGTGAAACAGGATCTCCATCATCTTACAGACCATTGTGTATGTTAAATACTATTGGTCAGAGGAAGATTGCGGCAGGCAATTAGGGAAGCGGGTGACCTTAGTGACGACCAACACGGCTTTCGTGAGGGGCGTTCCACGATCGGTGCCATCGAGCAGGTCGTGAAGGTGGTTATGTGGGCCAGACAAGAGCGGCCGGATATTAAACCGGACGTCCTGCTTGTCACGTTGGATGTGAAAAACGCATTCAACTCGGCTAAGTGGGACGAAATGTTGCACTTCCTCGAACAGGTATTCAGAGTTGCGGATTATCTGAGAAATATACTCAGAGATTACCTCCGGGACCGATGACTGGCAGTTCCGAAAACGGAGATTGTCCTTCTGACCCAGAGAAAAGTTGGTACCACATACGGCGTCAGCTTTGATGACAGAGGTAATCCCCTTATGATCCAGACCGAACCATCGGTCAAATATATTCCCATCGATCTGCTTGCTTTAGAAAGGCAGGCGATATATAACTGTGAGGAAGAAGAGCGTGACGTAGTTTCCGTTCGCACTCGCTCCCACACAATGGAATGCTGGCAGTATAGGTGGAATAGTGACCCGAGGGGACGTTGGACGCATCGCCTTATCATCGATTTGGAAAGCTGGATGAACCGTGATCATTGGGAGGTAGACTTCTATCTCACACAGTTCCTAACTGGTCACGGTTATTTCCGCGATATGCTTTTCAAGTGGCGCTAGATGACATCTCCGGAATGCTTGCATTGCCCGGGCGAGCTGGATACCGCTGAGCACACCTTTTTTGGGTGTCCTCGCTTCGCTGAAGGGCGATCGCCCTTCGATGAATGGAGGCCGGAAGGAGTCGTCCCGGAAATGCTGCGCAGTACCGCTAACTGGTACAGTGTGGCAGAGTACGTACGGCCGACACTGATTAAAAAAAAGGAGGAAGGTTTCCTCTCGTAGGAAAATCTCCTCCTTTATTTATTGACAGGGTATGGCGAAGAAATGCCTTGGCTGCATTGTTTCCGGACCGAAGTAATACCTAAACAGGGAGTCCCGGTCCGGATTCTATGATATTGTCATAAATGCAGGAGGGTGGGGAGTTTAGTGTGTATTGTAATTCCTCCACAATTGTGTATATCTGGGCAACCCCAGATACAAATTTGAGGTTGAGTCCCACATAACCATACAGTACGCGGTGTATGGTATGCGTAAATGCATTCTCCTCGTCCTACGAAAAAGGCCCCTTCTTGAAGGGGCCCAAAAAAAAAAATACTATCGCCCAATTTCCTTAATTTCAAATTTAGCAAAAATCTTTGAAAAAATAGTTTACAACAGATTAATTAATCTTATTGAAAAAAATAAAATCATATCACAGACTCAACATGGTTTTTTTTAGAGGCAATGGCACCAAAGCGGCACTTACCGAACTTACAGAAAAATTATATTCTGGAATAAATCAGAACAACACAATTATTACAACTTTCGTTGACCACAAGAAAGCTTTCGACACTGTGAGTCATAAAATATTATTAAAAAAATTGTATAGATACGGTATTAGAGGTTACACTCTAGATTTAAATTAAATTTAAAATTACTGTGTATTAAATAATTTATTTAGCTTGTTAACTGTAAATTTTTAAGATTAAAACTTTAAAATAAATTATTACCAATACTCTTGTCTCCAGCTTTTGGATCGTGGAATGCGTGATTACAAACATTTATAAGTCTATTTAAAAAAGGATATATCGAAATACTCCATGGTAGGCCTCCAGTTTTATAGTTTAAATGGATAACTATCTTTGTAACGATTGAGTTTTGCATGTTAGGTTTTTGATTTTCAATGGACCGGTTGAACATTACTTGTGATAGAATAGAACGATAACAATACGTTGATAGCTTATTTTTTAGAAAAACGAACTGCTATTAATTGAGGATTACATTTGTTGGTGATGTCTGATGATAAGCAGTAGCAAAAGTAAAGTCTCAATCATAGCATAAACAAATAATTGGAGAAAAAATACTCATAAATATTCTGTCCTTGTTTCACTTTCACTTTAAATATTTCATAGTTTTTCTTTCTTTGTCGCTCTTGCAAAGAACTTTACTTTTTCGATAATAATATGAAACACATTGAAAAATTTACATCGGGTGTTTAAATAAATTATATTATTTATTCAAAATATAAATAGCAAAAATTAAAAAATTTAAAATATTTCCTTTTTCATTTTAACCTGTTTAAAAAAATTTTCAAATGATGCTACTTTTAATTTTTATCTTAAAATAATTTAGAAATAAAGTTTAAATAAAAAATAAACTGCACAAATTAATTTGAACAACAAAAAATATTATTATTTTTTTCTGCTTTTATTTTGACTAGTTGCGTAGAATCAGCTGTTTTGCGCGCCGGAAACAGCAGAAACTATAGAAAATATTAAAACAATAAAATAATTTAACAACGCTGCATAAGTAAATTGAATTTTTTTTTTTAAATGCATAAAAGAAATTAAGATTTCTCAACAACCAATAAATTTTTTTCTTTCAACAACCACTGTTTTTTTCAAGTAAATTTTTATTATCTTTTTGTTAAAATTATTTACAAACAATTTTATCACATTTTCTATTTTCTTTTTACTTTCAACTCCATTTTTCTTTATCCAAAAATTATTTTTTATCCATAAATTTCCACCCAATTTGTTCATTTTTCACCAATTTATCCATCTCAATTGGTTTTACCAACTTTCTTTTATTTTTAGCCAATTTATACCAAAAATAAAAAAAGTTTTCCTTCCTAATAAATAACCTTGTATATGATCTAAGGAACAAATAAACGTATTAGCAAGTTTAGTTCAGGAAATAAGTGTATCGGACCCAACTGAAAATATTAGAACGAAAAAGGATTAAAAGTTGTTTATTTTGATGTGTAAAACAGCACCCATAATTTCCTGGTCACTCTAGGGGGCGATTTTTGGTCCAAATGGAGGTCAAAGGGTCAAAATTTTTATTCTTGCGTTTTTTCTTGAAATTTATTAATGATACAAACAAGTAAAAAGATACAAAAATAATAGATAATTAAATTTTCCGTCGAAAGAGTCCTTGTAAGTTTCGTAAAAGTTACTCTTTTAGCAGAAAACGAAGTCTTTAGGTTGACATAGAATTTTAAACCGCACGCGCTGTTTGAATATATGTAAAAAAAACGTTGTTTTGACGCAAAAAAATATTCTTTCCGGGCAAATCGTGTTTTAATATTATAAAATAAATTTTTTACAAAGTTAAACCCTGTTTTATAAAAAAAATTTATTTCAAAAAAAGTTTTGCATAATTTTTTTCCACTTTGGCCAATTTAAATTAAATTCTTTTTCTGATGTTTCGTATGCAAAATTGGGGAGTGAGGAGTTATATAAAAATTTTGTAAAAAAATTTTTTCCCTCTTTTAGTGGTGGTCAAGTAACCGATCCCAGTTTACGGAACTTCAATATCTTTTGTAGGACAAAAAATAATTTAAAAAGAAAAATTGACCTGTACACTGAGAAGAAAATTTTCTTGACCTAAGAACATCATATGCATTGAATTTTAATTTTTTTAATCTAGAGTTTATAATTTTAAAACAAGTAAACCATTGCTAATTGAAAGAAGTTCAAGTAAATGTATGCATTGAATTCTAATTGTATTCAAATAAACATATGTTTCTTGGAAGAAACAAATATTTTTTTGACGCTATAACGGTATTTTCAGAGCTGAAACTGGAAAGTTACGTGTGGTCTTCAACGCTTCTCAATTATTCAGAAATGGTAGATCACTAAACGGCTATCTTCACCCAGGTCCAAAGCTGCAGTCAGAGCTTCTAAGCGTCCTAACTCGGTGGAGATTCATCAGATACGTCTTCACAGCGGACATCGTAAAAATGTTCCGGCAATTCAGGGTATCTCCTGAAGATACTTACTGGCTACGCATCTTCTGGCGTCCTCAAGTAAAGCAGCCTCTTCAAACTTACAGGTTAAAAACTGTAACTTATGGTACTGCATCAGAGCCTTATCAAGCCATACGATGCCTCAAGCAGCTGGCAACTGACGAGCAACAACGCTTTCCTTTGGGTGCTTTAATTTCGCAACACCATAGCTACGTGGACGACAATTTTGGTGGTAACCATGATATCGAATCAACAATTCAAGCAAGGGACCAACTAACGCAGATTTTAGCTTAGCTGGTATGCAATTGGACAAATGGTCTGCAAATGATCCTCAAATAGTTGAACGATTAATGTCAAGGATCATGATCCTGCGTAAGCACACCACCGATTGCAAAATTCGAAGCGTCTGTTTGGAGCGTGAAAATTCTGGCGAAGTCGGGTTTCGCCAGTACTGGTGCCTTAATTAATGAACTTTTCAGTTCTTGAAAGGCTTTTTCCTGGTCGTCTTCCCACTCCGACTGAACATCCTTGTTTAATAATTTGACAAGGGGAAGTTTAAGTTCCACTATATTATCAATAAATCGACTATACCAGCCTATCATTCCAAGAAAACGGCGTCATTGCTTAATATTTGTCGGGGCTAGGTATTCGACTATTGGCTTAATTCTTTCATTGTCAGGACTCAAGCCTTTTTCGTCTACCCGGTATCCCAAATAAATAACACTGGAGGCGCAAAAATCACATTTTTCTCGATTGATGGATAATCCGGCATTTTTCAATGCAGTAATGACTCTAATTTTCGGTCCTAGGATTTTCCTCATTAAACGGTACCAAGTCGCTGGCGCATTGGTCAGCCCAAAAGTATCTCTTGAACCTGAATAGTCCAAGCCCTGGAATCGCCACTGCTGTGATATCTCTCGAATCAGGGTGTAACGGAACCTGGTTGTACGCTAATTTCAAGTCAAAAACGCTGATATACCATGCTTTTCGCATCTGATCAAAGATACCTTCTAATTTTGGTATGGGATACGCGTCTTTGACTGTCAGGGCATTGACCTGACGATAGTCAATACAAACTTCCCATTTTCCATTGGTTCTCCTTACCATTACTGGTTGGCTCGCCCAAGGACTGGAACAAGGCTCGACTAATATGCCGGTGCAATTCTTCAATGATCATCGGCGCGAATGTTGTTTGACAGATACTGCCCCTTCAATCAGTTTTATTTCATGGTAAACTCTTTTGGCGCAACCTAATATTGGCTCTCCAGGAGGCAGTAGTTCGTCCAACAAGTCCTGAAGTTAGGAATTCTCCCCCACCGTAAGCTCGACAATACCCGCGAATTCGGCAACCAAGGTAACCTTTTGCGGGTTTTTTTTGAACTTCCTGTAGGGTCCATCGCCAACTCTCCAGGAACCATCGCCAAATTTAATTTCTAAGTCAAGCTTCTTAAGACAATCCATTCCCAAAATCATGTCATATTCAATTTTATCGCTAACTTTAAAGTCTACAGTAATAGTAACGCTATCTAATGATATCGAAGTCGGCAGTAATCCAAGAATTTTACTGACTCCGCCCGTTGCTCCTTTCGCCAACATATTAGTTTTCGTCATTATTTTAGAGTCTAAGTTTTTTACGACGCAAAAGTTAACATATGAGTTCATAGCTCCTGGGTCACAAAGGGCCCTGATCACTTTCCCGGGAATGGATTGTCCACTAAGACGGCTATTGGCAACGAGTCGATGATGTAATCTTCCATGAACGCCATATCGGTTTCCGTGCCGATTTCTACTGTCATTACAGCGTTATTTGATTTTTTTGTCAAAATTGGTGGGGGGGGGATGCAGTTAAGTTCGGTGCACCCCCATTGCTCCGTTTCCCGACGCTCCACGTTGTGCTACGCAAGTCGGTGTGTCGCAATTCGGGGACATTTTTCCTAAGGCACCGCAACGATAACACAATATTTGCCCGTTTCTAGAAGGGCAATTCTTCACTCTGTGGCCCAGTTGACAACATAGCGTACATGTGGTGCAATTCTGTACCGAAGCGGTTCTTGGCTGTCTGCGCTTATTGTTTTGCTGCCATTGTTGTCCACCGATTTCAGATTGTTGAAAATTTGGCTGCATTGGCATTAGCTGTTGAAAGCATTGTTTCGGCGCCATGTACGGAAATTGAGGCGGCATAAACGTTTGCTGTGTATAAGGTACTCCATACTGGGGGTTATACTGCGACTGCGTGAAGTGAGTATTTTGAAGCGCCGTTTCTGACCCTTTTTGTTTGTGGCGCATAAACTTGCTTCAAAGGCTCTTTGGGTTGCTGGACTGTGGGGTTGCTAATAGCGGCAACTTTTTCTGCGCTATTTTCCGCCGTCTCAGACTTGCCCTTTTTGCCCCTTCTACCTCTCTTTCTCTTGGTCGTGGTATTCTCATCAGTTGTTACTATCTCTTGCACTGCTACTTCCGTTTTTGTTTCAAGTTTATTGTCGATGGCTGCTAATTCAGTACCCTTGACGCTTTGTTTTTCAGACTTCAAATGCCGCGCCCGTTAGTATAACTTTATTTTTAGCCTTCGGAGGGCTATAACTCGAATCATGTATGCGCTCTTGCTCAAATTCTTGACCTAAAAAGATAAATTCGTTTAATGTTTTTATGCGCTCTTTATACATATATGTTCCGTACTCTGGGTGGATATTTCTCTTCGCAATTTTGACTAGCCTTTCTTCAGGCAGTTGACATTGCAAGTTACTGGATATATATCGGAATTTTGACACTAATTCCGCTATAGATTCTCCTTTCCCATGAGTCCTTTGCTTCAATTCATCCAATAAATCTTCATCGTCTCTATTTCCAATAAAGCGCTGAGTGAAAGCAACTTTGAACTCCTTCCAAGTTCGGAAATTTCTATATTTCCTTTCTGCCTTGTATCAGAATAAAGCTTCTCCTGCAAAAATTTTTCTAAGCGTTCCAAGAGTTTCCGCTATTGAATACCTTGTGTCGTCAATAAATTCTTCGAGGTCCACCAAAAATTGTTCAGGAAATTCCTTAGCATTTCCAGAGAACTTCAGATTTAATTGACGCAAGGTTTTACTAGCTTTAAGTACCTCATCGCTATAATTCCTACTTTCTGATTCGCCATAAGAAGTTACACTTTCTCTTGAGCTAGGACGGCTGTCATGAGGATTATCAGTTAACTGTATTGGCTGAAATTGTTACTGCATGACTTGTGGGTGATTAGCAAACTGCACGCTATGCTGTGCCTGCTGGGGGAACGTATACCCTGCAAACGGTACGTTTGGGTCCCCCCCCCTGAAAATCGGGTACTTGATGAGTACACGCCAAATTTACGGGGAACTGTCGGGGGTAGCCGGCGTCCTTGGTTTAAGCATCATGCTAGCAGTATAATTTCTTCTCATTATTTCCATGCGTTCCGCCATTCGCTGGTTGTGAAGGATATCTTCTTTGGCTCGTCTGCTTTGTTCCTCTAGCCTTTGAGTTTCAAGTTTCTCGATGCGTCTTTCTAACTCTTCTGCCTCTTCCAACTGATTAGAAACTATTGAAGCGTTGTCATAAATTTGAGTTGAGTTCGCTATGTTTGGAATTCCTTGCAGGTTTCGCGATAACCATGCTTGCTGGTTATTTGGCTCCATATTCCATTGATATGTTTGATTACCCCAGAAAGTTGGATTTCTAAAAGAGGAAGGGTTAGAAGACGTAATAGGCGCTGCATAATTATGATAAGTTTGAGGCACCACAGGCCGAGAAACGCTAGCGCTAGGACCGTTAAATGTGTTGTTTAACGTATATGGCGGTGCTAATGGATTTAGCCCTTGCGATACGGCAATTCTAGGCATCTGCGTTTGTGAGGTCTTTTGAGGTGTCTTTGTCAGATCAGTATTTGTGACCATTGCATTTCAGACTGCTGTGTTTGGCACATAAGCTGAACTAACCGTATTGTCATTGGTCAGCGGAGGGCTTCTCCAGCTCTGTGAATTTTGAGTTGTCACAGGATTTGAGGCAGAACTGTTAGGGGCTAGTGCCGTAGTAATTCGCCAATTTTCCTGTGTAGTTAAGGGAACTTGCCCTGTAGGAGTAGTACTTCGAGCAGGTAATGAACCCTGGGTTATAGCCGCACAGCTCTGCACAGGTAAGGAGACCTGAGTTGCAAGAGCATGGCTTTGCACTGCAGCACCTGGTCTCAAACCACTGCCTGAAGGGACAGGTGTATAAACTTCCTTCCACAAAGGGTCATAAGAAATTTCGGCATTTAAGGCATTGAGGGTGTATGGCATTTCGTTAACCGGGCGCACATCTAGTACATCATTCCCAGATTCTTTCTGGATAAACACGCTTATTTGCCCCAAACCGGAACTCCGTTTTCAGGTATAACTTCAGTTTGGGACGCGCAGCCTAGGCCACTGGCCGCTGCCTTCCCCAAGCCTAGTAACAGAAGAGCTTTCCTCGATAGAAAGCCCTCTTCCTTTTTCTTCAACAGGTGGTCCTTACTTACTCTTCTACTTTGTGCTTTTTAAGTTGTGTAAGTATAAAAAATACGTTTACACTTACTATATATTTCTATAAAATATATATTAAATTTTTTATCGTACAAATTAAATAATATTATTAAAAAATTAAAAGGAAATTTTTTTTTTGAAACTTTGAAAATACGTTTTATGAGCACCAAAAATTAAAAAAAAAATTTAACAGGCCACGACTACCACCTCGCATATTTACAAGTTCATTGTTGTCCAACGATTTAAATCCTACAGAATGGGGTTGGAAAGTAGAAAATAATTCCCTCCTACCAAGAAAAATAGATTTTAATGCTGCCACCATCTAAACATTAAAAGTAATATTTTTTAATTGCAAAAAGCCATGTGATAAGGCCTGCAGTTGCAAAAAAGCTAGGTTGTACTGCTCTTCAGTATGTTGGGTTTATGTTGAAAATAATTTTTCAAATTCCCCACCTATTGATGCAGAAGAGAATTCAGCAGAAGAGAATGTACTAGAAGAAACTCTTTTAGCGGAAGATAATTTTAATATCTCATAATTACTCATTTTTTGTATTATATTTTTTAATAAAATCTATTTTTAATAAAATCTAATTTTTTTTTTTTATTTCATAAAATTACCCTCCTATTCTTACATTAAAGTAAATAAAATAATAAAATTTTTTTAAATGATCCCTTATTTTATTATTTCATACTTTTGCAAATTTCAGGGTGAAGTGTTAATTTTTATTAGCAAAAAAGACCCTAAAATTCGTGATCAGCAATTTAAATAACCCATGTAAACCAAATCTGGATACTGAAAATGCGAAAATAGAAAAAATACCCTTTTCAGGGGTAGAATTTGCTTATTAGAGGGAGAAATATTAATTTTCCATAAAAGAATCCCACAAATTCGTGATTAGCCACCCAATAAACCCTTATGGACCAAATCTGGATACTGACAGCGAAAACGTATGCAAATGTCCCTTTTACAGGTAGTTTTTGCGGATTTAAGGGTGAAATATTAATTTTTCATAAAAAAATCCCAGAAATTCTTAATCGCTGACCCAAAAAACCTATGTGTACCAAATCTGGATACTAAAAGCGCGTATACATAAAAAATACTCCTTTTTAGGGTTAATCTTTTGCAAATTTATGGGTATTCTGCAAATAAACTTATGATATTTTGCATAAGGAATTTCATCGGCCTCATTTTAAGCCAAAAACTTTTTTCTACCTTCAGTAAATTAGCAGAAAATCCAAAAAAACTGAAATTCCCAACTTTGGCCTCGATTTTGACCAACTTGCGTCCCCTAGAAAGAATGGGAAAATTTTGATTGTTATTGTACAAATCAAAATCAACAAGTTTTATTCCAAAAGTTTTCGTTTGGTTTCAGGTTTTTCGTGTAATTATTTCTTTAACTAGGTGTGCCTTCAGGTTTTTTTTTCAAGAGGTTGAACATATAAGCGCAATCTTTTGGTGGAATTTCTCTATTATATATTTTAAAAATTAATAAATTTTGTATTTATGTGTATCAAATGAAATGAATTTAAAAAAACTTGTTCTTTAATAAATTGTATTTATTATTAATCTTAGATTTTTTTAAATAATAATTTTTTATAATTATAACATTTTGACGCAAAAAAAATAGGTATATAAGCATCATTATTTTTACCTAAGAAAAAGCTCACACGATAACTGTCTCTAAATATTTTAGATACATAACTTTAAAAATTTTAAATTCCTCAGTTTAATATGTTGGTAGATTTAAATGAAACGAACACAACTTGTATGGTTAGGTCTCCAAAACTACCCAAAAAGTGTTTTTTTCTGAAAGTACTACCAAAAATAAATCACCAGCCTAATTTTTAGCTCCCAGAGCAAGATCTCGATTTTTTGCAGCCGTTTTAGTGTTTTGGACTTTTGTAAAAAAAGTAAGATAAATGAGTCATAATTTTTTTTATTATTGCTGTAAAAAACTTACATTAGCATGAAAAATTTCTCCCTTTTAGGTCCGAATAGGAAATTGTCCAGACAAAAAAAGGTGTTTTAGAAATAAAGAAGATTTGAACTTAACTGCATAAATATATAGGATTAAATTATAAGGAACAAGGTTAATAAAAGAGAAGAGATTATGACTTTTAATGTATAACTCTTTATTTAATTGATGTGTATTGCACGAAGCAAGAGCGCGCACTCAATGCAAGAGCATCTCGGCCGGTCAGGCGCGGGGCATCTTCTCTCTCTTTTTACATGATATAAAAATACTAGAGGTGTGTGTGTTTTCACACCATTCTCCCCTTTCAAATGAACTAATTACAATATTATACATAAATTTTTTTTAAAAAAGAACAATATATACAAAAATAAAAATATACTATAATACATATATACAAGATTTTAATAATTTTAATTATTATTTTTTACAAATATAATTACTGGACAAATGCCAGTACCATCAAGCACAACCAATGCAACCTACAATAAAAGAATTAAATTCAACTAAATTATTCAGGATAGTTCATTGTTTGTGCTTAATAATACTAACTTTTGAACTGGCCTTCTTAAGACAGAAGTGCAAGTCTTGATCTCAACACTGCTTGCCAGATCATCGGGCCCTTTAAATATTTTAATAATTCGACCTAAAGGCCATTTGCTTGGGGGCATTGTTTCGTTAGTCACCAAAACAATGTCATCGACCTCAATGTTTTTTGATTTATCTGTCCACTTATTACGTACTTGTAAAGACTGTAAGTACTCATGAGACCATGCTCTCCACCAATCTTGTAACATGGCTTGAATCAATTTGTACCTTTGGTTCGAGGGAATATTCTCACTTAAATAGTTTGGCTCTGGCACAATGTATGAAATTGATTGTGTCAAGAGTAGCGAGGGGCACAGAAATTGATGGTCAGACGGGTCATCATTTAATGGCATTAGGGGCCTGGAGTTGAGACAGGCTTCAATCTGTTTCAGAAGGGTATAAAACTCTTCGAAAGTAAGAGTGTGTTCTCCTACCACCTGACGAAGATGGTGTTTAACCGATTTCCCAGCTGATTCCCATATTCCCCCCGTATGCAGTGCACCCGGAGAGTTGAATGACCAATTTGTACCCTCATAGGCGAGTTTTCCCAAAAGGTCCTGCATATAGCTTGAAGAGGCCATATACATTTCCTTAAGGATATTATCTGCGCCGATGAAAGTGGTTCCTTGATCACTAAACAGACCTGAACAGGGACCACGAATCGAGGTGAATCGCCGGAAAGCAGCTATGAAATTTTCGCTCGAATAACCTGTTACGAGTTCTAAATGTAATGCCTTAGTAGACATACATACAAAGATACAGATATAGGCCTTATCAGTTTTAGCGCCGCGACCTCTGTACCTTAAGACTTTGTAAGGGCCTGCGTAATCCACTCCTGTTAATCGAAAGGGTTTTTGAACACGAACAAGTGATAAGACACCCATTTTTTGATTCATTATTGTGCCAGGATACCTAATGCATTGAACACATTTATGGATACATGACTTGACTAAACTCCGACCTTTTATGATCCAAAATTCCTGTCTTATAGTTGATAGAGTTAGACGAATTCCGCCATGAAAAGACTTTTTATGATAGTAATTTACTAATAATCTAGAGAAATTTGAATCATAAGGGAGTATAAAAGGATGTTGTTGTTCGTAACTAAGTAAAGAAAAGTGAATTCTTCCACCTAACCTTAATAAACCTTTTTCAAAAAATGGGTCTAACTTTATTAATCTGGATTTGGTAAACTTCAATTATTAATTAGTAATTTGATTTCTTTGACAAAATGCAATTTTTGAACTAGATAAACCCAAACTAGTTTAGCCCTTTCGAATTCGAAAGCATTGATAAAAGGTAAGCATGATGTTTTACTGACATTGAACCAATCAAGATTGAATAATTTAAGTTTGTAAAATAAATTAGTTTTTAGTTTTGACACAATATTACATAAAAAACGTAAGACAAAGGACGTTACTCGAAACAATTTTTTGACATCAGAATACTTATCTAACAAATCCCAATTTTTTATGATTTTTACTTTTTTAATTTCGTTATTAATTGAACAATTTAAAGAGGATAAGGAACTTGTACGAAAATTTTTACTGTCATGATTAAATTGAAATTTACCCTGTATATGCAAATTACCCTCCCACCACAAACTGAAGTTAACTAACTGCTCAGGAGAAATACCCCTAGATACGCAATCAGCTGGATTGTCTTTAGATCTGACATGGCTCCAGTAAGCTGTGGGAACTAACGAGTGAATATGCGAACATTTATGGTCAATAAAAACTGGCCATTTTGACGGATGTTCCTTTAGCCAAAAAAGGACATCTATTGAGTCTGTGAATAAGTAGATATTAACATGAGGCAATTTTAAGGACTTTAAAACTTTTAGTATACGAATACCATGTATTTTTTTTTTATAAAAAATTTTGCCCTTTTAGTTAAATAGAAAAGACATAAATGAGCAAAAGACACGCTAATTATGTCTATACTATAGGCTTTCTTTGTTGTGTTTTTTTTTTTTTTTTTTAATATAATTTTAAATATAATAATTTAAAATTATTTAATATTAAAATTTAATTTGTTTATGAGTTAGTAAATTTATATAATTTTGCAAGAAGACTGCGTTAAAAATAATAATTCAAAAAGGTTAAGTTAAATTAATTTAATTTTGATTAAGATAAAAATAATTTTATAAAACAATTTAATAAAATAAAAATTTTCATTCCAAAAATTCCCAAGGAGAGCTTCTCTTATAGAAAACTAAACAGCATAACTCCTGAAGCTATTAATGAGGTTTTGATTCGGTCTGATTGGTCAACATTCAATAATAACTCAAATTTAGACCCTGCTGTTTCCAATCTCAGTGACAATCTACAAGCTGCAATTGACAAGCTCGCTCCACTTAAAACTATCAATCCTAAAAAGACTAAACATCCATGGATTGATGATAAGCTGAACTTTTTAATTCTAAAACGCAAGTCCATTGAACGCCGATATTTAAACTCCAAAAATGTTTCTCTACTGACAGACATACTTCAAATTACCGAGGAAATTGAGTCGCTTTCTGAAGTTGCACAAAACACATTTTTACGTACAAGACTTGACGAAGCAATTGACAACAATCGCGACATTTGGCGTGAAATGAGACATTTAGGATTGCTACCCACCCCTCGCAGTGATCTTAACGGGTTTTCTCCGGATGATCTCAATGTTTACTTTGCTGGAGTTTCAACTTCAACAATAAAAAACATTGATGAAACTGATGAATTGATTAGTTCAGCATCCAATGATGGGTTCAGTTTTACAGAGGTAACCCTACAAGACGTAATTCTTGCAGTAGCCCATTTTTCATCGCAGGCGACTGATACTGATGGCATACCTCAGAAGATAGTTGCAAAGTCACTTCCTGTTATTGGCCCACTTTTAGTCAAACTCTTTAATACATCTCTAAAAGAAGGGGCTTTCCCTACAACTTGGAAAAAATCGCTGTTAACAGCTATTAAAAAGACTTCGGTCCCATCTACACCATCAGATTTCCGTCCTGTTGCTCTCCTTTGTTTCTTGGCAAAAGTACCTGAAAAGCTAGCACATGACCAGATAACCAACTATATTAGACAGAACAAGTTGATTGACCCATTACAGACTGGTTTTAGACCCAACAGTAGTACAGAAACAGCCTTACTAAAATTAACAGAGGACATTAGGTTTAGTAAAAGTAACAGATTAGTAATGGTACTACTGCAGTTTGACTTCAGCAAGGCGTTCGATTCCATAGCTCCTTCGAAGCTAATACCTAAATTAAAATCTATGGGTTTCTCAAAGAACGCCTTGCTGCGGATCAAATCCTACCTCCAAGGTAGACAGTTACAAGTTACTACAAAAACATCCTCCTCAAATCCCCTTGGAGTTAATCTTAGTGTCCCACAGGGATCAGTATTGGGTTCCCTCTTGTTCTGCCTCTATATTAATGATGTAAAGCAACATCTGGACCCAGATATCTATCATCTTTTACATGCGGATGACTTGCAAATTTATGTGCAAGTATGCCCTGAGAAAATAAATGAGGCATTAGGAAAGCTTTCATCAGCGGCCAATAACATCAGCATTTGGGCTAAAAATCTTTCCCTGCGACTTAACCCGGACAAGACTAAAGCTATATATTTTGGCACTAGCCATTTCGTTGACCAACTAGACAAATTAAATTTACCTGGTGTGGTTGTAAGCGAGGGAGTCACTGTACCCTTCACTAGTGAAGTTACAAGTCTGGGAGTTATTCTAGACAAAAAGATGACTTGGGAATCGTACATCTTACTTGTGAGCAAAAAAGTAAACAGAGTATTTTACACACTGCGCTTCATTAGACAGTGCACAAACGAAGATCTTCGAATTAAGCTTATACAAGCATTAGTGGTTCCCCACTTAGATTATTGCTCTGTTGTATACCTAGACTGCTCGAAAAACCTGAAAGACAGAATACAAAGATTGAGTAATACATGCTTAAGATACATCTATGGAATCGGCAGGGATACACATATTACTCCCTATAGAGACAAACTAGGGTGGTTAACCACAAATAATCGTAGGTTATATTTCACATCCATCATTATATATAAAATTCTTCGTTTGCGTCAGCCTGAATACTTAAGTCACATTTTCAAAAAGTACGTTCCTAAAGAGACAGCCAGAGGTGAGTTAATAACACGTGAATTAGATACCTCTGAACTTGAAAAATGGCATGGTGACAGCTCATTCCAAGTGCAAGGCACAAAAAGTTGGAATTCTCTCCCTTCATCAATACGATTCCTCCCTTCACCTAATTCTTTTAAGGCAGGTTTATTAAAGTACTTAAAAAGTTCTAGTCATACATACAAAGACTCAGTCTTTTAATAATGTCTTGTTAGAGGTCCAAAAGATGTTCTTAAGGTGGTATCTCAGTGGGGGGAAAGTGAGAGAGAGATTTTCGGACCTCTTTCTTTCTCTCACGAATTTTGTATAAGAACTTCCAAAATTCTTTTGTTTATATATTTATGTAAATAAACATCTAGGAGCTCTGAAATTTTTTCTATGAGTTTTTATAATAATAAATTATATTTTAACCAAATATTATCAAAATCGGTTTTGAAAATTTTTTTTGGAATCCTTTAAAATCTCTTACGTGAATATGCATGTAATTTAATAAGTACGTATTGTAAAAAATTTACAAAACAGATTTGGATAATATTTGGTTAAAATGTAATTTATTATTATAAAAACTCATAGAAAAAATTTCAGAACTCCTAGATGTTTATTTACATAAATATAAATAAAAATATTTTGGAAATTTCTTATACAAAACTCGTGAGAAAAAGAAAGAGGTCTGACAATCTCTCTCTCACTTTCCCACCACTGAGGTACTACTTTAAACAAATTAGCAATAGATTTTCTGAAAACAAAAATGAAACAATTTATATTTAAAAAAAAGTAAATTTATATAACGTACTCTGGCAATTAGATAATTCAACAATAAAATAAATGAATCTGTGATTGGAGAATTTTACTTCAAGGGTAATTTTATTTATAATAAAAAACCAGAGAATGTACTTTTAAGAAACCCAATTTACAATTTAAAATCAAAGGACATAAAAATTCAAGGTACAATATTGATTCCAGAATCATTATTTGATTCTCCTGTAGATTCAATCGGTATTAGATTTGCTAAAATTGTCGATTCTGAGTTTCTAGACTCATGTGATGTAAGTTATATCCAAAGAAAATTTTATTACTGTATATATGATAATAAAGAATATGCAGTTAGAATGTTGCATGACAGTTAGTAGTAAATAGTTAAAAAACATTCATAAAACATAAAAATTGAAGAAAAAAAATAGGTCGAAAATAAAATACAAATAAAATCTTATTATTTTACAAAACTTTAGCAGATTATCTTCAATTTTTTAATGTAAATATAATGAATTAAAAATAAAATACATTGTTATCAATTTAATTTATTAATAAAACAAAATGTTAACTAGTCTATATAAAATTTATAAAATTAAAATATATTTTGTTTTTATTAAAAGTGAATTTGAATTAAACTGTACTTATATTAAATATAATGTTTATGATTGTTAATATATAATACAGTTCTGTACTCAAATTAAAGGATAAAAATATAAATAAATAGTATATTTACTTAGATGTTCAACCATTTTTTTTATTCTAAAAAGTTGTCTAGTATTAAAAGGCAAGGAATTGGTACGACACAAAAATATTAGACGCATCGATGATTTTACACATAAAAGTTTTGAGAAATCTTGCTACACCAAAAATTGTTGTACCGAAAAGATCAGCAAAAATTTTTTTCAATCAAAATATTCAACACACTGTACTAAGTTTTATATTTTTTACGACGGCTTGCTAAATATTGAGCTTCCGGATGGATGCTCCATGATCGGATACGCGGATGATGTTGCTCTAACCATAACAGCTCGAGAGACAGAGGACCAGCAGAATACCTTGGATGAGGCCATGCGCCTTATCAATAGCTGGATGTCGGATTACGGACTAAGACTGGCAGTTCCAAAAACGGAGATTGTCCTTCTGACCCGGAGAAGGGTTGATACCATATACGGCGTCAGCTATGATGACAGAGATAATCCCCTTATGATCTAGATTAAACCATCGGTCAAATATTTGGGGGTCTTCTTGGATAACAAGTTAGCCTACAGTAGACAATTCCAGCAGGCCTGTGAAAAGGCTGGCCGGGTGACAAAGTCCCTCTCGTGGCTGATGACGAACATCGGCGGTCCCAGATCAGGGAAGAAGAGGCTGTTGATGACGACAGTCAACTCCATCTTGCTCTACGGTGCAGAGATGTGGGAGGACAATGTCCGCTTAAAAAAGCTTACTGCAAGAAACGAAAGGTAGTACAGAGGCAGGGGGCACTTCAAATCGCTTGCTCGTACAAAACTGTACCAGAGCCAGCGATCCAGGTGGTGGCTTGGGTGATGCCCATCGATCTGCTTGCCTTGGAAAGGCGATCTATAACCGTGGGGAAGAAGAGCGCGACGTAGCTTCCGTTTGCGCTCGCTCCCACACAATGGAATGTTGGCAGTATAGGTGGAATGGTGACCCGAGGGGACGTTGGACGCACCACCTTATCATCGACTTGGAAAGCTGGATGAACCGTGATCATGGGGAGGTAGACTTCTACCTCACATAGTTCCTAACTGGTCACGGTTAATTTCGTGATATGCTTTTCAAGTGGCGCAAGGTGACATTACCGGAATGCTTGCATTGCCCGGGCGAGCTGGATACCGCTGAGCACACCTTTTTTGGGTGTCCTCGCTTCGCTGAAGGGCGACCCCCCTTCGATGAATGGAGGCCGGAAGGAGTCGTCCCAGAAATGCTGTGCAGTACCGCTAACTGGTACAGTGTGGCAGAGTACGTACGGGCGACACTGATTAAAAAAAAGGAAGAAGGTTTCCTCTCGTAGGAAACTCTCATCTTTTATTGACAGGGTATGGCGAACAAATGCCTTGGCTGCATTGTTTCCGGACCGAAGTAATACCTAAACAGGGAGTCCCGGTCTGGATTCTATGATATTGTCATAAATGCTGGAGGGTGGGGAGTTTAGTGGGTATTGTAATTCCTCCTCAGTTATACTGAGTATCTGGGCAACCATAAATTTGAGGTTGAGTCCCACATAACCATACAGTACGCGGTGTATGGTATGCGTAAAAGCATTCTCCTCCTCCTACGAAAAAGAAAACTTCTCTGAAGGGGCCCAAAAAAAAAACTAAGTCTTATTTATTTATCCTAGTATTTGAAAGAATTAAGTTATTGAATATTTAAAATGGCTTCTTAAATACTGATTTTTTATATAGAACTACATCTATTTTCAGATAAATTTTTTATTTTTATAAATTTTAAAACATTAAATTTGTATACTAATTTAATTTATATTAAATAAAAACATTAGAATAAAATTTTTTTCAATAATTGTTGTTTTGTGTTTGTGTTGTCTATTACTGAAGAGGCGATAGCAATACTCGACATATGATTATTTACATGTCATCTGCTCATAAAGCATGTGATACACATAGTCATGTATTTTTCTACAATTTATTTATACTTTGTTTAACAATAATATTTAATAGTTATTTTTTTAAAGAAAAATCAATTTAAATTTAAATATTTTTTATAATAGTTAGATAGAAAAACATTTCATACAAATAATTTTTTATATTTTTTTATGTACAGTTATTCATATATAATTACTTTATATCAATTTTATAATTATATGTTATAGTTATTGAAAATGCCTATAATAAAATCGGCGAAACGTCTAACAATAATAAAAAAAATCTATGAAAAAAATAAAAAGAACCTTATAAAGTTTCTTTTTATATAGCCCAGTACTGGTCATTAAAAAAGAAAAAACAAGAAAATTTTTTTAATTTATTTGTTATATACACAGAAAATGCATATTTGACCCAATAAATTAATAAAAGTATTCGGGATGAATAAACCTACTGGCTAGGCTAAAATGATCAGGAAAATTGTTAAATTATCTTTTATTTGCAAAATTTTAGTTTAAATATAAAAAGTTTTGAATGTTTTTAAGTCTGATGAGGCCCTGACTCGTCTTCTAATTATTCTAAGTCCCTAAATCGAATATATTCTAAGTTCCTTTTACACCCTCCGAAAAACTTCACTTTCTTACCCCCGTTTTTTGATTGATTGATTATAAGTTTTATTTATACAAAATTGTACAAAAGATTATACAAAGATAGATAACAAAGAAGAAAAGTTGCGAGAGCACGTTATTTACAAAATAAGTTTATAATTAGCAAAAGAAAAAATAAAAATATATATATTTGCAAAAATTGAACAATCTTGAAACATAAGAAAAATAATATAAAATGTAATATATAACAATTTATAAATAATTTAAAAATCAACATAAATAAGAAAATATTAATATTTACAAAAGCAGTAATAAAGCTAATTAATAGAAGATTAGAAATTTGGAATATTAATTATAAATTAAAAGCGTGGATTTAATAAGAGTAAAGGGTTTGGAAAGTTAATGTAAATAATTGGGAAAGTTCAGAGTAGGTGAGAACAGATGGATAGGAAGTAATCAGGAATGGGAACAGGGGAACTTAAGGCAAGACTGTATGAAGCTTATAGATATTATAAAGAGGTAGAGGAGTCATTCTGTAAAAGATAACGATAAATATTGAGTTTGAAAGTGTGAATGGAGGGAGAAAGGCGGATATATTCAGAGAGGGTATTTCAGAAATTGATCATGTGCACAAGAGGAGAATTATTGAACATTGAACATGTAGAAGTAGGAACGGAAAGATGGGGGCGTAGGTCACGAGCAGGAACATAGACGTTGATTTTATCCTTTAGGTAACGAGGTATGCAGTTGTTAAGGGTGTTATAAATGTATAGGGCACTCAAATATTTTTGGCGTAACCTGACATTTAACCAACCCAATTTTAATCTAGCAGGTGAAGTTCTGTTTGGAAATTTGATGTCAGAAACATACCTAACAGTGGCATTTTGTAATTTTTGAAGCCGGTCATATTGGTACCCTAACAGATTACCCATGACAAAGGCACCATAGTCGAAGAGAGGAAAAATTAAAGAGCAAGCTAAACGTCTACGAAGTAACGGACAAATAAAATTTTTAAAATATCTCAGTCTGTAAAGAATATAATTTATTGATTTGGACATATGGATAATTTGGGTATGCCAGCTCATATCTGAATCGAGGAAGAGACCAAGATTTTTAACTGAATTTGAAATAGGAATATGGCTTCCGCTAAAGTAAAAAGTGGTTTTATTCGAATAAAAGTCCTGACAATTTTTTCCAAAAATTATAAAACTTGTTTTTTCTTTATTGAACTGAAAATTGTTATGCGAGGCCCATGTTTCGATATTTTTAAGATCACTTTGCAACAGAGAAATGCCTAAGTTGTAGTCTTTCTTCGGTGTTTGAAGATAAATTTGTAGGTCATCCGCAAAAAGCAATCTTTTAGTATAAAGAATGTGAGAACTAATGTCATTCATATAAATTAAGAAAAGTAGAGGGCCCAAAACAAAGCCTGCGGAACACCACTTTTAACTGATTCAACAGAAGAAATTTTATTACCAAGTATGACAGATTGAGTTCGGTCGGAAAGGTAGCTAGAAAACCAGTCTACTACATCCTTGGATAAACCACGATTCAATAGCTTGGATAAAAGAAGCTAATGTGAAACTCTATCGAACGCTTTTGAGAGGTCAAGCATTAGTAAGATGGTGATATTGTCATCATGGTAACCCCTACAAATATCGTCAACTAGATTAGTCAGAAGGGCTTGGGTACTATGTTGTTTTTGGAAACCAGATTCGAAAGTGTCGAGAACTTTATGCTGAGTTAAATATTGAGATAATTAATTGTGGATTATTTTTTCGAAAATTTTAGATAGTATTGATAGGAGAGAAACCGGACGATAGTTACTTAGAGAAAGGGGATTCGGTATTTTATTGACTGGGATAATGTGACTGTGTTTCCAGGCAGATGGAAATTTTTTAAGAATTATGGACTTATTAAATAGGGACACAAAGACCTTTGAAAGCGCAGGTAGACATAGTTTTAGTACTTCTAATGAAATACCATCAGGGCCTTTAGATTTGGTGGAAAACTGTTTAAAGGCCCAATTTAAGTTGTCTATAGTAATATTAGTAAATTTAAAGAGGGGGTGTTCCAAGGCTGGCGAGATATTGTCCTGTTGAATAGAGGGGTCAGAGTTTTGGGTAGAAAGAAATAATTTATTGTGTTCATCTGGGGTGAAACGAGGTTTGGTAGTTGTAGAGGAGCTGGTGAGACCTAAGTGTTCCAATTCGCTCCAAATAACGGCAGGAGGATTGTTAGTCGATAGTTTATTTGAATAAAAATTAATTTTTTCCGCTGAAATTTTCTCATTTAAGATATCTCTAAAATTTTTATAAGCATCTAGACGAGGCTGAATACGTTTTCGCTTGTAGCGGCGGTTAAGATAGTCTAAATATTTAGACTCTTTTCTTAGCTCAGGTGTTAGCCACTTGAGAGATTTCTTAGTAATTCTATAATGTTTTAGAGGAGCTACAGAGTCGAGAACATATAAAATATTACTAGCATTTGTATCCCAGATGGAGTCAATATCTCTGCTTATAAAGGCAAATGACCAATTAAATTGTTTTAGGCGAATGGTGAATTCCTCAGGATTAACATTTTTGAGATCACGGAAGGAAATACTAGTTTCATTGGTATTGGGTGTGAATATATCAAGAGTAGCATATGTTAAATAGTGGTTGTTGATAAATAATTTTTTATCGAATGAGATTACTTTATCATTTTCATCGATAATTATTAAGTCTATAAAAGAATTTGAGACCGGTCCCTTGTGGGTTGCACCATGGGGTATAAGATATAGATTATTGTCGATAATATAATTGTAGAGTAGGGTAGACTGACGATGGAAAAAAGACATATGGTGTTGAAGTCACCGAGAATTATTTTGTTACTATAATTGACGGCGTGGGTGGATATGACATCAAGGAAATCCATGTTATAAGATAGTGGATGATCAGGTCTGTAGACTACCGCGACCAAGATCTGGATATTTAAAAAGGATACTTTACAGATCAGGTATTCCGGGAGTTTATCTGCCCCAGTATCTTTGCTAACTGAAAGTACTTTATATTCAAGGTTGGACTTAATATAGAGGGCAACTCCTCCAGAGCTTCTGCCCTGTCTATCATTTCTGACTAGGGAATAGCCATTAATTTCGGCCATTGAATCAGTGAGAGCTGGATGAAACCAGGTTTCAGAGACAGCAATAATGTCAAAGGCTAAAGGGAGAAGTTCAGCTCTGCAGAAGTCCAATCTTTTGGGTTTACAGAGGGAGCTGGCGTTGAAATGACATATTTTGAGGGGATGTAATTTAGTGGTAGGGGAATTTGGATTTGGGGAGGGAGGAGCTGACGTAACAGCATGATTACTTTCTAGCAGTTCCTAGGTTTCAGGTGGTAGGACTTGGGAAAAGTTGATGAGGGAGGTTTCGAGTTGTTCTAGTTGGGAGTTCATAGAATTTGAGAGGGGGGATAAATTAGTAGGGTGGGTTTGTTGTTGTGATTCATTTATAGGAAGTGTGGAATGAACGGAAAGGGGAGGTTGAGGTACATTTTGAGAAGAAGTGGGAGGAACAGTGGACGAGGGGTAAAAAGAAGTGGATGATACAGTGCGAGTTAAGGGTGCAGGGATGTAATGAAGGCTGTCTTGGAATTGAGGAGGAGGAGCTGGAAAACGTGGATCTAAGAGAGAGGGGATACTGAAGTTAGCTGTAACTGCGGTTAGCTGAAGAAATATTAGTAGAATAATTTCTAAAATTTTTCTTATAAGAATTATTAAAATTATTAAAGTTATTAATGAAATTATTACTATTATTATTATTACGTGCTCGGTTATTTAATTGTTGCTGTGATGATGAATGCTGAGGCAGGTATTGATATTGAGAACTGGTATGCTGTACTGATTGAAGAGGAGGCTGTTGATATTGTTGGTTGTAGGTTTGTTGTTGAGGCTGATTTTTGCGAATATGATTTTGGAACTGTTGATTTTAATATTGATCTGGAGGCTGATATTGCAGTGGTTGAGACAACTGATGAATAAAAGGCTGAACTTGTTGTATGCTATTTGTTGAAATTGAATTTATAAGATCTGAAAGATCTTTATTATTATTTAAGACTATAGCCCTGTCTTGAGGATTGACCTGGATTAACACCCGACCATTTTTATGCCAAACTTTGTAGAAACCAAGATTTTGTCGAGCTTGTTTAGCAGCCATGAATAATTTGTGAAGGTCTTGAGGTAAAAACTCATTAACGAAGATTTGGCTATTAGATAATGAGTAATTGAACACATTGGAATTCGTTATTTTGCCAAAATTTCTTTTACTATATAGCTGGAGGCCATGTGCTGAGGAGTAAAATGTTACTTGTACTAGAGAAGAGTTTCGGGTAGTGTTCACCAATCTGACTTTTCTAATATCCTGGTTGGTGACCTTGATCTTGAGATAATTTGCCAATGTGACAATCATTCGCCTGATATCAGGGTTAGGATCATTGATTTCAAGGCCAGAGATAATGATATCAGAGGAGAGCTCCGTCTTCAAAGATTGAATTTGTCTTGTAAGATCTTCAATTTTTTTATCTTGTGCCTGAATAATGATACCCTGACCTTTTAACGACATTGTAGAAATTGACTGAAATTTGATGGTGAATTTTTTGTATGTTGTTCAAATGGCAATAGTCCTCTCTCAAGGAGTTTAAGTTAGTAGTGAAGACCTCATGAAGCTCTTGAATATTAAAATTATTGATATCTTTAACTTTTTGTAAAGGCTTGGGCGAATAAGGTTGACTGGGTACAGATTTTTGCTGATTTGGGTTTATATCAGCTGGCGCTGCCGGATCAGGAGAAGAAAGAGCTAAAATTAAGTCTTGATGGGAAGTATATTCATTTTGGAATTGTGTTTGAGTTTGTGTTGAATCCTTATTGTTATTAGTATCTATGCTAGTATCCATATTTTGTATATCCAAGAGAGCATTTTGGTGTAATGATTCTAAGTCATTTTTCTTTCTTTTCACCCAGGATATACTAGAATTGGAGTTTGACCTCGCGATTGAAGGAGGAAGAGAAAATTTATTTCTAATCTCTGGTATAATGGAACAGGATGAGCATATATGAATTTCCTCATCATTTTGGTTTAAAGCATACATGCCACAGGAAGCATGATAGGCTAATAAACAATTTATACAACTAGTAGGCGGATGGGCATCTAGACCATATTTAATACAAGGTCGGGTCATCAGATCGGCCTCAAATTTTCCCCATGTTTTTATATCATAAAGATAGGAAAATCCTGAAATTTTTAGCCTTCTAGGTCTTAAACAGCCCGAGTTATGGCCAATCAAACTCATTAGGCGGCTCTCGACCAGCGTTAGTGCTTTTCGGGAAAATGGTTAAAAATCATAAATATAAGCTTGAAAAAAAATTCTGAGAGAGTATATATGTTGGAAAACCTTCAGTTAATCCATTTCTGCCATTAGTTTTTTGGAAAAACCCCGGGAAATTCCGGAAAATGGGAAAATGCGTTTTAAGAAAAATCGCAATATCTCATTTTCTGCCATTTTTTTTTGAAAATTTTTTTCAACCGAAATCCCATCGATCTGTCCGAAAAAAAATTTTGATTTCGGCCATTACTAATTCCAATTTTTGGCTCTAAAACAACATTATAACTTAAAACATGCATAACTCGCTTAACTTTTATAGTAAAAAGAAAAGTTTTGGATTATTATCGAATATTTTTTTCTTGGCTATTCGTTTATCCAATAAAAAAAATTAATTTTATTGACAGGAATTTATTTTCTTTGTTAAAAAATGATAATAATCATAAACAGTCTTTAACATGTTACATTAGTTTTTGACCAAAAAAAAAACTTTTTAACGACTAAACTAA
The DNA here is from genome assembly GCA_022575985.1 of Anagrus nilaparvatae. Taxonomy (NCBI): domain Eukaryota; kingdom Metazoa; phylum Arthropoda; class Insecta; order Hymenoptera; family Mymaridae; genus Anagrus; species Anagrus nilaparvatae. The sequence continues at coordinate 3,944,915 of JAKSXM010000237.1, read as the reverse complement.
TTTTTTTTTTGCATAATAGAATAGCCAAGGAAAAAATACTCGATAATAATCAAAAACTTTTCTTTTTACGATAAAATTTAAGCGAGTTATGCATTATTCATGTTATAATGTCGTTTTAGAGCCTAAAATTGGAATAAGTATAAAAATGATAGTTTTTGACAGTATCTTAACTTGACCATAACGTGGTTAATTTTCAACGAAAATAGTAATTTTTTTTTTTATTTAGGACTACTTTTTCCCTGGCTATTCGATTCTAAAAGCAAAAAAGTCAATTATTTTAACCCCTTATGGAAAACTAAATAAAGAAGTATTAAAAATTCGAAATTATTCTAAAATAGGCTAAAATTGACCTTAATGTCCGAAATCAAAATTTTTTTCGGACAGATCGATGGGATTTCGGTTGAAAAAATTTTGAAAAAAAAATTTAAAAAAAAAAATGGCGGAAAATGAGATATTGCGATTTTTCCGAAAAACTATTGGCAGAAATGGATTTACTGAAGGTTTTCCAACATATATACTCTTTCAGAATTTTTTTTCAAGCTTATATTTATGATTTATAACCATTTTCTTGAAAAGCACTAACGCTGGTCGAGAGCCGCCTAATGAGTTTGATTGGCCATAACTCGGGCTGTTTAAGACCTAGAAGGCTAAAAATTTCAGGATTTTCCTATCTTTATGTTATAAAAACATGGGGAAAATTTGAGGCCGATCCGATGACCCAACCTGCCCACCATTGCTGTTTTGGCAAAGAAAGACTCTTCTATAATATGTAAAATAAACTTAATTAATATTTTAAATAACATTTCAAAAAAATTAAAATCATAATGTAACAAACCGATTGAAAAAGGATTTAAAAGTATATAATTTTAAAGCAAATTTTTTACATAAATTTTATTTGTAGTGCATTTTAAATCCTTAAATACTTTTCGCCTATCAGGTCGTTTACTTTTTTATTTTCTTATAAAACCATTTTAGGTTTAAAATTTATTGTGTATTTTTTTTCTTTTCTTTAACCTATTAGATTGAATTAGGTTTAAGTCTTTTTATTTTTATCAGAAATTATATTTATTTAAATTTTTCGTACATTCTTTTTTACGGTGCAACTCAAGCGTGGGGCCTTACTCGCCTATAGCAAAAGCCGACCCTGTCTCTCTATATTATAAAATAAAACTACTGCCATTGTATTTATTCTTTTGGTAAAAAGTCCCAAAGGACTTCTGCGCTAAAGTTCCCTGAATCGAAAATATTCTAAGTCCATTTACCCCCCCCTAAAATGTCAATTTTTCACCATCCCCCCTGCCAAGTCGGACTTTTTCGAATACCCCATCCAATGAATATGTCCCATGTTAAGAACCGCAAAAATCAACCTACAGTTGCCTATTACGTGCAACTGAACCATATCTGGTAACAATGGATATCATATTCGTGTTTAGCGGCCTAAAACAGTGTAAGTAACACTATCGAACATACAAGAAACCCCTAAAATTTAACATAAAGTTGCCTATTTTGAGCAACTGGACCGTATTCGGAACAAACCGATATTATATTCGTGTTCAGTGACCAAAAAAACATAACACCCGTTGGAAAATTCCATTGACCTGTTAAGGATAAAATTTGTCTACAAAATGGGGCTCCACGTCTTCTCTATCTATGATGATCATAAAATCAGCCTCCATTCTGGGTTAAAATGTATCATAAAAAATTTTTTGGACTATATGCATTCCTTGTTTAGGTCCCATTGACCAACTTTTATTTATTTATCGGAAGATTAAAATCCAATTTTTGAATTGTAAGAAAAAAATTGCGCTAAAAAATATCATTTTTTATTATAAATATGTCCAAAACTTAAACATGGGGCTAATTTTTTTAAAAATCTGACTCCAGCTTTGAAATCAAAAACATAAGATCAAGTATTCAAGAATAAAATTTTTTTCTTCTTTCCTAAAAATTATAACTGAAATAATTAAAAATATCTGTGAATTTTAACATTAAGGGGTTAATTGTATTAATTATTAATTAAAAAAGGTCTTTTATGGAAACTGGAACCACCAGCACCATCTTTATTTTTTCTAAACAAAAACTTAATTCTTTTGAATAAATTATCATTTATGAACCAAATTTTTAAATATCTAAGTTATTTCTATGCGAAAATTCTATGATTAGTTTGCTCGTTTTTGGATGTTTGTAAAGGGCCGCCGGCCTTAAATATTTAATAAGAAAATGTGCCTTAGTAGAAAATAAGCAGGTAAAATTTTTTTCCTAAAATTCTTAAAAATCAATAAAACTGCCTACGACTTTCAAATATCAAAATAATTGTAAAATATAATTTCCGTTGATCTAATTATAATAATTGATTGTTGCTTATATGCGGATACTTGTTAAATACTTTTAAATTAGTAAATTTTCGCTTGGACTGAATATAATAAGAATATAATTAAAATAATCTTTCAGATAATTTTTACAACTTCGACCATAAACGGAATTTGAAACGCAAGTAGAAATACTTTTTAAATAATTTTATGATGGTCTGTTTTTACTTGGAAAGAACATTATTAAAATAGTACTACAATGTTCAATGCTGCTCTTGAATAAATAGCATTTAAATATATTTATTGTGCATGCAGATATACAGTGAAATTTGTTAGTTTCTACAAAATATTTATTAAACGTTTTTACAATGTTTAATTTTTGCTAAGAAAAAATGCTTTTAAAACAATTTTACGATCATAAATTCTGGATTATATAGTCAAAAAAATAATATAAGTCCACGAAAAGATCCTGCTCTTATCAAAGAAAAAATTTCTTATAAACTCAAGATATCTTCATGGCTCACTGGATTAATCGTTCGTTCATCAAGCAAAAAATTCGGGTTCCGATTCAGGCAGTAACAAAAAAAAAAAGACTTTTTCAAAGTCTCCTAATTATTCTAAGTTTTATTTGATCCGCCACTTTAAATAGGACAAATTTGCCCCCCCCCCCCTCTTAAATTTCAAGTTCTGAAGTACCCCCTCCCTATAAACATGTTCCATGTTAAAATATTGTTTTAATGTTTAAACAATGTTACAAACTAGGATTGAAAAAATGTCTTTTGGATGTAAATATTATATTCATAATATGGTATTTTGTTGATCGATAATATATTCTTACGGTATTCTGACGTTACGAAGAAACATAGAATGAGAAGGTGTTTTAACAATATTCGAACATGAACTTGATGTTTTAATTTATTTGTTAGTATAAATATTTTTTCTGTATTATAATAATTTTACAAACAATCTTTAAAAAATTATCATTTCTTACATTAATCTTTTACTGCCCTAATGAATTTCCATGATTAGGTGTTAGGAGTCAGGAATTGGGTTAAAGCAGATTTTAAATCATAGGCAATACAAAAAAATATATATATATTAAAAGGTATATATACGACAGAATATTGTTTTTATTATTTTTAGTCTGGTTGCCTCGTTGAAAGTAATTTTTTCCCTTTTAATTAACAAAAAAAATTATTTTATAGTAATAAAATACATAAGAAAACTTTTATAATAATTTGGCCTTATGGGCAATCTAATTAACACTATTCTAGCCTTATGGGTGAATAAAAATAAAAAATTGATTTTTGAGCTTTCTAGGCGAAAAAGAAGCAAATAAATATACGAGCATTTCTACAGAAATTATGTAGCTTAGATGCTTCATTTTTATTCGAAATTTTTTGGAGATGCATGCCGCTGATTATGATTTTTTTTTAATGTTTAGACTATTAACAGATCAAAAAAAAATGCGTTCCATCATTTTAAGCTTTGTCCCATCCTTTTTCAGCTCCTAGAAGATTTTGAATATTAAAAACAAAAACAACAAAAAGCATGGTTGAAAATTATGAAACTTTTATTTTTATGTCTTTGAAATTTTTTTTATTCGATTTTTCTTAAAAATTTAATTATATTAAGTCTGTCCTTTTTTTCCCGAAAAAGTAGAACTGGAGTTAAACAGAGAAAAAAAATGCGCGCTCATTTCAATCATTTTGAAGGTTAGATTGTATTTTATTTAAATTTTTATTAATTTTTTTTATTTTAAATAATAGATTATTTACTGCTATCGATAAAAAGCTATATTAAACATGTTTTGACATTTAATTTTTGGTAAAAGAATTTTATCCCAAGAAAACATTTTGCTTTTTGAATTAATGCCATGAAAAAGAACGCGCGTTCTGTTTAGTTTTACCCCAGTTTCGCTCTAGGAAAACTTTTTTGGGAAAAAAAGAACAGACCTATTAAAGATATATTAACTCACAAATCAATCTATAATGCTATAGAAGTAATTATTTTTATTTTTCGAAGACTTTGTTAAAAAAAACCAGCAAAAATTACAAGAATTTTTACTGGGAAGATATAAATGAAGCGTGGTCGGGTCTTCTAAATTACTCCAAAGTGTTTTTTTCTGAAAGTACTACCAAAAATAAGTTACCAGCTCAATTTTTAGCCTCCTAGAGCAAAATCTCGATTTTTGGCAGCCGTTTTTATGTTTTGGACTTTTTTAAAAAAAATTAGAAAAATAAAGGATAATTTTTCTTATTTTTTCTGTTAAAATCTATTATTAAGGTCTTAAGAGCGGTAGAATTAAAATACAAAAAAAAAGCTAAAACTTGGAGAAAGTAAAGTAAATATAATTTAATTTTACACGTATTTTTTTTTTTATAATTGACTGAATAGTTTTTGAGAAAATAAATAAATAGAAAATAAATTAACACAGGCTCTTATGGGGAATTTTAAAAAATGAAAAAAAAAATTTTTAATACAAAACTTAGATATTTTTTTTTTGAGTTGATAAATAAAGTCCTAATAAATAAAAAGAGACCTTAAAATTTACAATCAAACGTCATTTTGTATGGTTGTACTTAAAAAAATGTATAAAAATTAACGTATATTCTGCTATTGAGGTAGAGTCATTTATTATATTTTTTTATTTATTTATTTTCTTTATAAATAATTAAATAGTTGAATAAATGAGAAATCGACTTTTCCAGAGCAAAGATGTTTATTATAAATATTTTTCCCAACGTTTCGAGTCTTTATAAGACTCCTTTTCAAGGGATTCTGTACACATATTATAATTAAATTAGTATTACATTGTTTAAATATTTTTGAAATTATGATTACATATTTTTTAAATGAATAAAAAGTAGAAAAAGTTTACCTATTAAGTAATTTTTTAAGAAAATTACTGAGTTATATTTGGTGACTGTTTAACAAAAATTTTTTAATTTTTGTTAACAGTATAATTTTTATGTTCTACTTCAAACACCATGAATACAACTGAATTAATTTTGACATTTGGTATATTACTAACGAATTTTAAGTCTATAAAAAGTCTATATTTATAAAAATATATAAGATTTAAACACAAAAAAAAAAAAAAAATTTTTTCATTTATATATGCTTCATATTACAAGTTAAGAGTTAATAAATATATAAAGTCAAGTGCTAAGAAATTCTATAATATAAACAATATAGAAATTTTTTCCGTTACAGTAGTACTAGGTATAATTTTTATATTAGTTTTTATTTTATTTTATTATACTTTTGGTATTACTCATATTGATTTATTTTTTTATTTTTTTAATTTAAAAAAAATTTTTTTTAAAACATTGTGTATTACAAGAAAGAAGAAATGAAATTTTTGAAAAACTGTATAACATTGTGCATAACAACACAAGGAAATTTACTTTTGAATCCCTGTAAAAACAGATGTTAAATTTATTTACTAAATTGATTTAAGAATCACGTTGTAACCTTTAGGTAGCTTGTTACAGTCGGTATTGCTATTTATAGCATTAGGACCCTGTTTTCTAATGTATACTCTTTCAGCAAAGGCTCGCTTATAAAAGTTTGATTCAGTATGTAATATTTCTACGTTTTCCCAATCAAAGTCATGCGTTCTGTTATTTTCAAGGATGTGTTTAGTTATTACTTCGTGTTTATCAGGTTTCAATTTAATATTGTCGCGATGTTCTCCCGTTCTAGTTTTCAAAAGTCGTTTAGTTTGGCCGACGTAGTTCTTGGGACAATTATTACAATTTATTCTATAAATTACTTCCTTGTTGTTGTCCCTCTTTAGTTTATCTTTACCCGATTTTAAAATTTTATTCATTTTGAAGGGGCATCTAAATACAGTATTTAAATTGCATTTGCGCTTGAGAACATTTTTGATTTTTTCAGAAATTCTGGGTAATAAAGGTAAAACTATAGTATCTCTGTAATCGTTTTGGTTTGTACTATCATTACTTGAAGTATCACAGGTTATAGAATTTAATTTAGCATAATGTTTGTTAACGTGTCTGTTAATAAATTCTATAGGATAATTGTTTAAAATTAGGTCATTTTTCAAATTTTCTATATTTTTTGTGTGGTATTCAGTATCTGAAAGTTTAAATATTTTGTCTACCAAATTTTTAATGATCCCTATTTTTGTACCTGTTGTGTTATTTGAAAGAAAATTTAAGTATCTGCCCGAACAGGTAGGTTTTTTATATAAATCAGTTGTTAAATGACCATTATTTTTCTTTACAAGCAAAATATCAAGGAAATTTATTTGGTTATTATTCTCCAGTTCGTAGGTAAATTTTATGTTAGAATTATATTCGTTGAACTTATTTAAAATGTCGAAAAACTTTTTTTCTTTTAAAATGATGAGAGAATCATCTACATATCTTGTATATAATATAATGTCTCTTCTAAATTCACGTTCTTCAATGTCTTGAATAACTAAATCTGCTAGAATAGGAGATATTGATAATCCCATAGGTAGGCCTGTAGTTTGTAGATAATATTTATTATCGAACTGGAAATATAGTGATTTCATGAGAATTTCTAAGCCCCTTAAAAATTCATTTTGAGGTAGTTTGGTGTATTTTCTAATTTTCAACCACCGTTTTTTAATACTTTTTATTACTAGTTCTACCGGTATAGATGGGAACATTGATTCTACATCGAAAGAAGCCATAATATGGTCTTCAGGAACTATTTTATCTTTTATTAAATTTCTAAATTCTAAACTGTTTTTAACTACGTGAGATGGTTTCGGGCAGGATAAAAACAGTTTAGAATTTAGAAATTTAATAAAAGATAAAATAGTTCCTGAAGACCATATTATGGCTTAAATAAATTTAATTGAAATATTAACAAATAAACAAAGCAAAAAAAAAATAACAAAAATTCATCGTATATCATTAAATAATTATTAATTAAAATTTGTTTTTTTTGTCTATGACGCGTTTTCTCATAAAATGAGTATAAATTACAAATGGCTGAAAAAAGTGATTTTTTGAAAAAATAAAGTAAAAGTGAATTATAGAAACAAAAAGGAAGAAACAATTCGTCATCATCCTGCATGCACCCGCTTAGAAACAAAAAAAATTAAAGCTAGAAATTAAAAAGAGATAAAAGACTCATCTGCCTATAAGTGAAAGTTTTTTTTAAAAGCTTACGCGCCCTTCAGCTGCGTTCAAAAAATCCTGGGCCGTATACGTTTATTACGGCGTCCGGCATATAGTACTCACTACTTCAGGAGAGTAGAAACTTTTCAAGAGTGCCTTGAAAAGAAAAAAAAAAAAAAAAAAAAAAAAAAAAAAAATTTAATTTATACTTGATTTGTCTATCAATAATTATGGGTTCTGATAAGACGAACGATATTTTTTTATTTACTGGTTCGAAATATGATGAGTGGAAATACAAGTTGAAACTTTTACTTTCAAGAGAACGAATATTACATGTCATTGATGAGGATATACCACAAGAAAAAAATCAATATTGGATAAATCATGATAATAAAGCAAAAAATTATTTATACAGGTATTTAGATAGTAACCATTTTAACATCATTAAAGCAAAAGAATTAAGAGAAATTGTTGAAACTCTTGATTCAATTTACCAAAGAAAGCTAATTGCAAAGCAAGTAGCATTCATCACGAAGCTAACAGATTTTAAGTTAAAAGAGGGCTCTAGCCTAGCTTCACATTTTGTTGAATTTGATGGCCTTATAAACGAATTAAATGAATCTGGAGGTGTAATATCGGAGAGCCTTCATGGATGCTTTCTTTTAAAAAGTCTTCCTAAAGAATACTACCAAATAAAAGTTGTAATTCAAGCTTCTGATATTAACGGTTTTTCGTTACACTACGCAAAATCGCAATTACTAAATCATGAAGCACAACTGGTCTCCATTAGTAAATTAAGTACAAACTCCCAAGTTCTTCATGTTGAAACTCAAAATAATGATAACAATCATAAAAATTTCAAAAAGGGCAACAATTCGAGAAATTATAATAACAATAGAAGAAATAATAGTAACAACAATAACAATAACAATAACTTCAATAAAGGAAATGGAAGAAATGGTTCTAATAGAAGAAGCTTTCGTCCCTATAATAATAGTAATAATAAAGTTTATTGTGATTTCTGCAAAAATAGTACTCACAGAACAGAAGATTGTAGACAAATAAAGCGTTTTCAAAAATATCAAAATGAAAAGTCGAGAGGATTGGAATACGAAACTCAGAACAGACACGCTCAGTTGGGTACAGATGCATTTTCAGATATACCATTACATAATAATAGCAACTTCACTTCATCGGCATTCATGGCAGGTGCTTGCGATTACAATTTAAACTCAGACTCAAATTTTGTTCTTGACTTCGGCGCAACTGATCATATAATTAAAAATGATAAACTATTTGATTCATTCATAAACTTGAAAAATCCAATAAGAATCGAGGTAGCAAAACAAGGCGAATACATCATGGCTAGTAAGCTTGGAATAGTTCGAGCGAAGACGAATTGTGGTTTCAATTGTGTATTTGAAAACGTACTGTATTCAATAGAGGCCACAAATAACCTGCTTTCTTTAGAAAGGATGCGACTAGAAGGAATGACGACAACTTTTGACAAGGAAGGTATTATAGTATCCAAGGAGGGTAAGCCAAAAATGATTGCTGATTCTATAAACCATTCAATTTTTGTAACCTTAGAAATTGATAAAACAAAAACTGCATATGCAAGTAGTAAATTAGGTTTAAACAATAATTATATTTTATGGCACCAAAGATTGGGTCATATAAGTAAAGATAAGTTCTTACAATTAAAAAATAAACATATAGTTGAGGACTTACGTCTTATCAATTTTGTTGTTCCACATGATGATTTATGTGAACCTTGCATAAATGGTAAGATGACCCGCATACCATTTGGAAACAAAGATAAGACATACGTCAAGCGACCTTTATTTATAGTTTACACAGATGTTTCTGGTCCAATAAAACCTGCCACAATATGCGAAAAAAATTATTTTGTTACATTTATAGATGAATATACCCATTACTGTTTAACCTACATAATTAAAAATAAATCTGATCAGAGCTGGGATACTGTGACACGCTGTTATCCGTATATACGGCATACGGTGAACGGTTACTAGATGTATTTAGCCGTATATACGGCAAACTGCATACGGTAGCCGTATAAAATAGTCCATTAATACGGCTCCCATATTGACTTTTGCCGTATGAAAATCCATACGGCAAAATCCAATACGGGAACCGTACAAAATATGCCGTATTAATGGACTATTTTATACGGCTCCCGTATTGACTTTTGCCGTATGAAAACCCATACAGCAAAATCCATACGGCAAAATACAATACGGGAACCGTACAAAATATGCCGTATTAATGGACCATTTTATACGGCCCCCGTATTGATTTTTGCCGTATGAAAATCCATACGGCAAAATTCAATACGGGAGTCGTATAAAATGGTCCATTAATACGGCATATTACCTACAGCTCCCGTATTTATTTATGCCGTATGAAAAACCGTAGGACAAAATTGAATACCAAATCACCTATTTGTATGGCATAAGAATATACGGCCCCATATTTTTCTCATACGGGCCCGTATTCATGTAGGACCTGGGTAACTTCATAATGTCCACGGACCCGTATGCGTATAGCAGAGGATATTTTAATAATGCCCACGGGTCAGTATACGTATGAGACCTAGGTATTTTCATAATGCTGACGGGTCCGTGAGCATTATGAAAATACCCAGGTCCTATATGCATACGGGTCCGTATGCGTATAGGTCTTAGGTATTTTCATACTGTGTACGGATCCGTAGGCATTATGAAAATACTAGGTCTCATACTCATACGGACCCGTATGCATATAGGACCTGGGTTTTTTCATAATGCTGACGGGTCCGTGGGCATTATGAAAATACTCAGGTCCTATATGCATACGGGTCCGTATGCGTATGAGCTTGGGTGTTTTCATAATGCCCACGGACCCCTCAGCATTATGAAAATACCCAGGTCCTATATGCATACGGGTCCGTATGAGTATGAGACTTGGGTTTTTCATAATGCTGACGGGTCCGTGGGCAGTATGCATTCAAACTTTAACATACTACCAACTGATCCGTATACTTATAAAAATAAAGTATGGACAGACTGTGCACGGATCATTATACTGCTTGGCCGTATATACGGCTGTTAGTTTTCCGTGCCCAAAATGCCGTGAATGCCCAGCTCTGAATCTGATGTTTTCTCTGTTTTTAAGCAATATATAGCTATGAGCGAAGCTCAATTTAATTCGAAAATTGCATATTTGTATTGTGATAATGGAGGAGAATATATGTCAAATGGAATGCAAGACTATTTAGGTGGGAAAGGTATAACTTACCATAATACAGTGCCATATACCCCGCAGCAAAACGGTGTTGCGGAAAGAGTGATGAGGACTATTGTTGAGAGAATCATCCCTTAGAAAATCATCCCTTAAAGGTAAGATAAATATTACATTATTTTTTCGATGCGAAAGGGGGTAATATCTTATTTTCTAGGGGTCGTACGTAAAAACAGACTTCAGAAATGAAAATAGTGGGCAAAAATACCTACTGGATGACAATTTTAGCCCAAATATTCATTTTTTCTTTTATGCTACAAATCCACCCCTTACCCCATTCAAGGGGCTGAAGATAAAAAATTGGCATAAATTCATTTTTTTTTATGTTCCTGATAGTCCCATATTAAGTTTTTATTGCCATGAAATATTTTTTGTGCCCATTATATTAATTTAAATAACATGTAAAAATTATAAAAAAATTACCCCACTTTTAGGGAATGATATAACATTTTCTAGGGGTTGCACGTTAAAACGGAATTCGGAAATGAAAAAAGCAACCTTGATTACCTACCAGGTAACATTCTTAGCTCTAAATATCGATTTTTTCATTAAAAAAATTCAAATGGCTTGAATGTGTCGATTAGGCGTTAATGGGTTAAGTTTATAATTAGTTAAGTATATAATTATCATTATTTATATATATGCACCTAGAAATAATCTGATTAGGTTTTCTGCGTTATAATGCGGACATTTAGGCCCGCATTAACATTTTACATATACCCGCGCTCCAAAATAAAAGTTTAGCAACGCAGGAGCGACGACGGCTGGGCTACAGCCGAAAAAGAGAAAGAGAGCCGCACGAGCGCCCGCCATTCTTGCTGCCGGCTTGGGGTAAGGACAGTTGTCTAGTTTTCATGTTCTTATTATTAAAAAGTAAAATAAAGTAGTTCAGTTGATATTAAATATAATTAAATTAAATTTATTAAAATAAAGTTGTCAAAAGTTTTAGAATTATTATAAGTGATAAGCTATTTTGAAATTATTAAATAAGATAGAATCACGTGTTCGTTAACGATTCTACCAGGCTATTCGAGAATTTATCAAGTTCAATTGAAGCCTGAAATCATCAAGAGAATATAAAAGTGTTCATTCCACAGACATTACAAGGCTATTTCCAGAATTTATAAGATTTAATTGAAGCCTTAAATTATCAAGATCATAAAATTATAAAGAGACTCTTTAGTCATGGTTTGACCATTAATTAATTAAAGTGTACATGTTTATCTAGATAATTTTATTAAAATCATTTTTTATGTAAATTTGAGTGTGTGTGAGTGTATGTTAAAATATAATAGTGCGCGAATATACACAGGTATACGACCACGTGGTATTTATTAGTATTTTCATATTGGACGTTAATTGTTTTCTATATATATATATATATTCATATGCCGCTTGCTCTATACGTGTGTATACTCGCGCACACACACATTGATATCAATTTAATTATAAGTATTGGCCATATACAGTAAGTTTTTATATATTATATTATAATTTACTCTCTTAATTTTTCTATTAAATATTATAATAAAATCAATCTCATCTTATTATTGACTTAGCTTCCCTTCCCTACCCCCTTTTCAGGAATATATTCAAGGTAAGATTTTGTAGCCGGCATAACCGAGCGCCGCAGGTAATTTACATGTAAGTTGAATTGTATAATAGGTAAAATATGTTGGTTTAAATTCTTGACAAAAGCTTACTTATATATTTATAATAAATCTATAATTTATTTATATACTATATTAATTAACCAGGTCATAATATCTATTTGAATTAAATATTGATTATTCGTAATTATAACAGTTAGTAATTATTTAGTAAAATCACACGAGAGAAAAACCATATAAATGCGCGGTATGTGCTACAGTAGAGAGGGACCTTATAAATGTCAGGCTAGTTAGATGTTAGTTTAAAGTCAGTTAGAGCCTTTTTATTATTAACCCTCAGAAGCACGGGTGGGGTCCAGCGGACCCCATGGTAGTTTTAAAAAACATGGGATTATCCTAAATCTATAATGGCAGTTTCTGTATATGTTTGGTAATTTATTTTGGTAGTTGTATTACTCATCTACAACTGTAAAAGCCTCAGAACTTTTCGTGTATTGGTTGCATACGCTTTGGAAAATTTTTTTGGGGTCCTGTAGACCCCCCCGTGTGGTTACGTATTATATTCTGCTTTAAAAAAATTGTAATTTTGTAAATATTTTTTAATTATTTGATTGATAAATCAATGTTTTATGAAAATTCAATAAAAGAATGTTCTTTAAATAATTTAAACATTGCAAATATTGCCCAAAACCTATTTGGTGAAAAAATTGAAAATTTAATGCATGAAGTTCAGAAAACGCAATGGGCAAAGATACATACTTCGGGTATGCTTTTAAGGTTATAAAGAATATGATAGAAATGTGTTTCAATATTTGTGGAATTAGTTCATCATTTATTTTTTATATTTTTAGAATAAAAAAACTATTTTAATAAAAAAAACTATGCATATAGAAATTTACAAAAAGGTGTCATTTTAATTCAAGGGAATAATTCATGTTTTTTTTAATTTGAAATTTTTTACTTAAATTTCTTTAAAGTTTACCCTTTGGCGTTTCCCGTTTAGTGGTTAAAAAGTTATTTATAATTTTTTAAACCAATTTTATTGCGATTTAAAAAAATCACCCTTTTTATAATGAGAAGAAATTTTCTTTTTTTAATATCTTTAAACAGGCTAATAATTTTCAGTTTTTTATTTTATAATCGCATAATTGAACTCTTCTGCGTTCTAAATAAAAAAAAAGTTAATTTTGGACCAATTTTGAAGGAATTATAGACTTACAAAGTCGCTGGGGTCCGCTAGACCCCCCCCCCCCGTGCTCTAACGTTTTCGGAAGGCACCCGTGCTGCTAAGGGTTAATAATTAATAGCAATATCGGCATTATAGGGTTTCCCTAATCCTTGCAACGAGTGTTAGATTATATGTGAGTTCCCAGCGAGATTAAGTCAAAAAAGGACATCTAATAAAATATTTTAATAGTAATGAATTATTTTAATTTTTCTAATGTATTTATATTATTTTAGCTATGTAAAATCAATTGCATTTAAAATTCACTTTTTGAGGGGGGTGTGTTGGAAATCTCCAAAAAGTACATTTTATATCTTAATCTTAATACTATATATATTTGAAAATTTATTTGTTTGTCTGTCTGTCCACTCATCACGCAAGAACCGCCAAACCAATTGGCATGAAACCGGTGTCAAAATAAAGATAAAAAGTCTGCGGGTGACATAGGCCCTATATTTTCTGATTAGCTGTCGTAGTTTTTGAGATATTTAATTTTTAGTATTTTTGAACTTGATAAAATTTTTTAAAAATTTTAACAAAAATTGAAATATCTCGAGACTATCGAAAAATTTAGCTATCGCGCTTCATAGTATTTGATTCAGCACTAATTTTTACGTATTCTCTGAAATTTTTATTCAAAACGGAGGTATCTTTAAAATTTTATAAAATATTTTTAAAGCTGGTAAAAAAATTTTTTTCATTTTTTTATTTTTATGGTATTTCTAATCATTTATTTGTGGGTCTGTGTATATTATAATGTAATTTATATTCTATATTAAAATGTAATTTATGCGTACTTAGTTAAATTTTTATTAAAAACGTACGTTGCTTTAAAATTAAAAAAAAAAATTAATAAATTTTTTTACTATATATTATATATATTCAACTCAAATTTTAGAGTATAGTTTGGTGATAAAAAAGTCCCTCAGCCAAAGTTTTAGTCCTCTAGCACCTCATGGGCCCGAAATATGTCTGTTCAAAGGTCCAAAAATAGCCTGATCTGGCCCATTTTCAAAATTACACCATTCCTTTGAATTTACTACAAATTTTATCTTATTGGTCACATTTGAACTGGTAAAAGGTCTACATTAAGAAAAAAATTTTAGCTTATTTCAAGGCGTTAATTTTTTTTGACATTGATATATATTTTGGACAATAACAACATGATAATAATAAAAAATCAATAACAACAACACCGGGAATAGATCAGGGGGGGCGGAGCCCCCCCTCACACCTATGCTAGTATATGTATATATGTTTATCGCAGTAATTATAAGTCATGTAGTTTTAGTATACTAGATGTGCGTCTTTACTGTACATTATATATTTTGGAAAGAGAGAGAGAGAGAAAGTACAGGCCCAAGAATGCGTTGTATCTTATGTAAGTTAGTCACTTCTATTATCTAATATAGACAAGTAGCCTTATCGCCTTAATCTCAATTTGAATAAAATTTATTATAATAAAATAATTATTTATTTAATTAATAACAATAATCCTTTAGTCACGTGACCAATAAAAAATCTGGCCAAAAATTTGGATTCCACTGGAAATTTTACATAAGGATATATCTTTTTATGTTTTGCAGAGCTTTTATGTTAAAACAGCAAAATAATAAAGAATATTCTGATTAATTTTCAATAATTTAGTATAATTTAAAAAACAAAAAAATTCCTTAAAAAAATGAGATATTTTAATCTTTCAATTTAAAATTTCGCTGCTTTAATATAAAAACCCTTAAAAACATAAAAAGATATATTCTTATGTGAAATTTCGCAATAAAATATAAAGTTTAAGTAAAAACTTGAGCCTGGTTGGATGATTTTTCACTGATAGGCATTTGAGAAATCGACTTTTTTAAAAAAAACAGCCTATCTTAGTGATTTTTCGCGTATGCGATACTCAAAAAAAAATTTTAATCCCAGAATCAGATAGCCAGGGAAATTTTCTATCCGGTATTATGAGGAAAAAATTTTTCATGATAGATTTTAACAGAAAAAATAAGAAAAATTATACGTCATTTTTCTTACTTTTTTTAAAAAAGTCCAAAACACTAAAATGGCTGCCAAAAGTTGAGATTTTGCTATAGGAGGCTAAAAATTGGGCTGGTAACTTATTTTTGGTAATACTTTCAGAAAAAAACACTTTGAGGTAATTTAAAAGATCCGACCACGCTTCATTTATATCTTCCCAGTATTTTTTGCTGGTTTTTTATAACAAAGTTTTCGAAATATAAAAATATTTACTTCTAAAGCATTATAGATGGATTTTTGAGTTAAAATATCTTTAATATAGTTAAATTTTTAAGAAAAATTGAATAAAAAAAATTTCCAAGCCATAAAAACAAAATTTTTGTAATCTTAATCCATGCTTTTTTGTTGTTTTTTTTTTTAAATATTTAATAACTTCTACAAGCTGAAAAAGAATATGACAAGACTAAAAATGATGGATCGCATTTTTTATGATCTGTTAATAGTCTAAACATTGAAAAAAAATTTCGAAAAAAAATGCAGCATCTAAGGTACATAATTTCTGTAGAAATGCTTATATAATCTAGCCTTTTGGGCGATGTATAAAAAAATTTATATGTAATCATCTAACTTTTTTGGGCGACAAATGCTATTAGGGATTCAATTTTCAAACCTTTTGGGCGAGAGAATTTAAATATGAGAAACGCAATGTCCTCTCCGAAAAAGGGATTAGCTAACTGAAAATATCTCGTTAGATTTAGAGATTTGACAGAATGGCAATGAATATTGTTCGGATTTTGCCTTTAGGTGTACTCTGCTAATATCACCTGTCAGCAATCTTCTTACCTTTAATCCAATTTCTTAACTAGTCTTTGGCGGGAGCAAATATTATAAGGGGGGATAAGCATCTAGCATATAGATATTTATATAAAATTTGAGGGAGGTAAACATTCACATGAAACTTTAATGAAAATATACAATAACTTTTAGAGGAGGGTATGGGCGAGAAAGCGCATAGTCACATTATAAAATAGCTCCGCGAAAAATAGTCATTATTTACAGAAAAAGTTTAAAAAATATCAGAAAAATCGTTCAAAAGTGTCAAAATAAAACTCATTAAATAAATGAAAATAAAAGAAAAACTCCAGCATAAAAATTAAATCAAGATTAAAAGAAAGAAAATAATTGAGAAAAAGTTAGGTTAGAAATGTGTCTTGTATAGATCAAATATAGTATTTATCACAGAAAGTAATCTGTGGTATTTATAACACAAGAGTTTAAAATATACAAACAATTGATGTAATAATAGGTAATGAAAACAGTAAAAAAATATTCTTGATGAAAATGCCGTTCTTTGCTTAAAATATATTGAATAGTGAAGAAAAAAAAATAGGGAGAAATCCCAAAAATTTATTTTGAATAGTAAAGAGGAAAATGGCAATTATTATTAAGAAGAAATCAAAACAGAGTTAGTAAGTTACTACTTTCTCATCACATCATTTACAATGAAAAGAAGTGAATTTGTAAGCAAACAGCAATTTAAAACAGTAAATATACAACAATATAAACAGATATATCATGAAAACAGCACCAGCGATTGCAAAAAGGCTGTCACATCCTCAACCCATTAAAATAGAAAAAGGGATTTCTTAATAGGAATTCCTTGAGAAATAAATTAAAATAGAGCAGTGATGTGCCAGAATATGTAATTGTTAGTGATCTTTGTTAACAGATATTGAAAACAGAAAAATTAAAAAAGCAAAGAAATCCAAAATAATAGAAAATTGAAGAAAATACAAGAAATAGATCTGAAGAATTTTTTCTAATTTTAAGTTCATATATAATTTTACTTTAAAATTAAAACATGCTCTTTAAATAATTTTTATGTTTATACTTTAAATTTTGTATTAACTTATTTTAATCTTGTAACAATTATGTATATTTGACAAGAATAAAATTACTACTCCTACAATAACTTTTAATACTTGATAGAAATTTTTAATTTACTCTTTTATTTTATATAATGCAATGCCTCTTGAAGCTATTAATAATTATTACATATATAAAAATTTGTTAAACTTAATTTATTATAAAACCGCGCACACACACAAACACGAGAAAATGCTGAAGCACGTATTTATATGTATGTATATATATATCTTAATCTTAATCTTAATACTATATATATCTGAAAATTTATTTGTCTGTTTGTTTGTTTGTTTGTTTGTTTGTACCCTAATGACTCAAGAACCACCAAACCGATTGGTATAAAACCGGTGTCAAAATAAAGAAAAAAAAACTGCGAGTGACATAGGCTATAGATTTTTTGCTCAGCTATCGTAGTTTTTGAGATATTTAATTTTTAGTGTTTTTTAACTTGATAAAATTTTTTAACAAAATTTGAAATATCTTGAGACTATCGAAAAATTTTTTTATCACACTTTGTAGTATTCGATACGGCACTAATTTTTACGTATTCTCTGAAATTTTTATGCAAAACGGAGGTATCTTTAAAATTTTATCAAATATTTTTGAAGCTGGTAAAAAAATTTTTTTTCATTTTTTTATTTTTTATGGTATTTTTAATAATTTATTTGTATATCTATGTGTCTATGTGTTTTATCATGAGGCTCAAACCAATGAAAGAAATTACATAAAACCATTGTCAAAATAAAGTTAAAATAAAAAAATTTTTACTATTTTTGAAAAAAAATTTAATTTTCTGAAAATTTGGTTAAAAAGTGAAATATCTGAAAAAAATGATAAAATTTTAATGTCGCAATTGGTATTATTTGATTCAGTCAATTCTAGAACCATCTATATGTACATATATGAATACTATATACTATATATATTTGAACATTTATTTGTCTGTCTGTCTGTCTGTAATAATAACGCTGCTCTAAACACTACGCAATAGTTTGAATGTGTAAGCATAATTATAAATTTGCAGTGAAAAATGATTTTTTAAAGCAACAGAAACAAAAAGAAATGTGACACAGGGGGGCGGAGCCCCCCCTATCACCTATATATATATATATACTAGGGGGCTCCGCCCCCTGCGCGCTCCGCGCGCCAACCCCCGTAGAGTGATTGAAAGAGTGGGTTAGTCATGAGAACAACAAAATTTTAAATGCAATTTTAATAATTACTTTCAATTAAAAATATTTCCGCGCGCCAACTCCCGTAGAGCGCGAACAGTTTTTTAAATATATTATCCTTTTGGAATATGTTTCTTACTTAAATACATCATTTGAACAAAATTATATCAATTTGGTTTAAAATTAAATTAGTTTATTGTAGGTTCATATTATCATTTTATTTCAGTTTTGCTAAAGGACCCATGCGTCATTATGTTAGTGATTTTAACTTAGATAATACTGACCATAGTAAATTAATATAAATATATAGTCAAGTAATCTAGTTTAGACTAAAAGGCGTTAATCTTCATAGTGTGTTATCTGTCGTTCATATGTAAATTAATATTTATAAAATTATATTTTTAATTATAATGATTTACTTTTATTTATTTTATAAAAATAAATATGGGATTAATAAAAATTTCATAATTATATTAATATTTTTATTTTTTATTTACAATAATTTTATTATAAAAAATATTATATAATTTTTCTAAAAAAATTGCTAAAAGTATAAAATTATAAAAAAAAAAAATAAGGTCACTATGTAGGTCATATTATTTGATTCAATTACTGTAATTTAGATTTATTTATATTATATTCAGTATCGAAATCTATATTACCTCGAAGACCTCTCGACCTCTCAGACCTCAGTCTTCTCGGTCCATTGGCACAAAAGGTCCATTTTGGCACAAAAGGTCCATTGGCACAAAAGGTCCATTGGCACAAAAGGTCCATTTTGGCACAAAAGGTCCATTTTGGTACAAAAGGTCCATTTTGGCACAAAAGGTCCATTGGCACAAAAGGTCCATTTTGGCACAAATGGTCCATTTTGGCACAAAAGGCTCATTTTGGCACAAAAGGTCCATTGGCACAAAAGGTCCATTTTGGCACAAAAGGTCCATTTTGGCACAAAAGGTCCATTTTGGCACAAAAGGTCCATTGGCACAAAAGGTCCATTTTGGCACAAAAGGTCCATTGGCACAAAGGGCTCATGCGACAGCGGCGGCAGCGGCGGCAGCGGCGGCAGCGGCGGCAGCGGCGGCGGCGGTTATAACTTTATAATATATAGAGACTAGGGGGCCCCGCCCCCTGCGCGCTACGCGCGCCAACCCCCGCAGAGTGATTGAAGTATTGCGATAGTATATTTTTATAATCACTTGTAAGGCGTACCACAGTGTAGTAAAAAAAAAAAAGTGGCCAAAAATCGGCTTCAAAAATCGGTATTAAAATATGCACATAAATGATAAATAAACCTAAAAAAAGTGTATTAGTATAATTTTAGATGGTTGTATGTAGTATAAAGAGGTGTTAGTCAACATTTGCAATTTAGTCAAAAAATGAAAAATTTGATTTTTCTATTTTTACTTATATTTTAAACTTAAAAAAAGTATAAAAAATATAGATTATATAAAAATATAAAAAAAACAACTTTATAATAATTGGTTAAATATAGAAAAAACCGCATTGGCCCAAAAGGACCACATTGGCCCAAAAGGACCACTTTGGCACAATAGGTTCACTTTGGCCCAAAAGGACCAGATTGGCCCAAAAGGACCACATTGGCCGAAAAGGTCCATTTTGGCCCAAAAGGACCACATTGGCCCAAAAGGTCCATTTTGGCCCAAAAGGACCACATTGGCCCAAAAGGTCCATTTTGGCACAAAAGGTCCAATTTGGCCCAAAAGGTCCATTTTGTCACAAAAGGTCCATTTTGGCACAAAAGGTCCATTGGCACAAAAGGTCCATTGGCACAAAAGGTCCATTTTGGCACAAAAGGTCCATTGGCACAAAAGGTCCATTTTGGCACAAAAGGTCCATTTTGGCACTAAAGGTCCATTTTGGCACAAAAGGTCCATTTTGGCACAAAAGGTCCGTTTTGGCACAAAAGGTCCATTGGCACAAAAGGTCCATTTTGACACAAAAGGTCCATTTTGACACAAAAGGTCCATTGGCACAAAAGGTCCATTTTGGCACAAAAGGTCCATTGGCACAAAAGGTCCATTGGCACAAAAGGTCCATTTTGGCACAAAAGGTCCATTGGTACAAAAGGTCCATTTTGGCACAAAAGGTCCATTGGCACAAAGGGCTCATGCGACAGCGGTGGCGGCGGTTATAACTTTATAATATATAGAGATATATATCTTAATATCTTAATACTATATACTATATATATATTTGAAAATTTATTTGTTTGTCTGTCTGTCTGTCTGTCTGTCTGTCCACTCATCACGCAAGAACCGCCAAACCAATTGGCATGAAACCGGTGTCAAAATAAAGATAAAAAGTCTGCGGGTGACATAGGCCCTATATTTTCTGATTAGCTGTCGTAGTTTTTGAGATATTTAATTTTTAGTATTTTTGAACTTGATAAAATTTTTTAAAAATTTTAACAAAAATTGAAATATCTCGAGACTATCGAAAAATTTAGCTATCGCGCTTCATAGTATATGATTCAGCACTAATTTTTACGTATTCTCTGAAATTTTTATTCAAAACGGAGGTATCTTTAAAATTTTAAGAAAAAATTATAAAATATTTTTAAAGCTGGTAAAAAAATTTTTTTCATTTTTTTATTTTTATGGTATTTCTAATCATTTATTTGTGGGTCTGTGTATATTATAATGTAATTTATATTCTATATTAAAATGTAATTTATGCGTACTTAGTTAAATTTTTATTAAAAACGTACGTTGCTTTAAAATTAAAAAAAAAAATTAATAAAATTTTTTACTATATATTATATATATTCAACTCAAATTTTAGGGTATAGTTTGGGGTGATAAAAAAGTCCCTCAGCCAAAGTTTTAGTCCTCTAGCACCTCATGGGCACGAAATATGTCTGTTCAAAGGTCCAAAAATAGCCTGATCTGGCCCATTTTCAAAATTACACCATTCCTTTGAATTTACTACAAATTTTATCTTATTGGTCACATTTGAACTGGTAAAAGGTCTACATTAAGAAAAAAATTTTAGCTTATTTCAAGGCGTTAATTTTTTTTGACATTGATATATATTTTGGACAATAACAACATGATAATAATAAAAAATCAATAACAACAACACCGGGAATAGATCAGGGGGGGCGGAGCCCCCCCTCACACCTATGCTAGTATATATATATATACAGCGTGTCAGGCAACACGTAGTAGGTAGAAAAAATTGTTCGATAGCTATAGCCACTATATAGACACTATATTCTTTGAATATAGTTAACGCGCTGTCTATATAGTGGCTATAGCTATCGAACAATTTTTTCTACCTACTACGAGTTGCCTGATACCCTGTATATCTGGACTTTCTGGGACATTTTATATTTATTTTGGCCTTTTCTGGGACTTAAGAGGTTTTCTGGGAAGTCCCAGAAAAAAAATAGATTTAACATAAGCTTCTGGTAATTTTCTTAAGTCCCAGAAACTAGTATTTGTTTTTCTGGGATGTCCCAGAAATAATATATAAACTGTTTCTGGGACGTCCCAGATATAATATATAAGCTGTTTCTGGGAATTCCCAGAAAAAAAAATAATGTTTCTGGTAATTTTAAGATGAATCAGAGACATTAATGTAATTAAGCATAATAGGATGGTTTTTATGAAAATATAAATTAATAAATAAGTCAAACTTTTCTGTAAATACATTTATTAAGATTTTAATTTTGCGTTTCTTGCTTCAAGTATTAAAAATTTGATGAAGAATATATTTGACTATAACACAATTACATCGTTTACTTTTATTCTAAAATAAAGGAAAGATATTAAAAAATATTTTTAAATTAAAAATCTTTACCGTTGCTATACTCCGACAAATTATTCAGTAACCATTATAAAACATATAAAGCATTAATACTAATTCCAGGAGGCCCCTTTAGTAAACGTTGCTACGTGAAAAATAAATTAATTAAAGAAAATCATTTGTCTTTAGAACCATGCTAATATGGATAAGCTTAAATATTTATCATGAATTGAATATTTCAAATCAGACGCTGCAAAAAATTATTTTAATAAAATTTTTTTTTTTGAATTTTAATAAAAAATATTTAGTTAAGATTTAATTATAAATGTAAAAAAAATTTTTCAATGTAATCGTATTTAATAAAAATGGGTTAAAATTCTAATCGTGGGATTAATGAATCTAAAAGTAACTATTATAAATTACATTTCACATTGCTATTTTTTTTTTAAATTATATTCTGTACATAATTTATTCAATTTCATCAATAAAAATATTTTATAGATAATTTTACGTATTATTTATTAAAATAGTTAAAAGTTTATAAAAGTTTAAGCATTAAAAGTTAGCATAAATGTTATATTTTAGTTATTCATGAAGGCCACTGTAATCAGATTATTTATTAAAATTAAGAAAATCTAATTATTTTTTCACTTTCTTAAATATTCCATAGTGTACATCATAAAATGTCAAAAGTAAGGTAAAGCTACTTTAAAATTCTTCTCCTAAAAGAAAAATACCCAGTATCTAAATTGCATCTCAGATTTATTTTTGCTACGTCAAATTTTTCTAATGATGATTTAAATTTCTTTATGGAGTAGTATTAGCCATCCTGAAAATCGGTATAAATAGAATTTCTTAAGATGTAGCATATTTGGCTTAATTACTTGTTACTGTCACTATAACCAGGTCTACTTATTTTAGTAATTGTAAGCTTAAGATACATCAAGATGAAAGCAATGTAATATAGAAATGTTACCTTTTTCAAGCATATGATTATAAATAAAATTAAGCTATTAGTTTTTCGTTAAATCTAAATTTAAAAATGATCTTATTTCGTATCTTTCGAAAATGGTTCTTTTTAAGCATACCGTCTATAATTTATTTTAAATGATTAGTATATTATGGAAAAAATATGTAAATTTAAGAAGTGAATTATATTATTTTAAATTATATGAAATTATTTAATTTATTTAATATACTAAAACTTTGTAAATAAACAATATCATTTTAAATTTAGAGTATTTATTTTTCATAGCAAAGTTTTCATATTTTCATAAAAATTCAAAATATAATTATTTATATGTCACTAAAACCGTGTTTATAATGCATAAGTTAAAATATTTATTATGAATTCGATTTCTCAAATAAGTCACTGCAACAAGTATTTATGGTCAATAAATTTAGTTTAAAATATTTAGTTGAGATATAATAATGAATGTACACATATATAGTCACTAAAATCATGTTTAATAAGAATGAGTTAACATCCTAATCGTAAGATTCATTAGTCTAATAAGTTACTGAAGAGCCAGAAAGGCTCAATAAAATTATAAAATATCCCAGAAATCCAAGTTAAATATATATTTTAAATAATTATTAAGTTTTTATGCAAACACTTCGATTTATTTTTGCTACGTCAAATTTTTCTAATGATGATTTAAATTTCTTTATGGAGTAGTATTAGCCATCTTGTGAAATTCGGTATAAATAGAATATCTTAAGTTGTAGCAAATTTGGCTTATTTACTTCTCTCTGTCACTACAACCAGGTCTACTTATTTTAGTACTTGTAAGCTTGAGATATATTAAGATGGGAACAATGTAATATAGAAAAGTTATCTTTTTCAAGCATATGATTCTAAATAAAATTATGCTATTAATTTTTCGTTAAATTAAAATTTAAAAATGATCTTATTTCGTATCTTTCCAAACAGGTTGTGTTTAAGCATACCGGCAATAAATTTTTTATAAAATGATCACTGCAAAAAATATTTATCGTCGATAACTTTACTTAGAAATATATAATTAATATTTAATTATTAATGTAAAAATAATTTGTCACTAAAATCATGTTTAATAAGAATGGGTTAACAATCCAAGATGCGATGTAACACACTTTAATCGTAAGATTCATTAGTCTAATAAGTTACTGAAGTAAATTACATTTTCAATCGCAATTATTTTTCAATTTACTTTTTTTAGAAATTCATAATAATTATTATTTTAGTAAGATAAAATGTATATTCTAAAAGTTTGGTTGTTAAGTATTTTCTCTCAAAGGCACGATAAATCATTTGAATAAATTTTAAGTATTTTAATTTAGGATGAACGTTATATTTTGGTTATTCATAAAGGTCACCGTAATCAGGTCATTCATTAAAATTCTGAATATCTTTTTGTTTTATCTTTATATAAATATAACTAATTGTATACCATAAAATGTCTAAAGTATGGTAGAGCTATTTTACATTTCATCTTCTAAAAATAAAACACCCATTGTCTAAAAAGCATTTCAGCTTGAGCTAAAGAAGTATAAGTCCCAGAAAGGCTTGATAAAATTATAAAATATTCCAGATATCCAAGTTAAATATATATTTTAAATAATTATTAAGTTTTTATGCAAACACATCGATTTATTTTTGCTACGTCAAATTTTTCTAATGATGATTTAAATTTCTTTATGGAGTAGTATTAGCCATCTTGTGAAATTCGGTATAAATAGAATATCTTAAGTTGTAGCAAATTTGGCTTATTTACTTGTCTCTGTCACTATAACCAGGTCTACTTATTTTACTAATTTTAAACATGAGATATATCAAGATGGAAACAATGTAATATAGAAAAGTTACCTTTTTCAAGCATATGATTATAAATAAAATTAAGCTATTAATTTTTCGTTAAATTTAAATTTAAAAATGATCTTATTTCGTATCTTTCGAAAATGGTGCTTTTTAAGCATACCGTCTATAATTTATTTTAAATGATTAGTATATTTTGGAAAAAATATGTAAATTAAAGAAGCCAATTATATTATTTTAAATTATATGAAATTATTTAATTTATTTAATATACTAAAACTTTTTAAATAAACAATATCATTTTAAATTAAGAGTATTTATTTTTCATTGCAAAGTTTTCATATTTCCATAAAAATTCAAAATATAATTATTTATATGTCACTAAAACCGTGTTTATAATGCATAAGTTAAAATATTTATTAAGAATTCGATTTCTCAAATAAGTCACTGCAACAAATATTTATGGTCAATAAATTTAGTTTGAAATATTTAGTTGAGATTTAATAATGAATGTACACATATATAGTCACTAAAATCATGTTTAATAAGAATGAGTTAACATCCTAATCGTAAGATTCATTAGTCTAATAAGTTACTGAAGAGCCAGAAAGGCTCAATAAAATTATAAAATATTTCAGAAATCCAAGTTAAATATATATTTTAAATAATTATTAAGTTTTTATGCAAACACATCGATGTATTTTTGCTACGTCAAATTTTTCTAATGATGATTTAAATTTCTTTATGGAGTAGTATTAGCCATCTTGTGAAATTCGGTATAAATAGAATATCTTAAGTTGTAGCAAATTTGGCTTATTTACTTGTCTCTGTCACTATAACCAGGTCTACTTATTTTAGTAATTTTAAACTTGAGATATATCAAGATGGCAACAATGTAATATAGAAAAGTTACCTTTTTCAAGCATATGATTCTAAATAAAAATATGCTACTAATTTTTCATTAAATTAAAATTTAAAAATGATCTTATTTTGTATCTTTCTAAATAGGTTGTGTTTGAGCATACCGGCAATAAATTTTTTATAAAATGATCAGTATTTTATGGAATAAAATATGAAATTTTATGAAGCCAATCAAATTATGTTAAATTATATTAAATTAAAAAATTTAGTAACTTTACTAAAACATTGTAAATAAACTATATCGTTTTAAGTTTAGAGTATTTATTTTTCATAGCGAAGTTTTGATATTTTCATAAAAATTTAAAATATATGTATTTA
Source organism: Anagrus nilaparvatae (assembly GCA_022575985.1). Classification (NCBI taxonomy): domain Eukaryota; kingdom Metazoa; phylum Arthropoda; class Insecta; order Hymenoptera; family Mymaridae; genus Anagrus; species Anagrus nilaparvatae. The sequence continues at coordinate 3,918,472 of JAKSXM010000237.1, read as the reverse complement.
TATGTCACTAGAACCGTGTTTATTATGCATAAGTTAAAATATTTACCAAGAATTCGATTTTTCAAATAAGTCACTGCAAAAAATATTTATCGTCGATAACTTTACTTCGAAATATATAGTTAATATTTAATTATTAATGTAAAAATAATTTGTCACTAAAATCATGTTTAATAAGAATGGGTTAACAATCCAAGATGGTTGGTTGTTAAATATTTTCTCTCAAACGCACGATAAATCATTTGAATAAATTTTAAGTATTTAAATTTAGGATGAACGTTATATTTTGGTTATTCATAAAGGTCACCGTAATCAGGTCATTCATTAAAATTCTGAATATCTTTTTCTTTTATCTTTATATAAATATAACTGAGTGTATACTATAAAATGCCTAAAGTATGGTAGAGCTATTTTACAATTCATTATCTAAAAATAAAACATCCATTGTCTAAAAAGCATTTCAGCTTGAGCTACAGAAGTATAAGTCCCAGAGAGGCTTAATAAAATTATAAAATATCCCAGAAAACCAAGTGAACTATATATTTTTAATAATTATTAAGTTTTTATGCAAAAACATCGATTTATTTTTGCTACGTTAAATTTTTCTAATGATGATTTAAATTTCTTTATGGTGTAGTATTAGCCATACTGTAAAATTCGGTATAAATAGAATTTCATAGGATGTAGCATATTTGGCTTATTTACTTGTAACTGTCATACACCATTGAATAAAGGCTAAAACCACTGCAAACTTGGACGAAAATCCTCCGGAAATGAAAAGTTGTGGAATGTGTTGGTTTTAGGCTAATTATAAAGGGGAATAAAAATCGGACATTTCAACCCAGTGCTGGCCCCCCCTTAGGGGGGAAAAAAGATAGGGCAAAACGGTTTTTTGCAAACAACTCAAAAAGTAAGCAAAATATAAAAAAAAGTTTCAAATAAAAATTGTAGCTGAGAAAATTTCCGACGAAAATGGTTCTTAGAAATTTTTCAGTCGGACGCACTGCGACCGAGCTATAAGCGGTCAAAGTTTCGACCTTTTTTACTAAATTTTCAAAAATCGATATTTCACAAAAGAAAAAAAAAACGCGTTTTTGATGAGTTTTTTTGATTTTTTGGTAGTCAAAAGTGTTAGATATGGGTATGTAAGGTTTTTTACATATAATAGTATGTTTGTGGATATAAAAATTTGCATGTATATGTTTCTGCACCCCCACACATAGACGCTGCAACCCCTAGAACATGCATTTTTTTTAGTGTCTAATTTTTGATGTTTTCAGCTTTAAAATCTTATAAATATGGGCAAACTTAGTATGGAATTACTTATTAGTGATCCATACTATGTATTCAAATCAAAATATGCACATATTTAAATGTATTTTTGCCTGAAAACGAGTACCATTTTTTTCGAACAAAATAAAAAATTGCGTTTTTTTGGATTTGTATGTCTTATACGCCTCGAAAATTCGTGGAAAATTTGATTTGTTTAACATTTTTATAATATTTCAACAATTTGCAACATTTTTGGTACATAATAGTACAGTAGCTTGAGTCCATAACCGTTTTTTTGCTAAAAAAATCCTAAAAATTAAAAAATCCTAGATAAAATCGTTTTTTATTAAGGCAAAATTACATTGAAATATGTGCATATTTTGATTTGAATTCTTCGTATGGATCTCTAGTAAGTAATTCCATACTAAGTTTGCCCATATTTATAAGATTTTTTAGCTGAAAACATCAAAAATTGGACACTAAAAAAAATGCATGTTCTAGGGGTTGCACCGTCTATGTGTGGGGGTGCAGAAACATATACATGCAATATTTTATATTCACAAACATACTATTATATGTAAAAAACCTTACATATCCATATCTAACACTTTTGACTACCAAAAAATCAAAAAAACTCATCAAAAACGCGTTTTTTTTTTCTTTCGTGAAATATCGATTTTTGAAAATTTAGTAAAAAAGGTCGAAACTTTGACCGCTTATAGCTCGGTCCCAGTGCGTCCGACTGAAAAATTTCTAAGAACCATTTTCGTCGGAAATTTTCTCAGCTACAATTTTTATTTGAAACTTTTTTTTATATTTTACTTACTTTTTGAGTTATTTGCAAAAAACCGTTTTGCCCCATCTTTTTTCCCCCCTGGGGGGCCCAGCACTGCGTTGAAATGTCCGATTTTGTTTCCCCTTTATAATTAGCCTAAAACCAACACATTCCAAAACTTTTCATTTCTGGAGGATTTTTGTCCAAGTCGAGATCTTTATTCAATGGCCTATCACTATAACCAGGTCTACATGTTTTAGTAATTGTTAGCTAAGATATATCAAGACGGAAACAATGTAATATAGAAAAGTTACCTTTTCCTAGCATATGATTCTAAATAAAATTATGATATTAATTTTTCATTAAATTAAATTTTAAAAATGATCTTATTTCGTATCTTTCAAAACAGGTTGTGTTTAAGCATACCGGTTATAAATTTTATTTAAAATGATCAGTATTTTATGGAAAAAAATATGTAAATTTATGAAGCAAATCAAAATATGTTAAATTATATTTAATTATTAAATTTAGTAAATTTACTAAAACTTTGTAAATAAACTATATCGTTTTAAATTTAGAGTATTTATTTTTCGTAGCGAAGTTTTGATATTTTCATAAAAATTCAAAATATATGTATTTACTAGCTGCCTCCGGCTCGCTTTGCTCGCCCCGGCAACCGCCATGGGGGCTGCGCCTCCCTGGACCCCTGCAACTTGATTTTTCCAAAGATATGTTGTTTTCGGATACTCAATATTTTGTAAAATAATCTTTTTTTACCCAAAGTATTATCTAAAATTTACTGAATCATAAAAGTTATGGGCTTATGAAACCACCGGTTAATTAGTGATCAGCAATACAAAGCTTCGCTACCCTTCCATAGGATCCACAAGCAGTCGTTGTTTCCCTCGACTATCCATTCTAGGGTTCTGCTTGATGATAATAGCTGTTCAAGTTTCTTTTAGTTACTATATTCAGTTACTACATCAGTTACTGATAAAAATTAGAAATATATATAATACCAGCTGCCTCCGGCTCGCTTTGCTCGCCCCGGCAACCGCCATGGGGGCTGCGCCCCTCTGGACCCCTGTAACTTGATTTTTCCAAAGATATGTTGTTTTTGGATACTCAATATTTTGTAAAATAATCTTTTTTTACCCAAAGTATTATCTAAAATTTACTGAATCATAAAAGTTATGGGCTTATGAAACCAGACGGTTAATTAGTGATCAGCAATCTAAAGCTTCGCTACCCTTCCATAGGATCCACAAGCAGTCGTTGTTTCCCTCGACTATCCATTCTAGGGTTCTGCTTGATGATAATAGCTGTTCAAGTTTCTTTTAGTTACTATATTCAGTTACTACATCAGTTACTGATAAAAATTAGAAATATATATAATATTAGTCCTAAACTTTTATAATTTTCGAAAAATTATTGTATCTTTTGACAGATCGAACCGATCGCCTTGAAAATTTAGGTGGATACGTAAAAAATATACCTGAATCGAATGAAATTCTTTTTGATACTAAATTATTCCTCGGTTTTTTGTTTTTTTGGTTTTTTTTTTAAATTTGATAAAAATTTTTTTCTTGAAAATTCAGTTTTTTCAACATAAAAATTTTTTGTCGTTATCAATCGAAACGAAACCTAGCCTATGTTTTGACCCGTAATTTTTGCCATCTTTTGCCGTAAACCCCGCGTCTCTAACTTTTATCGCGTTCTAGTTTACTCATTTCGGACAAACAAACATACAAACCAGACGGTTAATTAGTGATCAGCAATACAAAGCTTCGCTACCCTTCCATAGGATCCACAAGCAGTCGTTGTTTCCCTCGACTATCCATTCTAGGGTTCTGCTTGATGATAATAGCTGTTCAAGTTTCTTTTAGTTACTATATTCAGTTACTACATCAGTTACTGATAAAAATTAGAAATATATATAATACTAGCTGCCTCTGGCTCGCTTTGCTCGCCCCGGCAACTGCCATGGGGGCTGCGCCCCCCTGGACCCCTGCAACTTGATTTTTCCAAAGATATGTTGTTTTCGGATACTCAATATTTTGTAAAATAATCTTTTTTTACCCAAAGTATTATCTAAAATTTACTGAATCATAAAAGTTTTGGGCTTTTGAAACCAGACGGTTAATTAGTGACCAGCAATACAAAGCTTCGCTACCCTTCCATAGGATCCACAAGCAGTCGTTGGTTCCCTCGACTATCCATTCTAGGGTTCTGCTTGATGATAATAGCTGTTCAAGTTTCTTTTAGTTACTATATTCAGTTACTACATCAGTTACTGATAAAAATTAGAAATATATATAATATTAGTCCTAAACTTTTATAATTTTCGAAAAATTATTGTATCTTTTGACAGATCGAACCGATCGCCTTGAAAATTTAGGTGGATACGTAAAAAATATACCTGAATCGAATGAAATTCTTTTTGATACAAAATTTTTCCTCGTTTTTTTTTTTTTTTTGGTTTTTTTTTAAATTTGATAAAAATTTTTTTGTTGAAAATTCAGTTTTTTCAACATAAAAATTTTTTGTCGTTATCAATCGAAACGAAACCTAGCCTATGTTTTGACCCGTAATTTTTGCCATCTTTTGCCGTAAACCCCGCGTCACTAACTTTTACCGCGTTCTAGTTTACTCATTTCGGACAAACAAACATACAAAATTAAAGATTTATATATATATAGGATAGGATAGGATAGGATAGGATAGGATAGGATAGGATAGGATTAGTCCTAAACTTTTATAATTTTCGAAAAATTATTGTATCTTTTGACAGATCGAACCGATCGCCTTGAAAATTTAGGTGGATACGTAAAAAATATACCTTAATCGAATGAAATTCTTTTTGATAGTAAAATTTTTCCTCGGTTTTTTGTTTTTTTGGTTTTTTTTTTAAATTTGATAAAAATTTTTTTCTTGAAAATTCAGTTTTTTCAACATAAAAATTTTTTGTCGTTATCAATCGAAACGAAACCTAGCCTATGTTTTGACCCGTAATTTTTTCCATCTCTTGCCGTAAACCCCGCGTCTCTAACTTTTATCGCGTTCTAGTTTATTCATTTCGGACAAACAAACATACAAAATTAAAGATTTATATATATATAGGAAAACATATAACATGATTTTAGTGACAAATTGTTTTTACGTTAATAATTAAATCTTAAATAAACATTTCAAATTAAAGTTATCGACCATAAATATTTGTTGCAGTGACTTACTTGAGAAATCGAATTCTTGATTAATATTTTAACTTATGCATTATAAACACGGTTCTAGTGACATATAAATACATATATTTTGTATTTTTATTAAAATATCAAAAATTCGCTATGAAAAAAAAATTCTCTAAATTTAAAACGATATAGTTTACAAAATTTTAGTAAATTTACTAAATTAAATAATTTAATATAATTTAAAATAATGTGATTGGCTTCATAAATTTACATATTTTATTCCATAAAATACTGATCATTATATAAAAAATTTATAGCCGGTATGTTTAAACACAACCTGTTTGGAAAGATACGAAATAAGACCATTTTTAAAATTTAATTTAAAGAAAAATTAATAGCATAATTTTATTTAGAATCATATGCTTGAAAAAGGTAACTTTTCTATGTTACATTGGTTCCATCTTAATATATCTCAAGCTTACAATTACTAAAATTAGTATACCTGGTTATAGTGACAGAGACAAGTAAATAAGCTAAATTTCCTACAACTTAATTTATTCTATTTATACCGATTTTACAGTATGGCTAATACTACTCCCTAAAGAAATTTAAATCATCATTAGAAAAAATCGACGTAGCAAAAATAGATCGATGTGTTTGCATAAAAACTTAATAATTATTAAAAATATAAAGTTTACTTGGTTTTCTGGGATTTTTTATAATTTTATTAAGCCTTTCTGGGACTTGTTCTTCTGTTGCTCAAGCTGAGATTTTTTTAAGCAATGGTTGTTTTATTTTCGGAAAATAAAATGTAAAATAGCTCTACCATACTTTAGACATTTTAAGGTATACACTTAGTTATATTTATATAAAAATAAAATAATAAGATATTCAGAATTTCAATGAATGACCTGATTACGGTGACCTTTATAAATAACGAAAAGAAAACATTCATCTTAAATTTAAATACTTAAAATTTATTCAAATGATTTTTCGTGCCTTTGAGAGAAAATACTTAACTAACAAACTTTTTAGAATATACTTTTCATCTTACTAAAATAATAAGTAAAATGAATTTCTAAAAAATGTAAATTAAAAAAAAAATGGCGATTGAAAATGTAATTTACTTCAGTAACTTATTTTAGACTAATGAATCTTGCGATTAGGATGTTAACACATTCTTATTAAACATTATTTTAGTGACAAATTATTTTTACATTAATAATTAAATCTTAAATAAATATTTCAAATTAAAGTTATCGACAATTAATATTTGTTGCAGTGACTTATTTGAGAAATCGAAATCCTGATAAATATTTTAACTTATGCATTATAAACACGGTTCTAGTGACATATAAATGCATATATTTTGATTTTTTTTATGAAAATATCAAAATTTCGCTTTGAAAAATAAATACTCTAAATTTAAAACGATATAGTTTATTTACAATATTTTAGTAAATTTGCTAAATTAAATAATTAAATATAATTCAACATAATGTGATTAGCTTCATAAATTTACATATTTTTTCCATAAAATACTGATCATTTTAAAAAAAATTATAGCCGGTATGCTTAAACACAACCTGTTTGGAAAAATACGAAATAAGATCATTTTTAAATTTTGATTTAACGAAAAATTAATAGCTTAATTTTATTTATAATCAAATGCTTAAAAAAGGTAACTTTTCTATATTACATTGTTCCCATCTTAATATATCTCAAGCTTACAATTACTATAATAAGTAAACCTGGTTATAGTGACAGTGACAAGTAAATAAGTCAAATATCCTACAACTTAATTTGGTCTATTTATACCGAATTTCACAAGATGTCTAATACTACTCCATAAACAAAATTTAAATCATTAGAAAAAATCGACGCAGCAAAAATAAATCGATGTGTTTGCATAAAAACCTATTAATTTTTAAAAATATTTAGTTAACTTGGTTTTCTGGGATATTTTATAATTTTATAGAGCCTTTCTGGGACTTATACTTCTGTAGCTCAAGCTGAAATGCTTTTTAGACAATGGGTGTTTTATTTTTAGGAAATGAAATCTAAAATAGCTCTACCATACTTTAGACATTTTATAGTATACACTTAGTTATATTTATATAAAAATAAAATAATAAGATATTCAGAATTTCAATGAATGACCTGATTACGGTGACCATTATAAATAACGAAAAGAAAACATTCATCTTAAATTTAAATACTTAAAATTTATTCAAACGATTTTTCGTGCCTTTGAGAGAAAATACTTAACTACTAACCTTTTTAGAATATACATTTTATCTTACTAAAATAATAAGTATTTTGAATTTCTGAAAAATGTAAATTAAAAAAAAATTGCGATTGAAAATGTATTTTACTTCAATCTCTAACTTATTAGACTATTGAATCTTACGATTAGGATGTTAACCCATTCTTATTAAACATGATTTTAGTGACAAATTATTTTCACATTAATAATTAGATCTTAAATAAATATTTCAAAGTAAAGTTATCGACCATAAATATATTTTGCAGTGACTTATTTGAGAAATCGAATTCTCGATAAATATTTGAACTTATACATTATAAACACGGTTCTAGTGACATATAAATACATATATTTTGAGTTTTTATAAAAATATTAAAACTTCCCTATGAAATATAAATACTCTAAATCTAACCCATAAGCGCCTAATCGACAATTCTTCGACACTTAAATATTTTGATATGAAAAATTGAATATTTTTAGCTGAAAACATCACCTAGTAGGTATTTTTGGTCGTTCCTTCCATTTCCGAAGTCTGTTTTCACCTACGACCCTTGGGTAATGAAATATCAACCCCTAAAGTAGGGTAAAATCACTAAAATTGTAAAATTAAAAAAAAAAGGTTACTTGTCAAAAAAATATATTTTTAATGCTGAAAATGATATTTTTTACTTTCCAAGAGATAAAGGAAGTAAGTTTATTTATTTTTAGCACATTCACCCATTCAAAGGATTGAAAATTATGTCAAAAACAGACTTCGGAAATAAAAAGAGCGACCAAAAGTACATTACCCTAGGGTAGTAGGTGAAAACAGACATTAGAAATGGAAGTAACGACCAAAAATACCTACTAGGTGACGTATTCAGCTAAAAATATTCATTTTTATACATCTGTAAAATCCACCCCCTTGCCCCTAATATTTGCTGAGAATACATAAATTTTTATCTTTTACCTTTTGGAAAGTAAAAAGTATAATTTTCAACATAAAGAAACTTTTTTTTTGAATGCAGTAACTTTTTTTTTTAATTTTACAATTTTAATGATTTTAACCTACTTTAGGGGTTGATATTTCATTACCAAGGGTCGTAGGTAAAAACGAACTCCGGAAATGGAAAGAGCGATAAAAAATACCTACTAGTTGAGATTTTTAGCCTGAAATATTCATTTTTTCATATCAAAATATTCAAGTGTCCAAGAATTGTCGATTAGGCGCTTATGGGTTAAGTAAATTCTTGCATTAGATGCTTAAATCTCTATATAAAAAGAAAAGTCCCAGAAACTATATATAAGTGTTTCTGGTAAATAATCCCAGAAAAAATTGGGTCCCAGAAACACCTATTTCGAGTTTCTGGGAACCTAAAAAAGTCCCAGAAATAAAGTCCCAGAAACTAGAAAAAATCCCAGAATTATATGTTAAAATAGTTGATGCAAAAAAAAAGAAAAAAATCCCAGAAAACCAGGTTATCTATATATATATATATATTAGTGACTGCTTGCTCTTCCTGTGTGTGATCTTAAGATGTGTTCGTAAGCAGCAAAAAAGTCAGAATCTCGATGCTGATGTCAAAACTATTGCCTGGAAGTCCTTCAGTGCGAAGTAGTCCGCAATCTAACCAAGATTTTGAATGATATTTATGCTCCGCGAACGGCGTTTGCTGCACAATATACTAGTCCGACGTCAGTGTTTTATTTCTTTTTGCCCGTAGGCTTTCACTGGTTTTTAATCAATAATAAAATTTCTTTTTAATTTTAGTTATTTTGTTTAATATAATTTTTAAGTTTTATTTTGTTAACCGGAAAGTTTTTTCGTGACTTTTGTTCCAAAAACCCGGAGCCATATGTTGTTATATAGAAATCTCAAAACCACTCATTTTCTTCTGCTAGCGGAAATTTTTTGTTTTTTTTGCTTGCTTTTTTTCCTTTTTCTTATTTGCTTACCGCGGCGCTCGTAGGCTTCCGAGTGCTGGACGGTGCTGATACTACACCCCTAGCGGCGGTATTAAAAATTTCAGAAAAAGAACTAATCGGACGACGATGATGTCGAAAATACGTTTTTGTGCGTGTGCGAAAAATTAAATATATAAAAAAAAATATAGTAAATTAGCGAATTCGCCTCGTTACAGTTTTGGAATAAACTCCCAAGATCCAAATACAAAAAATTACCTCATCACCTTCGATTAAATTTGATAATTTAGAGACTTTATTACGCAATAGTAAATGAAGTTTATAAAGCTAAAAATTCGTAAAAATTTTTTTTTGATATGATTTCGAAATGTTTTAAATTGAACTGAAGATCTTCGATATACAACCTAAAGAAATGTTTATAATATTCTACTGTATATTATCATTTAAAATACTATAATTTAAAGTAAGTAACAAAACTATTATTTAATCATCATAATTATTCTTTTATTTTCCTGATTTATAAATATAACATTATTTAGTTACTAATAAGCTAAAATTAATTAAAAAATTATTTTTTGTAGCAAATTTATAATCAATTAAAATCTTAAAATCACACAATATTAAAATGTTATTTGATAAATATTTCATTTATAGTTATAATATTAAAAGTTTTTGACAGAACATATTTAAAATACTAGCTAGATAGAAGAGCAATATTTATTTCCTTGACCATTTTTATTCGATTTAACATTTTCATAAGTTGTTCTTTAGCAAGAGGTGTTGTAGAATACCAAACAGGACTATCAGGTACACAACTTCTTTCTGGTAATAAATAAAATACGTCATTTCTTGACTTTACGCTCTCAGGGCTGAAATATTTAGTTTCGATTATTTAAATATTGAAATATTTAGTATCGAATATTAAAGAAAAAAAACTTATTTCTAAAGATTAAACTTACCATTTTGAAAGATAAAATTCATATAATTTTACAGGACACCTTAGAGGATTATCTTCATTTTCTTGTTGTTCATAAACTTTTTTTTTTCTTGAATTCGTATCTGCAACAGAAATATTTTATTACTTCTGACGTGATCTTTCCTATATTAATTAATTGCAGCTATACATCAAATAGAAGCCATTAATAATTTAATTAATAATTTTTATGATACTGGTTTTTTTTATTTCTAACTAATTCTAATTTTATTGTTAAATTTTAATTTTAATCTAATTAAATTGTTAAGTAATATTAAAAAATAATAAAATTATAAACGATCTTTAAGTACTAAATGTTTACTTTATCATCTAATTAAGCAAACATTACAATGACTTCTGCAAAGATTCCTTTAAAGCTTCTGAAATAGAGAATTATTATGCTCTCGGTTAATTTTTCGTAACTTGTATATCATCTACTTTATTAAGGTAGCATACCCGTTAAATTTACAGAACAGATTATGACAATATTTAGTAAACATATATTTTATTATTATGAAAACTCTTAGCCAAAATTTCAAAGCTCCTAGGTGTTTATTTTAACAGAAATATAAACCAAAATACTTTTCTTAAGGTAAATACGCGCGAGGAAGTAAGAGGATTGAAAATTCCGAGAAAGAAAGGTATCTTTTCTCCAAACAAAAAATTTACATAACAGACTTTAATAGTATTTCGTAAAAATATCCTATATATATTAAAATGAAATAATTTACAAAATTGACTATTTTTGATTATATTGGACACGCATTTATGAAGAATTGTACGGAAGAAAATACATGAAAGTGGATTTAAAGTAATCTTTAAAGAAATATCTCCAGACCTTTTTTGAATTTTTAAAAAATATTTAAATGATTTCGATAAAGCAATATCAGAAGTTAGTGGTCGAAAACGCAAAATAATTTCATTTTTTTTCACTAAAGCTGATTTTTCTCAGGATCTAAGAGGTTTTTTGAGACGAGGTTCAGTGCAAATTATTCCTTGGAAAAAATGCTATCGATTTAAAGTTTTTTTTTTTTTAATTTGAGCTCACGGTTCAGAGTTACAACTGTTTGAAGCTAAGAACTTTAAAATTAAAAAAATCAAAAAGTGGACATTTTCATCACTTCAGATCTCGGAATGGATTGTATCAAAATGTAAAAACCAAGTTTCTTTGTATTTATTAAACACTTTTCTAATGCCACTTTTATTTTTTTTAATTTCATTCATTCATTTAAGAGAAATATCAAAAAAACGACTTAGAGTCTAATTTTTTGAATTTTTTATTTTTTATATGAATTTATATATTTTATATTTTATTTCTTTAAAAAAAATTTAAATGCTACCATTGCATAAAAATATATAAAATTAAAAAAATATTTATAGTGTGAGCGCTAAACCCATTTGACCCCGAAATTTTTTTATCAAATAGATATTTAAAATTTTTTTTGTGGAAAGTCTTCAACAAGGTATTAATATAAAATGTATGTGAAAAAAATTTGTTGCCTAAAAAAATTTGGCCCATAATAGGGCAAAAAATGGGCAAAAAAGGGCAGGAAAAAAAACCACTAAAAATTGAAAAATTAATGAATTCTAAACCAAAAAGGAAGAACACAATTTTTAATGAAAATTTTTTCCCTTTGAGCTATGAGCAGCTAAAAATTATAATTTTTCCGTTAAAAATGCATGTTTTTAAACAGTTTTCTCAAAATATCTTCGAAACCACGACATTTTATGAAAAACTTATAGAAAACTGTATGGAGCAGAATTGAATAACGAATCGATCGATTTTTTTTTCATTTTTCTTCAAACACTAGAAATGATGTTATGGTGGATTTAGCGTCATGCGGCAGAAAACGCGAGAGTAAAATAATGTCAAAAGCGACTCTTGATGTTCAAAAATTTTAAAAACAGTGACTTACTGAAAAAAATAATTATACAAAATTTTTAGAATATGAAATTTCCTACAAAATAAGGCCTTCCTAAAAAAATTTTAACAATCGGCATTTCAGTAATCGGCAAAAAGCCAAATTTTTTGTTTTTTTAAGGTTTTTTTGGGAAGGGCGGGGGAGGGTGGGTAAAGGGAATATGAAAAAAGAAACTTGGGGAATTTTTGGGCATGTATTGCTATATTGGCTCATAAATTTTTATTAATCTGGCTCACGTATTTTTTGACTAATGGCTAAAAACTTTTTTTTAAATCCACTTTTACTAAAACCTTATTTTTAGTTTTTGGGAAAATTAAGGACAAATAAATGATTCTAATACAAACTAAAAGCAAAAAAAATTTAGAGGGCATTAAAACCATGATTAGGAATTTTTTTTTTTTTATTCTGCGATAATTGGATCATGAAATATGACCATCTAAAGTCTTAAATGAAATTTAAAATTTAGCGTTTTTGACCAAAAAACTCAAAAAATCGTAAGAAAGGGTTAATAAAATTTTTTCCTAGCATTATTCAATTTTTTGAGGATGAAATTTTCTTTTATAATCTTTTTTTTTTTTTTAAATCTGCAAAGGAAAAAAAGTTATGACCAATAGAAAATTGAACGTTTTTACATATTAGCTACGTTTTTGTAATAAGTGAGTTCATGCTTACTTTATTATTATTTTAAGTAAATAGTATAGTATACAGTGTATTTAAATAACGGGATTTGTATATGAATATTAATTATCTTAAAATTGACAAATTCCAAAGAAGATTATAATTGACCCTTTTTCGCCCTTACCATTGATCCAACAATTACCATAACTTATGTCTTCAAACCTATTTTAATAACTTTTTTTGTTATGTAATAATTTTTTTTCATACAAACTTGAGTTTCATTATATCAAATGCCGACCTTTATTAGCCCTTCAAGGGCTTAATTTGTACTAACCCTTAAAATTGTATAAGTATACAATTAAAATTATTCTTTGACTGCCAAAAACCCCTTAAAAAATTTTTTTAATAAGTATCATAAAATTAAATGCACTAGGCCCTTTTTGCCCTTATTATTGGACCAACAATTATTTCTCAAGATTTACTTATAACTTATTTTATACACCTCTTTTTATAACAACTTTTTTTCCTTTATAAACAATTAAATTATTTTGTATTCAATCAAGTATTCAATCTAGCCCTTTATTTGCCCTCAAAGGGCTATAATTTAGTCCAATACCAAGACACTACATGGTAATAATAAGAATATTAATATTCAAGCTACAAAATCCTTAAAAATAAATTTTTTATAAATTATTTACATTATTTAACTTTTTACGCTATTATGACCCTTTTTAGCCCTTAAAATTGGCTAAGCTATTCATGGGAAATATTAAATACTTTGTTTCATCAACCTATCATCATTAAAACCTTTTCAATTCTTTTTTTCCTAAATATCACAATAATATTTTATTATACCCGGTTTGGTTATATATAAAACAGGACGACTAATCGAAAAAAATTTAAAATGGCGTATAGTTTCTGCTGAAGTCAATAAAAATATTCCAATGCAATCATTGCACAAAAATATTTCAAGTTGCAACTTTTATATAAAACAGGAAACTGATCGAAAAAAAATTAAAATGGCGTATAGTTTCTGCTAAAGTCAATAAAAATATTTCAATACTATCATTGCATAAAAATTATTGAGATTAAAAAAATATTTCAATACAATTATTGCATTAAAGTGTATGACTATTAAAAAAAATTTAGAATAGCGTATAGTTTCTGCCAAAGTAAATATAAAAATTTTAATGCTATCATTGCAAAAAAATATTTTAAGTTGCAACTTTTATATAAAACAGGACACTATTAGAAAAAAATATAAAATAATGTATAGTTTCTGCTAAAGTCAATAAAAATATTTCAATGCAATAATTGCATAAGAATATTTGAAATTCCAACTTTCATTCAAAAAAGGACAATAATCGAAAAAAATATAGAATAGCGTATAGTGTCTGCTAAATTCAATAAAAATATTTCAATGCAATGATTGCATAAGAATATTTGAAATTCCAACTTTCATTTAAAAAAGGACACTAATCGAAAAAAATATAGAATAGCGTATAGTGTCTGCTAAAGTCAATAAAAATATTTCAATGCAATCATAGCATAAAAATATTTGAAATTACAACTTTTTTATAAAACAGGACAACTAATCGAAAAAAATTTAGAATGGCGTATAGTTTCTGCTAAAGTCAATAAAAATTTTTCAATGCTATCATTGCAAAAAAATATTTTAAGTTGCAACTTTAATATAAAACAGGACACTATTAGAAAAAAATTTAGAATGACGTATAGTTTCTGCTAAAGTCAATAAAAATATTTCAATGCAATCATTGCATAAAAATATTTGAAATTCCAACTTTCATATAAAAGAGGACTCTATTCGAAAAAAATATAGAATAGCGTATAGTTTCTGCTATAATACACCCGACAATATATATTAAAATTTTTAGAAGTTTTTTAAATTGTGGACTATCAATTTAAATTTATCTATACGATATATGTTAGCGAATCTTTATTTTTTCATGTTTAATACAGGCGTTATCCATTTTCTTATATAATGAAATTATTTAAGCTCTTTCATATATAAAATACCCGACAATATATATTAAAATTTTTAGATGTTTTTCAAATTGTGGACCATCAATATGAGTTAATCTTTTTAAGTTCTTAACGAAAAATATATTAAAGAGGGGGTATAATTTCTGTTAAATTCAATAGTAATATTTCAATGCTATCATTGCAGAAAAATATTTGAAATTGCAGGATTTCTATAAAACAGGACAATTTTCGAAAACATTTAAGTTGGGTATATTTTGCTCAATTCAATACTGATATTTCAATGCTATCATTGCATAAAAACATTTGAAATTACAACATTTCTATAAAACACGACGGAATTCAAAAACATTTAAGTTGGGTATATTTTGATAAATTCAATACTATAATATATCAATACTATTAATATATCAATATTATTGCATAAAAACGATTGAAATTACAACTTTTCTATAAAAAAGGACACTTTTCCAAATAAAACTAAAGTGAGGTATAGTTTCTGCTAAATTAATTACTAATATTTCAATGCAATTGAAATTACAACTGTATTAAAAAAAAAAATGTTATTGTTCGAAAAAATTGAAAGCGGGGTATATTTTGCTAAAGGACCCCGCACAAACCTTATGGGATTCATGTTTCGGCGGAATCAGCTGAATTTTTGGTATGTTATACATTTCGTCATCCTGAGCAAAAGTCTCAATGGGCAAGAAGCTCCAAAATGCTTTCTTCGGCTCCCACAAAGCTCCAAAGCTCCACAGATCCAACATTATTTATTACTGGAAAAGGTCATATTTTATTTTTTTAATGCATCTTTTGATAAATAAAAGTATATAGTCTTAAGTTTTTGAGGTCGCTAAATTCAAATCTGATGTCAGAAAAATGACATTGACAGTTGACAGCTGTCAACTAGCTGTCAAACGGTAATTTATAATCGGGATTTATAAAAATAGCACATATATATATGTTTTTATTGTCGCTGAATTCAAATCTGATGTCAGAAAAAAGATATTGACAGTTGACAGCTGTCAACAAGCTGTCAAACTTTAATTTATAATTGGGATTTATGAAAATAGCACATATATATATGTTTTTGTTGTCGCTGAATTCAAATCCAAATCTAATGTCAGAAAAATGATATTGACAGTTGACAGCTGTCAACTAGCTGTCAAACGGTAATTTATAATCGGGATTTATGAAAATAGCACATATGTGTTGTTGTTGTTGAATTCAAATCTAATGTCAGAAAAATGATATTGTCAGTTGACAGCTGTCAAATAGCTGTCTAATAGTAATTTATAATAAGAATTTATGAAACCAGCACACATATATATGTTTTTGTTGTCGCTGAATTCAAATATGATGCCAGCAAAATGATATTGACAGCTGTCAACTTTAAATATCAATTTTTTGTCAGCAGATTTAAATTCAGTGACGTCAAAAGCATATAAATATTTGCTGATTTTTTAAATCCCGGTTACTTTCTACCATTTGACAGCTAGTTGACAGTTGTTAATATCATTTTCCTGAAATCAGATTTGAATTCAGCGACAACAAAAACATATGTGTGTGTTGGTTTCATAAATCCCAATTATAAATTACCGTTTGACAGCTACTTGACAGCTGTCAACTGTCAATACAATTTTTCTGACATCAGATTTGAATTCAGAGACAACAAAAACGTAAGACTATATACTTTTCTTTTTCAAAAGATGCATTAAAAAATAAAATATGACCATTTCCAATAGTAAATAATGTTGGGTTTGTGGAGCTTTGGAGCTTTGTGCGAGCTGAAAAAAGCATTTTGGAGCTTTGTGTCCATTGAGACTTTTGCTCAGGATGACGAAATGTACAACATACCAAAAATTTAGCCAATTCCGCCGAAACCCGAATCCCATAAGGTTTGTGCGGGGTCCTTTAATACATATATTTCAATGCTATCATTGCATAAAAATATTTGAAATTACAAGATTTCTATAAAACCGGTCAATATTCGAAAACATTTAAGTTGGGTATATTTTGCTAAGTTCAATACTAATAATTTAATGCTATTATTGCATAAAAACAATTTAAATTACAACATTTCTATAAAACAAGATTGTTTTAGAAAAAAAAATTAAAGTGAAGTATAGTTTCTGCTAAATTCAATACTATTATTTTAATGAATAAAACCAATAACTCAATAAATCGGACTCTAAGTCTTTTTTTGTTATTTCTTTTTAATGAATACATTAAATAAAAAACAAAAAAAAAGCGGCTGTAGAAATGCGTTTAATAAAAACAAAGCATTTTGGTTTTTATATTTTAATACAAACTATTTTAAGATATGAAGTGATGAAAATGACCAATTTTTGAGTTTTTAAATTTTGTACTTCTTAGCTTTAAACAGTTGTAACTCTGTGCCGTGAGCTAAAATTAAAAAAAAGCTTCAACTCTATAGTTTTTTTTCCAAGGAGTAATTTGCACCGAAGCTCTTTTGTTTTATATATGAAATGACTCAAAAATTTGAATATGAAATAATATAGACATCGGCAGTCCTAAGAATAATAGAAAAAAACAAAAATTTTAAGAATTTAAGTATATAGTAAAATTTATATTGTCGGCTTACAATATGAAAAATCTACTAAAATTTCAATCTATATTGTCGGCTATTTGATATATGAAAAAACTCAAAAAATTTCATTATGAAATAAGATAGTTATCGGCAGTCTTAAGAATAAAAAAAATAAAAATTTTTTTAATTTAGCTGTATAGTAAAATTCATATTATCTCTTTACAATATGAAAAAACTACAAAAATTTCAATCTATATTTCTGGCTATTTTATATATGAAAAATTAAAAAAATTTCACGATGTAATAATATAGATATCGGCAGTCCTAAGAATAAAAAAAAAATTAGAAATATTTAACTATATAGTAAAATTCATATTGGCGGTTTACAAAATGAAAAAACGAAAAAATTTACCATCTATTATGTCGGCTATTTATATATGAAAATACTCAAAAATTTCATTATGAAATAAGATAGATATCGGCAGTCCTCGTATAGATTACTGATACCGCAGTCCTAAGAATAAAAAAAACAAAATTAATTAAATGGAATTATTGGTCATTACGAACAAATGATGTTAAATAATTTTTAATTTTTACTACTAAACGTGGTATACATTTAAATACTCAACGTAGTAAATATCAAATATTTTTGTAGAAAATTATTGAAAATTTTTTTATCAATTTTCAATAATTTTTTGGATCTAAATATTGTGTAATGATATTATAAACACAAATAAATTGAAAAAAAGTGGTATTAATAAATATTTCTCAAATCGAAAAAAATGCCAGAGCCGGTGGGACTCGAACCCACGATTCTTTCATATCTAGTGAAATCGCTTTTAGTCAACTAAGCTACGGCGTCCGGGCCAACACACCGACTTTATTTTGACATTTTCTTCGATTCGAGAGGACAACTCTTCGACCTAGTGCCAATTTTAATTATAAATTTTAATTTTTATCGTTCGTTATATTTTAATAATTAATTAAATGGAATTATTGGTCTTTACGAACAAATGATGTTAAATAATTTTTAATTTTTACTTTTTTTTCGATTTGAGAAATATTTATTAATACCACTTTTTTCAATTTATTTGTGTTTATAATATCATTACACAATATTTAGATCCAAAAAATTATTGAAAATTGATAAAAAAATTTTCAATAATTTTCTACAAAAATATTTGATATTTACTACGTTGAGTATTTAAATGTATACCACGTTTAGTAGTAAAAATTAAAAATTATTTAACATCATTTGTTTATAATATCATTACAATAATATCATTACAATATTTAGATCCAAAAAATTATTGAAAATTGATAAAAAAATTTTCAATAATTTTCAACATAAATATTTGATATTTACTACGTTGAGTATTTAAATGTATACCACGTTTAGTAGTAAAAATTAAAAATTATTTAACATCATTTGTTCGTAAAGACCAATAATTTCATTTAATTAATTATTAAAATATAACGAACGATAAAAATTAAAATTTATAAAAAAAAACAAAAATTTAAAAAATTTAATTGTATAGCAAAGTTCATATTGGCTGTTTACAATATGAAAATCCTACAAAAATTTACTTGCATGGAAAAAAATGAGGTATTACATCCAAATTAAAAAAAAAAAAAATACCAGGAGATTTTTTGGTGAAAAAAATTTTATAAAAAAAATAGGTCTTAATGTCATACTGGTTGTGAAATATCACCGGTGAAAGTGCTTCATACATACATACATACATACATACACTCATACACACACATTCATAATTTTTTTAAAAACTGGTTTTTTAGAATCCTAAGGTCTCAAAACGTGCGTATATGTCAAAAAATCAGAAATAAAAATTTCACCTAAAACAATGAGTCCTCTATGAGGAACCAAAATCATAAATATTTCACTCTAGAGTAAAATTAATATTGATTCTCTGCAATATAAAAAAACAGCAAAAATTTCAATCTATAATGTTAGTTGTTTTATATATGAAACAACTCAAAAATTTAACTATAGATAGAGTATAATGGATATCGGCTGTCCTATTTATGAAAACATTATAAAAATTATAAAAGTTTATAAAAAATATTATAAGTTTCACTCGATAGTAAAATTCATATTGATTTTATATAAGAAAAAACACAAAAAATTTCACTATTGAGTAAAATGGATATCTTCTGTCCTATTTATGAAAAAAAAAAATAATAAATATTTCACTTCAGAGTAAAATTCATATTTATTGTCTAAAATATAAATAAAACAGCAAAAATTTCAATCTATATTGTTTTTTTTTTTATACATGGAAAATCCCAAAAATGTAACCACAGAGTAAAATGGATATCGGCTGTACTATTAATTGAAAAATAAATAATTATTAAAATTTCACTCTATAGTAAAATTGGCTGTCTACATTATGAAAAAAATTCAAAATTTTCAATCTATATTGCTGGCTGTTTTATTTATGAAAAAACTAAAAAAATTTCACCATAGAGTGAAATGGATATCGCCTGTCCTATTTATGAACAATAAAAAATTATGAAAATTTCATTCTACAATCATATTTATATTGATTGTCTACAATATACAGTTGTGATGTATAAATGAAAATTGAAAATATTCAAATATTGATTGTCTACAGTATGAAAAAAACTGAAAATTTTGTTAAAAAAACTGCACATTACTATATTTTATTTTTAATTTTTATTTATTATCAATAATTATTTATGTTATAAAATATACCTCATTAGTTATAAATATTTATAAATAATCTTGTAACTTTTTCTTAATATGAATTATAAAATTTTTTTGTTAATTTTAGAAGTATAAAATTAATTCTGTTCTCATTCATTTTTAAATAAAATTAAATTGCATTTTAATCACGTATGATTAAATTTATTATAATTAACTAAATATGATTAAATTATAAAAAAATTAATGCACAAGAGTTTTTATTTGGTTAAGCCGAGCATCGCGAGGCCAATCAGCTAGTAATTTATTATTATAAAAACTCATAGCTAAAATTTCGAAGGTGTTTATTTACAAAAATATAAACAAAAAAATTTTGGAATTTTTAATACGAAACTCGCAAGAGGGAGAAAGAGGTATGAAAAGAACTATATCTTTCATTCCACGGACATATATCTTTAAATAATTTTTTTTCCGAAAAAATGGTCTATACTAAAGGTTTTTTTTTCGAACAAAAAATAATTAATAATCTTAATTTGAAAGATTTTACCGATCAATTTTTATTTGAATTTATGAATAATTATATAATATTTTATGCAAAATTTTTCAAATATTGTCTAATTCTATGTTTTTTACAAGTTTTCTGTGGGTGGTTTTCACAGGAATGGTATACATAGTGTCCCCTCCATTTATATCCGAAACTAAAGCTTTTTCACACTTTTTTTTCTTTTAATAAGTGCATAAATAATATATTTTTAAAGCCGCAACCTACTATGCATATATTGGTAAGTTAACAAAAAAATTTTCTGGAGCATATGTGTTCAAAATGTCGCCACCGTCCGCTTTCCTTTTGCTTAACTGTAAACTTTGAGTATTAACAAACGGCTTAAAATTTGAACTTAAATTTTTCAGTAGAATGCATATGACGTATTTAGGTCCCAAAAACTCATTTTTTTCAATGAAACAAATTTTTATGCAATCCTCTTAGCTTATCTTCACATATAAGTCTGTCCCTCGATTTTAGCTCTTTTTAAGCTTCCCTTTATGGATGCGTACTCTATATTTATGTACTTGAAAGCAATGGTGTATTTTTTTCTGAGTTAACTACTCATTTAAGAACCGCGGAAAACTTAAAATTTTAAATATTAACTACTTAAACTACGAAAACTAAAACTATTAGATTTTTAAAACGGCTTTACAAAAACCACCGTCTATGTCATTTTCTCCAAGTGTATGCCATATTTTTCTTAAATATCATGTATAGTTATAGATTTTGATAAAAAAATAAGTTACCCAGAGTTTGAGAAAATTTGATGGCTTCAATACAAACGAGAATACAAAGTTATTTCAATAATACATTCAAAATGTCGCCACCGTCCATGTTGCCACCAATAACAATAACACGTAGAATTTATTTATACATTTGTAGCAGTACCACCGAAAATTTTAGGTTTTTGGACCTTGATAAACATAAAAATATAAACAAAAAAAATAGTATATTAAGTATCAAGGGCGTAAAAGCTTTGGCACTAGCGTGAGCACTAGCACGAGTGCTCGGCGAAGCCGGGCTCGAGTGATATGTGTTCACGCTAGTGTCTAAAGTATTTCGCCCATGGTGCTTACACTATTTTTTGCCCCCCTAGGCGTAGAACGAGTGCAGACGTTCTACGCCTAGGGTTTAACGTTAAACTTATTAATTAATATAAATTTGGCACTAGATCTAAAAAGCAGCCCCTTGAATGAAAAAGAAAATGTTGCTGATTGTCTCTTGTGGTTGTCCGCCCTCGATAGCTCAGTTGGTAGAGCGTCGGTCCGGCAAACCGAAGGTCGTGGGGTCGCATCCCGCTCGAGGCAAGTTGATGGACATTTTATTTTTCATTCAAAAACTTTTTTTAAGTTAAATTATTAATTAATTTAACTTAAAAAATTATTTAACATCAATAAAAAATTTTTAATAATTTATTTAAAATTGTAAAAAATTTTAAATAAAATTAATGGCATGAAAATGCCTTATGTATCTTGGAAATATAAGATTATTATTTGTTCGTAAAGATCGTTTAATTATTGATACTAATATTTGAAAAAATATGACGAACGTTAAACTTATTAATTAAAGATACAAATTGTTACATGTGACGTTTCGCGTGTCCTCCACACGCCTTATCAAACTAAACAATACTTTATTTAATAAATTTATACGATGACGATTGTTTATAATAAACGAAATTTATCATACCATACAATTAACAAAATTACATTGCATAAATTTATTAAATAAAGTATTTTTTAGTTTGATAAGGAGCGTGGAAGACATGCGAAACGTCACATGTAACATCTTTTTCATTTATTTGCTCTCTTAGTCAAGATATTCTCTTTTATATTCATTTTATAAATATTAAGGTATATTATTTATATTCAATGCTAATATCTTATCTTCGCTATACCGCACAGTGTGGTATAAGGGAGTAAAAAAGTTCAAAAATCGGCTTCACGCCAATTTTAAACCAAAAAAAAATCTGGCTGGCGAAAAACTTCCGGAGACATGTATTCTGAATAATAGTCTACCGCAAAATAAGAATAATTTTTTTTTAATAGTTTTTTATGTGGGTCGAATTCTTAAAAAAAAGGAAAAAAAATTCACTATAAATCGGCAAATTTATAAATTAACTTAAATGAATCAAAAAATTTTTTAATCAAGACTGTATGTACAATTGGGAGTATTTATTTTAGAAATAACCGAAAAAAGTATTCAGGTGCAAATAAATATGTATATGTGCCATGTCTATTAGACTGACAAAAAAAAAAACGACTTTTCGATTTTTTAAGGTGCTCAAGCGTTTTTGGGTACCACTTTATGAAAAAAAAAGCCCTAGGTAAACCGCATCTAAAAATATTTAGTCGTTGGACAGCGCCAAAGCGTTTTCAATTTTTGAAAATTAGTTCAGGAGCGTCGGGGGGGATTACATAGTTTTTTTGGTCACTAAGAACGATGGAATCATTTATTTTAAATTATTTTTTTAAGGCGAAAAGTTATGAGCTAATTTCGGTCTTAAAAATATCAAAATTTGGACAGTTTTTGGCGTCAAAAACATGCTGCGGACTAAAAATGTTTAGAAATTATTTTAAAGGGGCATTTCGAATGATCATTGGGTCACTAAAAACGATGAAATCGGTTATTTTCATTTATTCTTTACGGATTCAGAGTTATGCGCCAAATATTGTAGCTTGATCTCCCAAATTTAGCATTTTTTTGAGTTAAATGACTGTCAAGCGTACAGAGAACTTTTTTGAGCCTCTAGAAAGGCAAGTTATCATAGTTTTGTGTTTTTTGAACACCGATGCATTGCTTGTAATAAAAAAATAATAAATAAATAAATAAATACATAAAAAAATAAAAATAATAAAAATAATAAAAATAATAAAATAATATAAATAATAAAAATAATAAAATAATAAAAATACATAAAAAAATCTAAGCAGCCAATGCATCGGTGTTTAAAAAACATAAAACTATGATAACTTACCTTTCTAGAGGCTCAAAAAAGTTCTCTGTACGCTTGACAGTCATTTAACTCAAAAAAATGCTAAATTTGGGAAATCAAGCTACAATATTTGGCGCATAACTCTGAATCCGTAAAGAATAAATGAAAATAACCGATTTCATCGTTTTTAGTGACCCAATGATCATTCGAAATACCCCTTTAAAATAATTTCTAAACATTTTTTAGTCCGCAGCATGTTTTTGACGCCAAAAACTGTCCAATTTTTGATATTTTTAAGACCGAAATTAGCTCATAACTTTTTGCCTTAAAGAAATAATTCAAAAGAAATGATTCCATCGTTTTTAGTGACCAAAAAAACTATGAAATACCCCCCGAAGTTTTATTTTTTTGTTGCCTTTTAAATTTAGTAGCTGTAATCCCCCCGACGCTCCTGAACCAATTTTCAAAAATCGAAAACGCTTTGGCGCTGTCTGAACGACTAAATATTTTAAGATGCGGTTTACCTAGGGCTTTTTTTTTATAAAGTGGTACCCAAAAACACTTGAGCACCTTAAAAAATCGAAAAGTCGTTTTTTTTTTGTCAATCTAATGTCTATATGTGTAAGTAAAAAACCATAAAGTTTTTACGAACTCTCATTAACAATCATAATTTAAAATATTAGTTTGCTTATATAATTATAATGTGTCTATATTTTGATTAGTGCATTTGAATTACAACTCGTTACATCTCCCCTCCTCGGTCAAGAAATTGGTCACAATTTCTATTATATTATATATACCGACTCTCAATCCCATTTTCATAATATTTATTACTGTGTTTATATTATATTCGTATTTGCAAAAGTTGATTCATACATATTAACAACATTCTTAATTTTAATTTGTTGAGGAGCTGGTGATTAATTAATTATAATAATGGCGACACACACAATTTATTAAAATAATAGATTTATTATTGATCTGTATTTGGCAAAGGCCGTGCGAACACTAACGTGCCGGTCGGCCGTTACTCTCTCCCCACTTACAACATATACACTAACATATTTACATATATATACATCGATACGGAACATTCTCCCGGCTTAATTTTTTATCAAGGTAAAAAATTGAAAAATATAAAAAAGAATTTAAGAATTAAAATACTATTTACAAACAATTTTTTTTTTTTTTTAAAACATTATTATGTGTTTTTTTTTAAAAAAGGTCTCATAATTTAAATAAACAATTATGTACATTTGTAGTTTTGCTATAAAATGTAGTTTTACAATTTACAAAAATAGTTTTACAATAAAAAAGGAATATAATACTGATATGTTTTTAATATTTAGATCTTTTAAGAAAATTGAATATATAATATTGATTTACATCAAAATGACTATCAATAACTATTGCCAATCAACAACGGTCCTAGCAATCAATAAGAGTATCTAGGACTAACATTTGTGACCAGCAATACAAGTATAAATTTAATAAATCATTTGAGGACTAAGTTTAAGAATTATGGTTTATAACTGATCCGCTAACATAAATTTAATTGTTTTTGGGAAACTCAGTCTACCTTTCTTAAACTGGAGTTAAAATAAATTTACCTCTTTAAAATGATTTGAGTTTAATTTGAAAATTATTTTTACAATTTTATCTCATCTTAGTGACTATAAAATGTGGTTCAGTATTCCTCCCCACTTAATTTTACATCACAGATGAAAAATTATTAATTAAATTATAGATTGAGATAAAATTGTAAAATAATAGAATTTACAAGTTTAGCATTTGACATCTACCACTCTCCTATCTTTAACAGAATACGGATTAATGAGATTTGTAAGAAATGTCAAAAAAAGTAAATGTAATTATAAGAAAAAATTATCGTAATGAAAGTTCATTTAAATTAAAAAATTTAGATAATTTTTTTTGACAAAAATTTTTTAAGTTTTTATATTTATTAAAAAATTTAAGAATAGCTATATTTTTAGAGAAATTTAAGGAAATTTAACTATATAATATGTATCAAAATTTGAGTTAAAAATTTGAAAGTTAAATCTGCTTCCCGAGAACAATGATATACGTTATAGATTTTTAAATTCAGCATTATGACTTATATTTAATTAGTAGAATAAAAAAGTAAATGATAAAAATCTAACATATTCTAAACACAGTCCTCATGATAAAGAAAATTATATTTTGATTGATGAGATCTGCAAATGATGTCCAGGTACTCCTACTGAACGACAAGACAGCCCGAACAGCTACAGCTAATGATAGACCTCCTGATGTACAGCATTTAATAAGAGACCTAGGTAACATCAAATGAATTAAAATTTTGTTTTACAAAAAGTTAAGAGACAGAGAGATACCTAATGATAATCAAAGTTTTTATTTTCTTTTTTTTGTAATACACTAATTTCCTTCTTTTTTTTTTATAATACACAAACAACTTTATTATATGTTTAAATTAATTAGCAGAAAATAAAAAATTAATTAATTAAAAAAAGAAAATTAAACATAGAAAAATATCATATAAGGATCACCGAAGGAAATAAGGTGCAGAAGTGCATTGATTGCTTTTTTAGGCATAAACAAGAGAACGCACTTATTTCCTCGAATGACTTGTGATTTAGAAAAAATATATTTATCATGAAATTTATGAATTTAATTTATTAGTGTATTAGAATCTATTTGTGCAAATTAAAAATATTAAAAATATTAATGTTTAAAAAATTAGCGTAGAAGAAAAGTTTGAACATCTCTATCTCTTTTCATATTAAAATTCGAATATCTCTGTCTCTGTTTAACATATGACAATGCATCACTAAAAATTATATTTAAATGTATTTAAAGATACACAATTTTTACACATGAGCGAAAGAGAGAGCATATATTTATAAAACCTGTATAATATTTATAATTACACTAAATTTGATTTTAATTTTATGCTATCTATAAGTATATGAATTATCAGAAATTTTAAAATAATAATAATAATACTGAGAATAATAATGACATTAACAGTAATTTTATTTTTTATATTTTATATTACAACAGTATTAAAAATAATATTAAAAAATAGTATTAAAAAGTTAAAAAGTAGAAATAATTACGTATCTTTTCTTTAAATATGGCAAAAAAGGTGAAGAATCAACAATTTGATGCGTCGTGACTGGAATGATTCATTTAAATTCAGTAGCAGAAGAACTCGTTTGAAGAAAAAAAAAAAAAAATATGGCCGCTTACTGAACTGCTACACCAGAGACGATGGCGCCAAAAGAAAATTAGTAGGAACACGTGATCGCTGTCTTCTAAAATTTAGTAGCAGACGAACCGGTGATAAAATATGGCCGCCAACTGAACTGCACGTAAACACCCATAATGATGATAACGCCCAAAAAAGAATTGGAGAAGAATCACGTGACTCCTGATTGTTTTCTTCTTCATGAAAATTAGATTTTTTCCCTCCTTTTGTATGACACTTGATTCGATGATTTTTATAAAATTTATTTACTTCTTTTCCACTTTTTTAATCTTTAATGATTTTCAGGAAGCAAAAAATTTCGCCGAGTTGAAAATTTTTGTAATTAATTTTTAAATAAAATTCGCCTGGTTGAATTTATATAAAATCAAAAATTTCGCCATGTTGAAATTTTACGCAAGAAAATTTTGAAAATAAAATTCGCCAGGTTGAATTTTATGTAAGTGACAGAATTTCGCCTCGTTGAAATTTGTTTACGATTTTTTAAATTTTTACTTCGCCATGTTGAAGTTTTGCGTGGACTGTATGTACTTTTGCCGCACTATGATTTTTATTTAACACCTTCACCAATGATTGTTTTAAATTATTTTTAATAATTAAAATCGTCACCAAAATGTTTATTATTGTCGATTTTTATAAGGTTCACACGCGCGCACGTAATGGCTTTTTGCACGTGAATGTATAAAAGAAAAATTTCACTTTCCGGAATTTTAACAAAACATAACAAAAAGTGAATAAATTTGATTAATCCTTTAAAGGCTCGAATGACCAAATGTTGAGGAGCTGGTGATTAATTAATTATAATAATGGCGACACACACAATTTATTAAAATAATAGATTTATTATTGATCTGTATTTGGCAAAGGCCGTGCGAACACTAACGTGCCGGTCGGCCGTTACTCTCTCCCCACTTACAACATATACACTAACATATTTACATATATATACATCGATACGGAACATAATTACTTCGATTTTATTTTTACAATTTTATTATTTTTATTTATTTTAAACTAAACCTAAATTAAATAATTTAAATAATTAAAATAAACTTTGGATTATTAAATTATCATAAAAATTAATAATAAATTAGTACACAATAAAAAAAATGAAGTTTTAATATAAAATGTACCATATCAGCAAAAGTAAATTAGAATATCTATAAATATATTGCAAATAGTGAAGGCTGAATCAGGTTGATGAAAATGTCATTTTTTAATTTAAATTTCTGAAAATCTAAACTTCTGGAATCTTTAATTCTTAAAGCCATTTATCCACTTCTATTTCCCTTAGAATTGTAAAAAATTATAATAAAAAATTTTTTTTTTAATTTAAAACTTATTGACTGCAGACGGAGATATTAGCGCTTAAAATTTCCTTCATTTTTGAGCTACTAAATTAATTAAGACTTTTTTTAAAAGCTTATGATATTGAAAATCTTTTAATATAATATTTTGGAAATTATTTAGCATCGATTTACTAAAAAAAATTCAATTTCTAACAATAATAAAAAATATTTTTCAAGATTTTTGTTTTTTCTGACCTAACCTATAAGGTTTCCGGTCATTTATCCGAAAAAAAATATCCGAATTTTTATTTCCGAACATACTTTATTCCGAACGTTAATTTTTCCGAATTTTTTTTTCCGAACACCAATATCCGAAAATATTTTTCCGATTGGGCATTTATCCGAATTTTTTTTAAAAATGTATAATAATTTCAAAATAAAATTTATAACTAACTTCAAGATGTTTCTCTTTTATTTCATTTATATATTTTTTTTTAAATTCATTCCGTTAACTAAATTTTAGTTTTATTTATTTTATAACCAAAAACTAATTCTTTTTTTTTTATTTGCGTGCAAAATTTTTGTATAATTTAAAAAAAAAATTTAATTAAAACATGGAACATATTGGCGAAATTTGTGATAAAAAATTAATAATTAATAATGGCTACGTATATTTGTATTCAAAAACTCGTGCCGGCAAAGTTTATTGGGATTGCAAACGTGGAAAAAATGAAGGAACGTGTAAAGCAAGAGCTATTACTTTCGCAGGATCAAGTCGCATTATCAAAGGTCCAAGCAAATCTGATCATTTGCATCCAAAAGACCCAGAAGAAGCTAAAGCTGAAATTATCACTTTCAATTTAAAACGGAAAGCTACTGAAAATCCTGAACAACCGCCTGAATTAATATTACAAAATGAGTTACGGGAGAGTTTCTTCGGGTATATTATCCAAATCATCTGATAAAGAAAATTAAAAAAAAACAATTAGAAGAAAACGAAGGGCAGACTACATACTTTGATCAAGCTTATGTTAGAGGTATTCCTGCAGTAGGAAGAAGAAGGCATGTGCCACCCCGGTATGCTTTAAATATTTGGAATCAATATGATGCAACCATCATCAACAAACACAAGACAAATAATTTAAGTGAGGGGTGGCATAACAGGTTCCACCTGTTAATGGGAATCAACTATAATTTTTAAAATATCAATTTACTCGGAAAAAAATTTGAACAGAAAAAAAATTTGAACAGAAAAAAAATTTTTTCAGTGAATCGATGCTACATAATGACCTAAATATTATACTGAAAGATTTTTAAAATCAAAATCTTTCCTAAAAAGTCTTTATTAGTTTAGAAAGTCAAAAATTAAAGATATTTCAAAAGCTAATATCTCCGTCTATAGTTAATAAATTTTAAAAAAATTCACTGAGGTGGATCCATTTCCGTATATATGTTACCGTTAGAGTCCGCTCTCCCGATAAAGTTAACATTAACCAGTTAAAGTTAACTTTAGCGAAGCATTTTCGTTAAAGTCCACGAAGACGATTAAAATGAATAAAAATATAACTTTAACGGCTTTATGTCAGTCAAAGTTAACTTTAACCAATCCTTGTTAGTTAAAGTCCATGAAAGCGGTTTCATATAAGAGTTCGAGTTTGTATCATATATTATATACGACTCTCGCTATAAGGTACTCTCAGGGCTTAGGTTAGGCTCATAGAGATATTGTGAAATATCTCTACGATTAGGCTACTCTTTTAAAAATGCATTTCTTAGGACCAGTAACCAATCCTAGTTATAAGGCACCCCAAGGGTTAGGTTAGGGTATTTTTTTTAAAAGGCATTGTCACAGTATTGCTTACAACAAACTTGCATGGGTTCTTAAGCCCACCTTGCCCTAATTCTAGGGAATGCCTTACTGCGTGATAATATGCTCGATAATATGCCTTAAAAAAAAATAGCCTAACCTAACCCTAGGGGTGTGTTATAACTAGGATTGGTTACTAGTCCCAAGAAATGCATTTTAAAAGAGTATAGCCTAACCTAATCCCTTTAATATATAAACAAATTTTTTTTAGTATCCGAAACCGCTTTCATGGACTTTAACTAACAAGGATTGGTTAAAGTTAACTTTATCGTATACACACCCGTTAATGTTGTATTTTTATTCATTTTAATCGTCTTCGTGGACTTTAACGACAACGCTTCGCTAAAGTTAACTTTAACTGGTTAATGTTAACTTTATCGGGAGAGCGGACTTTAACGGTAACATATACACTTCAATTTTCAGAATCTTTTTTAAACGTCAGTAGAAAAAAAAGGCAAAAATAAAATATCAGTTGATCTTTTTCTAATTAATTCCGATTAAGAAAAGATCTTTCCTAAAACTGAAAAATTCTTGTACACTGTAAAAATATATAGCTTTAATTTTCAAGCTTCTGCTTGAATATTTATTTAATATCTTGAATGTTCCTAAAATTTCTAAAATATTTATCAAATACTTGAAAAGTAAAGTATATATCTTAATATCTTATGATCTTAATCTCTTAATATCTTATCTTATCTTATCTTATCTTATCTTCTCTTATCTTACCTTATCTTATATTACTTATTACTACTATATATATTTGAAAATTTATTTGTGTGTCTGTGTGTGTGTATTATTATCAGGATTAAACCAGTGAACGCAATTACATAAAATCAGTGTCAAAATAAAGAAAAAAAGTAAGCGAGTGACATAGGCTACAGATTTTCTGCTCAGCTATCATATTTTTTGAGATATTTAATTTTAGTGTTTTTGAAATTGATAAAATTTTTAAAAATTTTGAAAAAAATTAAAATATCTCGAGACTATCGACAAATATAACTGTCACAAGTTTATACTATTCGATTCCGCACTAATTTTTACGTATTCTCTTAAATTTTTATTCAAAACGGAGGTATCTTTAAAATTTTATAAAATATTTTTGAAGCTGGTAAAAAAATTTTTTTCATTTTTTTATTTTTTATGGTATTTTTAATAATTTATTTGTGTGCCTGTGTTTAATGGACATAATTACATAAAACCAATTTTAAAATAAAGCTAAAATAAAAAAATTTTACTATTTTTGGGAAAGATTAAATTTTTTGAAAATTTGGTTAAAAAGTGAAATATCTGAAAAATATAATAAAAATTTAATCGACATTAGTCGATTATTTAGTCTCCATTGGTATTACTTGATTCAGTCAATTCTAGAATCAACTATATATACATATCTTAATACCATATACTATATATATTTGAAAATTAATTTTTCTGTCTGTCTGTACTCAGTTAAATTTTTTTATTTTCTCTATTATAATTATAGAATGAATCAGAACCTATAATTTTTCATTAAGATTCACCACAGGAGATTGAGAATCACCTGCAAAGAACGAATTGATCTTATTAAGAGCAAATCCATAAAGATCTGACTTTGGAATGAAAAATTCGTCTTAAATATTATTAACCGCATCAAGAATGTGATCACGATAGTAGTTATTTCTGGTTGCTTCACTTAAGGCTTCAACTTCATTAGCTGCAGTCATGTAATAAAGTAGTATTTTTGGAACGTAAGTAACGTCACTCTGTAGCTTTTCTCTTGTTTATTAGTAGTTAAAGGTCATTATTTATCCAAGATTGTTTTGCTTTGCCTGGATTGATTGTTTTAAGAGGAGTTAATTGATCTATTGCATGTTGAAGATTTTTAAGACAATCAAGTGCTGAGTTTACCTCAAAGGTGGGAGTGAGGATAGGTGATATGCAATGCAAATTTTGAAGTTAAAATACTGCCATTTTGATTAACAAAAATCTAAACTCAAATTCGTGATAACTGGTCGAAAAGACTTACTAGACAACGCTAATATTCTTCAAACAGCATAAATCGTGGTTTCTGAGGTTATAATACGTCATTTTTAGTCGGTCATTTTGATTTTTTTAAATCTTCGTCCAAAATCATGATCAGCGACTTCAAAAACCTAAAAAGCGTACCTAAAATAATTTCAATCAGCAATTCTTTTCAAGAATTCACCTACTTTGCAAATTTTTTGACAAATTTTTTACATATAGCGTTCAATACTAACACCTGGCCATTTCATCAAAATGGACTCTTTTCATTAAATAGTTTTTAAGATATCGCTTTTCAAAGTTAATGATAAAAATTGATTTTTTTTTAAAACCCTGAAATTGGGACTCTGACTTTAAATTATTATCTCTGGTTAATAATTTATTGAAAAGCGGTGAGTAAAAAATTTTTGGAAATCTAAAGCTTGTAGAAAATTTTTAAGACCTATAAAGCTCAATTTTATTAAAAATTACCATTTTGACAGCAATTTAAAAAAATTCAAAAATTACCAGCAGGTTAATTGGCTATAGTGATAAAAGGATCAATGATAAATGAATGCGGTTTATGGAATTTGAAAGGTGATAATTGCACCAAAAAAAAGTAGAACAACCAGAAGTGCTTTGGTTAATTTTTGAGGTTGCAGCGTTTTATCGAAAATTACTGAAAAACCCTGTTTTATAAGATTGAGCCAACATGTAATTTTGCGTTTATAGCCCCAGAATTCCCTTAGGGATAAATGCAGGGCTGTTTTTATGCCTATAAACATATAAAATAATGTTTTCTAATAAAAATTAGCTTTTTAAAACGTTTTTTGACCTCTGCCAAAATTTGTATAGCTTAAAACTCAAATTTCCCATGTTATTTAAATGGGAAACTTCAAGTGCTCGGCGGCACGGGTTAAAAAAATCGAAAATCATAATCCTTGTAGCTGCGGGTTTCTTATGACCAAAATATTCGAAAAAAATGGGGGGAGCCAAAAAATATCGGAAAATAAAAAATGTTTGTGCGCTTCGCGCGCCAACCCCCGCAGAGTGAATAAAGTATTGTGATAGTATATTTTTATTTACCTGCAAGGTGTACCTTATTCATTTTGAATCAATTAATTTTCGTGACAGTGGTTGTAGATTTGGCATCGTAATATAGCTTTATAATAATTGGTGAAATATAGAATTGCAGTGTAGACAATGTTAACATTATTATGTAAACCAATACCATATTGGCCCAAAAGTACCACATTGGCCCAAAAGTGTCAGATTGGAACAAAAGTGTCAGATTGGCCCAAAAGTACCATATTGGCCCAAAAGTGTCAGATTGGCCCAAAAGTATCAGATTTGCCCAAAAGTACCAGATTTGCCCAAAAGTACCATATTGGCCCAAAAGTATCAGATTGGCCCAAAAATACCATATTGGCCCAAAAGTACTACATTGGCCCAAAAGTACCGCATTGGCCTAAAAGTGTCAGATTGGCCCAAAAGTGTCATTCGACAGCGGCGGCAACGGTTATAACTTTATAATATATAGAGATTAGTCTAGAGCGAAAATTTTAGTTTTGAAAGCTTGGGTGCCCTTGAGTGATTTTTTTGGTTAAAAAATGACCTGTGCCAAGTTTGGGCAAAATCGGTTAACGTTAACCGTGTACACATCACACTTTTCGGTCAAAAAAGGCTGAAAAATTCGATTAAAAAATCGTAAGTCAATAGAAGCCTCAAAAAATATATTTTTGGTTAATATTTGACCAAACTAGATATATTTCGCCTCAAGCGCCTCATCTTACAAAAAAGCGATGAACATAACCTCAAAAAAAATATACGTAAATTATCTATTTAAATAAATGTAAGTGGTCTAAAATGCAGGCAATTTTTATATTTTATTACAAGTATGACCTGTACCAAATTTCAGAAAAATCGGTTGAGCCTATAAGTCTCCAGGTTAAGTTTTTCTCTGAAAAATCGCTTGAAAACGAGTTTAAGGTTTCACAAGTAAATGTAATATTCTAAAAAAACTTTTCTTTGACTTGACTGGACCTTATAAACTGTGATGTGCCTGAAGCTTTATCATGTTATCATAAAAGCGCCTCAAAAAAATAAACAATATTCGTTAATTATCTAATTAAATAAATTTAAGTGGTCAAAAGTGGAGAAAATTTTTATATTTAATTACAAATGATCTGTGCCAAGTTTCAGTGAAATCCGTGGAGTTTATAGGGGTTCAGGTTGAGTTTTTCACTTAAAAATTGCTTACAAACAAGTTTGAGGTTTCGCAAGTTAGTGTAATATTTGTAAGAATTTTTTTTTTTACTTAAATTGAATTTATCAATATGCTTTGCATCAAGCTTATTCCTCATTTTATCATAAGAGCGCTGAACATAACCTCAAAAAAATGAATAATATTCGTAAATTATAAAATTATATAAACTTAAGTTGACAAAAGTGGAGGAAAATTTTTATATTTTATTCCAAATATGGTCTGTGCCAAGTTTCAATGAAATCCGTGTAGTTTATAGGGGTCCAGGTTGAAGTTTAATCTAAAAAATCGCTGAAGAATGAGTTTAAGGTTTCGAAAGTATTTTTCATATATTTTAAAGAATAGTTTTTTGGGCTTGAATGGACTTTATAAACTATGCTTTGCCTCTTTATTATAATAGAATAAATACTTGGAGAAATTCATCGGAAGCTTTAATAATAACAGACTGGATACATTAAAAGCACTGCTATGTTTTTTTTAAATATAATTTTAAAAATTTACTTGATCATTGAAAATTTTTTGGATAAATCTTAAATTAAAAGAAGATATTTTTTTTAATTCTGCAGTTGTCAGTTAAAATGTAAAGTCTGCTTTCCCTGCAACGATTATATCTTGTAATTTTTTTCTTAAAATCTGACCTGAATAAGCAATTAAAAATATTAATAATTTAACCAAGAGACTTAATAAATTGAAAGTACTGACATATTTTTGAATAAAATTCATTTTAGGAAAGTTCGTAGCAGAACTTGAATGGAATACATTTTGAAATAATAACAGATCATTTTTTAATTATGCGTTTGGCTGTTTACAATTTAAGTCTTGGAAAAAATAAAATCTTGTAATTTTTGGCTTCTAATAGCAGAATAAAATTCTATCGGGAGAAATTCATCAGCAATTTTTATAATTTTAGATAGAGACTTTATACATTA
Source organism: Anagrus nilaparvatae (assembly GCA_022575985.1). Lineage (NCBI taxonomy): Eukaryota > Metazoa > Arthropoda > Insecta > Hymenoptera > Mymaridae > Anagrus > Anagrus nilaparvatae. The sequence continues at coordinate 3,883,252 of JAKSXM010000237.1, read as the reverse complement.
AAAGTACTATTACGTTTTTACACGCTTTTATTTAACTTGACTTTTCTGCAACCTTCAAAAATATAAATTGATTTTTGGGACACTTCTGGTAAACTTTTTTGTTTTCTGATTGCAGATTCATTTTTGTCTCCGATGTTTATAACAATTTTTATATTTTCATCTCTCTCTAACGCATTGCTTTTGCTATTCACTTTTTTTCATATAGTATTTTTATATGTTTGTATATAATAATGTATGTATGTATAGGAGATTAATAAGGAAAGAAAGTAAAAAAAAAAGAAATAAAAAAAAAACTATATCTATAAAAAAAAATGTGTGAATTAAATTTTAATTTAATGTCTTTTAAAATTTTTGTATATTATAAAGAAAAAAAAAATATTTAATAGAAATAAATATTTTTTGATAAACTCATATTTTTCATAAATGATTTACATAAATTTACTTTGATATATTTTTGCATCAAGAAAAGTGTCTTTTTGTTTTTTGATTACAGATTCTTTTTAGTCTTTTTCTTTTTCACCTTAAATAATTTCCACTAATCCTATAATAATTATAATATAATTATAATTAAAAATCAAAATTTTAATATAATTATAATTATTGAAAACTAAAAAGTAAAAAATAAAAAGAAAATAAAAAAAATTTTTTTTTAAAACACGCTTTTATTTATGTTATCCAGTTTTAACGCACTAAAACGTAAAAAATAAATTTATAATGAGTTTTTTTTCGATTTTTAATAAAGTTTTTTGATCATTAAAAATTTACCAAAAATTTATTCCTTTTGCTCAAATATGCAAAATGTTATAGTACATACTTATGAGATAATGAAAAAACACTGCCAAGTATTTGGCACTATGGTTCCTCATTAGCAATAACAAAATGTTGTCTATGTTCTATTTTACCTAATAAAAAATTAAAATATTAGAATAATTGTGCCAAATATTCTAAATTTAATAAAGAAAGTGGATAAACTTTCTCCTGATACCCAAAAAATTTTCAAAACTCATAATTCCAGGTATTAATACTTTCAGAGAAATAAAATAGGCACTATATCAATAAAAAGATATTTTTTTAACTTTTTTATGTAAAAAATTTTAAAAGAAACTTTTGAAAAAAAAATTAGGTATCAGATTGTTGATATCCAGTTAAAAAGATAATTCTACATTAGTACTTTAATGGAAAAAAATGAGGTACTACGTCCAAAAAGAAAAAAAATTATACTATTTTTTTAATTATTTTATGTAAAAAATTAAAAAAAAAAAATTTCGAAAAATTATGTATGAGATGGAGAAATCCTTTACAAACGATAATTCTAGATATTCGTACTTTCTATTACTTTCTTTCTTACTTACTATTTTTTGGCGACAAAAATTTTGAGAAAAAAATTTAAAAAAAATTGAGTATTAGGACCAAAAAATTACTATAAACGATTTCTCTAAAACTAGTACTTCCATGGAAATAAATTAGGTACTACGTCCAAAAAGAAAAAAAAAATTGGTATTTTTTGTATTTTTTTGTGAAAAAAATTTTAAGAAAAAAATTTTCAGAAAATTAAGTATCCGATTCGAGATATCATGTGAAAACCTTAATTTCAAATATAAGTACTTTCATGGAAATAAATTAGGTATTACATCCAAATTAAAAAAAAAAGTACCAAAGTACTTACAAACACACACACACACACACACACACACACACACATATACAGACTTTTTTTAAAAACCGATTTTTTAGCTTCCTGGGGTCCCAAAACGTGCTTATATGCCAAAAAATCAGAAAACAAAATTTGACCTAACACAATTGTTCCTCTATGTGGAACCAAAATTAAAAGCGTGGGTGCTAAGCATGCAGAAAGAAAATTAAAAACTGGCACCCACGCTTTTAATTTTTTTCATTATCACATAAGTATGTACTATAACATTTTGCATATTTGAGCAAAAGGAATAAATTTTTGGTAAATTTTTAATTATCAGAAAACTTTATTAAAAATCGAAAAAAAACTTTCATTATAAATTTATTTTTTATGTTTTAGTGCGTTAAAACTAGATAACATGAATAAAAGCGTGTTTTTATGATCATTTAAAATTATTTTATAAATCTTGAAAGAATACAATTTTTTTTTTTATTGAACAGTGGGCAAATTAAATTTTGATTCTGATTTCTCTACAACAGTTATATATTATTCATTTAATTAATTTGAACAAGTTTATTATAAAAAATAAACAATAATTCTTGACCAGTAATAAAATAATAAAAATCTATCCTAAGAAATTCTTGAGGATTTTTAACAATTTAACCAAGAGAATTAATAAGTTGAAAGTACAGCCTCGTTTTAGAAAAAGTCGTTTTAAAAATTGCGTTAATCTTTAATATTATTTACTAAATGTTGAAAGAATAAAACATTATTTATTTATTATTATTAATTCTAAAAGCTGCTGTCTTTGCAACAATAATATCTTCGGATTTTTGGATTATAAAAACATAAATAAAATTCTACCTAACACAGTCATCTGAAATTTTAATAATTTTACCAATAGACTGAAAAAATTTAAAGTACTGATATGTTATTTTAGTTTAATCTGTTTAAGGAAACTTCATTGCAGTACTTTGAATAATTCACGTGATCCTCGAAAATTATTGAAGAAATCTTAACAGAATACAATATTACTTTTTAATTATGCAGTAGGTATATTAAATTTTAAGTATTCTTTATCAGCAGCATAATATCTTATAAATTTTGACTATTAACAACAGAATAAAATTCTATTCAGGGAATTTCATCAGAAATTTTAATAAGTTTACCAAGAAACTGAATAATTTCAAAGTACTGACAGGTTAAAATTTATTTTGAGTCATGAAATTTTTTACTGGAACTTCCAAATTTACCTTAACGTAGAAAATTATTTTAGAAATCTGAAAATAATATAAGATTAGTGATTTATTATACCATTGGCTGTTTAAATTTGTCTGCTTTCATTTCAAGAATAATCTCTTTTTTTATGCTGTCAGTTGCTTTCAATTTAAGTACATTCTCTCGGAGAAACAAAATATCTTGTAATTTTTGGCTTCTTATAGCAGAAAAAAAAATCCATCTAAAGAAATTCTTCAAAAATTTTAATAATTTTACCAAGATACTGAATAAAATGAAAGTACTGACATGTTATTTGAATTTAAGTCATTTCAGGAAAAAAGATTAATTTATACACCTATCAATGTTGAGTTAAATAAATCAAAACTTGATTTTATTTGTTCGGTTAATCGTCGTTAAGGCCTTAAAATTAATTAATCATTTTAGAAAAGTTCATAGCAGTACTTTCAAATGTCACGTTTTCTTCGAAACTTATTGACATAGTCTTAACAGAATCAGGCATTATTTATTAATTATGCAGTTGGCATATTAAATTTTAAGTATGCTTCATCAGCAGCATAGTATCTAATAATTTTCGGCTATTAATAACAGAATAAAAATTTTTTGAGGGAAATTCATCAGAAATTTTAATAAGTTTATCAAGAAACTGAATAAAGTCAAAGTACTGTCATGTTGATTAAATTTTATTCGTTTTAGGAAAGTTCATAGCCGTATTTTCAAATTTCACGGTCTGTTCGAAAATTATTGACTTAGTCTTAACAGAATAAGACGTTATTTTTAAAATGGAACATGTTTATAGGGAGGGGGTACTTCAGAACTTGAAAATTAAGGGGGGGGGGTCAAATTTGTCCTATTTAAGGGGGGGGGGGGTTAAATGAGACTTAGAATAATTAGGTAAGTATATGTAAATAAATAAAAAAAAAAAAAAAAAAAAAAAAAAAAAAATGTAAATAAATAAAATACTTTTAAAAGACTTTGCAAAATCTGGGCTTAAGGACTTAGAATAATTAAGGTTCAGGGACTTGGAATAATTTCGGTACATGGACTTGGAATAATATCGATTAAGGGACTTAGAATAATTCAGGTTTAGGGAATAAAAATAATTTGGATTCAGAAACTTAACAGCTAGTGAGGTGATAATTATAAATTATAAAAGTAGAAAATTGTATTGTAATGTTGAGTAACATTTGTATTATACCTAGTCCTCATCTGGAAATAAACATATTCCATGCATTTAGGTTGTGTTAACACAAACTGGTTATAAGTTTTTTAATTATGCATTTGGCATATTAAATTTTAGGCATGCTTCATTAGCAGCATAATATCTAATAATTTTCTGGTTATAAGTTTTTTAATTATGCATTTGGCATATTAAATTTTAAGCATGCTTCATTAGCAGCATAATATCTAATAATTTTCGGCTATTAATAACAGAATAAAAATCTATTGAGGGAAATTCATCAGAAATTTTAATAAAGTTATCAAAAAACTGAAATATCTCAAAGTACTAACATGTTGATTCAATTTCATTCGTTTTAGGAAAGTTCATAGCAATACTTTCAAATGTCACGGTCTGTTCAAAAATTATTGAGTTAGTCTTAACAGAATAAGATGTTATTTTTTTATTATGCAGTTTGCATATTAAATTTTAAGTATGCTTCATCAGCAGCATAATATCTAAAAATGTATTATTAAAAAATTTTGTATTATTTATTTCTAATAATTTTTATATAGGTATGTAAACTTTTTTTTTACAGTTATTGATAAGGCCTGTCACGGTGCCCCTAAAACAATTTAAATAAAAATGCAAATTACCCCCGAGATTCCTATGGAAATTTGTTTTTTAGTTTTTCAGAGTCACAAAAATCAAAAAATTTAAAAAATCCGTCTGGCGCTTTTTTTTTAGCTAAATTTCATTTCGATATTATAAAAGAAAATAATTGGAAAATAATAAATAAGTTTGTATAAAAGTTGTTTTAAGTTATAAAAATAATTTTTAATATACCAAATCATTTATAACATTAAATTAACTAAAAAAAAATAATATCACCAAAAAAAAAAAAGACCTAGAAACAAAAGGCAGCTAAGGGAAGCCCAGGGCATCTCAAAGTCGAAATTTTAAGAAAAATTATAATTTTAATGTAAAAATTATACTTCTAATGTAAAAATTATAATTTTAATGTAAAAATTATACTTCTAATGTAAAAATTATAATTTTAATGTAAAAATTAATTAACTAATTAATTAACTCAAATTAACTCCTTAACGCCGGGGCGGAGAGTTTTGGAAGTGAGCAAAAATAAATACATTCCCTTATAGATACATGGCTAAAAAGTTCATCCTAATAGTAAAATTTCGCGCTTTTTCAGAATCTGACATTAGTTTTGATCTACAACTCTTAAATATACCCTAAAAAGAGGGATGAAAGGGATAAATGAGGCATTATTAGGAAATCTTTGGAAAAATCAATGAAAAAAGTATCAAATTTTATTGAAAAATGCTTGAACATAATATTTTTTATGTAAATTTAAGTAAACTTTGCATAATCGTGGTCTCATTCATTTTGGTCCTATTTAAAACCGTTAAAATGTGCTATGTGGATAAGGGTAGTTACAAAAAAATTAAAATAAAACTTATTTTTTATAATTAAAATTAGATTCTTAAGTAAAATTGGCTGATAATTTCAAATTCAACTTCAGTTTTGTGCAAAAACTTTGAAGTATTCTCTAAAATAGGGGTGACTTTGACAAATTTGCCATAAAGCGAAACCCTAATACGGTTGCTTTACCCCGTTCACCCCTATTTTAGAGGGTGTGTCAACAATTAAAATACCCTATATACCAGTACATAAATTCAACTTCAGTTTTGTGCAAAAATTTTAATTGTTGACATTTAATTCGAAAAGCAGAAGTTTTTTTATCTTGAAAAATAAAAATCGTAAAACATCCTTTTTTTTATATATTAAAATAGAATAATATTAAAAGTTGATTATATTTCATTTTATTCAATACTAATTTATGAAGAGCTGTATGTACGAAAATACATGAAAGTTGTTTTAAATTAATCCTTAAAGAAATACCCCCAGCTGATTTTCTTATTTTAAAAAAATATTTAAATGAATTTGAGAAATCAATCTCAGAAGTTAGTGGTTGAGAAGGCAAAAAATTTTAATTTATTTTCACTAAAATTGATTTTTCTCAGGATCTAAAAGATCTTTTGAGACAAATTTGAGTGCATATTATTCCTTGGAAAAAATGCTATCGAATTAACGTTATTTTTTTTTTTTAATTTGAGCTCACGGTTTAGAGTTGCAACTGTTTATAGCTAGGAAGTTCAAAATTTAAAAACTCAAAAAGTGGTCATTTTCATCACTTCAAATCTTCAAATGTTTTTTATCAAAATGTAAAAACCAAATTGCTTTATATTTATTCAACACTTTTCTAATGCCACTTTTTTTTGTTTTTTATTCCATGCTTTCATTAAAGAGCAATAGTAAAAAACTAATTAGAGACAATTTTTTTGATTTTTTGATTTTTTTATAACTAGAACAGCCGATATCAACAATTTTTTTTTCTTTTTTTCAATATGAATTACCCAACAATATAATTTGAAATTTTTTCATTTATTTATTATCGTAAACAGCCAATATGAATTTCACTATACAGTAAAATGTTTTTATTTTCTGATTTTCTCATTTCTAGGACAGACGACATCTAAAATATATTTTTTTTTTTAATATGAATTAGCCAACAATATAAAAGCACTAAAATTCTAAGATAAATATTTTTAGATTTTTTATATTATAAACGGCCAAAATATATTTAACGACGGAATGGAATTTTTTGTTTTTTCATACTTGGGACAGCCGAACTAATCTAATTTTACTACAAAGTGAATTTTTTACATATATAAAACCACCGAGACTCTAAGATAAAAATTTTTATTTTTATTACAGACAGCAAAAATATATTTAACGACGGAATGAAATTTCTTTAATTTTTTACTTTTTTATACTTATTTAATGAAATTTTTTTAGTTTTTTCATATACGAAACACCCTACAATAATAATTGTTGTTTTTGTAATATTTTCATGTTATAGGCAGCCTAGGTAACTTTTTCTATAAAATAAAATTTGTTAAATTTTTATTTCTTCACGTTTAGGACAGCCGATATCCATTTTCTTAATTGATGAAATTTTTTGAGAATAGTATATATTCTGCTACATTCAATACTAATATTTCAGTTTTTCTAAAAAACGAGACACTATAAGAAAAAAAAATTAAAGTGGGATATAATTTCTGCTACATTCAATACCATTATTTAAGAAGAGCCTCGGTAGCTTTGTGATTAGGGCGTTGGACTTCCGACCTGAAGGTTCACGGTTCGATTCCTTGCTAAATCAGCATCAAGTTTTCTTTGCGAAAAATGCTTGATGTTCTTCTACCGTGGGTTCTAGGATTGAGGCATCCACTTAATGTTAAAAAAAAAAAAAAAAAAAAAAATTAAGATTATGTGGATAACGCGGTCCGAAGTGCTTCCAGGACACTATAAGCCGGCGTGGGGTTTGGGAGAGGTCGCGTACCTCCTGGACCATAGGTCCATTGCTCATCCAGCTACACTGACACTCAAACATTATACAATAACACTTCACTAACAATTGCCAAAAAGCGCTTTCACATCCTCAACCCATTAAAATAGATAAATTAATAGAAAAATTAGAATAGTGCAGGGTGTGATAGCATGGGCAGCTACCCATGGTGATCTCTGTCACAACATCCGTATGAAAGTTTAAGATGGAGGTTAAACAAATAACAATACTATTATCTAAAATTTTCTAAAAAACGGGACACTATACGAAAAAGAAATTAAATTGAGGTATAGTTTTTGCTAAATTCAATACTAATATTTCAATGCTATCATTGCATAGAAATAATTAAAATTACAAAATTTCTATAAAACAGGACAATATTCAAAAACACGTAAGTGGGGTATATTCTGCTAAAATCAATACTAATATTTAAATGCTATCATTGCATAAAAACATTGAATTTACAAATTTACTATAAAACTGGCTACTGCTATTCGAAAAAAATTAAAGTGGCGTATTTTTTGCTAAATTCTATACTAATATTTCAATAGTATCATTGCATAAAAATATTTGAAATTACAGTATTTCCATAAAACAAGACGGAATTCGAAAACGTTTAAGTGGGTTATATTTCGCTAAATTCAATAAAAATATTTCAATGCTATCATTGCATAAAAAAATTTGAAATTACAAAATATCTATAAAACAGGACAATATTCAAAAACAAGTGGGGTATATTCTGCTAAATTCAATACTAATATTTTAATTCTATCCTTGCATAAAAATAGTTGAAATTACAACATTTCTATAAAAGTATGTATTTTCGGTTTAATCTTTTCATTAAAGAGAAAACTAAAGAATACAATTTAGTGAAATTTTTGGAATTTTTTATTTTTTCATGTATAGGACAGTCGATATCTATTTTTATATTTAATGAAAAGTTTTGAGTTTTTTTATATATAAAACACCCGATCATATAGATTGAAAATTTAGCAGTTTTTTCATGTTGTGGACAGACAATGTGATTTCTTCTATAAAGTTAATTTTTTTAAATTTTTCATGAATATTGATTTTCATACAATATGAAAAACTACAAAAATTTTAATCTAAATTGTCGGATATTTGATATATGGAAAAACTCAAAAAATTTTACTATGAAATAAGATAGATATCGACTATTAATTGTCTACAATATGAAAGAAACTGCAAAAAACTGCCTAATTTTGGTAGTACAATGAGGAACCATTGTGATGGGTCAAATTTTGATTTTTTCGCATATAAGCACGTTTTGGGACCTCAGGAAGCTAAAAAACCGGTTTTTAAAAAAAGTGTGTGTGTGTGTGTGTGTGTGTGTGTGTGTGTGTGTGTGTGTGTGTGTGTGTGTGTGTGTGTGTGTGTGTGTGTGTGTGTGTATGTAACCGGTGAAATTTCACAACCATTATGGAATTAAGACCTAATTTTTTTTTTTAAATTTTTTCATCAAAAAATCTCAAACTACTTTTTTTTTTTTAATTTGGATGTAATACCTCATTTATTTCCATGAAAATACTTAATTGAAAGTACGATTTTTTCTCGATATCTCGAATCTGATAATTAATTTTTTGAAAATTTTTTTCCCAAAATTTTCGTCACAAAAAAGTACGAAAAACACCAATTTTTTTTTTCTTTTTGGACGTAGTACCTAATTTATTTCTGGACAAAATTTTTTTTTCAAAAATTTTTTCATCAAAAAATCTCAAACTACTTTTTTTTTAATTTAGATGTAATACCTCATTTATTTCCATGAAAGTACTTATATTTGAAAGTATGATTCTTACTCGATATCTCGAATATGATAATTCATTTTTTGAAAATTTTTTTCCCAACATTTTTTTCGCATAAAAATACAAAAAAAAAACATTTTTTTTTTTATTTTTGGACGTAGTACCTAATTTATTTTTATGAGAATACTAGTTTTAGAAAGTTCGTTTATAGTAATTTTTTGGATCTGATACCGAATTTTTCCAAATTTTTTTTCTCAAAATTAAAAAAACAAAAAAATTAAAAAAACTGCAACATATTTTTTTTTTTGGGTGTAATTCTTCATTTAGTTCCATTCAAGTAGTTATATTAGAAAATATGGTTTTTACTTGATATCTTGAATCTAATTATGAATTTTTTGAAAATTTGTTCCAAAATTTTTGATCAATAAAACAAACTTTTAAAAGTTAATAGAAATGTATGTGTGATTGCATGCTTGTAATTGGTGATATCCGTGGCATATTGAAGTATTAAGCTCATTGTTTGAGGAACCGTAGTGCCAACTAGTTGGCAGGGTATTTTCTTATTTATCGAGTTGTGTTTAAAATTTTTCACATATAGTTTTGCTCGAACATACATTTTAATACACAATCTATTTAGTATGCCTTAGGTATGTTTTTAGCATGTATACATGTCTTTTTAGTATGTTTTAAGCAACAAATGACTTAGGAACCAAATTCCTTCACGAATTATAAATTTTTAAGCCTTTCATTTTTTGACCTAAAAATATTATAAGGAACAATTTTATCTATATATTGCATATATACGGTGATCATGCCTAAAAATGATAATAGTATAAGATCAATTACACACTTTTTTAAAAGTTTAAAAAATTAACTTTTTCAGAAAGTCATCAAATGAAAAAATATGATAACCATTTATGTGGAAGAAACTATATGAGTTAGCAGAATGTTTATTTAAACATTTTTTATTTACCGAGAGTTGACTGTGGTGGATAAAATCGTAGAAGTATGTTTCTTGAAGTCGATGGTTTTGCTGATAATGCAACTGAATTTCCACCACTGGCTCGCTTCCAATGTTTCATAATATGTGAAAAAGAAACTTGCATATGTTCTTCATGAGTCTAAAAATTTGTATTATTAGTTATTATTTAAACTCTATTTTATAAAGACTACTAATAATTTATTCAGGATCTTACTACTAGATTGAAGTGTTTGGTGTTGAAAAACATAAGGGTTGTTAGAAGTACGTGAGGTGAATGAGCCCCTAGTTGTTTACATTCCCACAAATGTTCTTCTTCTACACGAGTTACAATATATTCTAGACAAATTAAAAGCAAATTTTATTAATGATAAAAAAATATTTCTAAAATGATTAAGGTATTAATTTGTACAATATACTTTAAGAGAATATTAATTAAGAGAATTTTATAATTATTACATTCTGCAAAATGTCATGATTATAAAACTGTACTTTTTTATACAAAAAAAAAAATAATTAAAAATTTAAACAAAATGATCAAACTTGTTAATAAATAAATAAATACATATTTTGAGTACTTATTTATTATTTATAAATCAGGTTAAAAAATATGATTCTCTCAAGAATAAAATAGTTACTTTAGGATTGGTTTTTATGCCTGATATCAAGTTCTAAATTTTACCCTTTTCAAATATGAAAATAGTAGTAACTCATTATAAATAACGAATAGTCTAAGTTAAGGCACAAAATTAAGTTATTCAAATATTTTACAGAATTTCTTATTACTTTTGTTATTAATATTAAAAGTTATGTTTGCTATTTTATTAAAAATTAAATTTACATATTATTATTTCATTCCAACGCTACAAAAAAATTTTCTCCCCACAGCATTAATAATAACTTTATTTTTGGGACATGAATCATAAAAATAATTTTAAGGATGCTAACTACCTTTTTTGTTTGAGTATAGATTTTAATGAAAGCTGGTGTATAACGAAAAGTCATATTGAAAATATATATATTTAAAGTTTGAAGATCCAAGGGAGACTCCTTCATTGTTAAATAATTAAAAATAATTTTGCTTTTTCGAGCATCTTCAAACTCACCCCCCATTAAACATACTGCACTTATTACTTTCAAAACCAGAACCACCTTTTCAGGTATAACTTCAGTTTTGAGAAGCGCGGCCTAGGTCATAAGACCTACATCCTGCCTACAGAGCCGGTTTTCTTCATAATATTCGATTTTTCTTTTAAATATTATGATGAAAACAGGATCCTAGCTTCAACGTGGTGAAGACCCTCGTCAAAAAAGCACCTTAGATTTAGGTGTTAATACCGAAAACCGGGCGTTAATACCAAATTTTTAGTGTTTATTAGAAACTGTTAGGTGTTTACACTAAGATTCTGGTGTTAATACCCAAAAATTCAGCATTTACACCAAAAATTTTATAAAAACACTGAAACAATCGGTGTTAGATTGAATTATTAGTTTTTACACTGAATTGTTTGGTGCTTGATAAATTTTTCGGTGCTTACACCAGAATTTTGATATTAATTGAAACCAAATTTATTGGGATTGGTTTAGTGTATATTTTTTATATTACTCTCCTTAGTTTTTATTTCACAGCAAGAAACGTTGGATGTATTTAGCTTAGAGTTCGGGGCAAAAAGTGAAAAACATTTTAGTTTATTTATAATTATAAAATTTGTTTATAACTATTAGTACAGTGTTTAAATGAATTTTAAGAGTTTTTAATTAAATTATATAAAATTAATATTAAGTTACAAGTTTTTTGGCATGTGGCACGGGCCAGCGGAATATTCCAGAATCGAGCTATTGTTGCATATCTTGTAAGTAATGAAAAATTTGTTTGACAAAAAATAGAATTTGTTATTGAAATAGAATATATTTTTAATTGTTAAATACTATTCAAAAAAATCCGGTTGCGGGTAACGGGAAAATTGTGGCTGCCGCAATCGGAAAAATTCGGTTACCGAAAACGGATTTTTTTTCTTCGTTTAAGCAGCTGCAAATGACAATTAATAACTTCATAAAATTAAAAAAAAAAATTATTATTCATAAAAATTTTTCTTAAACTTCAATGTACCGCGGCACCCAAGAACCAATTAAAAAAAATTTTTTTTATTAACTTTTTTTTATAATGTAAGGTATTAAAAAAAATTACTGATAATTAAAAATATTATTTTGATAAAAATATATTTCTCAAAAATTTTAATTCGTTGCACCGTTGAGGCAAATTTAGTTAGTCATATTATAAAAATAAAAGAAACTGTTATAAGGTGTTAAATATCATTGATATGATAAAGTATAATAAAAAATATAAAGCAGATAAAATTTTATATCCCTTTTTACTCTTACCCCACGTCTACGATTTCGATAGCACCCCCACTTCTTTTACAGATCTTTTACAGATCTTTTACACCTAAATTTTATTGTTTTTATTCAAGTGTTATTTTTGGTATTTTTTTTTTGGTGTTTTTATTCGGATTCCGAAATTACGCCGAAATTTTACGGTGCTAATTTCGGCACTTTTTTTGGTGTTTTCTTGAGTGTTTTTTCGATGAGGGGAGTTTTAAATCTGTATATATTTTCGAAAGTATTTTCATACTACGAATAGCTTCTATATACAGTTATGAAACTCTTACTCGGGAGGCGAACCCGCTCTATATGTAAGTACCTCTACTTACATAAAGTCGCGAGATTTAATCCCCTTGACCACCGCCGAAGCGTTTCGAGCATCTTATTCACGTGATTCTTATAGGAAGACATTTTCAAATTAAAAATAAAGTATTTTTTGAGTCTAGTTTTTGATAAAAACATTATAACATATAAAAAACATATCATAGAATATAATTATTTAATTTATTTTAGACTAGGGTGGTTTGTTTATAACGAAAATTTTATTTATTTAACAATTCTATCGTATAGTTGTGCGCACGGAAGGTTCTGGCTTCTATAGTAATATGATAGAAAGAGAGTAATAGCTGTCTATTATCCTCATCTTGGTAGTTTTCAGCCTTAAATGACAAAATCTTTCCAACAAAGTTCTATGATTATCCAGCAGCCACAGAGAATGTAAAAATTTCTATTATTATTATCCGAACCAAACTCTAATTTTGTATTTTAAATAAAATACAAATAAATGTCAAATTTTTTAAAAATATTTATTTGCAAATGGAAAAAAATTTCTGTTATTAAAGAGCGAACCTCAATCTTATAACAAAAAATGCAGCTCTTTTGGACTAAATGTCTCAAAAACGGTTTATTAGATTATCCTCATTAATAAACTGAAATTTTTGTCAAAATTTTGGTGACCTGTATCGATTTTTAGCGCAATCCGGCCTTTCCAAAAGTATGTTTATTAGTGCATGTTGACTTCTGCGAATACGCATATTTTCAATTTATATAATAATTTTCAACCATTAATATTTTTTTCTTGTTTGTTTTTTTATCAATATAAATATCTACCTAGTGATGAAAATATACTTAGATGTACAACCACCACAACGTGCCCACGAAAAGATTTAGGGTCAACTTTTGAAGGAGTTGGAACTTATAAAAAAAAAAGTAAATTGGTGAATCGCCATATTTTTGCTCTTTCGATTGGTGATATTGAAAATTGGATAAATTTTCTGTATTTAAAAAAAAAATCCATTTTCGCGAAATTTTTTTTATTGAAATCATGAAGAAACCTATTAGAAACATATTCCTCTATTTTTATCATTAAAAGCGAAGTATTTATTAAAAAATCTTAATTTGAAAATCTAAATTTTATTAAAATTTTTAAAAATTGTAATTTTTTAAGACTACGTGATCCAAGATGACTTAAAATAACCAAAATAAAAGGTAAGGTTAGGCATGTGTTTATTTTTTCAGAAATATAAACACGCTTAAAAAGAATTATATATTTTTTAAAGCGTATTTTTATTTTTAAAATAGTATTTGTGATTTGTTACAGTAATCTGAAAGTCATATTTTAAAATTTTATTTTAATAACATTATGTATATTTCAGTACATAAGTATCGAGTCACAAGCAGGCCTGGACACAACTTATATATAATTTTTTTTTTCTGGATACCCACCTAGGAGAAAATGAAAAAAGAAAAAACTTTTTGTACTTCATCTCATCTCAAAAATTTGAAAATTTGAAAATTTTGAAAATATTAGCATCGTTACGAATTATATAAAAAATAAATATATCTTCACCTTTATCTAAAATCATTTTAATATTTATTTATGGTTTCGGGTGAAAAGATTTTGTATTTAAGGGTTCTGCTTAGTGTCCTTAACGAAAATAACCACGCAGGCGCAGTACCTACTATTTCCTTCACTTAGGGAAAATATATAATTCTTTTTTAGAAAGGATATATTTTTGAAAAAGTAAACACGTGCTTAACCTTGCCTTTCATTTTGGTTATTTTATGTCATCTTAGATACCTCCAGGGGGCCTATCTTTTACGCTCGACTTTTCCAAGAAGGTAAAGTATCTTGGCGTGGTGCTGGACTATAAGCTGAACTGGAGGACTCACATGGAGAATGTAACGGCCAAATTCCTTAATGGATACTGGCTATGCAGACGTATCGTGGGAGTAACCTGGGGTCTAATACCGAAATTGGTAAAATAGATTTATGACCTGATAATTATGAAATTAACTTTGAAAAGAGGTTCTCCATTAGGAAAATCAGTAGGGATGAATGGGTAGACGGCACTCACCTGGATTTGGCTCATACAAGAGTCTGGTATACGGATGGGTCGAAACAGGATGGAAATACTGGTTCGGTAGCATGAGGCCCTAAAGAAAGAACCCTCATGTGTGCGCAGATGTTTCGTCATGGGACAGAGGGAATGAGAATTAGCATATGCTCAGATAGCGTGGCTGCTCTCAACGCTCTGGACTCGGTAACAGCTTTTTCGAAGCTGGCAAGCGAATGCAAAACTTTGATAAATACTCTCGGTAATCGGAACAAAATCACGCTTTACTAGGTACCCGCTCATGTGGGCACACCAGGCAACAAGAAAGCTGACTTTCTAGCCAAGAAAGGAATTAAGATAGCAGTCCCGACTGCAGTCATAGGAACGCCTTGGTGCGAAGTTGTGTCAGCTATCTCTGACTTAATGAGTAGAGAGAACGCAACGGAGTGGTCGGAATCAAGGGGAGCCAGGCAGCCAAAAAGGACCCAGGGTACCTCTCCGAGCTGTGAGTGGCATGACGAAGTATTGAATATGAATAGAATCTACACTCATTTTGTGGTGGGCTGGACAACGGGACACTCCGTATTGAACCATCACACATAATATATGGGGGAACATAAACGATATTCGGATCTGCAGATTCTGCGATTATTCGACAGAAACCACCTGACTTATCTGGGCTTGCCCAGCGCTGGAGAAACGACGTAGACGGTACCTCTAGTTTTCACTAACGAACATTCAAGATGTTGGACTATTGAAACTTTAGAGCCTAGTGAACTTCATAAGATCACTCGGCCTTGAGGACTTTATAGGAGGGCCATTTGAGGGAGAAGCCGTAGGTGAGCCTGCAATAGGTATACCCGAACTGTGGTAAGATCTTGGTAACATATGTCTATACGCTATGCCTAAGGGTCTATGCGCGCCCTGATCGATGCCCCTAACTTGGGAACCTAGAGCTGGTTCATTACCGGAGGAATCTAATGGAGGTTATTCTGACCTCTGTTCCGCAACTTCGAAACACTAACACACTAGGTAGCAATTCAGCAGTTATTTGAACCCACGAAAGAAGGGTGATTCTGGGACAATGCTAGCATGGAACCAGGTCTGGAATTCCCAACAAAGGCAAGATCTCTGCAGGTCGTCATTGAACAAACAAATAAAACACAATACCGGGACATACAGGGCTCTTACTTAAAGGGACCAGGATGGACCAACGTAGACTTTAACAGGTGGAGCGCTAGGGGCTTTTAAATTAAATCAGGTGCTCCGGAGCTTGTCTAGCCCCACCCAGAAAAAAAGGTGATAATAACAATAATAATAATAATAATAATAATACTAATAATAATAATAATAATTGAGGGGCATTCCACGATAGACGCCATCCGGCGTGTCGTGGATACCGTAGAGGCTGAGAGGGAAAAGCGGCCTGCAATTCGCAAAGACGTCCTTCTTGTAACGCTGGACGTCAAAAACGCTTTCAATTCGGCCAGGTGGGATGATATGATCCGGTCTCTCGAGTACGATTTCCGGATACCCAGGTATCTGGGTAACGTAATAAAGGACTACCTACGGGACCGGAGACTGCTCTACGACACGCTCGATGGCAGGCGACAGAGGGTTCTGAGTGCGGGCATTGCCCAAGGTTTGGTTCTCGGACCGGACCTGTGGAATGCCTTTTACGATGGCCTGTTGCGCGTTCACCTCCCAGAAGGAGCTTCTCTGATCGGGTACGCGGACGACGTGGCTCTGACTATCACTGGCAGGGACATGCAGGTAACCCAGGAGAGGTTGAATCTAGTCATGAGACAGATCTCTGGATGGGCGAGCACGGGCTCCAGCTCGCGATCCCAAAAACGGAGATCGTACTGCTGACCCGTCGAACAACAATTCCCACGGACATCGATGTAAATGTCGATGATGGTGGAAACCCTCACACGATCCAAGCCAAGACATCGGTTAAGTACCTGGGAGTTCTGCTTGATAACAAGCTGAACTTCTGGGAACAATTTCAGAGGTCGAGTGAGAAGGCCGCGTCGATCGCATCCTCCTTGTCAAGGCTCATGGCCAACATAGGAGGGCCCAAACCCGGGAAGCGAAGATTGTTGATGTCCGTTGTCAACTCTGTCCTGCTTTATGGATCTGAGATCTGGGCGGATATCACCAAATTTGCCAAGTACAGACATAAAATATCGTCTGTGCAGCGGCAAGCGGCCCTGAGGATCGCCTGCGCATACCATACGGTATCGCTCGAGGCGATCCAGGTTGTAGCATCGGTCATACCCATCGACCTGCTAGCGTTGGAGCGGAAATACATTTACGATAGTGTAGAGGACCGCGAAGTGGCATCCACTCGCGCCCGCTCCAGCTCTATGGAAAAATGGCAGGAACGGTGGAAAAAGGAGGAAGAGGAAAATGCCCGATAGACCCGCAGACTGATTTCAGATCTGCAGGCATGGACTGGACGACAACATGGGGAGGTGGATTTTTACCTCACCCAATTTTTAACTGGACACGGGTACTTCCGTGTCATGTTAAAACATTGGCACAAGGTGGCAACAGAGGAGTGCTTGCACTGCCCTGGCGTGAAGGATACGGTGGAGCACACTTTCTTCGGATGTGTGCGCTACGTGGAAGGGCGCTCGCCCTTCCCGATTTGGAGGCCAGAGAAGGTGGTTCCGGAAATGCTACGGAGTTCTGAAAATTGGAACAAAGCAGCAGAGTACGTAAGGGCCACCTTGTTGAAGAAAAAGGAGGAGGGCTTTCTATCGTAGATTGCTCTCCTGTCACTAGGCTGGGGGAAGGCAGCGGCCAGTTGCCTAGGCTGCGCGTCCCAAACTGAAGTTATACCTGAAAAGGGAGTTCCGGTTTGGAGCAAACAAGCGCAGGGGGGTTTATAGTGTGTTTATCCAGTAAGAATCTGGGGCGTAGCCGGCGACCGCGTTCGCCGGTGGTCTCCCAGTTGTACACTTTGTGCAATTGGGCGGTCATGGAAATTTGCGGGCCTTTAAGGCCGATGTAAGATTCACAAGATTCCCTTGACAAAAAAAAAAAAAAAAAAAAAAAAAAATAATAATAATAATAATACTAATAATATAATAATAATAATGCAGGACAGAGTTGACAACGGACATCAACAATCTTTGCTTCCCGGGTTTGGGCCCTCCTATGTTGGCCATGAGCCTTGACAAGGAGGATGCGATCGACGCGGCCTTCTCACTTGACCTCTGAAATTGTTCCCAGAAGCTCAGCTTGTTATCAAGCAGAACTCCCAGGTACTTAACCGATGTCTTGGCTTGGATCGTGTGAGGGTTTCCACCATCATCGACATTTACATCGATGTCCGTGGAAATTGTTGTGCGACGGGTCAGCAGTACGATCTCCGTTTTTGGGATCGCGAGCTGGAGCCCGTGCTCGCCCATCCAGAGGTTGATCTGTCTCATAACTAGATTCAACCTCTCCTGGGTTACCTGCATGTCCCTGCCAGTGATGGTCAGAGCCACGTCGTCCGCGTACCCGATCAGAGAAGCTCCTTCCGGGAGGTGAACGCGCAACAGGCCATCGTAAAAGGCATTCCACAGGTCCGGTCCGAGAACCGAACCTTGGGCAATACCCGCACTCAGAACCCTCTGTCGTCTGCCATCAAGCGTGTCATAGAGCAGTCTCCGGTCCCGTAGGTAGTACTTTATTACGTTACCCAGATACCTGGGTATCCGGAAGTCGTACTCGAGAGACCGGATCATGTCATCTCACCTGGCCGAATTGAAAGCGTTTTTGACGTCCAGCGTTACAAGAAGGACGTCTTTGCAAATTGCAGGCCGCTTTTTCCTCTCAGCCTCTACGGTATCCACGACAAGCCGGATGGCGTCTATCGTGGAATGCCCCTCAAGAAATCCATACTGCTCCTCGGAAAGGCCACCGCCCTCCTCGATGGCTCTTCTCAACCTTGCCCGGAGCATCACCTTTCCGATGGTGTTTAACATGCACAAGGGTCTGTAAGATGATGGAGAGTCCGGGGCTCCACCTTTACCCTTGTTCAAGAGCACGAGACGTGCCACCTTCCACTGCTTTGGAAACACTCCCGCCACCAAGCATACATTAAACATGCTTAACAGGATACCAGGGATTATTTTGAACGCTCGTTTGAGCACTTCCGCTGGTATTCCGTCCGGCCCTGGCGCCTTGCCATTTTTCATGGCCTTGATGGCCTTCACCATCTCGTCCTCGCTGAATAACGGCACTTCCTCCCTGGGTATCGACTCTACCAGATTTTCCCGGATGGCCCGCTCAAGGAAGAAAGCGCCGATGATTCGTTCGGTCGACACCGCGTCCATCATGTTGTCAGACCCTCGGTTCAACTTGCCCATTACGACTTTGTAACCAAGACCCCAGGGGTCTTTGTTTACATCCTTGCGTAATGAACGCAGGCATCGAGCCTTGCTTTGACAGATAGCTTTGGCCAGCCGGTGTTTAGCACCCTTGTGTTCCTGGGAAAGTTCAGCAGCCTCGGGCCTGTCCCGTGCTCTCTGCAACCTTCGTCGCGTCCTGTGGCACTCCTGGCGGAGCTCCGCTATTTCGGAAGTCCACCAGTAAACTGGCTTTTTCCCTTTCCAGGGCCTTCGACGAGGCATAGAGGCGTCACACGCCCCTCGCAATAGAGACGTTACTTTTTTGACTAAGATTTCAGCCTCGCGGGGACCTGTAGCCTCTCCATGTCAAGCGGGGACGGACGACGACTCCATTCGAAGATACTCTTCGAACTTGTCCTCGTCCATCTTTGGTACATTCCAACCCAAGGGACGTCTCTTGTACGGAGGCCGTCGGGAGGTTCCCTCAAGCACCCGGAAGGTGATGTAATGATGGTCGCTACCATTGTAACCATCCATCACCGTCCATTCGCCGATTCTCCCAGACGCACCTTCTGTTGCAAAGGTTATGTCTGGGATAGAGGCACCCCAACCTGCCCTCTCGTAGGTGGGCCGGTTTCCTCTATTCTGGACCACTAGTTTGCATCTAGTGGCCATTTCCAGTACCTGCTGTCCCCTAGGATTGGTCGTCGGCATGCCCCATTCTAAGGCCCTAGCGTTAAAGTCTCCAGCAAGGATAACGCTTCCAGTTACCGTCCGAACCGTGTTCTCGATGCTGGCCAGTATCTGAGATCTGGGCGGATATCACCAAATTTGCCAAGTATAGACATAAAATATCGTCTGTGCAGCGGCAAGCGGCCCTGAGGATCGCCTGCGCATACCATACGGTATCGCTCGAGGCGATCCAGGTTGTAGCATCGGTCATACCCATCGACCTGCTAGCGTTGGAGCGGAAATACATTTACGATAGTGTAGAGGACCGCGAAGTGGCATCCACTCGCGCCCGCTCCAGCTCTATGGAAAAATGGCAGGAACGGTGGAAAAAGGAGGAAGAGGAAAATGCCCGATGGACCCGCAGACTGATTTCAGATCTGCAGGCATGGACTGGACGACAACATGGGGAGGTGGATTTTTACCTCACCCAATTTATAACTGGACACGGGTACTTCCGTGTCATGTTAAAACATTGGCACAAGGTGGCAACAGAGGAGTGCTTGCACTGCCCTGGCGTGAAGGATACGGTGGAGCACACTTTCTTCGGATGTGTGCGCTACGTGGAAGGGCGCCCGCCCTTCCCGATTTGGAGGCCAGAGAAGGTGGTTCCGGAAATGCTACGGAGTTCTGAAAATTGGAACAAAGTAGCAGAGTACGTAAGGGCACCTTGTTGAAGAAAAAGGAGGAGGGCTTTCTATCGTAGATTGCTCTCCTGTCACTAGGCTGGGGGAAGGCAGCGGCCAGTTGCCTAGGCTGCGCGTCCCAAACTGAAGTGATACCGGAAAAGGGAGTTCCGGTTTGGGGCAAACAAGCGCAGGGGGGTTTATAGTGTGTTTATCCAGTAAGAATCTGGGGCGTAGCCGGCGACCGCGTTCACCGGTGGTCTCCCAGTTGTACACTTTGTGCAACTGGGCGGTCATGGAAATTAGCGGGCCTTTAAGGCCCGCAAACACTCCATGGCTGATGTAAGATTCACAAGATTCCCTTGACAAAAAAAAAAAAAAAAAAAAAAAATAATAATAATAATAATAATAATAATGAACTCCGCTGTACCGGTCTCAAGCCCGGAGTCTCATAAAGCTGAGGAAGGAGGAGGGTGGTTCAGGCCACATTTTTTCAAGGTTGAACTGGAATCAAGAGTATGGGATATAGCTCTCTGGAACCAGCATCGAGAACACGGTTCGGACGGTAACTGGCAGGGAAAAATACGTTATCCTTGCTTGAGACTTTAACGCTAGGGCCTTAGAATGGGGCATGCCAACGACCAATCCTAGGGCACATCAGGTATTGGAAATGGCCACTAGATGCAAACTAGTGGTCCAGAATAGAGAAAACCGGCCCACCTACGAGAGGGCAGGTTGGGGAGCCTCTATCCCAGACATAAACTTTATAACAGAAGATGCGCCTGGGATAATTGGCAAATGGACGGTGATGGATGGTTACAATGGTAGCGACCATCATTACATCACCTTCCGGGTGCTTGAGGGAACCTCCCAACGGCCTACGTACAGGAGGCGTCCCTTGGGTTGGAATGTACCAAAGATGGACGACGACAAGTTCGAAGAGTAACTTCGAATGGAGTCGGCGTCCGTCCCCGCCTGGCATGAGGGGCTACGGATCCCCACGAGGCTAAAATCTTAGTCAAGAAAGTAACTTCTTTATTGCGAGGGGCATGTGCCGCCTCTATGCCTCGTCGAAGGCCCTGGAAAGGGAGAAAGCCATTTTACTGGTGGATTTCAGAAATAGCGGAGCTCCGCAAGGAGTGCCACAGGAGTGCCACAGAGAGCACCGGAATGGCCCGAGACTGCTGCAGTTTCTTAGAAACACGAGGATGCTAAACATTGGCTGGCCAAAGCTATCCGTCAAGGCAAGGCTCGATGCCTGCGTTCATTACGCGAGGATGTAAACAAAGACCCATGGGGTCTTGGTTACAAAGTCGTAATGGGCAAGTTGAACCGAGGGTCTGACAACATGATGGACGCGGTGTCGACCGAACGAATCATCGGCGCTTTCTTCCTTGAGCGGGCCATCCGGGAAAATCTGGTAGAGTCGATACCCAGGGAGGAAGTGCCGTTATTCAGCGAGGACGAGATGGTGAAGGCCATCAAGGCCATGAAAAATGGCAAGGCGCCAGGGCCGGACGGAATACCAGCGGAAGTGCTCAAACGAGCGTTCAAAATAATCCCTGGTATCCTGTTAAGCATGTTTAATGTATGCTTGGTGGCGGGAGTGTTTCCAAAGCAGTGGAAGGTGGCACGTCTCGTGCTCTTGAACAAGGGTAAAGGTGGAGCTCCGGACTCTCCATTATCTTACAGACCCTAGTGCATACTAAATATCCTTGGAAAGGTAATGGAGAGCATGCTCCGGGCTGAGAAGAGCCATCGAGGTGGGCGGTGGTCTTTCCGAGGAACAGCATGGATTTCGTGAGGGGCATTCTACGATAGACGCCATATGGCGTGTCGTGGATACTGTAGAGGCTGAGAGGGAAAAGTGGCCTTCAATTCGCAAAGACGTCCTTCTTGTAACGCTGGACGTAAAAAACGCTTTCATATTGGCCAGGTGGGATGACATGATCCAGTCTCTCGAGTACGATTTCCGGATACCCAGGTATCTGGGTAACGTACTAAAGGACTACCTACGGGACCGGAGACTGCTCTACGGCACGCTCGATTGAAGACGGCAGAGGGTTCTGAAGTTCGGTTCTTGGACCGGACCTGTGGAATGCTTTTTACGACTTATTATAACTTTATTAGGAGGAGAGGGACAGCAATAAACGCATCAAAAAAGTAAGAAAAATTTTTTTTTATTTTTTACGCCGTTTTTAAACGTTTAATTGATGCATTAAAAATTATTTTAAATTTACCAAATTTTAACTGCAGGTTCTTTAACCCTTTAACTTCAGGGAAGCGTTGGAATTTTCAAAAAATATTAACAAATAAATTGTTTATAACAATTTAATCTAAAATCGCTTCTGCTTATCGTAGAAACGTAATTCTTTTTTTAAATGACAAGTTATCATGCCTGGATTACAATTTAAGAATTTGGTTAATGTCAAAATATTGGTTTGGTAACAGTATCCAAAAAGCGAGTGAATTTTTATGAATAGAATGCTAATAAATAAGCCCCATTGTTCATTAATAACCTGATGAATAAAAAAATTTTTTACAACGCTATTCGAGTATGTATCGTTTATAGACGGTCCGTAGTATATGAAATATTACGATATAGAGTCTACTCGTACGTATAAAAGTATTATCGTAATAGTAGAGACCGAAGTAGAGACTGCGCATGATCAAAGTTCGATGAAGAACCGAATAAAATTTAGTTGTAACGTGGCCGTTGTATAGAACGCATGAGCGTGTTTTTGTTTAAAAAATAAAATTTTGGAAAATAATGTTAAAGAAGAAGATGAAAATTTATTAATAGACGAGAATAATAATATAGATGCCGAAATAAATAATCAGAAATAAATGTAATTTTTTCTGACTTATTAAAAATGAATGTATAAATGTGCAAATAAATAAATTGTATAGAAAAAAAGTTTTGTTTTTTAGTAATATTTTATATTTTGTCTAAAAGACGATGAATATTCGAATATTGTTGAAAAAAAAATATATCGCCACTCGTTCGATACAAAGCCTTTCATTGTAGTATGACGAGAAAAAAAAATAAACAAAAACAGAGCGCTGCGCGCTCTGTTATTGTTTATTTTTTCTCTTCTCGCCATATTACGATAAAGGCATTGTATCGTCACTCGTGACGATATATACTATATGATCTAAGCACCCAAAGATATCCTTGAATTTTTTTACAAATTAGGGTAAGCGTAATAGATATGGAATCTGCAACATCGTCAGGAAAAACCGAGGGAAAACTTCTATTTAAGCAAGATTTAAGGCATATATGCTCTTTTTAGAGTTTTCTTGTCTAATTAAGATCTTAATTTATATTAAAAATGCGTTTGTCTTGATCATAATATGTATTCAATAATGCCTACGCTTACCTTTTTTCTTTAAAAAATATAAAGATATTGGCAGGTGTTTAGGTCATAAACTTTTTTATTCATCAGGTTATTAATGAACAATGGGGCTTATTTATTGTCATTCTATTCATAAAAATTCACTCGTTTTTTGGATACTGTAATCAAACCAATATTTTGACTTCGACCAAAATCTAAAATTGTAATCCAGGCATGATTACCTGTCTTTTAAAAAAAGTATTACGTTTCTTCGATAAGCAGAAGCGATTTTAGCCTAAATTGTTATAAACAATTTATTTGTTAATATTTTTTGAAAATTCCAACGCTCTCCTGAAGTTAAAGGGTTAAAGAACCTGCAGTTAAAATTTGGTTAATCTAAAATAATTTTTAATGCACCAATTAAACGTTTAAAAACGGCATAAGAAATAAAAATTTTTTTTTCTTACTTTTTTTATGCATTTAGTGCTGTTCCTACCCTTTTAATAAAGTTACAATAATAAAATTTTTTACAGAGGTCGAAGGATAATTTGTCAACAATTTTGATAATTTGTTAGATTTTTTTTTACTCGAACATTTTGGGACCATTTTTCTGGAAATTATTTCAAAAATTCGAGAGGTCCACATCTTTTTTTGATCGATAGTAGACGAGGACAAATTCGAAGAATATCTTCGAATTGAGTCGGCGTCCGTCCCCGCTTAGCAGGGAGGGGCTACAGGTCCTCGGGAGGCTGAAATCTTTGTCAAGAAAGTAACGTCTCTATTGCAGTCTAGATAAAAAAAATACCTCAAGATTTTTTTGTCAACGAAATTAAAAAAAAAAATTAGATCTTAATACCATAATGCTTCAGATTTACGGGTTAACTCACATTGAGCTTGTATGTTTGTGGAATTCCCGGTCATTTTTCCGAAAAAAAATATCCGAACGGACAATTATCCGAAAACCATTCATCCGAAAATAAAAATACTGAATCATTTTTTCCGAATTTTTTTTTTTCGACACCAAAAAAAAAATAATAATTTTACTCATTTTTTAGATAAAATGAACTTTATTCATAAAATAACAATTAATTTAAATACTTTATTGTAATTTAAGTGGACTCATTTTTAAAATTGTCATAGTCCATGACAACATTTCTTACTCATTGTTGGTGATCATACCATTTCTTTTTGGGTCCAACTTTAACGGATTTACCAAGGTTTAATCAGCAATGGTAAGTTCGGTAGCACCTGGTTCTTTTTGGAACTGGATCAAAAGAGAATACAAATCTGGATGATTTTTCCCCATTAACAGGTGGAACCTGTTGTGCCACCCCTCACTTAAATTATTTGTCTTGTGTTTGTTGTTGATGGCTGAATCTTATTGGTTTCAAATATTTAAGGCATATCGTGGTGGCACATGCCGTCTTCTTCCTACTGCAGGAACTAACATAAGTTTGATCAAAGTATGTAGCTACAGGTACGAGTTTTTGATTATTAATCAATTATTAATTTTTTATCACAAATTTCACCAATATGTTCCATGTTTTAATTTAAAAAAAAAGAATTAGTTTTTGGTTATAATATAAATAATACTAAAATTTAGTTAACAGAATGAATAAAAAAAAAGTAAATAAATGAAATAAAAGAGAAATGTCTTGAAGTTAGTTATAAATTTTTAAATTTAAATATTTAAATTTTATTCTCAAATAAATATACATTTTTAAAAAAAATTAGGATAAATGTCCAATCGGAAAAATATTTTCGGATATTGGTGTTCGGAAAAAAAAATTCGGAAAAATTAACGTTCGGAATAAAGTATGTTCGGATATTTTTTTTTGGATAAATGACCGGATACCGTGTGTGGATATACCCTTATGTAAAATTTTCCTTGAAACCCAAATTTTTTGTCAGATTAATAATTGGTCAAGCAACTTGGTTGGAAATTTGAAATTTGTAAAAAATAAACATTTAAAAGCTACTATTTTTTTAATTAGAGCTCTCAAAACGCGATAAACCATAGGCTTCTTTTTTTCATAAAATAATCAAAAGGTGTCAAAAGTAATTCAGTTCTACTAGAGGATTCTTCTTTCATAAGTTTTTGAGAAATCAGTTTTTGAAAAATAATGGCGTAGTTTACTTATTTATCGCACATGAGCAGCTATAAAAAATTAATATGAGACGTTTGCAAAAAAAATAAGATAAATTATTTTTTTTTGTCATTTTTTTAAAAATTGACAAAATATGAAAATGGCTGCCAAAAATCGAAGACTAAGCCTTATGAGCTTAAAAGTGAAATTGAGGCTTACTTGTAGTAGCAATTTTGGAAAAAAACACTTTGTTAGCTACTCTAACCCAATTGAGTTTTATTATAATAAAATTAAAAATCCCAATATTTTTGTTACTTTTCTTCAAAAAATGCAATATAGTGAATAAAATTTAAGCTCTCCTTCCGAAATATTGCAAAATAAAAGTATTAGTCTTTACAGCTGAGTTATTCATGTAGAAAAGTTTTTTAGCTAAAATAATATATGCTAAAGTTTGAAATTATTTAAGGATCCAAAGATTTCAGCCCTTTCTTGTTAGTAAATAATTAAAAAATACTTTTAGCTATGAATACGTTGTAGGTAATTTAGGCTGGTTTATCTTTTCTACTTTGAGAAGCAAAAAATTTGCAAAAATTTATTCGAGTGATTCTTAGTGAATTCAGCAAAAGTTTCCAGGTCGGGTCGCTGAAACCGGCTAAAGACTTTTTTTTGCCAATTACCTATCTAAAATGGACTATGTCCCTAAATTTTAACGCTTAATATTGAAAACTAAGCCCAGGGCGAATTTTTGAAAAAAAAGAAGTTTTCATCTTTCCTCAGCCACCCATTCTTCTTTTATGTGCCATTCCTTCTGGAAATGATTAAAAATAATGAGAAAAGAGGTACTATAGTAAAATTTCCTCAGGAATCCAGTCATGCCATTAGTTTTTGAAAATTCCTACACGGGGAGCCAGAAAATCGATAAATTCACAGGGTATTTTACGGAAACTACAGAAAAATTGTGTATCCGAATTTTTTATTGAGCTTCTCAGAAAAAGCGTGTTTTTATATATATTTTCGGATGCCATATCAACCTAGATGCGATCGAACTTCCTAGACCCTAAAATAACCGAAAAATCGTGAATTTTCCTCAATTTTTCTCATTTTTTAGCAGTTTTTTTGAATTTTTCCGCTCTAAATGACTCCAAACGATTTAAACAAGGTAAGATTCGGATTCCCAGGGAAATTTTACATATTTTCTTTATTTAAATAATTTTTAGGCTTCGATGTAAACGAGCTCACACCAAATGCCTTAAATACAAAATTTTGATTTTTATTGTTTTTTAGCAGTTTTTTTGAATTTTCCTGCTCTAAATGACTCCGAACGATTTAAACAAGGTAAGATTCGTATTCCCAGGGAAATTTTACATATTTTCTTTATTTAAATAATTTTTAGGCTTCGATGTAAACGAGCTCACACCAAATGCCTTAAATACAAAATTTTGATTTTTATCGTTTTTTAGCAGTTTTTTTGAATTTTCTCGCTCTAAATGACTCCGAACGATTTAAACAAGGTGAGATTCGGATTCCCAGGGAAATTTTACATATTTTCTCTATTTAAATAATTTTTAGGCTTCGATGTAAACGAGCTCACACCAAATGCCTTAAATACAAAATTTTGATTTTTATTGTTTTTAGCAGTTTCGGGTTCCTCATAAGATTTATTATACCGTATATAATAACAACTTAATAAATATTATACTAATAAATATTGTATTATTAAAAATGTAAATTACGAATAATCTTATTTCCGAAAAAAATTATAAATAATTTAAATTTAGCACTAAAAATAAAATAAACATTTTATATAAAAAATTTAAAGCTATGTGGCGTAGCAATCGTCAATGTTTACAAGATTTATTAGTAAATAAATGAGTTACATTAAAAACTCTTTTATTGTATTCATATTATTCATTAAAACAGTAAGTTACGTAAATTTATTTAATTATTGTGTGAATATTAAAATATTATTTGGTACTGATAATAATTTAGATAATAATTTAGCCTGGTACCGAGACCCGTATTCAAGTAGGCTGTAATGAAATTGTATACAATGTATCAGGAACAAATGAAAATGATCAAATAAAAATAAAATTAGGGCATACTTATTCCAAATACACTCAATATCTAAAGAATTTGGATTCTATTTGTGAATAAATTATCTAAATTATAATAATATTTTCTGAATACATTATTGTAAGCTAAATATTATGTAAATATCAATAAAAATTTTTTTAATAGAATATTTTTCTTCTTATTAAAAAACTCATTCTTTTAAAGATTACCTAAATATGTATTTCATTCATTATTAATTAAAAAATTTTTACTCTGAATTCTACCTAGTGACCAATATAGAGCTAAAAAATAATTTAAATTTATAGAATTTTCTATTAACTCTTTTACACTTAAGCCAAAAAATTATTAAAGTATAAAAAGTGCTTAAAATTTTACTGGAAACCCGAATTTGACATTATTTAAATCATACAGGGTCATGTAGTGCGGCAAAATTCAAAAAACTGCTACAAAACGATAAAAATCAAAATTTTGTATTTAAGGCATTTGGTGTGAGCTCGTTTACATCGAAGCCTAAAAATTATTTAAATAAAGAAAATATGTAAAATTTCACTGGGAATACGAATCTTACCTTGTTTAAATCGTTCGGAGTCATTTAGAGCGGGAAAATTCAAAAAAACTGCTAAAAAACGATAAAAATCAAAATTTTTATTTAAGGCATTTAAGTATTTAAGTATTTAAGGCATTTGGTGTGAGCTCGTTTACATCGAAGCCTAAAAATTATTTAAATAGAGAAAATATTTAAAATTTTCCTGGGAATCCGAATTTTACCTTGTTTAAATCGTTCGGAGTCATTTAGAGCGGGAAAATTCAAAAAAAATGCTAAAAAATGAGAAAAATTGAGGAAATTTCACGATTTTTCGGTTATTTTAGGGTCTAGGAAGTTCGATCGCATCTAGGTTGATATGGCATCCGAAAATATAGTTTATAGTTTATAGTTTATAGTTTATTTATTTCAAGGTGTAAAATACATACAAATCATGGTGAAAACACCATAATCCCAAAGAGACTTTCGTCTGTACTTGGGCCTTAAGTCAAAAATTTACGTATCAATTCAATTATATATAAAAAAAAAATATAATTAGTTAACAATTTCAGTAGTTCATATAAATTATTTATAAATATAGGTATTCAATAAAACTTTTCAATTAATGAAATAACAATAATTTAAGATAATAGAAAAATTTAATATAAAAAAATAATTTAAAATAAAAAGATAATTTAAAAGATAATTTAAAAAGATAATTTGAGATTATTATATGATTACATTATGTAGATTATGAAGCCATTTTTTAAAATGATAAGACCAGCTTACACTAATATGGTCATTAGCATTCTTAAGTTTAAGATTTTTTGGCATATAGTTATAAAGTTTAATGGACTTAAATGAATAACATTTTTGGCCTATTGATTTAATTTTCTTTGGTATATCAAATATAATATTGCGCTTATTTGTATAATCATCACTACTTAAAAATAGTTTATCTAAATTACATATACTCTTTTTCATAACAAAGTAATAAAATGTTTGCTTGACATTAAGAATAAGATTGTCTGAAGTATTGTTATTTGTTTGATTTAAAGACTTTAGTAATCTATTTTGAATATTTTGAATAAGTTTAATATTGGTACCATTTGTTCCACCCCATCCTAGTATGCCATAAGACATAATTGAATGGAATGAAGCATAATACATGATTTTTAATTGACTATAATTTAAAATATATTTCAATTTATAGAAGAGGAAGGTAATGAACCTGGTTTTCTTAATTAATTGCGAAATGTGTTTATCCCAGCGCATAAATTGATCTATAATTACACCTAAGTATTTAGTACTTTCAACCCTATTAAGATAAGTACACAAGTTATCATCAGTTATATAAATTTCAAAATCAGAGGGTAACATTTTTTTATTACAAGCAAAAGTTACATAGTTAGATTTGCTTATATTGAGACTTAAATGATTATCATTGAACCAGTTATAAGCTTTAATTAGAATATTATTAGCTTTTATTTTTGTATCAACCCAATTTTTACCATGTACGAGAATAACTGTATCGTCTGCAAAGGAAACAATATTATCATTTATTAAAAGCAGATCATTAATAAAGATGTTGAATAGGATCGGTCCTAGAACCGATCCTTGCGGAACACCAACAGTAACAATTTCATCATCACTAAAGACACCATTAACCTTAACTCTTTGCGTTCTATCAGTTAGATAGCTTGAAAAAATTTGAAGAGCTAGACCTCTTATCCCCATGGCTTCCAATTTATCTAGCAAAAGCTTGTGATCCACAGTATCAAAAGCCTTTGCTAAATCTAGGAAGATACCCACGGATTTCATAGAATTGTCTAGATTTTCGTAGACAATTTTTGAGACATAAGCAATAGCATCACTTGTTGAGATGCCCGTTTGAAAACCAAATTGTCTGTTCGATATAATTTGATATTTATTCAGAAAATTATTTAGCCTTAATTTAACAATTTTTTCAAAAATTTTTGCAATATTTGAGGTAAGGGAGATGGGTCTATAGTTAGTAATTAACTTTTTATCACCTGCTTTATAAATTGGGATAATTATTGCTTTTTTAAAATGTGTGGGAAATACACCCTCATTAATAGATAAATTAAAAATATAAACTAATGGTTCAGTTATATAATCAATCAAACATTGCATTACCTTGTTATTAATTCCATCAACAATACCAGCTTTATTTTTATCAAGCTTTTTAATAATATTTTTGACTTCTATCGAGTCAGTAGGACTCATAAAAAAGAGTGATCACAAGTATTAGCTTTAGAAGTAATATTTTCATCATTTTTTTTCCTTTTTTTTTTTATTTAGATTTTTACCTATATTAGAATAGAATTTATTGGCTTCATTTGCAATCATTTTATCATCTTTTATTATTTTATTATCAACTATCAATTCAGTAAAATTACAGTTTTTTTTAATTTTTTTATTTCCTAAAATTTTTTTATTAGCAAATTCCCAAAATTTCTTGGTGTTAGTACCAACTGAATTAGCTTCAGATATATATATAAAAACACGCATTTTCTGAGAAGCTCAATAAAAAATTTGGATACACAATTTTTCTGTAGTTTCCGTAAAATACCCTGTGAATTTATCGATTTTCTGGCTCTCCGTGTAGGAATTTTCAAAAACTAATGGTATGACTGGATTTCTGAGGAAATTTTACTATAGTACCTCTTTTCTCATTATTTTTAATCATTTTCAGAAGGAATGGCACATAAAAGAAGAATCGGTGGCTGAGGAAAGCTGAAAACGTCTTTTTTTTTCAAAAATTCGCCCTGGGCTTAGTTTTCAATATTAAGCGCTAAAATTTGGGGACATAGTCCATTTTGGATAGGTAATTGGCAAAAAAGTTTTTAGCGGGTTTCAGTGACCCGACCTGGAAACTTTTGCTGAATTCACTAAGAATTACTCATTCAAAATCTTAAATAAAATTTATATCAGATTTAGGAAATAGACCAATAAGAATTTAGGAAGAAAAAAATTGTGGACATTTTCTTTTATTTCTTGATGCGAAAATTCAAAGTTAAAGAATGTATATTCTAAATTATTAAGCAAATATAAAGTTAACAAAATTTTAAATTTTTTTTATAAAGGTAACTACTCTTAACTAAAATACTGACCCAGGTAATTCCAAAAACTTATTTTTTGTAAAGCCTAACCTTTAATAACCGGAGTTTTCGTTGCCAAGCATATGAGGGAAACGTATCAATATTCTTATGGTGAGATGATGTGAGTCATTAAAATATAGTTTTTTTAGACTTTTAAGACAATCACCACCACATTTTAAATGTTTTAAGGTAAAATAAGAGGGTAGAGAAAACTGTTTAAAATGGTGAAAACCACCTCCTTTTGCAATGGGAGTAATATTACGTCTACATATATATATATTAATATATTTATACTTTAAGAACGCCTTTTAATAAATATATGTAAGGATAATTATTTAGAAGTAGTAATAATAGTAATAGGGAGAATTACCTCTGTTATTCGGCTAGCTCGGCACTTATTGTATTTATCAATTACGCCAGCAGGACACTTTGATTTAATAAAAAAATTTTGAAGACTATATATTACAGATAATAACTTTCCCGCTCCTATTTTTAATATTCAGAGTAATTTATGCGTATTTAAAAATAATAATTAAATCTATCATAAATTATTTTCGCTTTTCAAAGATAATGATAAAAATTGACTTTTTTTTAAAACCCTAAAATTGGGACCCTGACTTTAAATAATTATCACCTCTGGTTAATAAATTATTTAAAAGCGATAAGTAAAAAATTTTTGGAAACTTGAAACTTGTAAAAAAATTTTCAGGCCTTTCAAATTCAATTTCGTCAAAAATTACAATTTTGGCAGTAATTTAAATAAATTTAAAAATTGGTCATTTCGGGTCAAAAATTACCAGTAGATTAATTGACTATAGCGCTGAGAGAAAGTGATAAAAATATACGATTTAAGTCGTTTGAAAGGTGACTCTTACATCAAAAAAAGTAGACTATCTAGAAGTATTTTGGTTAATTTTTGAGGTTGTAGCGTTTTATTGAAAATTATCGAAAAACCTATTTTATAACATTGAGGTGGTTACAGGCACGTGTTTTTGCAAGGCGAAAGTAAAATCCTTGGAACTGGGAACTTTTTATGACCAAAACTTCACAAAAAAATCCGGGGAGCAAAGTTTTTCCAGAAAGTCCAAAAATTGGTCCACTCTAGTGTAGGTGTACTTTTATTTCTCTTTCTATCCTTCTGCGTATTTACCGGTAAGCCAGACTATAAGTATTTTAATAATGGCGAGGCGCGCTTTTGTTTATATTGTTGTTCATTATTACTATAATAAAGAAATGGAATTTTCTGAAAATTATTTATGATAGATTTAATTATTATTTTTAAATACGCATAAATTACTCTGAATATTAAAAATAGGAGCGGAAAAGTTATTATCTGTAATATATAGTCTTCAAAATTTTTTTATTAAATCAAAGTGTCCTGCTGGTGTAATTGATAAGGTCGCTGCCTATTGATAAAGAGGTTCAAATTTAATTCTCGGATGAAGTCAGTTTTTTTATTTGATAATTTATTTTTAAAAAATAAATTAATTTCAAAATTTAATAAATAATGTTATTATAATTTATAATTAATAAAAATTAAAGTATAAGAAAAAATTTTTTTTAAATAATCGACAAATAATATAACAAATATAACAAGCGAAGAATAAGTTAAACATTAAAATAAAATAATAAATTAATTAAAAAAAAAAAAATAGAAAAAAAATAATTCTTTAATTATTTTCTGTTAATTATACATTGAAATGATATATATTTATAATCATTTCAATACCTTTAAAAATTTAAAATAATTTCAATCTCGCCAATGAATTTATGATATCCGTCATTGGCATATGGGTCGATATTCCTCAAGTGTATAAAATCTAATTCTTGGGTCTTTAAATCGGTCCCAAAATATTTTTCGCTCAAAGTACTATCAAAAATAAGTTACCTCCCCAATTTTTAGACTCCTAGGTCTTCTCCTTGATTTTTTACAGCCAAATTACTTTTTTTTGTGCTTTTTATTTTTTTAAATTTTAAGAGCACAAAAATTACTAAAAACTCTCTCAGACTCTTATTTTATTGCAAAAAAAAATTATAGGATAGGAAATTTCCCTGACTATTCGATTCCGTGGTTTAAATTTTCTTTCGAGCCGCGCAAGCGCGAGAAATCAAATAAATACGTTCCAACTTCTAGCATTCATAACTCCCCTGCTGACAAACCAATTTTACTTTTCAAATACCCAAAATTTTCGTCTTTATGTACACTTCTTGTAGTAAAATTTTTGTTTTGTTTTTTGGCTCCCTTAAAAACGAGAGCAAGAAAACTGATTCCAAAATTTTTATTTTTTAAAAATTTCAAATTTCCCGCCAAGTCACATGACCAATCAAAAATCTGACCAAAAATTTGTATTCCGCGGTAAATTTTACCTAAGGATATATATTTTCATGGTTTTACAAACTTATATGTTGAGACAGCGAAATTTGAGAGAATTTCCTGATTAATGTCGATTTAGCACAATTAAAAAAAAAAAAAATTAGTGTTAAATCCAGCTGAATGGTGTCGTCTTGCAAAATGACCTTCACCGATTGACCTCAAATTTGGCAGATATTTTCATATATATAAAACATGATTTTTTCCAATTATTTAGCTCTCTAGGTGCAAAAGTGCCCACATTGGACCCATTTGATTTTTTTTGGAAGTTTTCAAATTTACTCATAATCTTTTTAACCATTAATTTATAAAACCGAAAAGATTTAAAAAAAAATATTTTCAATAGATACTCCTATGGAAAATTTCCCGGTGAATTTGATTTTTCGGTTGGTATTAGCCTAACATGCTTCAAGATACTAGAAAATGAAGATTTCGACCGCAGATGGGGTAATTTGAATTTCTAAAAAATCAAAATCAGAGGTCAAAATCTTCATTTTCTGGCGTCTTGAAGCATTTTAGGCTACTACCAACCTGCCAAGTAATTGGCACTATGGTTCCTCATTAGCAATAACAAAATGTTCTCAATGGTCTATTTTACCTAACAAAGTATAATGTCATAAGAAAAACTAAGAATGATCTTTGAATGATCTTTTCCTTGATACTGTTATTTTAACATCTCATAGAAAAAATTAGGTTTTTTATATAAAAAAAAGATTTTTCTACACTAGTACATAATCTTCTTTTATGATAATTATGTCTGCCAGACAGTTTTTGGTGTAGCTGGTTGTTATATCTTGAAGACATAATTACACCAGCTATAGGAATAAAGAAAAAATTTTTGCTATGTTTAAATTTAGGAATAAAAATGATACCTAGTAAAAATGTTAATTCTAGAT
This sequence comes from Anagrus nilaparvatae, assembly GCA_022575985.1. Classification (NCBI taxonomy): domain Eukaryota; kingdom Metazoa; phylum Arthropoda; class Insecta; order Hymenoptera; family Mymaridae; genus Anagrus; species Anagrus nilaparvatae. The sequence continues at coordinate 3,848,226 of JAKSXM010000237.1, read as the reverse complement.
ATTAGTAATTTCATAGAAATAAATTAAGTGCTTCGACCAAAAACAAAAAAATTTATGGTATTTTTTTATTAACATAGAACATGTTCATTAGATGGGGTATTTGAAAAAGTTTGGTTCAGCAGGGGGGTCAAAAATTGACGTTTATAGGGGAGGGGTGAAAAATTGACGTTTTTAGTGGGGGACGGGGTTAAATGGACTTAGAATATTTTCGATTTAGGGACTTAGAATAATTTGAAGTGGGAGTCAGGCCCTGATAACAAAAACAACTTAGAATACTTTAAGTGTTATTCTTATGGGATTTTTTTATTTTTGTAGACGGTGGCGACATTGGACGGTGGCGACATTTTGAATGTATTATTGAAATAACTTTGCATTGAAGCCATCAAATTTTCTCAAACTCTGGGTATCTTATTTTTTCATCAAAACACATAACTAAACAAGATATATAAAGTAATATATGACATACACTTGGAGAAAACGACATGGACGATGGCAACATTTTTTTTTTGTTAAAGCGTTTTAAAATTTTAATAGGTTTAATTTTCATAGTTAAAGCTTTTATATTTAAAATTTTAAGTTTTCTACGGTTCATATATGAGTAGTTGAGTGAAAAAAAAATACAGCAGTGCTTTCAAGTGCATAAATATAGAGTGCGCTCCCATAAAAGGTGGGAAGCTTAAAAATAGCTAAAATTGGGGGACAGACTTATAGGTTAGATTAGACTTATATAAGACTTATATAGACTTATATGTGACGATAAGCTAAGAGGATTGCATGAAAACTTGTTTTGTTGAAAAAAATGAGTTTATGGGACCTAAATACGTCATTTTTGCCATTATTTTTGCTTGGCTAAATAAAGACTATAATAATAATAATAAATACGTCATATACATCCTACAAAAAAATTTAAGTTAAAATTTTAAGCCGTTTGTTAATACTCAAAGTTTACAGTTAAGCAAAAGGACAGCAGACGGTGGCGACAATTTGAACACATATGCTCCAGAAAAATTTTTTATTAAGTTACCAATATATGCATAGTAGGTTGTGACTTTAAAAAAATATTATTTATGAACTTATGAAAAGAAAAAAAAGTGTAAAAGAGCTTTAGTTTCGGATATAAATGGAGGGGACACTATGTATTGTAGGGTACAGAAACGGGGTACATCCGTGTATGAAGGGTAAAGTGAGGAAATCAAATCGACGCCCCTAGCGAAAAAAACGCTTATTCAAATCCCTAAGGAAAACTGCTCTAAGTGAAAAGTAAATGGAATACTACGCCACCTTAAATGTAGTGGCGAAGAAGACGCCTACTCAATTTGGAGGCGAAGACTACTCCAACTAAATTTCCAAAACTCGTATTTTGCTATTTTCTGTCGTACCGACATCATTTAAATAACATTAAGTCGGTACGACAGAAAATAGCAAAATACGAGTTTTGGAAATTTAGTTGGAGTAGTCTTCGCCTCCAAATTGAGTAAGCGTCGTCTTCGCCACTACATTTGAGGTGGCGTAGTATTCCATTTACCTTTCACTAAGAGTAGTTTTCCTTAGGGATTTGAATAAGCGTTTTTTTCGCTAGGGGCGTCGAAATATAAATCGATAAAATTGAGCCCGCTAAACATAAATCATTCATATTTACCGGTTGATTAAAATCTTGTACAAGTAGTTCGGAGGTCGCCACCTCCCGGACTTATAATTTAAATAATTAGAAAAACGTCAAATTTAAATAAAAATGCAACGATCCGGAAAATGCATCGTTGCCAAATGAATCAAAATTAGCAATGATAAGATTCGTTTGAATGTAAATATTGTAAATAATAGAATTAAGAGTAGAATTAAGCATATTCATATTTTTAGATCATTCTAGATGTAACGATTATTAATTATTACTTAATTATTAAATCAATTAAAAATATTAAAATATATAAAAATACCAAATAAAATGTAACTTGGTGTTATCCCTATAAAACATATAATAATTATAAATAAAAAAGTTATAAAATAATTTGAAGTGACTCCCACTTCAAATTATTTTATGTCCCTTGATCGAAAATATTCTGTCTATTTCACCCCCCCCCCGTTAAAAACGTCACTTTTTCACTCCCTCGTAAAAGCGTCAATTTCTCACATCTCCCCCCTAACAAGCCGGAATTTTTCAAATAACCTATCAAATGAACATGTTCCATGTTAACAGACTTATTACATACATCTTAGAATTGTAACGAAGCATTTTCGCCACAAATGCACATGTATATATTACATTAATATGTATATATATATATATGTGCATAAGTATAAAATAACGCCGCATACACGCACACACAATAGACGACGGCTACGAAAAAGAAGATTCTTACGGCGCAACTATCTTGCGCCGGAAGAAGAAGAGGAGAAAAAAAGAAGATGAGAATGCGTGCAGCTAGCAACAGGTGCACACGCATACGAGTAGTATAAAGAATCGTGACTCCGGATTTAAATAATTAATTAAGTTATTGTTTTTCATAATTAATTGGACCAAAAGTCACATTAAACAGTTCCGGTTGAGATTCTAAGTAAAATAGTGTCGACTAGATATATAAAACTTAAAAGTTCCGTGCTCGCTAGCTACTCAATAAATCGCGAGTGTAAAGAGCTCCAAAAATATAAACCGACGTCGGTCGCACGAAAAATAGCTAAAAAGCAGCCACGAAGAGTATAGAGGTTTTTTCTTATACGTAATATCGTGCCACCTGCCAAATACAGTTATTCTGCGAGAAGCCGCTACATCTTTACTCCTGCAGCCACCGTCGACGACTCCGAGACAAATAGCTTCAAGAAGGTCGCCGAACGGTAAATTTAAAATTGTGCTCCGGGGTTCTGTGTGTGTGTGCGCGATACGGTATTAGTTTAAATAAGTATATATATATGTAATAAAAAGAAGTTCTATTGAAATATAAGCCTAAGGGCTATTGATATTATATAATTTATAAATAAATAAAAATCATTTTAATTAATAATAAATTGAATTACATAGTTCATATTTTTAGTGCTCGTTCATGTATGTTAAATTTTAACCCTTTTATTTAGAACTCCCCCTACTTTCCGAGGAGGTGATTCTCATGCTAGAGCTAGCTGAATAACAGAGGTAAGGAGGTCAATCACCCGTATTATCATTATTGTGTAATAACGTTACCGGCGCGTGTCAGTTAAAAGGCGCTCTTAAAAAATGTATTAACAAACACCCGCGCGCTAAAAGTAACGTCTGCTAAAATAATTTCAATTAACCCCAAATACCCACGTTATAAGTGGCGCCTCAACGTTTTGAGCAAAATATGGTAAATTTTTATAAAAAAAAAACAAATTAAGTAATAAAAATTTTCTTTTCAAATAAATAAAATTTTTTGCAAATAACGGCCATGTTTAAATTTTTTTTTTGGCAGACATTCCCACATTTTTGTTAGCGCATGCGTAATAAATTTATTTTTTTTCAGCAAAGAAGCTTATAAAAATATTAATTAAAATTAGTACATAAAAAAGTAAAAATATATCTGATTAATTGAATAATTAAAATTTATAATTATTATTCAGTATTGCACATAAAATAATACAAAAATTATAAAAAGTTTTTTTTTTATATGCAGAGATATATAATTCTTATGCTATAAGAGAGCGCATGCGCCAGCAAAAGAAGAAGAAATTCACACGTGAGCGCATCTTTTTTTTTTCTGCTCAGACTATACTACAGAGGTCTTTATATAAAAGAAAAAGAAGGAGTGCACGCGTGCACGTTTTTTTTTCTGACTCTCTTACAAAATTTTTTTTATATAAAATTTTTTTTTTAATCTTTGCAAATTTTTTTTTTATGATTTAAAAAAAAAAAAAAGAATTTATTAAATAAATTCAAAAATTTCCTTTTTTTATTACGGCACCCAGACCCGATTTAAAAAAAAAAAAAAAAAAATTACATGAACATAGCACACAAAAATTTTCTTTTAATGAATTATAGTTAATTAAATTAATTAAATAATAGAAAAATTATTAATTTGTATAACGCCAAATTAATATTTATATAATACACAAGCGAAATTCGAGAGTGAATGTTGTATGCCGTATGAGAGAGAATTATTTTCAGGAAATATAATATTTTTTTTTAAACATAAAAGAAAATAAATCGAAAATTTTTTTTTGTTATTATTAACCGTAAAATAAATTAATTAACAATATTGTTAACATCTCTGTAAAATCTTAAGAGATTGCCTTTATTTTAACGTGTTACAAAATATTTTCTCTTTTTTTCTTGCGTTTTGAAAATAGTACCTTACTCTACAAGGGCGAAAAAGTTGAATTGTGCGAAACGCATAAAAAAAAATTTATTTTCTTTTAAAATATTACCAAATATTTCTATTTTTTTATTATTTATCACATATAAAACAACTATTTATTTAAATTTATTATTATTTTTACAATAATTTTATATGGGCATATCTCACCAAGTGGTTATATTTCTAATTTTATAAAATAAATTTTATTTTTGAGAGCACAATAACGACATTTGGACAGAAGTTTAATAAAACAATAAAAATTAAGATTTTCTTTGCGTAACTTAATTTTAAGCTACGGCGTTTGATAAATGAACTTCTTAAATTAAAAAATATATTTAAGGTTATATTTACTAAATGATGAAATTAGTTCTCAAAAATACTGGAAAATATAGAGGTACATAACAATAAATTTTATTTCTGTCCAAAAACCAATAATAAGAAGATAAATTTTCAATTTTTTTATAAACAAAAAATTAAATGTTCTACCTACTAGATTTAATCTCTGGTTCTACAGACTGCGCTATAGTTATAGCTAGGCTCAGCTCCCTGAATCTTTAACTCATTGCTCCTCGCATTGCTCACATAAAGCCTAAGTTACTGCTAAAATCATGGGCGGATCAAAAGGGGGGTATTAAGGATAATTGCCTCCCCTGAGCTCCAAAAAATGCATGTTTTTTGTTCATAATTTTGTTTTTTTATACAAATTTCATCAGAAAACATACAAAATTTTGCTTAAGCGCCCCACCCCCTTAGGTCCTTTTCTGAATCCGCCACTGGTTAAAATATGATCGCATTATTTTATTATAATTTATTAAATCATTTAGTTGTGCCTTTTATGATTTTTGAAATATTTTTTTAGAGTTTTTGATTTTTTTCAAAATGTATTTTTCTTGAAATATAGATTTTAATAATCCACTAAGTATGACCTACAACTACATAATTTTATTTATTTTTTTAAAGCACTAAATTCAAATCAAAAACATCTTTTTTGAACTAAGAATGAAATATAGGTAGTTCTTACACGTTTGTTATTTTTAGGTTATTGGTAAACAATGCTTCTAAATTGTACGATTATTTTATACAAAACTGAGATTTATACATACAACGCATTGAATCAAGCTATGCCATTTTTTTTAACTGAAATCTTATAACATTTTACATAAATCACAAAAGATTTTGCGAAGATTTTTTAAAAATTGAACGAGTGCCATTAAAAAATGTGATTTTAGTACCAAAATTACGCATCGACAACAAAGCCTTTTGATGTCGATATCTAAAAAATTATTGGAGGTACCAGTTTTTCTCAAATCACTTTCAAATTGTGAAGCATTGTAGAGAATTTTCACAATAGTTAGAAATAAAAATTGTTCACGGCATTCATTTGTGGCTTAAAAAACTTTCTTTGATCGTATTTATTTTAAAATGTGGTTACCAATGTTTCAGCTGGCAGAATTTTTTTTAGAAAAGGAGCACACTGTTTTAATTATGTGAAGAAATTAAATATACTATTAATTTATCAAAATCTATTTATAAAAAGGCAAATGGTTTTACGGCATTCCCACTGTAATGTTAAGAATTTAAAAAACTTAACAAGGTTACCAACAAAATATTAGGGTTTCGAATCATTCCAAGGTTGTTATTTCATAATAATTAACGAAATTAGGCAAAAAAATTTCTTGAGACTTGAGAAGAAATATATATAAATAAATTTCAATAATTTTTTTTTGAAACAGAAAGCTGGATTTTCATTAAAGCTCTCATATATGCAATATAACCACTTGGTGAGATATGCCCATATATATGCTCTCCAATTTATTTCCAATCCTTATTCCTATTATACCAGTATTTAATATACAGCCTCAAAGCTTTATCCCAAGCTTTGTGCCTACAAACTGACAAATTCTCGCTTAATACGGTAAATTCCTTTTGCCAAGGAATTTCCACGCCATAATAAACATTCATATACCGATTAAAGTAAAATCAACCCTTTATAATCAAGATTATAACAAGGTTTTATTCAAGAATACACAAGAATAAGTCAAGATTTTTTTTTTTAATCAAGTTACATAAATTTTGCAAGGCATTTTTTTCTATTATTATAGCTACACAAGAATTATAAAATTTTTTTTATTTATTCAAGATTACTCAAGACTCATAAAATCTTCAAGATCACTCAAGACTTTAAAATTCTCAAGAAAATATTTTTTTTTAGGAAAATAAGTCCCTTGCGCCGCGTTTTCAATAAGAAAAAGACAGTAATTTATGCAGAAGATTATCCCTACGCGAAGTCAGCGGGAAAAATATAAAAAAAAATATTTTGACCTGCTTCGTATTATTTTTTTTTATTATTAAAATTTCTTATTTAATTTTAAATTCAATCCATTTATTTTACTGTCACTTTTTCTCTAAGGGAAGGGCGAGCATTTTAGGAACCCTAAAATAAAATAATTTTTTTTTTTTGCTTTCCTTGGATTTTTATTTTTTTTGAGTAGTCAAAATGAATAAAAAACGTAATAATCAAGTACAGCCGGTCCGTATGTCAAGAAGAAGGCAAACTTATGAACAAAGGCCTGAAGTACAAACATTATTGAATACCATAGATAATATGGAATTCATAGACGTAATTAAAAAGTTAGATGAATATGGGCTGTCATATAGCGGTAGTATGGACACAATAAAAGACAGGCTTTTCCGATATCAAATTAAAATAATGGACGAAAGAGCCCCGTACAACTGGAGCCATAGTGAAGACAAAAGGCCAAACGATTTCTTGCCACCGACTCTGCAACACGCCTTAGATATGCCATCAATGGATGAGCAAGTCAGGAGTTCGACGTTGAACAGCGAAGTCAATAGACATGTTTCTGAATTAAATAACGTCAGACTTAAGAATCCAGCTTATAGCGCGCCAGTTATCACAACGGCCCAAAATTCACAAACACGACCAACTTATGTACAAGTTTTAGCCCAAAATTCGAATGTTAGCCAAGTAGCTCTTACGTCTTCAGCGGCGGCCGCGGACGTTAATGTAAGCAACCCACTTACGACAACGACAGCCAGCTGCGATCCCGTGATGAGCACTGGTTACCTAAGGCAAAAGAATAATAATAACAATAGCCAGGAAATTCCAGCTAATCACAATAATAATTTGACTGAGTCACGACCGAGCGATAAAACGCAAAACCGCACGTCGCTGCCAATTACTAGGTTCGCGAAATCTAGCACACGTAATAATTATGAACAGCGACGCGGCCAGCCAAGAAATAATACGCAACAATGGTTGAGAACTCCTCTAGGTGCTCAAGGGAGCCCACAATGGGATAATTACCCGTTCGGTTTTAATCCGCACAGCAATGTTTTAGCTCGGGTCCCAACAGCTAAAAGCTCAAGTGGATCTAAAAATGAACAAAATCAAGCCAAAAACGCACAGAATAAGCAGCGCGTTCAAAACGCAAAGAACGACCTTGACGACGCTGACTTAGCTGATTCAGAAGAAATTGCGTACAGCAGCTCAGAAATTTCTTTACCAAAATCCCAAATAGCTGCTCAAAAAGAATTAGCCCTTTTAAAAAAGCAAAGAGAAGCTTTACGAAAGGAGGTAGCGCTGGCAAAAGAGGTTATGGAAGAACTCCGTAAAGAGAGAACCATAAGCCAACGGGGCAGCTCAGCGGGCTCGCTGAGATCACATGCGTCAATTTCCAGCAAAAGCTCCCGAGAAAGGGAACATACAAAAGCAGAAAACGAAAAACTGCAAAAAGAACAAGAATTCATAGAACAACAAAGATTAGAAATTGAAAAATATAATAACCTCAAGCAGAAAGAAAATAAAAAGAAAAATAGCAAGAGTATAGACGGCAGCCTTAAGTCAAAAACTAATAAGACGAAAAAGACTGAGAAAAATATTTTTATGAATTCGGGCGTAGAAAATTCCGAAGAATCTGAAATTGAAGTTATGTCCAGTACTAAGAAGTCCTTCAATTTAAGCCTATCTAAGCGTACAGAAGCCGGGAAGGTACTCAAAATGTGGAACCTGAAGTTTAACGGCGATACCAAAAAAGCCGAAGAATTTTTATTTAAACTTAAGGATTGCTACGAAACTTCAGGACTCTCTTTCATACAAATGAAATACGGCCTAACGTCGATGTTTGAAGAGCACGCCATATTATGGTACAGAATAGATAGAGATAGCCTCGATACCTGGGATGATTTCGAGACGGCCTTCCGTAATCGTTTCGTTCCGTATATGGAGGACGAGGATTACCTTGAAGAGCTTCGAACTCGAACGCAAGGCAAGGGCGAGAATATAGCCACATTTTTATGCGCTTTCAGGGCAATAGCTGATAAATTGTCACAACGCCCTAGTGAGAAAAAGTTGGTGGAAATGGCTCTCAGGGTACTTCATCCAGAATACCAACGAAGCCTAGAAACTTATCGGCTAACCAACACTATCACAAGCTTCAATAAATTATTGGACTTAGGTCAAAAACACGAAAAATTGGCTGAAGTAAGAAATAAATATTCAGCCCCAAAAGACAAAAGGAACTCGAAGGTACCAGATTTAGCTTATGACGACAAAAGCGTGAAAGCTAAAATAGCGGCTGTTACAGAAACAGTAAACGCTTCAGTAAACGTGCCTGAAACCGGCGCGGGCGATGCAACAGAAAATACACCAGCCAAAGGGAAACGCAAGGCCAAAGGGCGCGGTAAACAAGTAAAAACGGAAGAGCTGGCAGCATTAACTACCTCTGGGGACAACAATCAACAGCCACAGTTGAGGCAGCAACAAGGATCGCAGCAGCAGCGCCAGACACAGCAACAGCGCGTGGGTCAACAGCAGCAGCCTAGATCACAGCCTCCACGGCAAGCTCAGCCAGTAATGCAGCCTATGGCTCCTTCGCCCTACCCATGGTTTCCTCACACGTTTGCGGACCCAAGTTATTTCGCACAAATGATGCCTCAATGGAATCAAGGTTCAATTCCAAGCATGCAATTCTCAAGATCGCAAAATAACAATAATAATGTGAATAATTCACAAAATTCACAAAATAATACGCGACGACCAAAATTCAATAAGCCGCGATTCCCTGCTCATTGCGTCATGTGCCAAGACACGAACCACAGAACTCTACAATGTCCACAGTTAAATAAACGGGATATTTGCTTGCTCTGTGGTAAACTCGGTGTCAGGTATACCAACTGTACCTGCCCATTAGCTACTCAATATAGAGCGGGAAACGCTCAGCTGGAGACGGGACTGGCTCCAACGACCTCCAGCTAAATAGTGGAGTCGCAAGCGTAACTACGCAAACAATAAGTAATGACAAGAGCAAAACGTTAGCAGAAACCATCGATGAAAAAAAGGTCAGCCTTGCCCAAGGACGCGAACCTGCCGAGGCGTCTGCTACAAGCGACTCAAAAAGCAACAAAAATAATAAAAATGAAAACTCAAACGAAAATCAAAAAAATTCACAAGAAATTTCTCAATTAGCCGAAAAAGTTCAAGAAGGACCGGAAAATTGCGACGCTTCTCACGTCGATAACCGACTTTTCTTCGACATAAATATAGCCGGGATAAATATGAAAGCTCTTTGTGATTCAGGTTCTATGGCTTCCTACTTAGGTCCTAAATACGCAGAGAAATTCAAAGACAGGTTAAAGCCAATTGGGTCAGCATTAATTGACGCCACGGGAAATATCTCCCCAGTTAACCAAGTCTTGAAAGTTTGGTTCGACGTAGATGGACAGTCGGAACCTATAAACCTGAAAGTTTCTGAAAACATACAATACGACATGGTATTGGGCGTAGATGTTGAAAAAGCTTTTGGCCTAGAAATTTGTGCAAGTGCAGGCGAATGGAGGCGAAGGCACGGCAGCGAACAATGGCATAAATTTAACGCGCATAAAAGTAAAAATGATCCGCAGCTCTACGGAGAATGCGCCGGAATCGAAGAAATTTCAGCCTCGCAAAAGGACATTATTATGCAAGTAGTAAAAGAATGCCTGCCCCCACAGCCACAGCCCCATGGAGGAACACATCTAATTAAGCACAAAATAAGGGTCAGACCAGATGCCACACCAGTAAGACATAAATTAAGAAGAATGTCGCCAAAAGTCTTGAATCTCGCCATAGAAGAATCTAAAAAGTGGCTTAAGTTAGGGATAATTGAGTATTCAAAAAGCTCGTGGTGTCGCGCTCCAGTTATGGTGCCACGCAACGACACCTATCGTTTATGCGTGGACTATCGTGACGTCACAAGAACAAAGTCACTGAAAAAGACGCCTACCCCCTCCCTAATCTCGACTCGGCCTTAGATAAGCTCAGAAGAGCGAAATATTTATCAAAAATCGACCTTAGTAAAGCTTTTTTACAAGTCCCGTTAGAAGACGATTCTAAGCCGTACACGGCGTTCGCACTGCCAGGACTTGGCCTAATGCAATTCACAAGAATACCTTTTGGAGTCACAGATGGGCCAAAAACCTTTCAAAGGCTGATGGATAAGATAATAACGCCGGATAATAGCCACTGAAGATTTTCAAGATCATCTGAAATATTTAAGAATAGTCTTCAAAAAGCTAATCGACGCAGGCTTATCAATAAATCCAGATAAATGTGATTTCGGATGCTCAGAAGTCGTATATTTAGGATTTATTCTAGACGCCGAGGGTTTGCGCCCTGATAAAGAGAAAATCAGGCCAGTCTTAGAATATCCTGCGCCGACTAATATAAAAGAATTACGCCGATTCTTAGGCATGGTAGGATGGTACTCACGTTTTATTAATAATGTAGCCGAATTAAAAATTCCGCTGGTTAAACTTCTGCACAAAGATATAAAGTGGTCGTGGGGAGCAGAGCAGACAGAGGCATTTGAAAAACTCAAATTAGCCTTAGTCAGTACGCCTGTATTAGCCAGACCAGACTTTAGTCTCCCGTTTACGGTCCAAACGGACGCCAGCAATATGGCTATCGGGGCCGTTCTGACTCAAATGCACGAGGACGGAGAGCATCCGGTAGTTTATATCAGCCGAGTTTTAACAGCCCAAGAGCAAAACTACAGCGCTACGGAACGAGAATGTTTGGCTTTATTATGGGCAATAAAACGACTGAGACCATACCTAGAAGGTTACAAGTTTACTGCCATCACGGACCACTCCAGCCTTAAATGGCTAAGTAATTTAAAAGAGCCAACCGGCAGGCTAGCCCGCTGGGCTCTAGAACTGCAGCAGTGGGACTTCGATGTTGTGTATAGAAAAGGCAGTTTAAACCATGTTCCAGACGCCCTGTCTAGAATTTCTTATAAAGACCTCGCAGAAACTGACGAAGACGAAGAAATGGATTATCTATCGGCCTTAGAAGAATTATCAGACCCATGGTACACAAGAAGAATGCATGATGTCACTCAAACCCCATGGAAACTGCCAAATTACAAAATAGAAGAAAATAGACTATATATACACAAAAAGGACCAGTTATTAGATCCTATAAGTGGCAACAAGCATAATTGGCGTTTAGTACTGCCCCAAGGGCAAAGATTACAAGCACTACAAGAAATGCATAATACGCCGTGGTCAGGACATTTTGGAGTAGCAAAAACGTACCAACGCCTAGCTACGGATTATTATTGGCCAGGAATGTACCACGACACGGAAAAATACGTCACTACATGCTTAGATTGCCAAAGACATAAAGCAGTCCAAACAGCCCCGCAAGGCTTAATGGGAAAACGCATAGTCGAACAACCGTGGACTGTAGTTGCAGGCGATTGTATGGAATTCCCGCGAAGAAAAAACGGTTTCAAATACTTAATCGTTTTTCAAGACTTGTTCACGCGAATGATTGAACTAAAGCCTTTAAGGAAAGCCAACGGAAAAACCGTCGCTAACGCCTTCGAAGAGCTCATACTCTTCCGCTGGGAAACTCCAAATTATTTTTTGACTGACAACGGTTCGGAATTCGACAATGAACACATCCGCAAGGTTATGAGCGAATATGGAGTGAGGGTAATGACTACCCCCCCATACCACCCAAAAGCGAACGCTACGGAACGCTCGAATCGTAACCTCAAACAGATGATCAGAATGTTCGTTGGAGAAGACCACAGGGACTGGGATAAGCATCTGCACGAATTCCGGCACGCAGTAAATACAGCCATACAACAAACGCTAAAAACATCGCCAGCATACCTGAATTATGGTCGTCAGCCAAAAATGGTAAAGAGCCTCAGACGACAACTCAAACAGCCCACAGAAGGCGAAATCACACCCGTGCAAGAAATAGACCCAGAAGTTTGGAAAGACAGACTCAAAAGACTAGATGTACTACGTGACTTAGTAGCAAAGCACATAGACGACGAACGAGACAAGCAAAAGCAGCGCTATGATAAGGGTCGACTTGACGTCTCCTTTAAGGAGGGGGATAGGGTCCTCAGAAGGACTCAGCCTCAATCGTCAGCCGAAAAACACTTCTCTGCAAAGCTCGCGCCCAAACGAGAAGAACCCGATGTTATAGCCAAAGTCCTATCGCCAACAGTGTATTTACTAAAAAATTCTCCGGGAAGAATACCCAAAGTACACGCGGAAGACTTAATAAGACTGAAAACTCTCCCTTCTAATGATCCCACTTTACAACCAAATAACACAGAAAACTCACAAACAAATATTTTTTCCAGCAAAAACAACAATGAGGGGAAGCTTCAGAGGCCGACGGCAAATCAGCCTGAAACTATTAAAATTAGAGGGCGACCAAGAAGAAAGCCAGGAAGCCCAAGCCGAAGAGGCGGCAATAATGCCATTGACTCCAGCAATACCAACGACGACGACAGAAGAGGCCCCTACAACCTCCGCCGTCGAAAGTAGAACAATTAGGTACATCAATGGGGTGTACGCTCCAGCTCCAGCCGATGGACCACCGCCATCGACCGGAGCCACGAGAAAAGCGGTAGCGGCTCGAAACGCGACACCAGCAGCCAATGAGACCCCGTTGCTACCTAGACGAGCTGAGCCCCTTCGTCGTCCTGACGTCCCACTCGCCCCTTCGCCGGGTCTTCCTTCGCTTATGGCCCAAGTAATCGAAGCGCCCGTAGCGACAAAACCGCCCGTGGACGTGAAACCCCAAGAACCCTACGTCCCGTATAGGGTTGCGGAATTGGCTTCAAGGCAATGGGAAGGTTTCCCATTGCACTCCTTCAAAGGCAGGACAACCGGGGTCAGGTATAGTCAATTGGAACCGGTAGAATTCGACCCAAGCGTAGACGCACCCCCGGGACAGTGCTTTAATTGCCAGCGCATAGGGCACTCGCGAAATAATTGCAAGGCAAAGCCGCAATCAGCACTAGTATGTGCTAACTGCGGCAGGAGGGGCGTTCACATATCGGAATGTCCGAGGTGCCGAAAGGCCCATCGTAGGTTCCTACACAGACAAGCCTCTCTTAAAGAGCAAAAAGAGGAGGAATGGAGTGCAATGACCTCGCAAGTTCACGCCCCCCACCATCCAATCCAATTATGGGAGCGGTATCCAGCCTTCTTCACAGCCCCGGTACAGGAGAACGACCAATGGTTCCCGCGTACCCTTTTGCCTAGAGAAGAAATTGAGCCGCTGCCAGAAGACATCATCAGCGCGATTAGAGAAGCTCAGTCGCTAGTAAGGATGAATCAGGATAAAATCATAGGATTTCTTCTTGCTTACTTCGATTTGATAGAAAAGTTATACTAAAAGCGTTAACGCCGAAAGGCAGCCATGCGGTTAGCATAAAATTTTTTTTTTTCCTTTCTATTATTATACTCTAGTTTTTTTTTAATAAATACTCTTAATTTTTTTCACAAGGCTAAAATGAAGCGAATCAGCCATTTTGTTTTTTTTGATTCGCCCAAAAGGCTTGATAATATTTACTCCTTTGGTTTTCGCCCATAAGGCTTGAAGAGAATAACCAAAAATTAAATTCTTATTTTTTTTTACTAGTTAATCGCCCAAAAGGCTTGAAAAATACTATATTCCTATATATTATTATTATATATTTTTACTTATATTTTTTTTTTGTTCATTATTAGCCCTGGTGGCTTAGATAATTAATGATATTTTTAATTTCAAGTATTATTATTATTACCAATGTAACTGTATTATATTTTTATTTTATGTAAACATTATATATTTTTTTTGTTGTCATAATCACCAAAGAGGGAAAATCACCCTCGGCTAGTCAAATAGACTTTAATAATTTAATAAAATTAATAATAATAATTACTCAAATTATTGCCTAACGATTAAATTCTACCTTGACCCAATTCCTAATTCCTAATACCTATGCTTAGAAAATAAATTGGAGCAGTCACAGGAAGTAAGTAATGGTTGTTGGTAATATTCAGTAGAGTTAAAACTCACATTTTTTATTATTATTATGAATATCATTTTTTTTTTACGCGTGAAGCACATAAATTCTACTCAACTGTTATTCCCTAGTAAGCCGGAAGTAAGTGTAAATATACTTAATCAATTAATACTTTTGTATTACTAGCCAGATCTCTTAGGATTTCATTTTTTTTCTCTTTATCTAGTCATTGTTCATAAATTGTAAATTTTTGTAAATATGTAAATAATATAGAGTAGGGCTTAGGAATGACCGGGTAGGTTTTTGTGTTCACGAGTATGACAGACTGGAATAGAACCCAACAGTGGCTCCTCAGTGGTGGACTGACATTGCTCCCCAATGTCTCATCTACTGGGGGGGCTATTGTAACGAAGCATTTTCGCCACAAATGCACATGTATATATTACATTAATATGTATATATATATATGTGCATAAGTATAAAATAACGCCGCATACACACACACAATAGACTCCGGATTTAAATAATTAATTAAGTTATTGTTTTTCATAATTAATTGGACTAAAAGTCACATTAAACAGTTCCGGTTGAGATTCTAAGTAAAATAGTGTCGACTAGATATATAAAACTTAAAAGTTCCGTGCTCGCTAGCTACTCAATAAATCGCGAGTGTAAAGAGCTCCAAAAATATAAACCGACGTCGGTCGCACGAAAAATAGCTAAAAAGCAGCCACGAAGAGTATAGAGGTTTTTTCTTATACGTAATATCGTGCCACCTGCCAAATACAGTTATTCTGCGAGAAGTCGCTACATCTTTACTCCTGCAGCCACCGTCGACGACTCCGAGACAAATAGCTTCAAGAAGGTCGCCGAACGGTAAATTTAAAATTGTGCTCCGGGGTTCTGTGTGTGTGTGCGCGATACGGTATTAGTTTAAATAAGTATATATATATGTAATAAAAAGAAGTTCTATTGAAATATAAGCCTAAGGGCTATTGATATTATATAATTTATAAATAAATAAAAATCATTTTAATTAATAATAAATTGAATTACATAGTTCATATTTTTAGTGCTCGTTTATGTATGTTAAATTTTAACCCTTTTATTTAGAACTCCCCCTACTTTCCGAGGAGGTGATTCTCATGCTAGAGCTAGCTGAATAACAGAGGTAAGGAGGTCAATCACCCGTATTATCATTATTGTGTAATAACGTTACCGGCGCGTGTCAGTTAAAAGGCGCTCTTAAAAAATGTATTAACAAACACCCGCGCGCCAAAAGTAACGTCTGCTAAAATAATTTCAATTAACCCCAAATACCCACGTTATAGAATATAGCATGCTTGAACTTAGAGAGGTAGGATTTTAAGAGGCCTCAAATTTTTTATTAACAAAAACGTAAGCAACATTTGATGTGACTTCTATTAAAGGTAACATAAATATAGATAAGGTTTTAAAAATTTCATTACTCATTTTCAAGGTGCCCTCTCAACTGTAGCTCTTGTCGGACAAAAGTTAACTCGATTATTTTAATTTTAAACAATTCATTATTGTATGAAAATTTATATTAAACATTATTGACTAAACTCAGGCATTAGAACATAATATTATGTCATAATATTACGTAGGACATCAAAAAGTGCTTATCCGATAACCATCTTTAACTTTGTTTTAGGACTCCATATTTTACCTTATTTCATACCTTAAAAGTATTTTAATATGATCGTATAATTATTTTTAATTTCGTATTTGGTATTTGTAATTTATAATGTTTTCTTATAACCTTTCGGTTACAGAATCAAGGTATAATATCAAAAACTTAAAATCAAAAATTTAACGAAACTTTAAAATATCCACACGAAAAAATTCCTTTTTATCACAAATTGTAAATAAAGGTAATTTTAAATTTAAAAATAACGCTACTCCAAATAGTTTAAACTTTTTATATCTTACGAGCATCGTTATGAATAACTGAGAATTTCTTAGCTACTTCATTTAAGCAATCAGTGAATTTTTCATAATAAGTGTCTGTAAAAATATTGTCTATTCTATTATTTTGAAATAAATATTGTTGAATTCCTGAAATCATAAAACGAAATTAAACATTTTTAAGTATATCTATTATTAAATAATTTTTTTGTAGTACCTAAACATAAATAATATATTGTGTCAGGAGCATAATCAGCACCATTTGGTTTTTTGACTTCTTTGGCAAATAAACACAAAGAATAATTTAGTTCATCTGCAGTTAATTGAAGGAGATCTGTTTTGAATAATTTAGTCTTTCTTGCCAAGACAGATTGTTTTTCTAATTCAGCATTCTTTAATACTACCTAAAATTTGTTTAGAAATTATAAATATAAAAATTTTTGAAAAAATGTTTCAATAATAATAAAATACCCATTGTCTCCAAGCATTGACCCCAAAAGTATATTTTAATGTCATATTTGCATCTGGTTTTTCAACAGGTTCAAGAAATCTAGGTGGATCTGATTGTCTTCCTTCTGGTTGAGATAATGGAGATTCATTTGATGTCAAGGTTCTCCTTCCTCGTTTACTTGGTAAACATCGTATTTTATTAGCACTATTTCGTTTTCTTCCCCTGAAAGAATGCGTACGTGACGGAGGCACTAATATCAAAAGAAAAGAAATCAAATTATTTTTATTTAATGAAATATATTTTTTTTTGTTAATTCAAATAAAAATTTTAAAAAAACTGAATATTATAGCATAATAAATTACAATAACTTTCAAAATGCATGATAAAATGCCCAATTACATTGGGCCATAAGTTTGCGCGGACAAATATTTGTCAAAATTACGATACTGATTCAAAAAGAATATTTATGTAAATAATATATAACTAGCTGATTGGCCTCGCTACGCTCGGCAGAATGTGACAGTAATTTTGAACATTTAACTATCACACTATCCGTTGATGTCTAAAAATAAAAAATATTGCTGCGCGAAATTAAAATAATTTTTGTTTTTCATTTTAAAATTGTTTAAAAAAATATTTTAATCATAAAATCCTATCCTATACATATATATTAAAATGAAATAATCGAAAAAATTGATTATTTTTAATATTATTCAGCACTAATTTATGAAGAGCTGTATGGACGAAAATACATGAAAGTTGTTTTAAATTAATTTTTAAAGAAATATCCCCAGCCGTTTTTTTAATTTTTAAAAAATATTCAAAAGATTTTCAGATACCAAACTGTAACGTACCAAATGCCTAGACCCCTAAGATATGCAAATATTTATGAATAATGATGCAAATCATAAATTTTAAGTATGGTTGGAAACTCGATACGAGTTTCCAACATAAGAAAACAACGTATGGCGTGCATTTGTGCTTAGGCGCCTGTACATATGCACTCCGTACGAAGATCCAACCATGTCAGACTTTTATTGCTTTCCGTCGTCTTTCGAAAAATACAAACTTTGCGAAATATGATGGCAGCACTATCCAGTGATTTAATCAGCTGATAAATTCAAATTTCAATTTTAAATAATAAATTAATTAATTAATTAATTATCAGCTGATTATATCCAATTAAAATAAAATATACCAAAAAATGTAAATAATTGTAAATAGTAAACTAATTAGCTTTTAAGTATTTAAAAAATAAGAATATAAATAAAATAGTCGTTTTCATAATTAATTAATAATTAATTAATAATAATTCTTTTACCAATAATTTAATAATATATAAATTAATTAATCATAATAGTTTTATATCAAATAATTACATTTAAAACAAGATATTACATAATATCTTGTAACGGTTTTTTCATATATATAATTAATTAAAAACGACTCTTTTATTAATAATAATTATAAAAAATTATGATAAACAATTAAATTTAAGTATAGTAAGTAAGATAATAAAAGAAAGTCAATCTTTCATGTAATATATAAAAAAATACTGTAATGGAATATTCTATGAAAAAGTATAAAATACCATAGAACGTTCCAGAAGGTTCTAGAAGGAAATTCGCAAGTAAAATCTTTTTGCAGGTGTGCGTGAGTGGGGAATCGTATATAAGAGAGAGCGATTCCAGCCTCAAGCAACACTTGGCTAAGAGATTTCTTGCGAACTACTTGCTTATGTATATAGTTCGTTTGCAATCAATAAATTCTAATTGAATTTAATTAATTTAGTTATTATTTAAATTGCCTTGATTCTCTACAGCCAGCTTGTGATTTTATCACAAGTGTTCTCTACAAGATCATCTGTCTTTTCCCTGCTGGGAACTTGTAAAACCCTGAAGGATAAGGGCTCTGCGGACCCCTTATCTCGAAGGCCAAATAGGCGGGCAGGTTAATTAAAGACGTTTAGTGAAAAGTTTTACATTTTATGCCAACCCCTATTTTAGACGGTTGCATTGGCGATCCTGCCATAGAAAATCTGGAATTTTCGTCAATTTTTACTGTATTTTCAAAAGTTTAGTTAAATAAAATTTTGTGTTTTTTGAAATTGTTAAGTATGAGTAAAAAGAACTTAAAAGAGAACAATAATTTTGTTGATAACTTAATAACTTATGATCTTTCAAAAAAACAGATCTTTGAACGTTTACAGTGGCTCAATCATCTTGACGAAGAGCACTGGTTTACTATCAAACATATTGTTAATGATTTAAAAGAAGTTACTAAAAAAACGGCTAATATAGCTGAAAATAGAAAAGCAATTAAGAAGTTAGAAGAAGAAAATAAATGGCTCAGTAAAAAAATAAGTATTTTAAAGAAAAATATAGTAACTCAAAATGAGTGTATAAAAGTCTTAACAAAACACGTGTGTGAAATTAAGGGTATTGACCCTGATGATACAGTAGAAGTTGACGAATTGCTCAGACTTTTACCATAAAAATAATGATAAATATTTTTTTATAAATTTTTCTTTTCAGCATGCCCTTATGGCAACTCGAATGAGTATAAAATGATTTTTTATGCCCTTTTGGCAATTGATTAAAATTTTTTTTATTTACTTTTAACATACTGGAAAATAGCAGTATGAAAATTTTTTTTACATGCCCAAAAAATGAGATAAGTCAAATTTTATTTTTTTTTCTAAAAAGGTCAATAAAATTTTTTTTTAGTAAGCCACTTAGGCAAAATCTGGCTAAAAATTTTTTTTTTTTGAAATTATTAGGCTAAAAATATTTTGTTGTTGAAAAAATTAAAATCAGCTAAAAATTTTAATGCTTATTTATTTGAAAAGCTAAAATAAGTTAATAAAAATTAAATTAAAATATTCAAAAATTTTATTAAAATATATAAAAATAAGCCAGTTTGAGATAGAGTCAATAGCCTAATATTTTTCAAGTTCAATGACCAATGTCAAGGCCACGAGCCGGTCATTTAAACTTATCACAACAACTTTTCTCTCTTAAAGTTGTCTTTTAAATTTTTTTTTATTTTTAAGAATGATTCCTATGAAAAATAATCTAAAATTAAGTTAAAATTTTTCTTTAAAAAACAGGAAATAATCAATGTAATTTAATAAGCTAAAAATCAAATATCTATATTAATTCAAATAAGAAATGTAAAAATTTTTTTTTATATCATATTGGTACATAATAAGCGCGCGCCGCACACGCGCGAAATAAAATTTTTGTTTTCACACTATACTATTATTATTATATATGCGCGCGCCACTGGATCTTCTGCACGCCCGATTACCATAGAATCCTCTGATCTGTAAACATACACTGTCAGAGAACGGAAGTTAACAATTGTATGTATATATATGGGCGATTCTCAAAACTTTTGATAATTCTAATAAAATTATTTTATTCTTTAAAGTCATTTTGCATTGTAGAATATTTCTTTTTATTTTTGCGTGTTGCACATGTATATGCATATATTAATTTTTTAAAATGCAATAAATGAAAAAGACCTTACAAAGGTAAAATATGTGATAAAATTTTTTCTTTTTTTTTTAAATAAAAAACCTTATAAAGGTAATGATTGTGATAAATTTAAAAATTTTAAAATAAATACAGTTATTATTATAAAATAACGTTAAAATTAAATATAAATTGTAAAATTGATGTAAAAATTAATAAAGGCTAATTAAAATTTTTTTTATCATATACGTTATAAACTTAAAATATTTTTTTTTACAATTAAAAAACCTTTATTAATTTAAAATAAACAATAAAAAAAAAAAAAAAAAAAAAAAAAACTGTTAAAAAACTAACAAAAAATTTCAAAATGTCTCTTCCTGAATTAAGCATAGGCGAACTATTACCAATAGTTAAAGCAAATTCGAAACAAGTTTTGCAAAACGCGATGGAGAAAAAGCCGGATTTAGATATAACTAGTAGCAACCTGGCTGAAGATGATTTAGCGGTAAAAACAATCGTTGACATGAGTACCTTGATATTAAAAATGGCTAAAGAATGGCAAACAAAATTCCAAGAACAAAGAGATTTACAGAATCAATACTCTGATCAATTAAATATTCTAACAACTCAAGTAACGAGTTTTGAACAACAGTTACAAGGAATGGCAGAAAGAATATCTCAAATGTCTGATGATTTTAACCTAGTGGAACTCGAAGTCCATCGCATGAAACCTAACTCTGAGAAAATAGATAAATTAGTGGAGAAAATTGAAAAAATTGATCTAGATAAATCAACAGAAAACTTATCAACTTCGTCGGAAATTCCAATACCAACTAATGGAGGAGCATTACCAAAAATAAAGCACCCAGTGTTCAGGGGTGAACTAACAGAAAAACCCTTACACTTCTTATCTGATTTAAAAAAATATGTAAATGCCTATAAAGGTAGCAACTCCGATAATGTAAAAACACTTATTAGCCAATGTTTAATTAAATATGCAAAGACTTGGTTTTATCTAGTAGAAAAAGAAATTGATAATTATGAGAAGTTTGAAGAACTTTTTAAAAAAAGATTTTGGAATATTTCGGTTCAAGATGGTCTAAGAAGAACTTTAGCTTCAGGTGCGTACATAGAGGGCGGAAACCTTTCAAGGGTTAACTATGCAACAAGACTTTTTGGTATAGCCGAAGATTTAAAAATAGCGGCAGAGGAACGGTCATTAATAGATACCATTTTACAGCAATTTCCTATAGAAGTGACGCGAAAAACCAGGGATAAAAGAATATGTACTAGAGATGATTTTTTAGAGCTATTACAGCAATATGATGATGACGATCTATTCTTAAAAAATAATAAAAAATCCCCAGAAAACAACCATAAAAGAAGAGATAACAATAGACAAAATTTTAATAGTCCTAGAAATTACGAAAATAGACCATATAATCAAAATCATAATAATAACAATAGTAATAATTATAATCAGAACAATTATAGAAATAATGGCAATCAACAATATAGTCCAAAACAAAATAATAATCAACAATATAACTCAAATCAAGCAAATTACGGTAGAAAAGAAAATGAAAATTCAAGAAATAATAATAATTACTAAAATCCTAATCAAGTTAGATCATCTTACAATTTACGATCTGGCTCGCAAAATCAAAATCAACAATCCACAAAAAGAACATATCAAAAACCTCAACAGCAATCTAATTTAAATGAAATAACTACCGAAGATATAATAGAAAGTTATGATAGTTCAACAGAAAATTTTGAAAAGCCAAAAAACGATTAAAAGTTATTTCATTGAACAAGAATAAAGATTGTAATGATGAAATAACGGAAATTAAAAAGAAATATGAAACGATAAATCAAGAAAAAATAAATATTAATTGCAATAAAAATATGCAATATAAAAGTAACAAAAAATATAACAATGAATCAATAAACTTTTCATGTGATTCAATTATTAAAATATACAAAATTAACTCAAATAAAGAATATGATAATTTAATGAAATATAAAAGAATTTACAATAATTCCAATACTTATATTAGTTCAGATGAAGAATATGATTCAGGTTACTGTAGCTCAAAAAGTGATGCCAGTAATCATAAAAAAACTTATAAAACTAGAAAATTTTATAGAAGCAAATCAAGCCTAAATTTTCAAAACCAAAATTTAATAAAATATAAAAATTCTTGAATGCATAAATACTTAAAATTAAAATAAAAAAGAAAAAATAATTTAAAATAAAGTATAAATTAAAAAATAAACAAAATTTTTTTTTAGCTTAAAACTAAATTAGAAAATTCAAAATTTTTTACATAAAAATTTAAATTCAAAAATTCAAAAATTAATTAAAATTACAAATTTTTTTTAAAAATAATTTGCTTATTGGAAGTCAACTAAGACTAACAAATAAAAATATTAAGTAATTAAAATCATTAAAAACAATTTTTTCTCAAAAATACATAAAAACAGAAGATATAAGAATTATTCTTTAATGAAAATAATAATAAAAATTCCTAATTGTATTAAGATAAAAAATAAAACAAAATTTTAAATTATAAATAATAAAAAGCTTAAATTCCTAATAAAATTATAATTTAATATTCTAAGAAAAAGTATGTCTTAAGAAAAATACTTTTCTTGAATAATAGAACTAAAAAAAAAACCTAAATAATCACAAATGATTAAAAATAAAGTCTCCTCAAAGATAATGGATAAAAACAAATGAGTTATGTCCAAATAATAAAATTGATATTAAAAAATTAAATACATTAATTTTAAATAATTAAAAATCTTCATACATTTAAGAAAAATCTATATAAACAAAGATGAAAAATTTAAATAGAATATAGCTAAAAGCTAAAAATTTTTTAATAAAATTGAAATTAATACTTCAAATGATTAAATTAAAAATAATTAATTAAAAGAAAAAACAAAAAATAGCTAAGAGCTAAGAAAATTTCAAATGAAATCGAAAACAAATATATAGATAAAGGCTTCTATGCATTTGGGTTACAAAACCGCATAGAAATTTTACTCAATGTGTAAAAGTTTCGAGGGGGGGTATTGTAACGTACCAAATGCCTAGACCCCTAAGATATGCAAATATTTATGAATAATGATGCAAATCATAAATTTTAAGTATGGTTGGAAACTCGATACGAGTTTCCAACATAAGAAAACAACGTATGGCGTGCATTTGTGCTTAGGCGCCTGTACATATGCACTCCGTACGAAGATCCAACCATGTCAGACTTTTATTGCTTTCCGTCGTCTTTCGAAAAATACAAACTTTGCGAAATATGATGGCAGCACTATCCAGTGATTTAATCAGCTGATAAATTCAAATTTCAATTTTAAATAATAAATTAATTAATTAATTAATTATCAGCTGATTATATCCAATTAAAATAAAATATACCAAAAAATGTAAATAATTGTAAATAGTAAACTAATTAGCTTTTAAGTATTTAAAAAATAAGAATATAAATAAAATAGTCGTTTTCATAATTAATTAATAATTAATTAATAATAATTCTTTTACCAATAATTTAATAATATATAAATTAATTAATCATAATAGTTTTATATCAAATAATTACATTTAAAACAAGATATTACATAATATCTTGTAACGGTTTTTTCATATATATAATTAATTAAAAACGACTCTTTTATTAATAATAATTATAAAAAATTATGATAAACAATTAAATTTAAGTATAGTAAGTAAGATAATAAAAGAAAGTCAATCTTTCATGTAATATATAAAAAAATACTGTAATGGAATATTCTATGAAAAAGTATAAAATACCATAGAACGTTCCAGAAGGTTCTAGAAGGAAATTCGCAAGTAAAATCTTTTTGCAGGTGTGCGTGAGTGGGGAATCGTATATAAGAGAGAGCGATTCCAGCCTCAAGCAACACTTGGCTAAGAGATTTCTTGCGAACTACTTGCTTATGTATATAGTTCGTTTGCAATCAATAAATTCTAATTGAATTTAATTAATTTAGTTATTATTTAAATTGCCTTGATTCTCTACAGCCAGCTTGTGATTTTATCACAAGTGTTCTCTACAAGATCATCTGTCTTTTCCCTGCTGGGAACTTGTAAAACCCTGAAGGATAAGGGCTCTGCGGACCCCTTATCTCGAAGGCCAAATAGGCGGGCAGGTTAATTAAAGACGTTTAGTGAAAAGTTTTACATTTTATGCCAACCCCTATTTTAGACGGTTGCAAAACTCAGAAGTTAGTGGTCGAAAACATAAATAAATTTCATTTTTTTTCACTAAAACTGATTTTTCTCAAGATCTAAGAGGTCTTTTGAGACGAACTTAAGTTCAGATTAATCCTTGGAAAAAATGCTATCAATGTCCGTTTGTTTTTTTTAATTTAAGCTTATTAATATTGAATTTAGCAAAATATACCCCACTTAAATGTTTTCGAAAAATGTCCTGTTTTATAGAAATGTTGTAATTTTAATTATTTTTATGCATTTATAGCATTAAAATTTTAGTATTGTATTTAGCAAATTAGCCCCACTTAAATGTTTTCGAATATTGTCCTGTTTTATAGAAAAGTTGTAATTTCAATTATTTTTATGCTATGATAATATTGAAATATTAGCATTGAATTTAGCAGAATATTCCTCACTTAAATGTTCTCGAATACTGACCTGTTTTATAGAAATGTTGTAATTTCAATTGTTTTTATGCAATAATAGCATTGAACTATTAGTATTGAATTCAGTAAAATATACCCCACTTAAATGTTTTCGAATACGGTCCTCTTTTATAGAAATTTTGTAATTTCAAATATTATTATGCAACCGTAGCATTAAAATACAAGAATTCAATTAAGCAGAATATTCCCTACTTAAATGTTCTCGAATATTTTCCTGTTTTATAGAAAAGTTGTAATTTCAATTATTTTTATGCAATGATAGCATTGAAATATTAGTATTGAATTTAGCAAAATAAACACCATTTTAAATTTTTTCCCCTGTTTTATAGTAAACTTGTAATTTCAATGTTTTTAAGCATTGATAGCATTGAAATTTTAGTCTTGAATTTAGCAAATTTGCCCCACTAAAATGTTTTCGAATACTGTACTGTTTTATAACATTGAATTATTAGTATTGAATTTAGCAAAATATACCCCACTTAAATGTTTTCGAATACGGTCCTCTTTTATAGAAATTTTGTAATTTCAAATATTTTTATGCAATCGTAGCATTGAACTATTAGTATTCAATTTAGCAGAATATTCCCCACTTAAATGTTCTCGAAAACTTTCCTGTTTTATAGAAAAGTTGTAATTTCAATTATTTTTAAGCAATGATAGCATTGAAATATTAGTATTGAATTTAGCAGAATATTCCCCATTTAACTGTTTTCAAATATTGACCTCTTTTATTAGACCTGACGTGGAGCCCCGTTTCGTAGACAAATTTTATCCTTGATAGGTCGATGGAATTTTCCAACAGGTTTTTTGGGTCGCTGAACCCGAATATGGTATCAGTTTTTACCGAAAATGGTCCAGTTGCCCGCAATAGGCAACTTTCGGTTAATTTTCGGAGATTTTCTTTTCTGGTCAGCGGCCAGAAAGCACGTATTTCCCGGCCACTACGCGTCTGGCAAAGACGTGTTTTCTCGCCACTTATGCAGAAAAATCGTATACGACCCTGGGCCATAAAAAAAGAATGCCCCAAATCGCAGTTTACCATCCTCGGCTTCGCCTCGGAAGGTAATTTACGTGCGATTTGGGCCATTCTTTATTTTTCTGGCCATTGGTCGTAATATACTATATTTTCGCAAGGTTTACTTATGTTTTTCGGGTCGTTGAACACGAATATGATATCGGTTTTTACCGAAAATGGTCCAGTTGTCCGCAATAGGCAACTTTTGGTTAATTTTAATATTTTATTTTGTTTTTTCTATGAAAATATCATAAAATTTCATTCGTCTGTCTTTAACATGAAGTAATAAAATTTTCCAAAAAAAATCTTTTATTGCCAAAGTCGTATTGATTGTTAACAACTTGATAAAAGTCGAAAATTTTCAATATATATTTCTTGTAATATAAAATAATATAATAATATATATATTTTGTTTCAGATATTAAAAAAATTTTTTATATAATAAATTTTTTTGTAATTTAACGTAAAGTGGTTTTCTTGACATTTTTCTTTAATGAAAGGGTTAAATTAAAAACCAAAAAAATTTGTTTTAGGTAATGCTTTAACAAATACATAGCACTTTAGTTTGATCGTTGTGGTGATATAGATTTTGAGTTACGAAGTGATGAAAGTGACAAATTTTAGAGTTTTTAAATTTTGATTTTTTTGGCTTCAAACATTCGTAACTCTGAATCATGAGCTCGGATTAAAAAAAATTTGTACTAAAGCACGTCTCAAAAGACCTCTTAGATCCTGAGAAAAATCAGTTGTAGTGAAAAAATAAAAAAAATTTTTACTTTTTCAACCACTAACTTCTGAGATTAATATTTCGGAATCTATTAAATATTTTTTAAAAATAAAAAAATCCCTGGAGATATTTTTTTAAAGATTACTTTAAAACCACTTTTATGGATTTTCATCCATTCAATACTTCATAATGTCATCTGCAAAAAAATCAAAATTTTTCAATTTTTAGCAATCTCTCATCTTATTATATATAGGTTAATAAAAATTTTCAAAAAAAATATTTTATTGCAAAACTCATATTGATTGTTGAAAACTTTATAAATTTATAATTTATAATTTACTTCGTTTTATATATGAAAATTTCATAAAATTTCATTTGTTTCAATAGGAAATAATAAAAATTTTCAAAAAAAATATTTTATTGCAAAAGTCATATTGATTGTCCAAAACTTATGAAAGTTTTATATATGAAAATTTCATAAAATTTCATTCGTTTGTTTTAAATATGTAGTGCGAGAATATATTTTAAATATTCCCGCATTCACATTACAAAAAAGTATTGCAGCGCCCGCGGCTTGCAGCGCTTGAAAAAAGTATCCTTCCCCGGCGGCCGGACCGTATTATCGCTTTAGACATAATAGTAGACGGAGCACGTTTTCTAGATAATAACTCCAAAAGTAGTTCATTTTTCATTTTTTATAATTGATAATCAGCTTATTTATAGCTACCAGTTTTCTTTGGTTTTTCTTCATAATTAATCAAGTTTGATTTAAGTTTTTCAACAAAACTCATTATTAATTTTAATAAAAAGTCATACATAGGACTTATACTTTTTTGTGTTCTTTTTTTTTTTGAGATAAAAAAAATTAATCTCGGAAGTGATAAAATCAGTGATAAAATCCTTAAGGTAAAATAAAAAATCATTATTATTAAGTGATCACTATAATTATTATAATAATATAAATTCTGTATTTTATTGTTAATTTTGCAAAAGCTACCACGAGGCTTATTTTAGTAATCTCGTGTATCAAAGTGCGTATTATTCTTTATATGTGTGCAAGTGAGTGTATTGAAATATCGTGCGTGCCAAGTGTTTGTAAAAGTTATAGAGGTATTTTTTTATTAGTTTTTTTTTTATAAGCACTAGTTTGCAAATTAATCGTAAGTAACCTCTATAACATTTGCGAATACTTGATAACGTAAAGTTTCTATGAGCTTATATAAGTCAAGGCCATTAGCCATAATTTTTCATGTTCGCGCGCGAGCTGCAGCCACGTGACGAACCCTTTGTAATTATAAAGCAACATTCTTTATAAACTCTTCTGAGTTATAATTTAATAAATAATCTTTTTGTTATTTAAATAAAACAATATGTTCAGTTTTCTTTTATAATAACCTAACCTCAAGTCCCCATTATTTCACCCTTTTTCAGGAAAATTAGTAGCAGATGATGCAAAAGGTAAACAGTATTTTATATTTAATTAGCAATAACCATTTCGCATCACATGGCATCCCTTAATTTAACTAATTAAACTCACCCCTTTGGTTATTTAGGCTTATTTTCAGGTTAGTTTTTAAAAAATCGAAAAAAATTTTTTTTTGAAACTACGGAAGCCGCAAAGTAAAATTTTTAAAAATTTCGTCAAAGTTAGAAATACGGAAGCGCCCTTTGACCCAGCTTAATTTTTTCAGGTACCTACTAAATTCTTCAATTTTTTTCAGAATTTAACTAGATACTTTATTAACCTAAAATCTTAACTGGTTAATAAAGTTAGTAAACTATAATTTTACCTTAGTTTAAATATAAATAGGTACATTTTTTTTCAAAATTACTTAGTTTGAAAACTTCTTTTGATAATTTCTTTTTTTTCATAAATGAATAGATATACCCAAGTCTTTAATTTTTTCTCTAATTTTTATTTTTAAAAAATTAGAGTGGCATCCTATAATAAACTTGAGATTAGGTAAAAAATAGAATACTATACGATTTATATATTATTATTTAAGCTTAGCTAATAAGTTATATTTTTCATTAAATAATTATACTTTAATAAAAAACATTTAATATTTTTATTATTTTTATATACAAACAGTATATAAAATATCTATTTATTTTTTTCGTATACAAACTGTATACTATAAAAACATATAATTATTATTATCATTTTGGATACAGAAACTGAGTATTTTTATTCGTTGGTTTTGAAAATTTAAAAAAGCTTAATAATCAAATTTTTTCGTTTTTTCCGGCTCAAACCCAAGCGAATAAATTTTTCGACTTCTAATTTTCATATTTATCTAATATAAAAGCTTTATAACCTCAAAAAATAAATTATTTTTTCAGTTTTAATTTTGAGAAAAAGCTTAATAATAAAAATTTTTTTTTCTTGAACAAGTCCTAATAAATAAATTTGTAGTCTCATTTCGGTCCAAAATTTTTTTTAAAAACAAATTTAGCGAAATATACTACGTTTCACAGTGGTGAAAAGCCCTACAAATGTCTTAACACGACTTAAAATTTTTCTAGCATTAATAATACTCAGTATTCTGCGAACAATTTATATTTTTTTAATATCTAAGCTAGCAATAAAAATTTTTGTAATAACTTACTTAATATTAAGAGAATGAATGGTTTATGGACATTTCCATAAAAATTATTATATTTATTTTTTTTGTTTTATTTTTATATTTCAGTGCGAAATAAAGCGAATTTAGCCAATTTTAAGGCTATACATACTAGGTCGTTGATTTTTATTACATTTGTTTAAATTTAAAGTTGTTGATACGTCCAAATAAATTATTAAAATTAAGTGATAATACGACCTTGTTGGACCAAGAGCAATAAAAAATACAAATTATTTTTTACCGACGTTTCGTCATCGAACTGATGACCTTATCAAGGAACCTTTATTAAAAAATTATATATAAATTACAATGATCTATAAAATTAATTAGTTACAAAATTTATAAGCTTACCAAGTAGGTAGTTATCACATAGTTCTAAAATAAGAAATACAGTCAAAAATTAGGTAGTACATTTTATAGTTATAAATATTTAATTATTATATTAGTAACATTTTTATATTAATAAAATTTAGATTTATTAAAATTAATTTACAATAGTTGAAAATAATAGATTAATTAAACTGTTACACATTCTGAATGCTACTGTTTATGAACTATATATATATATGTATATGAGAGAGAAAGAATATTTACAAATAAAATTCATAAATAAATGACATACAAATAACGACTGCTTGAAAAAAATATTATTTTAAATGATTTGGTTAAGAAGTATTTCATAGGGAGGAGAGAAATTTTTTAGATCGGTTTTTACATTTAATGCATGCTTTTGATGTTTTTTAATGTAGAACAATTCAACAAGCTCTCTTTTTTTTAAATTGCTTTCTTGGTGTAAAATTTCAAACTCCTCAAAGTTAAAATCATGTTCATAGCCTTGATTATTGGTTTCTTTCTTGTGAAAAATTGAAATTTTATTAATATAAAAATGTTACTAATATAATAATTAAATATTTATAACTATAAAATGTACTACCTAATTTTTGACTGTATTTCTTATTTTAGAAATATGTGATAACTACCTACTTGGTAAGCTTATAAATTTTGTAACTAATTAATTTTATAGATCATTGTAATTTATATATAATTTTTTAATAAAGGTTCCTTGATAAGGTCATCAGTTCGATGACGAAACGTCGGTAAAAAATAATTTGTATTTTTTATTGCTCTTGGTCCAACAAGGTCGTATTATCACTTAATTTTATTACATTTGTATTTTTTATCTTGCGTTTTTGCGAAAATTTTTTTTTGCGTTTTACATTCATTGTAACGTAACATTTTGGTCTTTTAGGAATATCCTGACCCAATTTATAGATACAACTAAAAATTCCTTAACAAAACAACTTTTTTTTTAAATATTTCAAGAGGATAATAATAAAGAACATTTTTTTCTCAAATTACTCAAGAAATTAAATCAAGATTATCAAGACTAATATCAAGAATTCAGATACTTCAAGAAATTTAAAAAAGAAAATTTTTCTATTAATCATTCTAGTACAACCCTTACTAATTAAATTATCTTATTTCATTTATATTATTTATTTTATTACAATTTATTAATACAAAATGCCTCCAAAACTAAGAAGCGAAACAAGGCGAAACCAAGAGCAAAACATTAATGCAAGCATATCCTCCAATAATGAAATAATTAATATTGACCCTAACTCTCCTGAATCTAATAATCAAAACCTGCTAGCTAGAATTTCTTGCTGGATATACGCGCAACCAGCAGAAAAAATTACAGACTTATTAGCGGAATTAAAAATGAAAGATAGGGAAAAAGTTTACATTAACATGTCGGCCCTACAAAATAATTTATTAGGTTCATATAATCCCAGTGATTTCTTAGAAAATATAGACATACCCCCAGAAGAGATTGACGACCTACGACAATCTCAACTTAAGGAAGTAGCAACGAGAATAGCAGCTGAATCGCTAGCAGACCTTAACGCTACCTCATCATCAAAAACTACAGAAAATAATGACCATTTGCAAGATATAGTTACGGAAGACTTGGAAAAAAATCCTCAAACGGTCATTCAGAATACAAACCAAATGCAGAACAGAAGGTCAATAGGCTTTGTAACCACTAGGGACCAGGATAATAGAAGGCCAAATACTTATCAAAACCAGTTAGAGGAGCAGGACTTTTCCAGTTCCCCTCACGTTCCACATAGAGGGGGAGGAGGAACAGGAAATTTAGTTTTAAGCTCAACTAGAAGAAGTCATATACCAAGCTTAAGCCATAATGAATTTGGTACTACATACCTTACTAGAGTCAAAGATATCAGCGACATCGTAAGAAGATGGAACATTAAATTCAGTGGAGATGGCTCAAGAAGCATAGAAGACTTCTTAGATGAAATTTTAAGAAGAGCAGCACTAGTAAATTTGTCAGAAGATGAGCTTTTATTAGCTTTACCAGAACTTTTCATAGACGTCGCCAAACTATGGTATTCAGCGATGCACGACGAATGGACTTGTTGGCAAGATTTTTACAACGATGCAATAAGCCATTTTGGGGCTGGTGCTGATTTTCAGCAAAAATTAGAATCAGAGCTTTTAAATAGAACACAAGGTGAAGACGAGGAAGTTCGAACATATATGTTTAAGCTCTTAGCCATAGCCAAAAAGTTTCAACCAGCCATTTCAGAAAGAAGAAAATTAGATGTGCTTTATAAGAATCTGAAACCGCAGATGAAAGAAAAACTTTACAGCGTAAGATATAGTACAGTCAAAGAATTTATAGCAAGAGCCATTGAGGCTGAAGATTCTATTAAAGCAGCCACATCAGTATATAGGCCACCACCGTCGAAAGATCAGTCATTATTACCAGACTCAGCCTACACACCAAGCCCTAATAGGCAAAAGAAAAATATCACTAATGCATGCGCAGTGGAAAATAATCCAGTCGATGTTAATGCACTAGCAGTGCAAGTAGCTGCAATTATGCAAGAATCTGCTCTTTGTGTAAGAGAAATTCGAACAGGTAGTGATGCAAGAATTAGAAAAAAGTCTGAGTCTGAATATTCAGAAGAATCTGAAAAGCCTAGATACGCAGTAAGAAAATATCCACAGCGTAAAAAGCAAAGTTGGAATTCCAATCAAAATTATCAAAACCAGAATTCTTATAATCGTAACAACAATGGGCAAACTGCATATAATAATAGAAGTACATATCGCAATAATAACAACAGCTCATATAATAATAATAATAACAGGCAGGTAAATCAAGATAATAAAAGTAATAGCTCAGCAAATGGCTCAAATGAGTCACAAAATAAGAAAAAACCTGATAGACCAATAATATGCCCTAATTGCAACAAAGAAGGTCACAGACGAGCTGAATGTACCGAAGAACTTATTTTAAAATGTTACTGGTGTCAAAAGCCAGGATATACCAAGAATAACTGCCCGATACCAGCCTGTGTTGAAAAAAACAAGCGCAGGGGAGCGTAGTGGTCCCTACTCCTCCCCTAGACCAGCAGGACTCAACTGAACCTAGCGAAGAATTCATGAGCCAAACCATAAATGAAATACTTTCAGAATGTTTCGCAATCAAGGAAGAATTTTCTTCCCGTTGGTGGCTTAAGGTCAAAATACAAGGCCAGGAAGTGAAATCTTTGCTAGATTCCGGTTCTGCTCGCACTATACTAGGACCAATAGGTTTAGAAATTGCCAAGGCAGCTGGCGTTGATTTAAAAACGTACATAGGAGGTGGCGTCCGGGTAGCTGACGGTAGCCTGACTCCAATAGTTAACGCGGCTACTCACGATTTTACAGTAGGTAGTTGCACGAAAAAAGTAGAGGTTATAATTATGCCTAACCTTTATAATAGCTGCATTCTTGGCGCAGATTTCTTCAGACTATTCAACGTCGTCTTAACTGCTAGAGACAACTCTATAGAAGTTGAAGGTTATAATGGCAAAATTAATGTCGACGTAGCCTCAATAGGGCTCGATGTTGGTGATACAGGTCTAAAACAACCAACTCGTGAACAAATAGATCAGCTGAATAAGCTACTAGATGATTTAATTACATATGAAGATGGTGAACTAGGATGTACTAATTTGTGTGAGCATTACATTGACGTAGGCGATGCGCAACCTATTCGTCAACGATGCTATCCAGTATCACCAGCAATAGAAAAAGAAATACACAAAGAAGTCGACAAACTTCTCAAAAAAGGCGTTATTAAGCCATCCAAAAGTGAATGGGCATCCCCAATAGTAATGGTACGAAGAGAAGGGGTGGATGAAAATAATCAGCCAATCACAAAGTATCGTATGTGTATTGATTTCAGAAAATTGAATAAAGTGTCGAAAGGAGATGCGTTCCCGATCCCTAATATGGATCAGATGCTTAACAAGCTGCAGGAAGCACGTTACATCAGCACTTTAGATCTTTCCCAAGCTTTTAATCAAATTCCACTTGCAGAACAATGTAGACATCTTACGGCGTTTGTCGTACCAGGTAAAGGTATTTTTGAATATGTTCGTATGCCTTTTGGCCTGAAGGGGGCGTCCGCAACATTTCAAAGGGCTATACAGACGATTATAACCCCAGAAATGGCTCCTTACGTAATGGCCTACATTGATGATATAATAATAGCAACTTCAACATGGGAAGAACATCTACACTGGCTTAAAATAGTAATGGAAAAGTTAAATAAAGCAAATTTTACTATAAATCGTTCAAAAAGCTTTTTCGGGAAAACACAAGTAAAATATTTAGGATTTTTAATCGATGAAAATGGTACTCAACCAGACCCAGACAAAACAAAACCAATAATAGAATACCCAGTACCAAAAACCAAAAGACAAGTGCAACGTTTTATAGGCATGACCTCTTGGTATAGAAAATTTATTCCCGAATTTGCAGCTATAGCTGAACCTTTGACAAATCTAACGCGTAATGTCCCGTTTAAATGGACAAGCGATTGTCAAATATCTTTTGAAACTCTAAAACTAAAATTAACAACAGCACCAATATTAGATAGACCAGATTTTAATGAGCCTTTCATAATTGAAACTGACGCAAGCAATACCGGACTTGGAGCGGTATTATTACAAGTCATTAATGGTAAAGAAAGAGTTATTTCATATGCCAGTAGAATTTTAAGCACAACTGAAAGAGAATACAATATTTCAGAAAAAGAATGCCTTGCAATTTTATTCGCAATTGATAAATATCGTTGCTATGTAGAAGGCACAAAATTTACTATAATAACAGATCACTCAGCTCTGAAATGGCTACAAGAGAAAAAAAGACCCGCTGGTAGGTTGGCTAGATGGGCCTTTGAACTCCAACAATATGACTTCACGATACAGCATAAAAAAGGCAAATACAATGTGGTTCCAGATGCTCTCTCTAGAGCTTATGAAGACGTAGAAGATGAAGATAATTATAAAAATGAAGTTGCAGTATCTTCAATAGAAGTAGAAAAAATAACTGACAAATGGTACCTACAACGTATTAAAGACGTCAAAGACTTTCCAAACAAATTTAAAGATTGGAAAATAATCGAAGGTCTATTATATTACTACAGACCCGACCCTAGAACAGCAGCTATTCGTGAAGAAGACAGTAATTGGAAATTAGTGGTCCCAAGAGACCTAAAAAGAAAAGTTTTAGCAGAATGTCACGAAGAACAAGGTCGACATCTAGGTCAGAAAAAAACATACTACAGAGCATATGCCCTATATTTTTGGCCAAATATGCACAAAGACATAGTGAAATATGTAAGATGTTGTTTCATATGCCAACAATGTAAACCTAGAAACAAGAAACCAGCAGGCTTTATGGAAAAAAGAAGTATTTTATCTCCATGGCAAAAAGTCGCCTCAGACTGTATGGGACCATTCCCACGGTCAAAAGATGGGTTTACCCATATACTAGTATTCGAAGATCTGTTTACTAAATACATTGAAGTAATACCAATTAGGACTAAGAATGCTAAAACAATTTTAAAAAATTTTAAAAATCAAGTAACCTATAGACATGGTTTTCCAGAGCAGCTAATTACAGATAACGGCACAGAATATATCAACAGCATGATGCAAGAATTTACAGAAAAAACAGGTATTATACACATCAAAGTTCCACCAGGACGTCAGCAAGCTGAACCAGTCGAACGGGTCAATAAAACAGCAAAATCCATGATAATAGCCAATATTAAACCAGATCATAGAACATGGGACAATGACCTGACCGAAATTACCTGGACCTATAATACCTCAATACATGAGACTACCAGTTACTCACCGTTTTATCTCTGTTATGGCCGTCATCCTGATCTAGCACCAACATTAAAAAGATCTTTAGAATATAAAGCAGCCCTCGAATACGCTAGAAAAGCAAATGAAGTACAACAAGTCCGCCAAATAGCTCAGGACAACCAAAAAGAGTCAACAGAAATTCAGGCTAAAAATTATGATAAAGGCCGTTCAAGTCACAACTTTAAAGTAGGCGACAAAGTGTTAATACCAAACGTTGTACAATCTAGTACTTCTGACCATATAGTAGGCGGACTAACTCCATTACGCAGAGGCATATACATTATTACCAAACAACTATCAGAAAATAGATTTGAAATATCTGACTTAAATAAAAATTTAATAGGCGAATATAATGCCGACCAACTAACTTTACACGAAGAATATAGCGACGAAGAAATAGAAACATCGACAGAAGAACCTCAAAAAATAATCACACCAACAGCTAATGAGTCAAAACGCAGTAGAGGCCGTCCTAAGAAGAAAAATCGAGGACCCACTAGAAAAACAACTCTAGCGCCTCAAACTTTACCAGAAAGTAGTAGTCAATCAAGACCCACAACTATCAGTGAAGATATTGGCCAACAAAAAACGCCAAATAGGGGTATTAGCTCTGCAAGTCTTCAAGAAAAAAGGGGTCGTGGGAGACCACGAAAAATAGAAACTGCAAAACTTCCAACTTCAGATGATCAGCAAAACTACCAGGGCCCGGTTAGTCAAGCAACAGACTCATCAGAAGAAAGAAGAAGAAGACTTCAAAATTGAAACAAAAATAAAGAGGGGGGGTTCTCCTATAAGACCAAAATTTACGAAAATAGTATTCTAGACACTACTTCTCGTGAATTGTAATTTAACTTTTTCGCGTTAAAATTTTCTTAGTTTTAGTTAAATAGTTATATTTTAGATTATAAATTATTTATTTTTAATTAATTTTTATTAACAGCCGAAACGTAATTATAACTATAAAAGATGACTTCACTATTTTATAGATGGAGCTTCCAGAAATTGATTTTACAATACAGTCAAACGTCGAAGTTACAACTAAAGTCAGCTCTTGGCAGAGCTTACACAGCCTCAACATGCAGGGAAATGGCTATGTCAAGATTATAGCAATTTTCTATAATCCAGAAGACAAGGAAGTAACACCTAGAAGTATCACACCAGTCATTCCAGCCACCATAAGATACACCAAGATTCCCCGAGAAAACAGTACATTCTCGACTTACTTAAGAACGTTCTTGTCTACAATAAGTGTAGACCCGAGTTTAACTGCTTTAGCAGCTACTATCGTAAATAGCAACCAGGAACGGTTAATAAATATTATTATACCTGGGTGGGTAGACTATTACCTATTATATGAAAATAATGTTAGGTTTGAACAATGGGGGAAGTTAACCCCAAGACGAATTAACCATCAACAACTAGCTATTGAAAACAATGGAAGGGCCATTGAAGAGGCCCAAATCATCGTAGTTAATGAACAGCAACAGGAAAGGGCCATAGAAGAGACCCCAGTAATCCTGCCTGTAGAACATCAAGACAGGGCCGTTGTAGAGCCCCTTATCATTCAGCAACCTTTAACTCCAGAAGAAGTCTGGCAAAATATCCAAATAGATGATCAACACAGGCGAAAGTTCCATTATCTGTATAAACTTCAAAGAGAAATGGATGAATGGGGAGCCCAAGTACTAAAATTAATGAGTATAGATAGAACCAGTTGGAGAAAGAATGATAAATGGAGGTATAACACATATGTTATCCGCCCAGTTAGTGAAAACTGGGAGGCAGCGACCAGGCGTTACCACAGATGTCTAGACTCGCTCCCAAAATACCTCCAGAGCATACAAATCGCCAAGAGACAAAAAGAGGTCTCAGACTTGTAACCACCTTACTTTGCAAGTAAGGGTGGCTTCCGGGGGAGGATGTAGTGCGAGAATATATTTTAAATATTCCCGCATTCACATTACAAAAAAGTATTGCAGCGCCCGCGGCTTGCGGCGCTTGAAAAAAGTATCCTTCCCCGGCGGCCGGACCGTATTTTCTAGATAATAACTCCAAAAATAGTTCATTTTTCATTTTTTATAATTGATAATCAGCTTATTTATAGCTACCAGTTTTCTTTGGTTTTTCTTCATAATTAATCAAGTTTGATTTAAGTTTTTCAACAAAACTCATTATTAATTTTAATAAAAAGTCATACATAGGACTTATACTTTTTTGTGTTCTTTTTTTTTTGAGATAAAAAAAATTAATCTCGGAAGTGATAAAATCAGTGATAAAATCCTTAAGGTAAAATAAAAAATCATTATTATTAAGTGATCACTATAATTATTATAATAATATAAATTCTGTATTTTATTGTTAATTTTGCAAAAGCTACCACGAGGCTTATTTTAGTAATCTCGTGTATCAAAGTGCGTATTATTCTTTATATGTGTGCAAGTGAGTGTATTGAAATATCGTGCGTGCCAAGTGTTTGTAAAAGTTATAGAGGTATTTTTTTATTAGTTTTTTTTTTATAAGCACTAGTTTGCAAATTAATCGTAAGTAACCTCTATAACATTTGCGAATACTTGATAACGTAAAGTTTCTATGAGCTTATATAAGTCAAGGCCATTAGCCATAATTTTTCATGTTCGCGCGCGAGCTGCAGCCACGTGACGAACCCTTTGTAATTATAAAGCAACCTCCTTTATAAACTCTTCTGAGTTATAATTTAATAAATAATCTTTTTGTTATTTAAATAAAACAATATGTTCTGTTTTCTTTTATAATAACCTAACCTCAAGTCCCCATTATTTCACCCTTTTTCAGGAAAATTAGTAGCAGATGATGCAAAAGGTAAACAGTATTTTATATTAAATTAGCTATAACCCTTTCGCATCACAAATATGAAATAATAAAAATTTTTAAATAAAATATTTTATTGCAAAAGTAATATCGATTGTCAAAAATTTTATGAAAATATCTTAACATTTCATTCTTTTGTTTTCAATAGGAAATAATAAAAATTTTCAAAAAAAATATTTTATTGCAAAAGTCATATTGATTGTCCAAAAATTAATGAAAATTTCATAAAATTTTATCTGTCTGTTGTAAGCACGAAATAAAGAAATTTACTAAAAAAATATTTTATTGTAAAAGTCATATTGATTGTTCATAACTTTATAAATTGTAATTGTTTATTTTATTTAGTTTTTTCTATGAAAATATCATAAAATTTCATTCGTTTGTTTTAAATATGAAATAATAAAAATTTTCAAAAAAAATATTTTATTGCAAAAGTCATATGGATTGTCGAAAACTTTATAAATTTCCAATGTATATTTTACTTCGTTTTATATATAAAAAGTTCATAAAATTTCATTCGTCTGTCTTAAACATAAAAATATAAAAATATCCAAAAAAAATCTTTTATTGCAAAAGTCATATTGATTGTTCACAACTTGATAAAAGCCAAAAAATTTTCAATATATATTTCTTGTTATATAAAATAATACAATAATATATATATTTTGTCTCAGATATTAATAGTATATTAGGTATCAAGGGCGTAAAAGTTTCGGCAATAGCGTGAGCACTAGCACGAGTGCTCGGCGAAGCCGGGCACGAGTGATATGTGTTCACACTCGTGTCTAAAGTATTTCGCCCATGGTGCTTACACTATTTTTTGCCCACCTAGGCGTAGAACGAGTTTAGAAAATTCTTTATAGTTTTACGCCCGGGAGGGCAAAAAAAAATTTTTAAATGATAAATTTTTTTGTAATTTAATGTAAATTGGTTTTCTAGAGATTTCTCTTTAATGAAAGGGTTAAATTAAAAACCAAAAAAACTTGTTTTAGATAACGCATTAACAAATACATAGCACTTTAGTTTGATCGTTTTGGTGATATAGATTTTGAGTTACGAAGTGATTAGAGTGACAACTTTTTTAGTGTTTAAATTTTGATTTTTTTGGCTTCAAACAGTTATAACTCTGAATCATGAGCTCGGATTAAAAAAAAAAACGTCAAATCGATAGCATTTTTTATAAGGAAAAATTTACACTAAAGCACGTCTCAAAAGACCTCTTAGATCCTGAGAAAAACAGTTTTTGTGAAAAAATAAAAATAGTTTTTACGTTTTCAACCACTAACTTCGGAGCTTAATATTTTGGAATCTATTGAATATTTTTTAAAAATATAAGAAGAATCGTGTAGATATTTATTTAAAGATTACTTTAAAACCACTTTCAGGTGTTTCCGTCCATTCAAAATTTTAGAAATTGACTTGTAAGAAAATCAAAAATATTAAATTTTTTAAATTATTTTATTTTAATATATATAGGATAGGATTCTTTAATTTCAATTTGCGCGCCTGGTTGAGCGGTAAAACAAAAATCTGTTGAATGTAGATGACATTAGAAAAAGCGTTATAAAAACATGTTAGATTTATTTTATGATCATTGTAAAATTAAATGAATTATTTTAAATAAAATATTTTTTATAAAAG
Source organism: Anagrus nilaparvatae (assembly GCA_022575985.1). NCBI lineage: Eukaryota > Metazoa > Arthropoda > Insecta > Hymenoptera > Mymaridae > Anagrus > Anagrus nilaparvatae. The sequence goes on along the minus strand of JAKSXM010000237.1, from coordinate 3,807,959 downwards.
AAAATTATTAAAAAATTTATAAAAGAAATAAAATATGAATATTAAAAAGAAAAATAATATGAATATTATTTCTTTATTTTATAAGTCAAAATTAAATAATACAAATCATGTAACTGGAAGCAGTGTGGAAGTGTTTTAAAAAATTATTTTCAGAATAATTTTAGCCCATTTAAAAGGTCTAAAATTATCACTTTTTTTAAATTTTTTTTTACGAATGACCATTTTCGCATAAATAAATATTTGCAAAAACTCATAGATACATATATAAATACATATAGAAACTCATTGTGAATATTTAATAATAATTATGTAGAGTATATAATTTTTTTTTTAAATTTTAGACAAGCAGAAGTCGAAATATTCTGTCCGATTTCAAAATATTCTTAAAAATAGCGCTTATAGGAGAGATCTGTCTTATAATTATGTTCGGAATATTTTCACTAATTGAGTAACGTAGAATTGAATAAGTTAATATTTGATTGTGATTAGTGAAGTTGGATACCCTAGGAAAGATAAGTGTCTTTGGAATCCGATTTCAAAAAGGAAGTGAATAAAGTGATTAGGGAAGGTTTGAATTACTGACGACAAAGAAGAAATAAAAAAGTATAGCGAAGCCACGCTTACATTTTCAATCACACTTCCATATTAGAATTTATAAGTAAAGAAGAATTTTTAGCAGTATGTATCAGATATTATCTAAAAATGGCAGCCACAGATAATATCTTCTACACCTTGATTTTTGACGACAAAAGGATACCCCGAAACTTCTTGTGTGTTTAAAATGTGTGTGTGTCACGATTTGTGTATGATAGTAAATTGATAAAAGTAACGACGGTTTAATCTAAATTTAAAGACAGTCAAATTAATATTTTTTAATGAGAAAAGACAGTGATTATTTCAATTAATTTCAATTAATTTTTCACTGACAATTTATTTCTTTAAGAAAAAAACCACTTTCGTGAACTAAAATTTACTTTTCAAGTCAAAAACTATTTAAAGCTTCAAATAACAGGATTTATTTGAGACAGTTTTTATTCATTTTTGACGTATACTTTGAAATTTAGTACATGAGAATGATTTCTTTCTCGAAGAAATGAATACTCATGAAAAAATTAACAGATTTAAAACATTATATTATTTGCGATGAAAATGTTACATATTTTAAATTCAGAAACAGACTTTTTTCAATAAAATTATTCTATAAATTGGCTAAATTTTATCGTAAAAAGAAAAGTTTTTTTTTCTTCATGAGTGATTTTTCCCTGAGAATCCAAAATTTTCAACTTTTTTTTTAAATTTCATAAAGATTTATTAGTAAAAAATCAATTTATCTGATTTTGATCTCTCAGTCAGCCACAAAATTGACTAAACATTTTTTAGATGAGCGGATCTAACTTACTGCTATGAAAATTCAAAAATAATAATTATTTCCAAAAAGTTTGCAATAAAATACATATGATTTTCAATTAGACACTTTACAAGTTTATTATATAGTGATATGTAATTTAATAAAAAAGCTTTTTTTTCAGTAACTAAACAAAAATTAATAATGATGATTATATATTTAATTTGTTTGAAAGTTATCAAAACAACTATAAAATAAATGAGAAAAAGAGTAAAAATAAAATAGAGATGATTTTGGAAAATAGGTCCCTCTAATCCCTCTAATGTTAATTTTACTTTATAAATTATTTGTTATATATACTTTAAATATACCTTATATGTTATTTAATAAATATAGTTATTTATTTTTGATGTTATTAATTACTAAAATCAAAAAAAGTTTCATAATTGATACATTTTTAAGTGCATGCAAATAAAACATGTTTTTGAATAATAATTATAATAATCTTATGTATATAAATATAGAAGAACAGCGCGCACAGTTTCTTCAAGCAAATCATAAAAAGAAAAAAACTTAAACCTGTAAAACGCTTGATCAAAAAATTTGCAAATCACTGGTATAACGGTAAAACATACGAAGAGAATAATTCTTCCAGAAATATAGTCGTTTGGCTTCGCTCAGTGTAGGGTATTAATTAAGGACCTAATATACCCCTTATTTTTTGCCAAATGCATACTACAATATTTTCACAAACTTTACCTTTGATGATAACTATGTCTAGACTCATATTTTTATTAACCCACCCGTTTATTATTATTACAATGTATAGATACATAAATAATGATTTTACTTCAACCTTATTATAAATGTAATATCTTTATTAATTTAATCAATAAATTGGTTAATTTTCAACTAATAGTCACGTAACAGTGTTTCGCCATAGTGTATTAGGTTGGCTCGTCAGTAGACTCCTAATACACCTTATCTAGTGTCACAGGGTGAAAACCCGTGACATTTTTATATAAAAATTTTGAATTACTTATATTTAAATTTTTGCCGCTCTTCCCCGATTCGAGTGCGATCTCACGCCAATCAGAGATCGATACACGAACGGAGCAAAAGAGAAGCGCTCGCGCGCCGAGGCAGACTGATGGTAGCCATCACAGAGTGCAGACGTGCATCTCTTTCGTCTCAATCTTAGACATTTTGTTTGGTTTGTTTTGGTAAATTTGCTTAATTCAAATTGTTTTATCTAAATTCAGTGATTTTTGTTAAGAAAAATCAATAATAAAATTATTGATTATTTTTATATTTATATGGTAATTATTATACCAGTAATAGTAAGGAAAGCACGCAGTCGCTTTCCGTACTTTGTATCAATAAACATATTTGTGTGAAATCTGGACATAAAATTCTGTACATTAATAATTTGACAATTGGACTTTATAAAGAAGAATTAATTTTTATGTAATTATTCTCCGGAGCTCATCGACAAGAATATCTTCAAGGTAAATACTCCAAGATTACTTGCGTATGTGTGCTCTCGGGTTTTTAGTTAGGTTAAATTTCGTATTTTTCTATTAATTAATTAATATTTGATTGTATGGTTTATTTTTGTAATAATTAGTAAATATAATTGCTTATGCGGAAAGACGCCCTAGATTTCCCATGCTCTCTTGTAATTTTCCCTTTTAATATTTGTATCCGGCTTTTCGTAGAATTTAAGTATTTTCTTGTAAATAACGTTTTCTTTGTGTATTTTGATATAGTTTCGATATTTGCTCTAAAATATCGTGGCGCTCAATGAGCAATTCATTCAATTAAAATTTAAAATTATTAAATCAAAAATTATAATTTATTTATTTAAAATTTCTCTCTCTTTTCCTTAGAACTAAAATTTCAAGGTAAGCCTTTTATTATTATTATTCTCCCGTCGTTGAAAGCCGGTCTCACTAGACACCGTTTAATTATTTAAAAAAACAAAAAATATTAAAAATATAAAATTATTTTTTTGAAATTTGTGTAAGTAATTGCCTTGCACATGTTCCCAAAACGACTAAAAATGCTTGCTTTTGTATACCGTTAGAAAGAAGAAGTTTTGTTTTCTCTTTATAATTTAAATACAGCTGGCATTTTTATTCTATTAATTTTATAAAATTACATTCAGAGATTTTTTAAATTTAATAATGCTAAAAATAACACGAACTGATAAATCAGTATCAAAAAATGTCATAGCCTTATTTTTGAAAATAAATTTTCATCAAAATTTGCTTATGTTAAAGCTTCTAATCAAACAAATAATAAATTATAAAAGATATTATCACGTAACACATAAAAAGTCTAGACACATAAATAATGATTTTACCTCAAACTTATTATAAAAGATGTAACACATAAAAAGTCTAGACACATGAATAATGATATTACCTCAATCTTATTATAAAAGATATTATCACGTAACACATAAAAAGTCTAGACACATAAATAACCTGTCTATATTACCCAGCAATAAAACGTGTTTCCTATTAAAGAAAGTCTAGACACATAAACAATGATATTATCACGTTTTCCCTATTACACACCTTACGCATAATTATCGGATTTCTATAACATAAATTCCTATAGTCAACTCCTCACTAGAATCATACGCCCAATACAACACCAATAAGAACTTCTTATTTTCTCCGCCATAATAAAAACACCCTTAGCAACGTGCTAAAACATCCCTAACAACACCAATCAAAAACGATGCATTGAACTATCCTGGTTTAACCCCTCCACCGAGAAAGCCTATATAAATCGCTGCCTGAGGGCAGATGACTCAGTTGAGATCGGGGTATCACACCTACAGACACGGGCGTGCGGGCAAGTCTGTTTATCTGGTCAATCATAAATATCCATTTATTTAGTGTGTAATTAAGTCGTCTCTTGAACTTAAACTAAATAAAGTATATAGTAAAAATCAGTGTAACTTAATTGAACTGTTTCCTTAAACCTTTCCGAAAAACATCCCACGAGATCCAGGTGTATCCTGAATCGCCATCTACATCAAATAAAGGGGTGAAACGCACAACATCAGGGAACAACATTTAACCAAGAGGGTTAAATACATAACAAGGGGTATTCGAGGTGGAAAGAAACATTCTTATGAATAAAATTTTTAATTTTTTAACCCAACATATTTTCTAATTTTCCAAGACGGCGGATTAAAAAACTTAAAAAAATCAACTTTTCACATTACAGAGGAGTTTTTTAGGGCAAGAAAAATGAATATTGGGTGAAAAATATTCAATTTTTCAACCCAAAAAATTTTCCGATATTCCAAAATGGCGGACCATTTAACAAAAAAAAAAATAACTTTTAACTTTACAAAGGGGTTTTTAAGGCAAGAAATATGAATTTCCGGTCAAAAATACTTAATTTTTCAACCCAACATATTTTCGATTTTCCAAGATAGCGTACCATTAAACTTAAAAAAATTAACTTTTAACCTTACAAGGGGGTTTCTACGGCGAGAAAAATGAATTTTGGGTGGAAGATATTTAATTTTTTAACCCAACATATTTTTTGATTTTCCAAGATGGCGGACTAAAAACTTGAAGAAATCAACTTTTCACATTACAAAGAAATTTTTTGAGTGCGAAAAAACTGAATTTTACATGATAATATTTAACTTTTCAACCCGACAAATTTTCCGATTTTCCAAGATAGCGGACTATTAAATTTAAAAAAATTAACTTTTAACCTTGCAAAGGGGTTTTTGGGACAAAAGACATGAATTTCCGGTAAAAAATATTTAATTTTTCAACCCAACAGATTTTCTGATTTTTGATTTTTGAAGATGGTGGACCATAAACCTTAAAATAATCAACTTTTAACTTTACAAGGGGGTTTTTTAGGGTGAGAAAAATGAATTTTACATTTATAACAAATTAAATAATATTTTTTACATTCTTTTATAATTCTCAAAAAAAATATCAAAACAAAAATTAATTTTTTTATTCATTTTTAACAAATATTTAATTTATTTAACGATATTCTTAAACATTTAACTTCATTGATTATATTACACATTTCAGCTGCCAAAATGCCTAAAGTTACCAAAAAATCTACAAAACAACGTAATATTATGAATCGAAAACTTGTACAACAGAAGAGATTAAATGATATTTCAAATGAACAAAATAATTCATCAAACAGCTTCAAGTTACCAGATATATTCACGGATACTACAATTAAAGCTGGAAATTTATTTGACAAAGAATGTCAAAATATTTTACTTAAGAATGTATTAGATGTAACAGATCATTTTATGACATTCATACAAATAAAGATAACATTTGTACTGATTGCAAAAAATCAAAAAAATTTACTACTGGTAACAATATGGATCCGGAAACAGTACCAGATGAATTATGTAATTTAAGTTATATGGAACAAATGTTAATAGCTAGAATTCATCCAATAATTATAATTTATAGAATTAAAGGAAACCAATATTCTTATTCTGGAAAGATAATTAACTTTCAACAAAATATTGATGAGTATATAAAAAAATTACCTATACATACAAATAAATTACCATCTACAATAATTTTTCATAAAAATACACCAAATAGATTTAGTGATTTCAATGTGCATTCTGAAAAAATTAAACATGCACTTGTATGGCTTAAATTAAATAATATTTATTACAAAAATATATAAATAGATGAAGATATTTTAAAACAATTACCAATTAATGGAAACATATCTAACGAATTACAATCTTTAGACATTAATATAATAGAAAATACAGAGAATAATTCTAACAAATCAAATAATTCATCTGAAATTTATGATAATACATTAACTGAATCAAATATACCAGATATGTCTAGTATTAATCAAGAACATAAGATAAACCAAGAATTACATATAAATTACCCAACATTAGAAAACGATCTGTGATAATATTGAAACATTTGAATTATGAAAAAGACCAATTGACGTAGGCTACAATTGGAATACAAGAGACGAAAATATACCAGCTAAAAATGATAAAGATACTTTTTTAAATAATTATAAATTAGAAAATTGAAACAAACAAATTCCGGATAACACGAAAACTAACATTTTTGTTTTAAATTACAGTTTTTTCAAAATTTTGAATTTTCAGCTAAGGTCATGTAAAAAAAGAAAATCTGAGTAAAAATTTGTATTCTTTGGAAATATTTACTAAGGTATGTAAATTTTGGCAAAGCAAAGGATTCGCGTAAAAATTGCATGGCGTTTTCCGCATCCGTAAAACGGGTTTCAATACAAATGGTAAAATTTGAAGACTGAACCATTTTAAAATTTTTCCTAGTAAAATAAATTTAAAAACTTATTAGCTTTGGAAATTTCTCGCATACAACAAATTTTGAAATCCGTCCATTTTACAAATTTACAACATGTACATTTCTACGACAAAATGCATTATATGAGCACCAAGAATGAAAAAAAAAATCGACGAGACTGCAACTTTCATCGTAAAATAATAATTTTTTTTAAATATTGATTAATTTTTCCCGGAGTATTTAATTCTTCAAGAAAGAAATCATTTTTATTAACAAAATTTTAATTTTAGGGTTAGAAACCTTTGAAAACTGTTTTTCAGAAAGAAAAATTGCGCTTTTTCCGTGGGAACAAAAAAAGAATACCCCAGATCGCAGTTTACCTCGGCTTCACCTCGGATGCTAATTAATGAGTATTATTAATACGAGTTATTTTGTGAAAAAATTTTTTTATTCAACGTTTTGAATGTATCTACTTCTAATTCGTATTTTAAAAATTATAAGAAAAAGGTAACAAAAAACACAAGTTAAAAAAATTTTTATTTTGTGTATTAAATTTAATTTTTTTATTTAACTTTTTTTTTTTACTTAAACAGTCATACAACAGAATATTATTAAAAACAAAATAATAAGCTGTCCCTTGTTGGTAAAAATATATAATACAAAAGTTGCACGTAATTTTTTGATTTTAAAAACAAAGTTTTTGAAAATATAATAATGATGTTATATAATTAAGAAATGAGAATAGTACTTTTTTAACCAAGAAAGCAAAAAATAAGAATTAGCCAGATCACTCGTTAATTAGCATCCCAGATGAAGCCGAGGTAAACTGCGATCTGGGGTATTCTTTTTTTGCTCCAATGGTCAAAGCGCAATTTTTCTCTCTCCATGGGGAAAAAAATAGTTAATTTTCCAAAAAAATAGATACATTTTCGATGAAAGTAGTCGATTACAGAATATGGTTAACCACTGACTTTTATTGAAAAATTAATAAATCTAAATTCTACTTATTTTCCTTTTGTCGCTGACTTTACTAATTTTTAATTCATTAAATAAAAGTGATATTTTAACATTGCTTTTATAGAAAAATTAGCTTAGGCTTTAAGAAAAGTAGAGTGTTGATGACTCAGAGTGATAAAATTTAATTAATCAGATAAATAATTACTTAAAGGTTATGCTATCTATTTATTATTTTTCAGGACTTACTTTTTTTTTTAATACTAAATTCCTTGCAACAAACATGCCGCAAACTTGCTACTCATTTGTTTATTCAATTACTTGCAGCAATATTTGAGAAATATTCGGATGCATCTTTGAACAATCTTTGCGTAAATTCTTTTAACAGCAAGATATGTTATCGGGGATAGTTTCTCGTAGAAATGTACATATACAGTTAATTTAGAATCTTTTCAGTTTTTAAATTTTTACGTATATTTTTAGAATTAATTTACCGTTTAGAGGTTTCAAGACCTAATGACCCTTAATTACGAATATTGAAAATTAAATATTTAAATTGAGAAAAAATTGAAGACTTACCATTTTCAATTGGTAAATCAGATTGAGAATGAGAGTTGGGTATAGTGTTTGGTGTCAAGGCTGCCTCCAAATCAACAGCTGGTTCGTCAATTTCTCCAGTAGCCATTTTCAAAGCCATTTGGAGCATGTCTTCTCCAAAAGTATTAGAAGAGTCTGGAACTTCGGGACTGTATGCATTTGTTGTATTATTAACTTCCTTATCAGGCCTTTTAGTTAAAAAAAAAAAAATGAAAATGTTCATTTAATAAATTCTTAAATTCTAAACATTTACCTGTTTTCATCACCAGAATCAGAATCAGTTTCAGCGACCTTTTTGTCTGTACCTATCTCAGCCATTTCAGCCATCATTAGTAATTCAGCTTCGAAAGGATCTGATGGGAACTTCTCTTGTATTTTTTTTATTTCTTTAAAAATACCCTTGGCACTGTTTCTTGTAGTTGGTATAAAAATAGGAACCGGTATAGGTAGGGGTATGGGGACTGGTATTGGACATGGTAAACTGTACATATGAACAGGATATGGAACATATATTGGAACAGGAATTGGTAAAATTACTTGATTCATATTTTCAGTTTGGGTTTCTTTAGAACAAGGTATTGGCCTAACTGAAACTCCTTTTGTATGCATTACTGGCTTACATTGAACAATTTTATTATTAATTGATATAGGACTTGATGGTCTAGTAATAATCTGTTGCCGATAAATAATCTTGAAAAAAAAATTTTAATTAAATTTGTAGTTTGTTTGCTTATTTATTTAAAAAATATTACTCTAATAATAAAATTTCATTAATAATATTTGGGATTTCATTAATAATACATGGAAAAATAACTGCACGTGTGTCACGGGCAGAATCGCTTTGGTGCGGTATACTCGATTATAGCACACTTTTCCCAAATTAAGTTTTCCCAAAAACCTTCTTTTCAAAAAAAATTTTCAAAAAAAAAAATGATTCCCAGAAGATATTTTTCCCAAAACTTTTTTTTAAAAATTTTAAAATATTTAAAAAAAATTTTTTTTTTAACCATTAAGTTTTTAAATATAAATTTAAAAATTTTTTACAACGCTATTCAAATATGTATCATTTATAGAAATAAATGTAACAGAAATAAATGTAACACTTTTTGTGACGTATTAAAAATGAATGTATATGTAAATAAATAAAGTGTATAAAAAAAATGTTGTGTTTTTTAGTAAAATTTTATATTTTATCTAAAAAACGGTGAATATTCGAATATTGTTGAAAAAAAAATAAATAGCCACTCGTTCGATACAAAACCTTCATTGTAGTAACATAGCCCTACTACGATAAAGGTATTGTATCGTTACTCGTGACGATATATATACTATTATCTAACCTACTTCGTTAAAATTAAAATTAAATTAAAAGAAAAGTAATAAATTTTTGTAAATCTTTTTATGTGCTTGTTTTTTATAAAAATTTTTTAATATTAAATTTTTGTTAATCTTTTATGTGCTTATTTTTTATAAAAAATTTTTAATATTAAATTTTTGTTAACCTTTAAAATTTTAATTAATTAAAGTTTTTTGTTTAATATACAAATTCTATTTATTAGATTTTAATTTTTAATATATTTTAAATTCATAAAAATTTATAAACGGTTTGTGTAATTACACAACCAACGAGCATGGAACATGTACACTTATGACTCTCATAATAAAGTATTTTTGTGTTCATAATATCAATATTTATATATTTAAATTTTTATTATAGAAATCTTGCTGCTTACACATCAAAGTGAACAAAATTAATATTAAATTAAATATGGGTGATATATTGATTACTATTCATGATAAAATTAATTAAATTTTCAAATTATTATGGCTTCTTAAATAATATGAATTTATTTTTTAGTCATTTATACAATAAATTCTTTAAAAATTTTACACCAATGGTGTCTAGGTACTTCTGCACCAAAGGTTCCTAGGTACTTCTGCACTAAAGTTCTTTAGGGACTTCTGCGCCGAAGGTTCCTAGGTACTTCTGCACCAATGCTCCCTAAGTACTTCTGTACCAAAGGTCCCTAAATTGAAAATAGTCTAAGTCCATTTCACCCCCCCTTCCGAGCCAGACTTTTCAGATACCCTATTCAATGATCATGTTCTCTGTTAAAAAATATATTTAAAAAAAATGGTTGATAATAAATAATGGTTGATAAAGTATTGATAATCACCTATATTACAAACATTATGGGTAGTGGGATTCAAAAGTATATTGGAATTGTCCTTAAAGATTTAGAATCCTTAAAGGTCTAGAAGTCTGGTCATTCTTTACACCCTGCCAATAACATAATAATTGTGTTAAAATTTCTCATGTTTTCTTAACCTCGAAATTCCTTTAGGTCTACTAGCGAAATGCCTGATAGAGTAAATTTACGAAAAGCTCTTAATTGTCAGCGCCTCAAAAACTTACCGTCAAACCCAAATCGTATTCAAGATTTAAACAAAATTCCAGACCCATTCAAGCATTTTTTGGGTGGTACTAATTTTTTATTACATGATTCACTTAATCATGATGATGAAAAAATATTCTTGTTTTCTAACATAAGGCAGTTATTTCGTAGTAAAACTTGGTTTGCTGATGGATAATTTAGCACGTCACCATACATTTTATTTCAAAAACGTAGCATATAATGTACATTTTTAATTAAAAATTAATAAAAAAAGTATTAAATTTTTGTATAAATAAAGTATTACACTAAGAAAACTAACATATAAATTAATAATTACTGGATTAATTTAGAATTTTTACTATACGAGGAATATAAATTTTATTTCAGTATTTTTTTAATGCAAATTAAAAATACATTAAAAAATATTTTTTTTTTGTGGTATATTTACTATTATTTTTTTTTTGTAATAGATTGTTCGAAATTATAGGAAAATAAAACAACTTTAATAAAAAATTTTGTCTGAACTTGGTCATTTTCACCTATTACAAATATTCAACATTATCAGACGTAAAGAATTCAAAATATTTATTTTTTTTTTATTTTATATTTTTTTTTTAAGTCAGTTTATGGATTTGAACTGCGGTACTTTGCATTGCCAGCTTATTACTTCGTCCAGTCTGCTATGGTGGCTTACGCGTGAAAGAATCGAAGTTTGAAAACTATATGTTTTAGATATTACTCACTTGCGCCCCCTGTTAAGTAAATAGATATTTTATTCTCGCTCTTTTCTTTCTTTATATAATTCACATCTATACCTTTATTAAACCTTTTTATTTTATTTAATTGTTCCATTTTTATTAATACGTGTTTATTTTGTATGATTAGTTTTGTTTTAAAATACCGAAGTACGGATAAATGGGCCTGCACGTATGCTAAAATTTATTAAAAAAAGGGGGGGGGTGACAAGAAGAGAGAAAAATTACTTTTTTAAAAAACAAAGGCGCGCGCAGTAATATTTCTTATATATTATATTATTTTTTCCCTGAATTGACAGGTGAGTGTCGTACTACTATAAAATGCAGTAAAAAATACTGTTCTTGTTTTCTCAGTGTAGTTTAAAAATTTTTGTTTTTTTTGGTATTTTGGGAAAAGTGTCCTTTTTCATTTTTTTTTGGGAAAAATGGATTGGAAAAAGTGTATCCCAATCTACTTGACACCCTAGCATTTCTGAAGATGTAAAATTGGCAAAATTCAAGCAAGTTGGAAGAGTTTAAATACGCATAGCTCAGTATCGAAAAAAGCATGTAAAATTTTAACCAAATATTAGAATATTTATTTTTAATAAAAAGTTTTATTTACATGCATCTATATGAAGTTTTTCATAATATATTGTAATTATATAATATATAATTATATTATGAAAAATATATAATAATAAAGTATATATGCACGATTATTTCTCAACCCGGCCACCCTCCTCTGTTCAAAAATGGTGGCAACTTAAAAAGATTTTGGTTTTCTAAAATTGACTGGAAAAGGTTTTAGTTTTTTATTCTCATTGGCCTTTTAAACTCTATAAATCTACTGTGCCCATTTTAGGCACTGAGCGTCGACATTTTAAAAATAGAAAAATTGAAATAAAATTAGATTAACGGTAGGTTTTAAAAAATTTTTTTCTCTTAAAAGTTGTTATTTATTAAAAAAAAGAAAATGAGACCACTCGCGTGCTAATTGGTTAATTTCTTAAAAAGTTTTGTGGGTGCTATGTAGTTTTTAAAAATGGGTAAAAAACGACTGCTTTGACTGATGATATCTCTAAACATACATATCCAAAATAAAAAAGTTTTAGTGCAAAATGGTATTCTTTTGATACATAATCAGTTTGACAAATATCAGGGGATTTGATCAAGTAGTTTCGAATTTAGCAATTTTCGGGCAATAATTCTCTTAAAAAAATGGGTCAAAATTTGTTTCAGAATTACCCTTAAAATTACTAAATCCGAAACTACTCGATCAAATCATCTGATATTTGGCACACTTATTATGTATCAAAAGACTACCATTTTACACTAAAACTTTTTTATTTTGGATATGTAGGTCCAGAGATACCATCAGTCAAAGTAGCCGTTTCTTACTTACTACATAGCACCCACAAAACTTTTTAAGAAATCAACCAATTACCACGCAACTGGTCTCATTTTCTTTGATTTAATAAATAACAACTTTTAAGAGAAAAAACTTACCGTTAATCTACTTTTATTTCAATTTTTCTGTTTTTAAAATTTCGAACTGCCGCCGCTCGGTGCCTAAAATGGGCACAGTACATTTACAGAGTTGAAAAGGCCAATGAGAATAAAAAACTGGACCCTTTTTCAGTCAATTTGAGAAAACCAAAATCTTTTTAAGTTGTAACCATTTTTGGACAGAGGGGGGTGGCCGGGTTGAGAAATAATAGCCCATATGTATTTTAATATTTCAATAAAACTATTTTTTTACTACTGTATTCATTCTAACTTTTTTATTTTTTTTCCATTCTAATACAACTTTAAAATTATATTTGAAATATTTGATACAAATAATACTTTATAAATTCAAAAAATTAATTTTTTAAATAATATTCACAAATTTAATAGTAAATATCTCTTAATTTTAGAAATTTACATTTAATGTGTTATTTCTTTTTAATCACGCAGTACTTCTGCAAAAAGAACAAATTCAAAACTCAAATTTAAATTTCCGTATAAAAATTTATTTTAAAATAATAAATTATTACTTCATTACTTAATTAATAAATATGAAATTACAAATTAAAGAATAATATTAAATTTGTGTTTTGATTTACTATAACCTTAGTGCGCGCGCTTTGTTTAATAAACAAACAATATGGCGTTCTTGCTGCTAAAACTGCGTTATAAAATTTTCTTCGTTTAATTACACGAAATTTCCCACGTATACCTCATATTTGGAAAGTACCAATAAATTCTTTAAGCTTTGAACTTTCAATTTATCACTATCTGCATTCGGAAATTCGCGATTTGATGGTAAAAATAATCAACTTCCTGAATTCTTCCCATTAGACTAATGTAATATTTATTTATCTTTGCAACCTTATATCTCAAAATCTTACACGACAATCGACTATAAGACCCATACAATTCGATTCCTGAGGCTTTTCTCTAACAACATTTATATGTCTTATTTGTGGAATTCATTGGTCAGAGCGTCCTTAATGTTAAAATAAGAATATTTCTCATTAATATTTTGCAGCTTTTTCAAAGACTTCCCAACTTAGAAAATTTTTTAGGGATAATTTTTCTTATTTTTTCTGTTAAAAATTATCAATAAAATAAAAAATTTTTTCCTGTTAGGTCTGGATAGAAATTTCCCTGGCTATCCGATTCCGGGGTAAAAAATTTTTTTTGAGAGCACATTTGTGAAAAATCTTCTGACCAGGCTTAAATTTTTCCTTGAACTTTATATTTTATGGCGAAAAAAAAATTTTGATTGGAGCTCTGGATCAAAAAATAGCAGCTTTCAAAAGATCATTTTTTACAAATTTCAAATTTCCCGCCAAGTCACGTGACCAATCAAAAATCTGACGAAAAATTTAGATTCCGCGGGAAATTTTACATAAGAATATATCTTTTTATGATTATGATTATGTTATAAAAGCTTTTATGTTAAAACAGCAAAATAATAACGAATTTTCTAATTAATTTTGAATAATTATTAGTATAATTTAGATAATAGAAAAATTCCTTAAAAGAATGAGGTATTTTACTTTGAATTTAAAATTTCGCTGCTTTAACATAAAAGCTTTTAAAAACATAAAAAGTTATATTCTTATGTAAAATTTCCCGCGGGAACCTTTTTGGTCAGATTTTTGATTGGTCACGTGACTTAAAATGATCTTTTGAATGCTGCTATTTTTTGACCCAGAGCTCTCAAAAAGCAATTTCCCATCGAAATTTTTTTTTCGCCATAAAATTTAAAGTTTAAGGAAAATTTGAAGCCTGGTTAGAAGATTTTTCACGAATAGGCAATTGAGAAATCAACTTTGAAAAAAAAACAATGTAATTTAGCAATTTCTCGCACATGCACTACTAAAATAAAATTTTTGACCCCGGAATCGGATAGCCAGGAAAATTTACTATCCGGACCTAACAGGAAAACATTTTTCATGTTATTAATAGTTTTTAACAGCAAAAATAAGAAAAATTATCCCTAATTTTTTTTACTTTTTTGTAAAAGTCCAAAACACAAAAATAGTTGCCAAAAATCGATATTTTTCTCTGGGAAGCTAAAAATTGGGCTAGTGGCTTATTTTTGGTGGTACTTTCAGAAAAAAAACACTGGGGCAGTTTTGAAGACCCCACCATACAAGTCGTATAGGTTTCATTTAAATCCTCTCTTATATAACTTCATTAATTTAAATAATAAAATATAAAAAATTATCAACTGTACTAGCTGATTGGCCTCGCGATGCTCAGCGTAACTTAACAGTAATTCTCATAACAATTAATTTTGTTGGTAGCTAATTTAATATGAAATCGTAAAATCTTTAAATTTATATGTAAAGATAATTTTTCAATTGAAAATTCTATATATGGGCGATTATTTCTCAACCCGGCCACTCCCCTCTGTCCAAAAATGGTGGAAACTTAAAAAGATTTTGGTTTTCTCAAATTGACTGATTGAGGAAATTGATTGAGGAAAAGGGTCTAGTTTTTTATTCTCATTGGCCTTCAATTCTGTAAATCTACTGTGCCCATTTTAGGCACTGAGCAGCGGCAGGTCGACATTTTAAAAACAGAAAAATTGAAATAAAAGTAGATTAACGGAAAGTTTTTTGAAATTTTTTTCTCTTAAAAGTTGTTATTTATTAAAACAAAGAAATACTTTCCAAATACTAATAAAAAGAAAAAAATAATATAACCCTACATACTTTTTTTGAAATATCAATTTGTATTTTAATTTTAACAAAAAAAAAAAAAAAAAAAAATTTAATTTAGGTTATATATTTATTTTTTCTGCAATAAATAAACATTACTAATACTAGTAGTAGTAGTAGTAGTTTATTCTTGTCAAATCATATACATAATTGTTACAAGACGTACATAGAAATAAGATTACATGAAAAAAAAAGTTTACAAAAAGTTTACCAAAAAAATTTTAGTTATATATAATAAAAAGTATTCATTTTTTTTTTTTTTTTTTTTTTTTTTTTTTAAATAATATTTGGTAAGTAAGATATCAATATAATATAATATACTATAATATAAATTTATAATAAAGTATTTAATATATTTTATTCTATTAAATCAAATTCTTTCATTTCTCTATTTTAATTTTATTGCTTCTTATTTAGCCATATATATAAATATACATATTTTTTTCTTTTTTATATATAAATATATATATATGTATGCAAATATTTATTTATTTATTTATTTATTTATTTATTTATTTATTTTTATTTTATAGATTTTTATTCTCTACATAGAATATATTCTCAGTTATCTTTATCATTTAAAATTATTGTAATTAAGATTATTAATTTTCTAGCTTGTGCTTCATTTAAATTATTTAAGTGGTAATAAAAGTAATTTTCCATATCACTATTTACTATTTCAGGTATTAATTTCACTCTATAGTCTTTATATCTTTCACAATCAATAATTGAATGTAATATGGAATTTCTCACTGCACAATGTTCACAATAATCGTCCTCATTTAAAGTGTAAATCTTCTTTTTAGTTAAAACTCTTCTATTATAAATATTCAGAACTCTCAATTGTGCTAATATTTTTTTATCATTTATTGGTATTTTAAGATTTAAATAGTTGTTGTTTGGATTTATTTTAAAAAGCCATGGGTATACCGTTAATGATGTACTAGTTTCAATACTCAGAATGTCTTTTTTTTTACTATAATTTTCGAATTCTTTGATTAGATTTTCTTTTTCTTTCAAAAATGATTCTAATGTTAAGTTATCAAATAAATCAATTTTTCCTATTTTTTCTAAAAAGTATTTTTTAATCTGGTTAATCCAGTTATAGGTTCTGTTTGACTTATCCGTATTTGCTAATTCTATAAGCTTTTTCAAACAAATTTTAGGTATTCTTTCCTCTTGCATCTCGAGGATTCTTTGTACAAAATTAAGTAAGACTCTGAATATTGTAACCTGCATACTTTCTATTCCTATTTCTATTCTAATTACGTACCCTGGTGTGTTATTAGGCATTAAAAGTAATTTTCTGAAAAAAATGTTTTGAATTTTTTCAATTTTTTCCATATATCTCAAGCTCCATATAGGGGCAGCATACATGGCAGTTGATGAGACAAGTGCTTTAAATAGTTTTATAGCTGTTTCTAAATTCATAAATTTTAATCTATTTATCAGATTTATTGTAGGCTGTATTGCATTTTTACCTTTTGTTTTAAAGAAATCACTTGCCTTATCAAATAGACCAGTACGTGAGATAGGAACTCCTAAATATGTATATTGTTTTTCAAAATCTATTTTTTCATCATTATATAAGAGTGGAGGAAGTTTCTTTTCACTTCCGTACCCACCTTTTTGTATTAATAACGTTTTTGTTTTCTTAATATTCAACTGTAACTCATTTTTGTTAAAGTATTCCTCAAGCCCTTTAATTATTTTCCTAAGTTCT
This sequence comes from Anagrus nilaparvatae, assembly GCA_022575985.1. Lineage (NCBI taxonomy): Eukaryota > Metazoa > Arthropoda > Insecta > Hymenoptera > Mymaridae > Anagrus > Anagrus nilaparvatae. Next base: position 3,790,675 of record JAKSXM010000237.1, on the reverse strand, counting down.
CTGCTTGATTCGGAAAGAAATATCATGTCATCTGCAAATGCTAACATAACTATTTCTACTAAGTGATTTACTGATACTCCTTTCAAATCTCTGTCTAACAAAAAATTTTCTATGTCATTTAAAAATAGTGAAAATAATAAAGGGCTTAGGGTTTCACCTTGCAATACACCTATGGTAAAAGGGATTTCATCAGAAATGCCCTCCTTATTCTTAATAACAATATTTGTTTTAGTATATAAATTAATTAAAATATTTATTATTTTGTGGCTTACTCCAACTTGGCTTAATTTTTTCCACAATAAAGTGTGTGAAACTGAAGGGAAAGCGCTCTTTAGATCAACGAAGAGGGCATAGAGCTTTCCCCCTTCCTTCTGTAATTGTTTTTGGATTATTGCATTTAATACAAAAATATGCTCTGTCGTGCCTCTTCTTTCTCTAAAGCCCGCTTGCCATTCAGGTATTTTTTTGTTTTTTTCAGCCCATCTATTCAGTCTTATATGCAAAATCATTGTAAATATTTTCAAAATTGTATTTACTAATGAGATTGGTCTAAAGTTTTCAGGTAGATTTTTATCACCTTTTTTATATAACATCTTAACTATAATTTTTGTCCAAGAATCAGGGACTTTTTCCTCTTTTCTTATTTTATTAAATAGTACATATATATACATAAGCCAATTACTTGGCAAGTTTTTAAGAAATTCGTTTGTAACTTCATCCATACCAGGAGCTTTTTTCTTTTTACATTTTTTAATTGCATTTATTATCTCAATTAATGTTATTTCATCATCTAGCTCCGGGCATGCATTGCCACAAAGAAGTTTAACACTACTGTCTATGATTCTTGGCGGAAACTGGTTTCTAAAGTAATCATACCATATTTTTAAATCTATATTATTTGAATCATCTTTTTTTTTTGGTCTATATATATTTAGTTTTTCCCAAAATTCCTTTGGATCTTTAGTATTTATAATTTGGCTAATTATACTTAAGTTGAAACTTTCTCTTTTATGTTCAATAAACTTAAAGTATCGGTTTTTAAGTTCCATTAGTTGGTTAGTTTCTATCTCCGGAAATTCTATTTTTTTTACATGTTTAAAAAAATTATCTAAATATTTTTTAAATTTTTTACATTCATCATCAAACCACGGTTTTTTCTTTACATAACTATATTTATCAACTGTGATCATATTTAAATTTTTAGCTATTTGCACGATTGTATCAGTAATATTACAAGCCATTTCATTAACCTCAAGATTAACCAACCCGACATTTGGAGAAAGTTCCATACTAGCACCAAATTCGACTTCCCTAGTATCTTTCCATTTAATAGTTTTTTCTGTTTTGTTATCTATTTTAATATTTAAATCTATTTTAATTTGTACTATTAAATGTCCAGATCTAGTTACTCTATCAAGTACTAATACATCTTTGGTTAAACATAAAGCTAGGAAGTTACATATAATTAGATCTACAATAGATTTTCCTTGTTTACCTACAAAAGTGAAATTCGCTGGTTGATCACCTGGGAATCTTCCATTTGCCACATACAGATCATTTTTTTCGCAAAAATTTATTACTTCTTTTCCTCTTGGGTTTAGTTTTTTATCCTTACTTTCCCTTTTTGCATTGAATAAAGATGACTGTATTTGTATTGGATCTATTTCCCCTTTGTCCGCTATTCTTGCATTAAAGTCACCGCCAATTATTATATGTGCATCTTCATACTTATTGTTTATAAAATTTATAATTTCGTCTAATTCACCTAACTTTGGAGTGATATTTACTAAAGGACTTATATATATTAGCCCTACTATTAATATTTTATTTTTACTTGTTATTTTTATAAATATGCAGAATTCTCTTTTAACTACTATTTCAATTTTTTTGTATATTCTATCATTATACAGAATAACTAAGCCCCCACTTGCCCTACCTTTTACATGTGTTTTTTCGGCTATACTGTCTATTATATTAAACTGACTTGGTATTGCTAATTTTTCTCGATCCATGTGCCATGTTTCACTAATACATATTATATCTTCTATTTTTATTTTATTTGCTATATATGAAAAATTCTCAATACCCGTCGCATTCCAGTATAGTATTCGAGTGTGTGGGGGGGCTATTTGTTAATCATATTTTTCTACATTATCTGTTTCCATGCCGGTACCTGTTACTAGCGCCCCTGTATTGATGTCTTCTGCTGTACTTACATGCATATTATTTAACACCTTTGTTTTTTTTGGCGTGCGCATGGTCGTGTTGTTGCTGGTCGGCGAGACACTTGCCGGCCTCTTTAATTTTGATTGTGTGAGTACGGGCCTTGGTTTTTTATTAAATATGCTATATGTTTTTTCATTATTCCCTTCTACTACCGCTTCATTTTTTTCTATCTCTTTCTCATCGTTGTTGTTTCTTTCTTTTTCTTTTTCAAGTATTTTGACTGCGTCGTCAAGGTTATAATTTTTTTCTCCTATTCTTATTTTATTCCCATAAATTTTTGCTTCAATATTCAATATTTTTAATTCTTCTCTTACATATTTTAATTTATTAAACTCTTCTCTATCTTCTTTGGAAACATCATTAGCTACACTTATGTTGAATTTATTTTTTAATATTTCAGATTTTTCAAAAATGGATTTTTTTGCATTTTGTGATATTAATGTCACTATTACCGGTCTTGTTCCTACCTTAGCCCCAATTCTTTTCAAATTTTCAATTGTATTAACATCAATTTCTGCTTCTCTAAATATATTTTTTACTTTTTTATACAGCTCTCTATGCCCTTCTCCTGTATCTTCAATATTGTAAAATACCACGTTTTTAGCCCTCGCACTATTTTTAATGTAGTCGACTTGTTTTTTTAACTCTAATAAATCACTTTCAATTTTTTGATTTTTTTCTACACTTTTTTCTTTTATCTCAGCTATATCATCGGTATTTTTTTTTATTTCACTTGCTATTTGTTCGTTTTCTTTTTTATACTCATGAACTTGTTTCGTCAAGTTAACCAACAAATCTTTTAACTCGTTATTTGTTGTCTCCATCATTATTATTTTTTTTATTTATTTTATTAAATCAATAGTTTCTATATATATTTAATTTATTTTAAAGGATTATACCGATAATTATCTAATTTTATGCAAATATTTTAATTATTTCACTAATTTTTGACGAGCGTCATTAAACACGACTTGTCGCGCTCGCTGTTCGCGCCGATCTCCCCATTACTAATACTATGAATAATCATACATAAATACACAACGATTATTATCATGAGTCGGTATTAGTAGCCAATCAGAATGCTTTTATTGCGATAACAATATACAACAATGTACATAGCAACAACTCCTTTTTAGAATAGGATGGAAACTTTATTTACTTACTCGTTTTAATAGGTGTTAATGATAGTTGAAAATAATCCACTCTTAGATTTAGATTCAAAGAAATAACTTTTATTAACAATACTTATTTAACAGGCGAATTTTAAAGAACAAACTTGCTGACTTTTATAATTTTTACATACTTTTATATTCAATCTAATGAGTACAATTTATTTAAAATATTAACAAATATGCTTGCGACATTTTGGTAGTTCTCTTAATACATAAAAATATTTGCTGAAAAAAGTAACTGAGGTATTTGACATAATTAAAAAAACTGCTTAAATAATAAAATTACAAATTTTGAATTTTTGGGATTTGATAGAGTAGTTTCGGATTTAGCAATATTAAGGGTAATTCTGAAACAAATTTAGACCCATTTTTTAAGAGAATTAATACTTGAAAATTGATAAATCCGAAATTACTCGATCAAATCCCCTGATATTTGGCACACTTATTATGTATCAAAAGATATTTTGGATATGTAGGTTCAGAGATATCATCGGTCAGAGTAGCCGTTTTTTACCCATTTATAAAAACTACATAGAACCCACAAAACTTTTTAAGAAATCAACTAATTAACACGAAAGTGGTCTCATTTTCTTTGTTTTAATAAACAACAATTTTTAAGAGAAAAAAATTTCAAAAAACTTAATTACTTTTAATTAACATAATCTATTTAATTATCGTTAATCTACTTTTATTTCAATTTTTCTCTTTTTAAAATGTCGACCTGTCGCCGCTCAGTGCCTAAAATGGGCATAGTAGATATACAGAGTTAAAAGGAGAATGAGAATAAAAAACTAGACCCTTTTCCAGTCAATTTGAGAAAACCAAAATCTTTTTAAGTTGCCACCATTTTTGGACAGAGAGTGGTGGCCGGGTTGAGAAATAATCGCCCATATAAAAAAATATTAGATCGTTTAAATATTATTTTTGTCTTGTATAAGCACTTTTGAGATATGTAATTTAAAAGCCTCTATCTATATGGGAACCTATTTCTTTTTTTTGACTTTCCGTTTACGTCCGCTTGGGCGTAAATGGGTTAAAATTATAATTTTTCTTAAAATTTTGATTTTGAAATGCCCTGGGCTTCCCTGAGCTGCCTATTTTTTCTAGGTTTTTTTTTTTGGGTAAAATTATTTTTTTATAGTAAACTTAATGTTATGAAAGATTTTTTACATTAAAAATTATTTTTTATAACTTAAAACAACTTTTTTACAACTTATTTATTATTTTCCAATTATTTTCTATTATAATATCGAAATGAAACAGTTTTTAGCTAAAAAAAAAGCGCCAGGCTGATTTTTTTAATTTTTTGGTTTTTGTGGCTCTGAACAACTAAAAAACAAGTTTTCATTGAAATCTCGTGGAGGCAGATGGCTTTCGCCAGCCTATGCTTGGCTGCCTTGTATTCTTCAGAGCACGTAGCCAGCTCTGGGCGGCCATGCGCTCTCTGCCGTCTTCTCCGTGCCCCATGACAGACCCACCGAAGTTCTGCGATTTCCTCAGTAGTACACGCAAATAATTTTTCCAGCAGTACACGCTCCTTTTCCCCTTCCAGGGCCTTGACACAGGTCGGTCGCATTTTATGCACCGTGTCTTATTTTATCAATTATCGTAATGGCGAATAGCTTAATTTAATCAATTTTAATTATTACTTATAGTGTTTAATTAATATTGCCTTATAATGAAAGGTGTGATAAGTTATTGTTATAACGTTTGAAGTATAAAGTTCAGATGCAGTGCTTTACAGAATAGTAAAATATACATAGTCCGCTAGTAAGTTACTTTTCTGTAAGGACGCTATAACACACATCTTGTGAAAAAAATGAATAAATATTTAATTATTTAACATAATTATTTATGGCTAATAAATGTTGTGTTAATGTGATTATTATTTTTTTTTTGTGTCATTTGACGGCACAAAATCATCGTTAGATTTGAAAAATAAAATTTTTTTTGTGTGTCATTTGGCGACAAAAAAAAAGAAGAACTTATTGGACTGATAAAAGAAAAATTTTGTTTACATTTAAAAAAAAAAAAATCAAAAAAACGTCATTTGGCGGCGTATCAAGATTATCATTGGCAAATTTAAAAAAAAAAAAATTATCAAGATCCAATGCATGGTGGGAGTCAACGAAAAATGACGGAATCTGAAAAATCTTGTTGAAGAAGAAGAAAGAAAAGAAGGAAGTGATTGGCGCGAAAACTATTACAAGGTTAACAGCAAATCAACTTGAAACCGGAAAAAGAAGCCAGAAGAAAAAAATCTGTTTATTTCTCACGTGCGTTTTTCTTTCCTTCTTCGATACATTTTTTGAAAAAAAAAAAAAAAATAAATAAATAAAAAAAAAAAATAATAAGTAAAATTAAAATCTTTAAATAAATTTGTACATATTATAAAACAGAGCTGGGATACTGTGACACGCTGTTATTCGTATATACGGCATACGATAAACGGGTACTAGATGTAATCAGCTGTATATACGGCAAACTGCATACAGTAGCCGTATAAATTAGCCAATTAATACGGCAAATTTCAAACGGATCCCGTTTATACTTCAGCCGTATGAAAATCCATACGGGAAAAGTCAATACGGGAGCCGTACAGAATATGCCGTATTAATGGACTATTTTATACGGGTCCCGTATTGACTTTTGCCGTATGAAAATCCGTACGACAAAATCCAATACGGGAACCGTACAAAATATGCCGTATTAATGGACTATTTTATACGGCTCCCGTATTGGATTTTGCCGTATAGATTTTCATACGGCAAAAGTCAATACGGGAACCGTACAAAATATGCCGTATTAATGGACCAATTTATACGGCCCCCGTATTGACTTTTGCCGTATGAAAATCTATACGGCAAAATCCAATACGGGAGCCGTATAAAATAGTCCATTAATACGGTATATAACCTACGGCTCCCGTATTTATTTATGCCGTATGAAAAAACGTACGACAAAAATCAGTACAAAATCACACGAAAATCACCTATTTGTACGGCATAAGAATATACGGCCCCATATTTTTCTAATACGGGCCCGTATGCATATAGGACCTGGGTAATTTCATAATGCCCACGGACCCGCATGCGTATAGAAGAGGGTATTTTCATAATGCCCACGGGTCCGTATGCGTATAGAAGAGGGTATTTTCATAATGCCCATGGGTCCGAATGCGTATGAGACTTGGGTGTTTTCATAATGCCCACGGATCCGTACACAATATGAAAATACCCAAGTCCTATACGTATACGTACCTGTATGCATATAAGACCTGGGTATTTTCATAATGCTCACGGACCCATCAGCATTATGAAAATACCTAGGTCTCATACGTATACTGTTCCAAGATGGGATGGATTTGAGGTTTATGATAAATATGTAATGCGGCAGCCATTATTGTTAATATAGTATATATTTGCAGTGTGTGTTCATGGCGGTGTCGGAGAGCGAACTGAGCTCTCGACCGCATTTATACAATAGAGGCGCTGTCATGCGCAATATAATAAGATAAATAATACAAAGAGACGTATAATACATATAATACATATTTATAAACAAAGATTTGATTAAATTATTTATTTATATTATTTTACAAATGACAAAATGCTAAGCTTAAACAATTAAAATTCAGACTCAATTATTTAAGGTATTGATCAATTGAAAATTTGCTAAGTTAAATAATTAAAATTTAGACCTAATTATTTAAAAATATTGATCAATTTAGAGAAAAAGGCTAAGTTTAAAATTGCTAAAGTATTAATCAATGAAAAATATGCCAGGTTTAAATAATTAAAAATGAGACAGTGTGTGTTCATGGCGGTGTCGGAGAGCGAACTGAGCTCTCGACCGCATTTATACAATAGAGGCGCTGTCATGCGCAATATAATAAGATAAATAATACAAAGAGACGTTAAATACATATAATACATATATATAGTGGAACATATACTGACCCGTGCTCATTATGAAAATACCCTCTCCTATACGCATACGGGTCCGTGGGCATTATGAAAATACCCAGGTCCTATATGCATATGGGTCCGTATGCATATGAGACTTGGGTTTTTCATAATTCTGACTGGTCCGTGGGCAGTATGCATTCAAACTTTAACATACTACCAACTGATCCGTATACTTATAAAAACAAAGTATGGACAGACAATATATACTTTAATATAATTATGTTTTCAGAGGCAAGGGGCACTTCGAATCGCTTGCTCGTACAAGACAGTATCAGAGCCAGCGATCCAGGTGGTGGCTCGGGTGATTCCCATCAATCTGCTTGCCTTGGAAAGGCAGGCGATCTATAACCGTGAGGAAGAAGAGCGCGACGTAGCTTCCGTTCGCGCTCGCTCCCACACAATGGAATGCTGGCAGTATAGGTGGAATGGTGACCCGAGGGGACGTTGGACGCACCGCCTTATCATCGATTTGGAAAGCTAGATGAACCGTGATCATGGGGAGGTAGACTTCTACCTCACACAGTTCCTAACTGGTCACGGTTATTTCCGCGATATGCTTTTCAAGTGGCGCAAGGTGACATCTCCGGAATGCTTGCATTGCCCGGGCGAGCTAGATACCGCTGAACACACCTTTTTTGGGAGTCCTCGCTTCGCTGAAGGGCGACGGCCCTTCGATGAATGGAGGCCGGAAGAAATCGTCCCGGAAATGCTGCGCAGTACCGCTAACTGGTACAGTGTGGCAGAGTACGTACGTGCGACACTGATTAAAAAAAAGGAGGAAGGCTTCCTCTCGTAGGAAAATCTCCTCCTTTATTGACAGGGTATGGCGAAGAAATGCCTTGGCTGCATTGTTTCCGGACTGAAGTAATACCTAAACAGGGAGTCCCGGTCCGGATTCTATGATATTGTCATAAATGCAGGAGGGTGGGGAGTTTAGTGGGTATTGTAATTCCTCCTCAGTTATACTGAATATCTGGGCAACCCTAGATACAAATTTGAGGTTGAGTCCCACCTAACCATACAGTACGCGGTGTATGGTATGCGTAAATGCATTCTCCTCGTCCTACAAAAGAAAAAAAAAAAAAAAAAAAAAAAAAAAAAACATAAAATTTTATAAATTATTATTATTGGATCCTGGATGAGGAAGCGAGCTGTCTGGTCGCGTGCCGATCAACCTGAACCATCTTTGGCCTCTGCTGACGCAAGACGGGAAGTGGGGTTCTCTGCAGCTGGAGCCCATCATTAACGGCTTGGCGATGTTGCCGGTATGTACCCAAGCTACTGGAGGACTCTAAATTTCCAAAGCGAATTATGCTTTTATTCGTGGCGGAATGAGAGGAGCAAGGTAGTGCAAGTTCATACCGTCAGCTATATCGTCTGTGATGCAACCAGTCTGCATGTCAGCTGCCCAGAATGTGAGGGGTCGAAGGAGGCCGTTGCACATGGAGTGACAAATTTTATTACATTCAAAATGTCTAACATAAATGTATATAAAAGCAATGAAGTGAAACTAGGAGATAGACGAATTTTATTACATTCAAAATGTCTAACATAAATGTATATAAAAGCAATGAAGTGAACCTAGGAGGTAAGGATGGCGATGCTGAGACAGTCCAAGTGCTCTATGAGAACACTGAACTTGCTAGACGTCTACAACGCATGGATGAAAACCATAATGTGCGGCGAAGCCCCCTAGCAAGAGACATTATATATCAACTTGCTAGAGAAAAGTCGGCAGACCTCCTCATCATAAGTGAGCAAGGGGTCCGACCAAGCTCTCTGAACTGGTTTACGGATGAGTCGGGTACTGCGGCAATCTGGGTAGTGAATCCAAGAAAGGTTCTATTACAGGAAAAAGGCGCTGGCAGAGGCTTTGTCTGGATTAAAACAAATGGTGTTACCTACATAAGCGTGTACTTAACGCCAAATGAGCTTAGGCAGGACACTCTGAGTAAAATGAATAGTTTGGAAGATGCCATAAGGGATATGACTGGTGAAATTGTAATGGCAGGCGATTTCAACGCGAGAGCTCCAGAGTGGGGAATGTCAGAAACGGGTGCAAGAGGAGAGGACATACTTGACCTGTCTGCCAGGCTCAACTTTGCTGTGCTAAACGTAGGTAACACTACTACTTTCAGAAGGCCAGGCTACGGACAGACCAACCCAGATATATCGTTTGCAACAGAAAATTTGGCTGCCAGGATTACTGATTGGCAAGTCCTAGAGGACTTCTCAGCGAGCGACCACCAATATATTTCTTTTAAGGTGCATGATGAGCGGCGGCTGAAACGAAGTGACAAAGCACAGAAATGCTGCGGATGGAACATCAAGCGGTTAAACCGTAAAATTTTGGTGAACACGCTTAGAAGAGGAGAGACTTCTATCCTGGGGAAAGCAATTAGAACAGGAAATACTGACGATGCCGAGGATATAGTTAAGGGAATCATGACGCTGCTGGAAAAGGCATGTAACAAAGCCATGCCAAAAAACGGACCCGTGATGGAAGACCACCAGCCTACTGGTGGAATGCTGAAATAGATCGTCTAAGGAGTGAAAGCTTAACTACAAGAAGGAGAGCAACACGTGTAAGGAACAGAACAGACGCTGCTGAGCTGATGGCAGAGCATAAGCAGGTCAAGAAAAGGCTGAGACTTGCTGTTAGGAGAAGCAAAAGAGCATGCGAGATAGCTTTGTGTAACGAGGTTGATAACGACCCATGGGGTCTTGGGTACAAGATAGTCACCAAGAGAATCGGTGCTCTTTCCGCAAGTGGTGTTATGAACGAAGACGAGGTTAGGCTTAAAGTTGACGGACTTTTCCCTACCCAGCCGGAGAGGGAGGAGGAAAATGACTCAGGTGAAGATGATGAGGCTTTCCCCGAATTTACGGAGGAGGAACTCTTCACAGTGGTGGACTCTCTCAAGAACGGTAAGGCACCAGGTCCTGATGAGATACCTACCGAGATACTGAAGATAGCTGCGCACGAATGCCCAAAACTCATTTTATGTATGTACAATAATTGTGCACGTGCGGGCATCTTCAGTAAACTCTGGAAAAGAGCAAGACTGGTCCATATCAGTAAGGGCAAAGGGGACCCTAGACTGCCAAACTCTTGGCGCCCTCTAGGATTACTGGATACAGCCGGCAAAAATTACGAGAAGATGCTACAGCCAAGGATACTGAGGGCCGTAGAAACTGCGGGAGATCTCTTTCCTAGACAATACGGATTTCGCCGAGGAAAGTCAACAATCGATGCAATAAGCAGTATTGTTCGGGCCATCAAAAACGCACAGACTGGTAATCACTATTCGAGAAAGATCACGCTATTAGTGACCCTTGATGTGAAAAATGCCTTTAACTCAGCAAGATGGAGCGATTTCATGGAGGAACTCAGGAACTTCCAGGTGCCAAAATACCTGCGAAGAATAATCAGCAGCTACCTGAGTGATCGGGAAATAATCTTTGAAACTGCACAAGGAACAAGAGTGAGGAAAGTAACTGCAGGTGCAGTTCAGGGATCGGTCATTGGACCGGATCTATGGAACATCATGTACTTTTACTGTAGGCTACGCGGACGACCTGGTTCTAGTAATTACGGCAAAAAATGAAAAAATCGCCGAGGAGAAACTGAATCAGGCAATGCATGGGGTCAATTACTGGATGGAAGACCACGGCCTAAAGCTTGCAACGGCGAAGACTGAGATTGTCCTATTCACCCGTAAGCATATTGAGACTATTATCCCAATATGTATTGGGGAGGATAGGATAGAAACGAAGGAACACTTAAAGTACTTAGGAGTGCTGCTGGATACAAAACTGACCTTCATGGCGCAGATTCGGAGAAGTACGGAGAAGGCTATCAGGTCCACTACTGCATTAAGCAGGCTCATGAGAAACACGTGCGGACCTAAGACTGGAAAGCGCAGGCTTCTTATGTCGGTAACCCACTCCATACTACTGTATGGTGCAGAAGTATGGGCCGACTGCATAAAGAAGGTCACTTATGCGTTTAAGCTTACGAGCGTGCAGAGGCAAGGAGCCCTGCGAATCTCCTGTGCCTATCGAACAGTGTCGTTGGAGGCAGCTCTAGTCATTGCTGGGGTAATCCCGATAGATCTGCTGGCTCTTGAGAGACAGTATATCTATCTGAACAAAGAGAGGGAAGGTATTGACCGCGCGAAGGCTACTTCGCGCCAGATCAGCCTAAGCGATTGGCAGAAAAGCTGGACCGACTACACGGAGAGCAAATGGACCAAGAGATTGATAGGAGAGATATCACCTTGGATAAATAGAGGGCATGGGGACATTAATTATTTTTTGACCCAATTCCTAAGTGGACATGGACTTTTTTGCTGCTACCTCTTTCGGATCTAGAAGATGAATAGTGCTGAATGTATATACTGTCCTGGCAAAAACGACACGCCGGAACATACATTCTTCAAATGCGATAGGTGGGCTGCTAAAAAGTTTCAATTAGAAGCTAACATCGGTCAAATCACACCTGAGAATGTGGTTACCCTGATGCTTCGAAATGAAGAAGTATGGTCCGAAATTGGCCAGTATGTGGAGTACATACTCCGCTCCAAAAAACCTGAAGTCCAAGGTATAGGCTAATATTAAGACGTATTGCGGTTATCCGGATGACTGCAGCTGTTGTACTAACATACTATCATCCCTGCAGTTACTCTTGATACCACAAGCAATAGTAGATAGTAGGATAATATTTATTTATTTATTTTCTTTATTTATCTATCTATTTATATATATTTATTTATTTATTTATTTATTTATTTATTAACCTTCTTTTTTGATGATAATGAGAAATAACGTATATTTTTAACTAACATATTTTTTATTAAAGATGACAGTACATAAAGACGAAATTTCAACCAGATGGAATGACGGAGTCCTTAACCAGACTGGCGAGTCAGTGGATGCAAGTCAAAAGATGGAGTTCATGAATAGAACTAAATGGCCTTGAACCTGTCCTGAAGTAATGTGAAAACGGTCCTGGGATAGGCTGGCATAAGGTAGGAAGGGAGTGGAGTTTTAGTGGGTATAGGCAATGTAGGTCGAGTCCCACATAACTGTCAGTTCGGATGCTGATCAGTATGCGTAATGCATTTCTCCACTTCCTACGCAAAAAAAAAAAAAAAAAAAAAAAAAAAACTAAATTTATTAAAATTTCTTTATGGTACTATTTTGGACTTTATGCTTCTGGTTTGGTTTTCTGGTGGTGATATCTGCACGCTGAACTTATTTGGACCTTGGTGGACCTTAATCATTGTTGCAGTACCTAGTGTATTTTTTGAAAGATTGTGGTCAATTGAGGGAAAATTGGCGATTCAGCGATTGGTGTTGCAGTGTCAAGACTGGTAGCTAATTAATTTTAATTAAATTGTAATGGTTGATTTCATTATTTGTATTGTTTGGAAATTAGCAAGGTGGGTGGTATCTTTACCAAATCCACAAATTTGTAATTATTTAGATTTAAAATTATTGGGCTTTTTAGAAGGGTGGAAACTTGACTTTGGTAGTCATGTTTTTATAATATGATGAATATTGACATAGTATGATGGATTGGTAACAAATTTTTGGCTAATCTGTCTCTCAAATTTTTTAATTTATAATTAATTTTTTAAGATCATTTAAATTTTATATTGGAGTTTGGTTGTTGGAAATTTTAATATAAATACCTTTTTTTTGGTGAGGGAGAGATGGGTTGAATATTTGGTTGACTATATTGAAATCATATTGTGTTAATATTAATTTTAAATTGGATCAAATTTAATTAGTATATTTATTACCTTAGTAATTATTATTACCTTAGTAATAAATTTGGCAAATGACTGAGAAATTTGGTTACAGTCATATTTTAATACTAATCTTGGAATTTAATAATATATATTTATTAGTATATTTATTAGTGTTTCTATTAAATTTGGCACATGACTGAGACAGTTGGCTTAATTATGAAAAAGAAGTCGAAATTCTTGATTAGTGACCCAAAAACCCTATATGGGCATATTCTGGATGCTAAAAGTACAAAAATATCAAAAATACCCTCTTTTCGGGGGTAGTTTAAGGTATTTTAAGGGTGAAATATTCATTATTTATGAAAAAAAAAGTCGAAATTCTTAATCAGCAACCCAAAAAAACCGTATGGTGCAAATCTGAGCGCTTAAAGTGCAAATATAAGGGTGAAGCCTTCATTTCTTTACGAAATGACCCCGATTTTTGTGTTCAGCGACCCAAAAAACCTATAGTAGAGCAAATCTCGTGTTCGCCAGTGAATATACAACCAAAACTGTACTTTGACTGGAGTACGAAGGACATGAGAAAAGAAAGAGCTTACATTATATTGAAGGTACATAGGATGTTAATAAAAAAAATAGTTAAAGAAAGTTGGATGAATAAATAAAGCATGTGAAGAAATTATCATAAAATTAGTAAAAAATAAATAACGGGTAAATTTCGGAATAAGAAGTTTTATAAATAGTAATACAGGAGTAAGCAACGATATCTTAAATAACCAAATCTTATCACACAAAAAGGAGGAAATTAAAAAAAGTAAATTACAATCTAAATAATTTATTCGATAAATTGAGTTTTTATTTTCAACATCAACATCAAATATATTATTTTTGTTATTGAATACATTTCATTCAATATTTTTAGAAATGGATATGATATATATCCTATAATTTTTTTTCCATATAGTTGTCGATTTTATTTTTTTAATTGAAATTTTCTAATTTATCCAAAATATTTCAGCCAAATCATTTTAGCACCTATGGTATTATAAATTTAATCTTTTCAATAATACAATTTATGTAAAAGTACAATTTCAATAATAGAATTTATGTGACTTGCAGATGGGGTCTTGTTGACGCCGTGGTTATTTCATTAAATAAAAAAACATTATAAATTATTATTTAAAATTTTTGCTTCATGTATGTTACGCATAAAGGTGTACGACGTACTAATAGGGACGTCATTGTATAAGTTCAGGGGTCGATGAGCGCACGCTGTTGCTCTTATATTACATAATTATTCAATTTATAACATTTCACCCATCCATTTTATGAAATAAAATTAATAAATGCATGCTATTAAAATATTTAAAAAAATTTATAATACGATTGAAAAAATAAATATAAATATATAACATTAATGATTTTATGATTAAAAAAAGAATAATTTTGAACATTAATTAGCACTAATTAGTTATGATTTAAACACGTTTACAAATATTTAAATTTATTCACACAGTTTATACAATTAGTTACAATTATTTACAAGTTAAAAATAATGTTTTTTGTTGTTTTTGTACATTTTTGTTTCTTTTAAATAGATAATAATACAAAAAATAAATAAATAAATACAATACAATACATCACACAATTTTTAAACTATATATAATTATAATTTATATAATTTTAATTTCTTTAGTCTGACTCATTGACTAAAGACGTTAATCAAATTAATTTCTGAATGGGTCTAATTAATATTGTAGCATTGATTCCTAGGAACACAACGCTTGTAAAGTTGTCAGATCCTTTATACACTTTTACTACTTGTGCTAACTTTGCTAGTGGCATCGTTTTATCAGTAATTAACACAATATCATTGACCATCAGGTCTCGCTGTGCCAATTTCTATTTTTGTCTGGCTTGTCTCTGATTAAGAATTACTTAATAAAAGTTACTTATAAATATTGGTATTTTGTAAATTTTTTTATATTGCATAGGGTATAAGTGCATTAGAAACAAAAAGTTTTTGATACTTGTTATAGATGAAACTGGTTTTGTTATTTTAATAGAAACAAAAATATTGCAAGGTGAACCTTCGTTAACCAAAGAACCCACGAGCTCCTGTTCTTATTCCGAAGAATCTATGTACATTTGCCTGAAGATTCTATCAGCTCCCAAAAAGGTAGTCCTTTATTCACTATATAATCCCGAACATTGTCTTTCTTCTTGCCTCCAAAAATTTCTTCTTGCCTCCAAAATTTTTTCAAATCAAACGATAAGCAAGATTTGCCTAATTCAATACAATCTGTCAAACCACATATGTAACCAACATCTGAATTCCCAAAAAAAATCCAACCCAGCTTGGAATTAATGGGTATTGGTACGAAAGGAGACGCTCTAACTGCTGTAATTTCAAGTATCAAGGCATGGACAAAAGCACCCAACAAAATCTGTTTTTGAGCTAAAATTAGGGTCAGCTAAAAATAAATTTCTAAAATGATCAAGATCATCAGCTTTTATAGAAATAAAAGGAGCATAAGTCGTGATTTTGGGGAGAACATAAGTTTTTACTTATAACTCCAAGTTAGAGTAAAATAAGAGTGTTTTAATTTAAAAAAAACAATTTTGCTGCAACTATATGAAATATGGATGGACACTAACGCCCAAAATGGGTAATTTTATTGTATCTACGGTTAACTGTAATTTATGAACTAAAGATTTCTTTATAACGGAAACCTGCGAACCCTGATCCACTAAGGCTCAAACTAATGCTTGAGGGATGTTTAACGGAGGCAGTCTGTGGATACAATCTGTGTAGACCTTTGAGGTAAATCATTAGTAAGGGTAGAATAAGCAACAATTTAACTTTGAAACTTACTTGGATTTTGCAAAAATTTTTCTTCAACTTTAAAAAAAATGTTTTCAGTAAAATATATGTGTTTAGGTGCTCCCTACCACCTACCATTGAATTGTGATTATATTACAATTTTTGAAAATTTTTCAAATGCATCAACGATGTGCTCAGATAATGCGTTTTGCTCCAGGGAAAAGTTGGCCATTATGATTAAATGTTATTATTAACGGTTATATTAATTAATAGCCAAAAAAATGCCACAAATGTTTATTAAAATAAATAAAAATGTTTATTAAAATGTTAAATTATTAAATTTAAAATTAAAAAAAAAAAATGACACAAAGAAACATCAAATAGGACACAAAACCTTGAACTCCATAAAATTTCCAAAACCATCAAGTCGCAGACGCAATGATCCATAAAACTCCACTAACGAACACGTTTTGAATGCAAAAAAGGCCAAGAGATTAATCAGCAATGCGTTAACCAAGGTCCACCAAGCTCCAAAGATCAGCACTTCACTTCACTTCACTTCACTTCAGCAAACACTTCTTCTTCTACCATAAAATTACAGAAAAATAAAAACATTGGTTTTATTATTTTATTAATTCTTTCTGTTTACTACTTTTGATAAGATTTGAAATATAGAAAACAAACTCTCAACTTTAAATTAATAAAAATTTACAATTAAATAATTTTTTTATTTGTTAAAAGGAAATAACGTTACTTATCTTATCTTTTGAATTTTTGCTTGCTAACTCCGCACTAGTTGCTGACGTTGTATCAAGTAACATATAATTTTAGAAAATTTTAAATTTTATTAACATGTGAGTATATTATGCGCAAATTGAGCCAATAAAATGCTTAAATGGTGACGCCAGAAGATCCAGAAGGAATTAAGCGACTAATGAAAGGGAATACTTGCTTCTCTACTATTGTCTTTTTTAAAAATCTTGATGACGAATCCGCCATGATGGTGTTGTTAGTTCCCGCCAAAAAAAAAATTTTTTTTTATAATTTTTGGAAATATCTTTTACGCCACCAAATAAATTACGTTAAAAAGAAATTTTTTATAAAAAAAAAGCACTACTATTCTAAATTTTTTGGGTGCTGCCAAATAACATCCAAAAAGCAGTATATTTTTTTTTTTTTATAAAAAAGCACCACATTTAAAAAAAAAAACCAGCAATCATCAAAAAATAGTTTTATCTATTATTTTCTGATTTTGAATTTTTTGATTTTATTAAAGACTTTTTTACAGCACGTGCTTTTATTTTCTTCATCATTTTTTTTTTTTTTAATTTTTTCATGACATAAGAATGAGATTTTGTATTTTTCAGACATGTTTTTCTTGCTGGCACCAGTATACACTCTTTGTTTTTAATGTATTAAAAAAACTTAAAATACCTTTCTTTTTTAATTAAATTTACACTTTTAACAAGGGATGCCACAACTGTTTATTAAAATGGTTGATTAAATAAATATAAACAATAATTAAATGGAAGAAATCAAATTATTTAGTGAATGACCGTAGGTCAGTATCTTAAGCGGAAGCTCAGACGACACACCAAGTTCGCATTTATTAAGGCGCACTCTCATTCCATACTCATACATACATCAATACTGCCGTACAGGAGAAAAAAGGCAATATCTCACTTTTAACTCATTTCGAGATATTTAAAGAAACGCGTTTCGGTTAATTTTGAAAGGTTTATATACAATTAAAAAGATATTTATATGTTTCTAAGGTAATTAAGATATGCTCTTTTCATTGGTGAAAAAATTTTTCCAAAATTTCCACTCCTTATATGAAAAACAAGAGATATGCAAAAATAACAGCGCCAAATCAGCTTATAATACAGGAAAGAAAAGCAATATCGAGATATGCATTTTTATTCCTGTACTCATATAAAGAGATATTGCTTTTCTTTCCTGTATTGAAATATTTTTTTCCATGCGCGCTGCTCTGCCGTACAGGAGAAGAAAAGCAATATCTCGAGATATGCATTTATTTCATGTATTTTTTTTTTATTCCATGTTAAATTTTATCAAATACAGGAAACCTTCGAGATATGCAATGCTAACTTTTTTGTTATCAGTGATATCAAAATAATTTTTGCACCACTGGATAGATATTTTTTTCACGATTATGCACATATAAAAATCTAATTTTTCATAAAATCTCGAGATATTGCCTTTTTTCTCCTGTACGGCAGTATATACATATGTACATACATATGTACATTTTCAAAACAATTCTAATATCTAGTTTTTTGGGTCGCAGAATCCAAATTTAGGGTCATATTTCAAACTACCCTGAAAGAGACGTTTTTGAATTATTCTCACTATAAGCCTTAATTTGGGCATAATATAAGTTTTATGAATCGCGATTCACACGCCAAAACCACCCTTGAATTTGATTTATTATTATGTCAAAATTAAGATTAAAGTAAAAACTTGCAAAAAAAAAAAACTTTCAGGTTGGTTTTTGCTAATTTTAGGAAAAATCGCGGATTTTTAATTCAACAACCAATAAAACGTAGCAAACAATCTATACTATAATAAATTATGACTCCTTGTAGAGGTGTTTTTTGCTAATTAAAGGGTGATGCGTTCATTTTCCATGGACGGTTTTTCGAAATTTGGCTTCAGCGACCTAAAAAAAATATAGCAGACCAAATCTGGTATTGGCCAGTAGTTATGCAATCCCCCTTCTTCAATTTACTGGAGTAATAGTTACCATATCAACTATTAATTATCATAAGTTATTGGCTAAATAGAACCTGGTAAATTGAAGCAGGTGTGAAAAAAATAGTGCTTTTTATTTTCAATAAAAATATACTTTATATTTACTTAATAAATTTTATGATATATATGGGTTGTTCCTATATGAGCCTGTTGATCGAGGAACGGCTTATAGAATTTTATAAGTAAAGTAGAATAGTAGGATTTTTTGAGAGCGGTCAATTACCTAACACGTGCCTGGTACATTGAATTAAAATTTAAATACAAAGTAAGACGAAAATACTTATATGTATTGAGATGGCCACCACCCACTCTTGTAATGATTTAATTTAATTTAAATAAATATTTATAATACTTTGTAAATAAACTCCATTTATCACATACTCCCTAGCAGACTATACACATAAAAACACTTATAACAATATACAATTTACACGACGCCACGATACTGAAAGCAGTAGCAAGTGCTCAAAGTACCGGCAGTTGTTTTTACATTAACAGTTGATAATATTTTTATTTTAGTTTTTATTATTAATTTGTTTTTGATTCAAAAGTTATTTATAATTAAAGTAAAGTTTGTGTTTAATAAGTTAACCGTATATTTTAGTGTAAAAATAGTATTTGAAGTTAAATCGCGAAACTCCAAAATTTTGTGTTTTTTAATTGTTGACCGGCCATAATTAAATTATTTTCAAAATTATTTTTCATCTCTTTTTAACTAACAAAAATAATAATATACTTCATATAGAAAAAAGTATAAATAGCGTGAACTAAATACAAAAATTAGGCATTCGTGCATTATACACAGTATTGTGTAGAAGGTCCAAAAGGTCCTGGTGGACATTTCTCGACTCCATATAAGTAAGGCATATTTCTCATTATTTCTTTTTCTGATATTATTTTTTATTATTATAATTATTCGTGAAATCCCCCCACGTGAAGTCGACATTCCACGTTTAAGGGAGAATTATTAAATATGTAAGTTTTTTGTGTGAATTGCCATACCACATGAGAGTCGGGATGTCGGGTGATTTGATACAGAAACGTAGAACTTGTAAAAGGTATATAATTATAAAAGTAGGAAAACTTATACGAATACTGGGGAAATCAAAATCTAGAAAACTTAGACCCATTATCGTGAACATCTTTGAACTTAAATGTTTTATTTTTTTTTTAAGACAGGAATGTAGAAAAGTTACAAAAAGGGAGGGATTATAATATTCCATTTTATATAGAACGTATTAATTTGTTCTATTACTATTGTGAATTTTAAAATTAAATACCTGCAAGTTGCAATGAAAAATTGCATAATATAGTTTTGAATTAGGGAAGTAAAAATTTTTATTTTGTAAAGGGTATAATTATAAAATTATGAAAAATTATCTGTATAAGAACCTAACAAGTTAATTAGGACTTTTTAAAATACAACGATTATTTATTAAAGTAAAAAATTAAAGAAATTACGTATCTTTTTTTAAAAATATCAATCTCTTATTTCTGTAACCTTTAGATTCCCGTAAAATCAAAACTTGCTTATGCTTTCTTTTTCCATGACAGATGGCATATATGGAAGGACTTATGTATAAAATACTAATTTGAATAAATGCTACAAATAAATATATATCTTCAAAAAATCATAGTATAGTTTGAGTTACGATATTTGAAGTAATATAAATTTAATAATAATTTAATAACAATTTAATTACAGTTTAATAACAATGAAACAATATTAATGCCAGTAAAATAAGCAGATGCGATGGCTTAGAATGTAATAATTAAAATTTTTTTATTAGGGAAAAACATTTTATCCTTAGATTAGAGAAAATCAAAAACAAAATTGTTTAAATGAAAGTACCTGCGGAGAATTTTGTTGTATTTGAACACCTGTTGTTGCACTTTGAATTTTTTGTTGAACTGGATACTGTGGAACCACAGTAGTTATATTATTGGGTGAATTACCTAATACATTACTAGCTTGTCCGTTTCCTATGGGAGCTAAGCTCGTCACAGAAGATATAACTGGCAATGTTTTTTTTGTTTGTAATACTGTTTCAGAAGTTGATGCTTGATTTGGTCTTGAAATTGGAATAGTTCTTTTTGGTGCACCTGTAGGAACAGGATCATCACTTGTAGGAATTGTTATTGGAGATCTCGTGTATTGTGCCTGAAAATTCATAACACATTTATATGAACAAAAATTTCTAATAGTCGCATCAGACATAGTTAAATGATATTGAGCTTGAGAGAATTCTTTGCAAAAATCGCAATTGATACGTCTGGCTGAAACAGCATTTATAGAAACCTGCAAAAAATTTATTTGCTTTTAATAACGAAGAAAAAACTTTGTTAAATTTGAAAATTGAAATATTAGGTTACCTGATACAAAGTCAGACAGTTTAAACTGCACATCATAATAACTTGGCTATTTTTCATATCTTTTCGAATCATATCGAAATTATATTTTTTTACTTTACACCAATTACATGGAACAATTTTTCTATTAGTAATAATAAAAATGTTTAAGCATGTTTTGTTACAAAATATATGAGCTTCATCTTCGTAAAATACTACAAATCCCTTTCTTGCTGGTAGCTCAAAGTATCTTTTACATGTTGTACATTGCTCAGGATCAACTTTATTGACAAATTTAAACGCAGCAAAACATGGCTCACTGCAGATTGGAACTGGCTCTGTTCTGTCTATTTGAACTTCACAGTGAATTAATTTTTCCTAAAAAATTAATAAATTACATTAAATTAAAAAATTACATTAAAATTTAAAAATTAAAATTCTATCTGCCATAAAGATAAACATGATTTAATAAAATTATCCTACAGATAAATATTTATAAAAGAATTTTGAATATCTCTTTAAATATTTTCTGTAGTTAAATTACTAACAATTAAAATACCCTGCCAACTGGCTGGCACTGAGGTTCCTCAAACAATGGGCTGTAATCTTAATTTACAACAAATATTATTGATTACAACCATGCAATTATACATACATTTTTCGTTTTTAGTAGCTGGTGAAGTAGATTATTAAGATTGTTATTAAAGTGAAAATTCTAGCGTCCATGGATTGGTCGCGCCGGCGTTAATGGATTTTAAATCATTTTTGCATAATTAAAAAGAAACAAATATAAAAAAAGCTAAGTTTATTTTTTTTTATAAAATTTTATTTTATTAGAATATATAATTATCCCTTAATAATTAAAATATTGGGTAACCTGATTTTTTTGTTTTGTCAAAGAAATGGTTGGTAACGATGCGAAAATTACAAATATTCGCTCAATTCACGGAGAAAAATATTTTGTATATTTTACAAGGTTAATTTTAGTAAAACGGGTTTAGTTTTAATTACAAAAAAAATTTGTAAATTTTACAAATATGAAGTCAGAATATTGTAATTCTAACTATAAACATGGTTATATTTACAAAATATTTGAACAGAAAATAACAAAACTTTATAATGTAAACATAACCAGCAATTTTGGTTATTTTTAACAGTTATTTTTCTCCGTGTTACTATAAAAAGATAGGAGTTTTTACCAGAATTTATAATAATTTCTTATAATTTATTTTCTCAGTGTACTTCTTGCATTTCAAGATTTTAACATTATTTATATTATTTCTATTAATCACAAAATAATAAATTATTTAATTCTATAAATTGTTTGATTCTTTAAAAAATGCCAATATAACTTTTAAATCTTAATTTTAAAATGCAAACATAACCATTTATTATTTTTAGGCTGTTTATTATTGTTTATAATTTCATTAAGCTGCATACATAAATAAACATAGCAACGAGCAAAATAATCCAAGAAAGTCAAAAAGAGGCCAGATTTCCATCACTCTTTCTTGTGTGTTATAATTTATATCAAAATAAAAAAAAAAATTGTGACCGGATACAAAAAATTACTATAAACTAAATTTCTAAAACTTGTACTCTCATTAAAATAAATTAGATATGTCCAAAACGAAAAATAAATTTGGTGTTATGTGTATTTTTTTGTGACGAAGATTTTGGAGAAGAAAATTTTTTCAAAAAATTAATTATCAGATTCAAGATATCGAGTAAAAATCATAATTTCAAATATAAGTAATTTCATGGAAATGAATGAGGTATTACATCCAAATTAAAAAAAAAAAAGTAATTTGAGATTTTTTTAATAAACAAATTTTTGGAAAAAAAAGTTAGGTCCTAATTCGATAATGGTTTTGAAATATCACTAGTTACAATATTTTTAGATACTAGTACTTTCATAGAATTCAATGAGGTATTACACCAAAAAAAAAAAAAATATTGCAATTTTTTTTATTTTTCTTTTTTTTTAATTTTGAGAAAAAAATTTTGAAAAAATTCGGTATCAGTTCCAAAAAATTACTGTAAACAAGGTTCTTAAAACTAGTACTTCCATGGAAATAAATAAGGTACTACGTCAAAAAAGAAAAAAAAGTTTCGTATTCTTTGTATTTTTTTGTGAAAAAAATTTTAGGAAAAAAATTTTCAAAAAATTAAGTATTAGATTGGAGATATCAAGTAAAAACCATACTTTCAAGTATAAGTACTTTCATGGAAATGAATGAGGTATTACATCCAAATTAAAAAAAAAAAAGGGGGTTTGAGATTTTTTTGATAATAAAATTTTTGGAAAAAAAATTAGGTCCTAATTCGATAATGGTTTTGAAATATCACTAGTTACAATATTTTTAGATACTAGTACTTTCATAGAATTCAATGAGGTATTACACCAAAAAAAAAAAAAAATATTGCAGTTTTTTTTATTTTTCTTTTTTTTTAATCTTGAGAAAAAAATTTTGAAAAAACTAAGTATCAGATCCAAAAAATTACTATAAACGAGGTTCTTAAAACTAGTACTTCCATAGAAATAAATTAGGTACTTCGTCCAAAAAGAAAAAAAAAATTGGTATTTTTTGTATTTTTTTGTGAAAAAAATTTTAGAAAAAAAATTTTCAGACAATTAAGTATCCGATTCAAAATATCATGTGAAAACCATACTTTCAAATATAAGTACTTTCGTGGAAATAAATGAGGTGTTACATCCAAATTAAAAAAAAAAAAAAGTACCTCGAGCTTTTTTGGTGAAAAAATTTTTGAAAAAAAAATTAGGTCTTAATTCCATAATGTTTGTGAAATATCACCGATTACATACATACGTACACACACACACACACACACACACACATACAGACTTTTTTTAAAAACCGGTTTTTTAGCTTCCTGGGGTCCTAAATAATAAAAAATTACTATTTTCGATGAAAATTAACCAAGTTATGGTCAAGTAAAAATACTGTCAAAAACTACCATTTTTATACTGATTCCAATTTTAGGCTCTAAAACGAAATTATAACTTAAAAAATGCATAACTCGCTTAAATTTTATCGCAAATGATAATAATCAAAAACAGTCTTTAACATGTTACATTAGTTTTTGAGCAAAAAAAAACTTTTTATCGACTAAACTAATCTTTTTCTTGCATAAAAGAATAGCCGAGGAAAAAATATTCTATAATAATCCAAAACTTTTCTTTTTGCGATAAAATTTAAGTGAGTTATGCATTTTTCAAGTTATAATGTCGTTTTAGAGCCTATAATTGGAGTCAGTATAAAAATGGTAATTTTTGACAGTATCTTTACTTGACCATAACTTGGTTAATTTTCATCAAAAATAGTAATTTTTTTTTATTTAGGACTACTTTTTTCCTGGCTATTTGATACTAAAAGAAAAAAATTCAATTATTTTAACCCCTTCTTTACTTGGTAAATTAAGTGGAGAAGCATTAAAAATGTGAAATTATTCTAAAACAGGCTAAAATTGACCTCAAGGTCTTAATAGCATTAGGATTTTGCGTATCAGCATCCTTGTCTTACTCATGTAAAAAAATACGGATTTCAACTTTAAATAAAAAAAAATATTTTTTCAATAATACTTAATTATTACTATTCAAGGCTTAAAAATGAATTTTATTAACTTAATTTTGGCATTAAATAAATTATTTATTATTTAAACAATATTATTTAATTTTTTTTTTTTTTTTTTTAAGGGAAATATGTGAATCTTGCATCAGCCATGGAGTGTTTGCGGGCCTTAAAGACCCGCAAATTTCCATGACCACCCAGTTGTACAAAGTGTACAACTGGGAGACCACCGGCGAACGTGGTCGCCGGCTACGCCCCAGATTCTTACTGGATAAAAACACTTTAAACCCCCCGCGCTTGTTTGTCCCAAACCGGAACTACCTTTTCAGGTATAACTTCAGTTTGGGACGCGCAGCCTAGAGGCAGGAGAGCTCTCTACGATAGAAAGCCCTCCTCCTTCTTCTCAAACAAGGTGGTCCTTACGTACTCTGCTAATTTGTTCCAGTTTTCGGAACTCCGTAGCATTTCCAGGACCACCGTCGCCGGCCTCCAAATCGGGAAGGGCGGGCGCCCCTCCGCGTAGCGCACCCATTCGAAGAATGTGTGCTCTACTGTATCATCCACGCCCATACAGTGCAAGCACTCCTTTGTTGCCACCTTATGTCAATTCTTCAACATGACACGGAAATACCCGTGTCCAGTTAAGAACTGGGTAAGGTAGAAATCCACCTCCCCATGCTGTCGTCCCATCCATGCCTGCAGGTCTGAGATCAGTCTGCGCGTCCATAGGGCATTTTTCTCTTGGTTCTTTTTCCATCGTTTCTTCCATGCTTTCATAGAGTTGAAGCGGGCGCGAGTGGAAGCCACTTCGCGCTCATTTACGCTCTCGTAGATAAATTTCCGCTCCAACGCTAGCAGGTCAATGGCTATCACCGAAGCAACAACCTGGATCGCCTCTAGAGATACCGTGTGGTATCCGCAGGCGATCCTCACTGCCGCTTGCCTCTGTACCGACGATATTTTTCGTCTGTACTTGGCAGTTTCTGTGGTCTTCGCCCAGACTTCTGATCCGTAGAGCAGGACAGAGTTGACGACTGACATCAGGAGCCTTCGCTTCCCTGGTTTGGGTCCCCCAATGTTGGCCATGAGCCTTGACAGGGAGGATGCGGCCGACGCTGCCTTTTCACACTACCTCTGAAATTGCTCCCAGAAGGTCAGCTTGTTATCAAGCTGAACTCCCAGGTATTTCACCGATGTTCTGGTTCGGATCGTGTGAGGGTTTCCGCCGTCGTCGATAATTACATCGAAGTCGGTGGGAACCCTTCGACGAGTCAGCAGTACGATCTCCGTTTTTGGGATCGCAAGCTAGAGCCCGTGATCGCCCATCCAGAGGTTGATCCGTCTCATGACTAGATTCAACCTCTCCTGGGTCACTTCCATGTCACTGCCAGTTATGGTCAGGGCCACGTCGTCGGCGTACCCAATCAGGGAAACTCCTTCCAGGAGGTGGACGCGCAACAAGCCATCGTAAAAGGCATTCCAAAGGTCTGGTCCGAGAACCGATCCTTGCGCGATGCCTGCACTCAAAACCCTTTCACGCCTTCCATCGAGCGTGTCGTAGAGCAGTCTCCGGTCCCGCAGGTAATCCTTTAGTACGTTACCCAGATACCTGGGTATTCGGAAATCGTACTCGAGGGACCGGATCATGTCATCCTACCTGGCCGAGTTGAAAGCGTTTTTGACGTCCAGCGTTACCAGAAGGACGTCCTTGCGAATTGCAGGCCGCTTTTCGCTCTCAGCCTCTACGGTATCCACGACACGCCGGATGGCGTCTATCGTGGAATGCCCTTCACGAAAACCATGCTGCTCCTCAGAGAGACCACCGCCCTCCTCGATTGCCCTTCCGTTTTCTCGGATGGGCCTTTTAGGGAAGAGAGCACCGACGATCCGTTCAGTCGACGCCGCATCCATCATGTTGTCGGACCCCCGGTTTAACTTGCCCATTACGACTTTGTAACCTAGGCCCCAGGGGTCCTTGTTTACATCTTCGCGTAATGAACGCAGACATCGAGCCTTGCTTTGACGGATGGCCTTGGCCAGCCGGTGTTTGGCGTCCTTATGTTCCTGAGAAAGCACGGCTGTCTCAGGTCTGTCCCGTGCTCTTTGCGCCTTTCGTCGTGTCCTGTGGCATTCCTTCCGGAGCTCAGCTATTTCGGGAGTCCACCAGTACACTGGCTTTCTCCCTTTCCAGGGCCTGCGGCGAGGCATCGAGGCATCACAAGCCCCGCATAATAGAGAAGTTACTTTCTTAACTAAGATTTCAGCCTCATGGGGACTTGTGGCCCCTCCATGCCAAGCGGGGATGGACGCTGACTCGATTCGAAGATACTCTTCGAATCTGTCTTCGTCCATTTTTGGGACGTTCCAACCCAGGGGGCACCTCCTGTACGGAGGTCGTTGTGAGGTTCCTTCCAATACCCGGAAGGCGATGTAATGATGATCACTACCATTGTATTGATCATCCATCACCCTCCAGTCGCCTATTCTACCGGACGCAGCTTCTGTAGCGAAGGTTATGTCCGGGATAGAGACACCCCAACCCGGCCTCTCGTAGGTCGGCCTGTTGCCTCTATTCTGGACCACTAGTTTGCACCTAGTGGCCATTTCGAGCACCATTAGTCCCCTGGGGTTACTCGTTGGCATCCCCCATTCCAGAGCCCTGGCGTTGAAGTCTCCACCAAGGATGACGCTACCAGTCGCCGTTCGGACCGTGCTCTCGATGTTGGCCATAAAGAAAATAAATAAATAAAAAAATATAATAAATGACTCTACCTCAATAACAGAATAAACGTTTATTTTTTATACATTTTTTTAAGTAAAACCATACAAAATGACGGTCGATTGTAAATTTTAAGGTCTCTTTTTATTTATTAGGACTGTATAAACTCATGAAAAAAAATATCTAAGTTTTGTATTTTAAATGCTTTTTTTTCAATCTTTAAAATTCCCCATAAGAGCCTGTGTTAATTTATTTTTTATTTATTTATTATCTCAAAAACTATTCGGTCAATTATAAAAAAAAAAAATACATGTAAAATTAAATTATATTTACTTTACTTTCTCCAATTTTTAGCTTTTTTTTGCATTTTAATTCTACCGCTCTTAAGACCTTAATGGAACGAAACCAAAATTTTTTTTCGGACAGATCGATGGGATTTCGGTTGAAAAAATTTGGAAAAAAAGAAAGGCGGAAAATGAGATATTGCGATTTTTCTTAAAACGTATTATCCCATTTTTCGGAATTTCCCGGGGTTTTCCCGGAAAAATAGTGGCATAAATAGATTTACTGAAGGTTTCCCAACCTATATACTTTTTCAGAATTTTTTTTCAAGCTTATATTTATGATTTTTAACCATTTTCCCGAAAAGCACTAACGCTGGTCGAGAGCCGCCTAATGACTTTGATTGGCCATAACTCGGGTTGCTTAGGACCTAGAAAGCTAAAAATTTCAGGATTTTCCTATATTTATGTTATAAAAATATGGGAAAAATTTGAGATCGATCCGATGACCCGACCTATCCACCATTGCTGTTTTGGCAAAGAAAGACTCATATAATAATTTACAATTTTTAAAGGAAATTTTATGATTAGAAAAATGAAACAGAAAGATAAAATTGGAGAATAGTGAAGGAATAAGAGGCGCCCAATCTATAGAAAAAAAAATATTCTGCGAATGGAGAGACATTTTATTTGCTTTTGTAAAACTTACTTTGGAGATTACTCATGCTTACGCAGTTTAAATTGAATTTTTTAGAACAGAAGTATATTTTGCGGAAACGGGAGTATATTTCCTATTAAAAAAATTAGCTTAACATAATTTACTCATCAAAGATTTGAGGTTTCAAAAAATTCAAAAATATAAAATATTAACCTACCATTTAGATGTAACAAATTTTTTATTATTAATTTAATGTAAATTAATAAAAATAATATTTAATTAATAAATAAGTTGTTACATAAAGGTTTAATAATAATTGTATTGCGAGGGGATTTACCTATATATGAATATGTGTGTGTACATTAACTCACATATATACGAGGGCAACATGCAGATGGATAAAGGACTTTTAAATAATTACTTTATTAATTAGTAATAATAAAAAGATATAAATTTATTAATAATAAAAAAAAAGGATTCTATATAAAAGAAATAATATATATAAGTATATATACTGGGGTTTAATATGAGCCACGGATGTCGACCTCCGTGGACTCCACACGTATACATTCACACACTTAAACCTAACGTGATTCTAATAATATGAAAATAATCGAAAGATATCGCGATGAGCTCATAATATTTTAAGTGCACAATACCTTCAACTTGTTTCTTGTAAATAAGCTAAATTTAACGTGGCCCAGGTCCTGGAGTTATTTTCACAAATCTTCTCTGGTACCGACGTGACTAAACTGAGGGTTAGTTGTCCACGAATCTTTTCTCATTAATTACAAAGAATATATCCAATGACACTATTTGAATTTACTAATTAAGTGACCACTGTACTTTATTTAATAAAAATTTAATAAATCTTTTATGATTATATAAAAATGTATCATGGAAAACCGAGAATTTAATTAGCAAATTTTCTCGTGGTATCCATGCTAAAGCAGCTAGCAGAAGAAGAGCGCGTGTTCTCTTGTTTCTTGATTTCCCGCTCGTTCCGTGTTTACGTTATTTTACTGGATAAAACAGATTTATCCACAGAACGCAGCGGGATATTTAAAATATGAAAATATAAAATAAAATTATATTTTATTAAGAAAACACCGCATTACATAGATTTTAAATTAATATATGGGCATATCCATTACTTTTCATACAAAAGTAAGCGCACCCATGACTCCGATCGGGCTAAAATTTTTAGGGGTGGTTTGAAGTAATAAAAAACTCAGCCAGCCAAAATTTCAGCCATTTTGCAGGACGGCTTGCCGAGATACAAGCTCTAAAAGGTCCAAAAATAGCTGTTTTTAGCCAATTTTCAAAAATTTACTGGGCTTCAAGGATTAGTCCAAAAAACATCCGGCTAGTCTCATTTTTTCCTTGAACTTTCAACTTTTACCAAAAAAATTTTCAAAAAGTTTCATGGAATTAATTTTTACTGGCATTGATTAACGTAAGATTTATTTTATCGAAAAATGCTGATTTTTGAACTTGAATTGTGACTCAACATCATTAGCGTCTAGCAAAGACGTTTCAAATGAGACCTTAAACGTTAAAAAAGCTTATCAGAGACCGGAGATATAAGCAATTGAAAGTTTGCTGTTTCCGAAAATATCGATTTTTTAACAACTTTAATCGTCTGCAAAATTTTTCTCTGAGCACCTTAAGGGCTGAAAATTTCAGGAAAGCTTCTTTTGATATTAAAAAAAATTCCCTGAAAATTTGGGCGATGGTATTGGCTTCTGTTCGTAGATATAAGACTCTGAAAATGTGTAATAATTGGACCAATATTGTCCAATAAATGGTTAAGGGATCAACCAAAAAAATTTTCTTCTTCAATATTCGAATAGCCAGGAAAAAATGAGCTGATTTAAAAAAAAAATTTTTATTTTTGACCGAAAAATAAGCAAGTTATCATCATTTTAAGATTTTTAAAAAAATTTTCCAAAAATCCCAGTTTTAGGGTCATTATACAGTATTCTAACTTTAAATAATTATAACTCGCTTATTTTTCGGTCTAAAATAAAAATTTTTTTTTTTAAATTGTCGAATCTTTTCCTGGCTATTCGAATATTTACAGAAAAGAAACTTCTTATATGCAAAAATTATTTTTTTTTGGCAAATTACTTTAGAATTTACTTTATTTTGTCAATGTATTAGGGTAGTTTTTGAGATATAACTTTTAATAACATAACTTTTAATAACGTATAACTTTTAATAATTTTAATGACGTTTATCACAAATTCCTTTTAATTTTAACTAAAAAACACATTTTATTTTACTTTTTTATTTCTATAGATTAATTGTGTTGCTTTCAAAGAAATAATTCAATAAGTCAATAGGTTCTAATGAATAAATAGAATTTCACAAAAGTAACATAGTTAATTTAATTAATGAAGTTCTTGTTTTAGTTCTGGAACATTTGCTCTTATAATTATAGTTATTATCAATAACAGAAACGAGATGTTACTTTTAACTTAAAGATTTCTGGATAAAATTGGAAACCTGTTTGTATCTTTTAGTTTTTATAAGTAAATAGAACTAGGGAAAACAAACTTCAAGACTTCAGCATTTCTCAATTTAATATTCTATATTTAATATTCAATTTAATATTCTATAAGATGTAATACCTCATTCATTTCCATGAAAGTACTTATACTTGAAAGTATGGTTTTTACTCGATATCTTGAATCTGATAATTAATTTTTTGAAAATTTTTTTCTTCAAAATCTTCGTTACAAAAAAAATACATAAAACATCAAATTTATTTTTCATATTGGACATATCTAATTTATTTTAATGAGAGTACAAATTTTATAAATTTAGTTTATAGTAATTTTTTGTATCCGATCACATTTTTTTTTTTATTTTGATATAAGTTATAACACACAAGAAAGAATGATGGAAATCTTGCCTCTTCCTCGGATTATTTTGTTCGTTGCTATGTTTATTTATGTATGCAGCTTAATGAAATTATAAACAATAATAAACAGCCTAAAAATATTAGATGGTTATTTTTGCATTTTAAAATTAAGATGCCAACCATTTTAAAATTAAGTTGCCAACCATTTCTTTGACAAAACAAAAAAATCATGTTACTCAATTTTTTAATTATTAAGGGATAAAATTTTTTGAAATAATAACAGCCTTTACGAGCAAATTTTATTAAGGGATAATTATATATTCTAATAAAATTTTACAAAAAAATAATAAAATTAGCTTTTTTTATATTTATCTCTTTTTAATTATGCAAAAATGATTTAAAATCCATTAACGCCGGCGCGATCAATCCATGGACGCTAGAATTTTTACTTTAATAATAAAATGATCTTAATGGTCTACTTTACCTAGTAAAAAAGAAAAATGTATGTATAATTGCATGGTTGTAATCAATAATATTTATTGCATATTGAAGTTTAAAGACCATTGTTTGAGGAACCTCAGTGCCAGCTAGTTGGCAGGGTATTTCTAATAGTCTCCTTTTTTATAGAAAAGTTGGAAAATAAAATATTTTTATGCAATGATTGCATTGAAATATTTTTGTAATTTCAAATATTTTTATGCAATGATAGCATTGAAATTTTTTTATTGACTTTAGCAGAAATTATACGCCATTCTAAATTTTTTTCGATTAGTGTCCTGTTTTATATAAAAGTTGTAATTTCAAATATTTTTATGCAATGATAGCATTTAAATTTTTTTTTGACTTTAGCAGAAATTATACGCCATTCTAAATTTTTTTTAATAGTCTCCTGTTTTATACAAAATTTGTAATTATAAATATTTTTATGCAATAGCATTTAAATTTTTTTTTTTGATTTTAGCTGAAAGTGTACATCATTTAAATTTTTTTTCTAATAATCATTTGGATGTCGGCAGTCCTAGTTATGAAAAAATAAATTAAAAAAAATGTTTTAGATGTCCGTAGTGCTAGTTATGAAAAAATATTTAAAAAAATAATTTGGATTTCGGCAGTCCTAGTTATGAGAAAATAAAAAAAAATTTTGGGTTAAAGTATTGGGTTAAATGAACTTTTGAATTCAATTATTTTAGTTTCTCTACGTCCCTCTTTGAAATAATTTTAGTGATGTTAGCAGAAAATATATCTCATTCTACATTTTTTTCTAATAGTGTCCTGTTTTATACAAAAGTTGGAATTTCAAATATTTTCATGCAATGATTGCATTGAAATATTTTTATTGACTTTAGCAAAAACTATACGTCATTCGACATTTTTGGTTCCTCATAGAGGAACCTTTGTGATAGATGAAATTTTGATTTTTGATTTTTTGGCATATAAGCACGTTTTGGGACCTCAGGAAGCTAAAAAACCGGTTTTTAAAAAAAGTCTGTATGTGTGTGTGTGTGTGTGTGTGTGTGTGTGTGTGTGTGTGTGTGTGTGTGTATGTATGTAACCGGTGAAATTTCACAACCATTATGGAATTAAGACCTAATTTTTTTTTCAAAAATTTTTTCATCAAAAAATCTCAAACTACTTTTTTTTTTTGTAATTTGGATGTAATACCTCATTTATTTCCATGAAAGTACTTATATTTGAAAGTACGATTTTTACTCGATATCTCGAATCTGATAACTAATTTTTTGAAAATTTTTTTCTCAAAATTTTTTTCACCAAAAAATACAAAAAATACAAATTTTTTTTTTCTTTTTGGACGTAGTACCTAATTTATTTTCACGGAAGTACTAGTTTTAAGAACCTTGTTTATAGTAATTTTTTGGACCTGATACCTAATTTTTTCAAAATTTTTTTCTTAAAATTTTTGTTGCCAAAAAATACAAAAAATGCCAAAATTTTTTTTATTTTAGGACGTAATACTTAATTTTTTTCTATGAAAGTACGAATATCTGAAAATATTGCAACCGGTGATATTTCACAACCATTATGGAACTAAGACCTAATTTTTTTTTCAAAAATTTTTTCATCAAAAAATCTTAAACTATTTTCTTTTTTTTTTTAATTTGGATGTAATACCTCATTTATTTCCACGAAAGTACTTATATTTGAAAGTATGGTTTTTACTCGATATCTCGAATCGGATACTTAATTTTCTAAAAATTTTTTTCCTAAAATTTTTTTCACAAAAAAATACAAAAAATACAAATTTTTTTTTTCTTTTTGGACGTAGTACCTAATTTATTTTCACGGAAGTACTAGTTTTAAGAACCTTGTTTATAGAAATTTTTTGGACCTGATACCTAATTTTTTCAAAACTTTTTTCTTAAAATTTTTGTTGCCAAAAAATACAAAAAATGCCAAAATTTTTTTTATTTTAGGACATAATACTTAATTTTTTTCTATGAAAGTACGAATATCTGAAAATATTGTAACCGGTGATATTTCACAACCATTATGGAATTAAGACCTAATTTTTTTTTCAAAAATTTTTTCATCAAAAAATGTCAAACTATTTTTTTTTATTTTTTAATTTGGATGTAATACCTAATTTATTTCCATGAAAGTACTTATATTTGAAAGTACGATTTTTACTCGATATCTCAAATCTGATAATTAATTTTTTGAAAATTTTTTTCCCAAAATTTTTTTCACAAAAAAATACAAAGAATACCAAATTTTTTTTTTGTTCGGACGTAGTACCTAATTAATTTCTATGAGAGTACTAGTTTTAGAAAGCTTATTCATAGTAATTTTTTGGATCTGATACCGAATTTTTTCAAAATTTTTTTCTCAATATTAATAAAACAAAAAAATTAAAAAATCTGTAATATTGTTTTTTTTTTAAGTGTAATACCTAGGTTATTGAAAATTTTTTTCTAAAAATTTGTTAAATAAAAAACATTAAATCACAGCAACATTTTTTTTCTTTTAAAATACGGTATTTAACTTTTTTTTATGAAATACTGATATCTCAAATTATAATTTTTATTAGATAAAATAGACCATTATAAATATTTTGCTATTGTTAATGAGGAACCATAGTGCCAATCACTTGGCAGCGTTTTTTTAATAGTGTCCTGTTTTATAGAACAGTTGGAATTTCAAATATTTTTATGCAATGATTGCATTGAAATATTATTATTGACTTTAGCAGAAACTATACGTCATTTTACATTTCTTTATAATAGTGTCATGCTTTATACAAATGCTGGAATTTCAAATATTTTTATGCAATGTTAACATTGAAATATTTTTATTGATTTTGGCAGAAACTGTACACCATTCTAAATTTTTTTGAATAATGGTTTGTTATATATAAAAATTGGTATTTCAAATATTTTTATGCAATGTTAATATTGAAATATTTTTATTCACTTTGACAGAAACTATACGTAATTCTAAATTTTTTTGAATAACGCTCTGTTATGTATAAAAATTGGGATTTCAAATATTTTTATGCAATGTTAATGTTGAAATTTATTTTTAAAAAATAATATATGAAAAAATTCAAAAAATTTCATCGAATAAGGAATTTGATATCGATATTATAAAAAAATATTTCAATGTTAACATTACATAAAAATATTTGAAGTCTAAAAAATAAAAAAAAAATAATTTGGATGTCAACAGTCCTAGTTATGAGAAAATAAAAAAAAAAATTTTTAGATGTCGGCAGTCCTAGTTATGAGAAAATAAAAAAAAAATATTTTAGATGTCGGCAGTCCTAGTTATGAAAAAAAATTTTTTTAGATGGGGCAGTCCTAGTTATGAGAAAATAAAAAAAAAATTTTCTTCCTAGCGGGCCGAAAACACTTTTTTCGCCCCGCAACGAAATCGAAAAAAACGCGTTTTCACCGCACTGAGAAAGAAAAATTTCGTTTTGTCCATGGGAACAAAAAAAAAATACCCCAGATCGCAGTTTACCATCCTCGGCTTCGCCTCGGATGATAATTAACGTGCGATCTGGGCCATTCTTTTTTTTTGCTCCCTTGGTTAAAAATGTACTATTTTTTTATTATACGCTGCAAAAAAAATCTACTTTCTTACTTTCGGGCGATTTTTTTTTCGCTTTGAATGAAAAACTATGTGTTGAACACGGGAAAAAATGTAGGAAATTTTACTTTCAATGCTGTCTGCACTCGTTCGCTACGCTCACTCGTTCATACAACTGCATTGAAAGCCAAATCCTACTTTTTTTCCCTTGTTGAACAAAATAGATATTTAGATGTCGGCAGTCCTAGTTATGAGAAAATAAAAAAAAATTTTTTTAGATGTTGGAAGTCCTAGTTATGAGAAAATAAAAAAAAAAAAAAATGGTTCTAAATAGTTTTTTTGCTATTTCTCTTCAATGAATGCATTAAATAAAAAAGTAATCAAAGTTCCTTTAGAAAATCTTTTACTTAATAGAATGCAACTGGGTTTTTACATTTTGATACAATCCATTTTAAGTTATCAAGTGGCAAAAATGACAACTTTTTGAGTTTTTAAATTTAAACTACTTAGCTTCAAACCGTTGTAGCTCCAAACTGAGAACTCAAATTAAAAAAAATAAAGAGATCAAATCGATAGCATTTTTTTCAAGGAATAATATGCACTAAAGCTGATTTCGAAAAACCCCTTTAGATTCTGAGAAAAATCAGTTTTAGTAAAAAAAAATTAAATTTTTTTATGTTTTCGACCACTAACTTATGAGATTGATATCTCAAAATCTATTGAATATTTTTTAAAAATAAAAAAATCGGATGGGGATATTTCTTTAAAGATTAATTTGAAACAACTATCATGTATTTTCGTCCATGCAGCTCTTCATAAATGAGTGCTGAATAATATTAAAAAAAATCAATTTTTTCGATTATTTCATTTTAATATATATAGGAGGATTAGAACTAAGTTAAGTCTTGTTGTTTCCTAATCACAAGTTATATTTTAAGTTTTGGGCCAAAAATGTTGTGAGATGAAATTACATGGCCTAAGCTAAGTAAATTTTTATTTCAGCAAAAGTATAAAATAAATATGTTATAACTTTTGGGTCATAAATGTTGTGAGATGAAATTTTATGGCCTAAGCTAAGTAAAAATTTAATTTCAGTAAAAGTACATTTCAAAATACTGATACTGATTAAATAAATGTTTTTAAAACTTTAATAAATTAAAGTATAATTAAAACTAAGTTAAGTCTTGTTGTTTCCTAATCACAAGTTATATTTTAAGTTTTGGGCCAAAAATGTTGTGAGATGAAATTACATGGCCTAAGCTAAGTAAATTTTTATTTCAGCAAAAGTATAAATTCCTAATAAATATATTATAAATTTTGGGCCATAAATGTTGTGAGATGAAATTATATGGCCTAAGCTAAGTAAATTTTTATTTCAGCAAAAGTTTCCAGTAAACAGATAATTTTTCTTATACAGATTTTTCACATTGGGCTCACAGGCTGTACTTTAAATATAATTAGCTTATATTCTAAAAATTTATTATCTTTAGAAACTGCTTAACTTGTCAGGCCCCTAAATAACCAGTTAATCGGTGGGAAATTAAAATAAAATTAAAGAAATCGTTTTTATTTATAGATTAGTGCTTATTTAGATGTAT
Organism: Anagrus nilaparvatae; assembly: GCA_022575985.1. Taxonomy (NCBI): domain Eukaryota; kingdom Metazoa; phylum Arthropoda; class Insecta; order Hymenoptera; family Mymaridae; genus Anagrus; species Anagrus nilaparvatae. Next base: position 3,753,843 of record JAKSXM010000237.1, on the reverse strand, counting down.
TCAAAATTAGTTAATGGTCATAATAACTGCTTTTTGGTTAATGGGTTTAAATCCTTTTTTCACTCATTATCCTCGTCTAAAAAAAATGTCGGTTTACAAATAAGTATAGTTTCTAGGAAGATCACGTTAATATTTTTACAACTATAATCCTTAAAGTCATATTTCAAGAACTTTGTTTTACAATGAAAAATCATTTTCATAAACAAGATTTTTACTTTTTAAAAATATTCTTACTATATATTTTTTATATATTCTTATAATATTTTTAAATCATTTCCAATTTATTTAATATTTTTAAAATAAAATTTTAATTCTTTTTACAAAATGTCAAAGATAGATATTTACAATAAATGTAGGCTATAACCCATAATAACCTATAAAGAAAAAATTCAAATTTGAACACAAGAAATTTGATTGGCTAATAAAATCTCCATATAGAGACCATAAGCTTTTTTATAATAGATAATTATTGATACAATTTCCATTCACGCCGTTTACTGGTTATTTAGGGGCCTGGCAAGTTAAGCAGTTTCTAAAGATAATAAATTTTTAGAATATAAGCTAATTATATTTAAAGTACAGCCTATGAGCCCAATGTGAAAAATCTGTATAAGAAAAATTATCTGTTTACTGTAAACTTTTGCTGAAATAAAAATTTACTTAGCTTAGGCCATGTAATTTTATCTCACAACATTTTTGGCCCAAAACTTAAAATATAACTTGTGATTAGGAAACAACAAGACTTAACTTAGTTTTAATTATACTTTAATTTATTAAAGTTTTAAAAACATTTATTTAATCAGTATCAGTATTTTGAAATGTACTTATTTACTAAATACACTTATTATTAAATTAATATTAAAGCGATTCATAAAAGAAATTTATTGGAAAATGCGGAAAATATCATTAAAAATATTATTCTTTTTTTCTTAGATATTTAAAAAAAAAAATTTTAATTGTTCCGTATTGTAAATTATTGTAAATATACCTTTATTGTAATATAATATGTAAACACGCCTTAATTTATGCATAGAAAGAGATAGGTAATATCAAGCGCTACTTGTCTGTGTACAGTACGCACTCAGCCGTATACCAGTACACACGTATTAATAAATCATATCATCTATTTAATCACAGTTTCTATATTATTACATCCACTCGCATCCACTCCAATATTCCACTAATTAACCTCTAAATTACTTCAATATTGTTCATTAATTTTTTTAAGCGATCTTTATCAATTTTAATTTACATGCTTTTTAAATTTACGTGCCTACCTCTAAAAATAAAATTTTTTACGGCATAAAATAGGGGTCCCCATAAGCTAACTACTATCTTAATGTTATTGTGTATTATATCCTCGGTCCTTATAAAGTAAGTGGAACGTATTTTTGACACTTGAGAGAGAAAAGACCTTAGCATCTAGCGGAAGATAATTAAAACCATGTACCGCGCTAAATTAAAATTTAAAATAAATTTTATTTTTATCTTTTTTTGAATTCGAATTTTGCGCGGTATATTGTTTTAATTTTTAACCGCTAGATGCTAAAATCTTTTCTCTTGCAAGTGTCAAAAATACGTTCCACTTACTATATAAGGACTAAGGATATAATACACAATAAAAGTGATGATCGGCGAGCGCTCGTTATTTCTCTATAATACATATACGATTAGATTATATTAGGGTTACGGTATCGATAATTGATAACAAACGGAAGCGTGCGAAAAGTTAGCTTCTTTCTGAAAATGGATTTTTTTCGATTTTTTTAACGTTTAAAAAATAAAAGTTTACCAAATAAAAGCAGTTATAAATTTAATTGTAATAGATACCCTGCAAACATGGAAAAGGGTGATATCTTTATTATGAAAGTTTTATAAACTTAACATTACTGAAAGATGGATTTCATATTTTAAAAATATTTCTACAACACTTTTTCAGAGATTTTAATAACCTGAATTTGGTTTTTATTTGGATTGAAAGTAATGATTTGCCTTTTTGTTTCTGATCAAATTCAACTTAAAAAAATATTTCTAGAACACTTGTTCAAGCGTCTAATTTTGATTTACTATAAAAAATTCGATTTACATTTGAAAACCTGTTAACATATTTTCTAAATACTTTTTGGATTTTCGTTTCCGAGTATTGTTTTATATTTTTGGCATATTAAAATTTAAAATTTTCACTAAATGCCTGTGAAACATCATAAATTAGATATCCAAGTATATCTTTAATTACTTTAGAACCCTTAAGACAGGTCTAAATTTATTTTCTTGTTAGTGTCCAGAAAGTGCGTGTTTTCTGGCCGCTGCGCTATTCGAAAAAACGCATTTTCTCGACACTGAGCAAGAAAAATTATGTTTTGGCCTTGGCCACAAACAAAGGATACCCCAAATCGCAGTTTACCATCCTCGGCTACGCCTCGGACGGTAATTTACATGCGATTTGGGCCATTCTTTACTTTTGTGGCCATGGGTAAAAATATACTATTCCTGGGCTAAAAATCGGCTGGGGTCATTTTGGGCATATGTGACCTGTACAAGATTTTCGAGAAGTGTGACCTACAAGTAACCCTATTTAACCAATAGTCTCCCCTATTTTTATTATAACATACCAGAGTGACAGAAATTATTTTAATAAATGAATTTTTTCCAAATTTTTCAATTATCGAAAATTAATTTTTAAAACCGAATTGATGTTAAATTGGATATTTTTTACTTAAAAAAGTCAAAATAAAATTTGAGATAAAAAGGTCTCTGAAAAGGGATCATACCCATGACCCTCAGGTTTCATGTAGGAACTTTAACCAGTACCCTCTCCGTAGCTCAACTGGTAGAGATATAGGCTGTTAATGTATTAAAATAATTTCTGTCAAACTGGTACGCTATAATAAAAAAAAGGGAAGACTATTTCAAAGCTTCCACTTACAACAAAGAAAGAAGACAGAGTTGTTTGCATACATTTAATTTGTTTAGTATTCGTCGCTATATAATCCATCAATAATAAATATTTGAAAAATGTAAACGATAAATAGACGAAAATTTTTTAAATTTTCGTTATGCAACATTTTTTTACCGTAAACATACCCACTGTGACCTGGAAGCGTTTTATTATGCGATCAAAATCTACTCTACAACTCTACTCTAAGCGTTTGCTGTCAATATTTTCATATTTTCAATATTGTCTTGATTTTTATAATGAATTTCCTTAAAATTGGGACCCTGAAACACGACAAAAATCGATTTTTCTCATATAAGAGGTGTTCAAAAGCGAAAATAAATGGTTTCATCGGATTCCTGGGGAAAAAATATACAAGACCCTTTTGTAAATAATATTCAGAAATATTTATTTTGAAAACTGCAAACCTTTTATAATAGATTTCTTTAAAATTAAGACCCTAAAAACAAACAAAATCGATTTTTCTCCTGTACACGTGGTCAAAAGCTAAAATAAATGGTTTCATCGGATTTCTGGGGAAAAAATAGACAAATCTCTCTTGTAAATATTATACAGAAAAGTTTATTTAGAAAGCTATATAACTTTTAAAATTGTTCCCCTTGAATTTCAGACTCTAAAAAGTAACGAAAATCGATTTTTATCCTATAAAACGTGGTCAAAAGCTAAAATAAATGGTTTCATCGGATTCCTAGGGAAAAAATACTACGTGATATTAATCTGAACATAATCTAAAACAGTATTTAAATCCACTAGAAAAACTGAAAGTTTTAAGAAAATCCCAATTTTGAGGAGGCCAAAAAAAACTTTCGAGAGCTATCGTGGGTTCAAAAATCGATGTTTTGGTTTAAATCCAACGAGATACTTATATTTTCGAGTTCTGCAGGTGCATTAGGAATCCCGGATACTTCGAAAAAAAACCAGTTTTATAAAAAAATTCTAATCATCATTATTTAAAATTTGAAAATATTGACAGCAAACACTTAGAGTAGCTGGATAGAAGATCCGGATAGAAAATTCGTAGACATTTTTTAGTGTAGAAAAGACCCCAACATACAGTTTTTTTTGTCATTTTGATCGCATAATAAAACGCTTCAGGTCATCGTGTACCGTAACGAAACACCTTGTAACGGTTTCAATAAAACGGTCCCTCTTGACACAACGTTGCATAATTTATGAACGTCTCCTAATAGTAATTAGTGAAAAAAGGTTGCGGCTTTAATTGAATTTGGAATTGTTTTGACCCTTTTAAATAAAAATAAAATCAAAAACATTAATTAAATTTAGAAGATAGTAAATTATTATACTCACTTGTTGACAAACTCCGCAAATTTTTTTTTCTTGTACAGGTGGATCAGCTGTATTCATTTTTGAATATTTTTCCATGCAATCTTGGGTACAGAAATCTTTAAATTGTCCTTTATCACCAACTGGAGCTAGAAATCCTTCAATTCCAACACTTATGTCCTTTTGACAATAGCTACACACTTTTAATCCTTTTTTGAACTCTTCTAAACATGAAGAGCAACAAAATTGCCTTACGTCGTAACCAAAACGTACACAATACTTTCCTAAACTCACAGGTTGGACATGCCCATTGCAGTTGCGGCAATAACTTCCATATTTAGTTTGAAATTTACCTAAACATTCTTCATTACAAAACTCCATCGTTTCCCACGACAAATTACGTTCATCTTTTGGTTCTACAATTAATAAACAATTAGCACAACGTTTATCTCTTTTAGAACTTACACCTTCACTTGGAATATCCATAACTTTATTATTTTCATTTAAGAACGCTTTCTTACAAACATCTGAACAAACCTCGTAAGTGTTGATACCTCTTTTGACTGGAATCGGACAAATTTTTTCTTCCTGGCAGTATTTACAAGATCGTTTGTTTGATATTTCTTCAACATCTGAGTTCTTAGAATCATGTTCATTGTTAAGTATATTTAATTCTTTAATTGGCTGCGTCTTGGAAAGCATTATATTTTCAGAAATAAAATCACAGTTATTAACTAACGAAAGTTCTGCAACTTTTATACTAGTAGATTTCGTTATTTCAACTTCATTAGTTACTATACAATTGTTTTTTTTGCTATTTGATAAGCTAGTTTCTAGCTCTGGATTTTTTTCGCTTTCGTCAGTATTTAAATTTTTATTTTCTTTAGTTTGATAAATTTCTTCATTATTATGTTCTAAACGTTTTTGTTTGTCTGAATCAGGAATTATGCAAAGTTCGTCGTCTTGGCCTGGCAGTATATCTTCAGATGGTTCGCTATCTGGTTCTTTTAAATCAGTTGATTTAATACTAATAGATTTATTAACCAAATCATCAGAGGCACAGCCATCATTTAGATCATCAATTTTTTGTTTAGATAATTTAGATAATCCCTGCAAATAATTTAAAAACAATTATCTAATCATTTGAACTATATTTAATAGATAAATAATCTTTAAAATTTTATTGTTGGGTATAAAACTGTATGTTAACTTTTTTGTTATGAATAAATAAAAGTAAATAAATAAATACAATTTAACGTTTAAATTTAAATTTAGTCGATTTTTAAGTCATTGGTTGTTTACTCAGTTATAATATTCATATTTATTTTTACCTATATTACTCCAGTCAAAATACGGGGGGGGGGGGGGGGGGTTGTATTTTTACTGGCGAACATGAGATTTGCTTTACTATATGTTTTTTGGGTTGCTGAACACGAAAATCGGGGTCATTTCGTAAAGAAATGGGGGCTTCACCCCTAAATTTGCAAAAAAACTACCCCAAAATAGGGTGTTTTTTAAGTAGTTGGATTTTGTGCACTCAGATTTGCACCATACAGATTTTTGATGGGTCGCTGATCAAGAATTTCGACTCTTTTTTCTTAAATAATTAGAATTTCACCCCTAAATTGGCTAAAACTACCCCCGAAAATGGGGTATTTTTGCTATTTGGGCACTTTGAGCAACTAGGATATGTCCATACAGATTTTTCAGGTCACTAATTAAGAATTTCGACTTATTTATCATAAATATTCAATAGTTCACCCATAAATTAGCTAAAACTACCCCTTAAAGGATGTTTTTGTTATTTTCGTACTTTGTGCATCCAGGATATGTATATATAGGTTTTGTGGGTCTTTAATCAAGAATTTCGACTCCTTTTTCATAAATATTCAATATTTCATCCATAAAACAGCTAAAACTACTCCTAAAAGGTGTGTTTTTGTTATTTTCACACTTTGAGAATCCCGATTATGTCCATTCAGGTCCCTGGACCGCTGATCAATAAAAATTTTTTATAAAAAATTAATACTTACAATACCTGAAAAATAAATTATTATAGTGAAGGTAAAAATGAATAAAAGAAACTTAATATTATTTTATTTTTTTTTTTATAATGCAAATTCTTGATTAGCGTCGCAAAAAACTTATATGGACATATCCTGGATGCTCAAAGTGAACAAATAGCAAAAACACCCCTATTAGGGGTAGTTTTAGCTATTGTAAGGGTGAAATATTGAATATTTATGAAAAATAAGTCCAAATTCTTAATTAGCGACCTGAGAAATCTACACGGAAATATCCTGGTTGCTCAAAGTGTCGAAATAGCAAAAACACCCCTTTTAGGCGTAGTTTTAGCTAATTTAAGGGTAAAATATGGAATATTTATGAAAAATAACTCGAAATTCTTAATTAGCGACCTAAAAAACCTATATGGACATATCCTGATTGCTCAAAGTGCGAAAATAACAAAATCACCCCCTTACGAGGGTACGGGGGTACTTTTACGGGGGTAATTTTAGCCAATTTAGGGGTGAAATTTTAATTATTTATGAAAAATAAGTCGAAATTCTTAATCAGCGACCCAAAAAACCTTTATGGACATATCCTGGTTGCTCAAAGTGCAAGAATAGCAAAAGCACCCCATTTTCGGGGTAGTTTTAGCTAATTTAGGGGTGAAATTCTAATTATTTAAGAAAAAGTAGTCGAAATTCTTGATCAGCGACCCAAAACACCCGTATGGTGCGAATCTGAGTGCACAAAGTTCAACTACGTAAAAAACACACCATTTTGGGGTAGTTTTTTGCAAATTTAGGGGTGAAGCCCCCATTTCTTTACGAAATAACCCCGATTTTCGTGTTCAGCGACCCAAAAAACATATAGTAAAGCAAATCTCATGTTCGCCAGTAAAAATACAACCAAACCCGTATTTTGACTGGAGTATATATTCACTATATAGTTCAAGAGATATAGGATTTAAATGCCAAGTATTTCTAGTGTCTGGTAGTAATAGTTGAATATGAAACTTAGAAGGGAGTACTTTCAGGTCAACAAAAGTTCGGCTGGCCACCTTTCCTGAGAGTGCCAAAAATTAAAGGCAAAAAAATTTTTGTTTTGTTTTTCGAGAATATCTCGAAAACGGTTGAAGATATTAAATTATTTAAGGTATAAGAAAATGAAGCTGAGAAAATTTTACGAAAAAAATGTTCTGAAACATTTTTTCGTAAAACTAATATTTTATGCAAAATTTTCATTTAAAGTTTAACTGAAATTCTCGTATGCGCGCTAAGTAGAATATGCTCGAATCTATGAAAACGCGTCTCACCGCCGTAATAAATAGTTATTTTGACTATTTAACTTTTCGCAACAAAAAAAAAAGTGTACTTACCTATAGATTATTAGTTTATAAAATAAAAAAAGATAATTTAAAGAAAAAAAAAAAAAAAAAAAAAAAAAAAAAAAAAATTTTTTTATCTTTTGGCTACACGGGGGTAAAACCATTGTTTTTTTTTTCAGTCTAATAAAAATGGGTAAAAAAAAATTTTTATTTTAAAACTATAAATAAATTTTAAACTATAAATGTTTCATAATTAGCATCACTTTAGGACATAATTTAAAAAAAAAAAAAAACTTTGTTCGCCCAAAATGAGTTCCACTTTTAATATCTCCCAAAACTTCCTAAAAAAGAAAAAAAAGGCTTTTTACAAGTTTACGAGGTGATAAATAAATTTATAATTAAGCTTGAAAAATGTGGTACATCTTATTTTAAAGCTAAAATATCCTACTTTTAGGGGTAAAAATTATTTTTTACATTTTTTTTTAGTTTGTCTGTTTTTGGCCAATAATGGAGGACAGAAAACTTAAAAAATTGTAAAAGTACTTTTAATTCTATTTACTAGTGTGCTAAGATGATATCGATTTTTAAAATTTTTTTAACGGGGTTTACATATAGAATAGCTCTAGATTCCATTGTTGTGGTCGGAATTTTAATATGCTTTGTTGGCCCAAGAAAAACCACGTTTTTGTTTACGCATGATTATCACGGTTTGTGTGTTCCTTTTTAAAGGCTCCGATATTTTTGAAATACACAGTATAAGACAGCTGTGCGCCTGCGTATATAAAAAAAACCTTTCGAATTGTATATTATAGTACAGCAGAAGCGTCTTTTATTTTGTTATGTGCACATATAAAATTGGAGTTCATTTATAAATAATGTAAGTTTTTCAATTATTATTTATAATAAATTAATAATTTTTAATATTTTATTTATTAATAAGAAAATAAATAAATAATTTTAAAAAAATAGTATATGAAAAGAATAATACGAAATAATCTGGTAACTATAATAAGTTTATGCAGTACCTGAGACCTCTGCTGAAGCCGAGGATGAAAGTGATTCAGATGATGAAAGTGATTCAGATGATGAATAATATAATGTTCATAATATTTTGTATAATTAATTTTTGATAAAAAAAATAAATAAAATGATACATTTTAAGAATTTTCAAAAATTTTTTGCTTACTTAAACCAAAAATAATACAATACATTTCGATCATTTATTGTTAAAAAAATATTTAAATTCTAAATTCTAAATCATTTAAATTTTAAATTAAATATTTTAAAAAAATATATAAAATTTATTAATATAAAATAAATGTTGTTTTGGTTAAAAAAAATGCATTTATTGTGCTAAAAAATATATGATAAATGCTGCCACACTTAATTTCAGGCCATAATTTGTTTAAATAATTTTTAATTAATTTAATATTATTTAAACAATAAATGATATTTTAAAATAAAATTTAAATTTTACAACTCAAATCAAATAAAAAAAAATTTACAAGGATCAAAATATTAATATTTTTTAACATTTTATATTTTTCAAAGTAATTTTTACTCTACTGACGTTAATTTGTTAATAATAAAAAAGTAGGTAAATATTTTTCAAAATAATACCCAAATTCGTTTTTTGTGACTCAAAAAACATAAATGTGCTTATTTTCAGCTATCCGAAACAGTCAAAATCAAAATTTTATAAAAGTGCGGTATTGCGCACCATATTAATTTTCATTTTTCATGGAAAATATAATTTTTACGAAAAAATGTTTCAGAAGATTTTTTTTGTAAAATTTTCTCAGCTTCATTTTCTTATACCTTAAATATTTTAATATCTTCAACCGTTTTCGAGATATTCACAAAAAACAAAATTTTTTGCCCTTGATTTTTGGCACTTTCAAGAAAGGTGGCCAGCCGAACATTTGTTGACCTAAAAGTACTCCCTATTAAGTTTCATTTTCAACCATTACTACCAGACACTAGAAATACTTGGGACTTTAAGGTCATTTTTGGCTTTATCGCTTGAAGTAATATTTCTGTATGTATATAAATTAAGGTGGGTATGTTTAGGTGGAAAAACCTCTATAAATCCTTGACTAAAAAAACTAACAAATTTTAAAAACTTCGTCCCCAAAAAAATAGTATTCAGTCCGGAATCAGTTGACGAAAGCGCCATTGTAACGAGGCAAATTCACGTTACAAATAGTTATATTTTTTTATATAAACATTTAAATTTACAAGCATGCACAGACACACATATCTTTAGTATTATCTAGAGTATAGTTTTTGAAAACTGTAATACAGCCGCCCGGCGCGAGTAGCAGCACGGTGTAGCCGGCGAGCGCCGCGGTCAGCAAATAAAAAGAGAGTAAAAAAGAGAGAAACGAGCGGTAGAGATTTCCGCTAGCAGAAAAAGGAAACAGGTGGTTTTTGACCTTTATAGAAATCACATGTGGCTCCGGGTTTTTTGCAACAAAAGCCACAATAAAACGTTCCGGTTTTGACATTATAAGTTCATAGTGCACAAATAAAGTTAATCATAACTAAAATCGATAATTACTATTAATAAAATCAGTGATAGTCTACGGGCACAAATTAAATAGAATCTCGACGTCGAGCAAATATATTGTGTAGCAACCGCCATTCGCGGAGCACAATTATTATTAAAATCTTGATCAAATTGCTAACGGACTTCGTACGGAAAGACTACCTAGCGAGGGTTCAACTACAGCATCAAGAAGCCGACTCCTAGATCATCGCCTACAACTCATCTACGAGAAATAAGCAGCCGACGGTAAAATACATATACGTATATACAAAAGCGTGCTTCAGAGTTTTTCGCGTGTGTGTGTGCGCGATATTATAATAATTAAAAGTTTATAAATTTAAATACATAATAGTTATTGATAGCCCCAAGGGGCATTAGATTGTGTAAAAATAAAGGTAAAAATATTATTAATTATTGAAATTCAGTGTATATTTCTTTATAAAATTCACGTGCATGTTCACCTCCCCCACTTTTTCATACACATTAGATTTACATATTCTTGACCTAGTGAACCTCCTCTACTAAATAAGGAGGTAAGCCTCATGCAGCAGCTAGCCAAATAACAGAGGTAATTTCCCCCTAATTTATTATCATTATTATTAACAAATAATTATACACACATATATATTTATTAAAAGGCGCTCTTCAAGTATAAATATATTAATGAATATATATGTATGTGTATTATAAAAGTTTTATTTATTTAACCGAAAATACCCCGTTACAAAGTGGCGCTCACAACGTTTGGGCTCTAGAAATTAACTTAAGCCTTTACAAATAAAATTTTCTCATGTTTTCATTTTAAGAAAAAGCTCCAAAAAAAATTTTTTTTTTGTGTTTCAATAAATGAAAAAAGCTTAATAAATTTTTTTTTTTTAAATAAATGCCCAGCCCACATATACAGGGAATATACCCATACACAAAATAAGGTGAACATAAGCACAATAATAAATAAATTAATTAATTAGAAATTTAAAAGTATTAAAAAAATAAACAAAATAAAAACGAGTATGAATGCCGTATGCCGTATGAGTGAATTAGTACTAGGAATTAAAAACAAAATCATATAATTTTTATAAAGAAAATAAATTGAAAATTTTTTTTTATTATTTAATAATTACTATAATTAATTTTAATTAATAATACTTACAAAAATTTATGTAATATTCTAAAGATCATTTTTTTTTTAACGCGATAAAATATAAATAACAAAATTTTACACTTTTAAAAAAAATAGTTCCTTACCTTACAAGGGCGTAAATATCTGAATTTCGGCGAAACACATAAAATTTATTTTCTTTCAAAATATTACAAATATTATCATTTTTTTATTATTATTATACTTATTATAATTATTTATTTAAAAATTATTATTATTTCAAATAAAAAATACTCAAATTATTTTCCAAAATCCTATTTCCTGCTACAATATTTCACAAATTCACCCATACCGCCTCAAGCTTTAACCCAAAAGCTTTGTGCCGACAAACTGACTTACAATCTCGCTTTAAACGGTAAATTCCTTTTGCCAAGGAATTTCCACGCCAATAAAAAAGATACATATACCCATTAAAATAAAATCAACCCTTTTTTATAAGCAAGATCACATCAAGGAAATTTCATGCAAGGCATTAATCAAGAATAAATCAAGATTTTTTTTTTAATCAACAACAGATTTATAAATTCTCAAGACACATTTTTGATTTCAAGATTAATCAAGAACTTTATAAAATTTTCAAGAATTTTCTTTTTAAGGAAAATTGTCCCTTGCGCCGCGTTTTCGATAGAAAATCCACAGTAAAATATACAAAAGAGTTAACCTTCGCGAAGTCAGCGGGAGAAATAAACAAAATATTTTGACCTGCTTCGAATTTTTCTTATAAAATTTTTAAAAAATTTTTTTTTCTTTCTTTTTCTTCTCATATATACACGGGGAGAAAATATACCTTCTCTTTAATAAAATCTTTTTTTCTTCTTAATTCTGCACAGGTCCCTTTAATTAATTTTAATCTTAAACTCTTTTGTATCGCTGTCGCTTTTTCTCTAAGGGAAGGGCGAGCTTTTAGGAACCCTAAAATATAATAATTTTTTTTTTCCTTTTAAATTAAATTAAAATGGGCAATAAAAATAAAAATAAAACGCTACCGCCGCCCCGTATGTCAAGAAGAAGACAAACATACGAACAGAGGCCGGAATTTCAAGAATTATTAAACACCATAGACCATATGGAATTTACTGACATAATAAGAAGATTAGACCAGTATGGGCTGTCTTATAGCGGTAATGTGGACCAAATCAAAGACAGGCTTTTCAGGTACCAGATTAAAATCATGGACGAAAGAGCCCCGTACAACTGGAGCCATAGTGAAGACAAAAGGCCAAGCAATTTTATGCTACCGACTCTACAACATGCTCTTGATATTCCATCAATGGATGAACAAGTTAGAAGTTCAGCCTTAAACAGCGACGTCATTAGACATGTTTCGGAGTTAACAGGTGTAAGGCTTAAGAATCCAGCCTATAGCGCGCCCGTTGTTACGACAGCTCATTACACACAAAATCGACCGACTTATGCCAAAGCCTTAACTTGCAATGCGAGCAGTGACCAAGCAGTTCTTACGACAGCAACGGCAGCCCCGGGCGTTAACGTAAGCAACCCAATTACGTCAACTACGGCTAGCTGTGGCCTCGTAATGAATACTGGTTACGAGAGGCAAAGAAACTCGAACGATCTTATTTCTGAAACGCCTCAAAACGGCTGTAGAAGTCAAGAAAAGTTACTACCAAACAGTAAAACGCCAAGGACTCGCTCGTCGCTGCCAATTACTAGGTTCGCGAAATCCAGCGCGCGTAGTAATTATGAACGCGGCAAGCCTGGAAACAACAGGCAGCAGTGGTTGCAGACTCCGCAAGGCGAGACGGAGAGTCCAATGTGGGATAATTACCCGATCGATTTTCGACCACACAGAAACGTTTTGGCTCAGCCGCCAGCTCCAGGAAGCGCAAAAGGGTCTCTGAATAAGCAAAACCAAACAATAAATCCAGAAAATAAACAACACGTACAAAATTCGGAAATCGACGACGACAACGGTGACTTGGCTGATATTGAAGAGAACGCATATAGCAGCTCGGAAATTTCGTTAGCTGAAACTCCGTCAGCCGCCCAGCGAGAGCTAGCCCTTTTACGGAAGCAAAGAGCAGCCTTACGAAAAGAAGTAGCGTTAGCGAAGGAGGTGATAGAAGAACTCCGTAAAGAGAGAACCATAAGCCAACGGGGCAGCTCAGCGAGCTCTTTGAGATCACATGCGTCAATTTCCAGCAAAAGCTCCCAAGAAAGGGAACACACAAAAGCAGAAAATGAAAAGCTGCAAAAAGAACAAGAGTTCATAGAACAACAAAGATTAGAAATTGAAAAATATAATAAACTCAAGCTAAAAGAAAACAAAAATCAAAGTAAAACAAGCAAAAATGGCAGCATAAAAACAACATCTCACAAAACTACAAAAAACGAGAAACGTGAGAAAAACATTTTTATGAATTCAGCCTTAGAAGATACGGAAGGATCCGAAATTGAGGTTATGTCCAGCACAAAGAAGTCCTCTAATTTAAGCCTATCCAAGCGCACAGAAGCCGGAAAAGTGCTCAAGATGTGGACCCTAAAATTCAATGGCGACACCAAGAAAGCCGAAGAATTTTTGTTCAAGCTTAAGGACTGCTACGAAACATCAGGCCTCTCGTTTATACAAATGAAATACGGCCTAACGTCAATGTTCGAAGACCACGCCATCTTATGGTACCGAACGGATCGAGATAGCCTCGATACGTGGGAAGATTTTGAAATAGCCTTCCGTAACCGCTTCGTCCCGTATATGGAAGACGAGGATTATCTCGAGGAACTTCGTACTAGGACTCAAGGAAAGGGCAAAAACATGGCCACATTTTTATGTGCTTTCAGGGTAATAGCTGATAAATTGTCACAACGCCCTAGTGAGCAAAAGTTGGTGAAAATGGCTCTCAGGGTACTTCACCCAGAATACCAACGAAGTCTAGAAGCCTATAGGCTAACCAACACCATCACAAGTTTTGGCAGATTATTGGACTTGGGCCAGAAGCACGAAAAGCTAGCCGAAGTTAGAAACAAGTATTCAGCCCCAAAAAGCAAAGAGAAGTCAAAGGTACCAGATTTAGCTTATGACGACCAAACCGTGAAAGCTAAAATAGTGGCCGTCACCGATACTGTCAATGTTTCAGTGAATACGCCCCAAACCGAAGACGTACCAGAAAATACAACTAACAAAGGGAAACGCAAGCCCAAAGGGCGTGGTAAACCGGTACAGACGGATGAACTGGCTGCATTAACGACTCCTGGTGATAATAATCATCAAACTTAGCAAAGGCAGCAACAAGGTGCTCAGCAGCAGCGTCAGACCCAACAACAGCGCGCGGGTCAACAGCAGCCTAGATCACAGCCCCGACAGCAATTGCAGCCCGTAATGCAGCCTATGGCTTCACCACCTTACCCCTGGTTTCCCCACACATTTGCGGACCCAAATTATTTTGCACAAATGATGCAACAATGGAATCAAAATTCGATTCCAAGCATGCAATTCTCAAGATCGCAAAATAATAACAATAATGTGAATAACTCACAAAATTCACAAAATAACGCACGCCGGCCCAAAATTAATAAGCCGCGATTCCCCGCCCATTGCGTTCTGTGCCAAGACACAAACCACAGAACTCTGCAATGCCCACAGTTAAATAAGCGGGACATTTGTTTGCTATGTGGCAAATTAGGAGTTAGGTACACCAACTGCTCCTGCCCTGTGGTTACACAATATAAAGCGGAAAACGCTCAGCTGGGGACGGAACAGGCTCCAACGACCTCCAGCTGAATAATGGAGTCGCAAGCGTAACTACACAAACAGAAATGAACGACAAGAGCCGTGCGTTAGCAGACAACGTCGACGAAAATAAGGTCAACCTTGCCCAAGGACGCGAACCTGTCGATGCATCTGTCACAAACGACTCAAAAATGAATAAAACACAAAAAAATGAAAACTCGAGGGAAAATCAAGAAACCTCACAAGAAATTCACCAATTAGCCGAGAACATGTCAGAAAACCCGGAAAATTGCCACGCCAGTCACGTCGATAACCGCCTTTTCTTTGACATAAACATAGCCGGCATAAGTATGAAAGCTCTTTGTGATTCAGGCTCTATGGCTTCCTACTTAGGTCCAAAATACGCAGAAAAGTTCAAAGGTAAGCATTAAAAGTTCAAAGCATTAATTGACGCCACGGGAAATATTTCCCCAGTAAACCAAGTACTGAAGGTTTGGTTTGACGTAGATGGACAAGCGGAACCTATAGACTTAAAAATTTCAGAAAGCCTACAATATGACATGGTATTGGGCGTAGATTTTGAAGAAGCTTTTGGCTTAGAAATTTGTGCAAGTGCAGGCGAATGGAGGCGAAGGCACGGTAGCGGACAATGGCATAAATTTAACGCGCATAACAGTAAAAATGATCCACAGCTCTACGGAGAGTGCGCGGGAATCGAAGAAATTTCGGCGTCACAAAAGGACATAATTATGCAAGTGGTAAAAGAATGCCTGCCCCCACAGCCACAGCCCTATGGAAGAACACATCTAATTAAGCACAAAATAAGGGTCAGACCTGATGCCACACCAGTAAGACATAAATTAAGAAGAATGTCGCCAAAAGTCTTAAATCTTGCCATAGAAGAAGCTAAAAAGTGGCTTCAATTAGGGATAGTCGAACTTTCGAATAGCTCGTGGTGTAGCGCTCCTGTTACGGTACCACGCAACGACACCTATCGGATGTGCGTGGATTTTCGCGACTTAAATCGGGTGACCGAAAAGGACGCCTACCCCCTCCATAATCTCGATTCCGCCTTAGATAAGCTGAGAAGGGCAAAATACTTGTCAAAAATCGACCTTAGTAAAGCTTTTTTACAAGTCCCATTAAAAGACGACTCTAAGCCATACACGGCGTTCGCTCTACCAGGACTAGGCCTTCTACAATTCACAAGACTGCCTTTTGGAGTCACAGATGGGCCAAAAACTTTTCAAAGGTTAATGGACAAAATTATAACGCCCGATCTCGAGCCCTATGTGCTAACTTATCAAGACGATATAATAATAGCCACAGAAGACTTTCAAGAACATCTAAAATACCTAAGAATAGTTTTCAAAAAGTTAATCGACGCAGGCTTATCGATAAATCCAGACAAATGTAATTTCGGTTGCTCAGAAGTAGTTTATCTTGGATTTATATTAGATGCCAACGGGTTACGCCCTGATAAAGAAAATATCAGGCCCGTTTTAGAATATCCTGCGCCAACTAACGTAAAAGAATTACGCCGATTTTTAGGCATGGTAGGATGGTATTCACGTTTTAAAAATAACGTCGCTGAATTAAAAATTCCGCTAGTTAAACTACTACACAAAGATATAAAATGGTCATGGGGAGATGAGCAGGCAGAGGCGTTTAAAAAACTCAAATTAGCCTTAGTCAGTACACCAGTCTTAGCCAGACCAGACTTTAATCTCCCGTTCACGGTCCAAACGAACGCCAGTAATATGGCGATCGGTGCCGTCTTAACACAGATGCACGAAGACGGCGAGCACCCAGTAGTTTATATCAGCCGAGTTTTAACAGCCCAAGAGCAAAACTACAGCGCCACAGAACGCGAATGTTTAGCTCTTTTATGGGCAATAAAACGATTGAGACCATACCTAGAAGGTTACAAATTTACTGCGATCACTGATCACTCCAGCCTAAAATGGCTAAGCAACTTGAAGGAACCGACCGGCAGGTTAGCCCGCTGGGCCCTCGAGTTACAACAGTGGGACTTTGACGTAGTATACAGAAAAGGCAGTTTAAACCATGTTCCAGACGCATTATCCAGAATATCTTACAAAGAATTGGCAAAAAATGACGACGAAAGCGACATGGATTACATATCTGCCTTAGAAGAAATTACCCATGGTATTTAAGAAGAATGCAAGATGTCATACAAACGCCGTGGAAACTGCCTAACTGGAAAGTGGAAGAAAACAGATTATATATTCATAAAAGAGATCAATTATTAGACCCAATAAGCGGCGATAAACACAATTGGCGATTAGTACTGCCCGAAGGGCAAAGATTAACAGCTTTTCAAGAAGTGCATAATACGCCGTGGTCAGGACACTTCGGAGTAGCAAAAACGTATCAGCGCTTAGCTACGGATTATTACTGGCCCGGAATGTACCACGACACGGAAAAATACGTCACGACGTGCCTAGAATGCCAAAGGCATAAAGCAGTCTAAACAGCCCCACAAGGCTTAATGGGAAAACGCATAGTAGAACAACCGTGGACTGTAGTCGCAGGCGATTGCATGGAGTTCCCGCGAAGTAAGAACGGTTTCAAATACTTAATCGTTTTCCAAGATTTATTCACACGAATGATCGAATTGAAGCCCTTGAGGAAAGCTAACGGGAAAACCGTTTCTAACGCCTTCGAAGAGCTCATACTCTTTCGCTGGGAAACTCCAAACTATTTTTTGACCGACAATGGCTCGGAATTCGACAACGATCACATCCGGAATGTCATGAGCGAATATGGGGTGAGAGTAATCACTACCCCCCCTTATCACGCTCAAAGCAACGCTACTGAACGTTCGAACCGTAACCTAAAACAAATGATTAGAATGTTCGTCGGAAACGACCACAGAGACTGGGATAAACATCTGCACGAATTCCGGCACGCGGCAAACACAGCAATACAGCAAACGCTAAAAACATCACCCGCGTACATGAATTATGGCCGTCAGCCTAAAATGGTAAAAAGCCTAAGGTGACAAATTGAACAGCCTACAGAAGGCGAAATTACACCAGTACAAGAAATTGACCCAGAAGTTTGGAAAGACAGACTAAAAAGACTTGACGTACTACGAGACTTAGTAGCTAAACATATAGACGACGAACGGGACAAGCAAAAGAAGCGCTACGATAAGGGCCAACTGGACGTCTCCTTTAAGGAGGGGATATAGTCCTTAGAAGGACTCAGCCACAATCGTCAGCAGAAAACCATTTTTCAGCGAAACTAGCGCCAAAACGCGAGGAACCGGACACGATAGCTAAAGTTTTATCACCTACAGTGTATGAATTGAAAAATTCTCCGGGAAGAATACCAAAAGTACACGCGGTTGACTTAATAAGATTGAAAACATCCTCACCTAATCCCAATTCCAAAGCAACTGAGCCACAAAACTTACAAATGAACGCATGTTCCAGGAATGAGCAACGCCAGAGGGAATTGGAGAGGCAAACGCCTACTCAACACGAAATGGCGGAAACAAGAAAACACACAAGAGGCAGAAGAAGGGGGAGACCCCGAAAGAAGGCTCAACCAGCCCCAAGCGCAGATACCAGAAAGAACGACGACGACGGAAGCACACGATACAACCTCCGCCCCCGTCGCTAGTGGAATTGTATACGTTAACGGAGTATACGCTCCAACCCTATCCGCGGGACCGTCCTCATCGACTGGTGCTATACGCAAAGAGAGGTCTACCTTAAATCGCGCAGCCCCAGTCCCGAACGACGCCCCAAGAGATAGCGTAGTAAACTCCCCGCCTAGTACAATAGCTCCACATATGCCCTTGATGGCCCAAGCCGCTTCACGCCCAGAGGAAATTAACCCAAGAGATAGCGTAGTAAACTCACCGCCTAATACAATAGCCCCACCTATGCCCTTGATAGCCCAAGCCATTTCACACCCGGAGGAAGTTAAAGCCTACGGACGGAAAAGGCGCAGAATCAGATCCTAAACCAGTTCCATACCCTGCAATAGCACTAGCTCCGCGCAGGGAAAGCGACTTCCCGCTCTTCCTTTTTAGATACAAAACTACCGGTATCAGGTATCGGGTACTAGAGCCCGTGAAATTTGACGCAAGCGTCGACCCGCCCCCAGGCAGGTGTTTTCAATGCCACAGCTGGAGACACACCCAGCGGACTTGCAAAAGCCAATCCCAATTAGTACCCGTATGTGCCAATTGTGGCAGACGAGGAGTTAAAATTATTGAGTGCCCTCGGTGCAAAAGGGCGCACATGCGGTACTTGCACAAACAAGCTTGCCAAAGAGAGTCACAGGAAGGCAAGAGACCCTTGGAGTTATGGGAAAGATATCCCGAATACTTCTCCACCCCAGCGGTCGAAAATCCCTTCGATTACCCTCGTTAGAGTTGGCCACGAGACATTTTAGAACAGATACCAGAAGAGATACTAAATGCCGCAAGAGAAGCTGGAAGCTCCTCTATAGCCTTAAGACTCATCCTAGCATATCTAGATGCAATTGGTATGCTGTAAGGTCCCCCGGCTATTTTTCCAAATTTTTCTAAATTTTTTAGTTATACTTTTTTTTAGTTATATTTTTTTTCCCTTTTTTTTCCCACATATATACGTTATTATAGTATATATATATATATTTTTTTTTTATTCTTATTGCCCACAAGGATGGATAGCTAAAGATTCAACTCGCCTATAAGGCTCGATGATTGCAGAATCACTCAAATATATTTTTTTTTTTGATCGCCCAAAAGGCTAGAAAATTATTATTAAACTTATGTTTTTTTTTTCTTCTTATTCTTTTTTCTATCCGCCCTTAAGGCTTAATATTGTTAATTAGATTTCCTGTAAGGCTAAAATATTATTAATTTCTTTTTGTATTACATATCTCATCCTTTTGTTAAAATACACATGTTATATTTTTTTATTTTTACTTGTTAATCAAAGGAGAGAAAATGACTCTCGACTAGTCAAATACTAGCCAAATAAAATATATTCTTTTTACGTACTTCCTATAAGTATATATATATATATATTTTTTTCTCTGATATTATTGCCTGATTATTTAAAATTTGCCTTAACCTAATTCCTGACTCCTAAACCCATTCATGGAAAATAATTGGAGCAGTAGAAAATTAAAGTAAGTAATAAAATTTTTAGGTAATATTTCGTTTTTATATCTTTCAACTGAATATATTTTTTTTTTGTTCCTTCGCGTAAATCACATGAATTCTATTCAGCTATTACACCCTTGTAAGCCGGAAGTAAGTTGTATATAACCGAATAAATGATACATATATTTTTTTGTAAACGAGATCTCTAAGAATTTCTAGTCATTGTTCAATAAATTGTACATATTGTAAATAATTATAGAGTAGGGCTTGAGTATGCACGGGTACGATTAATGTTCCGCAAGGTATGATATTAAGAGTAATGAAGCACGGCAATAGCTCCTAGAAGTGCAAGGACTTGTTCCACTACGTCCACTCTAACGGGGGAGCTATTGTAACGAGGCAAATTCGCGTTACAAATAGTTTTATTTTTTTATATAAACATTTAAATTTACAAGCATGCACACACACACATATCTTTAGTATTATCTAGAGTATAGTTTTTGAAAACTGTAATACAGCCGATAAAAAAAAATATTAAAATATTAAAATAAACTATTAAAATAAAATAGTATTAAAAAAAAAATCATTTCATTTATATGCTTCCAAATTTCATTAACAATATTTACCGGAAGACATTTCTCCAACTCTGAAATTTCGTGTAAACAATTTTATACTGTAGTATTATTATTATACTCTTATAACCTATTTACATTTATTATGTTGTGTTTAATAAAAAATAAAAACAAAATTATGCCCTAAATATTAAATTTTAAAATTTTTAATTTTTTCAATTTATTTCTAATAATTAGGTTGAAAATTAATAATTTAATAATTTAATGCAATTAATTTTATTCGTTTTTCCATAAGAATCAATGTTTATTAATAGCACTTGAGTTTAAATACTAACCGTTGGTGGCGCTTTCGCTAAGTGATCCCGGCTTGAATACACGGTAAGATTTCTAAGAATTAAGAAACGATTAAATACTCAGTAAATACCCATTAAAAATAAATTTTTATTTTTAATTTTTACTTTTAAAATAATATATGCTACACACAGTGGTCTGGGACAGGAAAAATGTTTTACCACGACTCCCCTAATAATCTTTGGTATTTTCTAATTCTATAGGGTCTTGAGAGGCAAGAAAATAGTATATTACGAGCCCGTGTAGAGTAAAGTAGAGAATGGCCCAAATTGCACGGTAATAACAAGGGTCGTATACGATTGTTCTTCGTCAGTGGTGGGAAAAACTTGCTTTCTGGACGCTGACAAGAAAAAACCAATTTTTTAAATAAATTAAAATTACTTTTAAAGATGGATTTATCTTTTTTCAATTGCTTTGTAATTATAATTTACTAAAATGTGCTGTCTGGTGAGGATCGTGTTTCCGGCATAGTGTTTAAAAGAAAAATCGAATACTATGTAGAAAACATGTATCCGGCTGTTCTTGGCATAGGTTTTCTGCAGTTTTCCTATGTCACGGATATTGTCAATAAATAACTAATGAATAATTGGTTAATCATTGACAGTGTTCGGGTGAATACAAGTTCAGTTAACATCTTAAAGTCGGCTGCTCCGCAACTGCCCCAGCACAGGCTTAAGCCTCCTTGGGATACCCTACGTCGGTAAATGTCAGTTCAAAAAAAAAAAAAAAAAGAAAAAAAAAAATAATTTTATTTAGGATGAAAAAATGAAAATTTTCAATTTTCAAGTTCATAGAGCCACTCAAATGTTAAATATTCGATTTTTAAAAAAATTTACAGACTTGGAATTTTTCTATCAGATTCAAATGATGTTATAAACTGGATTTAAAGACATATTTAATAGTAATTTTTCAGGTACAATCCGAATTCACTATTCACTATTTATTTTCTAGAGTAGTTTTTCCCTCAATATTCATTTACTTAAAAAAGTTTTAAACATTTTAAATCCTTCAAACTCAAATTATCTACTAATGCAAAATATATAAAATTGTACAAAACTAGTCAAAATAGAAACGAACGATTTTATTGCTAGAATGTTTATTAAATAGCGAGTTCGGGTTGTACGGGAAAAATTACTACGGAATACGTCTTTAAATCCAGTTTATAACATCATTTGAATCTGATAGAAAAATCCCAAGTCTATAAATTTTAAAAAATATCCAATATTT
Organism: Anagrus nilaparvatae; assembly: GCA_022575985.1. Classification (NCBI taxonomy): domain Eukaryota; kingdom Metazoa; phylum Arthropoda; class Insecta; order Hymenoptera; family Mymaridae; genus Anagrus; species Anagrus nilaparvatae. The sequence goes on along the minus strand of JAKSXM010000237.1, from coordinate 3,731,599 downwards.
AACATTTGATTTGCTCTGGGATCTTGAAAATTTGTATTTTTCGTCCTAAATAAACTTACTTTAGTAAATTATAATTACAAAACTATTGAAAAAACATAAATCATCAAACATTTTTCAAATATTGAAAAAATGTGATTTTGAGCTTTCCGACTCAAAAAAAACTATGGGGTGAGCAAAATTTTTTATGTTTCTCATTCGTTCGTCACTTTATGTGGTCTAAAATCATGTAAAAAATGTTAAATTAAAAAAAAAAAAATTTGAAAAAAAAAAATTTTGATTTAGGTGCCTAGAATAATACGCGTTTATTAATATGAAACAGAATAATCATATTGAATTTTTTCACTCAATAAATTTATAAATAATAATGGATTTTTATTCGATCTCCTGCGTAAAGATATTTTATTTGTTTTTTAACGTTTCATCACCAATGGTGACATCTTCAGAATTCTAAAATTTTATAATCTTTTACAATTATTTATAAAAATTAGCATATTTATATATAAAAATATGATCTCACATAAATAATATAGGATATGATAATCCATGGTCAACAGGTAATAGATGTTATGTATGATAATTATAAAAATATAAATTATTAAATAACTTAAACATTGTTAAAAAAATTTTATTACAAAAATTGTTAGCTTACCATATCAGTCAAAATAATAACAGTAGAATTTTATAAAATTTAACGGAAATAATATGAATGAAATATAAAAACAATTTGTACTGTTCTTTTTAGCTTGCATAATAATAAATAAAATGTTTTTTAATAATAATAAAGTAAAAAATTCTGTAACAACATACTTGAGTGCCACATGATTCTAAATCAAGGGTAGGAATAAATAATGCGCTAGATAAAGACTGACTTATGCAAAAGTGCCATCTGGAATTTAAAGTTACAGGAGTAATAAATGGACTTAATAACAACTGCCTTAGAAAAAAAATTTTTTATACAAGTGTGTATATATATATGCACGCATGTATCCAAGTAAATATAAGACTGTTATTATTTGAAAATGATATGGTTTACATTTGGTGGTTTATATTTTTTTTTTCATTTTATGGATTGAACATAAATATGGTTTGTAAAGATTTTGTGAATCTTCTTTCTCATTTATTGGGTTTAATTGTAAATTTATATATAATGCTTCGGAAGTGCGTCGTTTATGAAAGTTAGGTTCACGGTCTAAAAACGGTCTAAGTTATCACTGAACATCATAAAAAATCAGGCCATACTTTTCCCTGGAAAGACTATAAGATTTTAGACCGTGAACTTAACTTTCATAAACGACGCACTTCCGAAGCATTATATATAAATTTACAATTAAACCCAATAAATGAGAAAGAAGATTCACAAAATCTTTACAAACCATATTTATTCAATCCATAAAATGAAAAAAAATATGAACCACCAAATGTAAACCATATCATTTTCAAATAATAACAGTCTTATATTTACTTGGATACATGTGTGCATATATATATGGGCATATCTCACCAAGTGGTTATATTGCATACATGAGGGTTTTAATGAAAATCCAGCTTTCTGTTTAAAAAAAAAATTATTGAAATTTATTTAAATATGTTTCTTCTCAAGCCTCAAGAAATTTTTTTGCCTATTTTCTTTCATTATTATGAAATAACAGCCATGGAATGATTCGAAACCCTAATATTTTGTTGGTAACCTTGTTAAGTTTTTTACATTCTTAACATTACAGAGGGAATGCCGTAAAACTATTTGCCTTTTTATAAATAGATTTTGATAAATTAATAATATATTTAATTTCTTCAGATAATTAAAACAGTGTGCTCCATTTCTAAAAAAAATTCTGCCAGCTGAAATATTGGTAACCACATTTTCCAATAAATACGGCCGAAGAAAGTTTTTTAAGCCACAAATGAATGCCGTGAACAATTTTTACTTCTAACTATTCTCAAAATTCTGTACAATGTTTCACAATTTGAAAGTGATTTGAGAAAAACTGGTGCCTCCAATAATTTAGTAGATATCGACATCAAAAGGCTTTGTTGTCAATGCGTAATTTTGGTACTAAAATCACATTTTTTAATGGCACTCGTTCAATTTTTAAAAAATCTTCGCAAAATCTTTTGTGATTTATGTAAAATTTTATCAGAAAATTAGTTTAAAAAAAACGGCATATCTTGATTCAATGCGTTGTATGTATAAACCTCAGTTTTATATAAACTAATCGTATAATTTAGAAGCGTTGTTTACCAATAACCTAAAAATAACAAACGTGTAAGAATTATGTATATTTCATTCTTAGTTCAAAAAAGATGTTTTTGATTTGAATTTCGTGCTTTAAAAAAATAAATAAAAATATGTAGTTGTAGGTCATAATTAGTGGATCATTAAAATCTATATTTCAAGAAATATACATTTTGAAAAAAATCAAAAACTCTAAAAAAAATGTTTCAAAAATAATAGAAGGCACAACTAAATGATTTAATAAATTATAATAAGATAATGCGATTATATTTTAACTAGTGGTGGATGCAGAAAAGGGCCTAAGAGGGTGGGGCGCTTAAGCAAAATTTTGTATGTTTTCTTATGAAATTTGTATAAAAAAACAAAATTATGATCAAAAAACATGCATTTTTTGGAGCTCAGGGGAGGCAATCGCCCTTACCACCCCCTTTTGATCTGCCCATGATTTTAGCAGTAGTCAAATAAAAATTAGGTATAATGATAAAGAATTTTTAAAACAATTATTTAGTAATAGGAAGTTTAAAGACAAATAATTTGAATGCTTTGAGTGATTTTTTGAAACAATCAGGAACTTTTCTTACAAATTAAAATTTTATGAAACTGCAAAAATAAAAATTTTTTTAAAATAATTTTTTAATAACTAATATGTAAACTATATTTTAGGCTTTAACGTTAACTATATTTTAGGCTTTATGTGAGCAATGAGTTAAAGATTCAGGGAGTTTAGCCTAGCTATACCTATAGCGCAGTCTGTAGAACATTTAATTTTTTGTTTATAAAAAAATTGAAAATTTATCTTCTTATTATTGGTTTTTGGACAGAAATAAAATTTATTCTTATGTACCTCTATATTTTTCAGTATTTTTGAGAACTAATTTCATCATTTAGTAATTATAACCTTAAATATATTTTTTAATTTAAGAAGTTCATTTATCAAACGCCGTAGCTTAAAATTAAGTTACGCAAAGAAAATCTTAATTTTTATTGTTTTATTAAACTTCTGTCCAAATGTCATTATTGTGCTCTCAAAAATAAAATTTAATTTATAAAATTAGAAATATAACCACTTGGTGAGATATGCCCATATACACACTTGTATAAAAAAATTTTTTTCTAAGACAGTCGTTATTAAGTCCATTTATTAATCCTGTAACTTTAAATTCCAGATGGCACTTTTGCATAAGTCAGTCTTTATCTAGCGCATTATTTATTCCTACCCTTGATTTAGAATCATGTGGCACTCAAGTATGTTGTTACAGAATTTTTTACTTTATTATTATTAAAAAACATTTTATTTATTATTATGCAAGCTAGAAAGAACAGTACAAATTGTTTTTATATTTCATTCATATTATTTCCGTTAAATTTTATAAAATTCTACTGTTATTATTTTGACTGATATGGTAAGCTAACAATTTTTGTAATAAAATTTTTTTAACAATGTTTAAGTTATTTAATAATTTATATTTTTATAGTTATCATACATAACATCTATTACCTGTTGACCATGGATTATCATATCCTACATTATTTATGTAAGATCATATTCTTATATATATATATGAGCATTTCTACAGAAATTATGTATCTTAGATGCTTCATTTTTTTTCTAAATTTTTTTGTGATGCACGCCGCTAAATATGATTTTTTTTCAATGTTTAGACTATTAAAAGATCAAAAAAAAATGGGTTCCATAATTTTAAGCCTTGTCCCACCCTTTTTTAGCTCCCAGAAGATTTTAAATATTAAAAAAAAACAAACAAAAAAGCATGGTTCAAAATTACAAAACTTTTATTTTTTTGGCTTGGAAATTTTTTTTATTTGATTTTTCTTAAAAATTTAACTATATTAAAGATATATTAACTCAAAAATCCATCTATAATGCTTTACAAGTAATTATTTTTATATTTCGAAGACTCTGGTAAAAAAAAAGCAGCAAAAAAAACAAAAATATTTACTGGGAAGATTTAAATAAAGCGTGAACGGGTCTTCAAAACTGCTCCAAAGTGTTTTTTTCTTAAAGTACTACCAAAAATAAGTCAGCAGCCCAATTTTTAGTCTTCCAGAGCGAAATCTCGATTTTTGGTAGCCATTTTTGTGTTTTGGACTTTTATAAAAAAAGTAAGAAAAATGAGGGATAATTTTTCTTATTTTTTCTGTTAAAAACTATCATTAACATGAAAAATTTTTTTCTCTTAGGTCTAGATAGAAAATTTCCCTGGCTATCCGATTCCGGGGTCAAAAAAATTTTTCTAGTAGCGCATGCGCGAGAAATCCCTAAGATAAATTGTTGTTTTTCAAAAGTCGATATCTCAAATGCCTATTGATGAAAAATCTTTTAACCAGGCTTAAATTTTTCCTTGAACTTTACATTTTATGGCGAAAAAAAAATTTCGATGGGACATTGCTTTTTGGAAGCTCTAGATCAAAAAATAGCAGCTTTCAAAAGTTCATTTTTTACAATTTTCAAATTTCCCGCCAAGTCACGTGACCAATCAAAAATCTGACCAAAAATTTGGATTCCGCGGGAACTTTTACATAAGGGTATGTCTTTTCATGTTTTTAAGAGCTTTCATGTTAAAACAGTGAAATAATAAAAAATTTTCTGATTAATTTTGAATAATTTGGTATAATTTAAAAAATAAAAAAATTCCTTTAAAAAATGAGATATTTTAATCTTTCAATTGAAAATTTCGCTGCTTTAACATAAACGCTTTTAAAAACATGAAAAGACATACACTTATGTAAAATTTCCCGCGGAATCCAAATTTTTGGTCAGATTTTTGATTGGTCACGTGACTTGGCGGGAAATTTGAAAATTGTAAAAAATGAACTTTTGAAAGCTGCTATTTTTTGATCTAGAGCTCCCAAAAAGCAATGTCCCATCGAAATTTTTTTTTTGCCATAAAATGTAAAGTTCAAGGAAAAATTTAAGCCTGGTTAAAAGATTTTTCACCAATAGGCATTTGAGATATCGACTTTTGAAAAACAACAATTTATCTTAGGGATTTCTCGCGCATGCGCTACTAGAAAAATTTTTTTGACCCCGGAATCGGATAGCCAGGGAAATTTTCTATCTGGACCTAAGAGAAAAAAATTTTTCATGTTAATGATAGTTTTTAACAGAAAAAATAAGAAAAATTATCCCTCATTTTTCTTACTTTTTTTATAAAAGTCCAAAACACAAAAATGGCTACCAAAAATCGAGATTTCGCTCTTGAAGACTAAAAATTGGGCTGGTGACTTATTTTTGGTAGTACTTTAAGAAAAAAACACTTTGGAGCAGTTTTGAAGACCCGTTCACGCTTTATTTAAATCTTCCCAGTAAAAATTATTGTTTTTTTTGCTGCTTTTTTTTTACCAGAGTCTTCGAAATATAAAAATAATTACTTGTAAAGCATTATAGATGGATTTTTGAGTTAATATATCTTTAATATAGTTAAATTTTTAAGAAAAATCAAATAAAAAAAATTTCCAAGCCAAAAAAATAAAAGTTTTGTAATTTTGAACCATGCTTTTTTGTTTGTTTTTTTTTAATATTTAAAATCTTCTGGGAGCTAAAAAAGGGTGGGACAAGGCTTAAAATGATGGAACCCATTTTTTTTTGATCTTTCAATAGTCTAAACATTGAAAAAAAATCATATTTAGCGGCGTGCATCACAAAAAAATTTAGAAAAAAAATGAAGCATCTAAGATACATAATTTCTGTAGAAATGCTCATATATGCTAATTTTTATAAAAAATTGTAAAAGATTATAAAATTGTAGAATTCTGAAGATGTTACCATTGGTGATGAAACGTTAAAAAACAAATAAAATATCTTTACTCAGGAGATCGAATAAAAATCCATTATTATGAATCAGAATAGTTTGGGTTTAGAATCTTAATATCTAGTAAGGTGATAATTACAAATTATAAAATTAGAAAATTGTATTGTAACGTTGCGTAACATTTGCATTAATCGGTAAACCTAGCCCTCAACTGAAAGTATACGTGTTCCATGCATTTAGGTTGTGCAAGTTTACACAAACCGGTTATAAGTTTTTTTGTAACAATAAAGTTCAAATTAATCAGGCGATTATATAACAGACTACAAAATTTCTATCGTAAAGAAAATTAACTTCAACTACAGTAACAGTATTTTTCAATTTTTACATGAAATTATGTAAAATTATGTAAAATAATGTAAAATTTTGTATGTTTGAAGAAAAAAAATTTTTATGAAATAAATTTACTTCTTTCCATAACTGTATCTGACTAATAAATATTTATTATATTACTTATTATATTCTGTAAAATCTAACTGTTTATATTTTCAGTAATTTTGTAAAGATATACCCCTTGACATCATTTTCATATAGAATCATCTATCTTTTAAGGTTGCAAATCCATCTAGATTTTTTTGAAAATCGATTTTCTGTTTATTGTTTTTTTTTGGTTCGAAAACATCTTAAAAATATGGAAAAAAAATTTTATAATGATATCTTGAATAATAAGGAAGTTATAAAAGGTTAAACGAGACACCGCTATAGAAGTAATACGTTACATCCATTGGTTACACCGAAACTTTAAACGCGTTTATCTCGAAACAACGTTTTTCGAAATGGTGTGCAAGATAACTCAAAAAATGATTAAGGTATCTTCCTAATTTTTTGACTACATATTTAAAATATAATTTTCTTCTGGATTGATGAAATTGATTTTCAAAAAAATGTGCCAATTTTTTTTTATTGAAAAAAAACATGTGCAAAAAATTACACTTTTTGAACAAAATTTAATAATTTTCACAGTTTTCCATTTTTCGAAATTCGAATCCATCAATCCATAAGAAAAATGTTTCACAAACATAAAAAATTTAAATAATTATTGTTATTTTTATTTATTATTATTATTATTCAGTTTATTTGCCATGAAAAAATTAGTACACTCTTTTACAATTGTTTTATAAGTTAATACAATATAATAAAAATTGAAAATCATTTTATAGTTTACATAAAAGAATAGCTTTAAAATACAATAATTCAAATTGAAATAAATTAAAAGTCAACATCAATCTGTCAGTAATAAATAGTTAAAATTAATAAATAAATTTCAAATATATATAACAATTGCTATAACGTCAATAAAATTATAAGTAAATATATAACAAGTCAATAGTAATATTTAATTTAATAGTAAATAATATATAGTCAATAAATTAATAAATTAATAAAGTAAAATTAAGTAAATTAATTAAATAAAGTAAATTAATGGTCATTTATTGTCCAAACTAAATAAATATGATTTAATACTTTTTTTAAACTGTGTGAATGAGGGGAGATCACGTATGCATGGTGAAATCATATTCCAAAATTTGGCATATTTGACTTGAAAAGAGTGCAAACCCCAATTATGTAAAACAGAGGGTATATCCAGATCTTTACGGGGTCCACGAGGTGGCCTGTCTTTTTTATATGGCTAAAATAGTGGTAAAGGAAAAGGGGGTTGTATCATACGTATTATTTTATACCTAGTCAACGATGCAAAATAGTTCGTACGCGTAGTTATTTGCATCCAGTTAAGTCTTCTTCTGTAAGGTATGATGTGTTCCTGCCGTTTTAAACCAAAGATATACCTAATACTCGAATTAGAAAGCCTCTGTAGCTGGTCACCCAATTGTTTAGAGATATCAGAGTAGATGACACTACAATAATCCAATTGTGGCATTACTAATGACTCAACTAGACGTTTACGGAGAGATTGAGAGGTGCAGGGTCTAATGATCCGAAGACCATAAAGTACCCTATTCACTTTTTTGGTGACTTGTTGATTTATATCGCCCATTATTTTATAATATAAATTTATAAAAAAGAATTATAAAAAATTTAATTAGTATGTTTCGGAACAAATTGGAGGCTGCAATCGTGCACTTCATGAAAAGTGAGGCCTAACTTTGAGCATCTGTACTCGATGCCATTTTGGAAAAATAAAAAAAAATTAAAAAAAAAATGTTTAGCAACTTATAATCTAATAAAGTGATGCCAAACAAATTATTTGGTTACTAAGGGCTTTTCCAGCCTAATTAAATTGTATTAGAAAACCGATTTTCCGGGTAAATTTAATATGGTCGGCATATGCCTAGATATACTATAAATTTAAAAAAAATCCATCGGAAAACAAACGCCGACCACGTACCGTGGATAGAAAATGCAGGAAAACCAGATACTTTTGCTAATTTTCCGAGGGAAAATAAGTCATTTATTTCTTGTCGGCTTTTTGCTTAGTCATTCATTAACTATTTAAATTCAACATTTTTAATTACGCCGTCCTTTTTTGAAAGTTTTACTAATCTTTATGCACATGCACTTTTGTAAAATGCATTCATGAGAAATGAAGTTATTTTTTTTGGTCGGCAATTTTTTTTTTCATAATTAATAAAGTAATATTATATATTTTTAATGTAGGCCAAACAAATAAATTAGTTATAATTTTCTTAATCTCGCAACAATTTTTTACAGAAATAGAAAAGCTTTGAAAAATTTTATTTCTTGCAAAAATTTTTTTTATTTGGTCGGCACTTTCTTTTCTTATTAATTATGATATAACTATATAGTAAAAAATATATGCCGTAAAAAAATTATGGATACAATGATAAAAAATTGGATATTTTAACATTTTAAATTTATATTGCAATTTCTATAGTAACGGGTAATTTAAAGTTGCCTTTTTAATAATTTATTAAGTAAAAATGTTCAAATTTATAATTTCGTATTACCATTTAACCCTTACGAAATAAAAATTTTTACAAGCCGACCATTTTTATTTTACTGATGGAGTTGCAAGTACGCCATTTTGTGCATATTTGACATAATTTGCAAACCATTATTTTCTGTTCGGGATGTATTTAAAATATTTTGGTGCGTTGCAAAAAACGTTAAAATAAAGTTGCCGAACAAAATTATTGTCTATAAAATGTGTAAATAAAAATTATTATGAATACATAAACTTAAAATTTAGTGCAAAAATGATAAGAATATTAATAAAATATTTAAGTGATTTACTTAACCAAAGTTTACTGTTCGACGACTATACTTATTTCATACTTTTTTATCGGTAAAATTGCAACAATGGTATTGCCGAACTAATTCAACCCTTTGAATCAAAATCGTCTTAAAACGTTTAAAGGTCGTTTTGGCATGTATAAGAATGCATAAATTTGTTACTGACTCTAGACTATAAGGTGAATTAATGTCACACGGTTAACCGTGTGACATTAATTCCCCTTATGCCTAGAAATTTTTCAATTTTCTGTACAATATTTTAAGAAAATAATTAAATGAATTGCTTTTTGTAAATTTTGGTTTAAATCGGAAGACTGCTGCTATCATAAATAATTATTTAAAATTTTTTTCTTTATTGGCAAATTTTAGTTTCTGGAATCCCCTTTACGAAATTATAACTGTCCTCATTATTGCTAAGAACTTTATTGCTTTGACCTTTTTTAATTCAAATAAAAATTGTTTCTAGAAGGATACTTTAAAATTAAATGACGAAATCGTGAAAAAAACCTTTTTTTCTTACCGAATTGATGATGACATACTTGAAGAATAAAAAGTTAAATAGTATATAATTTATAGCATAGAATAGATTGCTTCAAGTGCGTATGCTTAACTTTATTGTCGTAAAATTAAAAATAATACATTTTATTATTTTTCAAAAAAATTATATCTATATTAACAAAAAAAAATATGATAATGTGTATAAGTCTTACTTATAAATTAATATAGAAAACTTTCATTATTAATTTCAAGCGGAAAAAAATAACTTCTAGTTTTAATAAATGTGATTATAAATGGTCAAATGTGGATTTAAGTAATAAGTAAATGCCGACCATATTATATTTACCCGGAAAATCGGTTTTCTAATGTAAATTAATAATGCCGGAAAATTCCTTAGTAACCAAATAATTTGTTCGGCCTACATTAAAAATATATAATATTACTTTATTAATTACGAAAAAAAATTGCCGACCAAAAAAAAATAACTTTATTTCTCATGAGTGCCACGGTTCTCTTTAACTGGCGCCAACCCAATATGCGTTGCGACGACGAGTTTTCGACGGATTTCCGTAAAGTACATTTACCTGAGGTGAAAAAAGCCAAATTTAAAATAATCTCCCGGTCGCTTTTTGAAAAAAGCTCAAAAACGTCTATTTCGGACGTTTTTAAAAACTGAATTTTGAGAGAAAAAAAAGTATTCTATTTTTTCGTTTAAAAATTATTGTTACTTGCAAAAAGGGTTCAAATAGGAAGTTTCTAACTTCAAAATTTTTTTCTGAATATAATGATATTGGCAATTTAAAAGTGTGTAAATGGGCCAAAAACCGTTTAAAACTTAATATTTAGATTTTTAACATTTTTATATAAAATCGTGGGTATTAAAGCTTATAAAATGCAAAAATCGGTTAATTTATCACAAGTATGGTCTTTTTCTATTAAAATAAGTTTTAAAATATATCTTACCTGATGGTATTCAAATTTTTAAAGCCAAAACTAACAAAAAATGATAAAATTAAATAATTTAGAAATTTTTATATATACTTAATTTTTTATTATATTAATTGTAACTTATTTATTTATTAGACAAAAACAAAAAACAAAAAATTTTAAACACATGAAGATTTTTCAGTGAATACATTTAATTATCGTATTGTATAACAATTTAAATAATATTTAATACTTTATTGGTGTTTCATAATGACAAAAAACATATATAAATTAGTTTTGACTGCATACGAAAAACAGTGCAACATGCATGTATGTAACACACGTATGAAACACATTTACATAAAAAAAAAAACACATTGTCAAATTTATAAGATATATAAAATTTAATCAAAATATATAGAATAACATTAACATAATTAAGTAAAAATTAAATGTAGAGTAATAATACAATTTACAATTGTATGTTTAATATAAAAAATAATTGGAAAAAAATTTATAAAATTAATATCTTTAAAAGAAATCATAAAAAATATTCATTTAAATTTATTTTTATACGTGGAGGCTATTATACTTACAGATAGCTTTTCTTAATCTTTCATAATATTTTTCATTTACTTCGCTTACTTTAAAGTCATTCCACGTATCAGTAAAATCATTGTGAACTGCTTCCATGGCTTGTTCTGAGAAATGCCCTAATCCTTTTTCATGTTTGTTACAAAAATATGAAATGTGAAAAAGTACAGCATGTATTTTATGTGTCACAAATATTTTAAATTTCATGTAACTATCTCTAAAATCATTAATATGCTGCTCAAAATCATCTCTGATTTCCAATGAAAAACAGGAATCTACTACAAGCTTAAATTTTTCGAATGTATCAACATATTTCAGAGTTTCTAACGAACTTAAACAGCGTAATGTATCAACATGCTTTAATAATATTCTACAAGAATTTCCATTAAACGAAAGTTTTTTTGTCTTTTTTCTCTTTTTGTGGCGTTAAAAATTTGAATACCATCAGGTAAAATACATTTGAAACATTTTTTTAATAGAAAAAGACCATGTTTGTGATAAATTAACCGATTTTTGCATTTTATAAGCTTTAATACCCAAGATTTTATATAAAAATGTTAAAAATCTGAATATTAAGTTTTAAACGGTTTTTGGCCCATTTACACATTTTTAAATGGCCAATATCATTTTATTCAGAAAAAAAATATATTTTTAATTCAGAAACTGCCTATTTGAAAGTAACAATAATTTTTAAACGAAAAAATAGAATATTTTTTTTTCTCTCAAAATTCAATTTTTTAAAAAACGTCCAAAATAGACGTTTTTGAGCTTTTTTCAAAAAGCGCCCGGGAGATTATTTTAAATTTGGCTTTTTTCACCTCAGGTAAGTGTACTTTACAGAAATCCGTCGAAAACTCGTCGTCGCAACGCATCTTGGGTTGGTGCCAGTTAAAGAGAACCGTGATGCATTTTACAAAAGAGCATGTGCATAAAGATTAGTAAAACTTTCAAAAAAGGACGGCGTAATTAAAAATGTTGAAATTAAATAGTTAATGAACGACTAAGCAAAAAGCCGACAAGAAATAAATGACTTATTTTCCCTTCGGAAAATTAGCAAAAGTATCTGGTTTTTCTGCATTTTCTATCCACGGTACGTGGTCGGCGTTTGTTTTCCGATGGATTTTTTAAAAATTTATAGTATATCTAGGCACTAGGCATATGCCGACCATATTAAATTTACTCGGAAAATCGGTTTTCTAATACAATTTAATTAGGCTGGAAAACCCTTAGTAACCAAATAATTTGCTCGTCATTATTAAATTCAGGTTCTATAAGTACAAAATAGCTTAGTTCTTTTACTTACAAGCGGTAATCGATCATACCATTTTTTTTGTTACCGGCTCAAGGGCTATATGTATACAACATGTAACATAATAATCGCTTGTGTATAGAATGAGAGGGAATTAGAGATTAAAATCGATAAAGAAAATATCAAGTTATAAGTATAGCGGAGCAGCCGCAAGCGATATGTAACGGAAATTATTATACTATTGTTGTATTAATGACTATGGTTTTATAGAAGTAACAGATAATTAGTTAAGTAACAGTCTAATTAATTAAAGAATAAGACTAGTACATTTTATATACCAATAAGTACATACAAAATAAATGACAAAACTGTAATTACATAGTATTTTTAAATTGAATATTCATAAAGATATGGGTAGAATAAAAATTTATTGTTTTTTTTTAGATATTGAAAAACATAATAAAAATTTAGTTAAAAAAAAATTACTTACCTCTTTGTTTAGTTTTTCGCTAAAATCTTTTGATTCATTGTTCAAACTTTCACTTTCATCCATTTCAGCATTATTAATTTCTTCTTTGTCATTTTCTTTTAGATCCTGATTATTTTTTTCAAAATTATCATTGATATTTTGATCAGCACATTTTTCTATGGATAAATTATCTTTTTCTTGTTGTGCAATATCTATGATCTGAGAATTATTCATATCAAGTGTCTTTTTACTACTATTTTCATTAATTTCACTCCTTTCTGGTTGAATAACTTGATCCAGTTCAATAGCTTCATTAATTTCCATGAGTTCCGTACTATTTAAAGATGCATCTGTTAAATTTGCGGAGCAAATTGTAGAAAGGCCCTTCTCATTTACATCATTCTCAGGATTATATTCTTCTAGTAATGATTGTTCTGTTTTTTTTTGCTCACATTCAGGTATGCTTTGTTGAAATATTTTTGCGTTTGCCATTTCTTTTTCTAATAAAATATTTTGATTTTCACTGCAAATTTCAGAAAATTCTTGAAATTGCTGCATATTATCTTGATTCTGAGTATTACTTATTTTTAAGTCATTCGAATCTTCCTTGTTAGATTCATTTAAAATACAATTTTCTTGATTTTTATTTTGATTTTCAATACCAATGTTTTTTATGTGACAATCTGAGTTTTGGTTTCTAATGGAATATTCGTTTATAGTTTGAGCTTCTGTTTCAAGTTCAGATCTAGTGTTTTGAAAATCAGATTCAACAGCTATTCTAACAAATTCATCTGTTGTTAAAGATTGTTTTCTTTGGGGTTCAATTTTATCATCATCATCTTGAGTAACAACTTTTTTTGTACCTGGCGTACTTTTAGATTCTTTCTCTAAAAGTATTATTTTGTTTTTAGTTAAGAAAGAACATTCGTTTTTGTCAGTTTCGGAATCAATTTTTTTTGACGATAATAAACAAATTTCTTGCGATTCTTTTTCTTTTTCGTTAATGGTATCTTCAGTTTCACCATCTTGTCCTGAAGTCTTATTTTCTTTTGCATTTTCAAAGTTCATACTTGCAAACTTATCTGTAATAAAATAAATAAACTCGATTAAAATTAGAAATAAACATTTATTTATTTATTAATTTTTAAATTATAAATTTATTCTTATTTTATTTTAAAATCTTTCTTCTTTTTGACAAATAATAAATAAATTATTTGACGGAATTTTCTACACTCATTGAACGCCTAGCAAAAAATATCATAAGCACTATGTGCAAAAAACTTAAGACGACACTACGCCTTCGTCGAGCACTCGTGCTAGCGTTCACATTAGCGCTGAAATTTTACGACCTTAATATACTATATTTCAATTCGATTACCTAGAAAGTCGATTGTTTTTAATATTCAACTAGGGAGCAAGCCCCCTGCGCGCAAAAGCGCGCCAACCCCCTCAGATCATATTTTATGTTTAATCGAAAAGTGTTTTAATTCACAAATAAAAACAATTGTACAGTGAGATGTCAATTTCAAATAATGAACTTTTTTCATAATTTTAATAAACCTTTTATTTTTATTTTCAAAATTTATCTCAAAAAAAAAATATTGCATTATTGTCCCTCGGTGCTACGCACCTCGGGCCAGAATCCTTTTCATCCCTCAAAATAAATTTTTCTTCTGTTCTGGAAGACGAAATTTTTTAATAGGACGACGAAATACTCGAATTAATTTTCATATGTAATTATACAAATATATAATTAATTTTCTATTAGTTGAAACATTTTATTAAAATTTATAATTATTTTTACTGTTTATATTATATAAATTAAAAAATGAATATTTACAATTGTCTACAAATTTGCATACAGCTCGCTGCTAACACTAATTACAGAGCATCAATGAAACGATCAAATAGATAAAGATGACGAAATTTTTAGGAGATTGTATTATAAAATAATTATTGTATTTCTTATTTCCGTATTTTTTACACAAAATTTTATTAATAATTAAATATTTTAAATAATAATAAAAATTAGAACTAATGAAATAAATAATGAAATAATCAGCGCAACTAATCACAATAACACGAATAAATTAGACGAAAAATTATGTCACATGAATTTTTTAGAGATAGATAGAAATTTAACTCAAGAAAAAAATATTTAATATCGCATCTGAATGTAAATACTAATTTATTACTATCCGTCGAAATAAATTTTTCTTTTGTCCTGGACGGAGAAATTTTAGACTTGGATGACGAAATACTGGAATGAGTTTTCATATCTTATCATAAATGATGAAAACCAATATTATTTTTATTTTCAAAATTTATTTCAAGAAAAAAATATGTATCGTATCTGAATGCAAATATTGATTTCTGTCCCTCGGTGCTACGCACCTCGGGCCAAAGCCCTTTTCAACCCTTGACATTAATTTTTCTTTATAGGATTTTCATATATTATTTATGTCGCATCTACAGATGTAATGTTTTATTATAGTTTAAACATTTTTTATTAAAATTTATAATTGTTTTGACAGTTTATAGTAATAAATTAAAAAATTAATATTTAAAATTGTTTTTCAAATTTTTTATACAGCGCGCGGCTGACACTGCAGAGAAAAAATGAATCGATTAATTAGATAAAATCGAAGACGAAATTTTTAAAAGATTGTATAATAAAATGAGAAAATTATTATATTTCTTATTTATATTTAATTATAATGAAAAATACCCAAAATTTTATTAATAATTAATAAAAAATTCAATAATAATAAAAATTATTTAACGCGCGAGAGTATAGTGCTGTTAAAACATTAAAGCGCGTGCGCCAGAATAAATCGATGACAGACATTTCAGTTTTATAGAGAAAGATTTCAATATCAAATATTTTTTATTTAATATTTTAAAACATATAAAAATTTGAGTAGTGCTGTTTTATATTGTTGAAAAAATTTTTGATTTTTAAAAATAATTTTTTTGGATAATTTGTGGTAAAAATAAGAATTCTGGAGACAAATTTAAGATATTTGATTATTCAAAAACGTAATAAGTTAATAAGTTATTAACTTTTTTGTTATTAAAAAATTTTTTTTATTTTCTACGATATTTTAAAGTTTTTTTTTTAATTAATATAATAAATACTACCATTCACTAAAAATTCAAAATTATTTTCAATTAACAAATTTAGCTAATGTCTTTTTTTCATCTCGCACAAGAAGCGTTTTTCATAAGGAATTATTGCTGTCTTTTTTTTCTTCTTTTTAAAAATTATAGAAAATATAACCAATCGAAATGTATCGAATTAATTTGATATATTTTAAGCAAAAAAAAGTTTTTAAATCACCAACTTATCTTAAATAATAGCTTCTTAGAAGGTGTCTTATTAGGGGGTAGTTTTTGCTTATTTGCCGATTTCTCAAATACAGAAGCCTAAAATTTGTGATCAGCGACCCCAAAAAACCCTACTAGACCGAATCTTGAGAGACCTAGTCACAATATAACCAAACCCGTATATTGACCAGAGTAACTACTATTTTTTGAAAAAACACACTATTTTGGGACCAAATTTTTGCCCAAAAACGGTAAAATTTTTATTTCTGCAAGTTGTTGGCGACAAGATTAAAAAAAAATTGCTTTTTTTTCTATTGAAATAACCTACGAAAAGTTTTTCAGGTCAAAAACTCGTGTTTTTTAAAAAGTCTTTAAAAAAAACGTCATTTTTTATTTATTTCTTGGAAAACTGCATGAAAAACATAATTTTTCGAAATCTTTTTGGAAGTTTCTAAAAGAACATACTCAAGAATAGTTGGACACTAATTTTTATGTTAATTAGAAAAAAGTTTGCCGAGATTCGCGTAGCCAAAGTAGAAATGCGGCAAAATTCAATTTCAGGCGTTAATGGGTTAAATAAATCAAAAAACAGAGATTTTTACAGTATTAACATTAAAAATAATAAGATGTATTTTATAATGAAAATAATAATATTTATTAAACTAAATAAAAACTGAATACATAAAATTTTAATAAAAATTTAGCAGAAAAAAATCCACTTTAAATTATTTTTAAATAACCTATCAAAAAATTTACTTAGATTAGTGCCCTGTTTTATGGAGATGTTGTAATTTCAATTATATTTTGTACAATGATAGCATTCAGATATTAGTATTCACTGTAGCAGAATATACACCAATATAAATTTTCATCAAGAAATTTCCTTTTTTATAGAAATATAGAATATTTCAATTGTTTTTATGCAATGTGTTAAATATTACACTGTATAATAATACAAATATTAATATAAGTTTATAAGTATGCGTGCGTGTGTTTATCTTATAATATTTATATTTTCTCTTATAATATTTATATTTTTTCTCTTTTATAATAATTACATTTGTTTAAATTCATTTTTTTCTAAATAAATATAATTTTTTTTTATTATCCTTTTAAATTTAAAATTAAAATTCTTTTATTCAATAATAATAGTTAAAAAAAAAAGTTATATTATGTATTAAAAAAAAAAAAAAGATTTTATATGTATTACAATAAAGAAAAAGTCATATTTTTATGTATAAAAATTATATCTTATTAAAATTAAATTATTTTTTTTGTATAGTTCAAGGCACCGCGGTATGAGTGATACGATTATTTTATGTAATTTATTTTTATTAATAATGATTTATTATGTGTACAAAAAAGTTAGTGATTAGTTTATTTATGCGTTTATTATATTCATATATAATTAGATGCAAGTTTTTATTATCCTATGTGATGATCAGTTTATTAGTTTACTTGTAAAAATTTAGTTTTTTCAATTTTTACAGGATTCTTTCAACAAAAAAGAAGAGAAATATTTTAGTTTCAGTTATTATACAGTTTTCTAAAGTTTTTTCAGTTATTTTTTATTTTTCTCTTTTTTGTGTGAGAACCTGTGTCAGTTATTCAGTTTTAGGAATTATTGATGATTTATTTAAAACAAGTTTTCATTTATGCAATTTAAATTTTACCTTTATAAGAAATTAATAATTGGTGAGATTTGTTGCATAAATTTGAAGGTTCCATTGAGTTTTTCCTTTCTGAAGAAAAAGTTATTTACTAGTTTTTTCCTTTTTTTTTAGTTAATTATAGAAAGTTTACTCTTTTCAGAAGGGACTCAATGAGAAAATCTTTTTTAGGATTGTTCTCATGGGAACTTTTGCACATTGATATGTAGCACAGTTTTTGAATAATTCCGGGAAAAGATGACTAGTTCAGTTTGTGCAACATTTTTTCATTGATTTTTTTTCTTTGAAATATTGCATAGTTACTTATTATAAAGTTTTTTCTTATGTTTCCCTCAGTAATTTTTGCATATTGATATACCTTAGTTAAAATGGCAAAAAGTTTAATTTTAGAGCAAAATTCTATTTCGCAACGTATTATAAATTCGTATACCAATTTTATTAAGGATGGGAATGAAAGCATATACAATTCTTCTACCCGTTTGGAAAATTTGAATGACATGTGGTTTCATTTTGAGGAAAATCATTATAAAATTTTAAATATAGCTAATTCTGATAAAACAAATTATATAAAACATAATACTTTTGATTCTGTTAAACAAAGTTATTTAAAAAATAAATGTCAGTTTAATGAATTTATTGCAACACATAACCCTCAAAATGATAACTCACATAGATCTTCACGTTTTACCACTGAAAATAATTTGGAAAAATTGGAAAGAATCCCTATACCAAAATTTAATGGTGGTTTTACGGAATGGGAAAATTTCCAAGATATGTTTAAATCTCTAGTTATTGATAAAAGTTATTCTGATGTTTTTAAGTTATATTATTTGAAATCCAGCTTACAGGGTGAAGCCCTTCAGTTAGTTAATTCATATAGCATTATGAATAATAATTTTCCATTCGTTTGGGAAAAATTAGTTGATAAATTTGAAAATAAGAGGAGATTAATTAATTCACATTTAGCTTCCTTTTTCAATTTAAAAGCTTTGAAAAAAGAATCCTCGTCAGAATTAAAGAGAATTTTGAATGGTATTACAGCTCCTATACAGGCTTTAGAAGCTTTAAAAAGAAATACTAAATATTGGGATGATATGTTAGTTTTTCATTCTATTACTCTTTTTGATTTGGATACGCGAAAACAGTGGGATAAATTTATTGGAAGTTTAAAAAATTCAAAAGAACCTCCTTTATTTTCAGATTTACTTAGATTCATGGAAAATCATGTTATTGTCTTAGAATCGATCGAGGACAATACTAAGAATATTTTTGATAAGTCATCAATAAGTCCTACAAGTAATGATTCGAAACATAACAAAGATAATCAAATCAAATGTATTATTTGTAATAAGGATCATTTCTTTTCCTTTTGTGATATTTTTTTGAACAAAACTATACTTGAAAGAAAAGAATTTGTGGCTAGTAAATATAGATGTTTTCATTGTTTAGGCTTACATATGTTGCCTGAATGTAAATCACAAAAAAGATGTAAGTTTTGTCAAAAACATCATCATTTTACTTTGTATTTTTCTAATCAGTCAGATGATTATAACATCAGTCAAAATTGTGACTCTAATTTAATTAAAAATATACATACATCTACTGATAATAGGAATGCAGAGGGAAATTTACAATTTTCTAATAGTGACGTAGAAAATCGTCCTTTTTCTAATTCCTGACAATAGCTTACCTCTGGGTAAATGGCTTTATGCCTAGATTCTGAAATTTTGCCCAGGGATTAACAGTTTATTTTGGGCCATCAATAAAAAAAACTACTACTTAACTGGACCCATAAATAAGCTAATTACTTACTAAAAATATAAAACATTTTGTTAATATATAAAAAATATTTTTATGTAAGTTCAATGTAAAAATGTAAATAATCTATTTTCTTTGAATGAATGAATGCATGTGTGAAATTTAAAATATAT
Source organism: Anagrus nilaparvatae (assembly GCA_022575985.1). Taxonomy (NCBI): domain Eukaryota; kingdom Metazoa; phylum Arthropoda; class Insecta; order Hymenoptera; family Mymaridae; genus Anagrus; species Anagrus nilaparvatae. Next base: position 3,711,661 of record JAKSXM010000237.1, on the reverse strand, counting down.
TTTACGTAAAAACTGTTATAAAAAAAAGTGTATATAATAATTTATTTATTTATTTTTTGTAAAAAAAAATGTGTATAATAATTTATTTTGTTTTAAAAAAAATATATGGGATAATCTTTTTTTAAAATATGTACATAAACTAGTAAATTTTTTAATTATTAATTTATTTTCTCTGCAAATAAATTAAAAGGGGGGAGAATGTTAAATATTACACTGTATAATAATACAAATATTAATATAAGTTTATAAGTATGCGTGCGTGTGTGCACAGAGAGAGCACAGAGTGTAAGCGCGTGCCTTTAGAAACGGCGCACAGTGCCGGCAGTCTTAGGACAACTGTCAAAGCAGCAGTTCACATATTTTAATAATAAAGTTAGTTAAGTTATTTAGTGCTGCAAAGTTATGTTTTATTTTTTTAATTTATTAATTCACATCACCATATATCATTTATTTCCGATATTAAATATACAGTCCACTACTCTTATCCAACACAATGATAGCATTGAAAAATTAGTAATGAATTTTGCAGAATATACCCCACTTTAAATTTTTTTCCAATAATGTCCCATTTCTTAGAAAAGTTTAAATATATTAATAGTATTGAGTGTAGAAAAATATACTCCATTAAAAAATTATCTTCAAAAAATGTCCTGTTTTATATAAATATAAGTTCACGATATATATGTTCACGATAGTGTCTAAAGTTTTTCGTCCATGATTTTTAAAATATTTTTGCCTTTTTATGTCTAAAACAATAAATTCTACAAAAAAATTGTATAAAACTCGACGTAAAATTTTCTTCACACGTTCTACACTTCGGTAGGCAAAAAATGGTGCAAGTACCATGGGCTAAAACTTGAGAAAATAGCCTGAGCTCCTATCACTCGAGCCCAGCTTCGTTGAGCACTCGTTCTAGTGACCACGATAGCTAGTACCGAATATTTTGCGCTCTTGATACTATAAGTGTTTTCAAACTATTATTGAAAATTAAGTACGTATTCGCCCCTTTAATTTTTCCTAAAATTAAGCTTTATTTTGTATTTAGGGCATGAAAAAATACATGTAACTTAGTGTCGCACTCAGACGTAATCCAATAAAGTAATTAGCGCTCACAATTTGTTTAAACAATTAAAAATTGTTTAAACAAACGCCTGTATAATTTTTATCGAAATTGAGTTTTAAATTCGTATCCAGCGTATCAAAAAATACACGTAACTTGGTGTCGCACTCAGTTTTGATCCAAAAAAGTAATTATTAACATTTTCAAATTGTTTAAACAATTAAAAATTGTTTAAACAATTGCCTGTATAATTTTTATCGAAATTGCGATTTAAATTCGTATTCAGGGTATAAAAAAATACCTGTAACTTAGTGCCGCACTCAGTTTTGATTCATAAAAGTAATTATTAACATCTACAAATTGTTTAAACAATTTAAAATTGTTTAAATAATTAATCTAAAGTGTTAAATATTTAAAATTTATATACTTTATGTTAAATTATATCAGAAAGTTTTGCTTAAATCATAAATTTTTGAAGCTTGTTAACATTTACAACTCTTTTTTGCAAAATTTTGGGCTAATTTTGCAATAATTTGTTAATAACAATTAATCTGCCACTTTTAGGCCAAAATAGACCCCGGATTTGAATTTAGCTGGTCGAAAAACATATAATACACCTACTTTTATCCACGGACCGAAAAAAAAGGGGGTTACGAAATACATTGATGGCGCTTCGAATATAAATGAATAATACGTGAGAATCTTTTCAAAAAATTTTTGGACATTTTCGGATTTCTGGTTTTTCTCATTTTTGGCCAAAATTCGAAAATTTTTAAGAAGTTTTTTTATATATTGAACTTTTTGTTTTGTAATATATTTGTCTAAAATTAAACCTTTTCGAGTAATAACAGCGTAAAGATAAATTTAAAAAAACCATGTTAGATAACATTTTAATCCCCAAGTTACAAAATGATTGACTCTTTTCAAGAGCAAAAAAATGGCAAGCTCTTTATCAGGTGTTTAAATAAAGATAAAACAAAAATTTTGGAAAAAGAAATATAAGATCAGTTCTTAGATAAAGTTAATGTGAAAATTGAGCAACTTTTGAAACCAAGAATTAAAATTGTAGGTGCATATTATGACATTAATTCAGAAGAACTTTATGACATAATAGTTAAACAGAATTTAGATAACTTTAATAATTAAAACTTTAAGCTATTATACAAAAAGAAAAAATTAAGTTTCGAATGTAAATAATGAATTTCATTATTCAATTCCTACATGATAAATTTAATGAATTTGAGATTATTATTAAAAAATTAACTATAAAACCTAAAATTATAAATCTATCTGAAACATGGAAAATTCCCTATATACATCTTTATCTAATTGAAAGTAAAACCACCACTATTAACATGTTCCATGTTTAAAGGGAGGGGGTACTTCAGAATTTGAAAATTAGGGGGGGGGGGGGGTCAAATTTGTCCTATTTAAGGGGGGGGGGGGTCAAATAAGACTTAGAATAATTAGGTAAGTATATATAAATAAATAAAATACTGTTAAAAGACTTTGAAAAATCTGGGCGACTTAGGATAATACAGGATATGGACTTAGAATAATATCGATTTAGGGACTTGGAATAATTCAGGTTCAGGGACTTAGCATAATTCAGGTTTAGGGAATCAAAATAGTTTAGGTTTAGAATCTTAACAACTAGTAAGTTGTTAAGATTCTAAAATAATAATTACAAATTACAACAATAGAAAATTGTATTGTAATGTTGAGTAACATTTGTATTATATCTAGTCCTCATTTGGAAGTAAACATGTTCCATGCATTTAGGTTGTGTTTACACAAACCGGTTATAAGTTCTTATAATGAAAGTGAAACCACTAAAGCTGATGGTACAATAATTTATATTGATAATAAAAATAATTATAGTTACATCTTCAAAACATAGGTAATATTAAAGCAATTGAAATATTTTTTAATGACCAAATTATAAATGCTTCATAGAGAAATCACAAAATTAAGATCAGTACTTTTGTTGATGATTTTTATCTATATCTAAATAATAATCTATACAAGAGTAATTATTTTATTGGAGATATTAATATTGACATTCTAACTGTTAACTTTGAAAAAATTAAATTTAGTAAAGATACTGATAAATATCTAAATAATTTTTCTGACCTAGTTTTTATTCCTGTAATTAATAATATTACCAGATATAGTACTAATAACTCCAGAAATACTCGAACTTGTATAGACCACATTTTTGTTAAAACTGATTGTAATAACTACAAAATTAAATCTTTTGTCTGCAATAGTTGCTTAAATGACCATAATTTAATTGCCATAATTATTGATAGAGAAATAGTAGAAAATTCAGACTATGTATTAACTATAATAAATTAGCTGATATAGTAAGTAATGTAAATTCGTCTACTGTATATAATTGTAAAAATGCTAATCAAGCTACCAATAAATTTATAGAAATACTTAAAAAATTAATTGAAAATTTATATTACAGTGTAAAAAAAAAATATAATAAAAGAAGAGACTGGATAACAGCTGGTTTACTCAAATCATTTCATACCAATGAAAAGTTATGTCTTGACTGGTGTAATAATAAAAAAAATTGAACCAAAGAAAAAGCTTATAAAATATATAAATTATATCTTAAAAAACTCATTGATATAGTAAAAAATTCTTCTTTAAGTTCTTAAGATAATTCAGTTGGTCAGAGTCGGGGACACGGATTCTGGGAGGCTACAATTTAGCATTTTCCAGCAGCAAGGGCAGAACATCACGCCCCCAGAGCAACAACATCTAGCTCTAACTGCTGCTGAAGATAAGACGGCAAGGATAGTCTTAACTAGTCCAGAGGTCGAGGATTCCTCCCGCAAATCCTAAATGGAAGGTGATATAAGCGCAAAAGGTGGCGCCCAAAAAGGTTCAAGCAATAGCTTGATACAGCCTTCTATTCTGAAGGACCAGAGGTCATATTCGTTGGCTAATGTTAGCAAAGTTGGGCTTGATGACCAAGGCAAGAAGGAAGAAAATATGGAAAAATATCTCCGGGAGCCAAAGGAATATAACAGGGCGTGCATTGAAATCCACGCAAACATGGAGAGAGATGTTACTCAGGTGAGAAACTCAGTCAAAATACAGAAGAACTGTAATATGACTGTCAAAAAAGACATAGATCAGTTCGAAAAAAATTTAGCCAGGCTAAAGACAATTTTTGAACTGCAGCAGGAGGTATTAAACGGAAAACAAAAACCCAATATTCCTATACAGGAAGTATCAGGGACTATAACTAGAAAAGGAAAGAAGAGGGCTTGGACTGCGTCCCAAAACCCGCCTGGAAAGGAGAATACAAAAAAGAAACTGGCAGAGAAAACGTCTCGGAAATTTCCTCTAAGGAAGACCTTCGCTAACGCGGTGACGTCTCCTCCGAAAGATAAAAATTAGGAGGGGGCTAAGGTAGCTTATGGCCAGCAAACGAAGCAAATGGTGGTTGCTACAGGTACCCCCCCCCCCCTCCAGATCAGGATGATTTCGTCGCCCTTAAAAGCAAAGGTCAAAGAAAAAAGAGTTTGAAAGAAAGGAGGCAGAGGCTCGTAATAACCAAGAGCAGGAAAGGAAGAAGCAGCAGCAGACCAGCGGCAGGGGGCAGAGAATAAAAGACTAAAAAGCCGTAGAAGAAGGAAGGAGAAAAAAGCACCGGAACCGGCACATAAGGATCCCTAAGCGTAAGGAGGCTCTAATAACAAAGAATATATATACTTACGTATAGAAAAACAGTTCTTATGTATTTTTTTCCGCTTGAATTTTAACTAAAAATGAGATGTTAGATGGAGTTAGTCCCAGTCTCTATTTCCCCCTCTTTACATACCGACTTATATCAACTAGTATACACATCGTATAATCTTTCTTTTGTTTTTAGGCAGCTGCTATATAAATGTAAGTAAAATAGCGCTTGACTTGAGAAAAAATCGGTGTTGGCGCAACCGAAATAACTATGAGTTGCGCCAACTCGGTGAAAAAAAATACATAAGAACTGTTTTACTATACGTAAGTATATATATTCTTTGCTAATAATAAAGTCTCCTGAAGGGAAGTCTTATGCGACAGCCCTGCTGGAGATCAAAAGAGGTGTCCAATTAAAGGATTCGGGGACTGAGGTTTACCGAATCCAGAAAACTCAGGATGGCAGCGTTTTAATAGAGCTGAGCTCGTCGAAAGACCGGCAAAAATTATTAAACGCTTTCAAGACAGTCGCAGGCCCATAATGTACAGTCAAGGAACTGATTCCCCACCTAACCGTGGAGATCAGAGGCTTAGATGGTACTACTGGCAGCGACGAAGTGAGGCAGGTGGTAAAGGAACGATAACGACATAAAAGTCGCCATTTTCAAGGCTGAGGGCGGATATGTCGGTCGTAGAGCTATCAAAGGCCGCCGTACTAAAATTGAACAATAAAGGCCGGCTAAATAATGGCTGGTTTAATTGGCAAGAACGCTTAAGAGCCGAGGTTATACGGTGCTTCAAGTTTCTTGGTTTCGGCCACAACCAGTAGTCATGTAAGGGCACGGACCAAAAGTCAGCGTGTTTTAAATGTGGCGGTCAAGGCCACAAGTCAGAAAAATGTCCTGTGGAGAAAGCAGAATGGCCATAAAATTTCATCTCACAACATAAATGGGCCGAAAAATGAATTATATATACAAAATAGATCCATTAGGAATATTGTAAGCAACTAAAATAAATTTTAATCGTATTATTAATCGTATTCTGAGATTAAATGAATTTAAAAATTCATCGCCCACGCTTTTTATATGCGGATGCTCATCGTCATCTCTTTTATTGAGGCATACAAAGCGGCGACATTAGATGAATTTTTAAACTTATTTAAAAATTTGAATTAACGCGGATTTTAAATGTCGGTACAGAAGGTACCTAGCGTTTCGATCAACACTAACACATAGATCTCATCAGTGTAGCTGTGTGTGTTAGTATATGTGCTACAGACGCTGTGTAAACACGTCCTTATTTTACTTATATACATTCCAAATGGCGATTTTAGCACTTGTGGGGACGACTCACATTGCTTCCGCCATCTGTTCTGTATATAGGAAATGTTGTTACATATATATATTTATTAAATGCGAGTTGAATGTTATAACTCAGAGCGTTATTAGGTCCAAGCTCTATCTATGAGAGTTAATAAATATTTATTAACTAGCTCTATATATGAAAGTTAATAAATATTTATTAACTTTCATATATAGAGCTTGGACCTAATAACGCTCTGAGTTATAACATTCAACTCGCATTTAATAAATATATATCTCTATATATTATAAAGTTATAACCACCGCCGCCGCTGTCGCATGAGCCCTTTGTGCCAATGGACCTTTTGTGCCAAAATGGACCTTTTGTACCAAAATGGACCTTTTGTGCCAAAATGAACCTTTTGTGCCAAAATGGACCTTTTGTGCCAAAATGAAAGTTCATATAAGCTCATAAGTTATATTAGCTCATTTTGGCACAAAAGGTCCAATTTGGCACAAAAGGTCCAATTTGGCCCAAAAGGTCCATTTTGGCACAAAAGGTCCATTTTGGCACAAAAGGTCCATTGGCACAAAGGGCTCATGCGACAGCGGCGGTTATAACTTTATAATATATAGAGAGTTCATATGAGATAATTATAACTATATATTATAAAGTTATAACCGCCGCCGCCGCTGTCGCATGAGCCCTTTGTGCCAATGGACCTTTTGTGCCAAAATGGACCTTTTGTGCCAAAATGAACCTTTTGTGCCAAAATGGACCTTTTGTGACAAAATGGACCTTTTGGGCCAAATTGGACCTTTTGTGCCAAAATGAACCTTTTGTGCCAAAATGAGCCTTTTGTGCCAAAATGGACCTTTTGTGCCAAATTGAACCTTTTGTAACAAAATGGACCTTTTGGGCCAAATTAGACCTTTTGTGCCAAAATGAACCTTTTGTGCCAAAATGAGCCTTTTGTGCCAAAATGGACCTTTTGTGACAAAATGGACCTTTTGGGCCAAATTGGACCTTTTGTGCCAAAATGAGCCTTTTGTGCCAAAATGAGCCTTTTGTGCCAAAATGGACCTTTTGTGCCCATTAATGTTTGGAATAATTTAATTTTAAACCAAAGTGATATGATTTTGTTCAAATGATGTATTTAAGTAAAAAACATATTCCAAAAGGACAATATATTTAAAAAACTGTTCGCGCTCTACGGGGGTTGGCGCGCGGAGCGCGCAGGGGGCGGAGCCCCCTAGTATATATATATATATATAACATCATTTCCTATATACAGAACAGATAGCTGAAGCAATGTGAGTCGTCCCCACAAGTGCTAAAATCGCCATTTGGAATGTATATAAGAAAAATAAGGACGTGTATACATCAGCGTCTGTAGCACTTACACTAACACACACAGCTACACTGATGAGATCTATGTGTTAGTGTTGATCGAAACGCTAGGTACCTTCTGTACCGACATTTAAAATCCGCGTAAATTCAAATTTTTAAATAAGTTTAAAAATTCATCTAATGTCGCCGCTTTGTATGCCTCAATAACAAAAGAGATGACGATAAGCATCCGCATCTAAAAAGCGTGGGCGATGAATTTGTAAATTCATTTAATATCATGTACTCGTAAAAAGGTCGATTATAAATATTATTGTTTAATCCCACACATGTTAAAGAATCAATAATTATTCCATTTTATAAAGCGGGTGATAAAAAGTTAATAACTAACTATAGATCCATCTTCCTTAATTCAAATATTACAAAATTTTTTAAAAAATTGTTAAATTAAGGTTAAATAATTTTCTAAATAAATATCAAACTATATCTAACAGACAATTTGGTTTTCAAACGGGTATCTCAACAAGTGATTCTATTGCTTATGTCTCAAAAAGCGTCTATGAAAATCTAGACAATTCTATGAAATCAGTTCAATATGCTAAAATATTAGTTAAAATTTATCTGATTAAAGCCTACTTTAAATTCTTTTCGAGTTAGAATTTGTTTTATAAAAAATTTTAATTTCAATTATTTGTATGCAATTATACATGAGAATGTAAATATAAAGCCAAACTTAATTATAAGTTTGAAAGCCACAATTAAAAACTCAAATTTAAAAGAAAAAAATTGTTCATTTATTTATTTATTTTTGTATGTGTCTTTTTCAACTATAACTGACAGATGCATCCTAGGCATATAAAAAAAAACAGATGGTTGTGTCATTATTTAAAGAAAATAAATAAATAAATTAAGAGTTTTTGTCTTTAAGTAGAGTGTCCCTAAGTTTTTAGTTTATAATTAAAGCATTCAAAAATATATTTCAGCTCAGCTTTATATTTGTAGTTTCATGTATTACTTAAGTATCAAGCATGACTCGTGTTGTGTTTGTTCTTACGATCAATGTTCTGGAGTTCGAATCAGCTATTACACCATTTTAAACGGCAGAACATTAATAAACACAATAAATATACTTAAAGCCGGACTGAAATATATTTTTGAATCCCTTAGTTAAAAGCTAACAACTTAAAAGAAAAATATTGTTAGTAAGGGGTATAGAGTAAAATACATGTTGACTATATGAAAGAACCTCATCATAAATTTCACTATGGAGTAAAATGGATCTCGGCTGTCCTATATTGTATGAAAAAACGAAAAATTTCACTCTATAGTATTTTCATTTTTTTCGGTTTTTTGCACTGAAAAAGGTTTAAAACAGTTAAAAACCTAAATATTTCATTTGGTATATAGTTCATTGAGTCAGTGGAATCAAAATAATCTGATATTAATGGTTTTAAGTAGGTTTTTGATTGGATTTTTAAAAATTTTGGCTTTATTCCAAAAAGCCATTTGAATCAGTTTATAAAATTCTTTATAAACCAAGTTTTCTAACAAAAATAATTTTGATGGACCTGGATTTTCTTAACAATTTTTATTTTTCCAAAAATCGAAAGGGTATATATGGAAAATTTTTGGATTTTTAGAAATTTTGGCTTTATTTGCATAAAACAATTTGTATTGGTTAAAATTCATTATAAGTAAACATGATTTTCTTAAGCAACAGAAACAGAAGTAAATGCGATACAAAAATAAATTCTGATTTATACCGTTTTTTGTTTGCAAATCGGCACAGTACAATATAAGTTAATATATCTGAACATTTTTTTTTGAACAATAATTTTATGATTTGAAGAATCATTTTCGATATAGTATTTTTCTCTACAGTTAATTTGGGAAATAAGAAATACCCAAATTTATATATATCATTTTACCTTCGATACAAATCAATTAATTAGTATATGCAAAATTAATTTTTATGGCCTAAGCTAAGTAAAAATTAAATTCAAGTAAAATTATATTGTGAGATGAAATTTTATGGCCTAAGCTATAAGTAAAAATTATATTTAAGTAAAAGTATATTTCAAAATATTGATACTGATTAAATTAATAATTTTTTTAAAACTTTAATAAATTAAAGTAGAATTAAAACTAAGTTAAGTCTTGTTGTTTCCTATTACGCGTTATAATATAACTTTATTTTGGGCCATAAATGTTGTGAGATGAAATATATGGCCTAAGCTAAGTAAATTTTTATTATTATACTGGTTATTTAGGGGCCTGGCAAGTTAAGCAGTTTCTGAAGATAATAAATTGTTATAATATAAGCTAATTATATTTATAGTAAAGCCTGTGAGCTCAATGTGAAAAAGCTGAATAAGAAAAATTATCTGTTTACTGTAAACTTTTGCTGAAATAAAAATTCGCTTAGCTTAGGCCATTTAATTTCATCTCACAACATTTATGGCCCAAAAGTTATAATATATTTATTATTAGGAATTTATACTTTGCTTAAATTAAAATTTTACTTAGCTTAGGCCATAAAATTTCATCTCACAACATTTATGGCCCAAAAGTTATAATATATTTATTAGGAATTCATACTTTTGCTGAAATAAAAATTTACTTAGTTTAGGCCATATAATTTCATCTTACAACATTTATGGTCCAAAATAAAGTTATATTATAACTTGTGATAGGAAACAACAAGACTTAACTTAGTTTTAATTATACTTTAATTTATTAAAGTTTAAAAAAAATTATTAATTTAATCAATATCAATATTTTGAAATATACTTTTACTTAAATTAAATTTTTACTTAGCTTAGGCCATAAAAATTCATCTCACAACATTTATGGCCCAAAAGTTAAAATATATTTATTAGGAATTTATACTTTTGCTGAAATAAAAATTTACTTAGCTTAGGCCATATATTTCATCTCACAACATTTATGGCCCAAAATAAAGTTATATTATAACGCGTAATAGGAAACAACAAGACTTAACTTAGTTTTAATTCTACTTTAATTTATTAAAGTTTTAAAAAAATTATTAATTTAATCAGTATCAATATTTTGAAATATACTTTTACTTAAATATAATTTTTACTTAGCTTAGGCCATAAAATTTCATCTCACAATATAATTTTACTTGAATTTAATTTTTACTTAGCTTAGGCCATAAAAATTAATTTTGCATATACTAATTAATTGATTTGTATCGAAGGTAAAATGATATATATAAATTTGGGTATTTCTTATTTCCCAAATTAACTGTAGAGAAAAATACTATATCGAAAATGATTCTTCAAATCATAAAATTATTGTTCAAAAAAAAATTTTCAGATATATTAACTTATATTGTACTGTGCCGATTTGCAAACAAAAAACGGTATAAATCAGAATTTATTTTTGTATCGCATTTACTTCTGTTTCTGTTGCTTAAGAAAATCATGTTTACTTATAATGAATTTTAACCAATACAAATTGTTTTATGCAAATAAAGCCAAAATTTCTAAAAATCCAAAAATTTTCCATATATACCCTTTCGATTTTTGGAAAAATAAAAATTGTTAAGAAAATCCAGGTCCATCAAAATTATTTTTGTTAGAAAACTTGGTTTATAAAGAATTTTATAAACTGATTCAAATGGCTTTTTGGAATAAAGCCAAAATTTCTAAAAATCCAATCAAAAACCTACTTAACCCATTAACGCCTGAAATCGACTTTTGCTGTGTCTGTACTTTGGCTACGCGTATCTTGGCGAATTTTTTTCTAATTAACATAAAAATTGGCGTACCACTATTTTTGAGTATGCTCTTTCAGAAGCTGCCAAAAAAATTTCTAAAAATTATGTTTTTCATACAGATTTCCAAGAAATAAAAAAAAAAATGACGTTTTTTTTAAAGACTTTTTTTAAAATACATGAGTTTTCGACCTGAAAAAATTTTCGTAGATTATTGCAATAGTAAAAAAGAGTGCAATTTTTGTTCAATCTTTTCGTCTACAACCTGCAGAAAAAAAAATTTTACCGTTTTCAGGCAAAAATTTTGTCCCAAAAAAGTGCATTTTTCCAAAAAATGAAAGTTACTCTAGTCAATATACGGGTTTGGTTTTATTGTCACTAGGCCTCTAAAGATTCGGATTGGTAGGGTTTTTTGGGTCGCTGATCACGAATATTGAGGTATTTTTAAAAAAAAATCGTGGTTTCACCCTTAAATAAGCAAAAACTACCCCTAAAAAGGGATATTTATGCTACATTTTCTCTGGCTGTCATCAAATTTCATCTAGTATGGTTTTTGGATCGCTGATCACGAATTTTGGGGTCCTTTATTTAAGAAATCGGGGGTTCACCCTTAAATTAGCAAAAACTACCCCCAAAAAGGGGTATTTTTGCTACTTTTGCTCTGGCTCTTATCACATTTGGTCTAGAGGTGTTTGGGTCGCTGATCACGAATATTGAGATAATTTTTATAAAAAATCGGTTCTTACTCTTCAACAAGCAAAAACTACCCCTCCTCTGGCTCTTATCAGATTTGGTTTAGAGGGGTTTTTTGGGTCGCTGATCACGAATATTGAGATAATGTTCATAAAAACTTGTAGCGTCACCCTTAAATCAGCAAAAACTACCCCTGAAGGGGTATTATCGCGGCATTTGCTCTGGCTCTCATCAGATTTGGTCCAGTATGGTTTTTTGGGTCGCTGCTCACGAATATTGAGGTATTTTTATGAGAAATCGGAGCTTCATAAACGTCTACCTCCTCGTGGTCGGAATCGGGCCACTATGATTTTGAAGCGCATAATTGGCTAAAGACGTATAAAAAATCCTACTAGACCAAATCTGATGAGAGCAAGGGCAAATGCCGCGATAATACCCCTTCAGGGGTAGTTTTTGCTGATTTAAGGGTGACGCTACAAGTTTTTATGAACATTATCTCAATATTCGTGATCAGCGACCCAAAAAACCCCTCTAGACCAAATCTGATAAGAGCCAGAGCAAAAGTATAAAAACTACCCCTTTGTAGGGGTAGTTTTTGCTTATTGAAGGGTAAGGACCGATTTTTTACAAAAATTATCTCAATATTCGTGATCAGCGACCCAAAAAACCCCTCTAGACCAAATCTGATAAGAGCCAGAGCAAAAGTAGCAAAAATACCCCTTTTTGGGGGTAGTTTTTGCTAATTTAAGGGTGAACCCCCGATTTCTTAAATAAAGGACCCCAAAATTTGTGATCAGCGATCCAAAAACCATTCTAGCTGAAATTTAATGACAGCCAGAGAAACTGTAGCAAAAATACCCCTTTTTAGGGGTAGTATATCCCTTTTTAGGGGTAGTTTTCGCTTATTTAAGGGTGAAACGACGATTTTTTTTTTTAAATACCTCAATATTCGTGATCAGCGACCCAAAAAACCCTAATAAACCGAATCGTGAGAGGCCTATTGACAATAAAACCAAACGCGTATATTGACTAGAGTAACTTTCATTTTTTGGAAAAATGCACTTTTTTGGGACCAAATTTTTGCCCGAAAACGGTAAAATTTTTTTTTCTGCAGGTTGTAGACGAAAAGATTGAACAAAAATTGCACTCTTTTAAACTATTGGAATAATCTACGAAAATTTTTTCAGGTCGAAAACTCATGTATTTTAAAAAAAGTCTTTAAAAAAAACGTCATTTTTTTTTTTATTTCTTAGAAATCTGTATGAAAAACATAATTTTTCGAAATTTTTTTGGCAGATTCTTAAAGAACATACTCATAAATAGTGGTACACCAATTTTTATGTTAATTAGAAAAAAATTCGCCAAGATACGCGTAGCCAAAGTACAGATACGGCAAAAATCGATTTCAGGCGTTAATGGGTTAAATCCATTAATATCAGATTATTTTGATTCCACTGACTCAATGAACTATATACCAAATGAAATATTTAGGTTTTTAACTGTTTTAAACCTTTTTCAGTGCAAAAAACCGAAAAAAATGAAAATACTATAGAGTGAAATTTTTCGTTTTTTCATACAATATAGGACAGCCGAGATCCATTTTACTCCATAGTGAAATTTATGATGAGGTTCTTTCATATAGTCAACATGTATTTTACTCTATACCCCTTACTAACAATATTTTTCTTTTAAGTTGTTAGCTTTTAACTAAGGGATTCAAAAATATATTTCAGTCCGGCTTTAAGTATATTTATTGTGTTTATTAATGTTCTGCCGTTTAAAATGGTGTAATAGCTGATTCGAACTCCAGAACATTGATCGTAAGAACAAACACAACACGAGTCATGCTTGATACTTAAGTAATACATGAAACTACAAATATAAAGCTGAGCTGAAATATATTTTTGAATGCTTTAATTATAAACTAAAAACTTAGGGACACTCTACTTAAAGACAAAAACTCTTAATTTATTTATTTATTTTCTTTAAATAATGACACAACCATCTGTTTTTTTTTATATGCCTAGGATGCATCTGTCAGTTATAGTTGAAAAAGACACATACAAAAATAAATAAATAAATGAACAATTTTTTTCTTTTAAATTTGAGTTTTTAATTGTGGCTTTCAAACTTATAATTAAGTTTGGCTTTATATTTACATTCTCATGTATTACTTAAGTATCATGAAATCCATTGCTGGAGCAGTGTTTTTTCTTGCGATGAATGTTCTGCAGTTTAAAAACTCATTAATTGCAGGAAACAATTAATCAATATCTAAGACTGACAAGAATCATATGTTGTAATATCTTATAGACAGACAAGAAACATTTGGTGTAATAGCTAATTTCTTTTGAACTCCAGAACATTGATTGTAAGAACAAACACATGGATTTCTTGATACTTAGATAATACATGAGACTGCGAATATGACGAACTGAATTATATTTTTGAATCCCTTAGTTAAAATTTAAAAACTTATAAGAAAAAATTGTTTATTTATTTATTTTATTTTTTTATGTATTGTTGTCTACTTTAATAGAAAGATGTATGCCAGACATATGAAAAAAAAAGAGGTAGCTTTTTTATTATTTAAAAATAAAAATGAATGAATGCGAATAATATTTTTTATTCAAGTTTTACTTAACTATCAAGAAATCCATTACTGGAGTAGTCGCTTTTTTCTTACGATCAATGTTCTGGTTTCAAAAGGAATCAGCTATTACACCATATGATTCTTGTCAATCTTAGATATTGATTACTTGTTTTCTGCAATTAATGAGTTCTTAAACTGCAGAACATTCATCGTAAGAATGAACACTGCTCCAGCAATGGATTTCTTGAAACTTAAGTAATAATGAGAATGTTAATATAAAGCCGAACTATATTATATGCTTGAAAGCCTGAATTAAAAACTCTAACCTAAAAGAAAAAATTTTTCATTAATTTTTTATTTTATTTATGTGCTTTTTTCTGCTATAACTGACAGATGCATGCTGGACACATATAAAAAAAAGAGATGGTTATTTAGCTATTATACACCGAATGTTTCTTGTCTGTCTAAGATACTTATTACTTGTTTTGCTGCAATTAATGAGTTTTTAAACTGCAGAACATTCATTGTAAGAACAAACACAACACGAGTGATGGATTTTTTGATACACATGAGACTGTAAATGTAAAGCCGAACTGAATTATATTTTTGAATCCCTTAGTTAAAAGCTAAAAACTTAAAAGAAAAAAATTGTTCATTTAATTATTTACTTTTTTTACTTATTGCTGACTGATTTGCATGCTAGACATATACCTAAAAAAAAAGGGATAGTTATTTCATCATTTAAAAAATAAAAATATTACTTAACTATCAAGAAATCCATTACTGGAGTAGTCTTTGTTCTTACGATCAATGTTCAAAAGGAATTAGCTATTATACGATATGAGTCTTGTTAACCTTATAGATATTGATTACTTGTTTTCTGCAATTAATGAGTTTTTAAACTTTTTAAACATTCATCATAAGAATAAACCATTATCAATGGAATAAACACTGCTCCAGCAATGGATTTTCATGATACTTAGGTTATATTTTTGAATCCTTTATAGTTGAATTTCTTTTTATTTATACGATAACGATACCAGTGCAGAAGTAAATATAATAATTTTTATATCCATAACATATCCATAACATATCCATAACAATACTCCATTAACCTTTTAATAATAAAAATATTACTCCATAACATTTATTCATGTACGTTACGAGTGCAGAAGTAGTGTATAGTATAAAAAATATGATAATATATTTTATAAATTTATAAAATATATTTAATAAATAAATAAAATAAAATATATTTATAAAATATCTTGCACCGGGCGAGAGCAGACGCTATACTCTATCAGAGATTAATATCAGACTCTATGTTTATTAATTATGTTTATTATATAGGTATAATATACGTTATGCATACTCTTACTCTATACACCTTTGTATACTCCTTTTTATACATACCAGTGTTGAAAAACACATATAATCGAAGTTCGATAATCGAACTCGATTGACTTGGAGCTCTTGAAGCTCATGTCAAAATTAGAGAGAGAAACCTCAATTTCGTGTATATTAGTGCTTCTAAGTTTAGTAACTTAACTTAGTCGCGCACCCTATCGGGTGCCGTAATATAACATTCAGATATAAGTATAGAATAATACGATTAAAATTTATTTGAGTTGCTTACAATATTCCTAATGGATCTATTTTTTATATATAATTCAACTTTCGGCCCATCAATGTTGTGAGATGAAATTTTATGGCCTAAGCTAAGTAAAAATTTAATTTAAGCAAAAGTATTTTCCAAAATTCTGATACTGATTAAATTAATAATGTTTTTAAAACTTTAATAAATTAAAGTATAATTAAAACTAAGTTAAGTCTTGTTGTTTTCTAATCACAAGATCATCAGATTTTGAGGTTTTTGGTTCCAAAAAATAACGTTTTTACGATTAAAATTTATTTGTGTTGCTTACAATATTCCTAACGGATCTATTTTTTATATATAATTCAACTTTCGGCCCATCAATGTTGTGAGATGAAATTTTATGGCCTAAGCTAAGTAAAATTTTATTTTAGCAAAAATATTAATTCTTAATAAATATATTATAACTTTTGGGCCATAAATGTTGTGAGATGAAATTAAATGGCCTAAGCTAAGTGAATTTTTATTTCAGCAAAAGTTTACAGTAATTAGATAATTTTTCTTTTTCAGCTTTTTCACATTGAGCTCACAGGCTGTACTATAAATATAATTAGCTTATATTATAACAATTTATTATCTTCAGAAACTGCTTAACTTGCCAGGCCCCTAAATAACTAGTAAACGGTGTGAATGCAAAATGTATCAATAATTATCTATAGTAAAAAAGTTTATGGGCTCTATGAAGATTGCCATCTTGTGTCAACAGTTTATTAGCCAATCAAATTGCTTGTTTTCAAATTTGAATGTTTCTATTTTCTTTATAGGTTATCATAGGCCTATATTTATTGTAAACATCTATCCTTGATATTTTTTTTAATGAAGCTATTTTAATGATATAGTCTACTTTTAATTTGGTGTAAAAAGAATTATAATTTTTTTAATAAAAATATTAAATAAATTGAAAATTATTTAAAAATTGTAAGAATATATAAAAAACATATGGTAAGAATATCATCTAAAGTAAAAATCTTGTCTATGAAAATGATTTTTCATTATAAAATAAAGTTCTTGAAATATGACTTTTAGGATTATAAACAAATTAATGGTTTGCATTAAAAACAAATTTTAAGTCATAGATGAGTAGTAAAAATATTCATTAACGTGATCTTCCACGAAATACCTTTTTTTTAAAATGACATTTTTTTTAGAAGAGGATTATGAGTGCAAGAAGGAAATTAAACCCATTAACCAAAACGTAGTTACTATGACCATTAACTTAAAAGTAGTTACCTCTATAATAGCTTTATCCAAATAATAATTATGTTGCATACATCTAAATCAAGCATAAATCTATAAAAACGATTTCTTTAATTTTATTTTAATTTTCCACCTATAAAAGGGTTTTTTAGGGGCCTGGCAAGTTAAGCAGTTTCTGAAGATAATAAATTGTTATAATATAAGCTAATTATATTTATAGTACAGCCTGTGAGCTCAATGTGAAAAAGCTGAAAAAGAAAAATTATCTGTTTACTGTAAACTTTTGCTGAAATAAAAATTCACTTAGCTTAGGCCATTTAATTTCATCTTACAACATTTATGGCCCAAAAGTTATAATATATTTATTCGGAATTAATATTTTTGCTAAAATAAAATTTTACTTAGCTTAGGCCATAAAATTTCATCTCACAACATTGATAGGCCAAAAGTTTATTTATACATAAAAAATAGATCCGTTAGGAAAATTGTAAGCAATAAATTTTAAACGTAAAAACGTTATTTTCTGGAACCAAAAACTTCAAATTCAGATGACCTTGTGATTAGGAAACAACAAGACTTAACTTAGTTTTAATTATACTTTAATTTATTAAAGTTTTAAAAACATTATTATTTCAATAAATATAAGTATACTTTTATTTAATATAAATTTTTACTTATTAGCTTAGGCCAGAAATTTTCATCTAACAACATTTATGGTCCGAAAGTTTAAGAAAATATAAAAGGGTAGATCCATTTATAATCCACCTTCTACAAAATTTTGACGTTCATCAGAAAAAAAATGCTTGGACGAATAATTAATTTTAATAATAGCCTTTTTTGATACGATCTATTTTATACATACATAAATATCAATTTAAAATATAGCCTGTAAAGTCCGTTTGAAGAAACTTCATAAGAAAAATTAGCTGTTGATTTTACTATAGAGTGAAATTTTTCGTTTTTTCATATAAATAGGACTATTTCTTTACTCCATATAGCGACATTTTTGAGGTTTTTTCATATTGTCGACAAGTTTTTAGTTTTTAACTGAGGGTTTAAAAAATATAATTCAGTTCGGCTTTATATTTACAGTCTCATGTATTACTTAACTATCATGAAATCCATGGCTGGAGCAATGTTCATTCTTACGATTAATGCTCTGCAGTTTAAAAACTCATTAATTGCAGAAAACATGTAATCAGTATATAAGGATGACAAGAATCATATGGTGTAATAGCTAATTTCTTTTGAACTCCAGAACATTGATCGTAAGAATAAACAAATCACGAGTCATGTATTTCTTGATACTTAAGTAACACATGAGACTGTAAATATAAAGCAGAACTGAATTATATTTTAGAACCCTTAGTTAAAAACTAAAAACTTAAAAGAAAAAAATTGTTCATTTATGTATTTATTTTTTTTTAAACAATGAAAGAACTATATCTCTTTTTTTTATGCGTCCAGCATGTATCTTTCTTTTAAAGCCGACAATCATACAAAAAAAATTAAATAAATAAATGAACCCGTTTTTTATTTTAAGTTTTTAGTATTTAACTAAGGGTTTCAAAATATAATTCAGTTCGGCTTTATTTTTACAGTCTCATGTATTACTTATGTATCATGAAATCCATGGCTGGAGCAGTATTTATTCTTACGATGAATGCTCTGCAGTTTAAGGTAAGTTTCTACTTGGCGCGCTCGGTTTTTAAGCAAAATCGGAAAATTAGTTTACGGGAAAACGGGAAGAGATAATGGAAAATTTTTTTGGGGTAAAATAAAGCAACTAACAAAGTACATGAAAAAATTTTTTTAAATTAATTTTTATAATTTTTTATACATTAAAATTTAATGTAAAGTTTACGTATTTTCGCCGGAAAGAGCTGCTTGTAACAGTGGTAACTTAAAATCACCTGGTCCGATTGACTCCAAATTTGGTCTACATACTTACCAAATGTGTAGTTTTCGTGTGAACTAAAATTTTTAATTTTGGCAAAAAATAAAAAAGTTATAAGGATTTTAAAAAAAATTTCGAAAAAACAGATTTTTTTTTTTATATTTTGTGCAAAAAAATATAGAAAAAATCAAAATTTTTGCAATCTTTTAGTTCACACGAAAACTACACATTTGGTAAGTATGCGGACCAAATTTGGAGTCGATCGGACCAGATGATTTTGAGTTATCACTGGTACCAGGTGCTATAAAGTAGTTTCGAGAAAAACGCGTTTAAAGTATTAAAAATATATGAATTGAAGTGCGGGGCGCTTTATAAAAGGGGATTAAAATCATATACAAAATATTTAGATTTTTATAAAATTTTTTTTATATATTCTTCAATACTTTTACTACAGAAAAAAAAAAAATTTTTAATTCTGATGGAAAAATTTTTCATCAAGTAGAAACTTACCTTAAAAGCTCATTAATTGCAGAAAACATGTAATCAGTATCTAAGGATGACAAGACTCATATGGTGGAATAGCTAATTCCTTTTGTACTCCAGAACATTGATCGTAAGAACAAACACAACACGAGTCATGGATTTCTTGATACTTAAGTAACACATGAGACTGTAAATATAAAGCTGAACTGAATTATATATCCCACTTTATTTTTTATCGAGTAGGGTCCTGTTTTATAGAAACGTTGTAATTTCAATTATTATTTTTATGCAATTACAGCCTTCAGATATTAGTATTCAATGTAGCTGAATATACAAGAATATAAATTTTCTTTAAAGAATTTCCTGTTTTTCATAAAAGTAGTAATTTCAATTGTTTTTAGACAATGATAGCAATGAAATATTAGGTTGAATTTAGCAGGGTACACTCAACATTAAATTTTCGAGAAGTGTTGTGTTTTATAGAAAAGTTTTAATTTCAATTATTTTTATGCAAATATAGCATTCAGATATTTGTAATGATAGCATTGAAATATTTGTATTAAATTTAGCAGAATATACTGCACTTTAAAATTTATTCGAGCTGTGTTTATAATCTTACATTGCCTACAATATAAATAAATTGCAAAAATTTTAATCTATATTGTCTGCTGTTTTTTTAAAACTTGAAAAAGCCTCCGAAATGTCATTATGGTGTAATATACGTATTGGCTATCCCAGGTACAAAAAAACTAAAAATTCAAAAAATATCACCCTAAAATAAAGTAAATATTGGCATTCTACAATAAAAATAAACTGCAAAGATTTTAATGTATATATAGGCTGCCGTTTTATATATGATAAAGCAATGAAAAACCCTCAAAATTTCATTATGCAGTAATATACGTATCGGCTGTCCAAGGTATGGAAAAAGAAATAATTAAAAAAATTTCAACCTATAATAAAAGTCATATTG
Source organism: Anagrus nilaparvatae (assembly GCA_022575985.1). Lineage (NCBI taxonomy): Eukaryota > Metazoa > Arthropoda > Insecta > Hymenoptera > Mymaridae > Anagrus > Anagrus nilaparvatae. Next base: position 3,691,027 of record JAKSXM010000237.1, on the reverse strand, counting down.
GCTGTCTACAATATGAATAAACTATGTATATATTCTGCTGTTTTAAAACTTGAAAAAGCCTCCTAAATTTCATTATGTAGTAATATACGTATCTACTTTTCCAGCTATGAAAAAACAAAAAATTCAAAAAATTTTACCCTACAATAAAAGAATCAGAAAATAATCGTGAGATTAAATAAAAAGAAATAAAAATAAAAAACAACGTCAAATCGATAGCATTTTTTCCAAAGGAATAATTTCGGCTCAATAACACTAAAGTTCGTCTCTAAAGACCTCTTAAGTCCTGAGAAAAATCAGAATTAGTGAAAAAAAATGAAATGTGTTGGAGTGGGTGGCAAGATGATAGGAAAATAAGGTGAATTGAATGATGACACTAATTATTATTTAACGGCAACAATATTTTATTGATAAAAGGCCAAAGGCCAGCGTCTATTCATAATGAGAGTTGTTGACGCACTGGAGCGACAACAACGACCCAACAGTAAAAATGAAGGGGGGTGCGCACACACACATTCACAATTATATACATATATACAAATATATCACATATAACACAACATTACCACCCACCCATTTGAATGAAATTAAAATGCCGAAAAAGACCAAGTGTTACAATGGGGTGATGGCAATGTAGCACACATATAATACAACCAAAAATTTATAATTATTTGAAAATAATATCTCTAAGTATCTATCACAAAATAAAATATAAAATACTAAATAATACATTTTCATAACTATAAAATTTATACAAAATATTTTTTAACACAAAATTAATAAAAATGACTCTAATTAATTATGCAAAATTAGTACATGATAAGTTTTATTTTTAATCATTTGTGTCTTATTATTTAAAACATTTAAAAAATAGTAGTTTATGAATTGGTCCTTTAAGTAGTGCTAACCTAGCTTTGAGGTCCACTACACGCACCAACCCATCAGAACCATGAAAGACCCTGATCATTCCAATCAAAGGCCATTTTAAAGGATGCATGGTCTCATCAGAGATCAGTAACACATCATCAACACTAAGATCCATTTTATACCTTTCATTTATTTTATTAGACCTTAATGAAAAACAGAAACCACGCCTTAACTTCTGCTAAAGGATCCAACCCTCATATTTATTCTAAACAAAAATGATAAGCTAAAAAGCTCCAAAATTATAATTAAGATATGATTGAAACTAACTGTCTCAGTCATTTGCCAAATTTATTAGAATACTAATATTACCAAATTTATTACAAAAGTAATATTGCCAAAATTTAAAATCAATATCAACACAATATGATGCCACTCATCACATTATGTTAATATTCATCATATTAAAAAATATGTCTACCAAAGTCAAATTTCTATTCCCTCAAAGTCTAATAAAATTTTTGATATAAAAATTAAAAAATTTTGTGAATATGGTAAATCTACCACCCACCTTGCAAAATTCCAATCAAGACAATTATCTAAAATAACCATTACTTAAAATTCTAAATATTTACGAAAATGTATTCAGTGTTGATGCTGCACCACTAATCGCTGAATCGACAATACTCCCTTAGTTGACCACAATCTTCCAAAAATATGCTAGATACTGCAAGATGGTCAAGGTCTAACAAGGTCCAAACAGGCCCAACGTGCAGCTGTCACCACCAAGAAACCAAGCCAGCAGCATAAAGGCCAAATAGTACCTTAAAATTTCCAAAAATAATTAGTATTTAATCAAATATAAAAGACCACCTAATAATTATTTAGAATCTTTTAATAGTTTAATATTTATAAGCAATTTACTCTGAATTTTAATCAAGAATGCAATCTTAAAAAAGATTTATTATCTCTATACAAGAATTATTATCCACTTTTTTATTAAAAATTTCATAAATAAAAAATAATTTTTTAATTTGATTTTATACTTTAATTATTAAATTCTTTATTTATTTTTTATATAAGAAAAATTTTAAAATAAAATATCTATTGATTAAAAAGTTTTAAAAATTCATTTATTTAATTTAATTAAGAAAAGTACTTATAAACTTTAATGATTAAATTTTTCTATTTTTTATTATTTTTTTCAAAGTATAAAGAGACTTATACAATATACATTAAACATACCATATATTGCGCACCGCCACTTAATATTGCTAAATTATATTGCCAAATGTTGATTAATTACAATTATGACAAAAAATTTTAAAATTTTGAAAAATCATTTAATCTATTATTTATTACATAAATTTTTTTTTTTTTAATTAAAACAAAATAAAAATTTAAACAAAACTACTCCAATTTAAGAAATTTAAAAAAAAAGAGTGAGAGCATTTAATAACACACTCGTTTTTTTAAAATTCAATTTACAAATGCGCAAGTCCAAAAAGGACAATGTTAAGAAGAGAGAGAAATTACAAAATTTACTTATCTAAGCACGTGCCCTACTCCAAAATTCCAAAAAAAATATGGCCGCTTACATAATTGCATATTTGATTTGCCGGAGAAGAATTTGAAAATGATGATAAATCTTTTCCGATCTAAATTGATGTTGTACCAAGCATTTAAATTATGTTTCTGCTGAACCGCCAAAATACCGCTTTTTTCTATTTGTATACTTCTTCTATTTCTCTTCTTTATATCTCATCGATGTGCGTTAACTCCTACCATATAATAAAAAACAAATTTTTGAAAATAAATTTTCTTGTTTCATCTTAAATTTTTTTAAATCTTCTTTATGCTTAAGTACGTCGCCATATGACGTCATAATTTAAAAATTTTGCTATCGTCCATTTCTCTTTTCTATCATGCCAGTACATGCTGCGGCGGTGTTTTGTGAGAAGACGCCATATTTTATTTTTATTTTATAATGACTTATTGCATATTTTTAATTTGACATAACACACAAAAGAATTTTTTTTTTAATTGTTGATAAATATTTTCCAGTTTTTATTTTTTTTGATAATAAATAAAAAATTAAGATTTTTAATATTATATTACACGTGCACATGTACTTTGATAAATTGAAAAGTCAAGCATCACCACATGACATTTTTTTCCACGTATTTATTTTATTTAATATAAGATTTATTTGTGCACACAATAAAAAAATATTTCTTATACAGGAATATAATATTAAACAACTAGGTGGGAATTACGTATATAACCGAGGTGTGTGAAGTTGGTCGCACGAGGCACAGCCGAGTGCGAGTAAACACACCGAAGTTTATATACGTAATTCGCACCGATTCATTTAGGTTATTTTGTACTTCACCTAGTAAAATAATTAGTGTCTGATACTTTAATTAAAAAAATATTTAAGATAAAATCATAATTATATCATATAATTATTATTTTATCTTAAATATTTTTTCGCAATGACTTGAATATAACTGTGATCAGCTTCGATATCTCAGAAAAGGTGAATAGTTATTTTTAATGAGGACACATAGTTTTTAGCTTTGCGCATGTGTTGTTCATAACTGTCGAATACAGAAATTATCGATGCTCTTCATTTCACAAAAAAGCATGTAAATCATGCTTATTCAACTTTATTTCTCCTAGAATAGTTATGAGCGTATGATCGCGTAAATGCAAAATAAAGATGTGAATTGCCATCTGTGCGTGGGATAGTTATGCACTAATTATATGCTAGATGAAGTATAAAATAATATAATCAACATAAGAAATTACAAAAAAATGTATATATAGATCACCAGTTTTTCATTTATTTTCTTCACTTCCTGCCTTAAATGTTTGTTATTTAATCACGATGTTTTTATTTTTTTAAAAAAGCCACAAAGGATGCCAAATGTTGGAGTGGGTGGCAAGATGATAGGAAAATAAGGTGAATTGAATGATGACACTAATTATTATTTAACGGCAACAATATTTTATTGATAAAAGGCCAAAGGCCAGCGTCTATTCACAGTGGGAGTTGTTGACGCACTGGGGCGACAACAACGACCCAACAGTAAAAATGAATGGGGGTGCGCACACACACATTCACAACTATATACATATATACAAATATATCACATGTAACACAACAAAATGAATGATTTTTTTTTTCGTTTTCGACTTGTAACTTCTGAGATTGATTTCTCGAAATCATTTAAAAGATTTTAAAAATAAAAAAATCCCCCGGAGGCATTTCTTTAAAGATTAATTTAAAACAATTTTCATGTATTTTTGTCCATACAGTTCCTCATAAATAAGTATTGAAAAAATCAAAAATAATCAATTTTTTCGAGAATTTTTTATATTATTTCATTTCAATATGTATAGGATTATTAAGTATGTTTAAGAAAATCGTAATAACAATTGAATAGAAACGAACTTTTTTGATTTTTTTGATCAGGAGACGATAATTTAGGTTAATACTTATAATACAAAAAAATACGCATAGGATAGTTTACCAAAAATTGTATTAGGAATGAATGTGTCATTGAATGTTTTTTTTTAAGAGAATGAAATTAAAAACTGGAATAAATTATTTGCCTTTCAACCTCTCAGAGCACACATGGTTCATCACAAGGCCTCCTACAGTATACTATTAATAAATTAATATATTACAATATGCTGTTTTAGACCCTAATTATAAGCATAATTTTTTTTTAATTAAACAAATTGTAATAAAATGTTTTGATTAATTAAAAAAAAAAATTAAACCCAAAAAAATTAAAATTGTAATAATCCTGATAATTAAAAATTGAAATGTCCCCACATGAATGATTATACACGGTCACTGAGAAACAGAAGTAGTGAAATCACGCCCACTAAAAAATAATTCAAAAATTTCTATGGGCTAGCATAGAATATTTTTGGCGCTGTTTTAAGAGGGCGTGGTTTCACTACTTCTGTTTCTCAGTGACCGTGTATAAAAAAGAAGGTTAATAAACAATTAGACAAAAATTAATAATATGTGACTTTAGCATGTCTTAACCAAGCGGGAGTCAAAGCCGCACTAAAAAGCACGCGCTAAAATACTCCAATTGTCGTGATGTACACACATACTTCCACATAAACTATATATACAATAATTACACAAATAATAATTACAAACCTTAACATTTCCACCCACCCATTTTAATGAAATAAAAATGAATTTACATATGATTTAAAAAACCAAATTATTATAAAAAATCGCAAAGAATTTTAAAAAAGCTAAGGCTTTTTTATTTCAGGCACGATCACATATTTATTGAATACTTTCTCTTTAATAATCTTGATGGGATCCACATTCTGATAAATTGAAAACTATTATTTAATTCAAAAATATTATTCATAAATAATTATTCGAAATTTTTTCTTTTACACAAATTTACATAAAAACATTTAAAACTTATAAAGAAAAAGTTTTTATCTGCATTAATAAAAATAATAGGGTTTAGATTATTCTTATTTTTTTTTCACCATAACAAGATCGTTTGCTAAAACTACTGATGTTGGCTTTTTCGCCCATAATTTTGAAATATGCGAGTATTGAGGAATATTTCGACACAGAGGGCAATAAATTAGACAATAATTTATTTATATATTGCGCTACGTTTCGTTTGCCTTCTGCAAACCTTTTCAAGGTAGCGCAATATATAAATAAATTATTGTCTAATTTATTGCCCTCTGTGTCGAAATATTCCTCAATACTCGCATATCGTTTGCTAAAGATTCTTTTAGAATAAATAACTAAAGTATGCTGAGAAAATACAAAATTTAAGTTTCTAAATTTGCTTAAAATATCTGAATCTTCAAATATATATTAATCTTTCTTAATGCTGAAAAAAATCAAAGTATAATTTTAATATTAAACTAAATATGGGTGATATATTGAATACTATTTATGATAATTTAATTTCCCATTTTCTTTAAAAAGATTATATTAACATTTTTTTAATTACCTACATCTAATTCTACATGTATGCTTTAATCTGAGAAAAGATAATAACGAATTTGTTAACAGCAATGTATGCTTATTGTAAGGTAATTAAAAGTCAATACTGATGAAAAACAAGTATTGTTCAAATTTGAGTACTTAATTTAATAGAACTTACTATATCATCTTTTTAAAAATTTTGCATAAAAATAATAATTAAAAATAATATAAATTTACAAAATTTATTGACAATGACTTTATCGCCCATTCTTTTGTATAAAATTATATTTGGAAAATTGAATCTATCGATCAATAGGGCAAAAGAAATAAAAAACAAAATTATTTTTTATATATCTTGTGACGTTTCGTGGTTATTATTCCACCTCATCTGACTAAAAAATTTTTTTATTTATTATAAATATATAATTTTTTATAAAATTTATATAAATAAGTAATACATACCAAAAATATTAATTATAACAGTCTTTAAAACATTTTACATAGATAATAATATAATTTTAAAAATAGAGAAGTGTACTTCTCTCGTCATTGTTTATAGTATACTAAAGACTATTAATATATACATAGAAGTGAATTTTTATATAAATGTGTAATTGAGCATAAATTATAGTTATAGTTATTGTTTTAAATACATTCAATAACATAGACAATGATATTCAATTTACTATAGAAATTGAAAAAAACAATAGTATTAGTTTTTTAGATTTAAAATTAATTAAAGATAATAATAAAATTATTACCAATTGGTATCACAAATCCTCATTTTCTGGAAGACTTTTAAATTTTTAATCTAATCACCCTAAACAACATAAAATAGGTGTCATTTTTAGTCTTATTGACAAAGCAATTAAATTATCAGATTCTAGGTTTCATTCTGACAACATTAAATTTTGTAAAAACGTGTTACTGTTAAACGATTATCCTTCTAAATTCATAGATAAATTTATAAGCAAAAGACTATATATTATAAAAAATAGTTGCAATAATATTAGTTTAAATAATAACAATAATAATAACAATAATAATATTCAAAATAATTTTTTAAAAAATATATACAGTAAAATTCCTAAAGTCAAAGTTCCTTTCAAAAACCCTCTTTTTAATAATGTAAAAAATATCTTAAAAAAGCATAATATTATTGCATTACCAGGTATTACAGATAAACTTTCTAGATTTGTAAAAAGAGGTAAAGACCGTACCTTAACTATAGAAAATGTCAATTCTGTTTATAAATTACAATGTAAAATTTGTCCTGCTGTATATATTGGTGAATCAAAAAGACCATTATTTCATAGAATGACGGAACACAAAAAAGACATAAAACACAAAAGAGATAAAGTTGTAGCTAAGCATTGCATAAATAATCATGAAATCGATTGGAAAAAAATTTCCATTCCAGATCGTGAACCTAATTTATATAAGCGTAGAATTTCTGAAATGCTATATGGCTCGTTTTCATTTTTTTTGAAATAATAGCTTCAAAAAATAAAAATAAAAAATTCCTTTTTTAAAGTCCAAACAAGGCTTTTTAGAATTTTTTCACCAATAGTTATTCAGTGTTGCATAAAAATCACCATAACGAACCTTTTACATCAATTAATTATGTTTTTTCATACAATTATAAGGTAAAAACAGCTTAAAACCATTAAATACCAAAATCGTTACATGCGGCCTTAATATATGAATTTTTCTAGGTTTTATGTATTTTAAATAACAATATCATATATTTTTATAGAATTCTTACTAAAAATACGAGTTTTGGAAGTAAATTTTAGAAATATTTAATAATTTTTTAAAAAAAGAGGAACCGTAAAGGCAGGAACGGTAAAGGCTTTTTTATAGAAAAATCAAAATAATTCGTACACAAATGAACAAGAAAACTTTTCCGTTTGGAAAGTAAAGTATTTTTATGATTGAAACTTGCCAAGTTTTTAATATTTTAATTACAACGCTTCTGAATCGGAGATCCATGGGGGTACGGTAAAGGCTTTTGTTTTTGTCCCTTCGTGATTTCTGCACTTAAACTGATTTTGTTTTCCTATTTAAGGACCTCTTAAAGTGCTCTCGATGTGAGAATTTATTTTTTATGTATTTAAGTTGTCATTTATGTGATTAAAAGGTTTTAAAAATGTTTTTATGAAGAGAAATCAAATTTAATATAAATAAATTACGTATTACGTAAAAATTTTGTAAAATCGTGTGACACACCTTCTCACCCTTGTAATAATTAGTAAAAGTAAGTTTAAATTTTTTCTATATGGAAAAAGTTTAACCTTATGATATATCAATTAATCCCCAAATAAAATTTTTTGAAAATTAATTGATAGTTGTGAGTGACAGACACTCAAAGTATAGGAATCTCCTTTGTGACAGGGAACGGTAAAGGCTTTTTTGCTATATTTTTATGTTTTATAGTAGTTAAAACATTAAATTATGTTGATTTTCATGGTGTACCATCAAAAACTTATTGAAATTAAAAATTTTAAAAAAAAATTTTTTTTAATTAATGCATCTGGTAGTCAGAAACGTGCTGTACGTCACTTTTGCAAAAAAAACGATAATGAACCATATACGGAACTTGAGGATTACGCAATTAATGAAAAAAAAGATACTCAATCTCTTAATAATAATTATAAAACTCTTATGCACAAAATATCAAATTTAAATTAACAATAAAAAATTTTTTCATTTCCATTGTATCTATGCACATTTGTGTTTCATGTTTAATATTATGTAAATTCAATCAATAATATTTTTATCTAAGTATTCTATAATTTATGCTCAATTACACATTTATATAAAAATTCACTTCTATGTATATATTAATAGTCTTTAGTATACTATAAACAATGACGAGAGAAGTACACTTCTCTATTTTTAAAATTATATTATTATCTATGTAAAATGTTTTAAAGACTGTTATAATTAATATTTTTGGTATGTATTACTTATTTATATAAATTTTATAAAAAATTATATATTTATAATAAATAAAAAAATTTTTTAGTCAAATGAGGTGGAATAATAACCACGAAACGTCACAAGATATATAAAAAATAATTTTGTTTTTAATTTCTTTTGCCCTATTGATCGATAGATTCAATTTTCCAAATATAAATTTACAAATTTATATAAGATTATTTGTTATTTTTATCCACGTTTTTAAAAAAATAGTAAAAAAAGTTTTAAAAGTTGTTTTAAATTACACGCTTAAATTTAAATCAGAAGACTTTTCAGTAGTATATTTAGGTTCTGCTAGTCGACTGCTAGGTTAATGGCTGTGTTTATAAATTTGTTATTATTTTTTTTCAGGTTTATTTTAAATTCTTTAGTGGATATAGTTAAATAAACAAAAGTATGATTCAGATAAGTATAAAAAGTTTTAATATTTTTTTAAAATTTATGTAAAGAACGTAATTTCTTTGTTTTTATTTTTCAGCATTAGATGATTAAAATGATGTCTCCAAATACATTTGTTAAGTTATACTTTACAGTAATATTTTAAGTGTGTATATGTAAACTAAATTTTATTTTTATTCCTCTAGTTGTTACTGATATTTGCTTCTTCTTTTTAGGGTTTTTAAGTTCATTTATTAGCACCAGGAATCAGTGTTTTTGTGATTACCTGACAACATCAGAATGAAGCTTAGCTGAGTTGGAGAAGGCACAACTAGATGCTATAAAACAAGCTTTGAACCAAGCTTCTTTCTTATTCATTGAGTTGTTCTAGAAAATTACTAATTTTAGTTAATTTTTAGGTATTATCGGAAATCAGTTATTTGGACATTTCTCTGCAAGGACTTGATGAAATCACTTGAAATTGAAATCCATGAAACTAGATCTGATTTAAAAAAATTTGGTCTAAGGGATTTTTTATTCATCGAGTTTTTCCAGAAATTTACTATTTTTAGTTCATTTTTAGGTAACGGAAATCAGTTTTTTGGACATTTCTCTGCAAGGACTCGATGAAATCACTTAAAATTGAAAACCATGAAACTAGATTTGATTTAAAAAAATATGGTCCAAGGGATTTTTTATTCATAGAGTTGTTCCAGAAATCTACTATAATTCATTTTTAGGTATTTTAAACCAGTTTTTTGGACATTTCTCTGCAAGGACTTGATGAAATCACTTGAAATTGAAAACCCTGCAACTAGATCTGAGTTCAAAAAATGTGGTCTAAGAGATTTTTGATTCATGGAGTAGGTTCTGAGATCTTGAGGATACACTTTCTCGAACATATATCCATACATGTTTTAGACCTAACAACCTAACCTAACCAAGGCAATATAAGCATTTAGAGGTATCGGAATGACCTGGGGACCAAATTTCTCCACGAATTTGACAATTTAGAAACTTTTCCCTTTTTTGACCTGACAAACTTAAAAGGCACGATTTCATCTATGTATTGCATACATAGGGTGATCGTGCCTAAAAATAAAATGAGTTGAATGGAAACATTAAGTATACATCAAAAAATTAGTTGTAATATAACAATTAGTTTGATTTTATACAATTAATTAAAAAATCTAATAAATTACAAAATTAATTAATGGTAATTTATATAATTTTTATTTAAGTTTTAAAATAAAAAAGAAAAAAAAATTTCGGTACAGCTCTGTATTAAAATATGTACATAAATGATAAATAAACCTAAAAAAAGTGTATTAGTATAATTATACATAGTCGTATGCAGTATAAAAAAAGTGTATTAGTATAATTAAGGGTACCTTGTCTGAGTTTTGAGTAAAAATAACGTAATTTTTCTTATTAATTTTCTCAAAAAGTTTATTGGATAATAAAAAGATTTTTTCACAGCTATTTTATACACTCATAATAAACACACAAAAATTTTTTTTTTTATATTCTCTTTTTTTTACATATAATGAGATGGCGCTGAAGTTGGTGTCTAAAAAAAAAGTTCCAAATTGGCCCACATCATAACTCGGTTTAGAATCGTCTAAAATAAAAAAATAAAAAAACACCTTAAAGTACATGAGTTTTTGCTTGGAATGATCTACAATCAATAAAAAATATTAAAAATTAAAAAAGTTATGAAAATAAATAGAAAAAAGTCGAAATTTTACCATATTTTTAGCCACAAAACGGAGCCTAGAGACCAAAAAAATCTACCGATCAGGTTGATTGTAGATCAAAAAATGCAGAATTTCATAATAAATCGATTAAAAAAAAAAAATTTGAAATCGGAACAATAGTTTTTTTGTTATCGTGTGGGCCGTTTTCAAATAGTGCGTTTTGAGAAAAACGCGTTTAAAGTTTCGGATCTTGTATTCTTGCATAGTAATAATTTCACTTTTAGGCGCTGTCATTTCTATATTATTTGCGGGATTCATTTGCAATTTTTTTTCCATATTCTTGAATACTTTTTGAACACAAGTCAATAAAAAAAAAAAAATCGATTTTTTATTTGAAAACTCAGACAAGGTACCCTTAAACATAGTTGTATGCAGTATAAAGATGTATTAGTCAACATTTGCAATTTAGTCAAAAAATTTGATTTTTCTATTTTTACTTATATTTTAAACTTAAATAAAGTATAAAAAATATAAATTATATAAAAACATTAAAAACATAAAAATATTTTAAGGTGTTACATTACTAAAAATTTATAATAACAGAAATGAATGAAAATTGTAAAATATAAAGATAAAGTCTTTAAAAAATGAAATAAACTTTCTTTTACAACTTTGGTTGCCTAATTATTATTTAATCAAGAAAAAAGTGTAGGTAGTTTAACATTGCTATTATGGAAAATCATCTTTGGAGCTTGTGAAAAGTATGATTGCGATTACACGGATTAATGAAACTTAAATAATATGGTAAATAAAAGCTCAAAGATTATATTTCCAATTTGTTTTACTTGTTTCATTACCTAATTATTAAATAATTAAATAAAAAGTATGTAAATAACCTAATATTATACTAATACATATACGATTTTACATATGCATGTAGCGTCGATAATTCAGAAATCGAAAAAAATACAAACAAAATGACGGATTTAGTAATGTACCACCTTAATAAAGTATAAAAAATATAAATTATATAAAAACATAAAAAAAATACTTTATTTAAGTTTAAAATATAAGTACAAAATGAAAAATCAAATTTTTCATTTTTTTTTTTAATTTTTTGACTAAATTGCAAATGTTGACTAACGCATCATAATACGGCATACAACCATGTATAATTATACGATTGGTGGACACTTTTTCCAATTTTTTTTTTCCAAGGATTTTTTTTTCCAAAAATTATTTTTCCAGTTAATACGGGTTTCCAAATTTTTTTTTTCCAAAAAGTATTATTTCCAATTAAATTTTTTGCACATATTTTTTTCAAAAATAAAAAAAACTTTTTTAGTCAAAACTTTTATTTATTTACTATAAATTTATATTAAATAAGTTAAAATAGGTTATAATATATATTTTTGTGTAAAAACTTTATAAATTTATATTATGGCCTCAAACTTCGGAAATAGGTTAAAACGTCGTTGTTATCAACATATTCTTGATACCTGGACACAATTTGAAAAATTTGTTCTTCTCTTTTTTTTCTCTTAGGGTCTTGGCGTTTTTTAATCTTCTGCCCCACTTGAATTTGACGTATCATAATTTCTGAATCACTTTGTTCTTTCTTGAGCTCAACTAAGAAAGCGTAAAGGCTAGGATGATTTTTCCCAATTACAACTTGAAGTCGGTTATGGTACCCTTCAGATATATTATTTGTCCTTGCAGTTTGGGAAAGTACAGAATTATACTGGTTCCATAAAGTTGGGCTGAAACGAGGGGGCAATCTTCTTCGTCTTCCTCGTGCCGGTATTCCTCTAACGTAAGTTTCATCAAAATACTGACTCACTGGCAACAGATCTGCAGGTATTTCATTTTGTATTTGAAGGAAACATTGTTCTACACTTTCCACTGGGACGAAGGCAAGTGCAATTATCATGTGAACATAATCTCTAATAGTACGATCGTCTGGATTGCTGTAAGCAATTTGCAATCCTCTACTTTGAACTTGCCTGTATATGCTTTGACCAAGGTGAAAGAAACAACAGCGTACGCTTTCTACCCCAATAAGATGTCTTGCGGCATTAATGATTGCTAGCTCGAAGTCACTCATTATAATAGCTGGCATTGCGATTTCCAGGTTAATTTCTCGTGCACGTTGAATAATGATTTGGAAAACTATCCTGTAAGCTCCTTCTTGCTTTGTTTCCATAAGTGCATAAACAAAAGGCAGGCCGATAGTTTGGACCTGTCCTCTAGCAGCTGGTTGACTTACAGCAATTGGAAAAATATAGATGGTGCACAACTAAATGTGCCATCTACAAACCAAATCCTACTACGAAAAAGATCGCGTAAATTTTCATTTGTTGCAAATATGATAATTCTTCCAAATTCATTTTCGTAATCTTCGTCTTCATAAGTATCATAAAGTAAAAAATTGTCTCCACTAAGCGTACTTCTAAAATCAGTGGGAATCCTTTGTAAATCATCCATAGTTTGTGGGTTAGAAGGTAAATTTTTTAATCGTGTCCGACTAATAGTTTTTCGCAAGGTTAATCTATCTGGTAATTCCGCGAGGACTCCTAATATAAAAAATTTCATCATGTAAAAGGTTAAAGATGTTCTGAAGAAAAGGTTAGAGCTATAAAGAAAAAAATATGTGCACCTGAATTTACGTTTCTCAACTCAGACCGTAATATTTGTGCTGGTGGTGCTTCGGGATGAGCAGCTGCTGTTCTCTTAATAGATGTCGTGATTTTTAAAGCTTTCACTTCTTCAATGTTAGGTGCGTGTAAATGATCATCGTCACTTCCTCCTCTTAAAATCTCTAAATTTTCAGAATCACCTTTGGTTACAATTCGAGCATCACATTCATTCATTCTCCTACACCTCCAATAAGCTCGACTAGTAACTTCTAATGATCCTGAATGTTTATAAAAAAGAAAGCCTCTGTAGTGAAGTAACGATTGAATTATTTCAGCCATATTAAATTAGACGAATTTAAAACTATTTTAAAATTTGAATTTTTAAATTGTAAAATTTAATTTAATTTATTGTTTATCTAAATTACGATTAATTTATTATATATTTAAATATATTTAAATTCAAAAAAAAAAAAAATGATTATTTTAAATTTTTTTAACAAATTTTTATTTTAATAATAATTTAGGTTGTGTTTATAACAAATGAAAATATAAATATAATATGATGAAGTTAGAATCAAATAATATTTAAGATTAAAATTTTTTTTTTTGTTTTTGGAAAAAATTTGTTTGGAAATAGGTACCTTTTGGAAGAAAAAAAATTTGGAAACCCGTATTAACTGGAAAAATAATTTTTGGAAAAAAAAATTGGAAAAAGTGTCCACCTACCATAATTATACTAATACACTTTTTTTAGGTTCATTTATCATTTATGTACGTATTTTAATACAGAGCTGTACCTAAAAAATTTTTTTATTTTTCATTTTAAAACTATAAATATTTTAACTTTTTATGGTAAAAAATAGATTTTATTTTTTCATTCAGCAGCTAAAAAAATTAAAAAAACAAAAATTTTTGATCTCGGGTGCCTATCGTTTAGTGTACACAAAAACGGTCATTTTCCATCCAGCAGAATTTTTTTTTATAAGGAATTGCGTTGAAGCCTATTTAATCACCCCTAACTTACCCCTAAAGAGTTTTTAATTCAAAACATAAAATTAAAATAAAATATGGGATTTATGTTTTTGATTTCACTAATTACGATTAGAATTTCAATAAACATAACGATTTATCGAGTATTGAAATTAAAAATTTGGAAAGACTCAGGTATTTCTTAAAAATTTTTTATTCTTAATATTTTTGTTTTAAAAAAAATTTATAGTCAAGGCAAAAAATTTTAAACTTATGACATTTTACTCTCAATTATAAAATAAAGTTGATATATTTGAGGATTTTTGCGATAGTTTGAATATAAGGGTGAAACTACCCTTAAAATTTTTTTATTTTTCTGATTATTAGCCTACTTTCGAAACCCTGAATCTACCCTGAAATTTTTTTATTTATTTTATGTAGTGCCTAGTATATTAGATTTTTTTAAAGTTTTTTCTCATTTTTACTTAATAATTTGATCGATTTTAATTTTAAAATTGAGTTGAAGTCTATTTAATACCTGAATTTATTCAATACAACTAATGAAATTATAGTACATATCAAAAACTCATAAATAATAATTTTATAATTATTTCTCGTTTTTTAAATTCAATGGTTTCTACGTAGAACAAATATGATGTTATTCAAAAAAATGTTTAAGGTAAAGTGATTTTTGATATCATGAGCATTTTATTACAGCTACATCACTGCAATCAGATATTTCTCAATGCGTTACAGGATTATCAAAATTTTCTGGTTTTTGTTTAATGTAATCACTGTTGTACCAAGCTCTTTTAAAAAGACTTCTGTATCGAGGCAAAGATATCTGATTATGTACCATTGAATGCAATTTTATTATATTATTTCCGAAATGTAAATTAAGATTTTCATTTAATAATATAACTGTCAGAAAAGCGTTAGACAAAATTCTTCCATATTTGAAAACTAAAGACATCTACCCTGTCAACATGAAAATACCGAATTGTCCGTACTAAACTACAAAAAGGGCTCTTTCGTATTTTGTAAAATACTAAACAGCGTTGTTAGTATTTTATAAAATTTTCATGAACTCTTCTGCGGTTACAAAATACTAAACATAGTGGTTTGTATTTTTAAAACTACCAACGACCTAATTTATAATTTTACACAGAATCGGCAACTAAAACGTATTTTGTAAACTACAAACAAGGCTCATTTAATATTTTATAGAAAAATATACACATATACAAATATACACAGATTATAGTTAAAATAAAGTGATTGTTATTATTATTTTATAATTATTTATAAATTATAATAAGCCAACCATATAATTTCTAATTTCGTCAAACTTTGCACTAACATAACCTAAAGAAGTAGTCAAAAATAAATAAACGATACGTCAAGCATTACAATAACATAACCTAAGGAAGTAGTAGGTTATGTTTTCGTTTTCATCTACCATAAAAACATATATAATAATTGAAAATTCGAAAAAAACTGCTATACATAAGCAAAAAATGCCTATTGTGGGCAACTGGACCATTTTTGCTAATAAACTGTATTTAAAAAAATAGAAATTATGGTTGGCTTATTATAATTTATAAATAATTATAAAATAATAATAACAATCACTTTATTTTAACTATAATATCTGTGTATATTTGAATATGTGTATATTTTTCTTTAAAATATTAAATGAGCCTCGTTTATAGTTTATAAAATACGTTTTAGTTGCCGATTCTGTGTAAAATTATAAATTAGGTCGTTGGTAGTTTTAAAAATACAAACGACGATGTTTAGTATTTTGTAAACGCAGAAGAGTTCATGAAAATTTTATAAAATACTAACAACGCTGCTTAGTATTTTACAAAATACGAAAGAGCCCTTCTTTTTGTAGTTTAGTACGTACAATTCGGTATTTTCATGTTGACAGGGTAATGGTTGTATTTTTCCCGTTGCTCCTTCAGGAATTCATAGGATCTGTATATTTTTATTTGTTGGTTTCAATTGTTTTACATCTGTGCAATGTCCACTCCAAGAATCTAATAATAATACAATTTTAATTCCAGTATTTTGGTGAAAAACTTTTGTTAGCCAATCTTTAAAATTTTTTGTAAAAAATTTTTACTTTAAAAATAATATAAAAAAGTTTTAATTTTAAGCAAATAAAATAAAAATTTATTATACGAACCAGATGTCATTTTTCCTGATTTAGAAACCATAATGTATACATTATCAGGACGGAATAAGTTTTCGGAAGCGGTTGGACCCAATTCATTTTTACTTTTTTTTAGTACTAGAATCAGCACAGAAAGCAATTTTACCTAGCATTGATAGTAGGCATTATTGTACAGCTTCGAGTCGTTGCCGAAACCTATTGAACCACAAATTCTACTGTCTTCCAGAAAAATTTGTTAATTCAGATACATTTGGTTGTGGAATTTCTAAAACGTAGTGCCAAATACCTGGTTGCAGTAATACAGCTATAATGAAATCCTCATGGTATCAAAAATCACTATAATTTAAACATTTTTTTGAATAACATTATATTTGTTCTACGTATAAACCATGAATATAAAAAATGAGATTTAATAAAAAAATTATTATTTGTGTTTTTGATAAATTAATCAATCAAATTACAAAAGTAAAAGTGAGAAAAAACTTTAAAAAAATCTAATATAATAGGCACTACATAAATTAAATAAAAAAACTTCAGGGTAGATTCAGGGTTTGAAAGTAGGCTTATAATCAGAAAAATAAAAAAAAGTAATGGGCAGTTTCACTCTTATATTCAAATTATCGCAAAAATCCTGAAATATATTAACTTTTTTTTTTTTAAACGAAAATATTAATAATTAAAAATTTTAAAGAAATTCCTGAGTTTTTTCCAATTTTTAAATGCAATGCTCGATAAATCGTTATGTTTATTGAAATCCTGAAACAAGTTAAGTTTCTTTCACAATTTTAAGTAAATTGACATGATTTAAAAATTTCTTTCACCAACTTGAAATTTAAAAAAAAAAAAATTCATTTGTTAAAAACCGTTTGTCCTTAATAAAAAGGGGGTTTTAACCATCAGAAAACAAATAATATCATTTTATAGGTCCAATCAAATGTAAAAAAATGTCGTTGGTTTTATTACTTTATCTTGAGTACCTTTTTTAGGGTCAACTTTGGGGGTGGTTTTTACCCCTTAAAAAAGTTTTTTAGCCAAAAAAAAATATAAGTGCACATTAATTTTTGATCCTCTACAAAATATTTAAGTTTCATTACAATCGGAGGGGGACACCTCGGGATGTTCCCTTGTAAGTTTTACCAATAAGTTATACCAATTATGTGAGGAAACATAAAGGAAATCCATAAATCCATCATACAAATCCTACTAATTAAATATTATAAGAAATATTATAAAAAAAGCCAAAAAAAGTTTAGTATTTAAAAGAGTCACTTTTTAGACCTTAAAAAATATAGCACCTTTAATTGACGAGAAGTTTCATACCTTATATGGCAGCAGAATTTTTCTAAACGCTTTAAAAAATTCATTTATAGAGTATATAATTTCCTGTTTAAATGAAGGGAACAAAAGTTTGATTTTACATATAAGTCCTAACGACATTAGATTTATTTGTGAGCAATTTGAAGAAAAACTACGACAATGATTTGTGAAGCAACAATTAAAGCAGATCCAAGCTTAGAACGTGTTGATCTATTTTGTTCGCATCTATTTTTGAAAGAACTTTCAGCTTTGAATTTTGAATATATTTTATGCGCAGTAAGCAGCAAATTAAATTTATAATATACATAATTTCAATTTTACATTAAAAAAAATCAAAATATATGTAATCAATATATATAATGTTTTATTTAATAAATACAAAAAAGAAAAAATTTAAAAATTGTGTCTCTTTTCATTTTTCCTAAAACAAAAACAATCCAATATCCATACCAACTCTTATAAATTTCGTTGCATTCACGCTTTGGTCAGCAGTATGAATATAACATTGAGTAAGTTAAAATACAATTCACAACCCACAAGATAGCTATGATACCTGTGGTCCATTTGGAAGGTTAACAAATAACATAAAAACCCAATTTACAGACAGAAAGGTAGATTTAGAGAGTTTTGAAAAAACCAGAAATCAAATCTCACAAATGAAAAAAAAAGAACCCGAGGGGTCAGGGTGTCATTTACACAACGACAATATCATAGAATGTCAGTTGTGTGGGGGTAAATTTGAATTAAAATATAAGTCAGTATCAACCCAGACAGAAAAATTGACTCTTGACTATTTAAATAATTGTACCATCTCATAAGCAAAAAAATCAAAGCTCTAGGTTTTGGACCTGTAAACACGGTTTAAATAATAAATGAAACGGTTACAACTACTTCAAACAATATGGGTAACAGACAAGGAAACGCTGAAAAATCTAGCAAAATTAGATCGGCTAGAAAATGAGAATAATGGAGAAAAAAAAGCTTCACAAAAAATCGATTCGAACAGTTACATCTACCTCAAAAATCTTAAATTTTCAAAAAAGAATACAAGATTACTACAAACTGTCAGATACAGAAAAAACACACCTGTTGAAAGAAAATTAGTAACTATTCTAGTTTAATATTTGGCTATGTAGAAATAAAAAAAAAATTATTTAATCGTTTATATATGTATTTTAAAAGTTAAGATTAAAATAAAGCATATTTCAAAAAATATATATATATCATTTCTCTCCATATACCTTATATCATATCCTATTATACAAAATATAATATGTTTAAAAAAAAATATTCACATATGAAAACTAAAAAAAAGACATTATTCAAGCTCTATATTTGACAATATAGAGTGATCGTGCCTAAAATATGTTCTTTTATAGTAGCTTCGTAAGGAAAGAATAATTTAAATAAGACACTATTTTAACATGGAACATGTTCATTAGATGGGGTATTTGAAAAAGTCCGGCTCGGCAGGGGGGGGGGGTGAAAAAGTGACGCTTTTAGGGGGGGGGTCAAAAATTGACGTTTTTAGGGGGGGGGGGGGTCAAATGGACTTAGAATATTTTCGATTCAGGGACTTTTGGTGCAGAAGTACCTAGGGACCTATGGTGCAGAAGTCGCTAAAGACCTTTGGTGCAGAAGTAGTAGGGACCATTGTCGCAGGATTTTTAAGAATTTATTGTAAAAATTAATAAAAAATAAATTCATATTATTTAAAAAACTATAATAATTTGAAAATTTAATTAATTTGGTTCATTTTGATGTCTAAGCAGCATGATTTCTATAATAAAAATCTAAATATAAATATTTGCATATAAATATTTTCATTATGAACACAATAGATACTTTATTATCAATGTTATAAATGAACATGTTCCATGCTCGTTGGTTGTGTATAGTTACTAGACCTGTGACGAGGTAACGAGGCAACCTCGTTCTCGGTGTACGAGGCGAGGCGAGAACGAGGCGATAACGAGGCGAGATCAAAATTTGAAATTCTCGCTTAGACGAGGCGAGACCGAGAATAAAATTTCCAAAATCTCGCATCGCCTCGCCTCGCCTCGTTAAACCTCGTAATTCTTTTTTTACCCAATTTTTACCAAGACTAGATTGCCATACCCCTTGGAACAGCACCTTAGAAATGCTAAGAATTTTTAGGGAGTTAAAATTAAGATATTAAGAAATAAAAATTTTTATTTCTTTATATCTTAATGATTTATATATTATCGGCTATACGACAACAATAATGAAACGCGTTAAATCTGGCTTCACGATATTTAATAGCAGGCAATAATGCCATAAGAAAAGCATTTACAACTTTCAATTATTAACAAAGATATAATTAAATTGTTTCATTATTTATAATTTATAAAACCTAAATTAAATATCGATAAATAGAGAAAGATTCATGCATTTTTTAGTATTTCTGTTTTTAAATATAAAAATTATTATTTTATAAGCTATCTGACCATTTATGAACACCAATTTCTTTTACTGCCAACTTAATTTGAAAATTTTTTTGGATTATGAAAATAAGGGTGATTAAGATGTGGTCTTAAATTCTATTATAGTCTGTTACTTTTTTCTTATAAGTATTCAAAAACTGACCGAGGAAAAGAACTAAAGAAAGAAAGTGTTAAATGCTTTTTCTCTGTGCTCTATTAATTTTTTATTCTTGTGCTTGAAAAAAATTTTCTAAAAGATGATATTTATAAATGTTTTAAAAATATTGAATTATCACTTCATCATAAATGTGCTTTAAATGTGTATAATTTACTTTTAATATGCATTATACATGCAATTTTATAATTTTTTGAAGCCTTTATTAAAATTTTTTGATTTTATATTATTCAAGATTGTACCTCGCTTAGAAACGAGGAATTCTCGGCCGAGAACGAGGCGAGGCGAGGCGAGGCCGAGAAAATGATTTGTGCACCTCGGCCGAGAACGAGGCGAGGCGAGATTAAACCTTTCTCGTTATCGTTCTCGGTAAAATTTGTGATTCTCGCCTCGCCTCGCTCTCGTCACAGGTCTAATAGTTACACAAACCGGTTATAAATTTTTTATCTTCATATTGGGTAATATAGGGTGATCGTGCCTAAAAAATGTTCTTTTATAATATAGCTTTGCTATGTAAAAATAATTAAAATAACATAAATTTTTTAAAGGCACTATTTTATCTTTGGTAATATAGGGTAATCGTGCCTAAAAAAGTTTCTTTAATAATATAGCTTTGCAATGTAAAAATAATTAAAATAACATAAAATTTTAATAACTTCATTAGTAGTCTGGTTGACATTAACTGATCGTCCTACATTAGTAGCCTGGTTGACATTAATGATTCGATGAATATCTGTTATTAAAAATTAAATTAAAAAAAAATATATATATATATCATTTCTCTCCATATACCTTATATCATATCCACATAAAAATTTTATTCATATTTTACTATACAAAATATACAAAGGTGGTCGCTACTAGGGCT
This sequence comes from Anagrus nilaparvatae, assembly GCA_022575985.1. Classification (NCBI taxonomy): domain Eukaryota; kingdom Metazoa; phylum Arthropoda; class Insecta; order Hymenoptera; family Mymaridae; genus Anagrus; species Anagrus nilaparvatae. The sequence continues at coordinate 3,669,531 of JAKSXM010000237.1, read as the reverse complement.
ACGACAGATTCAATACCAACATAAAAAAAAATTATACATAAAAATATTTTTAAAAAAATAGAGAGAAGAGGCAGCTTCACCAGCGGGTTTTTAAAGACATTAAATAAAAACAAGATTTTTTTTTAATCACATAATAGTATATTAAGTATCAAGGGCGTAAAAGTTTTGGCACTAGCGTGAGCACTAGCACGAGTGCTCGGCGAAGCCGAGCAAGAGTGATATGTGTTTACGCTAGTGTCTAAAGTATTTCGCCCATGGTGCTTACACTATTTTTTGCCCACCTAGGCGTAGAACGAGTGCAGAAAATTCTTTACGCACGAGTTTTACGCCCGGGAGGGCAAAAAAATTATATTTATTTTTAGGTAACTCTTTATTGAATACCTATACAGTCTTTATATTATATAAAGTGTTACAACAAAGATTTTTTTGTATTTACATATACACCACTAAAACTTCAATTTAAAATACTAGTGCACAAATTAAAACAAAATAGTATGGATTAATAAAATATAAAAAGCTCTTCAAAATCATTGTAGCGAAAACAAAACATTTCAGAATTATGTACTTTTATTGAATTTAGTTTAGTAGCAAAATATAAAAATGAATACTACTTTTGAAAAAGAATTGTATAAACAATTAATTGATATAGCATTAGTGCATCAAGTGAAATAAAAATTTTTCTGGACAGTAGTCACGAAAGTACGCTACTAAATTTCTCGCTACTGCCGCAGAAAAATTTTATACGGCCCTTGTCCATAAACAAATTCTTGTTTTCGGAGACAGGACAAATTAAACGAATATTATTCTAATAAAATAATTTAAATTAGGCACCTATAGGCAGACCATCTTCTCAAACGATATGTCATCTAAGAGTATAGATTGATATACTGTATATCTTCTTTGCTATGAACGAAGGTTGGTAGCAATCTGTCGTAGCTATAATTCTTTCCTTAAAAAATATATTCAAAATTCCAGCTCACAAAGTGTAAAATCACGCTCGGGTACGAAAAAAAAGCTCGCGGAGCGAGCGGGCAGGGGGGTGGCACGCGCTCCCGGGCCGCCACATTGCGAGCAAGCTCAGGCTTACGCAGTGCCAAAAACGCTTGCAAGCGAGCAGCAAAAATTCAACGATTTCCCGAGAAAAATCAATTTACTTAACTACTACCTTAGGTATATAAGGTAATCGTGCCTAAAAAATACTTTTTTTTAAAAACCTCCCAAAAAATAAAAAAAAATGTAACAATTATACATGAAAGTCAAAAGTTGAGAAAAAAATATTATTTTCACATACATACAGACTAATAACATTCCTTTATCTGATAAATCTTTTATAACGATAAAATATTATAAACGTGTAACTCGAGAAGCTGCTATGTCATCAAGGTAAGGAACGATACATTTGCTATCAAATATTTTTATAAAGTCTTTCACCTGCATTACATTAAAAAATTAACGAAGGTTACTTCCGCAATACATTATGTAAATAAATATAAAATACGTTTACAAGGTTTTTTTCACACAAGGTTTTTTTTCACAAGGTTTTTTGGTGCTCCCCTAAAGTACCTATCATACTACTACCTATTTCAAATTATATTTTCAATTATAACTTAACTCAACATAACTTAACTCTTCATCCTTAAATTAGCCAAAACTACTCCTAAAAGGAATTAGATACTTCCATTTTAGAGACAATCGTCACCATTGATGAAAACGAAGATAGTAATATGGAGATAACGTATGAAGATTTAGATTCTTCAATTTTCGAGTCAAATATTAGTGTTGACTGTATTTATGACGATAGCTATTATAATATGGAGGATACAACTTAAGTGCACTCGGTCCAAAGTATGGAGTATGATTGATCGTATGTATTGTAAAATGCTTAAAAAATGTCTCAAAAATTATTTTTTTTTGTACGTTTTTGTACTTTTTTTAGAAGAATATGTAATGTTTGAGTAAGAATAAAAAATCTTATTACTTAAAAATCTATGATTCATTTATTTACACCTTTCAAACCTTTTAAGAGTAGTTTTAGCAAATTTAAGGGTGAAGACCTAATTTTTAATTGAAAAAAACGTGATTTTCGTGATCAGCGACCTAAAAAACCCGTTTAGACCAAATCTTGGAGGGCTAGAGCGAATGTAGAGAAAACACCCCTTTTTGGATAGGTTTGGCTAATTTAAGGGTGAAGGGTTAAGTTTTAATTGAAAATACATCGATGTTTGTGATCAACGACCCAAAAAGCACTATTTGATCGAATCTTGGAGGGCTAGAGCTAAAATAGCGAAAACACCCCTTTTAGGGGTAGTTTTGGCCAATTTAAGGGTGAAGGGGTAATTTTTAATAGTTATAGCTTCAATATTCGTGATCAGCGACCTCAAAAACCCTTATTAGACTAAATCTTGGAGGGCTACAGTGAAAGTTGCAAAAATACCCCTTTTAGGGGTAGTTTTGGCTAATTTAAGGGTCAATCTCCAATTGTGCATAGAAAGACCCTAAATTTTCGTGTTAAGCGACCCAAAAAACCTATAGTAGACCAAATCTGGTGGCGGCCACAATCAATACCACCCCCCCCCCCCCCCTCGTGATTTGACTGGAATATTAAGGTTGAATTAGGTGGATAGAAATAGCATTTTTGGAGTAAAAATTTCTGGAGATCGAAACTTCTGGAATGTTTAATATTTTTAGCCATTGATCATGTTATGTGTCACTTAAAATTTAAAAAAAAATTTTGAAAATTTATTGACTACAGACGGAGATATTAGCGCTTGAAATTTCATTAATTTTTGAGGTACTTAGGGGAGACAGTGGTAATATAGCGCATGGAAAAAAATTTAACTTTGAGGAGTGTAAAAATTTGTTCAAAATGTTTTATTAATATATACTTTTTTTTTCTCTTTACTTTAGAGCCTTATTTATTAGCTGTATACATTAATTTTATGAAAAGATAACTTAAAAAAAAAAAAAAATTAAATTAAAAAAAAGTTTACTCGTCGGTTATTGTGGCGCAGGTAGCGGGTATTATGACGCAGCGTGTCGGGTTATATGGCGCAGAGGTTACGTACACGCTAGACTTCATAAAATTTTGTTTTTTCAAAAAATTGAATACTAAATAAAATATTCACATTTAGTTAAATAAAATAAAACAATTTTTTGAATTTATTAATTTATTTTTCTCACATTCCACCATTCTTGTAATCACATTTCACTTAGCTGTAAATTCAAACACTTTTTTGCAAAAATAATGATTACAAAATTTATTTTTAATTAAACATTCATTTTAAATATTATTTATTAAATTTTATATTCAAATTAATAATTTATGACAAAGTTTATAAACATTGTTACATAGATCTTGGAGCTTGGAGCTTCTCATTCCTATAAAAAACTATTACAATTGTGATAAATTTATTTATGTTCACTTTAAAAATAATGCTCAAGAAAATCATTTTAATTAATTTTAACATAAAATGTTTCACTAACACTATGTAAAAATTTATTTAATTACATAATTATCAAAAAGAAAAAAAACAACAAATAAACCTAACCTCTAATTCAAGTGACTGTAATATTTACGTATATTATTATAAAAAATTGAAAAATATTGCTATACTTATTATAACACAATTACCTACAATAACAATATAAATTATATTTAGCACAATAAATTAATAATAACAAATAATAATAACTTTAACCGGGGAGATGCTCGCGATACAACTAAACAACACTAAACCTTGCGCCATAATATCTGTTTCAACTGCGCCATAAAACCCGAATTCGCATATTTCTTTTTTTTACAAGTTTTATAAAAATAAATATTCTTAATTAAAAAAATGAAGTTAAAAAATGAATGATAATCGATTTCAGTTTTATAAAAAACTATGCAAAATAATTTTAAAATACATTTAGTAATTTAAAAACTTAAGTTTTTTAAGGCCATTCCTAATAAGAAAATAGCCTATATTTTTATGATTAAATATTTAAGCAGTAATTGAATAAAATATTGTTTTTCTTTTAAATTTTAGTTAATGATGTTAAAAATGAGTGATTTCACATAAAATTTTCTAAAAAAAATAACATTTTCATACTAAAATAGGGGTGCGCCATAATACCCCTGTCTCCCCTAATTAATCAAGACTTTTTTATAAATAATTTAATTTTTAAAATCTTTGAATATAATATTTAGGACATTATTTAGCATCGATTCACTAAAAAAATCTGAATTTTTAATAATAATGTGAAATATATTTCAAGTTTTTTGATTTTTGGCCTAACCTAAATTTTTCAAAAAATCAATTTATTCGTGACGAAACGTAGAAAATCAAAATTTTTTTTAGGGAATTAATGCTAAATGATGTCCTAAATATTATACTCAAAGATTTTTAAAATCAGATTATTTATAAAAAAGTCTTGATTAATTAAGTATCTCAAAAATTAATGAAATTTCAAGCGCTAATATCTCCGTCAGTAGTCAATAAATTTTCTAAATTATTTTTTTAATTTTAAGGGACGCATAACATGATCAATGGCTAAAAATAGTAAACATTCCAGAAGTTTTGATCTCCAAAAATTTTTACCCAAAAAATGCTATTTCTATTCACCTGATTCAACCTTAAGGTCAAATTACATTGAAATATGTGCATATTTTGATTTTAATACAGAGTATGGATCTCTAATAAGTAATTCCATGATAAATTTTTCCATATTTATAAGATTTTTTAGATGAAAGCATTAAAAAATGGACACTAAATAAAATGCACTATGTGTGGGGGTGCAGAAGCATATAGATTAGAGATGACCTATTTTTGGACTTTGTGGAAAAACTTTGCTCCCCGGATTTTTTTGTGAAGTTTTGATCATAAAAAGTTCCCAATTCCAAGGATTTTGTATTCGCCTTGCAAACACACGTGCCTGTAACCACCTCAATTTTCCCATTTAAATAACATGGGAATTTTGAGTTTTTAGCTATACAAATTTTCACAAAAGCCAAAAAGCGTTTTAAAATGCTAATTTTTACTGTAAAACATACTTTTATATGTTGTAAAGACATTCAACCGGCCCTGCATTCATTCCAAAGGGAATTTTGGGGCCAGAAACGCTAATTTACATGCTCAATCTTATAAAACAGGGTTTTTCGGTAATTTTCGATAAAAAGCTACAACCTCAAAAATTAACTAAAACCCTTCTGATTGGTCTACTTTTTTTGGTGTAAGTATCACCTTTAAACGACGTAAGCCGTATATTTTTATCACTGTTTCTCTCAGCGCTATAGTCAATTAATCTACTGGTAATTATTAACCCGAAATGGCCAATTTTTAAATTTATTTGAATTGCTGCCAAAATTGTAATTTTTGACAAAATTGAGTTTTAAAGGCCTTAAAAATTTTTTACAAGCTTCAATTTTCCAAAAACTTTTTACTCACCGCTTTTCAATAATTTATTATCCAGAGATGATAATTTAAAGTCAGAGTCCCAATTTTAAGGTTTTAAAAAAAAGTCAATTTTTATCATTATCTTTGAAAAGCAAGATCTTAAAAAATAATTAAAGAAAAGAGACGAGTAAAAAATTTTTGGAAACTTGAAGCTTGTAAAAAATTTTTATAGCCTATAAAATTCATTTTCGTCAAAAATTACAATTATGGCAGTAATTTAAATAGATTTAAAAATTGGTCATTTTGGGTCAAAAATTACTAGTAGGTTAATTGACTATAGCGCTGAGAGAAACAGCGATAAAAATATACGGCTTACGTCGTTTGAAAGGTGACACTTACACCAAAAAAAATTGACCAATCAGAAGTGTTTTGGTTAATTTTTGAGGTTATAGCTTTTTATCGAAAATTACCGAAAAACCCTGTTTTATAAGATTGAGCCAACATGTGAATAAGCGTTTCTAGCCCCAAAATTCCCTTTGGAATGAATGCAGGGCCGTTTGAATGTCTTTACAACATATAAAAGTATGTTTTACAGTAAAAATTAGCATTTTAAAACGCTTTTTGGCTTTTGTGAAAATTTGTATAGCTAAAAACTCATATTTCCCATGTTATTTAAATGGGAAAATTGAGGTGGTTAACGGTACGTGTTTTTGCAAGGCGAAAACAAAATCTTTGGAACTGGGAACTTTTTATGACCAAAACTTCATAAAAAAAACCGGGGAACAAAGTTTTTCCACAAAGTCCAAAAATAGGTCCACTCTAATATACATGCAAAATTTCACATCCACATAAATACTATTAGATATAAAAAACCTTGCACACCCATATTTAACACTTTTAACTACCAAAAAATCCTAAAAACTCATCAAAAACGCGTTTTTTTTTTCGTTGTGAAATATCGATTTTTGAAAATTTGGTAAAAAAGGTCTAAACTTTGACCGCTTATAACTCGGACCCTGTGCGTCAGACTAAAAAATTGCTAATTACCTTTTTTGTAGGAAATTTTCTCAGCTACACTGAGAAAAAATGTTGAGTAAAATCTACTTTTGCAACTGGAAGATTTTATTATTAATTTTAGTAAAGTTATTTGAATAATTGAAAAAATTACATTTTACTTTTTGTCCATTATTTTTACTACAATTAAGGGTAATTTTTTTTGAAGAAGATTTGCTACAAAATTTTATTATACTTTCACTCACTCACTCACGTGTGTTTAATGTTTTTTTTTTGTTATAAACCATTGTGTTAGGTCAAAATTTGATTTTCTATTTTTTGGCATATAAGCACGTTTTGGGACCCCAGGAAGCTAAAAAACCTGTTTTTAAAAAATGTCTGTATGTGTGTGTGTGTGTATGTGTGTGTGTATGTGTGTGTGTATGTGTGTGTGTACGTATGTATGTAATCGGTGATATTTCACAAATATTATGGAATTAAGACCTAATTTTTTTTTCAAAAATTTTTTCACCAAAATATCTCGAGGTACTTTTTTTTTTTTTTTTATTTGGATGTAATACCTCATTTATTTCCATGAAAGTAATTATATTTGAAAGTATGGTTTTTACATGATATCTCGAATCAGATACTTAATTTTCTGAAAATTTTTTTTCTAAAATTTTTTTCACAAAAAAATACAAAAAATACAAATTTTTTTTTTCTTTTTGGACGTAGTACCTAATTTATTTCCATGGAAGTACTAGTTTTAAGAACCTTGTTTATTGTTATTTTTTGGATCTGATACTTAATTTTTTCAAAATTTTTTTTGTCAAAATTAAAAAAATAGAAAAATTAAAAAAAATGCAATATTTTTTTTTTTTGGGTGTAATACCTCATTTAATTCTATGAAAGTACTAATATCTGAAAATATTATAACTAGTGATATTTCAAAACCATTATCGAATTAAGACCTAATTTTTTTTTCAAACATTTTTTTATCAAAAAATCTCAAACCCCCCCTTTTTGAAGTTTTTACTTCTTACTTGTCACCGTACACTTCTCCTTTTTTTTCTACGAGGAGTTAAAATTTAAAAAATCGTCATCAGATTCTGAGACGAGAATTCGAGACGAAATAGTGGATAAGGAAAGGACGTTTGCAGTCCCCTCCCTCGCCGGCAGGCCCGATCGTAAACGGAGGCGCTCGAATGATTTCTGTGTTAAATTTTTTTTTCTTCTTTTTTTTAATTTATTTTCTTTCTTTCTTCTTTCGCCGGCAGACACCGAGCGTAATCGTTGGTGTTCGGAAGAATTAAAAAATTGGGATAGGTTATACTTTTCACAGAATCTCCTAATTATCTTGAAATTTTTACAGTGTTATTTGAATATTAAAAACATTAATTACCCTTAATTTGAACAATATTTGTTCTGTAATAGCTCTAGCTCAGCAAGTATACCTCCTTAAAAGAAAATTATTACTAAATTTAGTAAAAACTTCATTCGTATGTTCATAAACATACTGTCCGGTTTTTTTTTTTTTTTAATTTGGATGTAATACCTCATTTATTTCCATGAAAGTACTTATATTTGAAAGTATGGTTTTTACACTATATCTCGAATCTGATACTTAATTTTCTGAAATTTTTTTTCCTAAAATTTTTTTCACAAAAAAATACAAAAAATACCAATTTTTTTTTTCTTTTTGGACTTAGTACCTAATTTATTTTCATGGAAGTACTACTTTTAAGAACCTTGTTTATTGTAATTTTTTGGATCTGATACTTAATTTTTTCAAAATTTTTTTTGTCAAAATTAAAAAAAAATAAAAATAAAAAAAACTGCAATATTTTTTTTTTTTTGTTGGTGTAATACCTCATTTAATTCTATGAAAGTACAATTATCTGAAAATATTGTAACTAGTGATATTTCAAAACCATTATCGAATTAAGACCTAATTTTTTTTCCAAACATTTTTTTAACAAAAAATCTCAAACCCCCCCTTTTTTTTATTTTGGATGTAATACCTCATTTATTTCCATGAAAGTACTTATACTTGAAAGTATGGTTTTTACTAGTTTTAAGAACCTCGTTTACAGTAATTTTTTGGAATTGATACTTAATTTTTTCAAAATTTTTATTATCTAAATTAAAAAAAAAGAAAAATAAAAAAAATTGCAATATTTTTTTGGTGTAATACCTCTTCTAATTCTATGAAAGTACTAATATTTTAAAATATTGTAACCAGTGATATTCCAAAACAATTTATTATCGAACGAATACCTAACTTTTTTTTCCAAAAATTTTTTTATTAAAAAAATCTCAAAATACTTTTTTTTTTTTTTAATTTGGATGCAATACCTCATTTATTTCCATGAAAGTACTTATACTTGAAAGTATGGTTTTTACTCGATATCTTGAATCTGATAATTAATTTTTTGAAAATTTTTTTCTCCAAAATCTTCGTTACAAAAAAATACATAAAACATCAAATTTATTTTTCGTATTTGACATATCTAATTTATTTTAATGAGAGTACAAGTTTTAGAAATTTAGTTTATAGTAATTTTTTGTATCCGATCACAATTTTTTTTTTTTTTTTATATAAATTATAACACACAAGAAAAAATGATGGAAATCTTGCCTCTTTTTGACTTCCTCGGATTATTTTGTTCGTTGCTATGTTTATTTATGTATGCAGCTTAATGAAATTATAAACAATAATAAACAGCCTAAAAATATTAAATGGTTGTGTTTGCATTTTAAAATTAAGATTTAAAAGTTATATTGGCATTTTTTAAAGAATCAAACAATTTATAGAATTAAATAATTTATTATTTTGTGATTAATAGAAATAATATAAATAATGTTAAAATCTTGAAGCAATTAATGTGGCTATTTTTTTTATTACAAAATATTATTATTATTATTATTATCATTGTTGCGGAAGATTGGTCAAATGCAAGGAGTACACTGAGAAAATAAATTATAAGAAATTATTATAAATTCTGGTAAAAACTCCTATCTTTTTATAATAATTGAGCGAATATTTGTAATTTTCGCATCGTTACCAACCATTTCTTTTATAAAAAAAAATAAAATTAGCTTTTTTTATATTTCTCTCTTTTTAATTATGCAAAAATGATTCAAAATCCATTAACGCCGGCGCGACCAATCCATGGACGCTAGAATTTTCACTTTAATAACAAAATGATCTTAATAATCTACTTTACCAGCTACTAAAAACGAAAAATGTATGTATAATTGCATGGTTGTAATCAATAATATTTTATGTAAATTAAGATTACAGCCCATTGTTTGAGGAACCTCAGTGCCAGCTAGTTGGCAGGGTATTTTTTAATCTATCTCTATAAAACTGAAATGTAACGAATTTTGTCATCAATTTATTCTGGCGCACGCACTGTAATGTTTTAACAGCACTATACTCTCGCGCGTTAAATAATTTTTATTATTATTGAATTATTATTGAATCTTTTATTAATTATTAATAAAATTTTGGGTATTTTTCATTATAATTAAATATAAATAAGAATTATAATAATTTTCTCACATTAGTTCTAATTTTTATTATCATTTAAAATACTTAATTATTAATAAAATTTTGTGCAAAAATACGGAAATTACGGCGTCCGATAGGACGCGCGACTAAGTTAAGTTCAAACTTAGAAGCACTAATATACAGGAATTTTAAGTTTCTCTCTCTATTTTAGCTTTCTCTCTCTAATTTGACATCGAATATTTATCGAATATGTCGAATTTCGATGTTTTTATCGAATTACGATTTTTTTATCGAATTTCGATCTTTTTGATCGAATTTCGATTTTTTTGTCGAAGATCGGCGTGTTTATTTTTTACGCATATAATAAAAATTTACATTACACATACACATATAATAAAAATATAGCGTCTGCTCTCGCCCGGTACAAGATATATTCAGATATAATTAAAAAAAATAAATGGTCAACTGGAGAAGAAACAAAGCGTGTTTATAGCTTTTATATTCTATCTATCTATTATTTAAAAAAAAATAGCTGTTGCAAAAAAACAGTGTATATATATTAGAAAAAAAGAGTGTATATTAGAATTTATCCATTTATAAAAAAAAAAAACTGTATAAACTACATGGCTAAAAAGAATTTTGTTTTTAATTAAAGTTTAGTAAGAGAAATGCAAAGCGAGAGCAAAAGTTTTTTAAATAAAATGTACCATATTAGCAGAATAACCTAATAAACCTGTTGAAGTGATTACTTTTTTTTCTACTTCTTATATTGGTGAATACCAAACTGTATTTTAATTTAAAACCAACTTCTGAAGCAGGTCTAACTTATGTAAACACAAAAGTTTATTGGGAATTCATCGATATGGTTTATTACCAATAGTTCAAAATCTTTGTACGAGAAAGAATCATGAGCCATGAAATCATCCTGTTTGCATAATTGAAAATTATTTGATAAATATAAAATCCATGTAATTAGTATTTTACAAGTATAGTTTCATCAATGCGTTCTAAAAAAGCTTTAGAAAGCTATTACTGGATTTTATATACAGTTTGGGTCCAAATTTGATAAAATTCTAATTTAAATCTACTTTGTTAAGTAGTTTTCATTTATTTAAGCAGGCATAATTCATTGCTTCTGATTCTTACGCATAAAAACATCCAGGATTTTAGAAAGAGCCATTACGATCAATGAATTCCCAATAAACCTATTCAAGTGATTTCTTTTTTTTCTACTTCTTTATTAGCGAATACCAAATTGCGTATTAATTTAAAACCAGCTTCTTAAGAGGGTCGAACTTATGTAAACATAAAAGTTTATTGGGAATTCAACGATATGGTTTATTACCAAGTTCTGGATGTTTGTACGAGTAAGAATCATAAGCCATAAAATTTACCAATTCACCCTGTTTGCATAATTAAAAATTATTTGATAAATAAAATCCAAACTAGAATGTATAAACAAATTTGGACCTAAAAAAATATAAAATCCGACTAATTAGTATTTTACAAGTATAGTTTCATTGATGCATTCTCAAAAAGCTTTGGAAAGCTATTACTGGACTTTATATATAGTTTGGGTCCAAATTTTATAAATTTCTAATTTAAATCTAATTTATCAAGTACTTTTCATTTATGTAAGCAGGCTTAATTCATTGCTTCTGTTTCTCACCCATAATAACATCCAGTAGGTTTTTAGAAAGAGCTATTACGATGAATTCCCAATATACCTGTTTAAGTGATTACTCCCGTACGAAGCCACTGTATACAGCCGTGTATACATTTTTTCACGGAATACAGGCACTGTATACAAAATTTATTTTTTTTAATATAGCACTAATTAGCATGTAAGGAATTGGCCTTATAGGGATTCATAACATAGTCAGGGACATTATAGAAGAGGAATAAATAAATTACTAATGTAAAAGGTAATTACCGAGGATATAAATGGACTCTGGGGGTAAAAAATGGCTCCCACATGATAAAATAAATACCAACTGATTGAATTAGTTATCCAGAGGCTCATTGGGCCCGACCAGAAAAAAATGAGATCTCGCTGTACAAATCGATTCCCAGGGAAAAAAATGGACTATAAGGGTAAAATATGGGTTCAGCAGGAAAAAATGAGATCCCGCGGTATAAATCGATTCCCAGGGATAAAAATGGACTATAGGGGTAAAAAATGTGTCCAGCAGGCAAATAAATGGTAAAGAGGCACCTGTGTATTTAAAGTTTATTCTTCTGCAAATATATGTTCTATGTAAATTAAATCGCTGGACCAAATTTTCTTTAATTTTTTCATAAATTTTTTCTTACCGTATTATTTGTAAATATATTATAACTTTTGGGCCATAAATATTGTGAGATGAAATTTTATGGCCTAAGCTAAGTAAAAATTTAATTTCAGTAAAAGTACATTTAAAAATACTGATACTGATTAAATTAATGTTTTTGAAACTTTAATAAATTAAAGTATAATTAAAACTAAGTTAATTCTTGTTGTTCCCTAATCACAAGTTATATTTTAAGTTTTGGGCCAAAAATGTTGTGAGATGAAATTACATGGCCTAAGCTAAGTAAATTTTTATTTCAGCAAAAGTATAAACTCCTAATAAATATGTTATAACTTTTGGGTCATAAATGTAGTGAGATGAAATTTTATGGCCTAAGCTAAGTAAAAATTTAATTTCTGTAAAAGTACATTTCAAAATACTGATACTGATTAAATTAATGTTTTTAAAACTTTAATAAATTAAAGTATAATTAAAACTAAGTTAAGTCTTGTTGTTCCCTAATCACAAGTTATATTTTAAGTTTTGGGCCAAAAGTGTTGTGAGATGAAATTATATGGCCTAAGATAAGTAAATTTTTATTTCAGCAAAAGTTTACAGTAAACAGATAATTTTTCTTATACAGATTTTTCACATTGGGCTCACAGGCTGTACTTTAAATATAATTAGCTTATATTCTAAAAATTTATTATCTTTAGAAACTGCTTAACTTGCCAGGCCCCTAAATAACCAGTTTATCGGTGGGAAATTAAAATAAAATTAAAGAAATCGTTTTTATTTATAGATTAGTGCTTATTTAGATGTGTTCGAAATATTTGATAATTGAATAGAGTTAAGTTAATTTAGTTAATGGTCATAGTAACTGCTTTTTGGTTAATGGGTTTAAATCCTTTTTTCACCGTCTAAAAAAAATGTCGATTTACAAATAAGTATAGTTTCTAGGAAGATCACGTTAATATATTTACAACTATAATCCTTAAAGTAATATTTCAAGAACTTTCTTTTACAATGAAAAATCATTTTCATAAACAAGTTTTTTATTTTTAAAAATATTCTTACTATATTTTTTTTATATATTCTTATAATATTTTTAAATCATTTCCAATTTATTTAATATTTTTAAAATAAAATTTTAATTCTTTTTACAAAATGTCAAAGATAGATATTTACAATAAATGTATGTAGGCTATAACCCATAATAACCTATAAAGAAAAAATTCAAATTTGAACACAAGAAATTTGATTGGCTAATAAAATCTCCATATATAGCCCATAAGCTTTTTTATAATAGATAATTATTGATACAATTTCCATTCACGCCAATTACTGGTTATTTAGGGGCCTGGCAAGTTAAGCAGTTTCTAAAGATAATAAATTTTTAGAATATAAGCTAATTATATTTAAAGTACAGCCTGTGAGCCCAATGTGAAAAATCTGTATAAGAAAAATTATCTGTTTACTGTAATCTTTTGCTGAAATAAAACTTTACTTAGCTTAGGCCATATAATTTCATCTCACAACATTTTTGGCCCAATACTTAAAATATAACTTGTGATTAGGGAACAACAAGACTTAACTTAGTTTTAATTATACTTTAATTTATTAAAGGCCAGCCGTGGCCGAGTGGATTAAGGCGCGCGACCTTTAGTGTATATACTATAAGTATATTCATGGGGGTCGTGGGTTCGAGTCCCCTCGATGACTTAACAGTTTTTATTTTTCAATTAATTTAAAAATTAATTGTCAAGTGAAAACTTTTAAGTTATATTGCGACTTATGGCCCAGGAACTTGTTTCCAGCATAGTATTTAAAAGAAAAATCGAATACTATGAAGAAAACAAGGCTCCGCGCTATGCTAACAGAGGTTTTCTGCAGTTTCCTCTGAGCCAGGCAAATGTCAGCATAGTTCCCATAAGATCTGAAGACGGCTGCGGACGCATTTATCCCCTCATTAAAATAGAAAGCTCGCAACCATTAATCACGTAACTACTTCCTCCTGCAAAAACCCATATTAAAATAGATTAAAACAGTTTTCTGAAAGGAACGATCGATGTATTGTAACATAGACGATATACCGGCTTCCCTAAGAAATAAAAACATTAAAACAGTGCAGAAGGTTGTGGATGCATGGTGTGGTTGTTGTAGTCTCTGCAAGACAATCCAAAAAGGGATTAAAGTGCGGAGGATAAACAATAATAAAAAAAAAAAAAAAAAAATACTTTAATTTATTAAAGTTTTAAAAACATTAATTTAATCAGTATCAGTATTTTGAAATGTACTTTTACAGAAATTAAATTTTTACTTAGCTTAGGCCATAAAATTTCATCTCACAACATTTATGACCCAAAAGTTATAACATATTTATTAGGAGTTTATACTTTTGCTGAAATAAAAATTTACTTAGCTTAGGCCATGTAATTTTATCTCACAACATTTTTGGCCCAAAACTTAAAATATAACTTGTGATTAGGGAACAACAAGACTTAACTTAGTTTTAATTATACTTTAATTTAAGAAATACCATAATTATTTTATTATACTATCTTCTATAAATTTCGTCATCTTTATCTAATTGGCCGTTTTATTGATGCTCTGTAGTGTTAGCGGCGCGCTGTATACAAATTTGTATACAATTGTAAATATTAATTTTTTAATTTATATAATATAAACAGTAAAAATAATTATAAATTTTAATGAAAAATGTTTAAACTAATAGAAAATTAATTATATTTGTATAATAAGATATGAATATTAATTCGAGTATTTCGTCATCCAATTAAAAAATTTCGCCGTCCAGAACAGAAGAAAAATTTATTTTGAGGGATGAAAAGGATTCTGGCCCGAGGTGCGTAGCACCGAGAGACAATAATGCAATTTTTTTTTTTTTGAGGTAAATTTTGAAATTAAAAATAAAAAATCACAAAGAATTATAAAAAAGCTAAGGCTATTTTATTTCAGGCACGATCACATATTAACATGGAACATGTTCATTGGATGGGGTATTTGAAAAAGTCCGGCTCGGCAGGGGGGGGGGTGAAAAAGTGACGCTTTTTAGGGGGGGGTCAAAAAATTGACGCTTTTAGGGGGGGGGTCAAAAATTGACGTTTTTAGGGGGGGGGGTCAAAAATTGACGCTTTTAGGGGGGGGGGTGTCAAAAATTGACGTTTTTAGGGGGGGGGGGTCAAAAATTGACGTTTTTAGGGGGGGGGGTCAAATGGACTTAGAATATTTTCGATTCAGGGGACTTTTTGGTGCAGAAGTACCTAGGGACCTATGGTGCAGAAGTACCTAGGGACCTTTGGTGCAGAAGTACCTAGGGACTATTGGTGCAGAAGTCCCTAAAGACCTTTGGTGCAGAAGTACCTAGGAACCTTTGGTGCAGAAGTCCCCTAAAGACCTTTGGTGGCAGAAGTACCTAGGGAGCATTGGTGCAGAAGTACCTAGGGACCTATGGTGCAGAAGTCGCTAAAGACCTTTGGTGCAGAAGTACCTAGGAAGTTTTGGTGCAGAAGTACCTAGGGAGCATTGGTGCAGAAGTCCCTAAAGACCTTTGGTGCAGAAGTACCTATGGAGTATTGGTGCAGAAGTACCTAGGGACCATTGGTGCAGAATTTTTAAGAATTCATTATAAAAATTAATAAAAAATAAATTCATATTCATATTATTTAAAAAACTATAATAATTTGAAAATTTAATTAATTTAGTTCATTTTGATGTCTAAGCAGCATGATTTCTATAATAAAAATCTAAATATAAATATTTGCATATAAATATTTATATTATGAACACAATAAATACTTTATTATCAATGTTATAAATGAACATGTTCCATGCTCGTTGGTTGTGTAGTTACACAAACCGGTTATAAATTACCGGTATAACCGGTTAAAAAATCACAAAGAATTATAAAAAAGCTAAGGTTATTTTATTTCAGGCACGATCACATATTTATTGAGTATCTCTAACAAAAATAACCACGTATTTAGACTCCCTGAATTCAGGGAGTCGGACTCCCTGTTTTAGAGAGTTAACTCTCTGATTTAGGGAGTTAACTCCCTGAATTAGAGAGTCCGACTCCCTGAATAAAATAAATTAAAAACATGAAAAAAGAAACTTTCCACATTACCTGGGGGTTTTCGAGGTTGAGAAAAACGTTTTTATTAAAGAAAATTTTCATTTTTTTACCCCAGCATATTTTCCCATTTTCCAAGATGGCGGATCGTAAAATATATAAAAAAAACTTTCTACATTACACGGGGATTTTCCAGGTTGAGAAAAACGTTTTCATGAATGAAAATTTTCTTTTTTTCACTCCTGAATATTTTCCGATTTTCCAAGATGGCGGATCTACAAACTGAAAAAACGGAACTTTCTACGTTACCTGGGGGTTTTCGAGGTTGAGAAAAACGTTTTTATTAATGAAAATTTTCTTTTTTTCACCCCAGCATATTTTCCGATTTTCCAAGATGGCGGATCTACAAACTGAAAAAAAGGAACTTTCTACGTTACCTGGGGGTTTTCGAGGTTGAGAAAAACGAATTTATAAATGAAAATTTTCTTTTTTTCACTCCTGAATATTTTTTGATTTTCCAAGATGGCGGACCGTAAAATATAAAAAAAAAGGAACTTTCTACATTACCTGGGGGTTTTAGAGGTTGAGAAAAACGAATTTATAAATGAAAATCAACCTCTAAAACCCCCAGGGAATGTAGAAAGTTCCTTTTTTTTAGTTTTTTAAACTGCCATCTTGGAAAATCGGAAATATGCTGGAGTGAAAAAAAGAAAATTTTCATTTATAAATTCGTTTTTCTCAACCTCAAAAGCCCCCAGGTAATGCAGATAGTTCCTTTTTTCAGTTTTTTGAACCGCCATCTTGGAAAATCGTAAAATATTCAGGAGTGAAGAAAAGAAAATTTTCATTTATAAATTCGTTTTTCTAAACTTCTAAAACCCCCAGGTAATGTAGAAAGTTCCTTTTTTTCAGTTTGTAGATCCGCCATCTTGGAAAATCGGAAAATATTCAGGAGTGGAAAAAAGAAAATTTTCACTAATAAATTCGTTTTTCTCAACCTCTAAGACCCCCAGGTATTGTAGAAAGTTCCTTTTTTCCAGTTTTTTGATCCGCCATCTTGGAAAATCGGAAAATATGCTGGGGTAAAAAAAAGAAAATTTTCATTAATAAAAACGTTTTTCTCAACCTCGAAAACCCCCAGGTAACGTAGAAAGTGCCTTTTTTTCAGTTTGTAGATCCGCCATCTTGGAAAATCGGAAAATATTCAGAAATGAAAAAAATGAAAATTTTCTTTAATAAAAACGTTTTTCTCAACCTCGAAAACCCCCAGGTAATGTGGAAAGTTTCTTTTTTCATGTTTTTAATTTATTTTATTCAGGGAGTCGGACTCTCTAATGCAGGGAGTTAACTCTCTAAAACAGGGAGTCGGACTACGTGGTTATTTTTGTTAGAGATATTTTCTTTTTAATAACCTTGTTGGCATCTACACCTTCATAAATGGAAACTATTATTTATTATTACATGTTATTCAAAGTATTCATAAATAATTATTCGAAATTTTTTTTTTTACTCGAATTTATATAAAAATATTTAAAATTTATAATGAAAAATTTTTTATCTGCATTAATTAATATAAATAATAGGGTTTGGATTATTCGTATTTATTTTTCACCATAACATGATCGTTTGCTGAATATTACTTATCAATAAAACTGGCACCAACTTTTTTTCCTGATAATTTACTAAAATGTGCTGTGAAAAAATAAAATATACTTTGAGTTTCTAAATTTGATTAAAATATCTAAATCTTCAAGTATATATTAATCACGTTAACAGCTATGTATGCTTATTGTAAGGTAATTAAAAGCCAATACTGCTGAAAAACAAGTATTAGTTTAAATTTGAGTACTTAATTTAATAGAACTTACTATATCATCTTTTTAAAAATTTTGCATAAAAATAATAATTAAAAAAAATATAAATTTACAAATTTATATAAGATTATTTATTATTTTTATCCACGTTTTTAAAAAAATAGTAGAAGAAGTTTAAAAAGTTGTTTTAAATTACGCGCTTAAATTTAAACTAGAAGACTTTCAGTAATATAGTTAGGTTAGTGTGCTAGTCGACTGCTAGGTTAATGGCTGTGTTTATAAATTTGTTATTATTTTTTTCAGGTTTTTTGAATTCTTTGGTGGATATAGTTAAATAAACAAAAGTTTGATTCAGATAAGTATAAAAATTTTTAATATTTTTTTAAAAATTAATATAAAGAACATAATTTCTTTTTTTTTTTCTTTTTCAGCATTAGAATTATGTTTATGGCAAAACTGAGTGAAAGGTGAGGTTTATTTAGGTATGGTTTTTCTTAATCTTAAAGTAATTTAATATATTTAATATTTATAGTTTATTTTAATATTAATAATATTTCTAGATTCCAGCCAAAAAAAGCAAAAAAATAATCCATAATGTTATGTTTGATACATTATCGTCAAAAGTTTATTCTCCAGAAGAAGCTGAAAAATGGATGAAACAAATAACTGACATAGTTAGGATAAGAATAGGAAGTAAATTAAAAATATAATAAGTTATAATTTTTATAAGAATCAAATTCATTTTATGACTATATTCAGGTGAAGTGAACAAACATAAAAATTATAAGTTTGCAGTAAATGTTGTATTAATGGAAAACTCTGGATGCGGAATAGGTGCGTAAAGGATGCTGAAACTGACACTATGGCATATGACACTTTCATGAATGTAAGAAACATTTTTATTATTATGTAAATTAATTTTAATTTGTTTGACTGAGTTGTTCCAGATATTTCCTATTTTTTTTATTACTATTTTTGTTAATTTTTTTGGTATTTGAAATCAGTTTTTTTGTGATAACTCAACAACAACTTAATGAAATTTAGCTAAACTGGAAGAGGCAAATCTAAATATCAAATAACAAATTTTGTACCAAATTTTTTTTTGATTCATCGAGTTGTTCCAGATATTTACTATTATTAGTTAATTTTTTTGATAACGGAAATCAGTATTTTTGTGATTGCTCGACAACAAATAGGTCAAATTTAGTCATATTGGAGGAGGCACAACTAGATACTGTACAAAAAATTATGTACCAATTTTTTTTTGTTTCATCGAGTTTGACAAAATTATAAGGCACGATTTCATCTATATATTACATATATAGTGATTGTGCCTAAAAATGTAAAAACTATATGCTTTTGTCAATAAATTCTCTATTATAAAACAATAGGCTGCATCTATTTACCCAGAAATTCTGGATAGAATAACCTTGAAATTTCAGAAACTTTTTTTCAAAGATTTCACACATAATAATTAAATTTTTTTAAAAGTTACATTTAAATCTTAAAAAATACTAAAAAAAAATAGTTAATTTTTCAAAAAAAATTTTAATATTCAGTGCAGAGCAGTACTGGTGCAGAGTGCAGAAAAGCAAACAAAACAAACCTCAAGTTGAGGTTCAAAATATTTTTTTTTTGCAAGTGCATTTTATGTAAAAAATTTCTGGGTAAACAGACTTTGCGAAAACAATATTGGATTGTTATATGATATTGAAATTATTTGATATTCTAAGAACATATTAATAAATATTTGATATGTACTTTTTTATTTTTCATAATAATTATAAATATTGAATTTATTATTTATTAAAAAATAGTAGAAGTGGTAAATAATGCTGAAATAATGTCATGCAGTAAAAAACACTCTTATCTAACTATATTATATACTCTTTATAACGGAATAACATCAAAATAAATAAATACAAAGTTAAATTTATTATTTCTCCAATTAAATATTGTTTTAATTACAAATAAAAAATACATACATAATATTTAAATGTCAGCTACAAAACCAACCAAATAGAATTTCAATTTTTTTTTCATGCAACAACCCTATTATTACTTAAAATAATTTCTGATAAAAGAAAAAATTGCAAAATAATACATGTTAAGGCTTGTTGATGATTTATAACATTACAACTTTCAGTATGATTAAATTTTAAAAAATTAGTAAATAATTGTAAATAAAAATGTTTGAAAAACTTAATTGGACTAATTACCTTACTGTAAAATAGCAAATTTGCCAGATTCTTACTTGAATAATATTTTTCTAGAATCAATTTTCCAATCAAAATTTTATATTTATAACACAAAATTGTTTTTTGAAGGTTATTTAAAACCGGTAATTGTAAATTTCAAAACGACAAACATAATAAATTAAAAATATTGTTTATTAAACTTTATCTGTGGTCAAATAAAATTTTACTAAAATGTATACTACTATAATAAATATATAAAGTTACCAATTAATTTATTTTTTAAGAATAAATGAAATTCTGTTAATTTAACTTACATGATTTTTATTTGCTGTAATGATTTTTCAAAAATCACTCACCACAAAAACAATGCAAAAAAAATTCACTGATTTATCATACTGATCATTACCTTTTCACTTATGTGTATGCACATAAGCACAAAGAATAATTTGCTAAAAAAGATAAGTGATGCTATAATCCTGATATTTACACTTGTTGTTTAAAATATTGATGCAAACCTAGTATAAATGCTTAGACTATATTGAAATAAAGGCTCACCATAATTTAACTAAGGTTTGGATCAGGGATTAAAGGAGATTTTATTACTCCTATAAACAACTACGTGAAATGATAGACAGTTATTTTGCACAATGCTAGCGGCCTCTAATATTAAAAGCAATAAAAACTAAGTTTTTTTGTTTTTTTGTTTGGGAAGCTTCCATGTCTTCCATTCTAGTACTCTATGTTAGTGGAAGCGTCAGTGATATAAAAATCACTGAAAAGTATTGTAAAAACGAAGTGCAATTTTTTTTTTGTGTTTAATATACATATCTAAGAAGGAATCTAATTTCTTTTGTGTCCCAGAGGAACACTTGGCCAGATATATGGCAAAAACTACTTTTTCACTAAATTTTAAGAAGGTTGCTATCGGATTTTGTCATATCTCTGGTTAAAATGGTCATCAAAAATAAAAAAAAATGGAAAATTTTCGTAATTAGACAGAGAATGGAACTAATTGAGTGGGGTTACTATTAAAATATATCCTAACCGCCAAAAATCCAATTTCGTCCAATTTCTTAATTTTGCTTAATAACTTGGGTAAAAATTATCAGATTTTTATGAAAATCTTAGGAAATATGTATTTTAATGACGGAACTATGAAGTTAAATTTTTGTAGAAAAAAATTTATATTTTTTTGGCCAAAATACAAATTTTTTCGCAAAAATTGAGCAATATTGAAATTAGCGCCATTTTATGCAAGAACATGCTAGGGTAAATTTTTTTTTTTAAAGCTGCCTTTTTTAACCACCTAAAACAGAGAGTTAACTCCCTGAAATTTCTTTCATCTCCTCGAATGCCTTCGGAATTAAAATAAACCGTAAGACGGAAAACTGATATCCTGGAGGCGTAATTTTTAATTTTTAATTCAAAACAATTTTCCAATTTTCCAACATGGCGGACCAAAAAATATGAAAATAGAAACTTTCTACATTACCTGGGGGTTTTCGCGGTCGAGAAAAACGTTTTTATTAATGAAAATTTTAATTTTTTAGCCCTAAAATATTTTTCAATTTTCCAAGATGGTGGCACAAAAGAATGAAAATAAATCTTTCTACTTTACCTGGCGGTTTTCGGGGTCGAGAAAAACGTTTTTATTAATGAAAATTTTAATTTTTTAGCCCCAACATATTTTCCAATTTTCCAAGATGGTAGACCAAAACATATGAAAATAAATCTTACATCGTTACCTGGGGGTTTTCGGCGTCGAGAAAAACGTTTCTATTAATGAAAATTTTAATAATTTAATTCCAATATATTTTCTAATTTTCTAATATGGCGGACCTAAAAACATTTCAGAATAAGCTTTTTACATTACCTGGGGGTTTTTGAGGTCGAGAAAAACGTTTCTATGAATGAAAATTTTCATTTTTTAGCCCCAACATATTTTTTAATTTTCCAATTTCCCAATATGGCGGAAATAAAAACATTTCATAAGAAGCTTTTTACATTGCCAGGGGGTTTTCGAAGCCGAGAAAAACGTTTTTATGAATGAAAGTTTTAATTTTTTAGCCCCAACAGATTTTCCAATTTCCCAATATATTTCCCATAAATTTTCATTAATAGAAACGTTTTTTTCGAACCCGAAAACCCCCAAGTAATGTTGTAAGATTTATTTTCATGTTTTTTGGTCCACCATATTGGAAAATTAGAAAATATTTTGGGGCAAAAAATAAAATTTTCATTCATAAAAACGTTTTTGTCGACCCCGAATACCCCCAGGTAATGTAGAAAGTTTTTATTTTCATGTTTTTTGTTCCGCCATCTTGGAAAATTGAAAAATATATTGGGGTTAAAAAATGAAAATTTTCATTAATAGAAACCATTTTCTCGACCCCGGAAACCCCCAAGTAATGTAGACAGTTTTTATTCTCATGTTTTTTGCTCCACCATATTAGAAAATTGGAAAATACGTAAGGGCTAAAAAATATAAATTTTCATTCATAGAAACGTTTTTATCGAACCCGAAAACCCCCAGGTAATGTTGTAAGATTTATTTTCATGTTTTTTGGTCCACCATATTGGAAAATTAGAAAATATTTTGGGGCAAAAAATAAAATTTTCATTCAAAAAAACGTTTTTGTCGACCCCGAATACCCCTAGGTAATGTAGAAAGTTTTTATTTTCATGTTTTTCGTTCCGCCATCTTGGAAAATTGGAAAATATATTGGGGTTAAAAAATTAAAATTTTCATTAATAAAAACGTTTCTCTCGACCCCGAAAACCCCCAGGTAATGTAGAAAGTTTCTATTTTCATATTTCTTGGTCCGCCATATTGGAAAACTGGAAAATTGTTTTGGATGAAAAATTATAAAATTACGCCTCCATGATATCAGTTTTCCCTCGTACGGTGCATTTTCATCCCGGAGGTATTCGAGGAGATGACAGAAATTTCAGGGAGTTAACTCCCTAATTCAGGGAGTTAACTCTCTGTTTTAAGTGGTTAACTCCCTGTTTTAGGGAGTTAACTCTCTGAAATAAATCTCTGAGCCAGGGAGTATAACAACGTGGTTATTTTTTTTAGAGCTTACAGTTTTCGTGATTTCGAAAAGCGATCACCAATTTTGTATAATTTTTAATTTGCAATGTCGTATGTAGCATTAACTGTTTAAACAACATTAAGTTTTTTATAATTTATTTAAACAAAATTATAAAAATTTATTTAAATAAAATTATAAAAAACATAATATTGTTTAAACAGTTAATCCTACGACATTGCTATCAAAAATTTGGATACAACAATTAAAAATTATACAAAACTGATAATCGAAAATTTATTTGTGTGTCTGTGTGTGTGTATTATCATCAGGATTAAACCAGTTAACGCAATTACATAAAACCGATAGGTAAAATTTTTTTTTTTTTGAAAATACATAGTATTATTAAATAATATATTCCCATCAATTCCATCATGCTCAACAAATTATGAAACATTTTTTCAATCATCTAGGGACAGAGTGCACGCATCAACTCCCATTTCTGTAAATAATAATGTAAGTAGTACGCAATAGGCACGTATTCAGAAATTTTTTTCAGAATGAGCCAAAAAATTTAAGGGGAGAGCAGAACCTAACAGTATTAATAATTATGTTTTAAATTTTTATTATAACATTTAAAATTTAATTTTTTTGCTAATAAACAAATTATAATTTTTGATATTGAGGCAAAAAATATCGGTATTATTACAAAATAATTTCATTTTGGGGAGGGGCCTTGGTCCCTTCTGGATACGTGCCAGCATGCATATACACGGTCACTGTGAAACAGAAGTAGTGAAAGTAGAAGAGCGCCACAAAAAATTCAAATTTTCTATGTTAGCGCTTGTGGAATATTCCGCTTGTGATGCTCTTTTAGTGGGCGTGGTTTCACTACTTCTGTTTCACAGTGACCGTGTAGATATTGCTTAAATTACATCAAATGTATATCGACGCTTTCAAATAGAAAGGTCCTTATTCAAAAGGCTTTGAAAAACCCGACATCTCATAGTATAAGCTATACGAGGTGGCGGAAGTCTGTATCGTCGCGTTTAATAAGGACCTTTCTATTTGGAAGCGTCAACATCAACTCGCGTTATTAAGTACAAGTAATAAATTAATGTTACTTACACGAAGGTTTTTGTCAAATTTTAAATTTTCAGCATGTGTAAATTTGCTGGTAAAAACTTCAAATTTAAAATGATCTTTTCGCGAAGATTCATTGATAGTTAAGATTATTTTAGATATTGATAGTTAACTTTCGTTTCACATTTTTTGTAAAAGGTAGAAAAAAATTTTAAATACAAATTTACGACCGTGTAAAGTAAATTCGTAGTTTGAAACATTTTTTCATTATTTTATTATTTTGTTACAGACCTGGTTATATATTAATATTTCAATTTTGATTTTTGTTTTTTAGTAGCTTTGATTAAATTTATATAATTTCTGATTTAAATGCTGTAAATTATATTTTAGGAAACTAGATCTAAATTTATCGATGATATACAAAATTTCTTTATGGATAATGACGCTAATGAAAACAATCTAGTATTTCAAACAGATATTTACGAAATACACGATACTCAAATAAATGAAGAATGTAATTCTAATGATAAAATTAATGAAGAATATATTTTTAATGGTGATATTTTGAATGAAGCAAAAAATTTGGTAATTAAATCTCAGAAAGCCCTCTACTTAATACTTTTTTTGTACTGCGGCCCGAAAGTACGTATTTCCCAAAATCGTATTTTCGCAAAAACGCATTTTCTCGCCACTGTCGAAAAAAAATTTTGTACAATCCAATGACCCAAATCGCAGTTTACCATCCTCGGCTTCGCCTTGGAAGGTAATTTACTTGCGATTCGGACCATTTTTTATTTTTCTGGCCTAGGACCGTAATATACTATTATTTCAAGTTTAATTTTTATTTTAGCGCAAGGAGCAAAAAAAAATAACAATCTTAAAGAGTTGTTAAACAGAAAATTAAGCCCATGTAGCGAAGTGAATTAGTTTATAAGGATTGCGTCACGACTTAACATGGATAGCCATTGTTGATATTATTAACCTAGTAAATTGTTTGTTTGAAGAAGACTTTCTAGGTGTATCAAAATATAAATTGATAAATTTATTTCTAAAAAATAAAAACTCCATAAAGTACAATATTTATTGCCGAATTTGTAAGAAAAATATAGATGAAGTATCGGACTTGAAAGAAAAAAATATATATACTTGTACAATTTGTAAGATAAATTATACGAAAAAAAATGAAATACCATATTACATATATCTTGACGCTAAATCACAATTAAAAGATTTATTTGAAGACCCTTTAGTTCAGCCTCATCTCCAGTATAGATTCAATAGAAATAAATTAGACGAAAATAGTATAGAAGATGTTTTTGATGGAAATTTACACCGAAGTTTATCTGTACCCGGAAAACCATTACACTATCGCTGGAACTTTACTTATAGTTTTAATTATGATGGAGAAGAAACATCCAGATACAGTAAAACAAGTATATGGCCGATTTACATAATGATTAATGATCTACCTCCTTCTATAAGATCAAAACACATTATCTTAGCTGGCATATGGGCAGACAAAGAAAAACCAGAAATGAATGAATTTTTTATGCCTTTTGTTAACAGAATGAATGCATTGAATGTAAATGGTTTGGAATGGAAATTAAATGAAGATATTGTTTTAAGTAGAATTATTCCCTTGTGTGGTTGCATGGATACACCTGCACTTTGTAGTGGCTTGAATATGAAATATTTTAATGGAATTTTTGGTTGCACTTTCTGTTACCATCCTGGAGATGATTTAAATGCACCAAAACGTTTAAAAAATAAACAATTAGGAATAAAGAAAAAAATCCCTCCAAACATAAAGTACACAATCACTGAACGCGTCTATGAAGAAAGAACTGACAAAGAAATTAGATCTGCCATGATAACTTGTCAAGAAAAAAATGTTACAGACATTTGCGGTGTAAAAGGACCGTCGTCCTTTAATGTTATTAAAAGACTTTAACTTAAAAAATGGAATAACTCCAGAATCGATGCATGCCCTTTTCATAGGTTTCGTAAAGCATGAAATCATCTTGCGCCTTGAAAGAACTAATGAGCCTTATTATATTGGTAGTCCAGAAAAAATTTATATGATTGATAAACGCCTAATGAGTATCAAAGTTCCAAAAAGTATAACAAGGTCTCCTAGATCTATAAGAGAATATATTCCTTTTATACAGCTTCAGAATGGCGAAATATGTTATTTTATTACTGTTTACCATGTTTCAAAAATATTCTTCCACAAAAATATTTAAAACATTTAGCCTACCTCGTTAAAGCTTGTCATATATTATTCAGTGAATCAATAAATTTAGAAAAAATAAAGCAAGCTCAAAAATTGTTAAAAATATTTTTAATATACTTTCAAGAGTATTTTGAAAAAAATGAAATGAGATTCAGTGTGCATTTACTATCTCATATCGCTAAAAGTGTATTAGATTTAGGTCCACTTCAATTTCATAATCAATTTCCTTATGGAACTCAAAATAGGCTAATTTTAAAACTTAAAAAAAGCCCTAAAAATCTACCTGTTCAAATATGCAACCGATATTTATTTTATAAATCAATTCCCAATTTCACCAAGCATTTTTCAATCAGTAAAAATTTTTATAAATTTATCGAAAATTCAAGTAATGATGCTAAGAACTTTATGACTTTAAAAAAAGTTGTTTTATTAGGTTCAGGTAAAAATCAAATTCTCACAATTAATGAAACGAAATGTCTGCAGAATTTCGAAAGTTGTATTTTCTTTGATAAAATGCTGTATAATAGTGTAAGGTACACAACAAATAAATACGCTAATCCATTCAAAAATAATGATAGTGTTATACGATTAAAAGACGGTTCATTTGGTGTTATATAAAAAATTTTTGCTATGAAATCTTCTTCTAATGAAGAAGATGCTCAAATTTTATCCCACCCGATAATAATTTCAAATAGCTTAAAACTTGGTAATATAGAAATCCCATATATGTATTTTTACAATATCGATTACAGTAATGTAAAAAAAAGTTTGGTTAATAAAATAGAAAATCAATGTATCTTAGCAAATATTGACGAAAATAAATATATATGTTACTTGCAGAAAAGTTGCTTGGGGGATTAAATATATACAAATTCTATAAATAAATTTAAAATAATGATTTACTTGGCAAGAATTAATTGAAGAGGGCTGAATGTAAGAAATTTTTTTAGCTTTTGACTAATCAGAAGAAAGGTAAAATATTAATTTTGTCCAATAAATTACTGCTTTAATTATATTAACTAAATTAAAAAAAGAAATCGCTAAATTAATCTACATATAATAAAAAATACAGGCTTTGCTTTTCCGAAATCTAAGGAATATTTCCTTTGCATAAAAAAATTAAAGAAAACCTGTAGTAGTTTCTAACCAAACAATTGAGAAAAGCAGAAGACAGTTTGGGTTGCAATTTTATTTAATTTTTTCAAATCTAGAAAAAGCACAGCTTTACTTTTCATATTAAGTAGGTCATTTATAGCAATTTTCTTTTTTAAATTGAATCAAAATTAAAGCCATACTTTGTTGGCCAAAATTAATATTTTGCTTAGCATCTGATTAACTGATACCTAAACAATGGCTGGAATGCTATGGATATAAATAATATTATTATTACATTTGTAAAATTTTTTATTCTTTAAAAATATTACTACTTTATAGATAAAAAAATTTCATATTCAATCTTCAAAAAAAGCAAAATTTTTTAAATGATTTTTAAATGAATGTATAAATAATATATGATAAAAATACATAATTTTAAATCAGGTATAATTAAAGAAAAATATGAGACATTTATTATATTATTAAAACTATTTTTAAAGTTACAAACTAATGCAAACATTTAACTACGCTTAAAAAAAATTTTGTGAGGCATATGTAGGGGCATATTTGTTAAGAATGTACACAGAAAGAGGTTTGAACCACTCAAGTCGGTTCTAGTAGGAACCGAATATTACTCTTACCATAAGAACTGAAAATATTTATGCTAGAACCGAGATTCACGGTTCTAGATAACTAGTTAAAAAACTTATAACCGGTTTGTGTAAACACAACCTAAATGCATGGAACATGTTTACTTCCAGCTGAGGACTAGGTTTAATACAAATGTTACTCAACTTTACAATACAGTTTTCTAATTTTCTAATTTGTAATTATCACCTTACTAGCTGTTAAGATTCTAAACCAAAACTATTTTGATTCCCTAAACCTGAATTATTCTAAGTCCCTTAATCGATATTATTCCAAGTCCCTAGATATTATTTTAAGTCCATGAACCTGTATTATCTTAAGTCCTTAAGCTCAGATTTTTCAAAGTCTCCTAATTATTCTAAGTTTCATTTGACCCCACCCCCTTAAATAAGACAAATTTGACCACCCCCCTTAAATAGGACAAATTTGACCACCCCCCTTAAATGGGACAAATTTGACCCCCCCCCCCTTGAATGGGACAAATTTGACCCCCCCCCTTAAATGGGACAAATTTGACCCCCCCCCCCCCTTAAATGGGACATATTTGACTCCCCCCTTAAATGGGACAAATTTGACGCCCCCCTCCTTAAATGGGACAAATTTGACTCCCCCCCTTAAATGGGACAAATTTGACCCCCCCCCCCTTAAATGGGACATATTTGACTCCCCCCCTTAAATGGGACAAATTTGACCCCCCCACCCCCTTAAATGGGACAAATTTGACCCCCCCCCCCCCCTTAATTTTCAAGTTCTGAAGTACCCCCCTCCCTATAAACATGTTCCATGTTAAAACCTTCTCTAAAAAAATTATTATTTTTTTCAAAGTCAAAATTAGTTAAAAGAATATTTTTTATAATTCTTTTTTGAATCGCGTACATTAAATTAAAAAACATATTTGTAACTAATTTTGATTTTGAAAAAAATAATAATTTTTTAAGAGAAGGTTTTTAACTAGTGTTTAGAACCGTAAATCTCGGTTCTAGGCATAAACATTTTCCGTTCTTATGGTAAGAGTAATATTCGGTTCCTACTAGAACCGACTTAAGCGGTTCAAACCTCTTTTTGTGTAGTGAAAGTCTACTGTCCTTTTGCAATATACCAAACTTTCGATATTTTTACTTTGCCTAAAATTTGAACTTAAATATTTCTTTACTCATATATGAACCATGGAAAACTTAAAATTTTAAAAATGAAAGCTTTAACTATGAAAATTAAAACTATTAAATTTTTTAAAAATCTCTACAAAAAATAAGGTACCCAGCAGAGTTTGAAAAAATATAATGGCTTGAATATAGATTTATTTCAATAATACACTCAAAATGACGCGAACATTCGTGTCGCCACCGTCCACATAAATAAAAACTCCAATAATAGTACATGTAGAATTTATTTTTACATATACTTAGCAGTACCACTGAAAATTTTTGGTATTTGGACCTTAATATACATAAAAATAGAGAAAAAAAATAATTAGTTTTGTGCCGTAGACAATAAAAAAATATACAGTTCCTTTAAAAAGCACCCATATAAATTTGTAGTTTTCTATTAATTGACCAGGGGCTCTATTCACGATCTTTATGTATCACGTACATACTATATATTTTAATAGAAATATGTATACTTAAGATTTTATGTAAAACAAAATCAGTTTAAGTTCAGAAATCTAGAAGGGACAAATAAAAGCCTTTACCGTACCCCCATGGATCTCCGATTAAGAAGCGTTGTAATTCAAATATAAAAAACTTAGCAAGTTTCAATCATAAAAATACTTTACTTTCCATACGGAAAAGTTTTTTTGTTCATTTGTCTACGAATTATTTTGATTTTTCTATAAAAAAGCCTTTACCGTTCCTGCCTTTACCGTACCTCATTTTTGATAAAATTATTAAATATTTTTAAAATTTACCTCCAAAACTCGTTTTTTTAGTAAGAATTACTCAAAAATATATGTCATTCTTCTCTAAAACACACAAAGCTTAGAAAAATTCATTAAGGCCGTATGTAACGATTTTGGTTTTTATGAATTTATTATTTTTATGAATCTGGTTCGTTATGGTGATTTTTATGCAATACTGAATAGCTATTGGTGAAAAAAGTAAAAAAGGAACTTGTTATTTTTATTTTTTGTAAGCTACTTAAAAAAAAAAAATGAAAACGAGCCATATATATTTTAACTATTTAGTAATATTAAATATGTAAAGAATAATAATAAGTTATCTAAAAAATGTCTGAAAAATATGTAAAATTTTACGCATGGTTTTTAATATATATTGTATCTGTAAAATATAGCATCAAGCTAATTTTAATAAAAATAGTTTAAAATATAAACATTAAATTGTTATTTTTTTTTAATATTACCTTCCTTATCAATATAATGTATTCCATGAAAATTATAATCACTTACCTTATTACCTTATAAATATAACCTCTTTGGTTTAAATAAACTATTTATAAATTCAAGTTTACACGTTTAAAAGATAAAAAGTTGATAATATAAATATTAGGAATCAGTAAAAGCTTTTAAATTAAAAAAAAATTAAATTTTAAAAAATTAAATTCAAAAAAATTCAAAAGTGTTCGAAAGAATTCGAAACAATTCAAAAAAGTGTAAAAGTATCCTTGAAAACGGCAAATTGTTATACTTTTGAACTTTTTTTTCAGGACACTTTTGAATCGTTTCGAATTTTTAAGAATTTTTTTGTGTTACTTTTGAATAGTTTTGAATATATATAACAATTGTTTATAATATCTGATAGAGTCGTTACGGCTTTAGTAAATATCTCTGTCGTATTTACCTTTTCTCGGAACGGTAGTACCGCTAGTAATCTGTCCAAGGGTTCGATTAATTCCTTAAGACCTTGACAGCTGACGAATTTTATTATCTCTGAAGTTAAAATTCGTATATCTTCTAAATTTTCGAAATTTTCGGAATTTAGGTTTTCTATTAATATATTTTTCAATGTTTCACAATCTTCTAGTTGCTTTTTTTGATCTGGCAACGTTTGCCCTGATTTATGTTTTTTGCAAAGTTCATTTATTAGCTTGACCTCGTCTTCGGGAGCGCTTGGCTCATTTTGCGGCTTTCTTGCCCTGAGAAAATATATTTTTTTTTATTATTTCAACTTTATTTATTTATTTATTTATTTTTTTTTTTTTTTTGATTCTCTTTTTGATTTGTTCGGAGTAAAAATTGATATTAAAAATTTGAAGAATTTTTGTTTCTCGCTTACAAAAAAAAAAATTTATTTTCGCTGAGCTCTTTCATTCGGCTCGGCGAAAATGACGTCACGAGTTAGTGTATACACGTATGATTTATTTTATAAACAAAAATTAAAAGACTGGTGACAATATTATTTTTATTTATGTAAAAGTGAGAAAGAAAAATTTTGCTTTTAGTGTGCACTTCCGGTGTGCTTAGTTACTTCCGGAAAAAAGAAATGATTCTAAAAAAAATTTTAACTTATTTTCAGGCAAGAAAAGGTTTATTTTGTCGTTCCTCCTTGCATGTGGAGGAGGGAATCTTGCGTTTGGATGACCTTGGCTCCTATATGAATCGGAATCCAGCGCTTTTGCAATTAAATTCTGCAATGTTGGCAAGTCTTATTATTTTTTTTTTTTATTTTTTATAATATTTTACGACTCTGTATCGGATTCCCATGGAATATTTAATTTTAGTTTTAACGGCTTTTTTATTTACGGATTTATGAATTTTTAATTTTACGACTTTTATATTTTTTATTTCTAAATTAGCAGATTTTTTATTTGTTTTCTTCGGATTTATGTGTAAGCAAGATCTTAAAAAATAATTAAAGAAAAGAGACGAGTAAAAAATTTTTGGAAACTTGAAGCTTGTAAAAAATTTTTATAGCCTATAAAATTCATTTTCGTCAAAAATTACAATTATGGCAGTAATTTAAATAGATTTAAAAATTGGTCATTTTGGGTCAAAAATTACTAGTAGGTTAATTGACTATAGCGCTGAGAGAAACAGCGATAAAAATATACGGCTTACGTCGTTTGAAAGGTGACACTTACATCAAAAAAAATTGACCAATCAGAAGTGTTTTGGTTAATTTTTGAGGTTATAGCTTTTTATCGAAAATTACCGAAAAACCCTGTTTTATAAGATTGAGCCAACATGTGAATAAGCGTTTCTAGCCCCAAAATTCCCTTTGGAATGAATGCAGGGCCGTTTGAATGTCTTTACAACATATAAAAGTATGTTTTACAGTAAAAATTAGCATTTTAAAACGCTTTTTGGCTTTTGTGAAAATTTGTATAGCTAAAAACTCAAATTTCCCATGTTATTTAAATGGGAAAATTGAGGTGGTTAACGGTACGTGTTTTTGCAAGGCGAAAACAAAATCCTTGGAACTGGGAACTTTTTATGACCAAAACTTCATAAACAAAACCGGGGAACAAAGTTTTTCCACAAAGTCCAAAAATAGGTCCACTCTAATATACATGCAAAATTTCACATCCACATAAATACTATTATTTTTTTTTTTTTTTTTTTTTTTTTTTTTTATTATTGTTTATCCTCCGCACTTTAATCCCTTTTTGGATTGTCTTGACTACAACAACCACACCATGCATCCACAACCTTCTGTACTGTTTTAATGTTTTTATTTCTTAGGGAAGCCGGTATATCGTCTATGTTACAATATACCGATCGTTCCTTTCAGAAAACTGTTTTAATCTGTTTTAATATGGGTTTTTGCAGGAGGAAGTAGTTACGTGATTAATGGTTGCGAGCTTTCTATTTTAATGAGGGGATAAATGCGTCCGCAGCCGTCTTCAGATCTTATGGGAACTATGCTGGCATTTGCCTGGCTCAGAGGAAACTGCAGAAAACCTCTGTTAGCATAGCGCGGAGCCTTGTTTTCTTCATAGTATTCGATTTTTCTTTTAAATACTATGCTGGAAACAAGTTCCTGGGCCATAAGTCGCAATATAACTTAAAAGTTTTCACTTGAAAATTAATTTTTAAATTAATTGAAAAATAAAAACTGTTAAGTCATCGAGGGGACTCGAACCCACGACCCCCATGAATATACTTATAGTATATACACTAAAGGTCGCGCGCCTTAATCCACTCGGCCACGGCTGGCCTCTATAAATACTATTATATATAAAAAACCTTGCATACCCATATTTAACCCTTTTGACTACCAAAAAATCCTAAAAACTCATCAAAAACGCGTTTTTTTTTCGTTGTGAAATATCGATTTTTGAAAATTTGGTAAAAAAGGTCTAAACTTTGACCGCTTATAACTCGGACCCTGTGCGTCAGACTAAAAAATTGCTAATTAACTTTTTTGTAGGAAATTTTCTCAGCTACACTGAGAAAAAATGTTGAGTAAAATCTACTTTTGCAACTGGAAGATTTTATTATCAATTTTAGTAAAGTTATTTGAATAATTGAAAAAATTACATTTTACTTTTTGTCCATTATTTTTACTACAATTAAGGGTAATTTTTTTTGAAGAAGATTTGCTACAAAATTTTATTATACTTTCACTCACTCACTCACATGTGTTTAATGTTTTTTTTTTTTTTATTTTTTGGTTCCTTAAAGAGGAACCATTGTGTTAGGTCAAAATTTGATTTTCTATTTTTTGGCATATAAGCACGTTTTGGGACCTCAGGAAGCTAAAAAACCTGTTTTTAAAAAAAGTCTGTATGTGTGTGTGTGTGTGTGTGTGTGTGTGCGCGTACGTATGTATATAATCGGTGATTTTTGACAAATATTGTGGAATTAAGACCTAATTTTTTTTTCAAAAATTTTTTCACCAAAAAAGCTCGAGGTACTTTTTTTTTTTTGATTTGGATGTAATACCTCATTTATTTCAATGAAAGTACTTATATTTGAAAGTATGGTTTTTACATGATATCTCGAATCGGATACTTAATTTTCTGAAAATTTTTATAATTCAAAATTTTTTTTACAAAAAAATACAACAAATACAAATTTTTTTTTTCTTTTTGGACGTAGTACCTAATTTATTTCCATGGTAGTACTAGTTTTAAGAACCTTGTTTATTGTTATTTTTTGGATCTGATACTTAATTTATTCAAAATTTTTTTTGTCATAATTAAAAAAATAGAAAAATAAAAAAAAAAGCATTATTTTTTTTTTTTTTGGGTGTAATACCTCATTTAATTCTATGAAAGTACTAATATCTGAAAATATTGTAACTAGTGATATTTCAAAACCATTATCGAATTAAGTCCTAACTTTTTTTTCAAACATTTTTTTATCAAAAATTCTCAAACCCCCCCTTTTTATTTTGGATGTAATACCTCATTTATTTCCATAAAAGTACTTATATTTGAAATTATGATTTTTACTCGATATCTTGAATCTGATAATTAATTTTTTGAAAATTTTTTTCTCCAAAATCTTCGTCACAAAAAAATACATAAAACACCATATTTATTTTTCGTTTTGGACATATCTAATTTATTTTAATGAGAGTACAAGTTTTAGAAATTTAGCTTATAGTAATTTTTAGTATTCGATCACAATTTTTTTTTTTATTTTGATATAAATTATAACACACAAGAAAGAGTGATGGAAATCTTGCCTTTTTTTGACTTCCTTGGATTATTTTGCTCGTTGCTATGTTTATTTATGTATGCAACTTAATGAAATTATAAACAATAATAAACAGCCCAAAAATATTAAATGGTTAGGTTTGCACTTTAAAATTAAGATTTAAAAGTTATATTGACATTTTTTAAAGA
The DNA here is from genome assembly GCA_022575985.1 of Anagrus nilaparvatae. Lineage (NCBI taxonomy): Eukaryota > Metazoa > Arthropoda > Insecta > Hymenoptera > Mymaridae > Anagrus > Anagrus nilaparvatae. Next base: position 3,634,439 of record JAKSXM010000237.1, on the reverse strand, counting down.
ATCAAACAATTTAAAAATCTTGAAGCAATTAATGTGGTTATTTTTTTATTACAAAATATTATTATTATTATTATTATTGTTACGATATTTTAAGTTATAACTTTTAATTATTTATTAATTTAATTAATTTAATCTATATGTATAATAAAAATAGTTGATTTTATTTGATTTTATAAATGATTTGACTATAGACTTCATTAATTGTATACATGAAATACTCACGCGTACTATGTTAATAAATATATGTATATATTGTACGTATTTATATTTTATGTTCGTAACTTTTACCTGTATTTGCCTACTTTTGTACTTGTAGCTAATAAAGCTACTCGTACCCGGGAAGGCGTGTTTTTAATTATTGAATCAGCAAATATATTGTTATTGGATAGTTGAAATGAGATTTACAGGTTTGGATAGATCAGATGAAGAAATAAAAACACTGTTAATTTAAATACCAAAAAACCCGAAAGACGAATATTATTTATTGATAAACACAAATATAAAAACTTAATAAACTAATTACAAATATTACGAAAACTATGATATAAGTATATTGCAAGCTCATATTACTAACCGTGAATTTATTAATTAAACTTTATATAGTTAATATAAAAATGTATCGTTTATAACTTTGTTGCTAATTTGTTTAAACAAAAGTAATAACTTTTACTAAGTTCCAACGACAAGAGAGTACGTTCTACTACTAAGTTTCTGACACGAGAGAGGACGAGATGACCAAAACTACTAGTATTTATACTGATTGACTATTGACGTGTAATTAGCCAAATTAGCTAACAGGGGTAAACCAACTGTCGAAATTTCTTGTAGCGTCTCTTCGCATCCTTTGCTAATAATTACTTCTGCGAAGTCCTCGATATTCAATTTAGTAACTTTGATTAGCATACTAATTGCTTATGTCGTTACTGACTTTCTAATATTTTTATAAAAATTCCTTAATATAAAAGTTTCCTAATATAAAATTTCCTTAATATAAAAAATTCGTTAATATAAAAATTTCGTGTCAGCTGACTTTTATTTCATCATAACATTATCATTGTTGCGGAAGATTGGTCAAATGCAAGAAGTACACTGAGAAAATAAATTATAAGAAATTATTATAAATTCTGGTAAAAACTCCTATCTTTTTATAATAATTGAGCGAATATTTGTAATTTTCGCATCGTTACCAACCATATATATCTTTAACAAAACAAAAAAATCATGTTACCCAATATTTTAATTATTAAGGGATAATTATATATTCTAATAAAATAAAATTTTATAAAAAAAAAATAAAATTAGCTTTTTTTATATTTGTCTCTTTTTAATTGTGCAAAAATGATTTAAAATCCATTAAAATACACGCATCTCTTTCTACTCTTATAGCCTCCTTTATATTATCTTCGAGTGAGGCATAAGGAATTATTCTATTACGTATTTCAAATCTCATGCCTTTAAGAAAGAATCTAGTCAGATCCATTTCTATTTCGTCGTCGTCAGTGTTTTCGCCTTCTATTAACCTTGCTTTTTGGATCTTGCGGCCTACTTCTTTAATTTTATTAGCAAAAATTATGATTGTTTCTTTTTCCTTTTGCCTGAGTTGTGATAACTCGCCGTTTAGCTCATTTGACGTTTTGGGGTGTCCAAACGCAAATACCATGAATTCTGTTAATTTATTTACATTACCGAATGTTTGATCCAGTGTGGCCCTACTTGCCTCGCCTAATAGTCTAGTTTGTGTTAACTGAGTGAGTTCGTATTCATTTTCCGGCGGGATCATATTCCGGGCTCCCCCTCATTCTATGACAAAAGCTTCTAGTTCTTCTGCTTTTCCACTGAATTTTGGTATCATTTCCAATGTGTCTTTTATTGAAAATGGCCTAATTTTTGCTAAACTTGAGTTTTGGCCGTAGATCGATCTTGTTTTATTAGTATGGTTTTCCATTGTTGGTCTTGAGTATCGGTAATTATTTTGCCCATGAGCGAGGTTACAAAACCTGCATGATTCTTCTATATTTTCTGATGTATCTCTAACAAAAAAAAACCACGTAGTTATACTCCCTGGCTCAGAGAGTTTATAACTCCCTAAATCAGGGAGTAAACTCCCTAAAAACAGGGAGTTAACTCCCTAAAACAGGGAGTTAACCAGAGTTTCTTAAATTCGATAGCATTTTTGGGGGCTACGCTTGGGTAAGGTTAGGTACTGTTTGTGTGCCTATATGTGCACCTATTTCAAATTTATGAGTACTTTAATAAAACTAATTTTACTAACTGTTTAAAATTATTGTGTGCAAAAGTTTAAATTCACTATTTTAAATGCAAGAGAATTGTTACCCGGCCCAATTTTTTATGTAATTAATATAAATTTTAAAATAATGATTTATATCTTTGAAATAGGCGCACCATATATTTAACAGCATCTAACCTTACCCAAGCGTAGCCCCCAAAAATGCTATCGAATTTAAGAAACTCTGGAGTTAACTCTCTGAATCAGGAAGTTTACTCCCTGAATTTTCTGTCATCTCCTGGAATACCTTCGGGATAAAAATGAACCGTACGAGGGAAAGCTGATATCCTGGAGGTGTAATGTTTAATTTTCCAACAGTTTTCCGATTTTCCAAGATGGCGGACGAAAAAACATGAAAATAGAAACTTTCAACATTACCTGGGGGTTTTCGAGGTCGAGAAAATCGTTTTTATTAATGAAATTTTTCATTTTTTGAGCCCAGCAAATTTTTCCGGTTTTCCAAGATGGCGGACGAAAAAACATTTCAGAATAAGCTTTTTACATAAACGGGGGGTTTTCGAGGTCGAGAAAAACGTTTTTATTAATGAAAATTTTCATTTTTTGGCCCTAGCATATTTTCTGAGTTTCCAAGATGGCGGACGAAAAAACATTTCCGAATAAGCTTTTTACATTACCGGGGGGTTTTCGAGGTCGAGAAAAACGTTTATAATAATGAAAATTTTCATTTTTTGGCCCCAGAAAATTTTCCGGTTTTCCAAGATGGTGGACGAAAACATTTCAGAATAAGCTTTTTACATTACCTGGGGGTTTTCGAGGTCGAGAATAACGAAAAAATGAAAATTTTCATTAATAAAAACGTTATTCTCAACCTCAAAAACCCCCAGGTAATGTAAAAAGCTTATTCTGAAATGTTTTTTCGTCCGCTATCTTGGAAAACCGGAAAATATGCTGGGACCAAAAATGAAAAATTTCATTCATAAAAACGTTATTCTCGACCTCAAAAACCCCCAGGTAATGTAAAAAGCTTATTCTGAAATGTTTTCGTCCGCCATCTTGGAAAACCGGAAAATTTTCTGGGGCCAAAAAATGAAAATTTTCGTTAGTAAAAACGTTATTCTCGACCTAGAAAACCCCCAGGTAATGTAAAAAGCTTATTCTGAAATGTTTTCGTCCGCCATCTTGGAAAACCGGAAAATTTTCTGGGGCCAAAAAATGAAAATTTTCATTAAAATAAACGTTTTTCTCGACCTCGAAAACCCCCCGGTAATGTAAAAAGCTTATTCTGAAATGTTTTTTCGTCCGCCATCTTGGAAAATCGGAAAACTGTTGGAAAATTAAACATTACAGCTCCAGGATATCAACTTTCCCTCGTACGGTTCATTTTTATCCCGAAGGTATTCCAGGAGATGACAGAAAATTCAGGGAGTAAACTCCCTGATTCAGGGAGTAAACTCCCTGATTCAGAGAGTTAACTCCCTGTTTTTAGGGAGTTTACTCCCTGATTTAGGGAGTTATAAACTCTCTGAGCCAGGGAGTGTAACTACGTGGTTTTTTTTGTTAGAGATAATACATTGTAGAGCACGGTGTTCTTACTGGCATGGTACTTCTATTTGGCCTGTAATTTGTACTGTGAGCGAAGTTTGTACTTTGCTGATGTGTCAGATGTGTTAAAGTTTCTCTTTGAGTAGCAGTGTCCTGCAAAGTTTGATACTGATTTTCGTTTGTTTGACTTACCCCAAATTTTTCATTATAGAATTCGGTTGCATCTAATTTGAAGGCTATTTTCTTTGGTTTTCGGGGTAAAACTGGAGTGTCGGTATATTGAGAATTTTCTAATTCTATTATTTCAATCTCTACCGATAGCTCCGAGATTAGTAGTTCTGGTTTTAGGTCGTTATTGTACAGCTCTATTAATATTGCACATGTTTCGTAGTTTATTAGTGCTTTTTCTAATAATTCTTGTTCTTCGTCCCCTACTTCTAATGCATTGAAAAGTTCTTCTGCTGGTAAAGTTAATTTCCCGTCAGTTGACTCGTTTATTACTTTATTTGCTAGATATTTGATATAATCGGAAGTGGATGGATCTATATTGTCTTTAGATAATTTACAATGTTTTTTAAATATTTTTTTGAAACGTGAATCTAAGTAAATGTTTAAAGAATTTTCTCCTTTTTCTACATCTAATAATATGTTAATAATATCTGCCGGGTCAATATTGTTAGAAATTAACTCTTTTATGATATTGACGAAAGTTATGTCTTTAACTAATTTTTTTACTTTTTCTTCTGAGGAAGAACCTTTTAATGTTTCAATAAGGGATTGGTCCGGTACGTTAGCTAGTTTGCTTGTATGTTCTTTATAGTATTTTTGGTATTTTTTTATTAATTCTGTAAAACCTAATTGGTGCGTTACCGGTTAATATGTCGTAAGCTTTTTCTGTCATAGCGTCTTTAGTTTCGTAAAGATTGGCTAGTCTATTTAAAGCGCTCATTTTGATAGTAGGTAGAATTTTGATTTATTTAAAGGGAGAAATAAAATTTTAACAGAAGTTTTATTTGCTAATACCACTGTGTAACGTCCTCAGCCGTTTTAAAAAAAAACTTTTTTTTGTACGTTTAAAATTTTTTTTCCGTGTATGTAGAAAAAACGGTATATAAAATTTTTTCCGTGTATACAAATTCGAATTTGTTATATTTAAAATTTTCGCGGAAAATTTAAAGACAATCTTTTCCAGTTATTCAAGCTAAATTTTCTATTGCGAGAAAAACGATTTTGCCTTTAGTTCCATGGAATAACTGGAAAAACCTTAGTCAAGGCCATTATTCCACTTTCGAGTTTTTATTTTTTTATTCTACTTTAGAAACTAAATTTAGATTTAAGGAAAACTCAAGGGATGAAATTATTAGCCTGGAACTTCGTAAATTAAGCATAATTTTAAGCTACCTTTATAAAAATTTACGTTTAGCATAATAAATTTTAGGTTTAATTCTCGTAAATAAATTGCTCTAAAAAGCCCATAATTAGCTTAAATTAAAAGAAAAAGGGTTCAAAAGTAATTTGTTTGTGAAAAACAAAGAAAATTAAGTTCAAGTAAAACAATGGGTTTACTTTATGACTTAACAAAATTTTATTTTGATAAAGTCAGACAAAGACAAAAGTATTCCTATAAATATCTTATGTAAAACCCATTGTTTTAAAATATCACGTTTTGTCGACTCATTAAAAATTTAGATAAAAAAAATAACATCCGATCTATGCGTCATAATGAGTCGACAAAAGAATTCCCCTCTTAGACAAACTCTAGGAGTATAGTATCTTAGATAAGACCCTCAACCCACTCTTGATTTTTATCAAGAGGGGAAGTCGGTCTTATCAAAGATTTCGGTGCTTAAATACTGGAGTTTTTGCCTGAGAAAGGCCTTCTCGAAGTTCTTCTGAACCGGTTCAGAACTTGGCTCGCGTTAAAAATGAAGAAAAAGAAAAAGAAAGGAATAACTTGGACTTAATTTCATTTTAAATTAATATTATCATTTAAAGGTGTTCATTTAATTTTAAATTATATTTTTCTTTCCTCAACTTAACTTTAATTTTATAAATTATTTAAGTTTCAATAAATTAAACTTTAAAAAAAATACTTAGTATAAATTCAGTTAATAAATTTTTTGGACATCCAATTTCAAATAAAAAAAGTAAGTAACATATTTTATTTTTATAAGAAAAAGTTAATTCAATTCACTATTTTGAGTAACTTTTTCTGAACACCAAGCTAATTAACAATCCCTGGAAGGCCTGGACAACCTTCCTAAAATCAATTTAAATAGTACTAATCAGCTTTAAAACCTGATTGTTACAACTGTATTAAACCGATTTATGAAGGTTTGATACCTCCTCGTTAATAAAACTTTTTCTAGATAGATGAAAAAAGATTGAGAAAAATAAAGATCTTTTAGTTTGCAAATACCTTTGTATTTACCCGGTTGATGGAAACTTGATTTTTCCCCGTCAACTAAAAGATAGAAAAATTTGTATATTTCTTAGTCTGCAAATACCTGTGTATTTACTCGGTTTATAGAAACTTGACGTTTCCCCGCCGACTAAGAATATGTGTGTAAGGTTATCTGAAAAAACTTTGGTTTTTATAACTTCACAAAAAGTGAAAATAGTTGAGTAATATAGTAAGAAGTAGTAAGAGATAAAAACTTAAACTTTGTCTCCTTAATACAGTTCGTCCGCAAGATGGGCCCCCATGTAACGGATAATCCTTTTGCTACCTGTTACAAACTGATATTAATGTATGTTGTAATGGATTCTACTGATTTGCTATTTATTATGTCGGATTCAACTACTAGCGACTAATTCCCGTAAGGAATAAGGCAAACTGTAATAAGAGGACAAATGTTTAGGGCTACAATTACTAAATAAATCTTATACCTTTTTTTAAAACTAAGAGTTTATTATAAAATAATTACTTAAATGGTTTACAAATAAGAGTACAATAATTTAATACAAGTCAAACAGATAAATAGAATAGAAGCGTAAATGACGCTTCAAATGTGATCCAGTTTACTTTCGGTTTTAAGTATTGTAAAATGAATTAATAACTATATGTTTCTTCTTGATCGACGCAAGACAACTCTTGGTCGATGACTTATGGTAAAGCTGGCTTTATGCTCTAATTCGTGGGGAATACTTCGCATAAAACTTAGGACTTCCTGCAGGACGTTCTTTTATGAGTCTTCTAGGACGTCCTACTATAATTTATATAATGTATAAAATAAAAAATTTTTTTTTTTTTTTTAATTTAAATTTATTTATTATTTTTTCAATTATTATTTATTATAAATAATTTTTTTTTTTGTATTCTATTTTATTTTTTTTTTTTAATTATATAATTTAATTTATTTATTATTAACATTTTTTTTTTTTATTAAATAAATAATGTTTTATTACTTAAAATTATTTTACAAATTTATTTAAATTAAAAAAAAGTGAGAGGGTTTTTTAGGGATTAGAACCCGACTCCTCCCAGTGCGGAGCAAGCGCGCAGACACTTACGCCATTAGTGCGTTACAATAAAAAATCGAGATTTGACAATCATATGCTGGGTTGGAATTTTTGTTTTTCACTGCGCGCACTAACCTTAATCTTGTTTTCTATTTTCAAGTATTTAAAATTTTTCTGTGATACGGATACCGACATAATGTTATTTAAATGAAGTTGGTATGATAGAAAACTATAAAATACTAGAAAACGGAAAGCAAAAATTAGGTAAGTGCGCGTAGTGAAAAACAAAAATTCCACCCCAGTGGATATTTATCTGTTATTTGTATAATGTTTTTATTTACTTGCATATTTATATATTTAATATATGATTGCCATTTAAAGAATATATTAACAATAAAATAATGTGTAATAATTTTTTTATAACTTTAAAAATAAAGTTTTTTACAATAAAGTGGGTTGACTAAGTTATATTCTAAAAATTTTAGTTATTAAAAATGCATTCGATTTTGTTAACTTAATTAAAAGTGTTAGCTAAATTTCTTCGATTAATGTTTTTAATTTAATAGTACTTAGCGACGATAAAAAAATATTCATTTTTAAAATAAATTTTACCAGATAAATTCAGTAATACATTTAATTTATTTTTAAAATTTCTTTAGTCAAGATATGAAAGTGCAGGATTTCTATGTGGCCTAAAATATCAGAAATATGATGGGAAAAGTCCTTTACTTACTTTTATATCTTGACCAAATAAAATCGAGAGAAAGGATAAAAATCTCTTAATTTTTGTAAGTCCGATTTTTTGCGGATACTACCAGAAATCTGGCGGGGGTACTGGCAGATTTTGTTCTTTTCTGGGTTAAAAATTGCGTTAAAAACAAAAAAAAAATATTTTGAAAAATTTTTCTAAGTCCCGATATTCCGCGGGTAGTAGTATAATCCCGGCGCGGATAGATTAAACCATTAACGCCTACAATCGAATTTTGTCGCATCTCTACTTTAGCTACGCGAACCTTGGCGAATTTTTTTCTAATTAACATAAAAATTGGTGTAAAACTATTTTTGAGTATGGCTCTTTCACAATCTGCCAAAAAAATTTCGAAAAATTATATTTAACATGCAGATTTCCGAGAAACAAAAAAAAAATTACGTTTTTTTTAAAGACTATATTTTCAAAAAATGATAGTTACTCTAGTCAATATAAGGGTTTGGTTTTGTTATCACTAGGCCTCTAAAGATTCGGTCTAGTAGGGTTGTCTAGTAGGGATATTATCGCTATTTTTGCTCTGTCTCTCATCAGATTCGGTCCAGTGGGGTTTTTCGAGTCGTTTATCACAAATATTGAGGTATTTTTATGAGAAATCGGGGAAAATTATAGAAACAAAATTAGTATTGTTGATTTAAGAGTGAAGCCACGATTCCTTATAAAAATACCTTAATATTCGTGATCAGCGACCCAAAAAGCCCCTTTAGACAAAATCTGAGAAAAGCCAGAGCAAAAGTAGAAAAAATACCCGTTTTTGGGGAGAGTTTTTGTTGATTTAAGGGTGAAAGCCCGATTTTTTTATAAAAAATACCTCGATGTTCGTGATTAGCGACCCAAAAAACCCTACTAGATCGAATCTTGAGAGGACTAGTGATAATAAAACCAAACCGTTTGGGTCACTGATCACAAAAATCAGGGTCTTTTCTATGAGAAATTGGGGCTTCACCCTTAAATTGGGCAAAATTACCCCTAAAAAGGGCATTTTTGCTATATTCACTCTAAGCCTTTGAAATTTGGTATACGGGAGTTTTTCGGGTCGCTGATCAAAAATTTTGAGGTATTTTTTATAAAAAATTAGACCTTTACCCTTAAATTAGCCAAAACTGCCCCTAAAAAGGGCATTTTCGCTGTGTTTAATTTTTTTTTCTGTGATTTGTTGTTAATTTTTCGAAAATCCTCTAATGTTTTAATAAGAATAAAAAATTTTTTTCGAGAACAATTAATGAATTATTTATTTACAGTATTAATAATCTAAAAATAGTTTTTAACCTTTTCAGGGGAATTTTTGGCCAATTTAAGGGTGAAGGTCTAATTTTTTATAAAAAATACCTCAATATTCGTGATCAGCAACACAAAAAACTCCCCTATACCAAATTTCAAAGGCTTAGAGAGAATACAGCTAAAATACCCTTTTTAAGGGTAGTTTCGGGCAATTTAAGGGTGAAGATCGAATTTTTTATAAAAAATACCTCAAAATTCTTGATCAGCGATCGAAACAACCCCCGTATACCAAATTTCAAAGGCTTAAAGTGAATACAGCAAAAATGCCATTTTAGGGGTAGTTTTACCCAATTTAAGGGTCAAGCTCCAATTTCTCATAGAAAAGACCCCGATTTTCGTGATTATCGTCCCCAAAAATCAACTGTAGACCAAATCTGGTGGTGGTCGGAGAGTTTAAACCCCCCCCCCGTATTTTGACCGGAGTATAGAGTAACTATCATTTTTTGAAAAAATGCACTTTTTTGGGAACAAATTTTTGCCCGAAAATGGTAAAATTTTTATTTCCGCAAGTTGTAGAAGAAAGATTGAACGAAAATTGCACTCTTTTTTAATATTGCAATAATCGACGAAAAGTTTTTCAGGTCGAAAACTCGTGTTTTTCAAAAATAATCTTTAAAAAAAACTTAATTTTTTTTTATTTCTCGGAAATCTGCATGGAAAATATACATTTTCGATATTTTTTGGCAGATTCTGAAAGAGCATACTCAAAAATAGTTTGACACCAATTTTTATGTTAATTAGAAACAAATTTGCCGAGATTCGCGTAGTCAAAGTAAAGATGCGGCAATAGTCAATTTCAGGCGTTAATGGGTTAACGTTCATTATATTTTGTGAATTAAAAAAAGTAATTATAATTACTTGCTAAAAATTACGCTAAAGTAATCAATTAAGACTACTATAGGTATATAATCAAAAAATTTAAATTAATTTACAAATTATTACAATAAAAAGTAAGAATTAGTTACGAATTCAAATTCTTTCGCATTTGCGAATTCGTGACGAATTCGCCAAAAAAAAATGTGCCTATTGGGAGAATCTTACATATAGGTATTGAGAACGCGCGCCTCCCTCTTTTTTCGTACTTCTAGCGGCGATCGCTGTAACTTTATACCCAAGCGCGTAGAGTTTAAACAATTTAAACAAAAATAATCAAAATATTTTATTAAAAATAAATTTCTAAAATATTTCAAATTAACATTATCTATTATTAATAAATAAATCTAAACAAATTAAAGTAAAAAATTATTTTTAAAATGCTATTTTAATTTATACTAATTTTCAAACTTAAACCACTTAGGTATAAAGTTACAGCGATCGCCGCTAGAAGTAATGAAAAAGTGGGAGGCGCGCGTTCTCAATAGTTTAAATTTAAAAATTATGGATAAATTAAATTAAATAACCTTTTTAATTAGTCATTCCTCAGCTTTTGAGCCAAATGAAGTAATAATACATAAAAAATCACTAATTATATAATCTATTATAAAATTAATTCACTTTTAATGGATGCACAGATCATTTTTTTACTCTGTTTTATAATTACATCAATTTTATTTTGTATATTAGCTATTGGTTGAATTTTACTATTTTTGGTTGAAAATTCAACCAATTCGTTGAAAATTACTATTTTTGGTTGAATTTGGTTTGTCCAAATGGTGAAAAATGGACGCATTTATGGGGGGGGGGGGATGAAATGGACTTAGAATATTTTTGATTTAGGGACTTAGAATAATTTGAGGTGAGAGATAACAATCCTTAACAAGTAACAACCCTGATAACAACAACAACACTAAACCCAAACTATTTTGATTCCCTGAACCTGAATTATTTCTAGTCTCTAAATCGATATTATTCTAAGTCCTTAAGTCTACATTTTTCAAAGTCTCTTAATTATTCAAAGTCTCATTTGACCCCCCCCCCCCTTAAATAGGGCAAATTTTACCCCCCCCCCCCTTAATTTTCAAGTTCTCAAGTACCCTCTCCTTATAAACATGTTCCATGTTAATATATTTTTTTAACTACCCGAATAGAATCTGAAGTATAGGCCGATCCGGGCCGGATCGGCCCATACTTCCGATTCTATTCGGGTACTTATCAAACAAAGTAAATCGGTGAAATAGTTATCTCCCAAACTTTTAAGAAAAATTTAAGCGCAGCAATCTGATAGTGTGAAAAACTATATTTTTACTTTTTTCGATTCTCAGAGATTGGAAATTTACTTCCACAAGAAAAAATCAATATTTTTGAGAGTCTGATTGGAGATCTGGTATAAAACTTTTTTTTCGAAAAGATGGAGTTCCGATCGAAACTCTTAAATTGAAAATTTTACATCTGCAGTTAATAATAGCTGACTTTTGCGGTTCAGACTACAAAACCTCTTAGCAGAAAGCGTTTTGAATTTTTGAGGTCTGCTATAGGTGTTTTTAGTGAAAAGACTTACAATTCAATAGAGACAATAAGTTGAAGTATTTAAAATCATTTAAAATAAATTATGTTTCTTTTTGTCTATGAATTTGTAAAAGTAATTATTTTTTTTGTTTTGATACAATAATTGTTAATTTCAGTGGGAGTGTTAGAATATAGAAATTATAATTATTGTATAATTATTGTATTATTAAAGTATGGTTTATGTGTACATGTATTTGTGTGTTATGTATGTGTATGCATAAATAAAGCAAAAAGATATGTGTGGCACCATCTGTGGTGTCACGTATGTACTGCGTAAAGTAGGTTGTGCAATCAATGCGACCATTTTATATTTTCCGTTCATTGCTAGCTCGCGTCACGAGCGCACCTAATTCAAATACTCTTTATTGTATTTTATATTATATTTCTTTTATAATAAATTAACTAATTACTTTTCTTAAACCTAATCAGCTTCTTTATTTATTTAATAAATAAATCCTAATAGGTTATGGGCCAAGCATTGGTTGGAAAGTGAGAATTAGTTAAAGAGTGTGAAGTGTTCTGTTTTTTCGTTAAATAAAGCCAAGCCTTTGAGCAAAAAGTGCATTATTTTACGGTCAAAATGGAAAATGAATTATTTAAAATTCCAAAGTTAAAAAATTCGGAAAATTGGGGTGTCTGGAGATTCCAATTACGAATTATTTTAAATTCACGCGATGCTTATGGTGTAGTTACTGGTGCTTCGGCTAAGCCTTCGCCACCGGTTTTACAGCAAGGTGCGGATGATGCAGCTAGAGCAGCCCACGTAGCTGCTGTAGCAGTTTATGAAAATGAACTCAAAGAGTGCGTGGTGCAAAAAGGACAATTTAGCACAAAAATTAATTGCCACAACTGTTGATAGGCAACCTATGTTGCATATAATTAATTGTGAAAATTCTAAGGAAATGTGGGATAAATTGCTCGGCATCTACGAGAGCAAAACGGAGACGAGTGTACATATGCTCTCTCAACAGTGGTTTAGTCTACAGAAAAATCCAAGTGATAACATGGCCACTCATATAGCAAAAGTCGAAGATGTGTGTCATAGGTTGAGGACATTAGGAGAAAATATTTCAGATAGTAAGATGATTACAAAAATTCTCATGACACTTCCTGAAAATTTACAGCATTTTGTCTCCGCGTGGGAATCAGCCAGTCCAGATCAGCGAACTTTCGAGAATTTGTCTTCAAGACTTATGATGGAAGAATCCCGCAATTCCAACAAAGATCAAGTAAGTGTAGAAAATAGCGCCTTATTCGCTTCAAGTACTTCTAAGAATAAGTTTCAAAACAAGTCTGGTAATAAAAATTCAAGAGAGGCAACTTCCGAGAATTCGAAATCGGGTGGCAACAAAAATTTCAAGAAAGGCGGCAAAGGTGGGAAATAAAACCCACACGCAAATTTGACATGTTATGTCTGTAATAAGAAAGGTCACATCAGTTCAAACTGTTGGCATAAAAACAGTGAGAAAAACAAAAATAAAAATTCTTCTAAAAACCGGCAAGATTCCAAAAAGAGCGTCAACAATAATGGCGACGACAGCGACAGTAGTGAAGATGGTCTTGTATGTGAAACGTTTGTATCGACCGGGTTTGTGTTGGCAGTTAGCAACAAGACAAAAGCAGACGAATGGATTTTCGATTCTGGCGCTAATAGTCACATGAGCGGGCAAGTTTCATGGTTCACTGAATTCGAAGATTTACCAACAACTGTAAGAATTCGTATCGGTAACGGAAGCATTGTTTATGCTTACAAGAAAGGTAAAATAAACATACTAGCTCATAATAAACAAGAATGGAAAAGAAAACATCTAGACAATGTACTTTTTGCTCCTGAAATTAAATTTAATCTCTTTTCTATGGGTGCTGTTTTAGATAAAAATCTAGAAGTGAAATCAAAAAACAATTCATGTGTTATTTATTAGGAGTTTGTCAACAAGCAGATTCAAAATCTAACCTTCAAGGAGGGTATAGAACATCAGAGAACAGTCCAGTATTGTCCAGAACAGAATGGGAAGGCTGAACGAGAGATTCGTACTTTAGCAGAAGCATCTCGTACCATGTTGATTGCCAAGAGGCTACCTAAGTATCTAAGGGCTGAGGCGGTAAATACTAAAACTTATGTTCTGAACAGATCAAGAAAGGTCAAGAATTCTACAAAGGTTCCGTATGAAATTTGGTTCAATAAAACTAATAAATGTAATATTTCACATTTAAGAGTATTTGGTAGTAAAGTTGTCGTTCAAGTTCCTGATCAGCGACGTCAAAAATTGGATCCAAAAGGCAAAACCGATATAATGATAGGTTATTCTGAAGAATCAAAAGCTTATAAAGTTTTATTAGATGGAGCAAGAAAAATTTCAAAACAAATAAATGTTAAAATTAAAGAAGAACTTACCTCTGATGTTAGTCAAGATAATCAGAAAGAAATAGATGAAGATTATTGTATTTTTCAGTGTATTTTAACACCTGAAAATGCTGAAGCAATTCAACAGAATGTTTTAGAAAGAGAAAATGTAGTTATTCAAGAAAATATTCAAGAAGAGGCTCTTGATAATAATATTCAACCTGATGTTGCAGAATTACCAGTAGAAAATAATTATGATGAAATTCCAGAAGATTTTGCAGATATATTGCAGCGTATGCATTTAAGCATAAAAATCGCATTAAATTATTAGATATTAAAAAATAAAACATATACTAAAGTTAAAACATTATTCTTTAAATTTTAAGTTTGGTTGGAATCTCGATGCGAGTTTCCAACATATAAAAACCAATACAAATTAAGTAAAATGTTAACTAATACAGTCATATAAAATTAATATAAAAATTATAGAAAAAGTAGGGATATAAGAGTTCCCACTTATTAAAATTAAAATATTAATTATAAATGTAAATGAGTTCATTACGCAACTATCATAAGAGAGGGAACACCGGGGCCTCGCAAAACTGAGGTAACCTAATAAATCGAAAGCAGAATTTCTGTCTCTTGGGGAATAGTCTTTGGGGGGATAGCTCTTCTAAGAGCAAGGACTCGTGTCGCGTCTTTCTTATTAAATGTGTAATGAACTTAGAATAATTTTTATATTTAAAATCAAAAAAAGAACTTAGAATATTTTTGTTAAAATTTTTATTTTCATTTAAAGGGACTTAGGCTCATTCATGTAAATTAAATTTTCATGTTAAATTAGAATAACTTAGATTTATTCAAATTTATTTTATGTTAAAATTTTTCAATTAATTTTTTTTTTTATTCAAATAAAATTCTTATTTTGAAACAAACTCGATATCGTTAAATAATTAAAGTCCTAAAAATCTGTTCAAGTACTGCTGTAAACTACTGTAAACAAGCTGTAGAAAGTGATGAAGCAGATAAATGGAAAGCAGCTATGAAAGAGGAAATAGATGCTTTAAATAAAAATAAAACTTGGGTACTTGTTGAAGCACCTAAAAATACAACTATTTTGAATAATAGATGGGTCTATAAAATTAAAACTGGAGCGGATGGATCTAAAAGGTACAAAGCAAGACTTGTAGTTAAAGGTTACATGCAAAAACCTGGCATAGACTATGAAGAAACTTAAAGCCCAGTAGCTCGCTATGAATCTGTAAGGACTTTGCTGGCTTTGGCAGCAGCGAAGAAAATGCATCTTAAGCAATTTGATGTCAAGACAGCCTTTCTCCATGGAGAACTCCAAGAGTCCAATGTATTCATGAATCAACCTCAGGGCTTTAATAAATCTCCAGTTGATAAGGTATGTCTACTAAAGAAAAGCTTATATGGTTTGAAACAGGCTTCCAGATGCTGGAATAAAAAGTTTGTCCAGTGCTTAAAGAAATTTAACCTAAAAGCAAGTCCAGCAGATCCATGTGTTTTCATTTCACAAGATAAAGATGATAATGAGAAGTTATTTTTAGTTATATATATAGATGATGGTCTTATTGCATGCAAGAATAAGAAGAAAATTTAACAATTAATAGATTATTTGAGGCAGAACTTGGAAATTACTGACAGTAAAATCAGTATGTTTTTGGGGATAGAATTAAGTTATTTGCCAGATGGCTCTATTTTAGCAAAGCAGGAGCAGTATGCGAAGAGAGTCTTAGAAAGGTTTAGGATGTTCGATGCAAATCCAGTCAGCGTACCAGCTGACTCCTACCAAAACATCTCCATGTTCAACGAGAAAAATAGCAAACCAATTAATTGTCCTTATCGAGAAGCTGTAGGGAGTCTTATCTTCTTGGCAACAGTATCAAGACCTGACATCATGTTTGCAGTGGGAGCAGTAAGTAGGCATGCTCACAATCCAACAAAAGCACATTGGAATGCTGTAAAGCGGATACTCAAGTATATTAAGGGAACAGCTGATTTTGGAGTTGTGTTTAGTGCAACTACTACTAGTTCTAAATTGGAAGCATTCAGTGATTCAGATTTTGCAGGAGACATTGCGACAAGGAAATCTACTTCTGGTTATGTTCTAAAGTTCAATGGCAGTCCAGTATCATGGGGTTCTCGAAGGCAAAACACAGTCGCTTTGTCAACAGCAGAATCAGAGTACGTAGCAGCATGTACAACTATTCAAGAAACTTTGTGGACCCTATCGAAGGAATGCAGATGAATATTCATATGAAATTTCACATGAAATTGCATATGCACTTTCATGTGAAAATGACTATCCTTTTCATCTGACATTTCGTATGAAAATGCATATGAAAAAGCTGATGGAAGAATAACACTGGTAAAAATAAAAAGTGTGTACAAGTGTGTCAGAAGTGATTAAAACTGTGCCAAACTGTGCAAAACTATGTAAATTTAATACAAATAGTTCAGATAAGTTTAAAAGTATTCCAAACTGTCCCAAACGAAGCTTATAAAAAGTGCCAAGTTGTAGCAATTCGCCGGAATACGGAACACTTTTGCATACTTTAGCACACTTTAGCACACTTTAGCACACTTTTGCTACAAATTAGATTAAATAATTTTTTTGTTTTCTCTTTTTATTACTATGCATCCTTTTTTTATATGACAATAATTTTAAGAATATTTAAAATAAAAAAATTAAATTTTTTTGTATTATATTATATTTTTCTTTATTAAAATTAAAAAAACCGAAAGGAAATCAGTGGTGGGTGCAGAAAATATTTTCAGGGGATCCTGTAAAATTTTACACTTTTTTAATTTATTTTTTATACAATAACCATGCTAACAAATTATTGAATACATGAATAGTATATTTATGGCTCGTATCCAGAAAAGTAAAGAATGGCCCAAATTGTACGGAAATTATCTTCTGAGGAGTAGCCGAGGATGGTAAACTTCGATGTGGGACATTATTTATTTATGTACAAGGGCCGTATAAAATTTTTCTGCGATAGTAGCGAGAAATTTCGATTTTCTCGGCCGCGCAGCGGTCAGGAAATCATACTTTCGTGGCTACTGTCCAAAAAATATTTTTGAGTTTTTTCTTGTCAGCGGCCAGAAAGCAAGCATTTCCTGGCCGTCGCGCGATTTAAAAATACGTGTTTTCTTTCCACTGATGGAGAAAAATTATGTTTCGGACTCGGTCGTAAAAAAAGAATTTCCCAGATCGCAGTTTGCCATCCTCGGGTACGCCTCGGATTGCAATTTGCGTGCGGTCTGGGCAATTCTTCATTTTTAAGGCCTAGGATAAAAATATACTAATTTTTTAGCATAAGATAATCCACTGCTCCGAAAATGACATCTTTTGATGAACCTGAAAAATTCCTAAAATTTTATTCACAAGAAAACATTGATTTTGGCATATAAACTATAGACATAAAATTTACCTTGTGTGTATATTTTTTTTATTAATGCGAAGGAATTTCGAGGTGATCGTTTCTTCTCTTTTATATATAATATAAAAAGCAGCTGCTATGATTCCTGTATTGTTATAATAAAAATCTAGGAATTAATAAAAAATTTTTTTTTTCAATTCAGTTTTATAATTATTTGCTATAATATTTAATTAGTAAAAATTTGTATCGTACGTACACTGAATCAAATGAATTTAATTTTTCATATAAATAATTGCATCTGCTTTTAAATCTACAGTAAAACAGTGAAATATAAATAATTATTAAAAATCTCGAAAGAATAATATTTTTTAAACAAAAAATAATTTTAATACAAACCTTATAATCGGAAAAGCGCTCCAAAATTTTTAACTTGAAAGAAATAAAATAAAAAAATCAGTTTGCAAGCCTAAATCTTATCAATTAAAAAAATTATACACGTATACCTCTTTTGGGGAATAGCAAAAGTTATACTAAAAAATAAATATGCATGTAAAAATTTTGAATAATAATCATTTAAAAAGCTAGAATATTCAAAAAAAGGCTTACATCGAACGTAGTCCCATAAAAAATATAATATTAAAAAAGTCTTCGCAGGACAACTACCTATTTAATACTGGGCTATTTAAAAATTTCATGTTTCAAGCACGGTTTAAAGTGCGTATAAGAGAGATGAAACAAGACAAACAAGTATTTTGCGCAAATAAGTGGGGCGTTCACACCTGGCAAACCATCAGTTTCAATAATATTTATTTTGTCTTGTGTGGGACTCGTCTTGGTACCTGCTTGGGACTACGTTCGATGTAAGCCTTTTTTTGAATATTCTAGCTTTTTAAATGATTATTATTCAAAATTTTTACATGCATATTTATTTTTTAGTATAACTTTTGCTATTCCCCAAAAGAGGTATACGTGTATAATTTTTTTAATTGATAAGATTTAGGCTTGCAAACTGATTTTTTTATTTTATTTCTTTCAAGTTAAAAATTTTGGAGCGCTTTTCCGATTATAAGGTTTGTATTAAAATTATTTTTTGTTTAAAAAATATTATTCTTTCGAGATTTTTAATAATTATTTATATTTCACTGTTTTACTGTAGATTTAAAAGCAGATGCAATTATTTATATGAAAAATTAAATTCATTTGATTCAGTGTACGTACGATACAAATTTTTACTAATTAAATATTATAGCAAATAATTATAAAACTGAATTGAAAAAAAAAATTTTTTATTAATTCCTAGATTTTTATTATAACAATACAGGAATCATAGCAGCTGCTTTTTATATTATATATAAAAGAGAAGAAACGATCACCTCGAAATTCCTTCGCATTAATAAAAAAAATATACACACAAGGTAAATTTTATGTCTATAGTTTATATGCCAAAATCAATGTTTTCTTGTGAATAAAATTTTTGGAATTTTTCAGGTTCATCAAAAGATGTCATTTTCGGAGCAGTGGATTATCTTATGCTAAAAAATTAGTATATTTTTATCCTAGGCCTTAAAAATGAAGAATTGCCCAGACCGCACGCAAATTGCAATCCGAGGCGTACCCGAGGATGGCAAACTGCGATCTGGGAAATTCTTTTTTTACGACCGAGTCCAAAACATAATTTTTCTCCATCAGTGGAAAGAAAACACGTATTTTTAAATCGCGCGACGGCCAGGAAATGCTTGCTTTCTGGCCGCTGACAAGAAAAAACTCAAAAATATTTTTTGGACAGTAGCCACGAAAGTATGATTTCCTGGCCGCTGCGCGGCCGAGAAAATCGAAATTTCTCGCTACTATCGCAGAAAAATTTTATACGGCCCTTGTACATAAATAAATAATGTCCCACATCGCAGTTTACCATCCTCGGCTACTCCTCAGAAGATAATTTCCGTACAATTTAGGCCATTCTTTACTTTTCTGGATACGAGCCATAAATATACTATTCATGTATTCAATAATTTGTTAGCATGGTTATTGTATAAAAAATAAATTAAAAAAGTGTAAAATTTTACAGGATCCCCTGAAAATATTTTCTGCACCCACCACTGATTTCCTTTCGGTTTTTTTAATTTTAATAAAGAAAAATATAATATAATACAAAAAAATTTAATTTTTTTATTTTAAATATTCTTAAAATTATTGTCATAAAAAAAAAGGATGCATAGTAATAAAAAGAGAAAACAAAAAAATTATTTAATCTAATTTGTAGCAAAAGTGTGCTAAAGTGTGCTAAAGTGTGCTAAAGTATGCAAAAGTGTTCCGTATTCCGGCGAATTGCTACAACTTGGCACTTTTTATAAGCTTCGTTTGGGACAGTTTGGAATACATTTAAACTTATCTGAACTATTTGTATTAAATTTATATAGTTTTGCACAGTTTGGCACAGTTTTAATCACTTCTGACACACTTGTAC
The DNA here is from genome assembly GCA_022575985.1 of Anagrus nilaparvatae. Classification (NCBI taxonomy): domain Eukaryota; kingdom Metazoa; phylum Arthropoda; class Insecta; order Hymenoptera; family Mymaridae; genus Anagrus; species Anagrus nilaparvatae. Next base: position 3,614,474 of record JAKSXM010000237.1, on the reverse strand, counting down.
ACACTTTTTATTTTTACCAGTGAAAAAAAGAACGTCAAATATTTAACATTTTTGCGAGCATTTTGATTGAAAATGGTTAATTAGCCCAAAAAAATTGAATTGAAATGATAATATTTTTACAAAAAATCATAGAATTATATTAAATAATATATAAATTAATTATAATAATAGGATATTTTAAATTGATTGCAACAAAAAGGTATAGAATTGCAAATAATTTTATGTTTAGCAAAATTTGCGATGATTGAATTAATTAGAATTTAAAACAGTCATAACTTTAACAAAAAAATAAAGTGCTTCCTTCAAAAATTACCTTTAAACAATTTAGTTGAAAAAAAATTTGTCCATTTTTTCTTGTAAAAGTTCTTGCGAATTGTCACCTTAATTTTTACCTTTTTTTCTAATTAATACCAAAATTTAATTTGAAAAATTTTCATTAAATATATAGTTTTTAATGAATTCTAGGGAAAAAAATTCTGAGACTTTGTATGATAAAATTTCGGCTAATTTCTCTGATTCAAAAACATTCCAAAAAATTATTTCAACTTGTCGATGCTACGTAATAATCTACAATTTACATGTAAAGGTTTTTAATATCACAATTTTTATAAAAAATCTTAATTAATTTTCAAGAGGCGATTTCTTCATTAATAAATTTTAATTTGAAGGGATTTATAATTTGATCAATGATCGTAAAGATTCCAAAATTTCCAGAAATTTCAAATCAAACAATGCTACGTATTTATATATTATAGCTGATTCAATCATAAAAAGACAAACCGGAAAATAAAACTTTTTGTGTTGCAAAAAATTACTGAAATCATTTAAACAAGTATTTACGAATTAAAAATAAGTTTACATAAGTATATGATTGATCTAAAAAATTTTAATTAAAAAAATATATTTTTATATTCAATTTACTTGTTAATTAATAGCAATTTTATTACTGTCATAAAATTTTCTTTGCCAGTACCAAGAAACTAGTATTTCCGAAAAGTAGCCACGAAAGTACGATTTCCTGACCAAAGAAATCAAATTTTCTCGCTACTGCCGCAGAAAAATTTTATACGGTCCTTGACCATAAATAAAAAATGCCCCAAATCACAATTTACCATCCTCGGCTTCGTCTCAGAAGGTACTTTACAAGCGATTGAGGCTATTATTTACTTTATTAGACAAGAGCCGTAAATATACTATTTACTTGAATTAAAATTTTATTTTATACGGAAATATTTATGCAATTTTACATAAAAAGTTAAAATGGCGCAAAATAATTTTGAAAACATCAAATAATTTTAAAAAGAGTTATAACAACTATGATTACGTACACTGTGATAAGGTAGGTAAATCCAGAGTAGAAACCCTTAAAGTTAATAAAAATATTTGAAGTGACATCTATGAGAATTTTTACTAATTTATACTATTCTTTGGAGCAATTTTTACTCTGATTAATCGTAATTTTTAAACTAGATCTAGTAAATATTACAGTTAAAGTTAGGAATGGCCTTTTCGAATATTTTTACTATCTTTAAAAGTAATTTCTACTCTACATTTATTTACAGGGTATTGCTATGCATTCTGACCTCCCGTTTAAGTTATTTTTTCTAAATCTAGAATAAAAGTTTTACGAATATTTTTAGATACTTTAATGTTATTATTATATAATATATCTTTGCAATATAATAATTTTTAAAAAATTACAATATTATTTTAATTTTTTTAAATTAAATTAAAATTAAATTAAAATTAAATTAAAATTAAAATCAATTAAATCAAATTCAACTAAAATTAAATTATATAGCAGCATGATACAATATTTTGTACTTTTATTTTTAATTAAGATAAAAAAGCCTATATTAAACAAAACTTTAATTACATTTTTAGAAGTGCTTTTTTTTTGAAATTATTTAGGCTTTTTATGCATTCAGGAACTCTGAAATATAATGCAATTAATATGAGTGCATATTTGCTACAGGGCAAATATATCTATCGTCACCAACTTTCATATAAACACATACTTTTTTGATTTCACTTGTTTTTATGTGAAACAGTTCATTACCTAATTTATCTATTCTTTTTACCACGCTAAATATTTCAGAGTCAACTGTAAACACTTTCTTAACAATTGTAAACTCCTTTGTAAGATGTTTATCTAGTAAAAATTCGTAAATTTTAACGAACGAACCATCAATTAATTTAGCATATGAATTATTCGATCTTTGATTTACAATGCATGAAGCATCAAACCTACATTCATCTTTTACAATTTTACGATATGATCGACAATGTTTTGATAATTGTAAATGTGTTATCCACTTTGGTAATGTTGATTCATAGCTCCCTAGATATCTAATGTTCGTTATTTTTTCTGTATTTTTGACATAATCATTTTTTAATGATTCACAAAAATTCAGCAGTTTAGATTCTCCATTTTTTTCACGGATTTTTTTTTCAAAGATACTTAACGCTTCTTTTAAATTTAAATTTCTGATTACTTGATCAGTTACACCGTTAGCAGCATGAATCTTCTTTAATACATTACCATTGTTATTTTCGAACGGGTACCCAAAGTGTGCCCAGCAAGGACCCCAATTAGCAATACTCTGAATAATATGTAGCATCTGATGGACGTTAGAAGTCATGGCATCTGCTCCATAATATTCTTGAATCAAAATTACAAATTTTTTCATAAGTTCATTAGCTTTAAAAGCTTCTTCCTTAGGAATCGAATCTTGCATAACCAAATAATATGCTTCAACAAAAAATGCCCAATGCTCTACATATTTCTCAAAATTAGGTACTAGATTTAATAATGGTAAACTGTAATAAAGTCCCCAATTTTCTAATTCTCTTGAGTTTAAGAACTTTAGGCAACTCAATGGTCGAGTCAAACGTCCAATTTTATGAGGTACTTTAATTGTAGATAAAGTTTCGTTAATTAAATTTTGGTAATCCTTTGGAATGGAAAATTCTTTTTTCTTTTCAATCAACCAATAGCGTAAAAATTGTCTAACTATTCCCAGAGCAATGCAATGCATTGAATCTGGGACAAAACCTTCTATAAAATTGAAATATGATAAGTCAGTTATCCCAGTTATTGATTTAAAACCAAAAGTTATTTCTTCAGTGTTTTTTAAATTTATTAAGTGTAACAACGAGGTAACTTCATCTCTTAACTCCGGGGATTCTCTTAAAATTGGAAACTTAACGACTTCTTTTTTTTTATGAAAGATTGGCTTTCTACTATGAAGACACCAAGAGCAACTGCAATAACCTACACAATCTATCATTCCTTGCAAGGGATTTCTAGCCTTTGTGTCTACACAAGAACACAAAGGATATACACCAATGCACTTGCGTTTATTATTGTTTATTGTACAATGAATTCCATCGCTAGATAACCTATTCATTTCTTTAACAAATATTTTAATAAAAGGTCGTATTTTAGGTTTATCTTTCCCAAACCATAAAGCGAAAATAAGAACGTTGGAATACCTTATTTTAAAAGGCAGTTCATTTACCATAACTTGTAATGGCCAAATTGATGAATTCGAACTTTTAAAAACCGGTGACCCATCAGTATTGAAAGTAAGCGTCATATAACTTTTTTTCCTTTCTTGAGGTAATGTATCTACAAATTCTCGATAAATTCTACCATCAAAAATATCTTTTAAAACATCAGATTGTTCTTCTATATTATTTAAAATATTGATGTATTCAGATCCATGGTTTTCAATCAAGGTTTTTAAAGAATTCTCAATGTCAAGGGTTACATAATAATTTTCATATTTATCTAAAGGTACTTTATTATTACACTTTCTGCAAATAATATTATATCGGTCCTTTTTTTCAAAAGTGTGGACATATCTACAGCAACTTGGACAGACTGCATGAAATGTAACCCTAGATGATGGATTGCATAAACTATTGATTTGATCTTTTGTTTCAGGTATTTGCTTCTGCTCAAAAAATGAGTTTCCCCATTTAAAAATTGCTTCCATACATCGTTGTGATAAATTAAATTCGTCGACTATGGCTAAACCTCCCATTAACATTTCCGCTCGGCTTATGTCTACAGTATCAGTTATACGTTCATGATTTTCGTCTGCAGCTAAAAATTTATGTAGCTTCGCAAACGCTGTGTTACCTTCTTCTTCCTCTTCTTCATTAACTTGCTCTTCTTCTGATGGGTGAAATTCATTATCACTATCCCCTGAATTCAAATCAATAGAGTTTACTTCAGTTTCATTTTCAGATGTTAAATCAGATTCCTCACCATTGGTTAATTCGCCATTAATTGAAATCTGAAATAAAATTAAAATTTTTTGTCATACATGCATTTTACTAAAATTAAAGAAAATTTAATAAAAAAAATTGATCGTTAAATTCCTGAAATTTTATAATTTAATTAAAAAAACTTGTAACTGGTTTATGTGCTCACACATCCAACAATTACACTTATAAGAGTTTTAACTTACACTCCCTAATTATTATAAGTCCTAGACCGAAATTATAATCAGTCCCTGAATTGAAATTATTCAAAGTTCATTTAATCCTCTCATCTTAAAAACTATAGTTTTTCACCTCCCTTCCTCCAGTGCAAGCAAATTTTCCGGTTACCTCACCCTATGAACATTCGAAAAAAATTCTAGATTTCCAAAAATTCTCGAAGGGATGATAATATTTAAAATTTTTTTCGGATTGATTTGATGTGTTTTTTTATTGCAGAGGGAATGAAACTCAATCAATAAATCAATAAATCAATAAATTTTGTTAAAAATCAAAAAAACTTATTTAAAAATAGTTTTGGTTCTGTGTCCCCTAAAAAACAAGTTTCTCTATTGATTAGGATCCTTGACTTTTTTTAGCTTACTTAGTAAAATATTTGAAGAAAAACATAAAAAAATTTACTTTTGAAGCAGTTATCAGATAATAGATAAATAATTCAATAAAAAAAAATATATACATTTACTGAGATTCTCAATTATGGCTCTCATTCAATTTTATTTTAAATTTATAAATGATAATTATTTTTATGTCATATGCCAGATTATTACAAGATTTAAAATGTAAATTTATTTGAATACCTTACTCAAAATTATTAGTATCTATACCCAAATAACTCAAAGCCCCTAATAAAAAATGTTAAGGCTATATAATGCAATTTCATCTCTACTTCCTGAAAATATACCAACCCTTTCACCCCCCACTTTTAAACTCGAAATTTTTGACCTCTTTTCTAAAATTGTTTAGAATTTTTCACAAATCTCGATAACTAAAGACTTTCAATAAGAAAATTTTAAAAATATTTTTTAAAGTATTTATGCTGTTTGCAACAGCTTTTTTTAGTAATTCTCTCACTGTAATAGTCAATAAAACTATCCTAGAACGTAATTTATAATAAGTCCCTAAACTGAAATTTTTCAAGATCCTAAATCTAAATTATTCTAATTCCATTCGATCCCCCCGAATACATCGGAATAAAAATTATGAGGTTTTAAAGGTAGTTTTAATACAAAAAAACTAACGTAACCAAAAAATACGTAATCCCCTACGTAATTGCAGAGTCATATTTCACATTATAAATTATACTCCCCTTGATTTCCATATAAACATGTTCCATATTAAAATAAATTTTCAGGATATTATGGCAAATTTCGTGTGAATTTTTATTTTTGTCAGATAAAATGATTTTGATACCCACTTTAAAAATGCTAAAGAACTTACTGAAGAAAAATAAAAAATGTAATTACCTGAGACGTTGTTGTGGATGATGAAGAATCTATCGCAGTAATTTCTGGTCTTCTGAAATCAGGCAATTCTAAAATAGACGAAAGATCATCACTTTCACAGCTTCTGACATTAAAACATGAATGTATTTCATCAGTAGAAATTTCGTCAGAACTTGAAATATCGAATACTGATGGAATTGAATCAGTTGAAACTTCATATTCCGAGATGGGAGATTCTGAACGATCAGATTCTGAACTAGGAGAATCCGACATATAGGACTCCGAACTCGGAGAATCCTGTTAAATATTATATGAATATTATTCACTCGAAATTTTTTTTATTGATCTAATAAATGTTAATGTAATAAAACATAGAATTTAATCGTTTTTCTACATTTATTATGCTGCTAAAATTTCCTAATTTTTTTAAGCATACGTAATTTAACCCTCTATTATTGGTGCCTCTCCATAAGTCTAAAATCTACATGTTTTTAACTTCATGCATATTTAATATATTTCTGAAACTATTGGTTTAAAAAAAATACCCCTCCCGCATCCCCAATTTTCTAAATCATACTCATCTATAAGTATAATTACTCTTCTATATAAGAAAGAGAGAGAGAGAGAGAGAGAGAGAGAGAGAGAGAGAGAGAGAGAGAGAGACTGATAAAAGTACTCGTACATAACATAATAATCAAGAAAAGTGTAACTAAGGAATAATAACCTGACAGAATAAAATTAACAGCAATCAGTAGAACAAGATAAACAATGACAACTTAAAACAAGCATGAAGTTGCTTGGGAGTAAATTTTGTGTTGTGAGAAAATTATCATAATTAACTTTATTATGTAATAGGCGAAATTCCTGATACGGTCACCCCCTGCCAGGTTGACCTCTGAAATTTATCCGCGGATATACGCAGGAGTTGACACATCTAAGATATGAAATTTCAGCAAATTTCATCTCCGTAGATCTCAATTTGCCCAAATTATGCTCTTGATAAAACTTTTAGTTTTTCGGGAAAAACTCAGAAAAATAAGAAATCCCAATAAAAAACAAAATATTAAAAAAAATACCTTCCACAATGTTTCCTGCGCTCTAACTAGAAATTAGGTATCTTCAAAAAATATGCTTTCGAATGCCTTATTAAAAAATTTTAGTATTTGCTTTTAAGGCCTTTTTTGATATAAATTAATTTTAGCATATTTATTGGCTACAGAAAAAAAGGAATGGGTTTAAAAAAATATTTTTTTTAATGATAATTTATGCATGGTAAAAGCTCGCAAAGATTCTGCAAAAAAAGATTTTTATTGAGCAAACAACCAAATAACAAGGTTGCAATAACCGGGTAAATTTTTGGTGTTTTTCTCGGTCAATCTTTGTGTTCTTACCCTACCAAAAGTATAAATATTCTACAGTATAGTCTCGAAAATATACTTAAGAACATGCTTGAGAATATGCTTGAGCATATAATTTGAGAATGTAGAATATGCTTGAGCATATATTTGAGAATGTAGCAAATATTGTTATTAAAGTGTAGCAAAAGTTACTTCAGCATCAGTGACATAGACCACACTGTATTAATAAATAATGTTTTTTCAAATTTACCTCCAACCAAAATAATAATAAATACAGTCTTATCATCAATTGAATATAAGCATTTCTCTTCTCTAAAAGTTATTGCTCGTAATATAGGTTTTTAATATGTCTGAAAGAAAGAGCGGTGACCGTGCGCACTATTTTACCTCAGCTACAGAATTAAGAGCCATATGGGAATGCTACACAGACAAAAGCAGTACAGTAATAAACTCGCTAACTAATCAAAATACTAAAGTGAATAGCACTGACAAAGACAAAAACACCACTGCAACGCACAATGACTCAAGCAGCGACACATTTAAGACTGGATTTGTCAATGCAGCGTCACTTAAACGCCATTTTATGCAATTTCGGGAATTACTTGAGGATGACTCATCCTATCATGTGATGGAAGTGTAACGTCAGGTGCCGTCTTTAAATTTTTCTCCGTGTAGCTTACGCTTTGACTCTTTTTTTCAAATTTTTCCCTGTGTATGAATAAATTTTAAATAAATATGCTCTGGGAAATATTTGGAGAAAAACATGGAAATTGCAGGTTTTTGGCTGATATTCATGAACCTAAAATTTCATTTTCGAGAAAAACGATTTTTCCTTTAGGTATTGAAAATTAGCCAAAGAAAATGTAAAAAGAAATCATGAAAACAATTTAAGAGATCGTACATTTCCTTTGCGAGTTTTTTATTTTTAAGTTTTAAACGCATACGTTTTTTAAGGAAAATTTAAAGCTCGAAAAGGAAAATTGATGTTCAAACTAAATTAATTAATTAACTACTTTTATTTTTTATTATTAAAAGAGTTATTTTTGTTCAAATAATTTTAACTTTTGTTCATATATTTTTAAATTTTTATAGCTAGAATAAGTAATTGTTATTAAAATAAATTTCATAGTTCAAAGTATAATTTTCCAGAGGAAATATTTTTAAAAATGAAAATTATTCTCTCATAAAATTTTACTAATAGAAATTATGAAAATTCCCGTATCGAAATAGTCGATCGACTTTCCGATCGAAACCCCGATCGAAATTTTCGCCGATCGAGTTTCAGATAAAAAAATTTCGATCGAAACTCCGATCAAAAATCAAAATTCCGATCGACTTTCCAATCAAAAATAAAAATTCCGATCGACTTTCCGATCAAAAATAAAAATTCCGATCGACTTTCCGATCAAAAAATTTCGTTTTTTTTAAAATATTTTTTATTAATAAACTTTTATGAACGTAATCGCTTTTCTTTTTTGTGTTTATTTTACAAATAGCCTGACAGTTAAGTTTTATTTGGTTTATTATTATTTTGACTTATCAAATATGATATAAGTATACAAAATTTATTGTTAAAAAAAGACAAATGCATAACAAAAAATAAATACCTATATATACTTTTATAAATTTTTTAAAGTTTGAAAATAATTTCACCAAAACTCGATTTTTTTGTGAAATTATTTATCAATATATTTCTTAATTTTGAAATAAAATAAAATAAATTATACATTTTTCAAATAACTGCAATTTTTTATAAATGCTCAGTAGATTAAATTATAAAATAATAAATCCAAAATGTAAAATATTTTTAAAAATTAATTAATTAGGTAAATAATTATTTCATCAACTTTAGACCAATTTTTGTAACCTTTTATGTTTTAGTAAGTAAGATAAAATGCTATTTTTCTTTCAATTAAAAGCTTATTCTGACGTTTTTTTTTATCTGTCATCTTGGAAAATCGGAAAATTTTCATAATTGAAAACGTTTTTCTGAATTTTGTCAAAAGTATTTTCGGAAATATTAGTTCGAATACGAGTAATTTCAGCATGAACTTATTATGATGCAAACTTTGTAAAAATAATACTGGTAAAAATGATTTTTAATTGGCAAGAACTTAGTAACTAACTCATAATGAATTCATATAATTCTACGACTTAAATTTTGGCTGGTTTTATAAATATACAAGAATTTCAACACCGAATAGACAAAACAACTTATCTTGAAAGGGTCTTATTTGATGCTACCTAGTCACAGATAAGAGTGTTGAAAAAGTTACAAATAAAAATAAATTTAGAAATTATTTTCTGATATATTTTTTTTAAACAACATTTTCAAGTAGCAGTACTGCATGCAATAATAACATAGACTACCATGCCTTGTCAAATATAAGAATGAATGAGAGCGAAGAATCAAAATTAGTTGTATCGTTAAATAAGACTGTTTTATATGTGTCTGATTTATTCTATATTATATTCAGCTGATTTTGAATCTTTATTTTCATATGCATCATTGCTGCTTAAAAATTTTATTTAAAAATAAATATATCAGAAAATAATTTCTGAATTTACTTTCAATTTTAAGCACTTCAAGCATTATTTTATGGCTTTTTTCAACATAGAACTTCAATCTTTTTTAAGACAAATTTGGGTAAAATCTTAAATTGACGATAATTTGACTAAATTTCATCGTAAAATGAAAAGTTTTTTTTCTTTCTGGAGTGGTTTGTCTCTAGAAATTAGATTTTTTCATCTAATTTTTTAAATTTTGTATACCAAAAAAGATATTTGGAAAATTTGGGGTAGTTGAGATACGAAAAACACGGTTTTTTACGTAAAAGTGTCAAAATCTTTTTGGCATACATTGCCGATTTCGTGTTCACGTTTTTTTTGGATTCTATAGGGTCCAAATTTCCAGAAAATCATGGTGGTAGTCGCGGCCTCGCCAATTTTTTTTTTCTTCATTTTTGGTGCTCATAAAACGTATTTTCTCGTAGAAATGCACACATATGTATACCCCCGTATCGGAATTACTCTAAGCCCTAAATTGAAAATATTTTAAGTCCCTAAATCATAATGTAATTATTTTAGGTCGCTAAGCCAAAGAATCGTGATTAGTGACTCCAAATACTATAGCGGTGTATCAAAATTTTACTTTACCATCATTAATTTTCAAGAATTTGAATTTTTTGAAAATTTGTTGCTTTTTTCGGTCGAAATGGCATTAAATTATTTAAAATATCCATTTATAATTTTAAGTCCTTTATTATTTTAAGCAAAAAAAAAATTTTAGCTCTTCAAATCATTATAATTCTATACACCTTTATCAAAATTATTCTAAGTCCCTAAATCAAAATTATTTTAAGTCCATTTGACCCCCCTCCCCCTAATTTAAGTTCCAAGATAAAAATGTTGCATGTTCAAATTAAAAAATTTAAGAAAAAGAGATTATTTTATAAATGTATTTTCTTTATTGTAGATTGCTGAACCTTGGCTCAACCCATCATGTGATCAATTCTTCAAAGGGTGTCTTATTGTAAATTTGAGTTGGCCGCAAGAAAAATATATATCTGTATTAAAATTTTTTTTTTTTAAATAAAAATTTGACTTTCTTTGCAAAATTTTGGTGTTATACAGTTTTTTTAACTAAGTCCTAATATCCAAATATTTATCCTTTTAAATAATTATAAGGCAAAGAAATTTTAAAATTTTATATAAATTAAAATTTTTGTTTTAAACATAAAAAAATCTTTAAAGTAGCTAAATTTTATAGTATTAGAAAAAATTTGTTTTACTTAAAATTAAAAAATAAAAATTTTTATTAACATACGAACTATTAATTATCTCTAAAATAAAAAATACTTTTATTAATAATAAATTTATGTTAACTTTATTAAGATTAACTTTATTTTTAAAAAAAATAACCCAAAACGAAAAACGTACCTAAAAAATTAGGTAAAAAATTACGTAAAAAAATGGGTGAAATTTTTCACCTGTGAAATAATGAAACAATTTAATTATATCTTTGTTAATAATTGAAAGTTGTAAATGCTTTTCTTATGGCATTATTGCCTGCTATTAAATATCGTGAAGCCAGATTTAACGCGATTTCATTATTGTTGTCGTATAGCCGATAATATATAAATCATTAAGATATAAAGAAATAAAAATTTTTATTTCTTAATATCTTAATTTTAACTCCCTAAAAATTCTTAGCATTTCTAAGGTGCTGTTCCAAGGGGTATGGCAATCTAGTCTTGGTAAAAATTGGGTAAAAAAAGAATTACGAGGTTTAACGAGGCGAGGCGAGGCGAGGCGATGCGAGATTTTGGAAATTTTATTCTCGGTCTCGCCTCGTCTAAGCGAGAATTTCAAATTTTGATCTCGCCTCGTTATCGCCTCGTTCTCGCCTCGCCTCGTACACCGAGAACGAGGTTGCCTCGTTACCTCGTCACAGGTCTAAATTTTGAAAACCACCATTAGTAATATAGATATTTCTACATTTTATATTTTTTTTGTTCCGCCTTATTGGGAAATTTGAAAATATTTTGGGATAAAAAAATGAAAAATTTTATTTATTAAAATGTTTTTTACAACCTCGAAAATCCCTAGGCAAGTTCCTCTTTTCATATTTTTTGGAAACTCGATCGGAATTGTAATTTTTGATCAGAATTTCGATCGAAATTTTTTGTTCGGAAAGTCGATCGGAATTTAGATTTTTGATCGGAATTTTTTGATCGGAGAGTCGATCGGAATTTTTTGATCGGAGAGTCGATCGGAATTTTGATTTTTGATCGGATTTTCGATCGAAATTTTTTGATCGGAAAGTCGATCGGAATTTTTATTTTTTATCGGAAATTAAGTCGATCGGAATTTGATTTTTGATCGGAGTTTCAATCGAAATTTTTTGATCGGAAACTCGATCGGGGTTTCGATCGGAAAGTCGATCAAATTCCGATCGGAAATCCGATCGAAAAGTCGATCGACTATTTCGATACGGGATATCTAGAATTATTGCTTTTACTCATTAACTCCAATCCAAAAATTTTTTCAAAAACTTAATTATCAAATTCGAGATATCGAGTAAAAACCATTATTATTTCAAATATAAGTACTTTCATAGAAATAAATGAGGTATTAAATTAAATACAAATTAAAAAAAAAGTATGGCCTTAATACCATAAGTAATGGTTGCAATCACATATGAAATATCGCCGTTTACAGACATACATATGTACATACAAACATACATATATACATAAATACACACTAGAGTGTATCTTATTTTCTTTTTTTTAAAGATTTTTGTGCTCCAAAGAGAGAGTAATAGTTGTTATTATTTCTATTATCCTCATATTATCCTCAGCTACAATATAAAGAGTGAAAGGTAAACTCGAATGATATGCACTAGCGCTCCTCAGTTCGGTACCCTATACTTCACATTTTTTCGTTTTAAACATCGTACCCCTTCCACTGCTCTGAATAAACCTGGTATTAATTTCATCGTAGACTTTTCTATTCCAATTTTTTATTTGTAATAAAAATCTTTTTTGAGTTATTTACGTTAACATGGCTGCTACTTCGATATCCAAAAAACGAAAGGTTCTTATATTAAATATATGCATTTACTTGCTTATTTCAAAAAAATATACGGTTATATTTTTTATTATAGATTTTGTGATTTTAAGTTGACTAATGTTTTAAGATTTTCTATTTAAAATAATATAAGATTAAATGGATTCACTATTTATATTTATGCTTTCTTTATCAATGTCTACTTCTTTCATTTAGTTATTGTATTGTCGCATTTATTAATAACAAAATATTGATTATGCAACTTGATATAGACTAAAAATTTTATTTTATTGACATGTAAATTCATTTTTAATTTTTAATTTACTCTTATTTATTTATCAAAATAATATCTTAACCTTAATAAAATTCATTATAAAAGAGATATTACTTATGTGATAGTTTGTTCATAATTATGTAACTAATAATAATCAGTACTTAAATATTTAGTTTGTTGGAGATGGAGTTTTCAAAGCCGAGTTGAATGAATTTTTAACTCGAGAGCTTGCTGAAGATGGATATTCTGGAGTTGAAGTGAGGGTAACACCTCAGAGAACTGAAATTATTTTAATGGCTACACACACTCAAAGTGTTCTTGGGGAAAAAGGAAGGAGGATAAGAGAATTGACCTCTGTTGTACAAAAACGGTTTAACTTTAAGGATAACAGTGTAGAGTTATATGCTGAGAAAGTAGCAACTAGAGGACTTTGTGCTATTGCTCAAGCTGAATCTTTAAGATACAAATTAATTGGTGGATTAGCTGTTAGAAGGTATACTTAATGATTGTTTTTAAAACTTAGTTAAAGCATGATTTCAAAGAAAATTAATTTTAGAGCTTGCTATGGTGTATTAAGATTTATCATGGAATCTGGAGCTAAGGGCTGTGAAGTAGTAGTTAGTGGCAAATTGCGAGGGCAGAGGGCTAAATCCATGAAATTTGTGGATGGTCTTATGATTCATTCTGGTGAACCTACTAATGATTATGTAAATACTGCAACTCGGCATGTATTACTACGTCAAGGTAACTTTTCAAATGCTTACTTTTATTTTTAGTTAGAATTGGTCTATTCAGTATCCAGAATAAATTTTTTTTTATTTCTTAATTTTTCAAAGGAAAAAAATACTGGCTCGAGTATGATACTTCAGATCATAAAAGTAATTTCTATAAAAAAAATTTTTTACGTATAGCTTAATATATTTTGCAGATTTGCAAATGGAAATTAGTAAAAATCAGTAAAAAGTTTTTAAAAACATTGAAAAAAAAATTTTATAAAATTTCATCTATTATTCCAAAAAGTTTTTAAAAGTTTTTAAAAACGTTTTAGAAAGCATTTAGGAAACTTGAAATACTTGTGACTACTAATTGTGCTCAGAGCTTGTATGTTGGAAAAAACTAAATTATAATATATTATATGATATCTGAACTTGTAGTCATTTAACACATTGGCTGCTTTTTGATTTTTTTGTGGTTTCTACCATGGTGCGTTTTGCTTTCTACTTATAATTTTCAATACTTTACAAAAAATGTAAACATATGTATGGTGTATAACACCTAATTAATTTTTCGTATTGAAAAAACTTCCTGGGTTGCACTTTTGTTAAATAATTAATATTTAACTGAACAATATCGTTGGTACCCATTTTTAATTTGATTTCACAGATATTTTTGACTTTTGTTAAGATTCAGTGCATGCCACAGCCACAGCTTAAAAAGTAAGTACCCATCATAATTGCAATTCGACTGTTATTTTCACTGATTTTTAAAATTAATATTTTTTATTTTCATGATGAAGTGAAGTAACCAAAAAATAGGTTCAGTAAATGATCAGAATACCTAAAAATAATCTCTTATCTTATAATATACATTTTTGTTTTAATATTTTGTTACTGGAAAGCTTTTAGAACATTCTAGAAGTAAAAAGTTTTTAGAAAGTTTTCTAATAATATTGTTTTAAAAACCTTTTTTTCCTAATTTTTACTGATTTCATTTGCAAATCTGCATACTGCATATAGAAGAAAATAGTTCCATGATCTGAAGTAAAATATTTGAAACAGTATTTTTTTCCACTGCCAGTCTGAGAAATAAGAAATTCCCTAATCCTTAACTCAATAGATGAACTCTTTTATTTTCAAAATTTCTTTGATTTTCAAAATTTTACGAAAAACTAAATAAAAATTTTTGTACTTTTTCACAAAATTATAGTCATTGTTATAAACAAAAAAAAAGATAACTACCATGATTTATAAATAAAGATTAGGATTGAGCAACTTAAATTTTCTTGCTAATATTAAGTAATGCCTAATACTGTATAAGAAAAGTTTGTCAAAATTATGTCTACTTCTAGAGGTAGAGAAAATTTTTTATTTTTATATGTTTTCTTTGTGTCAAATTTAATATTTAAGTAGGTTCAGGGGTTGAAGGAAATGATATGAGAGAATGTCAAAAAACCGGTATCATAGTAAAGATTAAACATTTTTTTTATATATGTTATCGACTTAACTAATTTGTAAGAGACGTAAAGTCCTTATATTTGGAGAATCTTATTTTAAAATTCATTTCTCTAATTCTGTAGGACAAAAATAAGCCTACAAGTTTTTTAAAAAATTTTTATCGCTATATACTGAACCTTTTACAAAGCTATTCGCCCTGAGGCGAATGGTAGAAGGGATATAAAAAATTCGATCGACGCGCTCGCGGTGGCGTAAATATTAGTCCGCGTTGGGAAATATATGTATGCAAATATATAGATATTATACACAAAATATTTTTTAATTAATTAAAAAATTCTTTAATAACCGTATTTTGTTATAAATAGTGAAAAAATAAGTTCTAAATGTATTTCAATTGATTTTTTTTTATTCTTATAAATTTTTCCGTATACTACACTTCTGAAATAAGTAAATAATGCTCACTCTTACCAATGATCATATGTTTTTTGTGTATATTTTATTGTTTTTGGGTGAAATAATTGAATTTTTTGCAGATTTTTTGTTAAAGAATATTAATTAGCATAAAATACATTCATCCCAACACAAAGAAGTATTTTGTCTTTGTAAAATAACAATAAAAACATTACAATCTTCTGTTTAATGACTCAAAAGTATTGATATTATTTTTCTCTTAGAAAAAAAATATCATTATTGCTTGCATTTTCTTAGCGATAACAATTATTAACAGTTTCTATCAATAATTTATCAAATTTAATCAAATTGTAACACAAAAACTAATTTAATATATTTGCATTGAATACCGCACATAACCCTCTTAACATAAATAAAATTAACTTTTATAAAAGTTACCATTATATATTCTTTTTATTTTATAAAATAAAGATACATTTTATTATTACAATTGCTATGGTAAAAAAATTTTATCCAAAATACAGTTTATAATTGTTTAATTTCCAATTTTCAAAATTTTTCCTATGCTTTACGTGTAAAGTTTTCCCAATAAAAAAGGGGAAACCACGTGACTTACTAGAATCCGCCATTACCCTCACGGCGAATAGAAAATATATAATTCTTTACTTTTTACCTAAGCAGTATATGCCGTGTATATGTACACATACACTTAGGCACAAAACGTCATAGGATCAAATACGAAATTAAACGACAAGTTCCGAACAAAACTTGCGCAATGCTTCACCATATAACCTATACACCTTGGTAATTTATATATCTCCATCTCTAGAGTTCAGGGGAGACTTTTTCTCTATCCTTATTTATTAATGAAATAGTGTATATATAGCATTCATATTCATATTATACCTTAATAGAATTATATTTCATTTCTATATGTATATTAATATATTACTGGTACTATACTATTCGCCGTGAGGGTAATGGCTGATTCTAGTAAGTCACGTGGTTTCCCCTTTTTTATTGGGAAAACTTTACACGTAAAGCATAGGAAAAATTTTGAAAATTGGAAATTAAACAATTATAAACTGTATTTTGGATAAAATTTTTTTAGTATAGCAATTGTAATAATAAAATGTATCTTTATTTTATAAGATAAAAAGAATATATAATTGTAACTTTTATAAAAGTTAATTTTATTTATGTTAAGAGGGTTATGTGCGGTATTCAATGCAAATATATTAAATTAGTTTTTGTGTTACAATTTGATTAAATTTGATAAATTATTGATAGAAACTGTTAATAATTGTTATCGCTAAGAAAATGCAAGCAATAATGATATTTTTTTTCTAAGAGAAAAAGAATATCAATACTTTTGAGTCATCAAACAGACGAAGATTGTAATGTTTTTATTGTTATTTTGCAAAGACAAAATACTTCTTTGTGTTGGGATGAATGTATTTTATGCTAATTAATATTCTTTAACAAAAAATCTGCAAAAAATTCAATTATTTCACCCAAAAACAATAAAATATACACAAAAAACATATGATCATTGGTAAGAGTGAGCATTATTTACTTATTTCAGAAGTGTAGTATACGGAAAAATTTATAAGAATAAAAAAAAATCAATTTAAATACATTTAGAACTTATTTTTTCACTATTTATAACAAAATACGGTTATTAAAGAATTTTTTAATTAATTAAAAAATATTTTGTGTATAATATCTATATATTTGCATACATATATTTCCCAACGCGGACTAATATTTACGCCACCGCGAGCGCGTCGATCGAATTTTTTATATCCCTTCTACCATTCGCCTCAGGGCGAATATACAGCGCGGGAAAAGAAATCACGGAATAAATATAATAAAAATATAAGCGCGGAAATTTAAAAATTTATATAAACTTTTAAGTAAGCTTCTTCTGCGATGAAATTTGTGTACTACTAATTGAAAATTTTCCATTATAAAATTATATTGATTATTAATAAAATTCATTGAAAAATTAAGTTTCGAAACTAAAATTCAGAATTAAACAAATGCAAGAAATTTTTCAAATCAAATACTTAATTAAATAATTACTTAATTGCAGAATTTAATTTTCGCAAATGAAAAGTTGAATCAAGTATTAAGTTTAAGAAAAATTAAGTTTCGAAAATAAATTTCAGAATTGAACAAATGCAAACAATTTTTCAAATCAAATATTTTATTACATAATTAATTTCAAAATTAAATTTTTGCAATTTAAAAGTTGTATCCAGTATTTAAATATTAAATTTTATTAATTATTAGATTAGCTTTTACTAAATATCTAAAAATATTAAAAAATAACTGATATCGGCTAAAAAAAAAACTTTAAAAAGTAAAAATATGCGTTTCATACTATTTGGCTTGTAATTAAATCTCAAAAAACAACTGATATGCTTTATAAGTTTGGTTTCAGATTTTGATTCCGTTTAATAGAATATTTAATATTTTCTTTGATTACCCACTTAAATCTCATCCCAGCAGAAAAATTGGAGTTTATTGAAACCCAGTGGTTTTAAAACTTGATATGGAAAATCAACACTGGGTTTCAATAAACTCCAATTTTTCTGCTGGGATGTGATTTAAGTTGGTAATCAAAGAAAATATTAAATATTCTATTAAACGGAATCAAAATCTGAAACCAAACTTATAAAGCATATGATATCAGTTGTTTTTTGAGATTTAATTACAAGCCAAATAGTATGAAACGCATATTTTAACTTTTTAAAGTTTTTTTTTTATAAATTGTATACTTCTATATACATTCTAAAAAAAAATATGTGTATAATTGATCATATCAAGATCTGAATTCTTTGATACCAGTTGGTATCAAAATGAAATAGGGGTGGGGGCGAGTCCCACAGCCTCTAGACCTTTGCTGCCGACTGGCTGCAAAGTATATACACGTCTTTTTTTTTCCTTCTCGCACAACAAGCGTTTTTTCATAAGGAATTATTGCTGTCTTTTTTTTCTACTTTTTATAAAATTATAGAAAATATCTCCAATCAAAATGTATCGAATTAATTCGGTATAATAAAATCTGTAATAATATTTCGTACAATTTTTTTTTACTATGTGGGTCAATATTTGTGAACTGTATATGACTTTGCATGTTCGGGTCTCGAAATGTACTCCAAAGTATGTTTGGTCGAAAGTATATATAAAAAAAATAATTTTCCCCAATTTTTAGCTTTTTAGATCCAATCCTCTATTTTTTACAGCGATTTTTGTTTTTTTCAATTTTTTGAAATTTTTAATTTTTGAGAAATTAATGTTCATTAATTTTTCTCGCAAACGCGCACTTTACAGAATTTGATTCTGGGATCCAAATTTTTTTTGAACTGCGCATGCGCGAGAAAATTAACTTTCTTGCTTTGCCTTTTCTAGCTTATATGCCTCAGCCGCAGACAGCTCAATTTTCATCCTGTGGGTCTCAAATTGTATGTTTTTTCATATACTTTCAGCTTATGAAATCATTTTTTTGGGTAAATTTATTTTAAAAGCACTAAAATTGAAAAATAGCGATTTTTAAAAAATCATTTTTCACAAATTTTGAATTTCCCGCCAAGTCACGTGACCAAATAAAAATCTGACTAAAAATTCGGATTCAGCGGAAAATTTTACATAAGGATACCAATTTTCGTCTTATTTCATTAAATAGTTTCTAAGATATCCCATTTTAAAGATAAAGATTAAAATTCACTTTTTTTAAAAAACCCTAAAAATGGGACTCTGACTTTAATTATCATATCTGCTAAACAAATAATTATAAAAAGACGAGTAAAATTTTTTTGGAAACTAAGGCCTTGTAAAAAATTTTTGAGGCCTATGAACTCGTTTCTTTTAAAAATTAGAATTTTGGCAGCTATTTAAAAATTGGTCATTTTGGGGTAAGAATAGGCATTTGGTTTATTGACTATCGACATGAGAGATTTGGCGACAAATAATTGCAGTGTACGGTAACTGAATGGTGACACTTATATCAAAAAAATGAGACCAATTGGAAGTATTTTGGTTAATTGGCAAGTTTGCAGCTTTGTATTAAAGATTACGAAAAAATCCTATTTGATAACATTGTCGCATTTTGTAGCTATTCTATCTTATTTTCAATTTTCCAAATTTTCTAGTCACCTAATGAAAATTTTGACGAAATTTTCGGATTCCTCGAGAAATTTTCCAAAAGACGGCCTTTTTGTGTTTCCGTAACGCTATAGAAATAAAAGAAATAGCAAAATACTAAACAACTACAAATTACGACAATGTTATCAAATAGGATTTTTTCGTAATCTTTAATACAAAGCTGCAAACTTGCCAATTAACCAAAATACTTCCAATTGGTCTCATTTTTTTGATATAAGTGTCACCATTCAGTTACCGTACACTGCAATTATTTGTCGCCAAATCTCTCATGACGATAGTCAATAAACCAAATGCCTATTCTTACCCCAAAATGACCAATTTTTAAATAGCTGCCAAAATTCTAATTTTTAAAAGAAACGAGTTTTATAGGCCTCAAAAATTTTTTACAAGGCCTTAGTTTCCAAAAAAATTTTACTCGTCTTTTTATAATTATTTGTTTAGCAGATATGATAATTAAAGTCAGAGTCCCATTTTTAGGGTTTTTTAAAAAAAGTGAATTTTAATCTTTATCTTTAAAATGGGATATCTTAGAAACTATTTAATGAAATAAGACGAAAATTGGTATCCTTATGTAAAATTTTCCGCTGAATCCGAATTTTCAGTCAGATTTTCATTTGGTCACGTGACTTGTCGGGAAATTCAAAATTTGTGAAAAATGATTTTTTTTAAATCGCTATTTTTCAATTTTAGTGCTTTTAAAATAAATTTATCCAAAAAAATGATTTCATAAGCTTAAAGTATATTAAAAAACATACAATTTGAGACCAACAGGGTGAAAATTGAGCTGTCTGCAGCTGAGGCATATAAGCTAGAAAAGGCAAAGCAAGAAAGTTAATTTTCTCGCGCATGCGCAATTCAAAATAAAATTTGGACCCCAGAATCGAATTCTACGGGAAATTTCCTATGGGTTACTATAAGGAAAAAAAATTTTATTTTAAAGTGCGCGTTTGCGAGAAAAATTAATGAACATAAATTTCTCAAAAATTAAAAATTACAATAAACTGAAAAAAACAAAAATCGCTGTAAAAAATAGAGGATTGGATCTAAAAAGCTAAAAATTGGGAAAAATTATTTTTTTTATATATGCTTTCGACCAAACATACTTTGGAGTACATTCTCAGACTCGAAAATCCAAACTGTATACACTTCACAAATGTATTAAAGCAATATTTCTTATATATGAATAATTTTTATAATTGGAACAAAATTTTACAAGAATATATGATTTTGGAAAAAAACTAAAAATATCTTAAATCAATAATTTTTCTAAGTTTCAAATGATAAGAAAGCGAGATGGTGTTTTTAAAATTGTATGAAAACTGTAATTACCGAGTCGATAATGTAGTTTTCATAAAGTTTTGGTTTTTATGTTCACAAAATACTAGCATAGTGCTTAATATACTTGCAAGCAACTCTTGCCAGCATTTGCTGGTAGATTGTCAGCAAATGTTTATATCGAGTAGCGCGCCCAATATATTGGCGAACACAAAGCTAGGACAAAGCTAGAAAGGAATGCTTTTACATTTGCCGCGAGCAAGTGGTGTTTATTGGGTAGATATATATGAGAAATTCCACGAAAAGATTGCGCTTATTATGGTCAACCTTTTGAAAAAAAAAAATTTGAAGGCACACCTTGCTAGTACGTTTTTTTGAGTTCCTTAGATCATATATAGTCACAAAAAAGTGATGAACAGAAAAAATGTTGCGTGTACAATAGTATTTTTTGAGTTGGAAGGCTCAAAATCATGTTTTTCCGATATTTAAAAAAACCAATTTTTGAAACTTTTTTTTAATCAATTAAAATCATTCTAAACGATATATTTATGTTTTTTAACTTGTTTTGTACTCATAATTTACTAAAAAAATCGTTTTTATAAAGAAATAACACAAATTTTTAATTATTAGCGTCTTAAAGCAGCTCAAAAATTAAAAAAAACGTTTTTAAAAATAAAGATTGCTTATTTAGCTTTTAAAACTTCTTTTAGTGGATTTATTATTAAAAGATAATAATAAAAAGTTGTTATAAATATAATTCATTAGTTACGAGCTTTAGAAATTACCTAAAACAGCTGAAAACAACTCCAAAGCTAAATTAACCAATTTTGGATCATTTTTAAAATAACAAAATCAGTCTCGTTTTCAATGATTTTGTTTATTACTAATTTTTTTACAGATTTTTTTATTATTTACTTTAATTATACATATTTTAAAGTATTATCTTTTTGTTAAAAGTATTTTTTCTTTTAATTTTCAACGTCCTAGAGCGGTTAAATTGTTAAATATTGGGTTTTTTAAAAATTCATAGACTTGGGATTTTTCTAGCAGATTCAAATGATTTTATAAATTGGACTAAAAGACGAAATACCTTGTAAATTTTCCCGTACAATTCGAACTCACTATTTATTAACATTTACTACGCTTTACAGGAGAAAAATTCATTTTTTTAGTTTTTTAGGGTACCAAATACAGGGGACCAATTTTTAAAAGTTTCGCAGCCTTCAAGAAAAAATTTTCTGAATAGTATTTGCAAGAGTTATTTATATATTTTTTTCTCAGGAATTCGATGAAACCACTAGTTTGTTCATCTGGGGTTTCCCTTAGCCATAAAATCTTATGTTTCTATTTTTACTGGTTTTGTCCAGTCGTATATATTTTGCATTAGTAGCCCATTTGAGCCTAAAGGGTTTGAAATATTTAAAACTATCTTGAATAAATAAATAGACAGAAAAAAACTGCTCAATAAAATACGAAATCGTTTTGTCTTATGATGAAAATTCACTGACTTATAAAATTTTTAAATTATTGAACTCGACTATTAAAAAACAAAAAGTTTTAGTATTTTATCGAGTAGTTTTTTCCTGTCTATTTATTTATTAAAGATAGTTTTAAATATTTCAAACCCTTTAGGCTCAAATGGGCTACTAATGCAAAATGTATAAAACTGGACAAAACCAGTAAAAATAGAAATATAAGATTTTATGGCTAAGGAAAACCCCAGATGAAAAAACTAGTGGTTTCATCGAATTCCTGAGGAAAAAATATATAAATAACTCTTGCAAATACTATTCAGAAAATTTTTTCTTGAAGACTGCGAAACTTTTAAAAATTGGTCCCCTGTATTTGGTACCCTAAAAAACTAAAAAAATGAATTTTTCTCCTGTAAAGCGTAGTAAATGTTAAAATAAATAGTGAGTTCGAATTGTACGGGAAAATTTACAAGGTATTTCGTCTTTTAGTCCAATTTATAAAATCATTTGAATCTGCTAGAAAAATCCCAAGTCTATGAATTTTTAAAAAACCCAATATTTAACAATTTAACCGCTCTAGGACGTTGAAAATTAAAAGAAAAAATACTTTTAACAAAAAGATAATACTTTAAAATATGTATAATTAAAGTAAATAATAAAAAAATCTGTAAAAAAATTAGTAATAAACAAAATCATTGAAAACGAGACTGATTTTGTTATTTTAAAAATGATCCAAAATTGGTTAATTTAGCTTTGGAGTTGTTTTCAGCTGTTTTAGGTAATTTCTAAAGCTCGTAACTAATGAATTATATTTATAACAACTTTTTATTATTATCTTTTAATAATAAATCCACTAAAAGAAGTTTTAAAAGCTAAATAAGCAATCTTTATTTCTAAAAACGTTTTTTTAATTTTTGAGCTGCTTTAAGACGCTAATAATTAAAAATTTGTGTTATTTCTTTATAAAAACGATTTTTTTAGTAAATTATGAGTACAAAACAAGTTAAAAAATATAAATATATCGTTTAGAATGATTTTAATTGATTAAAAAAAAGTTTCCAAAATTGGTTTTTTTAAATATCGGAAAAACATGATTTTTAGCCTTCCAACCCAAAAAAAACTATTGTACACGCAACATTTTTTCTGTTCATCACTTTTTTGTGACTATATATGATCTAAGGAACTCAAAAAAACGTCGCGTTTTTTTTTCTTTTTGATAAATATATACAGCAGAATTCCAATTATCCGGCATCCAATAAACCGGAACATTTGATAATCCGGCACTTTTTTTGGATCAAACTCATATGTATTTTTTTTAAATTTGCTATTTATTTTTATATTTATAGAAAAAAAAAATTTTTTATAAAAATATATTTCCGTTAAGTAAATAGAATAAAATAAACAATTAATTAATTTAGAATTGGTCTTTACGAACAAAGATGTTAATAATACTACTAATGAATGTGGTATACATTTAAATACTCGACATAGTAGTGGAAAATTTAATTGAAAAATTTTTCAATTTTTCAATAATTTTTTGCAACTGAAAAATTGTGTAATGATGTTATAAACACAAATAAATTGAAAAAAAGTGATATTAATAAATAATAAATATTTCTCAAAAATAAAAAGATGCCAGAGCCGGTGGGATTTGAACCCACGATTATTTCATATCTAGTAAAATCGCTTTAGTCAACTAAGCTACGGCGTCCGGGCCAATCCACAGACTTTATTTTGACATCTTCTTAAATTTGAGAGGGCAACTCTTCGACCTAGTGCCATTTTTAATAATAATTTTAAGAATTTATCGTTCGTTATATTTTTAAACAATTAATTAATTTAGAATTGGTCTTTACGAACAAAGATGTTAATAATACTACTAATGAATGTGGTTTACATTTAAATACTCGACATAGTAGTGGAAAATGGAAAAGACCAATTCTAAATTAATTAATTGTTTAAAAATATCACGAACGATAAATTCTTAAAATTATTATTAAAAATGGCACTAGGTCGAAGAGTTGCCCTCTCAAATTTAAGAAGATGTCAAAATAAAGTCGGTGGATTGGCCCGGACGCCGTAGCTTAGTTGGCTAAAGCGATTTCACTAGATATGAAATAATCGTGGGTTCAAATCCCACCGGCTCTGGCATCTTTTTATTTTTGAGAAATATTTATTATTTATTAATATCACTTTTTTTCAATTTATTTGTGTTTATAACATCATTACACAATTTTTCAGTTGCAAAAAATTATTGAAAAATTGAAAAATTTTTCAATTAAATTTTCCACTACTATGTCGAGTATTTAAATGTATACCACATTCATTAGTACACTGAAAAACCGGTACCATTGAATCAATGACTTTAAAGCAATTGATATATGCCAATGACGGATATCATAAATTCAATGGCGAGATAGAAATTATTTCAAATATTTAAAGGCTATTGAAGTGATTATAATATACATCACTTCAATGTATATTTAATAGAAAATAAATAAAAATTTATTTTTTTTTTTAATTTTATATTTACTTTATTTTAATGATTCCCCCCCCCCCTGCTTGTCTGTTTTTTTGGTGTTGTTATATTTATTAATTATTTTTTTATTTTTTTTTTATTTATTTATTTTAATTATTACCTATTACATTTTTAATTACATTTTTGGAATTAATTTATTTTTTGTAAATTTATTATCAAATAAAAAAACTGCGACATCATCCGGGATCGAACCAAGGACCGTTGTGAACCGTGTTGATCAGCAGGCAGCGACTTTATCCATTACACCAGCATGACACTTTGATATAATAAAAAAATTTTGAATAATTTTCCCACCCTTTTTTTTAATACTCAGAGTAATTTAAGTATATCTAACAAAATGCATATTTAAAAATATTAATTAAATCTAATCATAAATTATTTTCAGGAAATTCCATTTCTAATATAATGAATAACAATAATATAAACAAAAACACACCTAGGCGCGCGCCATTAAAAGCCATAATATATAGTCTGAGTAATCGGTAAATACGCAAAAGGATAGAAAGAGAAAGAATAGTACCTACACATATGCATAATAGGTACTTTTTTTTGTTATTAATAATATTATTGAACTAAAATCAATTTCTATTGATTGAATGTTTTTAAACGTTAAATCAAAATATTAAAAACAATTATTTTGATTGTATGCCCTCTCTTAATTCAATCTTATATTCTCATTTATTTTGACGAGAATTTATATCAAAACAATGACGGTCGTATTCAATGACGACCGCTATTTCTTTAATAGCGGCGCTATCGAATCAATGATATTTTCTATTGGCATATTTCAATTGCTTTAAAGTCATTGCTTCAATGGTTGCGGTTTTTCAGTGTAGTATTATTAACATCTTTGTTCGTAAAGACCAATTCTAAATTAATTAATTGTTTAAAAATATAACGAACGATAAATTCTTAAAATTATTAGAATAAAATAAAATGACATAAAGTAGAAACCATTGGTAGCATTCAAGATCTCTTTGTAACTCAATTATACATATTTAATACATAATTAAATAAATTTTTAAATAGTGTTAGTGAAAGATTTTATGTTAAAATTAATTAAAATGATTTTCTTGAGCATTATTTTAAAAGTGAACATAAATAAATTTATCACAATTGTAATAGTTTTTTACAGGAATGAGAAGCTCCAAGCTCCAAGATCTATAAAACAATGTCCATAAACTTTGTCATAAATTATTATTTAATTTGAATATAAAATTTAATAAATAATATTTAAAATGCATGTTTTATTAAAAATATATTTTGTAATCATCATTTTTGCAAAAAAGTTTTTGAATTTACAGCTAAGTGAAATGTGATTATAAGAATGGTGGAATATGAGAAAAATAAATTAATAAATTAAAAAAATTGTTCTATTTTATTTAACTATACATGTGAATATTTATAAAAATTTTATTTAGTACTCAATTTTTTTAAAGAACAAAATTTTATGGAGTCTAGTGTGTACGTAATCTCTGCGCCATACAACCTGACACGCTGCGTCATAATACCCGGTACTTGCGCAAAAATACCCGACGAGCAAACTTTTTTTAATTTAATTTTTTTTTTTTTTTAAGTTTTCTTTTTATAAAATTAATGTATACAGCTAATAAAGAAGGCACTTAAGTAAAGAGAAAAAAGAAGTATTTATTAATAAAACATTTTGAACAAATTTTTTCACTCCTCAAAATTAAAATTTTCTCCGTACGCCATATTACCAGTGTCTCCCCTAAAACGAATCGCTCCTAAATTTTTAAGCGTCCAAGTACAAATTTTTTAATATGCTGTTTTACCTTCATTAATGAAAGAGTTTACCATAAAAGCATATTGAAATGACTAAGTAGATAAATTTTGAACTAAATCTTTTCAACTTTTTTTTCAATATAGTATTTTAATTTTTAATTGAACTGCAATGATAAGCTAAAAACTATGGAGAACTTTTTATGAAAAGTTAATTTATTAATATCTTCTAACTTCAATTAAAAATACGAATCTTTTTTATCAGGTGTACTTGGAATTAAAGTAAAAATAATGTTACCTTGGGATCCTAATGGTAAAAATGGACCAAAAAAACCACTACCTGATCATGTGATGGTTCAAGAACCAAAGGAGGAATCATTTTACCAGACACCTGCTTCAGAAACAAAATCGATCAAGGACGTTCCACCTTCAACATCTCTTCCGGCTTAATATACAGCACTACGCAAATAAACGACGAGTAAATTAATAATTTTGTATTTCATTAACTTTGTTAATTCAAGGTTCATTGTATAAAAAAATAAAAATTATCCCAAAAAAAATCAAAATATTAATAAATAAATTGTTTAGCATCGTAAAGAACGTTCCTTTAAAGCATTCCGTGTGCTCTACTATACGTCAGTAATCTGGTAGGTTTTAGTATAAAAAAACCCCTGTTGTGCTTCCCAAATTTTCTCAGCGGAAAAACTTTGGATCAAAATTTTGTGTTACAGAAAGTCTTATTTTTCAATAACCTCAAGCGCGCAACTTTTTTTTTGGAAAATGAATAACTTTTTTCAAATATTAGGAACTAAAGTAAAGAGGTATTCTGACAAGCATTTTTGCAGAACGGGCGAAAGTTAAAAATTTAACTGTATTTTGTGGTATTTGAGAAAAATTAGCAATTTTTCAAAAAATAATAGTTTTGCGCTCGAGATTATTGAAAAACATTTCCTGTAAAAAAAATTTTGATCCAACGCTTTTAAAAAGCCAAACAGGGATTTTTTCACTAAAACTTACCAGATTATCGACGTATAGTAAAGCGGAATGCTCTTAAGATATTACTGAACTTTATATAAAAGCGTTTTTTGGTGTTTTTTTAAAATAAATTTTCGTCAAAGTGGTAACTTCAAAAAACAACTTGCGGACAGTTAATCTAGGGATTTGCTGGATTGATTTCGATAAACTTTAGTTCATTGCATTTAATGATGTATTCTGCATTGGAATTCACCTCATTTTGCAAAAATACCCTGCAAACTAGCTGGCACTAAGGTTCCTCAAACAATGAGCTTAATACTTCAATATGCCACAGATATTACCAATTACAAGCATGCAATCATACCTATATTTCTATTAACTTTTAAAAGTTTTTTTTATTGATCAAAAAGTTTGGAACAAATTTTTAAAAAATTAATTATAAGATTCGAGATATCGAGTAAAAACCATATCAAATATAAGTACTTTCATGGAACTAAATCAAGTATTACACAAAAAAAAAAGTATTGCAGTTTTTTTAATTTTGAGAAAAAATTTAAAAAAAAATTCGGAATCAGATAATAAAAATTACTATAGGTAAACGAACTTTCTAAAACTAGTGCTCTCATAGAAATAAATTAGGTACAACATCCAAATAGAAAAAAAATTCAGTGTTTTTTGTATTTTTTGTGACGAAAATTTTAGGAAAAAAATTTTCAAAAAATTATCAGATTCGAGATATCGAGTAAAAATCGTAC
Organism: Anagrus nilaparvatae; assembly: GCA_022575985.1. Lineage (NCBI taxonomy): Eukaryota > Metazoa > Arthropoda > Insecta > Hymenoptera > Mymaridae > Anagrus > Anagrus nilaparvatae. Next base: position 3,586,028 of record JAKSXM010000237.1, on the reverse strand, counting down.
TTTCAAATATAAGTACTTTCATGGAAATAAATGAGGTATTACATGGGTAGATTTAAATGAAGTGAGGGCGATTTGTATGGTCGGGTCTTCAGAACTGCCCCAAAGTGTTTTTTTCTGAAAGTACTACCAAAAATAAGTAACCAGCCCAATTTTTAGCCTCCCAGAGCGAAATCTCGATTTTTGGCAGCCATTTGAGTGTTTTTGACTGTCGTAAAAAATGTAAGAAAAGTGATTCATAATTTTTTTTATTATTGCTGTAAAAAACTCACATTAGCATGAAAAATTTTTTCCATTATAGGGAATCCATGATAGGAAATTTCCCTGGCTATCCGATTCCGGGGCCAAAAATTTTTTTTGAGTAGCGCATGCGCGAGGAATCGCTAAGATAGGCTGTTTTTTTTCAAAAGTCGATTTTTTAAGGTTAATTAATCGTCACAAAAATTTGACGGTATACGGTCGGTCATTTTTAATTGAAATTAAAATAAAAAAAAATTGCGACAACGTCGCAGAATGTTTGTAGGGCGCGTTTCTTATTTACATGATTATTATTATAATATTATGCGTGTATTTTAAACAGCGACGTTGCACTCTCCCGGCAAAACGAGAAAATAAGTATGACGAAACCCGAAATTATGTATTTTCTCGTTTATAAACGAGATTTTTAATAAATCTCGTTTATAAAAAAGAAATAGCGCTGTTTCCTATTTGTAAAAGAGAAATACATAAATTCCTCGTTTTGAAAACCGAAGCCTTCCAAATAAAAATTTTAAAACAAGAAAAGTCAAAAAAACTCTTTTTACAAAAGATAATAAAATATTAGAGGCGTGAGCCATAACCTCGTGTGCTTTTATTATGTTTGTATAGATTATTTATTAAATTTTTTTTATCCTAATTTAAATAAAATAAATTATATTTTATATGAGAATTATATTTAATTCAATAATTTAAGTTAAAAAAAGGGACACAACTAAAATATGTATAAAATTGCAGTTGGAGTTATATATTATACTGTGAGAAATAGCTTAAAAAATAATAAGTTTCCAGGATAGTAATAAAATGAATTAAATCAAAAATGCATCAACAAAGAATATTTTTTGGATAAATTAAAAATTATCTAAATGTCACATCACCAAATTTTTTTAAACAATATTTACTAAAATGACATTCTTATAGATTACCATTCATCGAACTCATATAGCGGTGGATGGTTGTAATGAAAATATCAATCCAACTATCTAAACAGAATGTATTCTAATTTGGCACAATGATTAGTTTTCATATATTCTACAATATGTCATCATGATTTAGAATATATTAACAGCAATTCTCTTTCTCATTTACTTACTCATGAATTCTAGAAGTTCTATTTTTTTAAGAATACTATATTATGAGTCCTGAATTGGACCAACTCAATAAATTTATTATATCAATATGAAATATTCTTTAGAGTATAACAACTAATCAACATGCCAAATTAAAAAATCCTCTGACTAATATTAAGATTGAAATTATCATAATGAGCTTATGTTTATAATACTCATCATCGAACTATACTATTTCATTGGAGGGCATCATTGAAAATGTAAAGGCAATGAGTTGACATAATGTATTCTAATTTTGTAGAATGATTAATTTTTATACTTCAAAGAATATTTCATCTTGATATATTAAATTTATTGAGTAAGTCCAATTCAGGACTCATAATATAGTATTCTTAAAAAAATAGAACTTCTAAAATTCATGAGTAAGTAAATGAGAAAGAGAATTGCTGTTAATATATTCTAAATCATGATGACATATTGTAGAATATATGAAAACTAATCATTGTGCCAAATTAGAATACATTCTGTTTAGATAGTTGGATTGATATTTTCATTACAACCATCCACCGCTATATGGGTTCGATGAATGGTAATCTATAAGAATATCATTTTAGTAAATATTGTTTAAAAAAATTTGATGATGTGACATTTAGATAATTTTTAATTTATCCAAAGAATATTCTTTGTTGATGGATTTTTGATTTAATTCATTTTGTTACTATCCTGGAAACTTATTATTTTTTAAGCTATTTCTCACAGTATAATATATAACTCCAACTGCAATTTTATACATATTTTAGTTGTGTCCCTTTTTTTAACTTAAATTATTGAATTAAATATAATTCTCATATAAAATATAATTTATTTTATTTAAATTAGGATAAAAAAAATTTAATAAATAATCTATACAAACATAATAAAAGCACACGAGGTTATGGCTCACGCCTCTAATATTTTATTATCTTTTGTAAAAAGAGTTTTTTTGACTTTTCTTGTTTTAAAATTTTTATTTGGAAGGCTTCGGTTTTCAAAACGAGGAATTTATGTATTTCTCTTTTACAAATAGGAAACAGCGCTATTTCTTTTTTATAAACGAGATTTATTAAAAATCTCGTTTATAAACGAGAAAATACATAATTTCGGGTTTCGTCATACTTATTTTCTCGTTTTGCCGGGAGAGTGTGTCGCATTAAAATTTTTATCGGTTTTTTATTTTTCTAATTAAAATATTACGGCACCCGCTAGGGTGCGCGAATAAGTTAAGTCCCTAAACTTAAAAGCACTAATATACAGGAAATTGAGGTTTCTCTCTCTAATTTTGACATGACCTTCAAGAGCTCCAAGTCAATCGAGTTTGATTATCGAACTTCGATTTTTATTACGGCACCCGCTAGGGTGCGCGACTAAGTTAAGTCCCTAAACTTAGAAGCACTAATATACAGGAAATTGAGGTTTCTCTCTCTAATTTCAACATGACCTTCAAGAGCTCCAAGTCAATCGAGTTTGATTATCGAACTTCGATTTTTACATTATATATTACTTATAAAATATTTTTTAAGAATGTATTGTTTTTTTATAAATAGAAATATTTATTTTATTATTTTTTGTTAATTTATTTGCAATGATTAACACGTAATAAGGATGTGTGATAAAAGGTTTATAAATAAAACATGTCACTCTTTATTTAACAAATTATAAAATAGAAATCAAGTTCTCTTTATTTAATTATTTTACATAATATATATGCGCGTGTACAATAGAGCGTACCGGTCAAGACTGAGTGAGAGTAACACTTCTTAAAATATAATATTAAAAGTCATGTGATTATAGAATCTTTAATATACACAAACACTATAACAATATTTATATGTATTGATTGAACACTCATTTAAATATCTTCAACGCCCTTCCTCGAGAAAACATTAATAACATTACATCTTTCTCGTAATTTTTGTAATTTAACCCTTTGTAGAGGTTTTGTTAACATATCAGCAAGCATGTATTCTGTTTGACAATATTTATAATTCATAATACTTTTTTCTTTTAATTCTCTAATAAAATGGTATTTAGTATCTATGTGCTTTGTTCTCTTACTAAATTTATTATTTTCAACTAATTTTAAACAGCTTTGATTATCTTCAAATATCAAGGTTGGTCCTTTTTGAATTAGATTAAAATTAAGATTTAATTTTAATTTAGATTAAAATCTTTTAATAAACGACGTAACCATATAGCTTCTTGACTTGCATCTGCTAACGATATATATTCTGCTTCAGTTGATGATAACGCTGTGCATATTTGCTTTTTACAAGACCAACTAATAGGACTGCCATTAAACATGAAAATATTACCACTATTAGATTTTCTATCAAGCTTACTTTGGGCCCAATCAGCATCTGCATAATTTTTTATTTTTATTTCTCTATCATTACAATTACCTAATTTCAAAAATAAATGCTTTGTGCCCTTTAAGTAACATAGTACTCGTTTTGCTTTTACTAAATCTGCTTGGGTTGGATTTTTATTAAATTGACTCAAAATAGTTACGCATGAGTTAATATCTGGCCTAGTATGAACAGTAACATATAACAAACCGCCAATAAGTTGTTAATAATCATTTTCATTTGGTAACTTTTGACTTTCCTCTTTTGCTTTTAAATAACGTGGATCTAAAGGAATAGAAGAAATTTTTGCATCTTCAAGTCTAAAACGACTTAATAAACCATCAATATACTGTTCTTGATTTAAGCAATATATACCATCCTTATCTTTTTCAATTTTTATACCCAAGTAGTGATTTAAATTACCAAGATCAGTTAAATTAAAAAGCTTTGAAAAATAATCTGCAGTTTGCTTAATTAAGTTAATATCTTTACATGAAATTATAAAATCATCTACATAAACAATAAGATATATAAACTCATTTTTAATCTTTTTTGTGTATAAACATGGATCTGTTTTACTTTTTATAAATTTAAATTTTTTTAATACCATATTTAATGTATCATTCCACGCTTTTGCAGCTTGCTTTAAACCATAAATACTTTTATTTAGTTTACAAATTTTACCTTTGTTTTTATTGTATCCTTCTAGCTGATACATATAGATGTCTTCATTTAATGTGCCATTAAGAAATGCAGTTTTTGCATCATAATGTTTTGTGATCATACCTTTCATTCCTGCTACAGTCAAAAAAGTTCTAAAAGTAGTATGTCTAACCACTGGTGCAAAAACTTCATCATAATCAGTACCATACTTTTGTGAGAAACCACGTGCCACAAGTCTTGCTTTATATTTTATTATTTCACCCTTTAAATTTTTCTTTGTTTTAAACACCCATTTACAACTTACAATATTTTTATTTTTAGGTGCATCAATTAAAGTCCATGTATTATTGTTTTTTAAAGAATTATATTCTTCATTCATGGCTTGAATCCATTTCTCTCTATCTTGACTTTCAAGAGCTTCTTTAACTGTCTTTGGATCTTCATATATTATATTTACACTTTCGTTATAATAATAATTAGGTGGAACACCTTTATTTAATCTTTCTAAACGTCTGAGAGTTTGTTGACCTTGAAAATTATTACTTTTAAGCACTTTAGTATTTTCACTATTTGCATTTTCACTCAATTTTTCACTCAAAATTTTATTAACTTCTTTGTTTATATTTATACTTGAATTTTCTTTATTAACGTCAGTACTTAAATTTTCACTAAAATTTTCACCTAATTTTTAACCTAAATTTTGGCTTTCACTAATAGACTCTGTTTGATTTTCACTAAAACTTTCTTCGTTCGCTGATTCGAAACCTTTATCACTTATATTTTCATGATTTTCACAATAATTATTTAACTTTTCAATTTTTTCACAATCTATAATAATTTCACATTCATTAATTTTATTATCACTTTCTAAGTTATTAAATTCAACTTTACTGTCAACATTTTTATTTTCAAATTCACCAAACACAACATCTCTACTAATTTTTATTTTATTTGTTTTAGTGTTTAATAACCTATAAGCCTTTGATTCTTCTGAATATCCAACAAAAATTAACTTTTCTGCTTTATCGTCGAGCTTGAGACGTTTTTCTTTTGAAATGTGTGCGTATGCTGTAGTACCAAAAACTCGCAACCCTTCAAAATCGGGCTTTTTATTAAACCATTGTTCAAATGGGGTAGTATTTATAGCGTTTGATGGTAATCTATTTTGCAACCAATTTGCTGTTAAAACAGCCTCACCCCAATATTTTTTATCAATACCAGCATCGATAAGCATACATCTTGTCATTTCGACGAGAGATCGATTTTTTCTCTCCGCGACTCCGTTTTGCTCGGGAGTATACGACGCGGTATATTGCACTTTAATACCTTCCCTTCCTCTATCCGAACGCACGATTTTAGGTTTTTTATTAAACGATGTTTTTGTAAATTCAATAAATTATTTAATTTTTAGCGTTGCCTCTGATTTTTCTTTTAATAAATATAAATAACAATATCTACTATAGTCATCTATTATAGTTAAAAAATATCTATTTCCGCGAGGCGTTTCTTGTCTTATTAGACCACAAACATCGGTATGCACTATTTCTAATATTTTTGAGGATTTAGTTTTTGCACTTTTTGGGAATGATTACCTAGTAATTTTGCCTTTAACGCAACACTCACAAAACTCGTCTAAACCACTGTTTTGTATTTTATTAATGATTTTATAGAAAAGGGATATTAGACTGAATAAAGATTTAAAGGAATAAGATTTTAATAAAAGGAAAGATTAGACTGAATAAAAACACTTGATAATTCCACTTTTAAAAAGATGAATGATTTATTGTAAAGATACTTAATTTTTTAAGGAACAATATAAACATGTACTTTGCATGCCGGTCGCAAGAGAAGAAGGAGCTCTGAAAAAAGGCGCACGTTTTCGGGTCCGTGCGTGCACATACATACACACAAGCATAAGTTATCAAAATCCCCACTCTTTCTGTATTATAAATTCAAACAACAATGAAAAAATATAATATAAAAATTACTAATATTTTCATATAAAGAAAGCGTGGTGAATTCAACAAATATCCCTGTTTTCTCGCAAACAACCACAATCTTTTATTTTAAAGTTCAAGGCCATTTCCTTTTCAAATAAATATTTTAATGCTTTTATGTTTCTATGACCGAAGAGACGATGCCAAGTGTGTTGACAAAATACATTATGCTTGTGTGTGTCTATATGTGTTGTATCGAGAGTATTCATTGCTTTGTTTACAAGCTGTAATTCAAATAAGTCCGGTGATAAACGCGCGAAACCTTTTACTTCTTTGTTTCTTTTAATTATACACTCTTCTAACACATTAAATTCAACACTATACCCGTCTTTTACTAATTTCTTTACGGATATTAAATTTGAAGCTAGGTCAGGTACATATAATGCGTTACTCAAATTTAAATCATTTTCTTGATTTTTTCGAACTACACAATTCAAAGTAACATCACCTGATCCACGCACATTAAGAATAGTTTTTTTATCGGCTAATTTAACACTGCCTTGCGTGTTTTAAAGAAAATTTATAAAAAATTCTTTCGAATTAGTCATATGAGAACTTGCACCTGAATCAATAAGCCATGCTGTTTCTTTGCCTTTTTCATTGCTATATAAACAAGACTCGGAAACTTGATCGACAACCATGTTTGAAAAACTTATATCATCTTCCACGTTTTGAGCACTCTCTTTATTTTTTCTTTTTTCTAACCATTTAGCGTATTTACGGCATTCAGACTTTAAATGTCCAACTTTCTTACAGAAAAAACACGTTGGCTTATTATCACTAGATTTACTAAATTTACTATGCACTACTTTCATTGCACTTTCGAAATTTTCCTTTATTTTTTGTGAATCCACGCGCTTTCGAAATTTTTCCCTTAATTTAGTTTTTACTAGCTCTGATGTAAATTCCGCTTCTGGTCTATTTTCTAACGCGGTAATCAAGTAATTATAAGAGCTAGGCAAATTAACTAAAGGCATCGCTGCTTCCAATTTATCTTTAAGCGTTTCACCTAATGCGGCTAATTTGTCAATAATATCGTTAAATTCGCAAATATGCTGATCCATGTCTCCATTTTCAGCTAACTTTAAAATGCATAGCTTTTTTAGTAAAAATACTGTACTGGACAACGATGGTTTTTCGTGATGATTTTTAAGTATATTCCAGGCTTCTTTTGCAGTTTTCGCACTTCGAATAAAACTAATTTGATTATTATCAATATTTAGTGCTATAGATGATAACGCCTGCTCATCGTTTTCTGCCCATTTACCATCTCTATCAGTTTCTGGTTTCTCATCTTTAATCACGCTCCAAACTTTTTCTTTTTTTAAGAGCATTTCCATTTTATAACTTCTAACGGCATAATTATTATTATCAAGCTTTTCGACTGAATATCTTGCGCTAGTACTTGACGCCATGTTGAAAAATTGAACGAAATTTTATTTAATAACTTTAAACTAATTTTTGTTTATCACACACCTTAAAAAACTGGGACCATGACCTGTTAATTTATTTGCAATGATTAACACGTAATAAGGATGTGTGATAAAAGGTTTATAAATAAAACATGTCACTCTTTATTTAACAAATTATAAAATAGAAATCAAGTTCTCTTTATTTAATTATTTTACATAATATATATGCGTGTGTACAATAGAGCGTACCGGTCAAGACTGAGTGAGAGTAACACCTCTTAAAATATAATATTAAAAGTCATGTGATTATAGAATCTTTAATATACACAAACACTATAACAATATTTATATGTATTGATTGAACACTCATTTAAATATCTTCAACATTTTTATTATAATATTGTTGAAATATGAAAAAAATAAAAATTTAATAAAATGTAAAATCGAGTTTGATTATCGAACTTCGATTTTTACTTATCATCACGAATTTTTGTAGTATTGCATAGCGTCTGCTGCAAGTCTGCTCTCGTCAATGCAAGATGTTTTAATATTAATAAAATAAAATTCGATATTTTATTATTTTATTATTTTAGTTTAATAAATATATATATATATATTGCTATGAAGAGAGTCTAACTTATGTAAACATAGAAGTTTATTGGGATTCATTCCCGATCGAAACCGGTAGGAGCGGGTCACCGGAGGGCAGCAGGCGGATTGCCACCTCGCCACCAGAGGCCCTCTGGCGGAAATGTCACGCGGGCCTCCAGCGGCCCTAGTACGGTTTGCCACCATAACTTAAAAACGCATGCGCAAAATTAAAAGAAAAAGAGTATTTTCCTGCTGTTAAAAATTTATTATTATACTTAAAATGGAAGATTTTTTTAAAGAACAAAAAAAAAATAAAATAAGACAACAATACGTCAGTGGTTTCTATTGGAACGGAATTTAAAAAAATATTTGCAGCCTCAAATATTTCAAACGGGATTTCAAGGGGTATTCACCCCAAGATGAAGGAATAATGTTTACTCTTGATTTAGCCATATTTTTATAAAAATCAATATCATCTTGAGTTTTAAAAGGTGGATTTGGAAAGCTAAGTAGAACTCTGGTATTTACTTTTTTAAACCACTCAACTGGACATATAACTAAATTATTTTTAAAAAACTCATCATCATTAATGATTTTTACAACATAAAATTTTGATATGTTAGGTAAATTAACAAAAGACATATTCTGCAAAAAATAATAATATGGACACAAGAAAAAATTTTAAAAACTGCAATAACAAAACAAACAATTACATTTGTGTGTATAATTTTTAATATAAAAAAACGCATGCGCAGTTGTATTAAGGCGGCTAGCCACTAGCGGGCCGCCGGAGGCCCGCGTGACATTTCGAGGCAGGCCGGTAGGTGGCAATTCGAATGAGGCCCGCAGGAATTCAGGTGGCAATACTCCCGACTTGTTCGATCGGGTTGATATGGTTTATTACCAAGTTCTATATGTTTATACGAGTAACAATCATGAGCTATGAATTCATCCTGTTTGCATAATTGAAAATTATTTAATAAATAAAATCCAAACTAGAATGTATAATCAAATTTGGACCTAAAAAAATATAAAGTCCATGTAATTAGTATTTTACAAGTATAGTTTCATTGATGCGTTCTCAAAAAGCTTTGGAAAGCAATTACTGGATTTTATATACAGTTCAGGTCCAAATTTTATAAAATTCTAATTTAAATCTACTTTTTCAAGTAGTTTTCATTTATTTAATCAGGCTTAATTCATTGCTTCAGATTCTTACCCATAAAAACATATAGGATTTTATAAAGAGCCATTACGATGAATTCCCAATAAACCTGTTCAAGTAATTACTGTTTTTTCTACTTCTATATGATGAATACCAAATTGCATATTAATTTAAAACCAGCTTCTAAACAGGGTCTAACTTATGTGAACATAAAAGTTTATTTGGAATTGTAACGTCAGGTGCCGTCTCTAAATTTTTCTCCGTGTAGCTTAGGCTTATATTCTCTAAATTTTTCCCCGTGTATGAATAATTTTTTAAAAATATTACGCTTTGAAAATATTTAGAGAAAAACACGGAAGTTACAGATTTTTGCGGATATTCGTGTACCTAAATTTTCATTTGCGAGAAAAACGATTTTTTTCTTTAGGTATCGAAAAATAGCCAATGAAAGATGTAAAAGGAATCGTGAAAACAATTTAAGAGATCGTGCATTTCCTTTGCGAGTTTTTATTTTTAAGTTTTAAACATATACGTTTTTCAGGAAAATTTAAAGTTCGGAAAGGAAAACTGATGTTCAAACTAAAATAATTAATTAACTAATTTCGTTTTTAGTATTAAAATAGTTATTTTTTTATTCAAATAATTTTTAAGTTTTATATTTTTAAATTTTATTGCTAGAATAATTAATTGCTATTAAAATTAATTTAATAGTTCAGAGTATAATTTTCCAGAGGAAATAATTTTAGAATGAAAATTATTCCCTCACAAAATTTTACTAATAAAAAAATTGTGAAAATTAAGAATTTTCCCTTAAATATTTTAAAATTTTGATTCTGAAAAATAGTAGCTTAGTTTAAAAGCACTTAAAATTTTCAAAACATAAAATATTTATTGGAAAACTTGAAGAAAAACTGATTTCAAAGTACAAAAACATTAATTCAACCACGGGTTATTCTCAGTGTAGAATTTAAATATTCATCGAAAACCTTTGTTCTAAAAATCCATAAATTATAGATTAAATAGTCAAAATATACACCTGCATCATGAGGTGATCTATTTCATGACGCAGTTACCCCTCCATGCATTTTGCGCGAGAGCCTAAACTTGAAAATTGATAAGAGTAGTCCCCTTCTTGAGTACCGTTCCGGGCGCTATCACTATCAGCCAATGAGATATTGGCATCTCAAGTGATGGGTCGCGGGTGGGAAACTAGAGTAGGGAATATTCTTATCAAAAGTTCAAGTGCTTAAATACCCATGCTCGCCCTAAGGGCGGCCTCTTTAAAATTACCTCAAACCAGTGCACAGGTTTTTGTGTAGTACTTTTGAACTTAGTTATTTTCATTTGTTTATAAGTTTGAATTTTTAAAGTAAAAGTCTTGTAATTTTTATGATTATAAATTTATATTTGAAAAATTCAAAGTGTAATTTCCTCATTTAAAATCTTTTTTTCGTGTTTTTAAAAATAAAAACGAACTCCGTTCAAGTTTAAAATAAATTTTTATTTTTTTTTTTTATTTTGGTGCACAAATTGAATAATTAAAAAAAAATAAATTTTAGTATTTTAAAAAAATCTCAAAAATCTTGAACAGTTTAGAGAATAATATTGACCAGAGGCCCTGAAGGACTTGGACAATCCTTCTAAAACAAAACTAACACTTAAATTCATGTAATTATACGGTTAAAACGTATGATTTTACAAAATTCATCGATATGGTTTATTACCAAGTTCTGGATGTTTATACGAGTAAGAATCATGAGCTATGAATTCATCCTGTTTGCATAATTGAAAATTATTTAATAAATAAAATCCAAACTAGAATGTAAAATCAAATTTGGACCTAAAAAAATATAAAGTCCATGTAATTAGTATTTTACAAGTATAGTTTCATTGATGCGTTCTCAAAAAGCTTTGGAAAGCAATTACTGGATTTTATGTACAGTTCAGGTCCAAATTTTATAAAATTCTAATTTAAATCTACTTTTTCAAGCAGTTTTCATTTATTTAAGCAGGTTTAATAAATTTCTTCTGGTTCTAACCCATAAAAACATCCAGGATTTTAGAAAGAGCCATTACCATGAATTCCTAATAAACCTGTTCAAGTGATTACTGTTTTTTCTACTTCTTTATTGGTGAATACCAAAATGCATTTTAATTTAAAACCAGCTTCTAAACAGAGTCTAACTTATGTAAACATAAAAGTTTATTGGGAATTCATCGATATGGTTTTTTACCAAGTTCTGGATTTTTGTACAAGTAAGAATCATGAGCCATGAATTCATCCTGTTTGCAAAATTGACAATTATTTGATTAAAAAAATCCAAATTTTATAAAATTCTAATTGAAATCTAATTTATCAAGTAGTTTTCAATTATGTAAGCAGGCTTAATTCATTGCTTCTGATTCTCACCTATAACATCAAGGATTTTAGAAAGAGATATTACAAGAATTAGCTTTCCAGGGGCCCATTGGGTCCTATCAGAAGAAAATGAGATCTCGCTGTACAAATCGATTCCCTTCTTTTTTTCAGAACTTTTTTCTTACCTTATTATTTATGTATTAAATTGACGTTTTATCGAAATTTTAAAAAAAATATTTATTTCGGCTAAAAATTTTTGATCCCGAAAATTGGTTTTTTTTTTAAGGTTTTTGATTATTAAGGCTTTTAGAATGCTTAATTATTTGAAAAACAAGTACTTTTTAAACATACATACATATGATTGAGAAAAATTTTTCTTTTTACCTGGACTACCTTAGCCAACATTATGGTAAAATTTGAGTAAATTTCATCATGAAAAACTTGGTTTCCGGTCAATTTGAAAAATGCAACCACTTAAAATAAAACCGTAAGTGGCCCAAAATGAAAAATAAAATTAACAATATTTTTAAAACTTGAATAAATTAAAGTAAAATTAAAACTAAGTTAAGTCTTGCTGTTTCCTAATCACAAATTCATCTGAATTTCCACTTTGAACTTTTGGGGTTCACAAAATAAGGGTTCAGAGTTAAAATTCATTAGATTTCGTTATAATATTTCTAATAGATCTAATTTTATTATATAACTAAACTTTCGGCCCATAAATGTTGTGAGATGAAATTTTATGGCCTAAGCTAAGTAATAGTATATTAAGTATGAAGGGCGCAAGTTTTAGCACTAGCGTAAGCACTAGCATCAGTGTTCGGCGAAGCTAGGCACGAGTTATATGTGCTCACGCTAGTGTCTAAAGTATTTCGCCCATGGTGCTTATATACAATATTTTTTGCCCACCTAGGCGTAGAACGAGCGCAGAAATTTTTTGCAAAGTTTTACGCCCGGGAGGGCAAAAAATTAAATTTCAGCAAAAGTATAAATTCCTAATAAATATATTATAACTTTTGAGCCATAAATGTTGTGAGATGAAATTTTATGGCCTAAGCTAAGTAAAATTTAATTTCAGCAAAAGTATATTTCAAAATACTGATATTGTTTAAATTAACAATATTTTTAAAACTTTAATAAATTAAAGTATAATTAAAACTAAGTTAAGTCTTATTCTGGTTTCCTAATCTCGCAAATTCATCTGAATCTGAACTTTTGGGGTACAGAAAAAAAGGGTTTTGAGATTAAAATTTATTTAATTTCGTAATGGCTCTTTTTTATTATATAATTAAACATTCGGCCCATAAATGTTGTTAGATGAAATTATATGGCCTAAGCTAAGTAACATTTAATTTCAGCAAAAGTATAAATTCCTAATAATAGTCTGCTTTGTGTGTACACTAGCGTAGCCTAACGAAGCAGACTATAAGAAAAAATGACACGTCAAGTATTAAACTAACGTAACCTAAAGAAGTAGACTATAATAAAAAATGACACGTCAAGCCTTACACTAGCGTAACCTAAGGAAGCAGACTATAAGAAAAAATGACACGTCAAGTATTAAACTAACGTAACCTAAAGAAGTAGACTATAATAAAAAATGACACGTCAAGCCTTACACTAGCGTAACCTAAGGAAGTAGAACAATAAAAAACGACACGTCAAGCCTTACATTAGCGTAGCCTAAGAAAGCAGACTATAATAAAAAATGATAAATTAAGCATTAAGTGACACGTCAAGCATTAAACTAACGTAACCTAAGGAAGTGCTCTATAATAAAAAACGACACGTCAAGCTTTACCTGAAGGGACATTTGAGGGGAATATGTACTGTTTTTTGAGTAAGGATTGTGAAAAAACGGTAATAGATTTTTGAGTGAATATTTTTTTATTATTTTAAATAAGTATTAAAATTTCCAAAAAAAAATATTATTTTTCTTTTTGTGACGTCACTTCCGCGTCACACGTGCATAAAGAAGGCACTATACGAAATCGGTGGGCAGGGTAACTCCAGTTTGGCTTATCCAAAAAAAAAAAAAAAAATTGGTAAGAGTTTAAACCAATTGCCAGGGGCTGACTTCGAGTTTTTTCGAAAAAAGTAACTACAAAAAAATGGCGACTGTTTAAAGTTAAAATGCAAAAAAAGGCCTAAATTTTTAGGACTAAAGTAGCTGTAAAAACTTTTTGAGGACATTTTTTAAAAAAAATTTGAAATCAGCCCCTGACAAATATATTTTTTTAACTACACAGCAAATATGAAAATAATTGGTGAAATAGTTAATGCGCAATCTTGCCCACCATTTTTAAAAAACCTGTTTCGAGATATACGCGTTTAAAGTTTCATATTTGTACACAAAACACGTTTGACGGCGAAACAAAACAGGCCAAAAAGTATACTTAGAACGGGAATTTAATTACTTTTTAAAGTGATTTTAGTGCATCCTTTTGATTGGTAGACCATAAACCGTCTAAAATAAATTTTTTTTCTTCTTAAATTTAAACTTTGGCAACGATTTAAAAAAAATTGAGAGATATGCCCATTCTATTTTTATTTTGAACTAATGAATAATAAAAAAAATTTTCATGTGCGACCATCCGCGCTCAAAAATATTTGGGGTAACATAGTCAAATACTTAAAAAACTGAAATAATTTTGACAGAATCGTTTTAACACGGGAGTATTAGAAAGACGACTAAAAAGTCGCTAAAAATTTACTCTTTTTTTTGTCATTTTAATAGGCTGCCAATCAGCGCTGAAGGCATCTGGGAGTCTGAAAACTTCAGGATCCTATTTTTTAGGTGTACTTTGAACTAATGCAATTAGTTTTTAAATTTCTTTTGTGAGCCGATTCACTATATAGATCCGGGCATAGCCTTTTTGTCATAAGAGAGAGAGAGAATGGAACTAATTGGGTGGGATTGCTATTAAAATAGATCCTAACCTCAAAAAATCAAATTTTGTCCAAATTTTTATTTTTGTTTAAGAGGTCTTTCAATTTTTTCCGAAAATCAATATTTTTTTTTTCTTCTTTTCTTCAAAAAAATATTCAAAATTATAATAAAAAACGTTTTATGTCGATATGTTGAATAAAAAAAATTTTAAAGAAGAAATTTATCAAAAATATAACGTATATAAAAATACATATAAGCTTAATACTTCAATATGCCACAGATATCACAGATAACAAGCATGCAATCATACATACATTTCTATTAACTTTTAAAAGTTTTTTTTATTAACAAAAATTTTAGAACAAATTTTCAAAAAATTAATTTTCAGATTCGAGATATCGAGTAAAATTCATGCTTTCAAATATAAGTACTTTCATGGAAATAAATTAGGTATTCATCCAAATTAAAAAAAAAAAAGAAGTTTGAGATTTTTTGATGAAAAAATTTTTGAAAAAAAAATTAGGTCTTAATTCTATAATGGTTGTGAAATTTCACCGTTTACATAGACACACACATACATACATACTTTTTTTTAAAACCGGTTTTTTAGCTTCCTAAGACCCCAAGATAAGCCTTGACGTGTCGTTTTTTATTATAGCCTAATTTCTTAGGTTACACTAGTGTAAGGCTTGATGTGTCATTTTTTATTATAGTCTGCTTCGTTAGGTTACACTAGTGTAAGGCTTGACGTGTCGTTTTTTATTATAGACTACTTCCTTAGGCTACGCTATTGTAAGGCTTGACGTATTGTTTTTTTATTATAGACCACTTCTTTAGGTTACGTTAGTTTAATGCTTGTCGTGTCACTTAATGCTTAATTTATCATTTTTTATTATAGTCTGCTTTCTTAGGCTACGCTAATGTAAGGCTTGACGTGTCGTTTTCTATTGTTCTACTTCCTTAGGTTACGCTAGTGTTAGGCTTGACGTGTCGTTTTTTATTATAGACCACTTCCTTAGGTTACGTTAGTTTAATGCTTGACGTGTCACTTAATGCTTAATTTATCATTTTTTATTATAGTCTTCTTTCTTAGGCTACGCTAATGTAAGGCTTGACGTGTCGTTTTTTAGTGTTCTACTTCCTTAGGTTACGCTAGTGTAAGGCTTGACGTGTTGTTTTTTATTATAGTCTACTTCCTTAGGCTACGCTAGTGTAAGGCTTGACGTGTCGTTTTTTATTATAGTCTACTTCTTTAGGTTACGTTAGTTTAATACTTGACGTGTCATTTTTTCTTATAGTCTGCTTCGTTAGGTTACGCTAGTGTAAGGCTTGACGTGTCGTATTTTATTATAATCTACTTCCTTAGGCTACGCTATTGTAAAGCTTGACGTGTCATTTTTTATTATAGTCTGCTTCGTTAGGCTACGCTAGTGTAAGGCTTGACGTGTCGTTTGTTATTATAGTCTGCTTCTTTAGGCTACGCTACTGTAAGGCTTGACGTGTCGTTTGTTATTATAGTCTACTTCTTTAGGTTACGTTAGTTTAATGCTTGAAGAGTCATTTTTTATTATAGTCTGCTTCGTTAATTTACGCAAGTGTAAGGCTTGACGTGTCGTTTTTTATGATAGTCTACTTCCTTAGGCTATGCTAGTGTAAGGCTTAACGTGTCGTTTTTTATTATAGTCTACTTCCTCAGGTTACCGTAATGTAAGGCATGACGTGTCGTTTTTTATTCTAGTCTACTGCCTTAGGTTACGCTAGAAACCTTACGATAAAAAATTGGATTGCCAGGGAAAAACCACTCTAGAAGAAAAAAAAACTTTTCTTTCAACGATGAAATTTAGCCAAGTTATCGTTACTCAAATTCGTCGTAAATAAGATTTAAGCTATATATTATAAAAAGCCCACGGCTACCCTGAAAGATCTAATTATGCAAATGTCGGGCACTTTGAATTTTATAACGAAAAATGAGTGTTCAACCTTTAGGAAGATCATACTTTTTTGGATTTAAATCTTTCATCTAGCTTCTTACGAGTTATTTTATAAGACGTGTCTCTTATTTTCAGAAGTGGTTGCTTTTTTGATCCCCAATTAAACCCGTTTTTCAAAATCAGTCATTTTTTTCGAGATATTTATCAATATGTCTCCCATTTAAAATACATGGAAAAAGCCATTTAGTAGCGGTTTTTCTTATTTTGCTTCACAATTTTAGTTTGATCAAGCAACAAACCAACGAGAAAATTTTTTTTTAATATTCATTTAAATGCCTTCTGTATTATAAAGAGGATTGGTTATGGCCAACGTGGCAAAAAGCCTCCATTGTCTGAAAAATTGCATTTAAAATTGAAAAAATAAAGTTTTTTAAAAATTCTGTATATTAAATTATTTATATGTTCAAATTTATTTAAATTGAATGTCAAAAAAAAACTTTTCTCGTTGGTTTGTTGCTTGGTCAAACTAAAATTGTGAAGCAAAATAAGTAAAACCGCTACTAAATGGCTTTTGCCATGTATTTTAAATGGGAGACATATTGATAAATATCTCGAAGAGGATGGCCGATTTTGAAAAATAAAATGGATTTGATCATATTTCTGGGTACCAAATAAGCAACCTTTCCTGAAAATTTCAGCCCGATACGAGCAGGGACAATTTTGGCTTATTTTCTCCTCCCCCGAGAGACACGTTTTATCAAATAACTCGAAAGAAGCTAGATGAAAGACATAAATCCAAAAAAGTACGATCTTCTTATAGACTGAACATTCATTTTTGGCTATAAAATCCAAAAAACCCTACTTTTGCATAACCCGATCTTTCAGGCTAGCCGAGAGCCTGTTTCTGAACTTTAAACATGCATTACTCGCTTGATTTTCATCGTAAAATAATCATTTTTTTTTTAAATCCTTTAATTTTTGCCAGAGTATTCTTCAAGAAAGAAATCATTTTTATTTACAAAATTTTAATTTTTATGTCGCAGGAACCTTTGAAAACTGTAAGTAGCAAAATTTATTTAACACAGATTTTCATTGGTTTTTGACCTAAACGTTGAAATGTAGTAAATAAAATGATTTTTTTCTTGAAGAAATAAATACTCAGAGAAACCCGCTTCGTAACATTATCGGCGTTAACAACGGAGTTGAAAACGTACATAACACTGATGTGAACGCCGTTTCTTACACCATTGTTTACACTGTCTGATTTTGGCCGCAAAAACACCGTTGTTGAAGCCGTATTAAACGCCGAGATAATTAAATTTTTATTTTTATTATTTATTTCATTTGGATTTTATTTTTGCAAGTTATTAAAATTATAATTAAAAGAAAAATAAAAGTAAATGTTAATTTTAGATTACAATTACATTTTTTATTATTTTTTATTAGAATTTTTATCAATAACTATTACAAAGTTTTTAATTTACACAGAGAAATATCGCATGCAAAATGAGCTCAAATTTATTATTACATAATTTATAAAAAAACACTTTTATTATTTTAACCAAGCAATCTAAATAAGACGAAATAATAAAAAATTGACATTTTTTATTTTAAATTTATTATATGTACAAAATTCAATTGTTTCATCTTTCAAGTCGCAAGTTTAATAAGATTCTTATCATTAATTACATATATATATATATATATGAAGAACATTTTTTCTAAAATCCAACTAATTTTTTTTATAATTTATTCCAGAAAAGTTAAATTAAACTTATTTCACACACTTGAGTTATTTTTTATGAGTTCCAAAAATTATGTATTTTATATAATTCAAAGTTTTTTATACTAAAAAAGTAATAATAATTAAATTTCTTATTTATTGAATTAGATAAATTAACTTATTTAACAGCAGAAGATGTAGAAATCTTGATATACTATAAGTAAGTATTTTTAGAATTTTAATTTTAATTTTAAGATATGCAAATATTAACATTTATTTAATAAATTTTAACTTTAAGATTACTATGATTACAAATATTAAACGAATAAAAATAAAAATATAAAACTGCAAATTAAAGGGAATTCATTTAACCGAGAGTTACAACAGTCTTCTTTGGGCATCTCCTGCATCTAGCTCCGGGATGTGGCGCCCTCTTTGAGCTTTACTCCGTCCTAATTATTTCTTTTTAAAATTTTGGCATTTGTTCTTAATTGTGCGAAACCAACAGATTCAAACATATAAACATTTTATTACATGTATGCGTGCCTTACACCGATTCACACATGTATAGAGTATTTAACCTATCAGCTGTTTACTAACACATACCCAGATTCGGAAAGAAAACAAAGGGCGTTTTTAACCATTTTTTAACATTGGTTTTTATGGAGATCTTTTTTTAATTATGGATTTAAAAAAAATTGTTTGCTGAAATGAAGTAAATGTATTATAATTTAAATAAAGAATACAATAATCTTCAAGTACCATCTATTTTTTCGCAATTTTTTGGCAGATAATTACAAAAAACTCAAAAATAAGTGTTATTTTAGGTTAGTGAGGTGTTAAAAAAACTTAAAAATTTAATATTTTTGTGATCTTTAACTAATTATCAATAAAAAAATAATTATTTACTAATAGCAAAAGTTAATTTATTAAAAATTATTATTTTTTTTAAATTTTGACCAAGTTTAAGTTAAATCATCCTGTACTAATTAATGTTAAGATTTGTTGACAATATTACATTTTCTAAATAAATAAATACTTCTATTTCTCAGCAAATTAACTTTTCCTGTTAATAAATAATTATTTTTATTAATAATCAATTAAAGATGACAAAAATATTAAATTTCCAAAGGTTTTTTGCTACTTCACTAACCTAAAATAACACTTATTTTTGAGTTATTTGCAATTATCTGCCAAAAACTTGCGAAAAAAATAATGGTAATTGAAGATTATTGTATTCTTTACTTAAATTATAATACGTTTATTCAATTTAAGCAAAAAATTTTTTTAAATACATAATTAAAAAGCGATCTTCATAAGAACCAATGTTAAAAACGCCCTTTGTTTTCCTTCCGAATCCGCGTATGTGTTAGTAAACAGCTGATAGGTTAAATACTATATATGTGCTATTGAAAATTATGATGCTTTTTTTAAAATTTATTTGCTTTTCCATGTAAATATTGAATTGTTATATTTAACCCAAACATAAAATTAGAAAATTAAAGTAATTTATACAAAACAGAATTACAAGTTTACTCATTCCCGCCGGTTAAACAATACCACTACACTTCGACCTCTGTGCTGAATTTCTGATATAGCCATTCTCTTATGTCGTACATATCATTGATAAAACCACCCTAAAAACAATACAATAATGAATCTTTTTTTTTTTAAATATAAAAAAAAATTGATGTAAATAACTTTTAATTCTTACAAACGATCTTGGTCCAATAGTAAAATTGTAATTCAACATTTCTCTGTCTACATATTTACTACCTCCAAAATATATCTAAAAATCAGAAATAATTAACACGCTATTAACATACATGTTATATGTATATTTTTGTAAAAAAAATGAATTTTATGATCCTCACCCTTTTATAATCTTCATAATTCTCTCTACCTGGAATAGCCCATTCGCTGAGGCATTTTTCCAGTGTATTCCAATAATTTACATCGAGTTCATTTAGTCTTGTAATATACCTAGGTCTATTTGGAATTTCAACAGGAAGATTCGGAACAGGATCAACTGCAGGTCCTCTGGGAGGTAATTGGTTTTCTGGTATTTGGGCCCGCATAACATCAACTTGAGCGGCTTGCTGCACTTGTACTCGATGATTATCTGGGTTTGCTAATATTTCTGGAATTTCAAATTTCATTTGACCAAATTTCAATTTTTAGGTCAAAAACTAAATAAATTTTGCTACTTACAGTTTTCAAAGGCTTTTGGCCTAAAAATTTAAATTTGGTCAATAAAAATGATTTTTCTTTCATAACGAAATGAATTGCCAGGGAAAAATGCATCGATTTAAAAAAAAATTATTACTTTACGATGAAAATCAAGCGATTCAATCTTAAATTGACGATAACTTGGCTAAATTTATAATACCCTGAATTATGCCCAACCAAACTCATTAGGCGGCTCTCAACTAGCGTTAGTGCTTTTCAAGAAAATGATAAAAAAAATTCTAAAAAGCAGGTATGTATGGAAAACCTGATAAATCGATTTCTGCCATTAGTTTTTCGGAAAAACCCTGCACAAAAATGATTTTAGGCCTTATTTACGTAGTTTTATTTAATTCTAGATAAGGAATGTCAGTGAATGAGTTAAGTCAATAAAAAATATCTGATTTTTTTTTACAATTAAATTTTCAATAACTTTTTCAAGATAATTTATAAATGTCAATCGTTTAATTGAATAAGTAATCAAAATAAATGGATTATGAAAATATATTATTTAAGTATAAATCGAGGTAGTAGTAATATTTATTTCTTGTTTGTAATTTACATAAATTGTTACAAGATAATATAGTTTAAATAAGTAATTAATACAGAATCTTTTACAAAAGTATTTCTAATATTTATAATATTAATAAATTAAATAATTGAAATTGAAATTAGAATTAATAGTTTTATAAACATGTATGCATGTGTATATATATACGTATATATATACATATATTTCTATATCTTATATAAAATTCTCCTCTTTTCTTATTTTTTTTCTATTATATATATCTATTATATTTTTTTTCTTTCTTTCCTTTATTTATTTATCTCTTTATTTTCATCTTTAATTTTATATCTTTTATATTTTATCTATGCGTTTTTTGCACTTAAAATAATGTATATAAACTTTACTAACTTTTTAGCTTTTGGTTCATTTAGGTCATTCAATAGTTGAAAGAAACTATTATCCATTGTACTATTAAAAATATCTGGGACTAATTGTCCCCTGTAATTATTAAACTTTTCACAATTTATTATTGAATGGAAAATAGTATCTCTCTCACTACATAAATGGCAATATTCGTTAATGTTCAAGTTTTGTATTTTATCTTTGGTTAAAAATCTTGTGTTATAATTATTTAGCAGTCTTAATTGAGCTATTATCTTTTTTTGGTGTAAAGGTACTTTTAAATCTATGTAGTTAACTTTAATTTCATTTTCATGTAACATAGAAAGAACTGGTATACAGTCACATTCAAATATGTCTTTTTTGTCAATTCTTTTAGTATATTTACTATATTCTTCTAATAGGTTATTTTTTTCTTCTACTATTATATCTAATGTGATATTATCTAAGAAGTTTTCTTTATTTATTTTTTTAAGAAATTTAATTTTTATTTGATTTATCCAATTATATTTAGTTCCATTTTTTTCTGATTCGTTTTTAGATAAATGTAACAGCCTTTTAAAACATATTTTAGGTAGTCTACCATCTTGCATTTCAAGCAATTTTTGAATATAATTTAATGTTTTATAAGATGATTTAAACAGTATAAATACTGTTGCCGATCCAAATATTAAAAAGATTTTAGTAGGAATTTATTATGAATAATAAATGCGATCTTTTTGGAACAAGATATTTCTTTAATGTTTTTACATCGACGTTTCGGAGATCTGTGTCTCCCTTTTCAAGATCTGAAAATACAATGCATACAATTTGTATAAACAATTTTTAACAAAAAATTTTTTTATTACAGAAAAACTAAATTTTCAAAATAATTAAATATATAATAATAAACTTACGAAAATTTAAAAAATATCTTTTTGAATTAGACACATAATATTATACAATAAACATTATAAAATTTTTTTAAAAAAATTTTCTTATATATATAGAAAACAATAATAAACTGTAATTTTAATTATAAGAGTTTCTGTTCTCACTGCTAATGAAGTACTAAAATCTATTAAATTTAAAAAGTTTAAAGGTTCACCGATTCATACGTTAACAAAAATTTTTTTATTATTAGACAAGGAGAAAAAGGTTTTTTTATATATTGAAAGAATTTGATAAGAATAATAATTTGAGTAAGATAAACAAAATTGATATTTTTTTAATTACTAATGTATAGGAATCAAGGGTTAAGAGTTTATAGCTCAAGTACCTAGAAATTACATAAAGTATATAAATTTAAAGATCTTATGTCACAGGTGTAATTTTATGTAGCTCTAATGAGATTGAAATATTTTTTTCTTTAACGTATTTTTAAACTATTTTTTATATAAAAAAACGCGAAACAAAGTTTTAAAATCGTTATAAAAAAGCAAAACAGCAAAAACAAATTTTTTATTTAAAAATATTATTAATTTATTAAATCATTTATTCTTTTTATTGTCTAAATTTTTTATATATTATCTAATTAGGAAAGTTTTTTATTAATTAAATCTATAGTATTTTTGTAATAGTATTTCAGGTTTTGAGTGTCCTGCATACGGTTTAATGTTGACTTACAGTCGTGTATATGGAGCATTTCAGAAAACAGTCTCCGGTATAACTTTTTTTGTTGATCAAGTATTTTTATTGATTTTAAATTAAAATTTATTTTATGTTTTTTTGACTTCCTGTGGATATGAAATATTGAGTCTTTTTTCCTATTTTTATATGCTTTTTTGTGTTCATTAACACGTTTGTAAAGTTTTCTGCTAGTCTGGCCTATGTAGGCAAATTTACAATCTCTGCATTTAATTTTATAAACTACGTTATTTATTTCAGATATACTTATTTTATCTTTGCCTAGAGTTATAAGTGTGTTGAACTTGTTAGGGATTTGGTTTACGACGGAGATATTTGAATTTTTTAGGCTCATTATAATATCATCGTTTAAATATTTATAAAAGGGGATCACTAAAATATTTTTGGGAATATTATCAGTAAGATTGACGTTCTTATTAGTATTACTTAAGTGGGCTAATCTTTTGTTTATATATTTATCAATAAATTTTGAAGGGTAGTCATTCGCAAATAAGAAAGTTTTAGCTATGTTGATGTTATCTTGATGAAATTTTTTATCTGACAGTAAAATGCATTTGTCAATTATGCTATAGATTATTGCAATTTTTTGAAGATACATTTTCAGCAAGGTACATTAATTTTGTCTCACATCACCCAATCAAACAAAAAATTGCAATAATCTATAGCCCACTCAATATTTCATATCCACAGGAAGTCAAAAAAACATAAAATAAATTTTAATTTAAAATCAATAAAAATACTTGATCAACAAAAAAAGTTATACCGGAGACTGTTTTCTGAAATGCTCCATATACACGACTGTAAGTCAACATTAAACCGTATGCAGGACACTCAAAACCTGAAATACTATTACAAAAATACTATAGATTTAATTAATAAAAAACTTTCCTAATTAGATAATATATAAAAAATTTAGACAATAAAAAGAATAAATGATTTAATAAATTAATAATATTTTTAAATAAAAAATTTGTTTTTGCTGTTTTGCTTTTTTATAACGATTTTAAAACTTTGTTTCGCGTTTTTTTATATAAAAAATAGTTTAAAAATACGTTAAAGAAAAAAATATTTCAATCTCATTAGAGCTACATAAAATTACACCTGTGACATAAGATCTTTAAATTTATATACTTTATGTAATTTCTAGGTACTTGAGCTATAAACTCTTAACCCTTGATTCCTGTTGTGTATCAACTGGGTAGGATTATGTAATAAGGTTCACTAATTGAATAAACACTTGTTAGGATAAAATAGTCTTTAATAAATAATCAAAATAATAGTTTTAATATAAAAATCATATAAAAATAATTAATACAACTTATTAGCGATCTTAACGCGGTGAACGCCAAAGGCGAAGAGGGCGACTATTTTTCCCCCACACTACTCCCGTACACCTTTTACACACACACGCATACATGGATGTGTTGTAAGTAATATATGTATATATAACACACCCCTTTGTAATTTAAATTCATTTACATGTATGGTTTTTTAGAAAAAAAAATTTTTTAATAAAATCTATAATTCTATACAATTTCCTAACTATTTTTTCTTTGGTAATTGTACTTCATAATCTTTACTTAATTTAGTTGGTAAACTTATCTTACTTCTATCGCGTAAAACTCTTTTTTCTGACACTGGGTCATTATTTATATTATTATTACAATTGGTATTATTTAAATTATTTACATTATTACTTAGATTATTATTTGTACAATTTTTTGGTTGCTCATTATCAGAACTATAATAATAATAATTAGAATCATCATTTAGTTTAGCATTACCTATCTTTCTCATTTGATTAACGTGACATTTTCGCGAATAATTATTATCTAATAATACAATATAGTGTAAATTACCTACTCTTTCTTTAACTAAACCAAAAAACCATTTCCGTTTACCAATATAGTTTCTACAAGAAACTCTATCACCAATATTAAAATATTTTTTACATGTAAATGTATTAGAACCAGTCTTTACCTTTTCAGGCCTAATCAAATCTAAATGGCACCTTAATTTTCTATTAAACATTAACTCTGAAGGAGCTTTACCTGTGCCTGTATGTGGCATTAATCTATATTGACTTAGTAATTGTAACAAAGCTAATTCAATTTTATTACTTTCATGACACATTTTATTTAGTGCAGATTTGAGAGTTTGCACATACTTTTCGGCTTGCCCATTGGTAGAAGGATTATAAGGAGCTGTTAGTTTTAAAAATATACCATTTTTCCCTAGAAATTCTGTAAATTCTTTTGATTTGAAACTAGTACCATTATCAGAAACAACAATTCTGGGCAATCCGAAAGTTGCAAAAACTTTACAGCAAATATCTATTACAGTTGTAGAAGTCATGTTTTTAACTATAAATATTTCTGGCCATTTAGTGTATGAATCAATTAATAAAAAGAATATTTTATTTCTGTAAGGACCAGCGAAATCTATGTGTATTCTCTCAAAAGGCGATGTTGGAGGCTCCCATATATGCTTTCTAACTGGAACTGGATTATTCTTATAAAGATTACATTTTTCACAATTTCTAACTAAATTTTCTATGTCATCACCTATATGAGGCCACCAACAATACCCTCTGGCTAGATTTTTCATTTTTACAACTCCAAAATGACCTAAATGTAATTTTTGAAGTAATTTGTTTTTAAGAGTTGTAGGAATCACTACTTGAGTACCTTTCATTAATACGTCATATTCTAAATAAAAATCATTTGGTATGCAATTCCAAACATCCTTAGAGCACAACTTTTTACCTTCATTTAATAAATTAATTACTTTCTGTAACTGGGGGTCTTTTTGTGATTCAATTTTAATTTCTTTAACGTTAACTGGTAAATCAGACATTATGTCTATGAAATACGCGTCTACGACATCAATATCTGAATTTTTAATTGAATGTGATAATCGGGAAAGGCAATCTGCATTTGCGTTGTCCTCTGATTTCTTAAACTCTATTTTATATCGAAATGCACGAAGGAAAATTGCATAATGCTGCATTCGCATTGCACTGAAAACCGGAAGGCTTTTATCTAAGGAGAAAATTTGTTGAATTGCCCGATTATCTGTAACTAAAATGAATTCTCTACCGTATAAAAATTGATGTAATCTTTTAATTGCCCAAACTGCAGCATAAGCCTCCTTATCAACTTGGGCCCACTTACACTGCGTTTGGTTGAAAGTGCTTGAAATGAACATAATCGGTCTTTCCGAACGATCGGGAAACCGATGCGAGAGAACAGCACCACACCCTGATGGACTTGCATCCGTAGCCAACACCAGTGGCAATTTTGAATCGAAATAACATAAACACGTATCACTTTGAAAAATATCTTTAACTTTCTTGAAAATTTGTTCACATTCTAGATTCCACGTAAAAACCTTATCATCACGTAACATTTTATAAAAAGGACTCAAAATTGCACTAGTGTTAGGAATAAAACGATTGTAATAGTTAACCATGCCAATAAAAGATTGTAACTCTTTTATATTCGTAGGGCGTGGCATGTTCTCAATAGCATCCATTTTTTCCCGCATTTTCCGAATTCCGTTTCCGTCCAAAACGAAACCACAGTATACAATTTCCTTTTTAAAAAATTCAGATTTATTTAAATTAATTTTAATATTGTAATTATTAAACCTATCCAAAACTTTTTCAATTATCTGTAATAATTTTAACTCATTTTCTGCTCCGATTTTAATATCATCTATAAATGCTGTAACCCCCTTAATATCAGCCAATATACCCTCAATAAACCTTTGCCAGATTGCCACAGCTGGTGCTAAGCCGTACCACATACGGTTACATCTGTATAATCCACGATGTGTATTTAAAACCACGAATTTTGAACTTTCTTCATCAAGCTCCATTTGTAAATAGGCTTGCGTCAGATCTATTTTTGCAAAAACTTTACAACCAGCCATGTCTGCCAAAAGTTCATCAGTAGTTGGGAGGCTATAATCATCAATAATTAATTGAGGATTTATAGATATACTAAAATCGCCGCATATTCGAACTGTATTATTATTTTTTAGAATTGGTACAATCGGAGTCGCGCAGTTAGAAGTATCAATTTTAGTGATAACTTTATTATCTTCTAACATCTGTAATTCATCATCAACTAACGGAATTAATTTGAAAGGAACTCTACGTGCTTTAAAAAATATTGGAATTGCATCTTTTTTTAATGTCAAATGAGCTTTGAAATTTTTTATTGCACTCATATCATCTTTAATTACGTTTGAATACTTTTTAAATAATTTATTTATACAATCACGGTTAAAATTAGACGAACAAACATTTATTTCATTAACAAAAGAAACACAAATTTTATTATTATCAATCATACCTAATTTACGCATCCACTCACGACCTAGTAAAGGTGTACGGTCTACATTTGTTAAATATAAATTTAAGTTGTAATTTGAATTATTATAATTAACTTTGACTGACAAAAAACCTAACACTTGTATATTACTTTTACAATAGGAAATTAGTTTTAATTTAGTATTATATATATTTTCACCTTTGAAAAGCTTCCTCGCCTGGTTGCTGGACATCAAAGAAACACCTGCCCCAGTATCCATATCAAAATCTATGTGGTTACCATTAACGTTTAATTTAACAATTAAATGATCGCGATGTGTGTAATCCTCATTTACCATACAGATATCTTGAATTGATGATGGTGTATCCTCATCATAGGCCATTCTGCTTTCTATAACCTTAACTATATTATTATTTTTCTTAAAACATACCTTAGCTATATGGCCTTTGACATTACACTCCCTGCAGGCTATATTTCTATCTAATTTGCACTCAGTTGCAATATGTTTGTTGTCCCCACATCGAAAACAAAACGCTTCCTTGGCGCGCTTCCGAGGACCAGACGACTTTCTTGATGCCCCACCACCGTCTTTTCTTGATTTGTATGTAGAGCCAAACTTTGAATTTCGGCGTATATTTTTTCTCTCTTCTACTGCATGTATTTGACTATTTTCAATCCCCTCCAATTCTTTATTCTCTTTCCTACTTAATTCCATAGCGACGGCTACTTGAACTGCTTTTTCTAATGTAAGACCCTCTATTTCTAAAAGGCGCTGGCGCATTGCTGGAGTTTCAAGGCCGTACACAAATTGATTTCTAATGGCGGTCGCTTTAAAATCACCGAAACCACATGTTTGTGACAACTTTTTCAAGTTAGTTACAAAATCTTGTACCGACTCACCACTTAATTGTTTTCTGCAATGGAATTTATAGCATTCCGCGACCTCAATTACTTTTGGTTTAAAAAGTTGCTCAAGATTTTTAATGATGTCGTCGTATTTTTGCCTGTAAACATTGACGTCATCCATGTGGTCACACAACTTTGCGAAAACTTTTTGACCTATGTAATGTAATAACAGAGGTACGCGGTCTTCACCTTTAACTTTTAGGATCGTAAAATCGCCTTCACATTGTTGTATCCAGCGTTTCCACTGCATAGTTTCTGAGTCAAACATTTCAATTTGAATGTGTGGCGCAATTGCCAAAATTTGATCTTCGTTTCCCATTTTTAGGTTAATTTATGAAATTATTATACGCATGTAACACAACTTGTGTAATACTAAGTATGTATAACACCAACACTACAACTGTACTGTAACTTTTTATAGTGTGCTTGAATATGTGTATTTGACATATACATGTATATACACATTTTAAATATGACTTGAACTTTGAATTTATACACTTCACCTTTTATGAATTTAACTTTTGACTCACTTTTGTTTCACAATTTCTTGAATTAATCAAAATTTTAGAGGATTGAAATAACTTGAATTTATTGAAATGTACTTTAGAGAAAAAATATTATACTTGAACTCTCGAACTTTCTATATCGAATGTATGTACCTTGTATATGTATATGGCCGCCTCACCGCGTGTTCAACGACACTTTTTCATTTTACTATTTTATACGTTTATTCTTAAGAAAAACCGTCCTCGTCGCCAACTGTTGTGTATCAACTGGGTAGGATTATGTAATAAGGTTCACTAATTGAATAAACACTTGTTAGGATAAAATAGTCTTTAATAAATAATCAAAATAATAGTTTTAATATAAAAATCATATAAAAATAATTAATACAACTTATTAGCGATCTTAACGCGGTGAACGCCAAAGGCGAAGAGGGCGACTATTTTTCCCCCACACTACTCCCGTACACCTTTTACACACACACGCATACATGGATGTGTTGTAAGTAATATATGTATATATAACAATTCCTATACATTAGTAATTAAAAAAATATCAATTTTGTTTATCTTACTCAAATTATTATTCTTATCAAATTCTTTCAATATATAAAAAAACCTTTTTCTCCTTGTCTAATAATAAAAAAATTTTTGTTAACGTATGAATCGGTGAACCTTTAAACTTTTTAAATTTAATAGATTTTAGTACTTCATTAGCAGTGAGAACAGAAACTCTTATAATTAAAATTACAGTTTATTATTGTTTTCTATATATATAAGAAAATTTTTTTAAAAAAATTTTATAATGTTTATTGTATAATATTATGTGTCTAATTCAAAAAGATATTTTTTAAATTTTCGTAAGTTTATTATTATATATTTAATTATTTTGAAAATTTAGTTTTTCTGTAATAAAAAAATTTTTTGTTAAAAATTGTTTATACAAATTGTATGCATTGTATTTTCAGATCTTGAAAAGGGAGACACAGATCTCCGAAACGTCGATGTAAAAACATTAAAGAAATATCTTGTTCCAAAAAGATCGCATTTATTATTCATAATAAATTCCTACTAAAATCTTTTTAATATTTGGATCGGCAACAGTATTTATACTGTTTAAATCATCTTATAAAACATTAAATTATATTCAAAAATTGCTTGAAATGCAAGATGGTAGACTACCTAAAATATGTTTTAAAAGGCTGTTACATTTATCTAAAAACGAATCAGAAAAAAATGGAACTAAATATAATTGGATAAATCAAATAAAAATTAAATTTCTTAAAAAAATAAATAAAGAAAACTTCTTAGATAATATCACATTAGATATAATAGTAGAAGAAAAAAATAACCTATTAGAAGAATATAGTAAATATACTAAAAGAATTGACAAAAAAGACATATTTGAATGTGACTGTATACCAGTTCTTTCTATGTTACATGAAAATGAAATTAAAGTTAACTACATAGATTTAAAAGTACCTTTACACCAAAAAAAGATAATAGCTCAATTAAGACTGCTAAATAATTATAACACAAGATTTTTAACCAAAGATAAAATACAAAACTTGAACATTAACGAATATTGCCATTTATGTAGTGAGAGAGATACTATTTTCCATTCAATAATAAATTGTGAAAAGTTTAATAATTACAGGGGACAATTAGTCCCAGATATTTTTAATAGTACAATGGATAATAGTTTCTTTCAACTATTGAATGACCTAAATGAACCAAAAGCTAAAAAGTTAGTAAAGTTTATATACATTATTTTAAGTGCAAAAAACGCATAGATAAAATATAAAAGATATAAAATTAAAGATGAAAATAAAGAGATAAATAAATAAAGGAAAGAAAGAAAAAAAATATAATAGATATATATAATAGAAAAAAAATAAGAAAAGAGGAGAATTTTATATAAGATATAGAAATATATGTATATATATATACGTATATATATACACATGCATACATGTTTATAAAACTATTAATTCTAATTTCAATTTCAATTATTTAATTTATTAATATTATAAATATTAGAAATACTTTTGTAAAAGATTCTGTATTAATTACTTATTTAAACTATATTATCTTGTAACAATTTATGTAAATTACAAACAAGAAATAAATATTACTACTACCTCGATTTATACTTAAATAATATATTTTCATAATCCATTTATTTTGATTACTTATTCAATTAAACGATTGACATTTATAAATTATCTTGAAAAAGTTATTGAAAATTTAATTGTAAAAAAAAATCAGATATTTTTTATTGACTTAACTCATTCACTGACATTCCTTATCTAGAATTAAATAAAACTACGTAAATAAGGCCTAAAATCATTTTTGTGCAGGGTTTTTCCGAAAAACTAATGGCAGAAATCGATTTATCAGGTTTTCCATACATACCTGCTTTTTAGAATTTTTTTTATCATTTTCTTGAAAAGCACTAACGCTAGTTGAGAGCCGCCTAATGAGTTTGATTGGGCATAATTCAGGGTATTATAAATTTAGCCAAGTTATCGTCAATTTAAGATTGAATCGCTTGATTTTCATCGTAAAGTAATAATTTTTTTTTAAATCGATGCATTTTTCCCTGGCAATTCATTTCGTTATGAAAGAAAAATCATTTTTATTGACCAAATTTAAATTTTTAGGCCAAAAGCCTTTGAAAACTGTAAGTAGCAAAATTTATTTAGTTTTTGACCTAAAAATTGAAATTTGGTCAATAAAAATGATTTCTTTCTTGACGAAATGAATACTCAGGGAAAAATTAATTGATTAAGAAAAAAAAATTATTATTTTACGATGAAAATCAAGCGAGTAATGCATATTATTGCTGAAATTTGTCTTAAAAATGATTGTAATTCAATATTGAAATATGCCTGTTTCTGAACTTAAAATATGCATCACTAGCTTGCTTTCATTGTAAAATAATAAATTTTTTTTTTAAATTAATAAATTTTTCCCTAAGTATTCATTTCTTTAAGAGAAAGAAATCATTTTTATTGAACGAATTTCTAGTTCAAAAGATTTGTGTTAAGTAAATTTTGTTACTTACAGTTTTCAAAGGCTTTTGAACTGAAAATTGAAATTTGGTACATAAAAATGATTTTTTTTCATAAAGAAATGAATTGCCAGGAAAAAATTAATCGATTTAAAAAAAAAAAATTATTATTTTACGATAAAATCTTTTTTAAGACGAATTTGAGCAAAATTAATGTTAAAAATACTATATAAAAAAAAAAAGAAAAATTGTTTTCTTTGTATAAATATAATTAATAAAAAAAGTACAAATCCATAATATAATATATTATGCTAAAATTTTTTGACAAATATAATTTTTTTCATCGTTTTGGAGGGTCAATTGCCCCATTGACCCCCCCTTGAATCCGCCCTTGTATGTAGACCAATTCTATCAACGTTTATATTTTCGAAATATTTAGAAAACAAAATAATTAAGAAAAAATAAAATGGGCAATAACTTCAATAATCAAGTTAAAAAATTTTTTAATTATTTTTTAAATAATACAATAAACACGACCAGGCTGCTTTGCTTGAAATTTATTTGTTGCTTGAATTTTCAAGCAAAGCAGCCTGGCCTATAATTGCCTGGCCTATAGGATGCCTATAATTGGTGGAGGCCTATTGACGGCCGCCTCATGCACCTAATGGATAAGACGGCCCTGGTATCTAATTTGTAGAAATTTCTTATAATTTATTTCTCAATTTCACTGATTTCATTTTAAAAATAGTGAAAATTTTTGTCTCGTTATTTTTTCCGCTCAAAAATAATAGTAAATAAAGCCTTTGCCTCTCTCTATAATTTAAAAAATAGGTTTTAAAGAATTATTTAAAAATTAAAAAAAAATTAAACATTTAAAAATTGTGGATATTTTAGAAAATCGGAAAATTTATTTTCTGAATTAAAATTAACTACAGAAATTTGCTCTAAATAAGCGTTTCGGAAAAATTCAATCGATCAATCAATTTTTAATAATATGTGAAAATTAAAAGAAAATTTTTTTTTAAAAATCTAAATAGTTCTACCATATCAAAATCTGTTTTGTAAATTTTTTTTTTTTAAGCTTTTAAAATCTCTTACGATGAATAAGTAAAACATTTTGGAATTTCTTATACGAAACTCATGAGAGAAGAAAGAGGTCCGAAAAAAATATCTCTTTTTCACTCCACGCATATACTACCTCAACACGAGAATAAACACCACTTTTATACATTCTATTGGATTCTATAGGCTATTGGATTCTATTGGACACCGTTCTATTGGATTCTATAGTATCGTTTCCTCAGGGAAGAAAACACTGAAGAATTTTTATCTAAATTTAAAATCATACATTTTTTACTTTAAAATCAAAACATGTTCTTTAAATAATTTTTATATTTATACTTTAAATTTTGTATTAACAACTTATTTCAATCTTGTAACCATTATAAATAATAGAAATTCTATTGTAAAAGACTTTGTATTTTGTACTAATTTAAATTTTTTGTACTATTATTATACTTTCTTGTAACAATTTATGTAAATTATAAGCAAGAAATAAATACAACTACTACTAAAAACTATTCAAGTAATTATTAGTGAAAATGACCGCAGTTAAAAACAAAGTTAAGAACGAAATAAACGACGTTGTTTTTAACGTTGGATTATGGAAGGCAATTAACAACGTTGTAAATGCCAGCATTAACGCCGGTAATAAAGCGTACTATATAATTTTTTTTTTTAATTTATATATTCGCAATTCTTAGATAAATCGACACTGAATTATTTGAAAGTATAAAAAGAAAACTACTGGAAAGGAAAAGTGCCTTAATTCTTTTATTTTCCTCAATAAAATGAAATTAGAGTTATAAAATTTAACTGAGAAAATAAGTAAATTAAAGTACACATTTGGGAACAATAATATCAGTATATTATTATTTTTGGTTTTCGAAAATCGTAAATAATGAAAGAAATTTTTTAGGGATAATAAAAATTTATATTATAAAAACATTATTGATTACATTTTTTACAAATATTTTCGTAATTGTTCTACAAACGATTCTTATCTATCTGAGCTAATTAGCTAATTAATAAACAGATATTTAAAAAAATCAAAATTATTTATAAATTATTAAAGAGTGATTCTTAGTGAATTCAGCAAAAGTTTCCAGGTCGGGTCGCTGAAACCGGCTAAAAACTTTTTTTTGCTAATTACCTATCCAAAATGGACTATGTCCCTAAATTTTAGCCCTTAATATTGAAAACTAAGCCCAGGGCGAATTTTTGAAAAAAAAAGACGTTTTCATCTTTCCTCAGCCACCCATTCTTCTTTTATGTGCCATTCCTTCTGGAAATCATTAAAAATAATGAAAAAAGAGGTACTATAGTAAAATTTCCTCAGGAATCCAGTCATGCCAGTAGTTTTTGAAAATTCCTACACGGGGAGCCAGAAAATGCATAAATTCACAGGGTATATTACGGAAACTACAGAAAAATTGTATATCCGAATTTTTTATTCAGCTTCTCAGGAAAAGCGTGTTTTTATATATATTTTCGGATGCCATATCAACCTAGATGCGATCGAACTTCCTAGACCCTAAAATAACCGAAAAATCGTGAATTTTCCTCAATTTTTCTCATTTTTTAGCAGTTTTTTTGAATTTTCCCGCTCTAAATTACTCCCAACGATTTAAACAAGGTAAGATTCGAATTCCCAGGGAAATTTCATATATTTTCTTTATTTAAATCCTTTTTAGGCTTCGATGTAAACGAGCTCACACCAAATGCCTTTAATACAAAATTTTGATTTTTATCGTTTTTTAGCAGTTTTTTTGAATTTTCCCGCTCTAAATGACTCCGAACGATTTAAACAAAGTGAGATTCGGATTCCCAGGGAAATTTTACATATTTTCTTTATTTAAATCATTTTTAGGCTTCGATGTAAACGAGCTCACACCAAATGCTTTAAATACAAAATTTTGATTTTTATCGTTTTTTAGCAGTTTTTTTGAATTTTCCCGCTCTAAATGACTCCGAACGATTTAAACAAAGTGAGATTCGGATTCCCAGGGAAATTTTACATATTTTCTTTATTTAAATCATTTTTAGGCTTCGATGTAAACGAGCTCACACCAAATGCTTTAAATACAAAATTTTGATTTTTATCGTTTTTTAGCAGTTTTTTTGAATTTTCCCGCTGTAAATGACTCCGAACGATTTAAACAAAGTGAGATTCAGATTCCCAGGGAAATTTTACATATTTTCTTTATTTAAATCATTTTTAGGCTTCGATGTAAACGAGCTCACACCAAATGCCTTAAATACAAAATTTTGATTTTTATCGTTTTTTAGCAATTTTTTTGAATTTTCCCGCTCTAAATCACTCCGAACAATTTAAACAAGGTGAGATTCAGATTCCCAGGGAAATTTTACGTATTTTCTTAATTTAAATAATTTTTAGGCTTTGATGTAAACGAGCTCACACCAAATGCCTTAAATACTTTTGATTTTTATCGTTTTTTAGCAGTATTTTGGAATTTTGCCGTACTACATGACCCTGTATGATTTAATTAATGTCAAATTCGGGTTTCCAGTAAAATTTTAAACTTTTTCTATGCTTTAATAATTTTTTGGCTTTAGTATAAAAGAGTTCATAGAAAATTCTATAAATTTAAATTATTTTTTAGCTCTATATTGGTCACTAGGTAGAATTCGGAGTTACATTCTATAAAATATAGCTATTCTTTAGAGAAAAAAAATTTTTTAAATAATAATTAATGAATTACATATTTTAATAATCTTTAAAAGAATGAGTTTTTTAATAAAGAGAAAATTATTCTATTAAAAAAATTTTTATTGATATTTATATAATATTTAGCTTACAATAATGTATTCAGAAAATATTTTTATAATTTAGATAATTTATTCACAAATAGAATCCAAATTCTTTAGATATTGAGTGTATTTGGAATGAGTATGCCCTGATTTTATTTTTATTTTATCATCTTCATTTGTAGCCGATACATTGTATAAAATTTCATTAAAGCCTACTTTAACACGGGTCTCAGTATCAGGCCATTTGTAGATATTTTTTGAAAAACTTTGTAATACAGATATTTTAGCTATTAATTCATCTTCAATTATATCTGTAATAAAACCTACCGCCCAAGTTTTTGAGATTACGAAAGAGACATAAGTATTTGCTGACCATTTATAAGCTATTTTTTTCAACAAATTAAATCTTATGGAATAACTTTCATCTGAACTTAAATATTTACAGCCAATTATTGTATTTGATAATGGAGTAAAGTCGTGATAATTTCGTGTTCCTGGAATGGTATGCGCCATTGATGATGTTGTGTCACGTTCCAGGCTTAACTACTCTCTGCTTATTATTATTGTTTTTATTGTAGGTAAATGATGTTCACAAAATTCATGAATGCGGCTTACATTCATTATTTGATTATCAAATTCACGACGTAAACTTTCTTTGCTTGTACCTCCAATGATATCACAAGTTGATTTACCGTGAGAAGTTGCAAAAAATATCCACTTAGCATCAATACCAAAATTCTTTTTATGTTGACATAAATTGTATAGGTTGGAACAATTTTTGTATTGTCCAGGACAACCATCGCTAACATACTCAATTTTCTTAATTTGAGGCATATTTTCTTTTATGTACCTTACAATATATTTTTGAAAAACCTGAACTGCTACTACGTCATATTTACAATTTACGTAGCTTATTGTTTTAATGAATAATATGAATACAATAAAAATGTTTTTAATGTAACTCATTTATTTAATAATAAATCTTGTAAACATTGACGATTGCCACGCCACATAGCTTTAAATTTTTTATATACAATGTTTATTATTTTTAGCGCTAAATTTAAATTATTTAAAATTTTTTTCGGAAATAAGATTATTAGTAATTTACATCTTTAATAATATAATATTTATTAAGTTGTTATTATATACGATATAATAAATCTTATTAGGAACCTTAAACAGATAAAGTACACACAAAACTGCTAAAAAACGATAAAAATCAAAATTTTGTATTTGAGGCATTTGTTGTGAGCTCGTTTACATCAAAGCCTAAAAATGATTTAAATAAAGAAAATATGTAAAATTTCCCTGGGAATCCGAATCTCACCTTGTTTAAATCGTTCGGAGTTATTTAGAGCGGGAAAATTCAAGAAAACTGCTAAAAAACGATAAAAATCAAAATTTTGTATTTAAAGCATTTGGTGTGAGCTCGTTTACATCGAAGCCTAAAAATGATTTAAATAAAGAAAATATGTAAAATTTCCCTGGGAATCCGAATCTCACTTTGTTTAAATCGTTCGGAGTCATTTAGAGCGGGAAAATTCAAAAAAACTGCTAAAAAACGATAAAAATCAAAATTTTGTATTTAAGGCATTTGGTGTGAGCTCGTTTACATCGAAGCCTAAAAAGGATTTAAATAAAGAAAATATATGAAATTTCCCTGGGAATCCGAATCTTACCTTGTTTAAATCGTTCGGAGTCATTTAGAGCGGGGAAATTCAAAAAACTGCTAAAAAATGAGAAAAATTGAGGAAAATTCACGATTTTTCGGTTATTTTAGGGTCTAGGAAGTTCGATCGCATCTAGGTTGATATGGCATCCGAAAATATATATAAAAACACGCTTTTCCTGAGAAGCTAAATAAAAAATTCGGATATACAATTTTTCTGTAGTTTTCGTAATATACCCTGTGAATTTATCGATTTTCTGTCTCCCCGTGTAGGAATTTTCAAAAACTACTGGCATGACTGGATTCCTGAGGAAATTTTACTATAGTACCTCTTTTTTCATTATTTTTAATGATTTCCAGAAGGAATGGCACATAAAAGAAGAATGGGTGGCTGAGGAGAGATGAAAACGTCTTTTTTTTTCAAAAATTCGCCCTGGGCTTAGTTTTCAATATTAAGGGCTAAAATTTGGGGACATAGTCTATTTTGGATAGGTAATTGGCAAAAAAAAGTTTTTAGCCGGTTTCAGCGACCCGACCTGGAACCTTTTGCTGAATTCACTAAGAATCACTCTAAAGCAATTTTTTTAAATTGTCCTAAACTTTTTGTACTATTTTAAATATTACAATATACATATAATGTATGTGATAATGAATTAAATCATGTTATAAAAAATTAAAATCTTGATAAATTCATCACTATTTTATGCAATAATATATATCATTAATTTAACATGTATATTTACAAATATATATATAAAGTTACAAATTTTAAGAAAAAATTTTAATCTTTTTGGCAACATTATTTAAATTAGTCTATAAATTGCAAATATATATGTGTATAAATGTATATTTAATGTACATTATTTTATTAATCACTATAATATTTAAATTTTTAGTACCAAATAATGAAATTGCCAAAATAATGTATTTATTTATTTTCAAAGGGTCTATTAGGTTTTTTTGGACGCTGATTTCAAAAATGACGTCGAAAATTGCATTTAACATGTTCTAAAGGGTGAAATTGGCGATTTTTCACCCCTTTCACCCCTAAAAAACTCATTTTGCCAAAATAATGTATTTATTTATTTTCAAAGGGTCTATTAGGTTTTTATGGACGCTGATTTCAAAAATGACGTCGAAAATTACATTTAACATCTTCTAAAGGGTGAAATTGGCCATTTTTCACCCCTTTCACCCCTAAAAAAACTCATTTTGCCAAAAGAACTTCTTTTTTTATTTTCAAAGGTCCTAATAGGTTTTTTTGGACGCTGATTTCAAAAATGATGTCAAAAATTACATTTAAAAATCATTTCACTTGCGAGTAAAATTTTATCGAAAATTTGTGAATAAAAGACACCATTTTCATTTTTTAAGTACGAAATAGATATATTTAATAAAAATTTTAATTTCTATTTTTTAAAAAACAAAAAATTTTTTAAAAATTATATTTAAGATAAAATTTCCTCAATTTTTATAATATATTTCCATAATATTTTCTCTTTCTCTCTTACGTTAGTATTACTGTTTCCCCACTTTCAATTATAGTTCCCTTTCCTTTCACAAAGTTATCAAAAAATTCCTATGATATGCGTAATTGAGGTATTTCATATCCAGAATAGTAAAGGAGGGGAATTTGGTATACAGTAAGAAGTGGGGATCAAAGTCGCTCTTGGTACCTGGCTGCGTATGTCTCTCTACCATACAGTCAGTTATTTATTAGAGTTAATTAAGTTCGAAGAAATTAGTTTACGCGGGTATTTCGTTCGTAAATTTAAAAGTAGTTTTTAAAATCTCGATAAGTGTTTGTGATTCAGTTTTAATATATAATATTAAATTTAATGTGCCTATAACGATTAAGTTTTGAATAAAAATTTTAATTGTAATTATTCAATTATTTAAAAAAATGTTTGCCCGTGTATACTCATTTAATGAAGGAACAGAAAAAACTTTATTTACCCTTAATAAAATTTATGACAGGAACTCGCAAGGAGACAATGTACCCTTTAATAAAGAAGAATATGAAAAAAATAATAACAAAATTTATTATGAGAAAGTGTGTCTAGTTGAAAAATGTTGTGTAAGACATAAACATTTAAGAAGAGTGCAGGTTTTGAAAGTTGCTTGTACTTATGAACTTGCTAGTGCATCTGATAAAAGGTACTCGCACCAGAATCCCAAGTATAATAGCAGCACCGAGTATGATGAAATCGCTTACTCATC
The DNA here is from genome assembly GCA_022575985.1 of Anagrus nilaparvatae. Classification (NCBI taxonomy): domain Eukaryota; kingdom Metazoa; phylum Arthropoda; class Insecta; order Hymenoptera; family Mymaridae; genus Anagrus; species Anagrus nilaparvatae. Next base: position 3,546,350 of record JAKSXM010000237.1, on the reverse strand, counting down.
GAGTACCGAGTACTCAAATGAAGAAGATGAAGAATCGGAAATTGAACAAAGTATCGATGATGCGACTGAAAATTTTGTTTCCAGGACTCCTTTAGTAAAACAAAAAAAATATCGTGTAAGTAGCTCAAATCCGATACTTATAATTATTTAAAATTTTCTTTTCTTTTTCTTTTCTTTAAATTTTTAATATAAAAAAATAAAAAATGTAGTAATTAATTTTCTTTTTTATAAAAGTACTAATATCTAAAAATTTGGTTTTTACTCGATATCTCAAAACCAAAATTTAATTTTTCAAAAAAATTTTTTTTTTAATTTTTTACATAAAAAAATAAAAAAACAGCAATATTTTTTTTCCGTTTGGACGTAATAATAAATTTTCTTCTTTATAAAAGTACTAATATCTGAAAATTTGGTTTTTACTCGATATCTCAAAACCAAAACTTAATTTTTCAAAAAAATTTTTTTTAAAATTTTTTACATAAAAAAATAAAAAAAACAGCAATATTCTTTTCCTTTTGGACGCAATAATTAATTTTCTTCTTTATAAAAGTACTAATATCTGAAAATTTGGTTTTTACTCGATATCTCAAATCCAAAACATAATTTTTCAAAAAATTTTTTTTTTTAAATTTTTTACATAAAAAAATTAAAAAAACGGCAATATTTTTTTTCTTATTTTATGTAATGCCTCATTTATTTCTATAAAAGTATTAATATCTAAAAATTTAAGCGTAAAAAACTTTTTTTTTAATTTTCTTTACGTTTTAAATCATTTGCGATCCTTTGACGAGATAAAAAAATTCCGCTTGTGACAAGCTTATTTTTTTCAGTGTACATAATATATACATATATATATATGTATATATATTTGCATATATATAATTTATAATACGTATATTTGTATATACGCGTTTTCAGAAATTACTATATATATAAATAAATGTTTACATATCTAGGGCAAAAAAAGCCTGTTTTCTGCCCTAGGGAGACGGCTTTTTTGCCCATTATATGTAAAACTATATTTTAGAACACGGGAAAAAAATGGGTTCGACTTTTGCATGCTGTCTGCACTCGCTTGCTTGTGCATACAACTGCACGCAAAGCCGAAATCAATATTTTATCCCTTGTTTAATAAATAGCTATGATATCTTGCATTTTTCATTAAGAGCTTTAGTATGTATAAATTTATTAAATAACAATTTTGTATGTGCTTATTTGGACAATGAACATTTTTTTCAGAAAAGAAAAAAAAAATCGAGCCCTGACAATACAAAAAGAGCAAAGGCTAATGAATTAGAGGAGGACGATTCAGTACTGGCTAATCGGCTTAAAAATCCTTGTAGGATTACCTATCACGATTCTTCCATTCCATCGGGTTCTTCTATTCCATTGAGTTCTTCGATTCAATCAAATTCCGGATCGACAGAAAATGTGCAACAAAATCGGAATATGGATCAAATAACAACTTCTCCGATTCATTCGCGTCCAAATTCTCCAGTTTTTGTTCAAGCAGAAGACTTCGAGAATGCACCACAAAATCAACACCAAAATGTATTATTACATGATCCTTTAAGCACCACAAGATCCAGTTGAATATCCAGAAGATGTAGAAACTGAATCTCAACTTCCATATATTTGCCGGATGAACGATTATCCGCCGAAAAAACCCTTTAAGAGGGTAGATTTTTGCCTAAGGTGTCAAAATTTACCGGAGTCGCCTCCAAAACGAAACGGACAGCAGGCTAAACTTCGATTTACGGTAGAAAATGGCAAAGTAAGTTTTCTTTTTTTAGTTGCTTTATTAGCAATACTACCGGTATAAATTCAAAATTTATTGCTTTTTTTTACATTTCAGGTATTCCTTGGAGGAAAGACAAAAGTTAACGTCCAGGTTTTTAGAAGATTTTTTTCAAAGCGGCAACCAGCACGCCTTTTTTTATGTGGATTAATTGACATGTATTTTGGCGAAAAAATTGTAAAATATCGTCTAGATCCCAGGAAAGCTACGGTTAATCGCAAAATAAAAGCGATTCCTCCAAGGAAGCTTGATTGCCTTCTATGTAAGTTTAGTTCACTAAGATGTATTTATCACTTTAATAATAAATTTATACATATCTTTTCTTTAACCTCAATAATTAATTTCTAGGGGCTTACTACCAGTGGCATCTATTTCATAACGCAGGGAGCGAGGCATTAGAAAATATGTGTAAAGCTTTTAATATTATTCGAAATAAATGCCAAAATACTGGTAAAAAAGCGTTGAACCGAGCAAGAGCAAGAGAACAACGAAACTCTATAGAAGATCCAGAAGCATCACCACAACGAGCACCAGCTGCAGGAATAAACGTTCCCGAAGGCAATAACGTTTGCAGGCGATTATTTGGAACTAATTAAAAATGACCAATTTTATTTTAACTTATGCAATTTTTTTTATAAATATCAAAGTTATTGATTATATTTTTTACCAAAAAAAAATTTTTTTTTTTATATTAATTTAGTAATAGCAATAAGAAAATCAACTTATAAAAGTACATAAAACTTGAAAACTAAAAAAAATTTTACATTATGCGCACATTTATTGTTTAATTTTGCTATAATATTGGACTTTTAAACATTTTAATATGGTATTTCATCACATATGTTTATTTAATATCTCATTTCATATGCCATTCAATTTTTAAATGTTTTTTATTTTGCAAAATAAATTTAATGTATTTTAAAAAATTATAAAAGAAAAGTCCATTAATAAAGTTGAAAACTTAATTTGGGCGCCATCTAGCGAACCCCAATGAAGTACTAAAAATTTAAATATTATAGTGATTAATAAAATAATGTACATTAAATATACATTTATACACATATATATTTGCAATTTATAGACTAATTTAAATAATGTTGCCAAAAAGATTAAAATTTTTTCTTAAAATTTGTAACTTTATATATATATTTGTAAATATACATGTTAAATTAATGATATATATTATTGCATAAAATAGTGATGAATTTATCAAGATTTTAATTTTTTATAACATGATTTAATTCATTATCACATACATTATATGTATATTGTAATATTTAAAATAGTACAAAAAGTTTAGGACAATTTAAAAAAATTGCTTTAATAATTTATAAATAATTTTGATTTTTTTAAATATCTGTTTATTAATTAGCTAATTAGCTCAGATAGATAAGAATCGTTTGTAGAACAATTACGAAAATATTTGTAAAAAATGTAATCAATAATGTTTTTATAATATAAATTTTTATTATCCCTAAAAAATTTCTTTCATTATTTACGATTTTCGAAAACCAAAAATAATAATATACTGATATTATTGTTCCCAAATGTGTACTTTAATTTACTTATTTTCTCAGTTAAATTTTATAACTCTAATTTCATTTTATTGAGGAAAATAAAAGAATTAAGGCACTTTTCCTTTCCAGTAGTTTTCTTTTTATACTTTCAAATAATTCAGTGTCGATTTATCTAAGAATTGCGAATATATAAATTAAAAAAAAAAATTATATAGTACGCTTTATTACCGGCGTTAATGCTGGCATTTACAACGTTGTTAATTGCCTTCCATAATCCAACGTTAAAAACAACGTCGTTTATTTCGTTCTTAACTTTGTTTTTAACTGCGGTCTTTACGCCGGTACCGCCAGCAAGCGGGTATTTTCAATCATAGGAAATAGCTGAATCTTCTTACTGCGAGTAATTTCGGCTGTCAGTTTTTGGAAAAACATCGAGAAAGCTGAATAAAACTTAAATTCTAAAGAAATTTTTTTTTTTTAATGTGGATTTTTCAAACACTGGGAAATTCTTTTCTTTTTTGTTGCACTTAAAATTACTGTTTTTCTAAAAGAAAATTATAATTCTTTTTTAAAATTTCTATTTCTGGGTATTTAACCTTTTTAGTTTTGAAAAACTTAAAAAACAAATAATTTTAAAATATAATAATTAAAAATCCACATTAAAAAAAAAAAATTTTCTTTTAGAATTTTAGTTTTATTCAGCTTTCCTTGATGTTTTTCCAAAAACTGACAGCCAAAATGATTCTCAGTAAGAAGTTTCAGCTATTTCCTATGGTTAAAAATAGTTTTTGAGCTCTGTTCAGAGTGTAAAAAAATTAAAATACAAAATTTACTCAGATTTACTTTAAAAATTTGAAAATATTTTTAGTTTAAAAAACAGCTGCTATGTCAAAAGTTTTTACTCCAGAACCATAAAAATTGGTAAGGTGTCATAGTTTAACATACTTAATCCAGCCAAATTTGATTTTTCAAAATTCCAGACATTTGTTTTTCTATTAGGTCATTTTCACTAATAATTACATGAATAGTTTCTTATAAAAAGTCTAATTTCGTAGAATTGACTATATATATCAATAGAAAAGGTTTAAAGGGATTAAAAAAAAATTTATTTTATGATAAATTTTACATATGAAATCGGTTCTGCCTAAATTTGCATATAAATATAGCTTTTTTCGCTAAATTTGCATTTTCAAAATCGGAAAATTTAACTAATTATCGTTATTAACTTTTCCGTATGTGAAAATACCCATACCCATATTAATACAAGGTGAAAGTATATGGAATACCCTGTCTCTACTCCCAGTTTGAAGTTATTTGAAGTGACGGGTTTTGAGTTATGAGCTACAGCCGGTACGACTCACATTTTCCAATTTTCCGGGTTTCCACGTGAAAATTTTAAAAAACGGTTTAAAAATTCGGATAGCCAGGGAAATTTTCGATCGAAACCATTTTTCTAATAGTAATTTTAACATTTCTTCATGCTTTTATATAATGAAGCAAAAGTTGGTGGCTGAGAGCTTTAAAATCGGTCCTAATTTTCAAAAATTCACAGAGACGGCTAGAAATGATTTTCTCTAAGACGTGAAATTTGGGGAGTGAGGACATTTTATATATATAATTACCTGTGCAAAGTTACAGCCCAATCAGAAGACCCCATCTGGAGGTCAACGTACGTGTCACATGGAATCAGCCAAAAACGAATTCTTTAATTTTATTTTAATTTTCCACCGATATAATGGTTATTTAGGGGCCTGGCAAGTTAAGCAGTTTCTGAAGATAATAAATTGTTATAATATAAGATAATTATAAGTTATAATATAACTTGTGATTAGGAAACAACAAGACTTAACTTAGTTTTAAGAACAAAGAATTTTAATACTGCTAAACGGAAATTTCACCTGTTCTAACGTAACCTAAAATCTCTTTGTGTCGTCTATACGCAAGAAATATTTGGTCTGTCAAGGATTTGTTGGGTTAATTAAATTAATTGAATGCATAAATAATCAAATTCCATTCAAAAAAAAATTCTGATGGATAAATGATGGATTTGGTGATGGAGATGGTTAACTTATTAAATACACATAGTATTTATTATGTTATACTATTTATTAAGACGACGCTCGTCGCTTGGCGTCTCAACGAACACTAACTAATAAAAGGGAGAATATGTACAAAAAGGGGAGGGGAGATCTTCTACACACACATACCATATAATACATTATAATACATACATTTACACAACATTTCCACCCACCACAATTTTACTAATAAAATTGTAAATAAAGAATGAATATAAAAAATAATTGTGGTAAATGAAAAATACAAATTTGACTCGAATATTTGTACAATATGCCAAAAGGCTACATAAATTAAAAAATAATTTAAAAATTTAAACAGTTTAATTACAATTGATAAAAAGTTTTCAATTTAAATGCTAATCTGATTCTGAGTTTCACTAATTCCATTAGACCGGCATGAAATCCGTAGACATCAATGGTTTGTAAGACCATTGAAGGCTCAGATCGAATTACACAGTCAATAATGACACTTATCTTTTTTTTATAATTTTAGCTATGTACTACAGAGAAGTATCATTATAGCATATTAACAAGTTTCATAAAGTTCAGCAAGTAGAACCCTGATGCAAAGAAATAATTAAACACAATTCAAAATTTTACAATAGAACACAATACAATAAAACACAATTCAACTTTAAAATTACAATAAAATAAATTTATAATCTTTTTTTTTTTTTTTAAATCCGTATTTTTTATAAAAATAATTTTTTTTATTACTTAAAATTATTTTAAAAATTTATTTAAATTAAAAAAAAGTGAAGGGGATTTTGGGAAATCGAACCCGACTTCTCCGCGTAAGAGGCAAGCGCTTAGACACTTACGCTATTAGAGAGTTGTAATAACAATTCGAGGTTTGACAATGATATGCTGCGGATATTTATCTGTAATTTTTATAATGTTTTTATTTATTTGCATATTTATATATTATGTATAAATAACTAATAACGATTTAAAGAATATATTAAAAATAAAATAATGTGTAGTAATACTGTTATAACCCGCGTAATTTTGGATTATGTGAGCCATATATGGGATATGCATTTTCCCATATATGGGCGACATATAACCGATATATGGGAAAATGTATTTGCCATATATCGCCAGAGATCATTTCCCATATATGCATAATATATGAGCCAATTAAATAAATAAAGAGTTTAAGCTTTTTTTAACTCTTAATTCAAATTTCAAATTTTAAGCAGAAAATGAGGAAATCAAGTTATTTTAAATAAAGACAATTTTTTAATGACAAAAAATTTATTTTAAGTATTATAAAAACGATCTTCGTACAATATATTTACAAAAGTAATTTATTAACTTGTAAAAAAAGATCTCAATTACAAAAATTGTACATTTATTTTTTCTAAGCCAGAAGAAGTACCGCAGCAATTGATGGTTTTAAATTGAACCTGTAACAAACAAACAAAAAAATTCATCATCAGTATTATAATCGTGCAATTGGAAAAGATTTTCTATATTTTAATTAGGCCTAAATTCAAAAGTAAATTATTTTGTAAAAATGACGAATACAAGAAGAAAACATTGAAAATCAAAGATTATTTCAAAAACAAGCTAAAAGTGCAAGTATTTTTAAAATTTTTAATTGCTATTATTTTGTGCGTATTCTTACAGTATATAAATTACTTCGGTGTTATGACAGTATGTGGTTGATTGGAGGCATATTATTGACGGAAAATTTTCAATTTTCTTTTTCCAGGTGCTTACATGATCAGCAGCTTGCCACGCAGGTCTAATATTAGCAAAGGAGGTTATGGTCCAAAATATTTTCTGTAAAATTAATTTTTTTATAATTTTTAGGAATTTTTTAATCAAAAAAATAATACTTACAGGAAAAAGAAATTTTCCATACACCAGGTCAACAAATCGTGGACTTGAAAGATTTTACAATAAGAAATATGAATTACAGCTTGCTATATTGTTTACTATTTTTGTCCATTTCTAAACTTTTTATTTGGTAGATTAATATTTATTTATGAATACTTTTGTATTACCTTTTTTTTTCCTTAGATTTTGTTCATTTAAATTTAAAACTTGATATTAAAAAAAAAATTAATTGAATTGACGTTTTATTTTAATTATTTTTTTTATTGGTTATGTGCACAATAAAAGTCTAACATTAACCAAGTTCAAGTAAATAAATAAATTTGTTTTATTATAAATTTCGATAATAATAATTTGACATAACCATTTTTTTTGAAATAATATAATATTCATTTTTATTTTAAAAATAATTTCTAATTAAACAAATTAAAATATAATAATCCTTTAAAATAACTAAATAATTAAATTAAGAAAATATGATAAGTGATTCAAGAACTTTATTGAAATAAAAAATCTTATAATGATTTTGAAAAGATAAAATATTTTACAATATTCTTTCAAATATTTTTCATTTTTCATTGAAAAAACTTTTATGTCCACGATCTGGTGTATGGAAAATTTCTTTTTCCTGTAAGTATTATTTTTTTGATTAAAAAATTCCTAAAAATCATAAAAAAATTAATTTTACAGAAAATATTTTGGACCATAACCTCCTTTGCTAATATTAGACCTGCGTGGCAAGCTGCTGATCATGTAAGCACCTGGAAAAAGAAAATTGAAAATTTTCCGTCAATAATATGCCTCCAATCAACCACATACTGTCATAACACCGAAGTAATTTATATACTGTAAGAATACGCACAAAATAATAGCAATTAAAAATTTTAAAAATACTTGCACTTTTAGCTTGTTTTTGAAATAATCTTTGATTTTCAATGTTTTCTTCTTGTATTCGTCATTTTTACAAAATAATTTACTTTTGAATTTAGGCCTAATTAAAATTTAGAAAATCTTTTCCAATTGCACGATTATAATACTGATGATGAATTTTTTTGTTTGTTTGTTACAGGTTCAATTTAAAACCATCAATTGCTGCGGTACTTCTTCTGGCTTAGAAAAAATAAATGTACAATTTTTGTAATTGAGATCTTTTTTTACAAGTTAATAAATTACTTTTGTAAATATTATAATGTGGAAATTTTCCTCTTCCAGCTTATATAAATAAAATCTAGAGTTTGAGACTTGTCAAGAAAAAGGTCAATTAATTCACTAAAATAATCTAAGACTCCTTTTTCTCGACAAGTTCCAGAGGGGGTCCGTATAAGGGAATATAGCGCAAATATATTCCACTTATACTAAACGGGTACCAGGAGGTTCTGGCAATTAATAATAAATATAATTAATAATAAAAATGATACAATAATATTAAAGTACGATTTGTACCGACTTACCCATATATGTGAGATAAGGGTTACTATTTAATAAATGAATTCAAACAATAATTAATAATTAATTAGTAAGTATTTATTTAATATGCGTAATTAACGCCAATGAAAAATTGAATATAATATAAACTTATAACTTAATGTACAACTTAATTAAAGATTATTAGCATATTTGTAAAACACGAAATATGACGCGAAGCGATTTTTATTTAATTATTTAATAAAATATAAATGATAGAATTTTAACTATTTAATTTATGTTAGAAACACTGGCCACGTGTTCTAATAAAAATTTAATGAGATTTATATATAAATATGATTTTAACGAGAGAGAGAGAGAAAACGCCGAGGGCAACTAATATTATAGTAATTCGAATAATACAAAAGCTAGCAATTAATTACTTAAAGGATTATGCAAAGGAAATTAGGAAAAATATCTAATCTTCTTACGCCAAAAATCGAGCCAATCCAAAATACTTGAAAATGCTACTAATTAAAATAGTACCTTAAATACTCAGTGATGATAATTTATTTTATAATCGATCCAAATCCAATCAAAACAATCCAATTCCAATAAAATAATCCAATCGATCAACTTCAATTAATAAAATATTGGCGCCAGACACAATAACTGATTAATAATAATAATTGGCTTTTTCTTGAAACAAAACGTGATTATAGCCGTCACTTGAAAATACTAAAAACCACCTGCTCGTTGAAACTTTGTCGCCAAATAATACATATAATAATCGTTGTCACTCCAAAATTTATATTAATATGAGTTTAATAATTAATTAACTTATTAATTCACTTATAGAAATTAATTAAAAATAAAAGATCGATACATAAAAATAAGATATCAGAAAAGACTACAGCCTTATACATGTGATAAGCTACCAGCCATGTTGGCTTCTGCAGACGATGCGCATGACATAACTGAGGGAAAAAGAAACAGGAAGAGAAAGAAAGACGGGAATACATCGGACTACTCTCTCTCTTTGCGTACTGATAACTACTGCCCTCTAACTTTCGCGATTATTCACAGACACAACGTTCGTCCTGCGCCCAAGCTCTCTTTCTTATAAAAATAAATACATATTTCATGGAGCATGGAAATTTACCATGCTACAATACTCCCCCCCGTAAACGGTACGTAGGGGTTCTACGGACCGACTATCAGTCCTGACTAACTCCTACGCCTGGTATTGAGTGGTTATTGTGACTAAGAATAGAGTGGCTCTAAAGTGGATCGCGAAAGCTAGTGAACTTTACTTACCATCCAGTGGTTTTCTGGATACTTGAAGATATAAGCTTAATTAACAACACAAAGGAAATTGTTTTTTGGCATACGCCACAATTTATTATAAGTACAGAAGGAAGGAAGGTTTAAGTTTACAAAAAAATTTTTTTTTTATTATTATTATACAATAAGGTTTTATTCTTACAATTATAGTATAAAAAAATGATTATAAAAACAAAAGTTGTTGGCGTTAATTTTTCGCCGAATTTCAATAAAACAAAAAAAAAATGAAAAATTAATTACAAGAGTTTTTTTTTCAATGATTGTAGTGATTTGGCGTCCTGGCGCCATACGTTATTTTAAATAAAAAACTAAAAAAAATTAATACAAAATAATTAAAGATAAGTAAAAAAACTTATGTGCTGCGCGATTATATGGGATCAAAAATCTCATTCGATAGTAACAGGAGCAAAGCGTCTCGCTCCTCCCACCGTAGACTGGCTAGGTCGTGTGCTAGGGCGCGCACGCGATTTTCTAGCTCTATACGTTCAGGGTCCTCTGCCCAACCCTCTTCATTCAAAAATTGGTCATCCTCTCCCTGGAGGGGAGGGAATGCCGGAGGTTCTGGGACTAGCTCCCCCCCTGCTACTGCCAACTGAGCATCAATATCAATAACCGCGGGCTCCGGGGGAGCCACTTGCATTTCCTGTCTCCGAAGCTCCTCGAGGTATTGGTTGTGGGCCTCAGAACATCGGGGACAAGAACGCAAAGTCACTCCCTCTCTGCCACAATTGTGACAGCATAATCTTTTAACAGCTACTCTGCAATTACGACGGCCAGGGCACGTTCTCTCCCAACAGTTGAAACGCGCAAATTCGGGTGGGTCCCATAGATCGGTCCTGATTTCTGTTAACCCACCAAACATTACTCCTCGCCAACGTACCGGTCTATAGAAGGGTACAAGGGGGAAGGACTCCAAGGACCAACGGGAAGGTTCAAAGTGCCGATTTTCGGGCTCGTAACGTCTTCCCCCCAACAATTCGCGATCCTGCTGGACAGGGTGAATCTGTGCAGGAGGTGGCGCTATTACTTCCAACTGAAGAGGAGGGAGCGCTATTACTTGCAACTGAGGTGGCGACGGTGGTCTTGCGACCTCCTCTAGGACGGCCTCTTCTTCGTCCGAGTCGGGGAGCGGGGCTTCCAAGGCTTCCCTGAGGTCTTCCGCTGGCAACATCCTGTGGAATAATGGTCTGGGTTATTTTTTTATCAATTAACGGGGTGTGAGAGTCTTCTGGTTGACGCTCTCGCAAGGGCGTTAAGTGTTTTATGTGCACCTTACTGAGTTGTCGTCCATCTGACGTCTCCACGTCATATACCGTAGGTGACAAGACCTTGGTGATTTCAACCGGTTCATCCTTCCTTGGCGCTAATTTTGCTGAAAATTTACGCGAGGCGTCTGACTGAGGGTGAGAAGTCCTCAACACGGAGTCGCCAACTTCGAACCGAACATCTTTACGGCCTACATCGTAAGATTCTTTCTGCTTTTCGCGTGCGTTGTCTATGTGTTTGATTACCAGTTCGCGAAGATCGTCTAACATTTTAATTCTATCACACCAATCTTTTGGATCAGACCTAATCACCGAGGGTTTATCCGTCATTTCTATGGAACGACGCAAACTTTTCACGGGTTGGGGGTGTCTACCGAAATTTAAGAATGCTGGCGATACTTTTGTAGTAGATTGAGTTGCCGTGTTCATTGCGCTCCTAAATGCTGCCAAATGTTTGTCCCAGTCTCTGTGGTCGATTCCCACGAAAATTCTTATCATCCCCTTGATAGTCCGATTGGATCTCTCCGTTGGATTACTTTGTGGATGATACGGGGGTGTGGTCACAAACTTTATGCCATATTTATCGCACATACCTCTGATGTCGCTATTGTCAAATTCTTTTCCATTGTCTGTCAAGAGGTAATTTGGGCAACCAAATCTAAACAAAATTAGGTCCTCAAAGGCGCTAGCAATCGCCTTTCCATTCGCACTTCTTAAAGGGTAGATTTCCACCCAACGCGTAAACAAATCTTGAAAGACTACTACATGAGTGTAACGCCGCTTACTAGCAGGGAACTCCATACAATCTGCTGAAACTACAGCCCAAGGTGTTTCAACTATCCTTCGGCCCATAAGCCCTTGTGCAAGGGTCTGACTCGCCTTGTGACGCTGGCATTCCATGCACGTGGTCACAAATTTGCGTACATCTTGATAAACTCCGGGCCAAAAATAGTCGCGAACAACCCTATCGTATGTTCTGTCCACGCCAAAATGCCCACTAGAAGGCTCGCAATGACACTCTTGGAGTACTCTCATCTGTTGATCTTTCGGTACTACTAAACGCCAACAATATTCGTCGTTCGTAACCGGGTCTAACAGGTCGTCATGTCTTTTGTGGTACAATATGCCAAACTCAACTTTCCAATCAGGATACTTCCACGGGCTCTCTTGTACATTTGCAAGGCGGCGCAAATACCAATCATCGCTGGTTTCTGTTAAGCTTGCTACTTGGTCCTCTTGATATCTTGAAAGAGCATCGGGGACATGGTTTAAGGCCCCTTTTTTATACGCGATGTTAAATTTTCAACTTTGCAGCTCCATAACCCAGCGAGCTAACCTACCCTGTGGATCCTTGAGTTCGCGCAACCATTTGAGGCTGCTGTGGTCTGTAATTACATTGAATTCATACCCTTCTAAGTAATGTCGCAATTTTCTCAAACTCCATAATATCGCAAGAGCTTCCTTCTCCGTCACTGAATAATTTCGTTCGGTAGTCGTTAAGACTCTGCTGACATATGCTACCGGGTGTTCGCCATCTTCGTGATCTTGAGTAAGTACGCCACCGATCGCAAAATTAGAAGCATCCGTCTGGAGCGTGAAAATTTTGGCAAAGTCGGGTCTCGCCAGTACTGGTGCCTTGATTAAAGCATTCTTCAGCTCTTGAAAGGCTTTTTCCTGGTCGTCTCCCCACTCCCACCGGACATCCTTGTGTAATAATTTAACTAGCGGAAGCTTAAGTTCCGCAATATTGTCAATAAATCGACTGTATCATTCCTAGAAAACGGCGTAATTGCTTAATATTTGTTGGGGCTGGGTATTCGACTATTGGTTGAATTCTTTCATTGTCAGGACTCAACCCTTTTTCGTCTACCCTATACCCTAAGTAAATAACGCTAGAGGCGCAAAAATCGCATTTTTCTCGGTTGATTGATAAGCCGGCGTTTTTCAGAGCGGTGATAACTCTACGCAACCAGTAAAGGTGCTCTTCAAAAGTTTCAGTCGCAATGTAAATATCGTCAAAGTACGCCCCAGCGTACGGCTCAAATTCCGGTCCCAGGATTTTCCTCATTAAACGGCACCAAGTGGCCGGAGCATTGGTCAGTCCGAAGGTAAGTCTCTTGAACCTAAATAATCCAAGGCCTGGAATCGCTACTGCTGTAATATCTCTTGAATCAGGGTGTAACGGAACCTGGTTGTACGCTAATTTAAGGTCTAAAACGCTGATATAACGTGCTTTTCGCATCTGATCCAACATACCCTCTAAATTTGGTATTGGGTACGCGTCTTTGACCGTCAGGGCATTGACCGGACGATAGTCAATACAAACTCTCCATTTTCCATTGGTTCTCCTCACCATTACTGGTTGGCTCGCCCAAGGACTGGAGCATGGCTCAACGATATCAAGTTCCAACATTTCTTTAATCTGCCGGTGCAATTCCTCAATAATTGCCGGCGAACATCTACGCGAGTGCTGTTTGACAGGCTCTGCTCCTTCAATTAACTTAATCTCATGAAAGATTCCCTTGGCGCAACCTAAAATTGGCTCACCCGGAGGCAGCAGCTCGTCCAGCAGGTCCTGGAGTTGGGTATTCTCCCCCACCGTAAGTTCGACAATACCCGCGCACTCTGCAAACATTGTGGCTCTTTGCGGATTATTCTCAAACTTCCTACTGGGGCCATTCTCAACCTTCCAAGTGCCGTTGCCATAATTAATTTCTAATTTAAACTTATTAACACAATCCATACCTAAGATCATCTCATAACCAATATTATCACTAACTTTAAAATCTACATTAATATTAACGCCATCTAACGACATAGAAGTCGGCAGCAGACCAATGATTTTGCTGACTCCCCCGAGCGCCCCCTTCGCTAGAATGTTAGTTTTGGTCATAATTTTGGAATCTAAATTATTGACGACACAAAACTTAACATAAGAGCTCATAGAACCTGGGTCACAAAGGGCCCTGATCACTTTTCCATTAAATTCGACCACGAAATAATAACGGTTATCTCCCATCACATCACTGTGCGTGTAGATTTCCGCTATTTCCTCAAATGGATTCTCTGGAAATGGATCGTCTACTAAGGCTGCTATAGGTTGACAATCAATCATAAAGTCTTCTACAAACGCCATATCGGTTTCTGTGCCGATTTCTACGGTCATGACAGTATTTTTTAAATTTTTCGTCGTGGTTGGGGAAGGGGATGCAGTTAAGATTGTTGCATCCCCGCTGCCCCGTTTCCCGACGTTCCGCGCTGTGCGACGCAAGACGGCGAGTCGCAATTCGGAGAGTATATCCCCGGGGTACCGCAGCGGAAACAAATTATTTGCCCATTTCTAGAAGGGCAGTCTTTGACTCGATGGCCTACTTGACGGCACAGCGTGCACGTAGTCGAGTTCTGTGCTGGAGTAGGTCTCGTTTGTTTACGATTATTATTATTGTTGCTATTATTATTGTTTTGTTGCCATTGTTGGCCGCCATTTTGTTGTTGGACAGCTGGTTGCATTGGCAATTGTTGCTGATAAAATTGATTTGGCGCCATGTACGGAAAGTGTGGCGGCATCATCGGTTGCTGTGCATAAGGTACGCTATATTGCGGAAAATACTGCGATTGCGCAAAGGGAGAGTTTTGTTGCACTGTTTCTGGACCTTTTTGTCTAGGTCCATTGACTTGCTTGTTAGAGTCTTTGGGCTGCTGTACTGGCAGATTACCAATCGCGTCGACTTTTTCCGCGCTGTTTTCCGCTGTCCCAGACTTACCTTTTCCACCTTTTTTACCTCTCTTCTTGTTGCTCGCTGTCTTCTCTACTGCTGCTGCAGTTTCTTGCACTACATTTTCGGTTGGCGCTACGGGTTTGCTATCAATAGCTGCTAATTCCGTGCTTTTGACGCTTTGTTTCTCACTTTTCGCTACAAATGCTGCACCAGGTAGCCTAACTTTATTTTTAGCTTTCGGAGGAGTATAATTTGCAACATATTCGCGGTTTCGTTCAAATTCCTGACCCAATTTGATTTAAGTTTTCGGAAAGTTGTTACGCGCTCATGGTACATGTAAGTTTGGTATTCAGGGTGGAGATTTCTTTTTGCCATCCTGACCAATTTCTCTTCCGGTAAAGGAGTTTGTAAGTTACTCGCGATATATTGAAATTTTGACGCAAATTCGGCGATAGGCTCTCCTTTTCCTTGCGTCCTTTCCTTCATTTCGTCCAAGAAGTCCTCGTCATCTCTTTCTCCAATAAAACGTATAACGAACGCCTCCTTGAACTCTTCCCAAGTCTTGAATTTCGTACGCCTTCTTTCACCTTTATACCAGAATAAAGCGTCGCCTGTAAAAATTGTTTTCAGTGCGCCAAGAGTTTCCGCTAGAGTGTACTTAGTGTCATTTAAAAATTCCTCCAAGTCCGTTATAAACTGTTCCGGAAATTCTTTATCGCTTCCCGAAAATTTCATATTTAATTGACGCAAGGTTTTGCTGGCTCTCAGCACAGCATCGCTATAATTCCGGGTTTCGGAACCGTCGAAAGAAACTACGCTCCCTCTAGAGTTAGAACGCTCTTCTTGTACCAAATCATTATTTTGAGTTTGTTGAACTTGTGGCTGAATGTACTGAGGCTGGTTATCGAATTGTACGCCATGCGGTGCCTGCTGATGGGGCTTACTACCCAAAAACGGTAAGTTTGGGTCCCCCCCCCCTGGAACGCGGGTACTGGTAAAGTACACGCTGAATTCATAGGCAAATGTTGGGGATACGCAGGGGTCCCTGGTTTTGGCAGCACGCTAGCGACATAATTTCTTCGCATAATTTCCATACGCTCCGCAATTCTTTGATTTTGAAGAATTTCTTCTCTTGCACGCCTACTTTGTTCTTCCAATCTTTGAGTTTCTAACTTAAGAAGTTCAATACGCCTTTCTAGGTTCTCTGCTTCCTCCAATTGACTAGAAATAACCGAAGCGTTGTCGTCAATTTGAGTTGAATTTGCCACTCTTGGTAAACCTTGTAAATTTTGCGACAACCAAGCTTGTTGGTTATTTGGCTCCAAATTCCAATGGTAGGGTTGATTATCCCAGAAACTGGGGTTCCCACGCGATACGGGGTCAGCAGACGAAACAGGTGCTGAAGTATTGTGAAAATGCTGCGGCATCTCAGGACGGCTAACGGTAGCACTAGGAACGTTAAACGTATTATTTAATGTGTATGGCGGCGCTAAAGGATTTAATCCTTGTGAAACCGAAATCCTAGGCATTCTCGTATTTGAAGTCGTTTGAGAGGCCGACGTCATATAAGTACTTGTGACCACCACGTGACCTTCAGGAGTAGTTGAAACTGCAGTAGCCACTGTAACTTCTGCATCCCCAATCCTAGCTGTGGACACATTAGGCCTAGCTCGCCAATTTTCGTAAGTCGTAACTGGGGCAGTGGTCAATGGTACATTATTAACGGGCAAGGCGCTAGCATTCTCACCATTTGTTGGCCTAATATTGTTACTTAGTTCGTCTCTCACAGGATCATAAGAGATTTCTGCATTAAGAGCATTAAGCGTATACGGCAAAGAATCCACTGGACGTTGGTCCAACTGGGGATCCCAGTTGACCCTATACTCAGGACGAAACTGCATGGCCATATAACGGACTAACCGGTCGCGAAGTATTTCGTCAGACCCTCCAGTGTTCAGGCCTAGCAAGTCGAGTTCGCTGATTAAACGCCGCGAGTCATATGCGCGAAACCTACCAACTAATTCTTGGATATGCGGGTCTCGATACATAGCTCTAGCTCCTGCTGACGATGACATTTTGATTCTTGAGTATTAATTTGAAATACAAACTCGCAAACGAAGGTAATGTCAACGCAAGAATACAAAAAAAATTAATAATAATAAAAAAAGTAGAAATCACTAATTCAACGAAATCAAATACTGCAATTAACAAGTGAATTAAGAGAAAAGGAATTTTATAAATATCCACGAATTGACTCCAAATCTGTAAATACAGAGAAAATTTTATAAGAAAACGAACGAAAAAAATAAAAAAAACAAGCTCAAACCAAATAATTTTAAGTTCAATTTACAAAAAAAAATTAAGCTACTTATTTACTAATGAAGAGCAAAAATAAAAAATCAAGTTATTTTGTGCAAAAGCAACTCAAGTACAGCAAAAAATTAATACAAGATATGATAATTTGCTACGCCGAAAAAAAATGACAGCGTGACCTATTTCTAATCAAAAATCTAAATAGCAACGCTAAAAGAAAATAAAGGTGCAATATGTACTAAATGTAGAGTGCGAAAATCCAAAAAGTAAAAAAAAATCAAGCAAAAAGTAGAATAAGTAAATCGCAAGCCAAAAAAAAATGATATAATACAAATCGCAAGGTTAATTAAATAACCAGTACTCAAAAAAAAAGTGAATTGATGTAAATACGCAAGCAGTAGAAATAAAGCAATTTGTAATAAATTCGCAAGTATTAATAAAGCAAAAAAAAACGCAAGTGCAACGCTAGATAATAAAAAAAAACGTAGCAGAAAAAATCTTACCATGTAATGCAAAGTGCAGGTGAATAAAAAAAAAATAAATTTTCAAGCAATATTTACGCTAATTATCAGTAAAACTAAGAGAAAAAAAAATAAAGCATTCAAAAGAAGGAAAACCAGGCAAAAAAAATCAAGGGCCCAGGTAACGTCACCCAGTAAATCAATAAAGCAAGAATAGTAAAAAAATAAATGTAAAAAAATCAATAATTAAAAAAAAATCAATATGTATACTTAATAATAATGCAAAAATATTAGCAATAATAATAATTAAGGAAAAAAAATAAAAAATAATAATAATGTTGATAATAATAATTTAAAAAAAAATTAATCCAACAAAAAAAAAACGGTAAATATTAGTTACAGGGTTAATAAGGGTTATTCACTGTAAGCCAAACAATTTCCAATTGTAATAATAAAGTAATAATAATTATTGACCAAGCAAAGCAATTGCAAAAAAAAAGTTTAAATTCAAATAACCAAAATAAAATGATAAGCAAAATTTAATAGCGTTTAAGCTTAAATAATTGAAAAAAAAAATAATTCAAAAAAAGTCAAAAATGGTAAGTTGCGCAAAAAAAAAATCAAGTCACTCAATACCAAGCTTACAATAGTATAAGCAAATAAATTTAAAAAAAAAAAAAAAATAAATTCAAGCAAAAATAGTTAGTCAAAAAAATAATATAATAATAATAACAATAGTAAATATAAAAATAAAAAATAATAATAATAGTAATATAAAAATTAACCTAAATTAGCACACCAAAGTTATTTACAAGTTTTAATTGTAAAAAAAAATTAAAGCTCATACATGCACGCCGACTCTCTCTCTCTTTACAAAAAAAATGAAAAATTTCAAAAAAATAATAATAAGTTACAGAAAAAAAAATTAAAGTTTCCGTAATTCGCAAAATTTTCGCAAAGTTTAATATTTTTCCCGTGCCTTAATTCACGTTAGGGCGCCAATTTATAATGTGGAAATTTTCCTCTTCCAGCTTATATAAATAAAATCTAGAGTTTGAGACTTGTCAAGAAAAGGGTCAATTAATTCACTAAAATAATCTAAGACTCCTTTTTCTCGACAAGTTCCAGAGGGGGTCCGTATAAGGGAATATAGCGCAAATATATTCCACTTATACTAAACGGGTACCAGGAGGTTCTGGCAATTAATAATAAATATAATTAATAATAAAAATGATACAATAATATTAAAGTACGATTTGTACCGACTTACCCATATATGTGAGATAAGGGTTACTATTTAATAAATGAATTCAAACAATAATTAATAATTAATTAGTAAGTATTTATTTAATATGCGTAATTAACGCCAATGAAAAATTGAATATAATATAAACTTATAACTTAATGTACAACTTAATTAAAGATTATTAGCATATTTGTAAAACACGAAATATGACGCGAAGCGATTTTTATTTAATTATTTAATAAAATATAAATGATAGAATTTTAACTATTTAATTTATGTTAGAAACACTGGCCACGTGTTCTAATAAAAATTTAATGAGATTTATATATAAATATGATTTTAACGAGAGAGAGAGAGAGAAAACGCCGAGGGCAACTAATATTATAGTAATTCGAATAATACAAAAGCTAGCAATTAATTACTTAAAGGATTATGCAAAGGAAATTAGGAAAAATATCTAATCTTCTTACGCCAAAAATCGAGCCAATCCAAAATACTTGAAAATGCTACTAATTAAAATAGTACCTTAAATACTCAGTGATGATAATTTATTTTATAATCGATCCAAATCCAATCAAAACAATCCAATTCCAATAAAATAATCCAATCGATCAACTTCAATTAATAAAATATTGGCGCCAGACACAATAACTGATTAATAATAATAATTGGCTTTTTCTTGAAACAAAACGTGATTATAGCCATCACTTGAAAATACTAAAAACCACCTGCTCGTTGAAACTTTGTCGCCAAATAATACATATAATAATCGTTGTCACTCCAAAATTTATATTAATATGAGTTTAATAATTAATTAACTTATTAATTCACTTATAGAAATTAATTAAAAATAAAAGATCGATACATAAAAATAAGATATCAGAAAAGACTACAGCCTTATACATGTGATAAGCTACCAGCCATGTTGGCTTCTGCAGACGATGCGCATGACATAACTGAGGGAAAAAGAAACAGGAAGAGAAAGAAAGACGGGAATACATCGGACTACTCTCTCTCTTTGCGTACTGATAACTACTGCCCTCTAACTTTCGCGATTATTCACACACACAACGTTCGTCCTGCGCCCAAGCTCTCTTTCTTATAAAAATAAATACATATTTCATGGAGCATGGAAATTTACCATGCTACAATATATTGTACGAAGATCGTTTTTATAATACTTAAAATAAATTTTTTGTCATTAAAAAATTGTCTTTATTTAAAATAACTTGATTTCCTCATTTTCTGCTTAAAATTTGAAATTTGAATTAAGAGTTAAAAAAAGCTTAAACTCTTTATTTATTTAATTGGCTCATATATTATGCATATATGGGAAATGATCTCTGGCGATATATGGGAAATACATTTTCCCATATATCGGTTATATGTCGCCCATATATGGGAAAATGCATATCCCATATATGGCTCGCATAATCTAAAATTACGCGGGAACTTAAATAATAAAGTTTTTTACAATAAAGAGGGTTCACTAAATTATGCTAAAACTTTTAGTGATTAAAAATGAATACGATTTTTGCTCAGTTAATTAAAAATGTTTACGCAATTTTTACGAATAATATTTTTAATTTAATAGTACTTAGCGGCGATATCAAAATATTAATTTTTAAAATATATTTTACCAGGTAAATTCAGCAAATTAAATTTATTTCTTTTAAAATTTCTTTGGTCAAGATATGAAAGTAAAGGCCCGTACAAAGCCACTGTATACAGTCGTGTATACAGTAATTGTATACAGTCCTGTATACAGCCCTGTATACAGCCCTGCATACAGTTTTTCGCGGAATACAGACACTGTATACAGAAATTTTTTTTAAATTTTTTTTTCACAAAACATTAATTAGCACATAAGAAATGGGCCCTACGTATAGTCAGGGGAATTATTTTCTACTCAACTGTACAAAATAACCCCTTAGGGGCCTATTGGGCCCAATCGGGAAAAAATTAAATCTTGATGTATAAATAGAACCCCAAGGATGAAAATGGACTATAGGGGTAAAAAATGGGTCCAGCATGACAAAATTAATACCAACGTATAAAATCAGACGTCCAGGGGCCCATTGGGCCAAACCGGATAAAAATTAAATCCTGATGTATAAATTGATTCCTAGGGACGGAAATGGACTGTTGGGGTAATATACGGGTTGAGAATGATAAAATAAATACCAGCGGATAGAATTAGCTGTCTCAGGGCCCATTGGGCCCAATTGGGAAAAAATGAGATATTGATTTACAAATTGATCTCGAGGGACAAAAATGGACTGTAGTGGTAAAAAATGGATCCAGCATGATAAAATAAATACCAATTGATCAAATCTGTCATCTAGAGGCCAATTGGGCCCAATCGGGAAAAAATTAAATCCTGGTGTATAAATCAAACCCCAGGGATGAAAATGGACTAGAAAGGTAAAAAATGGGTCCAGTATGATATGATAAATACTACCAGATGAATTTGGCCATCCAGGGGCCCATTGGGTCTATCGATAAAAATGAAATTCTTATGTATAAATTGATTCCTAGGGACGAAAATGGACTTTTGGCGTGAAAAATGGGTCGAGAACGACAATAGAAATACCAACTGATTAACAAATTGATCCCCAGGGATGAAAATCGACTATAAAGGTAAAAAATCGCTTCATTATGATGAAATAATTACCAATAACTAATAAAATTGGCCATCCAGGGGCATATTGGGCCCAACTGGGTAAAAATGAAATCCTGATGTATAAATTGATTCCTAGGCACCAACATGGACTGCTGGCGTAAAAAATGGGTCGAAAATGATAAAATAAATACCAAAAGATATTTAAAATAGACTATTGGGGTAAAAAATGGGTAGAGAATAATAAAATAAACACCAATGGATAAAATCGGTTATCCAGGTGCCTATTGGCCCAACCGGGTAAAAATGAAATCCTGATGTTCAAATTGATCCCCAGGGATAAAAAAAGACTCTAGTGTTAAAAAATGAGTCAAGAATTATAAAATAATTATATAAAAATCAGCCATCCAGGGACCTATTAGGCCTGATCGGTCAAAAATGTGATTCTGTTCTACAAATTGATCCAACATGAGAATCAAATTTTTATTTTATCCCAAAGGCTATGTTTTACGATTTCACTAGAGATAGCCGATTTTACATGGTCGTATTTCTTCTATTATGCTGAACCCATTTTTTACCCTTACAGTCCATTTTGATCCCTGGGGATCAATTTGTATATGGGCGATTATTTCTCAACCCGGCCACCCCCTTCTGTCCAAAAATGGTGGCAACTAAAAAAGATTTTGGTTTTCTCAAATTGACTGGAAAAGGGTCTAGTTTTTTATTTTCATTGGCCTTTTCAACTCTGTAAATCTACTGTGCCCATTTGAGGCACTGAGCGGCAGTAGGTCGACATTTTAAAAACAGGAAAATTGAAATAAAAGTAGATTAACTGTAAATTTTTTGAAATTTTTTTCTCTTAAAAGTTGTTATTTATTAAAACAAAGAAAATGAGACCACTTGCGTTATAATTGATTGATTTCTTAAAAAGTTTTGTGGGTGCTATGTAGTTTTTAAAAATGGGTAAAAAACGGCTACTTTGACTGATGATATCTCTGAACCTACATATCCAAAATAAAAAAGTTTTAGTGCAAAATGGTAGTCTTTTGATACGTAATGAGTGTGCCAAATATCAAGGGATTTGATTGAGTAGTTTCGGATTCAGCAATTTTAAGGGTAATTCTGAGACAAATTTTGACCCATTTTTTTAAGAGAATTAATACCCGAAAATTGCTAAATCCGAAACTACTCAATCAAATCCCTTGATATTTGGCACACTTATTATGTATCAAAAGACTACCATTTTGCACTAAAACTTTTTTATTTTGGATATGTAGGTTCAGAGATATCATCAGTCAAAGTAGCCGTTTTTTACCCATTTTTAAAAACTACATAGCACCCACAAAACTTTTTAAGAAATCAACCAATTATAACGAAAGTGGTCTCATTTTCTTTATTTTAATAAATAATAACTTTTAAAAGAAAAAAATTTCAAAAAACTTACCGTTAATCTACTTTTATTTCAATTTTTCTGTTTTTAAAATGTCGACCTAACGCCGCTCAGTGCCTAAAATAGGTACAGTAGATTTATGGAGTTTAAAAGGCCAATGAAAATAAAAAACTAGACCCTTTTCCAGTCAATTTGAGAAAACCTCAATCTTTTTAAGTTGCCACCATTTTTGGACAGAGGGGGGTGGCCGAGTTGAGAAATAATCGCCCATATCAATAATTCATTTTTACCAGGTTAGGCCCAATAGGCCCCTGAACGCCAACTTTATAAGTTGATATTTAATTCACCATTCTCGACCCATTTTTACCAATACAGTCCATTTATATCCCTGGGGATCAATTTGAATAACAGGATTTAATTTTTACCCGATTGGGCCCAATAGGCACCTGGATGGCCGAATTTTGTCTGTTGGTATTTATTTTATCATTCTTGACTCATTTTTACCCCTACAGTCCATTTTAATCCATGGCAATCAATTCGAAAATCACTATTTCATTTTTAACCGGTTGGGCCAAATAGGCCTCTGGATAGCTGAATTTATCATGTTGAACCGATTTTTTACCTCTATAGTCGATTTTCGTCCATGGGGATCAATTTATAAATCAGAATGTCGTTTTTACCCGATTAGGCGCAACAGGTCCTTGTATGGCTGGTTCTATACGTTTGTACACTGTTAAAAAAAACTCCGGTGATTTTTCGACGAAATTGGTAAATTTACTAAAATTTAGTAAATTTTCGAAAAAATTCGCAATTTTTCGAAAAAAATCGGAAATTTACTAATATTTGTAAATTTGCGACAAACAGTTGTGAAATTACAAGCCATATTTTTTGTACCTAAAAACGCATAGCAGTTAGAGTCATAAAATAATGTTTTTTGATTTTATACCATGAGAAAAGATGAATACTTTTTTTTTTTTTCGCTACATTTCTTTTAGCAAATAGGTATACAATTATTAATATTTTAAGAATAAAAAATATTTTTAATTACGTAAAAAAGGATAATCTGGACGAACAAGTTATTATAAGTAAAAACAGGATGAGTCAACTATAATTTAAATGGGACATTTTTACTTAAAAATAAAAAAATTAATTTTGATAATAATTTTTAGTATATGAGGCATTATTTTTTTTTTACTACTTAACTTGGACAAAAAACTGAAAAAAAAAAAATTGAAGTCACATCGATATAACCCGTGTTTTTAGGTAGTTTGAAATTCAGAAAACCGAAAAAAATCGTGAACAAGAAATCGGCGATAGGTGCCAAAAAGATTTTTCCACTTTTATCTCAAAAACTGCCTTTTTTCGTAACTGAGCTAACCGATTTTCGAAAATTTTTATTTCAGGGGTTTTTTGCGGTATTTTTGGGATTTTTTTTTTATGACAAGTTAAAACAAGTTCAAAATTAATACAAGCAAGGATTTAACATCAATTTTTAACAATATTTTGACATTTATAAGCTTGAAAACCTGTATTTATTTTTTGCTTTTTTTCAAATTTTGTTGTATTACTTTTTCTTGCACCTTAGGCTGTTTTTAATCTACGTACAAGTTATAATGGTAAATATTGATAATTTTTAGTCCAAATTGATTGTTACATACCATCAAGATGCCCGAAAATAATTATTTTAATGCGCTACAATGATGGAACCCCTAGAGTCTCAATTTTTTAATTCTTGCTAAAATTAAGTAATTATACTTTTTCATCTTAAATATTTTGTCTATTTTATTTTTATCTCATAAAATATATTTTTCCAAGCAAATAAAACTCCATTTATGATTATGTGCCCAAATATTTTTCATTTTTACACGTTTATTACCAATTTTTTCAATTTTATACAATACGTAATTTTTGTCTGATTATGCATATTTTCAAGCTGTAGAATTAAATTAAAAGGGGAGTTCAATACATTTGGAGCACCAAATTATAAAAAATGGTTATGAATGAGTTTATTATGTTGAAAAAACATGACGGCTACTCTCCGTTCATTCTAATGGGTCTTCTGGGCCTAGAAACGCAGGGTTCAATGTTATAAAATAGGGTTTTTTGGCAATGAAACGCTTAAACCTCACAAGTTAACCAAAACACTTCTGGTTGGTCTCAATTTTTTGGTCAGTGTCACCTTTTAAACGCCGTTAACCGCAATTTTCCATCACTAATTTTTTTATTAATGTAGCCAATTAACCAAATTACCTATTTTTAATTGCTGCCAAATTCGTAATTTCTAATAAAAAAAGGTTTTGTATGTCTTGAAAAATTCCTACAAGCTTAAAGTTTCCAAAAAATTTTTCTCGTCTCATTTCCTTGAGTCGTTTTTAAGAAATGGCTCTTCTAAGTTAACATTAAAAATTAGCTTTTTATAAAACCATATAATTGGGACTCCGACTTCTAATTATCATATATCTGATGATTAAATAATTCAAAAAAGTAGAGTAAAGAATTTTTGGAAATTTGAAGCTTGTCGAAATATTTTGAGACGTATAAAACCCATTTTCGTCAAAAATTACAAATTTGGCAGCAATTTAAAAATAGGTCATTTTTAACCAAAAATGACCATTTGGTTAATTGGCTATAGTGATGAGAGGATTAATGATAATAAATTACGGTTTACGGCGTTTGAAAGGTGGTATTTACACCAAAAAAATGAAACCAACCAAAGAAAAGAGTAAAAGAGTTTAAGTTAACTTGTAAGGTTTTAGCGTCTCATTGAAAATTACCAAAAAACCCTATTTCAATGAGCCCTGCGTTTCTAGGCTCAGATGGCCCTTTGGAATGAACGGAGAGTAGCCGTCATGTTTTTTCAACATAATAAACTCATTCATAACCATTTTTTATAATTTGGTGTTCCAAATGTATTGAACTCCCCTTTCAATTTAATCCCACAGCTTTAAAATATGCATAACCGGTCAAAAATTACGTATTGTATAAAATTGAAAAAATTGGTAATAAACGTGTAAAAATGAAAAATATTTGGGTCCATAATCATTAATGGAGTTTTATTTGCTTGGAAAAATATATTTTATGAGATTAAAATAAAATAGACAAAATATTAAAATAGACAAGCCAAAGTAATAAAATGCAAGAAAAAGTAATAAAACAAAATTTGAAAAAAAGCAAAAAATAAATACAGGTTTTCAAGCTTATAAATGTCAAAATATTGTTAAAAACTGATGCTAAATCCTTGTTTGTATTAGTTTTGAACTTTTTTTAACTTGTCACAAACAAATATCCCTAAAAATACCGCGAAAAACCCCTGAAATAAAAATTTTCGAAAATCGGTTAGCTCAGTTACGAAAAAAGGCAGTTTTTGAGATAAAAGTGGAAAAATCTTTTTGGCATCTATCGCCGATTTCTTGTTCACTTTTTGTTTCGGTTTTCTGAAGGTTCAAACTATCTGAAGAAACGGGTTATATCCATGCGCCTTCAAATTTTTTTTTTCAGTTTTTTGTCCAAGTTAAGTAGTAAAAAAAAAATAATGCCTAATTTATGTGCATTTCTACGAGAAAATACGTTTTATGAGCACTAAAAATGAAAAAAAAAAAATTTAAGAGGCAACGATTACCACCATGATTTTCTGATAGTTTGCAACCTATAGAATGCAAAAAAAAACGTTATCACGGAATCGGCGATGGATCCCAAAAAGATTTTGCCACTTTTATGTCGAAAACCGTGTTTTTCGTATCTGAGCAACCCAAAATAATTTAAGAAAAATAAAATAGGCGATAACTTCATTAATCAAGATAAAAATTACTTTTTTGTTAATTAAAATTTAAAATAATAGATGACAAAATCTGATTTCCAGGGAAAAACTACTCCAGAAGAAAAAATAACTTTTCTTTTTACGATGAAATTTAGCCGAGTTGTCGTCAATTTAAGATTTTATTCAAAGTTTTATATTGAAAAATGCCTATTTCTGACTTGTTTGATTTTCATCGTAAAATAATAACTTTTTTTTAAAAATCGATTAATTTTTCCCTGAGTATTCATTTCTTCAAAAAAAAATCATTTTTGTTCACAAAATTTTAATTTTTAGGTCAGAAACCTTTGAAAACTGTAATTAGCTAAATTTATTTAACACAGTTTTTCATTGGTTTTTGACCTAATTGTTGAAATGTGGTAAAAAATTATTCTTTTCTTGAAGAAATAAATACTCAGGGAAAAAGTAAACAATTTAAAAAAAAATGAGTATTTTATCATAATAATCAAGGGAATAATGCATATTTTAAGTTCAGAAACAGACTTATTTTAATGTCTTTTTTAAGAAAAATTTGAGTAAAATCGTAAATTACGATAACTTGGCTAAATTTCATTGTCAAAAGAAAAGTTTTTTTTTGTTCTTGAGTAGTTTTTCTCTGGCAATCACTATCGACTATATGGCCCATATTATTCGATGAATTATTGAAATTCGGCCCGGAAGGGGAAAGGCCCACCAATCAGAGACGAGTATTTTAAAAAAAGCCCACCAACGAGAGAAGAGTGGAGAAGAGTAGGGGAAGTAGTTATTAATTAAACTAACTCTTAAAGAATCATTTTAAATGCTTAAGGTAATTAAAAATGATTAAAATAATTAAAACAAAAGTGTCTTATAAATCACGCTATAGTTTCGCGTTCTCGGCGGGCTTACTCCGTCTACTGGCGCCTTCACTTGGTACACACATGTATTATTTGCATCTGCATATAATATATATAATAAAATAATAAGTATAACAGAAATCTGGAAAAATAAAATCTTTTTATAAAAAATATTATAAATCAGCGCATTAATTTATAATTTATTTATTTATTTATTATTTTAAGAAATAAAACTAATAAAATGTTTAAAAAAATTTTTAAAATTATAAATACTTATACCTATGCATGGTAAAGGTTTATTAAAATAAAAAACAAAATGCCCCCCAATATTTACTTTCTTTTTTTTATATTTTTCAAATTTTATAAAATATTTTAGCTTTAAGCTAGATTTTAAAAGTGTCGTAACATGTGCAAGACTACATTTAGCTTTTAAATGACATAAAAGATTAATACAATATTTTTAAAAAATTTATACTTGAACTTAATTGTTTCTTTTTCAACCAAGTTGAAATGCTTCTAAATCAAAGAGAAACTATTAGTCAAGTATATTTAATATATTTAATTTACATTAAAGTTATTTCTTGAATCGTTCTTTTTTTATTTAAAAAATTAAGTTAAAAATTATTTCTATGTTGGTCGATAAAGAACAAAAAAGGTTGTTTATTTACAATTTTATTTTATTGCAATTATGTCAAACGACAGTTTCGGTAGTTTGATTACTACCCTTATCAAGCTAAAAATATATATGTATGTGAATGTATTTAAAATCAGCTGGTTACTCAGAAGCCATGATTCTTGGAAAAAATTGTTAAGAATGGCTAGAATATCAAAGTATTTTATTATTTAATTAAAAGTTTTTGTGTAATTATACATGACTTCATAATTTTAATTAGATATTATGATGAGACAAGATTATAACTTTTTTGTGATATGTTATAATTTATAAAATAGGTAATTTTTAATTTCATTGTATACATATAAACAATACTGTATAAAAAAATTTTTATATATTTATAATTGTTTTATTATTTTATATATTTTTAGCTTGATAAGGGTATTAATCAAACTACCGAAACTGTCGTTTGACATAATTGCAATAAAATAAAATTGTAAATAAACAACCTTTTTTGTTCTTTATCGACCAACATAGAAATAATTTTTAACTTAATTATTTAATTTACAGTTTTAAGCAAAATTACTTTTTTCTAGATTTTTTTTATCAAATATGTAAGGAGAAAAAGTGCATACATCTTACATATACTGCTTTTCTGTACTACAATATCTACTTTTAATTCATTTTTGTTCTCTTATTTTCTGCAGTATTTGTTATTGTTTCTAAAGGCCTTTTTGTAGCTGTAGTTTTTTGACTGTATGTTGTTCGCTGAAAATGCCATAAATTTGTATTCTTATTTTCTAAATTACTTTAAATACTTAATTTAGAATAACCTTTAATATTACCTGTTCTTTTTTTCTTTTTACATCAGTCTCATTATTTATTGTTTGCGCCGGCCTTTTTTTTTTTAGGGGACTTGCTTCATTTACAGATATTTTTTCCTGCAAGTATAATTTATTTTATTAATGATATAAAATATTAACTTAATATAAATTGTATGCACTAAGACAACCTTTTCCCTTTCATCCGTTTGATAAACAAAACTGAAATCATCGTTACTTGCATCCTCATTATCGGAATCTACAGCATCTTCTTCATCTGAATCTCCTTGATCTGCAGTTTCTTCTGCATCAACTTCCTCGAAGTTTAACCTTTCTGTTAAAAAAAAAATTTATAAGATTAGAAAAACGTTTAGAAAACAAGAAGCTAATAAACATAAAACATTATTTTTTTTAAGCCAAACTAAAACGATTTTTGTTTCAACTTTTGTCAACAAAAACTTTTTAAGCAAAATTTTAATACATTATAATATAGTGTTATTGTTAATTTGTTTATGCTTATTATGTATTAATATGAAACATGCTTGTAGGGAGAAGGTGCCTTCGAATTTGCAATTGAAGGGGTGGGGAAAAATTTGTCCGGTTTAAAGGGGGGGGCAAATGAGACTTATAATGATTGCATTTAGGTTGTGTTTACACAAAGCAGTTATAAGTTTTTCTTTTATAATTTTCTAAACTGCATGTTGCTTTGGTAAAAATATCAACCAACTGTTGGAATTTATAAACAAAATAATGGTGTTTAATTTTAAAGCTGACTTTTTAGCCAATTGGTTGTATATTTAACTAAATTGGTTAATATTTCAATCACTTGTCTGAAAATGTAACCAATATTTAAAATATACAAATGCAAATGCAAGGTACCAACTTGAAAAAGAAAAAGATATTGATGTATTTATTACTTTTAAATACAAAAAATTTTGAGAAAAAAATTTTCAAAAATTTACGTATGATAATTTACTATAAACGATATTCCTAAAACTAGTACTCCAATAGAAAAAAAAACTTTGGTATTTTTGTTTTCTTTTGTGACTAAAATTCGAGGTATACAGAAAAAACCTTTATTTATAATGTAAGTACTATTATGGAAATACATGAGGTTTCACATGCAAATTAAAAAAAAAAGTAGTTTGAGATTTTTTGATACAAAAATTGTTGAAAAAAAATTAAATCTTAGGTTGTGAAATATCTCTGGTTACAGGCGTAGATAATTACCTAATCATACACACACAGACAAACAGACTTTTAAAAGCCGGTTTTTAGTTTCCTAGGGTCTCGAAACATTTTTATATGCCAAACAATCAAAAATCAATTTTTCACCTATCACAATTTTTCCTCTATGAGGAACCAAAAAATTAAGTATACAGTGATATAAATTTTAACTTTCAATTTACCATTCGCAATATTAAATCTTCAGAAAACGTATGCAGTTATAGCTTATTTAAAATTTTCGAAATCCAAATATTTGGTCAGATTTTGAATTGGTCACGTATCTTGGTGGTAATTTTGAAATTTGTAAATAAAGAAAATTTAAATGCTTATGTTTGGAAATTTCGTTTCCAAATGTAGGAGGAAAAAAATTTTTATGGTAATGTGAGCTTTGTACAAAAAAATTAAAAAACTTTATCTATCCTTTTTGGCTCTTTTTTTTATATAAAAAAATAGAAAATTGCTGCCAAAAATCGAGAGTTGTACCTCATGAGCTTAAAATGTACATTGAGGCTTCATCTTCAACCGATTTGAAGACCCTACCAGTAGGAATACGCCAGTTTGGTTTCTATTGCGGCATATATTTAATACAACGATTTTATGGAGATAATGTTCTTTAAAAATTTTTCTCAAAGAAAATGTATAAAATAAAAATTAATTGGTATTAAATTACAAGAATAAAGTATCCCTGAGACAAACATTAAAATGTAAAAAAAGTACCGGTAAAAAATAAAAGTCTAAGATGGACAAGTATATTTGAAATCATTAATAATAACTAATATTTGTAGTATAAAATATAGATAAAATATTGAAAACCCCATGAAAATAAGTTTCAAAGAAAAATAAATATTATATGATGCAGAATTTATTTAATTTCAAACCAAATGATAGAATATTCATCCAATATCTTAGTTTCCAAAAACTTGTTGAATTAAAAGCTTTTACATATTTATAGGGCAAAAAAGCCTATTTTTTGTCCTACGGAGACGGATTTTTTGCCCATTATATATAAAACTTTGTTTTAGAACACGGGATAAAATTTGAGGTTCGACTTTTGCATGCAAAGCCAAAACCAATATTTTATCCGATGTTTAATAAATAGTTATTTGAATATTAGCAGCTACAAAAATTTATTTATTGATTACTCCAAATTGTCATAGCTTATTTTCTTCGACCACACTTGAAATTAACTTAATTTGTACTAAAAAAATTAAATGGTTACAATGAGACTAATTTTTTTGAAGGGAATAATGAATAGCCAAGAAAAAAGTACCAGGCCTTATTAACTAAAAAATGGCATTCAGGATTTTAAGTAGTACTTTCGATAAAACATACTTCGTAACCAATTTATAACATTTTTATCATTTCCGTTATTATCAGAATACTATACCAATAAATATTTCTTCAATGGCTTCATCGTCGTTCAATTCTTCACTTTCTGATAGTATTTGTATAAATGTTTTAACTGCCATTGGAGGATCTTGTCGTAATTGCTTCCAAGCCCAGAGTATCTTGTTATCACGATTTTCTGTCTTTTTTGTTTTACCAAACGTTACTTTCTTTTTTTTTCTGCTCGGGCTAAATCTATTTTTGATCTGTTTTTCCTTTTAACTATTTCCGCTGAAAAATTTTATCCATACTTAAGAAAAATATAATTTCGTGCATAAAATACATTTATTCTCGTATATTGCGTCAAAAAAAAAAAAAAGAATTCGTGTGCCAATTGCTTATAAAAATATTTAATATAAATAGTATTCCAAAATTCGTGTGCACGGCGCGAAGGTGTTCCGTTTTAAATTTGTCTTCTGCCCAACTATTACTACATTAGTTTAGTATACGTATAAACTGAAGTCTCATTCAGATTTCTGTTACATCATAGACTTGAAAACAAAAAATACTGGAATTTCTTTCTTAATTTATTGTAATATTTACTTTTTGGCAGTTATAAAACTTGTCATTTGAGGCTAATATGTGTTAATTGCTTATCTTATGTAACTTGAATTGCACAAAAGTAAACTTGGATTAATGTAAGTTTCTCGCGCCATGCGCACGAATTTCGGAACACTCTGTTTTACAAACAGTTTATATAAATTATTGAAAACCTAAGTAAAAAGGGTTGCTTTTGAATAATAAGATTTCGGTTTTTAGATTTACCCTCCAAGAATGTTAATATTGTGGGCTGCAATTTCTAATTATGCAATTGCAATTATGAATTTCAAAAACAAAAGACTTTAATTTTTATTTTAATTTAATACAGGGTTTTTATAATTTTATTGATAATTTCAAAAATAGAAATTGTTCAATACAAATATTGATTATAAAATACAAGTAGTAGTATTAAATATTGTAATATTTATTTAATAAGCAAATGATGAATCTATTAAAGGAAATTTGCAGCAAAACCTTTAACATTCATCACACCAAGGTATTATTTACTGCATTCGAAATTTTTCGTGGTTAATAAATACACTAAAAAAGTATGTAAAAAAATTTTTTTAAATTAATTTTTAATATTTTTTTTTTGAGTACAGTTATCGTGTGAACTAAGATTTTTAAGGCTGGACAAAAATAAAATTATGAAGATTTGAAAAAAAAAATAAATAAAATAAAGATTTCTTTCAAATCTTCATAATTTTTTTTGGGCGAACTTTAAAAATTTTAATTCACGCGATAACTATACTCATATTAATTATAAATCTTTTTTTTTCTTTTTTCTATATGCAACCAAACCTTACTTATCTATCGTACCATCAACTCTTTTCTATTAAAACGGGTCAACTTCAAATTAAATTTGAATACATAAAGAAAAATAAAAATTAACAAAAAAATTTTTTTCCAAAACTCTTTTGTGTACTTATTAAGGTGGACCACGCAGTTTATAAAAAAAGAATAATAAGAATTATTAAATTTACTGGAGATTGAGATAATTAAAAAATAAATCAATTGATCCCTCTAATACCTTTAATAATATTTGTACCATTAATAACAATAACATAATAATAAGATAACTTAACATTCTTACGTTAAAATCGTTCAAGAATTTTTTGAAAAATTCCTTTAAAAATTAAGGAAATTTAAATATTAAATCTTAGCAAAGTAACATGAGAAAATTATAGAATCTTTACACGTGTGTAATTGCAATTACTCATATTTAACATAATTACAGAAAGACACAGTTACAGATATTTTATTATTTGTGAACAAAAGTTTACTTACTAACTAATTTCGAAACACTTGGTTTGCTCAAAATATTTGTGTTTAGTCCATGATGATATGACTCCGTTGAATTATTAGTCCTATCAGTCAAATAAAAAACACTAAAAGTCTCTGGCTTAACTCTGTTCATCCATTGGCTTCTAAAATAGTTTTTTATAAACTTTGTCCATCTACTTAAATTTTTTCTATCATTTTTAAAATGTTCTTTAATTTCTTTCTCGATGAATTTTAAACCTTCTTCAATCAAATCTGCTTTTAGAAGTGGTAATATTAAAAGCTGTTTTAAAATTTTGTGTCCTATTGGATTTTTTTTCTTGGTTATAAACAACGACTATTTGGTATTCTGGTGTTTTTCCTTTCTTACCACCGCCTGAAATTTTGTTTATGATTCAAAGCATTATTAATGTCAATCTAATGAAATTATTATAATTAATATTTTATAAATTGTATACAATTTGAAAGCTCTTATTATTTTTTCTATTATAAAAGTTTTTTACTAAATTTTTCTGTTATAAAGTTTTTACTAAAATTTAATGAAATTGTGGACATTTTTAAAAAATGTATAGAGATATTTGAGTGAAATTTTCTTTATTATTTTACATTTATATATATTATATTCATTTAAAATAAAAAATTATTTTCTTTATTTGTGACATGAATTATTTGTGATATAATTGACTCCCCGACAGAATCGTTATAGCGTAGATGAAAAAACTATCTTCATTTTAAATCAGTTACATGTATGTCATGAGTCAGGTAAAGTTATTTTTGCATTTTTTCTAAAATAAATTTGCTTGACGAAGTTCGCTGAAAAGGCTTTTTTAAAACCATTCGGACGCTTTAAAATGCGCTACTTGCCACTGAGAGAACTTTATTCTAGACTTTTGGTCAAGGCTCCTTTGTGTGGACGGAAAACTTGCTGGTTTCGGAAAGTCAACTGGGTGACTCTCTTGAAAGATGGCTAAACTTTCTCACTTTATTCTACGAAGCTTTCTGATAATATACCCAAAGTTTAATCTGTGTTATATTATCAGAAAGCTTCGTAGAATAAAGTCTGAAAGTTTAGCCTGGTTCAAGAGGGTCACCCAGGTGACTTTCCGAAACCAGCAGGTTTTCCGTTTGTACAATTGAGCCTTGGCCAAAAGTTTAGAATTTCGTTATCTCGGTGACAAATAGGGCATTTGAAGTCGTCCGAGTGTTTGTAAAAAAGTCACCCTAATTCTTTATAAGGAGATTAACACAACAAAAGAAAATTCAATTTTTCATTTTTATGTACACTGTAAAAAGTAACTTCCTTATATTAACAAAAAAATTAGAAAATTTTCGAAGATTTAGTACATTTTCAAAAAAATTTGTAAATATTCGAAAAAAATCATAAATTTACTAAATTTAGTATATTCTCAAAAAATTCGAATATTCTCGATACTTTTTTTGCGAATTCGCAAGAAAAATTGATAATTTACAATTTTTTTTGAAAATTTACAAAAAATAGTTATAAATTTACGAAAAATAGTTGTGAATTTACAAATTTTTTCGTAAATTCACAAAAAAAATTCGAGAATTCGAGAATTCGAGAATTCTCGAATTTTTCGATAATATACTAAATTTCGTAAATTTACGATTTTTTTCGAATATTTACAAATTTTTTTAAAAATTTACTAATTTTTCGAAAATGTTATAATTTTTTTGTTAATATTAGGAAGTTACTTTTTACAGTGTAGGTAAAAGTACTCTAAACAAATAAATTTTGTTTACATTCATTTTCTATCAATATGGTTACTAATGTTACATTTATTTAATGTAAACATAGTCCTTTCTGTATCTATGAATGTAAATGTAAAGCATCAACATTTTCAGCATAATAAAATTATGCATTAATAAGCATTGCGAAAATTGTTTTAATAATGAAAATTAATTGTTAAATATAAATAATTGGTTCACGGAATTAAAATCTTAGTATATTTTTTGATAAACAGTAGTTCTCTTCTTACAAATATATTCTATTACCTTCTTCTATGTTTATATAGTATTATTTTATAAAAAATTATTAGATTTTCAGGATTAGCTGCTGACAGCTCGATTTCATTGAGAATAAAAATTTTATAAACCTCTACCTAACATAATATAACCATTTTATAAAATAATATACCTATTTTAATTTATACGTACCTGGCAGAAATGAAAGTAGCAACCAACTACTTTAATTCCTGCAAACGATAGTCTGAGAGATAGGATCAAAGCTTGCTCAAAATCACAATAAGCTACTGGAGGCTTAAACAATGGAAAGAGTATTTTTATCCGTGACCAAATAGACATGTAAGATTTGGTTGTTCTCTTACTCATCAGTATCCAACAACAGGGTACAATCTGTGTAAATAAAATAAAATATTTCAAAGTAAATCTAATCAGCTTAATATATTATTTTTAACGAGACACGGATAATATTCTTTCGGAAATAAATATTAATTTCATATAAGACAACAATTTTAGATTGAATAAATATTTAGAAATTATTATCACATAACATTATTTTTTTTTTAACTTATATCTAATTCATTACTAATAAGTTTCATTGAAGTTCTATTTAGACTGCAAGAAAATTTTAGGTATGATCATATTTTGGATGCAAAAAGTAACATAGAATGCATTTTTATAACAAAGCACTGCTTATTGTGAAAGTAAGTAATTATTGTAAAAGTAAGCCTTAAGCCACAAACGCAACTACAAACGCAAAGATAAAGCCCATTCAAATAACTCATCTTTTAAGTTATACTATTAAATTACTACTTCAGTAAGAACCTGTTGCCTAATCTGGTTTTTCGATTTGCACTTTTACTTGTTCTTTTTTGCTTTATATGGACCCAGCCTATACATTAATCATATTTTTACATTTATGGAATTTAGGATGAAAAGGCCGCTAGCAAATTCCGCAGAATTACCTCCGGATTAAAAATCGAAACAAGGTTTCACGACAGACTGAAAATAGTAAATACTATATTTTCACCCAATTTAGTTTCCCTTAACTGTTACGTAATAAATTTTTGTAAGAAACACCCCTTTTTATAAGAATAAAACTTTCCAGTTTAATACATTCACAACAAAACGGTCAATTTTTTTTATATTATATTTATAGGTATATGGAATCAGAAATTGTATTAAATTCTGACATCAAAATAAAATTTTTAAGAAACAGTAGTTTTCTTAATGTTTGGCTAAGGTGATACTTCTCCAATCAAAAGAAGAAATTGGGATATAGAGAACTAGTGGTCGCAGACCGCTAACTCGCTATATGACTATTTTTTCTTTCTATTTCGGGATTTATCACACTTGGGCACTAATAAAGAAATAGGCCTGTTTTTCATTACATCGACAAAGTTTAATTATCATAATTCCAAGGGGTAGTCGACGGCGGTAATGCGGCGACTTCCGCATCGATGCGCATCATGATGCGTGATGCGAAAAATTTTTTTTCTGAAAACTGTTCTAATATATTCAGAAAGGGTTGTTAGGTAAATATAAAACTCTGCATCACTCTGCGTCACAATTAAAAATTTTCCTAAGCTATTGTCTCTATATACTCTAGTCAATATACGGTTAAAGTTGTCAATTTTCCGTCGACCATCAGGATTGTTCTACCATGGGGTATTTTTGGTCACTGATCATAAATTCCGGGGTTTTTTCTTTGAGAAATGTGCGAAACACCCTTTACTTTGCAAGAACTACCCCTAAATAAGGGTATTTTTTATGTAATCGAACTTTAAGTGTGTGTACAATTTTGAACTAAAATATTTAAGTATAGGAAAAAAAAAGTGATGTGCTGTGCTCAAAAATTTTATTTGCTAAAAAGTTATATATAAACTCTTAGGTGTTAAAAAACAAAGCATTAATCATTGCAACTTCTTAATTTCTCAAATACTGTACACTCATTTAAGTAAATTCTTCTAAGACTATTATGAATCTCACGTTAGGAAAGAAGTTGTTAATAGATGTCATTTGCCGTCCGTATAACTTACTGTTTCATCTCAAAAAAATATTTGAATGAAAAATTGTAAGTCAAAGAAACAAAAAAGTATTTTTTTTTTTTTTTATATATATTTATATATTTTAAAATTGTTTTAATTATTAATTTTTTTTTTTTAATCGTTTTTAAAATTATAAATCTCAATTATCGATATACCATAAATACATATCATCGAATACAATCATAGTTTAAGACTTTTTATTAGTAGTTGTATTATAATTATAGTGCTTATATTTCACAAGTGCGATTTATATATGTGTATGAAAATTTTACATTTTTATTTAATTTTATTTTTTAATGTATAGATTGTAAATTATCAAATTCAAATTATATGTTAATTTTTTACGCTGCGCTGATTACGAATTTTAGGGATTTTTAATTGAAAAATTACTATTTCACCCTTAAATCAGCAAAAACTGTCTCTAAAAGGTGTACTTTTGCTATTTTTCTGCTTTCAGTGTCCAGATTTAATTCTCAAGGGTTTTTTGGGTCACTGATCACGAATCTTGAAGCCCTGTCTACTAAAAATTGGCACTTTATCCTAAACTTTGCAAAAACATTGAACCTAATTATGTTAGAGTCACAGATATTTACACATAACCTGCATTTTTTCCGTTACTCCAGTCAATATACAGGAGGGGGGTGTAATTTCCTGTCACCGCCCGATTTGGTCTACTATAGGTTTTTAGATCACGAATTTCATGTTCCTGCGTAATAAGAATTTAATTAGAGAAAATATTTGATGTATTTCAAATTTAAGGGTAAAGCACCAATTTTTAGAAACCAAAATTCTGAAATTCAGGAAGTACCATAACAATGTAAAATAACAATGTTTTTTCATAATTTATAAAATTAAAATAATTTTTTTTGCAATAATATTACATAATAAACACATTTTTTGATGTTTTTACGAC
The DNA here is from genome assembly GCA_022575985.1 of Anagrus nilaparvatae. Lineage (NCBI taxonomy): Eukaryota > Metazoa > Arthropoda > Insecta > Hymenoptera > Mymaridae > Anagrus > Anagrus nilaparvatae. Next base: position 3,507,915 of record JAKSXM010000237.1, on the reverse strand, counting down.
TAATTTGATTTCGAGTTTTATTTTAAGCTGCAAATTATAAAAATAAAATAGCGTTGATAATGTGGATTTGACTCAAGTTTTCTATTTACAATCATAACTTAAATTAGAAAAAATTACCTTTAAAAGGGGTATTTTTGATGTATTTAATCACATTTTTGCAAAGTTTAGGATAAAGTGCCAATATTTAGTAGACAGGGCTTTGAAATTCGTGATCAGCGACCCAAAAAACCCTTGAGAACTAAATCTGGACACTGGAAGCAGAAAAATAGCAAAAATACACTTTTTAGGGGAATTTTTGCTGATTTAAGAGTGAAATAGTAATTTTTCATTTAAAAATCTCTAAACTTCGTAACCAGCGACCCAAAAAACCCACATATAGACCAAATCTGGAGGCTTAAAGTTCGATTTTATAAAAAATACCCTTTTTTAGGGGTAGTTTTTGTAAATTTAAGGGTGTTTCGCACATTTCTCAAAGAAAAGACCCCGGAAATTATGATCAGTGACCAATAATACCCCATGATAGAACAATCCTGATGGTGGACGGAAAATTGACAATTTTAACCGTATATTGATTAGAGTATATAGAGACAATAGCTTAGGAAAATTTTTTATTGTGATGCAGAGTGATTCAGAGTATTATATTTACCTAAAAACCCTTTCTGAACATATTAGAAAAATTTTCAGAAAAAAAATTTTTTCGCATAACGCATCATGATGCGCATCACCGCATCACGTCGCCTACCCCTTGCATAATTCACAAGATACCTGCTTTAAAATAATAAAAAAATTAAATTTCTTTAAACATAGTACGCGATTTTCAAACTGATAAGAAAATAATTTATATAATATGTAAAAAAATAAAAAAGAATGATGGAAAACAGGGTATGAAAAAAGAATATAAAATAAAAGAACCTAAACATATTGTACCTTTGTAGTCAAGGCGTCAGTGTAAAAAAAAAGGTCAAAGCTGAGGTTTTTACGAAAGTTGATGAATTTAGATAAAACCTAGTGAAATATTCTCAGAAAGACCTCAGGAAAAAGTACTGGAAGAAAAAATTTTCCGATTTTCAAAAGGGGTGAAATTACCCCCCATTTCTCCCCTCCCCCATTTACCTGCAAAATTTAAAATAACATTTTTTGCAATATTGAAGGGATCTAGTAGGTATTTTGGGCCGCTAAATCCGAATCTGACGTCAAAAACGAAGTTCAAGGGGTGTAACACCCTTATTTTAACCCTTTCAACCCTTAAAATTTAATATTTCTTAATAATTGATTTTTTTTTTTAATTTTTATTAGATCCAGTAGGCAAAAATGAATATTGGTTTTGAATATTCATAGTTAGATTCTTTTATTTATCGTATTACGTATGTTAATATATCAAACTCGTAAGGTATACGATAAACTTGTTTTAATAGTAAAATATTTTTGATTTTTTGTTGCCTCTTTTTTTTTATATGTAATTAGCAGAGAATATAAAAAAAGATGGTAAAAATATAGAGTGGACCTAAAATTGGAGTTTTAAGAAAAACTTTGCTCCTTGAATTTTTTCGTTAACTTTTATTCATTAAAAGTACCCAGCTCCAAGGATTTTGCTTTCGCTTTTCAAAAAAGCATACCTGAAAGCACCTCAATTTTCCTATTTAAATAACATGGGAATTTTGACTTTTCAGCTTTCTAATTTTTTACGAAGCTTGCAAAATGTTTAGAAAAGCTTTTAATAAATTGAAAGTACTATTTAAATGTATAAAAAATGATACCCAGCATCAAGTAGTAAAAAAAAATATTTTTAAATCGATTTTACTTATAATAAACGTAAAAAAATGCTGCATTTAAATTTATTCTAGTATTGACTTTTTTACGTCTATTACCGGTTAAAACGATTTCAAAATATTTTTTTTTGCTACTAGATGTTGGGTATCATTTTTTATACATTTAAATAGTACTTTCAATTGATTAATAGCTTTTCTAAACATTTTGCATGCTTCGTAAAAAATTAAAAAAAAAGCTTCGTAAAAGCTGAAAAGTCAAAATTCACATGTTATTTAAATAGGAAAATTGAGATGCTTACAGGCACGCTTTTTTGCAAAAGTAAAAGCAAAATTCTTGGAGCTGGGAACTTTTTATGACCAAGAGTTCACGAAAATACCCGGGGAGCTAAGTTTTTCTTTAAACTCTAGTTTTAGATCCTCCCTAATATACATACATTATATATAATATACATATATTTGTAACAAACAAATTGTAATTAATACCCTCATTAAATTCCCAATTCAACTTATCAAATTTTATGCTACTTTTTGCAGCCAGTGTCAAGAAAAGTTTGCAGTTTGAAGTGTACAGGCATAAAACTTAAATAAATAATGCTAATGCATGTTTCACTGAGACTAATAAAATTAAGTTAATGTGCTATTTACTTAATATAGATAAATATACAAAAATTTGAAATTAGATTAGACGCATTTAATTGAGCATAATATATTTAGCCCTTGAGCCAGTGAAATGAAAGAAAGGTATGATCGGTTGCTGTTTATAAGGGAAAGAAACTTAAGCTATTTCGTATCTATGAATATTCGTATCGTAAAGGGCTAATTACCTGGTCAAACTTCTTTGACATTATAGTAAATACTTGAGCAATTCCTTTAACATTTTTTGGCCTTATTTTGAAAGTGCCATCGTTATATGAATCATTTTCTAAATTAAATTCATTCATCAATTTTTCATCATATAACATTAAATGCCAAGTATTTTGTCCTGATTTTATTGTACATGCTTTTAGGGCTGGTATTTGAGTTCCTTTATAATTAAGAACTTCAGGATGCTCTTCAATGTATAAGCATAATTGTTTGATAGTCTTGCAGCTGCTTAGACTGTAAGCTTTCAGTATTTGATTTGCTTTTTTAGCATTATAGATTGTTTTTCTTACAGTAGGATATGATATTTCTGGAGCAATTACCGGATATCTGTTTTAAAAAAACGTATTTTTTAATAACATACTAAAACATGAAACTTTTCATTTCATCGATAACTGTTATACATAGGGGAGACGCAACATTTTAAGGTTCTTAATCTCATGCAGCATAAGTTATTAACTATTACAGAATCAGTTAGAGTAAAAAATTATTCAAACATGCAGTATTGTTACTTTTATCGCTATTTTTTTATAATACACGGCTAGGCTGCAATGCTTGAAGTTTCAAGGAAAGCAGCCTAGTCGTGTATATTATACAATAAAGAACAAATAATGCTTCTATTATGTCGACCATACCGGGCTTATACAAGTGGTCAAGTTTTGTATCATTCGTAACACGTAGAGCCGATTTCAAAAATTTTAAAGTTACTTTATTATCATTTGTAATATTTGTATTTGAAATATCTTTCTTTATAAAATAAAAAATATTTATGTGCTCTAATAAAAAGGTATTAAGTAATAACACCAGTTAATAAAATGCTAGAAAAGTGATAAATGTTGTGCTTTCCGCAAGGAAAATTGATGCTTAAGGGTAGTATAGTTATAATAAAATAGATTGTTCCAGAAAAATTCGTTACTTTGTATTCGTAATTTTTCAAAACAAATTTGTAAATATTCGATTCAAATCTAAAATTTAATTAACAAAAAATTGTAGGGTTTTGATTTTTTTAAATCTAAATTTACTTCTCGTTAATTGACAATAATTTTTTGTACATCAAACCAAAAACAAATTTTGCAGTTACGATTTTTTAATTAATTTATTGAAATTATTATATTTTAGATTTTTAGCAACATTTACAAGTTTTATCAAAATACTTTAGATTTGTGGACTTAGTATAAACTTGGCTCCATTCTCCGCGAAACAACTTCTTTTTTTTTTTTTTAATAAAAAAAAAAAAGTAAAAATATTGCTTGGTAGATAAACAATTAACTGCAAATGTTTCTTCATAATCAAACTAAGTACAATAAAAAACAAATACTTTAAGACAGGACCTTAAATTTTTTGCTTTAGGAATTGATACACGATAGAGAGCTACAAAACTGCAAGTAAAAAAACCTTATTCAGTAATAAGTAGTGACAGTTTACTCCGGATGTTATACTTATAAAAAAAATAACAGAGGAAATAATTATCATGTATAGATGAAAAAATTATGAATACCATAGGTTTCCACGCACGATGATGCAAAGTACGTAAAAAGAATAAGAAGTTATTTGATCACATTAATTAATAATAAAAAAAATGACATAAAAGCATTTATAATTATTGACTTCTTAAAGTATGCATCTAATAAGAATATTCCAAATACTTACTCATTGCATACAGTATCAAAGATCTCTTTGCACGGACCCGAAGAAGCAGCTGATGCATCTTGCTTACATTTATTTTTCAATAATTTATTCTCATAACTTTGATGAGTAGATTCTAAACAAGAATGCTCGCGTATAAAAACTATGCTATTGATGTTGTGATCCTTGTCAATTTTAAAGCTTGCTTTACAGGTTGGTTTTATGCATTCATATCTAAAAAGTATTAAAAATATTCAATTATCAATTTTTACCATCTATTTTAATATTTTAAGCATTCTTAAAGAATTGCAGAACCTTCTTATTATTTCTTATCGAAGTCTATTTTTTCATGCAAAATATTTTCATTTTAAGGTTAAATCAGGTGAATAAAAATGGTATTTTTTGATTTCAAATTTCTGGAAATCGAAACTTCTCGATTTATTTATAGCCGCATTTATCAAGCAATAGGTCCCTTAGAATTTAAAAAAAGAAATTCAAAATTTATTGACTGCAGACGGAGATATTAATGCTTACAATTTTCTTCATTTTTGAGCTACTAAATTAATCAAGACTTTTTTATAAAGCTTCAGATTGTAAAAATTGTTTATTATAATATTTTTGAAATTAAATAGCATCGTTTCAATTTTTATCAAAAAATCAATTTCTATATATATATAATATCCTTTTTTAAAAAGGACATGTTGATCGCAACAGTAACTATGTACATTGTTATAGATAAAGAGTCATTCTGATTGGCTCATATAAATTTCATTGTTAATAGGTTAAAATTAATTGTTTTATTGTTTATATTATATTTTTATGATTTTTGAGGTTAGTTATAGTACGTCGAGTAGTTGATATGATTAAAATAATTAAAGTAAGAATAAATTTTGGTATTTAAGAAAATAATTAATGTTGAAAGTCTTAAATCATTCTGCGCGCGACGCGCGGTTAATACTAGTTTTTCAAAATTTTTGATTTTTCACATAACCTACAATTTTCAAAATATCGATTTGTTCGGGAAAAAATTTATACAATAAAAAAAATTTTTCAGTGAAACGATTCTAAATAATGCCCTAATTATTATACTCAAAGATTTTTGGAATCAGAAACTTTTAAAAGTTTGAATTCATTTAGTGCGTTAATAATTAAGGGGCCACAGAACCAAAAAAATTTTAAAATCAGTTTTTTTGATTTTTAACAAAATTTATTGATTAAATTAAAAAAAAATGAGTCTCATGCCGTCGCAATAAAAAAACTTAAAAATTCTTTTAGAGTGGTTTGATGTGTTTTTTTATAGCGGAGGGCATGAGACTCATATTTTTTTAATTTAATCAATAAATTTTGTTAAAAATCAAAAAAACTAATTTAAAAATTTTTCTGGTTCTGTGTCCCCTTAAAGACATTTTTAATATCTAATATCTCCTCCTGTACTCTCTAAATCGAAAAGTGTAAATTTTCCTTGAAATTTACACCTTAACACCTTATAAGTAGTAAATTTTAAATATACACTCTAAAAGTAGTAAATTTTTAATAAAACTAATAAAATCAACACTGTCTAATTATAATATTTAAAAACTTATTAAGCTTTTCATCAAGAAATAGAAAAAATATTAAGCAACGACTTAAGCAAGACTCCTTTTTCAATATTATTTTCGGCAATAAGGCGCGAGAACATAATATATGATATGTGTTTATGCTTGCGCGGTACCCGTTTTTATCATAGAAGTATAGTTGAAACTATGGTTTTTATGTATTATAAGACATTCCAGTCGTTTTATAAATTAACGATAATAAAATTTTTTAAATAAATAAATTGGCTTCAAAAATAATATTTAAATGTTATTGTCACCTACAAAGTCAGTATAGTGCATTTTAAAATTTTGGGGTTAGACTTTAAAAAACATCGAGTAAAGTGTAAATTTAAAATTACACCATACGCGAAAGGTGTAAACATAAAAATTTACTACTTTTAGAGTGTATATTTAAAATTTACTACTTATAAGGTGTTAAGGTGTAAATTTCAAGGAAAATTTACACTTTTCGATTTAGAGAGTAGTAAATACATTTAATATTTTTTTTTTCATATTTTAAGGGATATCTTTATTAATGGCTAGAAATCAAAGATTCCAGAAGTTTTAATTTTCAGAAATCTTAAATCGAAAAATGCTATTTTTATCCACCTGATTGAATCTTAAAGACCCAAGGTAATTTTCTGTAAAACATAAATGTAAGATTTCTTAAAAATCTTATACATTATAAAATCTGTACGTGTAGTTTAAATCAATTATGCAACAACGAATTTTGTATTGAAAAAGAGAAACCAAATGATTGCTGACTGTTCGATTTTCAGGGTTATAAAAAATTTTAAGAAAGATCTAAAAAAAAAATAAGAAAAAAAAATCAGCTCCTTTTTTGCAACATCGTCAAATTTTTGCTAAACAGGTGTCATCAAATTTGGTTTTTGCTATAAATCTTTGTTATTATGTGTCTTTTCCAGAATTCACCAAAAAAATATTTTTCCTCACCTCTAATACACCTGAATTTATTATTTACTAAATTAATGTGATACTCCATTCATTAAGCGACAGGTTACAAGTCGACAACTGGGTTTATAAAAGGTATACTGTATGTTTTTTGTGTCGTTAAATTCGTAATGGGATTTCTAAAAATCGAAAAAATAAAAGAACACCCTTAAATCTGCAAAATCTATCTCAAAGTAACCCAAAAGTAAGAAAAAATTTTAAATATAAGTTGCAAATTAATTTATTTTGTTATTTACTTTCAATATTGAATTTTTTGATCTTTTAAATTATATAACGGGTAAGTAATATTTTCTGAAAGAGTTGAAAATGGGGGTCACAACTACACCCAAATTTTATAAAAATGACGTCATAAAACTTTATTTTCAAATCTTTTCGTAAGTTTTGCAGTTAAAAATGCTATTTTTGTCTAGTAAATTAAATGATGGAGGAGTAATAGGAGTGGAGAAAATTTGTCTTTATTTAATAATAAAAAATTCCCACAGAATACCAAAGATTTGTCAAGGAAAAATTTTGCTTCAGTTCCCTTATTCAAAAATTTAACGAGGTTGCAAAACAAGGGACAAATTTGTCGGCTACTCATTATCGACGAATTACGACTGATGTTAACAATTGCAAATCATTTTAAAATTTAAAAATGATGCCACGGTAAATTTAACTGAAGATAAACCAACTTCATTTGAAAATTGTTTTTTATTATAAAAGGAATTGAGTAAGGGTGATTAACGAAGTGGTCTTTAATTCTGTTATAGCTCTTAAATATTTCCCTGTAAGTATTCTAAAACTGACCGGAGAATAAAATTAAAGAAGGAAAGTGTTAATAGAACTAAAGAAGAAAGTGTGAATGCTTTTTTTCTATTCTCTATTATTTTTATATTCTTGAGTTTGAAAAAAAATTTTATAAACAATTATTTTTATAAGTGCTTTAAAAAATTGAAATATCACTTCATTATAAATAAATAAATGTTTATAATATATTTTTAATAGGCAAAACAATAAATTTTATAATTTTTTAAAGCCTTTATTAAAATTTTGTGATTGATATTATTCAAGATAGTACCTCGCTTAGTAACAAGGAATCCTCGGCCGAGAACGAGGCGAGGCGAGGCAAGGCGAGGCCGAGAAAATGATTTGTGCACCTCGGCCGAGAACGAAGCGAGGTGAGATTAAACCTTTCTCGATCTCGTTCTCGGTAAAATTAGCGATTCTCGCCTCGCCTCACCTCGCTCTCGTCCCAGATCTATAATATTATCGCTACGGACATTTCGATTCACTATTAATTTATTCGTTCTGCTTCTCAACCGGTTTGTGTAAACACAACCTAAATGCATGGAACATGTTTACTTCCAGCTGAGGACTAGGTATAATTCAAATGTTACTCAACATTACAATACAATTTTCTATTGTTGTAATTTGTAATTATCACCTTACTAGTTGTTAAGATTCTAAACCCAAACTATTTTGATTCCCTAAACCTGAATTATTATAAGTCCCTGAACCTGAATTATTCCAAGTCCCTAAATCGATATTATTCTAAGTCCATAAACCTGTATTATCCTAAGTCCTTAAGCCCAGATTTTTCAAAATCTTTTAAAAGTATTTTATTTATTTTTATATACTTACCTAATTATTCTAAGTCTTATTTGACCCCCCCCCCCCTTAAATAGGACAAATTTGACCCCCCCCCTTAAAAAGGACAAATTTGACCACCCCCCCCCTTAAATAGGACAAATTTGACCCCCCCCTTAAAAAGGACAAATTTGACCCCCCCCCCCCCTTAAATAGGACAAATTTGACCCCCCCCTTAATTTTCAAGTTCTGAAGTACCCCCTCCCTATAAACATGTTCCATGTTAAAAATTTACGCGAACATAACTAAAATGAAACAAAAAATCGAACAAGGAATCAATAAGGAAGTAATTAACATGCATGCGAATCTCGCCAACACTGTTAAAAATGAAATTCAATGCGAATTTAATAACTTTAAAAATATACTCACCTAGTTTTTTCCTTATTTTTTGATTTGTAATTTAAACCTAAATGATTAAACCCTTTTATAGGTTCTTTTAATGCTTTTTCCAACTTAGAAACGCTCAATTTAATTTCCTCTTGTACACTTAAACAATTAGAAGCCATTTTGATGTTAAATTATTCTATGATTTTTTCACATTTATAAATTTCAGCAAATCGTTAATGATTTAACATAACTCACAAAACACGAAATTCAATCAAAATTAAATAAATAAAACCATAATATTTTTTAGTATAAACAATAAAGTATTCAATAAATTTAGGTACATTTATAAAAAAAATTATTAAACTTCATTTATGTAAAACTGTGATTTACTTTTGTTGAATTTAGTAGCAGAAAACACGCAGATACGTTAATATATAAATATACGAGTGAGAAAGAAGTGTTCCCCCTCTTTTGCTTTTTCAACTAATATGCCGACTCCCCTCTATGTGTTGCTTGTATATAACAACACGCTCCCTACTTACGACAAAACCATCAATATGGCCGAACTCCTTCTTCTTTTATTTCTCTGTGTGTTTCTCTTTTTCTACATGACGTTTGGACTACGCGTTTTTATAAAAATCGAATAATACCTATTCGTAAAATATTAAAATTATAATATTTTTTATTTAACGTGTTTGAATGTGTATTATCATCAGTTTTATTGTGAAGTTCTAAATTTTTTGTAAGCATTCAATACCGTTGTGATTGATTTTATAAAAATGTCAAATTCGATGAAGGAGACTGATAAGCAGAAAAGAGGTTATAGCTACGGAGGTTATAGGCATAAGGCGAAGAATGTAGAAAAAACAAGGTAAGAACGTTAAGTTGCTTAAGGTGAGCCATTATATAATTTTAGATAAAAATAAATATGATATTCGTGTTCAGCGTATTAGTAACCCATAAAAATCTTAACAAATTTCTTTATGCCTAAAAGCCCTCCCTCAGCCATAATGATTAAATTTACTATACTACTAATAATGTAAATTTACAATCAAAATCGCAAATGGTTACTCATATATTGTGATAAGTAAAATTTTTTAAGTATAGTTTTTAATAAGTGAAAAAAAATTGTATACAAAAAAAGTATGAATTTTATCAAAAATAATTAAGTTTTTACATTACAAATTTATTTAGAACCATGCCCTGCCAAAAGTATAAATATTCTACAGTATAGTCTCGAAAATATACTTAAGAACATGCTTGAGAATATGCTTGAGCATATAATTTGAGAATGTAGAATATGCTTGAGCATATATTTGAGAATGTACTATTATTGTCCAAATAAGAATATTCTAAAGAATATCCTAATCATTCTAATATATGGGTCAATATTTGTGAACTGTATATGACTTTGCATGGGTGGGTCTCGAAATCTACTCCAAAGTATGTTTGGTCGAAAGCATATATAAAAAAAATAATTTTCCCCAATTTTTAGATTTTTAGATCCAATCCTCTTTTTTTACAGCAATTTTTGTTTTTTTCAATTTTTTGAAATTTTTAATTTTTGAGAAATTTATGTTCATTAATTTTTCTCGCAATTGCGCACTTTACAATAAAATTTTTTTTCCTTATAGTACCCCATAGGAAATTTCCCGTAGAATTCGATTCTGGGGTCCAAATTTTTTTTTGAACTGCGCATGCGCGAGAAAATCAACATTCTTGCTTTGCCTTTTCTAGCTTATATGCCTCAGCTGCAGACAGCTCAATTTTCATCCTGTTGGTCTCAAATTGTAGGTTTTTTCATATACTTTCAGAATATGAAATCATTTTTTTGGGTAAATTTATTTTAAAAGGAATAAAATTGAAAAATAGCGATTTTTAAAAAATCATTTTTCACAAATTTTGAATTTTCCGCCAAGTCACGTGACTAAATGAAAATCTGACTGAAAATTCGGATTCAGCGGAAAATTTTACATAAGGATACCAATTTTCGTCTTATTTCATTAAATAGTTTTTAAGATATCCCATTTTAAAGATAAAGATTAAAATTGACTTTTTTTAAAAAACGCTAAAAATGGGACTCTGACTTTGATTATCATATCTGTTAAACAAATAATTATAAAAAGACGAGTAAAAATTTTTTGGAAACTAAGGGCTTGTAAAAAATTTTTGAGGCCTATAGAACTCGTTTCTTTTAAAAAGTAGAATTTTGGCAGCAATTTCAAAATTGGTCATTTTGGGGTAAGAATAGGCATTTGGTTTATTGACTATCGGCATGAGAGATTTAGCGACAAATAATTGCAGTGTACGGGAACTGAATGGTGACACTTATACCAAAAAAATGAGACCAATTGAAAGTATTTAGGTTAACTGGCACGTTTGCAGCTTAGTATTAAAGATTACGAAAAAATCCTATTTGATAACATTGTGGTATTTTGTAGTTATTTAGTATTTTGCAATTTCTTTTATTTCTATAGCGTTACGGAAACATCCAAAACTTTTCCAAAAAGGGGGTCTTTTGTAAAAATTCTCGAGGAAACGGAAAATTTCGTCAAAATTTTCATTAGGTAACTAGAAAATTCGGAAAATTGAAAATAAGATAGAATAGCTACAAAATACAACAATGTTATAAAATAGGATTTTTTTCATAATCTTTAATACAAAGCTGCAAACGTGCCAGTTAACCAAAATACTTCCAATTGGTCTCATTTTTTTAGTATAAGTGTCACCATTCAGTTACCGCACACTGCAATCATTTGTCGCTAAATCTCTCATGCCGATAGTCAATAAACCAAATGCCTATTCTTACCCCAAAATGACCAATTTTGAAATTGCTGCCAAAATTCTAATTTTTAAAAGAAACGAGTTCTATAGGCCTCAAAAATTTTTTACAAGCCCTTAGTTTCCAAAAAATTTTTACTCGTCTTTTTATAATTATTTGTTTAACAGATATGATAATTAAAGTCAGAGTCCCATTTTTAGGGTTTTTTAAAAAAAGTCAATTTTAATCTTTATCTTTAAAATGGGATATCTTAGAAACTATTTAATGAAATAAGACGAAAATTGGTATCCTTATGTAAAATTTTCCGCTGAATATGAATTTTCAGTCAGATTTTCATTTGGTCACGTGACTTGGCGGAAAATTCAAAATTTGTGAAAAATGATTTTTTAAAAATCGCTATTTTTCAATTTTATTCCTTTTAAAATAAATTTACCCAAAAAAATGATTTCATATTCTGAAAGTATATGAAAAAACCTACAATTTGAGACCAACAGGATGAAAATTGAGCTGTCTGCAGCTGAGGCATATAAGCTAGAAAAGGCAAAGCAAGAATGTTGATTTTCTCGCGCATGCGCAGTTCAAAAAAAAGTTTGGACCCCAGAATCGAATTCTACGGGAAATTTCCTATGGGGTAGTATAAGGAAAAAAAATTTTATTGTAAAGTGCGCGGTTGCGAGAAAAATTAATGAACATAAATTTTTCAAAAATTAAAAATTTCAAAAAATTGAAAAAAAACAAAAATCGCTGTAAAAAATAGAGGATTGGATCTAAAAAGCTAAAAATTGGGGGAAATTATTTTTTTTATATATGCTTTCGACCAAACATACTTTGGAGTAGATTCTGAGACTCGAAAATCCAAACTGTATACACTTCACAAATATTGACCCATATAATAAGATTATTTTTCATTTTAGAACTTATTTGCACATGTAATCAAAAATTAAATTTTAATAATTTATATTATACATTAAATTTTTTAATTTACTTGTAAGTATAATTTAATTAAAAAATTATAAATAATTTTTAATAAATTTGATTTTCAATGAAAATCATAGCAAAAATACAAAACCGAACAAGTCGATTTTGCAATATAATAAGTATTTGACTTGTTCTTATATGCAGTTGGAAAATCATTTTATTTATGACTTTGAAAAAAGCCATCTACTTTAGACAAAATGAACTAATTAAGATGATTAATAGGTGGCGATTACTATTTTTTTAAAGTCATAAATAAAATGATTTTCCGACTGCATATAAGAACAAGTCAAATACTTATTATATTACAAAATCGACTTGTTCGGTTTTGTATTTTTGCTATGATTTTCATTGAAAATCAAATTTATTAAAAATTATTTATAATTTTTTAATTAAATTATACTTACAAGTAAATTAAAAAATTTAATGTATAATATAAATTATTGAAATTTAATTTTTAATTAAATGTGCAAATAAGTTCTAAAATGAAAAATAATCTTATTATATATTAGAATGATTAGGATATTCTTGAGAATATTCTTATTTGGACAATAATAGTACATTCTCAAATATATGCTCAAGCATATTCTACATTCTCAAATTATATGCTCAAGCATATTCTCAAGCATGTTCTTAAGTATATTTTCGAGACTATACTGTAGAATATTTATACTTTTGGCAGGGTGGTAAATTATTTTTAAATGCTGCATCTTACTTTTTATAATTTTAATTAAAAAATCTAAACAATATACTTATTTTTAATTCTTATAAATTCCAAACATTTATAATAGAAGGTAAAAAAGGAAAATGAATTCACGAATATATTTGAATTTTGGAATAAAAAAAATTGCCCCTTCATTGGGCATTCTAATATTATACGCATGAAATTTTTTTATAGATTACTTATGGTGCTGTTTTTTTTTTATTCCAAAACTAAAATATATTTGTAAATTTATTTTCATTTTTTTCCTTCCATTAGAAATGTTTGTTATTTTTAAGAATTGAAAATTTTATTTAGTAAAAACTAATTTTAAAATTGTTGATTTTTAATTTTTTAAAAATAATGCATGCTTGTTAAATGTAAGTCAAAAGTAAATTTTTCAAAGATTTTTAAACATTATTCAATTATAGACAAATTATTGCGGCCATCACTGACATCATGCTTGGATAACTTTTTTAATATCAGTAATTTTTTTTTTTTTATTAAAAATAAACTAAAATAAACTGACGCCCTGCAATTTTTACTCTTAAAGTCTTTTTTTTTATATACAATATTTTTTAAACGATTATTGAATTTATGACTATAATAATGAAAAAAATAATTATTTTTTTGTGTTAAAAATTAAAAAAATTGCAGATTGTACTTTAATTGCGTTACATTCATGTATCATCAAAGAATATATTAAATACTACGTATTATTACTCCAGTCAAAATACGGGTTTGGTTGTATTTTCACTGGCACACACTAGATTTGCTCTAGTATAAGTTTTTTGGGTCGCTGAACCCGAAAATCGGGGTCAAAACGTATTGAAATGGGGGCTTCACCCTTTAATTTGCAAAAACTACCCCCAAAAAGGGGTGTTTTTTACATATTTGCAATTTGAGCGCTCAGATTGGCACCATAAGGGTTTTTTGGGTCGCTAATTAAGAATTTTGACTCCTTTTTCATAAATAATCAATATTTCACCCCTAAATTGGCCAAAACCACCCCCCCAAAGGGGGTTTTTGCTATTTTCGCACTTAGTTCATTTTTTACTTTTAGGGGTTGTTTTAGCTATTTTAAGGGTGAAGTATTGAATATTTATGAAAAAGAACTCGAAATTCTTGATAAGATACCCAAAAAGCCTATATGGACATACCCTGGTTGCTCAAAGGGTGAAAATAGCAACATCCCCTTTGGGGGGGTGGTTTTGGCCAATTTAGGGGTAAAATATTGATTATTTATGAAAAAGGAATCAAAAATTCTTAATTAGCGACTCAAAAAACCCTTATGGTGCCAATCTGAGCGCTCAAATTGCAAATATGTAAAAAAAACCCCTTTTTGGGGGTATTTTTTGCAAATTTAAGGGTGAAGCCCCCATTTCAATACGTTTTGACCCCGATTTTCGGGTTCAGCGACCCAAAAAACCTATAGTAGAGCAAATCTCGTGTGTGCCAGTGAAAATACAACCCCCCCCCCCCCGTATTTTGACTGGAGTATATACCCAGCCCTTAGTTGTAGTAAACATGTTCTATGCATTCAGGTTGTGTTAACATAAACCGTTTATAAGTTTTTTGTACATTTTCATATTATTTATGATTTTGCCATCGTTCAACACGAATATGATATCTATTTTTACCGAAGGCATGTCAAGAATAATTCCATAACGCGGTAAAATTAAAAGTTTGAAGAAAAAAATTTTTAGATTTTTTTGATACTATAATAATTTACACACCAAATCTAAAAGAATTTTTTGTTACGCAGAAAATATTCAATATTTATTTAATTCTTTAGAGAGGAATTATTTTGAGGTTAATTCTTTTAAAAAGATTTATTTTTGTTTTAATTCTGTTTGAACAGACTCAAAAGAATTTCTCTCTAAACAATTAAATAAACATTAAATCTTTTCTGCGTAACGAAAAATTCTTTTAGGTTTGGTGTGTACAAAAACAACTTGTATTACAAATAAAAAGCAAAACAATGTATAAATGTTAATTTATTAAAGAAAAAATGTATTCAAATTGAATAAGTTGTTAGCTATGGATATTCAAAATTCAATTTTATGAGTTATGCAGCGCGTGAATCTCATTAGCAGCCTGTAAGATGACGAAAATAGCTTTAAAATGGCACTATCAATTTTGTATAAAGTGATTTGAAGGAATTTCAAGTTATATGAGGCGCATTTATATATAATATTAATGGGAGCGGCTCCTTGGAGAATAAGAGAAAAAATTGATTTTTGTTAAATTTCTTCGGGTTGAAATAATTAACTGAAACACTTAAAAATTGTTGCAAATGTAAAAAAATTTATTTAAAAATACATTTTTTTTATAATTTGAAGATGGCGCTGATAGTTGCTATTCCCGCAAAAAAAGGGTTTCGAACTTACGTGCACCGTAGCTCAAAATCTAAGCAACTAATCAACACGAAAATTTAAATAAAAGTTACTGATAATATTTCTAAGAATATGAATTAAAGAGATTTTGAATATTGGTTCCTAATTTTTTTTTTTTAAAGGAAAACTAAGTTTCTTTTTTCGAATTATTCGAATAAATTTTAAATTTTGATAAAATAAATATTCTGCTGAATCCACATGGGAAAAATATTATTAAAAAAATAAAATTTTTTGATTTCGTGTATACGTAATGATCCTGGCAGCCGCTATATAAGACTGCGAAAGACTTATAAAAAAGGTCTTTAGCGAGAATAGCAACTATCAGCGCCATCTTTATTTTATTTTTAAAAAAATAGTATTTTTTAAAAAATTTCTTATAATTTGCAAAATTTTTCAAGCGTTTAAGTTAATTATTTCTACCAGAAAAAATTAAACATAAATTCCATTTTTTTACTTGCTTGCAAAGGAGCCGTCCCCCCTTAGCGACTCATTTTTAAATACATAAGGGATTATTATAACGTGAACGTTTAACGTATTTTTTCTCATATTGAAAATGTAATTTATATGTTTTGAAATATATATTAAGCGTAACACAATTTTCATTATTGTAAACGAAGAATAATAATAGTAATTAATTATGAAACCGCATTCAAAATGCTTTTTATATTTATGAAATTACTGTGCCCTTATTGCAGATACGCTTGTATAAAACCAAAATGTCCAGCAGTTTTGCTGATCAACGAGAAGCATGAGGAGAACAGCGTTGTTATGAAGGTGGAACACACATGTGGCCAAAAAAACGAGAAAAATGTTCAAGATACAAATGCGGAGTCCAAAAATAGTATACATTCTGAGAATTCTGAACCAACAATAAAACAAGCTTTAAAAAAGTAAGGCTATTTATTTATTAAAATTATTAGTATATTTTTTTTTTAATAATTAACGAAATTCGTAGTATAAAAGTAATTTTTGGAATTGAAATAATAATAGCTACAATTTAGTTGACAGTTAGTCTTTACTATAGCGAGCAAGGTTAACAATGATTATTAACGTAGGTTACCAATATTTTGTTGTGTAAGGGGTATACGGGGATTAAAATACAGATACAAAAAAATGATTATTTAGTACGACTTTTGAAAAAAATGGTTTAAAATACCTCTACAATAGCCCTGTTTACTCTAGTTTAGATAATAGTTTAGATTTTTTATCGTTCAAATTATTTGTATTCTAAAAAATTAAATACCGAGTAAATAGCTGAGTGCTGAGGTCACAAAGTTGAAAATTTATTTTTAAATATACAGGCATCCCTCGTTATCCGCGGGGGATACGTTCCTAAAAAGTACCGCGGATAACAAAACCGCGGATAATAAGACCTTACTCTTATGGGAAAATAGGGGTTACGTTCGTAGAAGTTCAAATGGTATAAAAATTAATTTTTTTTTTTATAAAAATGATTTTAAGACTAAAAGTACGTAACTTTATTTCAAAAAATACAAAATTTCAATGAAATTAAGTTCAGGATTAATTTTTCTGATAAAAAAAGTCGTTCATCTGCGACTGTTTTGCTCGTCTTAAAACATCCTTATATAACTCTTCATAAATTTTTACTGCGTTTTCACTATGTTTATAACTCAAACTCCTTGTCATTATCGGATCATAATTCATTGTCAAATCAAAGGCAGTTTATAAGGAATTTATGATTTGTAAAATGGCTTTTCGTTGAGAGAAATATTTGGTTCGGTTACTGGCACTTTTTTCACCATTATCAATCAAATCTAAAATTTTGAGTTTATCCGCGATATTCATGACGCTCCTTGTGCAAGATGGTGTTTTCCTTTATTGAGGAGCCATTATAATTACGAAATACAATTTTATTTTATAAAATTAAAAATAAAAATGAAAAAAATATATGTAGGTTAGGAAAAAATGATAAATATTCTCGAAAATCTGAACATTGTCACACTGAAACAAAATACTTCTTGACGTTTTTTTTAAATTAAAACCGCGGATAACAAGAATTTTCCCGCGTAAAACAAGGGATTGGATATTTTGGTCCTACCGCGGATACGGTGAATCGCGGATAATAAAACCGCGGATAACGAGGGATCCCTGTATATGCGTATAATTATTTTTTTTAAAGTTTACAAAAAAAATAATTAAATTTTTTGTAGTTTGCCGGACAGCTGTCGTCACCATATAATAAATGAAACTTATTCCGAAACAATTATCAATCGCAAAAAAATAGTTCAAATAATGTTTAGGAATTTTTATAAAATCATATCCTCAATGTTTTATTTAGGTTCTTAATCTTAATTTATTTATAAATAATTAAAAAGTATCGAAAACGAACTGAAAAATGTAACGTTTTATTTTCTATGAGATCCCGACGAATTTTAGATATATCTCTTTACATCTCCGGATATAACTGGAGATTCAAATACATCTCAATAGATCTTCAGAGATCTGTGGAATGAAAAAAAAAAATTATAAAAAATTATTAATGTCATTGACAATCATTAAATTAAGGTTTTAAAGGATGGTTTGATTTTTTTTATACCTTATGCATAAATTTTATAAATTCAAGGAAATAGGACCCGGTTGATGAATGAAAAATGTCAAAGTGCTTTAATATTAATAATTGTATCAACAACATAGTATTTAAACAGATACTTTACATGTTTTACTTTTAAATTGGAACTATCTTTTTCACGTTAATAAATATTTGTAAATAATTTTTATAAAATTTGATTAAAGATTAAAAACTTGAAATTTAAATTTAATTTGAAATTATAAAAACAATATAATAATCACTATGTACATATTCCTTTAAATTTTGTCACATTTTGTTTATTTTATTATTAAAAAAATTTAATAATTTTATAATTTCATAACTAATTTATTAGCTATGTGACATTAATTTTTTTTTATCTGAAGATCTCTGAAGATCTATTTAGATCTATTGGAATCTCCAGTGATTTCCGGAGATCAAAAAAGATCTAAGGAGGTCTAAAGAGATCTACCCAAATTTCGTCGTAAATATAATTCTTTGTATGGTCTTTAAAAGTGGCTACATTTTGGGTGAATAATAAAAATAACTCTTCAATAAAATTTCCTTAGGCTCTATTTTTTCACCAAAACACGGTACAGATCAAGATGTATTAATTGAAATTTATATTATGCTTCAGTTCGAGAAAATAACTTGTACGGTAAAGACTCTTTTAATAAAAGCATTATAAAATGTAAAGTTTTTTACGGCATATATATACTTAGCAAAGTAAGGAAAAAATGAAGTATAGCCTTAAAAAATTAAAAAATAGTGCGAATTTAGTAAAAATACGGAAAGTTTAAGAATAATTCTCCTTTTAAGAGACTTATTAGATATGACGATACTCAAAGAGGACCACATAAAAATATTTTTTCATGACCCAATATAATATATAAGGTGGAGCAATGATCCGATGCAATGACATTAGCGCAAGCGCAGTGAGGTAATTTTCAAATAAATTACGTGGCGGGATAAGTTTTTTAGGCAAAACGCTTCGTCTTTGTTCCTCCTTTGATTTCAGTATATAGTGTTAAACGCTGCTTATAATCATTCATAAAGATGTATACTATATTTCAAAATATTTTATTTTTCTTTATAAGTGCGGAAAGCAATACTTCGCTAATCGAAAGAAGAAATATAGAGATATAGAGAGCTAGCGGCCTAAGGCCGAAGACCGCTAGTTCTCTATATGACTATTTCTTCTTTTGCACGTGACCTTTTTTTTAATGACGTCATCAAAGTTTAAGCATTTGCAAATTGTAATTCACGAGATAATTTTATTTAAATAATACAAAAGATCTAATTTTTTTAAAAATAGTACACGTTTTTTGAAATGTAGAAATAATTATTCATATATGTGTACTAAAAATAAATACAGACAATAACAGAAAGAATGAAATATAAAATAAAAGGATTTGAGACATACTTATTGTTTCTTTGATTACATTGTTTACATAATTTTACGTATATGTTAAGGAACTTGTTTTTATAGTAAAAAAGTATTGAATTTTTGTTATCTATTTTTTTTTATTCGTAATTGGCAGCCAAAACGATATGAGTTTTAAATATTTTGAGGGAATTAGGTGGCTTCTTAGTATAAATCGCTCTCGCAAGTGTTAAAATCAGCTTCTCTCCATGTATTATATTAGCTCGAGGTGAAGGATATTCATGCCTGAGACAGTGGTTAGGGTCATAGCTTAAACGAAAGATCTCAATCCATCCATAAAAAAAGAATTATAACCTTTTGTCCACAAAAGAAATTTTATTTTTGTATTTGAATTTAATTTTTTATTTTTTTTTTACTGCACTGAATACAAGAATACCTATACTGAGTTTCTAAATAATTTTGGAGGATAATATTGCAAAAATATTTAAATTTGTAGACTTTTTTGAGCGTGGATTTAAGGTTATTTTGTTTTCTGGATGGATTGAGACCTTTCCTAGCTTAAATTAATGTATGAAACTAAACAATGCGCTAAGTCAAGGCCAGCTTTACTCTTCTCATCAAACAATGTATCCCTTTGTCTCATGGATTTAGTTTGCAAAGGCAAGCTTTGATGACGGAATAAAAAAAACGTTTTGCTTGTATCTCATTTTTTATCATAATTCATCAAATACATCTTACAGAAAAAATGAAAATTCAAATTTTAAGTAAAATATTATATCGAAAACTGGGTACATAGTAGTCGGACAGCCTACATAGGTATTTTGTTTAAGACATATGTACCTTACAATTTTTTTATAAGCTTAGTTATATTTGCGCAGTATGTTAGGATTTTATTTATGGGCATTTTAAAGCATAAAAAAGTGCAAGCCCGATGAACTGCCGAAATATTTTTTTAGCACTCCAGTGATATTTTTATACCTCCGTAGTTCTCTTTTGATCTCTGTGGTGATCACTGGCAATTTAAAAAGATTTAAAGAAATGTCCGGAGTAAAAGAAATGTTGGGGTAATTTTGAAAATGCATCAATAAAGTAATAAAAGGGTTTTGATTTTTTTATTTTATTTTTGAACTTAATTAAATTACAATATACTTGACCCAATAAGAAGACCGAATTCTAATATACATGCTTGCAGACGACGTTACGAGTACGACAACTAGAGGCATTGTTTTTTTTTTTAGATTAGCTTGAATCGTTAACAGAATTGAACCAAGAAAACGCGTTTTTAAAATTAAATTAATTAAATTAAAAAAGAAGATGAAAAATTCTCATCTCTACAGATTTCTTAACATCTCCAGTGATCTCCAGAAATCAAAAGAGATATGCAAAAATTTAAAAGTATCTAAATAGTTTTTCTATCTGTTTTGATCTCCACAGATACCTGTTAATCCCTGCAGACCGACAAAGGTCACGGTTACTCAAAAAAGATACTTTGAAAATTCGTCGGGAATTACGTAAGATAGTAAGTATTATCAAATAATATACATACTGTTTTTACAGTATAAATATTTTTTGGTATTATACAGTTTCTGTCAAAACCACCAATGTATTTAATTATGTATCTACTGCCTTAATTCTATATCTACTAACTTAATTTTATTTATGAATGATACCGAGGTTTAATATTCTGGTATTAGATTTTTGACGCATATAATGATAAATGTATACTAATTTACAAAACGAAATTGGTAGTAGTATTTTGTGTAGATGTTTAAGTATAACATATTGAAATGTATATATACATTTCAATGTTACATGTTTTATAATCGGAGATTTATTAAAAAAGTATTAAATATTTAAAATGTTTCACAGTGAGAATGCAACAAATGTGGTTTTTTCTCGAAATGGAAATGAGATTGTTTCAAATCCAAAAAAGCAAAAAGTTTTTTCAAGTTTACAATCCTTTGGAAAAAAAATAATTGAAAATGCGGATGATTTTTTGAAGCTAAAAAACAATGGAAAAGAATTGATAATCGAATGTTATGTAGTAGAATCATCAAAAGAAAGCTGCCACCTGTTGTTTTACGATTCAAGGTTCATAAAAGGCATTGCAGATATTTCGGAATTATTTATTGATGATTCATTTCCTGTGTGGCCTCACGTAAATGGTGTTTTGCAGATGATGACAATATTAATTAAAAAATATGATAAGGTGAGTCCTTCTATTGCTTAGAACAAATAAAAATAAATTATTTTTCTTGTTCGCTAAACAAAAGCAACTTGCATCGTATAATTAGGCTGTTCATATTTGAGTGTATTCATCGTGTTTTTCGTGATAAGTCATAAAATAATTATTATGTATATACAGAGTTGGGCAAATATGACAGAAATAAATTTTTTTTCCATATCCATATTCCATATTTTTTCATATATGGAATCCATATTATGGCACTCATATGCATATTATATTAATATGGATTCCATATATGAAAAAATATGGAATATTGATATGAAAAAGAATCCATTTCTGACATATTTGCCCAACTCTTTGTATATATTTGTTAGTTAAAAGGAGTATTGTACATCATTATCTAAGGATCTATAATTAATTTAAATATAATATTATAAATAAATTCGGGTATTCATTTAAATTTTCATTCTATTATTATTTATATTTACTAATGCTCAGAGATGTGTAGCGCGAAGCTGATAATGTTAACAAAAAGTTTAAGTAATTTTGAAAGTTTTAATTGCATTGAGTTTTATAAGTTAAAGAAATTGAGAATTCATGTGTCAATAAGACGTAAAAAGTATGGTAAGAATAGTTAGAACATTAAAATTTGCCGAAAAAATAGCAAAAATCTACCTCTAATTTTCATCCTATAGTTACTTGTTTCCTGAACAAATCACAACCAAAATTTTTGTTGCGGAATCTGTATTCCAAAATTTATAGAAAACAACATTTCGCTTTACTCTTATACCTCAGAATCCACTTGATTACTGAATTAATACTATACTAAATTAAATTAAACTTATTGAATTGAAAAAAAATTCACTTAATCCAAATTTGGGGTCCTAAGTAGTTGGGGGACAGGAGGATTTAGCAGAAACTACGGAACTTTTCGGTTTTTTCGGTACTAATTATCAAATGGATGCTGTATTTTAAGAGTAATAAACTAAATATTGATTTTGTTTGATTGTCTATCAAAAAAGAGATATTGGAGCTAACTATTGAGGTTGTAAAGTATTCCAAGAGTAAAAAAAAGTAAGCTTTTAGTTTTTTTTCTTAACTTTTTTTAAATCTTGTATTAGAAAATATTTTATCGAATTTTAAAATTTATATAATTTAAAGTACCTTTTGAGGGGGGGGGGAGTCGTAAAATAAATACTAATGGAGGAATATTAAGGGTGATGGACTATTTATTTTTTTGAATCCTGGAAAAGTAACAAAGTAACAAAGATTAAGCAACAAATTTTCTTAATTTCCCTTCTGCAGTAAGTTAATGAGGCGATTGGCTACAGTCGCTTTATACCCATTTGAAGATAGAATTTTTAAAAAATTTATGGAGGGGAGATTTTTGAAGGTCTAAAAAATAAGGAAACCAAAAAAAAAAATAAAAGTTCAATTTTTGTTAAATTATAAAGTGTACTTGTCCCTTAATATGAGATTTGTACAGAAAAGAATAATCTCTGTTTGTTTGCTCCATTTTGAAGTATGGACAAGAGACGAAAATGTACCCCGCAAACCGAGGACTGAACCTTTTATGAGCTAAGAAATACATTCAGGCTTATTTTTACTAGTACTTTTGGGAAAAAATACTTTGAAACCTATTTCAAGACCGATTTAAATTGAGCCATATTACAATCAATTAGGTTAAATATTAATTTCTTTTTATTTTCTTATAAATTTAATTATACTACAAAATACCCTGCCAACTAGCTGGCACTGAGGTTCCTCAAGCAATGGGCTGTAATCTTAATTTACAACAAATATTATTGATTACAACCATGCAATTATACATACATTTTTCGTTTTTAGTAGCTGATAAAGTAGATTATTAATATCATTTTATTATTAAAGTGAAAATTCTAGCGTCCATGGATTGGTCGCGCCGGCGTTAATGGATTTTAAATCATTTTTGCATAATTAAAAAGAGAGAAATATAAAAAAAGCTAATTTTATTTTTTTTTTATAAAATTTTATTTTATTAGAATATATAATTATCCCTTAATAATTAAAATATTGGGTAACATGATTTTTTTGTTTTGTCAAAGAAATGGTTGGTAACCATGCGAAAATTACAAATATTCGCTCAATTATTATAAAAATATAGGAGTTTTTACCAGAACTTATAATAATTTCTTATAATTTATTTTCTCAGTGTACTTCTTGCATTTGACCAATCTTCCGCAACAATGATAATAATAATAATAATAATAATTTGTAATAAAAAAATAACCACATTAATTGCTTCAAGTTTTTAACATTATTTATATTATTTCTATCAATCACAAAATAATAAATTATTTAATTCTATAAATTGTTTGATTCTTTAAAAAATGCCAATATAACTTTTAAATCTTAATTTTAAAATGCAAACATAACCATTTAATATTTGTAGGCTGTTTATTATTGTTTATAATTTCATTAAGCTGCATACATAAATAAACATAGCAACGAGCAAAATAATCCAAGGAAGTCAAAAATAGGCAAGATTTCCATTACTCTTTCTTGTGTGTTATAATTTATATTAAAATAAAAAAAAAATTGTGATCGGATACAAAAAACTACTATATACAAAATTTCTAAAACTTGTACTCTCATTAAAATAAATTAGGTATGTCCAAAACGAAAAATAAATTTCGTGTTTTATGTATTTTGTTGTGACGAAGAATTTGGAGAAAAAAATTTTCAAAAATTAATTATCAGATTCAAGGTATCGAGTCAAAATCATAATTTCAAATATAAGTAATTTCATGGAAATGAATGAGGTATTACATCCAAATTAAAAAAAAAAGTATTTTGAGATTTTTTTAATAAACAAATTTTTGGAAAAAAAAGTTAGGTATTCATTCCATAATGGTTGTGAAATTTCACCGGTTAAATACACACACACACACACATACATACTTTTTTTAAAAACCGGTTTTTTAGCTTCCTGGGATCTCAAAACGTGCTTATATGCCAAAAAATCAAAAATCGAAATTTGACCTATTACAAAAAATTAATTATATACACAAAAGCAATACTAAAAATAAGCCTCAAAGTCAATTTTTAGTTCATAAGGTTCAGACTTCGATTTTTGGCTGCTATTTTTGTGCTTTGAATTCTTAAAAAAAAAAAAGTTTTTAGAAAATGATAGAAAAATTTTCTTATTTTTTCTGTAAAAAACTCATACACACATGAAAAATGTTTTCCTGTTCGAACGAAATAGAAAATGTTCCGAGATAAGATTACATTTTCGAAAACAATTTTTCTTACAAAATTAACATTTATATGGTCTTTCACCAGTATGAATTATAAGATGCTGCTTCAAATTAAATCTGGTCATAAATTTTAGATGTCATTATTCACAATCAAATTTCGTTTTTAAAGTTTTTTGATTTTTTTATTGGATAAAATAAGTTTTGTAGGTAATTAAAAAAAAATAAATTGTATTACAATTATTCCTTTAAACTTCGCCGTTTAAATAAAAAAAATCCAAAAAACATTTAAAAGTATATCCTTCTGTAAAATTTAACGTGGAATCCAAATTTTCTTTTCAGATTTTTAATTCGTGACTTGATTTGGTAGGAAATATGAAACTTAGTTTACTTTACAGTTGTGGTAACATTTACTAATAAAATTTGTTTACAAAACTGAAATCATCTAGTTTGTAAAATATGCAAATTTTTCGGTTAAATTTGTCAATATTTATTAATTACTGCTTATTACATTCGTTGAGGCAAATATTGCTACAAACTTTTTCATGTGTTAATTTAATACTATCTTATTTTATCCTTATCTTTATCTTATAAAAAAAAAAAAAAATTCCCCTTTAAAAAATTGGAATCATAAAAACTAGTCCTTCATATATATTATATCTATACATAAATATTTATTTTTATAAAAAAATTTTTTGTATTACTCGGCCAATTTCAAAGAAATTACATTAAAATCAAAGTTAATGTCATATAACATACAACAGATATTTTGTAAATGTATACATATGGGCGATTATTTCTCAACCTGGCCACCCCCCTCTGTCCAAAAATGGTGGCAACTTAAAAAGATTTTGGTTTTCTCAAATTGACTGGAAAAGGGTCTAGTTTTTTATTCTCATTGGCCTTTTGAACTCTGTAAATCTACTGTGCCCATTTTAGGCACTGAGTGGTGGCAGGTCGACATTTTAAAAACAGAAAAATTGAAATAAAAGTAGATTAACGGTAAGTTTTTTGAAATTTTTTTCTTTTAAAAGTTGTTATTTATTAAAACAAAGAAAATGAGACCACTTGCGTTATAATTGGTTGATTTCTTAAAAAGTTTTGTGGGTGCTATGTAGTTTTTAAAAATGGGTAAAAAACGGCTACTGTGACTCAGGATATCTCTGAACCTACATATCCAAAAAAAAAAAGTTGTAGTGAAAAATGGTAGTCTTTTGATACACAATAAGTGTGCCATATATCAGAAGATTTGATCGAGTAGTTTCGGATTTAGCAATTTTAAGGGTAATTCTGAAACAAATGTTGACCCACTTTTTAAAGAGAATTAGTACCCGAAAATTGTTAAATCCGAAACTACTCGATCAAATCTTCTGACATTTGGCACACTTATTATGTATCAAAAGACATCCATTTTGCACTGAAACTTTTTTATTTTGGATATGTCACCCACAAAACTTTTTAAGAAGTCAACCAATTACCACGCAAGTGGTCTCATTTTCTTTGTTTTAATAAATAACAACTTTTAAAAGAAAAAAATTTCAAAAAACTTACCGTTAATCTACTTGTATGTCAATTTTTATGTTTTTAAAATGTCGAACTGCCGCTGCCCAGTGCCTAAAATGGGCACAGTAGATTTACAGAGTTGAAAAGGCCAATGAGAATAAGAAACTAGACCCTTTTCCAGTCAATTTGAGAAAACCAAAATCTTTTTAAGTTGCCACCATTTTTGGACAGAGGGGGGTGGCCGAGTTGAGAAATAATCGCCCATATAAATAACGTAACACTTAAAAAAATAGTATAATTTATAAGTGGTAGTTAATAATTTACATGTGTAATAAGCAGTTTTTCCTTTTTTCCCCCTTTTTTTTATATAAAAACTCTTTTTCTAGACTTAAATTTAAAATCAAAAATAACATTTAGTTTAACAGCAGACTCATTAATGTTAAGAAAAAAAATAAAAAGTTAACTTTAAAACAAATTTTGTCTTTTAATTGTAAGTTTTTCTAATATTATAAAAAAGTGTGCAATTGTTTTTTAAAAAAATTTTGTATATAACTCAAATGTATTTTTCAGATTTTGACAAGGAAAGCTAGTCTTTCGAAACGTCAATGAAATAAAGATAAAATTTCATAAAAAAATTTTTTCCATTCTGATCGTTATATTTGTATTTAATATTCTTATTTTTATAAATAAGAAAATAATAAAAAATAATCTTCTACATTAAAATATAAATTTCAATTATCAAAAGTGCATCGGTAATGCCTGCACAAAATTTTATAAAATAAGTAAATAAATACGACTTAACAATATCAGGTATTCCCTTCAATTTGGTGCTTAATGAGCAGAGATACGAAGCGTGCCTTTAACTCTGTATGGAGTCATTTTAAAACAAATTTTCAAAATTTCCAACCAAAAATAGTGATTTGCAATTATAAAGAAAGTATTTTTGAATCTCTTAGGGAAACTTTTGTTGAAGTAAAGGTATTTGGAAGCCATTTTCATTATCAGAGAGTAAGTATAGAAACTTGGTATGCATTTATTGAAAACTAGTAACATTATTTTTTTATTTTGTCGTTAATGCTTGTCTTTGCAAATCAAATTCACAAACAAAGTGCACAATCCTTTATACTTTACTTTGACCACGGTTGTGAATTTTTTAGCCTACCTTAATATAAGCTATGACCTTAACCACCGTCTCTTGAATATTATTCATATGTGCTGGACGTGGTATTTTCGAAGTCAAATGAAAAAAAAAAAAATTATGGGTTGGCATTAGTATATACTAACAGTATATTTCGTAGTATAAGTTAAGGTGAAATACGGAGATCTCTCATTAATACCAACTATGAATTAAATTTTGTCATATGACTTTGAAAATACCACGTCCAGCACTCAAAGACCATGTATATGCAGAGAGAAACTGATTTTACCACTTGCGAGACAGATTTAAATTAAGCAGTCACCTAATCCCCTAAAAGTATTAAAAAATAATATCGTTTTATCTGTCAATTATATATAAAAAAAAAGAAACTACAAAAAATAAATACTATTTGTGTACAGTAGCTACAAAATTGCAATTTTTTTTTCTTTTTTTGCTACTGACGCAGACAAATTTAATACAGCTCTTGTCCATAAATAAAGAATACCTCAAATCAAAGTTTATTAAACGTGCGATTTGGGCCATTCTCTACTTTTTTGGACACGAGCCGTAAATATACTGTTTTACTGTATAAAAAGTTCATCGTATACCTTAACATGCGTAATATTATAAAGAATCTATAGCTTTTAATATACACAATCAAAGATACAGTACGTGTGATCCAGATCCTTTTATTTAATATTTCTTTTTTTTTATTCTGTTTTTATAATTATTTTTTTATTCTTTTATATATCTATAAATTATTTTTTTATCATAATAAAAATCGGGCACTAATTTTAAAGAAATTATATTGTTTGTATTATTTGAATATAGTTATTTCGGTATTTTATCGTCGGTGCCGACCAATCACGTTCGAGTATTCAAATGCGTGCCGACCAATGAGAGTCGAGAATAGAGAAGGATGAAGAATGTATAACTAGAAGCATATTCCCCTTTTGGGGTAAAACAGTTTCGTGGTTTCTCGCGGGAGAAATTTATAATACATTATTCAGGTTATCAATAAGTGGCGCCGTTTTATTGTAGAAAGAAATAATGATGAAAACTTAATTTATTTAAAAAGACTTGCATGCACAATGTTTAAAATGTTTACTCTAACAAAAATAACCACGTAGTTATACTCCCTGGCTCAGAGAGTTATTTCAGGGAGTTAACTCCCTAAAACAGGGAGTTAACCACCTAAAACAGAGAGTTAAACTCCCTGATTTAGAGAGTTAACTCCCTGATTTAGGGAGTTAAGTCCCTGAAATTTCTGTCATCTCCACGAATACCTTCGGGATGAAAATGGACCGTACGCGGGAAAACTGATATCCTGGAGGCGTAAATTTTAATTTTTCATCCAAAACAATTTTCCAATTTTCCAATTTTCCAATATGGCGGACCAGAAAAAATCAAAATAAAGACTTTCTACATTACCTGGGGGTTTTCGGGGCCGAGAAAATCGATTTTATGAATGAAAATTTTTATTTTTTTGCCCCAACATATTTTCCAATTTTCCAAGATGGCGGACCAGAAAAAATCAAAATAAAGACTTTCTACATTACCTGGGGGTTTTCGGGGCCAAGAAAACCGTTTTTATGAATGAAAATTTTTATTTTTTCGCCCCAATATATTTTCCAATTTTCCAAGATGGCGGACCAGAAAAAATCAACATAAAGACTTTCTACATTACCTGGGGGTTTTCGGGGCCGAGAAAACCGATTTTATGAATGAAAATTTTTATTTTTTTGCCCCAACATATTTTCCAAGATGGCGGACCAGAAAAAATCAAAATAAAGACTTTCTACATTACCTTGGGGTTTTCGGGCCAAGAAAACCGTTTTTATGAATGAAAATTTTTATTTTTTTGCCCCAACGTATTTTCCAATTTTCCAAGATGGCGGACCAGGAAAAATAAAAATTAAGAGTTTCTACATTACCTAGGGGTTTTCGGGGCCGAGAAAACCGATTTTATGATTGAAAATTTTTATTTTTTTGCCCCAACATATTTTCCAATTTTCCAAGATGGCGGACCTGAAAAAATCAACATAAAGACTTTCTACATTACCTGGGGGTTTTCGGGGCCAAGAAAACCGTTTATAAGAATGAAAATTTTTATTTTTTTGCCCCAACGTATTTTCCAATTTTCCAAGATGGCGGACCAGAAAAAATCAAAATTAAGAGTTTCTACATTACCTAGGGGTTTTCGGGGCCGAGAATACCGATTTTATGAATGAAAATTTTTATTTTTTTGCCCCAACATATTTTCCAATTTTCCAAGATGGCGGACCAGAAAAAATCAAAATAAAGACTTTCTACATTACCTGGGGGTTTTCGGGGCCAAGAAAACCGTTTTTATGAATGAAAATTTTTATTTTTTCGCCCCAATATATTTTCCAATTTTCCAAGATGGCGGACCAGAAAAAATCAACATTAAGAGTTCCTAGGGGTTTTCGGGGCCGAGAAAACCGATTTTATGAATGAAATTTTTTATTTTTTTGCCCCAATATATTTACCAATTTTCCAAGATGGCAGACCAAAAAATACTTCATAATAAGATTTTTACATTGCCTCGGGGTTTCCGGGGCCGAGAAAACCCCTAGGTAATGTAGAAAGTCTTTATTTTGATTTTTTCTGGTCCGCCATCTTGGAAAATTGGAAAATATGTTGGGGCAAAAAAATAAAAATTTTCATTCATAAAATCGGTTTTCTCGGCCCCGAAAACCCCTAGGTAATGTAGAAACTCTTAATTTTGATTTTTTCTGGTCCGCCATCTTGGAAAATTAGAAAATATGTTGGGGCAAAAAAATAAAAATTTTCATTCATAAAATCGGTTTTCTCGGCCCCGAAAACCCCGAGGAACTCTTTATGTTGATTTTTTCTGGTCCGCCATCTTGGAAAATTGGAAAATATATTGGGGCGAAAAAATAAAAATTTTCATTCATAAAATCGGTTTTCTCGGCCCCGAAAACCCCCAGGTAATGTAGAAAGTCTTTATGTTGATTTTTTCTGGTCCGCCATCTTGGAAAATTGGAAAATATGTTGGAGCAAAAAAATTTCATTCATAAAATCGGTTTTCTTGGCCCCGAAAACCCCTAGGAACTCTTTATGTTGATTTTTTCTGGTCCGCCATCTTGGAAAATTGGAAAATATATTGGGGCGAAAAAATAAAAATTTTCATTCATATAAACGGTTTTCTTGGCCCCGAAAACCCCCAGGTAATGTAGAAAGTCTTTATGTTGATTTTTTCTGGTCCGCCATCTTGGAAAATTGGAAAATATGTTGGGGCAAAAAAATAAAAATTTTCATTCATAAAAACGGTTTTCTTGGCCCTGAAAACCCCCAGGTAATGTAGAAAGTCTTTATTTTGATTTTTTCTGGTCCGCCATCTTGGAAAATTGGAAAATATGTTGGGGCAAAAAAATAAAAATTTTCATTCATAAAATCGGTTTTCTCGGCCCCGAAAACCCCTAGGTAATGTAGAAACTCTTAATTTTGATTTTTTCTGGTCCGCCATCTTGGAAAATTGGAAAATATATTGGGGCAAAAAAATAAAAATTTTCATTCATAAAAACGGTTTTCTTGGCCCCGAAAACCCCCAGGTAATGTAGAAAGTCTTTATGTTGATTTTTTCTGGTCCGCCATCTTGGAAAATTGGAAAATATGTTAGGGCAAAAAAATAAAAATTTTCATTCATAAAATCGATTTTCTCGGCCCCGAAAACCCCCAGGTAATGTAGAAAGTCTTTATTTTGATTTTTTCTGGTCCGCCATATTGGAAAATTGGAAAATTGGAAAATTGTTTTGGATGAAAAATTAAAATTTACGCCTCCAGGATATCAGTTTTCCCTCGTACGGTCCATTTTCATCCCGAAGGTATTCGTGGAGATTACAGAAATTTCAGGGAGTTAACTCCCTAAATCAGGGAGTTAACTATCTAAATCAGGGAGTTTAACTCTCTGTTTTAGGTGGTTAACTCCCTGTTTTAGGGAGTTAACTCCCTGAAATAACTCTCTGAGCCAGGGAGTATAACTACGTGGTTATTTTTGTTAGAGTACCGAAGAAAATAATATAATTGAAATTGAAGTAAATGAAAAATAGGTAAGTAAGATTAAATAAATATCTAATTACCTAGAATATAAAATTATGATTAATGTAGTTTTAATTTATTTTATTAAGCATCAAAATTTAAAAAACACAATAATCTCTCAATAAATTTAAAAAAACTGAAAATATAAAATTTTTCTGATTACATAAAAAAATGTTATTTTGACCTTATTAAAAATATTTATTATTTTCTCTTAAACTAAAATAATATTATTCTTATTATTCCGATTATGGTTTTTCTTCTTATTATGATTATTTTATTCACATAAAAAGAAGCTCTAGGTTTATGTGTCTTACACTTAATATTATAAAGTATTTATTTTTTATTAATTTAATGTATAAGCCAAAATTCATTAATAAACTATTTTTTTTTAACTTATGTTTACACTTAAATTAAAATCGAATTTTAATTTTTTCCAAATTATTTATCAAAACTTTTAATCTATACAATAATCAAATAATAATCTTATAAAATTTTTATTTATTAATTTTTTTTAATTTCTCTTTAAAAATAAAAAGTTAGCTTTTTAAAATATTAAAATAGTTTATGACCAAAGAAAAAAATATGTAACTAAAATAATATTATTCTTATTATTATGAATATTTTCTATGCATAAAAAGAAGCTTCGAAGAACTCTAGCTTTATATTTCTCTTTTATTAATTTAATGAATAAACCAAAATTCACGAATAAACTATTTTTTTTTTAATTCAGATTTCACTTAATAAGACCAAGCATTAAAATTTAATTTTACTTTTTTCCAAGTTTTTTCAAAAAACAATTTTTTTTATCTATATAAAAGAAGATACTTTATGCAAGTAACTTATTTTATTTTAATCTGCAATAGTCAATTAATTTTTGTATTTTTTTTTTACCTTCTCTTTAAAAATAAAAACTTAGCTTTTTAAAATATTTAAACAGTTTATGACCAAAGAGAAAATATATATTTTGATTACAAATCAAAAATTTTAAAATAAAAAATAAGTACTCATATTCAACATAAAAATCATATAATATAGAACGTTTTATACTTTTTCTATAAAAATAAATAAAATATTTATCTTAAACATTTTTTTTTCTAATGTAACGACTATACTGTTTTTATTAATTAAGAAAACTAAAGATTTATTATGGAGTACTACAACCTAATATTAATGCATATACCATTTTTTTCTTTTATTTTAATTATCAACTTACAAATTAATTTTTTCAACTGCCTTGACTGGTCTTGATCTTCGGGTTTTGCTGGCGAACTCCGTTGTTGAATAAGAATTTTTTTTAGCATCTTGTAATTTCTGTTTCTTAATTTTATTATTACTAGGGTCTTGAAGTTTCTTTCTTTTTATGACTTTTTTTAATTGCTTCTTTTTTTCTGCACACTTACTAACTCTCTTGTTAATTTTTTTGTTTTCATCGCTTATAACTGACTCACATTTCTGAAACGGAATTCATGATTTTTATATGATTGTAATTATTTAATTTTATTTACACTTATTTATAAACAGTGCCATTCTGTATAAAATAAATTTTTTGCATGAAAAAATAAATCATTTTTTAGTTTCAAATACTTTGCTGCAGTTTTAATCAATAGCCTTAAAATTTTATGTATCATCATTTACATTCACACACTTACGCACACCCACACAAATATATGCATTCTTTAAAAATTGGTTTTCCAACATTTAGGGGTTTCAAAGCGTGCTTAAATGCGAAAATATTAAAAAATAAATTTTTTTGGTTATCACAACGGTTTCTCTTCAAGGAACCAAAAATAAGAAAAATGGCAATGCTGCTATTATATCACATATTATTAGTTGTATTTCCGGAGAAAAATACTAGGGACTTAATTAACGAATTGCGACCAAATGCTTAAAACTTTTTTTATTCAAACATATCTCATATATATCTTAGACCCTTCTTTTTCTTGAGAAAAAAGGAAATTTTGTTACCGAGTACATAATTTATACTGTCCAAAGCTACATTACAGCCCGGCCACACTATTATTTGAAATTGAAATTCAAAATGAACAAAAAGTCGGTGGAGGGGGAAGCCACGCTTTTTCAAATTTATTTATTTATTTATTAAAAATCAATTAAAATGAAGAATTTATTATTTATTTACGTGTTTATAAGTCAATTAACTAACAAAAGATGAATATTTCATTTATTACCTTATTTTTATTTGATTTTTATTAAGTACATAATTAAATTTTGAAAAGCGCGGCTTCACCTTCCACGGATTTTTTTTCAATTTCATTTTTAATTTCAATTTCAAATCATAGTTTGGCCGGGCTGTAATGTAGCTAATGAAAAAATAAATAAAAAATAAAAATAATTTCTAGCTCCTAACCTGCAAGAGTCATCAGTGCTTGAATTCTTAGAAAATTTTTATATTTTTTTACCTCTTATAACAAAAAGGACTATTTTGGTACCGGGTATTTTATTTAAACTGCTTAAAGTGAATACCTATACTATAAATGAATACGTTATAATATATTAATATTTACAATATTTATTTTACTTGCCTTACCTGACCATATTTATAGTTATATTATTATTAAATAATCAGCTTACGTTTTGTAAATCTTCTTTTTCTTCTTCTCCACATACATTTTCGAAGCTAATATTTTCCAAGGTTTTCATTTCACTTTCGACATCAAAAACTTGTAAATCCTCTTTTCCTTCTTCTTCACATATATTTTCGAAACTAATATTTTCCAAGGTGTTTATTTCACTTTCGACATTAAAAACTGTTTCTGTTAAATTATTTGACTGGTATTCATAATTTTCCCCGTCAAGCTCCGGAATATCGTTGTCATCTTCTGGTGCAGATTTAACTATAATTTTATCAATATCTCTGTAAACTGCAATATTTATATTTTTTACTTTTGTTTATTAAATTTAAAATTTAAATAAAGTAATTATATTACGTATATCGCTTAAATCTAGCATCAAATTATCCTCATATTCAGATAATTCATTTAAAAATTTAGTTGTTGGCCATGGGGGTATATTCTTTAATGAAATCCACGAATTTTTTATAATTTTATCATGAATTTTTACTTCTTCTATTGGAGATACTACTTTTCCTAAACATGTTCTTATTTTTTCGATGTATATATTTATTAATCGATTGATTTCATCTGTAAAAAGAATTTTAAACATGAATTATTTAATAATTTAGTAATTTTTCTATGAAGAAAATCTACATTAATATATCGATTCATTATTTATATATTCACAGATCTAGGTAATTACAGATAACCAATATTTTTGTGTGATTATTTTTCCTTTGTTACATAATTTAAGTTCTTAGCTTTGTATTTAAACAAGAATTTTTCTTTCAAAGTTTTATAAATTATAATATTCATAAATAGAGTTTTTCACGATTCTTAATTTTTGGATTATTAATTATTATTAATTATTAATTATTTATTATTAATTATTAATTATTTATTATTAATTATTAATAATTTAATTATTAACTTAATTATTCCAAAATATATCTATGAATTATGTTATTTTTAAAGTACGGCTAGATTTAAAAATAAAAAATGTCTCAATAATAATAAGTTTTATTAAATTACACATTTTACGCCAAATCACGCGAGCATATGAAAATAATGCTAAAAATGAGAGTATCTGGAAAATTTTTTATGGTAAAGCAATTTTGGTGTTTTAAATTTTAAGGTTTTAAGAATTTAAGACAATGAATATTATAGATTAATTTTTTTGTATAAGCTCAAAATTCTAGATATCTGCTTATTTTAAGCTACATAAATAAAGAAAATTAATATGTCATTTTAAAAAGATACTACATGCTAAATAAAGATACTAAATTCTAATTGCTGTACCTAAAATTTCATTTATTCTTCTTTTCACAGTCAAAAAAAAAAAGAATTATTGCAAAATATAACCAACAAATTAGTAAATTTTACTAAAAAAATTGAATTTTTAGTTTCATAAACAAATTTTATTAGTAGATTTTACTAAAAATTTGTAGTGACTTTAACTACACTAAACTTTGTAAACAAAATCGTTATTTTGGTTATATTTACTAATTTTTTATATATGTTCAAGTTTTAAATCGTCATAATTCAGTTTACATACCCATTCAATAGATTTTTAGGCATTCTGTTTGTAGAAATACCTAATTAAGATTCAGTGGTTAAATAAAAAATGTTTAACCCCTCAGTTTTTTATAGAAAATTTCTTCATAAAAATATAAACATTTGCGAGCAAAAATAATAAAAGTAATATTTTTTAAGTAATGACCCAAGAAAGAAAATAGCTACCAGGAATCAAAGATCCAACAATTAATTTCAAACTCGTTGCAAGTTGGCTATTTTATGGTTAATCATTTATGCGTTGCCTTATTATTTTTATATTTTTGTCACAACATTTAATTTGAAAATTTGCCTAGAAAATAACTACAGAAGCTTTCTTACTTACATAAAAATTTTGTTGTTGTCATTTTTAAACGCATTCTACTATTCAGATATTCGAGATATTTTGTATAATAGTCATTTACGGCATCATTTTTTTCAAATATACATAATCCAATTGGTTTAACATCCATGATCCATTTACCATAAATTCGTTTCATAAATCTACCCCAAGTAATATTTTCTGGAAATGCGTTTGAAACTTGCTGCTTTACATATTCATAACCTTCTATAATATTATTTTGTGGCAACAGCGTCAATAACATTAACATTTTTATAATTTTGTAGCTTTTTTCATCTTTGTAAGCATCTTTTTTTTTTAGAATTCCGTATTCCTTAGCTTCTGTTAGTATATCCTAAATAAATATTTACAGCTTTAAAAATTTACAAGTACTTTAAATATTTTTAATAATATTTTTTTATATGTACAAAATGTCTTACTTTGAATGCAAGATATTGATATGTTAAAAAAAAATATATAAAAAATAATATTAATGATAATTAGACCTTTCCAGACTAGCAGTAATAAACAATTTCTTAAATACTCTTCATGATATGTGGTGCAATATTCACTCTAAATATATCAACCAGTCGTGTTAAAATTAAGAAAATTCATTAAGATGTTTGCTTAAAATTTCACGGAAGACCCTAAATTTAGCCCAGAGGAGAAATTACCTTGGATTTTCCGAAATTTTATTTAGATTTTCCCAATAGAAAAGAATTTTAATTATTCACGTTAATGAATTTTCTTATTTTTTATTCTACTTGTTGATATATTTAGAATTAAAATATTACACCACATATCATGACGATTATTCAGCCTAAGAAAAAAATGTGTCTGCAAAGGTAGAATTATTTTTTTTAGTAATCTTAATTTCATTCCAGACTCTAAATATTAATAAAAATATATAAATATAAATATATTTTCTTAATACAATTACTTACTTGGGAAAAATAAAATAAACTTCCATTAATTTCTATTTCTTGAAATACCTCTCTTAGAGCTGCATATATTGGTTTATAATAAAATGTTAAAACGCGTTTTGGATTGAATTTGCTTATACACTTTTTCACTTCTTCAAAAACAGAAACTAATGCTTTTTTTGTCATTCTACTCATTAGAATCCAAGCAATTGGATAATACTATAAATAAAAAAAATGCATCGTTTAAAATTATTATTAAAAAAAATATTTATATTTTAATTGTTTTCTTTATTAATGAAATAATTAAATTTATGCAAATGTATAATTAATAATGTTACATTGAAAACTGTTTTCATGCATATTAATATTGTATTTAGTACTCACTTTGTGCTTTATTTTTACTAGCAATGTTAAAAACTTCTCTATATTCTGTATGCAAATATCTATTGCATTTATTGAACCATCAATTATTATATTGTCAAAATTTTGGATAATGTTGATCATTTCGAAGTTATAAAAGATTAAGTGATAATTGTCTTCAGATGATTTTGAAATAAGAAAATTTATTTCAGTTTCAATTCCCTTATTTTCAAATTTTAATTGATCTGGAACACTTTTCAAATAGTCTCCAAATTCTCTTACACCACTGAACGTCTCCTTTTCCCTTCGTAAAAACTGCTTTTCTTTCCCATCACAAATAATTCTTTGAACGGGGACTGTCTTCGACACTTTATAGCTTCTGTGGAGCAATTATATAATATTATATAATTTAATTAATGTATAATTTACATAAAAAAATTTTAGCTGGGTTTGTATAAAAACAACAAATGAGTATTAAATACTGAATATGTTACATCCTAAAAGCTGAATTATTAATTACAAAAATAAGTCCCTAAATTCATAGCAGATTACGATCATTGACCACAAAAATAAAGAACGGCCCAAATCTCATGTAAATTTGGATCATTATTTGTTTCTGACCGAGGGTTGTATAAAATTTTTTTCTGTACAGTAGCCACAAAAGTACGATTTCCTGGCCGCTGCGCGGCCAAGGAAATCAAATTTTCTTGCTACTGTTGCAGAAAAATTTTATACGACCCTTGTCCATAAATAAAAAATGCCCCAAATCGCAGTTTACCATCCTCGGCTTCGCCTCGGAAGGTAATTTACGTGCGATTTGGGCCATTCTTTACTTTTCTGGACACGAGCCGTAAATATACTATTTACGCGCAGCGTTCGGGAAATAAGTACTTTCGGGCCGCAGTACAAAAATAGTATATTACGGTCCTAGGCCAGAAAAATAAAGAATGGCCCAAATCACACGTAAATTCTTTGTTTATGGCCGAGGATTGTACAAAATTTTTCTGCGACTGTGGCGAGAAAAAACGTCTTTGCCGGACGCGCAGCGTACGTACGTAATACGTACTTTCGGGCCGCAGTACAGAAAAATTATTTACTACCAACTAAGTATACCTGAATCAAAATATAGTATATTACGGTCCTAGGCCAGAAAAATAAAGAATGGCCCAAATCGCACGTAAATTACCTTCCGAGCCTTCCGAGGCGAAGCCGAGGATGGTAAACTGCGATTTGGGTTATTCTTTGTTTATGGCCGAGGATTGTACAAAATTTTTTTGCGACTGTGGCTAGAAAATACGTCTTTGCCGGACGCGTAGCGTCGGGGAAATACGTACTTTCGGGCCGCAGTACAAAAAAATTATTAAATGTCCTTAAATCAGAATTATTGTAAGTCCATTTGACCACTCCCCCCAAAAAATAGGACATATCAGATTCCCCCCATCTACATTTTCGGATTTTCGAAGTACCCCTCTAGTTAAACATGTTTAACATGTTAATATAATTGTAAATTTTTATCCGATACGAGAACTGGGATTTGGAATGAATTTCTGACATTCCTATTATTCCTATTTTGAGGCATAGGCTTGAATACGATTTTTTTTTAATATAGCAAAAAATGCCAGAAAATCCGTAATCTCTGACGAAGAAAAATCATATGCACTGAAAAAAAATCTGGTTGCCGCTACTGAAATTCCGGTTGTGGCAGCCGAAATTTTTTAACTTTTGAATGCTTGCAAATAGGGGTGTGTGCTTACCCGACCTGAAAAATCGGGTAGTCTTGAGTTTTTCCGATTCGTTATCGATTAAGTCCGAAAAGCTTCTGCTCTGCAAGTATGCAGTTTTGAATCAGAAAATTTCCTGGCTTTACGATACCATAATTTGATGGACATTTTTCGATAATTATGAATAATAAATTATTATTTTTTTAAAAGAAGAATGTTTTTTCTTAATATTTTTTCTCTTTTTGTTTTCGCGCCGCACTTTTTTATAATAAGATTTTTTAAACATAAATTCATTTATAATAATTTTTTAATGAAAAAGTCAATGGTTTTCAGTTTTTGGTAAAAGAATATAAAAAAAATTTAAATTATTTATTTGTTTAAACAAATGCATGTTAAATTTTTGAAAATTTTAGGACATGAAAAGTTGAGATTCCAGATCTGATCAACTTGGATCAAAATTCTGTTTGACTCATATTGAAAATCATTCAATTTCAGGGGCAGGTGTAAAAATTTTTTATCATGAGTTACAGCTATTTGTTTATAAATTGTAGAGCATTTTTAACTTTTTTTTCTTAAAAAAATTAGCTAACTCATTACTGAAGAGGTTTAGCGAAAAATTTTCCACGTTACCTCCCTCTAGAATTGAGTGATATTCAATATCAGCAGATTAAAATTTTGATTCAAGTTTCCCATATCTGGAATCTGAGGGTTTTATGAGCCAAAAATTACAAAAATTTAACAGGTCCTATTTGTTTAAACAAATAAACATTTTCAATTTTTTTTTTCATATTCTTGTACCAAATGCTGAAAAGCATTGACCTTTTCATTACATCTTAATTTTAAAATGTGCTGCGTCAGTAGCGTTAGATCTCTGAAATATTTCGGGTTTACCTGAAAAAAATAGTGAACTTTCGGATCGCATTAGATATTTGGCGCGACCTGAGCAACCCCATATTATACATAATGAAAAAAAAAAAAAATTACACGAATAAATAAAAAATTTAATTTTCTATTTTTATAGGTATAATATATTAATAATAATTAACGACAATATTTATTATGATAATTAAAATTGATTGTATCTTTCATTTTATTTGATTAAATTAGCATAATTAAAATAAAGCAACTTGCGATAATTCTCGGTATAAACTTTTCTAAATTAATAAATCACATTTTAATACCAGATATTTACAGAATAATTCATTAACGTTAATCTAATTAATTATCGATTAATTGAGTAAAAGTAATATCAATATCTTATTCATTTATTTATCAATCAATTCTTTTATTTTTCACTTAAATTTTTATTATGCGTAACTCGAGTATAAAATAATAATTATTTATTTTATTGCTTTTGGTTATATAAAAAGTATTAATATCTATTTAACTGTTTAATTAGAAAAAAATTATTTCTCACAAATGAATTGTACTTTTAAATTATGTTAATTCATTTTTTAATAACATGATAGTTCGAGTGAAAAATGATTGTAAAAATAAATTTAATTTACATTTGTAAGTATGCAAATATTAAAGTAATAAAAAGCATTTTTTTTAAGCTTGCATTTATGTAAGTTTTGTCTATTAAATTACTGTAAAAAATTAATTTGCAATTAACGAAAATTTTATTACGAGTTAATTTTTTCTAAAATGTGTTTATTTTTCTCTTTTTATTACCAGTTTGTAGATGAACTTTTCTTACAATTAAGAAGATTTTTATATTTTTTTGTGAATTATGAAGAACAGTCTGCATGATCTGCTTCGGAGATTCTATCGATTTTCAACATAATTTTGAATACTTCTATGTGGGATTCTATACACCAATTGGGGCAAATGAAACTGAAAGATCGCGGAAATCGGCGTAACTATTTTTTCTAAAAGAGCAATTAAAAATAAACATCTTATTTTATAGCTTTCTCTTGATTTTAAGCAGGCATTTTCGTAAATTGTTAATTTTTGTAAATTTTGTAAATTGACGCTAAATACTTATTTTGCGGTTAAAAACATTTTTCTCTTATAAGTGGACATGGGAAATTTGCAGTTATATTCTATTACTGGATCCAAAAGTTAATTTGGAATACGGATGTGTGGAAAATCATTATTTAAAATTTTGTTTTTGAGCTTCAATTTATCAAAATGTGTAGGCCAGATTTTCTTCTAATTAAGATAAAAGGCGCACTTACTTTTACCCACCTTCCAAAAAAATTGGTGGGAAAAGTTAAACTAAAAGCAGATCAAACAATAATATTTCTTGAATTATTTTTTTTTTTTAATTTTTAAGTCACGTAACTAAATGAAAATCTGACCTCAAATTTGATTTCATAGAAAATTTAACATTGGTTAGGTATTTTTTGTTGGTCCGATACCAATTGCCGAAAAATTTTAACCATGTTAATACGTGTACATAAAATTATCTATTTCAATGGATTATTAATTAAATTTATTTAAGAACATTTGCATTTCATAGTTACGTGTCGCTAAAACACTAGAAGTCCCTAAAGATCTTTGGTGCAGAAGTACCTAGGCAACTTTGGCGCAGAAGTACCTAGGGGCCTTTAGTGCAGAGGTCCTTAGGGACCATTGGTGCAAAATTTTTAAGGAATTTATTGTAAAAATGAATAAAAATTAAATTCACATTATTTAAAAAACAATAATTTGAAATTTTAATTACTTTTGTTTATTTTGATGTGTAAGCAGCATGATTTGTATAATAAAAATCTAAATATAAATATTTGCATATAAATATTTATATTATGAAAACAATAGACACTTTATTATCAGTGTTATAAGAGAACATGTTCCATGCTCGTTGGTTGTGTAGTTTCACAAACCGGTTATAAATTTTTTTAAACAGAGGTCGAATCATCAATAAGACTCAAAAGTAGATTTATTTAAATAATAAAAAAATGTGATACATTTTAGAATTTTTGAAAAAAACTTGCAAAAAATAATTATATTAAATAAATTGTCATTCGTGCCTAGACAGTCTTGAAAATGTATTATAAATAATATCTGAGCTTAAATACATACTTTTTCAACTTACATAATATCGAAAAATAATGATTTTTTATTAACACTTTAAATAATTTTTTAATGAGTTTTATTGTTTTTATAGAATATTTTGAAATCAAATAAAAAAACAAGCCTATCTTATTGATGTTATATTAAATGAAATTTCTCTTTCTGAATGATACATTTTTTACAGGCGAAATATAAAAATGCAGTAAAATATCAGAAGGGGAAAAAATACACTGTAAAAAGTAACTTTCTTAGATTTACAA
Organism: Anagrus nilaparvatae; assembly: GCA_022575985.1. NCBI lineage: Eukaryota > Metazoa > Arthropoda > Insecta > Hymenoptera > Mymaridae > Anagrus > Anagrus nilaparvatae. Next base: position 3,465,487 of record JAKSXM010000237.1, on the reverse strand, counting down.
AAAAATTAGAACATTTTCGAAAAATTAGTAAATTTTCGAAAATTTTGTAAATGTTTGAAAAAAATCGTTTAATTACTAAATTTAGTATATTAACAAAAAATTCGAGCATTCTCGATTTTTTTTGGAGAATTCGCAAGAAAAATTGATAATTTACAATTTTTTTTCGAAAATTTTCAAAAAATAGTTGTAAATTTCCGAAATATAGTTGAGAATTTTCAACTTTTTTCGTAAATTCACAAAAAAATATCGAGAATTCTCGAATTTTTCGATAATATAATATTATTTCGATAATACTAAATTTAGTAAATTTACGATTTTTATCGAATATTTACAAAATTTATTGAAAATTTACTAATTTTTCGAAAAAATTCTATTTTTTTTGTAAGTCTAAGAAAGTTACTTTTTCAGGTCTTTGGCATAAAGGGTTAACAAATAAGTAAATAGTTTTAATTGATTGAAAATTGATTAAAACCTGCTTACATTTAATTCTCCTGATTTTTTTTTGTTTTTTGCATCTTCGCATGTTGTATTTAAACATGCTTTCTTAAGCTGTGAATCATTGCAATATGTTTCTAAACTTTTTCCTTTGCGTTTAATCTAAAAAGATATAAAATTACATAATTAATAAACTAATCACTTTTTTTTGCGTTACATAAATCTTTATACATTTGCAATTTGAATTTCATCTTCACCAAATTCCGAGTCTTCGTCTGATGATTCATTTTCTTCTTTTTCTTCAGGATCACTATCATCTTCTGCTTCTGGGCTATTATCAGGAATATCATCATCTGTATAATATAAAAAATTTTATTATTCAACTGTTACAAAATGAGAAGAATTTATTTTTAAACTGAAGGGTATAAATGTTTAAAGAATTGAAAATTATATTTGTATAAAATTATAAAAAATTAAATAGGCAATTAATCAAACTGCTCTCTACTTTAAAATAAATAATAAGAGCGTGTGAGTATGACAGCCGAATTTTGGCACAGAGATAGTCAAGACCAAAACACAACCACTGTCGTATCCTAATTTTTTTCGGACGCGTGTTTGGAAAATTCATTTTTGGAAAATATGGACATTTGATTAACTAACTATAGCGATGAGAGAATCGGTGATAAAAAATTATTACGGTTTACGGGAAATGAAAGGTAGCACTTATAAAAAAAAATAAGACCAAACGGTAGTATTTTGGTTAAAATGTTATATGACAGCGTTATGTGGAAAATTTCTTAAAAATCCTATATTGTTATAGAATTGGGCCCTGCGTTTCTTGGCCAAGAAGGCGCGTTGAATAAACGGAAGGAGTTTCCGGTATTTTTACGACATATTTAAGTAATCCATTGAAATTTACGATCCAGAAGTTATGAATATATACGATTTTTGCTATTTAATCCAAAAATGTTTCGTAAATAACGGGGTGTTTTGTGCGTTTTAAGGGTTTTGAAGTATTCGGAAATTGGGATGCTTATTTTCGAGTTTGGCAACACCAAAAACATATAAAGAAGTATAAAAAACGTATTTTTAAAAAAAATTTTGCCGCTCACACTAATTATCGGAATTTTATTTTATTTGTCTTTACTTGCCTTCACTTATAAAGTATATGAATGCTGGGCATTTGACTTTCATAAGGTTTTTTAAAAAGTCTTCAACTGTAAGATTTTCGTTAACCAGTTTATCGGACCATTTTCGAACTTCACTATCCCATAATTCCATATCCTTCTTTTCATTTTGCGTCGTTTGTTTTTTATTTCTCGCAGCTTCTAAATCAAATATTGCCATTTGCTTTCTTTGAATTATATACCCTACAAGAAATATTAAAGATATATTATAAAGTTTTATTTTATTAACATACTTATCACAAAATTTCATAACCATTGGCTCCTATCTTTAATAGTATTTAGTTGGAAGAAAATATAAGGATAATGCCTAGTTCTAAACATTAAATGCTACACTGTAAAAAAATCTGGTTGCCACAACCGGAATTTTTTCAGTGTACTATATACCATTTTCAAAGTGCAAAAAAAAAACTTTTAATATTGCTCCCCCCACTTCTTACATTAGATACAATTTATTTAAATACTTATTACAAAGATAAATATTAATAGTATATGTCATAATATATAGGTTTTGATAGCGATTATAATTCATTTTACATTTTCTTAATTACCGAAAAATTTTTTTTGTCCAGGAGCCTTTCCTAATCTTTTATTTGTAGTCCGATGGTAAGACTCACAAAAGTTGTTTGTCCTATCAACTACTCCATAGACGCTAAAAACTTCAGGGGTTATTTTTTTTACCCATTGTCTTGTAAAATATCTGACAAATTTTTTCCATTTTTTGTCGGCTCCAAAATGTTTATTTATTTGTTCTTTAATGTATGTAAAACCTTCGTTGAACTTATTTGCGGGTAGTAGTGCAAGCAAATTCATTTGAATTACGATGTAGTATGCTTCGGGGTTATTTTTTTCGTTATCTTTCTTGTTTATAATTTGAAGCTCCTTAGCCTTCTTAATAATGGCCTGTAATTCACAAATTTTTTAATTTTATATTTTCTAAAATTGTTAAACCATTTCTTATTGAATTTGGTTTTTCTCTTTCTTTTTTAGATTCTTTTTTAATAGTAAAATATAGATTTCGTACTGTAAATTATTTATGGTTTTAATTTATGAAATACATACACTAATTTACGGGCCACTGACATAATAAAAAAACTTTTGCCAAAAATTAATACAAGTAAATACATTTATTAAAGAATTAATACCGTATCAATTAAAAGTTAAATATAAATCCTTTGATGTAAATTATTTTTGGTTTTATTTTAGTAAGATATTATAATTTACTGCTAAATAAAAGAGACCGAGCACTGCTAAATAAAATGATAATAATATATTCTATAAGTATATAATTCTTTAATACAAACAAGTTTTGACAAAAAATTAATAGCAAATGAATTTATTAGAGAACTAATCATATTCAATTATTCATTGTTCGTATAGGTATCGATTTAATTTCATAATTTAAACTTCATAGTCATTCGACGTACGCAACTTTATAATAACCAATCAGATCAGGAATAATTTTACTTTAATGGCAATATCTTCTTTTTCTTTGAAAAAAAAAAGAATAAAAATAATATTATAAAAAAAAAATTTGCATTCCACAGTTATGAACATGAAACATGTTGATAGGGAGGGGTAATTGAGAGAAACTACCACCACAAAGAAAGGGGAGGGAGGTTGAATGGACTTACTTTTAATTCCATTAAAATAATTAGGGACTTAGAATCATAAGGGCCTAAGAATAATTTTGATGTAAGGACTTAATCTCTACTTAATCATTTTCAAAATTTCCATTATATATAAACATGTTCCATGCTCATTGATTGTGTTAACGTAAGCCCGTTACAAAATTTTTAAAAATATTTTATTCTTTATTTCGACATGAAATCACTCAACGAAACCAAATTTATAAAAATTTCGAACAACAATTAAATAATATTTAATTTCAATTTTCATTCAAAAATCATTTTTTTCATCCAAACAATAATTTTATTTGTGATTTTTTTATTATTAGTACTACAGTAAATTAAATTGGATCATTATGCACATTGAAAGATCACGTAAACCTTGATTGCGTGATAAGGTATGTAGTAATTATTAAAAAAACGTAGATTATATATTTCAACGTTTATCAGATTAGAAATTACTTACTTGTGCCCAGTGAAACATACAACCGTACACTCTTGCTTCTGGAAATTCAAGCCTTAAAGAATTTTGTAAAGCCAATTCATAGTCGCATACTATTAACAAAGGTTTGAAATTCGTAAATTTCTGTTTTATAACTTTCCAAACTGATTGATACGCATTTGTCGTACGTTTTGACATCAAAACCCATAATATGGGCACAACCTGAATAAAAAATATGAAAAGAAAAACGTTAGATGAAAGATAAAATAACATAATTTTAAGTTAAATAAGAAAAACATGTTAACCTTATCAAACTTTTTTGCCATAATCGTCAGTAACTGCTTGCAGCCTTTTAATGCTTTTGGGACAACTTTAAACGTTCCGTCCAGAAAAAATTCAGTTTCAGAATCAAATTTCTCTACGAGATCCTTGTCATAAAGTATTATATGATGTCCTTGTTTTGACGATTCTACTAAATAAGAATCTAAAGAGTATTGTTGATTATTTGCTGATATAGTAATTTTTAGAGGGTTCTTTTTTAGGTATTCTCCTAATTCTTTTATACTATTGAAATCTTTCGGTAAATTTACCGTTACTTTGTTTTTCTTTTGCTCTAATTGAACAATTTTTTCGGCTGTTGGTCCAACTAATACACTAGCGAAATCTGGATTACTGTGCAGAAACAAAAATAAGTTGCTTTTATTTTATTTCCGCTAATGTATTTATAAAATTATTGATAAGTCATATAGTATACAAGCGTTCGGGGGTTATATCACCTATGAAAAACCTTAATATATCAGATATTTTTTAATATATTTTTCTCATGAAATATTAAACGTGGATATATGACAGTATTATTTTTGCATATTTTTTGAATACAAAAAAAAAAAATTAATTTAAAATACTCAAAATAAATAAATGGCGCAATCTATACTTGTTTTCCTTTGAATACAAACGCATTGGATATTTTTTTTCAACTGCTGCCATTTTTTTCTATTTCGCTTAATAGGGGTTAGTTAGGTAATGAAGTAAAGATTTTATTTTTTTTTTATTTTTTGGTTTTAGACTTGTAGAACCAGAGATAAACTGACAACAGAAAGAAAAACAAGTATAAATAATGAAGTTGTGAATAATAAAAATGTTAGCAAATTGCTAGTAATTTTTTATCTATAAAGTCTTGTACAGTTGCTAAATTTGTTTAAATCTTATTCTGAGAACAGCAAGTATGAAAGAAACTTTTTCACTCGTTTATATTACTTTTAGTATTAATGTTGCAAGTACGCAAAAACTATTTGCAATTTTTAAATTAAAAAATTTTAACTCACCAAAGTCTCACATAATTTGTGATTTCTTGAGGTGTACCAGCAACAGCATTACTTGCATACTTCTTTAAAATTTCCTTACCCTCATTGAATTTTTTACTTTTGTGTGCACCTTTTCTGCAAATATGTTCATCAACAAACCGATAACTCCCATTTTCTAAGATATAAATTTTTGCTGGACAATTTATATCTTTCTTTATGCAATTATATCTGTTACAAAGTGTTAAATATATTATAATATGTATTACCGATCTTTTGCATATATAAACACTGTTAAAAAAACTGTCCTAAAATTTGCTATCACGAATTAGTTCTATTGGTGCATTATTCTAAATGGTGCATATACGTTAAGATTGTATATTTACTATTTGATAATAAATTTTAAGACATATTTTTTCCAGGATGTGTACCATTTTTACATAACATTTTTATAAAATTTTATTTATTGTAAAATTTTCCATACAATTTTTTTATTTAATATTAAAGGTATTATACATTGGGAGAAGTATCATTTGTTTTTCAAAGTTAACTTATTAAACAATAATTGAATGATTTTGCAAGTTTTTACACTTTATTCGCTTATTTACATTTTTTTGCAAAAATAATTTCACTTTAGGTGTTTCCTATCAAAGAATGGATGGATTAAAAAATTTTTTTTTACAGTTTGTGTTTTAAAAAGTTTTTGGTGACACACCATAAAAATCAACAAAATTGAAAGTTTAACTAGCTATTTTTGGCTAAAATGTTACCAAAAAGCCTTTACCTTTAGCACTATATACCTTTACTGTTTTAGAGAAAACTCTTGCATGGATTTTCACTTTTTTTTAAAGTTTGTATTTTAATTAATTTTAGATATTCTCATGGCTATTCAACCTTCAGTAGTTTTTGAAAGTATTATTACTGGTCAAAATATGACTGACATTTCATATCTTTCCGTAAAAAAATAAGCATTATTTAGTTTAACTCTAGTAATCTATGGTATTAGGCCCGATAATGAAAATTTTTAATATTTACCGAGTTTCTATTTTAATGACAAGTTGTTCCTTCAATGGAAAAACTTTTTTTTTTATTTTTTTTTTTAAATTCAGGCACTGGTAAAAGATTTTCATAATTTTTTTTTTTTAATTTTTGCAAATAAAAATGAAAATAATCCATATATATACTTATAAATTTTTCTAAAAGATTAAACCTAAAGAATAAACAGAAGAAGATGCCAGATACCATTTTATACGATTTTAACAAAAGTTGGGCAGAATACGTTATTAATTCAATTATGATAATTATAACTATATCTTTTCATTATAACTATAAGTTTACATTTTACTAAGAATTCTATCTTAGAACATTCGAAAAAACGATATTTAAAAAATTTTTAAAGATAAATATTAATTAGTTAACATCCATTTATGGTACGTAAAATTTTTTTAGAAGTATTAAGATTTCGCGAGCAATTAATAATATTCGATTCATTTTTTTTATTAATAAAAGTCGTTAAATTTTGATATTACTTTCTTAAAGAGCATATTTTTTATATATAAGTAGATATTATATTTTTGGATAGTGATATTTTTTGATACAAAAAACCGATTATATCGTCCTCTCTCTTTTTTTTATCATAAATAAAGGCCTCAAAACTTTTGAAACAAAAATTTTTCGCATACATTTTACTCGCTTTTTAGTGAGTGTACGTTAATTTCTCTGTAAACTAAAATAATTAAAAAAGTATAATAATTCTTAGTCAATCTTTAGAAAAGAGAAGGGGAAAGTCTACAATTTTTAAAATACCGAAGTAGTTTGATTTAGAACGTTAAAAAATTGTACCATGCCAATTTTTAAGGTTGTAGGTTCAATTGTTACATATGACAGCTGTTTTTTTAAATTTAAAACTTAGTACAAATCTATGCAAATTTTTTCATTTTATTTTTTAATAGCTTTAAATAAAGCTGAAAAATATTTGTGTAATATAAGGAGTACGTACAATTTTCCGGAGATTTGGATTCTGGTATTAGTTTATCAAAAATTTTACAGGAATACTGGAAAATCCGAAAAAGTCATTTTTGTCAAACTCGATTTTCTCATAACGCGTAGCTTTTTTTGTTTTAAACTATTTTCTTAAACTTTTCGTTTATCCATACATTTTAGCATGGCAAATATTTTACGTAGTCAAGGTGCCAGCAATGTTAAATGCATTCAAAAATTTTATCAGCTTTAGAATGGATGCACCTCAGTGAAATGAATGTATTCGTTGAAACCGATTTTGAAGATTTCACCCATTTTTGGATGGCCAGTTTTTGGATGGAAAAAATAAGGTATTAGATAAAAAAAAAAAAAGTACCAGGAGATTTTTTGATAAAAAAAATTGTGACAAAAAAATTAGGTCTTAATAAGATAATAAAAGTAAAAATATTATTTTATTGGTTGTTAAATATCATCGGTTACAGTCAAGTCATACATACTTACATACATACATACATACATACATACATACACACAGACTTTTTTTAAATACATGTTTTTTAGCTTCCTGAGGTCTCAAAACGTGCTTATATGCCACAAAATCTGAAATCAAAATGTCACCTAAAATGATATACAAAAAAATATATGGGTCGATATTCCTCAAGTGTATGTAAACCTAATTCTTGGGTCTTCAAATCGGTCCCAAAATATTTTTCCCTCAAAGTACTATCAAAAATAAGTTACCTCCCCAATTTTTAGCCTCCTAGGTCTTCTCCTTGATTTTTTACAGCCAAATTACTTTTTTTTGTGTTTTGCAATAAAATAAGAGTCTGAGACAATTTGTAGTAATTTTTGCGCTCTTAAAATTTAAAAAAATAAAAAACACAAAAAAAAGTAATTTAGCTATAAAAAATCAAGGAGAAGACCTAGGAGGCTAAAAATTGGGGAGGTAACTTATTTTTGATAGTACTTTGAGGGAAAAATATTTTGGGACCGATTTGAAGACCCAAGAATTAGGTTAAGTTTAATTTTAATAAGTTTAATTTTTAATTTAAAGTTTAATTTTCTTTTATTTCTAAAACCTTGCGGAAACATCTAAAATGTTGCTTAAAAGAGATACTTTAGTAAGACTTCCCGAGAAATCTAAAAATTAAGTAAGGATTTTCATTTGATGACGTTAAAATCCTGAAAATGGAAAATTTTGGTAAATAAACAATAAATAAAATTCGTTACTAGAGTTTTTCAGTACTTAAAAATATTTAACATTCTAAAATTAATGGAAAAACAAAGAATTTAAGACCAATCAGAAGGAAAAAAAAGTAACCTATTTTGAGAAATTCGAGTTCCAAAAAATAATTAGTTTCTTTGATTTTCCAGGTTTCCTTGCGGATTTTTCAAAAAACTAATAGCAGAGTCCGATTTACCGGGAAATTTTATGTTAACCTTATTTTGGAACGATATTTCTTATCTTTATTTAAAGCATTAAAAAATAATAATTAAAAAAGTACTCAACCCGCCCAAACCAGTATTATAAAAGTTCCAGACTTTCCTAATTTGTTGATTATAAATAATGATTTTTTTTACGTATATTGACAATATTTTTAGATATAAGGTTTTAGATAATTATATAGTTACAGCTTTTTTAAAACTATGTATGTATGTTTGTTGCACTGTAACCGGTGATATTTCACAACCAGGATGACATTAAGACCTAATTTTTTTTGTCAACATTTTTCTCAACAAAAAATCTCGATGTACTTTTTTTTTTTTTTAATTTGCATGTAATACCTCATTTATTTCCACGAAAGTACTTATTTTTGAAAGTATGCTTTTTACTCGATATCTTGAATCTTATAATTAATTTATAAAAAATTTTTTTCTCAAAATTTTTGTCACCAACAAATACAAAAAATACCCAACTTTTTTATCTTTTTGGACGTAGTACTTAATTGTTTTCTATGGGAGTACTAGTTTTAGAAATATCGTTTATAGTAAATTTTTAGATCTGATACGTAATTTTTTGAAAAATTTTTTCTCAAAATTTTTACCGCCAAAAAATACAAAAAATGACGTAGTACTTAATTTCTTCCTATGAAAGTACGAATATCTGGAATTGTCGTTTGTAAAGGCTTTCTCCATCTGATACGTATAATTATTAGAAATTTTTTTTTTCAAAATTTTGTATATAAAAAAATTAAAAAAACAACACAATTTTTTTTCATTTTGGAAGTTTAGTACTTAATTTATTTCTATCAAAGTAGTAATATCTAGAATTATCGTTTTTACTCGATATCTCCAATCTGATACTTAATTTTTTGAAAAATTGTTTTTCAAAATTTTTTACATAAAAAAATTAGAAAAAAAAATTATTTTTTTGTTTTTAGGACTTAGTACTTTCTTTATTTCTGTCTATGAAAGTCCGAATATCTAGAATTATGGTTTTTACTAGGTTAAATAGACCATTATAAACATTTTGTTATTTTTAATGAGGAACCATAGTGCCATTACTTGGCAGCGTTTTCTTTTTTATTATACCATATGGATTGATATTTATGAAGTGTATATATGTACACATTTGCATGGAAAAGTTATAGCTAAAAAAATGATTTTCCTAAATATTTAGCCTTGTAGACCTCTTCATCTTTTTTTTTACATCAATTTCAGTTTTTTTACATTTTTTCCATTTTTTTTCTGTATTTTTTGCTAAAGTACGTATTTTTCGTTAAAAAATAGTTTCTTTTGACATATCCAAAGGAAATTTCCGGTACAATAAGATTCTGGAGTCAAAAATTTTATTTGAGCTGCGCATGCGCTACAAAATCAAGATTTACATTTTCTTTTGGAGCTGTTATATCTCAGCTGTAGACACTTCGATTTTCTTCCTGTTCGTTTTAAATTTTTTGTTGGCCTTTAAACTTTAAATACATCTTAATTCATTTTTTTGTGAAAACTCATTTTTGAACCGCTGGAGACCAAAAATAATGGAGCCTAAATTAATTTTTTTCATTACTTTCAAATTTTCCCGCGGAAGGAATTTTAATATACTTTTTCAAAAAATAATAAAAGTAAAGTATGATTAAATGAGAATTTCTTTTCATTCAAATTTCAAAAATAAACTCTCAAAATACATAAAATATTGATATTATATCTGAAACCAACATATACTTAAGTTTTCTCTCAAAAAGAATTAATTTTTTTCTTATTTTCTTATGTTTTTTGAATTTAGTAAGTAAAAAAACCTAAAAATCCAATTTTTTTTTAATTTACTTTTTCTACTATTTGGTAAAGTATTTTAGAAAATTCGCTAATTCAAATGGGATATTCAAAATACATAAAAAATGGTGTATGAGCATGTCCACCAGTAAATACGTTTTATGAGTACCAAAAATTAAAAAAAAAGAAAAAAAAAAAAAATCAACGAGGCCTCGACTGCTACCATAATTTTCTGATACTTTGGACTGTATATATAATGCAAAAAAAAACGTGAGAACGAAATAGGTGATAAAATGATTTTGACAGTTTTTCTTTTCTGAGCTACCCCGCATTTTCAAAATAACTGTTTTGTTAAACCAAATTTAAAAAATTAGATGAAAAAATCTAATTCTCAGAGAGAAACTGCAGAAGAAAAAAAATCATTTCTTTTTACGGTGAAATTTTGCCAAGTTATCGTCTTTACTCAAATTTGTCTTAAAAAAGATGTGAGTTCTATATTGAAAAAAACTAGCTTCTGAACTTTAAACATGCATTACTCGTTTGATTTTTATCGTAAAATAATAATTTTTTTTTTTTTAAATCGATTAATTTTTCCCTAGTAATTCATTTCTTTAATAAACAAAATGGTTTTTATTGACCAAATTTCAATTTTTAGGTCAAAAGCCTTTGAAGTCTGTAAGTAGCAAAATTTATGTACCACAGATTTTCATTGCTTTTGGACCTAAAAGTTGAAATGCGGTTTAAAAAAAATTATTTTTTGGATACTCAGGGAAAAAGTAAACGTACTAAAAAAATTAGTAGTAGTAGTAGTAGTAGTATTTATTTCTTGCTTATAATTTACATAAATTGTTACAAGAAAGTATAATTAGTACAAAAAATTTAAATTAGTACAAAATACAAAGTCTTTTACAATAGAATTTCTATTATTTATAATGGTTACAAGATTGAAATAAGTTGTTAATACAAAATTTAAAGTATAAATATAAAAATTATTTAAAGAACATGTTTTGATTTTAAAGTAAAAAATGTATGATTTTAAATTTAGATAAAAATTCTTCAGTGTTTTCTTCTATTTTCTATTATTTTGAATTTCTTTGCTTTTTTTAATTTTTCTGTTTTCAATATCTGTTGACAAAGATCACTAACAATTACATATGCTGGCACATCACTGCACTATTTTAATTTATTTCTCAAAGAATTCCTTCCTTTTTCTATCTTAATGGGTTGAGGATGTGACAGCCTTTTTGCTACTGCTTGTGCTGTTTTCATGATATGTATCTGTTTATATTGCTGTGTATTTACTATTTTAAATTGCTGTTCGCTTACAATTTCACTTCTTTTCATTGTAAATGTGTGATGAGAAATTTATAAGTTACTTACTCTTTTTTCATTTCTTCCTATATATGAAAATTGCCATTTTCTCCTTTACTATTATAAAATTATCTGGATTTCTCCCTATTATTATTATTATTTTTTTTTTTTTTACTATTCAATATATGAATATATAAAAAATATATTTTAAGCAAAAAACGGCATTTTCATCAGGACTATTTTTATTACTGTTTTTATTACTTATTATTATATCAAATGTTAGTATATTTTAAACTCTTGTTTTAAATACTATACTTGATCTATACAAGCCACATTTCTAACCTAACTTTCTCAACTTTTTTCTTTCTTTTAATTTTGATTGAATTTTAATGCTGGAGTTTTTCTTTTATTATCATTTATTTAGTAAGTTTTATTTTGACACTTTTGACCGATTTTTTTGGTATTTTTTAACTTTTTCTGTAAATAATAACTATTTTTACACGGAGCTATTTTATAACGTGACTATGCGCTTTCGCGCCCATACCCCCCCTCAACTAAAAAAAATTAGTACTTCAACATAATAATGAAGCAAAGAATGCATTTTTTAAGTTCAGAAACAGCATTTTGCAATATCTTTTTTCAGACAAATTTGAGTAAAATCTTAAATTGTCGATAACTTTGCTAAATTTCATCGTAAAAAGAAAATTTTTTTTCCTTTCCGGAGCGATTTTTCCCTGGTAATCATATTTTTTATCTATTTTTTTAAAATTTTATTTACCTAAAAAGTTATGTTGAAAATTAGGGGTAGCTAACATACGAAAAAAAAGGTTTTTGACAAAAGTAACAAAATCTTTTTGGCATCAATACCCGATTTCGTGTTCACATTTTTTTTGCATTCTACTATAAGGTCTAAGGTATCAGAAAATCATGGTAGTAGTCGCGACCTCTTCAATTTTTTTTTTCATTTCTGTGCTCATAAAACATATTTTCTGGTAGATGTGCATTAGCACATAGTAGGTAAAATTTTTTGCGGTATCTGAATTTTCGGTCAAAGTTTCATTTACTCACGTGTAGTGGCGGGAAATTAGAAAGTTATGAAAAGAAATTATTAATCATCCATTATTCTTGGTTTTAATGGTTCAAAAATGAGTTTTCCCAACAAAAAAAAAATGAATTAATATATCCAAAGTTTATAGGCAAACAAAGAATTTAAGACCAACCAAGAATAAAAGTTAAATTTCAACATCTGAGAATTAAGAGCTCGAAAAGAAATCGTATATTTTGATTTTGTCACGCATGCCCAGATAAAATTAATTTTTGGGCATGTGAAAAGCAATTGTTTTTTACCGCAAAATACGCGCTGTAGCAAAAAAATAAATACAAAAGTATGTATGAAATTGACAAAAATGAAAAAAACTAAAATCACTGTGTAAAAAAAGAGAAAGAGGTCTAGAAGGCTAAAAATTTGGGATAATCATTTTTTTTAGTCATAATTTTGAAAAATAATATTTTGGGCCTGCTTTGAAGACCCACCCATTGAAACTATATGCACTTTATAAATATCAATCCATACATTATACAGAATAAAATAAAAAATGTAGTCGCTTTATTTTTAAAATCTTAATGTTGATTCAATAGACCACGCATTGTATCATGCCCGTAACCCAATACGTGCTATAGGTCTGGAATCAGCCTAAGCGGTTATAATTTAGACCTGGCGTATAGCCTGATTTTGTAAAAACTTTTTATCCCGTATGTCGAGAGAATTGTCCACAGAGTATTTATGTTTTTTAATTCGCTGAACACGAGTATATCCATTCATTGTCACCAAAGAAACCTTCTTTCATATAATAGCAAATAATATAACCTACATCTACGTCATTTTCGGTAAAAACGGATATTACTAATATTCGCATTCAGCAAACCAAAGAACGTAAATACTTGGTGGAAAATTCTCTGGACATACAGGAGAAAAAGTGACGAAATAGGGATCCTCGCCAAGTTTAATTATTTAATAATAATTTAAATATAAGAATTTCCAATTGGTAATTTATAAGAAAAGATATTAGCATTCTTTAAGAAACAAAATTGTTATAATATTCATAAACTTGCGAAAGTGTTTGCCAATTATTATTTATATGTGTAAAATTAATTTATAAAAAAACCTAAAATTTAAATTAAAAAAAATATAATAAAAAGAAAATACAAAAATAAAAAAAAATTAATTAATCTTAAAAAAAAAAAACTTAAAATGTCATTGATCTGCAATCAAAGTTAATATTATATTTTACGAAATATTAATTATAAAAAATTACATTAAATTACTGCTTTATTCACAGTATTATTTGTTGCATAAAATATAAATCTTCATAAATAAATGTATACCTTAAATAAATAAATAAATGAATAAATATAAAAAACAATATTGCAACTCTCAAATGACTCCCAAAGTGTTATTTACAATAATTTAGGCATTTTTTGTAAAAAATATTTGGTATTAATTAGGATTCTTTGTTTTTATAAGGAAAATTATTTAAGCAAAAAAATGTAGAAATTAAAATAAATACGATTACCTCTTAGTTGTTTCATTTTTCAAAGAATATGAATAATTTTGATCATCAGTTATATGTTTTTTTAAATTATTTGCTTTTGCTGTTGTTGCCAACAACATATAAGCCATTTTAAATGTTTCAAATTAATTTAAACATGAAATCAAAATTCACAAACCCATTAAAAAATATTTAAGATAATTTTTATTATTAAAGTATTATGTTAGAATACTAGCACTTTTCCACTGTCTTTTAAGCTCAAAAAGTAATAAAAAAACCGCGTCTGTAGACAACGACCGTAACTTCAATAGTAACTTTGTGCTTGTATTATTTGAAACTTATAGGAAAGACATGAGAAAGAGGAAAGTCAATATATTCAAAATTATAAAAAGCGCGCGATCAAAAGCGCTGGGGGTGAGTGACGCAATATTATTACGATTAAATGTGTAGCAGAAGTAATATTGCCGGGATTTTTATAATTAAAAATAGAGTAATGTTAAGAAAATAAAAATCGCTTTTTCTTTCTTAGATTCACCTTGAATATTTTTAAGTATTTTCATTTTGGTCTCTCTCTCTTTTTTCTTGGCGCTTTACCGGCAACAATATTGACCGGCAATACCGGCGAGAGTCGGCTAAAGGCTGTTTACTTTGCGTTTTTTCAAATGTTTTATGTGGCAGTAAACAAAACAAACACAAACTGAGTATTGTAGTTACGGTTTTATAAAATTTGAGTGGATAGAGAGTAAGTTCGACGTTTTATTGTGCTGTTTCTTAATCGTACAAATCACACCACTGGATAAATTAAAATTTTAATAGTGAACAATTGTGGATGTATCCATTTTTATAATTCAAAAATGGAATTGCTTACTATTGAAAACGGAAAAAGCAAAAATGGTGGTTATTGGTATGAAAATTTTAAATACCACACAAAAGGAAAAACTACTGGAGATAAGGAAACGTAAGATTTTATTAAATACTTTTTATTTGTGTAAAGTTTATTGTTTTTGCAAGTAAATTATTAATTACCTAGTGCTTAATTTTCTAAAAATTACCTTAAAACATTAATTAAAATATGAGTCATACGTGGGATACTAATTAGTATAATATAAAAAATAATTAAATACAATATATTTTTCTAAGGTCACATGATCACTCAGCACAACGCCCTGCATTTCCGAAAATTTAATATCAAAGGGATCCGCGTGTTGTTTTCTTTGCTACACTTCATTTTTCTTTTTTTTTTCTTAATAAATTTTTGTTTATTGTGCAAGGTTTTTTTCTTAGTAATTACTAGTTTCTTCCATTTTATCTTTTATAAAATAATTATTCGTATGTTTTTAAAAAATTTTAATGTTAAAAAAATAAATGATACAATGTATAAGTAAGTTGTAAAATATATTTTCATATAAAAGTAGAGTTTTTATTATTTAAAAGTTACTGCAGAAAATGAAAATTGAAAAAAAGAATGAATTGATTAAATTTTATAAAATTTCAGATATGGTTGCACTTTTCATAGACCACCAAATAAGTGTAAAGCATTAATCGACGTTTATGCAGACGGTACAGTAGTACTACGAGAAGGTACAGAAAGACAGCATAAATGTTCATTAGAACAGCACCAAAAGCTTTTGAAAAAAGAGAAGGAAAAAATATCAGCAACAAATAAATTAGTTTTAAAACAGTAAGTGACTTATTCCAAAATATCAAAATTTTAAATAGCATGCATTTTTAACTTTGCCTCAGTCTACATGAGATATGTATGCCTGTATAAATAGGATAGAGAGCCTTCGTCAAAAAATATGAATTTTTTTTTTTATTTCTAACTTATTTCTTTAATTTATTAATTTTTCTAATCCACACAAACTCAGTACAATTTATTTATACTTTTTTTAAAAATTTAAGACAAAAGAAGTTAATTACAAGAATAAATCATAACTAAAATTCACTATAAACATTTACTTTTTAAAAAAATATTTTTTTTATTTCAACACTTGGTAAACATTCTTTTTATATTAAATTTTTTTTTTTTTTTTTAATCTTCATCATCCGAGTACGAATCTGGAGATAATGTTGATATATCGGAATCAGTCTGGAAAGGATACCAAGGGTGATTGAATTCAATCAAAATAGATGCACTTAAAAGAACGTTAAACCTTAAAAACGAAAAAAACAATGTAAATTATAAGTTTCATAAAAAGAAATTTGAAAAATATTTCTCTATAAAGAATAAAATTACCATTTTATTTTATGCGTGTAAGATAGTTCTACGAATGTAATATTTCTTATAAAATGCGGGCCAGCCATATAATTATTTGCTATATGTCTTTTAAGAATTAAGTTTCCCAGCTGGGATGGATCCCCGGTTTTTTTTTCCTTAGTAGGAATTTGCCCAAATAAGAAAGCCGCTCCTGCGAAAATTCAAGAAAAATAGTTAATCACAAAAATAATGCTTTCAAAATTTTCATCCTGTATAAATATTAAGAATTTTTTTTGTTTTTATTTATACTTACTAAAATAATATAGTAAAGCAGGCAAAGGTAACTCAATTCCTACTTGATACAAAGCATCGTGGTTATAGCGAATAAACATATATATATTATCACCTGATAAGTGATTATTGATTAAGGAGCCCATTTTTAAACAGTTTACACCAAAAAAGAGAATTTATTATGACGCCTATTAACTCTCGAGAATTCTGGCATTGAATAAAATCGAAAAGCGCGTGACTTTAAATTCTTTTAATGTACCGACTTTAAAGAATTAACCGCCCTAGACGAAGAGCGCGCGTGCTGACCAGAACATAAAATCTTTTAAGTGCGCTACTTTTTGTAAAAAATCTAACATGAAATCTTACTATGATACAAATTAATAATATTTTAAAAATTATAATCAAATTGAAGTAAATTTTTTATATATAGTTGTATACGAGATAGTGATAAGAAATAGAATTTTTTATTTTTAATTAAAAAATTTACTATACATAACATAACATAATAAAAAATAGATTTTAAAATAAAATTACCCAGTAACTTTCTTCTTTTAACTCAAAAAAAAAGTATCAATGGAGTTGAACTACAGTTCGAAAATAACCTAAGAAGCCATTTGCTTTTTTAAGGATAAGTTTTTTATAAATGATAGTTAAAAGTCGAATTTTAGTAAATACAGGTTTTCTATGTATTTCTTAAAGTTGTATTTTTTTTAAACAAAAATTATTATGCGTCTCTTTTTTGCCCTTTGTAGTCATATTTTATAACAAACATAATAGAAAATTAATCAATTTAGAATTTTTTTATGATAATGTTGATAAAAGAGACATTGGTTACTACATATGTTGTAATTGCTTTTAAATATTTGACTTCTATTTATTTAATATTATATTTAATGTATTTTGTGAAAATTATTATAAATTAAAATTAAAAAAAAAAATAAATAAGATATCACTGTTACTGTCCAAAAGGGCAATTCCACGAGAGAACTAGTGAAAATCCAAAGGCGTTCTTTCTATTTGGTCCAGAGTATTTCTCCCTGAAAGTATTATTTAAAAAATTAAATTTCCCAAACTTTTAGCTTCGTAGACTCTACCCTAGATTTTTGGCGGCCATTTTATTTTTTGTAGGCATTATCTTAAAAGGGAGCGATTTTTTCATATTTTGTTTCTAAAATGTTTCAAATCTTTTATCTAAAATGATTCATTTTAGATAAAAATTATTTCCTTTTGCTCCCTTATAGGAAATTTCTCGTAGGATTTTATTCCGGAGTTATAAATTTTATTTAAATTACGCATGTGCGAAAATATGATAAAATCAGCAAAAAACTTTAATTTTTAATATCTGAAAATTTGCTTATTAAATTTTTGATTTTATTCGGCTAAAAATTTCCCGAGTTCTTTAAGATTCTACTATTTTTTTTTTTTTTTTTTTTGTATTTTAAAGTTTAAATTATTTTATGAACCTCTACAGCCAAAAATAATTAACTCTAAATATCAAATTTCAAATTTTTCGCCAAGTCACGTGACCAAAAACTTAGATTTTACGGATAATTCTACTCAAGCATATAAATTTTTTCGTATTTCGGTTAACATGTTTTAATTTGACGAATTCTTTAAGAAAATCAATAAAAAGGAAAAACATTACAGTTTGTTGATAGTATATTACGACCCATGGCCAGAAAAATAAAGAATGGCCCAAATCGTAAGTAAATTACCTTCCGAGGCGAATCCGAGGATGGTAAACTGCGATTTGGGTCATTCTTTATTTTTTCGGCCATGGGTCGTAATATACTATTTCTGCATCAGTGGCGAAAAAACGCGCAGCGGCCAGGAAATACGTGCTTTCTGGCCGCTGACCAGAAAATGAATTTCACTGAATTTTCATTCATTTTTTACCATCTATTATATATTTTGGTTAAAAATAAACTCATATTTTCGACAGTATAAAAACTTATTTATTAATTTTATTTTTATAAAAATTTCTAGTATAGGTTTTTTGAGTTGCTGATCACGAAATTCTTAGTCTTTAATGAGAAATTAGGGGAATGCCCTTAAATTTGCGAAAACTACACGTGAAAAAGGGTTTTTTGTGTGGTATTCGAATTTGGGGGGGGGGGTAAGATTTGGTTCATAAGGGTATTTTGGGTCACTGATCAAGAATTTCGAGGACTTTTTTTATGAAAAGTTAATATTTCACCCCTTAATTAGAAAAAAAAATACTCCTGAAAAGGGGGTATTTTTGCTATTTTGGCACTTGAAGCGTTCAGAAACGGTTTTAATGGGTTTTTTGGGTTGGGTCGCTGAACAAGAATTTTATGTTAAAAAGTAATTCCGTAAAGTAACAGAGACTACACCTAAAAGGGGCGTTTTTGCTACCTCAAACTGTCAGTGTTAAAATTTGGTTTATATTTTTTTTTTGGGTCGCTGATCGCGAATTTCGGGGAATTTTTAAGATAATTAAATTTTTTTTTTTTTGAATTGATATAAGCAGTCACAGGGTCTACCCGGAACCTACACATTTTGATCTTGCACATCTATTGGCATTCTTACGCCTTTTTTGTACACGAGAAAAATATTACACATTAAATTAATTACTAAAATAAACCATGCACAAGTGTAAGAAAATTAATAATTAAATATTTTATATATTTTTATAAAGAAAATGTGTAAGAAAATAGATGTGCAAAATCAAAATATGTAGGTTCCGAATAGACCCCAGTCGCAAATTATAAAAAATTATTTATTAAAAAATTTAATTATATTTATATTGCACTCGCTTTTGATAAATGTATGATATTTTTCTTTTTTTTGGCATTATTAAATAATATACCGAATCATTATAATTAAAAAAAAAACACTTTTATTTAAAATATCAGTCGCAAATTTAATTTACATTATGGCATACTGTGCCATAATATTATTATTAATTATTGGATATAGGGCGCAAAAAATAGCACATTTTAAAATTTTTTAGCACTTTTTGCATGATTGCATTTTTTATTACAATACTGTATACTACAAAAATTTAGTAAATTAAAATTATTTGAGTTCTTAGGATACTTTTAAATACTATTTAATACTGTAAAAATAAAATTTAAAGCAAAATTTAAGGAATTAAGTACTTACAAATCAGAAGATATTTTGTCAACTGTAAAGGTCTCGTCATTATTTTTTTCATACAAAACTGGAAACATATTGCGAGCGTGGTCACACAAATAATTTTTCTAAATACAATAAATTTAAATTTTTCTATATTTAAAAACTTTCTAAGACTTTATTATATATAATGTATTATAAACATTCATTACCAAATGAAAAATAATTTTTTTAAGCCCTTAAAAATAAAAGGAATAGAAATCTGTTTTTTTTTTTTTTTTAAACTCGATACTCTAACAAAAATAACTACGTAGTACTACTCCCTGGCTCCGAGAATTATAACTCCCTATACTCTTTGTCACAAGGAGTTAACTCTCTGAAATTTCTGTCATCTCCTGGAATACCTTTTGAATAAAAATCCGAGGGAAACCTGATATACTAGAGGTGTAATTGTATATTTTTCATTCAAAACATTGTTCCGATTCTCTAATAAGGCGGACCATAAAACATGAAAATAGTAACTTTCTTCATTACCTGGGGTTTTCGAGGTTGAGAAAATCGTTTTTATAAATGAAAATTTTAATTTTTTCACCCTTACATATTTTCAAAATTTACAATATGGCGGAACAAAAAACATGATAAGGGGTACTTTCTATATTGCCTGGGGGGTTCCAAGTTGAGAGTAGGAAAATATACGAGGGTGAAAAAATATAATTTTTCAACAATGAAAATGTTTTTCACAACCTCGAAAACTCCCAGGCAATGTAAATAGCTTATTCTGGCATATTTTTTGGTCCATCATCTTGGGAACTTGAAAAATATGCTAGGTTGAAAGAATGAAAATTTTCATCAATAAAAACAGTTTTCGCAATCTCCGAAACACCCAGGCGATATAGATAGTTTCTTTTTCCATGTTTTTTGCTTCGCCATGTTGGAAAATTATAAAATATGCTGAGGCCAAAAAATTAAAAATTTTATTCCTAAAAACATTTTCCTCGACCTCGAAACCCCAAGGTAATATACATATTTCTACTTCTCGTGGTTTTTGTTCCGCCATATTGGAAAATCGGAAAATATTCTAGGGTTAAAGAATGAAAATTTTCATCTTTAAAAACGTTTTTCTCAACCTTGAAACCTCCAGGCAATGTAAAAAGCTTATTCTGACATGTTTTTTAGTGCAGCATCTTTGGAAATTTGTTTTGAATGAAAAATTAAAAATTACGCCTTTAAGATATCAGGTTTCCCTCGGACCTTTCATTTTCATCCTTCATCCGGAAGGTATTCCAGGAGATGACAGAAATTTCAGAGAGTGAACTATTTTTCCGAGGGAGTTAACTTTCTAAACCAGGAAGTTAACTCCCAGACTATAACTCTCTGAGCCATACTTCCTGTTTATTTTTGTTAAAGTAATAATAAACAACAAAAAAATATTTTCAGTTCAAAGTTCATGAAGATTTCTTGACTGATGAAACAAATACGGTATCAAATGCAACAAATAATCTCACAAGTCAAATAAAATTATCTGCAAAAAGAAAACATGACAACGGAACATCAGACAGCAGCAACAAGATAAAGAAAAAGTGTTTACTAGAAATTCAAAACCAGTTGATTGATTCATCTGCAACAACAGGGTTCACAAGCAATAAATCCCGAAGATCAAGAAAAGCAGTTGAAAAAATGAATTTATAAGTTTATAAATGAAAGGGGTTAAAAAAATTGGATATGCATTAATTTTTTATTCTATATATGATATTATTTTTATCTATAAAGTATCTGTATTATATGATTTTTATGTTGAATATGAGTACTTATTTTTTATTTTAAAATTTTTGATTTGTAATCAAAATATATATTTTCTCTTTGGTCATAAACTGTTTAAATATTTTAAAAAGCTAAGTTTTTATTTTTAAAGAGAAGGTAAAAAAAAAATACAAAAATTAATTGACTATTGCAGATTAAAATAAAATAAGTTACTTGCATAAAGTATCTTCTTTTATATAGATAAAAAAAATTGTTTTTTGAAAAAACTTGGAAAAAAGTAAAATTAAATTTTAATGCTTGGTCTTATTAAGTGAAATCTGAATTAAAAAAAAAATAGTTTATTCGTGAATTTTGGTTTATTCATTAAATTAATAAAAGAGAAATATAAAGCTAGAGTTCTTCGAAGCTTCTTTTTATGCATAGAAAATATTCATAATAATAAGAATAATATTATTTTAGTTACATATTTTTTTCTTTGGTCATAAACTATTTTAATATTTTAAAAAGCTAACTTTTTATTTTTAAAGAGAAATTAAAAAAAATTAATAAATAAAAATTTTATAAGATTATTATTTGATTATTGTATAGATTAAAAGTTTTGATAAATAATTTGGAAAAAATTAAAATTCGATTTTAATTTAAGTGTAAACATAAGTTAAAAAAAAATAGTTTATTAATGAATTTTGGCTTATACATTAAATTAATAAAAAATAAATACTTTATAATATTAAGTGTAAGACACATAAACCTAGAGCTTCTTTTTATGTGAATAAAATAATCATAATAAGAAGAAAAACCATAATCGGAATAATAAGAATAATATTATTTTAGTTTAAGAGAAAATAATAAATATTTTTAATAAGGTCAAAATAACATTTTTTTATGTAATCAGAAAAATTTTATATTTTCAGTTTTTTTAAATTTATTGAGAGATTATTGTGTTTTTTAAATTTTGATGCTTAATAAAATAAATTAAAACTACATTAATCATAATTTTATATTCTAGGTAATTAGATATTTATTTAATCTTACTTACCTATTTTTCATTTACTTCAATTTCAATTATATTATTTTCTTCGGTAAACATTTTAAACATTGTGCATGCAAGTCTTTTTAAATAAATTAAGTTTTCATCATTATTTCTTTCTACAATAAAACGGCGCCACTTATTGATAACCTGAATAATGTATTATAAATTTCTCCCGCGAGAAACCACGAAACTGTTTTACCCCAAAAGGGGAATATGCTTCTAGTTATACATTCTTCATCCTTCTCTATTCTCGACTCTCATTGGTCGGCACGCATTTGAATGCTCGAACGTGATTGGTCGGCACCGACGATAAAATACCGAAATAACTATATTCTATTATTTAAATCCAGTTATCTCGTAAATTACGATTTGCAAAGGCTCTAAATTTGACGACGTCATTAAAAAAAGGTCTATTTCTTAACTTGTGCCCAAGCCAGCGGCCGCTAGTTCTCTGCATTCCTTTTTCTTCTTTCGATTAGAGATGTATCACCTTAGGCACATGTTAAAAAAACTACTATTTCTTCATAAGTTATGATGGTTTGAAATGTGGAAGTAAACAAATAAAACATAAAATTAAAGTTTATACCAATATAAAAAATGTAGATTGAATAGTGAATTTTTAAATAAAAATTGAAATTGAAATTGCTGTTCATAATGTAGGAAGCAATAATTGAAAATCAAATTAAAAAATATTTTTTAATTTTTAGGAAATGTTAAGTGCAGCAGAAAGTGATGATTACAAAATATATATAAAAAATAATGAAAAGTATAATGAACCTGGCCATGATTGTATAAAAAAATTACTGCTATTACCACTCTTACCTTCTGAGAAAATAAATGATGGTTTGGAATTCTTAAAAAATATTATTTATAAAACATATAAGGGTGATCCAAAACTCTTAAAAAGATGGAAAAAATTTATTGAATATCACGTTGAAGAAGTATGGATTAATAAGATAACAACAGAAGTTTTTTCCGTCTTTGAAGACGCTAACAGAACCAATGATTATTTTAAGAAATTGCATGTGCAACTAACTAATTCAATGGGCCACCAACCAACGCCATGGAAATTTCTAGGTAAATAATGTATGTTTCTTACTAGCGGGCTGAAAACCCTTTTTGTTGTCTTGTCTAAATACTAAAAATAATTATTTATTTACTAAAACCGCTTTCTTAAAAAGAAATAAAAATATTTTAGCATAAAAGAATATTCGCAAAATTTGTAAAAAATATTTTCAAACGATTTAAAAATTACATATTGTAAAATTTATTATTAGTTTAACAGGTCAATGTAGAGTAATGTATTATGTATAACTGCTATACCTACAATATAATTGTCAAATATTAGGTTTTTGTACTACTATTCTAAAAACAGTTCAAACAATCTAGAGGCGGATACAGGGGGGGGGTCAAAGGTGTAAATTAAGTCAGTTTTACCTTTTTTAGCTAATTTTACATTACATAATTAATGCGAAGTAACGTTTTGATCCCCTAAAAAAATTTTTAAGGACCTTTTTTAGACAACTTTTTGTAATTTGATTCAAATGACCCCCCCCAAAAAATTGTCTAGATCCGCCTCTGCAATCGTATGACAATTGAGTAATGGTACGAACTTTTTGTTATAACAAACCTTCAGAATTGGGCTTATTTTCAATATTCTTAAGGTAACTGTAAATAAATCTATTCTGTCTTAGAACTATAAAATGTATTTAAATGAATGTATTAAATTGTTTCAGTTGCAATCACGGTAATAAGTGACAGATGTTCGTCTTTGTATAAAAAATTAGAAGCTGAAAAAAAAAATGAAAAACAAAGTAATATAATACTACCAACTGCTGTTGAAGATAAAAGCATTCGGAATGCATGGATTGGTCTAATCCGTGAACCACCATGGAGCTTTAACAAGTTTTTTACTGAATTATCATCATATAAAGATAATATTTTTTTTCAATTATTTGATAGAGGTTAGTTTTTATTTTTTTATTTATTTATTTTATTTTTCCCGGGCGAAGCGCCCTTTTACAAAATAATAACAATTCAATGAATTATTATTATTACTAATAAACTTTTTAAAGAAATTCAAAAATAATATATAGAGAAATTTAATAAATTTTTAAATTTAAAAAGTTGTAAAAAATTTTTAAATTTTTTAATTTTTAAAAAGTTTTACGATTTTCAAAAAATAAATATTTTTTTTTTTATATTAAAATAATAATGTAATTAAAATTTATAATAGGTGAAGAACAAAAAAATCAATTCAAAGCAGTATGGGAGTATAAAGAAATTGATGATGATGATTTGGAAGATAAGATCATGGACTACAAAAGTTTTACCTATAAAAATGTAGAAGCAGTGATTACCGAAACAAATTTTCATATTCACGAGGAAAATATTATTCGAAATGCACCTGAAGATAATAACGAAATTGGTTCAATAGAAAAAGCAGAAGTGCTTGAGGTAAGTTATAAAATTCATTTTAAAAAAAGGATATGATATGTAATTGTATTTTAAGTACCTACTTAAAATAAATCGATGAAATTGGAATTATTTTTTTAGCCTACGATTGAAAAAACAGTTTCGGAAACAGCGACTTCAAAAATAACAAAAATTCACTCCACTGCCAAGTCCCAAGGCCAAGCTTCAAAACTTAAAGCAAGTTTGGTAAATAAACTTGCAGACAAAATGCAGAAAAAAACAGAAAATCTTCAAGTCAAAAAGTCCAAAATAGAAAATCAGATTACAAAACCACCTCCTAAAGGAAAATCAAGTAGAGGATTAAAAATAGAAATTGTATAAAAATAATATATAATCTTGCTCTAAATAAAAAATATAGCTAAAAGCTAAAAGTATTTAAAAGGAAGTGTAACGTAGTTTAAGCTTAAATTTTTATATCATAGATGAATAATTATTAATTTATTAAATAAGTAAAAAATTTTCTTGTAAAATGCAGTACCAAATGCTATTCTATAATGTTACTCTAAGTACCCTAATCTTTCCTAATAAAAGAAATCGAAAAAAAAAATAATCATGCAATTTGTGTGCTTTAAAATTAAAGCTAAAATATTTTATAAAATTTGAAAAATTTAAAAAAAAGAAAGTAAATATTGGGGGGCATTTTGTTTTTTATTTTAATAAACCTTTACCATGCATAGGTATAAGTATTTATAATTTTAAAAATTTTTTTAAACATTTTATTAGTTTTATTTCTTAAAATAATAAATAAATAAATAAATTATAAATTAATGCGCTGATTTATAATATTTTTTATAAAAAGATTTTATTTTTCCAGATTTCTGTTATACTTATTATTTTATTATATATATTATATGCAGATGCCAATAATACATGTGTGTACCGAGTGAAGGCGCCAGTAAACGGAGTAAGCCCGCCGAGAACGCGAAACTATAGCGTGATTTATAAGACACTTTTATTTTAATTATTTTAATCATTTTTAATTACCTTAAGCATTTAAAATGATTCTTTAAGAGTTAGTTTAATTAATAACTACTTCCCCTACTCTTCTCCACTCTTCTCTCATTGGTGGGCTTTTTTTAAAATACTCGTCTCTGATTGGTGGGCCTTTCCCCTTCCGGGCCGAATTTCAATAATTCATTCGATTCCTGAGACATTCCTCTAACAAACTGTATATGTCTTTATTCGGAAATTCAAATGACGGAGCGTCCTTAAGTATGGTATAAAATAAAAAAACATTATTTTATGACTCTAAATGGTTTGCTATGCGTTTTTAGGGACGAAAAATAGGACTTGTAATTTCACAATTGTTTGTCGCAAAATTTCGATTAAAATTTGCAATTTTTCTACAAAAATAGTAAAATTACGACACAGTTGTAAATTTACGATTTTGTCGAAAATTTACGAAAAAAAAAATTGTTAATTTACTATTTTTTCGCAAATTTACAAATATTAGTAAATTTCCGATTTTTTTCGAAAAATTGCGAATTTTTTCGAAAATTTACTAAATTTTAGTAAATTTACCAATTTTGTCGAAAAATCACCGGAGTTTTTTTTACAGTGTATTTATTTTATCATGCTGGATCCATTTTTTACCACTACAGTCAATTTTTATCCCTCAAGATCAATTTGTACATCAATATCTCATTTTTTCCGGATTGGACCCAATGGGCCCAGGTATAGCTGATTCTATCCGTCGGATTATATTTTGACATTCTCGACCCATTTTTTACCCCATCAGTCCATTTTCGACCCTAATCAATTTAAACATCATTATTTCTTTTTTACCAGATAGGGCCCAATGGGTCCCTGGATAACCGAATTTATCTGGTAGTATTTATCATATCATACTGGACCCATTTTTTACCTTACTAGTCCATTTTCATTCCTGGAGTTCGATTTATACACCAGGATTTCATTTTTTCCCGATTGGGCTCAATTGGCCTCTGGATGACAGATTTGATCAATTGGTATTTATTTTATTATGCTGGATCCACTTTTCACCCCTACAGTCCATTTTTGTCCCTCGAGATTAATTTGTAAATCAGTATCTCATTTTCTCCCAATTGGGCCCAACGGGCCCCGAGACAGCTAATTCTATCCGTTGGTATTTATTTTATCATTCTCAACCCGTATATTACCCCAACAGTCCATTTCCGTCCCTAGGAATCAATTTATACATCAGGATTTAATTTTTATCCGGTTGGGCCCCTGGACGTCTGATTTTATACGTTGGTATTAATTTTGTCATGCTGGACCCATTTTTTACCCCTATAGTCCATTTTCATCCTTGGGGTTCTATTTATACATCAAGATTTAATTTTTTCCCGATTAGGCCCAATAGGCCCCTAAGGGGTTATTTTGTACAGTTGAGTAGAAAATAATTCCCCTGACTATACGTAGGGCCCATTTCTTATGTGCTAATTAATGCTTTGTTAAAAAAAAATTAAACAAAAATTTCTGTATACAGTGTCTGTATTCCGCGAAAAACTGTATACAGGGCTGTATACAGGACTGTATACAGTTACTGTATACACGACTGTATACAGTGGCTTTTTACGGGCCTTTACTTTCATATCTTGACCAAAGAAATTTTAAAAGAAATAAATTTAATTTGCTGAATTTACCTGGTAAAATTTATTTTAAAAATTAATATTTTGATATCGCCGCTAAGTACTATTAAATTAAAAATATTATTCGTAAAAATTGCGTAAACATTTTTAATTAACTGAGCAAAAATCGTATTCATTTTTAATCACTAAAAGTTTTAGCATAATTTAGTGAACCCTCTTTATTGTAAAAAACTTTATTATTTAAGTTATAACAAGATTACTACACATTATTTTATTTTTAATATATTCTTTAAATCGTGATTAGTTATTTATACATAATATATAAATATGCAAATAAATAAAAACATTATAAAAATTACAGATAAATATCCGCAGCATATCATTGTCAAACCTCGAATTGTTATTACAACTCGCTAATAGCGTAAGTGTCTAAGCGCTTGCC
Source organism: Anagrus nilaparvatae (assembly GCA_022575985.1). Classification (NCBI taxonomy): domain Eukaryota; kingdom Metazoa; phylum Arthropoda; class Insecta; order Hymenoptera; family Mymaridae; genus Anagrus; species Anagrus nilaparvatae. Next base: position 3,437,585 of record JAKSXM010000237.1, on the reverse strand, counting down.
TCTTACGCGGAGAAGTCGGGTTCGATTCCCCAAAATCTCCTTCACTTTTTTTTAATTTAAATAAATTTTTAAAATAATTTTAAGTAATAAAAAAAATTATTTTTATAAAAAATACAAATTTAAAAAAAAAAAAGATTATAAATTTATTTTATTGTAATTTTAAAGTTGAATTGTGTTTTATTGTATTGTGTTCTATTGTAAAATTTTGAATTGTGTTTAATTATTTCTTTGCATCAGGGAACTTTAACCCAATATAAAAATTTTGCTTAAAGTAGTTCTGAAAGTCAATTTAGACACTCTCCCTCTCCTCAAAAAAGGTGAGAGTAATATGGTAGTTTGAGTAAAATTCTTGAATTTAATACTCGCGCGCACAAATAAATAAAGCTTAAGCATGATAACTTAGCTTTCAAGCAAAATTATAACAAAATTTTTATATAGTGGTTGGAGACCCAGTTTAAAAATTTTGTTGAGATTAGTTCTGCAAGTAGAACTCCAAGTATTTCCTTTTCCTCGCAATTTGAAAAGGAACATGTGATCAAAATTTTTTAAACTGTGGTTTAAGCAATATGTTAGAGCAATTTAACAAAGTAGGGGCAATGGAGCAAGAATTATTTTTATAAAGTTAAAAATACAGTAATTTTCACCACCCACCTTGCCAAATTTGCTCATACAAATATATCACAATTAGCAAATCAATTGAAAATCCATGTTTCTACAACTACTATTCACATCTCTCTTCTTACAGAAAAAGTAAGCAAATTTACAATTACACTATCTCTAAGAAATTTTACAATTGCAGATTAAAGAAGTGAGATACAAACAATAATTACAAAATTAATAGCAAAATTTGAGGCTAAACATTTTTTGAATTCTAAATTTTGTAGTGTTTTAAATTTACATAAATTTGTTTTTAATCAAGTGTTACGTATGGTAGGTCAAAATTGATATGCCTAACATTTGATATATATTTATAAATAGTAAACCCTATATCCGATAGCTGTATTAATATTACAGACGACATAGGAACCCGCAGGTGCATTTCCGCTGTTGCTGATCTAGCTTAATAGCGTGGGACCAAAAGTCAGCTATGACATAAATTAGTAGGGATTTATAGGCGTTATAAACTGCATAAATCCCACCTCGCGATTCTTAGTAATAATTAGGGACGCCTTCGCTAATTGGACGTGACGAGACCGACGCTTTTTTGTATTGGACGTCTCCCCCAAAATCTCGCAGTATGGGCAGATTCACATTAGATTATATATTGCCCTTCAGGCGCCCAAAATACTTATTAGAGTACCACCACTTATTAGAGTACCACCAGTCATTAGAATACTATCCTTCGTTTAGAGTGTTACCACTCTATTACAGTTTACCTTTAATTACTTGACTTTATGACTTAGACAGTTTTATTATATCTACTTATAATCAATAAAGTGAAAGTTTTATATCAAATCAGTTATCAGTTATTATTGTGTAAGTGACATTTCCTTCTGTAATTAAGAACTTAGCCTCAGGTTAGGTTCCTCCAGCTTAGATCGAACCCGAACCCATCTACAAATACATCAACTATAAACCAACCAAATAATAACCATACCAACTTTATTAAAATACCTGGGGCAGTCAATATCCCCAGGATAAACTTATATTTCATATATTCATAATTATTTATATTTACGTATCCCTTGGATAAAACCTCAGGATACGTAACATAAAGTGGCTCCCCAAAAGGAAAGCTGGTAAGAAGGAACAAATGCATATTTCCTATCAAGATAACATTTAAAATATATGGCAAAGAAAGGCCAACGCTATTATACCTGCAAATATCCAAACTGCCAAAATTGTAAAGGAAAAGTAAAAGAAAAATTTTAAATTTCAAAACACGAAATACTATCAACAAACAAGTCAAATAGTAAAGTAATAGTGACTGTAAATTATACTATCAAACTCAACGAAGAAATCAACTCTAATCAATCAAAATCTCAAGATCATTGAAATTATTTAAAGCCGTTATACCACACAATACCATCTAAAGAAATTTATCTACATCTTCGCCAAGCAGTTTCTGGAAAAATTTTTTTGCCAAGCTGTAGCCAAGCTGTATATTGCCAAGCTGTAGCCAAGCTGAATATTGCCAAGCTGTAGCTAAGCTGTATATTGCCAAGCCGTAGCCAAGCTGTTCATTTTTTTTATCATTGCCAAGCAGTTTTAGGACCTATCCAACAAATCATGGGAAAATATAATGGAATTCAGGACCGTTATTATAACTACAATCTTAATGTAAGTACCTTAAAAATATTTTTTTTATTTTTAAATCTCCGAGACATTTCAAAATTTTTACAAAAAAAAAATTTTTTTTAAAAATCCTTCTTATAAACAAATAAACAATCTCGTAAATTTTTTCGTAAAACTATTATGCCAAATAATTCTTGGCGACAACCGCGAGATACATTTTCTGATACTGAATCAACTAATAGTGAAGTAAACCGAACCATGGACGGCCCTCAAACTAACCCGCCCAATAATATAGATGTAGCCAATTTAGCCCAAGAACTTGAACGCCTCAATTTAGAAATGCTACGACAACGCGAACAAATGACAAATATAATTAACGCAGAAAGAGCACTAAATTTAGGAATAACAAACGAAATTCTGAACGATATTGAAAATAATGATCAAAATCGTAATAATGCAGTACTAAACCCACCAAACAACAATAATAATATACCTAGATTAAATAATACCGTCCCACTTATAGCTGCTATTGCAAATATACCCGATTTTTCTGGTCAACCACAAACCCTTCCAAAGTTTTGAAAGACATTGTTAAAACATATGGAACAGGATGTGAACAATTTTTGTTAAATTCAATCCCTCGTCGCCTTAAAGGCCGAGCATACGACGCTTACGCAGGAATTGCTCCTAATTACACCAGTTTAGAAAATTTTTTACAAGATTTAAAATTAAGTTTTGGAGGTATCACTGACGCAGATACTATTAAATTAGATATGAGACAAGCCGAACAAAACCCTGGCGAACCAGTCGCCGATTACGCGCTACGCGTACAAAATTTAGAACAAGCTTTACATGCAATTTATGATTCATCGCTTAGCTTAACCGCAAACGAAAAAGAACAATGGAAAAAGCGAACTAGTATTGAAGCCCTTGAATGCTTTCTTTTTGGATTGAGAAATCCTCCGGAATATAGAGTAGCCTCAAAACAACCAAAAACTTTGCGAGAAGCTGCTAATATTGCAGTTAACCTTGAAGGTGGACGTCGCTCGGTACAAAGACATGAATTCTGTACATTAAAAAACGCACCAGTTACTCCAGCTGAACCAATTAACTTTGCGACGGACGACAAATCTAGTGTCACCACAGCCACAACTTCTGAAATATTCAATTTAATGAATCAAATTTTAGAAATACAAAGATTACATAATGAAATGGGTAATGCAGCAGGTATACGCGCTACTGCCGCTGAAACTTCAAAAAAGCAATGTATTTTCTGTAAAAGTAATAGTCACGATATATCCCAATGTAAAGATTTATTTAAATCTGTTGAGCAAGGAAAAATTAAACATCCTACCGAAACCCAAGAACCCGATATTGCAATTACAACTTTAACTCCTGTTTTTGAAAATTACCCCCAAAATTATCCACCACCTTGGTGGCAACCGAATAGAGGAAACAATTATAATCGTTATAATTATAATAATCAGAGTTATAATACATGAGATCAAAACTATAAAAATAACCCATTTAATCAAAATTTTAATCAATACCCAAATAATCAACAAAATTTTAATTCATATCAAAATTTTAATGGATACCCTAATAGTCAAAATTTTAACCCAAATAATCCCCAAAACTATAACAATAATCGCGGTCAATTTCGCGGTAATAATAGAAATCGTAATTTTAACAGAGAAAATTTTTCAAATAATTCTTATCCTAATAACTTTTATCAAAATTATTCAAATCAAAATATGATGGAAAACCAAAATTTCCCTCCCCAAAATCATAATTATTCTAACCAAGGCCAAAATTATGAACAAAGCCAAAATGTTGCTCCAAATTACTTCCAAAATGGAAATAATCAGAATTTTCCTTCTAATATGAATAATCCAATTCAACAACCCAATAACCCTTCTAACAATGCAAAAAATTTCCAAACTGCTGAAAATAAATCAGAAAAACATTTAAACTAGTTACCTGCCCATTCTCGAGTGAGTTTGGGCCAAAATTAAGTTATGATTCTGACACTTTTTATAAAAATGCACTTCAGAAAACCTTTTATAATAGAACATTACCTTCAAATTTAAACCTTAATCATGATAAAATAAACGTTTCAAACACAATACCTTTTGAAACCCCAAATAATACAAAAAATTTTAGTCCTTTTTCAATTACTACCCTAGAAAAAGACTTTACTTCAAATAATGAAAAATTAACCACTGAACCAGAAATAAATTTTAGTTTTGAAAAACCGAAATCAATTCTTAAGCCAAAAATAAAATCCACTACAAATTCTGAAAAATTAAAAAATAATCCCTCAGACCGAATCTGATTTAGACTTAAGTATTGAAAAACCTAAAGAAATTATTGATTTTCCAGCAATTAATAAAACCCCTAGTTTAACCATTGAGAAATCAAAATTAACTTTTAAACTAGAAGATTCTTTTCCTTTTTCAACTAACTTTAAAAATTTAGAACCAAAAATTTTTTTAAACCCTAAAACAGTAAAAAAAACACTTGAACCCTTAAAAATAACAGAAATTACTTCAATCCCTGAAACAGATAAAAATTTAAGCTCAACTATCGAAAAATCAAGAGAAACCCCTATACCAAAAATTTCCCACCCCTTTTTAACAAATAATAAAATCCCTATTTTAAACTTGGAAAAATCAAAATTAACTCAAAAACCTTTAAAAACTAATGAAATTATTTCACTAAAATCACAACCTAACCCTATACAAAGAATAGTTACATTTAATCTTAAAAACAAATCTGATTCTGAAAATGATAGCCCCCCTCTAGAAAATTGTTCAAAATCTCCTTTATTTATGGCAAAAAGAAAAAGAAATACAAGAAATAAAAATTTATCCGATTATAATAACAAAATAATAACGAAAAATATATTTAATAATAAAATGAATAAATTCAGTCCATTAACAAACTCTATTTCCGATAAGAACATCAAAATTGATTCAAAAAAATGTAAAACAACAATTAGCAAATCACAACCCGAAACAAATAAGGAAACGATTACAGAAAATTACCCAGCTACTGTTGACTCCATCAAAGGAAAAATTTTATTTGAAGCATCGCTCGACTTAAAATTTACAGACAAAGATCCAGAAACCATAATTCACAAAAAAAGAATCTGTATAAATTCTGAGAACAAAAAAAGCTTAAGTATAGATAAAATTATTGAACAATTAGAAAATAACGACGAAAGAAAATAAAGTTGAAAATAAAAATAATAAAACTAATATTGCCTTGATATTTGCACCTAACAAAAGCAAAAAAGATACTTATAAACAAATTCTAATCGATACAAACGTATTCAATCGCTATGACAAAATAGATAAATGTAGTGAAAGTTGCGAACAATTTTTTAGGTATCTAGATGTAAGTAACTATAGTGACTGTTTATTTTTCAGTCTTAGAATTTTATTAAATAATAATATGAGTATCAATGAATATAATAATAATTTAAAAATAAGTAAACCCCTAAAACATTGCAAAAATCCTGACGGGATCTTTCACATTTTAAACAAGAAAAAAAAATGGGAAGATAGCGATTGCGTACACATTTTTGCCAAAAAATATAAAATGAATATTTTAATACGAATTTTTAACCCCGACAAATTATATATCCCAAAAATGTGGGATAAAGCTTTTCAGGTGCTCTCTTTAAAAGCGTTAAACGCAGATCCTACTAAAATTAAACAAATCAATACATTTATATCACCTTTGAACGAAACCTCCATGTCTTTGTTCCATGCCATTCAGAAAGAAAAAAATATAAATTATGCTAATACAAATGAAATTTCACTTCAAGAAGAAATAATAGAAATCGCTGAACTCAAAATAACTGAAACACCTCTCTCTAAAAAGGTTGGCATCTTGGTACAACAAAACGAAACAAACCTTACATGTGATGTACTTCAAATCAAAACCACGTATATATTGGAAAAAGCGACAGTAGAACCTAAACCACTGCCACCTGAAGAATTCAAATCCAAAATAGATGATGTACAACAGATTGAAACCAAATATACGCTGAAAAACATCATCCAAAAACAAAAAGTGGCTCCAAAATCCTCACTATACGATTCGCAAACCTATCAAGATAAATCAGATTTTCAGAAATTTTTCAGAATTTTGTTTGTTTTTTTTGTATCACATATCCTTAGCAAATTTTGTTTCCAAAAAATGGGACTTAGCACTGGACTTAATAAAATTTAATATTAAAAATTGGACAGGGCTTATCAGCCAGAGTAAAATTGATTGGTTACCTAAACCGCCCGAGTTCTACTATCCCAGTTCTATTATTGCAGTACGCCCACCTAGGGCCCCACCTTGGCCAAAGATTTTATAGGATCGACCCATTTTACTATCTACTGGACAAAGTAGTAAATTAATAACATTTCTTAATAGATTTAATTAATTTAATTAATCTTAATAGTTATAATTCTTTTTAAAAAAATTTACAAACAAAAAAAAAACAACAAAAAAAAAAAAATTTTTTTATATATAACTAGCTATATTTTTTACCTAATACTTTAAATTATTAATCTATCGTCCGGATTTGAACCTAATTGGATTAGAAACTCATTTACTAACAATACACCTACAACCATAATTAACCGAAAACATCGTATTCATATCTAAAATATAACTACTAAGTATTTTTTTTTTCACAGCATACATATTCAATCAAATACACATATTTAAGATACAGCCTTAATTATAATTTTCCATCTTATCAAACCTTTACTTAAACTAATGAATAAAAATTTTTTTGAAAGACAATTAGCATACAATTTTTTTATGTTAAAATATTATGTTTTTTATTTGTTCTTTTAAAGAATGATAATAGAGATACGATAAACGAAAATTTATTTAAAAATTTTTTTGAATTAAATAATAATTTTTACCAACTCAAAGAAAATTTTTTTTACATGAAAAGTCTCTATATAATTTTCTTCCTCAATAATAGACAACCTATAACAATAAAAATATATTGAAATAAAAATGAAATAAATCTTTGAAATAAATAGATTATAAGTACGTAATATATAAGTAAATAATAGTATATAAGTATAAAGAATAAAAATGACGAAAATTATATAAAGATAGAAATAACTTAAAATTAAAGTATAAAGGTTTTAAAATTAAAGTGTTTTTTAACCATGAAGTGATAGATTTTATAGTTGATGAATTTAAAGTTCTGGTAAATATAATACATATGAATAAGTATTAATGATTTACAATATTTTATTATATTTTTTTTTATCTCAAAGTTTTACGTATTCCCAGAAAATTTTACATGAGTTAGTTTCAAAACGTTTATTACGATGTTAGTAGGTTAATTCAAATTTCTCTAAGACATCCTTAAATATCTGTGAAAAACCAGTGAAAAACACAGGTTGACAGATTTAAATAATTTTTTTTCACATGCAAATTCTATAAAAATATTTTAAATATTTAAAAAAAAATTTTAGGTTCAAAACTATATTCAGATTATGATCTTTGATAATTATTTTTACCCATATATATAATTGTAATTTCTTATACTAACCAATATATTCATATTTACTATAAATCTACTATATACATACCTAATTCATAGCTATTAGTAGCTTACAATTATCACTTAATCAACTAACCCAGCCGAAAATATTCACATGATTAATCACATGATTAATCACATGAGGAATTGACCGATATTCTCATATGAATAATCACGTGATTAATCACATGATTAAATGTAAAAAATTTAAAAAATTTATATTTTTAAGCGCATACAGGTAAAATAAAAAACTTTCGCGTGAATATAATTAAAAAACAATAATACAAAAATTATATAATGGAATAATTTAGAGTTAATTAAAAGTTTATTTATTGTTAATGCTAAGAAAAAAAATTAAGTTAATTTTACCAAAAAAAAAAAAAAAAAATATGGCAGAAAATTTTCAAAACTTACATGTTTTAGATTGTATTTGCCAAAATTAAAAGTATAAGTATTCGTTTTTGTAAATTATTTTTATTAAATGCTGTTTTAGGTTGTGATCGGTTAAATTGAAATTAAATAAATTAGTTTTTATTTATTATTTTTATGAATTTTTAATTTATTCTTTTATTAGTTTTATAATTTTCAAAAGTATTTTGCCATTATTATTAAAATAATACATGCATATTAAAAGTTTAGAGTTTGCAAAATTGATAATTTTTCAATTATTTTATTATTCAACTGCGAATGATTGTACTTTAGTACTTTAGTTCTGAAAATTTAGGCCTTTTTTTGAATTTTAACTTTGTGGAGTTACCATTTCGTTTTAATTTATCTTTTTAAAAAATACGTTTAGTCAGCTCTTCATATTAGCATGAACTCTTTTTAATTTAATGGTTATGCAAAAAAAAATAATAATTTAACTTTCTTCAATTCTCGGCCAAGAATTTTAATCCCAGGCAAATCGTTAGGAATAACCTCTAAAAAATATAAATTACATTGTTAGAACTCATTTTGAGAAAAACAAATTCTTAATCCTTTATTCTTACAAAATTCAGCAATCAAATCATATTTTTTTTAGAATATCAGAATTCACCTTCGCAAATAATTCAATTCTCTAAAATTCAATATCTCTCGAAGAAGTTCTGATTCTTGAATTGATTACGTTTAAACAGCAACTAAAAAAATACATATAAATATTTATTTAAAGTATTTTGATTTAGGAACTAAATTAATTCAGAATTAGAAATACAAAAAAACTTAATTCACATTTTTAAGAGTTAAAATAAAGGCTATGCCCGGATCTATATAGTGAATCGGCCCACGAAAGATATTTAAAAACTAATTCTATTAGGTCAAAGCACACCTAAAAAAATAGGATCCTGAAGTTTTCAGACCTCCAGATGCCTTCAGCTCTGATTGGCAGCCTATTAATGACAAAAAAAAAGTAAATTTTTAACGACTTTTTAGTCGTCTTTCTGATACTCCCGACATCGGCGGATCCAGCGGGGGGCGAAGGGGGCAACTGCCCCCTCCTGGGACCAAAAATGTACTTGTTTTTTATTAAAATTTTGTACAATTTTAAAAAAATTTGTAAAAACTGGTAAATTTTTACTGAATTGCCCCCTCCTGAGACAGTTTCTGGATCCGCTGCTGACTCCCGTGGTAAAACGATTCCGTCAAAATGATCTTGCGACCTCTCATTCAAAAGGTTAGACGATATACTTTTAGATAAAATTACTTTTGAAAGTGATTTTAGTGCATCCTTTTTATTGGTAGACCATAAACCGTCCAAAATAAATTTTTTTTTTTCTTAAATTTAAACTTTGGCAGCGATTTAATAAAAATTGAGAGATATGCCCATTCTATTTTTTTTTTTAACTAATGAAAAATAAAACAAATCTTCATTTGCGACCATCTGCGCTCAAAAATATTTGGGGCAACATGGTCAAATACTTAAAAAACTGAAATAACTTTTGTTTCTAATTTTGCGATTTTTTGAAAAAGAACGGAGAATACATATCTCGAAACGCGTCAGTTTATAATTGACTTGTCACTATTAGACGGAAAAAATAAATTTTCTTTTATTATATAAAAAAAAAAATTTTTATTGTCTTTAATTTATTTTGAAAAAGAACCCCGCAAAAATGAATAGGAAATGGCCGTTCGATCAAATTAGGTGAATTTTTGTATGTTTTAGATTTTCTTATTCTGAAAAAATGTCTCCATGGACACAAAGCTCCAAAGTCTCAACTTTGGCTGCTACGGAGCTTGAAAGCTCCATAGCTCTATTACACAGGCACTCAAAAAAAAAAATCATGTACCAGAGGGTAGACCCCCTGGTATGGGGGTTTTTGGTGGTACTAAAACCGAATATGGCTAAAGAAATGCAATAAAATTAGCCAATTTGCCCCCAGCGCCCCCCAAAGAAGTAAAAAATTTTTTTTTCTCGAAAAATGAAAATTGAACTATATACTCATGTTTTTTTGGACGCTTATTCCAAAAATGTATACAAAAAATGTTTTTCACCAATGTTTGACCCTGTAGACGACACCAGTGCCGATATTCATACCCTCCCCCCCCCCCCCCAAATGGGTAAAAATATTTTTATTACGAAAATTGAAACTTAATATGAATTCTTATATTTTTGGGACGGTGAAACCAAAAATGAATATTAAAAATGTTTTCTACCAATGTTTGACCCTGTAAACCACCCCAGTGGCCCCATGCGCCCCCCCCCCCCCCAAATGAGATACAAAAATTTTTATCACAAAAACTAAAACTGAATGTGTGATGTTATGTTTTTTGAGACGCTGAAACCAAAGAAATATATAAAAAATGTGTTTAACCAATGCTTGGTCCTCTAGTCCACCTCAGTGCCCCCATACACCCCCCCCCCCCTTAATATTTTTATTAGGAACATTAAAACTCAATGTGTATTGTTATGTTTTTTGAGACGATCTAACCAAAGACATAACATCACACATTGAGTTTTAGTTTTTGTAATAAAAATTTTTGCATCTCGTTTGGGGGGGGGGGGGCGCATGGGGCCACCGGGGTGGTTTACAGGGCCAAACATTGGTAGAAAACATTTTTAATATTAATTTTTGGTTTCACCGTCCCAAAAAATATAAGAATTCATATTAAGTTTTAATTTTTGTAATAAACATATTTTTACCCGTTTTCGGGTGGGGGGGGGTATGGATGGGGACACTGGTGTCGTCTACAGGGCCAAACCTTGGTGAAAAACATTTTTTTTATACATTTTTGGAATAAGCGTCCCAAAAAACATGAGTATATAGTTCAATTTTCATTTTTCGAGAAAAAAAATTTTTTTCACTTTTTTGGGGGACTTATGGGGGTGCTGGGGGCAAATTGGCTAATTTTATTGCATTTCTTTAGCCATATTCGATTTTAGCACCTCCAAAAACCCCCATACCAGGGTCTCTACCCTCTGGTACATGATTTTTTTTTTGTGTGCCTATGTAATAGAGCTCTGGAGCTTTCAAGCTCCTTAGCAGCCAAAGTTGAGACTTTGGAGCTTTGTGTCCATGGAGACATTTTTTCAGAATAATAAAATCTAAAGCATACAAAAATTCACCTAATTTGATCGAACGGACATTTCCTATTCATTTGTGCGGGGTCCTTTTTCGAAAAATCGCAAAATTAAAAACAAAAGTTATTTCAGTTTTTTAAGTATTTGACCATGTTGCCCCAAATATTTTTGAGCACGGATGGTCGCAAATGAAAATTTGTTTTATTTTTCATTCGTTGAAAAAAAAATAGAATTGGCATATCTCTCATTTTTTTTAAATCGCTGCCAAAGTTTAAATTTAAGAAAAAAAAAAATTTATTTTGGACGGTTTATGGTCTACCAATCAAAAGAATGCACGAAAATCACTTTCAAAAGTAATTTTATCTGAAAGTATATCGTATATCCTTTTGAATGAGAGGTCGCAAGATCATTTTGACAGAATCGTTTTACCACGGGAGTATCAGAAACACTACTAAAAAGTCGTTAAAAATTTACTTTTTTTTTTGTCATTAATAGGCTGCCAATCAGAGCTGAAGGCATCTGGAGGTCTGAAAACTTCAGGATCCTATTTATTTTAGGTGTACTTTGACCTAGTACAATTAGTTTTTAAATATCTTTCGTGGGCCGATTCACTATACAGATCCGGGCATAGCCTTTATGCGATATGTAGAAAAGCGCGAAAATGGGCCGATCGAATTCCGTAAATGGCAAATGGTGTCTTTGCTATTTTTGCACTTTCATTGTCTAAATTTTTACCATATGGGTTTTTTTTGGTCACTGATCAATTAATTCGGAAACTTTTTTAAGAAATATTATGATTCTAATTATATAATTAATCAGCGACCCAAAGTGACATTAAACAGTGAAGAAGGTTATGGAGGCATGGTATGATTGTTCGGAGTCTCTGCAAAACAATCCAGAAAAGGATTTAAGTACAGAGGATAAACAATAATTAAAAAAAAAAATTTTCCTTATCGAGGGTAGTTTTTGCAATTATAAGAGTTTTCCACAAATATTTCCCGAAAAGACCCCGATTTTCGAGATCAGTGGCTCAAGAAACCTACATTTGAACAAATTTCATGAGGAACAGTAACTCATATACTATAAACCACAATATTAAATTAAAATAACACAATTATGTCGGTAATTGTAATTCCTACGAAAATGTAAAATCAAGTACTGACCCTGCATAAATAAAAGTGCCTACCTCTAACATATACGGCTTCTGGACAATAAGTGCAAAAGAATAATTAGATAGCTTGACTCAAATTCTTATGTTATAAAAATTTAGAAAGCAGCAGGCAATCCTTTAAATCCAGTACCTTTAGAATTTATATGGTATCATATTTTTGGTAATAGGACTACTTATTGGTGGTCAGGACCTAAAAATTATAAATCAGCGTATCGAAAAACTTATCAAGACTTTTAAGTAGCTTTTCACAAACATTAAAAAAAATGCATACCTCTAACATATACAGCTTCAGAACTATAAGTGGAAAAGAATAAATAGAAAACTAGACTCAAATTTTTTATGTCATGACATTTTTCAACAACTGCTCTTCGCACATATCATTTTCTGAATTTGCTCATAGATAATTTTAAAGAAAAAAAATTGCAAAAGATTACCCTAAAAACTTAATTAAAAAGATAAGGAAAATTAATTTTAACATGAATTTGCGAATTAAGCTTACCCATGTAATGAAATATCTTTAATGCAAATATAATTAAGAATAAAATTTCATACAGTCTATGAAATTTTGTTGAAAGTTTCCTTTCTCCAAAACCAGTCGTTTAAAAAACCCAGTTGCAAATTTTGTGGAAAAGGAAAAGAGTCAGCGAAAGAACCAGTTTTGAAATTTATATAACTGGATTGTTTAATTTCTACATAAAAGCAATAATTTTTTTAAAAATAATAAAACGAAATTAAATTTTAAAGGTTACCTTAACGATATTTTATTTCTGCACATAAGATTTAAAACAATCAAATTCATGGATTTATGCATAATTAATTATGGCCGTTTCTGTTATCATCTCTTTAATTTATCGAATAATATTTATTGGATTTTTATAATTTTACGTCTTGAAAACTTTTTTTGCATTATTTACATTAAATCATATTTTGAAAAAAAAATTTTATTTTATTTTTTTTGTTTGGTTAAGTTTGTAACATTCAAAAAACTTTTTAAGGTTTAAAAAACTAACAAGGTCAATTACAATTAACTTAACCTGAAATAAAAACAAATTTTTTTTTTTTAAATTTGATTTTATGTAAATAATGCAAAAAAAGTTTTCAAGACGTAAAATTAAAAAAATTCAATAAATATTATTCGATAAATTAAAGAGATGATAATAGAAACGGCCCTCACCTGAAAATAATCATATGCTACAGTATACTCTCGTGAACGTGCGATAGAACCTTCTGAGGTACATTCGGAGAACATTCGCGCCGAATACAAATTTAGAATATGAGTCCGAATGTACTTCAGAATATTCTGTAGAACATTAAATGATTATTTTGTTTTTTTTTAAATAAACAAAGAATATGCAAAATAAGGGTATATATTCATAATAAGTTTAACATATTATTATTATAAAAATAAAGTAAAATATATACATAAATGTATATCAGTTTAGATTCCATGTACCAAATATATCATAGATATGAAGAAATAAATTTCTTATTTTCCATATTAATAAGTACATCAATGGTATTTCACTCTGATACATTGAGTGAGATCATCAGTAAGAAACTCAATGTATCTTTCTTATATACCATTTTATTCAACTAGTTGTGTCTTTGATTTCTTATATACTCTTGCAAAATCATTTCTCTTGCGAGAATATCTAACAAATCTAATCACATCGAATGCCATGAATTTGGTGCTTTGAATGTGATATACTTTATTCAACTATAACATTTGTTACCACAAAGTGGTCCAATGTTATTAATTGATTTCAAATATATATTCTCGCAAGAGAAATGATTTTGCAAGAGTATATAAGAAATCAAAGACACATCTAGTTGAATTAAATGGTATATAAGAAAGATACATTGAGTTTCTTACTGATGATCTCACTCAATGTATCAGAGTGAAATACCATTGATGTACTTATTAATATAGGAAATAAGAAATTTATTTCTTCATATCTATGATATATTTGGTACATGGAATCTAAACTGATATACATTTATGTATATATTTTACTTTATTTTTATAATAATAATATGTTAAACTTATTATAAATATATACCCTTATTTTGCATATTCTTTGTTTATTTAAAAAAAAAAACAAAATAATCATTTAATGTTCTATAGAATATTCTGAAGTACATTCGGACTCATATTCTAAATTTGTATTCGGCGCGAATGTTCTCCGAATGTACCTCAGAAGGTTCTATCGCACGTTCACGAGAGTATACTGTAGCATATGATTATTTTCAGGTGAGCCATAATTAATTATGCATAAATCCATGAATTTGATTGTTTTAAATCTTATGTGCAGAAATAAAATATCGTTAAGGTAACCTTTAAAATTTAATTTCGTTTTATTATTTTTAAAAAAATTATTGCTTTTATGTAGAAATTTAACAATCCAGTTATATAAATTTCAAAACTGGTTCTTTCGCTGACTCTTTTCCTTTTCCACAAAATTTGCAACTGGGTTTTTTAAACGACTGGTTTTGGAGAAAGGAAACTTTCAACAAAATTTCATAGACTGTATGAAATTTTATTCTTAATTATATTAGCATTAAAGATATTTCATTACATGGGTAAGCTTAATTCGTAAATTCATGTTAAAATTAATTTTCCTTATCTTTTTAATTAAGTTTTTAGGGTAATCTTTTGCAATTTTTTTTCTTTAAAATTATCTATGAGCAAATTCAGAAAATGATATGTGCGAAGAGCAGTTGTTGAAAAATGTCATGACATAAAAAATTTGAGTCTAGTTTTCTATTTATTCTTTTCCACTTATAGTCCTGAAGCTGTATATGTTAGAGGTATGCATTTTTTTAAATGTTTGTGAAAAGCTACTTAAAAGTCTTGATAAGTTTTTCGATACGCTGATTTATAATTTTTAGGTCCTGACCACCAATAAGTAGTCCTATTACCAAAAATATGATACCATATAAATTCTAAAGGTACTGGATTTAAAGGATTGCCTGCTGCTTTCTAAATTTTTATAACATAAAAATTTGAGTCAAGCTATCTAATTATTCTTTTGCACTTATTGTCCAGAAGCCGTATATGTTAGAGGTAGGCACTTTTATTTATGCAGGGTCAGTATACTTGATTTTACATTTTCGTAGGAATTACAATTACCGACATAATTGTGTTATTTTAATTTAATATTGTGGTTTATAGTATATGAGTTACTGTTCCTCATGAAATTTGTTCAAATGTAGGTTTCTTGAGCCACTGATCTCGAAAATCGGGGTCTTTTCGGGAAATATTTGTGGAACACTCTTATAATTGCAAAAACTACCCTCGATAAGGAAAATTTTTTTTTTTAATTATTGTTTATCCTCTGTACTTAAATCCTTTTCTGGATTGTTTTGCAGAGACTCCGAACAATCATACCATGCCTCCACAACCTTCTGCACTGTTTAATGTCGCTTTGGGTCGCTTGCTGATAATTTTTTGGGCCGCTGATCATTATTTAATTAGAATCATAATATTTCTTAAAAAAGTTTCCGAATTAATTGATCAGTGACCAAAAAAAACCCATATGGTAAAAATTTTGACAATCAAAGTGCAAAAATAGCAAAGACACCATTTGCCATTTACGGAATTCGATCGGCCCGTTTTCGCGCTTTTCTACATATTACATATGGGTAGATTTAAATGAAGTGTTTATGAAATGTATGTTCAGGTCTTTAAAACTGTCCCAAAGTATTTTTTTCTAAATGTACTACCAAAAAAAATGAGTCATATTTTTTTTTGTTATTGCTGTAAAAAACTCAAATTAGCATGAAATTTTTTTTCCTTTTAGAGTCCGATAGAAAATTCCCCGTAGAATCCGATTCTGGGGTCAATAATTTTTTTTGACCTGCACAGGTGCAAGAAATCGCGAAAATACACTGTTATTTTTTAAATTTAAATTCCTCAAATGCCTATTAGTAAAAAATGTTCTAGTTGGGCTTTAATTTTTCCTTAGATTTCATATTTTTTTGATAAAAAAAACTTTGATGGGTTATTGCTTTGTGAGAGCTTTCGATCATGAAGAAAAAAATTTTTAAAGTTTATTTTTTACAAATTTCAAATATCATGCCAGGTCACATGACCAACTAAAAATCTGACCAAAAATTTGGATTCCGCGGGAAATTTTACATACGGATGTATCTTTTTATGTTTTTGAGAGCTTTTATGTTAAGACACTGAAATTTGAAAGGATTTTCCGATTAATTTTGATTAATTTAGTTTAATTTAAAAAATAAAAAGA
This sequence comes from Anagrus nilaparvatae, assembly GCA_022575985.1. Taxonomy (NCBI): domain Eukaryota; kingdom Metazoa; phylum Arthropoda; class Insecta; order Hymenoptera; family Mymaridae; genus Anagrus; species Anagrus nilaparvatae. Next base: position 3,420,867 of record JAKSXM010000237.1, on the reverse strand, counting down.
TTCCTTAAAAAAATGAGGTATTTAAATCTTTTAATTTAAAATTTCGCTATATAAAATAAAAGCTCTTGAAAATATAAAGAGATACATACTTATATAAAATTTCTCGCGGAATCCAAATTTTTGGTCAGATTTTCAATTGGTAACGTGACTTGGCTGGAAATTTGAAATTTGTAAAAAATGAACATTTTTTTTTTTTTGATATAGAGCTCTCAAAATAAACGTCCCATCGAAATCTGTTTTTATCAAAAGTCCAAGGAAAAATTTAAGCCCAATTATAAAATTTTTTACTTATAGGCATTTTAAAAATTCAAATTTAAAAAGTAACAGTGTATTTTAGCGATTTCTCACGCATGCGCAATTAAAAAAAAATTGTCTAACCTCAGAATTGGATTCTATGGGAAATTTTTCTATTCGGACCAGGTCTTGAACAAATAAATAAAACTAATCGGTTATTTAGTTGAGTTAAAAGGTACCCAGCGAGCAAAATGAATTCAGATTGTGTTCAATATGAATTCACGAGTACTCAGAATGAACTCTTTTTCTATGCCTATTGAACTCGATATGTATTCATAATGAAGTCATTTTATTTCGCCTAATTGAGTTCTTTTTGAATAATTTTTGAATTCATAAAATATATCCATTTTATCCATACTTTATGAAATCAGAATTTTTTTTAAAATAATATAGTTATATTAGGAAGTAAATAATTTTAAAATAATTTTATTTTATTCAATTTTAGGTAAAAAAAATGGTTGAAAATAATTTATATAGGTATTTGTGTTAAGATAAACTTATTTAAAAATATTAAAAAATCAATTAAATTCATTAAAATAAGATATATTTTATTAACATTAATTAAAAAATTTTACATTAACAATGTTTTTATATATTTAAGACTAGGTTATTTTGCACTTAATTTAAAAAAAAAAATTAAATGTTTTATTTTTGTAAATAATTAACACTTGTTGCAATAATAAAATACAATCAATACAGATAATATATAGGTTATATTCAGTAATAATAAGTCACTTGATATTTTTATTTTAAAATATCCTACAACTACACTATAACACTAACTTTTAAATATTTAGTGAATAAATGATTTATAAATGAACTTTTAATTAATTAACTTAATTGTATTATTTTATGCAATAATAATATAACACTTTACAACACGTGATGTTTTTCCTCATGGAATATTAACGGTCTCCCTCGAAAGTGGCGTCTTTTTTAAAAGTCTGTTTAGTTGTGTGGGTGTACGTGTGAGTTGTAACCACGTTGTAACTATATTACTATAACTAGGTACATTTTTTTATACGCAATTTTTACTCGTATTGAACTCAAAAAGAACTCAATCAGGCGAAATTAAATGATCAGATTACGATTACATTGTGAGTTCATAAAGAATTCTTTATGAATAAACTTTAAATTTATGAATTCATTTTGCTTGCTGGGTACCTACCTGCGTCATTTAGAAGATAGCCTAAAACACCCTATCTTATAGCACAGTACCCTGCAGGGGGTCTAATTTTTGGCCCATCAGGAAACCTATTTAGGTAAAATGAGGGCATAAGGGATATTTTTTTAACTACCACAATCTGTTTTATAGTTAATTGGCTTCCCGAACAGTTGACACTCCCCTTGTTAGTTTAAATATGATATAATCCAAAAACCTCAATTTTTTTAAATTTTAAGTTTTTGTTAAATACCCATTTCTGCGACCCTTCAGTTCAACTTAAGCCCAATTGGCGTGACATCCCTCAATTACAAAAGACTATAAAAATACATAGTATTTAGACCAATTCTATCAAGGTTTGAGCCCTATAAATGTTGCATTTTAGCAATTCAAATTCTCCCGTTGCCTAAAATAGCAATTTTAGCCTACCAGGGGCGAAATTTCAAAAAACTAACCTCAGAATCGGGAAATTTTACAATTTTTTATGGCTAGATACTATTTTTTTTAATCATCCAGTCAATTTTAAAAATTGATTTACAAAAAGAGGTTGAAAAAACTGAAGAAATCTAACAAACTTCTTTTTAGTATAACTTGGCTTCCCGAGCACCTAGAGGACTGAAAATTTCACAGAAAACATATTTTACATATATGAAAAGGTGGTGAAATCAGCCCAATCGGAAGACGAATGACCTACTGACAAGGTCATGACAGGGTATTAAGAACGACTCCTATAGTAGATTTTAATGTTTCTAAATTAATAATAATAATAATTATTTTAAGAAAAATATTTTCAAAATATTTAGAATAAAAAAATTTTTCTTATATTTTTAAAATTGGTGGAGGCCTGTAGGCGGCCGCCTCAAGCGAGTTTTTTAAAGCAATAATAAAAAAAATTGTGACTCATTTTTCTTATTTTTTTTATGACGGAAAAAAACACGAAAGTGGCTGCCGAAAATCGAGATTTCGCTATGAATGGCTAAAAATTGGGCTGGTGACTTATTTTTGGTAGTGCTTTCATAAAAAAATACTTTGGGGCAGTTTTGAGGACCCGACCATACATTTCATATACACTTCATTTAAATCTACCCATATTAACATGGAACATGTTTATACGGAGGGGGTACTTCAGAACTTGAAATATAAGGGGGGGGGGTCAAATGTGTCCTATTTAAGGGGGGGGGGGGTCAAATTTGTCCTATAAAAGGGGGGGGGGGTCAAATAAGACTTAGAATAATTAGGAGACTTTGAAAAATCTGGGCTTAATGACTTAGGATAATACAGGTTTATGGACTTAGAATAATATTGATTTAGGGACTTGGAATAATTGAGGTTCAGCAATTTGGAATAATATCGATTAAGGGACTTAGAATAATGCAGGTTTAGGGAATCAAAATAGTTTGGGTTTAGAATCTTAATAACTAGTAAGGTGATAATTACAAATTATAAAATTAGAAAATTGTATTGTAATGTTGAGTAACAGTTGTATTATACCTAGTCCTAAACATGTTACATGCATTTAGGTTGTGTTTACACAAACCGGTTATAAGTATTTTTATTTAATTATTAAAAATGTGAAGTTTTTTTTATATTCCTTATTCTGGATTAATTTAGTTCCTAAATCAAAATACCTATATAACACTTACATTAAAAAAATATTTAACACTTACATTAAAAAAATATTTATATGTATTTTTTTAGTTGTTGTTTAAACGTAATCAATTCAAGAATCGGAACTTATCAGTTGAAATTTAATCATTTGGGTGGACCATAACACTTGAAGGTGAATTCTGATATTCTGAAAAAATATGATTTAAATGCTTCATTTTTTAAGGGTAAATTATTAACAATTTGTTTTTCTCAAAGTGAGTTCTAACAATGTAATTTATATTTTTTAGAGGTTATTTCTAACGATTTGCCTGGGATTACGATTTTTGGCCAAGAATTGAAGAAAGTTAACCCATTAAGTTTTAGAGTTCATGCTAATATGAAGAGCTGACTAAGGGTATTTTTTAAAAAGATGAATTAAAAACGAAATGGTAACTGCGCAAAGTTAATATTCAAAAAAAGGCCTAAATTTTCAGAACTAATGTAGATAAAAAACTTTTTGAGGACTTTTTGAAAAAACTCGAATTCAGCCTCTCAAAAACATATTTTTTTAACTGCTCAGTAAATTTTAAGTAAATCGATGCATTAGTTATTGCGCAATTTCTCATACCGTTTTTTGGTAATTTTAATGAATAAATTAAAAATATTTTATAAATTATTTAATAACCCAGCAAGCAAAATGAATTCATAAATTTAAAGTTTATTCATAAAGAATTCTTTATGAACTCACAATGTAATCGTAATCTGATCATTTAATTTCGCCTGATTGAGTTCTTTTTGAGTTCAATACGAGTAAAAATTGCGTATAAAAAAATGTACCTAGTTATAGTAATATAGTTACAACGTGGTTACAACTCACACGTACACCCACACAACTAAACAGACTTTTAAAAAAGACGCCACTTTCGAGGGAGACCGTTAATATTCCATGAGGAAAAACATCACGTGTTGTAAAGTGTTATATTATTATTGCATAAAATAATACAATTAAGTTAATTAATTAAAAGTTCATTTATAAATCATTTATTCACTAAATATTTAAAAGTTAGTGTTATAGTGTAGTTGTAGGATATTTTAAAATAAAAATATCAAGTGACTTATTATTACTGAATAAAACCTATATATTATCTGTATTGATTCTATTTTATTATTGCAACAAGTGTTAATTATTTACAAAAATAAAACATTTAATTTTTTTTTTTAAATTAAGTGCAAAATAACCTAGTCATAAATATATAAAAACATCGTTAATGTAAAATTTTTTAATTAAAGTTAATAAAATATATCTTATTTTAATGAATTTAATTGATTTTTTAATATTTTTAAATAAGTTTATCTTAACACAAATACCTATATAAATTATTTTCAACCATTTTTTTTACCTAAAATTGAATAAAATAAAATTATTTTAAAATTATTTACTTCCTAATCCTAATATAACTATATTATTTTAAAAAAAATTCTGATTTCATAAAGTATGGATAAAATGTATATATTTTATGAATTCAAAAATTATTCAAAAAGAACTCAATTAGGTGAAATAAAATGACTTCATTATGAATACATATCGAGTTCAATAGGCATAGAAAAAGAGTTCATTCTGAGTACTCGTAAATTCATATTAAACACAATCTGAATTCATTTTGCTCGCTGGGTAAAGTAAAAAAAATGAAAAAAATAGGAAATTCTCTTTATTCCTTATTAATTTTTTATGCCAAGTTTCTGCAAATACGCCAAAAAGCAATTTTTTAAGAAAAAAATGTTGGGTTCATTTTTACGTTAATTTTAAATGTAACATTAAATTATCGTTAAATTTACCCTAAATTAACGGTAAATATATCCTAAATTAATGTTAGCTTATGCAGTGGGGTCATTTTAATATGTCCATAAAAATACTTTGTTTTAATAAACATAATCATTTATAAGCTTTAATTTCTTTAATTTCTAAATAAAAAATTAGAATGATAAGAAAAATTTCTAATTAAGGTTTTTTCATCTACATTTGTTATTAAAAAAAAAAAAAAACGCTGCCAAGTGATTGGCACTATGGTTCCTCATTAACAATAGCAAAATATTTATAATGGTCTATTTTATCTAATAAAAATTATAATTTGAGATATCAGTATTTCATAAAAAAAAGTTAAATTCCGTATTTTATAAGAAAAAAAATGTTGCTGTGATTTAATGTTTTTTATTTAACATATTTTTAGAAAAAAATTTTCAATAAACTAGGTATTACACTTAAAAAAAAAACAATATTACAGATTTTTTAATTTTTTTGTTTTATTAATATTCAGAAAAAAATTTTGAAAAAATCCAGTATCAGATCCAAAAAATTGCTATGAATAAGCTTTCTAAAACTAGTACTCTCATAGAAATTAATTAGGTACTACGTCTGAACAAAAAAAAAATTTGGTATTCTTTGTATTTTTTTGTGAAAAAAATTTTGGGAAAAAAATTTTCAAAAAATTAATTATCAGATTTGAGATATCGAGTAAAAACCATACTTTCAAATATAAGTACTTTTATGGAAATAAATGAGATATTACACCTAAATTAAAAAAAAAAAAAAGTATTTTGAAATCTCTTGATGAAAAAATTTTTGATAAAAAAATTAGATCTTAATTCCATAATGGTTGTTAAATACCACCGATTGCAAAATTTTCAAATATTAGTAATTTCATGGAATTAAAGGAAGTATTACACTAAAAAAAAAAAAAATATTACAGATTTTTTAATTTTTTTGATTTTTTAATTTTGAGAAAAAAATTTTGAAAAAATGAAGTTTCAAGTCCAAAAAATTACTATAAACGATATTTCTAAAACTAGTACTGTCATAGAAATCAATTAGGTACTACATCCAAAAATAAAAAAAATTAAGTTTTTTTTTGTATTTTTTGGTGAAAAAAATTTTGAGAAAAGAATTTAAAAAAAATTAGTTATCAGATTCGAGATATCGAGTAAAAATCGTACTTTCAAATATAAGTACTTTCATGGAAATAAATTAGGTATTACATCCAAATTAAAAAAAAAAAAAAAATAGTTTGAGATTTTTTGATGAAAAAATTTTGGAAAAAAAAATTAGGTCTTAATTCCAAAATAAAATTTATTAGAAATTATTTGTGAAATATCACCGGTTACAATATTTTCAGATATTCGTACTTTCATAGAAAAAAATTAAGTATTACGTCCTAAAATAAAAAAAATTTTGGCATTTTTTGTATTTTTTGGCAACAAAAATTTTGAGAAAAAAATTAAAAAAAAATTAAGTATCAGGTCCAAAAAATTGCTATAAACGATATTTCTAAAACTAGTATTTCCACAGAAATAAATTAAGTACTGCGTCCGTAAAGAAAAAAAAAATTGGTATTTTTTGTATTTTTTGGTGAAAAAAATTTTGAGAAAAAAATTTTCAAAAATAAATTATAAGATTTGAGATATAGAGTAAAAACGATACTTCTAGATATCAGTACTTTTATGGAAAAAAATGAGGTACTACATCCAAAAAGAAAAAAAAATATAGTGTTTTTTTAATTTTTTTATATAAAAAGTTTAAAAAAAAAAAAATTTCGAAAAATTACGTATCAGATGGAGAAATCCTTTACAAACGATAATTTTAGATATTCGTACTTTCATAGGAAAAAATTAAGTATTACGTCCTAAAATAAAAAAAATTTTGGCGTTTTTTGTATTTTTTGGCGACAAAAATTTTGAGAAAAAAATTTTGAAAAAATTAAGTATCAGGTCCAAAAAAATGCTATAAACGATATTTCTAAAACTAGTACTGTCATAGAAATCAATTAGGTACTACATCCAAAAATAAAAAAAATTAAGTTTTTTTTTGTATTTTTTGGTGAAAAAAATTTTGAGAAAAAAATTTTCAAAAAATTAGTTATCAGATTCGAGATATCGAGTAAAAATCGTACTTTCAAATATAAGTACTTTCGTGGAAATAAATGAGGTATTACATCCAAATTAAAAAAAAAAAAGTAGTTTTAGATTTTTTGATGAAAAAATTTTTGAAAAAAAAATTAGGTCTTAATTCCATAATGGTTGTGAAATTTCACCGGTTACATACACACACACACACACACACACACACACACACACACACACACACATACAGACTTTTTTTAAAAACCGGTTTTTTAGCTTCCTGAGGTCCCAAAACGTGCTTATATGCCAAAAAATCAAAAATCAAAATTTCATCTATCACAAAGGTTCCTCTATGAGGAACCAATATATTTAAAATAAAAAAATAATGTTGAATAATTAAATTCAAACAAATTACAAAAATTTCATCTGATGTTTTAAAAAAAATTTACGCATTAAAATCACGTGATTAATCACATGAGAATATCGGTCAATTTCTCATGTGTTTAATCATATGATAAAGGACATGATAATCATATGATGAATCAATCTAAATATATCCTAACATAAATTACTTTGGATTTAACAAATATGTAATCTTTTATCGTGCTTTAATAAAAAAATTTACAAAAAAAAAGACCACCCCTGACAACCGGATTAAATAAGTATTTTATAGAGTTTTTCTTTATATATGTATTTACATAAATTAAGTTTGCACAAATATCCTTATACAATCCTTGGAATTCCTAGATTATGAAGTTAAATTAAAAATCAACGATATAAAAAAATAAAATTACCACTAAATTACCATCATACATATACATTTGTGTGTATTTTTTTTTCTCTTTTCTCCTTAGCACAAAAATTAATAACAAAATTTTTCAAAAAAAAAAAAAATAAATAACTAATAAAAAATTGAGAAAGAGAAATTTTGCCGGACAACCAGAGACGTGAATCACATTCATAATTATAGAGATAAAATTTTTATAATCTTTGTTTGCATACGGTTTTGCCCTTGAGACTGAAATGACATAATATTATCAAAACAGCTGATCTTAAAGACTGCATAATTGCACTTTATAAATTATACTAAATCACATGGAGTGAAAGAGGGGATAACTAACTTATTAACACATATACAATTTTTATTACAATACTACTGCAACATTCATTTTTTTTTTGCTCAACCAAGATCTCACTTCAACTTCAAAGAAACGCAAAATTAAATGTGCATTACTGTATAAATTAATACATAATTCTCATAGACGAGCAATGTTCTCAACTATGAAAATCGCTTGTACTCTAAGAATGATTAATGGAAATATTATTAAATAATAATATATATGCAAAAAAATTGGCAATCCAGAATGTATGAACAAAAAAAATACTTCTGAGAGCTTATAAACCAGACGAGAAGCTGTATAACCGACTAATTGTAACACCAATTAACTCTATCCTAGTTTCCTGAAGCCGATATCAAAAGAAAACAGAGCTTTTCTAAACTGGTGCTGTTATTAACTAACTCACCAACGCTGTATAGCGTTCCTTAATCTGAGACAAGCCACATATTTGCGTATATCTCATCAACACTCAACTTGGGTATATGAAAATTGCAGGAAAGTTTTTTTTTCTATAACAAATTTTATTAAATTGGCCTCTCTCTTTCTCCTACGATTTGTAAATATCATAAAGTTTTGCAAAATTTTTTTTTCAAACAACCTCTTTGTCATTCTGGTATCAGGCATACACCTGTGTATATAGATATTATGAAGACTATTGTTTAAAAATTTTTTATTTTTTATTGTCTTAACAATTTCATATCTCTGTTTTTCTTGCTCCATTTGACTTTCTCAAAACAAAATTTTTATAAATAAATAAATTTAAAAATAAATATTTACGTACAAAAAAAAAATAGAGAGAAAAAGGAGAAAAGGAGGAAAACAATGCACAAATAATTTTAATTAACGTAATTTTAATTTTTAATTTTCGTTTTATTTCATGTTTATTTACCCACACAAAAATCTTATTGGACAAATCGGAAACCAGCACGTATTTCATAGATAATAACTTCCTTTTAAAAATAATTTACACAAAATTCAACAAAGTTTAAAAAAAAAAAAAAAAAAAAATTAAATTCATACTAAAAACAAACGTTAGCAAAAATGCATTTCTATTTTTTACATAATCGGCAACACTGTAAACTGCTTAGAACACACGTATATTGTATGTATGTTTAATAGAATCACATGTTTGCGTATGTGTGCATTAAATCGTTATATTATTATTTTATATTATTACCAAAATTTTATCATTTTACAAAATTTATAAAAAAAAAACCTTCCGTCCCGCTAACTTATTAAAAAGTATCATTTTACAAAATTTATAAAAAACCTTCCGTCCCGCTGACTTACAAAAATTTATCATTTTACAAAATTTATAAAAAAACCTTCCGTCCCGCTAACTTACCTAAAATTTATCATTTTACCAAAATTTATAAAAAAACTTCCGTCCCGCTAACTTACAAAAATTTATCATTTTACAAAATTTATAAAAAAACCTTCCGTCCCGCTAACTTACCTAAAATTTATCATTTTACAAAATTTATAAAAAAAACCTTCCGTCCCGCTAACTTACCAAAATTTTATCATTTTACAAAATTTATAAAAAAACCTTCCGTCCCGCTAACTTACCAAAATTTATAAAAAAAAACCTTCCGTCCCGCTAACTTACCAAAATTTTATCATTTTACAAAATTTAAAAAAAAAAAAACCTTCCGTCCCGCTAACTCACTAAAAAGTATCATTTTACAAAATTTATAAAAAACCTTCCGTCCCGCTATCCTAACATAACACTAAGAAAACGTTCCACCAAGCGGTATAAACTTATATAAGTAAATAGTAAATACTTTTATAAAATACCCACTACAATAATCGAAAAATTCCTATAGATGTCAGTATAATGTAGTTTTTCGAAAATAATATGCAAAATTAAACAGATAATTATATATGAATAAAATTTGCAATTTTTATTAAAAATTCATGTAAAATATAGTAATTAAATCCATATTTCAAAAAAAATTGACAAATTTAACCCATGAAAAATGCTATTTATAACCTAAAAATCAATAATTTCAATAAATCATCAATATCAATAAAGATTTAAACTATAATATCTATAAAAATTGAAAGATTTACCTAAGATTTTTTTGAAAAATTAACATTTCTATAAACCAAAATACAGAAACCTTATAAAAATTGAATGATTCACTAAATATTTTTGAAAAATTACCACCTTAATAAACTAAAATACATAAAAATCTTATAAAATTTATCAATTTTAAATCATTTAACCCATAATATCTGTAAAAATTGAATGATGTTTCCAATATTTTTGAAAAATTACCACTTTTATAAACTAAAATACCTAAAAATCTTATAAAATTTAACAATTTTAAACCATTTAACCTATAATAATTGGAAAAGCTGAATGATTTTTCAAATATTTTCAATAAATCACTATTTTACAAATTAAATTACATAAAAATTTTATAAATTTTATCAATTTTAAACCCTTTTAACCCTTAATATTTACAAAAATTAAATGATTTTTTTTTCAATATTTTCAATAATTTACTATCCTATAAATAAAATTAAATAAAAATCATATAAAAGTTATAAATTTTAAACCCTTTAATCCATAATAATTGCAAAAATTAAAGAAATTTTTTTTCAATAAATAAGTCAAATTATACAAAAACTATATAAAATTTATAAATTTTAAACCCTTTAAACCATAATATTTGTAAAAATTGAACGATTTTTCCAACACATTAAATAAACTACTATTTTTTAAATCAAATTACTTAAAAATTTATAAAATTTATCAATTTTTAACCCTTTTTCCATCCAAAACTCATAAAATTTGAAAATTTCCACCTATCCCTAAGTTCTCCAAGTTTCGGGTATATAATGTCTCGGGGGTTTTAAAACTAATTTCTCTAGATTGATTTCAGATAACTCCAACTTAGAAAAATCCAGCAACAAAATTAACAACTTGATCATTACAAAGAAGATGAATCCAAGTAACTAACTGGCATCTTCCATAAGATTTCGTTTTGAAGAATCCAAAAATTTATTATATTATTAATCATATATTTTAACTAATAATTTCTTAATATTTTATATAGATCTAAAAATTTTTAAATTTTTATTTTTTACTTATAAAATTTTTTAGTTTACTAAACATTTTTACAATTTATATATTATGTATAATCATAAAACTTATATCTTAAAATTATATAAAATCATTATTATAATCAAAAATTTTTAATTTTATGTAAAACATATATCTTAAAATTATATAGAATCAATATTATAATCAAAATTTTATTTTATGTACTTATATTATATAATTATGTATTGACATTGACTATGGACAGAAAATTCTAGAATTTACCACCCCCTTGAAACCCTGCCTTCAGCCCCATCTCCCCCACCTGACCCAATCGGGACGATTGGAATGAAGGGAGGGAGATGTTACGTATGGTAGGTCAAAATTGATATGCCTAACATTTGATATATATTTATAAATAGTAAACCCTATATCCGATAGCTGTATTAATATTACAGACGACATAGGAATCCGCAGGTGCATTTCCGCTGTTGCTGATCTAGCACAATAGCGTGGGACCAAAAGTCAGCTATGACATAAATTAGTAGGGATTTATAGGCGTTATAAACTGCATAAATCCCACCTCGCGATTCTTAGTAATAATTAGGGACGCCTTCGCTAATTGGACGTGACGAGACCGACGCTTTTTTGTATTGGACGTCTCCCCCAAAATCTCGCAGTATGGGCAGATTCACATTAGATTATATATTGCCCTTCAGGCGCCCAAAATACTTATTAGAGTACCACCACTTATTAGAGTACCACCAGTCATTAGAATACTATCCTTCGTTTAGAGTGTTACCACTCTATTACAGTTTACCTTTAATTACTTGACTTTATGACTTAGACAGTTTTATTATATTTACTTATAATCAATAAAGTGAAAGTTTTATATCAAATCAGTTATCAGTTATTATTGTGTAAGTGACATTTCCTTCTGTAATTAAGAACTTAGCCTCAGGTTAGGTTCCTCCAGCTTAGATCGAACCCGAACCCATCTACAAATACATCAACTATTTTTTTTTTTTTTTTTTTTTGGGCCTTTTTCGTAGGACGAGGAGAATGCATTTACGCATACCATACACGCGTACTGTATGGTTATGTGGGACTTGTGGGACTTATGGGACTCAACCTCAAATTTGTATCTGGGGTTGCCCAGATATACACAATTGAGGAGGAATTACAATACCCACTAAACTCCCCACCCTCCTGCATTTATGAAAATATCATAGAATCCGGACCGGGACTCCCTGTTTAGGTATTACTTCGGTCCGGAGACAATGCAGCCAAGGCATTTCTTCGCCATACCCTGTCAATAAAGGAGGAGATTTTCCTACGAGAGGAAACCTTCCTCCTTTTTTCCAATCAGTGTCGCCCGTACGTACTCTGCCACACTGTACCAGTTAGCGGCACTGCGCAGCATTTCCGGGACGACTACTTCCGGCCTCCAACAAATACATCAACTATAAACCAACCAAATAATAACCATACCAACTTTATTAAAATACCTGGGGCAGTCAATATCCCCAGGATAAACTTATATTTCATATATTCATAATTATTTATATTTACGTATCCCTTGGATAAAACCTCAGGATACGTAACACAAGTGAATTTTAAAAAAATAAAACCAGAAATGGAAAAAAAATAAAAAAAGTTACAAGTTATAAAATGATAGCCAATTAAATATAAATAAATTATCTTAATTAATTTTAATTAATTGAACTTGAAGAGTTAATTAATTTAACTTGAAGAATTCTTGATTATACTTAATCATTAGATTATATCATTCTACAGTACAACATTTGACAAAACGCGTACAAATACAATAAATAATGAATTGATGCGAGTTTAACTTAGACTGATTGCCTAATTTCAAGTTTCACTATCCTGACTAGACCAGCAGGATATCTGTAGATTCAAGATTTAATAATAATTATTTTGATAATAATTCTATCACTGACATCACTACTGCACCAGCAATAATGAATTTAAAACATAAATTATAATTGAAAAATAGAATTAAATAAATGCAATTTTTGTTTTGAGACTAAAGCAGTTAAATAATAACTTATTGAGAATCCTGCTGATTTAATTTTTCCTTTATTATGTCTACAATGAGATCATAATATTGTTTATGCAATTTTTCAAACGAGTAATAATAAGAGAGTACAATAACTTAACAACTTTATATCATTTCTGCACGTAGAGATGATATACAATTTTTCATACACAGAAGATATATTGAAAGTGAGATTATATCATAAATCAGCAAGGATTTTGCACAAATTTTACAAATGAAGTAGTTTAACAAAGCAGGTGCTATATTAATAGAATAATTAATTTGTAATAATCACAATTGCCACCCACCTTGCTAAATCCACTCTAATGAATTAATGAAACTGATAATAATCTAATTTAAATATATTAGTTGAAAATAAAACAAACTTAAATTAATTTTCAAAATACAAATAACACCCTCTTCCCCCGCAAAAAATATAAGCAAGTTAACATACAAAAATTAATTTAAAAGACTGTAATCTGCAAAATTTCTACAATTGCAGATTGTAGAGAAGAGGTGTATCTTAGCATGTTATTAAATTCAACTAACAATTCAAGCATTAGAAAAATTTACAATATTTTATATAGCATTGATAATAATAATGCCAAAAATGATTATTTAAATAGCATGAATTTAATTTATGAGAAAATGAATTTAATTTATGAGAATTTGTAAGACACTTATAAGAGATTAACACCATTATGGCTCGTAAGAGAATTATACAGTACTTAACAATACAAAAAAAATCGTAATTAATTGTATCAAAGTAATTTAGTTTGAGTTAAACAATTAGAGCCATATATCAATATGCTAGAATTGATTGAATTATTACTAAATTAAATAATATGCTAATAAGAGAATAGCATTTTGTAATGAATAACAATATTGAAGTGCAGTAGGATCCCAGGATGATCTTGAATTTATGAGTAAGACAGCAAGCAGGATAAGTGATAAGACATCCAGGTGTGAATCCCATGACACCAACTAGTCTAGCAAAGTAGTTCCACTTAATTTCAGCAAGTTGAACCTATGTAACATCCAATATTATTAGCATAAAATTTATAATTCAATTATTTTAGTTAGTAAGATCAATTCAATTCTTTACCAAATTTATAAGATAAAAGTTTAATACACAATTTTTATCACAATTTAAAATGTTATAATTATAATTTAAGAGAAAATCAATTTAACTTTAAAAATTTTATTAAAATTTAAATGGGTTATGAACTGCGAAAAATGATTTTAATTTAAGATAAAATTAAATTTTTATGAATTTTTGATAATCAGCAAGAAATAAAATTTTAGATGATTAAAAACACACATAACACTTACACAGCTTTACACTCCCTTAAATAATACTTTTATTTTTTAAAAATATTCTCCAATAAATTTAAACTTTAATTTAATTGTGTAAGAGTTATATATTCAAGTGTAATATGTAAATTAATACACCCGAATTATATAATTTCTCATAAATAAGAATTAAAAAAAAAAATCTCAATGTTTTACAAAATTATCAACTTATCTTTTATGTCAAAAAACGTTGTCTGCTGTGCGGCTTATTGATGAGTTGATTCGCGCAGTAATTTGATGCGTGGTAACAGGGCCCATTGATTTGCATGTATTCTAATGTTGTTATCAACGATGAGAAGCCGCCATCACTGAGTAAAATTTCTTGCGCCGCTTTTTGATGCGCGGTGGTAGGGCCTGTTTTCTTCTTCGTCTCTCTCGTTATAAAAAAGTTGCCATCAATTCTTGATAATATTTGATGATTTGCTGCGCGCGCAATGGCGTCTTCTTGTTTGATAACTTGAGGGGGCGCACAGTGTGGCAAAATGGACAAAAATCGCTCTTGGACTGAGTTTTTGAGCTATCGACTTGAAAGTTGTTTTGAACGACTTTAAAATAAGCCTGCTTTCGTATTTCACTGCGGATTTTTCATATTTCTTTATTTATAATTATCCTATTTACTAAAAATGAATTTTATGCGAGATACTAAAATATCCAAAAATTATGATTTAATATTTTTTGACTTAAAAATGTTTTTTAATTTTTATGTATATACTGCAGGATTAACACAAAAAAATTTCCCGTTTGTTTTAGAGTGCAAAAAATGTAGGAAGTGAAAATTTCGATAAATGAATAGGTTGAGGTCGTGTAAATAGGCTAATTAAAAATAAAAAAATATGAAAAATCCGCAGTGAGATACGAAAGCAGGCTTATTTTAAAGTCATTTAAAACAGGTTTCAAGTCGATAGCTCCAAAAGTGAGTCCAAGAGCGATTTTTGTCCATTTTGCCACACTGTGGGGCGGTAGAATTTACGCGCCAATTCTGCGATGACAATGATTTTTCTTTTTTGCAATTTTATAAAATTTTTCTGTTTTGTTAATTAAATGTTCAGATTTTTCACTGGCAGAAAAACCATAATTTTTTGAGAAAACGATGCGTGTTCGTTGTGTCATTTTAAAAATTACGCAAATTTATTTTTTTTGTCACCTTCCATCACCAATAAAACTTCTTTAAAAAAAATTTTTTGCACAAAAATTTAGCACAAATTTGAAAAATATAGCACTGAAAATATAACTGCTTCTAATAAAATTGCTATATCGACATGAGAAAAAAGATGATCACACTGAAGTCGTTACTTGATTTTTGTTTTAAAAAAATTTTGCACGTGCTCTTGAAATTTTTCCACACCTTTTTTTTGATATAATTTCTAGCAAAGCAAAATGAAGAATGTGAAGCAAATTTCACTAATTTCTTTTTTTTTTTAAATGCATAATTATATTCGCCGTTCTTGTATATAAATGCAAAAGAGCGGCAGCACATCACGTTTTTCACAAAAAGTTGTCACATGGTTACACTTCAAAATTTTTTGCTCTTTGTAAAAAAAGGATTTTTTCTTGCACTTGTAGGTTCTTAATTCCAGGGATGCCAAAAATGATGGATAAATGATGGATTTGGTGATGGAGATGGTTAACTTATTAAATACACATAGTATTTATTATGTTATACTATTTATTAAGACGACGCTCGTCGCTTGGCGTCTCAACGAACACTAACTAATAAAAGGGAGAATATGTACAAAAAGGGGAGGGGAGATCTCCTACACAAAAATACCATATAATACATTATAATACATACATATACACAACAAATTCCATCCAAAAATCCGTGGCACAGTTATTTATTTTACCAGGTGCAGAGTAGTCCACGGAAAATAAATTTTTTTAAATTGAAACATATTTGAAAATAAATTAAATCATATCTTTATAATTATGGGTAGATTTAAATGAAGCGTACACGACTTGTATGGTCTGGTCTTCAAAACTGCCCCAAAGTGTTATTTTCTGAAAGTAATACCAAAAATAAGTCACTAGACCAATTTTTAGCCTCCCAGAGCATAATCTTGATTTTTGGCAGCCATTTTTATGTTTTAGACTGTCGTAAAAAATGTAAGAAAAGTGAGTCATAATTTTTGGGATAGGTGAAATTTTGATTTTCGATTTTTTGGCATATAAGCACGTTTTGGGACCTCAGAAAGCTAAAAAACCGGTTTTTAAAAAAAGTCTGTATATGTGTGTGTGTGTGTATGTATGTATGTATGTATGTTATGTTGGACTGTAACCGGAGATATTTCACAACCATTGTGGTATTAAGACCTAATTTTTTTTTTTTTTTTAATTTTTTATAAAAAAATCTCAAACTACTTTTTTTTTTTTAATTTAGATGTAATACCTCATTTTTTTCCATGAAAATATTACTATTTAGAAGTATCGATTTTACTCGATATCTCGAATCTGATAATCTTTGGACGTAGTACTTAATTTTTTTCTATGGAATTACTAGTTTTAGGAACCTCGTTTATAGTTATTTTTTGGATCTGATACTTAATTTTTTCAAAATTTTATCCTTAAAATTAAAAAAAAAAACAATAAAAAAATTTGCAATATTTTTTATTTTTTTATGTAATACCTCATTTAATTCTATGAAAATAGCAATAGCTGAAAATATGGTTTTTACTCGATATCTCGATTCATAAAAAAAAAACAGCAATATTTTTTAATATACGTATCATTATTAACGATCTCTACGAACAAATGCAATAATCTTGTCCCACCCGACCATAAACGTTTTAAAAACGTTTTTAAAACGTTTTTGATAAAACCATTCCCCAATTTTCAAACGTTTCAAACTCGTTTTTAAAACGTTTTTAAAACGTTAAAATGCGCCGCATAATTTTAAAAATAATTTTCTCTAATTTTAGAAACGAGTTTAAAACATTTTTAAAACGTTTTTAAAACTTGCTGAAAATGTCCGAAAAATGATTAAATATTATCTGAATATTATCTGAATTAGCTGTATGATCGGGGCGCTGATATTAGGCCGCTATCGGCTCGGTTGTAAAAAAAAATACAGACAATTTTTATTTTAGATTTTAAAATGTATATGACTCGTTTCATATAAAAGGTCATTTCTGGGATATACGAAAGTTAGTATAGCAAATTCAGATTTTGGGTTTAAAATATTAATTTTTTTATTGCTATACATACAAAATTAATAAAAAACATAAAGGTTACACAATAAAAAACGGTGTTTTCTAATAACAGGCAGGTTTTTAAGCTAAAAGCTTCATTTTAAAAAAATTTTCTGCCTTATAATTTTTTATTAATAATACTTTAGATTTTTAAATAATGGTTAAATTTTTATTTTTTTAAATAATTCATTTATTTATTTATCATTAAAAAAAAGTAACAATGAGTGCGTTTTCAAAATTATTTTTAAAAACCAAGCAGAAAACAGGAAAATAAAAATAAAAAAAATGTCTGTCATTTTTTATATTTTTTATTATTTTTGCAATTAGTTTTTTAATTTTATAGACATATTTTACTAGAATAAATAGATTACGAATAAAAAATAAAAATTTTAATAAAAAATTGATTAATTTATTTACATATTTATATATTTACTTTAAGAAAAATTGAAAGTAAATGAAAGGGACAGTACGGGACAATAGGGGACATTTGGGAGTAGTAAAGTATTATAAACGACAGAGCTACTTAATAAATATTGGTAATGTGAAAAAATGCAAAATAAAACAATCAAATTTAAAACAATTTTTTTATTATTAGTAGGCTAACATATTATACAGTATTAAAATATTCATATATAATACACATAAACTCTAAATTTATTTTATTAATTTTTTTATTTTATTAATCTCTTTCATGGAAAATACATTTTTTGGTTTTTTCAATTCTTCATCACCTTAATTAAGGGTAGTTTCTGCAAATTTAGGGGTGTTGCAAATGTTTCATGAGGTCGAGACCCAAAAATTTGTTATCAGCGACCCAAAAAATGTATAAAGTGCATTAAAGTTTGCTTAAACAGGTTATATAATGAATATTGCAAAATCGCCCTAATTAAGGATAGTTTTTGCAAATTTAAGAGTGTTGCAAATGTTTCATGAGCTCGAGACCCAAAAATTTGTTATCAGCGACCCAAAAAATGTATAAAGTGCATTAAAGTTTGCTTAAATAGGTTATATAATGAATATTGCAAAATCACCCTAATTAAGGGTAGTTTTTACAAATTTAGGAGTATTGCGAATGTTTCATACGCTGGAGACCCAATAATTCGTTATCAGCGATCCAAAAAACTTAGGCTTCATTTATATTTAATAATCAGTATTTATGACTTACATTTAAAAAAAAAGTCTAAAAAGGGGTATTTTTTGGCCATTAAGTGCAAACTCCACGTTTGCAGTTCATGGAACCTCGATTTTCGGATTTAGCGACCCAAAATATATTAACTGGGGCCTTATTTATATTTATTTGTTAATATTTATGACTTAAATGTGAATAAAATACAGAAATATTAGGTTTTTTAGTATTTTATAATTTTTGGAACTTTTCTGAATCGTCGGGACCTAAATTAACTACAAAAACTCACTATGATTTCAAGAATTGTTTTAGGGGTAAAATACTTAAATAAAATATTTTTAAAAAGTTTTGTCTAACAAGTTTTATTTCAGTAATTAAGCAGTAAATCTATTTTTGGGGACAGTACAGGACAAAAAACGCACGGGGACAGTGCAGGACATCCTGTAATTTTTTGCTTCTTCGCGTCAAAAGGTTAAATTTATTTCAGCACACGTGATAAAATTTTAAAAAAGACACAAATATGTTGTTACCAATTAGTTTACAAAGTGGTTAAAAATTTTACTAACCATTTTTTTAAGAGGGACAGTACAGGACAAGCATTGCGTGACCAAAGAACAAATTTTTTTCTGCTTTGCTCTCAACGATTAATTTCAATCGCAACAAATAATTAACTCTTTTATTCATTGATACGCAGCCATATTGTTTAAAATGAGTCGATAAAACAGTTCATTTTACCATACAAGCATAAAGTTACGAGCACTTAAAGAAGAACAGGTTTTTGTAAGATCAAAAAAAAAAATCGATGGGACACGCCTTTTTTACTCTATTTCATGAATGTTTTATCATAATCTCCTTAAAATAGCTATTGATTTTCAAAGTAAAAGTCTTTAAAAAAATAAAAACACATATTTTTTAAAAATTAAATATAAATATATAGCCCTTTTTATGTTCAGAACATGACCAATATACCCTTGGGACAGGGACAGTACAGGACATTTTGCCTATCTGCCTGCCTGCCTGCTTATCATAAATTTTTTTTTTACAAATATAACTTTTGAAATAATTAGTAAACAATTTATTTAATGCAATCAAACCTAAAAATTGTCAATATATTTTTTTATCACGGGACATGGAAATGACCTTTTATATGAAACGAGTCATATACTTTGTGTATATACTTTGTGTTTAAAAACATTACAAACGTTGGTCTTGCCTAGTCGCCAATTTTAGCTTGAGCCGGTCCTGGTTAATGTATCTTTCATGCAAGTAACAGCTGCCCTCTTTGAAATAATTTTCAGAGTAACTTTAAAAAAGCGCGAAATTCAATTTTCTACTAATTAGTGTGTGTGTTAATTATATTTTTGGAATAAAATTTTTTATTTGAATAAAAAATAATCAAAATTTATGCTATCAACGTACAAATGCTTTATTTAGAAATTTTAAAAACAATTAAAAAACTTTTTACATAACAATGCCTAATTTTCAAAATTTTATAATTTTAAATGAGAGATTTATGACATGAAAATATTTTATGGCTATGACTAAAGTTTTTTTTATAATGAAAATAAAAATTGAACTTTAACCAAGCAATTTTGTTAGATTATTCTCTTACACTATTCAGAGAATAACATAAGAAAATTTTTTGCAAAATAATTACTTTGGAAAAAAAATTCGCTGAATATTTTTAGATCTCGGTCCGTATTTTTGCACTAAAATATATATAAACTTTTTGAAAAACAGGTAAAGTATATTTTCGCTAATTAAAATTTAATACATGAATATTATTAATTAATTTAAAAAGTAATAATTTATAGAATTATCTAATTTTTTACAAGCTACATATCAACTAATTTTTGCTTTCTATTATTTTATTGCCGATTTCTTCTTTCTTTTTAGCATTTTTAATTCTCGTGCTGCGTATTTTAACCAATTCATTATTTGTTTTCGGGCATCTTCTACTTTAAAATCACCATTAAAATTGTCAATAACAACGTCTAAAAAATGATATATAATTTAGTAACTTTTATAAAAATATAAAAAAATAAGTTTATAGTTACATACCCCGTATTGCTATATTTAAGTTTTCCAGATCTTGAAATTTCTTTTTGCCCTTCTGGCCAGCCAAACTGTATCTCCTAGCTAATTTGTTCTTCAAAATTTGGGCCATTATTGAATTCATACTTCCTCGACCATCGTGTGACGTAACGAACTTACTCAAATACGTTGTCTAAAAAAAAGAAGAGAAAAATGAGTCAAGAGAATTAATAAGTGTAAATTTAAAAGTTATTTATTATTTTAAAAAAAAATATCAAACGTACCAATGATTTTCTCAAGTCTGAGTTTTTGAGAGCAGAATCAAAGTCTACAAGCTTTGAATTCTTTTTTAACGGAAGCTGTTTCGAGAAATACTCGGTACATTTATTTCTACCCGAATCCTCAAGGGCTCGGTGATCTTGCGTTCTCTTAAAAAGTACTTCGTGACGCGCCTGGTTGGCAAGAAGTTGCTTTGAGATAGCTAAAATAATAAATAATTATTTTTAATTTTTTTAAATGTTTAAAAATTTTTTTTTTTAATTATTTAAAAATTAAGAAGATTTTTGTATACCTTGAAGTTGGTCAATTTTTTCTATCAGATCTTGATTCGCTGTAAAATAATAAAGATTAAGTTAAAAAATTGAAATTTTCATTAATCTTAATGAAAGTACATACGTCTAGGTGGGTTATTTTGCATCAATCTTGGAAACTGGGATGGAAAATGCCTGATTTGTTGATTTGAAATGATTGGTCTTGAAAACGACGGAAGGGTATTCGGATTTTCTGAATAAGCTCTTCTCAATTCAGGATTTTCTCTCGTATTTTCCGTTTCTAAATTTAGTAAGTAAATTCAAAGGTTAGTGGGTTTAATTCTATTGGGTTAAAAAATTTTTAATGTCAATTTTACCTTGAAAATTTGCCATTTCATCATCCGTTATCTCAGAATTGAGTATCCTTCTTCTTCGATACTCGGATGCTAAATTTTAAAAGCAAAAAAAATTATATTCAGATCATGCACTGTTTCTAGTTACATTGGCTTTAAGCCAATAAATTTTTACCAGTTTCAAAACCCCCAGAAAGCCCCCAGGTAATGTAAAAAGCTTATTCTGAAATGTTTTCGTCCGCCATCTTGGAAAACCGGAAAATTTTCTGGGGCCAAAAAATGAAAATTTTCATTAATATAAACGTTTTTCTCGACCTCGAAAACCCCCCGGTAATGTAAAAAGCTTATTCTGAAATGTTTTTTCGTCCGCCATCTTGGAAAACCGGAAAATTTTCTGGGGCCAAAAAATGAAAATTTTCTTTAATATAAACGTTTTTCTCGACCTCGAAAACCCCCAGGTAATGTTGAAAGTTTCTATTTTCATGTTTTAAGATCCGCCATATTGGAAAATAGGAAAACTGTTGGAAAATTAAACAGTACACCTCCAGGATATTAGCTTTCCCTCGTACGGTTCATTTTTATCCCGAAGGTATTCCAGGAGATGACAGAAAATTCAGGTAGTAAACTCCCTGTTTCAGAGAGCTAGGAGTTATAAACTCTCTGAGCCAGGGAGTATAACTACGTGGTTTTTTTTGTTAGAGTAATCTGGACGCAAAAAGTGCAGAAATAGCAAAAACGCCCCTTTTGGGGTTAGTTTTAGCTAATTTTGGGATGGTATATTAATTACTCATAAAAAAATCCATAAAATTTGTTTTCAGTTACGCTTAAAACCCTTGTGGACCTAATCTAGTCGCAAAAAGTGCGAAAATAGCTAAAGCACCCCTTTTCGGGGGCAAAAAACCTATATTAGATCAAATCTTGTATTCGCAACATTAAATGCACCCAAACCCGTATTTTCACTGGGGTAAAGCACTGACAAATAAAATATTCATATGAATTGAAATTTTTTACATTTTATGTATCTGTATCATATATTTTAGAATTGAAGTGACACCAAATTTGGCGTTAAGTGCGCCAGAAAAAAAAAATAGTTTTTTTATTTTTTGGCAAAAAACATTTTCAAAAAATTAGTTATCGAATTTGAGAAATTGAATAACAACGATATTTCTAAAACTAGTACTTTCAAATAAAGAATGTATACGTCCAAAAAGAAAAAAAAAATTTGGTGATTTTAAAATTTTTTAGTGCTACAAATTAAAAAATATCGAGTTTAAAATTATAGTTATCAGATCCAACAAAAAATCGTAAATCTCGTAAAAAAAAGAAATTGGTGTTTTACGCGGCTTACATTTATTAGGTTGTTCACCTGTGGGCTCCAAAAAGTATACAGATTATCAACCTGTTGAAAAAAGCTCAGTTTGAAAAAATGAAAGTAATCCAGCCTTAAAAAAATTAACATACTCTCATAAATAATCAATGCATTTTAGTGCGCTGGCGCTAATCATGGAAGTTAATGCATGCGATTATTATATTTTGCTTCTTTTTAATTTAAAATTAAAATTTTTTTAATTCTTAAGGAAAAAAAATGTCTAAAAATAAGGTGTCGAATCCGAGAAATCGAACAAAATGGATATTTCTAAACTTTCCAAATAAAATAAATTGATACTACGTCCAAAAATAAAAAGTGTAGTTTTTTTTTTTTTAATTTTAATGCAAATAATTATGAGGAAAAAATTTTTTTTAAATTAATTATCGTTGGACATTCTGCTTATCTTCTTCCGAGATAACCTTTATTTAAAATTAATATCCTCATATTCCACAACCAACAATATTATATAATATGAGTCCATAAACCAAATTCGTATTTTATGTATACAAAAATACACTTACCTGGAGGTGATTCTGGGAGATTCTCTTGTAAATTTTCCTCGTCACTTTCCCAAATTTTTCTGCTTCTATCCTTTCGAGACTTGGGATCTTTAAGTCTTTTATATTCTCCATCCACATCAGAGGTATAGGTCGAAATTTTTTCTTTATCCAATGCTTCTTGATAGTCGTCTGATGATTTTTGAAAAAAATTAATTTATCGCGATTTAGAAATCAATTTTTATTAGTCACATTTTTTGTTAATTTAAGTCTCTTTATAAGCAATCCATTTTATATAAATTTTAGTTTTCTTTAATTTAAAAACTATATTGATTAAAATATTTGAAAAAAATACATGAAAAAAAATATCAAATTGGCTAGAAGAAAAATAAATACTTTATACTATACTCTGAATTCAGATTCGAATAACACAATATTTTTTCTTATTTGACCATTATTTTGTATTAATGTAGATTCATTTAATTATTTTATTCCTTTAATTAATTATTTAAAAAAAATAAAAAAAAAATAAAAAAAATAAAAAAAATATGAGACTAAAAAAAATAATTTCATTACCAGCAGAAGAATAAATTTTAAATTCAAAAACATCCCAAGCTATATCTGGGCGATTCACAATTTTTTTTATATTTTAATAATTGTGCTTCCGTCACATCTCGTGGCCAATAAGCTACTTCAGTTGTTTCGCAAACCCAGTTTTTTGGTACGAATGCTGTTGATTTGTCAAAAAAAGATCCAATGTACCAAGATTTTTTATCAGACTGCATATTAACTTATATATATTTAAAAATTTTGAATATACAAGACAATGTAAAGCACTAAATTCACAATCACCAGATTCAATACGATAAATTCACTGTTACAAACACAGTATTCATTAACTTTGTATTAATTGACTATGCATTAACTATGAATTTGAATAAAAAATAAAAAACTAAAATCAGAAAATAAATTTCTGTTAAAAAATATTTTTTATCTTCGACAGTGCACCGCAATGTTTAGAAACAAACTGAAATAATAATGTACAAGAATAATTTATTCAAAAACTAGTCTAGTAAAACCACGCCTTCAAAATTTGACTTTTTCTAAGACAAAAGTTAAATTTTACCTGAATGGCTCTTTTCTATTTGTTTTTGAGATTTTTCATCCCTACTCGTTTAATTAAAAAATTAAAACTCCTACTATCAGAAGTAAAGACATAAAAAGAGTAGAGGATTTTGTCGGAAAATCTTACACAGGTGCGGTTTTTTAGTCTTTTCTGCAGGGTTATGTAAAAATAGTACAATTTTAAAAATTAAATTACAAAAAAAAAAAAATAATGTTTAATTCTGACCTTTAACTTTGAAATTTCGCACATTTTTACTGCTTAGATCATATAATAGGTACATTACAATCCCTTGCCATAAAATTAAAAAAAAACTTTAATTGTTTAATATGAGCAACTTATGAAATTTTTAATTAATTTCCATAAAGATGACGAATAAAAAAAAATTTAACATCTGTTTTACTTACTTAGCTTAAAAACATACAAATTGCTATTGGAATAACGAACAGTCTTTTTTGTTTAAAACAAAAATTTGTTTCAGTAATGGTACCTAATACATCGGTGAGAGCCAAATAAAAATTTTGATGGTAGATAATTTTTGACAATTTTTAAAAATATTGAATTTATGATGTTTTTCTTTCTATTTTCTTGCTCCTTTTATTATCTTTGCATAAAATTAAAATAAAATATTGAATTACGTAATTTTTACTTTTTTCTTATATTTTTACAGCTATTTGTTTGTTTTACATCAATCAATAAAATATGTTGTGAGGTAAATTTTTAGTTTTATAAAATGTGTTTAAGTTTGCATACAGTTGTATGCACAAGCGAGCGTAGCAAGCCAGTGAAGACAGCATGCAACAGTCGAACCCAATATTTTGCCACATGATTTTAAACATAGATTTGCATAATATACTAAAAATCCGTCTCTCTAGGGCCAAAAATAGGCTTTTTTGTCCTATATGTGTAATAACACATTTTTAACTAAAGGAGAAAAATAAGAATGGCACAGATCTCACGTGAATTAGCACTGGCTTCGCCTCGGATAGTAAATTGCGACCTGGGTCATACTTTTTTTGCTCACATGGACAAAACGAAATTTTTCTTTCTCAGTGGGGAGTTTTTTTCGATCTCATTGCGGGACCAAAAGCTGTGTTTTCGACCCGCTAGGAATAAAAATCATTTTTTTTAGTAGAAGATAAAAAACATGCATGCATTTTTGATAAAAATGAGTTTTTTAGGCCTGAAATTTTTTTTACAAATTCCAAGTTTAAAAAAATTTTTCACTTGTCCATTTTGTTTTAGAAGTTTCTGAGATATGGCCCCACAAAAATATTATTAAAATATATGCTTTTTTTTTAAAAAAAAAACCTTAATTGAGGATCTCTCTAAAAAATTATCATATCTGCTAAACGAACAATCAAAAAAGAACTATAGTAAAAAACTTTTGGAAACTTTGAGCTTGTACAAAATTTTTGAGACCTATAAGCTCTATTTTTATCGAAAATTTCAATTTTGCAGCAATTTAATAATTGAGCTTTTGGGCTAAAAATGTTTGTTTACAAAAAATGAAAGGTTACAAAAAAAACGAGACCAACTGGAAGCATGTTGAGTTAAATGCAATATGACAGCTTTATTCGAAAAATTGCCTAACTACCCTATGATTTTCATGACATTGTCGTAACATAGAGCCCAGTGAAGACTCCCCCCCCCCCTTTTAAACATTAAACCTGCTTAAGTAGGTAAATCTGGCAATGAGGCTTAGCCATATGAATAATTTTTATCCTGTAGGTGTCTTTAATGAGTTACCTATTTATTTTTGTGAAATTCCATAATTTTGTTCTTTTGCAAATAATTTACAAGTTTTAGATCAAAACGTAAATAATAAATAAATTATACCAAATATAAATTTTTAAGTGTTACATCCGATTGGAAATCATGTTTTTCAAAAATTTTTAAGCTACGTTTCTTCTTTTTCTGTTTATTTTTTTTAACTGAGATAAACCTTTTTTTTAATTCTCTAAAAAAAATTATTTATTTTAGTTTTATTTCAATTTTAATGGGTTGATATTTTCCAAAAAAAGGAATAAAAATAAACTAACAAAAACTATTTGTTTACTTTAATATTAAATTTTTCATTAAGGTCAAATTTTTATTTTTTTCTTGAGATTTAATTATCATTTCAGGTTCAAGATGAGTAAGATATAGTATTACAAACAAAATTTTGTAATGGGTGTACAATTTACTCCTATATTTAAACATGATAAAAATCAAATACATGCTTCTGAATAAATTATAAAAAAAAAATATTTTTAAAATTTTATTTATTATTTAAGTAAATAAATAAGAAACTCGTCCCTTTCAATAAATGATTATAGAAATATTTATTGGTAAATTTATTTTGTTGTAAAAAAAATTAAAGAAAAAAATAAATGACGGACTGGAAATAATTTGTGTACATCTGCGTCCATTTACCTAGAAATATATACCTGAAAATGCTATTTCAATTTTTTTTTTTTTGGTAAAAAAGGTAAAAATATATTTTTATGAACGTGGTCCAAGTATGTATTAGAAGAGATTTGTCAGTTGCATTTTTTTAAATTTCCTCTCTTTTTTAGCTGTCTTGTAATAGTACATGTATCTTTTCTTTACTAGCTGGCGATAATTATTATAATTATATTTCAATTTTGAGAGACCGTCATTATTGCCATTTGTAAAGAGAAAAAACATTTTGAAACTCGTGTTAGAAAATTTTAATGCAATTGGATGCAAAGCTAAAAATAGAAATGAAAATGCGTCTAATTTAAAAACTGAAGGAGAGAAATCTTATAGTGACGGGTCGGTTTTTTTTCCCGAATGATTCAGAAAAAATTCAGAATCCCTAAGGATCTCTAGAGATCAAAAGTGGTCACCGGAGATCAAAAGAGATCTCTGGAGATGTGATCGCAAATTTCGAGTGATTTCTTTAGTGGTTTTTAAAAGAATCAAGCAAAACCGTCATTTTTATAAAAATATCCTATTTTTACCCACTGCTTTAACAAAAGTCCACAAAAATCAAAATAAGAACCATTATAGTCTTCATTCAAAGGGTGAAATCAAACTCCATTATTGTAGTTACAGTGTTAGCAAGATAGCTATATTTTTGCTCTATGCTTATCTCTTTCGCATACACTTTTTCTACGAAATAGGATGTAAACACTATGGAGATATACTTGTAAAGATATTTTTTTCTTACACCGGTACAAAATTAGCATATATACCGGTGTAAAAAAAAAATGTCCACCGGTGACGAAAAGTATCTATGGCCTTTCACCGGTGTAAAAAACAATGTATCCACCGGTATAAGTATTACTGGTTTTATTTAAAGAAAAGTGAGAGAGAGATAGAAAACTTTTGGCTATTCAT
Organism: Anagrus nilaparvatae; assembly: GCA_022575985.1. Classification (NCBI taxonomy): domain Eukaryota; kingdom Metazoa; phylum Arthropoda; class Insecta; order Hymenoptera; family Mymaridae; genus Anagrus; species Anagrus nilaparvatae. Next base: position 3,392,786 of record JAKSXM010000237.1, on the reverse strand, counting down.
GATCGTGGTTATATACCGGTGTAAAAGAAAAATGTCCACCGGTGTAAAAAACAATATATCCACCGGTATAAGTATCAATGGTTTTATTTAAAGAGAAGTGAGGAAGAGATAGAAAACAACTTTGTTTTCAAAAACATCCCCTTCTCTTTAAGTTTTCCTATAATTAACTCGCCTTTTTTTTTAAACAAGTTTTACATATAATGGGCAAAAAAGTTATCTTCCTAGGGTAGAAAATAGGCTTTTTTGCCCTGGATATGTAAAATGTAATGTTATATATTAACAAGAAGTCTTCGATATATTACAAATTTGTAATGATCTATTTTTCCCCTTAAATATACTTTACAAATTCGTATATGAGAAAATCCAAACAGATTGCGCTTAAAAGTTTAACCTTTTAAAAAAAAATTTTTTGTGTTTTCCTTAGATCATATATAGTCACGAATAAGCCGTTAACAGAAAAAATTTTGCGCGTACTATAGTTTTTTTTTTGAGTTGGAAAGGCTCAAAATCACGTTTTTTCGATATTGAAAAAAACCAATTATTGAAACTTTTTTTTAATCAATTAAAATATATTTCAAACAAAATATTTATGTTTTTTAACTTGTATTGTACTCATAATTAACTAAAAAAATCGTTTTTATAAAAAAAATAACACAAATTTTTAGTTATTAGCATTTTAGAGTAGCTCAAAAGTTAAAAATACGTTTTAAAAATTATATATTAATGCACAAGAGATAGAACGTACGTCATTATGCGACGCTTATTTTTATAGAGTTTTTGACAAGACGGCGTTAGCATTGCATTCAAATATTGCATTCTTGCCAGAAGCTTTTTCACCCCCCAAAATAAATTTTACTTTTGTTCTGGACGGCGAAATTTTTTATACGATGACGAAATACTCGAATTAATTTTCATATTTTATGTGATGCATCTACAAATATAATTAATTTTCTATTAACATGGAATATGATTAATATGATAGAAAGAGTGAGTAATAGTTTCTTATTTCTATTATCCCCAGCTTGGTAGGCATCATCCTACCAAGGAGGAAAAAGCAATATGACGGATTTTTCACCTAATAAATAAAAAAAAAATTAAGTGCAAAATCCGCTATTTTGCATTTCAGTCGAGAGGCCAGCGTATCATTTTGTATGCAAAAAATTCAATCGAGTGTAGAATTGATAGACACCAAGCAGATTATAGTTTTCTGACCCGCTGATTCCGAATCTGCGGTTATTTTTACTCTAAAACTGGGGCGTTTGCCGCTAGAGGGCGTTTGGGGGGGGGGGGGGTAAAAACGCTATTCTTTGCAAATATTTTGGAAGCTACGCGTCCTAAGATACTTAAACCCAAGAAACATATAGTTTTTTGACCCGCTGATTCCGAATCTGCAGTTATTTTTTCTCTAAAACGCAGGTGTTCGCCGCTAGAGGGCGTTTAGGAGGGTAAAAATGCTATTTTTCGCAAATATCTTGGAAGCTACGCGTCCTAAGATACTTAAACCCAAGAAACATTTAGTTTTTTGACCCGTTGATTCCGAATCTGCAGTTATTTTATCTCTAAAACTGGAGAGTCTGCCGCTAGAGAGCGGTTAAGGGGTAAAATGCTATTTTTTTTAAATCTTTTGTAAGCTGCGCATCCTAAGATAATTAAACCTAAGTAAGATATAGGTTTTTGACCCGCTGATTTCAAATCTACAGTTAAATTTTCTCTAAAATTACAATCTTTTCTGATAGAGGTCGCTTGATAGAAAAAAATGCCAAAAATTAATAATCAAGGCAATTAAGGTAGGTGCCCTTTTTATTTGAAAGCTTAAGCTTTTATTATTGTATTGAAATCGATAAAATTACACGTTAAATACTTTAATTTCAAAATATTATTTCATCAATTTAAAAAACGCGTTTTGTTAATTTTATTTTAGGTTAAACTAATGTCAACATGAAACTATATCTTACTTAGGTTTAAGTATCTTAGGATGCGCAGCTTACAAAAGATTTGAAAAAAATAGCATTTTACCCCTTAACCGCTCTCTAGCGGCAGACTCTTCAGTATTAGAGATAAAATAACTGCAGATTCGGAATCAACGGGTCAAAAAACTAAATGTTTCTTGGGTTTAAGTATCTTAGGACGCGTATCTTCCAAGATATTTGCGAAAAATAGCATTTTAACCCTCCTAAACGCCCTCTAGCGGTGAACACCTGCGTTTTAGAGAAAAAATAACTGCAGATTCGAAATCAGCGGGTCAAAAAACTGTATGTTTCTTAGGTTTAAGTATCTTAGGTCACGTAGCTTCCATGATATTTGTGAAAAATAGGGTTTTTACCCTCCTAAACGCCCTTTAGCGGCGAACGCGTGCGTTTTAGAGAAAAAATAACTGCAGATTCGGAATCAGCGGGTCAAAAAACTATATGTTTTTTGGGTTTAAGTATCTTAGGACGCGTAGCTTCCAAGATATTTGCAAAAAATAGCGTTTTTACCCCCCTAAACGCCCTCTAGCGGCAAACGCCCCAGTTTTAGAGTAAAAATAACCGCAGATTCGGAATCAGCGGGTCAAAAAACTATAATCTGCTTGGTGTCTATCAATTCTACACGCGATTGAATTTTTTGCATACGGAATGATACGCTGGCCTCTCGACTAACCATGATTTTCTGGTAGTTTGAACCCTATAGAATGCAAAAAAAAGCGTGAACACGAAATCGGCGATGGATGCCAAAAAGATTTTGCCACTTATATCAAAAACCGCGTTTTTCGTATCTGAGCTACCCAAAATTTTAAAAATAACTTTTTAGGTAAATAAAATTTTTAAAATCTAATTAAAAAATCTAATTGCCAGGGAAAAATCAGTCCAGAAAAGAAAAAACTTTTCTTTTTCCGATGAAATTTAGCCAAGTTATCGTCAATTTAAGATTTTGCCCGAATTCGTCTTAAAAAAGATTGAAATTTTATTGAAAAAAGCCTGTTTCTGAACTTTAAACATGCATTACTCGCTTGATACACAATGATTTTGTAAATATATCAGCAATATTATTGTTAGGATTAACTTTAATTATATTTATTTCACCTTCTAAATAACTTTCATTCACATAATGATAATGTACTTCTATATGTTTGGAATTTTTCGTAAAATTACCATACTTAGCGATGTTTATAGCTCCAGCATTCTCTTCATATATATTTATGGGATCCTTAATTTTTACGTTAAATGTCTCTAGAATTCCTTTTAAAAACTTTATCTCACTGACGACCTCTGAAAGTGCTACGTACTCAGCAAACGTAGACGACTTTGTAACAACTCCTTGTTTTCTTGACTTCCAATAAACAACGCTACCAAACAATCTTATCACGTAACCAGTTGTTGACTTTCTATCTATATGATCACCTGCCCAATCTGCATCTACATAACAATCCATAATTGAGCCAATTTCTCTTTTTCTATAAACCAATTTTAAATTTCTTGTTAGATATAAATATTTCAAGATTCTTAAAGCATACTTAAAATGAGTTTTGTCATAACAGTTTTGATATCTGCTTAGATAGTTTACACTATAGCTTATATCTGGCCTTGTACCTGAACTAATATATAACAGGGCTCCATAATATTTCTGTACATAATATTATTTGAAATTTTTTTGCTGGATCTAATTTTAAATTCATTTCCATTGGAGTGTTATACAAGTTACTATCTTCGATATTATATTTTCTTGCTAAAGTTTCTATATAATCTTTCTGGCTTAATGTCATTTTATTCTCTTTGTAATTATAATCAATATTTATTCCCAAGTAAGTTTTTACTTCACCTAGATCTTTCATTTTAAACTCTGACATTAAATCATTTTTTACTTTTTGAATTTGACTTTTATCTTTACAATAAATCAATAAATCATCAACAAATATGATTAAATAAATTTTTACTTCCTTAACTGTTTTAGTGTATAAACAATAATCATATTTATTTCTTACAAATCCTACCCCTTTTAAAAATTTATAAAAACATTCATACCATGACCTTGGGCTTTCTCTTAAACCATAAAGTGCTTTTTCTAATTTACAGACTCTATCAGTCCCATCTTCATAGCCATTAGGCTGTTTTACGTAAATTTCTGAAAATACCTTGCCGTTTAAAAACGCAGTCTCAACATCCATTTGTTCTATACATAGCCCATTTTGACAACAATAAGATAATAAAACTTTCAGTGTTTGCATTTTAGCAACTGGAGAATAAATATCTTCTAAAATTTCTCTTTGTTGGAATCCTTTTACAACTAATCTTGCTTTATACTTATTTTCTGATTTTTTTGTAAAAACCCATTTTACATCTAAAACTTTTTTATTTTCAGGTTTATTAACTAATTTCAAAGTTCCATTTTTTTTAAGACTTATACTTTAATTAAGGATAGAACGCGACGATATTTCATTTTATTTAATCTTTTAATGTTGATCTGAATATTTTCTAATATAAAAATTAAGTATTAATTTTAAATTTAAAATCAAGATTTTGTTTGCTTGAATTAAAAAAAATTTGGTTTGTTTAAAAAACTGGCCAATTTGGAAGCCGTTCCTTTCATAAATATTTTTTATTATAGCGACTTTCCTTTTTTTATAAGATTAATAATAAGCTGCATTTTATTATTATCATTATTACTAATTATTTTTTATTCTCTTTTTTAGATACTAAAATATTGGATGGATACATAACACGTAGTCTTGGACAAATAAAATAAATTTATGAATGAGTGATTCTTAGTAAATTCAGCAAAAGCTTCCAGGTCGGGTCGCTGAAACCGGCTAAAAACTTTTTTTTGCCAATTACCTATCCAAAATGGACTATGTCCCCAAATCTTAGCCCTTAATATTGAAAACTAAGCCCAGGGCGAATTTTTGAAAAAAAAAGACGTTTTCATCTTTCCTCAGCCACCCATTCTTCTTTTATGTGCCATTCCTTCTGGAAATCATTAAAAATAATGAAAAAAGAGGTACAATAGTAAAATTTCCTCAGGAATCCAGTCATGCCATTAGTTTTTGAAAATTCCAACACGGGGAGCCAGAAAATCGATAAATTCACAGGGTATATTACGGAAACTACAGAAAAATTGTATATCCGAATTTTTTATTGAGCTTCTCAGGAAAAGCGTGTATTTATATATATTTTTGGATGCCATATCAACCTAGATGCGATCGAACTTCCTAGACCCTAAAATAACCGAAAAATCGTGAATTTTCCTAAATTTTTCTCATTTTTCAGCAGTTTTTTTGAATTTTCCCGCTCTAAATGACTCCGAACGATTTAAACAAGGTAAGATTCGGATTTCCAGAGAAATTTCACATATTTTCTTTATTTAAATAATTATTAGGCTTCGATGTACACGAGTTCACACCAAATGCCTTAAATACAAAATTTTGATTTTTATCGTTTTTTAGCAGTTTTTTTGAATTTTCCCGCTCTAAATGACTCCGAACGATTTAAACAAGGTAAGATTCGGATTTCCAGGGAAATTTCACATATTTTCTTAATTGAAATAATTATTAGGCTTCGATGTAAACGAGTTCACACCAAATGCCTTAAATACAAAATTTTAATTTTTATTGTTTTTTAGCAGTTTTTTTGAATTTTCCCGCTCTAAATGACTCGGAACGATTTAAACAAGGTAAGATTCGGATTCCCAGGGAAATTTTACATATTTTCTTTATTTAAATAATTTTTAGGCTTTGATGTAAACGAGCTCACACCAAATGTCTTAAATACAAAATTTTGATTTTTATCGTTTTTTAGCAGTTTTGTGTGTACTTTTTCTGTTTAAGGTTCCTAATAAGATTTATTATATCGTATTTTTAGGCTTCGATGTAAACGAGTTTACAGGGTTCCTAATAAGATTTATTATATCGTATATAATAACAACTTAATAAATATTATATTATTAATGATGTAAATTACTAATAATCTTATTTCCGAAAAAAATTTTAAATAATTTAAATTTAGCGCTAAAAATAATAAACATTGTATATAAAAAATTTAAAGTTATGTGGCATGGCAATCGTCAATGTTTACAAGATTTATTAGTAAATAAATGAGTTACATTAAAAACATTTTTATTGTATTCATATTATTCATTAAAACAATAAGCTACGTAAATTTATTTAATTATTGTGTGAATATTAAAATATTATTTGGTACTTACGGAGATAATAATTTAGATAATAATTTAGCCTGGTACCGAGACCCGTGTTAAAGTAGGCTTTAATAAAATTTTATACAATGTATCGGCTACAAATGAAAATGATCAAATAAAAATAAAATTAGGGCATACTTATTCCAAATACACTCAATATCTAAAGAACTTGGATTCTATTTGTGAATAAATTATCTAAATTATAATAATATTTTCTGAATACATTATTGTAAGCTAAATATTATGTAAATATCAATAAAAATTTTTTTAATAGAATATTTTTCTTCTTATTACAAAACTCATTCTTTTAAAGATTACCTAAATATGTATTTCATTCATTATTAATTAAAAAATTTTTACTCTGAAATATAGAGCTAAAAATAATTTAAATTTATAGAATTTTCTATGAACTCTTTTACACTAAAGCCAAAAAATTATTAAAGTATAGAAAGTGCTTAAAATTTTACTTGAAACCCGAATTTGTCATTATTTAAATCATACAGGGTCATTTAGTGCGGCAAAATTCAAAAAAACTGCTACAAAACGATAAAAATCAAAATTTTGTATTTAAGGCATTTGGTGTGGTGTGAGCTCGTTTATACCAAAGCCTAAAAATTATTTAAATAAAGAAAATATGTAAAATTTCCCTGGGAATCCGAATCTCACCTTGTTTAAATCGTTCGGAGTCATTTAGAGCGGGAGAATTCAAAAAAAACGGCTAAAAAACGATAAAAATCAAAATTTTGTATTTAAGGCATTTGGTGTGAGCTCGTTTACATCGAAGCCTAATAATTATTTAAATAAAGAAAATATGTGAAATTTCCCTGGAAATCCGAATCTTATCTTGTTTAAATCGTTCGGAGTCATTTAGAGCGGGATAATTCAAAAAAACTGCTGAAAAATGAGAAAAATTTAGGAAAATTCACGATTTTTCGGTTATTTTAGGGTCTAGGAAGTTCGATCGCATCTAGGTTGATATGGCATCCGAAAATATATATAAAAACACGCTTTTCCTGAGAAGCTCAATAAAAAATTCGGATATACAATTTTTCTGTAGTTTCCGTAATATACCCTGTGGATTTATCGATTTTCTGGCTCCCCGTGTAGGAATTTTTAAAAACTAATGGCATGACTGGATTCGTGAGGAAATTTTACTATAGTATCTCTTTTTTCATTATTTTTAATGATTTCCAGAAGGAATGGCACATAAAAGAAGAATGGGTGGCTGAGGAAAGATGAAAACGTCTTTTTTTTTTCAAAAATTCACCCTGGGCTTAGTTTTTAATATTAAGGGCTAAAATTTGGGGACAAAGTCTATTTTGGATAGGTAATTAGAAAAAAAAAGTTTTTAGACGGTTTCAGCAACCCGACCTGGAAACTTTTGCTGAATTCACTAAGAATCACTCGAATTGTAAATATAAAATTTTTATTGATGTACTTAATTATGTATGTTATTTAAAATTAAATCTAATTGAAAATATATGTTTCTAATAAATAAGCCATCGTTTTTCCTTATTTTTAACCTTTAAATTAAATTAGAAATAAAAAAAAATAAAAAAATAAAAAAAAATAAATTTTTTTTTCTTTTGAGCTCTAATCGAGCTAAGCTCGTGTTATTCTAGTTTATTTTTCGAGCTCTAATCGAGCTAATGTCGAGAAGAAAATTCGTGTTAATTTTTCATATATTTTAGACTTCATTTCGAGCTCGCACCGAGCATTCGCCTTGTAAATTTAAAAAAAATCCATCGAAAAACAAACGCCGACCACGTACCATGGATAGAAAATGCAGAAAAACCAGATACTTTTGTTAATTTTCCGAAGGGAAAATAAGTCATTTATTTCTGGTCGGCTTTTTGCTTAGTCATTCATTAACTATTTAAATTCAAAATTTTTAATAATGACACCCTTTTTTAGTGGATATTTACTTATTACTTAAGGACACTCTGTCCACCACTGGGTGTTTTTGCGTAGTATATTTGTAACTAAAATATTTTAACCATATATTTATTTATAATAATTTTTTAATGAAAGAATCAATACTTTTCAGTATTTAGTACAAAAATATTTAAAAAAAAATTAAAAATGTTTATTTGTTTAAACAAATACGACCTGTTAAATTTTTAAAATTTTCGGGTCAGAAAAGCCTGAGTTCCCAGATCTGGGCTACTTGGACCAAAATTCTGCTTAGCTCATATTGAAGATCATCCAATTCTAGGTGGAGGTATCGTGGGAAATTTTTCGCCAAACCTTTTCAGTAATGACTTATACCTATTTGTTTATAAATTGTAGAGAATTTTGAACTTTTTTTTTATAAACAATTAGCTGTAACTCATTACTAAAGAGGTTTAGCGAAAAATTTCCCACGATATCTCCACCTAGAATTGAATGATCTTCAATATGAGCCAAATTTTGCAGAATTTAATATGAGCAGAATTTTGATCCAAGTAGCCCAGATCTGGGAACTCAGGCTTTTATGACCCGAAAATTAAAAAAAATTAACAGGTCGTATTTGTTTAAACAAATAAACAATTTTAATTTTTTTTTTTATATTCTTGTACTGAATACTGAAAAGCATTGATTCTTTCATTAAAAAATTATTATAAATAAATATATGGTTAAAATATTTTAGTTACAAATATACTGCGCAGAAAACACCCAGTGGTGGACAGAGCGCCCTTAAATCCACATTTGGCCATTTATAATCATATTTATTAAAACTAGAAGTTATTTTTTTCCGCTTTAAATTAATAATGAAAACTTTCTATATTAATTTATAAGACTTATATACACATTATCATATTTTTCTTTGTTAATATAGATATAATTTTTTCGAAAAATTATAAAATGTATTATTTTTAATTTTATGACAATGAAGTTAAGCATACGCACTTGAAGCAATCTATAATATTATTCTATACTATAAATTAGATACTATTTCACTTTTTTTTCTTCAAGTATGTCATCATCAATTCGTTAAGAAAAAAAGGTTTTTTTTCACGATTTCGTCATTTAATTTTAAAGTATCCTTCTAGAAACAATTTTTATTTGAATTAAAAAAGGTCAAAGCAATAAAGTTCTAAAAAAAATTTATATTCAGTTTTGCTTTTGAACTCAATCTCATCAGACAAATTGTTAAATAATTTAAAAATTTTTTACTTGTATAAAACAAGTGCTTTTAAATTTAAAAAAAATAGTGAAATACAACATAATTTTATTCATCCATAAAAAAGTATGACAATCACATGCTTTATTTTTTATTTTATTATAACGAAAATTTATATTTCTTAAATTTATTTAATATATTTTTATTTTTGTATTTGTAAAAATATTCTCACAATTGATATTTATTGAATATTTACAAAGTCGCATTTTATAATATTTCCTAGTAATTCATAATTTGAAATATAATCCAAACACTTTCAAGTACAATTTAAGTTTTAAGACGATTTTGATTCAAAGGGTTAAATTAGTTCAGCAATACCATTGTTGCAATTTTACCGATAAAAAAGTATGAAATCATTATTATTATTATTATTATTATTATTATTATTATTATTTATTTATCACAAAATAAAGTACACTCTTTTTATAATATATATATATATATACATGGTCAATTTGTTTCAAAATACAATAAAATTATAAAATAAAACAATATATAAGTAAATATAATATATATGTGATCAATTAATAAGTCAATTTAATCAGTCAATAGTTGTAAATATAGTAAACATAGTATATATAGTAAACATAGTAAATATAAAAAACACAGTAAATATAGTAAATATAATAAATATAGTAAATTTTTAAGTTTTGTTAATCCATATGATATGGTATATATAAATTTATGAATAATTTGGTTTTAATAGAAATTATAATACTGTGTAGTATAAAAGACATTGCTTGTTTTTGGTAGAAATTTTAATTATAATAAAGTAATGCTGAGTATGACAGTACATGGGGTTATGTTATTGGTTTTCTAATTTAGAAAAGTATATATTTTAATGCTTTTTTTGAATTGAGAGTAAGAAGATACATATCGGATACAAGGTGGAATTGCATTCCATAGATTAGCATACTTAACCTGGAATGATTGTAAACCAAAGTTTGTGTTTACTGTTGGTATTTCCAAGTCTTGGCGAGGACCACGTTTTGGTTTGTCTGGTTGATAGGGTTTAAAAAAAGGAGGAATGAAAGGGGGTTCTTTCATACGAACTACCCTATACATTATAAGCATGGCAAAATAGTCACGTCGAAAATCAGTGAGAAGCCATTTTAGCTGTTTCCTATGATTGGTGATATGGTCATTCCATTATAAACCAAAGATGTATCTTATACTAGCATTAGCAAGCCGTTGAAGTTGCATGCGAAGACCCAAAGAAGCATCAGCGTATACCACTGAACAATAATCAAGATGTGGTAATACAAGAGACTCAACCAATCTCCTTCTCAATGATTGTGATGTACATGACTTGATGTATTTTAAACCATATAAAGTTTTGTTAACTTTCTTGGATACATGATGAATTTGTTGTTTCCATGATAGTGTACTATCAAGTACAACACCAAGACTGAGTACATCATTAAAAAAAGGGACAGTTTCGCCTTTATCATTTATTTGTATCTTCGTGATGTTTAATTTTTTGAATTTTCTAACTGTATGTAAAGACCTAAAGATTATTGCTTTGGTCTTTTTAGCATTGAGAGATAGACGGTTGAGCTCAGACCATTCAGATACTTTTTGCGCCGATTCAGATAATAATTGAATGCAGTTCTCAATTTGATCCAATGGAAACTGAACATATATTTGTAAATAAGTAGTCTTCGAACAGTAAACTTTGATCAAGTAAATCACTTAAATATTTTATAAATATTCTTATCATTTTTGCACTAAATTTTAAGTTTATGTATTCATAATAATTTTTATTTACACCTTTTGTAGACAATAATTTTGTTCGGCAACTTTATTTTAACGTTTTTTGCAACGCACCAAAATATTTTAAATACATGCCGAACAGAAAATAATGGTTTGCAAATTATGTCAAATATGCACAAAGTGGCGTACTTGCAATTCCAACAGTAAAAAAAAATGGTCGGCTATTGTAAAAATTTTTATTTCGTAAGGGTTAAATAGTAATACGAAATTATAAATTTGAACATTTTTACTTAATAAATTATTAAAAAGGCAACATTAAATTACGCGTTATTATAGAAATTGCAATATAAATTTAAAATGTTAAAATATCCATTTTTTTATCATTTTATCCATAATTTTTTTACGGCATATATTTTTTACTATATAGTTATATAATAATTAATAAGAAAAGAAAGTGCCGAATAAAAAAAATTTTTGCAAGAAATAAAATTTTTCAAGACTTTTCCATTTCTGTGAAAAATTGTTGCGAGATTAAGAAAATTATAACTAATTTATTTGTTCGGCCTACATTTAAAATATATAATATTACTTTATTAATTATGAAAAAAAATTGCCGACCAAAAAAAAATAACTTCATTTCTCATGAATGCATTTTACAAAAGTGCATGTGCATAAAGATTAGTGAAACTTTCAAAAAAGAACGGCGTAATTAAAAATGTTGAATTTAAATAGTTAATGAATGACTAAGCAAAAAGCCGACCAAAAATAAATGACTTATTTTCCCTTCGGAAAATTAGCAAAAGTATTTGATTTTTCTGCATTTTCTATCCATGCTACGTGGTCGGCGTTTGTTTCCCGATGGATTTTTTTTTAATTTAAAGTATATCTAGGCATATGCCGACCATATTAAATTTACCCGGAAAATCGGTTTTCTAATACAATTTAATTAGGCTGGAAAAGCCCTTAGTAACCAAATAATTTGGTCGGCATTATTAAATTCAGGTTCTATAGGTACAAAATAGCTTAGTTCATTTCCTTACAAGCGGTAATCGATCATAACATTTTTTTGTGTTACGGGCTCAAAGGCTAATTGGCGTTTTTTGTATTTTTTGGCGACAAAAATTTTGAGAAAAAAATTTTGAAAAAATTAAGTATCAGGTCCAAAAAATTACTATAAACGATATTTCTAAAACTAGTACTTCCACAGAAATAAAGAAAGTACTGCGTCCTTAAAGAAAAAAAAATTGGTATTTTTTGTATTTTTTGGTAAAAAAAATTTTGAAAAAATAAATTATAAGATTCGAGATATCGAGTAAAAATGATAATTCTAGATATCAGTACTTTCATGGAAAAAAATGAGGTATTACATCGAAATTAAAAATAAAAAAAGTACCTCGAGATTTTTTGGTAAAAAAAATTTTGAAAAAAAAATTAGGTCTTAATGTCATACTGGTTGTGAAATATCACCGGTTACAGTCCAACATACATACATACATACATACATATACACACCCACACACACACACATACAGACTTTTTTTAAAAACCGGTTTTTTAGCTTCCTGAGGTCTCAAAACGTGCTTATATGCCAAAAAATCAGAAAAAAAATTTTGACCGATCACAATTACCCAATTACCAAAAATTTATTTATTTATTTACGAAAACAAATTTTTTTTTTACCTTGGAGCTTAATATTTCTGATACAAAATGATCAATTCCCTTGAAATTTTAAAATGATATTCTAATACTATTCATTAACTTTAAAATGAATTTTCGTTCACATCTGACGCCTCGTTTAAAATCAATTACAAAAAGACGATAGATTTCAATGTATTTTCACGCGTCTTCCTATCCTAAGGCTAGTTCCACAAACCTCCGTAATCGCATAAACGCAGCCGCGACGCAATGCGCACAACACGATTTTCGTTTGTGCACATGCGTGTTGTGTTGTGCGCATTCGTTGCGGCTACGTTTATGCGATTACGGAGGTTTGTGGAACTAGCCTAACAATGTATAAAAATTGAACTTTGGAGTTTAATAACTCGTAAACTAAATGGTGAATTATCTTAATTTTTTAAGAGTATATGTATTTTCATGTTATTAATAACCTGCTAAAATTATATTTAATTCTGACGTTGAGTCATGTACCGAACAACCTTAAGGTAGATTTAACGTTATTTTAATGTTAAATTTAACGCTAAAATTATCGCGGAAAATTGAAGAAAAAAAATCTTCAAAATTTTGCTAATCCAATTGTAGTTATTATGGAAATAATAAAAACAATAACTTATGCACGTTTTCATTGATGAAAACTTTTATTTTTTCATCCTCTAGCATATTTTCCGATTTTCCAATATGGCGGAACAAAAAACATGAACATCTTATAACATATTATCTGGAATTTTCGAGGTCGAGAAAAGTTTTTATGAATTCTTCCCAAAAAATAAAGAGAAAGCGACTTTGGAGCATATATTTGCGGGGAGAAAGTGCACCATATTCATTTTTTTTTCACCTTTTTCATATTTTTTTTTTTTTTTTTTTTTTTTATTTACTAATACAGTTTTGTAAAGTTTATTTTCTTGAGATTTTTTTTACACACAGTGTAATTTCCCCTGGTGGAAAAAATAAGTGTCTTAAAATGTTCTAAAACATATTAAAAAGTTCTAAAATGCTCCAAAATAACGACCAATGTGTTTTATACTGCTGAAAAATGTTTTAAAGTTTTTCGTTTTGTGTTAAATTGTTGCAAAACGTTTAATTCTGTTAAAAACTAGCCGAATTCGGCAAAACCTTTTTTTAGCAAATACACTTAATATATAATTTTAATTCAATTAGAAATGACTAATTATTTGTTAATTCAAAATATAGGCTAAGAAAAAAAAAGAAAGAAAAAAGAAAAAAAAAAAAAAATTTGCCTTGAAGTGGATTTGAACCCGGGACCCTCGAGAGATAAAAGTTCCAGAGACTGTAACCTTGTCAACTGGCCAGGCTAACAAAGTTACAATCTAGGTGTTTAAACGGCTAGTTAAGCTGAACTAAAAATTATTTATTTTATTTTTATTTTAGTTTTCTTATTCCTTTTATTTAAGAAATAATTAAATAATTATTTACTTTTTATAAATTTTATAGTTTTAGAATAATTTGAAAAATTAAAGTTAGAGTTAGGTATTTTTTTACCTGCTAAAGTAATTCATTTTTATTATAAAATTATTTTTTTTACACTAGAAAAAAAATTCTTGTTCCCGTAAACGGAAAATTCCATTTGTCGAATCCTTTTATTTCCGTTTATTGCATACGGAATTCTGGTTGTCATTAACGGATTTTGAACATGCGACATGTTCAAAGAGATGGCTATTAGAGAAAGCCATCCAATTCAGGGGGCAGGGGCATGAAAAAATTTTTTGGGGGGGGGTGTCAATATAATTAATTATTATTAACTATCTCGAAAGTAATTTTGGTAAAAGATGAATAATTTATAAAAATTTATAAACAGTGTAAGTTTGTAAATAAGTAATTTTTATTTATATTTAATTTTTTATCAACATCATAAAATTAAAAAATAATATTAATTTTTAATAATTAAAAATAAAATGAAAAACCAATGACCAAATTTTATGCTACTTTATACGATTTTCGAACTACAAAAGAAAAATACCCTGCCAACTAGCTGGCACTGAGGTTCCTCAAACAATGGGCTGTAATCTTAATTTACAACAAATATTATTGATTACAACCAGGCAATTATACATACATTTTTCGTTTTTAGTAGCTAGTAAAGTAGATTATTAAGATCATTTTGTTATTAAAGTGAAAATTCTAGCGTCCATGGATTGGTCGCGCCGGCGTTAATGGATTTTAAATCATTTTTGCATAATTAAAAAGAGACAAATATAAAAAAAGCTAATTTTATTTTTTTTTATAAAATTTTATTTTATTAGAATATATAAATATCCTTTAATAATTAAAATATTGGGTAACATGATTTTTTTTGTTTTGTCAAAGAAATGGTTGGTAACGATGCGAAAATTACAAATATTCGCTCAATTATTATAAAAAGATAGGAGTTTTTAGCAGAATTTATAATAATTTCTTATAATTTATTTTCTCAGTGTACTTCTTGCATTTGACCAATCTTCAGCAACAATGATAATAATAATAATAATAATATTTTGTAATAAAAAAAATAACCACATTAATTGCTTCAAGATTTTAACATTATTTATATTATTTCTATTAATCACAAAATAATAAATTATTTAATTCTATAAATTGTTTGATTCTTTAAAAAATGCCAATATAACTTTTAAATCTTAATTTTAAAATGCAAACATAACCATTTAATATTTTTAGGCTGTTTATTATTGTTTATAATTTCATTAAGCTGCATACATAAATTTAATAAACATAGCAACGAGCAAAATAATCCAAGGAAGTCAAAAAGAGGCAAGATTTCCATCACTCTTTCTTGTGTGTTATAATTTATATCAAAATAAAAAAAAAAAATTGTGATTGGATACAAAAAATTACTATAAATTAAATTTCTAAAACGTGTACTCTCATTAAAATAAATTAGATATGTCCAAAACGAAAAATAAATTTGGTGTTTTATGTATTTTTTTGTGAAAAAAATTTTGGGAAAAAAATTTTCAAAAAATTAAGTATCAGATTGGAGATATCAAGTAAAAACCATACTTTCAAGTATAAAACCGTACTTTCATGGAAATAAATGAGGTATTACATCCAAAATAAAAAAAAAGGGGGGTTTGAGATTTTTTGATAAAAAAATGTTTGGAAAAAAAATTAGGTCTTAATTCGATAATGGTTTTGAAATATCACTAGTTACAATATTTTCAGATGTTAGTACTTTCATGGAATTAAATGAGGTATTACACACAAAAAAAATATTGCAGTTTTTTTTATTTTCTTTTTTTTTAATTTTAACAAAAAAAATTTTGAAAAAATTAAGTATCAGATCTAAAAAATTACAATAAACAAGGTTCTTAAAACTAGTACTTCCATGAAAATAAATTAGGTACTAAGTCCAAAAAGAAAAAAAAAATTGGTATTTTTTGTATTTTTTTGTGAAAAAAATTTTCAGAAAATTAAGTATCCGATTCGAGATATCATTTGAAAACTATACTTTCAAATATAAGTACTTTCATGGAAATAAATAAGGTATTACATCCAAATTAAAAAAAAAAAAGGGGGG
Source organism: Anagrus nilaparvatae (assembly GCA_022575985.1). Taxonomy (NCBI): domain Eukaryota; kingdom Metazoa; phylum Arthropoda; class Insecta; order Hymenoptera; family Mymaridae; genus Anagrus; species Anagrus nilaparvatae. Next base: position 3,376,533 of record JAKSXM010000237.1, on the reverse strand, counting down.
TTTGAGATTTTTTGATAAAAAAATGTTTGAAAAAAAAAATAGGTCTTAATTCGATAATGGTTTTGAAATATCACTGGTTACAATATTTTCAGATATTAGTACTTTCATAGAATTAAATGAGGTATTACACCCAAAAAAAAAAAAATATTGCATTTTTTTTTATTTTTCTATTTTTTTAATTTTGACAAAAAAAATTTGAAAAAATTAAGTATCAGATCCAAAAAATAACAATAAACAAGGTTCTTAAAACTAGTACTTCCATGGAAATAAATTAGGTACTACGTCCAAAATGAAAAAAAAAATTTGTATTTTTTGTATTTTTTTGTGAAAAAAATTTTAGAAAAAAAATTTTCAGAAAATTAAGTATCCGATTCGAGATATCATGTAAAAACCATACTTTCAAATATAAGTACTTTCATGGAAATAAATGAGGTATTACATCCAAATCAAAAAAAAAAAAAGTACCTCGAACTTTTTTGGTGAAAAAATGTTTGAAAAAAAAATTAGGTATTAATTCCATATTGTTTGTGAAATATCACCGATTACATAAATACGTACACACACACACACACACACATACAGACTTTTTTTAAAAACCGGTTTTTTAGCTTCCTGGGGACCCAAAAAGTGCTTATATGCCAAAAAATAGAAAATCAAATTTTGACCTAACACAATGGTTCCTCTTTGAGGAACCAAAATATACAAACATGTTTGTCTTACTGATGCTGGCCACATCGGTAAGACATTGTACTTGAAATAGTAAGAGGTAAGACTCTTGCTACTTCGGGATTGGGTTCAAATCCTCGTGAAGGCAAATTTTTTTTTTTCTTTTTTTTTAATTAATTTTTAATTAGTAATAATTATTTAAATAAATATTTTAAAAAAATTGTAATTAAAAAATCTAATTAAAATTAAAAAAAAAAAAAAAAAAAAAAAAGAATTTAACATGGTTGTGCTTCCTGATATATAACCTGATATACCATGTGTCATGCAGCATGGCCTATCTCCTGCCCTGCCTCCTGCGCGTTTTTGGGACTGAGTTACATATCTGTATGCCAGTCAGTAAAGTCTAGTGTAGTAATATTTCAGTATATCAGCCAATAAATTTCAATAAAATTCAGTCAATAAATAAAGATAAAACCACCTTAGACGTAACATTAAAATAAGAAAATTAATTTGTAAATAATAAAATAAAATTATCTCGCCATTAATAAAACATTGAACTTTTCAACACTCTAGCGGTGTCGCCTGAACTAAGGAGTTTATAGAGAGATAGATATGGTGTATTTTATTTTAAGAGTGAACATTTCCTTGTTAACTATATGTGCAGCATAGTATAATGTTTCCTCTATACAACATCTCTATGCCTTTTTCGCGTTACTCCCCAATCTAATACTATTACTATATAGGGAGGAAAAGCTTCATACCAGTAGTTGTATACGCTTCATTCTCTAAATTTCTTAGATTTTTGCGTCAAAGTTGTTTTGCGCTTAATATTTTGCAAAGTATAAAACTCTGGGTTTATTAGTGTTTACTTACTCAAATTTTTAATCAAAGTAAATCAATTTGATGTAAGTTCTTTTCTAATTATTAAATGAGCTCTTATTAAATGTTAATTTTTTGGGACTTAGTTTTACATTTCTATGTAAATTTTATTTGTTTAAAGTCATTATTTTTTTACGGTGTAGTCTTAAGCACAAAAAAATATTTATATGTATTCTCTTGAGCTTCGCATTTAAATTTATTTACGTAATTTTGAAGTAATCTACTTAACTAGATTTTTAATGTAAATTGCTATTATCCACCCTATAATGCCATGTCAAAGAGTATGAACCTAATATAATATTGTGGATCAAATGATGCTATATGATCTATTAACTTTAAAACAAGTTTTAAGCCCTTTTTAAAGGTAGGAATTTAATATTAGACGGTAAAAAGTTTCAAGAAACTACAAGGAGTGTGTTCCACAATCTTTTAGTTTAGGTATAAATAATTAATTGTAAATATTACGGTGAACATAGGTTTTCTATTAATTGCTATTTATTAAATAAGCAAAGAAAGTGTAAGACTTGAACTTTTAGGCAGACATCATAGAAAAGAAAAATTCGTTATTTCATTGTTCAATATGATTGTCTGCAAGGTATAGAAAATAGATAATGAAAAAATTTTTAATGCAGAAATCCTGGAAAACATAATTAAACTTTGAATGGGAATAGACTTTGGGGGTAAAAAATTAAATCCAGGGAGTAAAAAATCACTTAAATAAAATATTTATTTATATATTTATTAACGGTTTTCCTTTTTTTAAAGAATACATTTTTTATGTGATTTCTTCAGAATTTGAAATAAAAATAATTATAAAATAAGTAGCTAGTACATAAAAAGTTTTATTAATAATCTCTCAACATTATTTATTAAATTGCACATTAAGCAATTTTAAATTTCAAAGTTAAAGTAACATATTATAGAATGTAAGAATAAAAGACAATGCTAGAATATGGTTACGGAAAAAAGTAAAAAATTAACCACATTTATCAAATATGGGAAATCGTTTAGTTTAGATTATTTTTTATTATAATATTATAATATTATAATATTAGGTCTAATTGCATATTATGAATACTTGCTTCTTGTTGTGGGGTAGTATAAAATTTATTCAAATTTTATTTTTTGCTATAAATTATTTTGTAACCATTACATTATGATATTGTTTTTATTATTCATTTACTTTGGGTTTTTATATATATTTGTATACAGGGAGTTCTTAAACCTATAGTAAAGTATATCTATATATATTACAAAAAAATAAGCCAATACGAACGCTAAATTTTAAAATATTTATAATCGGATGGTAATTAGATCGAAAGTAGATATCTAATTACCATCCATTACCATCCGATTTTAAATATTTTAAAATTTAGCATTCCTATTGGCTTATTTTTTTGAAATATATATAGATATACTTTACCACAGGTTTAAGAACTCCCTGTATAATGAAATAAAATTTTCATGGATGTGATGTTTTCTAAATTCTTGATTATATTATATTTTTATTAAATTTTCTTTTTTTTTCTTGTAGAATTAAAAAATGGCCCGTACAAAACAGACAGCACGTAAATCAACTGGTGGAAAAGCACCCAGGAAACAATTAGCAACTAAAGCAGCACGTAAAAGTGCACCATCAACTGGAGGTGTCAAAAAACCTCATCGTTATAGGTATTTCAAGATAATTTTTTAGGAATTATTATAAGTTTTGTACTTAATTTTTATTTATAATTTTAAAAATTTTGAATTATAGGCCTGGTACTGTAGCTTTGAGAGAAATTAGAAGATATCAAAAAAGTACTGAATTGCTAATTAGAAAACTTCCATTTCAACGATTAGTACGTGAAATCGCACAAGATTTTAAAACTGATCTTCGTTTTCAAAGTGCTGCTATTGGCGCACTTCAGGAAGCATCAGAAGCATATTTAGTTGGGCTTTTTGAAGATACTAACTTATGTGCTATTCATGCTAAAAGAGTAACTATTATGCCTAAAGATATTCAATTGGCTCGACGAATTCGTGGTGAAAGAGCTTAAGAATCATAAAATTAAGAACAAATAATTTAAACACTTAAGAACTTACTTTATACATTACCTACTATTTTTCTATTTAAAAAAAAAATTCTTCATTTTTTTAGTTTATTCATTTTCAAAAACATTGCATAATTTTAATTTATAAATTTAAATAATATTGTTTTTATTCATTAAAGAATTTTGTATCATTTTTTGCGATCAAAATGTAAATTTATAATTAACATTTCTCTTCCCAGAAAAGAGTAACCGCCAATTAGCAAAGTTCTGATATAGGAACCTCAATAATTAGGGATTACCAGTAAATAAAGTAGAAGTATTTTTTCTTTTTTGATACTTTCACTTTTAAGGAGCATCAAAGCCCTTTAGCCCACATATAGATATTAATAATTTGGAAAATGTGTATGTTTTTTTGAAGAGTTTTTGTATTTTTGATTCTAATCATATTAATGACAACGATGCTCCAGAATCAGTATTGTTTTTATAAAATTAATTTTTTTCATGAATCGTCAGAGTTTTTGATGATGTGTGCATTTTGCATTTATTGTTTATTTTTTGCAATCATTTATTACATAATGGTCAAAATATTGATTGCAAAGTATTCGACGCATAAATGTTAAAATTAATAAACACAAAATAAAAAAAGATTATATGATTTACCCAAGTTATCATAATTTATCGATGCATTTTATATAATATATATTATATGGACTATTATTAAGGTTCCCAAAACCGGCGAAAATTCTTGGATTACTGAGGTTCTCTTTCCACAGGAGGAGATACAATTTTTTAGAAAAAATTCTCTGGAATACAATGGAGTGGTTCTTTAAGTCGTCATTTGTATTTCAAAATTTAAAGAAATATTAATGGCTAGAACAACATCAAGAGATAATCTATTGCAAAATCAAAGGGAATACATGGTATTATGTCAATCAAGCAAATAAGGCACTTAACTTGAGATCAAAATATAAAACTAAACTAACATTATCTACTATACATCCACCCACATCAGTAGATTTTTGAGAATTTTCTCTAAAAAACTGTAAATCTCTTTATATAGAAATTTTTTTTAATGTATTAATATAACAAAAAATAAAATTTCATAAAATTAAATTAATTTTGATTCTTAAATTTACTCTAATAAAAATAACCACGTAATTTTCGTAAATGTAAAATTTTAATATTTTATATTACTTTTAAAAGTATTATTTTCCATGTTAGATGACCCTGGTGGAAAAAAAAAGCGTCTTAAAATGTTCTAAAACATATTAAAAGTTTTAAAATGCTCCAAAATTCCGACCAATGTGTTTTATAGTGCTGAAAAATTTTTAAAGTTTTTCGTTTTGTGTTAAAATGTTGCAAAACGTTTTATTCTGTTAAAAACTAGCCGAATTCGGCTAAACCTTTTTTTAGCAAATACACTTAATATATAATTTTTATTCAATTAAAAATGACTAATTATTTGTTAATTCAAAATATAGGCTAAGAAAAAAAAAAAAAAAAAAAAAAAAAAAAAAAAATTTGCCTTGAAGTCGATTTGAACCCGGGACCCTCGAGGGATCAAAGTTCCAGAGACTAACCTTGTCAACTGGCCAGGCTAACAAAGTTACGATTTAGGTGTTTAAACGGCTAGTTAAGCTGAACTAAAAATTATTTATTTTATTTTTATTTTAGTTTTCTTATTCCTTTTATTCATGAAATAATTAAATAATTATTTATTTTTTATAAATTTTATATTTTTAGAAAAATTCGAAAAATTAAAATTAGAGTTAGGTATTTTTTGCCTGCTAAAGTAGGTAATTCATTTTTATTATCAAAGTCATTAAATCGAAATAATGTCCATTTCCCTGATGCAAAGAAATAATTAAACACAATTCAAAAGTTTACAATAGAACACAATACAATAAAACACAATTCAACTTTAAGATTCAATATAAATTACGATTAAAAAGAAAATACGCATTTTTCATTTCAGCGTAGGATCTTTAGGGTCAGTAAAGGTTCCGATTAAGTCAATAATTTTCCAATTTTCCAAGATGGTGGACGAAAAAAATAAAAAACAAGAAAATTGAATTTATGGTTACACCGGGGGTTTTAATAGTCACTAAATGAACCATTGCATGCAATAAGGGGATACGCGCGGCCGAAAGGTAGAATTTAGTGAAAAATAAAAAATTTAAAAAAAACGGGCTTTATGGGTATCATTGGATAGATAATTAAATTTTGCGTAATTTAACATAAACATTTTTTTTTTTTTCATAAGCCGTTTTAATATTATCGTTAAAAAACCTTCTCTTTTGTCGCATCGAATTTTAATTAAAAACTAAACTTTAACTTACCATAACTCCTCCAAAAAGTAATGTTTTAAAAAAAGTTTTGAACACCTTTCCAGGAAAGGCATGCTTATCATCAAAAGAAAAAAAAAATCACAAAATTTGCATTTTTTGTTAATTAAATAATTAAATTTTAATAAAAAAAAAAGTATCACCAACACCACAACTTTAAGTGAAAAATTTATCGAAGGAATTCTAAAAATTAAAAATTCCGAGTCGACAGTATTAAAAATAAATATTTAATAAAGTTTTTCTGAAAATTTCAGATTTCTAAAATAAAAAATGAAACCAGGGCAATTAAATAAACATTTTGTGTGTTGTTGTGGGAAGACGTACTAGACGCAGGCCAGTGCCGTATATATAAGTACGTACATATTGAGCATACGAAAGCTAAAATGAAAAAAAAAAATTTTAATAAATGTTTTGTTTTTTTTATTCAGTTTTTTATTTCAAATCAGGTAATAGTTACAATGCTATTTAAACAATTGTTTTTCTTTTTTAAGTATAAATAAATAGATATTTATTTTTAATTATAAAGTTATTATTTTCTAAACTTAATTCATTTTTTATCACTAATTTTTTTTCTTATTTTTTTTAAATGTATTTTCTTTACTGTTATTTTTGTTTGTTTTCTTTTTTTTTAAAATATTTTCTTTACCAGTAATATTTCGTTTCTTTGCTTTATTTGCAACTTTTACCAATTTTTTTTTCTCCCCTACCGCTGAAAAATGGCTTAGAATTTTTTGTTGATTGGATTCTTTTAAATATTTTAATAAATCCTTAACGTCATTTACTTTTTCTTTCGATACGCCAATCGATGGAGGAGCTTCAAGTCTAGCATTATCTAAGTTGATAACTTTATTAATGGGAAAATTTGTTGACCTTTTATATTCATAAAACATTTCAACTGCACTTTTCTTATACTTTATTATTTTTGCGTTACTAATAAGCATTTTTTTATCGTATTTTGGACGATTATTCTCAAATAATTTTTCATAATTTTTTAAATCGTAATCTGATGGTTGTACTACAATAAAAGGCTCATCTCTACTTTCTTGCACAATTTTAACATAGTCATCTTGCGATTCAATTGTTTCCTTTAATTTTTTCTTTTTTCCGTAGGTACCGAAATTTCTGTCACACTGATTATATGAATGTCCACGGACCGGAAAAACTTGATATATTTTAACATTTAATTTCTTAAATAAACTTAAAAAAGCTGTCATTAAAATATAATTTCTGTTCTGCCCTCCATATGCATCAGAAAGCAAAATTATTTCATCGTGTTTTAATGGATCGTACTCTTTTTCAATGACATAAAATAGAAAATTAAGTACTGTATTTGGGCCTTTTTTTGCCTGTCCTTCTGGCATTAAGAACATGTAACTTCTGTCTTTCTCTGTGTCTTCTCCACTTTTATGCACGTGCACATTGAATATAAACAACCACAATAATCTTTTATAATATTGGCCATTTACAGGAAGTTTTGGGACCGGTAGATTTTGTCCAAAATCAAACTCTAAAATTAAACTATTTTCTTTCGACATAAATTCTTTTTTGATTGCGAAATATTCATCATAATTTTTTTTGTGCTCTAAGTAATCGATGTCATCTTTTTTCCCTTGATTTTCATAATAGTAACATATATCGCATACATCAGTTCTAGGCATTGTAAAAGAAAATGGTACGTAATTATTAAAATACGACCTATAAGTACTTAAGGTGATTAAGTTATTTTCACGACCAGTTACAGAGACGTAATAATCTATAAATCTTAAATAAAGTTCCTGAAGATTAAGAGTTGGATCAGAAAAATAGTTTAGAGTAGTAGCTTCTCTTTTGTAATGTGATTGACGATGAGGAAAAGTCATACAATGTTCGAGTATCAAATATTTCATATTTTCGTCCAATTTTAGTTTATGGTTAAATTGCTTACCTCGAAAATCACACAAACTTTTTTTATTTAAAATTTTATTTTGTATCGTATTTAGTCTTTTTAATGAAATTTGAAATTCGTGACACAAGAATTTTTTGCATACGACAATATTATCGTCTTCTAAAGGAAAAAGATATTTCCAATGAACAAGTCGGTTACGAATTATTCCATTAATAGATTTTGGACTATAATGTTTTAGCATAAATCTTAAAAAATAATTTTGTTTATCGTAGCACCCAAGCTTATAAAATTCAGAAAATAACGATTTTTGATAATCAAGATCAATTTTTTCATAACACTTTTTTTGACAGCAGTCAAAAATTCCAACAAAGTCTTTTTTTGGCACAATCTTGGTACCATTTTCTGTAACTTTGCTCTTCGTTTCGTATTCTTTACCTTCATTACGTAATTTTTTATTAACAGATCTTATCCATTTAGATTCGTCTTTTTTTCTCTTTCTGCCAATATTAACTGTATTAACATTTTCATTTAAGAAATTCATTTTTTATAAAAGTTCTTTTTTAAAATTAAAAACTGTACTATAATGTGATTGATTCAAAAGCAAAAATTATACTAACTTCTGAGAGTCAAATAAATTTAAGATGGCCAATAATAATTTTATTTTTATATGATTTTTATAAAACCGTTTTTAGTGAGGAACAAAAAAAAAATATAAAAATTTCCATTTATTTAAAGAATAATAACATTTTTGTAAAAGACGGCAACTTTTTCATGTTAATATTTTTTTTCAAAAATATTCCAGCATTTTTTAATAGTTCATTTATAACTTTATTATTTTTACCAGAAAAATTTTTTATTGGTTTTCTATTAGCATATTTCAAACAATCACCAAAAATTTTTATTATCGTATTTTATAACTTTATTGCGTAAGAAAGTTTGTTCCTTTTTAGCTTTCTCTATTATTTATTAAAACTATTTATATCCTGAATTTCAAGAAATTTTATATTATAAACTTATAATGTAAGATTATAAATGCATAAATTTAAATGTTAAAAAAAAGGTATTTTAATTATTGAAAATATCTACCATAAAGCATTAAAAAATTATTAATATTGCAGTCCTTTATAAAAATTATTATGAGTTAAAAAAATATTTTGATTTATTTCAAATATAAAAAATCCTGGAAAAAATCTTTAAAAATAAATATGTTAATATATAGAGAAATTATTTCTATTTAATTAATAAAAAAATTAATAATAAATTATAAATAGTTTAAGAATTTTCATTTAGTTTTATTATTAACAGCATCTATAGGAATCGCAAGGATCTATTCATACAACTCTCTTAATCTATATACGTATAATATATTTATACTATATGTTATATTGTAAGTATACATATTATATACGGCACTGGCCTGCGTCTAGTACGTCTTCCCACAACAACACACAAAATGTTTATTTAATTGCCCTGGTTTCATTTTTTATTTTAGAAATCTGAAATTTTCAGAAAAACTTTATTAAATATTTATTTTTAATACTGTCGACTCGGAATTTTTAATTTTTAGAATTCCTTCGATAGATTTTTCACTTAAAGTTGTGGTGTTGGTGATACTTTTTTTTTTATTAAAATTTAATTATTTAATTAACAAAAAATGCAAATTTTGTGATTTTTTTTTTCTTTTGATGATAAGCATGCCTTTCCTGGAAAGGTGTTCAAAACTTTTTTTAAAACATTACTTTTTGGAGGAGTTATGGTAAGTTAAAGTTTAGTTTTTAATTAAAATTCGATGCGACAAAAGAGAAGGTTTTTTAACGATAATATTAAAACGGCTTATGAAAAAAAAAAAAATGTTTATGTTAAATTACGCAAAATTTAATTATCTATCCAATGATACCCATAAAGCCCGTTTTTTTTTAATTTTTTATTTTTCACTAAATTCTACCTTTCGGCCGCGCGTATACCCTTATTGCATGCAATGGTTCAATTATACAATTTAAAAAAAAAAAATTTTTTCATGTATATAAATGCATAATAAATTCATAAAAAAAATTGTAAACTGATAACTAATAAAGGGGCTGAGAGATTAAATAAAGAATGTCTTGAAACACGCCTTTCCCGTTAGATCCGGTACCTTAAATACTAAATTCTCTATCTCTGTCAAAAGAAAAAAACAAATTCATCGATGCATGTTTTTGAAGTGACTATACTGAAAATTGAAAAATTAAACTAGTAATCATAAGGAAACTATTTCTATTTTCTCTGTTTCTACTCATTAATTAAAATTATATCTGTAATATTCCATGTTCTATCTCTTTTAGGAAAAAAGATATTAATGATTTTATATCAATTATGTTATTATGAACAAACAAATTTTTTTAAAGTGACTATCTTAGATGGTGAAAAATCAAACTAATGAGAATAAGAAAACCATTTTTCAGTTTTTCTGCTTCTACTTCCAACATTCATATAAAATATTTTATTTTCTCTCCAACATTCATATAAAATATGTTAGACTCCTTCCGACATTCATATAAAATATTTTATATTCCCTCCGAAAATCATATAAAATATTTTAGGTTTCCTCCTACATTCATATAAAATATGTTAGACTCCTTCCAACATTCATATAAAATATTTTATATTCCCTCCGAAAATCATATAAAATATTTTAGGTTTCCTCCAACATTCATATAAAATATGTTAGACTCCCTCCAACATTCATATAAAATATTTTATATTCCCTCCGACATTCATATAAAATATTTTAGGTTTCCCCAACATTCATATAAAATATTTTATATTCCCTCCGACATTCATATAAAATATTTTAGGTTCCCTCCAACATTCATATAAAATATTTTAGGTTCCCTCCGACATTCATATAAAATATTTTAGGTTTCCCCAACATTCATATAAAATATTTTATATTCCCTCCGACATTCATATAAAATATTTTAGGTTCCCTCCAAAATTTATATAAAATATTTTATTTTCCCTTTGACATTCATATAAAATATTTCATGCTCCCTCCCCTATCATGCACACACTAACACCAACTCAAATTTATAAAAAAAACATAACCTAACTATTTGATGAAACTAAATGTTACGAAACCCCAATAATAAATTTAATTTAAAAAAAAATAAGTAAAATTTACCGGATTTTCCATTTTTCTTTTTTTCTTTTCTTAAAATAATTTAAGTGATTAATATTAATTTAAAATGATTAAAACATTTAGTATTTATAAACAAACAACTACTATCACCTGTATAAAAATTATACATTTTGATTTTAAACCAAATTTAAATATAATGCAAAATTTAAAATATACATCCCAATTAATATTTTATAACAATCACAACAAATTTAATCTAAACTTAACTAAAATCTACTGAAACTGACCAAGAGTTAAATCTTAAGCCACAAAAACCAAATTTACTGTTCTACATACCTTCTTCTACTATAGTTTTTTTTTGTAAATTGAGAAAAACAAACTTTAAGTTAAAGTATTTAGTTGAAATAGAAGTATATTGTATCTCTATAAAAACATACAACTCAAAATACTAATTTTATATAAACACATAAATCAATAAACATATACGATAAAATTTAAGGTCTAATTAATATAACTAAAAGTATATAATAATTCGGGAACAGAATCACTGGAGACTGGGATAGATTTAAAGTATATAATTCAAGGAGCAAAAAGCTATCAGAATAAGATTATATTCAAATAGAACCATGATACACACAGACAATATTTTTCTAAAAATCACAACTACAATTTTTATTACCATTCTAATATGGAGCATACTGTCCGCGTAATCTCTCAAATGTTTGGATACTAATCGTTTAAGACAAATTACAGATGCAGCTAATACAGCCAGACAACCAGATATAATACAAATTCCAGTAGCAGTCAGGACCTCATAACGCCAAAAACGCAGACAAACAATCAACCACAAGAATCTCTTCGCATCCTACAAAAAGCCTGGCCAACTACGAAAGAAGTCTTTACTTTTCAAGAGACAACTGAGTCACTTACATAAAATAAAATCCAACTTTGAGTACAAGCAAAAGAAAAGATATACTAACTCCAATATGTTATTACCCATAATAATTTCCACAATTTTTTTTTCCTTTTCATTTAATTAAGCATAAAATAACCAATAATTTTAATAATCAAAATATTATATAATTAATATTTACTAGTATAAAAACAAAATTAGAAACTAATAAAAAAAATTTAATTAAAAAAAAATATACAAAAAAATTAAAAGCGAAACAAAAATATTATTATTATTATTATTGAATTTATTTGAAAAAGATCAAAATACAGTAACACTCCAGTTTTACATAGTTAATATCAGTAATTACATTGTTAATATATTATAAGTGATTTTTATTAAATAAAATAAAATAAAGAATCTATATAAATGTAAATATAAGTAAATTATAAGTAAATATAAGTCAATTTAATTTATAAAATTTAAAAACTGAATTTAAAATTAGTCAACAAATAAGTAAATATATAGTTAATATAGTAAATATAAGTTAAAATCTTTTAAATATAATAACAGTGATAATAATACTGAATAATAAATTTTTCTTTTTTTTTTTTTTTTTAATGACTAAGTTTAATGACTAAGTATACACAGCGTCTGTGTTAATTCAATGCATCCTGTTTAGAGAGGTATATTTTTATGCTTCTCTTCAATTGGGAAAATGATGGTAAATCGCGATAGCAGGGTGGTAAAGAGTTCCATAGGTTGGCATATTTTGAAGGAATTTTTTCCAGAGTCAGTGACCATTGTAGTGATTTTAAGATCTATGCGGGGTCCTCTGGTGGGTTTATCACTTTTATAGGGCTCGAATAATGAGAGCAGCAGTGGAGGTTCCCTCATTCTTACTATCCTGTACATGATTAGAGCAGCAAAAAAGTCACGTCGGGTGTTGTTACTGAGCCATTTGAGTTTTTTCCTATATGAAGTTATGTGCTCGTCACGTCTTACTCCAAATATGTACCGAATACCTAGATTAGCTAGCCTTTGGAGTTGTTCACGTAGTTCAAGGGAGATGTCAGCATAGACTACTGTGCAGTAATCTAGATGAGGGATAACTAAGGACTCAACCAGCCTACGCCTTAGTAACTGGGATGTGCAGTTTTTAATAAATCTTAACCCGTAGAGAACTCTGTTAACTTTTTTGGAAATATAGTTAACATGTTGTTTCCATGCTAATGTATCATCTAAGATTACCCCAAGACTAAGAACCTCATCTAGAAACGGAACCTTATCACCTTTTCTATTAATTGCTATATTACTGATGTTTAGCTTTTTGAAGAGCCCTACCGCATGAGGTGTACCAAATACAATAGCTTTAGTCTTTTTGACGTTCATGGAAAGTATATTATGTTCAGCCAAGTCTGACACTTTAAAAGCTGCATTTGAGAGAAGATGAATGCCTTCATGAATGTGCTCTAGTGGCACCTGTACATAAATTTGTAAGTCGTCCGCATATAGCATTCTTAAGGTAGTGTCATTTAATACTTGGCTTAAATCATTCATGTAAATACAGAATAAGAGTGGTCCAAGTACAGAGCCCTGAGGGACGCCTATGTTTATGTTACGGATGGCTGACGTAGATTGCTTGGAGGTAACACAGAGGGAGCGACTATTGAGATATGACCAGAACCACATAAGAGCAGATTTTGAGAAGCCAATATCCTGAAGTTTAGTTAGTAGTCGGGATGGGGATACATTATCAAATGCCTTGGAAAAATCAAACTGCAGCAAAAAGGTAGCCAGTTTATTTTCTTTAGCCAGACGAATGTCATCTGTTAGTTTCAATAGGGCTGTCTGTGTAGAATGATGTTTTCTAAAACCTGCTTGAAATATGTCAAGGATTTTTGACTTTGTTAAGAAGCTAACCACCTGATCGTGAGCCAACTTTTCCAAGACTTTAGATAAAAAGCATAGTAGAGCGATAGGTCTAAAATCAGAGGGGGATGCTGGAATTAAGACCTTTTTAAGGGCCAAGATGCGCGATATTTTCCAAGCCTCAGGAAAATTACCACTTTTTAATGATTCATTAAATAGGATGGTCAGGTATTTAGCAATTGTGGGAAGCGCTTTTGCAACTATACTTTGTGGAATCCCATCGTCACCTTTAGCTTGGGACTGAAAATGAGAGACTGCTAGGACGAAATCATTTTCACTGACTTGCTTGAAAGTAAAACCATCTGGAGAGGCTGATGAGATTTTATTAAAAGATGTTATTGGGTCCTCTGAGGAAGAAAAAGAAATTCCTGAAAAGTAAGAGTTGAGTTCTTCAGGTAGGAACCCATGAAGAGCATCACTTGGTTTCGGTATTAGTCCCAAGTTTCTATATAAATTCGAACTAGTAATATTTCTGTGTACCGATAAATTCATTATAATCAGAAAATTATTAACTGCACTATAATTTTTTCCTATTTCTTTAGCAATTTCAGTTTATATTCCTTAATTTCTCTAAGTAAAAAAAAATTTTTACAAAATTCAAGATAAAAAAAAAGTTATATTCATATATAAACAATTACATTTAAAACCGGCTCGGTAGCGCAGAGGTAACGTTCTTGCTTTGTAATATAGTATTATATTATGAAGTGGGTTCACCGCTGATGCAGAGCAATGATACTTTTTTTTCTAAATAAATATTTAATAAAAATTAAATATTTATTATAAGAAGGGAGAGTAGAGCTGGCTGCCGATCCGCAGGAGACAGATGAAATAGAAAGTGCTATTTACTGTCTCCGTATGTCATGCATAGAGGTCGTTTTTCTAAGGTTTTCGCGCCTCTTTTAAAGCATAGAGTTGTAGAAATACAACTCTGCGCTTTAAAGACGGAATTTTCAGCATGGCTCCTATAAAAAGTCGGACCTTGGACCGCAATTGGCCTTCCCAAATCCTAAAAAGGTTAAGAGTTAAGATAAGAGTTTGAGAAACGGTTGTTAAAGTTCCACCAACCCTGTATATTCCTTCTAATCCTACAGATACACTAACAATTCATCCGCATACGTCTCCAAACCTAAAAAAATTATTTCCATTAAAGGAAAAAGCGGTATATATCTCAATATGTATATCGACTTCCGATGAAATAAAAGCAAAAAATGCGGTTTGGACCGCTTGTGCGAATTGTTGGTGACCTCCGTATAACGAATTGTTCTAAGAGGTTAAACAAACGCATATATAAACAATTACAAAAAGGGAAATTCAAGTTCAACAAAAAACAAAAAGTTCAAGGATCGGTCCTCAGACCCGGTATGACCCGGTACTAGGCTTCCAATGCTGGAGGATACTTTTACTGTCGGACATGCGGATGATCTAGTCCTAGTCATCATGGTAAAAGACGATAAAATTTCCAAGAAGCAACTGAATGAGGCAACGCAGGTAGTTAATTATTGGATGGAAGACCATGTTCTCAATCTTGTGACGGCGAAGATTAAGATTGTCCTAATCACCCGTAAACATATTAAGACCATCATTCCAATATGTATTAGGGAGGATAGGATACTAACGAAGGATCACTTAAAGTATTTAGGAGTGATGCTGGATACAAAACTGATCTTCATGGCGCAGATTCTGAAAAGCACGGAGGTGGCTGCCAGGCTCATTATTGCGCTAAGCAGGCTAATAAGAAACACGTGCGGACCTAAGACCTGAAAGCGCAGGCTTCTTATGTCGGTCACTCACTCCATACTCCTGTATGGTTCAGATGTATTGGCTGACTTATTCATCTAAGCTAATCAGCGTTCAGAGTGCCTATCGCACAATTTCATTTGAGGCAGATCTAGCCATCACTGGGGTAATTCCAATAAATCTGCTGACTCTTGAAAAACAAAAGTATATCTATTCAAACGAAGAAATGTAACACGGAGAAAAAATAAGCGATGGAACGTCCGTAAATACACGGGCGATTCGTCTGTATTATAAAAGGTGACAGAAAGTCGGTACAGAATTGATTTATCCGCATGAAACCAACCAAGCGTCTGTATTTCAATAAAGAGTCTTCCTCCGATCAACTTCCGACAAAACATCGAGAGGCCTCTCATATGAGCGAGAAGTCCTTAAAATAAAAATTGTATATATTATTCGCTGTTCCACTTTGATCCGACGTTTCATCGGGATTTCTTAGAGTAAGCGTCTGATTAACTATTCGGACGTTGTATACGAAAATTTCTTGACTATACGTAGTATCTTAGTTCGGAGTGCTAGTCTAGGTGTTAAATCCGGAAGCTTCACCGCATATTTTTTCTCCGTAAAGGCATTGATCACGCAAAGACTACTTCGTGTCAAATCAGCCTAAGCGAGTGGCAAGTCCGTTGGACCGACTACTCGGAGAGCAAATAGACTAAGAGGTTGAAAGGAGAAATATTACTTTGAATAACTATACCCCACGGGGACATTCATTATTTTTTTTACCCAATTCTTAAGGTTATATGGACTTGTTTGCTCCTACCTGTTTATCTAGCTCCTACCTGCTGATCTAGAAAATGTACAGCGCTGAATGTATATACTGTGATGGCAAACAAGATACGCCGCACAGTGTGGCAAAATGGACAAAAGTCGCTCTTGGACTGAGTTTTTCACCTATCGGCTTGAAACCTGTTTTGAAAAACTTTAAATAAGCCTGATTTAACGCCACACTGCGGATTTTTCGAATTTTTTATTTTTAATTAGTTTATTTACTAAAAATGCATTTTATGCGTGATTCTAAAATATGCAAAAATTATGATTTAGTATTTTGAAACTTAAAAATGTTTTATAATTTATATATATATATATATGGGTGGTTCCAGTACTTTTCGTACAGATTAGGGCGCACTCATGTCACCGATTGAGCTCAAATTTTAGGGTATAGTTTGGGGTAATAAAAAAGTCCCTCAGCCAAATTTTTAGCCTTCTAGCACCTCATGGGGCCGAAATATGGCCGTTTAAAGCTCCAAAAATAGCCTGATTTGGCCAATTTTCAAAATTACGCCATTTCTTTGAATTTACTTCAAATTTCATCTTACTGGTCGCATTTTAACCGCTCAAGAGTCTACATTTCGTAAAAAAATTCCATGGAGTCAACTTTTTTTGGCATTGATAAACGTAAAATGAATTTTATTAAAAAAGCTGATTTTCAAAATAATACCGTGTCTTAAGATCAACTCAAAAATACTTCTGGTTGGTTGCAATTTTTTCGTCTACTCAAGATCTTTCAAATGCGACCCTAAAATCGGTGGATTTTAACCGGAGATATTTTGATTTTAGTGGCGGCTGTTTTTAAAAAATGCGTTTTTTTGGCACTTTTCGCCACCTGGCATTTTTTTCTAAGTGCTTTAAAACGTCTGAAACTTTCAAAAAAATAAGTTCAATATATGTACTACAAATTTCATAAAAAATTTCTTTGCTTATTTGCCTTTAAAGCCCTTTTTTGACTCATCCAAATTCAACCTTTCCATTTTCCGGAATTTTCCATTTTCCGGCTTTTCCTGTAATCTAATGAAAATTCTGACTCGATTTTTGGATTCCTCGGGAAATTTTACTATAGACCCTCTTTTTTGAGTAATTTTGAACCTTTCTGTGATGCTGTATAAAAAAAAGAAAAAAGAATTTGCATAAAAATAAATTTAAATTTATAAAATTGACAAACAAGAAAAATTTTAATTTTATCAATTTCAATTTTATTTTTATTTTTATGCAAATTCTTTTTTCTTTTTTTTATACAGCATCATAGAGTGGTTCAAAATTTCTCAAAAAAGAGGGTCTATAGTAAAATTTCCCGAGGAATCCAAAAATCGAGTCAGAATTTTCATTAGATTACAGGAAAAGCCGGAAAATGGAAAATTCCGGAAAATGGAAAGGTTGAATTTGGATGAGTCAAAAAAGGGCTTTAAAGGCAAATAAGCAAAGAAATTTTTTATGAAATTTGTAGTACATATATTGAACTTATTTTCCTGAAAGTTTCAGACGTTTTAAAGCACTTAGAAAAAAATGCCAGGTGGCGAAAAGTGCCAAAAAAACGCATTTTTTAAAAACAGCCGCCACTAAAATCAAAATATCTCCGGTTAAAATCCACCGATTTTAGGGTCGCATTTGAAAGGTCTTGAGTAGACGAAAAAATTGCAACCAACCAGAAGTATTTTTGAGTTGATCTTAAGACACGGTATTATTTTGAAAATCAGCTTTTTTAATAAAATTCATTTTACGTTTATCAATGCCAAAAAAAGTTGACTCCATGGAATTGGCTAAAAATTTTTTTACGAAATGTAGACTCTTGAGCGGTTAAAATGCGACCAGTAAGATGAAATTTGAAGTAAATTCAAAGAAATGGCGTAATTTTGAAAATTGGCCAAATCAGGCTATTTTTGGAGCTTTAAACGGCCATATTTCGGCCCCATGAGGTGCTAGAAGGCTAAAAATTTGGCTGAGGGACTTTTTTATTACCCCAAACTATACCCTAAAATTTGAGCTCAATCGGTGACATGAGTGCGCCCTAATCTGTACGAAAAGTACTGGAACCACCCATATATATACTAGGGGGCTCCGCCCCCTGCGCGCTACGCGCGCCAACCCCCGCAGAGTGATTGAAGTATTGCGATAGTATATTTTTATAATCACTTGCAAGGCGTACCACAGTGTAGTAAAAAAAAAAAGTGGCCAAAAATCAGCTTCAACGCAATTTCTTATGAAATAAAATTCTGCTGGATGGAAAATGACCGTTTTTGTGTATACTAAATAAAAGGCTACCGAGATCCAAAAAAAAATTTTTTTTTTTAATTTTTTTAGCTGATGAATGAAAAAAAAAAATCTGTTTTTTACCATAAAAAGGTAAAATATTTATAGTTTCAAAATAAAAAAAAAATTTTTTAAGTACAACTCTGTATTAAAATATGCACATAAATGATAAATAAACCTTAAAAAAAGTGTATTAGTATAATTTTAGATGGTTGTATGTAGTATAAAGATGTGTTAGTCACATTTGCAATTTAGTCAAAATATTTTTAAAAAAATGAAAAATTTGATTTTTCTATTTTTACTTATATTTTAAACTTAAAAAAAGTATAAAAAATATAGATTTTATAAAAACATAAAAAAAACAACTTTATAATAATTGGTTAAATATAGAAAAAACCGCATTGGCCCAAAAGGACCACATTGGCCCAAAAGGACCACTTTGGCCCAATAGGTTCACTTTGGCCCAAAAGGACCACTGTGGCCAAAAAGGTACAGATTGGCCCAAAAGGACCAGATTGGCCCAAAAGGACCAAATTGGCCCAAAAGGTCCATTTTGGCCCAAAAGGACCACATTGGCCCAAAAGGTCCATTTTGGCCCAAAAGGACCACATTGGCCCAAAAGGTCCATTTTGGCACAAAAGGTCCAATTTGGCCCAAAAGGTCCATTTTGGCACAAAAGGTCCATTTTGGCACAAAAGGTCCATTGGCACAAAGGGCTCATGCGACAGCGGCAGCGACGGCGGCGGTTATAACTTTATAATATATAGAGATAGAGATATATATATATATATATGAAGGAAGTGATAATTTCGATAAATGAATAGGTCGAGGTCGTGTAAATAGGCTAATTAAAAATAAAAAAATTCGATAAATCCATAGTGAAGCACAAACCCTTTTTTTAAAGTCGCTTTTAACAGTTTTCAAGTCGATAGCACTAAAACTCAGTCCAAAAGCGATTTTTGTTCATTTCACCATACGGTGCGCCGGATCACATATTCTTCGAATGCGACAGATGGCCCGTTAAAAAGTTTCAACTAGAAACAAATATCGGCCAAATCACACCTGAGAATGTGGTTAGCCTAATGCTTCGAATTGAACAAGTATAGTTCAAAAATAGTCAAGATGTGGAGTACATACTTCACACCAAAAAACCTGACGCCCAAGGTATAGGCTAATATGGAGACTTATTGCGGTGATCCGAATAGAAAGCAAGGCTGGCTGCATTCACAAGCAATCAGCCTAGCCCCTACATGCAACACCTCCACCAACCACAGATGGTAGTATAATTTATTTTATTGATATATTTATTTATTTATTCACCTATTTATTTATTTTTTTGTATACCTATTTATTAACCTTTGACAATATTAGGAAATTACGTGTATTTTTAGCTAACATATATTTTATTGGAAATGGCAGCACATAAAGATGGAATTTTATCAGAAGAAATGACGGAGTCCTTAACCAGACTGGCGAATCACTGGATGCAAGTCAAAAGATGGAATTCATGAATAGAACTAAAGAGCCTTGAACCTGCCCTTAAGTAATGTGAAAATGCTTTCGGCTAATAGGCTCGCATAAGGTAGGAAGGAAGTGGAGTTTTAGTGGTTAAAGGTAATATAATGCCGAGTCCCACATAACTGTCATATCGGATGCTAAACATTATGCGTATTGCATTTCTCCACTTCCTACGCAAAACCAAAAAAAAAACTCCTCTATACCGATTCTAAACCCGACACGAAAAAAATTTAACCATAAAAAAGTTCGAAGTTCAAGTTTTTACATTATACTTTTATTTCTTATAATATGCAAAGTTTTATTGAAACCTGGCATTGAGAAGAACTCGTTGTAAAACACTTTTAAAGTTAAAGCGATCAAAACATTTGTGTACATGAAATTAAAATAAATTAATTTGCTTTTTATCAAAGTTTTTTTGAATTAAATAAATTTTTATTAAATTATTCACAAGGTTAGAATTACAACATTTCCCAGTAAAGTCCTAAAATGTACATCAAACACTTTCTCACTTGTATAGAAATAATTTAAGCTTGTTGATACACAGGTGTCATCTTTCTCATTAGACTGACTATGCTTCCAAAAATCATTTTTATAAGGTTTGGTAATTCAGGTTTTAAGGCATAATGATTCAAAATATTTGTAAGTTCAATAAAAATATTTCTAGTATATGGATTTCTTCTTGAAGCAAGGCGTAGTTCCAAAAATTGATAATATATTATAGATGTCAAAATACTTGTCTTCCCTCTGAAAGTAAAATTAGATTATTCATAAATTAAATAAATTTATAACTGCTCATGTTTATATATTTTAAAAGACTAAAAATATTTATTTATTTATTTAAATGCGCAATGTTTCATTATAGTATCTTATATTATTTGGGCCATAGCACTCAAAGTAGAATCTCATTTTTACCCATTCCACCGAATTTTCAACTATATATGGATATTAAGCTACAGATCTTGGAGTTTCCTTTCCTCGCTACATGAAAGTTCAACTGCAAGCTACAGATCGTTGTGCGGTAGCAGCCCACTTCTGATAGAACTCACATCTGCCCGGAAATTTTCGTAACTGTGAGTAGAAAAAAACTGCCAAAATATCACCCTAGTAGAACTGTTTACTTTTAAGTCAGTTTAATTTTAACTAGCTTTAAACGTCTAATTTTCTTTGAAATCATCCCAAACATATTGGACACTTTAGTTAAAATCTTACCTAAAAAGTATCGTTTTATTTTCATCATTGTTTCAGTATTTTTGATTTTCGATACGATACGATTTTATCGCCGACACGATATCGATAAATAGTCAAATTATTGATATCCTATAGTATCCAGAAACCCTATGCTTTAAGGGCGTTTCCTATTTTGGATTTGAATTAACCAACTCAAAAATTTTACAGTTGACCTGTAAAGGGTAACCGGGCAATTCTCCCCCTTAGAGGATTCCCCCCGGTCCTTTTCAACCTTCGTTCCCCCCAAACCCCACCGTTTAAATAATATTTTAAATATGTCATTATAAATATGTCAATACAAAAGAAAAAAGCAATTATAACCTACTCCCAAATGCTGTACTCGCACTTAGCCCTAGAATAAGTTAAATTTTTGGGAATTTTCGAGGGGGAGGAAACATCCAAGGGGGACTGTCCGATAATCCTTGTAAAGTATGCTAGGGATTCTAAAAGTCCCTAAATCAAAAATTTTTTAAGCTCTTCTTCCCCCAAATAAAAGTGACTTTCGAAGAAAAGAAAACTTAAGAAAACTTCCGGGGAAAGTAAAGAAAATTCAATCCTGAATAACCTTAAAAAAAGTATAATGTTTTAATCATATTTTATCCAACTGTACTAAGAATTTCTTTTTAACAGTATACTCCAGTCAAAATACGGGTTTGGTTGTATTTTTACTAGCGAACATGAGATTTGCATTACTATATGTTTTTTGGGTCGCTGAACACGAAAATCGGGGTCATTTCGTAAAGAAATGGGGGCTTCACCCCTAAATTTGCAAATAACTACCCCAAAATGGGGTGTTTTTTACATAGTTGCACTTTGAGCGCTCAGATTCGCACCATACGGGTTTTTTGGGTTGCTGATCAAGAATGTCGACTTCTTTTTCTTAAATAATTAAAATTTCACCCCTAAATTGGCTAAAAATACCCCCGAAAAGGGGGGGTTTTTGCTATTTTCGCACTTTGAGCAACAAGGATATGTCCGTATAGGTTTTTTGTATCACTGATTAAGAATTTCGGCTTATTTTTCATAAATAATTAAAATTTCACCCCTAAATTGGCTAAAATTACCCCCGAAAAGGGGGTGATTTTGCTATTTTCGCACTTTGAGCAACCAGAATATGTCCACATAGGTTTTTTAGGTCGCTAATCAAGAATTTCGACTTATTTTTCATAAATATTCCATATTTTACCCTTAAATTAGCTAAAACTACCCCTAAAAGGGGTGTTTTTGCTATTTGGGCACTTTGAGCAACCAGGATATGTCCATAAAGGTTTTTCGGGTCGCTAATTAAGAATTTCGACTTATTTTTCATAAATATTCAAAATTTCACCTTTAAAATAGCTAAAACTACCCTTAATAGGGGTGTTTTTGCTAATTGTTCACTTTGAGCATCCAGTATATGTCAAAATAGGTTTTTCCGTCGCTAATCAAGAATTTCAACTTATTTTTCTTAAGTATTTCTTGAGCATGCATTTAAAAAAAAAAAATATCAAGTTTTATTTATTCATTTTTACCTTCACTATAATAATTTATTTTTCAGGTAAGTATTAATTTTTTATAAAAAAAAATAACAAATTTTTATTGATCAGCGGCCCAGGGACCTGAATAGACATAATCGGGATGCTAAAAGTGTGAAAATAGCAAAAACACACCTTTTAGGAGTAGTTTTAAGTGTGAAATATTCAATATTTATGAAAAAGGAGTCAAAATTCTTGATTATAGACCCACAAAACCTATATATACATATCCTGGATGCACAAAGTGCGAAACTAGCAAAAACACCCTTTTAAGGGGTAGTTTTAGCTAATTTAAGGGTGAAATATTGAATTTTTATGAAAAATAACTCGAAATTCTTGATTAGCGACCCGAAAAACCTATATGGACATATCCTGGTTGCTCAAAGTGCCCAAATAGCAAAAACACCCCCTTTTCGGGGTAATTTTAGCCAATTTAGGGGTGAAATTATAATTATTTATGAAAAATAAGTCGAAGTTCTTAATTAGCGACTCAAAAAACCTATATGGACATATCCTGGTTGCTCAAAGTGCGAAAGTAGCAAAATCACCCCCTTTTGGGGGGTAATTTTAGCTAATTTAGGGATGAAATATTAATTATTTATGAAAAAGAAGTCGAAATTCTTGATCAGCGACCCAAAAAACCTATATGGTGCAAATCTGAGCGCTCAAAGTGCAACTATGTAAAAAACACCCCATTTTGGGGTAGTTTTTTGCAAATTTAGGGGTGAAGCCCCCATTTCTTTACGAAATGACCCCGATTTTCGTGTTCAGCGACCCAAAAAACATATAGTAAAACAAATCTCATGTTCGACAGTAAAAATACAACCCCCCCCCCCCCCGTATTTTGACTGGAGTAGTACTTGTTTGCTCGGATAAACTTTGATTGTATGGAAAACTTGGAAAAGCTTTATGCTAAACTTGCCTGGTTCCACCTGGTATGGTGTCATCCGGAATCCACCTGGATTTACTTATTATGACCCGGTTATGATCAGAATATAAGTTTCAGTTGTTAAAAAAAAGAAAATTTCCGAGAAACCAGGGAAATTCAATTCTGATAAACTTTATAATATTCTTTTAAAAAATAAACGTCCAAAAAGAAACTTATACATTACTAGGGGGTTTTTGAGGTTGAGTAAAACATTTTATGAGTGAAAATTTTCATTTAATCACACTCGCATATTTTCCAATTTTCCAAGATGGTAGACCAATAAACATCCAAAACGGAACTTTATACATTACCTTAACGTCCAAAAAGAAAATTTATACATTATACACCAGGGGGTTTTCGAGGTTGAGAAAAACTTTTTTATGAGTAAATATTTTATGTGAACATTATCTTAATGAAAATTTTGGTTATAAAGTTTATCAGAATTGATTTTCCTAATTTTCCGGAAATTTTTTTTTAGCAACTGAAACTTATATTCTGATGATAACCATGTAAAACTAGATAGATTCCGGATGACACCAGGTGGAACCAGGTAAGTTTAGTATAAAACTTTTCCAGAATTTTTCGAGTTTTGCACACGATCAAAAAGCTTTTCCGAGCAAACAAGTACTGTTAAGAAGAAATTCGCAGCCTTGTTGGATAAAATATGATTAAATCATTATTTTTAATTAAATGTTAAATACGTAACAAATACTTTTTTACTAAATGTATTGTAATTTTTATTATATTAAAATGATAATGTATAAGATTTTAATATTAATTTTAAAATTTGCTTGAATTTTTAAGCATCAACAATTTTATGGTGTATAAGTTAAAAAAATTTTTTTTTTCATCAATTTGAGTCTAAAGGGTTTTTAAATAAATAAGATTTTGAAAATTTTTCTGTAAAAGGCAACTTTCCAATGCATATCAATTAAAATACTTGATTTTTTTTAACCAAAAAAATTAAAAAAATGTTTACTACTTTTATAGCTTAATTTCTAATTTTATAAATAACTTTTAAAAATTCTTTATTTTCTTAAATAAAAATTTTTATTTTTTTATTTATTTAAAACCTAACAGATTCGCTTTGATCGTTTAAATAAAAATGTTGTCAGTAATTAATAAAAATAATTTTTAATGTAATCACTTATGTTAATTAAATTATGTAAACTTAGTCCCAGAAATATTATTTGTAAAATGACAAACTTTAAATAATAAAGTTTTTTTTACAGA
Organism: Anagrus nilaparvatae; assembly: GCA_022575985.1. Taxonomy (NCBI): domain Eukaryota; kingdom Metazoa; phylum Arthropoda; class Insecta; order Hymenoptera; family Mymaridae; genus Anagrus; species Anagrus nilaparvatae. The sequence continues at coordinate 3,351,545 of JAKSXM010000237.1, read as the reverse complement.
AGGGAGGTGAATTTGGTTGCCTTCTCGCTGGTGCCTCCTGATAACAAATATATTAAGCAATTTAAATGTAATTTATTTAAATTAAATTAACATGTATAAAGTAACCAAAAAAAAACAGTATGTTAGTTATTGTAAAAAATCTATTTTTAATTTAATAAAAAGAGTAAAAAATTATTATCTATTATTTTATTTAATGTTTAGCATTCATTTATTAAATTAGTATATGAGAAAAGAAAATAAATACTCAAATACTTAAATAAAAATTAAATTAAAAAAAATTTTATTATTTTTTGGATAAGATTGAAAATATATAAATTAATGTTGTAATGGTATTATTTCCGCCCTTACGGAAATAACGACATTAAAATTATTTATCGAAATTTTACCTTTAATAATCTTACACGTTCGTTGCTATGCGCGGGACTTACCAATATACGTATGACTAGCTGATAAGAAAAAGAATGTAAATCAAGGCCGCGGGAATTTTCTTGGAAAAGGGAGAGATGCTATTATATTTTATATAAATAAATTTGACACTTATAATTTCAATTAATACACTAAATTATTTACTTTATTCAAAAATATTTATAATCAACTATAAACTAAAAAAATGTCCTTTATCAAAAATTTATTAATAAACTGTATTTTATTTAATTATATTATTATAATAATTTCGTTGTCGCGACACACACACTAATCTCATTTATTTAGGAGTCGGTGACCTACCTTCTTCATCATTATTTTCTTGAACGCCATAATCTTTATTCATTGACATCCTTAATTGTTTTATAATAATTATTCTTCTTTTATTACTTATTTATGATATTTGATATTAATAAACACCTTTTTCAATTTTCTTAATAATCTTAATGACAACAATAAAAATTGACACCTCGTGTTCATATATTCACTGCTACAAGTATATCAATATGTGTACACTATATAAAAGCCGGTCTGCTATTTCTTATTAAACTTTTTATTGTTTAAACTTATAATTCTCCTTCAATTTCACGACAAAAATTAGATTTAATTAATTTCACTTCTTACTCAACTTTTAATTATTAATAATCTTTACTTTCAAAAAAACTGTATAATGGCCGACGACTAGTAATTTAGAATCAATAAAATTAATCGATTAAATCGCGACCTCTTAATAAGGTATCTAGTCGTCGAGTGCACTCAGAATAATTTTGCAACGCAGCGTTGAAAGTATATTACTCGTACGTTGAGTATGGAGAGTACGTCGACTCGTGCCTATCACAACAGCAACGCGGCGTCTGTAAGTACTGCACAGAGCGGGCGTCGACGCCAGCTTCGACGTCTTGTTTGAAGGCATACTGTCAACGAGACGACGAAATTCATTCCGAGTAAATGTGTGTTTTGTTCACACAAACAATACATTTTATTTAAACAGATTTTTTAAAAATTTTTTTATTCAAAATTTTTAAATGAAAAAATAAAAGTAATAACAATATTTTGTCCTTTTTAAACGTAGTACCTAATTTATTAATATAAAAGTATGAACATATAAAAATATGGTTTTTACTCTATATCTCGAATTTGATGCTGAATTTTTGGAAAAATTTTTCTTAACATTTTTACATAAACAAAATAATAAAAACACTATTATTTTTTTTAAACAATATTATATTGTTTATTTTTGGGCAGACCCAATTTTTCAACCCTAACTATTAACCGATTTTTCAAGATGGCGGATCGAAAAACTTGAAAAAATGAACTTTTAACTTTACAAAGGGGTTTTTTAGTGCAAGAAAAATGAATATACGGTTGAAAATTTTAGATTTTTCAACCCTAAATATTTTCCGATTTTCCAAGATGGCGGAACAAAAAACTTGAAAAAATGAACTTTTTACTTGACAAGGGGGTTTATTAAATATAACGTACATATAGCGTTACATATAGCGTTACATATAGCCTTAGAGTAGCGTAACCTAAGGAGGTAGGCTATAATAAAATAACAAAACGACAAGCCTTACAGTAGCGTAACCTAAGGAAGTAGGCTGCAATAAAAAACGACACGTCAAGCCTTACAGTAGCGTAACCTAAGGAAAAAGGCTACAATAAAAAACGAAACGTCAAGCCTGACAGTAACATAACCTAAGGAAGTAGGCTATAATAAAAAACGACACGTCAAGTCTTAAAGTAACATAACCTAAGGAAGTAGGCTGCAATAAAAAAAACACGTCAAGGCCTTACAGTAGCGTAGCATAAGGAAGTAGGCTGCAATAAAAAACGACACGTCAAGCCTTACAGTAGCGTAACCTAAGGAAGTAGGCTATAATAAAATAACAACACGTCAAACCTTACAGTAGCGTAACCTAAGGAAGTAGGCTACAATAAAAAACGACACGTCAAGCCTTACAGTAGCGTAGCATAAGGAAGTAGGCTGCAATAAAAAACGACACGTCAAGCCTTACAGTAGCGTAACCTAAGGAAGTAGGCTATAATAAAATAACAACGCGTCAAACCTTACAGTAGCGTAACCTAAGGAAGTAGGCTGCAATAAAAAAACGACACGTCAAGCCTTACAGTAGCGTAACCTAAGGAAAAAGGCTACAATAAAAAACAACACGTCAAGCCTTACAGTAACATAACCTAAGGAAGTAGGCTATAATAAAAGACGACACGTCAAGTCTTAAAGTAACATAACCTAAGGAAGTAGGCTGCAATAAAAAACAACACGTCAAGCCTTACAGTAGCGTAACCTAAGGAAGTAGGCTACAATAAAAAACGACACGTCAAGCATTACAGTAGCGTAGCATAAGGAAGTAGGCTGCAATAAAAAACGACACGTCAAGCATTACAGTAGCGTAGCATAAGGAAGTAGGCTGCAATAAAAAACGACACGTCAAGCCTTACAGTAGCGTAGCATAAGGAAGTAGGCTGCAATAAAAAACGACACGTCAAGCCTTACAGTAGCGTAACCTAAGGAAGTAGGCTATAATAAAATAACAACACGTTAAACCTTACAGTAGCGTAACCTAAGGAAGTAGGCTACAATAAAAAACGAAACTTCAAGCCTTACAGTAGCGTAGCATAAGGAAGTAGGCTGCAATAAAAAACGACACGTCAAGCCTTACAGTAACTTAACCTAAGGAATTAGGTACGGAATTAGGCTTAATCTACGGAAGTAGGGTTTATCTAAATTATTATCGGTTATTTATATTTTTTGGTTACTAAACCCGAATATGATGTTTGTTTTTACTTAAAATGCACCAGTTGCCCACATTAAATATCTTTAGGTAATTGCATCTTTGCATAAGTAATCTAATTTGCATCTTCTATTGTGGGGAATAAGAACAATTTAGTTAAAAACGAATGTCGTATTCGTGTTCAGTAGAGCATGTTTTAATTTTTTGTTTTCGAGATTTTTTTGTTCTTTCCACATTTGGATATTTTGGTCATAAAAACCCCCCATCTTCAAGGATTTTACCCGTACCACCGAGCACTTAAAGTTTCCCATTTAAATAATATGGGAATTTTGACTTTTCAGTTTTCTAATTTTTTACATGCTTTAAAATTTTTTTAAACACTAGCCAGCAGATAGAAAATGATATTTAGACATATAATATTAAAAAATGATCAGTTTATTTTTTTTTTTTTAAATACTTTTGTCCCTTCCTTTTTAAATTAATTTAATAATAAAAATATATAATACAGAAAATATAATAACTAGAGTGCAGACTTAGTTGGGCATTTAAATTTAATATTAAATTTTGAAAAAGAAAATATTTGAAATTTACTAAAATTTGTTTATAGGAAACTCTGGAAATTCAGGGAATTTGGTTGAAACCTGGTTGAAACACTAAAAAAGTACTGGAAAATTTAAAAAAATAGTCTGGAAAGTCAGGGAATTTTAAAACTTCAGTTCCTTTCCTTCAGTTCCTTTTAAAACTTCAGTTTCTTCATGAGGCTATGTTGGTGTAACTCTTGTGCTAAATTTTTGTCTCAATCTAATGCTTTCAAAAATTATAATAAATACCTAAATATTTATTATTTTTGGACGTAATACCTAATACTTTTCAATGAAAGTAATAATTTTAAAAAACTCGGTTTTAATAGATTTATTGGATCTGATAATTAATGATTTGAAAAATTTTTTATTAAAGTTTTTGTCACCAAAAAAAAAAAAATTCACTTGAAAAAAACTGACCTGATACTTAATTATTTGAAAAGTTTTGTCTCCAAATTTTACGTTGTGTTGATGTAAGTCTTGACGTGTCATTTTTTATCATAACCTACTTCCTTAGGTTACGTTACTGTAAGGCTTGACATGTCGTTTTTTATTATAGCCTACTTCCTTAGGTTATGTTACTTTAAGGCTTGACGGGTCGTTTTTTATTATAGCCTACTTCCTTAGTTCACGCTACTGTAAGGCTTGACGCGTCGTTTTTTATTATAGCCTACTTCCTTAGGTTACGCTACTGTAAGGCTTGACGCGTCGTTTTTTTTATAGCCTGCGTTTCGTTAGGTTACGCTACTGTAAGGCTTGACGTGTCGTTTTTTATTATAGCCTACTTCCTTAGGTTACGCTACTGTAAGGCTGGACGTGTCCTTATTTATTGTAGCCTACTTCCTTAGGTTACGCTACTGTAAGGCTTGACGTGTCGTTTTTTAATACATTTGCAAATATTTAAAAGAAAAAAAAATTCCGTATTCCACAACAGGTATTCCGGTTGCGAGCAAACGGATTTTTTTTCTCAGTATTTTATTAATCAAAAAGACAAATTGGATAAATTATATATCATATGTATATGTTTTACAACCAAACTTTAAAAAAAAGAATATTGAATATGATAAATTTATTTTATTTTTTTAAATTATTAACAACTATTACAAATTATTTAGGTCTATTTGAGACTAATACAACGATAAATAATTAATATTTTACAGGCCTAAAAAAAATTAGATTATAAAATTTGCTTCACGTGTGCACAAATTTTTGATCCTAAGGATTTGATTTTCAAAACATAATGGTTTAAAAAATCTAATAATTAAGCTCTCAGGTGTATTAATTTCTCGATTAACTTGTAGTATTTAATTTAATTATACTTACTAATTAAAAAAATAATTTCCTCGTTAAAATAAGAATTTTAAAACGAAAGAACCTATTTTTTAATTTTTTTGTAAGTATGAATTAAATTTTAATTTTCTTCTATTAATTTACAATTTATAGTTTATGACATGAATTGTTGAATAATAGTTAATTGTTAATCGAGTTGTTAATTAATTAGAAATGTTTTTGGAAAATAAAAATCTTATAATTCTATAAGTATATCGCGAGAAATCTACGTTTGCTCCTATATTTAACAAATAAAATTAGTAAAGATAAATAAATTAATTATTTAAATAAAATAAAATTATTTATGTAATAAATAAAATTAATTATTTAATAAATAATATTTAATAAATAATAGTAGAAGTCCGAAACTAGCAGCGCATACCTTATAAACCCTAAAAACGGCGCGTCCCCCACTTTTCCACGGGCCGCTTTAAACTTTTGAAGAACTGCCGCAGAACCGTCTAAAACTTTAACGAACTCGCGCACTACAGTTTTTATAAAACTGCTACTGAACTGGCGCGGAACTCTTGCGCAGTTGCGTAATATATACCCCTTGCAACCCCTCGTGTTACTTCATCTTGGAAAATCGGAAAATATTTAGGGTTGAAAAATCCAAAATTTTCAACCAAAAATTCATTTTTCTTTCCTTAAAAAACGTCTAACGTGTAGATAGTTTATAGTCGATTTATAAAGTTATATGTAATAAACCCCCTTGTCAAGTAAAAAGTTCATTTTTTTAAGTTTCTCGGTCCGCCATCTTGGAAAATCGGATAATATTAAGGGTTGAAAAATTGGTTATTTTCAACCGAATATTCATTTTTCTTGCCCTAAAAAACCCCCTTGCCAAGTAAAAAGTTCATTTTTTCAAGTTTCTTGGTCCGCCAACTTGGAAAATCGGAAAATATTTAGGGTTGAAAAATTGGTTATTTTCCACCGAATATTCATTATTCTTTCCTTAAAAATCCCCCTTGTAAAGTTAAAAGTTCATTTTTTCAAGTTTCTCGGTCTGCCTTCTTGAAAAATCGGAAAATATTTATGGTTAAAAAATTGGATATTTTCCACCGAATATTCATTTTTCTTGCCCTAAAAAACCCCCTTGTAAAGTTAAAGGTTAAATTTTTCAAATTTCTCGGTCCGCCATCTTGGAAAATCGAAAAATATTTAGGGCTGAAAAATTGGATATTTTCCACCGAATATTCATTTTTCTTGCCCTAAAAAACCCCCTTGTAAAGTTAAAACTTCATTTTTCAAGTATCTATCTTGCTACTCCATCTTGGAAAATCTGAAAATATTTAGAGTTGAAAAATCCAAAATTTTCAACCAAAAATTCATTTTTTTTGCTCTAAAAACCCCCCTTGTAAAGTTATAAGTTCATTTTTTCAAGTTTCTCGGTCCACGATCTTGGAAAATCGGAAAATATTAAATATAATACTATATCGGGAAACCAGGTGGTAAACCATCATGGTTTTTTTTGCGCGAGAAACACACTATATAATATATACAGTTTCGTCGACCGTCGTATAAACTATACATGCGTATAGTCGTTGTTATACATTCACAGCGTCGACGTTATACCTTTCAACGAGCCGTTGAAGTCTTTTCGACGCCTAGCTTAACAGCTGTTGCATGTACTTGAAAGCGCGCTAACTATAAGCTGTAAATTTGGAAGACGTCACTATGTGGGCATTACTCATGCTTCACAATGTAAGCAGGTTAACATAGAGTATGAAAAAAATGTTTCGACTCTGTCTAGCAAAAATTACCGACTCTGTGTACGAAAATTATTTTGAGTGTGCTTATGTCGCGTGCCGTCAATCATCTTCCGGCTTCACTCTCCCCTCTTTCTTCTTAATCTTGACTTGGTCAGGATTTTGTTAATGTGTGCGTGTGTGTCGTGATTTCTATAAAGTATTGAAATTTAAAAATATAATTTGATATTATTATTATTATTTTTGGCGGCTCGTTAGATTTATTTTAAATTTTTATTTTTAATTTTTATGCGTTTGTAACCACGTTACAATGTTAGTGAATTTAAAATCAAAAATTACTTTAAAAAAAATTCGTGTATAAATTTAAATAAATAAAATAATAAATTTTTAACATAAAAATGTTTTTAATAAAAAAAAAAATTTGATACCTATAAATTATTTTAAAAAAAGTTTAAGCAATTAAAATAAATAAATAAAAATAATAAAAAAAAAAGTATAATCCCGGACTCGACCGCAAGATCTATCCCGTAATAGAACATGCGCTTGCTCATTCAGCCACAATAGCTTTTGGAATTATTAAACAAAACTGCATATAAACTCGTTTTCCCGCTTATTCTCAACCCTATAAAATTTGTTTATATTCTGCTTTTATCATAATTTTTAACGTTCTAATATCTTATATTATTAATTTTATTGATATTGCAAACATTTTTTACTATCTAATTTAATTAATATCGCTGAAATAATTAATAATAAAATCTGGAATGGGTTCCGGAACTGTCCTATTAGGGGCCGCCAGCGTCGCGCAAAATAACCGTGGAACGCTTTCCGTGGAGGTAATTGGGATGGATGATCTCTCCTTTAATCTCTGAATTTTATTTATATTATTTTTATTATCAGAAGAAATGTGAATTGGTCGATCCTTCTCACTTTCTACACCAAGCCTTTTGAAGGACAAATTATTTAATTTTTTATCAATGGACCCAAATAAATTTATTAAATAATAAAAGTTGTTATCAGGAGTTAGATCTTCTGGTACATCATAAAGTTTTAAATTATATAACTTATCCATTCTATTTTTAATTTCTAGTATAAATTTATCGCTTGGTATTAATGATGATGTTACACAAGATGATTCCAATACTTGTATTTTTTGTTCCAGGTTTATTATTTTCTAATCCATGTTACTTTTATCCTCATTTAATGTAGACACCTGCTTTTTTAATGAATATATTTCTTATTCATTTTCATATAAAAAAAATTTTTAATTTTTTAATTTTATTCTAAGCTCCATAATTGCAAGAAAAAAAATGGTTCCTCATTGAGAAAACAAAATTTTTTATGCATACTAAAATAATATTTATTACCCTTATTTGCATAATTAGTGTTTACACGTAAATTTTTTGATTATATTCTAAAAAATAAAAAAAAAAATTTTATTATAAAATAAATGTATAATACACAAGGGGTACTATGGCCCCCACGATTTTTTTAGATGTGCTTTGTACTAGTACTAAACTGAGAATTGCCAAACGGTTCATCATACAAAAGAAAGTATCATCTATGAGATATATGGCAGAACAGGTCGTAAAAATTGTTTTAGCTATGATAAAAACTGACCGAAAAAGTGCCTAGGGTCCGCTGGACCCCTAGCGTACTGTAAAGGTTAAAATATTTACCAAGAAGACCAGGCGTAAAACATTTAAACAAAGAATTGCATATGATTAATCAATCCTAAATTGGAATGCAATAAATAATGTATTTCAAATAATCAGTATTTATAAATACTATAGTACATACATTTTTGAATTTTATTGGTTTTTCATTAAATTTTTTATTTTTAAACAAAAACTAAAAATTTTATCATATTGGCTGAAGGTAGTTAAAGCACGTCATTTCTGGGGGGGGGGAATATTTTATATTTCGGGGTGGTAAAATGGATTTAGAATAACTTTGATAAATGGGTATAGAATAATAAGGATTTTAGAAGCTTAAAATTATTTTTTTTAACTTATGGAATCAAAATTATAAAGTATTAATTAAAAATATAAATTTAAACGTGTTCCATGCTCGTTGCAAGTGTTTTCACAAACTGGTTGTAAGTTTTTTTTTATTTATTTAAATATAAATAGCTTTATTTATGAAAAAAAATATTTAATTTTAATCTGAAATAAAAAAAATAATATAATACATTCTCTATAGAATCTAAAATTAACCTTAAAAATTGTATACTAATCTATATTATTTTTTAGCATGCCCTAACAAAAATAGCTGGCTAGATTTACCAGCTAAAACAATATTCGAATTATTTAAATTTCGAGCAGCCAGTTTTAGTCCACATAGGTTTTTTGGGTCAGTAATCAAGAATTTTTGGGACTTTTTTATGAAAAGTTGATATTTCACCCTTAAATTATCAAAGAATACCCCAAACAGGGGTGTTATCGCTATTTTCACATTTTTTCTATGAGGTGTATGAGGAATATTTCCAAAAAACAGTTTCTGAAATACCTGAATTTTTAAAATTTGTTTGAAATTTTTAATTTTTAGAACCAAAGTTTATATCGGTTATCTATTAGAGGTTAAACCCAATTATTAAATGAACTTATTAAAAATTATTAAATGTACCCTGTAAAAAGTAACTTTCTTTGATAAACGAAAAAAATAGATTATTTGCGAAAAATTAGTAATTGAAAATTTGCGAATTTTAGTGTATTAACGAAAAATTCGTATATTTACAATTTTTATTGTTGTATTTCTTCAAAAAAATCATAAATTTACAAGTGACTTGTAATTTTACGAAAAAATCGAAAATTTACTAATTTTTTTTGCAAATTTAAGAAAAATAATTGTGAATGTAATGAACCAGATTAATGGTTATACGTTAATTTTCTTGTATTAGGAAGGTTGTCCAGGCCTTCCTGGGAATTTAATTAGCTGATTATTCAGAGGTTTGCTTAAAGCGCCTGTCTCAAAATTGAAATTTTTTTTTTCATTTTTTTTTTATTTCATTATCTTATGTTAAAACATTTGAAGAATCTATAAAACAAATTTCAAGCGAAAAAAAAAAATATGTTTTTTAGATATTTTGATTTTTATGGGCCGTAGTCATATGAAAACATAAGCATTTAAAAACTTTAAACGCGTTTATCTCAGAACTACTTCTTTGAAATCGGTTCCCACGCTAGCTCAAAAACTAATTGAGCTATCGACATGAATCTTGTTTCATTGTTTTTGTTATTGCAATACCTAGTGGGTAAACCAACAATATCAGCTTTTTATGTATCAGAAAAATTTTTATTGTCCGTTTTAGGCGCATTTTTTAACGTAAAAACTGCTTTTTTTGTTTTTGGTTCACCAAATGGTCAATTTTTAAAATTTTTGCTTAATGTTACTTCACCCACTAGAGAACACTATAGAGATTAATATTCCTTTTTATTTTTTTATTTCAGATGCCTACAATAGGCACTATGATGGGAACCGTTTTTCACTTTTTTTTTCGAGCCTCTACTTTCACGCCATCTACAAAGTGTAAAAAAAAAGCAAATGGAACAAAAATTTTTTTATGTTATCTAGAATAGTTTTGTAATTAGTAAAAAAAAAATTGTAAACTTTTATAATAAAACAGCTGAGAAAAAAAATGTTAAAAATCCTTTAAAAATCGACACAATTTTGAGACAGGCGCCTTAAAAATAAACCACTCTTTATTTTTACATAAGAATAATAAATAACTTACTTTCCTGTTTAGCGTTAAATGATCCAAGATTAGTTGAATTAAAAGAATTTTGTTAATTAGGTTTAAATCCGAAATAAATGAATTCACCAAAAGTATTTTAAGATGTTTAATTTATTTTAAACTTAAATATTTTATAAAACTGAAGTTAAGTTGAGGAAAAAAATAATTTAAAATTAAATGAACACTTTTAAATAATAAAATTAATTTAAAATAAAATTGTACAGATGTACTTCAAGAAGGCCTTTCCTAGGGAAAAACACGAGTATTTAAGCACCCAAAATTTTGATATGACCGTCCTCCCCTCTTGATAAAATCAGGAGTGGGTTAAGTTTTATTATAGTTACTAACTAGTCCTAGAGTTTGTCTAAGAGAAGAATATTTTTGTCGACTCATTTCACGCATAAATCAGATCAGTCGACAAAATATGGAATTTCAAAACAACGGTTTTACATAAACAAATAATTTTTATTATTGAACCCATTATTTAAATTTAATTTGAACTTAATTTTTATTTTCCAAGAATAAATTACTTTAATCCCCTTTTCTTTTGGTTTAAGCTAATTATGAGTTTCTTTCAAAATAATATAATCATGAAATTAGAACTTAAAATTAATTATAGATTTTTTATGCAAAATAGTTTTTTTTAAATGAAAAATCCTTTTCCAAGCAAAAAATTAAAAACTTACCGCTGATGATTAAAATTAAATTACAAAATTTTATGCCTTTCCAAAACTTAGTTTTTAAAACATTCAAATATTAAAATTTGCAATGAACTAAATTCTGTATTAAGGCTTAATTTAATCATATCAATATTAAATATTCCTCCCTTGAGTTCTCCTTGTCATTTTCTATTTAAAAATGAAATTCTCCAATGACAAAAAAAAAACTCGCAAGTGAAAATTTAAATCTTGCCTAACCTTTTCTAGTTGCTTTATAATACCTAAAACGAAATCGTTTTTCTCGCAAATGAAAATTTAGGTTTTATTTCGCAAGCTAGAAAAATTTTCTGCTGTGCCACTAAATTTTATCAGTGGAAGAAAATAAATAAAAAGATTTTTTTGAATTTAACTACACTGAAAAAATTTACAAAACACTACTTTGTGCTACACGGAAAAATTTTTAAGAGGCCCTCGACGTTACAAAACATTATTTTTCGTCGAAAAATAAAAGGAGAAACGCTTTAAAATCATAAAAAAATATTATAGAAATATTTTAACTATAGCTATTATACCTTCTTTTCTTGTAACTATGGTTTAAAATTTTTAATTTTATAAAAAGTAATTTCTTTTTTTTATTAATAATTAATGCACCTTCAATAAGCATGGAAAATAAAAAAAATAAAGAGTTGACATCTTTAAATACATTTAAAAAAATAATAAAGTGGAGTGGGGTATTAATGGGCATATTTCAAGATTTTTTAAATACACCACGTTAAAGATACTAAGTGAAAAATTTTTAAAGCAGTTTTTTTTGTTGCTTTCATTCCTTTTTGATTCTTTGTTTTGCAGATATGATAATTTAAAGACAGATTCTCAAAAAGGTTTATAAAAAAAAGTCATATTTTATTACTATCTTTGTCTATCTATATGTCTAAAACATCTAAAGCAAAATGGACGAGTAAAAAATTTTTTGAAAATTTCATAGGGTAATTCCATGGATAAAAAGCACAAAATGAGATGCCAGGTCTCAAAAATAGATAAACCTCATAGATAAACAACTTAAAAATAGATAATTCCCAGAATTTGCAGGTTTTCTATAAATTTTGAAGGGTGCTATGCTGATTTAAAATTTTTTGGTCAAATTACTTTACTCAGCTACCATTTTTGAAAATCCCGTAAAAAAGCTCAAAAAAACGTTAAAGAAAGAAGAAAAATTTTTGAAAATTTCAAGAAAAAAATATTGTCTTTTTAGCGGGAAACTTTTGAGTTATTTTCATTTTAAGTTTAACACAAATTTGAATTTTCCCGCGAATTGACATAGAGTAGGAAAAATCTGACTGAAAATTCGAATTTTTCATCAAATTTTACATCGAAAAACTACTTTTTTTTCTTTCCTTAACGTTTTTTAGAGCTTTTTTAAGAGATTTTCAAAAATGGTAGCTGAGGTGAGTAATTTGACCAAAAAACTTTAAATCAGCATAGCACCCTTCAAAATATATAGAAAACCTTCAAATTCGGGAAATCATCTATTTTTAAGTTGCTTTATCGGAAAAAAAAACGAAATTTCCTATTTTTGAGACCTGGCATATCATTTTGTGTTTTTTATCCATGGAATTACCCCATAATTCTACAAAATTTTGGAGACCCTTAAAACTCATTTTCATAAAAAATTACAATTTTAGCAGCAATTTGAGAATTGGAAATTTTGGGCATAAAATCGACATTTGCTTTATTAATTATAGCGGTTAGAAAATCGGTAATAAAAAACTCGTGATTCACGGGGAATGAAAGGCAGTACCTATACAAAAAAATGAGACCAAGCGGGTTATTTTGTTTAAAATGACAGCGATATTTGGAAAATTGCCTAAATCCTATCTTATAACATTGTTGTAGAATGGAGCTCTGCATTTCTAGACCCAGAAGGCGTGTTGGAATAAACAAAGGAAATCTTGGGTATAAGATATATTAAAGTCATCCATAACTATAGATTGAAGGTCCCGACCCAAATGTTCCGAACATGCATATTAGTACAGTAGTGGTAGGCATAAAATCACCTAAATCGGGGAAAATTAGGAATCAAAATTTTTTCTTTCGTTTTGTGAAGTTAAAAGGAAAAAAACAGAACAAGTATATTTTCCTCACTTTAGCTGCACCGCATGGCCATAAATTTGCGGCAAAAAGTCCAAAAAATTCGTTTTTTTCAAATATCTCGTAAACGGCTCAAAATAGGAAGATTTAACAAGAGAGCATTTTTGATGGCGATAAAATTTTACAAAAAGAAGGTCCGGTAAAGTTTTTTTGTAAAATGCATTCTTTTTGCCAAAATAAGCGTGCAAAAAGGACGTAATATTGTACTGATAGAAAATTAGTGACAAAGTTGCTTAATATGTAGTTATTTAAGCAGTATCGACTTTTTTTAATTGAAAATTAAATAAAATCATCTTTAACAACAATATTTGCGCGCTTCGCGCGCAAGGCGTGCACACTTGTATTATGATTTTATCGATTTTTTTGATGATTTTTTTTAGTTTTTTTAATGAAAATAATAATTTTGTTTTTATCAAACAATATTAAATATATGCGCGATTTGCGCGCTGAAATATAATGAAAATTTTTTAAAGTAATTAAACAAATAATTTAATTAACGAAATAGTTGTAAGCACGCTAAGGATTAATGGACTAACTTAATTTTTTATCTAGGAATTAATTAATAATTAATTAATTAATTAATTTTAGAATTCAATAAATTTGTAATAATCTTTTTGAATTTTGGCTGTAAAAGGTAGTAAAAAAAAATTGAAAAAAAATGTTTATAAAGAATTATAAATTGATTTTTCTCAATACATTTATTTAGTATTATTAGTAAACCGTAAATTTGTACAAATTTTAATATACTATCAATTTAAAAATGCATTCAATTATTTTATTTTTTTATTATTATTATTTAATTATAAAAAAAGAAATACATTGCTCCGAAATTTGTATACACAAAAACCTCAAACGACGCCAGAAGTATAATAATAATAAGCGGTATATTTATTATGTTTCTCTTTCATGCGCGCAAGAATCCTCTCAGTAGGCGCTTGAAAGAGAAAATATAGAAAGAAGAAGAAGAGCGCGATAGTATATAAAAATTATAAAATTTTATTTAAATAAATTATTTTCTTCGGCGCTCTCATTTTAAAAGGAAAATTCATGGAAAAAATTGATTATTATAGTTTTGTAAATTGAAAACTCTATTTTCAGTAGCAACAAAAAATTTTTTTCTAGGCCGAATACTTTTTAAGATATTGTAAAAATAATGTACAATATTTCATTACTTTTTATTCGGTGGAAAACCATCAATATCTGGAAAATGGAAAACTTTTTTTCAAATTTTTTTGCTGGACTCTAATAAGCAACATCTAAACTATAAATTGTGAAAGAATCAAGTTTCTATCTGTATTTTTAGATGAATTATACTCATTTTAGTAAAAAATATACAGCTTTTTAAAAATTTTGAAAAAATTAATTTTCTTTATCAGCGGCCCATTTTAGAAGGCTAGGAGGTATCAAAATTTGCTTTATCAGAAAAGTAGGCCAAATAGTCATAAAAAACATGGCAAAAAAATTTTTTTTGTTTTTTCTATTTTTTCTTGTGTTTTTGGCCGTTTTTCAAAAACATAAAAATTTCCGAAAGTGCCAATTTTCATTTTCAGTTTTAGGGTATAAAATTTTTTTTTTTTTTTAATTTTCAGTGAATATTATTTTATGCTTAAAATTTCATGTGAAACAATTTTTTTTAGAATAGCGCTTAAATATATTTAATTAGGCTAATTTTTAGCCGAGCGTTCACTCTCGCGCGCTCTGTTTTTATGTATATACCAGGCGCGACTTTATAAAAAAAGTTTACATTTTCAATGCGTTTTTTTCATAATAAATATATTACATAATATTAATCTTACGAAAAAAATTATAAGGACCTTTTTTTTGTAAAATTTCCTCGCCATCAAAAATGCTCTGATGTTAAATTTTGCTATTTTGAGTCCTTTACGAGAAATTAAAAAAAACGAAATTTTTTAAGTTTTGGCCAAAAATTTATGGCCAAGCGGGACACGCAAAGTGAGGAAAATGCTCAAATAGGTTTATACTTCCATTTAAGAAACTAATGCAACCTTGAAACTTTTGATTCCTAATTTTACCAGTTTAAATTCTTTCACTACTGTACTAATATGATTTCGCTATTTAACCCAAAAATGTTTGCCAAAAAAGGAGTGTTTTGTGTGTTTTAAAGGTGATTAAGGCATTTTCGGACTCTGGGGTCATCATTAGCGACACCGAAAACATATAAGAAAGAATAAAAAAACGCATATTAAAAAAAATTTTTGTCGTTCATACCAATTGTTCGATTTAGCCAGCCACATTCGAGGGCTTTCCTGGGTTTGGTCGACCACTAAAACGTTCTTAAATGAGCTCAAAATTGGCATGGAGTCATTTTGCAGCCTAAACTTTAACATACTTTAAGAAGAGAATTTTCTGAATCACCCTAATATATATAGATTTCTTGTATTTGAATAGGTACGTAAGTCATTTTTATTATTTTTTGATCCTTTTATTGAAAAAAATAGTTTTATAGTTTTTTTATTTATTACATCTATTCCTTCAAATTTCGCCCTTTCAATACAAAAACGCCTACAAACATAAAAAAATATATCCTTATGTAAAATTTCCCACGAAATTTAAATTTTTGGTCAGATTTTTAATTGGTCATGTGACTTAAAATAAATACTCGAGGATGCATGCCTGGAGGATGAGTAAATATTCTTTACCACGTCTAAGTATGTTTTTTATACATTAGTGATAAAGAATTTATCTAAATAAGGTGTATTAGGTGTCTACTGACGAGCCAACCTAATACACTATGGCGAAACACTGTACGTGATCATTACGTTATTATTAACCATTTTTGGTTAATTTAAAAAAATCATACCACATTCTATAAACATGTTACTTGTAAGAGAATAAACAAATAAATAAAAGAATAAGAGAATAAACAAAACCTAATTTTATTTTGGCTGCTCGAAGAAAGTAATCGTCTGCACTATGACCCTCTAAATGCATCTGCTGCAAATACAGACAATCAGAAAAACAATATTTTTTTGACTGTTTTTTAGAAATTTTTTCAACGTTAAAATGAAGGCTTAATATACATATGAAAAATATTATCACCAATAATGAGGATTCTTAGAAAGAAGTTCTTAGAAAAAAAAAACATATTGTAAAATTATATTTAAAATTTATAAACAAATAGCTATAAAACATTACTGAAAAAGTTTAGCAAAAAATTTCTCACAACCCCTCCACTTGAAAATGAATTAAATCCTAAATTGTTTGTATATTTAAGTGAATCATATATTCTTATTGAAGGGACTATTAGGACCTACGGCGGTTATAGAGGTAGCTATGGCACCTTTTTTCCGTATTTAGTTTTGGATAATATTCGATTAGAAATATTTGGAAAAACTGTGGATTATGTTAAATATGCTGGGTTGATGGGAACTATAATGAAATATTTAACGGTGCTTCTTCGTTTCTCCACCCCCACCAAATCGCATTTTTTTCACTAGGAAATTATTTTAAACAACTAAATTAGTTTAAAAAAAATTTTTTTTAATTGAAAAAAAAAAATTGTTTTTTAAATTTTATTTTTTTATTTTTTTGACCTTATTTTTTTTTTTTTTTGAATAATAATATAAGCTTAACATAATAATACAATTATTTTTTATTCAATGGATAAAATGTTTGTATGTCCTCCAATATTTGCAAAAATAGAAATAATTAATAATAAAATATAAATATAATTAAAGAATTGCTTTATTCCAAATTATAACCTAGCCCCCAAATGCTGTACTTGCACCTACCCCTAGCATAAGAAAAATTTTGGTGGGCGAAGGTGCGAAGCCCCCAATAAAGAAAAAAGCAATTTAAACCTACCCCCAATGCAGTACTCGCACCTACCCCTAGAATAAGCAAAATTCCGGGAGTCGAGGGGGCGAAGCCCCCAATAAAGAGCAAAGCTATTTAAACCTACCCCCAATGCTGTACTCGCACCTACCCCTAGAATAAGCAAAATTCTGGGGGTCGAGAGGGCAAAGCCCCCCGTGGGGTATGGGGGCGAAGCCCCCAATTAAGGAAAAAGCAATTAAAACCTACCCCCAAATGCCGTACTCGCACCTACCCCTAGAATAAGCAAAATCCTTAAAATTTTTAACAAATTTTCAAAATTATTAAAAATTTTTTTACTTTAATTTTTTTTTTTGCATTTTTTCCACCCAAAACTTATTGTTAACTTCATTTTAAGTGTTTTTAAGTAATTTCCAACAAAAATTTTAGCGATTTGGTGGGGGGGGGGGGGAACGAAGAAGATCTTATTTAACTACGAGAAATTTAGAATTTCATTGATCATCTGAATCCACGTGTCATGAAACCACTTGTATATATAAAGCTGGTGCTCGTTTTACTAATTCTGTACCTCTTAGAGATTTTCTTCCTATTTGTATAGATCATAGGAAAATTTGCGTTCAACCAAACATTGATCTTGTGTTACGTTCTCGTTCAGATAATAATTCTTCTAGTCCAACAACGGTAGTTGATAATGGAATTGGTAATATTCAAATCGATAAAATTTGAGGTTCGTGTTCCTCAAGTAGATATTGTTCTTGTCAAACAGTTGCAAATGTTTCGTCTTCTTGAAAAGAGGCGAAATCTAAAAATCACTTTTAGAGGACCAACAATGTTTATTCACCTTGTTGCTCCAGCAGCTATGTATTTTCCATGGTCCATTCAAACAGAATGTGTCAGTAACAAGCCATTGTTTATCATATTAGCATTCAGTAAGATAAAAATTATAAGTGCAATGCAAACATAATTGACTTCGATCATCTAAATATTTGAAATACAAAATTAATTTTAAATTTAATAGCTCTACCTTTTGAAAAATTAAACTTAAATTTTTAAAAGAAAATTGATTCTGTTGCCTATAGATAGATTTTAGATTTAAATAAATTTTTTCATGGATTTGGTAATGATTCGATAAGTTATGAATTGTTTTTAAAACATCCAATGATTATTTTCAATTGCTGTTTTCTAGAATCGTCTCTGAAGTCAGCTGGCGTAGATGTGCTTATTTAGTGTGAATTTACAAAAAACAGTCCTAATCAAATATTAGCACCTTGTTTAATAATATACGACGAAAAATTTTCGTATTGTACGCAGATCTTCAATTTTTAATGTTGGGGGGCAATTCATTGTTAAAGAATTCACAGTAGCATCGAGCGATTTAAAAATAAAGCACTATGTCTTTGAACCGTCAACGAATTTTGAAAATTTAACCCCGGGCGGAAAAAAGAGGTAAAATGGATTGAAAAAAATAGTCAGAAAATACTTTGGGAAACTGTACCGCGTAATTAAACTAAAAAAAAATTTTCGTAGAGTGACAAGGCGCTGGCGATGTATTTTCAAAAGGATTGCATTAGGTTAATTATTTACAAACGTTGAATATTAATGCACCTTTTCTGAATTCGTGGAGGAATGGGAGGAGCAAGGTGGTACAAGTATATGTATGTCAGCTGCCCGGAATGTGAGGGAACAAAGGAGGTCGTTGCACATGGAGTGACGAATTTTTTACGCTTTTAAAATGACCAATTTAAATAAAAATAAAAGCCTAAACATAAATGAAAATGGTCAAGAGTCTCAATATATTGTTTGCAAAATTGTGCTTGAGCATGCTACTGATAAAAGACCAAATGATGATGAAATAATTTTTGTCAATACCTCAATTGGTAAAATCATAATAGAACTGAATCAAAAATTTAACACAATTGAAAAGATGTATGATGAAATGACATTAAGTATAGGAAAAATATAGGAACTATTTAAGAAACAGCGGAATATGTCAATGGTCGTCCAAGATAGCGTTAGCTTGTTCAAAGGAAATGTAACGAAGTTGAGAGCCATCAAACAATTAAAAGAATTGAAAGGCAAAGAACTAAGTCACTTTCCAGGATCCGGAAAGCGTGCAGAGTACAAGAAAGCGATTTCAAAATGATTTAGGTAGCCCAAGGGAACATGCACAAAAGCTGGACCGAAAACCAGCTCTCGTACAAAATTCAGAGGGAGATCAAGGCTGAACTGTGGATTATGAGCGAGCAGTACCCAAACCCAAAATGCTGATTTACAAATTTACACAACTGTTATTGTAAATGTTTTGCAAATAAGCTACAAAATTACTATGCGAAGTATCGATAAGTTAATTCACATTCAAAGCCATTAATCTAAATGTCGATATTGAAATTTACCATCTAAAATAGTATGAGAAACATCTAAGAAAAAACTTACTGTATAAAATACTATAGTATGTATTGTTAAAAATAAAAAATTTAATTTAAAGTATTATAGCAGGTATCGAATAATAAATTTTACAATATAAAGCAGTATAAGTCATCGATACCAAAATTTTGAATTCAAATAATTATATCAGTTATAGATACCAAAAAATTTGAACTCAATTATTATAGCAGTTATAGATGCAAAAAATTTGAATTTAAAGTATTGTGGCATTATAGTTTCCGTTTGACAGCTCGAGAGACAGAGGACCGGCAGAATACCTTGGATGAGGCCATACGCCTTATCAATAGCTGGATGTCGGATCACGGACTAAGACTGGCAGTTCCGAAAACGGAGATTGTCCTTCTGACCCGGAGAAGGGTTGATACCATATTCGGCGTCAGCTTTGATGAAGGAGGTAATCCCCTTATGATCCAGACCAAACCATCGGTCAAATATTTGGGGGTCTTCTTGGATAACAAGTTGACCTACAACAGACAATTCCAGCAGGCCTGTGAAAAGGCTGGCCGGGTAACAAAGTCCCTCTCGTGGCTGATGACGAACATCGGCGGTCCCAGATCAGGGAAGAGGAGGCTGTTGATGACGACAGTCAACTCCATCTTGCTCTAGGGCGCAGAGGTGTGGGCGGACAATGTCCGCATAAAAAAGTACTGCAAGAAACTAAAGGCAGTACAGAGGCAGGAGGCACTTCGAATCGCTTGCTCGTACAAGATTGTATCAGAGCCAGCGATATAGGTGGTGGCTCGGGTGATTCCCATCGATCTGCTTGCCTTGGAAAGGCAGGCGATCTATAACCGTGAGGAAGAAGAGCGCGACGTAGTTTCCGTTCGTGCTCGCTCCCGCATAATGGAACGTTGGCAGTATAGGTGGAATGGTGACCCGAGGGGACGTTGGATGGTGCGTCCTACCTATAAGGCGGTGCGCCTTATCATCGACTTGGAAAGCTGGATGAACCGTGATCATGGGGACGTAAACTTCTACCTCACACAGTTCCCAACTGGTCACAGTTATTGCCGCGATTTGCTTTTCAAGTGGCGCAAGGTGACATCTCCGGAATGCTTGCATTGCCCGGGCTGGATACCGCTGAGCACACCTTTTTTGGGTGTCCTCGCTTCGCTGAGGGGCGACCGCCCTTCGATGAATGGAGGCCGGAAGGAGTCGTCCCAAAAATGCTGCGCAGTACCGCTAACTGGTACAGTGTGGCAGAGTAAGAACGGGCGACAATGATTCAAAAAAAAGGAGGAAGGTTTCCTCTCGTAGGAAACTCTCCTTCTTTATTGACAGTGTATGGCGAAGAAATGCCTTGGCTGCATTGTTTCCGGACCGAAGTAATACCTAAACAGAGAGTCCCGGTCCGGATTTTATGATACTGTCATAAATGCAGGAGGGTGGGGAGTTTAGTGAGTATTGTTATTCCTCCTTAGTTATACTGAGTATCTGGGAAACCATACATTTCAGGTTGAGTCCCACATAACCATACAGTACGCGGTGTTTGGCATGCGTAAAAGCATTCTCCTTGTCCTAAGAAAAAGGCCCCTTCTCTGAAGGGGCCCAAAAAAAAAAAAATAGTTTCTGTTTAACAATAAGAACTATAAAAAAATATGCTAATATTGGTATCAAAATTATTATTGATTTAAATAATATTAAACAATAATAAGAGCTATATATAAATATGCTAGTATTGATATCAAAATTATTATTATTGAATTAAATAATATTAAACAATAATAGAAAATAATGAAGCTAACTTATATGGATAACTGGTAACAGAGTGTAGCCTAAGATGATGCAACTGCTTCCAATCAATCAGCAATTGTGTTTGACCAGAAACTGGAGTGTGCAAAACCATCAGAGTATCAGTTTACTTGTGTACACCATTAGATAGATAGGAGGAGAATATTTTATTTTATTAATTTTAAAAATTACCTACATTCAGAGTATTATTAAATTTAATAAGGCTAAAAGTAACACGAACTGATAAATCAGTATCAAAAATTGTCATAGCCTTATTTAATAGTAAAAAAAGTCGTATAGTAAAAGAGTGCTATTTTTATCGTATTCATACAATTTAGTTTCTCACGGTTTTAATAGTGATTATTTTAAATAGAAAAATACTATAAAATATGTTTATCAAATAAGAATATAAAAATTACTTACGAAAAAATATAAAATATTGTTGTTGGAAGCAGAAAAATTTCACAAATAGAACAAACTCTTAAAATGTTTCGAGATTGCAGTTCAACCAGAGATATTAACAATCTCCAACCCCACCAGCTATTTCTTCCAAGGCACTACATTAAATAAAGATAAATTATTGTTCACATAATTAAAAGCAATTTAAGGCTAATTAAGGTCTAATATTTAAGCTCGTCGCTTAGACAAGTGACAAATTCGTAAAAAACTTTGTACAAAGTTAATTTAGTATAAAGTTTTTTATGAATTTGCCGATGGAGACACTTTAGTCTTTGTAAAATTTTATTTTAAACTGTGTAAGATTTTGGGAGCTCTTGTGATTTTGATTCCAATTATACTGAGGTTATAGTTAGTGCAAGTTTTAAAAAACAGCGTAATCAGCTGTGATTAACAATATATAAGCTTAATCCAGTGTAAAATAAAATTTTGCAAAGACTAAAGTGTCTCAATCGGCAAATTCGAGAAAAACTTTCTACAAACTTAACATGAACATTAAATGTACAAACTTAACTTTGTACAAAGTTTGTCAATTGAATTTGTCAATTTTCTACGCGGCTTTGTTTTTATTTTAATTTAAAACTAGTAGGCTTATAAATAATGTATAGTGTAATGAAAAAACGGTCGTTTCAGGCCAAAATAATATTTTATTTATTATTCAACTTTCAACCTTTGTATTGATACCTCTTTAGGACTAAAAATATATAATAAAAAACATAAGAACTAAAATATTCTAATAAAGAAAAATAACAAATAACACGATTAAAATTTTCGTGTTTCTGCTATAATAAGAATCTTAAATGTCTAGCATCTGTTGAATTTTGCTATTAATTATACATGTTAATATACTGTCAACCTACCAAACATAAAATTTAGGTTCAAAATCTAATAATTTGGAACAATGGTCTTTTGTCTAAGAAGGTATACGTTTTACTTCTGCATAAAATAACTAAGTAGACTCCCTTATGTTAAAAAGATAATATTTATAGTTTCACAACTATGCAGGAAAATGTGGTTGCAACTTAAAAGCTTTTGGTGTATTTTTTGCATTATTGTCCACTTCTGTAGTTTAAGTAGGTATAAGGCTTATAGTGTAATTTTTAACATATTTATAGAGAGAATTTTTAACATGTTTATTTACTCTGAGAAACCAATAATCAAGGGGAGCGGGGTGAAATAAGACTTAAAATAATCTTAGTTTAGGGACTTAGAATTATTCTAATTCAGATTAAGGGATACATCCAATGGGCAAAGAGAAATTTTTTTTGTTATTTTATTTATAATTGGTAAGATTAAGTATTGACGTAGCTAAATTTGAATTTATATAGACAAAATAAAGATGATAAGTAGTATCTGTATCAGAAATACCATAGCATAGATAAGAGTTGCTTATCTCAGATGAGTATATTTTATTAATACCATTTCTATAACGTAAACTTTTAACACAGTGCAGTGATTAGCAATAAAAAATGAATATTTTTCAGGATGGTAAATATTTTGTTAAAATATTAATTAAAATGTACTTTTTAACTATGGTGGTCAATAAATTTTTATCGAAATTTCTTATAAATTAATGTTGTTTTTCAAAAAAAATTAACATAAAATGAAGAAAACTTATTACGATATATCTATATCTTATACGCGAATGAGATTTTCTTATTTTTTTTGCTTATAAAAAAAGTATTAGGCTATGTAAAATCAAATTTTAGCTTCTGGTTTTCCCAGATTTAAATTTTACAGCAAAAATAGTGGATTCATTCATGATCTTTAGTACAAAAATTAACTCAAATGCACGCATAATATATAAATATAGCACAAGGGTCAAAATATTATTTTTCTTGTTATTTAAGGTCCGCGCTTCTTGAAAAATATTTTTTTACTTGAAATGTTATGTTATGGAAAAAAGCAAAAAAATGGGCAAAATAGTCCAGAAAAGACAGTATGACAAAACTTTCGATATCGCAACCTATTGCAACCATAATATTCTGTTAGGTTAAACTTTGTTAAATCCATGAGAACATTATAATATGTTATGTAAAGATATCTATGACACACATATGTATAATACACACACATATGTAAATACATATATGTATATTATATATGTTACTAGCAAAAGTTGGAGGGGGGGCTCCGCCCCCCCCTGTATTGCATTTACTTTTGTTTCTGTTGCTTAAGAAAATCATGTTTCACTGCACATTTATAATTATGCAAACACATTAAGAGTTTTCAGAAGAGCCTAGTTCTATCCCCAGTAAAGTTAAAATTATTAATTAAGGAAAAATATTTGAAAAGGTATTGGAGAGGCTATTTCTAATCCCGAAGATAATTTATTTCTTATGGAATCCAACAGAATCTAGCATTTTAGTATTAGTATCTCGTGTATTATTTTGGTATTCTATAGACTTAGAGACTTCAAGACCTATTATGAATCATGTTAGCCGGCTAGTGATTTCATAATTTAAACTTCGTGTTATTAACTGGATATGCAATTTTTTCGATATTTTTTTATCTAGAGAATTTAAGGTCTCATAATAAAAATTTATCAAATAATTTCCAGAGGGGCCTCTTTATAGTCCTAACAGTTTGTAGCGTAAACAAATATAAATTGCAAATAATACAGTAAAGAATCTATAAAATTTCTTGGATTTTTCTCTTTTTTTTTTATTTTACTGCAAATTATCGAAATTTTTTTTTGAAAAATCAAAGAAATTTTACACATTTTTAAAGAAGCGTCCGTTTTTTATGCAAATTTATCTGAATTCATATAAATTAGTGCCGAATCGAGTAATACCAAAAATTTTATCATATTTAGAAGTTATTTCACTTTTTAAGCAAATTTTCAAAAAATTTTATTTTTTCCAAAAATAGTAAAAATTGAATATCTCCAAAAGTACGGTAACTGAGTTTCAAAACTATGGCCTATGTCACCCGCTGACTTTTTTTCTATATTTTGATACTTCATTTTGACATTGATTCGACCCTGATGATGAAACACATACACACACAGACTCACAAATAGATGATTATAAATACCACAAAAAGTAAAAAAATTTTTAAAAATTTTCGGACCAGCTTCAAAAATATTTTATAAAATTTTAAAGATAACTCCGTTTTGAATAAAAATTTAGGAGAATACGCAAGAATTGGTGCCAAATCGAATACTACAAAGTGTGACAGTAAAATTTTTCGATTGTCTCAAGATATTTTATTTTTTGTTAAAAATTTTTAAAAATTTTATCAAGTTTAAAAACACTAAAAATTGAATATCTCCAAAAGTAAGATAGCTGAATCGCAAAACTATGGCCTATGTCACTCGCGGACATTTTTTCTTTAATTTGACACCGGTTTTATATAATTTCGTTCACTGGTTTGGCCCTGATGATAATACACACACACACACACACACACAGACACACAAATAAATTTTCAAATATATATAGTAGTAAGATATATGTATGTGTGTACGCGATGACTGTAGAAGTTTTCAAAAGGAGAATGGTATCAGAGCTAGGTCTTGAACCACGGAAGAGTTGAACAGGATTTTCCAGGAAAATAAAGACACGTAAGAGGATTACTTGAAAATACTTAAAGAAATTTTTTTTTCAAAAGTAAGTTTTTAAAATAAAAATTTTTTTGCAAAACTTAAGTGACAATAACATTAATAGCTAAGCTATTATTTAAATAAATAAAGTCTTGAAAGCATGCTGGTTCAAGATGACTCAATATATTCTATACAACCAAAAAAAAAACCAAAGGAGTTTTTCCATGACGCCATATTAAAAATAGTTGTTTTTATGAGCTTTCAAAGTATTAAAAACGAGCTAAATTCAAAAAACACGTGTGCACAACGCATGTATTCGAAATCTGTAGAGAAAACGAGATAGAAGCCGAGTTGTATTTTACTGTACCGGTATATACTTGCTCATATGCTTTAAAATACTCCTGTGTATATGTGGCCTGCGTGTACATGTTATATATATAATTTCCCTTCTCCTTCTCTATATCGGTGCCAGATGAGTTGCGCCTGTACATGCGTATAGACATGTATGTTTATATATATTAGAGGCGTTCAGAATATATCAATGCTGAATACAAATTAGTGGCACAAATATATAAATGTGTATATATTAGACCGGTATAGAGTATGCGAATTTTGAATGTTAAGTGTTATATTGTATGGAAAATGAAACTGTATCTAATATTTATATCTATTTTTACATTATAGGGACTGGAATCAGTAAAATTCAAAAGAAAATTTAGATAAATTTTATTTTAGGTCAATTTTACCTTTCACAAGAATTCTCTTTCATCAGACGTAAAAATTCAAAACAAAAAATTTAGATTTTCGTGGAAAAAGTATTTTCAAACATTGTCGAATTTAATTAATTTCATATAAAAATTATCGTTACCATTGGTTATCAAATTCACTCATTAAAACTTTAAATATTATAGGAACGCAAAAATATAAACAATTTAAAGTAATAATTGTAAATAATTTTCTCAATTCTTTAAGCTACCTGTGATCCATATATCAAAATTCCTACATATTCTTATTCAACAATCTCAAAAACATATTATATTTTATTATGGGTACAAATAGAAAAATTTGAAAAGTGTTAAAATAACTTTCAAAATCGAAAAACATGGGTTTTCAGGGCTAAGTTTTGACATCGGGACCTGAACTTTTGGCATCAGCATATCCAGCAAATTTTCGTAGCACATACTGCACATACTTTATTGACATACTAAATTAATTATACCTAATTAACTGTATTATACTTTTTTAAATTGTGAAAAGGTGAATAATATAATATTATTAAAATGTTGTAAAAAAGTTTGTTTTTGCAGGGTGCATAGAATTATGGGTCCGGGGGACCATAATTGCACTAGATAGGGTAAGTGTACTAGTGGTCGGCCACCCCCCACAAGTCAGCCACCTTGCTCGTATTTGAGTAATTACTAATTATTTTTTTAAATAAATTGAAAAATAAAGTTAGAATATTGTTCTTATAAGTATTAATAATAATTGCAAATAATTTTTGCTTTTGAACAAATTAAAATACAAATAAAAAAATAAAAACAAAACCATGCTCTCAGAAGAGCTTTCTTCTTACGATTTTCTTTATGACTCGCGCCACGAGCCGGCTACTTTCATTCTTGAAACTTCTAATATTTTCACAAATTAATTAAAAAAAAATATTAAATTATAATATTTTCTTTTTATGTGAAGGCTAAAAGTCCTGTTATTATTAATGTATAATTTATGGCCTAAGCTAAGTAAAAATTTAATTTAAGTAAAAGTATATTTCCAAATACTTATATTTATTAAATTAATAATGTTTTTAAAACTTTAATAAATTAAAGTATAATTAAAACTAAGTTAAATCTTGTTGTTTCCTAATTACAAACTCATCTGCATTTGAAGTTTTGGGTCCAAAAAATAAGGTTTTTATGATTAAAATTTATTTGATTTCCTTACAATATTCCTAATTGATCTACTTTTGATATATAATTCAAGTTTCGGCCCATAAATGTTGTGAGATGAAATTTTATGGCCTAAGCTAAGTAAAATTTTATTTCAGTAAAGTATAAATTCCTAATAAATATGTTATAACTTTTGGGCCATTAATGTTGTGAGATGAAATTATATGGCCTAAGCTAAGTAAAAATTTAATTTAAGCAAAAGTATATTTCAAAATACTGATGCTGATTAAATTAATAATGTTTTTAAAACTTTAATAAATTAAAGTATAATTAAAACTGAGTTAAGTCTTGTTGTTTCCTAATCACAAGCTCATCTGAATTTGAAGTTTTTGGGTCCAGAAAATAAGGTTTTTATGATTAAAATTTATTTGATTTCCTTACAATATTCCTAATTGATCTACTTTTGATATATAATTCAAGTTTCGGCCCATAAATGTTGTGAGATGAAATTTTATGGCCTAAGCTAAGTAAAATTTTAATTTAAGCAAAGTATAAATTCCTAATAAATATATTATAACTTTTGGGCCATAAATGTTGTGAGATGAAATTAAATGGCCTAAGCTAAGTGAATTTTTATTTCAGCAAAAGTTTACAGTAAACAGATAATTTTTCTTATTCAGCTTTTTCACATTGAGCTCACAGTCTGTACTATAAATATAATTAGCTTATATTATAACAATTTATTATCTTCAGAAACTGCTTAACTTGCCAGGCCCCTAAATAACCATTTTATCGGTGGAAACTTAAAATAAAATTAAAGAAATCGTTTTTATAGATTTATGCTTGATACACGGAAAAAAATTCTAAGTTGTATTGACAAATAACTTTGTTGAAATATGCCAACAAAGTATTTGTTGAATTGTCATAGTTACTTAGTTGATTCAAACAGAGTGAAAATTTTATTTAAAAAAAATAATTTTTTTATTTTTTTTTTTATTTTTTTTTTTATTTTTTTTTTTTTTTTTAAATTAATTATTTTTTTTTTTATAATTATTTTTTTATATTTATTTATGTACTTATAGGTATATATTTATTAATTTAAAATCTGTTAAAAAAAACCGAAATATGGACAAAAAATTTTAAACGAATCCCTTAAATAATAAACAAACGACAGCGCTTGAAAATGAAAGTGCCAGTATGCAAGAATACAAGAACCGAAACGTTAAACGCGTTTTTTTCAAAACGAACTCTTTGAAAACGGCTCACTTTCTAACAAAAAAACTACTCCTCTGATTTTTATTTTTTTTTAATCAATTTGTTATGAAATTCTACAAGTTATGAACTACAATGTACCTGTTCGAAAGATTTTTTTAGTCTCTAGTCTCCGTTTTTAGGCTAAAAATACAGTCGAATTTCGACTTTTCTATTTACCTTCATAACTTTTTTAATTTTTAATATTTTTCATTGATTGCAGTTGATTGCCTACAAAAACTCACGTACTTTATGGTGTACTTTTTTTCATTTTGGACGATTCTAAACCGAGTTATGATGTGGGCCGATTTGGATCTTTTTTTTTAGACACCAATTTCAGCGCCATCTCATCATATGTAAAAAAGAGAAAATAAAAAGCTAGGCGGTTTTCTTCTATATCTTACGCGTCATGTATTTCTTGGTGTATTTCATGTAAAAACTTGAAAAAAAGTGACTGAATATTATTGTTATTATAAAAAAGCATAAATATTATCAGTAAATATATTCTTTGGTACGAAGGAGGGACTGTTAATTTTTAACGCAGAATATTCGAGTAAATCATACGGCATCTGTATATGTATACTTCTTCTTTTCTTTATCCTATTTTATTATGTCCATTCTTATAATATACCTTTAAAGAGTATACCATTATAAGTCCCATTTGTTATGCTATATATTTGCTTGTGTAAATAATAATAATAATAAAAAGTTGCGTTGCATCGTGTCGTTTTTTAAAATATTTACTTCTCTGCTTGGCAAAACCATTGAATGTATAGGATCATGTAAACGTCGAAAAGCATGGAAAGTATACGATTTCGAGGTGCGTGCGTATAAAAGGGAACCTTCAAAAAAAAATTTATTTTATGTTCATTATAAGTGTATAAAATAGTTGTAAAAAATCTTTCTATTATACAATAAACTTTTTGAGAAAATTAATCAGAAAAATAACGTATTAAAAATAAAGTATTTTTTCTTAAAACTCAGAGAAGGTACCCTTAAGTTACTTTTACTCACTGGGGGATAATTTTAACACTTTTTAAATAAAATAATGTATGATTTAACTTGTATTATAAATGAATATCTTACCAAATACGATCACAGTCCCTCGGCGCTGCGCTCCTCGCATTTGATAAATTATACTTTTATATCACTTATTTTATATTCCTCATAAATAACTATTTTTTATTTAGGGCAGAAAATGACTTTTTCTGATAATTTTATGTATTCTATCATATCGTACTATACTTACCAAAAAAAGTTTATAAATAGGATAAGTGTACTAGAAGTCGGCCACTTAAACGCACGGTGAACTTTGAATAAACTTTAAATATACTAAATAAACTTTTTTTGAAGAAGTCATGCATTCAGTTCAGTTCAATTACCCTTCAAAGGGATGTTTTTGTACATTGAGCTAATTTAAGAGTGAAATAGTTTTACCTAAAAAAATCACTGAAAATCTTGATCAGCGACCCAAAAAACCTATGAGGACCAAATCTGGGCCCAATAAAAATATGAATACATAAAAATATCTCTTTTTAGGGGTAGTTTTTGAAAATTTAACTTTTTTTGAAAACGTGTCCCGTGTGAAAAATCCAAGTACCTACTGTAGTCTTACATTAAAAAAAAAAATGTAGCTGCAGTTTTGTGTTTTCGCACAACAAACTGACATGGAGCGTGTTGACTCATAATAGTTTTAACTTATGCTCCCTAATTATTATAAGTCCTTGAACCGAAATTATAACAAGTCCCTATAGTGAAATGATTCTAAGTCCGCAAACCTAAAGTATTTTAAGTCTTTGTAATTAATGTCTTTCCTATATTGTAGGTTGTACAAATATATAGGTTTGAAGGAATTTGGACAAAACTCAACATATCACCTACATGATCAAAGCTGAGATGTCACTGTCTTAAAGGCCACTCGATCAAGATATAAAATTGTATTAAATTTTTATTTTTAATAAAAAATTGTTTTTTAATTAATTTAATTGTACACCTTATTTGACCCGATTCCTTGATACCTAAAATTTTTTATAATCATAAAAATAATTATTTTACACTTTTAAAAATTTTAAAATTAAGAACACATTTTTAAAGTATACGAATATTAAAAAAAAAAAACTTTAACAACATTAAGAAAAAAAAGAAAAAAATAATAAAAGGGAAAAAAAATTACAAGTCCCGAAAAATTTTAAAGTCTTTTGAAAAAGGTAATTTTTATATTTAGAGCAAAGTTTATGCGATAATTACTCAATTTCATGCCCAATTATATTTTTTATGAACAGTACTTAGAAATTTTTTAAAAAATAACCCTAAAACGAATTGCATATGTTGAAAACTACGTAGAAAACTGAGTTGAAAACTGAGTAGAAAACTACGTAGAAAACTGAGTTAAAAATTTCACCTGTGCGGCATGATCTGAAAACTCTTTTAACGGCAATATTTCGGTTTTTAAAAATTATTTATTCAGTAAATATTATTTTATTATAAATATAATATTTTTAATGAAAATTTCAAAAATAAATTAACAGTTTTATAATTAAATATGATTAATTTTATAAAAACACGCTTTTTTAAAAAATTTTTTAAGAATATTGTAAAAATCATCTGTAATTCGGTGCACGAATCTGAGCGGCCGACCAGTAACGTAAGCTTAGGTCGACAACCGGGGTTGGGTGGTCGACTACTAGTGGATATGCTGTTTTATTCTTTATTTTTTCTTATTTGCTAAATTATATTTGAAACTTAATTTTTTACAATAGAATTAATAACTTTTAGGTATAAACAATGAACTGAATGCATGACTTCTTCAAAAAAAGTTTATTTAGTATATTTAAAGTTTATTCAAAGTTCACCGTGCGTTTAAGTGGCCGACTTCTAGTACACTTATCCTATTTATAAACTTTTTTTGGTAAGTATAGTACGATATGATAGAATACATAAAATTATCAGAAAAAGTCATTTTCTGCCCTAAATAAAAAATAGTTATTTATGAGGAATATAAAATAAGTGATATAAAAGTATAATTTATCAAATGCGAGGAGCGCAGCGCCGAGGGACTGTGATCGTATTTGGTAAGATATTCATTTATAATACAAGTTAAATCATACATTATTTTATTTAAAAAGTGTTAAAATTATCCCCCAGTGAGTAAAAGTAACTTAAGGGTACCTTCTCTGAGTTTTAAGAAAAAATATTTTATTTTTAATACGTTATTTTTCTGATTAATTTTCTCAAAAAGTTTATTGTATAATAGAAAGATTTTTTACAACTATTTTATACACTTATAATGAACATAAAATAAATTTTTTTTTGAAGGTTCCCTTTTATACGCACGCACCTCGAAATCGTATACTTTCCATGCTTTTCGACGTTTACATGATCCTATACATTCAATGGTTTTGCCAAGCAGAGAAGTAAATATTTTAAAAAACGACACGATGCAACGCAACTTTTTATTATTATTATTATTTACACAAGCAAATATATAGCATAACAAATGGGACTTATAATGGTATACTCTTTAAAGGTATATTATAAGAATGGACATAATAAAATAGGATAAAGAAAAGAAGAAGTATACATATACAGATGCCGTATGATTTACTCGAATATTCTGCGTTAAAAATTAACAGTCCCTCCTTCGTACCAAAGAATATATTTACTGATAATATTTATGCTTTTTTATAATAACAATAATATTCAGTCACTTTTTTTCAAGTTTTTACATGAAATACACCAAGAAATACATGACGCGTAAGATATAGAAGAAAACCGCCTAGCTTTTTATTTTCTCTTTTTTACATATGATGAGATGGCGCTGAAATTGGTGTCTAAAAAAAAAGATCCAAATCGGCCCACATCATAACTCGGTTTAGAATCGTCCAAAATGAAAAAAAGTACACCATAAAGTACGTGAGTTTTTGTAGGCAATCAACTGCAATCAATGAAAAATATTAAAAATTAAAAAAGTTATGAAGGTAAATAGAAAAGTCGAAATTCGACTGTATTTTTAGCCTAAAAACGGAGACTAGAGACTAAAAAAATCTTTCGAACAGGTACATTGTAGTTCATAACTTGTAGAATTTCATAACAAATTGATTAAAAAAAAATAAAAATCAGAGGAGTAGTTTTTTTGTTAGAAAGTGAGCCGTTTTCAAAGAGTTCGTTTTGAAAAAAACGCGTTTAACGTTTCGGTTCTTGTATTCTTGCATACTGGCACTTTCATTTTCAAGCGCTGTCGTTTGTTTATTATTTAAGGGATTCGTTTAAAATTTTTTGTCCATATTCTTGAATATTTTTTGAACACAAATCAATTAAAAAAATCAATTTTTAATTTCAAAACTCAGAGAAGGTAAAAAAATAAATTTTTTTTTATTTTTCTTTTATATCAAAAATTGTTTTTTATTCGTTAATTATAGCCATTTTTAAGCCCTTTTGGGATGTACATATCAAGAAGAAGTCTATTAATTTATAGATTTTTAGAAAAAAGATCTAATTTGAATTTTTATGCTTACGGGAAAATATTGCTTATATAATTTTTATGTTTACGGAAAAATATTTGAAATTTTGAACTTAATTTTTCCATTTTTTTCGAATCTCTAATCTTTTTTTTATGATTTGGGTATTTATAAAAAGTAAAAATTTAATAAACAAAAATTGTTCATTTTGTTTATTATTAGTAAAAAATTTTAAAGACACGGTTCAAAAATATTCTCAAGAAAAACAAAAAGCAAAAAAAAATTATTTTTATTAAAGTTCTGTTTTACACTGAGAAACATTTTGTGAGCCCGTAATGTTATGCTGTCTAGGTAGTAATTACCCGGACAAGAATTTCTACAGTATTATTTCTACATTTCTGTAACTAGAGATATATCCGGAATGGTCTCTTTGTAGCCTGGCCTTCTGAACATTGTTCCCTACATTGAGTACAGCTAGGTTTACTCTGGCAAACATGTCGAGTACACAGAAAAAAAAAGAAGAATTCTGCTTTGCCCAAAACGATGTTCAGCTTTCTTGTTCAAACGCGGTAAACTGCCTACTCAATCGGCACGGCTGTCCGGCTGACTCTACCGAGTTAGCATATGTCTTGGCTACGAGTCACCTTTGCCCGGCGGAGGAGTCTGACTCTCCGGGACTACAAGACAAAAATATCAAGGAGAAGGGGGAAAGCAGAATTGCCAGGGGGAAAGCAGAATTGCCCTTTTTTTTTAATGTATCTTATTTCCTCTTGAATACATTTCGGTCATGCCCCTCTCTAATTTAGAGTTGAGACTTATTGAAAAAAAGGATTATGTATAAATAAAACTATAAGTTATATTATGAATATGAGCTGACTCTCTTTTCTCAATAGTGTTCAGGGGGGATCCGTATTTACAAGATATAACCAATGTCTATTTTATAGAATATGCCGGAAAACAATTAGGAGGCTTCTAGTAAATACAAGTATAAAAACATATATATTCAGTAAAAGTAAAGCACTCATGGTGCAGGCTCACCCATGTACATGCGATTAAGGTTGAATCAGGTGGATAGAAATAGCATTTTTTGAGTAAAAGTTTCTGGAGATCGAAACTTCTGGAATGTTTAATATTTTTAGCCATTGATCATGTTATTTGTCCCTTAAAATTAAAAAAAT
Source organism: Anagrus nilaparvatae (assembly GCA_022575985.1). Lineage (NCBI taxonomy): Eukaryota > Metazoa > Arthropoda > Insecta > Hymenoptera > Mymaridae > Anagrus > Anagrus nilaparvatae. The sequence continues at coordinate 3,317,473 of JAKSXM010000237.1, read as the reverse complement.
AATTTTGAAAATTTATTGACTACTGACGGAGATATTAGCGCTTGAAATTTCATTAATTTTTGAGGTACTTAATTAATCAAGACTTTTTTATAAATAATCTGATTTTAAAAATCTTTGAATATAATATTTAGGACATCATTTAGCATCGCTTCACTAAAAAAAATTTTGATTTTCTACGTTTCGCCGCGAATAAATTGACTTTTTGAAAAATTTAGGTTAGGCCAAAAATCAAAAAACTTGAAATATATTTCACATTATTGTTAAAAATTAAGATTTTTTTTAGTGAATCGATGCTAAATAATGTCCTAAATATTATATTCAAAGATTTTTAAAATTAGATTATTTATAAAAAAGTCTTAATTAATTAAGTACCTCAAAAATTAATGAAATTTCAAGCGCTAATATCTCCGTCTGTAGTCAATGAATTATCAAAATTTTTTTTTTAATTTTAAGGGACACATAACATGATCAATGAATAAAAATATTAAACATTCCAGAAGTTTCAATCTCCAGAAATTTATACCCAAAAAATGTTATTTCTACCCACCTGATTCAACCTTAAATAAGGTAATTAATAGGTTGATAAAAAAAATTAAAATAAAATATACAGTTAATTATAGTGCCGATCACTAGCATTGAAATTTTTACTCGACTAACTATATATAAATATACTTATATTTATTAAATCCCTGGTAGCGAAAATCACTGTATACCGGCCAAAGTACGTAGGTATTGAACTATAGCTAAGGGCGTAAGGCAGATGGCAAAAATGAAAATGGAAGATGGAAAAAAAAAGGAAGTAAAAAGGATGAGGAAAGTGAAGTTAAATTTTATTAAAACTTTGAGAGTCACTATGCCTGAGCAGCGGCCCTTACGTTTATTTACTTGTGCTCACCCTGAAAAGGACAGGTCTTATGTTTTCTTGTGGTGACGATGCTCAAAAATTATGAAATTCACTTAAAATTATCACATTCAAGTTCTTTTTCTTTGAGTTTTTCCATACATAAACTATATTACGCTTATTATTACAATTATTTTTCATATTTTCACTGCTTTTTTATTTTACTTTAATTTTATCAAATTTTATTTTCAATTTTGTTATTTACTGGACGAGATCTATATCTATATCTATATCTATACTGTTTAAAATTTTTGTTATTATAGTTTATTATTAAAATTTATTTATTATTGTGTCATATAGAGAACTCGATTTGAACTGTAATTTATCATTTAATAGGGGCATATCGTTGTTTTAAAGTGCCTTGTATATTTCATATTCTTCTAATGTATTCATATAATTTCCTTTTTTGCCATAAATATGTATAGGTGTTAGAAAATAATCAAAATTTTTATTTTTATATTCGTGATTGGTTGTTATTAAATGTTTTGCAAAATTTGATTGTATATTTGTGTTCTTTTTAATGTTTTTTGGTGATAAATGCTCAGTATACCTTGTATAAAATTCTCTAGCTGTTTGTCCTATACATATTGAGCCACAATCACATACCATTTTTACATATACCTCTTTTTTTTGCTATTGTCTCCATATTATTGTCTTTTAGGTGTAATATCCTCTCCATTTTTTGTTGTCAGTATTAAAACTAATTGTTACACCGTATTTCTTGAATGCATGAAATAATATACATGAGACAAATAGTTTCTAATTGTGGACGATGTATATTTAATTTGACTAATTTGTGATGCCTTGTTTTAATCACTTATAATATTTTTATTAGCGATTTTCTTATGATGTCTAGATATTAGTTTATCGATAATGGAATTATTATATCCGTTTCTGACTGCAATGTGCTTAATTGTGTTAACTTCATCATTATGTAAAATCTTTTTCAGTCATTGGTATTATTAAGAGCCTGTAAACGAAACTATTGTATGCTGCCATTTTTTATGAATGTGGATGATGTGAATTTATATATATATAGTTGAGTCTGTTGTGTTTGGTTTTCTATAAATTTTAAAAATTAAATTGTTTTCTTTTGATCTTCTAATATTTAAATCTAAAAAGTTAATGGAGTCTTCTTTTTCTAATTCTAATGTGAATTGTATGTTTTTATTCTTTTTATTTAAAAAGATTTTGAAGTATTCTTTTCTCTTTTTGATTATTTTTTAACACCTATACATATTCATGACAAAAAAGGAAATTATATCAATGTATTAGAAGAATATACGAGGCACTTAAAAACAACGATACACCCCTAATAAATGATAAATTACAGTTTAAATCGAATTCACTATATTTACGTTGCATAGCCTTTTCTATACTAAAAACATTAATTTCTTCTCTACATCAGTCAAACATTTGCGCTGTACGTTCCTTTCCAACCAAGTCTTTGCGCATTGACAGAGAATTGTCATGAGAAGGTTCATAATTTATTATAACTCTTAAAAGTCCTGAACTTGTTAAATCTCTTATGCATGCTAAAAAATCATTCAATTACTTTTCGACAAAAGACATTAACAAACAATACTTAAACTCGGAAGTGGCCATTGCACTACCAGTCAAGAAAATTCTTATTAATAAAGTTTTAACATCTATTGAACGTACTCAATTTAAAATGATCAAAGACACTGCTAAAAAACTCGGGTTTCAATTTGTCTGGTACAATAATGGCGACTTCCTAGTAAGATGGCGAAATAAAATGAGAACTCACTCTGTCAGAACAGAATCTGCTTAACATACTATTGTGCAGTTCATCAAAAATCAAAATTTTAATCAACCTGAACAAGAAAATAATATTCCAGAATCAAACAGAAATAGACAAAGATACGGTACCTCATACAACTAAATGACTAGACATACATACACAAACAAAAACTACCACCAACAATCATCCCCTAAAAGTTGGTTTCTTAAATGAAAATTCATTAAAAAAACATATTTAGGAAGTACGTGAGTATCTTACAAACGATAACTTTTATCATGTATTTTGCATTTCTGAGACTAGATTAGGGCGTGATGTTGGTGACCATGTCATAAATATTACAGGCTATATTGCGGTACGCAAAGACCGTAATACAAATGGTGGTGGAATTCTTATGTATGTAAAGGATAACTTTAAAGCTAAAATCTTAAGCTCTTCGATGACTGAGCAGAATGGTAAACCTCTTACAACGGAATTTCTCTTCTGCTCTGTCTGGGAGGGTAACTCTGCTCCAACACTCATAGCTTTAATTTATTGCCCTCCAGATGTTAGCATTAGATCTGATCAAAATTTCATCGACTTATTGACAACTTACTGTTCAGACTATAGTCATAAGGTTGTCATAGGTGACTTGAATGCTAACATGCTTGATACTCGTAAATCTGACACTATCTACCTAAATAACATCATGACAGATTTGGCTTTAAAATTGGTTGATACTGGTGATTCACATCACAATGATAATAAAAGCACCTGGATTGATGTTATTTTTGTTGATAACTGTGATACTATTTTAAGTAAAGATAAATTATCTACTAATTATCCTAATAGGCATGACATTGTTTCAGTCACTATCAATGTATTCTATCCAGATCCTCCTGACACGTCAATAACTTACAAAGCCATTAAAAATATAACAAGACGCGACTTAAATTCTCATCTAACAAAATTAGACTGGACAGCTTTTGCATTGACGGATGATGACTTTGACATAAATGAAGGACTGTTGACTCTTACAAATAACATACAAACACAATAGATGATCTAGCTCCCAATAAATCACTTCGGCCTCTAAAAGATAAATATCCTTGGATAAACCCTGAGCTACGCCTACTAAAATCCAAATGTGATGCAACCAGTAGACGTTATCATAGAACTGGAAGCAGAAAATATCTCAATGAATTTCTGAGTCTTGATAATGAATATGAGGAACAGTCTGAAATTGCTCGCTGTGCCTATATGCACACTCGCATATGTACCACCTTAGATGATGGGAAAAACTTCTGGAGTGAAATGCGTAAACTAGGCCTCATACCTACAGCTAGTGATGCTCTTCATGGATTCTCTCCTGAAGAGCTCAACTCATATCTTTCCAATATTTGCATTGCTCCTACTGCACTGAAGATCCCACAATTTCCAACAACATTGTCGATGGTGCGCCCCTAGAAGGCTTTGCTTTCAAGGAGGTAATCAATAATGATGTAATTCTGGCTGTTTCTCATTTCAACTCTCAGGCGAAAGGTAATGATGGCATCCCTCAAAGCATTATCGCCAGTCATTACCTGCCATAGTTAACCATCTCACTAGATTATTCAATGTTTCTTTAAAAAAAGGTATTTTTTCCAACAGAGTGGAAAAAATCACGCATACTAGCTATAAAAAAGGTCTCGATCCCATCATCACCTTCTGATTTTCGTCCTGTATCACTGCTCAGCTTCTTGTCGAAAGTTCTTGAGAAGCTGGTTCATGATCAGGTGGTTAGCTTTCTTAAAAAATCAAATATATTAGATAAATTTCAAACTGGTTTTCGGAAACATCATAATACCCAATCGGCCTTAATTAAACTAGCAGATGACATACGTATGGGTAAAGAAAGAAAGTTAGCCACCATACTCCTGCAATTTGATTTCTCGAAAGCTTTCGACAATGTATCTCCATCAATACTGCTCAGAAAGCTACGGGAAGCGGGCTTTTCAAAATCAACCCTGAGTTGGTTCTGGTCGTATCTCAGCGGTCGATCTGTATGTGTTGCATCTGGAAAATCAGTTTCTGAATATCGCGACATAAACATCGGTGTACCGCAAGGTTCAGTACTTGGACCCTTGCTCTTCTGCATTTACATGAATGATATTCGTGAGTTTCTGGATGCAAGTACGTTCAGATTATTATATGCAGATGACCTGCAGATTTATATCCAGGTTCCGGCCAGCCAAATCCAACAGGGTATCCTTAAGCTCTCTAAATCAGCTGAGGCTATAGCGGTATGGGCGGAATCAAATCGCCTGAGGTTGAACACTAGTAAGACGCAGGCAATCATTTTTGGCTCACCAAACACAGTACAGCTCTTTCAAGAGCTACAAATTGACAAAATAATAGTAAATCATAATGGTGACTGTGTTTTGTTTGTTAATGAGGTAAAAAGCCTTGGAGTAATTCTTGACAGGACACTTTCTTGGCAGCATCAAATACAGAATATAACAAAGAAAGTTAATAGAGCACTATATGGGCTCAGAATTATAAAATCTTGTACATCTCAAGCTTTACGTAAGCGCTTAGTTGAAACTTTAGTAGGTCCGCATTTGGACTACTAAACGTAGTTTATTCTGACATCAACCATCAACAAACTGACCAACTAAGAAGACTGTCAAACTCCTGCGTACGTTATATTTTTGGCTTAAGACGACAAGATCACATTACACCCTTCAGGCGACAACTTAATTGGATGAGTATAAATACCCGCACTGATTACTTTGCAGCCCTAACTATGTACAGATTAGTACGCATGAAAGAACCTCCTTTTCTCCTTTCATTATTTGAACCGTATAAATCTGATAAACCCCAACGTGGTGTTCGTAAAGACTTGGAAATACCATCCAAAATAACTACTGACTGGGGCAGAAACTCTTTTCAAGTCAAATATGCTCAATTTTGGAATAACATTCCACCATGTATACGTGACCTACATTCGTTCACACGTTTCAAAAAAAGCATTAGAAAATATTTAGACAGCAGAGATTTATAAATTACTTAAAATTCTGTATTAAATTATTTAAAATTTCGCATTAGATTATTTAAAACTTTCTATAAATTTACGACTTGAGGTACATTCTAATATGTTATGCATTTGACTGTTGATTGTTTTACAATTTATCTTATTTAACTCAAAAGATTTGACCAAAATCACTACTACTAGTCATGTATTTAAATTGTATCTTACTAGATATGTATTTTATTAATATCCTTACAGATAAACTTTATAAATGTTATATTGTATTAAATTTCACTTTTTAAATAATTGTATATAAACTCAATGTATATATTGTATATTTATGCATTAAAACATTTTTGCTTTGGATAAATAAAGATGATAATAATAATAATATGACACAATACTAAATAAACTTTAATAATAAAAATTTTAAACAGTATATAACGAGATCCCGTCCGGAAAATAACAACATTTAAAATAAAATTTGCTAAAATTATAGTAAAATAAATAAAAGCAGTGTATAATATGAAAAATAATTGTGATAATAAGTGTAATACATTGTATATATGGAAAAACTTAAAGAAAAAGAACTTGAAATTTTAAAAAATAATTCTTTTTTAGAAACTATAATCGTTATATTCATATTTTAAGTATCTGATAAATAATACAACTCATGATGGAATTTTTAATTCGATTAAAAATTTAACGCGTAGTGCTAAATATTTATGAACGAAGTCACTCTCAAGATGGATAAATAACAAAGATAAAAATATTTTGTTCAAGACTTTGCTTTAAATTCTCACTTCTTCTACAGTCCTTCTCTGAATAATTTAAAACAAAAAGACCAAGACCAAGATTTTCTACTTATCTAGGAGAGGGACTTGAAAGAAGACTAGACGAAGTAGGCAGTGATGTTGGGAAAAAAAAATTTTCTTAGAAATTCATAAAATTAAAAATAAAAGATTAAACCCTCTCTGGTCACACTTCCCGCAAAAACCGCAATGGTCAATGTGGGTCTAATAGCATAATTGACCCAATCCGGTTTTGTTTTTAAATATTTTAAAATAAAACCAAGTAAGTTTTGACCATTAAGGATGCAGCTTTCACCTAAATAGGATAGTTTTTTTATACACTTCAAAAAGTATATTTATTTTGAATATTGAAGAGACGCGCGAGGGAGCGGTATGAGTAGTAAATGAAGCAAAGATTTTTAGTGAAAAAGGTTATTTTACTTGTATTTTTTATTTAATAAAGTATAAAAATAGATATATATATAGTTAATATTTTTGTGTATTTGGGTTCTGTAAAGGTATATCGGGCCATTGAAATTGGACAGAGGTGAAATTTTGTATTCAGAATCGTTTACACTAGAGCAAATTTTAATAAAGAAAAATATGCTTTTGGAAAACATTTATTTTTTCTATTCATATTTGTGTTTTTTTCACTTAAAACACAAAAAAAATATTTTAAAAAATTTAGGTTTCTGTACGATTTGGTCACTGAGGGACAAATTGACCCCAAGAGATTTAAGGTGGTAGCCTTAATTGAAGGGATCAAAAAATCGATTTTCTGTTTATTATTGTTTTGGGTTTTAAAACACCTCAAGAATATAAAAAAAAATTTTTATAATGATATCTTGAATAATAAGGAAGTTATAGAAGATTAAGCGAGACACCGCGAAAGGCGTAAGATACAGTATTCTAAACTTTAAACGCGTTTTTCTCGAAACAACGTTTTTCGAATTTGTGTACACGATAACTCAAAAAATAATTAAGATATCTTCCTAATTTTTTGGCTACATTTGTAAAATACAATTATCTTTTGGGTTAATGGAGTGATTTTTCTAAAAAATGCCTCCATTTAAAAAAAAAAAAAAAATGCAGTTTTTGAAAAAAATTAAATAATTTTCACAATTTTCCATTTTTCGAAAATCGGCTCCATCAGTCCAAAAGAAAAATGTTTCACAAACATAAAAAATTTGTTTGGCATGTTTCAAAACAAGTTGGAGACCGCAATCGTGTACATAGTGGAAAGTGAGGCCTAACTTTGAGAACCTCAGCGCCATTTTGGTAAATTAAAAAAAAAAAAAAAGGAAAATATTGAGTAATTTATAATCTAATAAAGTGCCAATTTTGAAAAAATTATCTCAATTATTTCTACCTGAAAACCTATGCAGAAAAAGACACCTTTTTATTCTCTTTAATTGAGGCTACCACCTTAAGCACTAACTTCCGACGGTTGCCCAAATTGAGCTAACACTCCGATGAGTATCCACATCACCTGAGGTAATAAAGTAAACCTCTCTCGAAACACTTATAACACCTAGGGCCCTTCCATATAAATTTTTAAAACAGTTATACCTGGCCAAAAAACGTCTGGGGTCTTTTGACATATGTGTGACCACAGAGGGTTAAAATTTTTAAGGAGATTTTTAATTTTAATTAGAGAATTTATTATTTTAGAGTTAAATTAAAAAATTTAAATTAAAAATTGATATAATATAAAAAATAATTTAAATTCTTAGAAAATCAGAGGCAAAATAAATAGAATTTAATACTCAAACCGAAAGTTATACGTTCACTCTCCTGCCTAAAATACTACGTAAGCGGTTGTTTTTTAAAATTTTGTGGAATTTTAGCACCTTGTGATAAAAATCCATTATGGCGGGCCTACACGAAACAAAAACTTTTTTAAAAATTAAAATTATATCTACTTTTAAATAAAACGGATAGAGTTTATAAAATTAAATAAATATTTGAATTTAGAATTGAAGTGGTAATATTTTTTATAAAAAGAAGGTAATTTTTATTTAAATAAAATTAAAAGTTTAGAGTTAAAAAGAGGTTAAAGTAAAGTAGATGTAAAGTTTTTTTGTATCTAAACATGAAATGCTCAATGTAGTTAAAAATATTTCTTTAAAATTCATAAAAAATCAATAAATAATGGGTATGCTATCGCTTTAATTATAATGTTCTTTTTGAAATTAGATACAAAATCAATAAGCTTATTGTTATATTTGATGCTTTTTCGTCAAACGCATAAATTTTTTAAAAACATGTTCATTAATACATTTTTAATCATCGACGATGAATGAAGTATTATGAAAATCATTATTTTTTAAATAATAGTTTAAAATGAAATTAATGTGTAAGTAATTTGAGAAAGTGCTAGTTTTTTGTGAAAAATAAAATAGCTTATTCATTTTTAGTTTTTTACGTTTTCACATTTATATGCGATGTTTGTTATTCTGCGAGGCGATGCTATTATTATGAAATTCTTCTCGACGACAAATGTTACACCAAGGCCGTGAAATTAGGTATTTTTTTACACGATTTTTTGAAAAATAAAAAATTAACTAGTATACGTATTTTTAAAGGCGACGCATGCGTATACAGTACTTAATGCACGGCAGGAATAGTCAAATCTGAGTGTAGTGGTGGATTTTGCGCATGTTCAGGGGAAAATAAAGAATTTTTAGGTAAACTAAATATTAACTTTAATAAAAAATTAAAGGGGTGTGTATGGATGCCGCATCCCTCAACGACATGCCAGAGCTTGAAAATTCTGAAAAAAAATATTTTAAAGCATTTAAAAAAATCTTATTCAATATAAAACTCACAGAAATATAATAATAGAATAGAAATTCCTTTGACACACATCTTGATTGTTATTATTATTGTGGTTACTATGGGATTTAAAAAAGTCACATTATTATTCTTATTGACGCGATTCAAAAATGATATAGGAAAAATTTTTAATTTTATCGAAAAATTCGGAAAATATTGTTGGAAAAACATCATTATTTTCGTCTTAGATACTTATAAAAAATTTTTCAAAAATTTTTTTGAGCGATCTTGATCGCTTTTTTTTTAAATGCTTTTTAAATGGATGGAGACACCTCGAAAATTGAAATTTTTTACTGCCCAGAATAGGGTCCCCCGATAACACAACTACTAGGATTGTATAAAAAAAAAAGAATAAAAAAATGACTGTATACAATTTTTTAATTGCATACAATCCGACCAGATTCGACGAATGAGAATTAAAAAATTTAGAAAAAGAGAAAAAGAAAAGAAAAATGGCCCCACAATTCGGCTCCAGATTTATTGCCTCATGACTCCAGAATGCACCTAAAGTTCTAAAAAAACATTCATTTTCTTCTAATTTTTCCAAGGCGTCTTGTTCAAAATGCGTGGTCATCTCTTCAGTGAAATTATTTTGTATCTTATAATCGTTTTTTTTCCACGAATTTTCATTAAGCATCGCCTTAAAATTATTTTCCATTAATTTATTTTAAATTAAGATTCTCTGTAATCCTAATATCATTTGTGCATACAATCATCTTGTTTTCTTTTTTTTAAACAATTTTTTCATTTAAAATTCGTGTTTATGTTAGGCGGCGTTTATGTTTTTACTTTTTTTTATCTTCTACAATTTTCTTGTAGCATTTTTTTCAGAAAAATTTTTCACTCTTGTCAAAATTTGTAACAAAAAAAATAAAGCTTATGCAAAAATCAATTTGGTTATCGAGGTTAAGAAAATTATTTGATTTGAAAACGAGTGGTCAGTTTGGCTTGACGCGATCAACTGATTAATTTTTTTTTTTTAATTGACAATTGTTATAACAACGCAATAAAAATAAACAAGCAACTTCGTGCTTCAACTCTATAACTTCCTAAATTAGTGAATTAACACGCCCTGATTTAAAGAGTGAACTGACTGGGGCAGGGAGTTACCTAACTAACCTACCTAACTCCCTTAAATTTCTGTCATCTCCTGGAATACTTTAGAGTTGAAAATGAACCATACGATGGAAAACTGATATCCTGGAGGCATAATTTTTAATTTTTTATTCAAAACTATGTTCCGATTTTCCAGTATGGTGGAGCAATAAACATGAAAATAGAAATTTTCTACATTACCTGAGGGTTTTCGAGGTTGAGAAAATCGTTTTTATAAATAAAAATTTTAATTTTTTTGCCATTGCATATTATCTGGTTTTCCAAGATGGTGGACAAAAAAAGAATAAATTTTTTAAATTGCCTGGGTGTTTTTGAGGATGAGAAAAACGTTTTCATTGATCAAAACTTTTATTTTATCGCACTAGCATATTTTCCGATTTTCCAATATTACGGAACAAAAACATGAAAAGTAGAAATATCTATATTACCTAGGGGTTTTCTAGGTTGAGACAAAAGTTTTCATGAATTAAATATGCTAGGGTAAAAATATTTTCATTTTTTACCCTAGCATATTCTATATCCTAGCTAATTCAAAACGTTTTACTTCAGCTCGAAAATCTCCAGGAAATATAGAAAACTCCTCTTCATGTTTTTCGTTCCGCCATATTGGAAAATTGCAATGTAAAAAGCTTATTATTTTTTTTTAATCTGCTATCTTGGAAAATTGGAAAAAATGCTACGGCGAAAAAATTAAAATTTTCATTCATAAAAATGATTTTCTCAACCTCGAAAACCGCCAGGTAATGTAGAAATTTCCTTGATTTAGGGAGTTATAACTCTCTGAGCCAGAGAGTAATACTACTGGTTCTTATTGTTAGAGTAACCGCACAAATACAAAAAAATATAAAAAAACAAGAAAAATCAGAATTTTTTAAATCCATTGCTATGAGCTCGTTTATACTAAGGCCTAAGGATTTTCATATTATAGAAGTTATATGAAATTCAGAAAAACTGTTGAAAATGATGAAAATCCGACTTTTGTATTTGAGACATTTGGTGTGAGCTCGTTTGTAAACGCTTTAATGTATTAAAGCCTAAAAAATATTTAAATAAAGGAAATAAGTAAAATTTCCCTGGGAACCCTAATTTTTCCTTATTTAAATCATTCGGTGTCATTTAGAGCGGAAAAATACAAAAAAATTGGAAAAAAATGAGAAAAATTGAAGAAAATTTACGATTTTTCGATTAATTTAGGGTCTAGGAGCTTCGATCGCATCTAGGTTAATATGGCACTAAAAACACGCTTTTTCTGATCAGCTTAATAAAAAACTCGGATATACAATTTTTCTGTAGCTTCCGTAAAATACCCTGTGAATTTATCGATTTTACGGCTTCCCGTGTAGGAATTTTCAAAAACTAATGACAGAACTGGATTTCTGAGGAAATTTTACTATAGTACCTCTTTTTTCATAATTTTTAATCGTTTCCAGAAGGAATGGCATATAAAAGAAGAATGAGCGGCTGAGGAAAGATGAAAACGTGTTTTTTTTCTCAAAAATTCGCCCTGGGCTTAGTTTTCAATATTAAGGGCTAAAATTTGGAGACATAGTCAATTTTGGATAGGCAATTGGCAAAAAAAAACTTTTTAGCCGGTTTTCAGCTACCCGACCTGGAAACTTTTGCTGAATTCACTAAGAATCACTCACAAATTTTAAGAGAATTAAAAGACAAAATTACTAATTAAGCTTCTTTCTAAATCCTAGGACAAACGGCTAATAATCGAGATATAGGATAAGAGGGTGTGGATTCAGATTTTGATGAATATATGAGAAGCAGATGTAAAGTCTAAGAAGACTTCGAAATTATGAATCAGGATTTAGATGAGGTTTTTAAAAAAGTTATTTTTTTTAAATGAGGTTTTTATGAGAAATAGATTTGAAGTTGAAGATGGCTTAGAACGTATAGGTTTTCTTTTTCGTAAGACGAGGTGTTTTGCACACCATACACTGCGTACTGTATGGTTCTGTGGTACTCAAACCTTAAAGGGCTAATACCCACTAGATTCCCCACCCTCCTGCATTTATGATAACATCATAGAATCCGGACCGGGACTCTCTGTTTAGGTATTACTTCGGTCCGGAAAAAATGCAGCCTAGGCATTTTTTTCGCCATATCCTGTCAATAAATAAAGGAGGAGAGTTTCCACGAGAGGAAACCTTCCTCCTTTTTTTCAATCAGTGTCGCCCGTACGTACTCTGCCACACTGTACCAGTTTACGGTACTGCGCAGCATTTCCGAGACGACTCCTTCCGGCCTCCATTCATCAAAGGGCGGTCGCCTCTCAGCGAAGTGAGAACGTATATGTAAGAATTAAAATAATTATTAGCCATTTAATATAACAAAAATAAAAAGAATGTTGTGTATATTTTAATGAGTATGAGTGCGGAATTAAGAGGTTAAGAATGAATATTAGATCTGATAATTTTTTTTGAGAAACCCAGATAATTAAGAGTCGTTTTTTTTTCACAGCAAGTAAAATTACAACACAAGAAAATCTAAATAAAGAGGTAGTGATTGACCAGAATCAAAATATAACTTAATAAAGCCAGCTAATGAAGCAGCAAAGTAGAGTAACAGCAAGAGTACAGATGCTAAATATCTGCAAAAAGCTATATCAAGTGCTTAGGCACTAGCTAACAGTATACCCACTGATGAAACACTAACTAAAGAAGCGAGAATCCCCTTAAAAGAAGCTATAGAGAAACTCGTGCTAGCTATAGAGAATGAAAAGATAAAAAAAATATAAAAAAATATGAGAAACCAAATTGGGTGGTTAGATTTGAATTGGGTAAGATAACTGAGGAAGGGAATACAGAGGTGAATAAGTTTATTATGGTTGTACAGCATTTATAGTAAACAACAATTGTTTAGAATTGTTGGACACCCTAATATATAATATTTTTACTTTTCCAATCATACTTATAAAAACCCAGACGCATAATAATTCACCCTTGACATAATAACAATTTACATTCTCCTAAAAATCAATAAGTGGTTGAAAGACATTGGTCGGATAAGATAACGATAGATGCAAAGTTTTCCAATCAACTTATAGCCCTCAAAGTAAGAATAACCAATGAACATTTTATTTTAGTCGGCGATCATGGAAACACCCTAACATTAACCTATCAGAATATTAAACTGGGGGAGAGTTGAACTTGATCCGTACATACTTTTTTTTAGCACCACCCAAGCACGCGAATATATAAACAGAGTTTTCACAGAGAAAGTTCACTTCGAGGGAGTCTATGAACGTCTAACTATCGTATAAAAGACTGAGTAATACCGCGTACTCACCGTCGCGTTATTCATACTTTGGGTCAACACTATCATCGCGTACTTTCGCTAAATTCCACCTTTTAGTGCAAAAAAATTGTAAAGACATTCTTGGTACACATATTTTAAACTAAATAAAAGTTCTCAGTTAACTTTAAAGCGTGAGTGTATAATTATTTTACAACCTAACTTCCAAAATTTTCCTTCCGCAAATATACCATATCACGCTCCAGCCGAATGAAGACGCCGAAAAGTGAAAGCCAACCAACATCAACAAAATCATCATACCATTTGTCTACAAATTGTCAAAAATCTTATAAATTAATTAATATTGATGATTTAAATGAAATCGAAGCTTTAAAAAATCAAATACAGAAATCTCTCGTTATCCGCGGGAGCTACTTTCCTGAAAAGTACCACGGATAATAAGACCTTACTCTTATGGGAAAATAGGGGTTACGTTCGTAGCAATTCAAATGAAATAAAAATTAATTTTTTTTTCTTATAAAAATCATTTTTTGTTAAAAGTACGTAAATTTATTTCAAAAAATACAAAATTTTAATGAAAGTAGGTTTAATTTTACTATTTGATTGTTTTGCTCGTCTTAAAACATCCTTATATTATTATATAACTCTTCATAAATTACTACTAGTTAAAACTCAAACTCCTCGTCATTATCAGATCATAATTCATTGCAAAATCAATGGTAAGTAATTTATGTTTTGTAAGGTTAGTAAGAAATTTATGATTTGTAAAATGGTTTTTCGTTGAGAAAAACATTTGGTTCGGTTACTGGCACATTTTTCACCATTATCAATCAAATTCAAAATTTTGAGTTTATCCGCGATATTCATAACGCTCCTTGCGCGAGATGGTGTTTTCTTAGATGATTGGGGTGTATTATACTTGATTGACGAGCCATTATAATTACGAAATACAATTTTATTTTATAAAAATTTATATAAATAGTTCAGTTAAGTTTACAGTAGAAGAGGTATTACAAAATCAAAATAATATACCTTAGAATTCAAATATAGCAGAAGAAATAGAAATAAATGATAAAGAAAAGTCACGAATGAAAATTACAGAAGTTAAGAAAAGAGGTGTACACCTAGAAAAATCAGAGTTTAAAACAGAGAATAAAAATTCAGACAATAACAAGAAAAAACAAACAGAGTCTCATGTAAAAGAAGGGCCTTGTAAAAGAAGTAAAACTAAAAGAATTATAAATTCTAGTTTTGCTTGATTTACAAGCATTTCTGAAGAAAGAGAATAAAAGAGAATCAGTTAATACGTATTGTATTAGCGTCTATACAAAAAGATTCGAGTACATATGAAGAGGATATAAATTCAGAGGACAGAAAAATATAGTTACAATCTATTAAAGAGGAATTAGAATTAATAAGAGAAAATGATGTATGGAAAATTATAAACAGACCAAACAAAATTCAAATGGTAAAAAACTTAATATAAAAAGGAAAGGTTCTTAAAAGGAAAATAGAAAGTGAAATACTAGAATAGAATACTAGAAAGGTAAATTATAATATTTTTGTGTTTTTCTAACTAGCGCAGAATTGCTTAAATTTTTTTTAAGGATGCTAGTTTAGTTCAGTGTTACCACAATCTCATAAAATATGGTTTTCAGGCAATTTTCCAAATAATGCTGTCATCCTGCAATTCAGCCAAAATATTTCTAGTTGGTCTCATTTTTTTCGGTATAAAATACGCCTTTCAATCCCCGTAATCGGAAATTTTTCATCGCCGATTCTCTCATCGGAATAGTTAATAAACCAAATGCCCATTTTCGGCCCTAAATGACCAATTTTTAAGTTGCTACAAAAATTGAAATTTTCATTAAAAGTAGGTGTTATAGGTCATAAAAATTTTGTACAAACTTTAAGTTTCTAAAATTTTTTTACTTGTTTGTTTTTAATTATTGGTTTAGCAGAAAGGATAATTTGAAGACAGAGTCTCAATTTGAGGTTTTTAAAAAAAAATCGTACTTTATCATTAAATTTGTAGAACCATATCTCGGAAATATCTAAAGCTAAAAGGACGAGTAAGAAATTTTTGGAAACTTGGAACTTACAAAAAGTTCTTGTAACAAATAAAACTCAATTTTATCAAAAATTAAAATGTTTGCACCAATATGAGAAATAAAAGGTATGGTGATTAGGATAAGGTGATTAATAAGCCACTAATTACTCTTTACAATAAACCTCTGAATACTTTATTGGAATTACTTCTTAACTCTTTGAAAGCTCTAACAAGTGTGTAGTCGACGCACTTGCCATAGCAAGCATGATCTCATCGATCTACATAATATACATATAAGAAATATCCAATAGAGGGCTTTATGTGATACTTATATAATATATCTGTTTGACGAAGCCTTACTCCTAACAACCAATTTAAAAATTGGTCATTTACGGCCGAAAATGGGCAACTGGTTTATTAACAATTACGATGAGAGAATCGGCGATGAAAAATTGCCGATTACGGGGATTGAAAGATGTATTTTATACAAAAAAAAAATGAGACTAACTGGAAATATTTTGGTTGAATTGCAAGATGACAACATTATTTGGAAAATTGCTGAAAACCAAATTTTATGACATTGCGATAACACTGAACTAAACTAGCACCCTTAAAAAAAATCTAAGAAAATAATTCTGCGCTAGTTAAAAAACACAAAAACATGATAATTTACTTTTATCTGTACGCTTGACAGTCATTTAACTCAAAAAAATGCTAAATTTGGAAAATCAAGCTACAATATTTGGCCCAATACTCTGAATCCGTCAAGAATAAATAAAAATAAACAATTTCATCGTTTTTAGTCACCCAAAAAACGTACGGAATGCCCTTTTAAAATAATTTTTAAACATTTTTTAATCCGCAGCAAGTTTTTGACGTCAAAAACTGTCCAATTTTGGATATTTTTACCTCTGAAATTAGCCTCATAACTTTTTGCCTTAAAAAAATAATTCAAAATAGATGATTCCATCGTTTTTAGCGATCAAAAAAACTATGAATTACCCCCAACATACAAATAGTGGATTGTCTTTATTTGCTGGAATGCTTAAAATTCTCATGCACTCTTGGCCATTGTCAACAATTTCAGGTTTATGAAAATATTTCATTTTTTTAACAAACGCACTACCTAATTTTGATATTTTATATAATCGGAGTCAAACGTCATCACGATTATTTGTTTTACAATCTGGGACGCTACATACTTTTTTATTTTTTGCCAGACTACTTTCGGGAGAAAAATACATTTTAAATAATATTTTTTGACATTCAATATTTTTGCTTTGAGAAATAAAATAAAATAGACAATAAACGGCAGAGAATACATATACTTATGTTTTTTCTGTAAACTTTCTAGCAGCCATATTGTTTAGTTTCTACAGAGCCCGCAAGTGGCGTTTAACTTCTTGCTTTTCTCTATAGAAGCTTTAATATATCTGGGAAACGCTGCAAGACCAGATATAAAATTGAATTCCTCATGAGTTTCTAGCCTTAAAACAATAACACGGTAATGGGTTATTACTTTATGTATGTCTCAAGAGTATGTAAAAAAAATTTATTTGTACATCCTCCCCTCTAAGTATATTTTTTGATCTGTTTTGCGCGTCCCGTCAAACGTGCTTTTTATCAAAATTTAATGGTATAAGGTGTTAATGGTTCTATTGTTAAATAGTTAGAAATTATGTCGGAACTGGTCACTGATAGAAATTATGAGCAAATTTTGCTAATATTCGCGATTGTTAGTCGTGCCAAAAGGGTAAAAAATAGCAATTCAGCCCAGCATCAGGGGTAAAATCAGCTCAGGTTCAATATGAAAATCAGAAGGATAACTTTATAGCTCCAAAATCACTGATAGATACTTAAATATACACACAAAAAATTTTCTGTTAAATTTCTACGAAAAAAAATTTTTATTCTTATTTAGAAATGTTTTTACACCTTCTAATTAAGATTTCTCTAAAACTACTTGACCGATTTTAATTTTTTTGGTCTAGAGTTTTCTGTTATAAATTTCCCTAAGGAATAAAAAAATTTAATAATTAAAAGTACCGAAAAAATTATTGAAAAGCATGTACACGATTGCGCGATAATTTACACACGGATTTACTTTAAAGTTACTAAGCAACTTAATAAATGTACTAATTTCGGGATGTCGTCGAGTTTTGATATGTTTGTTCCCAAAAAAAATTTATAGCTGCTCTTGCCCGAAATTTATAGGCTTTTTTTTCTTTTTAACTTTCTGTAGACACCATTTTATTCCTACTTAATTTTTTTGATAAAACTGGACAACATACCAAAAGATTTTTTTTTAAATTTATTTTATTTTTATATTATATAAATTTATTTTAATTTATTTTACAAGATATCCTGTACATTACTTAGGAATTTTTTTTCAGCGACGCAGATACACCTCTCTCACGCAAAAATGGCGTCACAAAAAACAAGACTAAATTTTTTTTAAAAACTTTTAATACATATGCAAACAATAAAAAACATTTGACTGAAAGAAATATCTCTATCTTCTATTTCACAATCCTACTTTGAAAATCAGCTAAAATTCCTGCATATATAGGTAAATCCCCTTAAGGTTCAAGGAAAAAATGTGAGCCAATTTTTCTGCGCACTTACAGCTAAAAAATAATTTTTAACTGTAGAAGGTATGTAAAATTTCCCGCTGAATCCTAATCTGCCATAAGTTATTCAGATAAAGCGCAAGAAAAGCTAGAAAATCGAAAAAACTATAAAGAAACAAAAAAAACGAATTTCTCAAAAAGCGGAATTTTTTTTTCGTTCAGAGGCCTAAAAAGTTGTGTTTTCCGACGTCATTTATAATTGCAAATAGTTTTTTTTTCAATAAACACATTTTCATAACTTTCCTTTTTCTGGGATTCCCTGTAGTCTACTCCAATTTCAGACTCAATAATTTTGATGAATTTAGGGACCGAATAATTAAAAAATTTTTCGACCTCTGTGGGGGGGGGGGGGCGCGTTTTTAGCAGTTTAAATGAAAGAAAGTTTACTAAGGGTATTTTCGGATCGTTGATTCTGAAAATTAAAGTTTAGCTCAGGCAAAGTTTGTCTAATACCCTTAAATAAGCAAAATCATCCCTTTCAAGAGTGATTTTGCAGCATTCACTAACTGTAAAAAGATTTAGCCTATCGCATAGGTTTTTGGATCTGTAATTTCAAATTTCAAGGGCCCATGTAAGGGGAATGGGTTAAAAAACCTTTAAATTATCGCGACCAAACCACTGACGCTCGGATATTTGTTTATAAAACGGGTAAAAAAATGATTTTTTTTAAACTTAAAGTCTTCCTTTACTAAAAAGGACTTGCTTTACAATATTTTGGGGTAGGATTTTTAATATTATTGACCGTTAATTAAATATGGCGGCCTCAAAAAAGACAAAAAATCTATTATTGATACAAAATTAAAAATACGACCCCAGAATCTTGAAAAGCAAATTCTTTTTAGTAAAGGAAGACTTTAAGTTAAAAAAAAATTATTTTTTTACCCGTTTTCTAAGCGAAAATCCGAGCGTCAGTGGTATGGTCGCGCCAGCTCTAATGGATTAAGTAACTTTTAATAAGATCAAGAGCAATACCTCTGATATCGTATATTTCTAATTTAGAAATTAAAATGCTATGTCTTACGGTATCAAAAGCCTTACTCAGATCAAAAAAAGTACGTAAGGCATCTTTGGCTCCAAGATCTTTTAAAAAACCAAATTGCCTGTCAGATAATACTTCATTCTTTACAAGAAAAGAGCTGATTTTATTGTGAACTGTTTTTTTAAAGACTTTGGCTAAGTTTGATAATAGTGATATAGGTCTATAATTGCACGCCATTGACTTTTCACCACTCTTATATATTGGAACAATTATTGCTTTTTTTAATTCTATAGGTCAAGTGCCTAATGATATAGACAAATTTATTATGTGAGCCAAGGGTTCTCATATAAAATTAACTAGAGTATGCAACATCTTGGTGTTTATTAACTTAAATCAAAATATTTAAAATTTACAAGGCATTTAAAAATAATGATACACCTCTGCTTAATGATTAATTAAATTTTGATTGTAATGAACTGTACGACACAATACTAAACATGATTTAATGAACAAACTAAATAAAAATTTTATTTAGTGTAACACCAGATCTCGTCCGGTAAACATAGCAATTTAAATATAAAATATTTCTCTCAATAAAAATAAATAATAAGTTAATAAAAATGTGTTGTGATAAAAATAGAAAAAACTTAAAATTAATAAAATATCATTTAATAAAACATAAATAAAAAATACTTTCTAAGAGTTTTAGTTTTGATAAACAATTTTACTACACCTAATGATGGAACATTGTTCTGAAACACGTTGTGTGTAATTAATATATAAAACGAAGTCACTCTGAAGAAGCGGATAAAAAGGTATTTAATATTACTTATTTTGATTGAGGTGACTTGGATACCATAAAATCATTTGAATGAAACAATATCAAAAGGTTACAAATAAAATTTCCTAAAGAAGTTTAAAACAGTGTCCACATATCTGGGATTCTGCAAATGCAAGAATTTAATTCTAGCTCAAGGGAAATTAGGGAAACTAAGAGAATAATTTTTTTCTTTTTTTTTTTGGAAAAGGAAACAATTACACATTTTAAATGTAAATTTAAAATTTATATTAGGTCTTCAAAAATAGTCTGAAATTAAAAAATTTTTTATTGTTGTTCTAAAATTTTTTCTAATATAAAAATTTATATTATAAAAATTTTTCATATATATAGTCCGTTCTATAAAATTATATTTTTTATAAGAAACTGTTTAAGTAATTATTGGTGAAAATGTCCTAAAGGAAGGTTAATGTCTGGTATTGAAAAATCCGATTTCGCTGGATTTAGTATGTTAAAATATGACACCGCGACAATTTTTATGGTTCTAGATTAAAATTTTTTGAAACAGCATCTGATTTTTGAATTAAAAATATTTTAAAATTTTTAAGGAAAATCTAGGTAAATTTTCTATTTTAATTTTTTTACACTCTAAATAAAGCTCAAAAACTGTTTTCAACTAAAGGAAATATCTGAAACCTCCTCCTGAAAGTCATTTCTTTCGTCAGTTTGTGGAAAAACATCGAGAAAAGACGAAAAAAACTAAAAAACTAATAAAAATTTTATTTCTTTTAATGCGGATTTTTTCAGCACTGTAAAATTTTTTCTTTTTTTTTTACTTTAAAATTTGTCGTTTTCTGTGTATAGGTAAAATAGTTTTTTGTAATAAAATTTTCCGAAGAACCTAAGAATCAATTGGAATTTTCATTTCGCGATATAAAAAGTTGGGAAATTTAAAACATCGGAAATTGAAATTATAAATTTTTTTAAAAAGTTTTTCAATACTAAAAAGGTTGATATCCAGAAATATAAATTTTAAAAAATATTTTTTTTTAGGGTAACAGAAATTATAAAAAATAAGATAAGAATTTCCCAGTGTTTTAAAAACCCGCCTTAAATATAAAATAATTCTCCAGTAGTTCTTTTAGTTTTTTCGGCTTTTCTCGATGTTTTTCCACAAACTGACGACCGAAATGACTTCCAGTTGGAAGTTTCAGTTATTTTTTATGGTTGAAAATAGTTTTTAAACTTTATTAAGAGTGTAAGAAAATGAACTAGAAAATTTACCTAGATTTTCCTTAAAAATTTGAAAATATTTTAAATTCAAAAAACAGGTGCAGTTTCAAAAATTTTTAATCTAGAACCATAAAAATTGGTACAGTGTCATATCCAGCAAAATCGGATTTTTCTAAATTCCAGACATTCACCTTCATTTTTCCTTTCAGCTCATTTTCATTAAAAATTACTGAAATAGTTTCTTACAAAATACCGTGCCAACTAGTTGGCACTAAGGTTCCTCAAACAATTAGCTTAATACATTAATATGCCACTGATATCACCGATTACAACCATGCAATCAAACATACATTTCTCTCTTAATTCCATAATAGTTGTGAAATATCACCGGTTACAATATTTTCAGATATTAGTACTTTCATGGAATTATATGAGGTATTAAACTAAAAAAAAAAAATATTGCAGTTTTTTTAATTTTTTTGTTTTTTTAATTTTGAGAAAAAAATTTTAAAAAAATTCGGTATCAGACCCAAAAAATTACTATAAACGAACTTTCTAAAACTAGTACTTTCATAGAAATAAATTAGGTACTACGTCCAAAGAGAAAAAATAATTTGGTATTTTTTTTTATTTTTTGTGACGAAAATTTTGTGAAAAAAATTTAAAAAAAATTAAGTATCAGATTCAAGATATCAAGTAAAAACCATACTTTCAAATATAAGTACTTTCGTAGAAATAAATGAGGTATTACATCCAAATAAAAAAAAAAAGTACCTCGAGCTTTTTTGGTGAAAAAAATTTTGAAAAAAAAATTAGGTCTTAATTTCATAACGGTTGTGAAACATCACCGGTTGCAATATTTTCAGATATTAGTACTTTCATCACGGGTCCCCTGAACGAGCGCCAACCTGAGAATTCTTTTAATATACAATGAACTAGAAAAAGTGAATTTTGAAATAATTACCCGGGCGCTTTTTGAAAAAAGCTCAAAATTGAGCTTTTCTAAGCTGCCCATTCTTCTTTATTATCCCACCCCTTCTAGATATGCTCAAAAATTATGAGAAAAGAGTGACTTTAGTAAAATTTCCTTAGGAATTCGGTCCTGCCATTAGTTTTTCAAAATTTTCCCTGGAAAACCCGGAAAATGGAAAAATTTACTTTTTATTTTCAAAGTGCTGTAAATAAAAAACCGAATCATATTTTTTCTTCAAAATTTGAGAGGAGACTTGTTTATAAATATATTTTTTGGTTAACTTCTTCACTCGATGTTATCGGCCATCATTAACATCCAAAAAACCTAAATTACACGAATTTTGATCGATTTTTCTCATTCTTTTGCAGTTTTATTGGATTTTCAGGCATTTGGTGACCTTATATACCTAAAATAAGGTCGAATTCAGATTCCCAGGGAACTTTTACAATTGCCCTAGATATATTAAAAATAATTTTATTTTTAAATACCCTGGTTTGCAAAATTTTAAAAATAACAATAATTTAAAATAATAAAAAAAAAATAAATAAAAAAACGAATTTAATTTTATGTTTAAATTTTATTTCATAATTCTATATTTAAAATACATTACTTATATATCATTTCTCTCGGAATCCGAATTCGACCTTATTTTGGGTATACAAAGTTATATATATAGAACGAAAATAAAAAAAAAGAGTTAAAAAAGTGAAAAAATTGAGAAAAATAAAACACATTATATTATTGACATATTTGAAATTTTGCAAACCAGGGTATTTAAAAATAAAATTATTTTTAATATATCTAGGGCAATTGTAAAAGTTCCCTGGGAATCTGAATTCGACCTTATTTTAGGTATATAAGGTCACCAAATGCCTGAAAATCCAATAAAACTGCAAAAGAATGAGAAAAATCGATCAAAATTCGTGTAATTTAGGTTTTTTGGATGTTAAAGATGGCCGATAACATCGAGTGAAGAACGTCACCAAAAAATATATTTATAAACAAGTCTCCTCTCAAATTTTGAAGAAAAAATATGATTCAGTTTTTTATTTACAGCACTTTGAAAATAAAAAGTAAATCTTTCCATTTTCCGGGTTTTCCAGGGAAAATTTTGAAAAACTAATGGCAGGACCGAATTCCTGAGAAAATTTTACTAAAGTCACTCTTTTCTCATAATTTTTGAGCATATCTAGAAGGGGTGGGATAATAAAGAAGAATGGGCAGCTTAGAAAAGCTCAATTTTGAGCTTTTTTCAAAAAGCGCCCGGGTGATTATTTCAAAATTCACTTTTTCTAGTTCAGGTAAGTGTATATTAAAAGAATTCTTTGAAATCTCGACACCACAGCGCATCTCAGGTTGGCGCTCATTCAGGGGACCCGTGTCATGGAATTAAATGAGGTATTACACCCAAAAAAAAAAAAATATTTCAGATTTTTTAATTTTTCTGTTTTTTTAATTTTGAGAAAGAATTTTTGAAAAAATTTGGTATCAGAACCAAAAAATGACTATAAACAAACTTTCTAAAATTAGTACTTTCATAGAAATAAATTAGCTACGATGTCCAAAAAGAAAAAACAATTGGTGTTTTTTGTATTTTTTCGTGAAAAAAATTTTTATTTTTTTAATAACTTCATATTATATGAAATTGAGTCGAGTACCGAAACAAATTAATTTGGTTAATTTAAAAATTGAACGAGGGTAAAAAATGTCTGACTTAAGGGAAAGAAAATAAACAAGTTTTAAATTAATTTCGATTTAGGGACTTAAAATAATCCAGTTTCAGAGAAGTAGTAATAATTTGGTATGCGCGCGTCTTCAGAATAAACTACGTTACTCGACACCCAAAAAAGGTGTGCTCAGCGGTATCCGGCTCGCCCGGGCAATGCAAGCATTCCGAAGATACCACTTTGCGCCACTTGAAAAGAATATCGCGGAAATAACCGTGAACAGTTAGGAACTGTGTGAGGTAGAAGTCTACCTCTCCATGATCACGGTTCATCCAACTTTCCAAGTTGATGATAAGGTGGTGCGTCTAACGTCCCCTCGGGTCACCATTCCACCTATACTGCCAAAATTCCATTGTGCATGAGCTTGCGGGAACGAAAGCTACGTAGCGCTCTTCTTCCTCGCAGTTATAGATCGCCTGCCTTTCCAAGGCAAACAGATCGATAGGAATCACCCGAGCCACTACCTGGATCGCTGGCTCTGATACAGTCTTGTACGAGCAAGCGATTCGAAGTGCCCCCTGCCTCTGTACTGCCTTTAGTTTCTTGCAGTACTTTTTTATGCGGACATTGTCCGCCCACCCCTCTGCACCGTAGAGTAAGATGGAGTTGACTGTCGACATCAACAGCCTCTTCTTCCCTGATCTGGGACCGCCTATGTTCGTCATCAGTCACGAGAGGGACTTGCCACCCGGCCAGCCTTTTCACAGGCCTGCTGGAATTGTCTATTGTAGGTCAACTTGTTATCCAAGAAAACCCCCAAATATTTGACCGATGGTTTGGTCTGGATCATAAGGGGATTACCTCCGTCATCAAAGCTGACGCCGAATATGGTATCAACCCTTCTCCGGGTCAGAAGGACAATCTCCGTTTTCGGAACTGCCAGTCTGAGTCCGTGATCCGACATCCACCTATTGATAAGGCGCATGGCCTCATCCAAGGTATTCTGCTGGTCCTCTGTCTCTCGAGATGGTTAGATCAACATCATTCGCGTATCCGATCATGGAGCATCCATCCGGAAGCGCAATCTTTAGCAAGTCGTCGTAAAAGGTATTCCACATATCAGGGGCCAGAACTGCACCCTGCGCCATGCCTGCGCTTAATACTTTACCTCTTGTGCCATCGAGCGTGTCTCAACGCAGGTATCGGTCTCGGAGGTAATCTCTGAGTATATTTCTCAGATAATCCGGAACTCTGAATACCTGCTCGAGGGAGTGCAACATATCGTCCCACTTAGCCGAGTTGAATGCGTTTTTCACTTCCAGCGTGACAAGCAGAACGGTTTAATATCCGGCCGCACTTGTCTGGCCCTCATAACCACCTTCACGACGTGCTTGAAGGCACCGATCGTGAAACGCCCCTCACGAAAACCGAGTTGGTCGTCGCTAAGATCACCCGCTTCCCTAATTGCCTGCCGTAATCTTCTTCTGACCATGCTCTCCATCACCTTGCCAATGGTATTTAACATACACAATGGTCTGTAAGATGATGCAGATCGTGGATTGTGGATAAGGAATGGTGTATGAATAAATGCCAGCTTCGTAGCGCGGTAGTATAATGTCTATACGTTCGCTTTTAAAAGTTAAGCAAAGTTGAGCGCGGTCGGTAACTGGATGGGTGACCGTATAGAAATTATACTAAACGTTATACGCTGTTTGGTTAGGATCGTGTTTTTCGGCATAGTGTTTAAAAGAAAAATAGAACACTATGAAGAAAACATGTATCCGGGCTGATCTCGAAGTAGGTTTTCTGCAGTTTCCCTGCTTCACGGGCATTATAATAATAATGTTCGGGTGAATGCGATTTCAGTTTAACATCTTAAAGTCGGATGCAACCGCATATTAATTAATTAATTAATTAATGATTATCGCCCACGCACAGGCTTGATCCTCTGTGGGGTACATAATACTATGTACTATAGCTAAAAATACGATAATTAAAATTAAAAAAAAAAAAAAAAATGTAAAACTTTATATAAAATTAAATATAATGTGCATTTATTTTATGTGTCATAGTTTTAGTAAAATAAAGGTCTTCAGGAGTAAAAAAAGACAATTTGCATTAAAATTGGATGGAAACTCGATCAAAGCAAACTTATTTTCGCTTTATTTTTTCTAGATGTCTCTGCGCTCTAAAACATTCATATTTTGTTCTGGCAGTATACAATTTGGTGGTTAGAAGTCTTCACCCAGCGAGCAAGGGGACGTTCTGAGAACGTCCTACGGACGTCCGCGTGGGCCTATGTTAATGGAAAGAACGTACGAAGAAACATACTATAGACGTTCTGTGAGACATTTGCGGGACGTTTTATTTTTAGGGTAGGGGATACCGGTTATATTATTAGCTGTTAGGTTATTTAAATTCTCAAGAATAAAAAATAACTTATTTTTAAATGAATTCTTAAATTTAGCTTATAAAAAAAATAAAAATAAAAAATTTTTTATAAGATAAATTTAATTATCATTTTTTAAAATTATATATTTTATCCTTGTAAAATAAATTAATTTTTTAAGCAAAATTTTAAATTTAAAAAACTGATATATTATCCTAAATACATTACACTAAATTATTTAAAAACATTTATATAATTGTGTATAATATATTAATTACAAAAAATTTAACCGTTATTTTCCTCAATAATAATTGGTGTTTTTAATTTATCTCTAGACTTTCTCAAAAATAATCCGAATCTGGTATTCCCTTCAGTACAATTTTTTTCTAATGATTCAGAAATTGCATCTGTAAAGAAGTGATTACATTTGTTGTTGTGGTAACTGTTGCAGATTTTGCTCCAAACAATGATCCTGAAGTTGAACCTAATAATCCAGCTGAAAAATAAAAATCATGAGAAATTGTTTTTTTTTTTAATAACAATTTTAAGTACTTGTTGATGCAGGCGTCCCAAATGATGATGTGAATGTTATTGGAGCTCCAAAATTTATTGGCGCTGTTCCTATTGTTGCTGGAGTGGAAAAATTTATACCTGGTGTTATTGTTGTATTAGTATTTCCAAATGATAATACTCCAGTTGTTGCAGGAGTATTAAATGATAATGTTGCTGTAGTAGCTGGAGTCCCAAAATTTAATGGCGCACTTGCTGGTTTATTAGGTGTAGCAAATGACAAATTAGACGAAGTTGTAGTTGGCTGAGTAGCTGTACCAATACTAGAAAATAAATTCAGGCCAGCTGATGTTGTGGTAGCATTAAATTGTAATGTAGGTTGTGCTTGAGCAGTTGTATTTGCTGTTACCGAGCTTCCAAAACTAAAATTCAATGTTGGTTGATTAGCGGAAGCTGAATTGGGTTGCTGTGCTGGAACGCCAAAACCAGTAGTTCCACTTAAGCCTGTAGAAGCTCTGTAATTTAATAAGTAGCATATAATTACTTTATATAATTAAAATACAAACAAATAAAAAGTTTAAACTATTTTTTACGTTTGTGAATGAAAATCAAATGCTGGTGCTGTTGCAGTAGTTGTTGCTGGAACTCCAAAAGAAAAATTAGACATTTAAAAAATTTTTTCCACCTAACCCTCGATTAGAAGTGACTACATTTGTTTTTGTGATATATAATAATCCAGCTGAAATTGTTTTTTTTTTTAATAACAATTTTAAGTACTAATGTAGATGAACTAAGGATATTCATATGATATTATAAAATTCATAACATCCTCTACAGGATCTAAAGAAACTATTTAAAAAAATAAAATAAATTATTTAATTTTTGTAAGGTTAAAATTATAATTTGAAAATTTAATATTTATATTAATATATAGATGTATCTCTTTGTGAAAAAATGGAAAAAAATTATTATTATCAAATAACAGACAAAAAAATTTTAGATTTTTATAATTCAAGTTCGTATCTGTACAACCATTTTCCAAATTCCAATTTTAAAAATCATTATTTAATTAGACTCATTCTATTATTAAAAAAAAAAAATCACTACGTCATATAGGGAAGTGACTTGATGATGAGATATTGAAATAACAACTGGATGGATTGGATGGATACTCAGCTAGCACCGAATGTCTTTGGGTATCCTGGGAAAAACTTAATATATCATAATCTATAAAATTGTTAAGTTTAAAATATTAAATATTTTAATTGAACTTACATAAAAATGAACAATATATGTGTACACAACATTATTTACAGATAATCCAATGATGCTGGTAATTAAGTGTCATTCCTTTCTTAAGAAAATGTAATTTTTTCATTTTCAGTTTTTTTCAGTTTTTCCACCGGTATAAGATGTTTTGCAAGTTACATCCCATGTTGCATTTTTTAAAAAGTTTATTTAAAAACATAATGAAAAAAAATTAAAATACTCAAAATCAAATAAAGTAACCATACATACTAAACATTAATATCATTTTCTTCAATAACTTCAAGCTCTTCAGCAGTAACTTGTAAATTTCCAGGCATGTTTTCTAAAAATCTAATTTAATCTAGTCTAATTTCGTTATTAACAAGCGAATATTTAAATGTATCAAATAACTATATTTATTTCTAAGGTGCTACCATTAATTTTCCTCTATATCGTTGAGAATCTAGAATAAAATGAGGAATGCCTTATGACAAAATTTCGATGCAGCCATTCACGATGCATCTTTTAACTGATTCCTATGAATGTCAGCGACAAT
Source organism: Anagrus nilaparvatae (assembly GCA_022575985.1). Taxonomy (NCBI): domain Eukaryota; kingdom Metazoa; phylum Arthropoda; class Insecta; order Hymenoptera; family Mymaridae; genus Anagrus; species Anagrus nilaparvatae. The sequence continues at coordinate 3,288,805 of JAKSXM010000237.1, read as the reverse complement.
TTGTTCGTTGTTATCGAGCAGATTATCTTCATTTTCATTAATTACATGAAAGTTTTGAACCATTATTTCACCACCAACCTGAAGAATATTATTATCTTCAACTAAATCTTCAACATTATTTTGATTATTATTCTCAAATACAATTCCATTATTTTCATTGTTGTGTTCCACTAAAATTTTTCTATCATTGTTTGCATTATTATAATCATTATTTGCATCTCGATTTGCATTATTTTCTTGCAATAATATTGAATTTCTAGCATCATTAAATTGTTTTATCCTTGTTTCTACTCTTCTTTTTTGTTGACTGCGGCTAAGTTGAGAATATTTTTTTATTCCAATCATCAAAACTTATATAAAACGTTTTAAAAAAATATGTATACACTAGAGTGGACCTATTTTTGGACTTTGTGGAAAAAATTTGCTCCCCGGGTTTTTTTGTGAAGTTTTGGTCATAAAAAGTTCCCAGTTCCAAGGATTTTGCTTTAGCCTTACAAAAACACGTGCCTGTAACCACATCAATTTTCCCATTTAAATAACATGGGAATTTTGAGTTTTTAGCTATACAAATTTTCACTAAAGCCAAAAAGCGTTTTAAAATGCTAAATTTTACTGGAAAACATACTTTTATATGTTGTAAAGACATACAAACCGCCCTGCATTCATTCCAAAGGGAATTTTGGGGCTAGAAACGCAAATTTACATGTTGGCTCAATTTAATGAAACAGGGTTTTTCGGTAATTTTCGATAAAAAGCTACAACCTCAAAAATTAACCAAAATACTTCTGGTTGGTCCACTATAAGTGTCACCTTTCAAACGACGTAAGCCGTATATTTTTATCACTGTTTCTCTTAGCGCTATAGTCAATTAACCTACTGGTAATTTTTGACCCGAAATGACCAATTTTTAAATTTATTTAAATTGCTGCCAAAATTGTAAATTTTGACGAAATTGAGTTTTAAAGGCCTTAATAATTTTTTACAAGCTTTAAGTTTCCAAAAATTTTTTACTCGTCTCTTTTCATTAATTAGTTTTTAAATTGCTTTTCAAAGATAATGACAAAAATTGACTTTTTTTGAAAACCCTGAAGTTGGGACTCTGAGTTTAAATTATCATCTCTAGTAAATAATCCTATTTTAAAAAGAAGTTGTTACTATGTACATTGTTGTACATTGTTATCGCAATAAAAGCGTTCTGATTGGCTACTAACACCGACTTATAATAATCGTTGTGTATTTATGTATGATTATTTATATAGTATTAGTAATGTTTATTTATTGCAGAAAAAATATATTCATAACCTAAATATAATTATTTTTTTTATTGATAAAAATTAAAATACATATGTTTTGTTGATTAGTCGAAAATTGATATTTATTAGTATATTATTTTATTATTATTATTATTATTTGAAAAGTAATAAATTACATAAAAGTGAAAAATTTGTTGTTAAAAATTCACCTTATTTAAAAAATAACCGGTATTTTAAATAAAATGTCCAAATAATTTGTGAGGTTATCGGTGAATTAAATATAGGTGTAAACTTTGTTAGTTTATTATTTAAAATGTTTGCAAAAATTTCTAACCTCAAAATTGAATTGAGGGTAAAGTTATGATGAAGAGACAAATCGCAGGCAGAATGTTATAAATAATGTTTGTATAAGTTTTTTTTTTTTTTCAAACCTCAAAATTGTTTATGCTTACCCAACACGAATTTTCGGTCTTTAAATCTCCGTTGATCTTAAGAGATCTCTGAGACCACTGCGGAGATTTAAATAGATCAAAAAATATCTCCAGAGATCCGTGAAATAAAAAAATAATAATAAAAATTTAGAAACAATTGTTTCTTAATTAATATTTAAAATCATTAAATAAAAGTATAAATGGATAAATTTGATTTTTGGTTCCTCATAGAGGAACCATTTTTTATATGTTTTAAATAACTTCAAGGAAATAAAATCTGGTAAGTGAACAAAAAATGTCACAATACTTGATCATTTATAACTTTAATAACAAAATATTATTAAATATTTTTTATTTTTTTAAATTTGAACTCTTAACTTTTTCAACTTTTTTTTTCATTGTCTGCTAAAAAATTAAGCAAAGTGTTAATCGAAATGCCAGCAATGTTAAATCCATGCAAAAGATTTTTCTGCACGGAAATGGATTCACCTCAGTGAAACGTATGTATTTTTGGTCACTTAAAACGATTTTAAAAGTTTCATTTATTTTCCAATGACCAGTTTTGAGTAATGAACGCTATAATTATCATGAAAAATCGACAAAAATTTTGCAAAATAGGTAAAATTTTATTTTCTTTAACTGCCCGGTGATGAAAATTGACTGTTTTACTGTCCGCAAAGTCATTTTATAGTAAAAAAAACATATTTTGAATGTTCGTCGCAGACGGTAAAAAATTTGATAGTAAAATTATAGTCGATTTAAGGTCAAAAATATGTTCAAAAAACATACACATTTATAGTCAATTCAAATAGTAAAAAAATAGATTTTTAATAGTCAGCATATAGTAAAAAAAACATCCAAAAAATATACACTTAAGAAAAAATATACAATCAAATCAGGTTATTTTAACTGTCTTATGAATGTTACAAAAACATTCAAATGACGCCAGAAATATTTCATAAAATTTAGTACTATATTTTCAGTCATTTGAACCTTTTTTTTATGTTCTAAAAACTAAGTATTATTATCAAAAATGATATAATTTAATGTCATAATAAGGTAAAAAAATAGTCACAAATATATATATTTAATATATTTTTGACATAAGAAAAAGTCAAATTTTTGTCATATTTTAGTTATAGACGGTACACATAATACATTATGCGAATAGTCAAAAAAATGTAAAATCAATGTTGAAAAAACATCCATTATTAGTCATAAAGACAATAATTTAGATAATTAAAAATCTAAAATCAAATAGTCATTACAATATTTAAAGAGTGTTCATATGACGTTAAAATATTGTTCGCCTTACAGTAATAAAATTTACCGATTAAGGTTAAAAGAATAGTCAAATAAATATATTTTGAATGTCTTTATGACACAACAGAATGTCTTAAGAAAAATTTTTAAAGTAAAATTTAAATCTTTTATTCAGCTTATAAAGCGTAAATAAATAGTCATTTGAACATAAAAATAGTATCCGTTTGACGATAAAAATTAGTCTAATTTTAGTAAAAATTTATGTCAGCGAAGGTCAAAAGAATAGTCAAACGAATATATTTTTAATGCCCTACTGACAAAACTAAGTGTCCGAGAAAAAACTTTTATAGTAAAATTAAAGTCCTTCGCAGGGTTAATAAAAGCGAAAAAAAATGGTCATTTGAACATAAAAAAAGTATCCGTTTGACGATAAAAATTAGTCGCACTTTAGTGAAAATTTTAGTCAGCGAAGGTTAAAAAGATAGTCAAACGAACATATTTTTAATGTCCTACTAACACAACTAAATGTCCGAGACAAAACTTTTATAGTAAAATTAAAGTCCTTCGCAGGGTTAATAAAAGCGAAAAAAAATGGTCTTTTGAACATAAGAAAAGTATCCTTTTGACTATAAAAATTAGTCGCATTTTAGTGAAAATTTTTGTCATCGAAGGTTAAAAAGATAGTCAAACGAACATATTTTTAATGTCTTTTTGACAAAACTAAATGTCCGCCGAAAACCTTTTATAGTAAAATTTAAGTCCTTCGCATAGTTAATAAAAGCGAAAAAAAATGGTCATTTGAACATAAAAAAAGTATCCGTTTGACGATAAAAATTAGTCGCACTTTAGTGAAAATTTTAGTCAGCGAAGGTTAAAAAGATAGTCAAACGAATATATTTTTAATGTCCTACTAACACAACTAAATGTCAGTGACAAAACTTTTATAGTAAAATTAAAGTCCTTCGCAGGGTTAATAAAAGCGAAAAAAAATGGTCATTTGAACATAAAAAAAGTATCCTTTTGACTATAAAAATTAGTCGCATTTTAGTGAAAATTTTTGTTATCGAAGGTTAAAAAGATAGTCAAACGAACATATTTTTAATGTCTTTTTGACAAAACTAAATGTCCGCCGAAAACCTTTTATAGTAAAATTAAAGTCATTCGCATAGTTAATAATAGCGAAAAAAAATGGTCATTTGAACATAAAAAAAGTATCCGTTTGACGATAAAAATTAGTCGCACTTTAGTGAAAATTTTAGTCAGCGAAGGTTAAAAAGATAGTCAAACGAACATATTTTTAATGTCCTACTAACACAACTAAATGTCCGAGACAAAACTTTTATAGTAAAATTAAAGTCCTTCGCAGGGTTAATAAAAGCGAAAAAAAATGGTCATTTGAACATAAAAAAAGTATCCTTTTGACTATAAAAATTAGTCGCATTTTAGTGAAAATTTTTGTCATCGAAGGTTAAAAAGATAGTCAAACGAACATATTTTCAATGTCTTTTTGACAAAACTAAATGTCCGCCGAAAAACTTTTATAGTAAAATTAAAGTCCTTCGCATAGTTAATAAAAGCGAAAAAAAATGGTCATTTGAACATAAAAAAAGTATCCGTTTGACGATAAAAATTAGTCGCACTTTAGTGAAAATTTTAGTCAGCGAAGGTTAAAAAGATAGTCAAACGAACATATTTTTAATGTCATAATGACAGAACTAACCGTCCACGGAAAAAAAATTTATAGTAAAATTAAAATCTTTCAAACAGTTTATAAAACGTAAATGAATAGTTATTTGAACATAAAAATAGTATCCGTTTGACGATATAAATTAGTCGGATTTTAGTAACATTTTATGTCAGCGTAGGTTAAAAAGATAGTCAAACGAACATATTTTTAATGTCTTTTTGACAAAACTAAGTGTCCAAGAAAAAACTTTTATAGTAAAATTAAAATCCATTTCACTGTCTATAGAAGCATAAAAAAATTGTCATTTGAACATAAAAATAACATCCGTTTGACTTTACAAAGTTTGTCAGATTTTAGTCATAGTTTTTGTCAACTGTAGTAAAAAAAATAGTCAAACGAGCGTATTTTTAATGTCTTATTGATAAAACTAAATGTCCGAGAAAAAACTTTGATAGTAAAATAAAAGTCCTTCGCACAGTTGATAGAAGCGAAAAAAATGGTCATTTGCACATAAAAATAGTATCCGTTTGACGTTAAAATTTAGTCAAATTTTAGTAAAACTTTATGTCAGCAAAGGTAAAAAAAATAGTCAAACGAACATATTTTTAATGTCTTTTTGACAAAACTAAATGTCCGCCGAAAAACTTTTATAGTAAAATTAAAGTCCTTCGCATAGTTAATAAAAGCGAAAAAAAATGGTCATTTGAACATAAAAAAAGTATCCGTTTGACGATAAAAATTAGTCGCACTCTAGTGAAAATTTTAGTCAGCGAAGGTTAAAAAGATAGTCAAACGAACATATTTTTAATGTCATAATGACAGAACTAACCGTCCACGGAAAAAAAATTTATAGTAAAATTAAAATCTTTCAAACAGTTTATAAAACGTAAATGAATAGTTATTTGAACATAAAAATAGTATCCGTTTGACGATATAAATTAGACGGATTTTAGTAACATTTTATGTCAGCGGAGGTTAAAAAGATAGTCAAACGAACATATTTTTAATGTCTTTTTGACAAAACTAAGTGTCCGAGAAAAAACTTTTATAGTAAAATTAAAATCCATTGCACGGTCGATAGAAGCATAAAAAAATAGTCATTTGAACATAAAAATAACATCCGTTTGACTTTACAAAGTTTGTCAGATTTTAGTCATAGTTTACGTCAACTGTAGTAAAAAAATAGTCAAACGAACGTATTTTTAATTTCTTATTGACAAAACTAAATGTCCGAGAAAAAACTTTGATAGTAAAATAAAAGTCCTTCGCACAGTTGATAGAAGCGTAAAAAATAGTCATTTGAACATAAAAATAACATTCGTTTGACTTTACAAAGTTTGTCAGATTTTAGTCATAGTTTACTCAACTATAGTAAAAAAAATAGTCAAACGAACGTATTTTTAATGACTTTTTGACAAAACTAAATGTCCGCGGAAAATCTTTAATAGTAAAATTAAAATCCATTGCACGATCGATAGAAGCATAAAAAAATTGTCATTTGAACATAAAAATAACATCCGTTTGACTTTACAAAGTTTGTCAGATTTTAGTCATAGTTTACGTCAACTGTAGTAAAAAAATAGTCAAACGAACGTATTTTTAATGTCTTATTGATAAAACTAAATGTCCGAGAAAAAACTTTGATAGTAAAATAAAAGTCCTTCGCACAGTTGATAGAAGCGAAAAAAATGGTCATTTGCACATAAAAATAGTATCCGTTTGACGTTAAAATTTAGTCAAATTTTAGTAAAACTTTATGTCAGCAAAGGTAAAAAAAATAGTCAAACGAACATATTTTTAATGTCTTTTTGACAAAACTAAATGTCCGCCGAAAAACTTTTATTGTTAAATTAAAATCCATTGCACGGTCGATAGAAGCATAAAAAAATAGTCATTTGAACATAAAAATAACATTCGTTTGACTTTACAAAGTTTGTCAGATTTTAGTCATAGTTTACTCAACTATAGTAAAAAAAATAGTCAAACGAACGTATTTTTAATGACTTTTTGACAAAACTAAATGTCTGCGGAAAATCTTTAATAGTAAAATTAAAATCCATTGCACGGTCGATAGAAGCATAAAAAAATTGTCATTTGAACATAAAAATAACATCCGTTTGACTTTACAAAGTTTGTCAGATTTTAGTCATAGTTTACGTCAATTGTAGTAAAAAAAATGGTCAAACGAACGTATTTTTTATGTCTTATTGATAAAACTAAATTTATTCCTAAAACTAAACTAAATATAGTAAAAAAAAGTTTAATTTTGGTTATAATTCCCAATATTTTTTATCGATGCCCACAGCAAACTTAATTATTATATTAAGTACTAAGGTCGCAAAAGTTTTGATACTAGCGTTAGCACTAGCACGAGTGTTGGGCGAAGCCGGCCCGAGTTATACGTGTTCACGCTAGTGCCTAAGGTATTTCACCAGGTATATCTGATTTCACCCATGGTGCTTTCATTATATTTTGCTTACCAAGGCGTAGAACGAGTGCAGAAAATTCTTTTCAAAGTTTCAAGCACGAATTTTACGCCCGGAAGGGCAAAAAGAATTCAGTGTTATCCTGAAAATAATTTATGTTTATTTAATGTTTTTAAAAGGAATTATTTTAAGTTTAATTCTTTTAAAATTAATGATTTTTATTTTAATTCTCTGAATTTTAAAAATTAATTTGTAAAAGTATTTCCTTATCAAACTGGGTATTAATATTTCCCAAACCACATCTCCAGATGTTAATGCCGTAAGATTTGTTATTTTAATTACTTTTTTTTGGAAATACAATATCCACTAAATACGTTAATTTAAAAAACATTTTATTTATTAAGTCCCAAAATTCTTGTTCCCGTAAACAGAAAATTTCGTCTGTCAAAAGTTTTTATGTTTGTTTATTGCATGCGGAATACCGGTTAAAATTAACTGATTTTTAACATGCGACATGTTTCATAGGGATGGGTATTAGAGGAAGCCTCTCAATTCAGGAGGTGGGGTCGTGAAAAACTGATGCTAGAGGGGGGGGGGGGCAAATGGACATTATTTTGATTAGTGGATTTGAAAACTTTCTGTTCAACAGTTTTAATGTTCTAGAACAATAATTATAATAAGCTCAAAAATATCAAAAATGACTTACTTTTTGATTTTCAAAGGGTCTAATAGGTCTTTATAGGCGCTGACTACATTAATTATGTCGTAAATTATATTCAACGGGTTCAAAAGAGTGAATTTGGCCATTATTCACCCCAAATACCCCAAAATTTAAATAAACATTATTTTTAAATTGAATTAAATAAATAGGTTTTTCAGGTCGCAGATTTCAAAAATTATTTAAAAAATTACATCCACCAGGTTCTGAAGGGGGAAATTGGACATTTTTCACCCTTGCCAACCCTTAGACAAACCTTTTTCCAAAACAACTTGTTTTTTTATTTTCAAAGGGACTAGTAGGTTTTTTTGGGCGCTGATCTCAAAAATGATGTTACAAATTACATACGGAAGGTTTTAAAGGGCTATAATAAAATAACGACACGTCAAGCCTTACACTAACATAATCTAAGGAAGTAGGCTATAATAAAAAAAGACACGTCAAGCCTTACACTAGCGTAACCTAAGGAAGTAGGCTATAATCAAAAAACGACACGTCAAGCCTTACACTAACATAACCTAAGGAAGTAGACTATAATAAAAAACGACACGTCAAGCCTTACAGTAGCGTAACCTAAGGAAGTAGACTATAATAAAAAACTACACGTCAAGCCTTACAGTAGCGTAACCTAAGGAAATAGGCTATAATAAAAAACGACACGTCAAGCCTTACAGTAGCGTAACCTACGGAAATAGGCTATAATAAAATAACGACACAACAAGCCTTACACTAGCGTAACCTAAGGAAGTAGGCTATAATAAAAAAAATACACGTCAAGCATTACACTGGCGAAACCTAAGGAAGTAGGCTATAATCAAAAAACGAGACGTCAAGCCTTACTTTAACGTAACCTAAGGAAGTAGACTATAATAAAAAACGACACGTCAAGCCTTACAGTAGCGTAACCTAAGGAAATAGGCTATAATAAAATAACGACACGATAAGCCTCACACTAGCGTAACCTAAGGAAGTAGACTATAATAAAAAACGACACGTCAAGCTTTACACTAGCGTAGCCTAAGCAAGTAGGCAATAAGAAAATAGCGACACAGACTTAAAATAACATAACCTGTGTAAGGCTTGACGTGTCGTTTTTTATTGTAGTTCACATCCTTAGGTTACGCTACTGAAAGGCTTGACGTGTCGTTTTTTGATTATAGCATATTTCCTTAGGTTTCGCCATTGTAATGCTTGTCGTGTCTTTTTTTATTATAGCCTACTTCCTTAGGTTATGTTATTGTAAAGCTTGTCGTGTCGTTTTTTATTATAGTTTACTTCCTTAGGTTACGCTACTGTAAGGGTTATCGTGTCGTTATTTTATTATAGCCTATTTCCTTAGGTTACGCTACTGTAAGGCTTGACGTGTCGTTTTTTATTATAGTCTACTTCCTTAGGTTATGTTAGTGTAAGGCTTGACGTGTCGTTTTTTATTATAGTCTACTTCCTTAGGTTACGCTACTGTAAGGCTTGTCGTGTCGTTATTTTATTATAGCCTATTTCCTTAGGTTACGCTACTGTAAGGCTTGACGTGTCGTTTTTTATTATAGTCTACTTCTTTAGGTTATGTTAGTGTAAGGCTTGACGTGTCGTTTTTTATTATAGTCTACTTCCTTAGGTTATGTTAGTGTAAGGCTTGTAGTGTCGTTATTTTATTATAGCCTATTTCCGTAGGTTACGCTACTGTAAGGCTTGACGTGTCGTTTTTTATTATAGCCTATTTCCCTAGGTTACGCTACTGTAAGGCTTGACCTGTCGTTTTTTATTATAGTTTACTTCCTTAGGTTACGCTACTGTAAGGGTTATCGTGTCGTTATTTTATTATAGCCTATTTCCTTAGGTTACGTTACTGTAAGGCTTGACGTGTCGTTTTTTATTATAGTCTACTTCCTTAGGTTATGTTAGTGTAAGGCTCGACGTGTCGTTTTTTGATTATAGCCTATTTCCTTAGGTTTCGCCATTGTAATGCTTGTCGTGTCTTTTTTTATTATAGCCTACTTCCTTAGGTTATGTTAGTGTAAGGCTTGTCGTGTCGTTTTTTATTGTAGTTCACATCCTTAGGTTACGCTACTGTAAGGCTTGACGTGTCGTTTTTTATTATAGTCTACTTCCTTAGGTTACGCTACTGTAAGGGTTATCGTGTCGTTATTTTATTATAGCCTAATTCCTTAGGTTACGCTACTGTAAGGGTTATCGTATCGTTATTTTATTATAGCCTATTTCCTTAGGTTACGCTACTGTAAGGCTTGACGTGTTGTTTTTTGATTATAGCCTACTTCCTTAGGTTTTGCCAGTGTAATGCTTAACGTGTCTTTTTTTATTATAGCCTACTTCCTTAGGTTATGCTAGTGTAAGGCTTGACGTGTTGGAAAAATGAATGTCCAAAGGGTGAAAAGGGTGAAAAATGGACAAATTCGTCGTTTAGAACCTTCCGTATGTAATTTGTAACATCATTTTTGAGATCAGTGCCCAAAAAAACCTACTAGACCCTTTGAAAATAAAAAAATATGTTCTTTTGGAAAAATGTTGGTCTAAGGGTTGGCAAGGGTGAAAATGGCCAATTTCACCCTTCAGAACCTGTTGGATGTAATTTTTTACATTATTTTTGAAATCTGTGACCTTTAAAACCTATTTATTTAATTTAATTTAAAAATAAAGTCTTTTATAGGTTTATGTAAATTTTGGGGTATTTGGGGTGAAAATGGCCAAACTCACACTTTTGATCCCGTTTAATATAATTTATGACATAAACTGCGATCTGGGGCATTTTTTTTTTCTCCCATGGATAAAACGAAATTTTTCTTTCTCAGCGGGGAGAAAATGCGTTTTTTTCGATCTCGTTGAGGATCGAAAAAAGTTTTTTCGAAAAACCTCTTAAAATCGAAAACTCTCGACCTGCTAGGAAGAAAAATAATTTTATAATAAATATGAATCACTTTACTAGACAAAAAATACCTAACTTTAAATATAAATTTTCAAATTTTTCTTAAAATATAAAATTTATAAAAAGTAAATAATTATTTAATTATTTCTTGAATAAAAGGAATAACAAAACTTCAATAAAAATAAAATAAATAATTTTTAGTTCTCTTTAACTACGTGTTTAAATATTTAATTTGTAACTCTGTTAGCCTGGCCAGTTGACAAGGTTGCAGACTCTGGAAATCGTATCCTTACGAGAGTTCCGAGTTCGAATCCCCCCGCAGGGGAATTTTTTTTTTTTTTTTTTTTTATTTTATATTACTTTTTAATTAATAATAATTATTTAAATAATTATTTAAATTTTTTAAATATTTATTTAAATAAATCTTTTTTTAATTCTTTTTTTAAAAAAAAAAAGTTATAGTTGCTTGAATATATTTTAGATGTATAAAATACTGTCAATTATTTGCTATTTGACTGTTTTGTATAATATTTTTGAACAACTTTTATCAATCTGACAGTCATTTAAACATTAAAAATAGGTTGCTTCAGACTAAAAAAATATAGTCATTTGAATATATTTTAGATGTATAAAATACCGTCGATTATTTGCTATTTGACTGTTTTGTATAATATTTTTGAACAACTTTTATCAATCTGACAGTCATTTAAACATTAAAAATAGGTTGCTTCAGACTAAAAAAATATAGTCATTTGAATATGTTTTAGATGTATAAAATATCGTCGATTATTTGCTATTTGACTGTTTTGTATAATATTTTTTTCAATTTTCATCAATCTAACAGTCATATATACATTTAAAATAGGTTGCATCAGACTAAAAAATTATAGTCATTTGAATAAATTTTCTATGTATAAAATACTGTCGGGTACTTGCTATTTGACTGTTTTGCTATAATTTTTTTTTTTTTTTTTTGTTTAAAAATAGTATTTCGAACATTCAAAATACATTGATTTTGACAAAAAAATAATCGTTGTTTAAACATATTTTTAACATCTAAATAACTGTCTAATATTGGTCAATTGACAGTCAGAAAAAATATTTTTTTTATGTTCCTAAAAACCGTAAAATTGACTGTTTTTTGTTGAAATTAAACATTTAATCAATATATTTTTGACTAATAACCCGACCGTCGATAGTCGGAGAAATATGTATTTTATATGTATTTCAGACTATATTTTCATCACCGGGTGATAAGATAAAAATCACTGCCAAATTATTGGTAAAGTCATCCCTCAAGCAAAGAGAAAATAGTCATATTGATTAAAAATCTATTTCATCAAAGGTTAACAATAAATAAATATAAAAATGATATTCAAACTGCTATGAAAAAAAATTAGGTATTACATAAGAGTCTTTCTTTGCCAAAACAGCAATGGTGGGCAGGTCGGGTCATCGGATTTGCCTCAAATTTTTCTCATGTTTTTATAACACTAAGAAAGGAAAATCCTGAAATTTTTAGCCCTCTAGGTCTTAAGCAACCCGAGTTATGGCCAATCAAACTCATTGGGTGGCTCTCGATCAGCGTTGGTGCTTTTTGGAAAAATGCTAAAAAATAATAAAAAACAGCTTGAAAAAATAATCTGAAACATTATATATGTTGGGAAACCTTCAGTAAATCCATTTCTGCCATTATTTTTTCGGAAATTCCGGAAAATGGGAAAATGCGTTTTAAGAAAAATCGCAATATCTCATTTGCCGCCATTTTTTTTTTTGAAATTTTTTTTTCAAAATTTTTTTCAACCGAAATCCCATCGATCTGTCTGAAAAAAAATTTTGGTATCGGCCATTAAGGTCAATTTTAGCCTGTTTTAGAATAATTTCACATTTTTAATATTTCTTTATTTAAGTTTTCCATATAAGGGGATAAAATAATTGACTTTTTTTCTTTCAGAATCGAATAGCCAGGGAAAAAGTAGTCCTAAATAAAAATCGATGAAAATTAACCGAGTTATGGTCAAGTAAAGATAGTGTCACAAATTACCATTTTTATACTAATTCCAATTTTAGGGTCCATAACGACATTATAACTTGAAAAGTGCATAACTCGCTTAAATTTTATCGTAAAAAGAAAAGTTTTGGATTATTATCGAATATTTTTTCCTTGGCTATTCTTTTATGCAAGAAAAAAATTAGTTTAGTCGATAAAAAGTTTTTTTTTGGTCAAAAACTAATGTAACATGTTAAAGACTGTTTTTGATTATTATAATTTTTTATCAAAAAAAATTAATTTCTGTCAAGAAAATTAATTTTTTTATTGGATAAACAAATAGTCAAGGAAAAAATATTCGATAATAATCCAAAACTTTTCTTTTTACGATAAAATTTAAGCGAGTTATGTATTTATCAAGTTATAATGTCGTTATGGACCCTAAAATTGGAATTTAGTATAAAAATGGTAATTTGTGACACTATCTTTACTTGACCATAACTCGATTAATTTTCATCGAAAAAAGCAATTTTTTTTTTTATTTAGGACTACTTTTTCCCTGGCTATTCGATTCTGAAAGAAAAAAAGTCAATTATTTTATCCCCTTATATGGAAAATTAAATAAAGAAATATTAAAAATGTGAAATTATTGTAAAACAGGCTAAAATTGACCTTAATGGCCGGTACCAAAATTTTTTTTCAGACAGATCGATGGGATTTCGGTTGAAAAAAATTTTGAAAAAAAAAATTTTCAAAAAAAAAATGGCGGCAAATGAGATATTGCGATTTTTCTTAAAACGCATTTTCCCATTTTCCGGAATTTCGCGGGGTTTTTCCGAAAAAATAATGGCAGAAATGGATTTACTGAAGGTTTCATACCTTCGGAACAAATATACTGTTTCAGAATTTTTTTTCAAGCTTATATTTATGATTTTTAACCATTTTCCCGAAAAGCACTAACGCCGGTCGAGAGCTGCCTAATGAGTTTGATTTGCCATAACTCGGGCTGTTTAAGACCTAGAAGGCTGAAAATTTCAGGATTTTCCTATCTTTATGTTATAAAAACATGGGAAAAATTTGAGGCCGATCCGATGACCCGACCTGCCCACCATTGCTGTTTTGGCAAAGAAAGACTCATAATAAAAATAAAAAATAATTAATTAATTAATATTACATAATAAACAATACAAATACAAATACATAATAAAAAGTGATTGTATATTTAAGAAATTGGAGCTTCACCATTAAAATAGCAAAGGCTTCCCCCAGAAATGGGTATGTTTTATTTTTTCGCACTTTCAGTGCCCGGATTTAGTCTATACGGGTTTATTGGGTCGCTGATCAAAAATATCGTTGATTTTTTGTATTAAAAATTAATATTTCTAAAAAATTTGAACACCGGAATTAAAACATATTTTTTTAAGCACACGTCTTACTGAACACCAAAAAATTAAGCATAAAAAATATGGTTTATATGAATTCAGCAAAATAATTTTCAGACACAAAAATTTTATATATAAAACTATAACTAAATACAAAAATTTTTGTTGAAATTTATTTTAATTAAATTTATTTGTTTTTGTTTATAATTTTCTGTTTTGAAAATACTGTATAATATTTTTTTATTGTTAACCTTTGATGAAGGAACCTTTTCAATCAATTTGACTATATTCTCATTGCTTGAGAGATGACTGTACCAAAAATTTGGCAGTATTTTTTATCTTTTCAGTTATTATGTTTTATTTTTTAAAAAGCAAGAACTTAAGGAGGCAGTTCCGTGACTACTGAGATCAATGGTTAGAATATTTTAAAACTGAAATAGAGCCACATTTACTTAGAACAATTTTTCAGTAAAAGAGACACTTTGCTTAATTTTTTTTTAGACAATCAAAAAAAAAAGTTGAAAAAGTTAAAAGAGTTCAAATTTAAAAATAAAACATATTTAATAATATGTTGTTATTAAAATGATTAAGTATTTTGAAATTTTTTATTCATTTAACAGATTTTATTTCCTTGAGATTATTTAAAACATAAAAAAATCAAAATGGAAATATTATTACTAAATTTTTATTATTTTATTTTTTATTCCACAGATCTCTGGAGATTTCTTGGATCTATTTGAATCTCCGGAGATCATTTTTGATCTCTACAGATCAAAAAAGAGCTGCGTAGATTTAAATTTTTGAAAGTTATAATTATGAATACTATACCTAATATAATGATTTTTTTGTATTTAAAAATTACAATATGAAAATTTTGATGAAATGTTATTTCTTTATCTCATAAAAAAAGTTAATTGTATAAATTACCCCTTATAAGACAAAACTCAAAAAATTAAATAGGTTTTTGGAATAAAATATTTTATTGTAGTTGATTTAAAAATTAGAAAATATAAGGTACAAGCCATAATATAAATATTCGATAAATATAAACTTCATAAATGTTAACATATTTACAACAGATAATTTAAAAATTTTGAGTTCCTTGACTAATTTTTGTGCATACTTAATGTGGCTAATTCTGCCTTATTTTAACATCAAACATGTTTATTGGTAAAGCTGGAAATCCAGGGGCGAATTGGACTTGAACTAATTTCGGTTTAGGAACTTAAATTAATTTGGGCTGAAGGACTTACAATAATAAATTCAATTTAGAAACTTAAAGTAAAATACATTAAGAATGAAAATCGATTAGGGGTTTAGAATAATTTCAATTTAAACACTTAAAATAATTTTGGTTTAGGAACTCAAAATATTATTTAAATTTAGGGCAATAATTATGAATTATAAATTTTGTATAAACTCAGCAGATCTGAGTATTAAGGTTGTACATTACTAAATCCGCCGTTTTGTTTGTATTTTTTAAGATTTCTAAATTATCGATGCTACATATGTATATGGGTGTATCTATTACTTTTCATACAAAAGTGGGCGCTCGCATGTCACCGATTGGGCTCAAATTTTTAGATTATGTTTGGGGTTATAAAAAACTCACCTAGCCAAATTTTTAGCCCTCTAGAACAATATGGGGCCAAGTTATGACCTCCAAAAGGTCCAAAAAATGACCTATTTTAGCCTATTTTCAAAAATTCGCCATTCCCTTAATTTTCAGTCAAATTACTTGCGGTTGGTCGCATTTTTTTGGTATAAGCTTCAGAATTTACCAAAAAAAATTTATAGATACTTTTATCACGTAGATTTTATTTGGCGATAAAAAATGTTAGATGACTGAAACGAAAAAAAAACAGGAATTTCAAATTGGTGCCAAATCTGGAAATCTTTATATAACTACTTCCGGTTAGTCGCAAAATTTTGTACTACTCAAGACCTTTCGAATGCAACCTACAAAATTAAAAACGGCTTATTTTATCCGGAGTTATGCGTATTTTAGTTTGGTTGTTTTTCGGAAATTTTGATTTTTTTGCGTTTTCAAATTACTATAACTTTTTTCTATCATAACCAAAATGGCCAAAAATTTCAGAGAATATTCTTCAAACATTAATAAATAATCTCTGAAATTTTGGTGGATGATATTGGCTTCTATCCGTTTTTATACATTCCCAAAAAAGCCTTATTCTTCACGTATTTTGTGTATTAAAGTGGACCTATGTTTAGACTTTGTGCTTGTAAGCACCTCAATTTTCCCATTTAAATAACATAGGAATTTTGACTTTTCAGCTTTCTAATTTTTTACAAAGCTTGCAGAATGTTTTGAAAAGCTACTAATCGATGGAAAGTACTATTTAAATATATAAAAAATGATACCCAACCTCAAGTATCCAAAAAAAATATTTTTAAAACGATTTTATCGGTAATAAACGAAAAAAAAGTACTCCATTTACATTACATGAAGCCATGGAGTACTTTTTTTTCATTTATTACCGGTAAAATCGTTTTAAAAATATTCTTTTTGGCTACTTGAGGTTGGGTATCATTTTTTATATATTTAAATAGTACTTTCCATCGATTAGTAGCTTTTCAAAACATTCTGCAAGCTTTGTAAAAAATTAGAAAGCTGAAAAGTCAAAATTCCTATGTTATTTAAATGGGAAAATTGAGGTGCTTACAAGCACAAAGTCTAAACATAGGTCCACTTTAATACACAAAATACGTGAAGAATAAGGCTTTTTTGGGAATGTATAAAAACGGATAGAAGCCAATATCATCCACCAAAATTTCAGAGATTATTTATTAATGTTTGAAGAATATTCTCTGAAATTTTTGGCCATTTTGGTTATGATAGAAAAAAGTTATAGTAATTTGAAAACGCAAAAAAATCAAAATTTCCGAAAAACGACCAAACTAAAATACGCATAACTCCGGATAAAATAAGCCGTTTTTAATTTTGTAGGTTGCATTCGAAAGGTCTTGAGTAGTACAAAATTTTGCAACTAACCGGAAGTAGTTATATAAAGATTTCCAGATTTGGCACCAATTTGAAATTCCTGTTTTTTTTTCGTTTCAGTCATCTAACATTTTTTATCGCCAAATAAAATCTACGTGATAAAAGTATCTATAAATTTTTTTTGGTAAATTCTGAAGCTTATACCAAAAAAATGCGACCAACCGCAAGTAATTTGACTGAAAATTAAGGGAATGGCGAATTTTTGAAAATAGGCTAAAATAGGTCATTTTTTGGACCTTTTGGAGGTCATAACTTGGCCCCATATTGTTCTAGAGGGCTAAAAATTTGGCTAGGTGAGTTTTTTATAACCCAAAACATAATCTAAAAATTTGAGCCCAATCGGTGACATGCGTGCGCCCACTTTTGTATGAAAAGTAATGGATGCACCCATATACATATGTAAAATCGTATATGTAATAGGTTATTTAAATACTTTTTATTTAATTATTTAATAATTATGTAATGAAACAAGTAAAACAAATTGGAAATTTGGGGTATCAATTTATAAAGTAAATTCAGTTTTAAGAATTAATTTTAAATAGTTTTAAGAATGCGAAAATCTAAATATTGGATTATAGCATATAAAAGTAAAGAAAATCAACACAAAGTTGGATCAATTGGATCGTAGTAAACATAATCCATGTTTTTGGTTGTTTTTACACAGTCCAGTTATAAGTTTTTATTTATAAATAAAAAACAACCCATTTTTGCTAATAAAAGAAAAAAATTACTTCATATTTTCCATGTATTTTAAATGGTAAAGTTTTATAAAAGATGAAAGGGATACCTGCGGAAGGGACATTTTTTGAGAAATAATTTGATGGA
This sequence comes from Anagrus nilaparvatae, assembly GCA_022575985.1. Taxonomy (NCBI): domain Eukaryota; kingdom Metazoa; phylum Arthropoda; class Insecta; order Hymenoptera; family Mymaridae; genus Anagrus; species Anagrus nilaparvatae. The sequence goes on along the minus strand of JAKSXM010000237.1, from coordinate 3,270,927 downwards.
AAATCTTTTCTGAGAATATGGTACCTAAATTTAATAAACATTTGTAGTATTGTGGACTAAAATAAAAATACTTATAACCGGTTTGTGAACTCACAACTAACGAACATGGAACATGTTTAAATTTATATTTTGAATCTATCTTTTGAAGCCAAAAACAAGGCAAAAAAAAATTAGTTTTAAACTCTTAAAATCCTTATTATATTTTAAATTTATTTTAAGTCCCTACATCGAAATTATACTAATTTCATGTGGCACCCCTCCCCCACAAATATGGCACATTTGTGCCTCCTTCCCATATGAGATGCTTGAAACCCCTGCCTATAAACATACTCCACGTTAATAAAGTTTATTTTAAAGATAATTACTGGTAGATAGGGACAATCATATTTTTTACGGTCAAAAATCAAAATTGAAAGTGTCAAATGAAATTTTGAAATTCTCTTTTAAAAAGCTAACATTAATAATGGAGATATCACATGACAAAGCAAAGGGGTAAAATTTGTGAACAAATTTCTCTGAAGGTAATTTTACAACAGCATTCTGCAAGACAAAAGATTTCGACAGTTACTTACGGAGTATATTGTAAAACATGTTCGTGGTAAATACAGAAGCAAATAAAATTTGCAAGAGAGATTTTTAGCTGTTTCAATTTAAAAGAAGATTACTCATATGATTTATTCATTTCAAATTTCATATACAATAAAGAACAATATAAATTAAGGTTCAATTTTTGGTTTAGAGGAACATAAATTAAGAGACAAAGATCAAAAGATTTATAATAAAACGAATTTCCGAATAATCGTGATAATTTTTTTCCCTTTTTTTAATATGAACCTGTGTTGAAAACAGAAAAAATCAGAAAATCGGAAATAATATAAAATAGGAAAGGTCTTCTAACAGTCACACTCCTAACACTCACAGGTTGCTGTGTTTAAATATTGCTTGAACTATTTCAAAATTTAAGCCCTTTCTTGGGCTTTTAGGCACTACTATAATAGTGATCTCAATTTTCAAACAAATTATATTAAGCAGGGCAACCAGATGGTACAGTTCTGTAAAAATTATTACCATAGCAATTCGCTAACCTCCCAAGAACTATAAATCAATTATTTAAATTTGGCATAAATTTTGTGTTACTTATCTTCAATAAATATTATACATCATACAATAACTTCTCTGCGCGAAGCGCAGTTGAATCTAGTTTATTAAAAAGTGGTGAGTAAAAAATTTTTAGAAATTTGAAGCTTGTAAAAAATTTTTAAGGCTTTTAAATTTCAATTTCGTCAAAATTTACAATTTTGGCAGCAATTTAAATAAATTTAAAAATTGGTCATTTCGGGTCAAAAATTACCAGTAGGTTAATTGACTATAGCGCTAAGAGAAACAGTGATAAAAATATACGGCTTACGTCGTTTGAAAGTTAAGAAAAAATTAAGTCGCATATGTGTCGCGTATATTCACAAATAATACTCGTATATTGTAAATTTAGCTTAAGTTTTGTATATATATTAGTCCTCACATTAAATTCTATTTCGTTTACAATCAATTTTATGCTGTTGAGCGACACTCAAATAATCATTGTTCTTTATTTTTATTATTTATTATTTACCTTACCTTCTTATATATGTATACATATATATATATATATATATGCGGGTAAGTCTGTACGAATAGTACATTATTTTTATTGGATTAAATTTATCTTATTTTTCATATATCTATATCAGAAATTCCTGTTACCCTTAAAATAGACGAAAGTATATTTGCGCTCTACTTTCTTTATAGAACCCCCACTGAATCTTGTTGAGAAAAAGGAGTCCTTAAATATTTTATTGAGTGGTTTACCCTTAATCTTACCAATTTCATGACTTTAAAGATTTATTAATAATTGTAGTAGATGAAAATTACCACATTAAAAGTTATTCATTATAGAAAATTAAACGACGTTTTTTCACTAGCAGACTTTCCTCAATATCTTTTGCAAATAATCGATTGATACAAAGAGGCCAAATGGCCCCGTCATAATCCAGAATATTACTTGACTTCTGATGCAGAGTTTGAAGTATCTTGCCAGGGCTACCATACAACACGGATTGCATTATTTCAAATGATTAAACGTTTATTAAATAACATATAAAAAATATATACTCAAAAAAGCTCCAATTTATTTATAATTTTTATACACTTGACTAATACTCTTTTTTTTTGGGCAAAATATTATAATTTATTTTTACTTTAAAAATAAAACCGGAAGTGGCCCAAAATAAAAAAAAATTTTTTTTTTGCTTAGGCCAGGTAAAAAAAAAATTTTTTTTCCAATCATACGTATATATTAAAAGTTTCGTGTTTTTGAGTTATTTCTGCAGCTGAAATTAAAATATTGAAAAAATCCAACTTTGAAGCAGCTGTATCTCAAAATTATGTATCAGGAAGTGTAAAATAGGAGTGGTTTATGAGTAAGTCTACATAATTTGGATTTTATTACATAATTTGGGTTTTAAAACTTTTTTTGAAATTTTTTTTGATGTTATAGTTATATTTTGTTTATCCGAAGCTTTTTGAGTCCCGTCATAGTATATACAGGCACGTATCCAGAGGGGGAGCCAAGGGGGTCATGGCCTCCCCCCAAAATGAAAATTTTTATTAAAAATGGTAAGATTATTACACTTTTTCTCAACAATTTTTAATTGTTTACTTAGAAATATAACTTTTAAACAATTTAAAATAAGAAACAATTAAATTTTGATTTTAACTAAGCAAATTTAAACCATAATTATTAGTAAAATTAGGTTCTGGACCCGCGAATTTTTTCGGCCCCCTACGAAAAAAATTTCTGGATACGTGCCTGCATATTTGTGTGATATTTTGTTCATTTACCCATATATACGAATCCTCCTTGAAAAAAAACTGTAAAAATAGGAGTTTTGAATTAAATTCATCGTTTTAGTTAAACTTTACTTAACCATTTTTACATTGAGTTTCAATTCATAAATTAATTTGCATAAATGTAAGAGATCTTAATTTTAACATGTTACAGTATAAAAAAAAATATCGCTAATCGTATGTTCATTTCTTATGATTTTTCCTAGAAGTATAAATAACAAATAATATAAAATGAAAATAGCTACTTACATCAAGAAGTACTAAAGAGTAACTAGAAAAATGCAGCAAAGCGAATAGAAAAACCGGCACTACAGCCACTAAAAAACAAAATAGTAAAAAAACATTTGTAAAATAATATCAAGATACACTAATAATTAAGATAAGTAGTTACATATGCTAACACATTTTTTACTGATTATATTTTTTAATTTTAATTAGAAATTTTTACAAAGATATTATAGAAAGAATTTATTTATTTATTAATTTAAGGAACCGGTCTCGGTAGCGCAGAGGTAACGTTCTTGCTTTGTAATATAGTATTATATTATTAAGTAAGTTCACCGCTGATGCAGAGCAATGACATTTTTTTTTCTGAAATAAATAATAAATAAAATTAAATATTTATTTTAAGAAGGGAGAATAGAACTGGTAGCTGCACTGCAGGGGACGCATAGAAAGGGAAGTACCATTTACTTGCTTCTGTATATCATGCATAGAGGAAGACCTTTTTTTAAGGGTTTTTTGAGCCTCTTTTAAAGCAGAATTGTATAATTCTGTGCTTCAAGACGGAATTTTCAGCATGGCTCCTAAAAGAAACTCAGACCTAGGACCACGATTGGCCTACCCAAATCCTAAAAAGGAACGACCATACTCAGCAAAATGGGACCAGTCTTAGGACTGTTTGTAAATGTACACCAATCCTTTAATTTCCTTCTATTCTTTCAGTTTACCAAACTTCCCATATGCCTCTCTACTAGAATGATTTCTATCAAAAAGGAAAAAGCGGTATATATCTTAATATATATCTAAATGCTATATATATTTGAAAATTTATTTGTTTGTCTGTTTGCACCCCAATAACTCAAGAACCGCCGAACCCATTGACATGAAACCGGTGTAAAAATCAGCTCAACTATCGTAGTTTTGTGCTTTTTTTCTAAAAAAAAAATCTGCCAGCTGAAATATTGGTAACCACATTATCAAATCAATACGACCAAAGAAAGTTTTTTAAGCCACAAATGAATGCCGTGAACAATTGTTACTTCTAACTATTGTGAAAATTCTCTAAAATGTTTCGCAATTTGAAAGTAATTTGAGAAAAACTGGTGCCTCTAATAATTTAGTAGATATCGACATCAGAAGGTTTTGTTGTCGATGCGTAATTTTGGTAACAAAGTCACATTTTTTAATGGCACTTGTTCAATTATCAAAAAATCTTCACAAAATCTTTTGTGATTTATGTAAAATTTTATAAGTTTTCAGTTTAAAAAAACGGCATAGCTTGATTCAATGTGTTGTATGTATAAACCTTAGTTAAACTAATCGTACAATTTAGAAGCGTTGTTTACTGATAACCTAAAAGTAACAAACGTGTAAGAATTACGTATATTTCATTCTTAATTCAAAAAAGATGTTTTTCATTTGAATTTAGTGCTTTAAAAAAAAAATAAAATTTTGTAGTGTGTAGGTCATACTTCGTGGATCATTAAAATCTATATTTCAAGAAATATACATTTTGAAAAAAATCAAAAACCCTAAAAAAATGTTTCAAAAATCATAGAAGGCACAACTAAATGATTTAATAAATTATAATAACTTAATGCGATCATATTTTAACCAGTGGTGGATTCAGAAAAGTGTTTCAGGGGGGGGGGGGGGGGGGTGCTTAAGCAAAATTTAGTATGTTTTCTTATGAAATTTGTATAAAAAAACCAAATTATGAACAAAAAACATGTATTTTTTGGAGCTCAGGGGAGGTTATCACCCTTACCACCCCCCTTTGGATCTGCCCATGATTTTAGCAGAAGTCAAATAAAAATTAGGTATAAAGATAAAAAGTTTTTAAAACAATTATTTAGTAATAGGAAGTTCCAAGAAAAATAATTTGAATGCTTTGAGTAATTTTTTGAAACAATCAGGAACTTTTCTTACAAATTAAAATTTTATGAAACTGTAAAAATATAAATTTTTTTAAAAATAATTTATTAATAACTATATTTTAGGCTTTATGTGATCAATGAGTTAAAGATTCATGGAGCTTAGCCTAGCTATACCTATAGCGCAGTCTGTAGAACATTTAATTTTAAAAAAATTTTAAACTTATTTTTATATTATTGGTTTTTGGACAGAAATAAAATTTATTGTTATATACCTCTATATTTTCCAGAATTTTTGAGAACTAATTTCATCATTTAGTAATTATAACCTTAAATATACTTTTTAATTTAAGAAGGTCATTTATCAAACGCCGTAGCTTAAATTTAAGTTACACAAAGAAAATCTTAATTTTTATTATTTTATTAAACTTCTGTCCAAATGTCATTATTGTGCTCTCAAAAATAAAAAATTTATTTTATAAAATTAGAAATGCAACCACTTGGTGAAATTTGCCCATATGTATATTTTTAATAATAATAATAATAATAATAATCTTTATTTTGAAATCAAAAATAGTACACTCTTTCAATATATTACAGTAAATAAGTAAATCTTTCATAATAAATAAAATAACAAGAAAATATAAAAAAATATAAAAATTATAAAATAATATAGTATAATAGAATAAGTTTAATGAGTCAATAGATTAGTACGTCAATAGGTAAATATGCGTCAATATAGAATCAAGGAAAGGAAAGAAAGTATATAAAATCTGCTGTTAATCAACTATATAGTATCTAATTTATAGATGTATTGTTTTATTGCTTTTTTGAAGCGTGAGTAAGATGGCAGGTCCCGTAGGCAGGGGGGAATTTTATTCCAGAACTTTGAATATTTGACTTGGAATGAGAAGAGTCCCCAGTCGGTGGTAACAGTTGCAGGTTCCAGGTCTATTCGTGGGCCACGGGTGGGTTTATCAGACTTATAAGGTGTGAATAGAGGTAAGAGGAACGGAGGCTCCTTCATTCTTACCAGTCTATACAAAACTAAGGATGCAAAGTAGTCAGCACGTGACAAGTTAGTCATCCATCCCAGTTTTCTCCTATACGGGGAAATGTGTTCATGTCTGCTTATTCCAAATATGTACCGAATACATGAATCGGAAAGCCTTTGCAACTGAGTGATTAGTTCATTGTAAATGTCAGAATAAATTACATTACAGTAATCTAAATGGGGGACTACAAGTGATTCCACTAGTCTTTTACGTAGTAGTTGTGTAGTACAAGGTCTGATGGTTTTGAGGCAATATAAGACTCTATTCACTTTTTTGGTAATTTGGAGCACGCGAGGTTTCCATGAAAGTGTGCTGTCTAGTATGACGACAAGGCTAGTCACCTCATCAACAAATGGAAAATTATCTCCACGGGAACTGACCTGAATACTAGGTATACTTAAGTTTTAATATTTTTAGTGAATGCTGAATCGTAGTATAGATTATTTTAAGTCATTTCAGTATTTATTATTTTAATTTAAAAAACCTTTAAAATATTGTAGAAAATGAAAAAAAATTTTTAATAACCAAAATTATTAAAATTTCTTCAATTTGTATCCAGGATTCTTATTTTTATCGCAAATTCTATAAAAAAATATTTTTTTAAATCGAAAATTTTTTCAAAAATTTTTTTTTGTTTTTGAAGAAACGTCGCGTCGGTTTTTAATAAGAGTCTAACTGTGTACATATAAATTAGTGCCAAATAATGTAATAGTAATCGCTACAGTAAAATTATATCATATTTTTCAGATATTTCACTTTTTAACCAAATGTTCAAAAAATTTTATTTATTCAAAAAAATGAATCGAATATCTCCAAAAGTACGATAGCTGGGTCGCAAAAATATGACCTATTTCTGCCACAGACTTTTTATCTATATTTATAACACCGATTTTATTTAATTTCGTTCATTAGTTCGAGCCTCATTCCAACACACAGGCACATAAATAAATTATTAAAAATACCATAAAAAATAAATAATTACAATATTTTCATTAAATAATTAATGAAAATATTCAATTTCATAAAAATGTAGATATTGACGTTTTTAATCTGTACGGCAGATGTAACAGATTAAAGTTTAGAAAATTTTCAATAAATAATGAAAAAATTCTTTATAAAAATACTCAAAAATTAAGAAAAAAAAGTACATTGTAATAACTCAAATAATATACGGAAAATGCTATAAAAAAGGTTAGAGTAACGAGAAAACTCAGATAAATCAGAAGTATCATATAATTTAATAAAGGCTAACATAGAAACCAACTGTTTGTTAAAACATATGAAAAAATTTGTATCTCATCAATTAAGATCTATCTAAAGTCAAAGACAAATTCTTTGAAAATTATAACAGATTTTATGACGAACTATTTTAAACAAAATAAGTATCAAGAATATTAATTCACATAATTCTTAGCTAAAATTTAAACAAAACTAAACTCAGAATGATACGGTTTCTAAATAAACTAAATATAAACCTAGATTTAAATTAAACATATTTTAAAAAGAATATAAATATGTATATATGTTATTAATAAGTGACTGTCAAGTTACTTGGTCGTACACCGAGATATCGGTGTATATATATATCATATTTATATCTTAATACTATATATATTTGAAAATTTATTTGTTTGTTTGTCTACCTGTCTGTACCCTAATCACGCAAGAACCGCCAAACTGATTGACATGAAACCGGTGTCAAAATGAAGAAAAAAAATCTACGGGTAACATAGGCCCTATATTTTCTGATTAGCTATCGTAGTTTTTGAGATATTTAATTTTTAGTGTTTTTGAAATTGATAAAATTTTAAGAAATTTTGAAAAAAATTAAAATATCTCGAGACTATCGGCAAATTTTATTGTCACAAGTTTGTAGTATTCGATTCGGAACCAATTTTTACGTACTCTCCTAAATTTTTATTCAAAACGGAGGTATCTTTAAAATTTTATACAATATTTTTGAAGCTGGTAAAAAAATTTTTTAAAATTTTTTAATTTTTTATGGTTTATTTAATAATTTATATGTGTGCCTATGTGTCTGTATGTGCCTTAATGACTCAAGAACCACTAAACCAATTGACATGAAACCAGTGTCACACGAGTGCTTGCTCGTACAAGACAGTATCAGAGCCAGCGATCCAGGTGGTGGCTCGGGTGATTCCCATCGACCTGCTTGCCTTGGAAAGGCAGGCGATCTATAACCGTGGGGAAGAAGAGCGCGACGTAGCTTTCGTTCGCGCTCGCTCCCGCACAATGGAATGTTGGCAGTATAGGTGGAATGGTGACCCGAGGGGACGTTGGACGCACCGCCTTATCATCGATTTGGAAAGCTGGATGAACCGTGATCATGGAGAGGTAGACTTCTACCTCACACAGTTCCTACAGGTCACGGTTATTTCTGCGATATGCTTTTCAAGTGGAGCAAGGTGACATCTCCGGAATGCTTGCATTGCCCGGGCGAGCTGGATACCGCTGAGAACACCTTTTTTGGGTGTCCTCGCTTCGCTGAAGGTCGACCGCCCTTCGATGAATGGAGGCCGGAAGTAGTCGTCCCGGAAATGCTGCGCAGTGCCGCTAACTGGTACAGTGTGGCAGAGTACGTACGGGCGACACTGATTGGAAAAAAGGAGGAAGGTTTCCTCTCGTAGGAAAATCTCCTCCTTTATTGACAGGGTATGGCGAAGAAATGCCTGGGCTGCATTGTTTCCGGACCGAAGTAATACCTAAACAGGGAGTCCCGGTCCGGATTCTATGATATTGTCATAAATGCAGGAGGGTGGGGAGTTTAGTGGGTATTGTAATTCCTCAATTGTATATCTGGGCAACCCCAGATACAAATTTGAGGTTGAGTCCCACATAACCATACAGTACGCGTGTATGGTATGCGTAAATGCATTCTCCTCGTCCTACGAAAAAAGCCCCTTCTTGAAGGGGCCCAAAAAAAAAAAAAAAAAAAAAAAAAAATGAAACCAGTGTCAAAATTTAGAAAAAAAGTCTGCGGGTTACATTAGCTATAGATTTTCTGCTCAGCTATCGTAGTTTTTGAGATATTTAATTTTTGCTGTTTTTGAACTTGATAAAATTTTTAAAAATTAAAAAAAAAATTGAAATATCTCGAGACTAATGACAAATTTTATTGTAACAAGTTTGTAGCATTCGATTTGGCACCAATTTTTACGTATTCTCCTAAATTTTTATTTTAAACGGAGGTATCTTTAAAATTTTATAAAATATTTTTGAAGATAGTAAAAAAATTTTTTTTCATTTTTTTATTTTTATGGTATTTTTAATAATTTATTTGTGTACCTGTGTCCAATGAACAAAATTGCATAAAACCGATGTTACATAAAGTTAGAATAAAAAAATTTTTACTATTTTTGGGAAAGTTTAAATTTTTTGAAAATTTGGTTAAAAAGTGAAATATCTCAAAAATATGATAAATAATGTCGCCATTGGTATTACTTGATTTAGTCAATTCTAGAACCATTTATATATGGGCACGTCCAGAAAAGAACTACCAGCTGAAAAATAAAAAAAAAATGAAATATTTTTTTTGGGTCATTTTTTCCCTGGGATTTGTGAAATCACTCGTACTTTACACTTCCTGATGCATAATTTTGATATACGGCTGCTCCAAAGTTGAATTTTTCAATTTTTTTTATTTGAGCTGTCCAGTTCAACCTGAAATAACTCAGAACCATTCAACTTTTTATATATATATATATATATGATTGGGAAAACTTTTATTTTTACCTGAACTACTAAAAAAAAAAAATTTTTTTATTTTGACTTATTTCACTTTTTTTTCTCCTCAACGGTAGCTTTCAAACATCCAGAAAATTTGTTTCGCCATGATTTTTTTCAACTTTTTTCTTCTCAAAATTCACTTTAAAGGGTTTAATTGGTATCCTGAAAATCCTGAGATGTGATAGGCAAGGATTGGTCCACAATCTTAAAACTTAGTTCTTCCGTTTCCCTAAAAATCCATAAAAGTGTTAAATATCTGAACGTAAAATGTTAAAAATAATAAATTTTACCTTACCAACCTATTTCTTCTGGTAAATCTTCACTATCAGGACCACATAAAAATGTTGTAACATATAAACAGGATCATCTAACATTTCTGATGCTAAAACACCCAGGATCAGTCAAAAAAGTAATTAACAAAATTAACAACACATGTGTACCTTATACCAGTTATTTATAAAAAAGTGAAATTATAACAGAAGACAAAATATTGCAATCAAAGTGTCGTGCTCATGTGGGAATGCATAAAAAAAAATATATGAAACCAACAAATGATAAAGTAGTTTCTTTTTGGTTCCAACGGAGCGTTGTTTCTTTCAAATCCGATGAGGATGAACACACATGGAGGTATAAACACATGTATTGTTAATTTTTGTTAATTATTTTTTTTAGGTACTAATTTATATGAAGAAGATGAAGTTGCACCTTTAAAATAGAGATCAGATAAGTATAAAATTTTTTTATGCAACTTTTTTTTTAAATTTAAGAATTAATCTCTTTGTTACTTTTTTTCCAGGTTCCAGATTTTGTCAGTATGGAGCTTGAAAGTTCTAATTTGCTTATAAACATATTAGGTAAGTTAAATTAAGTATTTTTCAGTGTTTTTTAATAGTTTATAATTATTTTTGTAGTTATTTTTAACCTAAATCATTTTTTTTCCAGTTTTTTTCTATTTTTGGATGCTGACGCAAGGCTGATCTTGGGTGTTTTAGCATCAGAAATGTTAGATGATCCTGTTTATAAGTTACAACATGTTTATGTGGTCCTGATAGTGAAGATTTACCAGAAGAAATAGGTTGGTAAGGTAAAATTTATTATTTTTAACATTTTACGTTCAGATATTTAACATTTTTATGGATTTTTAGGGAAACGGAAGAACCAAGTTTTAAAATTGTGGACCGATCCTTGCCTATCACATCTCAGGATTTTCAGGATACCAATTAAACCCTTTAAAGTGAATTTTGAGAAGAAAAAAGTTGAAAAAAATCAAGGCGAAACAAATTTTCTGGATGTTTCAAAGCTACCGTCGAGGAGAAAAAAAGTGAAATAAGTCAAATTGAAAATTTTTTTTTAGTAGTTCAGGTAAAAATAAAAGTTTGTCCCAATCATATGTATATATAAAAAGTTAAATGGTTCTGAGTTATTTCAGGTTAAACTGGACAGCTGAAATCAAAAAAATTAAAAAATTCAACTTTGGAGCAGCCGTATCTCAAAATTATGCATCAGGAAGTGTAAAGTATGAATGATTTCACAAATATCAGGTAAAAAATGATCCAAAAAAAATATTTTATTTTTTTTTATTTTTCATCTGGTCGTTCTTCCCTGGACGTACCCATATACATATCTTAATACTGTATACTACATATATTTGAAAATTTGAATTTTATATAATTAATATTATTGTCTGTCTGTCTGTACTCAGTTAAATTTTTTTATTTTCTCTATCATAATTGTTGAATCAATCAAAACCTATATTTATTCATTAATGTTTCACCTAAGCTGCTCTGAATAGTTTCAATGTATTTGCATAATTATAAATTTGTAGAGAAACATGATTTTTTAAGCCACACAAACAGAAGTAAAGGTGACATACCCCTTTATCATACCCCCCTACGCCACCCGCGTATTCGTTAATTAATTTTGAAAATGATTTATTTTGCAAATTTTGCAAATTAATTTTCAAATTTTTAACTTTTTTTTACTTGGCGTCATGGCAAGTTTTTATAAATAATTTTTGATAATTGCAAGATGAATTAATTAAGGGCCAATTCGCTTGAGATAATAATTGGTAATTTTCAATACAGCAAATTTAGATAATATATATTTTTTAAATATTTAAAACTTGCGTAAAGTTTTTCAGATCATAAAACTTTAGCAGTGAAAAATTTGTATAGCTAAAAACAAAGGCCAAAATACAAGCACATATAGGAAACTTGTGTCATTTTTATATGTAAATAAGTTATATATAAGTTATGTATAAGTAAGTTATATATAATGTATATATAAGTTATATAAGTTATATATGTTATATATAAGTTATATAAGTTATATTACGGCGCGCGATAGCGCGCGCGACTAAGTTAAGTTCTAAACTTAGAAGCACTAATATACAGGAAATTGAGGTTTCTCTCTCTAATTTTGATGAGACCTTCAAGAGCTCCAAGTCGAATAGCTCGAATAGCTCGAATAGCTCGAAAAGCTCGAAAAGCTCGAATTTCGATTTTTTATAAAATATATTATAAAATAATAAAAAAAAAAATATTTCGAATATATGAGTGTGTTCTTCTGCACTGATATTGTCATGTTATTGTTATTGGAGTAATATAAAAAATATAAATAAATAAATAAATTGGAGTATAAATAAAAAAATATAAAAAAAAATATTGGAGTATTATTGGAGTATAAAAATTGGAGTATATTTGTTAATTAATAATATTTTATAATACGTAATACGTAACAAAGTATTTTCCAATTTTCCAAAAAAAAAAGAAATATATGAGTGTGTTCTTCTGCACTGGTATTGTCATGTTATTGTTATTGGAGTATATATAAAAGTATAAATATAATAATAAATTGGAGTATAAATAAAAAAATATAAAAAAAATATTGGAGTATTATTGGAGTATATATAATATATTTGTTAATTAAAATTATAATATAATAAAAAAATATAGAGTAATTATAAAAAAGAAATTCAACTATAAAGGATTCAAAAATATAACCTAAGTATCATGAAAATCCATTGCTGGAGCAGTGTTTATTCCATTGATAATGGTTTATTCTTATGATGAATGTTTAAAAAGTTTAAAAACTCATTAATTGCAGAAAACAAGTAATCAATATCTATAAGGTTAACAAGACTCATATCGTATAATAGCTAATTCCTTTTGAACATTGATCGTAAGAACAAAGACTACTCCAGTAATGGATTTCTTGATAATTAAGTAATATTTTTATTTTTTAAATGATGAAATAACTATCTCTTTTTTTTAGGTATATGTCTAGCATGCAAATCAGTCAGCAATAAATAAAAAAGTAAATAATTAAATGAACAATTTTTTTCTTTTAAGTTTTTAGCTTTTAACTAAGGGTTTCAAAAATATAATTCAGTTCGGCTTTACATTTACAGTCTCATGTGTATCAAAAAATCCATGACTCGTGTTGTGTTTGTTCTTACAATGAATGTTCTGCAGTTTAAAAACTCATTAATTGCAGCAAAACAAGTAATAAGTATCTTAGACAGACAAGAAACATTTGGTGTATAATAGTTAAATAAATAACCATCTCTTTTTTTTATATGTGTCCAGCATGCATCTGTCAGTTATAGCAGAAAAAAGCACATAAATAAAATAAAAAAATAAATGAAAAATTTTTTCTTTTAGGTTAGAGTTTTTAATTCAGGCTTTCAAGCATATAATATAGTTCGGCTTTATATTAACATTCTCATGTATTACTTAAGTTTCAAGAAATCCATTGCTGGAGCAGTGTTCATTCTTACGATGAATGTTCTGCAGTTTAAGAACTCATTAATTGCAGAAAACAAGTAATCAATATCTAAGATTGACAAGAATCATATGGTATAATAGCTGATTCCTTTTGAAACCAGAACATTGATCGTAAGAACAAAGCGACTACTCCAGTAATGGATTTCTTGATAGTTAAGTAAAACTTGAATAAAAAATATTATTCGCATTCATTCATTTTTTTTTTTTAAATAATAAAAAAGCTATCTCTTTTTTTTTCATATGTCTGGCATGCATCTTTCTATTAAAGTAGACAACAATACATAAAAAAATAAAATAAATAAATAAACAATTTTTTCTTATAAGTTTTTAAATTTTAACTAAGGGATTCAAAAATATAATTCAGTTCGTCATATTCGCAGTCTCATGTATTACCTAAGTATCAAGAAATCCATGTGTTTGTTCTTACAATCAATGTTCTGGAGTTCAAAAGGAATTAGCTATTACACCAAATGTTTCTTGTCTGTCTATAAGAAAATATGAATTTATCTTCACCTATTTACTTGTTTATTCACCTAATATTTCTCTGACGCTTCTTTTTCTTGCTGCTTCTGATACACTATTAATGAGATTTATATTTTGCATCGCACTCACCTATTAAAAATACTTATTATAGATATTTATTTATATTTAAATATTAATGTTATTTGTTAAAATTTTTAATTTAAAGTTAATAAATTTTATAAAAATTATGCAATTATCTGCATTAAAATCTTCACCAGCTCCAATACAGATTATAAAAAGGAAGATAACGTTGCAACAAATTTAGCGAATTGGAAACTTTTGAAGACCTAAAACCATACCATCTCATTTCTTTTCGTTGACATCAGCAGAACAATGAGTTTCATAGTTTGCATCGCCTTTACCTATTATTTACTTATTACAAGTATTTACTCATGAACAGCAACTAACATATTATAAGAAATTTTTGTTTGTTTGCACCTTTTTATTTATTATTATACATGTGCAATTATTTGCTAATATTCTCAGCTGTAAAATAATATCTATCTTTATAGTGCCATGTTCTGATGAAATATTTAAAAAGAGACAAGAAGAGATTTTGAGAAAAGGACAATCTAAAAATTTATCTGAAAGAGAACTGCAGATTTTAATTCATGAACGGCCCAAATAGCTAATTAAGTAATGCAATAATTGTAAATTATATTTTATAAGTTCTTTTTCGAACAAAATTTTATTCTATCTTTCTCTCAAAAGTTCTTCTTTTCTCTGTCTAACCATTTTAGAAACCCGCTATAGCATAAAAAAAGAGATGGTTATTTCATGATTTAAAAAAAATAAATAAATAAATTAAGAATTTTTTTCTTTTAAGTTTTTAGTTCATAATTAAGGCCTTCAAAAATATAATTCAGCTCAGCTTTATATATTTGCAGTCTCGTGTATTACTTAAGTATCAAGAAATCCATGACTCGTGTTTTGTTTGTTCTTACGATCAATGTTCTGGAGTTCAAAAGAAATTAGCTATTACACCATATATGAGTCTTGTCAGCCGTAGATACTGATTACTTGATTTCTACAATTAATGAGTTTTTCAACTGCAAAACATTAATCGCAAGAATAAACACTGCTCCACAAATGGATTTCATGATACTTAAGTAATACATGAGACTATAAACATAAAGCCGGACTGAATTATATTTTTGAATCCCTTAGTTAAAAGCTAAAAACTTAAAAGAAAAAAATTGTTCATTTATTTATTTATTTTTTTTATGTATGTTTGTCTGCTTTAAAAGAAAAATATATAAAAATACCCTGCCAACTAGCTGGCAGCCACTGACATCACCGATTACAACCATGCAATCATGCATACATTTCTCTCTTAATTCCATAAAAGTTGTGAAATGTTACCGGTTACAATATTTTCAGATATTATTACTTTCATAGAATTAAATGAGGTATTACACACAAAAAAAAAATATTGCAGCTATTTTAATTTTTTTGTTTTTTTAATTTTGAGAAAAAAATTTTGAAAAAATTCGGTATCAGATCCAAAAAATTACTATAAACGAACTTTCTAAAACTAGTACTCTAATAGAAATAAATTAGGTACAACGTCCAAAAAGAAAAAAACGCTGTCAAGTAATTGGCACTATGGTTCCTCATTAACAATAACAAAATGTTCTTAATGGTCTATTTTACCTATAGTAAAAACGATAATTCTAGATATATGTACTTTCATAGGAAAATATTAGGTACTAAGTCCAAAAAGAAAAAAAATATTGCGGTTTCTTTAATTTTTTTATGCAAAATATTTTGAAAGAAAATTTTTAAAAAATTGAGTATCAGATTTGAGATATCGCAAATATTAGTACTTTTATAGAAATAAATTAGGTGATACGTTCAAAACGAAAAAAAATATTTCTGTTTTCTTTATTTTTGTGTTTGAAAAATTTTGAGAAAAATTTTCAAAAACATAAGTTTCAGATCCAAAATATTGACTATAAAGTATATATTTCTAAAACGAGTACTCCCACAGAAAAAAATGAGGTTCTACTTTCAAAAAGCAAAAAAACATTGCTGTTTTTTTAATTTTTTTATGCAAAAAGTTTTGAAAAAAAAAAATTTCTAAAAATTAAGTGTGAGATTGGAGATATCGCGTAATAACCATATTTTCAGATATTGGTACTTTTATAGGAAAAAATTAGGTACTACATCCAAAAAGAAAAAAAAAATTGCAGTTTTTTTTTTTAATTTTAAGAATAAAATTTGGAAAAAATTAAGTATCAGGTCCAAAAAATTACTATTAACAATATTTCTAAAACTAGTACTTCCACAGAAATAAATTAAGTGCGTCCATAAAAAAAATAAAAATTGGTATTTTTTGTATTTTTTGGTGAAAAAAATTTTCAAAAAATAAATTATAAGATTCGAGATATCAAGTAAAAACGATACTTCTAGATAGGTATCAGTACTTTCATGAAAAAAAATGATGTATTACATCCAAATTAAAAAAAACTTATAACCGGTTTGTGTACACACAACCAAAATGCATGGAACATGTTAACTTACATCTGAGCATAGACACACGAAAAGCAATACAATTTCTTATTTTTATAATTTGTAATTATCACCTTTGCTAAATGTTAAAAGATTCTAAACCCAAACTATTCTGATTCCCTAAACGCGTATTATTCTAGGTCCCTAAATCAAAAATATTCTAAGTCCCTAAACCCGGATTATTCTAAGTCTCATTTGACCCCCTCCCCCCTTAAATAGGACAAATTTGACCTCCCCCCCTCCTTAAATAGGACAAATTTGACCCCCCTCCTTAAATCGGACAAATTTCAAAAACCAAAATTTGACCCATCACAATGGTTCCTCATTGAGTAACCAAAAAATATATCGTTATTTAATTACTTAAAAAAATAAATAAATAAATTAAGAATTTTATTCCTTTTATATTTTCTTAAACTTTCGGGCCATAAATGTTGTGAGATGAAATTCTATGGCCTCAGCTAAGTAAAAATTTAATTTAAGTAAAAGTCTATTTCCAAATACTGATATTTATTAAATTAATAATGTTTTTAAAACTATAAAAAATTAAAGTATAATTAAAACTAAGTTAAGTCTTGTTGTTTCCTAATCACAAGCTCATCTGAATTTGAAGATTTTGAGTCCAGAAAATAAGGTTTTTACGATTAAAATTTATTGGATTTCCTTACAATATTCCTAATGGATCTACTTTTTATATATAATTCAACTTTCGGCCCATAAATGTTGTGAGATGAAATTTTATGGCCTAAGCTAAGTAAAATTTTATTTCAGCAAAAATATTAATTCCTAATATAAATATATTATAACTTTCGGCCCATAAATGTTGTGAGATGAAATTTTATGGCCTCAGCTAAGTAAAATTTTAATTTAAGCAAAAGTATAAATTCCTAATAAATATATTATAACTTTTGGGCCACTAATGTTGTGAGATGAAATTATATGGCCTAAGCTAAGTAAAAATTTAATTTAAGCAAATGTATATTTCAAAATACTGATACTGATTAAATTAATAATGTTTTTAAAACTTTAATAAATTAAAGTATAATTAAAACTAAGTTAAGTCTTGTTGTTTCCTAATCACAAGCTCATCTGAATTTGAAGTTTTTGAGTCCAGAAAATAAGGTTTTTACGATTAAAATTTATTTGATTTCCTTACAATATTCCTAATGGATCTACTTTTTACATATAATTCAACTTTCGGCCCATAAATGTTGTGAGATGAAATTTTATGGCCTAAGCTAAGTAAAATTTTATTTCAGCAAAAATATTAATCCCTAATATAAATATATTATAACTTTTGGGCCATAAATGTTGTGAGATGAAATTATATGGCCTAAGCTAAGTAAATTTTTATTTCAGCAAAAGTTTACAGTAAATAGATAATTTTTCTTATACAGTGCTGTACTTTAAATATAATTAGCTTATATTATAACAATTTATTATCTTCAGAAACTGCTTAACTTGCCAGGCCCCTAAATAACCATTTTATCGGTGGAAAATTAAAATAAAATTAAAGAATAGTATACATTTTTAACCTTTTAAAAAAAAGGTATTTCCTGGAAAATCACGTTAATGAATATTTTTACTACTCATCTATGACTGAAATTTTGTTTTTAATGCAAACCATTAATTTGTTTATAATCCTTAAAGTCATATTTCAAGAACTTTGTTTTATAATGAAAAATCATTTTCATAGACAAGATTTTTACTTTTGATGATATTCTTACTATATGTTTTTAATATATCCTTACAATATTTTTAAATAATTTCTAATTTATTTAATATCTTTATAAAATAAAATTTTAATTCTTTTTACACTAAATTAAAACTAGACTATATCGTTAAATTTTCCATTAGCTTCATTAAAGAAATATCGAAGATATAGATGTTTACAATAAATATAGGCTGTAACCCATGATAACCTATCAAGAAAATAGAAAAATTCAAAAATTAAAACAAGCAATTTGATTGGCTAATAAACTGTTGACACAAGATGGCGATCTCCAAAAGCCCATAAACTTTTTTATAATAGATAATTATTGATACAATTTGCAATCACGCCGTTTACTGGTTATTTAGGGGCCTGGCAAGTTAAGCAGTTTCTGAAGATAATAAATTGTTATAATATAAGCTAATTATATTTAAAGTACAGCACTGTATAAGAAAAATTATCTATTTACTGTAAACTTTTGCTGAAATAAAAATTTACTTAGCTTAGGCCATATAATTTCATCTCACAACATTTATGGCCCAAAAGTTATAATATATTTATATTAGGGATTAATATTTTTGCTGAAATAAAATTTTACTTAGCTTAGGCCATAAAATTTCATCTCACAACATTTATGGGCCGAAAGTTGAATTATATGTAAAAAGTAGATCCATTAGGAATATTGTAAGGAAATCAAATAAATTTTAATCGTAAAAACCTTATTTTCTGGACTCAAAAACTTCAAATTCAGATGAGCTTGTGATTAGGAAACAACAAGACTTAACTTAGTTTTAATTATACTTTAATTTATTAAAGTTTTAAAAACATTATTAATTTAATCAGTATCAGTATTTTGAAATATACATTTGCTTAAATTAAATTTTTACTTAGCTTAGGCCATATAATTTCATCTCACAACATTAGTGGCCCAAAAGTTATAATATATTTATTAGGAATTTATACTTTTGCTTAAATTAAAATTTTACTTAGCTTAGGCCATAAAATTTCATCTCACAACATTTATGGGCCGAAAGTTATAATATATTTATATTAGGAATTAATATTTTTGCTGAAATAAAATTTTACTTAGCTTAGGCCATAAAATTTCATCTCACAACATTTATGGGCCGAAAGTTGAATTATATATAAAAAGTAGATCCATTAGGAATATTGTAAGGAAATCCAATAAATTTTAATCGTAAAAACCTTATTTTCTGGACTCAAAATCTTCAAATTCAGATGAGCTTGTGATTAGGAAACAACAAGACTTAACTTAGTTTTAATTATACTTTAATTTTTTATAGTTTTAAAAACATTATTAATTTAATAAATATCAGTATTTGGAAATAGACTTTTACTTAAATTAAATTTTTACTTAGCTGAGGCCATAGAATTTCATCTCACAACATTTATGGCCCGAAAGTTTAAGAAAATATAAAAGGAATAAAATTCTTAATTTATTTATTTATTTTTTTAAGTAATTAAATAACGATATATTTTTTGGTTACTCAATGAGGAACCATTGTGATGGGTCAAATTTTGGTTTTTGAAATTTGTCCGATTTAAGGAGGGGGGTCAAATTTGTCCTATTTAAGGAGGGGGGGAGGTCAAATTTGTCCTATTTAAGGGGGGAGGGGGTCAAATGAGACTTAGAATAATCCGGGTTTAGGGACTTAGAATATTTTTGATTTAGGGACCTAGAATAATACGCGTTTAGGGAATCAGAATAGTTTGGGTTTAGAATCTTTTAACATTTAGCAAAGGTGATAATTACAAATTATAAAAATAAGAAATTGTATTGCTTTTCGTGTGTCTATGCTCAGATGTAAGTTAACATGTTCCATGCATTTTGGTTGTGTGTACACAAACCGGTTATAAGTTTTTTTTAATTTGGATGTAATACATCATTTTTTTTCATGAAAGTACTGATACCTATCTAGAAGTATCGTTTTTACTTGATATCTCGAATCTTATAATTTATTTTTTGAAAATTTTTTTCACCAAAAAATACAAAAAATACCAATTTTTATTTTTTTTATGGACGCACTTAATTTATTTCTGTGTAAGTTATATATAAGTTATATATAAGTAAGTTATATATAAGTTATATATAAGTAAGTTATATATATATGTTACCGCTAAAGTACTGAATTCCGTTATTATATATAAAACCTAGGTAATATATATAATAACGAGTGCTGGTAGGTAAAATATGAAACCAAAACTGAATTTAATATATTACCTAGGTTTTATATATAATATCGTTCTATTTAATATATTACCTAAGTGGCACCCGTTAATATATTAAATTCAGTTTTAGTTTAATATTTTACCTACCAGCACTCGTTATTATATATCTTTATCATTCGATCACAACCACCATGGCCGATATTTATATGGGCTTCATACAATTTGTCAAAAAGATCTTCTACTGAACAATAATATTTTATGTCAGGATTCTTGTCAGAAAGAGGAAGTATTAATTTTTCTACTCCATTTGAACTTAAAACATCATAATGTTGTAACAAATAATAATCAGAAGGCTGTTTCTTATAATCGCTATTTTTACATTCATTAACTTTATTGATTATTTCTTCAGTTTTATTTTTTGAAAAATAATACGTATTTTTTGAATTTTTATCAATTAAATTATCAAGCTTTTCGTAAAATCTTTCTTTGAAAATTATTTTTTTATCAACGTCCATAGCACTCATTATTTTTGTAATATTATAACTCAAAATTTTCAAATATGTATTACTTTTTCAACTTGTAAAGCTAAACTGAGCGCCGTCTGTTTATTTATTATCTTTATTTCACCAAAAATTATTTAAGACATTGTAATGCAGGGTATTTGCTATAAATTACTGATAATAAAAGGCTCTAACTGATTTTTAAAATAAAACCTAACTGACTTGACATTTAAAATGTTCTTCTCTACTGTAGCACATACCGCACATTTATATGGTCTTTCTCTTATATAACTTCAATTCAATTAATTCACCTGTTATTATTATTAAACGATTAGAATAGAAAATTTAGTGAGCTTTTATTAAAAATATAAACTTGACCTACTTATTTTCTCACTTACTCTTATGTAATTTTACCTATTATACAATTTAACTTACATGTGAATCACTTGCGGCGCTCGGTTATGCCGACCACAAAATCTTACCTTGAATATATTCCTGAAAAGGGGGGGAGGGAAGGGAAGCTAAGTCAATAATAAGCCTTACAATTAATAAAGATAATAAATGATTTTAATGAAAATTAAATGAAATTTCATAAGTATTTACAAAAAAAAACTTATAGCTAGATTTGGCCATTAAATAAAATAAAGAAATAATTTTGAGGCCTCGTGGGCCTTGATTAAATGTATTGATGGACGCCATCTTTTAAAATCACGTGAGGGTGTGCACGGGTGTCGAGTATACTCGTGTATATAAAATATAAAATGAGATAAAATTAATGAAAATTATGTAAAATGTGAATATGAAAATACCACGAATATCCTCGTCACACATGCACACGTATAAATGAATTTTCGCACGTACGCATCAACACACTCTCACTCATTTATTTTACAAAATTATGAAATTAAAATAATAATAGTTTTTAGTGCACTTTTATAAAATAATGATTAAGGTACCTTATTTATACACTGGAATCGAGTAATTAAATAATTTAGGCTTCACCGTGAGTTAATTTACTCCAATTAGCCTATAAATATATTCACTTATAATTTCAACACAATGAACTGAAACTGATTTTATAATAATTTGTAGATATTTTAATAAAGTAATTATTAGCTAAATTTCAGTCACTTATAAAGATAACTATTTATGATAAACTGGACTGGTAAAATTAAAAAAAAAAGCTAATTTTATACAAAACTTGTCTGAAAAACTGTGCCCATGCGGCACATGTCAAACTGGCTTGTACAAGGTCAGTACAAGAATGGCGAGCGCGCGTGCTGCTCTTTCTTCTTCTTTTTCGGCTGTAGCCCAGCCGTCGTTGTTCTTTCATTTTTGAACTTTTATTTTGGAGCGCGGGTATATTTAAAATATTAATGCGGGCCTAAATATCCGCATTATAACATAAAATCATAATCATAATAATACTCAAATAATAATACTTGCCGTTAATTCAAAATTTAATAGTTTATAAAAACAAACAATAATAAATACTTGAAAAATTCATCTATTCAATAAATTAGCGGGTAATAAACTCGAGTTTAATATATTACCTAACGCTGTCTCGATATTATATATAAAACCTAGGTAATATATTAAATTGAGTTTTATTTAATAAATTAACGTATCAGTTTTGGAGTTTTTCGTTAATATATATATTACCTAGGTATTATATATAATAACATTTTCAGTACTTTAGCGGTAACATATATATATAACTTATTTATATCAATTCACAATATATATCATAATAAATATATATTAAAATATAATCATTTATGTGTTGTAACTTATTTATTATCGCAATTCCTTTGGACAAACCACCACTTTTAAACATCAAGTAGACGACAACACAATTTTTTTTCCTCATAAAATTTAAAAAATTTAAATAAGCAGTTTTAAGTAGTAGAAAAGAAAATAGGGAATTGTTTAGAACAGCTTGTAAAATTATTGATACCTCGCTAGCTAAGGTAAATTCAAAATATTGTTACCCGAAATTCTAAAGAGGGCATTTGAACCGCAAAGAGAATATTTTAAAAGAATTAAAAAAACTAAAAAATCTAATAATTCAACAATAAACAATTCAACAACCAAAGTAGCTGAACAAATCCGAATTGGTTTTTTTTTATCTCATCAAAATAAATATAATTGTTTAGTATCTATTTATTTAATTCTTACGGTTTCTCGAGTCGTGAGATCGACGGCATCAAGCGAGGCATTATTTATTCATTAATTTGATTTATAAAGTTTATCTCATATGCGCCGAAAACTGGCGTCTTTTACCACCCCTTCGCTTGCCGCGGCCAGTCTCACGACACGTTCAACATGACGAGTATCTATTATTTATCGTTCAATATAATATTTTGTAAAAAGCACATTTTTCAAGTGTATATAAATGTCGTGTTTTTTTATGTTAATAATATGTGTAATGAAGTGCAATTATTCGATGATTTAGTGAATATTTATACAAACTGTGTTAAACTCGTGTTCTTTATTTTTATATATTACATATTGTGAGAGAGGTGACGTGATTAAACAGTTATTCAAGTTATTTAGTTAAATAAATGTTATTATTTTATTAGTTAAATCAAAAGTGTCATTATTTTATTTTGCCCAATTTCTTGAACAATATCATTCGCAACCAAACCACAATATTTTCCAATATTAAGTGTATTTAGAAAAGAAATTATTGAAAAAAACTTTTCTGTATGATCTGATAGGAACTATTTTATTTATTTAAAAATTTTTTTATATTACATCGACGTTTCGAGAGTTGTACTCTCCTTATCAAGATCTGGAAGAACAATTATAATACTTAAAAACTAGATGGAAAACAACAAATATAAAATAATTCAAAAGTTATTATTACCTTATTAATTAAACACTTATGATATTACAAGTTAATGTAAAAATTGTATAACTTTTTAATTAGGTAACTAAACTTCTGTAAGAAAAATTTAAAAATTTAATAATTTGTTTCACTGTGTATCAGTATTTTTTAAGAAAAACTTACAAATTTGTTTAAAGAGGTTATTGCTTGAGAAATGGATCTCATGTCAAAAATAAAATTTACAAAAAATATTTGTTTTGAGTTTTACACAATTAAATTGATATGATAAGTTTATGACAGAACGTGTGTGTCGTAACTGATGAAATTTTACAGCTTATCGAGATAGAAAAAAAGAGAGAGGGGAAAACTTTAAATAAATAGCTTAAAATAGTGGGGAAAGTTAAAAATTATCTTAATGCGGAAAATCTGTTCATGATTAAATTGATGGTATTTTTATAGAAATATTTTAAATTATGAGTATCATACATGCGGTTTAGTGTTTTTTTAAAACTGTGAATATGTATCATTTCTGAGAAAAATCTTTTAAAAGACCTTTTTTCAATATCTAAAATTTTGACTTTATTAAAATCAAAAGTATGATTGGTGTTTTTAGTATGAGTATATAAAACGGAGTTTTTATCTTTTTTATTATGAGCTTTTTCATGTTCTTTTACACGCTTTTTTAATTTTCGTTTAGATTGACCTATGTAAACATATTCACAGTTTTGACATTTTATCTGATAGACAATATGACTTTTTTCAAAATTATTAAGCTTATCTTTACCTAGTCTGATTAAATAATTGAACCTATTAGTAGTTTTATTAATAATAGAGATATTAAGATTTTTGAGGCTATTTATTATATTATGATTAAGGTACTTATAATATGGTAAAATTAATTTGTTTTTCAGAATTTGGCTGTTATTTTGGTTTGTAAGATTGTTGTCTCTTTTATTACGTAAAAATATTAATCTCTTTTTAACATATTTGTTTATAAATTTTAACGGATAATTGTTAGATAATAATAATTTTTTTATGGTTGTGATATTCGAATTATGAAATTTCTTATCAGACAAAAGAATGCAATTATCTGTTAAATTGTAGAGAAGGCCTTTTTTCTGTCTATAAAATTTATTATTGAACTGTATGAAAGTTGAATTTAATAAAAAATTTATGCCATTTAGAAATTCAAGTTTAGTTAGAAGCATTTTATTTTCTAAAAGTTCCCAATTTCTGTCTAAAGCTTCTAACACTAAGTTATGAGGAATGCTAGGGAACATTGCGACTACGTCTAAAGATGCTATTTCATATTCATCAGGAATTATATTATTTTTTAATAAATTCAACATTTCATGGCTATTTTTAATTGTAGAGTTAGGTCTATTTATATGTTTTTGTAAAAATTTTGTGAGACATTTATCAAATTTATAAAGAGGACTGCCCACGAAAGAGACTATAATTCTAATAGGATAACCATTTTTATGGATTTTTATTAGTGCATAAGCTCTAGGAAGATTAGTATTGCTGATGTTAAGTTCAATTTCAGTAAAAGAATCATCACAATCGAACATACCAAAATTAGACCATTTTTTTAAAAATTTAGAAGTAGATTTAGTTAATTGATTTAAGGGATTGTAATTTAATTTAGTATAACACTCTTTTTTATTAAATTCAGATTCGCCTTTACGAATGTATTCAGGATGGTCTATTATTACAGTAGAATTACCTTTGTCAGCTTTAGTCACTAATATGTCTGGGTTGTTCTTTAAAAAAAGTTTTGTTTTGAGTAATTTAGATTCAGTTATTTTATCAATATATTGTATATGTTTTTTATTATGTAGATGATGGTTAATAGAACTAATTACTTTTCGTCTGATTTTTTCAAAATTATTTTCAGAGGTTGTATCTAAATAATACATGGAAGTTTGTAAACATTTTAAAATTTCAAAACAGTCATTTTTTTCCAA
The DNA here is from genome assembly GCA_022575985.1 of Anagrus nilaparvatae. Classification (NCBI taxonomy): domain Eukaryota; kingdom Metazoa; phylum Arthropoda; class Insecta; order Hymenoptera; family Mymaridae; genus Anagrus; species Anagrus nilaparvatae. The sequence continues at coordinate 3,245,133 of JAKSXM010000237.1, read as the reverse complement.
CTCATTTCTGAAATTGAACTTATCACCTAAAGATAATATGTCAATAATATCTTGAGGAATTACAGTATTAGTAAGATTTATAAGCCATTTCTCCTTGATTTTAGCACATTCAGAAGTATTTAAAAAGTTATCATTTATTGATGTTGTATTATGAGGATTAGTATTGTTAATATTCACAAAATTTTTACAAAAACATATAAATAGACCTAACTCTACAATTAAAAATAGCCATGAAATGTTGAATTTATTAAAAAATAATATAATTCCTGATGAATATGAAATAGCATCTTTAGACGTAGTCGCAATGTTCCCTAGCATTCCTCATAACTTAGTGTTAGAAGCTTTAGACAGAAATTGGGAACTTTTAGAAAATAAAATGCTTCTAACTAAACTTGAATTTCTAAATGGCATAAATTTTTTATTAAATTCAACTTTCATACAGTTCAATAATAAATTTTATAGACAGAAAAAAGGCCTTCTCTACAATTTAACAGATAATTGCATTCTTTTGTCTGATAAGAAATTTCATAATTCGAATATCACAACCATAAAAAAATTATTATTATCTAACAATTATCCGTTAAAATTTATAAACAAATATGTTAAAAAGAGATTAATATTTTTACGTAATAAAAGAGACAACAATCTTACAAACCAAAATAACAGCCAAATTCTGAAAAACAAATTAATTTTACCATATTATAAGTACCTTAATCATAATATAATAAATAGCCTCAAAAATCTTAATATCTCTATTATTAATAAAACTACTAATAGGTTCAATTATTTAATCAGACTAGGTAAAGATAAGCTTAATAATTTTGAAAAAAGTCATATTGTCTATCAGATAAAATGTCAAAACTGTGAATATGTTTACATAGGTCAATCTAAACGAAAATTAAAAAAGCGTGTAAAAGAACATGAAAAAGCTCATAATAAAAAAGATAAAAACTCCGTTTTATATACTCATACTAAAAACACCAATCATACTTTTGATTTTAATAAAGTCAAAATTTTAGATATTGAAAAAAGGTCTTTTAAAAGATTTTTCTCAGAAATGATACATATTCACAGTTTTAAAAAAACACTAAACCGCATGTATGATACTCATAATTTAAAATATTTCTATAAAAATACCATCAATTTAATCATGAACAGATTTTCCGCATTAAGATAATTTTTAACTTTCCCCACTATTTTAAGCTATTTATTTAAAGTTTTCCCCTCTCTCTTTTTTTCTATCTCGATAAGCTGTAAAATTTCATCAGTTACGACACACACGTTCTGTCATAAACTTATCATATCAATTTAATTGTGTAAAACTCAAAACAAATATTTTTTTTAAATTTTATTTTTGACATGAGATCCATCTCTCAAGCAATAACCTCTTTAAACGAATTTGTAAGTTTTTCTTAAAAAATACTGATACACAGTGAAACAAATTATTAAATTTTTAAATTTTTCTTACAGAAGTTTAGTTACCTAATTAAAAAGTTATACAATTTTTACATTAACTTGTAATATCATAAGTGTTTAATTAATAAGGTAATAATAACTTTTGAATTATTTTATATTTGTTGTTTTCCATCTAGTTTTTAAGTATTATAATTGTTCTTCCAGATCTTGATAAGGAGAGTACAACTCTCGAAACGTCGATGTAATATAAAAAAATTTTTAAATAAATAAAATAGTTCCTATCAGATCATACAGAAAAGTTTTTTTCAATAATTTCTTTTCTAAATACACTTAATATTTTTAAAGATATTGGGAACATAAAAAGTATTATATACTTTTTTATAAATTTTTAAATATTTTCCAATAATATAGCAAATAATGATTCACTAGCAGAGACAGAATGTAAATAAGTAATAAGATTTTTTAATTATTAAAATATATTATATTCATTCAAACGTGTTAACTAAAAATGTTTAATAGCAGATTAAGTATTAAAAATTATAAAAGGAAATACTAACCTAACATAAATCTTCAAATCCATAATCCTTCCTTTTACGATTAAAATTATAGTTAAAATAAAACAAATCAATTTTTAGGGGTGCCTTTATAACAAGAAATAGGTTTAAAACGCCCCCTTAAGTGCATCGGTTAATAGGCTTAAATCCCCCGGCTAACCTAAACTATCCTAACCCTAGAGGTATAAAACGTAAAAAAAAGTGTTCTTTTTAATTTCTTCACAAATTTAATTAAAAACATTCAAATTAATAATAATTTAGAACGTGACTTTTACGAGCATAATTTGTTGTTTATTAATTTTTAAAAAACATTAATCCAACGTTTCGATTACAATGTAATCTTTTTCAAGGCTGGAATAATATATAACATTAGTTTACGAAAAAATATACATAGAAATTTTTTACAAAAAAACTTACAAGATGGAATAGTTATTAACAAAACTGTTTTAAAAATATCATAAAGACGTTGTGGTATGCATAATAACTATGTAAAACAGAATTATTATTTTAAACTTCACTCCTTAATATCGAGCGATAAATAAAATTTGAATAATAATTCAAATAAATTATTCAAATTAATAATTGATATTAAAATATTTAATAAGTAAGATTTGTATATTATTATATAGTTTAAGGGGTCGGTAAGTAGAACACTTATCGACATTAGTTTTTTTTAAATAAATAATTTAGTGGTTAATAACAAAAAATTAAAATTTTCATTTATTAAAATGATTTTCTCAACCTCGAAAATCGGCAGGTAATGTAGAAATTTCCTTGATTTAGGGAGTTATAACTCTCTGAGCCAGAGAGTAGTACTACTGTTTATTATTGTTAGAGTAACCGCACAAATACAAAAAAATGTAAAAAAACAAGGAAAATCAGAATTTTTTAAATGCATTGCTATGAGCTCGTTTATACTAAGGCCTAAGGATTTTCATATTATAGAAGTTATATGAAATTTCCTGGAGAATCCAAATCTAAACTTATTTGACTCATACGAGGTCATTTAGTGCAGGAAAATTCAGAAAAACTGTTGAAAATGATGAAAATCCGACTTTTGTATTTGAGACATTTCGTGTGAGCTCGTTTACATTAAAGCCTAAAAAATATTTAAATAAATGCGACAACTGCTTTTGAGAAGAACTTCTGGAAACTGGTTTTAAACAGTATATTTGGTAAGACAGTAGAGAACTTACGCAATAGGGCAAAAATTAATCTTTCGGGAAAATGGGAAGGTCGAGCAGGAATTGGAAATTTAATTTCCCGGCCCAATTTTAAAAGATTGCAACTTTTCAGCGATGATTTTACAGCTGTCGAGTTGAATAAACTGCAAATAACATATGACCACCCGATTTTTACGGGTTTCTGTATTTTGGATATTGCCAAACTAATTTTGAACAATTTTCATTTTGACTTTATTTTTTCCTTATCTTGGCAAAAAGCTCAATTGATTTACACAGATACCGATTCTCTGATCTACTGCTTTACGGGTGTGGATCGTTACCGAATTATTCGGGAAAATATAGAAAAATTTTATACAAGTAATTTTTTGCCAGATAATAAATTAGGGATTCCACCTATGCATAAAAGTTATCTCGATCTTATGAAGTCTGAGACAGCTGACCGTATAATTGGGAAAGTTGTTGCCTTGTCTGCGAAAATGTATGCAGTTTTGACCGAAGATGACGTAGAAATGAGGAGAGCTAAGAGTATTAAAAATATTATTATAATATAAAATTTAAAGTTTGAAAATTATGTAAAATGTTTATTTGACAATGAAATTTCAACAAATGAACAGTATTCTATTAGATCTAAGCATCATAATGTATATACAGTTTCTGAAAAGAAAATTGGCTTACATTGTAAAGATGATAAAAGATGGCGGATTCCAAATACAGTGGAAACTCTGCCTCATGGACATTATAAAATTAAGGAATTTGAGAAAATGCAATAAATAAAGATTTTTTTTTAAATGAAATATACATATTGTTTATTTATTTATTTAATACATCAGATTTTTTTATCCAACTATTATGTGAATTATCAAAACCAAGCAACTTAACAAAAACCTTATCCTATCTTGATTTTAAAATTTTTTCAACTAGATAAACATTTTTAAAATTCGTTTTCGAAAGCTCAAATTCATAAAAGCTGCCTGAAATTACATTATCTTAATAGTCTTTTAAAATATATGTCGCTGGATTCGTGGATTGAACTTTTTCAATTGTAAAAACTTCAGTAGACCATGATGGTAAGTCACCCTTCTGAAATACATGTTTGTACTTGCTTATTCGAACTTTCTGTCTAACTTTGAAGCGAGGCTTAAGTACACGTACGGTATTATTATAATTGTAAACCGTGCTCAATAAAAGTTTCTCATGCTTTTTTCGTACGTCTTTGGGGCACATATTGGTTGTATGATGTTTCGTGGCATTATATTTGGCCACGTTTCAGTCAAAAAATTTATATACTTACTAGCTGACTCCGGCTCGCTTGGCTCGCCCCGGCAGCCACCAAGACCCCTGCAATTTTATTTTTCAAAAAATACGTTATTTTAGGTCACTCAATATTGTGTAAAATAACCTTTTTTTACCCCAAGAATTATGATAATACTATTATCTAAAAGTTACTCAAACATAAATATTACGGGCAAATGAACCCAAACAGATCATTAGTGATCAGCAATACAAAGCTTCGCTACCCTTCCATAGGATCCACAAGCAGTCGTTGTTTCTTTCGACCACCTATTCTAGGGATCTGCCTAATAATAGTTGTTCAAATTTCTTTTAGTTACTACATACAGTTACTACATCAGCGGCTGAAAAAAATTAGAAATATATATAATATTAGTCCTAAACTTTTATAATTTTCGAAAAATTATTATAACTTTTGACAGATCGAGCCGATCGCCTTGAAAAATTAAGTGTACGTATCCACACAAAAATATATCCAAACCTAATGAAATTCTTTTTGATAAAAAAATTTTTTCTCGGTTTTTAGTTTTTAAGGTTTTTTTTAAAAATTTGATAAAAATTTTATCCTTGGAAATCCAGTTTTTTCAACATCAAAAATTTTTGTCGTTATCAATCGAAACGAAACCTTTTGCCGTAAAAAAATCTTTTGCCGTAAACCCCCCATCTCTAACTTTTATCGCGTTCTTGTTTACCCATTTCGGACAAACAAACAAACATACAAAATTAAAGATTTATATATATATAGGATAGGATAGGATAGGATAACTCCCGTTAAGACTGAATCGTTTCCAATTTATTTGCTTTAGGGTCTTAATGACACGTTCGACCATTGAACCTTTTATGTGTGTAAAGGTCGAATACATGTTAATGTTATATTTTTTCATTAAATCCTTGAAATTTTTATTATAAAACCTTGGTCAACCTAAAATAATAAATTTTTTTTTTTAATCAATAGTTAAAAAAAAAAAAAAAAAATTTACCTGCAAATTCTTTGGAATAGATCCTTTTAAAATTTTTTCAAAAGCTGTAGTGACATCTTTTGCACCATTTGATTTTATTGGTACAGCCTAGACGAATTTTGAAAATGTATTTATGACAGTTAAAATATAATTGTAACCTGAGCTGAATTTACTGTATAGTCGCAAATCCATCAAGTCTGCCATAAAAAGATCGTCGAATCCCTTGACAACAACACGTTTGTTCAACAAATTTCGTCTTACGCTTTTATGAATATCATGAACAACACCAGCTTTCTCCATACTATTATTATTATTTAGCAGAAGTAAATTATCGTAAAAAATTGAACGAACATCAATAAGGCGAGTAAAAAAAACACAGTAATAATTTTATAATCGTATGCTTTATATGAGTGATTCTTACAAAATTTACATTCTTGTAAGTGTTTTCTGCATTCAATACAAGCTAAGATTTTATTTGCTTCTCTGTATTGAATCTCACTCAAGTGAATTCCACATATATCGGTCATTTTCCTCGTGCAGACTGACATTTTTATTTTGTAAACCTGAGATATATACAAAAAAAATTTTTTTCGTTATATGGGGCTATATTTCAATTTTTTTTTTGACGCCCATCAATTTGCTCCATTCGAAATTGTAAATCCTGAAGAATTTCAAATGTTGTATCGTCGATATTAAATTCTTCCGAGAGGAGGGTATGGGCGCGAAAGCGCATAGTCACGTTAATAAAAAAAATAAACAACGAGCATTATTCAAATCAAAACATTCAAAATATTATTTAATTTTTTTTTCAATAATAATAATCTGCTAATTTAATTTTTACTTAGTCAGGGAATTATTTCGTAAACTAGATGAATGCATTTTTATTTGTGAAGCAAAGCATATTCAGCAAAAATTTTATGAATTATAAAATACTAATAACAATTTCTTATGTTCCAGACGATAAAAATTACAATACAAAAAAAAAAAAAAAAAAATTACATAATAATCATATAATCTTCATTCTCTATTAATTTAGAACCATTATCGACTCAATTCAGAATTAAACAACATTTAGGATTTCAAACAACTTTGTTCAAGACAACTATCTTTATTATTGATTGAAATACTAATTTCTTTTTTAAGTTAATCTTACTTTAGAACTTACTAAAGTAAAAAAAATAATACATATATAAATATTTAAATTTGAAAATACTCACTATTTACACAAAAATTATTATTTTAAACAATAAATTATCGTTTGCATTAGTTTTTATATATTGTTTAAACATATATATGGGATTTTTATTTTATAAGTAATTTATACTTTTATTTTATTAATGCAATGAAAGATTCACATTCTAAAGAAACAAATTCAAATAAAATGAAATTAAATATTTAACAAACAGATAACTCGTTAATAATAACTACTAGAAAATATTTTAGTGATTTAATTTACAAAATTAGAAAAATAATATATACATAATAATAAAATCTTAAATTCAAAATAGTTTAGTGAAATGCTGTAAAAAATATAACACTACAATTTCAGAATCATAAATTTTACAAAAAGTATAAATAATAAATAAGTATATAATTTATTTTTTTAAATCCATATTTTCCATTCTCCTTCATAAAACTTAGAAATTTTGCAAAAAAAGACAACATAAAAATCAAATCCAGTCAAAATACAAAATCTACAAAATCAAAAATCAAGATAAGTCAGTTGGGAAAGAATGTACCAAAATTTAATAAAGTCAAGATTGATCAGAGTGCACCTGAAAGATACTCAACAAAGAAATTAATATTTGTGATCCAATCAAGTACCTTGATTTATTTTACACAAGCTGCCAAAGCATACACATCAAAAAGACTCGCGAAAAATGTAAATAAATCTGTAAATATGTAAATGGCATACACACCAAAAGGATTCGTGAAAAATGTAAATATAAAAGACGATTAGATATTATGTTATAAGCAGTTTACGAATCTTCTATCAAAACTATATAATTCACAATCACAATTACTCAAACAATTAACAACCTAAAAACTTGGAGAATATTTTTCTATTCATCATCTGTTTTCATCATATAAATAAAACTTTAATAGTTTGAATTCTAAAATTCAACATATTCAATCAATAATTTGTGCAAAAATTTCTATAAAAATATCCTAAAAATAAAACAATAAATATCCTTAAAGTTAAACACTCCAATAAAACTCAACCTAGAATCCTTTAAAATCATATTACAAAAAATTAAATATACAGAAATTTCATTAATATATAATATTATAATTTCAAATACCATTTTACTAAGTTATTATTAATTCTAAATTCAGAAGTCATGAAATAAAATTTTACATATATTTCAAAAATATAGGAAGTAATCTTGACATTTTTTAAACAATAAATAATTTTGCATACTTTAAAAGAAACTAAAACTGCTGAATTAGCCATTGTTATTAATAATACTTTATATTTTTATATTAACCAACAATAAAACAATAAAATTTACTTTTTTTTTTATAAATAATAATGTAAAATTAAACATAACAAAATCTTTAAAGATAAATTTTTATTTTGATTTTCCGATATCAAATATTTGTTCATTACGTTATCATAAAAAAACTCCACTCACAAACTTGTTGAGAAGAAAGTAAAATGGGTAATTTTACTGAATTTCAGTATCAAAATTTTAAAAATTTTCTTATGTTTAGTTACAGTTTGATTTTTAAAATATTTAAATTTTAAGTAATTTTTTAATAGCAAAACATAACGCCTCCAAAGCAATTTATTTTTCCAATACATCTAAAATTTTTATTTTCTTGTTTTGATTTTCCGAAATCAAATTTTTGACAGTTTAAAATTAAAATTTTAAACTCTCCAAAGCTTAGCAGGGAGGAATACCTGAAGGTACCTGAAGTAAAGGAACCTTACAAAGTTAAAAAAAAAAAAATTTTTGTTATAACGCTTTTAAAATTGTAAGTCACTAAAAATCATATTTATATAAAGCTTATACATCAGAGAATAACAATATAATCAAAAAAATAATAATAATAATTTGTTTTAATTTTTGCAATGTAAGATAAACTGTTTAAAGTCAATGTACTTTTATAAAAATATTTAGATACCATATATATTCATTATTAGTAAATTGCTGAACAAGCAATATTTAACATACTTTATCTGGTTTCCGAACCAGATCGAAATAAAACTAACGTTTTATCTCGAAACTTAGAGGGGAGGTGTTATGAAATAACTAACAAAATAAATAATTAATAATTAAATAATAGTTACGTAAGATAATAATTATAAATATTTTAAATTAAACTTATAAATAATATTTAAGCTAATTAATCAAACAATAGATATTTTAAATTAAGAAATCATAACATAGAATTATGAAACTTAACATAAAATTATGAAATTATAACAGAAAATTATGTAATAAAACAAATAGTTTAAGAATGATAATATTTATATTTTGGATATTTTAAATATTTGTAAAAGATGATTTAGTATATAAGATCAATAAAATTGTAATAACCAGGAGTTAAATATCAGAAGTTGTCATCGACGTGTACTTATATCCGTCTTTTAATAAAGTTTAGTTTTTAAATAATAATTTATCGTGCTTATTTGGATAACCTATCCTGGACAACATTTGTAAGTATTTATTTATATTTATCTATTTATTACTAATAATCCTAGCCATTAGACACCACTTCCTTGACCTAACAATTTTAAGAAACAAAAACTCTTTTGCTTCTACAAATTGGTAAAAGAAAGAAACTTACTCCGGTCGATATCTTAATTTTAACGTAAAGAAACGAATTCACTCCATAAAACAAAACTGTAATTCTGATAATAACACTAACAACACCAATAAAAATAATAACTCAAAAATCAGATTAGTTTTGCCCTTTTACAAATATTTAAACAAAAAAATAATATGCGCTCTCAGTAATATGAATATTTCTATCATAAACAAATCTACAAACAAAACCAATACAATAATTATATTGGGAAAAGACAAACTTGGAAAATTTGATAAAAACAACGTTGTTTATAAAATAAAATATAATGACTGCGATTATTCATATGTCGGTCAAACTCGTAGAAAATTAAAAAAACGAGTTGAGGAACATAAAAAGCCCATGATAATAAAGATATAAATTCGGTTTTCTATCAACATCAAAAAAACACTAACCATTCTTTTAATTTTTCAAAAACCGCTATATTAGACAATGAAAGAAATTATCATAGAGGAACGTTTAGTGAAATGCTCCCTATACAATTTATAGATTGTGCACTGAACCGCATGTACGATACAAAAAATTTAAAATATTTTTATAAAAACAGTATTGTCTACATAAAAAAGAATTCATAAGTTTTTTTAAATTTTTTTAATTTTCCTCAATTTTTCAATTTTTAATTTCCAAAAAATAACATTATAAATCCTAGCATATAAATCTCAAAGTTTTCTATCTCTATATTTCCTAGTTTCATCCTTACATACTCTTATCTTTACATTTCATAATACATTCTCTCTATCCCCACCCTACAATCAACTTGTACATCAGGTTCAGTGCATCAAGAAAACAACTAAAATCTTTATCAAATTTTTTAAAAATTTATTCATAACTTATTAGTAAAAAACTAATTTTTCAAAACAAACTAATAATTTGACATGGATTTACACCTAAATATGACTAAAATATATTATTCGCAGTGAGTATAATATATTATTAATTTATATATTTTGTACTAAAATTATATCGTGAAAAGTTTAGCTTTGTTAAAACTAAAGTTATAATTGACAGAAAATTCCCTGGTTACTGTCACTATAACCATAAAAAAAAATTCTATAATCGCAAATTATGTTATCAGTTACTTTCACTAACTGTGAACAAAATTTCTATTACTTATTAACTAATTTTTTTGGGGTAGAGAAATGTTTGCATCTACTTTTTCTTAATTAGTTTCAACTATTTCTTCTGCAATTGGCCAAACTGCAGTTTCAATTGTCTTAGCTAATATTGAAATTTCAATACTGGCATTTTTTACGTGCACATTTCTCTGTATATTTGAGATTGGGAGAAAAGCTATTTTTTAAGCTTCTTATTTCATAGTAATTCATTTCATAATAATTCATATCATAATATATCTGATATACCGGGGAAGTATAGTAGTTTGGACTTATAATTATTTGAATTAACATTCACTTGAAGTTAGATAATGAAGCCTAAAAACTTCAGAAATTTTTCCATTTAACTACTTAATATATATTTTATGTAAAATTCATGCCGGTATTAATTATGCGCGTCTTTAATGTAATAAATCATCAACAAATATTTTATTTATCATAGTAAAAATTATCTGTATTCAGACGTCTATATAGGCGTATTAGCCAAAAAAAAAAATATCTTGTAAATATTCTTATGTGATCACTCTAAGGCCTGTAGTAAATGCTAATTATTCTACGATTCACGATATTATTTAGAACATTAAAAAAAATTTATTTATTACTGTAATCAACTTATGGATTTTTCTTTAATATAACACTTTAAATGCATATAAAAATTAACGTAATTTTTTTTTGCTTACGATGATAAAAGTATGTGCTTTAGTAATACTTGAAAAAAAAAAATAAGTTCATATGTTTATTTTTTATTTTATAAGCTAATATTAATAAAATTAAAAGTAAATAAAGAAATTATTTTTTTATTTTAAATTTTCCTTAGTGATTTTCATATAAAATGAAAGTCTTGTAAAAGTAAAAAAAAATTTAAAAAGCTTTTAAATTAAAATTTGAATTTATATAATATTAATTATGTAATACTGCCAAATAAAGCATATTATTAAAGATGTGTAAGTATTAATATTATGTTATAAAAAATAATATAACAGAAATGCAAAATGAATAATGAATTATACGCATTGACTTCATGTTTTAATTAATATTAGATTATTATTTATTTATTGATTAGTAAAATCACCCATGTTAATCTTATAAGGATCAGAATCAAGAATAAAAAATTCAAATAAATTCCCTTATGTAAATAAAATTGAAGTCTATGAAACACTTAAAAATTATATACGTTATTCAAAAGTGCCATTTTTTTAAAAGTTTTCTGTTATTTTGTAAATTAAAAATTTACAGAATTCGGTTTTATGCCCTAACATTTTACAAAAGTAACATTTAGTAGTATAATTTTTATGATTTTTTTTCCCTATTAAACAAAATATTATGCACAATTTTATCTTTTGCTGACTTAAGCTTATAAGCATGAAAATTCCTACAACTTTCTATATCATGACCAATTTTGTCACAGTATAAACAAAAATTAAAATCTTTATGATTAATTTTATTTGATTTACTTCTTACATTCTTATTTTTTTCCATTTTAATAAAATATTAATTTGCAAAAATTAAAAATCAAATTGGGTTTAATGAAAGAAAAAAAATAAATTGTATTTCAAAAATTCTGGCTTTAAAAAAAAAAATTTACAAGTTTGATTTTAATTTTCTAAGATTAAACAAAAGAAAACCGGTATCGGAACCAATGTTAAGTGTCTAATGGCTAGGATTATTAGTAATAAATAGATAAATATAAATAAATACTTACAAATGTTGTCCAGGATAGGTTATCCAAATAAGCACGATAAATTATTATTTAAAAACTAAACTTTATTAAAAGATTGATATAAGTACACGTCGATGACAACTTTTGATATTTGACTCCTGGTTATTACAATTTTATTGATCTTATATACTAAATCATCTTTTACAAATATTTAAAATATCCAAAATATAAATATAATTATTCTTAAACTATTTGTTTTATTACATAATTTTCTGTTATAATTTCATAATTTTATGTTAAGTTTCATAATTCTATGTTATGATTTCTTAATTTAAAATATCTGTTATTTGATTAATTAGCTTAAATATTTTTTATAAGTTTAATTTAAAATATTTATAATTATTATCTTACGTAACTATTATTTAATTATTAATTATTTATTTTGTTAGTTATTTCATAACAGTGGATACTATTATTTTTTGATACTATAATTTCTATTAAAAAATCTTATTTATTTGGAACATAACAAATATTCATATTTGTTTTATTTTTAAAAATTTTTTGGCAGTTGATCATAGAAAAATGCCTATAATTAAAACAACAACTACTACAGAAACACAGAAAAGAATTCAACCACATAGAAAATGTAAACAACAAACAATATGTACCAACAAGAAAAAAACCAATGAAATAAATGAGCCTACGCAAGTCAACTTTCATCCAATCCAACTGGATCACCAAACAAATAATTCAACATCAGTAACAGATTTTGATAATAATAATTTTAACAATATTAATGAATTTTACAAATTTATAATAATGAATTATAATACTGAAATCTTAGAGGCTTGTGTAAAGGTAACAAAACTATCAAAAAAACTACTTTCTAACTGTTTACAAAAAAAGTTTTTACTCAATTGTCGAACTTTTGATTTTTTTCCCAAGCACATTTTCAATATAATCAAGAAATTTAAAAGTCTTTCTACACATAATTATAAAATAAAACACAATGTCAACCGTTTTTCTCTGACAATTGGCTCAAAAATTTTAAACTTTTTAATTTCAGATTCTCACTCACATAACATATTTCTCAATAATAAAATTAAAAAACTTAAACTATTTTTAAATGACAATATAGAACCGTCTGCTTTATACAAATTTTACAAAATTTTAATTAAAATAAATCTTGAACTAATAAATAAAATAACCCGAATACACACAAAAAAATTACACACACTTAATTTTAACTGCAATAATAAAATCAATAAAAACCTAATTGACAATAATAATAATAACAATGACGATAATACTAATAACCAAATTAACAACAACCTCATTAACAATAATGATAATAAAAATCAAAATAACAATCAAAATAATAATATTAACAGTAATTACAATAATAATGACCCTGAAACTACTGAGATCAGAGAAAAATGGCTAAAAAATCTTACTAACTTACAAATTCCCCAAGACGTTATAGATGTTTTGTCTTAAGGTGAAAATTTTAATTTCAATACACATCTTAAAAAATCAGATGTATTCAACATTTTATTTATAACAACAATTATGTTGAAAATAATGTTGATAAAATTCGTAGGAAAGTGATTGGCACGGTAAATCAACATTTATACAACAAAAAACACATAAGTTTTGTTGACAAACAATTTGAAATTAAAATTAAAAAGACAAGACAATTTATAAAAAGAAATTAAGATCTGTTAATTACAAAAGCAGACAATGGCAATGTCACAGTCGTTACAACATACCAAGAATATAACATCAAAGTCGAACATGAGTTAAAAAACTCTGGTTCATATACCCCTGTTGAAAAAAATCCTCTAAATAACTTAATTAACGCCACTGAAAACTTCCTAAATTTTTGGTATCATTGTGGAGTTTTGAACTGCGACATCGCCTTTAAAGACATCAAATTAAATGTAAAAAATACTAATCTTCCTAGATTATATGTTTCGATTAAAATCTACAAAGATGGTTTTCCTAACAGAATTATAGTTTCGTTTGTAGATAGCCCATTATACATCTTAGATAAATGTCTAACTAAGTTTCTTAAAAAACATCTAAAAAAATCTGATTCTTCGATAAAAAACAGTCATGAAATTTTAGATTTATTGAAAAACAATATTATACCTGATTATTATGAACTCTACTCCTTGGATGTTGTTGCAATGTTTCCAAGCATTCCACACAACCTGGTTTTAGAGGTCCTAGATAGAAACTGGGTTTTTTTAGAAAATAAGATCCCCTTAACCAAGTTAGAATTTCTGAAAGGTATCCAATTTCTTTTGAATTCTACCTACTTACAATTTAACCATCAATATATGTCGGTCAAACTCGTAGTAAATTAAAAAAACGAGTTGAGGAACATGAAAAAGCATATGATAATAAAGATATAAATTCGGTTTACTATCAACATCAAAAAAACACTAACCATTCTTTTAATTTTTCAAAAACCGCTGTATTAGACAATGAAAGAAATTATCATAGACGAACGTTTAGTGAAATGCTCACTATACAATTTATAGATTGTGCACTGAACCGCATGCACGATACAAAAAATTTAAAATATTTTTATAAAAACAGTATTGTCTACATAAAAAAGATCATAAGTTTTTTAAAATTTTTTTAATTTTCATCAATTTTTCAATTTTTAATTTCCAAAAATAACATTATAAATCCTAGCGTATAAATCTCAAAGTTTTCTATCTCTATATTTCCTAGTTTCATCCTTACATACTCTTATCTTTACATTTCATAATACTTTCTCTCTATCCCCACCCTACAATCAACTTGTACATCAGGTTCAGTGTATCAAGAAAACAACTAAAATCTTTATCAAATTTTTTAAAAATTTATTCATAACTTATTAGTAAAAAACTAATTTTTCAAAACAAACTAATAATTTGACATGGGCTTACACCTAAATTTGACTAAAATATATTATACGCAGTGAGTTTTTATTTTTTAATATGTGCTTAAAAATAATTTAAATTTTATTAAACATAAATAAAACGTTTTTACAGTTTGGTTACGCTCAAATTTCCACATCTTTTTAAAATATTTTATTTAAGTAAAATATTTTTATTTAAATAAATTATTATTTTTATGTAAGCTAAAAATTTTATATATAAAAATGTATGTGTTTTTGTAATATTGTTAAATTTTTGTAGATCCTGAAGAAGGGGGTACAAACCCCTGAAACGTTGATGTAATAAAAAAACTTTAAACTAAATTGTTCCTTTTGATCATTTTTTATTATTGTTTATAATAATAATTTCTATTAAAAATTCTTATTTATTTGGAACACAACAAATATTCATATTTGTTTTATTTATAAAAACTTGAAAAAATGAACTTCTAACTTTACAAAGGGGTTTTTTAGGGCAAAAAAACAAATATTCGGTTGAAAATATCCAATTTCTTGGCCTAAAAAATTTTCCGATTTTTCAATATAACGAACCGAAAAACTCAAAAAAATGAATTTTTAACATTACAAAGGCGTTAAAAACACAAAATGTCGAATATAAAACATAAAACATGATAGAAAATAATAGACATACGTAGGTTTGAGTCGAGTTAAATCAATTAATGATGTAATTTTAATAAAAGGTTACAACAAATATCGTTTTGACTCAATACGACTTTCAACATCTTTTAAAGTAAAACGAAATTTCATAAAATCTTTAAACAATATCAATACCGCAGTTAAAGAATAAAATATTATTTAAAACACATATCAATATATATTTTATTTAATCAAAAAAGTAGTTAATTTAATTTATTATTTTTAATATACATCTAATTAATTATTATTATGTAAATATACATATAAAATGTTTTATACATTATATATTATTGTTTATAAATAAACGAATTTGATTATTTATTTCAACTAACATACCCAATTAAAAATATTTTAATTCAGAAATAAACTTCGTGTGTTGGTATGCTTTGCACGGTCTAACATTGTTAGCAATGATCTAGTATAAGTAGTCGTGAAAATGGTTACAGAGATCTTGCCTTTTGCAATACGAACCACAGGTTGCTGGCCAATTTCAACGAATTTAATTCTAATATTCGAGTCATGGAGTTGAACTTCGTCCACTGGAGTTTCATATCGTTTGGTTGTTGCATAGTTCTGAATAATTTCATTAGATCAAAAATCGCTCCATTGCTTTTTTTCAAAAACCATCTCAAAGCCTCTGGAATTTTTCAAAGCAATTTGAACACTTGGTTGAGCAAAAATAGAAATGCCGACGATAAGATTCGTTGATGAAGAAATTTGATAGATACGACCCAGAACTATAAAAAATAATTTTAAAAAATTGTTTTAATTCAGAAAAATCTTTTTTCTAGTTTTAAAATATTTAAAATTACCTTGTGGTTTGTATTTCTGTTTTTTTCAAATAAACTGTAGGTCGACAATAAAAGTTTTTTCAATAAGCTCAACAATTTCTAAAAAATTTAAAATTTCTAAATCCGATGTAGTTTCTTGAAAATCAGGATAAAAAATTGAATAAATAATTTTAAAACTTAACTTTTTAAAAATAGAAATTTTTTTAAAAAAGTTTGTATGAAAATATGAGAAATCGAAATTTTTTTTATCCAAGTATAGTTTGTGAATAAAACTTTTAGCCACGATATGCGAAAGATTACTTACTTGAGAAGTATTTAAGCAATTGCAATTCATGAGTAAAAAGTCCACAACTTTTATACAGTTCTTAAACAAAGAAGGGGGTATAAAACCCCCAAGAACTTGGGTGAGGTAATGATAAAATGAGAGAGGGATTTTAGGTGATTGATGGAAAGGGTGATGTTTTTTGAGAATATATGGCTGAGAAAGTTTGAGATATAAAAATTGCACAAGGTTAAATTTAAGAAAAACTTTGTCTTTTTTTTTTACAAATTTTATTGTAAATAAATTTTTTCAGAACATTAAATCATGGAATACCTAATATAGAAAAAATGTTAATTAATGCGGTTAAAAAATTAATTAATAAAGGGTATATTGTTACTCAAATATGAATGTAAAGCAATAGAAATAAGATAAAAAATCAATAGTTCTATTGTTTAATTGGATGCTTTTTTGGTTCATGCAAAAATTTTATAAGCTTGTTAATTAGTATGAATTCAATCAACGACAAATTGATTAAGCTTTTTGAATTTATAAGAAAATAGATTTTGCATTTTTAACTATGTATAAAATGATAAAATTAAAGTCTATCTGTCGAAAAAAAAGCATATCGTTTTTATTATTCATAGTAATATATTTTTTAACATTGGTAGAAGAATTTGAAACTGTTAAAAAATGCTATTATTACAAGATTTTAATAAATGAAAAGTGTTATTCAAAGGTAATGAAATTAGCGTGAAGGAAAGGGGGGATTTACCCATATAATATACTCATCTGAACACACCCATATACCAAAATTAATTTCAAACCATCTTATCATATTTGTACAAAATCGATAACTATTTTTAGACTTATCCGACATAAGAATAATAAAGTTTCCCTATAATAACGCACCCAACCCTAATGATTTCATAAAAGATGTAACATATATTTTAGTAAAAATCACCCTCCGTAGATATGCAAAAGTAACACACCCTCTGTAGATATGCAAAAGTAACGAACCCTCAGTAGACATGCAAAAGTAACACACCCTTTGCAGACAGACAAAAGATCACCCTCTGTAGACGGTCATGCAAGAGTAATAAAACACACCCTAAAAACGGACATGCAACAACAATAAAACGCACCCTTAAAACTGTATCACATGCGCATCGGCCATGCCTGCGCTATAATATCTTCTTAAATAAATAAATAAATAAAAGGGTGCCTTAATAGTCATAAAACTAAGTTAATTAAAAAGTCACCCTCCTTAAAATACATAAAAATCAATATCTCATCCAAAATGGAATCCAGTCACTAACCTATAAGCTTTCTGAAACCCACTTGGCAACCAATCATAAACTTACGACTAGGCGGAGAGTTTAAATCCAGCCTTAGAAAAATATTGTGACTCCTATTAGAAAGGGTATATAAAGCGTGGTTCAGTTTGACATTGCTCTCTTACGTTTGGCTCTTATCACCGGCTCTTACGATCGGGCCACGACATATTTAGTATTATCTCTTAAACCTGTTAGTGTGTAATAGTCTTCCTCGATATCTATATTCATCGTGATTAAAAGTATAATATCAATAATACTTGTTCATTGATTTCGCTGCTTACCTATCCTTTCCGAAAAAATACCTATCAAGGTCCGAGAGTACCTAGTAATCGCCCATAAAAGTGAAAGCCGAACCACATCAAGAAATCAACGATATACCATTAGTTTTCGATATTTTGGTCCACTACTAAATATTATTTTTAGAAAAATATGCAAATAAAAACACTTATCATGTAATAATAAAAACTTTTTTATTTTATTTTTCAAAAAACCGTCGTATGTGGACTTAGTACAGATACATAATATCATTCGATGACGCGTTTCAGTATTATAAATACCATCATCAGATCTTAATTTTTAATTATATAAAACAAATAATTTGTAATCACTGATTATTTTACACTTCTTAAATTTTATTCTTTTAAAAACATTTTGATAACTTAGCCGAAACATAATAATTGTAAACTAGACACGATAAAGTTCAGTTTTATACTAAATCAAATGAAATAAAAATAAAAAAAATTTTAGTATTATTTATATAAATATAATAAAAACGTGTTTATTCTTTCTATGTATGTATTTTAAATATTATTTGGTATTTTAAATTTTAAAGATTATAATAAATTTAAAATTATAAATATGATAATGATAATAATAATTATATGTGTATTTTTTTTTTTTTTTTTTTTTTTTTTTTTTATTTTTTTACAAAATAAAAATGAAAATAACAATAAAAATATTAATTTTTTATTTAGTACACTATTATATAATGTCACTATTGTATGTGTCTAAAACCGTATCATATAAACTATTATTTTTGAACTTCAATTTTTCATTTAACACTTTTTGAGGGTCTTTTTTAATTTATATATCTCAAATTCTTCTATAGCGTTCATAATAGATCCTTTTTGACATATATGTAAGGGAACACAAGAATCTTCAAAACTTTGTGTGTCATGGTTTTCGTTCATAAGATGTTTAGCAAATATTGAGTCCACTTTTCTTATATCACTTTTTGGGAGGTGTTCGGTATATCTTTTATAAAAAGTTCTCCCTGTCTGACCTATATATATTTTATCACAATCTTTACACTGCATTTTGTAAATGCCACTTTTCTCTTTGGTTAAGTAAATTTTATTACGATGTAATAATTTGTTCCCGATGTTATTAGATGTTCTGTGGCTTGGATTATACCAAACAAGATTAATAATCATATTATTAATTATATATACCACTACTAAAATTCGTAACATTAGGTAAACAAAAAAAATATTTTAATTTAATTTGAGAATAAAAAAATATTCATTTAAGGAGCTGAATGCAAATATTCTGAGCAGTGTGTAAGCGGTATTGACCAATCAGTTTGTTTAAATAAAACACGTGTTTGTAAAAAACCCTTTCTAGAATAGTTAGGTAAAAAAAATAAAATGTGTTTTCTGTGTAAGTATTATTTAAAATTTCTTTTTTTATTAAAGGTGAATGCGTGGAGTCTGATTTCGTGTCGCAGGTTGTAGAATTTCCACAGAAGAATAGAATTTTACTTGATTCTCAAGAAAATATTTTGCAAATAATTTTTTTTTAAATAATAATAATTTTAGTTTTATGTCAAATTTTGCTTGTAATTTACGTATACAGAAAAATAAGAAGACTAGTTTTAAGTTTTTATAATACACGAAATAATGCTTTGGCAATGTTTTCATTATAAATAATACTAGCTGATTGGCCTCGCGATGCTCGACCTAACCAAGTTAAAAATCTTGTTCATTAATTTTTTTATATTTTAACAATATCTGGTTAATTACAATAAATTTAATTACACGCGATTATAAAGCAATTTAATATTTTCATATTGTAGACAATTAATATTTGAATATTTTCTATTTTCTTGTACATCACAACTGATATTGCAGACAATCAATAGGAATTATTCTATTGAATTAAATTTTTTGTTTATTTATCAATATGTGGCTAATCAATAATGAATTTTTAGTCAATAATAAATTAAAATCTAAAAAAATGCTATCGATTTGACCGTTTTTTGGTTTTTTAATTTGAGCTCATGGTTAAGAGTTATAACTGTTTAAAGCAGAGAAGATCAAAATATATAACTGAAAAAGTTGTCACTGTCATCACTTTGTAACTCAAAATCGATATCACCAAAACCTTAAAACTAAGTTGATTTGCATTTGTTAGATGGTTATCTAAAATATGTTTTTTTTTTTTAATTTAAGCCTTTCATTAAGGAGAAATCTTAAGAAAACTAAATTTTTTGAATTTTTGGTTTTTTCATGTTTAAGACAGCCGATATCCATTTCTTATTTAATGAAATTTTTTGATTTTATTCATATATAAAACACCCGACAATATAGATTGAAATTTTTGAAGTATTTTCATGTTAAAGACAGCAAATATGACTTTTTCAATAAAATAAAATTTAAAAATATTTTTATTTTTCCATTTTTAAGACCGCCGATATCCATTTTCTTATTTGATGAAATTTTTTGAGAATAGTATATATTTACTCCAGTGAAGGAAGTAAAATCTCGAAGGACTAATTATAAGCAGATAGCAGATACTTGAAGTAACTTGAATTTTGCTAAGAAAGGTGCCCAGTACCGAAGTAAACAACTTCCGATAGTGGGGAAAAGCGCTGGGGGCGGAGGGGGGGGGGGTGAAAAAAAACTTAATCAATCGATAAATTACCATTTTTTAACATAAAAACATTCATTGCAATTTTTCATAAAATGCACCCCTTCCGAGTTATAGCGCAATGAAAAGTGTGATTTTTGCCAAAAAAAGTTTTTTTAATTTTACTTAAAATCTGGTAGTATTACAAAAAAAAATTATATTTTACTAATACGAAGTACTTTAGGTGACAAATAAAGTTATTTTTTTTAAATTTTTGTAAGATTAATATTAAAGGAGATATGACATGGCAAAAATGGTTGTTTAACGAAAAATGAAGAAACCGGATCGTTCTGGCGTAAATATCTGGAAAAATATTACTTTCACAAAAAAAATGATTCATATCATTTTGCAAGATGATAAAATTGGGAAAATTTTGAGACCAACTAGAACCGTTTAAAATAAGCAAAAAAAAAAGGTACGGGCAAAATAATTTTTTTTCTAAAATTTTCATGCCAATTTTTTAGCGCCATCTGGGCTAAGATGCTTGGAAAAAAAAATCCTTTGGTGAAAAGTCAGAACACTTGTTTCTAAATATGTCCAGCAATTTTCGGCCCTATCAGGTAATTATTGTTTCTGTTTTGGCCTGATAAAGTTAGGTAAAATCGTGTATTTTTTGAAACATTTTCAGTTTTTGGCCAGCAGCGTGAACATTTTTTATTTTAAACAGCCAAATTTTTTAGCATTTATTACAAATTATTTTTATTTCAATTTTTTGTTATAATGTTTCATCTGTAAGCAGTTTTGGCCGTTTAAAATTGCCTATTTTATGTTTATAGCGGTAAATGCTCTTTCTTTTCAGGCGAAATTAAAAAAAAATGTCCGATCCAATTGAAATGTTGCATAGGACATGAAATTTCGGCGATAACCTTAGCTTTGAAATGGTTCATTGTACATCTCATTATCATTAGCCAAAAAAAAGTTATATCCAATAATCCTGTTTTTTTTTCAATTTTATAAGATTTTTATAGTTAATCCATTGGGTCCCTCTACTCTAAATTTCCGAAGCGAATTATGTTTTTTTCGCGGAGGAATGAGAGGAGCAAGGTGGTGGAAGTGCATGCCAGCTGCCCAGAATGTGAGGGGTCGAAGGAGGCCATTGCACATGGAGCGACGAAGTTTAATACATTCTAAAATGTCTAACTTAAATGTATATAAAAGCAATGAAGTAAATTTAGGCGGAAAGGATGACAATGCTGAGGCAGTTCAAGTGCTCTACGAGAACACCAAACTGGCTAGACGTCTACAACGCATGGATGAAAACCATGATGTTGTCAAAAACATCCTCAACTCAATGGAAGACAAGATAGGCGAGATGATACACCATATGACTTATAAGCAGGTAAACATAGCCGCTGTTATTAAGAAAGGTGTATGTGATATGAAGGACAAAGTTACTGCTCTCAAAGCCATAAGAGGTCAGTTATCTAATGAAAAGAGTGGAATTCAGCATCTATTTAAAAAACATATAACAGGCTCGATGCTTAAAAAAAGAACACGAAGCGAAAACGTTTAATCTTCAGGATCAGAAAAGAAGGATGCTAAGAGAACTGCTGCGTAGGAAAGTCTCCCCAAAAGACTCGTAGCTGCTTAGTAATAATGGTAGATCTAGCGACTCATGTGGCTAATATCCGTAGTCAGTCCCAGACACTGCCTGAAACACAACAGAGTAACTCAGGTGAAAATACTACAAACCATGATACGGACCGTAATAACGAACCCTTTCAAACGGTTGTAAACAAAAAGAAGAAGAGAAATATGAGGAAAAAAGAAGCTAAGCGAGGGCAAGGTGAAAACAATAAGCTTTCTGCAGCCACGAAAAAGAAGACAATCCCTAAAGAACGGGACCAAGCTGTAGCTATTAAACTGCCTACGGGTAGAACATACGCTGAAGTCCTGGGAGTTATAAGCTCTCAGGTCCAACCAGAAGATTTTGGTGCCAAAATAAGATCGGTGTGAAAGACGAAGACGGGCGAGGTCCTGGATAAGCTGAAAGAACCTAGTGACAAAATAGGTTCTTTCTCACAAGAAGTAAGGAAAGTACTGGGTGCACAGGTCGAAGTTAGAGACCTTGCTCCTAAAAGAGTCATCCAAATACTCGACTTGGATTGCCTCACCCAGCCGATTGACATTCTAAATGCCATCAGAGGCGAAGAAGAAGACGCGGAGATCGCTAAGGTGATCTCTAAGAGCAACGCAAGAGAGCAAAGAGCTGCTTACGTTGACCTTAATGAAAGATTCGCCTTTAAACTGGTCAACATGAAGCGTATTCAAATTGGGTGGATGAACTGCAGGGTAAGGTTGAGAACCCCATTAACCCGCTGTTTTAAATGCCTGCGTTTTGGTCATATAGCCACAAAATGTAACGGACCCGACAGGAGAGCGAAATGCTGTAAATGCGGAGGAGAAGGTCACAAAGCAACTGACTGCGCAGCAAATGCAAGGTGCATTCTATGCTTGGACCTTAGTCTAAAAGGAAAGGAGTTGAAGCACGACCTTGGAAAAGGAAAGTGCGAAGCGCTACGTAGGGCTCTTGTAAAATTAAGGAGCGGCGCAGACTTTAGCGAGTCAAATAATGTTAAAGGTGCTACAAGGTAATGTGCACACAAGCCCCTTAGCAGGAAAAATGATGTTTCAACTTGTTAGAGAGAAGTCTGCGGACCTTCTACTTATAAGTGAACAGTGGGCTGGATCACGCTCCCAGAAATGGTTTTCGGATGAGCTAGGGAAAGCAGCTATTTGGATAGTAAATCCAAGGAAGGTACTTGTACAAGAGAATGGCTCCGGCAGAGGTTTTGTATGGATTAAAACGCAAAGTGTAACTTATATAAGTGTGTACTTAACACCAAACGAGTCCAGAGAGGAAACTCTGACCAAACTTAACAGTCTGGAAGATGCAGTAAGGTACATGACGGGCGAAATTGTCATAGGAGGCGATTTCAACGCAAGGGCTCCCAAGTGCGGTATGCCCGAAACGGATGACAGAGGAGAGGATATACTTAACCTGTGTGCCAGGCTCAACTTAGCGGTGCTAAATGTAGGTAACACTACAAATTTCAGAAGACCTGGCTACAGACAGACCATCCGGGATATATCCCTAGCATCAGAAGATTAAGCTGCTAGAATTATAGATTGGAAAGTTCTGGAGGACTTTTCAGCGAATGACCACCAATATATCTCTTTTGAGGTGCATGACGAACGTTGACAGATACGAAGAGACGAAGCACGAAAATGTTGTGGATGGAACATCAAGCGGCTAAACCGCGAAATATTTTTGAACATGCTTAAAAGAGGAGAGACTACGATCCTGGGAAAAGCAATAAGGCCAGGAAATATTGACGACGGAGAGATGTTAGTCAATGAGATCATGACTTTGTTGGAAAAGGCATGTAACAAAGCCATGCCCAAAAAAGAACCTGCAAAGATAGACCACCAGCCTACTGGTGGAACGCTGAAATAGCCCGTCTAAGAATTGCGAGCTTCGCGACAAGAAGGAGAGCCACACGTGCTACGACCAGAACGGACGCTGCTGAGCTTATGGCAAAGCATAAGCAGGTTAAGATAAACCTGAGACTGGCTGTTAGTAGAAGCATGAGAGCATGCGAGATAGCTTTGTGTAATGAGGTGGACAATGACCCATGGGGTCTTGGTTACAAAATAGTCACCAAAAGAATTGGGGCTCTTTTCGCAAGTGGCATTATGAACGAAGAGGAGGTTGGCCGTATAGTTGACGGATTTTTTCCTACCCACCCTGAGAGGGAGAAAGAGGATGACTTATAGAAGTATCACGAGGAGAATATCCCCGAATTCACCGTGGAGGAGCTTGTAACAGCAGTAGACTCGCTCAAAAACGGAAAGCCACCTGGGCCTGATGGAATAACCACTGAGATTCTGAAGATAGTCGTACACGAGTGTCCACAGCTTATTCTGTGCATGTACAATACCTGTGCACGAGCGGGCGTCTTCAGCAAACTCTGGAAAAGAGCCAGACTAGTCCTAATCAGCAAGGGTAAAGGGGACCCTAGGCTGCCAAACTATTGGCGTCCTCTAGGATTTCTGGACACAGCCGGGAAAAATTACGAAAAGATGCTGCAACCACGGAGACTGAGGGCTGTAGAAACTGCAGAAGATCTTTCTCCCCGACAATACGGGTTCCGCCGAGGGAAGTCAACTATCGATGCCATAAACAGCAACACCCGTGTCATTAAGAATGAACATACAGGCAATCACTACTCTAGAAAAATCACGCTACTAGTGACCTTAGATGTAAAGAATGCCTTTAATTCAGCAAGGTGTAGTGATTTTATGGAGGGGCTAAGGAACTTCCAGGTGCCAAAATATCTGCAAAGAATCATCAGCAGTTACCTGAGCGATAGAGAAATAATATTTGAAACTGCGCAAGGAAAAAGATTGAGGAGAGTAACTGCAGGAGCAGTCCAAGGATCGGTCCTCGGGCCGGATCTATGGAACATCATGTACGATCAGGTACTTAGGCTCCCAATGCCGGAGGATACATTTACCGTCGGGTATGCTGACGATCTGGTTATAGTTATCCAGGCAAAAGATGTACAAACTGCCGAGGAGAAACTGATCCAGGCAATGCACGGAGTCAACTACTGGATGGAAGACCACGGTGTAAATCTTGCGACGGCGAAAACTGAGATTGTCCTATTCACCCGTAAACATATTGAGACCATCATCCCAATATGTATTGGGGAGGATAGGATAGAAACGAAGGATAACTTAAAATACTTGGGAGTGCTGCTGGACACGAAGCTGACGTTTAAGGCACAGATTCTGAGAAGCACGGAGAAGGCTGCCAGGCTCACTGCCGCGCTAAGCAGACTCATGAGAAATACATGTGGACCTAAGACTGGAAAGCGCAGGCTTCTTATGTCGGTCACCGACTCAATACTCCTGTATGGTGCAGAAGTTTGGCTGGTCGCATAAAGATGGTCAGCTATGCATTTAAGCTTACGAGCGTCCAGAGGCAAGGAGCCCTGCGAATCTCCCGTGCCTATTGCACAGTGTCCTTGAAGGCAGCTCTAGTTATCGCTGGGGTAATCCTTATAGATCTGCTGGCTCTTGAGAGACAGTATATCTATCTAAACAAAGAGAGGGAAGGCATTGACCGCGCAAAGGCTACTTCGCACCAGATTAGCCTAAGCAAATGGCAAAAACGTTGGACCGACTACACGGAGAGCAAATGGACCAAGAGATTATTTTTTATTTATTTATTTTTTTATTTATTTATTTACCATAATTACAAACTTAAATTATACATTATACAATTATACATTATACAATTTGGTATACAAAGCTTGAAATACTCCAGAGGCAATATTGAATTGCCTGTGCGGAGTTTGGTAGTTTAAAAAGAAAAAAAATATACATAAAATAAAATTCAAATAGTATCGAAATAAAAGTATAGTAGTCATTTAAATTAAATAACAAGAATAAATTTTTTTTTTTTTTTTTAATTATTTACAAACAAAGTTAACTGTGACTAATTTACAAAATATAAGGTATAAATATGAATCAAATTAAGATAAAAATAAAAAATGTATGCTCTCCAGAAGATGCAACTATACAGATACAGACCCACTAATTACAAACACTCAATTAGAAGTAAAAAAGAAAATAAAATATGACACTTTTAGAAGTCAATTAACATAATGTAAATTATTAATTAATTTACGTCTGATGGAATTTAAGTTGGATGTATCAACAGATTTCAATTTAATAGGTAATTTATTGAAGTTTAATTGCTTCAATGTAACTGCAATTTTTATAGACAGTTAAATTAATTCCTGGTAAATTCAAAGGTTGATTTCTGGTAACTGACTGGCTAGTCAAAAATTTTTCTTTTAAGTCTTTATAATAAAAAACTAATGAATTTATTTTGAACAGATCTTTTATTTTAGGTTGAATTTCACGACCTAAATTCATTAACTTTATGATTTTATTTTGAAGAGCTTGAAGTACTTTTAGGATATTATCATAAGCACTTCCCCAAACAGAGACTCCATAAGTTACAAGACTCAGGAATAATGAGTAGTAAATTGTTTTAAGGATATTCTTATTCAAATGTTTTAGTCTGTAGAAGATAAAAATAAAATATTTGGTTTTAGAGATGATATAGTCAATATGCTCACCCCATTTTAAGAATTGATCAAAAACTATTCCCAAATATTTAAATGATTGAACTCTTTTAAGGTTAATATTGTTTAAACTTAAATTGAAGTTTTCTTCAGGGATGCTACGTTGATCGCAACCAAAAGTGATAAATTGAGATTTACTTAGATTTAGTGTTAGTTTGTTTGAAATAAACCAATTATTTAGGGTTACAAGTTCAATATCCATTTGGATTTTTACTTTGCTCCAGTTACTATTGACACAGAAAATTGCTTTATCATCAGCGTAGGAGCATATATTTGGGGATAATTTTAACAAGTCATTTATGTATATAATGAACAGCAAAGGTCCAAGTATGGAGCCTTGCGGAACTCCAATATTAATATACACATAATCACTAGTTATTTCACCAATTTTAACTGCGTGCTGGCGGTTTTTTAGATAGCTCTTAAACAGGTCCAAAGCAAGACCTCTCACTCCATAGATCTCAAGTTTACCAAGGAGTATACCATGGTCCACGGTGTCAAAAGCCTTGCTCAGATCAATAAAAATATCGACCACAGCCCTGTTGCCATTTAAATCATCATAAATAATATTGGAGACGTGATGTAAAGCATCTTTCGTTCCCACACCATTTATGAAACCAAATTGTCTTTTAGAAATTAATTTATTTTTTTCAACGAAGGATATTAGTCTACTGTGTATAACTCTTTCAAAGATTTTTGCTAGGTTAGATATTAGTGAAATTGGCCTGTAGTTGGTCAATTCCAGTTTGTCACCGTCTTTGTGAATTGGTATTATGTCAGCTTTTTTCAATTCTGTAGGCCAATGGCCATTTTCTATGCATAAATTATATATATGGGCCAAAGGGCTGGCAATATAATTACTTAAAACTTTCAAAACTTTGACATTAATGCCATCAACACCTCCACAAGTTGGTTTCATGTTTGAAATGATAGAAAAAATTTCACCAGGAGCTGTTTTTGGTATAAACATGGAATCTCTGTTATAGGGTAGCGTGTTATAATCAAAACTTACATCAGGAATTTTATTAGATAAATTTGTACCAACGCTATTAAAAAAATTATTAAAATTTGTAGCAATCTCATATTGATCAGTAACTACTTTATCATTAATTTTGACTTTATTAATAGAATTTTTGTTGTTTTTTGGTCTGCCCATTTTTTGATTAATGAATGACCACATTTTTTTATTATCGTTGGATATACCTTCCACTTTTTTACAGTCATCAATATTTTTTGCAGAGATTATCACTTTTTTGAGTACTTTACAATATTTATTATAATATTTTTTTAGTCTACTATCATTAGAGTTGTTTTTGACTAAATTGTATAAAAATTCTTTGTATTTTGTAGAAATATAAATACTAGGAGTAA
Source organism: Anagrus nilaparvatae (assembly GCA_022575985.1). NCBI lineage: Eukaryota > Metazoa > Arthropoda > Insecta > Hymenoptera > Mymaridae > Anagrus > Anagrus nilaparvatae. Next base: position 3,216,736 of record JAKSXM010000237.1, on the reverse strand, counting down.
GCCAATCTTTCCTGAAAAGTTTATTTTTATTTTTAATTTTTTTAGTTGACTTTTGAATGCAAGACTGAATAAAATCAATAGTTTTTACAAGAGCTACATCAGGATTATCATAAGTTACAATCTGTTGCCAATGTACTTTACCAGCTTCGATATTTAATTTGCGATAGTTTATAATTGTTGGTAAATCATCTTTTACTAATTTTTTGTCTGCTTTAGTATCAATGATTGTAAAAAATGGAAGATGATCGGTTATTCGCTGTTTATATAAGATAGTTTTGCAATCTAATTTAGATTTGACAAAAACATTGTCAATACAAGAGCCATGACTGTCATATTTGGAACTAGGTCTAGTTACTGATTTAATCATAGGCATATAACCAAATTCAAGTACGTCACTCAGAAATGTACAGTTATCTGGATCATTTTTTAAAATATCAAAATTGAAGTCACCAAGAATAAAATGGTTATTGGATTTAACGTTTTTATTTAAATATTCTCTAAAGTTGTCTATAAAATTAGCCTTTGTAATATGATGCGATCTGTAAACAGCAGAGACTTTATAATTTGAATTATTAATTGTAAAAGTTATATTTATTATATTTAATTCAGCAATTTGATCAATGTTAATATTGTATGTTAAAGAGCTGTTTACATAAAGGACTACACCATCTGATCTATTTAACCTGCTATTATTGTAATGTATATTATATCCATCTAAATGAAAATATTCAGTATAATTAATTTTAAAAGTTTCAGTACATACTATAATATCTGGTCTAACTTTATTAATCTCAATAAAGGACTCAAGATTTTCAAAATTTGAATTTAAACTTCTAATATTAGTGTGCATGAGTAACAAATCTCTACCACTCCTCAACTTTGAGAGTTCAGCATTCAATGAGTCTGAATTATCAATGCATAACTCCTGGAAAAAAGTATCATTATCATTTATTAAAAGATTATTTACATTATTATTATCATGAGTCATATTTAGTTAAGTTGATTTTATTTCTTTTTAATTTATTATATATATTACAATATATACTATCATGAGCATAATGATTCATTTGTAAATTAGTTTTATTTTTTAAATTATAGTTATAACAGTTTATATATTTTTTATATTTCTTATACCTACAGTTATTACTGCTATGATCACCAGCACAAAAACTGCATATGAAAGAATTTAGACACCTATTTTTTGAATGACCATAAGCACAGCATTTTAGACACCTACCTAGACCATAGTCTTCATATATTCTATAAGATCCCCATTCTAAAAATATTCTTCCAGAAGTAATTAGATGTTTATATATTTCACCACAACAGGTAGCATAATATGTTTTGTTTTTAGTTTTCATGTTAGTAAATAAATAGTTTATTTTAAACACTCCCTCAATATTGGCAAAATTTTTAGATTTAATAATATTTTCAATTTCATTGTAATCACTTGTAGGGAGATCTTCATCAATCCCAACAATTTTTATAGCTGGCAACTTCTTCATATTTTCTATTACTTGGAATTTATCAGTATGACTATTGAATGTTTCTAATAATTTTGTTTTTGATTCTTCAATATCGCAGCTGATAATTACATTTCCATTTTTTTGCTGTTTAATAAAATTAACTTTTACTTCAAGTTCACTTGGTGATATTGTAGATCTAATTTCTTGTAAGGCAGTATTAACATCTGTAGATTTAATGCATAGTGTAGTATTTTTTTTATTTTCAGTAACTAAGACTTCACTATATGTTTTTTTGTTATTATTGCTTATGTCAGTTTTGTTGTTATTATTAGATTCCAACTCTGTGTTCTTAGCTTTTAGTAAAGTGATATTTTCTTTATATAAGTCACATTCTTCTAATAACTCTTTATTAAAATTAAACAATAATTTATTTTCCCTTAACAAAAATGTATGCTTATCACTTTTATTTAATTCAGTTTCTGTGAGTTCATTAATATCACAGTTATTATATTTTTTTAATTCATTTTCACTCAGTTGTTTAATTTCATTTTGTGATTTTTTATATTTTATTTCAAGTTCCTCGCATTTATTTTCTAGTTGTTTAATAATAATATGTAGCTGAGAATTATCAGTTACTTTAGAGTTAATTAGTTTCAGATCATTTAATTCTTTAGTTAAAGAAATGTTATTTATTTTAAAGTTGTTATTTTCAGCTGAAATTATTTCTAATTGTTGATTACTTTCTGTAATTTTATTTTTAAGTTCTAAAATTTCATCATTATATAATTTTTCAAAATTAGAGTTTGTCTTGTTAGAGTTTTCTCTACAGCATTTAATCAAATATCCTCTAATGTAAATAATAGATTTACTTTTTTTGGCACAGCTGATATGATATGCATTGCTACAATTTATATACACTAAAGTTTTAGGTGTGTTAGGAGCAGCACATTTCTTGAGCGGCGGCTCAGAACATTTGTAGTGTTTATCTATAACTTCAGGAACAGCTGACATTGTAAACAAACAATTTATTTTATCTACACTTAAATCGACAGCATTTAACTTTATCGACACTTAAGAATTATACATTGTAAAACAAAATAAACAAAGAGTTTTTTCCCGCCCATCAACCAGAAGATGTTCTCCAGGTTGGAAAAGGGGTTATGTAATTTAAAGGACCTAAAACTTCTGATTATACAGTTAAAGAAACTGAGAAACACAAAAAAAATATATGCAGAAACACCAGCAAATTAAATTATTCAGTATATTAATGGTAAAACACAATGATATTAACATTATTAAAGATTTACGATAGTAAAATTAAGAACACTGGTAAGCGCGTATAAACTAAACGGCGCCATTTTAAAGAAATGATTGATAGGAGAGATATCACCTTGGATAAATAGAGGGCATAGGGACATTAATTATTTTTTGACCCAATTCCTAAGCGGACATGGACTTTTTTGCTGCTACCTCTTTCGGATCCAAAAGATGAATAGTGCTGAATGTATATACTGTCCTGGCAAAAACGACACGCCGGAACATACATTCTTCAAATGCGATAGGTGGGCTGCTAAAAAGTTTCAATTAGAAGCTAACATCGGTCAAATCACACCTGAGAATGTGGTTGGCCTGATGCTTCGAAATGAAGAAGTATGGTCCGAAATTAGCCAGTATGTGGAGTACATACTCCGCACCAAAAAACCTGAAGTCCAAGGTATAGGCTAATATTGAGACGTACTGCAGTTATCCAGATGACTGCAGGTATTGCACTAACATACAATCATTCCTGCACTTAATTTTAATACCGCAATCACTCGAAGATGGTAGGATAATAATTATTTATTTATTTAATCATTTATATATTTATATATTTATTTATTACCTTCTCTTTTGACGAGAATAGGTAATGACTTATATTTCAACTAACATATATTTTATTGAAGATGACAGCATAAAAAACGGAATTTTAATTAGATGGAACGACGGAGTCCTGAACCAGACTGGCGAGTCATTGGACGCAAGTCAAAAGATGGAGTTCACGACTAGAACTAAATGGCCTTGAACCTGACCTGAAGTAATGTGAAAATGGTCCCAGGATAGGCTCGCATAAGGTAGGAAAGGAGTGGAGTTTTAGTGGGTAAAGGCAATCTAAGTCGAGTCCCACATAACTGTCAGTCCGGATGCTGAACAGTATACGTAACGCATTTCTCAAAAAAAAAAAAAAAAAAAATCCATTAGGTCCCTGTATTTTTAAGTTTTATGAAAATTTTTCGTACAGTACCGTATGTTTAGATGATAAGTCAATTAAATGCTGCTGTCAAATTTCTAATTCCGACTTTTGAAAGTAGTCAAATAGCTGTCAAAACAAAAGTAAGTTATAAAAAAGGTACAAAAATCAAAGATTTGTGTATTTTTTGTGTGAATTTTAAATTTTATGGAAAATAAAAACGTAAACAATCATTACCCGATAGGGCCAAAAATGGCTGGACATAATTAGATACAAGTGTTCTGATTTTTCGTCAAAGGATTTATTTTTCAAGCAACTGAGCTCAGATGACGCTAAAAAATGGGCATGAAAAAAATTGGAAAAAAGTTTATTGAACAAATTTTTAAGGCTTTAAGGGACTCATTAAACAATAAAATTTTTTTTGAAAAAAAAGCGCGGTACTAGACAAACCTGCCTTAACCCATTAAGTCCGAAGGCCTTTTTTACGTGTCGATTTGTAAACTGCTTCAAAAAATATATTATATACTAGAAATTATAAATAAAATGATGGTCCCTTAAGTAAAAAGAGTTGCTTTTTAAGAATCTGAGGTCAGATTTTCAATTTAAACTTCTGGAAAGTCAGTACAGCGGGTCAAAGTTGGCCAAAATTATAAAAAAAACGTTACGTAAAAGACCTGATTATTATGTTACAAAACGCTGTAATTTTACTAAAAACCGCTACATTTTCATTTATTTAATGTTTAGAACTTATATTTTCACCACAAGAAAAAAATTTAATTTTGGAAAGTGAAAATATAATTTTTCATTCGCATTCAGAGTCCATATAAAAGTATCTTATATACTCGTATATTATCTTTAGTTTAATTTTAGCATTATTAACTTTTTCTAACAAATTTTTCTCAAAATTTTTCCTCCGCCATTTTGGAAATTTTTTCCAAAAATGTAGCGGGTTTTAGTAAAATTGCAACGTTTTGTAACATAGTAATCAGGTCTTTTACGTAACGTTTTTTTTATAATTTTGGACAACTTTGACCCGCTGTACTGACTTTCCAGAAGTTTAAATTGAAAATCTGACCTCAGATTCTTAAAAAGCAACTCTTTTTACTTAAGGGACCATCATTTTATTTATAATTTCTAGGATATAATATATTTTTTGAAGCGGTTTACAAATCGACACGTAAAAAAGGCCTTCGGACTTAATGGGTTAAGGACTTAAATGTATAAGGGCTCCAAGATTAAAAATATAAATTTAAACATGTTCCATGTTCGTTGTTCGTGAGTTGGATCTCGCTATAGTTAAAAAAAATTTATATAATGATTTTTAAAAAATTTTTTCTACATTTTGGGGTAGTTTTCACCCCCGGGGAAGGGTGGGGGTTTATTAGTTTGATAATAGTAAATATACGAAACAATATTTTCAAAAAATTACTTAAAATACAAAAACAATAACCTAAAGTCATAGTTTTTGTATTTATTCTTATTATAGGGGTAGTTTTATATCCCTCCTATTATTAAACTTTATATCTCAATTTCGGTGTACAATTAAAAAAAAAAAAAATCTTCATTCATTTTTCTGAAAAAATGGCATTTATTTGATAATCTTAGCTTTAATTCCAAAATATTTAAAAAAAAAACCTTAAAAAAGGGTAGTTTTTACTGTTTACAGGGTGTTTCATAAACTTCTAACATTAAAATCGTAATCAGTGACCCAAAAAAAACCCTGGTACCTATTTTCACGAAAATTCATTTAATATTGACCGAGATATTGAATATTTATTTATTTTGGGCCAAAAAAACAGTTTGCATTTAAAAAATTAGGTATAATTTATAATATTAATAAATTAACAAAAAACACAATATACTTCAAATATTTCAATTTATACTGTCGGGTGTTTTATATATGAAAAGACTCATAAAATTTCACGAAATAAGAAAACCGTTATTGGCTGTCCCAAACATGAAAAACCCAAAAATCAAAAAATATGACTATCGGCAGTCTTAAGCATGGAAAAATAAAAGCAGCTCGAAAAAAAATTTTAACTACGGAATCGGATAGCCAGGAAAATTTCCTATCCGGGCCTAAGAGGAAAATTTTTTTTGCCATAAAATAAGAATCTGAGAGTTTTTTTTAATTTTTGCTCTCTTAAAATTAAAAAAAAGTAAAAAGCACAAAAAAAAGTAATTTTGCTGTAAAAAATCAAGGAGAAGACCTAGGAGGCTAAAAATTGCGGAGGTAACTTATTTTCGATAGTACTTAAAGCGAAAAATATTTTGGGACCGATTTGAAGACCCAAGAATTAGGTTTACATACACTTGAAGAATATCGACCCATATATAAAAATTGGTATTTCAAATATTTTTATGCAATGATTTCATTGAAATATTTTTATTGACTTTATCAGAAACTATACGTCATTTTACATTTTTTTCTAATAGTGTCCTGTTTTCTACAAAAGTTGGAATTCAAATATTTTAATTCAATGTTAACATTTAAATATTTTTAACGACTTTGGCAGAAACTGTACACCATTCTAAATTTTTTTGAATAATGCTCTGTTATATATAAAAATTGGTATTTCAAATATTTTTATGCAATGTTAACATTGAAATATCTTACTACTATATATATTTGAAAATTTATTTGTGTGTCTGTGTGTGTGTGTATTATCATCAGGGCCAAACCAGTGAACGAAATCATATAAAACCGGTGTCAAATTATTGAAAAAATGGCCGCGAGTGACATAGGCCATAGTTTTGCGATTCAGCTATCGTACTTTTGGAGATATTCAATTTTTAGTGTTTTTGAACTTGATAAAATTTTTAAAAATTTTTAACAAAAAATAAAATATCTTGAGACAATCGAAAAATTTTCCTGTCGCACTTTGTAGTATTCGATTTGGCACCAATTCTTGCGTATTCTCCTAAATTTTTATTTAAAACGGAGGTATCTTTTAAATTTTATAAAATATTTTTGAAGCTGGTCGGAAAATTTTTTTAAATTTTTTTACTTTTTGTGGTATTTATAATCATCTATTTGTGGGTCTGTGTGTGTATATGTTTCATCATCAGGGTCGATCAATGTCAAAATGAAGTATCAAAATATAGAAAAAATGTCAGCGGGTGACAAAGGTCATAGTTTTGAAACTCAGTTACCGTACTTTTGGAGATATTCAATTTTTACTATTTTTGGAAAAAATAACATTTTTTGAAAATTTGATTGAAAAGTGAAATAACTTCTAAATATGATAAAATTTTACTGTTGAAATTGGTATTAATCGATTCGGCACTAATTTATACGCATTCAGATAAATTTGCATAAAAAACGGACGCTTCTTTAAAAATGTGTAAAATTTTTTTGGAGTCTGAACATTTTTTTGATTTTTCAAAAAAAATTTTTGATAATTTGCAGTAAAATAAAAAATAGAGAAAAATTTAAGAAATTTTATAGAATCTTTACTATTCAGAAAACAAAAACATGATTGTTGTATCATAAATTAATTTTTTTACATTTAGTTTATCGAGATTATCATTAACGAATAATTGGGCCCTCTGAAAAACTAGATTTTGCATATCCAGGAGTCAAATGTACAATTTTTTATTTAAAAATGACTTATTATTTGCAATTTATATTGTTTACGCTACAAACTATTAGGACTATATAAAGAGGACCTCTGAAAATTATTTGATAAATTTTTATTATGAGGCCTTAAATTCTCTAGATCAAAAAATACCGAAAAAATTGCATATCCAGTTAATAACATGAAGTTTAAATTATAAAATCACTAGCCGACTAACATGATTCATAATAGGTCTTGAATTTTTAATATTATTCAGCACTAATTTATGAAGAGCTGTATGGACGAAAATACATGAAATTTGTTTTAAATTAATCTTTAAAGAAATGCTCCCAGCCGATATTTTTATTTTTAAAAAATATTCAAAAGATTTTGAGATATCAATCTCAGAAGTTAGTGGTCGAAAACATAAAAAAATTTAATTTTTTTTTACTAAAACTGATTTTTCATAGAATCTAAGGGGTTTTTCGAAATGAGTCATCAAATCATAAATCGTAATCAAATTATTCCATGGAGAAAATGCTATCGATTTGACGTTTTTTTTTTTAATTTGAGCTCTCGGTTCAGAGTTACAACTGTTTGAAGCTAAGAAGTTTAAATTTAAAAACTGAAAAAGTTGTCATTTTCGCCACTTGATAACTTAAAATGGTTTGTATCAAAATGTAAAAACCAAATTGCTTTGTATTGTAAGCACTTTTCTAAAACCAATTTGTTTGGTTTTTTATTTAATGCATTCATTAAAGAGAAATAGCAAGAAAACGACTTAAAGTCAAATTTTTTGAATTTTTGGGTTTTTCATGCTTGGGACAGCCGATATCCGTTTTCATATTTCGTGAAATTTTTTGAGTTTTTTCATATATAAAGCACCCGACAATATAGATTGAAATTTTTTATAAAGTTTTTTCATATATTATTTTATAAAAAAATATTTCAATGTTAACATTGCATAAAACAAATTTCATGTATTTTCGTCCATACAGCTCTTCATAAATTAGTGCTGAATAATATTAAAAATAATCAATTTTTTCGATTATTTCATTTTAATATGTATAGGATTTTTACAAACAAAATTGAATACAAGAATTTTTTTAAATTTAATTTCTAACGTAAATAAAATTTGGTTTTAAATATATAAATAAAAAATAAGCAATAAACATAAAAACGACAAGGCAGATAATAATATTAATGTATAATAAATTTAAAACTTTTTCTTGATTATTAATTTGCAGGTTAAGACCTTATTTTAAATTTCTTGTATAATAACATTTTTAGTAATTGCTAAAAATAAATTAATATGATTTAAAAAAAAAACGTTTTTTCAAATGCTGTATTTAAAAAATAATTACTTGAATTTATTGGATTGCAGACACCAAAGGTATTCTCATAATTATCCATACAAACACAAATATTTGACAAGCATATTGAGAAATCAAGAAATTTGCATGTTTCATTGAATTCACAAAAACTTTCTAACTTTAATACACACTTTTAACACATTTATTTTTATGGAGAAATTTATCGAATTCGCATGTTGGGCGTCTATGAATAATAAGCACTGGATTAAAAAAAAAAGAATATAATAATAGAATAAAAATAAAATTTATTATGAGAACGATACCTGTGGATAAAAGTAAAATAAATATCTTGAAAGAGTCATTCATGTTTACAAATAAAAATAAATGAAAGTGTGAATGTTTGGAATAAATTTTTTTTGTATGTTAATTAAAACAATTAATAAATTAAGTAATGAATACTATGTTTTTACGTTTCTTCTTCTTAACAATTTTTTTAAACTTTATTAAAAATAAAAATTAAAAAAAAAAAAAAATTCAAAAATTTTGCAAACACAAAATATATGAAAAAATTTTCAGAAAATGCAATGGGAAAGCTTGGAAAAACCTTGATGTTGGATCATATCCCTTAAACACACTACTGAGGCAGATCTAGTAATCGCTAGGGTAATTCCGATAGATCTGCTGGCTCTTGAGAGACAGTATATCTATCTGAACAAAGAGAGGGAAAGCATTAACCGCGCAAAGGCAAAATTAAATATTGTTGTGTAAAATTTAAGGAATATGTACTTTTAATAATTTAAAACATAACCAGGATTTAAATTTAAAAAAAAAAAAATTGAAAAATTTAACATTGTGGTTTTTCCTAAATATTTGAATGAAAAAAAAATTTGATTTTTAAATAATTTATATATTCTTTACTTTAAGTATTAAATTAACTATTAAAATAAAAAAAAATATAGCTTTAGGTCCATTTAAGAAAATTATTTGTAAATAAATAATAATAAACGCGATTTTTTATAAGTACGCACGAAATAAGTGAGAGACGACGGCCACGTCGATGATCATGTACAGTAAACTTACGTTTGTATAAGTGTATAGAATAAGCCAACAGTTCATAACAACACTAAACGCTGTTGTTAAATCGCGTGTGTAAACTACACTTTTGAGATGAAATTGTAAAAAAAATAATAATTAAAAAGAATTTTTTTATTCATATAAAAAAATTATTAATAATTTCTAAACCTTAAAATATAAAAATTATAAAAAATTAATAGAATTTAAATTCTTATAAATGTGTTTATTTAGAGTTGGTAACTCTTACAATTTTATACAGAAGATATAGGAGATCCCCTCGCCTCTGTGACCTCCCCGCTGGCATGACGAAATCCCCTTAATAGAAGATTTAATGGTAATTCTTTTAAGTATTAAAGTTAGACATAAACAGCTTTTGTTACTCAAAGTGGACAATTTAATGGACTTGCTTACCATTTAGATTAAAAACGTCACCAGCAATTTTTCAAAAAATCCTAAGTGATATTCTAAGAAAATATGGTCTTTCAGATTTTGTAGTAAATTATATAGATGATATATTAATTTTTTCTAAGAGCCTACCATAATACATACCATAAGACTTAATTATACTAGATCCTTTAAGAACCTCGTTAGCTCTGTGGTTAGGGCGTTGGACTTCGGACCTGAAGATTTGCGGTTTGATTTCCGGCTATATCAGCATTAAGTTTTTTTCTTTGCGAAAAATGCATAGTATTTTTCTACCTTGGGTTCTAGGATTGAGGCATCCACTTAATGTTAAAAAAAAAAATTAACATTATGTGGATAACGCGGTCCGTAGTGCTTCCAGGGCACTATAAGCCGGGGTGAGTTTTGGGAGAGGCCTCGTACCTCCTGGACCATAGGTTTAAAGCTCATACCAGCTATATTGACACTTATACAATTATACAATAACACTTCACTAAAAATTGCCAAAAACCGCTTTCACATCCTCAACCCATGAAAATAGATAAATAGAAACATTAAAAAAGTACAAGGTGTGTTAGCATCGGCAGTTGTTGGTGACTTCTGTCACAACATCCATATGGAGTTTAAGATGGAGTTTAAACAAATACCAATACCAATACCAATACTAGATCCTCTACAGAATTTATTAAGGAAAAATCAAAAGTTTATCTGGTCAGATGAATGTCAAACTGTAAAAAATTACTATGTACACAACCAGTTTTAGCAATTTTCGATAAAGATTTACCAATACATATCTACACAGATGCTAGCTTAGAAAAGCCTGTTCATATTTCTACAACAAAACTAATGAAGCTCATAAAAAAAGAAGGAGTGTAGTCTACCTGGAATCTTAACCATAAAAAAAGCAGGGCAATACTGGAAACATTGGCTTATCGAAAAAAAATGTTTAGTTTTTTTAGATCATAAACCACTAGAAAATCTAAATATCAAAGCCAAAATAGATAAAGATCTTGGGGACTTAGCATACTATTTATTACAATATGATTTTCAGATAAGATGTGACCAAGACAACTCTTAAGCTGATTGCTTAAGCAGGAATCCTGTCTTAGAACCTTATGAAAATAAAAATGAACAGTTAAGTTATAAATTTAATAAAATTAGTTTATATTTTAGAAGATCAAAAATTAAGTAACGAATATATAAAAAAACAAAAAAGAAAACTTAATCAAGAAAAATAATGTCTACTGCAGAAAAATTAAAAATAAAGAAAAAATTTTATTATCAGAAGACTTTAGTATAGATCATATTAAAAAAATTAATTAAATCTGGTGCCACAAAGTTACAAATCAAATGCAAAATAAAATTAGCCCCTTTTATATGGCTAAAAATTTAACAAAAAATATAAAGAAAATTTGCAAATCATGTGAAGTGTGCATAAAAAATAAATTAAGAGGTTAGGATAAATTTGGACTCATTTCTCACTTAGAACCGGCTAAAAATCCATTTGTTATAATGTCAATAGATACAATCGACAGATTTGGATGTTCAATCCAAAAAATATACTCTAACATCGAAAACTCAATTTACAAATGATTTTATAAAATTAATTAACACTGTAGCAGAAAACGACAAAATTGGTCTAGTGCTAGCAGATCAATATTCAGGGATAAATTCAGAAAGGTTTAGACTAGATAGACTCACCATTTTCAAATGGTTTAAATGAAAGGTTAAACCAAACCCTTGTCAACAAAATTAGATACAAAATAAATGAAAGAAATAACAAAGTTGCTTGAACAACAATAGCACATGAGTGCACAAAAATGTGCAATTAAACAGAGCATACGGCTACTGAATTTTTACTAAAATATTTATTGGAAACTACAACACCAGATGTACTCAAAGAAATTCATTGAAAGAGAAAATCATTGAAAGAATTGCAATAGGAAATGCAAGAAACTCGCATAACAAGAATAAGAAAATTTTTGATAAACATAGAAAGGGCTTCCAGTTTAACAAATGAGATATGATTTTCTAGATAATGGAAAAAATTTAAACCGAAAAAAATTAGATGAGTTAAGACGCGGACGATATAAAATAATACAAAAAATATCAAATGCAATTTACAAAATAGATACAGGCCATAAAAAATCCGAATAAAATCTTTTTCATATCACTAAGCTAATTCCAGCCGTGTTAAAAATTGGAGGACCAATTTTTCCCAAGAGGGGAATTATAAAGAGAATGTATACTGTTTATTTTTAGTTTGAAGATAGAAAAGTAATTTAATAAGTGTGCACGTGAACATTATGTATTATAAGATATTATAGATAAGATATAATCATAAGTTTTTTTTTTATTTATTTTTGGACGAAGTGTGTAATTTTTTCTAATAAAGAACTTTATCAAATGCGGATAAAGTCTAGGGGCGAGAAATGTAACCCCCTATATATATGCAGTATAAAGAGGTATGGTATGCACATGTACTTAGGCGCACCCCTTTCGATTTTTGGCAAAATAAAAATTGTCAATAAAATCCATTTCCCCTATTTCACCAGAACTTTTTTTATTAAAAAATTTGGTTTTTAAGGAATGTTAACCAACTCAAATTGTTTTGTGCAAATAAAGCCAAAATTTCTAAAACTCCAAAAATTTAAAAACTCACTTAAATCCATTTATGTTAGGTTTTTTGGGCTATTTGACCCAGTGATAATATATAATGAAAATAAAATGAAATAAAAGTTAATTTGAAATATTTTATATTATAAGCAAAAATTTTAAATAGGCATTTCATTTATAATGTGTAAATTTTATCATTTACTGGTAATTTTTGAATTTTAAAATAAGATTTTAAAAATATTTAAAATAAACAAATAATTGAAAATTTGTTTTATTAGTTATGTCAGTGATGAAAACAAAAATAAAAAGAAAACTCACTCATTACTTTTGTATAAACTTTCTTACACTGAATAACTATGTTATTTTTTTTTATTACAAAAAATTATTTCGTGTACAATATTTTAATAAGTTTTATATCAGGTTTATGTAAAGGTAAATTGAAAATATTACTATAAATTTAGAAAAAAAAAAATATTTAAAAAAAAATCTTAACCGCAGAAAATAGAATGAAATTATTAACATAAATTAATTTTTATGTATTTTTTAATTTAAAGTTTCTATAAATTAAAAAATAATTGATAATTTCTTTTTTATACTATCCGAAGTATTTTTCTTTTCAAAAACATGCAATTCATAGTAAAAAAAAAAATTATCACTTACCAATTATTATTTTACATATTATAAAGATTATTATATAATTTAACAGGATATTAAATTCTTTCTTTACAAAAGAAAGAATAAAAAACATTTTTGATAAAAATTTTAGTATTCAAAAAAGTTGAATATTTAATCTTTATCGTGAAATTTAAAATAATGAATTTTTAACGCTCTTAAATTAGGGTATTTAATTTTACATCTTGGACATGAGGTACCTTGGGCACCTGGTACAGTATACTTTGTCATATCTGTTTCGATATATAAAGTACTTTTATTACCACCTGCTTGATAAGCTGCTTTATGCTTAGTAAGCATATGTTTAACAATTGAACTTTTGTTAAATACATGACGGTCACATAATTGACAACTGCAGATCATACTAGTATGAGATAATTCATGAGTTTTAAGCGCATTAGCACTTGGAAAAACTAATTTACAACTTGGGGTGTTACAAGAGAAATTAGTATTTTTAAATTTGTGCTTATGCGCAAAATGTTGCTTCAAATTTGATTAACCAGCAAACTGTTTTCCACTTAAATTACAACAAATTTGAACTTCATTACCCAAAATAGGAACGCAACCCTCTTGCATTTCATATAAATCATCGTTAACAGGCATGATTCTGCTATATTCTAATTGATTATGCTGATAGAGTACACTCATGTTAGGGAAGACTCAGTTGATACTGGCTCTACATCTTCTGGTTCTTGTTTGGTAGTAATTAAAGGTTCTTCAGGAATAAAATTATTTCTTTGAACTGGCATTGGCTTATTGATACTCATATGTCCATGTGAAATTTTATGCCGTTTTAAAGAGTTCTCGTTGAAGAAACTTTTGTGACATACAACGCACACAGGTCTCTTTGTTTGTAAAGATTGCAATTTCTTTTTAGGCATTGGTACAACTTTATGTAATTTTTTGTGTTCTTGTAAAACATCTTTTCTACTATATTGTTTGTCGCAAATATCACAAGTAAATGCTTTAGGTTTGCTTAGAATTGGATTCATTGAATGCCATTCCATATGCCTTCTTAATGACTCCTGATCAAGAAACTTATTTGCATATAATTCACATTGTAATTCAGATGCGAATTTTTTCTCTTCTTTATTTTTAGAACAATGGACATCCCATAGATTTTTTCTTAATTCATCAACGTTATTAAAACTTTCATCGCACTCTTGACATTGCAAAGTACTCATAAAAGACTCTGATTGGAATGGATTATTTGGAAAAGATTTTCTAGCTTTTGCTGGTTTAGATCTAACTGGCAAGGGATTTAAAACTGTTAGATTAGTTTGTTCATCCTTTCCTAATTTTTTTCACATTACCTCTCAATATCACGAGAAACTTAAAAAATTTTTCTAAATTAAAAGAAAACACGAAACTAAAAACAAAAAACAAAAATTTCTATAAAAGTCATTTTTTTGTGAAAATAAAATGTTTTTTTAAAGTCACCTTGTATTTTATTAATATTCTTTTAATTATAAAAATTAAATCAAACATTCTATGCAAAATATAAATAAACAGTAGTCTTTAAACCATTTATATATGAAAAAAGAAAATATTTTCAGTCTAGTGCATAATCTAATTACTTAAAGTTCAGCCTTGAATTATAACTCGTCTTTGAGTTCTTCTTCGGGTTCAGCACCAGTTGGTGGTACACCACCTTGATCCTGGTAAAGCTTAGATATTATTGCCTGTACAATACTTTCCAGTTCTTTCTTTTGTTTTTTGTAGTCTTCAGGAACTGTGTCTTGATCTTATTTACAATAATAATATAAAAACACGTCAGTCATTAATTATCAATTATTTAACGAAATTTTACCTAATATTTCAGCTAACAAACTAGGATTACTTATAGTTTTAAATTCTGTTGTAGAAAAATTATTTAAATAACTAACTATTAAAAAAATACCTGATTTTCTTATATCGTCTAAACTAAGAGAATCAGATAATATTAAATTTTTTGCAGCATTATCGATGGACATGTTATTTAAAAGTATTTCTTGAAATTTAAACACAAGTGCTTGGACATTATATTTATGAGCAGCCTTTAAAACATTAGTTGCTGTTTCATTTTCAAATTCTTCATGTTCACCGGTATACAAAAAATTTATTAATATTTCAAATACTTCATATTGGATGTCATTTATTTCAATTAAATTTAATTTTGGCCTTTCGAAAAACATTTTTAAAAATACTGTTGATCTTGCTGCTAATATTATTTTGTGACATTTTATTTCTTGATCATCGCTGGATTTTAATGTTATGTCAAAAAATTTCTTATCTTCTAATAAATTTTTAAAATCATTGAATTGTTTTTTTAAAAATTCAATATTTTTTCTTTCATCTGATTAAGTTATTGATTCATTGTCTTTATCATTTTGGCATCGGTAAATAACTTAATAAATTTCTACACTTTGCTTTTAAATTTGGTTCTAGTATAAAACATATTTGACAAATAATCACTATTGTTTTATTTAAAATAAATAATCTGCTAAATTTTCATTAACATTAGTTATCAATAAAGAATCATTTTATATATACTCCAATAAAATTTATATCAGAGACTTCTGATTTATATATTCTCCAATAACAATAACATGACAATACCAGTGCAGAAGAATACACTCGTATATTTCTTTTAGATTGGAAAATACTTTGATTACGTATATTACGTAATACCAGTGTTGAAGAACACATAATAATCGAAATTCGAGGTTTTCGAGCTATTCGACTTGGAGCTCTTGAAGGTCATCTCAAAATTAGAGAGAAAAACCTGAATTTCCTGTATATTAGTGCTTTTAAGTTTAGGGACTTAACTTAGTCGCGCACGCTAGCGGATGCCGTAATAATTTAATATTATTATTTTTTTTTTATTTGTTTTTCAAGGGAATCTTATGAATCTTGCATCAGCCATGGAATGTTTGCGAGCCTTAAATATCCGCAAATTTCCATGACCGTCCAGTTGTACAAGTAAAATCGAAAGACTGTCGGCAAACGCGGTCGCCGGTTTTGCCCCAGATTCTTACTGGAGAAACACACTATAACCCCCCTGCGCTTGTTTGTCCAAAACCGGAACTTCCTTTTCAGGTATAACTTCAGTTTGGGAGGCGCAGCCTAGGCAACTGGCCGCGGCCTTTCTCCCTGTCTAGGGACGGGAGGGCTCAATAGTTTAATATTAAAATCATCATAAATAAAAAGAAGTATTACATAATTTATCTTAACGGTTTTTTATATATAATTATTTAAAATTTTTTTGCATTTTTAATGCATGTCTCGTGGCAGGCTTATTCCCGAGAAACTGAAAAGTAGCCCACCTGGCTCTGATAAGCAAGAGAAAGGGTGAACCTAAACTCCATCATGTTACAGACCATTGTGTATGTTAAATACCATTGACAAGGTGATGGAGAACATAGTCAGAGGAAGACTGCGACAGGCAATTAGTGTAGCGGGTGACCTTAGCGACGACTAATACGGTTTTTGTGAGGGGCGTTTCACGATCGGTGTCATCGAGCAGGTCGTGAAGGTGAAAAACATATTCAACTTGGCTAAGTGGGACGATATACTGCACTTCCCCAAGAATGTATTCAGCGTTCCAGATTATCTCAGAAATATACCCAGAGATTACCTCCGCGACCGATACCTGCGCTGGGACACGCTCGTTGGCACAAGAGGTAAAGAATTAAGCGCAGGCATAGCGCAGGGTTCAGTTCTAGGCCCTAATCTGCGGAATGCCTTTTACGACGGCTTGCTGAAGATTGAGTTTCCGGATTTCCGGATCGGATCCGCGGATTATGTCGCTCTAACCATAACAGCTCGAGAGACAGAGGACCAGCAGAATACCCTGGATGAGGCCATGCGCCTTATCAATAGCTGGCAGTCCCGAAAATGGAGGTTGTCCTTCTGACTCGGAGAAGGGTTGATACCATATTCGGCGTCAACTTTGACGACTGAGGTAATCCCTTTATGATCCAGACCAAATCATCGGTCAAATATTTGGGGGTCTTTTGGATAACAAGTTGACCTACAATAGACAATTCCAGTAGGCCTGTGAAAAGGTTGGCCGGGTGACAAAGATCCTCTCGTAGCTGATGACAAACATCGGCGGTCCCAGATCAGAGAAAGTCAAATCCATCTTGCTAGCGTCTTGGGTAATTCCCATCGACCTGCTTGCCTTGGAAAGGCAGGCGATCTATAACCGTAAGGAAGAAGAGCGCGACGTAGATTTATTTTGCGCTCGCTCCCGCACAATGGAATATGGGCAGCATAGGTGGAATGGTGACCCAAGGGGATGTTAGACGCACCGCCTTATCATTAACTTGGAAAGGTGGATGAATCGTGACCATGGTGAGGTAGACTTCTACCTCACACAGTTCCTAACTGGTCATGCTTATTTCAGCGAAATGCTTTTGAAGTGGCGCAAGGTGACATCTCTGGAATGCTTGCATTGCTCGGGCGAGCCGGATACCGCTGAGCACACCTTTTTTGGGTGTCCTCACTTCGCTGAGGGGCGACCGCGCAGTACCGTGAACTGGTACAGTGTGGCAGAGTACGTACGGGCGACACTGATTAAAAAAAAGGAAGAGGTTTCCTCTCGCAGGAAATTTTTTCTGGACCGAAGTAGTACCTTAACAGAGAGTCCTGGTCCGGATTCTATGATATTATTATAGATGCAGGAGGGTAGGGAGTTTAGTGGGTATTAGCCCGAATTTGAGGTTTAGTTCCACATAAACATACAGTACGCGGTGTATGGTATGCGTAAACAGCATTTTCCTCGTCCTACAAAAAAGGGGCCCAAAAAAATAATAATAATAATAAAAATTATTATTTTATTGATAAAAATATATAAAATTATAATTAATAATTATAATAAAATATAGTAGATGAGAAAAGAAAAGAAAATCTAATTTTTATGTAAAATATAAAAAAGTTATGTAACAGAATATACGCGGATTTCGCTCGTACAAATTTTCTCCAATTCCATACCATACAGTACGTGGTGTATGGTATGCGTAAACATCATTCTCCTACTCCCACAAAAAAGGGGCCCATAAAAAAGAATAATAATAATAATTATTATTATTTTATTGATAAAAATATATAAAATTATAATAAATAATTATAATAAAATATAGTAGATGAGAAACGAAAAGAAAATCTACACGTAAAAAAAATATAAGACAAACTAAACGTATTACGTTGCTGAAATATGATTAGTATTGTAAGTTTGTTGAATGGAAAGATTAAACGTTGAATTGTCAAATAAAAACATTAGACCAACAAATACTTTGTTGATTCAAGCAAAATTAAAATCCTTAAGTTAACCATTTAAATCGTTGTTGAATCAACATAGTGTTAGATAAACCAACAACCTACAACATTAATATGATTAATTTTAATAGTTAGGTCAATGCTTTTTCTTTTATATTAAAATGTTTATTCATTATTTCTCTTTCTATCCTTTTATGTATTTAACACCGCGGCCGGCGACAAGTCGAAACATGTTCTTCAGCAGCGGCTTTTGTTTATATTATTGTTCATTATTATTATAATAAAGAAATGGAATTTCCTAAAATTTATTTATGATAGTTTTATCTATTATTTTTAAATATGCATTTCGCTGGGTATGCATAATTTACTCTGCATATAATTTCGAAAATTATTATCTGTAACATATAGTACTTAAAATTTTTTTATTAAATCGAAGTGTACTGTTAGCAGAATGGATAATCTCGCTGTCTCGGAAGCCACGGAACTCGGTTCGATCCCAGTAGCAGTCAAAATTTTTCTTCGGTTTTTTTTAACAGATTTTAAATTAATAAATATATAAGTACATAAATAAATATAAAAAAAATAATTATCAAAAAAAAAAATTATTAATAAAAAAAAAAAAAAAAAAAAATACCTAAATAAATATAAAAAAAATAATTATCAAAAATAAATTATCAAAAATAATCAATAAAAAAAAAAAAAAAAAAATAATAATTTTTTTTAAACAAAATTTTCACTCTGTTTGAATCAACTAAGTAACTATGACAATTCAACAAATACTTTGTTGGCATATTTCAAGAAAGTTATTTGTCAATACAACTTAGAATTTTTTTCCGTGTAATTTTCATGTAAAATATAAAAAAGTTATGTAATAGAATATATGCGGGCTTCGCTAGTACAAGGTTTCTCCATTTTTCCCATATTTCTTTCAGCACGGTCTTTCCCTGCGTATATGCGAGGTCTATTGGAAATTCGAAGCGAAAATTTTTCCTGATTGTCTTTTTATATTGTTTTGTAACATAATCAATTAAATTCATTTATTAAACATCACTATCTCTCATGCAAGCAAAATTATTAAAAATTATTAAAGTATAATATCTCTCTAATTATTATAAGTATTCCTTAATAAATAAATGCTCCCATATCAAAAAATTCCCCAAATAAAAAAGCAAGGAATGTCTTGATATTAGCTGAAAATTCTCTATTTGCTCGAATCCGGAAAGAGAGTCGCATCCGTTTTGTGAAAATTCAAAATCAATGATTCTTCTGTACCAACCATACGAGTCAAAAAAGATAAAATTCGTCATAGAACTTCGACCTTTGGCCAGTTTCTCACTTGAGTTAATTAAACAGACATGTATCACTTAATATTTCACTAAAAATTAAATACATGAAAAGACAATAATTGTATCAAAACAACCCCCTTATTCCTATAGAATTGTTCTCCGTATACGTGGTTGTATATATATACGTCCCTCCAATCGCATTTAAGGAGGGACGCCTGTACCATTGAACATTCTAGAAAACTCTGGAATGAATGTCACATGCAAAATCTTTTTGAAAGTGTGCGTGAGCATATCAGGGAGAGCGATTTCATCCTAAAAAACACTTGGCAAAGAGATTTCTTGCGGACTATTTGCTCCACATAAATATTCTTAAGGCAATCAATAAATAGTAATTTAAAATTAAATTTAATAAATTAAATTAGATTTAAATGAAGCGCATACGACTTGTATGGTCGGATCTTCAAAACTGACTCAAAGCGTTTTTTCTGAAAGTACTTCCAAAAACAAGTCACTATCCCAATTTTTAGCCTCCCAGAAAAAAATCTCAATTTTTGGCAGCCATTTTTGTGTTTTGGACTTTAATAAAAAAAGTAAGAAAAATGAGTCATAATTTTTTTTATTATTGCTGTAAAAAACTTAAATTAGCATGAAAAATTTTTTCTACATATAAAAAAAGTGAGTAGAGTAACACGTTAATATTCCACGGTAATAGAGTCTGGTATACGTTCGGGTTTATTCGTTTCTTATACCAAGTACATGCCGAGTACTTCCGGACGAAAAACCAGACTCTATTACCGTGGAAACATACCGTGCAATGCATAAACAGTCGACTCAACTTTTTCACTCTAAATTCTATCTACTTGATGCTCCTTCCAATCTAGTCTTCATGTCTGGGAGGCTAAAAAATGGGCTGGTGACTTATTTTTGATAGTACTTTCAGAAAAAAAACACTTTGGGGCAGTTTTGCAGACCCGACCATACAAGTCGTACAAAATTCAATTAAATCTACCCATATTATTAATTAATTGCCCATGAATCTCTACAGCCAACTTGTGATTTGATCATGTGTTCCTACAAAATAATCGAAATATTTCCTTCTGGGAAACTCCGAAGGCCTAATAGGGGTTAACAACCATAACAGGGGTGTTAAATAATAATTTATTTATTTTTGTAAAAAAATATGGGTTCAATTTTTAAGTTTTGTTTTAATTTTTATTTTGATGAATAACCCATACGCGCACACGTAGAAATAAATATATATTTGCAAAAAATAAATTAAAAGAGGGGGGAATGTTAAATAATACACTAAATGAATTAAATTATAATAATTATATATGTATACGTGCGTGTGTACACGTATGCGCAGTGCCTTGTCTAGCGGCGAGCAACGCTTCAGTTTTCGGACAACTGCTTAAGTAGCAACACTTATTATAATAAATACAGTTTTATTGAGCTGCTAAAACATTTGAGTTTATTTATTTTTTATCATAATTAACATCACCAATTTCTAGTTAATTATATTAACATGGGACATGTTCATTGGATGGGGTATTTGAAAAAGTGACGTTTTTAGGGGGGAGTGAAATGGGCTTAGAATATTTTTGATTTAGGGACTTCTGCACCAAAAGGATACATTTAGTGGCAGTAGTTATAATTTTATAATATAGTTAGATATATATGTCTATGCTAAGCAGCTTCAACTTAAAACAAGGTCAGTTATAAGTGAACATGTCGTTGGTTATGTGAACACACAAATGAGTTATAATTCTTAGTTATATATAATTCTTAGTTACAGTCCACACCATAACAAATTCAAAACTTGTCTAATGACCTGAGATCAATAAAAAATCTTGAATTAGTCCAACTATGTGCATATAATCATATCAATATTAAACATTCTTTATTTTGTATACATAATTATCAACAGCGTAACCCAGAAAAATCTACAAAATGAGTAAAAATACACTTTTTTGAGATTGAATCATAAAAAATATTAATTTATCCACTTTAGCCCTGGAAAGCATTCATTAAACGCACCTATACTATGCTGGAATAACTAAAATTATTAAATTACTTTCATGCGTTTGTCTTAGTGTCTCGATTTATACAAAATGTGCGTACAACAATGGCTTATCGAAACTGCAAAGTAATATCTCTATTACGTATCTCTTGAATAAGCATAAGTTGATACAATATTTGAGGGATTCTAGTTTTTCCAATCACTGTTTTTTCGCGTTCAACATATAACCGCTAGATGGCAGGTTCTTATACTATATGTTTTCCGAGGGAGTCTAGCTTCCATGATAAGTTCTTTAAAAATTTTAATTCTTCCAGCATGCAGGTGCATTTTGAATATTTTCCAATGCTAAAAGTGGATAAAAAATATTAATACACTAGAGACAGAACGTACGTCATTATTCAACGCTAATTTATATAGAGTTTTTTATAAGTCGGCGTTATATTATTAAACCTTGCCAATGCATTTAATTTTAATAAAACTTTACATTCTTAATCATTTGAACATAATACAGCAGTTGAAAGATTCTGGAAAATGTTTTCGGACTTAATTTTTATGAATATTTATATATCTAACACCAATGTTTTAAATATTAATATCTCAATAAATTTTTATGAATATTCTCCAAAATTGCATTGATCTGTCAAAAAGTGAATTCACATTTGTAAGTACAAGTTTATAAAAAATGCCCATTATTTTATGCATACTTAATGCCTTCTTATCCTTATACATAATAAACTTTAGGATGTCAACTCTAAATGGCAACTAGAAGCTTCAAATTAAATTTTTATGAGATGGTGTTTCTAAACCTAAACTTGCAAGTTCGAATTTCTGGCTACCTAATTTTGATTGTTTGTTATGTGTAGAAAAAAGCCCCTTAGGTAGGTCTACTTTTAGGTAAACTTTAATTTTCTTGAACAAGTGTGTGTCAACGCCACGGATACTGTTGCATTATAAATTTTATTGTGTAATAAAAGGTAAAGAATGTATTCGTTTGTTTTTTATTTATTAACATTCGAAATTATGAGTAAATAATCCGTTAATATACTTAAGACTAAATGGAAAAATTAAACCATATAACTCCTTTATACTTATAGGTAGAAATATCTGTTCTTATACTTAATTTTACAGTATAAGTCTTACTCCATTTTATACTAAAAATTTGAGACAATGTATTTCAGACAGTGAAAAGCCTCTGGGAATTTATATTCGGAATAGATAATTTAAAGTGAGAAGTTACCAAAATAATTCATAATAATAAAAGTTTAATTTAAGTTTTTAAAAGCTCTCTAAATAATTATTCTATAAAGTTTACTTTAGTATATCTTACAAGTTATTGGTGAAGTATATTGAAAAACACAAGAGAAAAATAGATAGTGAAACGAATCTTCTAAAAGAAGCTTCTTAAAATATTCCCCAGTAAATTGAATTTTGGGCATCCTTTGTTGTAATCGAAGAAGACTCGTAGCTGTACAACTTAATAATACTTTGTAATAAGCATCATAAGGATTGCTAAAACAAAAAAAGTTTAAGCAATAATTATGAAAAACTTTATTTATACTCTGTAAATGAATAAATCTAAATAAATTCTTACCCTAATATTGGTATTATATACATTAACGAAAAATAAATTGTCAAAGATCGTATAATCCATTGTGCAAAAGGTATTTTTTCTTGGACTATCTTTTTTCTCAAGACTGGCCAACCTTTTGTTGCAACATTTCTTACATCATCTGCATTTAAATACTCAGCCATTCTGCAACAAAAATATTTTACAAATTTTTTAATTTGAGTAAGACATTTTAAAATATCAGAAAAATATTGTTTAAATAAATGCAGGCATTTAAATAATTGTCAAACATTCTAGGTTTCTGAAAATATTGATAGCAGAGATTTGTTAAAAAGTGGGTTTGAAAAAAAGCCTGTTTCTGCATAATTTCGGCAGCTCAAGATAAAAGCTATAAAAAATTTCTTTCTGGTTTCAAATAAGCCTTAAGAAAATACATAGTAATCATACTTTTTCTTCAGTTTATTCGAAAAAAAACACATTGGTGAGTCATTGAGAAAAGTGATTTTAATTCTTCAGATAATGAAAAAATTTCTGTTTTGTCCGCTACTAAAAAACAAGAAAAATTTTTTTTATTTTCTACGCATAAGTGTAAATGAAGAACAAAAACATAAAGTGATGTTTTAAAGTTTATTAAATTTAAATATCTACTTTCTAACAAATCTGCTATGCTCCCAAACCCCCAAATTTCAAAATTATTTTTTTTAGTATCGCTTTTAAGGATGCTTAGGGAATTGAAAAAAAAGTGATAAGCTGTTATAAGCATAAGTTCTCAGCTACTGTAATGAACCAGATTAATGGTTTTACGTAAATTTTTTTGTTTTAGGAAGGTTGTCCAGGCCTTCCTGGGAATTTAATTAGCTTGATTTACAGAAAAAAGTACTCAAAATTGTTTATTGAATTACTTTTTTTTTAATATTGAATACTTTTCTATAAAATAATTAATTTAAAATAAAATTAAGTTAAATAAATTAAAGTTTTCTTTTCTTTCTTTTTTTCTTCATGTTTAAAGTGAGTAACGTCCTTAGCCGGTTCAGAAGTACTTCAAGAAGGCCTTTTCTCAGCAAAAACACGAGTATTTAAGCACTAAAATTTTGATTAAACCGTCCTCCCCTCTTGATAAAAATTAGGAGTGGGTTGAGGGTCTTATCATAGTTACTTTCTAGACCTAGGTTTGTCTAAGACTGGAATATTTTGACGACTCATTGCACGCATAGATCAGATGTTATTTTTCTTATCAAAAATTTTAATGAGTCGACAAAACGTGAAATTTCAAACTAATGGGTTTTACATAAACAAATAATTTTTATTATTGAACCCAATATTTTGAAATTTAATTTGAACTTAATTTTTATTTTCCAAGAATAAATTACTTTAAACCCCTTTTCTTTTGGTTTAAGCTGATTATAAGTTTAAAGTAATTTATTCATAAATTTAAAAATTTAAAATTAATTATGCGAAAACGTACACGCATAGAAGCCGAGCGGGTATAATAGAGGATGAGTTTTGTCAATCCTATATTCTAGGGTCTCTATATCTATAATTCGCAGTGTCGGAATTTCTCATCCGACATTTTACGGGATGAACTTTCTTTCATCCTTCGTTTTACAAGATCAGCTGCGCGCGCTGATTTTCGTATATAAATAGAATTTTTTTTACTTATAATAATATAATTTTCATGTATGTGAGAGGATTGGTTTTTTTTGACCAAGAGGGCTAAAAATAATGTACACTTTGTTTACTTGCTACGTTTCAGGAACCTTCTGTTCCTTATAAATAATAAGTCATGTAATTGTTAATTAATTTTTTAAAAATATCTAATTATATTTGATTGGTGAGATCTTATTATTTTTTGTTAAATATATGTATTTGTATAATTTTTTATTAAATAAATAAAAATTTTTCTATAGCTTGATAAGGGGAACAGAAGGTTCCTGAAACGTAGCAAGTAAACAAAGTGTACATTATTTTTAGCCCTCTTGGTAAAAAAAAACCAATCCTCTCACATATTTAATTTTAATTATGGGCGAAAAATTCAATAATAATAATTTTCATGTAATTTTTATTATATTTATTAATCATAATTAATATTAAAAAATGTATAAAAAATATTAAGTTTCATATTTTAAATATATTAAATAATATTATTTTAAATATGTTAAATAATTAAATAACAAGTGCTCTAAGTATAGTATCAGGCATTTTTTAAGTATAAAAATTGATTCGCATTAATTTAAAAATTTGTTTAATAAAAATTATAATTAATAAATTTAATTTTAACAATTATATATGAAAAAACAAATGCGAAAACAAAGTGTACGTATAATATTTAAGTAAAAAAAATTCTATGTATATACGAAAATCAGCGCGCGCAGCTGATCTTGTAAAACGAAGGTTGAGAGAAAGTTCATCCCGCAAAATGCCGGATGAGAAATTTTGACACTGCGAATTATATAGGTAAAGACCCTAGAATATAGGATCGACAAACTCATCCTCTATTATACCCGCTCGGCTTCTATCCGTGTAGGGTTTCGTGCAAAGGAAATTTCCTTTGTAAAAAAAAATTTATTGCACGAATCACGTTAATCCTATCTTTATTTCTCCTTATACCTCTTAAACTTTATGCACCGTATTTTAACATTCTCATGCTTAAAAATACTGCTCAAATCGATTAAAAAGTAGGAAAATTAAAATTATGCTTATTTTATCCGGATCAAGGCTAATAATCTCCCGAGCCTTTCCTTCGATTATTTGTATTTTCTTAAAAATAGAATTCAAAAATAAAGCTCGAAATATCTATTTGTATTGCAAGGGACGAATGAGAATTATATTAGACGAGTTGACGGGATGGGTCGCGTCACGAGTCAATATAATTCTTTCGTCCCCTGCTATTCACATGGGTTTTTATTTTCAGATGTAAATATAATGCATTTGATGCAAAAAGAAAAATAATAAGAATAATTAAATCAATAATTTACATATACATTTATATTGTATAATTTATGTGCGTGGATAGAGACAAACAGTATATACTGTAATGACCTTCAGTTCCCTAATCTTCTTTCTCACTCTTTCTTTTCCAGAGCATATATTTAACAAAATTCGATTTTAAGGCATATGAATCATTAGCGCGGTGGCAGCGTGTTAAGTTAGTAATATAGAGGTCCTGGGTTCGAGACTCACTGTGACAGATACTGTTTTTTTTTTTTTAAGCAATAAAATATTTAATTTAAAATTAAAAAAAAAATATGCTATAGTTTGTTATAACTACTGGTTGAAAGATGTTACTTTCTTCCCTAGAAAAAACAAGTGATTGAAAAAAAATGCGACTTTCAAGCATAGATTTGCGGGTAGAAAGTGCAGCATATTTACATCATGAAATGAAAATGAAGTTACTGCCTTGGCTAAAACTTTCCAGTTATCTTCCGAAACTAAAAGCAGAATTGTTTTTCTCGAAATTGAAAATTTAGTTTTTTGCATAATAACTGAAAATCGTTTCAGGTGGTGTTCCTGAAATTTTCCTAATTAATTCCAGAGTAGAATAATTTCGAGTTAAATTTATCTACACGGGAGAAAATTTTCAGGGACTGACTCTTCAACCTACACGGAAAAATTTCTGTGCGGCCGAGGATGTAATTCCCCGAAAACGGAAAATTCAGGCCTAAATCAAAATTATTCTAATTTAGCACATTTTAAACATACCCTATAAGGGTAGTTTTTACCCCTTCAATGAGTAAAAAAACAATTTTAAATCTAATAAAATAAAGAGTGACCAAAATATGCCACCCTTTTTGCAACCTCGTTAATTTTATGCAGAAAATGTTTGTTATTATGTGTCATTTCCAAAATTCATTTAAAAAAATTTTCCTCAACCCTCTTATTTGTTGAAAACAATGTTTAAAAAGCTTTTAATACACTGAGAAACCGAAGAAATTGAAGCAATGACTAAGAAGGAATTGATATATGCTAATGTTGGATATCATTAATTCTATGGGGAGATTGAAATTATTTTAAATATTTAAAAAATTTTGAATAGAATGTTAATAATAAATAATAGTTTTCAATTTATGAGAATGTGGATACCATCGAGGTTATTAAAGAGAAAGTACTCAATAAATATGTGATCGTTCCTGAAATAAAAAAGCCTTAACTTTTTTATAATTCTTTGCGATTTTTATTATTAATAATACTATTGAACTAAAATCATTTTCTATCGATTGAACTTTTTTAAACATTAAATTAAAGTATTAAAAACTGTTAATTTAATTATAACCCCTCTATTAATTCAATCTTATATTCTTCTTTATTTTGACGAAAACTTACATCAAGTCAATGACGTATTCAATGACGAGCGGCTATTCCTTTAATAGCGGCGCCATCAAATCAATGATATATTCTTTTAGCATATTTCAATCGCTTTTAAGTCATTGCTACAATGGTACCAGTTTTTTCGTGTACCTCAAAAGTATTATAAAAAGATTGAAAATATATAAAAAGATTACAAAATATAAGGTAATGACGTTTTTTTCATTTTTTTTTTTTAGTTTAGGAATAGGTATAACCCATTTTTACTCCCTGGAAAAGGGCCAAGTAAAATATATAATGTTTAAAATTCGATCAAACATTTATAATTGCAAGATTTGAAAAAAAAAAAAGATATAAAAATAGATTTTGTAATATATTTTTTATTTTTTTAAAACAATTTTACAACCGTAATATAAAAAAAGTATGCATAAATTAAAAGTTCACGATGGATCTATTTGTATACACCACGGTGATAAAACTTTCTTACACTGTGTTATACAAATATTATATTTCTCAGATGAAGCAGTAAAATTTTTTTTTCATTTTACATTTTAAATACCATTTTGATTCTTTAAATTATTTTATTATTTAGTATTAAATGAATTATTATTATTATTATTATATTATTATGAACTATACCAAATAAAATAATATAAATATTTTGTATTTTATGTATAGATTTTTTTAAAATTTTGATCCTTACCGCATTTTTAATATAAGTTTACGTAAGATGTATTTGGACAAAAATTTTTTTATATATGCTTGTTTTAAAACTGATTTTATAGATTTATAATATCGGTTTTATTTTATCATTATTATAATTTTATTACTAACACATAAGTATAGGTATATAAATACACTGTAAAAAGTAACTTTCTTAGATTTCCAAAAAAAATAGAATTTTTTCGAAAAATTAATAAATTTTTAAAAAATTTTGTAAATATTCGATAAAAATCATAAATTTACTAAATTTAGTATAATCTCGAAAAATCAAAGAATACTCGATTATTTTTGTGATTTTACGAAAAAAGTTGTAAATTCACAACTATTTTTCAGAAATTTACAACTAATTTTTGAAAATTTTCTGTAAATTATTAAGTTTTCTTATGAATTCACAAAAAAAAAAATCGAGAATACTAGAATTTGTTATTAATATAATAAATTTAGTAAATATACGATTTTTTTCGAATATTTACAATTTTTTTTGAAAATATACTAATTTTTCGAAAATGTTCTAATTTTTTTTGTTAATATAAGAAAGTTACTTTTTACAGTGTATGGTTTTATATTTTAATTCTGACCCCTAAATTTTTTTACTGTTTTTCTGTTAATTTTTGTGTATAGAAATTTCACAACATTTCGTTTTTTATAAAAAATTTCTATAATTAAATTTATTATAAAAACACATTCAAAAATATTAAATTTTTTAAAAGTTTTAAATTTAGTATCGTGTTTCAGTTGATGGTGATGAGCATTTATATAAGTTTTGTTTAATAAAAATTATTATTCATTTAAGCTTTAAAAATTTTATTAAAAGTCAAGTTTTTTCAGGATTAGTTAAAAATATTTTTTGTCATGTAATACTTTTGCCAGTTTTTGAAACAGGTAAAATATTTTTTTTTTTTTAATTTTTATAGGCTTCAATTTATTTTCTTTTTTTTAATATTAAACAATACTTATAAAGTATTATTGAAATTAAGTATTTTATTATTGTAATTATCATTATAAATAAATAAAAATAATTAATAACTATAATAATAATAATAATAATAATAATAATAATAATAATTTTTTTTTTTTTTTTTTTTTTTTTTTTTTTTTTTTTTTTTTTGTCAAGGGAATCTTGTGAATCTTACATCAGCCATGGAGTGTTTGCGGGCATTAAAGGCAACGCAAATTTCCATGACCGCCCAGTTGCACAAAGTGTACAACTGGGAGACCACCGGCGACCGCGGTCGCCGGCTACGCCCCAGATTCTTACTGGATAAACACACTATAAACCCCCCTGCGCTTGTTTGCCCCAAACCGGAACTCCCTTTTCAGGTATAACTTCAGTTTGGGACGCGCAGCCTAGGCAACTGGCCGCTGCCTTCCCCCAGCCTAGTGACAGGAGAGCAATCTACGATAGAAAGCCCTCCTCTTTTTTCTTCAACAAGGTGGCCCTTACGTACTCTGCTACTTTGTTCCAATTTTCAGAACTCCGTAGCATTTCCGGAACCACCTTCTCTGGCCTCCAAATCGGGAAGGGCGGGCGCCCTTCCACGTAGCGCATACATCCGAAGAAAGTATGCTCCACTGTATCCTTCTCGCCTGGGCAGTGCAAGCACTCCTCTGTTGCCACCTTATGCGAATGTTTCAACATTGCACGGAAATACCCGTGTCCAGTCAAGAATTGGGTGAGGTAAAAATCCACCTCCCCATGTTGTCGTCCAGTCCATGCCTGCAGATCTGAAATCAGTCTGCGCGTCCATCGGGCATTTTTCTCTTCCTCCTTTTTCCACCGTTCCTGCCATTTTCCCATAGAGCTGGAGCGGGCGCGAGTGGATGCCACTTCGCGGTCCTCTACACTATCGTAAATGTATTTCCGCTCCAACGCTAGCAGGTCGATGGGTATGACCGATGCTACTACCTGGATCGCTTCGAGCGATACCGTATGGTACGCGCAGGCGATCCTCAGGGCCGCTTGCCGCTGCACAGACGATATTTTATGTCTGTACTTGGCAAATTTGGTGATGTCCGCCCAGATCTCAGATCCATAAAGCAGGACAGAGTTGACAACGGACATCAACAATCTTCGCTTCCCGGGTTTGGGCCCTCCTATGTTGGCCATGAGCCTTGACAAGGAGGATGCGATCGACGCGGCCTTCTCACTCGACCTCTGAAATTGTTCCCAGAAGTTCAGCTTGTTATCAAGCAGAACTCCCAGGTACTTAACCGATGTCTTGGCTTGGATCGTGTGAGGGTTTCCACCATCATCGACATTTACATCGATGTCCGTGGAAATTGTTGTTCGACGGGTCAGCAGTACGATCTCCGTTTTTGGGATCGCGAGCTGGAGCCCGTGCTCGCCCATCCAGAGGTTGATCTGTCTCATGACTAGATTCAACCTCTCCTGGGTTACCTGCATGTCCCTGCCAGTGATGGTCAGAGCCACGTCGTCCGCGTACCCGATCAGAGAAGCTCCTTCCGGGAGGTGAACGCGCAACAGGCCGTCGTAAAAGGCATTCCACAGGTCTGGTCCGAGAACCGAACCTTGGGCAATGCCCGCACTCAGAACCCTCTGTCGCCTGCCATCGAGCGTGTCGTAGAGCAGTCTCCGGTCCCGTAGGTAGTCCTTTATTACGTTACCCAGATACCTGGGTATCCGGAAATCGTACTCGAGAGACCGGATCATGTCATCCCACCTGGCCGAATTGAAAGCGTTTTTGACGTCCAACGTTACAAGAAGGACGTCTTTGCGAATTGCAGGCCGATTTTCCCTCTCAGCCTCTACGGTATCCACGACACGCCGGATGGCGTCTATCGTGGAATGCCCCTCACGAAATCCATACTGCTCCTCGAAAAGGCCACCGCCCTCCTCGATAGCTCTTCTCAACCTTGCCCGGAGCATGCTCTCCATCACCTTTCCGATGGTGTTTAACATGCACAAAGGTCTGTAAGATGATGGAGAGTCCGGGGCTCCACCTTTACCCTTGTTCAAGAGCACGAGACGTGCCACCTTCCACTGCTTTGGAAACACTCCCGCCACCAAGCATGCATTGAACATGCTTAACAGGATACCAGGGATTATTTTGACCGCTCGTTTGAGCACTTCCGCAGGTATCCCGTCCGGCCCCGGCGCCTTGCCATTTTTCATGGCCTTGATGGCCTTCACCATCTCGTCCTCGCTGAATAACGGCACTTCCTCTCTGGGTATCGCCTCTACCGGGTTTTCCCGGATGGGCTGCTCAGGGAAGAGAGCGCCGATGATTCGTTCGGTCGATACTGCGTCCATCATGTTGTCAGACCCCCGGTTCAACTTGCCCATTACGACTTTGTAACCAAGACCCCAGGGGTCTTTGTTTACATCCTCGCGTAATGAACGCAGGCATCGAGCCTTGCTTTGACGGATAGCTTTGGCCAGCCGGTGTTTAGCATCCTTATGTTCCTTGGAAAGTGCAGCAGCTTCGGGCCTGTCCCGTGCTCTCTGCGCCCTTCGTCGCGTCCTGTGGCACTCCTTGCGGAGCTCCGCTATTTCGGAAGTCCACCAGTAAACTGGCTTTCTCCCTTTCCAGGGCCTTCGACGAGGCATAGAGGCGTCACACGCCCCTCGCAGTAGAGACGTTACTTTCTTGATTAAGATTTCAGCCTCGCGGGGACCTGTAGCCTCTCCATGCCAAGCGGGGACGGACGACGACTCCATTCGAAGATACTCTTCGAACTTGTCCTCGTCCATCTTTGGTACATTCCAACCCAAGGGACGCCTCTTGTACGGAGGCCGTTGGGAGGTTCCCTCAAGCACCCGGAACGTGATGTAATGATGGTCGCTACCATTGTAACCATCCATCACCGTCCATTCGCCGATTCTCCCAGACGCACCTTCTGTTGCAAAGGTTATGTCTGGGATAGAGGCACCCCAACCTGCCCTCTCGTAGGTGGGCCGGTTTCCTCTATTCTGGACCACTAGTTTGCATCTAGTGGCCATTTCCAGTACCTGCTGTCCCCTAGGATTGGTCGTCGGCATGCCCCATTCTAAGGCCCTAGCGTTAAAGTCTCCAGCAAGGATAACGCTTCCAGTTACCGTCCGAACCGTGTTCTCGATGCTGGCCAGCTTTGTAGCCAGCACTTCCGAACTATCGTTTGGGGAGAGGTAACAACTTATATAAGTTGTCTCCCCGCACGTGACCCAAACGTGGCAATTGCCTTTCCCTTTTTTGGTCAAGGTCGTTTGGGCTCTACCCCGGAGCCATATAGCGCAGCAGCCAGTGTCATCGGTTAGCCAGTATTTGTGGTTCATGTTGTATGATTGCTCGCTTAGTAAGAGGATATTTGTATCCTCTTCGCGAGCAATCTGTTCCAACAAAGCACCAGCTTGCCGGGCTTGGTTCATGTTCCCTTGTAGAACCTTGATCATTTTCGATGACACTTATTCCTCGCCACAGCCAGAGCCTCACGGTAGCTGGGGCAGTTTCCTTCTCCGGCATAGTGTTCCGTAGAGCACTTGTCGTCCCTATTCTTGCACAGGAAACACTCGGGTGTTTCCTTCTTGCATTCTGTTCTTTTGTGGCCATCCATGCCACATTTGAGACATGCTTTTCTACGGTCTGGGCCTTTGCAGATATACTGATTTTGTCCATAGCCCAGACACTTAAAGCAGCGCCTTGCATCTGCTCGAAGGCGCACTCTGTTCAAAGCCCATCCAATTTGGATTTTCCCTTTTTTGGCTAGGCGGAGAGCATCAACTTCGAGTAATTCCACCACAGCCATCTGACTCATTGTGCCTTTGGTTTTGAAAATGGTAACCAGGAGGTTTTTCCCGTTTTCAATACCTATCGCCTTGGCGACCGCCTCCTGGATCTCCTGTTCTTTCGTGACCCCATCTAAATCTCGAATTTCGAGTTTGAGCATGGGGATCATGTCCCGAACGTTCGAATCAGGGCCCGTTACCGCTTGAACTGCTTCCTGCAGTTTGCCGGAGTCCAATATCGACTCCAGCTCGATGAGGACGCTGCCGCCTTGCGTCTTGCGGATTCGATGGACTTTAGCCCCGGAATCTTCAAGCTGGACGTTCTTCTTAATACTGAGAAGAGTTTCCTCGTATGTATGGCCTGATGCTGGCTTTATAAGTAAGGCCTCCATCCTCTTTTTGTACCTACGCCTACTCGGCTTGGTACTGACCGTTTCAGCAGGCCTTTTTGGCTGCTGAGTATTCTTCTTCTTAGCTTTCTGCTTCTTTTTGGGTTTTTCCCAGGTATTCACTTTATTGGGTGTTTTTTCTACCTGAGCCTGTTTTTGCAACTGGCTTGGGGTTTCAGTTACCTGGTTTCCCTGTTGAAGCTGCAGCTTTTTTTGTTTTTTCCTCCTTTTTTTTTCGGCCTTGCTGATCCTTTTGGGACCGTTTGCATTATTTTGCTTACGTGAATTGTCTTGCTCACGTAAACTGTCTTGGTCCTCTTCCGAAATTTGAGTTTCCATTGGAGACTCGCCTACCCCAGGGTGGTTTGTCAATTTCACTAGATCATGGTGATCAGTGGAAGACCGATCGAGAGCCGTTGCGTTCGGCTTCGATTTATCCGACCCTTCTTGGATTATTCTTTCTTCTAATAAGCGTTTTTCACGCCATTCCTTCTGTCTCTTTTGCTGCTGCTGGAGCTTCTCACGTTGCTCTTAAAGCCTCTTTCTGTTTTCTTCTTCCTGGAGCACTTTTTTCCTCTTTCTTTGCCCTTGTAGCTCCTTCCTGTTTTTCTCAGTTATTGAGAGCTCTACATTTTGTATTCCCTGATCGAATTCAGACAGTTCTTCATTCGATTGGGTAACCTCGTTCATCTTTTTCCCCGTGTTCCCCCCGTTGCCTGGTGAGCTCTCGGGAGATGATGTCGGGCGGGGCCTTTTAAGCGAGCCTTTCCCGTTCATTTCTTTAAGGAGGGCTTCATATATCGCAGATACTGCTTTAGTTTGCTGCTCCTTAATCAATACCAGCTGCTCCACTACGCTGGCAAACTTCCGAACTCCATTTTTTATCACCATGCTCGCGTTCTTCTGAACATAGCCGAACTGATACTCCATTTCGATTATGGCCTCCAGAAGTTTGCCGTAATATCCCTTTTCAGCAATAAAGCCTTCTTTTACAGTATCCAGACCTTTAGCTGCCTGGGTTTCTTTGAAGGCTTGTTGGACATCGCTATATTTTGCAAGAATATCCTGCATACCATCATTTTCCATAAGCCGAGATAATCGAGTGCTCCATCTAGGCGTCACTTTGAGCTTATCCCGCCTCATTTGTTCTACTGGGTCAGCTTCGTTTGAGTTTGTTAGGGCTAGGGGGCCCTGTTGGTTGTTGTTCATTTGCGGTCCCTGCACGCTTTGAACCTGTTCATTATTGTTTTGCTTCATCGTTATTTTTAAAAATGTTTTCTCCTTCTAACCTGTTCTGAATAATAATAATAATAATAATTATTATTATTATTATTATTATAAAATAATTAATAACTATAATAATAATAATAATAATAATAATAATAATAATAATGGGATTTGAACAGAGTGCGCCTTCGAGCAGATGCAAGGCGCTGCTTCAAGTGCCTGGGCTATGGACATAATCAGTATGTCTGCAAAGGCCCAGACCGTAGAAAAGCATGTCTAAAATGTGGCATGGATGGCCACAAAAGAACAGAATGCAAGAAGGAAACACCCGAGTGTTTCCTCTGCAAGAATAGGGACGACAAGTGCTCTACGGAACACTATGCCGGAGAAGGAAACTGCCCCAGCTACCGTGAGGCTCTGGCTGTGGCGAGGAATAAGTGTCATCGAAAATGATCAAGGTTCTACAAGGGAACATGAACCAAGCCCGGCAAGCTGGTGCTTTGTTGGAACAGATTGCTCGCGAAGAGGATTCAAATATCCTTTTACTAAGCGAGCAATCATACAACATGAACCACAAATACTGGCTAACCGATGACACTGGCTGCTGCGCCATATGGCTCCGGGGTAGAGCCCAAACGACCTTGACCAAAAAAGGGAAAGGCAATTGCCACGTTTGGGTCACGTGCGGGGAGACAACTTATATAAGTTGCTACCTCTCCCCAAACGATAGCTCGGAAGTGCTGGCTACAAAACTGGCCAGCATTGAGAACACGGTTCGGACGGTAACTGGAAGCGTTATCCTTGCTGGAGACTTTAACGCTAGGGCCTTAGAATGGGGCATCCCGACGACCAATCCTAGGGGACAGCAGGTACTAGAAATGGCCACTAGATGCAAACTAGTGGTCCAGAATAGAGGAAACCGGCCCACCTACGAGAGGGCAGGTTGGGGTGCCTCTATCCCAGACATAACCTTCGCAACAGAAGGTGCGTCTGGGAGAATCGGCGAATGGACGGTGATGGATGGTTACAATGGTAGCGACCATCATTACATCACCTTCCGGGTGCTTGAGGGAACCTCCCAACGGCCTCCGTACAAGAGGCGTCCCTTGGGTTGGAATGTACCAAAGATGGACGTGGACAAGTTCGAAGAGTATCTTCGAATGGAGTCGTCGTCCGTCCCCGCTTGGCATGAAGAGGCTACAGGTCCCCGCGAGGCTGAAATCTTAGTCAAGAAAGTAACGTCTCTACTGCGAGGGGCGTGTGACGCCTTTATGCCTCGTCGAAGGCCCTGGAAAGGGAGAAAGCCAGTTTACTGGTGGACTTCCGAAATAGCGGAGCTCCGCAAGGAGTGCCACAGGACGCGACGAAGGGCGCAGAGAGCACGGGACAGGCCCGAAGCTGCTGCACTTTCCAAGGAACACAAGGATGCTAAACACCTGCTGGCCAAAGCTATCCGTCAAAGCAAGGCTCGATGCCTGCGTTCATTACGCGAGGATGTAAACAAAGACCCCTGGGGTCTTGGTTACAAAGTCGTAATGGGCAAGTTGAACCGGGGGTCTGACAACATGATGGACGCAGTATCGACCGAACGAATCATCGGCGCTCTCTTCCCTGAGCGGCCCATCTGGGAAAACCCGGTAGAGGCGATACCCAGGGAGGAAGTGCCGTTATTCAGCGTGGACGAGATGGTGAAGGCCATCAAGGCCATGAAAAATGGCAAGGCGCCGGGGCCGGACGGGATACCAGCGGAAGTATTCAAACGAGCGGTCAAAATAAACCCTAGTATCCTGTTAAGCATGTTTAATGCATGCTTGGTGGCGGGAGCGTTTCCAAGGCAGTGGAAGGTGGCACGTCTCGTGCTCTTGAACAAGGGTAAAGGTGGAGCCCCGGACTCTCCATCATCTTACAGACCCTTGTGCATGTTAAACACCATCGGAAAGGTGATGGAGAGCATGCTCCGGGCAAGGTTGAGAAGAGCCATCGAGGAGGGCGGTAGCCTTTCCGAGGAGCAGTATGGATTTCGTGAGGGGCATTCCACGATAGACGACATCCGGCGTGTCGTGGATACCGTAGAGGCTGAGAGGAAAAAGTGGCCTGCAATTTGCAAAGACGTCCTTCTTGTAACGCTGGACGTCAAAAACGCTTTCAATTCGGCCAGGTGGGATGACATGATCCGGTCTCTCGAGTACGACTTCCGGATACCCAGGTATCTGGGTAACGTAATAAAGGACTACCTACGGGACCGGAGACTGCTCTATGACACGGTTGATGGCAGGCGACAGAGAGTTCTGAGTGCGGGTATTGCCCAAGGTTAGGTTCTCGGACCGGACCTGTGGAATGCCTTTTACGATGGCCTGTTGCGCGTTCACCTCCCGGAAGGAGCTCCTCTGATCGGGTAAGCGGACAACGTTGCTCTGACCATCACTGGCAG
The DNA here is from genome assembly GCA_022575985.1 of Anagrus nilaparvatae. Taxonomy (NCBI): domain Eukaryota; kingdom Metazoa; phylum Arthropoda; class Insecta; order Hymenoptera; family Mymaridae; genus Anagrus; species Anagrus nilaparvatae. The sequence continues at coordinate 3,179,482 of JAKSXM010000237.1, read as the reverse complement.
AGACATGCAGGTAACCCAGGAGAGGTTGAATCTAGTCATGAGACAGATCAACCTCTGGATGGGCGAGCCCGGGCTCCAGCTCACGACCCCAAAAACGGAGATCGTACTGCTGACCCGTCGCACAACAATTTCCACGGACATCGATGTAAATGTCGATGATGGTGGAAACCCTCATACGATCCAAGCCAAGACATCGGTTAAGTACCTGGGAGTTCTGCTTGATAGCAAGCTGAAATTCTGGGAACAATTTCAGAGGTCGAGTGAGAAGGCTGCGTCGATCGCATCCTCCTTGTCAAGGCTCATGGCCAACATAGGAGGGACCAAACCCGGGAAGCGAAGATTGTTGATGTCCGTTGTCAACTCTGTCCTGCTTTATGGATCTGAGATCTGGGCGGATATCACCAAATTTGCCAAGTACAGACATAAAATATCGTCTGTGCAGCGGTAAGCGGCCCTGAGGATCGCCTGCGCATACCATACGGTATCGCTCGAGGCGATCCAGGTTGTAGCATCGGTCATACCCATCGACCTGCTAGCGTTGGAGCGGAAATACATTTAAGATAGTGTAGAGGACCGCGAAGTGGCATCCACTCGCGCCCGCTCCAGCTCTATGGAAAAATGGCAGGAACGGAGGAAGAGGCAAATGCCCGATGGACCCGCAGACTGATTTCAGATCTGCAGGCATGGACTGGACGACAACATGGTAGGTGGATTTTTACCTCACCCAATTTTTAACTGGACACGGGTACTTCCGTGTCATGTTAAAACATTGGCACAAGGTGGCAACAAAGGAGCGCTTGCACTGTCCGGGCGTGGATGATACGTAAGGATCACCTTGTTGAAAAAAAGGAGGAGGGCTTTCTATCGTAGATTGCTCTCCTGACACTAGGCTGGGGGAAGGCAGCGGCCATTTGCCTACGCTGCGCGTCCCAAACTGAAGTTATACCTGAAAAGGAAGTTCCGGTTTGGGGCAAATAAGCGCAGGGGGGTTTATAGTGTGTTTATCCAGTAAGAATCTGGGGCGTAGCCGGCGACCACGGTCGCCGGTGGTCTTCCAGTTTTACACTTTGTGCAACTGGGTGGTCATGGAAATTTGCGGGTCTTTAAGGCCCGCAAACACTCCATGGCTGATGCAAGATTCACAAGATTCCCTTGACAAAAAAAAAAAAAAAAAAAAAAAAAAAAAATAATAATAATAATAATAATAATAATAATAATAACTCCGCTAAACTGGTCCCAAGCCCGGAGCCTCATAAGGCTGAGGAAGGAGGAGGGTGGTTCAGGCCGCCTTTTTTCAAGGTTGAACTAGAATCAAGGATAAATGATATAGCTCTCTGGAACAACTGAGGCTGCCCTATAAATCGGGTTTCATGCCTTGCATTTCCCTGGGGACATGCTCTATGCTGTACCCCATGCGTCCCTGTTAAGAATGCCGCAGACTGCTCATAGTTACGCTATAAGTGGTTCTGGAATAACTGAGGCTGCCCTATAAACCGGGTTTTATGCCTTGTCTTTCCCTTCGAGCATTCTTGACAGGCATGCAGCCACAGACTGCTATCCTAAAACTATCCTTGAGGAAGAGACACATTAAAGGGGCTTCAAGGTTTTCTACAACCTAAGTGAGATTTAAGCCACATACAGGGTTGCCTTAGACCTGACGTGTTGGCTGTTAGCATGGGAGAATTCTACATCGAGCACAGCGACGTAGCCGATTAAAGATAGTCGCGAGTCCCGCTAAATCGTGACTGCAGGTTGTTTTTTCTGGTTTAGTTATGTGTGAAGGTACGGCCAGAATACTCCGCAACACTAGACAAACTCTCTGAGAACATCTAGCCCGCCCTTATAAACAGGGCTCTGTGCCTTTGCTTCTTTATTTAGGTACTTGTACCATCATGCACTCAAGTAAGTGCCGCAGAAAGCCGTCATGTGTTCCTGAGGATCCTAGCTGGGAGCATTATTCTGGAATGAACTTATGGGGGGTCTTTGGATCATTCAGACGTGACTTTCAGATTAGTTCTCCCCCTGTCTCGCGACGAGCTAGAATATCGCGAGATGGTAAGCAACCATAGTAGTAAAAATCCAGCACATTGTCACCCGGCTCACACGACAGGTCAAGGATGACCGTGTGATGCTAGACAGACATGGATAGAAGGTAAATTTCCTCCTATCTGCAGGACTGACATTGATCAACCCCCTGGGTCCGGTACCCAGGGTGTTGATCGTTGAAAGACCGAACAGCAGTCCCACTAATTACAACTTTTATCTTTTAATTTAACAATAGTCCTTTTTACAGGTTAAAAAACCAAGTGGTTCGCGATAGTCGGCCTTTCGGATTGGGATGGCAACCTCCGCAGAGGGTACAGGTCAAAAACTGGGAACTGCACCTCCAGGGCGCCAGATAGTATAGGAACCCGAAGCTGTTTAGCTAACTGGACTAGCTGCTCTATCAGCCAGCGAATAAACTCATTTTACGTAGTAGTGCCAGGTAGCGCCCGGGCAGGGCTGCTGGGATCGGGGGGCTTTCTACAAGGCCACTACGCTAGGGGACACCCGGTTCGGGGGGCCGACCATTCCAGAGATCATTGCGTTGACTGGCTGCATCATGTCCCGCATTCAACTACATAAGACAGAACAGGTTAGAAGGAGAAAAGTTAAAAAAAAAAACAAAATGATGAAGCAAAATAATAATGATCAGGTTCAAAGCGTGCAGGAACCGCCATTGAACAACAACCAATAGGGCTCCCTATTCCTAACAAACTCAAACGCAGCTGGCTCAGTAGAACAAATGAGGCTGGATAAGATTAAAGTTACGCCTAAATGGAGCACTCGATTGTATAGGCTCATGGAAAATGATGGCATGCAAGATATTCTTGCCAAATATGGCGATGTCCAACAAGCCTTCAAAGAAATCCAGACGGTCAAAGGTCTGGATACTGTTAAAGAAGGCTTTATTGCCGAAAAGAGATATTACGACAATCTTCTGGAGGCCATAATTGAAATGGAGTATCATTTTGGCTATGTTCAGAAGAACGCGAGCATGGTGATTAAAAATGGAGTCCGGAAGTTTCCCAGCGTAGTAGAACAGCTGGTATTGATTAAGGAGTGGCAAACTAAAGCAGTATCAGCGATACATGAAGCTCTCCTAAAAGAAATGAACGGAAAAGGCCCACTCAAGAGGCTCTGATCGGTATCCTCGCGTGATAGCTTACCAGAAACTGGGCACATGGCAAAAAAGACGGACGAAGACCCTCCTTTGGAAGGACATTTTTCCAACCAGGATCAGTAAGATGAAGAGCTCTATATAACCGAAAAAAATAGGAAGGAATTAAAAGAGCAAAGGAAGAAGAAAAAGGTCCTTCAGGAAGATGCGAACAGAAAGAGGCTGCAAGATCAACGCGAAGCGAAGTATTTACGTGAAAAACGCCTACTGGAAGCAGGGAAAAATCAGGAAGGACCCAAGGAGCCGAAGCCAAATGAAACAGCTTCCAACCGGTCTCTCACGGATCATCAAGACCCAGAGAAACTGGCAAATAACCTTAAGGTAGTCGAGTCTCCTACAGATACTTAAGTTTCGGAAGATGGCAAAATCCATCACAGTGAGCAAAATAATGCAAATGGTCCCAAAAGGATCAGCAAGACCGAGAGGAAAAAGATGAAGAAGCAAAAAAAGCTGCAGCTTTAACAGGGAAACTAGGTACTTAAAATTCCGGGCCAGTTGTAAAAACAGGTTGAGGTAGAAAAAATACCAAACAAAGTGGATGCCTGGGAAAAACACAAAAAGAAGCAGAAAGCTAAGAGGAAGAATACTCAGAAGCCAAAAAGGCCTGCTGAAACGGGCAGTATCAAGCATAGTAGGCGTAGGTACAAAAAGAGGATGGAGGCCCTACACTCAAAATAATTTTTCAACGCAGCGTTGAAAATATATTATTCGTAGGTTGAGTATGAAAGATACAGTGACGCGTGCCCTGCACAACAGCAACGCGGCGTCGGGAAGTATTGCACAAAGAGTGCGTCGACGCACGTTTCGACGTGTTGTTTGAAGGCATAGTTACGACGAGACAACGAAATTAATTTCGACTGAATGTGTGTTTTGTTCGCACAAATAGTGAATTTTATTTGAACATATTCATTCACTTTTTTTGTTTAAAAAATTTCAATATTTACAGATTTAAAAAAAAATAAATTCGAATCTGCTAACTAAATTTTTGAAAAAATGGACAAAAAACTGGCCAGCATTCGAGAAATATGCCGAATTTCTTGGATTATAGAAGAAATTACATTGTAATATATTTTGGGGTTTTCAAGTATGCAGAATCCGAATCTGCTATCTAAATTTTTAAATTCTAATTTTTGGCCTGGAAATGTACAAAAACCGGCCAATTTTCAAGAAAACATTCCGAATCTCTTGCATTACAGAATATATTACATTCTGTGTATATTTTGGGGTTTTCGAGTATGCAGAATCTGAATCTGCTATCTAAATTTTTAAATTCTAATTTTTGATCCAAAAATGGACAAAAATCTGGCCAATTTTCGTGGGAAAATATGGCAAATCTCCTAGATTATAGTAGAAATTACATTCTGAATATATTTTGTGGTTTTTGAGTAGGCAGAATCCGAACCTGCGAATTAAATTTTTAAATTCGAACTTTTGGCCAAGTAATTGGACCAAAATTGGCCAATTTTCAAAAAAATTAGCCGAATCTCCTAGAATATAGAAGACATTACTTGCTATGTATGGGTTTATCTTATAATTTGAAAACATTAGACATATAGAATTTAATTATCGTGGAACAAGTTTATGGGGAAGGGGTATCCTGGAAATGTAAACTGCAAAAGGGGGGGAGTCAAATGTGTCTGATTAAATAGTTTCGGATTCTGCATACTCGAAAACCCCACAAAATATTCAGAATGTAATTTCTTCTAACATCCAGGAGAATCGGCAAATTTTTTCTGTTAAAATTTCAATTTTTGTGACCCCTCAAACCCCTCGACACAGTTTTTACGCGAAAAAAACTAAACTTAAAGCAATAATTTAAAAGTTAAAACGACATGTTAAGCCTTACACTAACATAACCTGAGGAAGTGGTTTATAATAAAATACGGCACCTCAAGCATTACACTAATATAGCCCAATAAATTGGTCTATAATAAGTTGTGATTTTGATAAACTCTTTTCCTTAGGCTAAGTGCTAGAATACAGCGTGTAGTTTCGTTTTCTAATGTAACATTGCATGAGGTTATGTTGATGTAACGCTTGTGTGGGTGTGAGCTTTTTGTCTCAAACTTTTGCTTTCAAAAAATATAAAAAATACCTATATTTTTATTATTTTGAACGTAGTACCTAATTCTTTTCATTGAAAGTTATAATTTTAGAAAAAACGGTTTTAATAGATTTCTTAGATCAGATAATTAATGATTTAAAAATTTTTTTAAATACATTTTTGAAACTGATTTCGATAACTGACCTGATACCTAATGATTTAAAAAATTATGTCTCCAAATTTTAGATTGTATTGGTGTAAGGCTTGACGTGTCGTTTTTTTATTTTAGCCTACTTCCTTAGGTTACGCTAGTGTAAGGCTTGAAGTATCGTACTTTGTTATATCCTAATTTCTAAGGTTATTTTAGTGTAAGGCTTGACGTGTCGTTTTTTTATTTTAGCCTACTTCCTTAGATTACGCTAGTGTAAGGCTTGTTGTGTCGTTTGTTTATTTTAGCCTACTTCTTTAGGTTACGCTAGTGCTTGACATGACGTTATTTTATTATATCCTAATTCCTTAGGTTATGTTAGTTTTGCCGAGGGATTGTGACATAATACTGAGTGGAGAACCCCTTCCATATAACCTAAGGCGGTTATATATAATAAAAAACGAAACGTCAATCGTTACGTCCAATTTACGGGCCAAAAATTCAAATTTCTAAAAGTTCACAGATTCGAATGAGTGGATGATACCATGATTTAAAATATTTAAATCTCTTAAATCGCTCTCAAATTTTTGAAAATTTTTAAATCACTTTTAAATTATTGCTTTAAATTTAGTTTTTTTCGCGTAAAAACTGTGTCTAGGGGTTTCAACAGAAAAAATTTGCCGATTCTCCTGGATGTTAGAAGAAATTACATTCTGAATATTTTGTGGGGTTTTCGAGTTTGCAGAATCCGACACTATTTAATCAGACACATTTGACTCCCCCCCTTTTGCAGTTTACATTTGCAGGATACCCCTTCCCCATAAACTTGTTCCACGATAATTAAATTCTATATGTCTAATGTTTTCAAATAATAAGAAAAACCCATACATAGCAAGTAATTTAGTCTTCTATATTCTAGGAGATTTGGCTAATTTTTTCGAATTTGGCCAATTTTGGTCCAATTACTTGGCCAAAAGTTCGAATTTAAAAATTTAATTCGCAGGTTCGGATTCTGCCTACTCAAAAACCACAAAATATATTCAGAATGTAATTTCTACTATAATCTAGGAGAATCGCCATATTTTCCCACGAAAATTGGCCAGTTTTTTGTCCATTTTCGGATCAAAAATTAGAATTTAAAATTTTAGATAGCAAATTCAAATTCTGCATACTCGAAAACCCCAAAATATACACAGAATGTAATACATTCTGTAATGCAGGAGATTCGGAATATTTTCTCGAAAATTGGCCGGTTTTTGTACATTTCTAGGCCAAAACTTAGAATTTAAAAATTTAGATAGCAGATTCGGATTCTGCATACTCGAAAACCCCAAAATATATTTAGAATGTAATTTCTTTTTTTAACCCAGGTGGTTCGGCATATTTTCTCGAAAATTGGCCAGTTTTTGTCCATTTCTGGGCCAAAGTGCGAAAATAGCAAAAACACTTATTTTAGGGGTAGTTTTAACTATTTCAAGGGTGAAATAGTATTTCATTATTAGAAAGAAGTCAAAATTCTTGATTAGTGATAACACACGTTTTAGGGGTAGTTTTAGCTATTTTAAGGGTGAAATATTGATTACATATGAAAAAAAAGTCGAAATTCCTTATTAGTGACCCAAAAACCCTATATGGACATACCCTGGTTACTAAAAGTACGAAAATAGATAAAACTCCCCCTTCCCGGGGTAGTTTTAGCTATTTTAAGGGCTAAATATTGATTATTTATGAAAAAGAAGTCAAAATTCTTTATCAGCGACCCAAAAAACCTGTATGGTGAAAACCTGAGCACTCAAAGTGCGAATATGTAAAAAAAATAAGAGATTTGGCAAATTTTCTGGAAAATTGGCCAATTTTTGGTCTAAAATAAGGGTAGGGATAAAATTGTGGTTAAATCTGATGAAAAATTCAATTTTTTTGCCCCGCTAACCCCTAGGTACAGTTTTTATGACATAAAACTAAATTTAAAGCAATAATTTAAAAGCGATTTAAAAATTTTCGAGTGATTTAAAAAGCGATTTTAATACTTTAAATACTTTAAATCACGTCGTCAGACCCTCGAGTTGTCTCGTATAAAGTATGCATGCTTATTGCCATTGGTAATACATTCGCCATGTCGATATTATACCTTTCAACGAGCTGTTGAAGCCTTGGCTTTGAACGGTAGAGGCGGTACCCAGGGAGGAAGTGCCGTTAGTCAGCGAGGACGAGTTGGTGAAGGCCATCAAGGCCATGAAAAATGGCCGGGGCCGGACGGGATACCAGCGGAAGTGCTCAAACGAGCGGTCAAAATAATCCCTGGTATCCTGTTAAGCATGTTTAATGTATGCTTGGTGGCGGGAGTGTTTCCAAAGCGGTGGAAGGTGGCGCGTCTCTTGAACAAGGGTAAAAGTAGAGGTCTGGACTCTCCATCATCTTACAGACCCTTGTGCATGCTAAATATCATTGGAAAGGTGATGGAGAGCATGCTCCGGGCAAGGTTGAGAAGAGCCATCGAGGAGGGCGGTGGCCTTTCCGAGGAACAGCATGGATTTCGTGATAGCATTCCACGATAGACGCCATCCGGCGTGTCGTGGATACTGTAGAGGCTGAGAGGGAAAAGCGGCCTGCAATTCGCAAAGACGTCCTTCTTGTAACGCTGGACGTCAAAAACGCTTTCAATTCGGCCAGGTGGGATGACATGATCCGGTCTTTCGAGTTCGATTTCCGGATACACAGGTTTCTGGGTAACGTACTAAAGGACTACCTACGGGACCGGAGACTGCTCTACGACACGCTCGTCGGAAGGCGACATAGGGCACATAAATGCCTTTTACGATGGCCTGTTGCGCGTTAACCTCCCTGAAGAAGCTTCCCTGATCGGGTACGCGGACGACGTGGCTCTGACCATCACCGGCAGGGACATGCAGGTAACCCAGGAGAGGTTGAATCTAGTCATGAGACAGATCAACCTCTGGATGGGCGAGCACGGGCTCCAGCTAGCGATCCCTAAAACGGAGATTGTACTGCTGACCCGTCGAACAACAATTTCCACGGACATCGATGTAAACGTCGATGATGGTGGAAACCCTCACACGATCCAAGCTAAAACATTGGTCAAGTATCTGAGAATTCTGCTTGATAACAAGCTAAATTTCTGGGAACAATATCAGAAGTCGAGTGAGAAGGCCGCGTCGGTCGCATCCTCCTTGTCAAGGCTCATTGTCAACATAGGAGGGCCTAAACCCGGGAAGTGAAGATTGTTGATGTCCGTTGTCAACTCTGTCCTGCTTTATGGATCTGAGATCTGGGCGGATATCACCAAATTTGCCAAGTACAGACATAAAATATCGTTTGTGCAGTGGCAAGCGGCCCTGAGGATCGCCTGCGCGTACCATACGGTATCGCTTGAGGCAATCCAGGTTGTAGCATCGGTCCCAAACTGAAGTTATACCTGAAAAGGGAGTTCCGGTTTGTGGCAAACAAGCGCAGGGGGGTTTATGGTGTGTTTATCCAGTAAGAATCTGGGACGTAGCCGGCGACCGCGTTCGCCGATGGTCTCCCAGTTGTACACTTTGTGCAACTGGAAGGTCGTGGAAATTTGCGGGTCTTAAAGGCCCGCAAACACTCCATGACTGATGCAAGATTCACAAGATTCCCTTGAAAAAAAAAATAATAATGATAATAACAATAATAATATAATTTCTATATATATATCTTAATACTATATATATTTGAAAATTTATTTGTTTGTTTGTCTGTTTGTCTGTTTGTCTGTTTGTCTGTACCCTAATGACTCAAGAACCACCGAACCGATTGGCATGAAACCGGCGTTAAAATGAAGAAAAAAAAAATGCGGGTGACATAGGCCCTATATTTTCTGATTAACTATCGTAGTTTTTGAGATATTTAATTTTTAGTATTTTTGAACCTGATAACATTTTTTAAAAATTTTATCAAAAATTGAAATATCTCGATACTATCGAAAAATTTTGGTATCGCACTTCATAATATTCAATTCAGCACTAATTTTTACGTATTTTCTGAAATTTTCATTCAAAACGGAGGTATCTTTAAAATTTTATAAAATATTTTAAAAATTTTTTACTATATCTTAATACTATATATATTTGAAAATTTATTTGTTTGTTTGTCTGTTTGTCTGTTTGTCTGTTTGTCTGTACCCTAATGACTCAAGAACCACCGAACCGATTGGCATGAAACCGGCGTCAAAATGAAGAAAAAAAAAATGCGGGTGACATAGGCCCTATGATTTCTGATTAACTATCGTAGTTTTTGAGATATTTAATTTTTAGTATTTTTGAACCTGATAACATTTTTTAAAAATTTTATCAAAAATTGAAATATCTCGATACTATCGAAAAATTTTGGTATCGCACTTCATAGTATTCAATTCAGCACTAATTTTTACGTATATATATTCAACTCAAATTTTAGGGTATAGTATATTATATTATTTGTTTGTTTTTATTATATTATTGTATATTATATATTTGTTTGTTTGTCTGTTTGTCTGTTTGTCTGTACCCTAATGACTCAAGAACCGCCGAACCACTTGATATGAAACCAGTGCCATAATAAAGAATAAAAGTATTCGGATAACATAGGCTTTAGTTTTCTGACTCAGATTTCTTACTTTTGGAGACATTCAATTTTTACTATTCTTAGGATATATAAAATTTTTTGTAAATTTGCTTAAAAAGTGAAATACCTAAAAAATATGATTAAATTTTACTGTCACAATTGGTATTACTTAATTTGGCACTAATTTATACGTACTAAGTTAAATTTTTTTATTTTCTCTATTATAACTAGAGAATCAATCAGAACCTATAATTTTTCATTAATGTTTCACCTACGTTGCTCTGAATAGTTTGAATGTGTTTGCATAATTATAAATTTGAAGAGAAACATGATTTTTTTAAGCAACAGAAAAGTATTGAAGTAAATGTGAACAGGAGGGACTGAGTCTCATTCGAAAATTCTGAATGTGTTTGCATAATTATAAATTTGCAATGAAAAATGATTTTTTGAAGCAACACAAACAGAAGGAAATGTGACACAGGGGGGGCGGAGCCCCCCCTCCAACTTTTTCTAGTACTATATATATTTGAAAATTTGTTTGTCTGCCTGTCTGTCTGTACCCTAATGACTCAAAAACCGCCGAACCACTTAACATGAAACCAGTGTCATAATAAAGAATAAAAGTATTCGGATAACATATAGGCTATAGTTTTGTGACTCAGCTTTCTTACTTTTGGAGATATTCAATTTTTACTATTTTTAGGATATATATAATTTTTTGAAAATTTGCTTGAAAAGTGAAATACCTAAAAAATATGATTAAAATTTACTGTTACAATTGTTATTACTTGATTTGGCACTAATTTATACGTACTCACTTAAATATTTTTATTTTCTCTATTATAACTAGAGAATCAATCAGAACCTATAATTTTTCATTAATGTTTCACCTATGCTGCTCTGAATAGTTTGAATGTGTTTGCATAATTATAAATTTGCAATGAAAAATGATTTTTTGAAACAACACAAACAGAAGTAAATGTGACACAGGGGGGGCGGAGACCCCCCCTCCAACTTTTGCTAGTATATATATATGCCGATAGAGAATTTTTTTAGTTTGATAATCACGCCTAGACGATAATAGCTAGAGAGACGCGGTTTGCGGCAAAAAATGCGGAAAAATTGCAGAAGTGACATAGGCTATACAGGATTTCGATTGATGCGAAAGAAAATTTTTGTCGTCAAAAAAACGTTTTTTCAAAAAAGTGATAATTTTTGATGTTTTCGTAAATTTTCAAAAAAATCGTAATTAACTTAAAAACTTGGAATTTTTTTGTAATCAGAAAAGTTTTTATATGATTTAGAATTGTTTTTTACGTGTCCACCTAAATTTTCAAGCAAATCGGTTAGATGTTTCCAGAGTTACATATATTTTTCAGCATAAAATTTGGATTTTAAATTTATATCCTATCCTATCCTATCCTTCCTAAATCTTTACTTATGTATGTTTGTTTGTCCGAAATAGATAAACTTGAACGCGATATAAGTTAGAGACGCGGGGTTTACGGCAAAAGACGGCAAAAATTACGGGTCAAAACATAGGCTAGGTTTTATTTCGATATAACGGCAAAAAATTTTTATGTTGAAAAAACTGGATTTCCAAGAAAAAAATTTTTATCAAATTTAAAAAAAAAACCAAAAAAACTAAAAACCGAGGAAAAATTTTTTTATCAAAAAGAATTTCATTCGATTCAGGTATATTTTTTACGTATCCACCTAAATTTTCAAGATAATCGGTTCGATCTTTCAAAAGTTACAATAGTTTTTCGATAATTATAAAAGTTTAGGACTAATATTATATATATTTCTAATTTTTATCAGCCACTGATGTAGTAACTGAATATATTAACTAAAAGAAGCTTGAACAGCTATTATCAGACAGAACCCTAGAATGGGTATTCGAGGGAAACAGCGACTACTTGTGGATCCTATGGAAGGATAGCTAAGCTTTGTATTGCTCATCACTAATTATCTGTCTGGGTTCATATGCCCGTAATTTTTATGATTTAGTAAATTTTAAATAATACTTCGGATAAAAAAAGGTTATTTTACAAAATATTGAGTTACCTAAAACACCATATTTTTGGAAAAATAAAGCTGCAGGGGTCCAGGGGGGCGCAGCCCCCATGGTGGATGCCGGGGCGAGCGAAGTGAGCCGGAGGCAGCTAGTATATATATATTGATCTTTCACTATAATCCATGATCAAATTAATTAGCAAAGTATTTTATTTGCATAACCTATAAATAATAAATTGCGCAAAATATATTTTATAATTAAAAATTGCTTAATTAAAAGCAATTATAGAGACGATCAATAGGAACGAAAAGAAATAACAAATTTTTATTAGTTGTTAAATTTGTGACGTCTCGATGTGAGCCACATCCTTTTAAAACATTTATTTTACTGTAAAAGTTATAAATTATGAATACAAACATTGATATATAAGATTCAATAAAATTTTAAAACTTACATTGATTTGAATTAACATTGATTTTAGAATTAACAAATAATAAATTAAATAACTTAAAGTTTAAAGGTTGATCTGAAAAATTAAATATAGATTTAAAAAAATTTTTATTATTATTTTAAATTTAATTTTTGCATAAACTCACTGTTTTTATTGTTTTGAATAAGGTCAATAATTGGGGTAAAACCAATTGTCAAAGAAAATTTTTTTAATTTATTTAATGTGTCACAACACTAATAATTTAAAAACGTTAAAAAAACAATAAATAAATTGCACAAAAAATTAATTTAAGTTCTAAAAATCATATTAAGGATAGGGTGAGATATTAATTTTTCATAAAAATTACAAATTTTTCTTGATCAGCGGCTCTGAAGAAACCTAAATGGAGCTAATTTGGATTAAGGTGCAAAAACAGCAAAAACCCCCCTTCTAAGGGTAGTTTTATGGGTAAAAAAGTAATTATTTATGAAAAAGGAGTCAAAATTCTTGAATTGCGACCCAAAAAACCTAAATGGGTATTTTCTGGACGCTCAAAGTGCGAAAATAACAAAAACACCCCCTTTTCGGAGGTAGTTTTAGCCAATTTAGATGAAATTTTAATTAATTATGAATATTTAAGGGTGAAGCCCCTATTTTTCTACGAAATGACTCCGATTTTCGTGTTCAGCGACCCTATATCAGCGATATTATAAAGCAAATCTGGTGTTTGCTAGTGAAAATACAACCAAACCCGTATTATGACAGAAGTAGAGGTGGTTTTTATGATCTAAGGGATGAAAAACAAACTGAAAAAATTCTCTTGTCATTTTTTTCCAAAAATACAAGCCTTTAGTTATAATATGCCGCAAACCGTATGAGATTCGGTCGAAACCTCGATCAAATATAATTTTTTTCTTTTAAAGAACATGTTTAATGTTGTATTACGGTAATAAAACGCATAATAATTACGCATAATAAAACCTGAAACCAAATATGTGTCAGCAATATATGGAAATTACACTCCGTTTACGTTAATAAATACTTTCAGGAACTTTAATTATCGAGTGGGCTTCAGGACGAATAACAAGTTATCTAAATTATTAAGGAAGAGAAAACACACACCCCTACATCAAAAATCAGGAATTTACAAGCTTAATTGTAATGATTGTGACTTCTTTTACATCGGGCAAACTGGGAGGAAATTTATGGCTAGATATCCGGAGCATATACCACCTAAGAATCCAAGAGCTCCTATAGTTATAGAAAATATCAAATCTAATTTTGCTAAACACATCATCAGCAAAAAACATAACTGTACAAGCCTAGAAAATAATTTAACCCCCCTTCATATATGCAATAAGGAAAACATCATGAATGCCTTAGAAGAATTTGAAATTTATAAAGCCTTCAAAATCCAAGACTCAAAAGATAAAATATTAAATGATCAATTGCATTTTAAATCGCATGCATTATATAATACAGCAATAAATATTCTACAAAATCAACAATAACAAGAATAATAATTGTACAATATTTACATCTAAACGTAAACTACGGCATAATATTCTTTAAATTTGAAAATTAAATTTTATTATATTAAAATTTAAAATTCAAATAGAAATATTATACCTGTCAGTGCCACGCCGGCTATTTTTGCGCGCGCTCGTAATGTTTGCAAACGTTATGTTCGCTTATAAATGTGGCAGTTTAAGTGTTTTAAATGTTATTTATTAACTCATGTAAATATATTAGTGTTTTTTAAACCCTGATGATGGAATTATTTAATTCCGAAACGCGTCGGTATTGACGTAATTCAACGAAGTCACTAGACAGATGTATATAAGGTAATAATAATATATATTTTTTCCTCTTTTTTTTTGGATCACTTTGCGGGCATTCCATTCATTTCATATATACGAAGCAAATGGCTATAGAATCTCATAATTGATAAAATAGGCATTTGGTCTCAATATAAGAAAAAATTAAAGACGTAATACACCAGCGTCTATGGCACTGTATGGCACACGCTAACACACAGCCATACTGAGGACATCTGTGTGTTAGTATCAATTAAAACGCTGCAGGTACCTTCTGTACCTACATTAACAACCGCGTAATTTTAAATAATTTTTTAAATGAATTAAAAAAAATTATTTAATGTTGCCACTTGATATGTCTTAATAAAAAAGGGATGTAATATATATACACATATCTGAATATGGAAATTTAATTTAATATGATTCATTTAAAAATTATGCCCAGTAAAGGTTAATACAAATAAAAATAATAATATATATATTTAAAATATTCAAATTTCCAAAACAGTATTATGCAGTAAAAAGGTTTATTTATTACTGGTTAAATTTTTTTCGAAATAAAATGATTCCTTCAAATCTTTTTTTGGGTCTAAAATCATGGAGCAAAAAAAAATTCTTAAAATTCTCATTTTTTTATTTGTTTTTGCAATAAAATCAGTTCTAAAATATTTGCGTTAAATTCCATTGGGATTCGTATAAAAATATATCTAAATTTTTAGAAAAATTTTATTTAATTAAATTATCTTTATTTATGGCAAAGATATTAATAAAAAACTTGAGGTTTGTATCTTTTTCAAATTGATAGTATATAATTCTCAATTTTTTCAATATTTATGCTTATATTATGTTTTTTTATATGTTTAAGTATAACCGTGCTTGCCCATCCAGAAGTTGATCTGTCTTATAACTTGATTCAGTCTCTGCTGGGCCACTTCCTTCCCTCTAACCTTTATGGTTAGGGCCACATTGTTCGCGTACCCGATCAGGGAGACTCCTTCCGGGAGGTCAACGTGCAGCAAGCAATCGTAAAAGGCATTCCACAGGTCAAGTCCAAGAACCGACCCTTGGGCAATGCTTGGTATCTGGGTATCCGGAAGTCTTGCTCGAGAGATTAGAGCATGTCGTCCAACTTGGCTGAATTGAAGGCGTTTTTAACATCCAATTTACCAGTAGGACGTCCATGCGGTTTGCGTGCGGTCTTTCTCTCTCCAATGCTATGATTAAATGGCAGGTACGATGGGACAGCGACAAGTGTGGCCGGTGGACGCACAGACTAATTCCAGACCTGGAGGCTTGGACGAGACGCAAACATGGGGAGGTATATTTTTTTTTAGCCACAACCTACTGTTCATGTATTGGCAAGTTAACAAGAAAATTTTCTGGAGCATATGTGTCCAAAATGTCACCACCGTCCGCAGTCATTTGCTTAACTGTAAACTTTGAGTATTAACAAACGGCTTAAAATTTGAACTTAAATTTTTCTGTAGGATGCATATGAGGTATTTAGGTCCCAAAAACTCATTTTTTTCAACGAATCAAATCAAATTTTTAAGTCTGTCCATCGATTATAACTTCTTTTAAGCTTCCCACCATTTTCATAGTGCACACATTTTCAAAGTCTTGGAGAAAGAGCCTGGGAAGGTTCAGTTGAATCCCAGCCAAGAGCGTCTGGAAAACTCGGACCATGTAACCGTCAAGAGATTTTGAATGACTTTTCAAATGGTCCCCGAGACGCTCCTTGAGCTACGGCATAGTGAGCAATCTCCTTGAAGATTTGTATCTTTCACAAGGCTCCAATTTCTCTTTTTTCGTTCTTAATCTAGAAAATGCAAAATATCTAGATTCTAAACTAGTAATCAGCTAATTTCTTTATTCGAAACTAGAAATTAAATTATTTCTTTATTTAAAACTAGAAATTTACAAATTTCTTGATTCAAAACAAGGAAATCTTATAATTCTGAGTATTTCTTTATTCGAAACTAGAAATTAAATTATTTCTTGATTCAAAGCAAGAAAATGTTATAATTCTAGATCAAAAAAAAAGAATATACGTTTTTTCTTGTTTGGAAACTAGTTTTAATATCGAAGAGGGCAGCACTTTAGACTCTAGTTTGAAAACAAGAAAATATTAAAACTCGTCGATATTAAAACTCTAGTTTCCAAACAAGAAAAAACGTATATTCTTTTTTTTTTATCTAGAATTATAACATTTTCTTGCTTTGAATCAAGAAATAAGTAAGTTTCTAGTTTTGAATATAGAAATAATTTAATTTCTAGTTTTGAATAAAGAAATAAGCTGATTACTAGTTTAGAATCTAGATATTTTGCATTTTCTAGATTAAGAACAAAAAATTCCTAGATTGAGTTTTAGAGGGTATAGGAGAGAGTAGGGTCTGTCAACCCTGGAGACAGAAGTCCGGTGTCCCTCTTTTACCTGGAGTCTAATGGGAAACTTGACTCAAGGTCGGAAGTTGTAGGTCTCTTCCTTCTGGGGCTCTCAGATATATCACTAGATGCAAACCCCGTGAAAAGTAAAATCTAAAGTACACCCGGTATTGGGACTTGACCCTGTTGCCCGCTTTGTATGTGATTAGTTAACCCGTGGCCCAATATATCTTATTTTACGCGTAGGTGGAGGGATGACAAAAAAAAATAAAATATCTTGAACCATGTAAAGCCGACCCTTGCAAACATGTCAAAGTGTAGTATCAGCGCGTTGTAAAATTACGTCCCCATGTAGAGCTGGTTTAAAATCTTACCGTTATCATGCCAAGTGCATGAATTCGACATGACCAATGATTTCATTGTGGTCATTGGGGCCCAACTACGAACCAAGAACAGATAGGACAGGCATGAAGTTTCAAATACCTTGTGCTATGTTGAGCGGATTAGAGACCTTAGCAATACAAGCTAAGTGTAAAATCATTGAGGTGTAGAATCACGCCCACATGTAGAGCAAGACCAGGCCTAATCATGCCAAGTTAAAAACCAGACCTGACCAATTACTCGCAGAAAATATCGTAGGGCCAGAACTACTAAAACTACATACAAAATTAGGAAGTAACTCCGGTCGGTCCTAAGCCCACGTAGGACCGGTTCAACGATTCCGGAGCGCACAGTGTGCTTCGAAGAGTATCTAGTTTGGCGAGACTTCCTGTTCTCCGACTAAGATTCGAAACTCAGCTGACTCCCCTAAAAGAACAAATCCCACTAAAACATTTCTTTTCTTTCAGGTAACTAATTCATTTCTTTCATTCAGGTAGCTTATTTTTCTTATATGGTTAGTACACGAAGTGTTGGACACAAGTGGTCTCGGGCTTCCAGGCCCCCCAATCGTAGGTGTTATTCATCAAAATGAGATAGGGAAAATCGGGGATGAATATCGTCCCGGTTCATCCCCGGCGCCATTGCGGCAAAGGCTACTGGGTAGCACTACTAATCCTAAAACCCTATTGAAAAATACTGTTAAGGAGAGCCCAAACGGAGGGGTTCCCACTCCTAAACAGTTTCTGAGTACACATCCCAATAAACAAAAACTTAGAATCTTTCAACACAATATGCAAAACTTCAAAACAGTTAGTGCAGAAATAAGAGATGAGGTTGGAAGGGAGGGGGTTTCCCTTGTATTAGCTCAGGAAATTTACGTGACACTATAACTCGCGTAGTTTTGATAACATTGGGCTTAGTTGCACAGCCGTTGCTGATCGTAGAAGACTTTATTGAAAAGCACGGCTTAATAGTTCTAAATAAATTGAATACCGGTCCAACGTATGAATCCTCGACCGGGCAATCTTATGTTGATATTCCTTCTATTTTGCCAATTGTCTCTAACTAGCAGGTCAGAGATATCACTTCAAGCGACCATAAGGTTCTTCAAATTGAGATTGAAACACAATCCGGGAGTAGCATAGAACCGGCACGTTTTTGCGTAGCAAAAGCGGACTGGAAAAAATTTTCTGAGTACTTTAAGACTAAAACGGACTCCAGGATTGGAGTTACAGTCTCAAAAATTCTACTGATGCTAGATCGCTAGCAACGGAATTTACAAAAATAATTATCGAATTTTTCAAAGAGTCGATTCCCAAAAAACGATGTTTCATAAAATGCAACCCGTGGTGGACACGCAAACTCACCAGCTGGAAGCGAATTGCCCACCGTGCCCAAAGACAATAACCTAGGGCGAGAAAAACTCATCAAAATTGCGACTGTTCCAGTTGCAAAAACATTAAGAATAACATCAAAGTTACTCCTAAAATATACCCGATTGATAATTAAGACGAAACGTGCTAGTCTACGAGATTAGTTACAGCTGAGGCGAACGAGAAACCATAGGGTTTCACGTACACATTGGCTGTTCGAAAACTCAAAAACGACAAAGTGCTTAATAGTCTTAGAACAAGAAAGGGCTTTACCAAGAGCATGAAAGATGCTGCCCGTAAAATTATAAACCATCACATTTCCAATGATCATGCAGAAGCATATCAGAGGAAAAATACACACTACACCACGAACTACTTCTTAAAGGAGATAAAAACCCTGAATTAAATGAATCCTATAGGCCCCTATGCCTTTTATCAACTCTTGGTAAATGGTAGGAGAAATGGGAAGAGAGCTTAATTACCGACGAAGCGTCTGTATTTCAATAAAGAGTCTTCCTCCGATCAATTTCCGAAAAAACGTCGGGATTTTTTTAGAGGCCTCTCACATGCGCGAGAAGTAGTCAAAATAAAAATTATATATATTATTTGCCATACCACTTTGCGCGCAACTATGAGTGAGGCTCCAACAAATCCCGACGTTTCATCGGTATTTCTCAGAGTAAGCGTCTGATTAACTACTCGGACGTTGTATACGAAAATTTCTTGACTATAGCATCTTCGTTCGGACTGCGCGTCTGGGTGTTAAATCCGGACGTTTCATCGAATATTTTTTCCCCGTGTATCTTAAAAAGCGAAAAATAATCACCCAAACTATTGAGTGTGAGTGCGGGGAAGGGCCAGATAACCCGCATCACCTCATATTTAAATGTCTAAGATGGAGTTCCATCAGAGAATCTCTGGTAGGTACCGTCGGAGAGACCGCATGGAAAGAGATGGAGCAAATACCGAGTATTCTAGTGTCCAAATCTAAGGAAACATGCGAGGTGTTCTCTGACTATTGGGACGAAGTTATGTATATTAAATCTTGTGAAGAATGCTTCTCTGAAATCAACTAGTCTCGGGATCATAAGTAGGAGTGCCCGAGACTAGACCCCAATTTGAAAATAGCTTTATGAGGTGGCTCGGGGCGAGGATTATCGGATCCGTCACCTGGCAGGCTCCCGCAATAAGCATCTTTGCGAAGAGATCTGCCAGTGCAATCAGGTAACTTTGTTAAAAATTTCTTTTCTTCATTTCTCCTAACTAATTAAACATTTTTCTTTCAGCTTAAAGTCTTCAATAAAACAAACGATTGCCCCGCGGGTAGACTGCCGCTCATGGAAGAAGGTCTAGCAGAAGTGGTGTTCCTCCGCACAACCCCAAGGATCCTTACACTAATGAGGTAAAAATCATGGTGTAAAGGTCATTAGGAATCGCTAGCGGATTGACAGAGAAAGACTTATATAAGAAATCAAGGATAGTAAGACACGCAGTATAATAGACCACGTGACGAATCCAGTGACCTAAGCGGAAAAAGAAATGCCCTATGCAAAGATTTCTATTACGTTGGCGATCTCTCTACGTAAGCATAATGAAATAGGAGATTTACATTTATTAATTGATTAAGAATTAAAATTTTTTTATTCTTAAATCTTTTTTTCCTCACTTTTTATCCCTTTTAGTTAAAGTTTAGCATTCGTAATCGTTATTGGTAGTATGGCATTTCAAACCTCTATTTTTGAAAACCCATAACAAATTTCGGACAGGTTAGATTTTCAATTTTAATAGCTCAAAATGTTCGTAAGGAAGTGTAGAAAATTTGCAATAAAATTTTATCAGCCACTTTTAACCCCTTAACCCTTTTAAGGGCAAAAAAGGGGAAAAATCTTGTACAAGAAAATAAAGTTATTTAATTGACAAAAAAAGTAATTTTTTTAATAGATATATGGTACATATCTTTGGTTTCTTTTGAAAATTTATTTCTAAGATATTCTGAGGCGAAAAATGGTCCAAATATAAGAGTAAAAATGGGTAACCAAAGGATCAAAATAAG
Source organism: Anagrus nilaparvatae (assembly GCA_022575985.1). Lineage (NCBI taxonomy): Eukaryota > Metazoa > Arthropoda > Insecta > Hymenoptera > Mymaridae > Anagrus > Anagrus nilaparvatae. The sequence continues at coordinate 3,159,030 of JAKSXM010000237.1, read as the reverse complement.
TATTTTATCTTGTGTTTGGGTAAAAAGTAATTTTTGCATGTTTTTAAAAACATAATAAAGATTATAATAAAAAAAATCGTTTTTGAATTACTTGAGCTTGAAATATGGGTAAAAAGAGCAGCCCTAAAGGGCAAAATACGCAGTTTACGTCATATTTTTATGAAAGTTAAAATGTACTCATTTTTAAGGACAAAGGGTTAAGAAATTATGTATTTTAATTACGTGTCCTTAAAATATGGACATAAAGGGCAGCCCTAAAGGGCAAAACACGTAATTTACGTAATATTTTTATGGAAATTAAAATGTAATCATTTTCAAAGAAATTAGTTAAAATTGCCCTTTTATGGGCAAACTGCATATAATTAATTCATTCATAATTATAAAATTTTAAAATACATGAAAGTATCTAGTTTTTCTTTGTTTTTACTTTGAATTATGCACGTCTTTTTTGATGCCGTATTATAATAAAATTTTTGAAAATGTATCTTATATTTTGAAGCTGTTTTTTTACCATAACTTTTTTATGAATAATGATACAAAAAAAAATTGGAAGCATTATTGGGTTATGTGATTAAAGCAAATAAAATAAACACTCTTCTTATTTATTAATCAGCACAGTTTTTTTAATAATACTCGTCTTCTCTAATCTTTATTTATAACTCGTCATTTGCACGTTTAATTAACAATAATTTATAAGTGATTTTAGTATAAGCGATCAATACGCGTCTGCGATATGTACTGAGCGACGATCAGCATGGAACTGAACTGTTAGCTTCTCCTCCTTCTTCACCACATAGTATAAAAAGGAAGTGCGCGAAGGCGCCACAGTCCAACACTCCTTCCCGTCTCAAGCACTTTCTATTTATCTGAAACAAATCAAATCAATTATTAGTTCATCTCATCGAATACACATCATATACAATTTAACTCGTCTAACTCTCCAAGTTTAAGATTGAATTAGTCAATTGTCTGTGCAAATCAAAAGCCAATGGTTTAGTAAAAATATCGGCTATTTGTTCTTTAGAAGGTACCCATCTAACTTCGATATAACCCTTTTTGAGACACTCTTTAAAATAGTCAACCTTAGAGTCTATTATGTGTCTTAATCGATTACTGCCTCTCGTCTTAGTATTCTTATCCGCAGCTGAATTATCGCACCAAAGGGTCAAAGGCATTAAAGGAATGTTCATTCCACCTTTTAGGGCTAATTTTTAAACCATATAATGCTCTTTCTATTTTGCAAACATTTCTCGAAACACCATTATGTTCTGGAGTATCAGGAGTTGCGAGTTCTAACTCAGCTCCTAATTTCTCCAATACTTCTTTAGTTTTCCCACCAGTGAATTCAGTACCTTGGTCAGTTCTTAGGTAACAAACTTTAGCATCTCGTCCAATAAAGTTTCTAGTGCTTTTAACAAACAGTTCAAGGCATATTCCAGTCTCATCTTTTGTTTTCATGCCAAAAGCCATTGCCGCCCTAGAATAGTCATCTATGAATACAGAAATGTATCTATACCTTTTTGGGTAAGTCATAGGACTAATAGGACCCATTATATCGGAGTGAATTATTTGTAACGGTTCATTTGCTCTAAATCTTACATTATTGAACGGCAATTTATTTAGTTTAGAAATCAAGCATATTTCACAATCTAAAATTTTCTCATCAAATTTCGCATCTTTTAAATCTTTTATTTCTGGATATAATTTTTGAAGCCTTTTTAAATATCCCAACGACGCATGGCCCATTCTGACATGCCATAACATTTCTCTGTTATTTTTAACAAACATATTGTTTTGTTTATCAAAATTTAATTCGTTTTTCTCTTCGAATTCATCATCAGTAAAAAGCGATTCATCGGGATTATTTTAAATTCTGTCTCTTAAGCTATTTTCAAAAATCGCATCATTTAAATCAACTTCTACTACAGTCTCATTATCAAATAAATTATTGTCACAGAAATTTTCATTAATCACATCTAATTTCTCATCTAAATGACTTTTACTATTTTTATCAGATTTATCTTTTAATTCATAATTTCGGTTACTTCTCGTCGTTAAGTATGCAATAATTTTATTATTTAAAGGACTATGTTCTGAGTTTATTTTCTCATCTAAATTATTCACTTCAAATTCTATTTTCCAGTAAGGTTTATCATATATACCAGAGATAAATGATTTCTTAGAAACAGGGTCAAAAATATTAATTTTTTCATTATCTAAATAAATAGATAAACCTTTATCAGCAAATTTTCTCAGGGAAAGCAAGTTTTCCGATAAGCCTTCAGCGCAAATTACATTTCTTAAAGAAATATTATTATCCGAATTTATCAAATCTACAACCCCTACTCCCTCCGATTTAAAATTCGCTGACTCATCTTTATTTGCGCATTTTATAATTTTATTATAATTCTCATCTAACGTCTTAAATATTAATTTAGAATTTGTAAGATGCTCTGTAGCTCCGGAATCGGCCAAAAATTCGGCTAGTAATTTATTATTGTTTAATTCGGTAAAGCTAACTTGAGTTATATTATCTCGTCTATTTAAATCAGTATTAAAAATATTTAAACAATCAAGGTTACCTTTACTGTCAGAGCTCTTCTTTTCTTGCTGCCCATTGTTTTGCTGTTTTCCGCCTCGACCCCTGTTTTTATAATTTCCTCTACCCCTATTATTAAACTTGGTTCTTTTTGAGTTAGACTCGTCATTATTACTTTCTATCTTTCTTTTAAAATCACGACCACCACCATTGTTTTTATAATCGCGTCTATTGTTATTATCATACCTTCTATATCGTCGATTTGATCCTCTATTTAAAGGACAATTTGCTGCTATATGGTCAGTAGTGTATTCCTTACAGGAATAGCATAGCTTTCCTTCTAAATTTTTACGAGGGCAATTTCTACCAATATGCCCTAAGCCATCACAGTGAAAACACCGCTGTTGGCTTCCAGAAGGCCATGCGACCATAGCTTGTACACTTTGTGAAGTGCCAGAACCACCTTGACCACCTTGTCTACTTGCTTCATGCTGTATGATAAAACGTTTTAAGTCCTCGTAAGAGAGACTTTTACCCGTCAAATTTACATTTACAAATTCTAGATGGTGTACCTGAGGTATATTCTTTTCTATTGCTTGATAAAACGCGTCTCTAATTTCTTGTTCAGAAAGGGCAGGAGCATTTGGGATGTTATTGTAATTTCTCGTCAACTCGTCAAATCTATCCCAAAATTCTGCTGCCTTTTCTTTGTTAGGATTATATTGTATATTATACAACCGTTTTCTAAGATCCACGGAAGTTAAATTATTTTCACATCTTTTTATTTCTTGTATCTTTTCTAACATTTTAATAGGATTTGACTCATCTAAAATTTTATTATGATAATTTTGATCTATTCTATTTATCAATATATCACGGACTCTAAATTTATTACTTTCTATAGTACGCTCATCTAAATTATCATTTACTTTAATTTTTGTATCAATAACATATAACAAATCCTTTGTTCTTAATTCTGACGTAAAAAAGTCCATAAAATGTTCAAAACGCATTTTATTAGTTAACTTGTAATCTCTTCTAGAACCTGTATCTCGAGATGATAAACCGGTCTTTAATACATCTTTCAATTCATTTACAATCGACTCGTCTTTATTTGAATCATTTTTATTCGAAAACGTACTAATTCCTAACTTTTTAATCTCGTCTCGAATTATTAATGTGATATCATTTTTATTAGAAATATTTATACTTTCAGGCACCATCGTAGAATTAAATAAATTAGAATTATTATGGTCTCTTACCTCTCTATTTTGTATCTCGTCATTATTTGTCCCATCTACCCTATCTAAGGCTCTCTTCAAAGTGCCAGCAATCTCGTCTAAATTTTTAACTCCAGAAAGAGTATTTTCTAATCTTGTCACTCTCCTATCTAGCCTACTTTCCACTTCATTCATCACACCTTGAGTATGCTTGGCAATAATATCATTTTTAGCTGCCATCACATTCAAATCTTTTTTGTGCTGCTCTTTCACTTCTTTTAAGTACGCATCGAACTTTCTTTGCATCTCATCATAAAAATTCTGCCCATCTAAAACTTCAGAATTATTTAATTTAGTTTCAAAACTTACATTTTGATTTTTACTGTAACCCTTCTGCAGATTTAGGTTACATTTTTCAACATTTTTAATTAAAGGTTTTTGTTTCTCACCGAAAGGTGGGGTCTGAGTAGACGCATCAGTCACGATCACATCATCCTCATCATTCATGCCATGGCCTCCTCTATTCTCATCTACTTTTTTCTTTTCATTACTTTTCAAGTCATTTTCAGACTCATCAATTTGCGCATCTACAAACTCAAAACCCCCTTCTTTAAGTTCTGTTTGCTGGATTTCTATGGGAATGAGCAGCTTATTTCCCAATGATTCTTCCCTTTTTACGGCTTCAAATATCAAATCCCACTCCTTTTCTTCGATGGTATTTTTATCTGAAAAGATTTTAACTTAGTCTAATCATGCACAAGTAATAAAAGGGTAAGAATTTAACTCCGTAATTTATCGACTGAACACAAGCACGAAAAACTACAAAGTGAATGACCTTTCACATATCCGAACACAAGATAATATTCAAGATCACCCTTGTAAATATTTAACATATTATGAACACAATAATAATTTATACTATTCACAAACCAGCTAATGTTGAAAAAAAATTTATTTATTTTAAAATTCATGAATTTTTAAATTTTAGTTTTAATTTTAGGTACCTAATTTTATTAATTTGACGTCAAAAAAAAATTTATTTAAAAATTTTATCTTTTCTAAAAAAAAATTACACACCTATATAAACAGTTGAGCCATTTTCGGTTACAAGTCGGATCACGTTCTCATCTAACCTGACTACAACGTTTTCACCTCCATATTTCTCTCTCATCCCATTTGCTTCATACATTGTCATGAGACTGATGTATAGGTCTTTATTTTCTAAAAGAAATATATTGCTTAAATTTAAGTCTTATTCTAAAAAGAATTATTTAAAAAATTTAATAAAAATTCACATCTTTATTTTATATGCATATAATAAATTCACATCTACAACTTTTCGTTTCGTTCTCTTATAATATAAAAAAAATAATTAAAATTCATGTAATCTTACACGTAGAACACATACATGCAAAGACACATACACATAACCTCAAAAAAATTCATTTTATTTTCTTCATTTCTTAAAAAAAAACGGTTATGTTCGTGCGTGTATTTCCGGGTGCAGGACACATACACGCGCAAAAACACACACACGAATTTCATTTCCCGCTAAAATAATAATAAAAATTTCACGTCTTATTTATGCGCATCTAATTAATTTCATTTTCGTACGAACAAAATCTATTCACTTTTCTTTTTATATTTAATTATTGAAAAGAAAGAAAATTAAAAATTATTTCTCTCGTCATCGATCGTTTTTATTTTAACAATAAAAAAAATTCCCGAGCGCCATCTTTGTAAAACACAATTTCTGCCCGGCGTGTACATCACCATCGAGAAAAACTTGGCGTCGGTTTCGGCCATTTTGTGTAAAACACACACATACACATACACGTCAAATAAAAATTTAATTTTAATTCCTTTACTCATCCACTTTTCAATAATCAATTTAGCAATAAAAAAAATTTAATTTAATTAATTAATTACCGGTAATTTTTCTCTCTCATCCATTTCACACCAATAATAAAAAAAAATCCTACCTTTTACTTTCTGCTCGGTCTCCATTTTCTCTTCTATATATATATATATAAATATATAAATGGAAACACACAAAGATAATTAATTTTATTTTTTTTTTTAAATAATTTTCCACACACTTCTTTATTTTATCTCACCAAAATTTAATTAATTTTTATACACACACTTCTTAAAATAATTTCTCTCACCAAAAATTATTTGCTTTTTATTTTAATCAACACACAAAAAAAAGGCACACGCGCCGTGGAAGCGATGGCGGGCCGATAACCTATTGGGTTATGTGATTAAAGCAAATAAAATAAACACTCTTCTTATTTATTAATCAGCACAGTTTATTTAATAATACTCGTCTTCTCTAATCTTTATATTTATAACTCGTCATTTGCACGTTTAATTAACAATAATTTATAAGTGATTTTAGTATAAGCAATCAATACGCGTCTGCGATATGTACTGAGCGACGATCAGCATGGAACTGAACTGTTAGCTTCTCCTCCTTCTTCACCACATAGTATAAAAAGGAAGTGCGCGGAGGCGCCACAGTCCAACAAGCATTTTAAAGGATATTGAATAAGTAACCTTTTAAAAGTCATTATTATAAATTTTGTTGCAATGAAAATGGTGAAAAATCAAGTCAAAGGGGCGAATTCCGTAATAGGATTTTGCTCTTAATTGTCATATCTCATTCAGCACAATGAATATATATGTTGTTCCACAGGTAGCGTCAGTAGAAAGATCGAGTCGAAAAAATTTTAGTATAGGCAAATGCGCCATATTGCTTTTTTTAAGGCGCTGAATTTTAAAGTTAAATAATATTAAAAATGTACTCTTTGTATATATCTGATATATTATTATATTAAACCTATAATTCTGTAAAAATTATACTATTGAAAATAAATTCTATTTTATATCTTAAAAAAAATTTTGTTAAGAAATTTATCTACAAATTTTTGAATTTAAAAAATTTTTTATTAGAATTTTTATTTAAAAAATTAGAAGTAATAAATTTTTTTAAATTAACAATCACACAGTGGTCTGGAACAAAAAAGTTTCACCACAATTCCACTAAAAATATCTAGTATTTTCTGATTCTATACGGTCTCCTGAGGCAGAAAATGCTTGTTTTAAAATTAAAACCGTAGCTCTCGGGGAGAACCGCCCCGATTTGGGGGTTGTTGGGAGGTAAATTAAAAATAAAAAATTTTTTTTTTTAATTTAACATTTTTTACATGATTTTAGACCATATAAAGTGACGTACAAGTGAGGAACACAAAAAATTTTGCTCGCCCCATAGTTTTTTTTGAGTTGGAAGGCTCAAAATCACATTTTTTCAATATTTGAAAAAAACCAATTTCTGAAATTTTTTAAATAAATTAAAAAAATTATTTTTAATGATGGATTTATGTTTTTCATTTGTTTTGTAATTATAATTTACTAAATAAGCTTATTTAGGACCAAAAAATACAAATTTTCAATTTTCAAGGTCTCAAAGCAACTCAAATGTTAAATATTGGATTTTTTCAGATATTCAAATGATGTTATAAACTGGATTTAAAGACGTCGCTTATATATTTATTCCTCTGAAATTCAATGAAATCGCTAGTTTTCATTTCGTAAAGAAATGGGGGCTTCACCCCTAAATTTGCAAAAAACTACCCCAAAATGGGGTGTAAAAATATAAACCAGAAATATTATTTTGCCCTGCAAAATAAAATTTCTTTTTCTTTTCGTAGTGCGTGGTGTATTTTTTTTATCACATATACACGACTCATACATTTATATATTCAATATGTCTGATATGCCTACACTGGCGCGGAGCGATTTAAAAAGCGTCGACTTTTTTTTCTCAAGCGACGCCACCTGTGAAAATAACTCCATCCTGATTCAGCATGGGTCGTAGAAAAAAAAACACTAAAATGTTGAAGAAATTATCCTGTCAAAACTAGGTTGATATAATTTTTTTACAAACCCAATATTTTTCTCAAAATTTTCCAAAAACTATATAGAGTAGTTTAATGCTGTAGATCATAAAGTATGTCATCTAATGCAGACAAAATTTTTGGGTATAATAAAAAATATACGATTAATTAACCCCTAATTGGGTCTTTCTATGTAAGTTTTCCTTCGACCCCCCAGGATCAGCCTTTTAAAATTAAAAAAAAAACAAAAATTTTTAGTCAAAACTTTTTTAGTATTAATGCTACAGATCTCTAATTAGGCTCAAATTCAAGATAATTTTATGTTTTATAAAAAAGGAACAAACAAATTTTTGCCTAAAATCGAGCCTAAAATAGACTGGTGGTGAGATTATTGAGGAATGAAACAAATTATCGGAATGTTGTCATGTACTGCGCCACCTATTACAGGCTAAATTGACTTCAGCAGCAGCCAATAAAAATAAGAAAACTTAAAAAATGATTGAGTTTCTAATATATTTTCATTTAAGCCATTAAACTTTTCTCTAAGTAAAGTACTTTTTGAGTTATAGCAGAAAAACTAACACAGAAAACGAATTTCAAGGGGTGAAAATAGCAATTTTCTATCCTCCATATCTCAAAGGGAAAGCATTTTCATAAAAAGTTGTTCTGAGGTTTTTTTATCTCTATTACATCATAAATACAATTTCGGTATTTTTTTTTTTGATTTTGATAACGCCCCACGGAGGGGGACTGGGAGGGCTAAATTTGGGTGGGGTGAAATTTTAATTTTATTGCAAACTAATAATATGCATGAATAAATGTTTTGACGGGCAGATTTTTGCAAAAACATGCTGTTTGGAAAAATCCTACCCCTATTGCTTGAAATTCCATACTATGGGTACTTTTTAAGAGTGAAATAATATTTTACAAAATTTTAAATAATAAATTTTAAATAAAAATTATTTTTACGATAAATAGCCTTAAAAAACTGTTAAAAACTGATTTTAGTAATTTATGCATTACCTGACATCGCATTCAAAATATGTTATAAAATTTTTATAACATAAAATTTATGTGAAATTTCACTGGGAATTTGGTTTTTTCCATTATTTATCTTTAAAAGGTGATTAAAGCTGTAAAAAAGCAAAAAAAACAAGTGGCGGTACATTTAGCGCACAGTAACTGTGGGCCTAGTGTGCGCCAAGAGTGCGAATCATTTTGGCAGAGCTGCTAATATTTAAAATTATTTAAACTGTTAGGCACCAATAGTTTTATCAAAAAAACCACCCTTGCACCTCTTTTTAATCACAAATATTTGTTTCTTTTGGAAGACCTACCCTCATAAATGAAAGTGGAAGCCTGGGCGCTGTAAAGTGGCGATAACTCGGAGCTACATTTACAAAGTGAGAGTAGCGGCAGATAACAATTTAAAGAGGGGCGCGCTGCCATGTTTTTTTTTCAAAGTGGAGCAAGCAACTCGTTACAATTTAAAAAGTTGAAAGCATGCTATTATCACTTTAAAAGTATAAAACAGCCTTAAAGTAAGCTTTTGGAAATTGGAGTTATTTTATGATTACACTTTATTAACTTGGTTTTTTTTGGTGGTTTGAGTCGAAAAAAAGAGTGCTAAAAAATTTCCATTTTCTTCACCCCAGTATATTTTCGATATGTTATTAATGTTTTATTGTGGCTGAGAAAAATGTTTTTTAACCCCAGTATATTTCCGATTTTCCAAGATGGCGGATTAAAAAAACGGAAAGAAAGAACTATCTATTTAATAATACATTTAATAATATATAACATTGAAAAACGTTTCAATGAATGAAAATTTTCATTTTTTTTACCACAGCTTATTAACCCATTAGCGCCGGCGCGACCACACCACTGACGCTCGGATTTTTGCTTATAAATCGGGTTAAAAAATGATTTTTTTTAAAAATTAAAGTCTTCCTTTACTAAAAAGGACTTACTTTACAAGATTCCGGGGTCAGATTTTTAATTTTGTATCAATAATTGATTTTGTGTATTTTTTGTGGCCGCCATATTTAATTAACGGTCAATAATATTAAAAATCTGACCCCAGAATCTTGTAAAGCAAGTCCTTTTTAGTAAAGGAAGACTTTAATTTAACCCATTTACGCCCAAGCGGACGTAAACGGAAAGTTAAAAAAAAAAATAGGTTCCCGTATAGATAGAGGCTTTTAAGAGAGCATGAAATTTTACTATACACATGTAATTTAAAATTAATTAATTTAAATTACGCTTACAGAAGAGTTTTAGCTCAAAACAAATTCAAAAAATGGAATTAGGAGTAAAATTTACCTATTACAACCGATTTGAAACTAAAAAAACAATATTTGAAGTTTTTGGGAAAACTACCCCTAGTTGCAATATAAGGGTTGAAATCCAATTAAATATCCAATAAACCTAAAAAATGTTAGTTTTTTGCACAAACAAGTAATTTTAAATGTTTTTTGGTATCATTTTTTTATTTTTATGTTGATTTTTCCGTCATTTTTATTTTAGCCCCTTTTTCACCCCAATTACCCCTATTTTTGGGGCATTTGAAAGGGTTGTAAGTAAAACCTGACTTCAGATTCGGTAAGAGCAATTTTACAATAGACATGAAATTTAAAAGCCTCTATCTATACGGGAACCTATTTTTTTTTTTAACTTTCCGTTTACGTGCGCTTGGGCGTAAATGGGTTTAAAAAAAAATCATTTTTTTACCCGTTTTATAAGCAAAAATCCGAGCGTCAGTCGTGTGGTCGCGCCGGTGCTAATGGGTTAATAAGCTGTGGTAAAAAAAATGAAAATTTTCATTCATTGAAACGTTTTTCTCCTCCTCAAAAACCCCCAGGTAATGTAGAAAGTTCTTTCTTTACGTTTTTTAATCCGCCATCTTGGAAAATCGGAAATATACTGGGGTTAAAAAACATTTTTCTCAGCCACAATAAAACATTAATAACATATCGAAAATATACTGGGGTGAAGAAAATGGAAATTTTTTAGCACTCTTTTTTTCGACTCAAACCACCAAAAAAAAAACCAAGTTAATAAAGTGTAATCATAAAATAACTCCAATTTCCAAAAGCTTACTTTAAGGCTGTTTTATACTTTTAAAGTGATAATAGCATGCTCTCAACTTTTTAAATTGTAACGAGTTGCTTGCTCCACTTTGAAAAAAAGAACATGGCAGCGCGCCCCTCTTTAAATTGTTATCTGCCGCTACTCTCACTTTGTAAATGTAGCTCCGAGTTATCGCCACTTTACAGCGCCCAGGCTTCCACTTTCATTTATGAGGATACTAAAGGCTTGTAAGATTAAAGGGAGGGTGGGGGCGGTTTTTTGATAAAACATATTGGTTCCAAAGTATTTAATTAATTTTAAACATTTGCAGCGCTTCGAAAATGATTCGCACACGTGGACCGCCCCTTGAAAAAAATCGTAAATAATGTAAAAAAATGAGCTAAATTTTCGTTTGTTTGTTTTTTACGGGGGCTTAGGAGGCCGATTATAATTAGTTTCATATGGCACACTGTGTGGCTAAATGGACAAAAATCGCTCTTGGACTAAGTTTTTGAGCTATCGTCTTGAAACCTGTTTTGAACGACTTTAAAATAATCCTGCTTTCGTGTCTCACTGCGGATTTTTCATATTTATTAATTTTTAATTAGCCTATTAACTGAAAATGTATTTTATGCGAGATTCTAAAATATGCAAAAATTATGATGTAATATTTTTTGACTTAAAAATGTTTTTTAATTTTTATGTATATATTGCAGGATTAGCACAAAAAAATTTCCAGTTTGTTTTAGAGAGCAAAAAATGTAGGAAGTGAAAATTTCGATAAAGGAATAGGTTGAAGTAGTAAAAATAGGCTATTTAAAAATAAAAAATTTGAAAAATCCGCAGTGATGCACGAAAGCCAGCTTATTTTAAAGCCGTTCAAAACAGGTTTCAAGTCGATAGCTCAAAAACTCAGTCCAAGAGCGATTTTTGTCCATTTTGCCACACTGTGTGGCATATGAAAATATATGCAAAAACCCAACTTTTTCCAAATTCTGAAACAAATTACGAAAAATGTATTTTTTTACAGCTTTGGCAAAATATTATCTGAATAATTCAATTCTTCAGCTCTCAGTGTAGGAATTTTTCAAAACAAATGGCAGGGCTGGATACCTGAGAAAATTTTACTAAAGTCCCTCTTTTCTGATAATTTATATACGTTTCTGCAAGAGATGGCGTAATGAAGAAGAACGGACAGCTCAGAAGAGCTCGAAACCCCCTTTTTTCAAAAATCTGCATTGAGCTTAAATTTTAATACTACACGGAAAAAAATTCTAAGTTGTATTGACAAATAACTTTGTTGAAATATGCCAACAAAGTATTTGTTGAATTGTCATAGTTACTTAGTTGATTCAAACAGAGTGAAAATTTTGTAAATGATTTTGTAAACTAAATTTTGAAAATTTAGTTTGGCTAATATTATTTTATTTTTTTTTTTTTTTAAATTAATTATTTTTTTTTTTATAATTATTTTTTTATATTTATTTAGGTACTTATATATTTATTAATTAAAAATCTGTTAAAAAAAACCGAAGAAAAAATTTGACTCCTACTAGTATTGAACCCGGGACCACGGCTTCCAAAGCAGCGACATTATCCATTCTGCTAACCTTGGATTTAATAAAAAAATTTTAAGTACTATAGGTATGTTACAGATAATAATTTTCGAAATTATATGCAGAGTAAATTATACATACCCAGCGAAATGCATATTTAAAAATAATAGTTAAAACTATCATAAATAATTTTTAGGAAATCCCATTTCTTTATTATAATAATAATGAATAATAATATAAGCAAAAGTAAATTATGCATACCCGCAGTGAAATTTATATTTAAAAATAATACTTAAAACTATCATTAAAAATTTTTAGGAAATTCCATTTCTTTATTGAATAATAATATAAACGAAAGCGCGCTGCTGAAGAACATGTGAGAGAAGAGAAGAGCATAATAGGATAGAAAGAGAAAAAATGAATAAATATTTTAATATAAAAGAAAAAGCATTGACCTAACTATTAAAATTATCATATTAATGTTGTAGATTGTTGGTTTATCTAACACTATGTTGATTCAACAAAGATTTAAGTGGTTAACTTAAAAATTTTAATTTTGCTTGAATCAACAAAGTATTTGTTGGTTTAATGTTTTTATTTGACAATTCAACGTTTAATCTTTCCATTCAACAACTTAAAGAACTAATCTTATTTCAGCTACGTAATGCGTTTAGTTTGGCTAATATTTTTTTTACGTGTAAGGGCTATAAATCGGGAAAATAACGTATTTTGACCAGTAAAATGGAACAAAAACGTTTCCAGCCCATTCCAAGGATTTTAAAAGAAAGTTTTGATAAATTACTGAATTTTAGAAGACCGTTTTTGCTCAATCTTTCGAATCTGATTTCTGAATTTGTAAAAATTTTTATTTCAAAACTTTTACCGTCAAAAAATACAAAGAACACTAAGTTAGCAGTTGGTTCCTAATTTTTTGAAAATTTTTTGCATTGACAAATAAAAAGGAATACCATTTTTTTTATTTTTGGATGTAATACTCAATTTTTTTATGTGGAAGTACCATCATAAAATATCTTTTTTTCTCAACTCCTCAGATAGAATACTTCATATTCTGACAATTTTTGTCTGAAATAAATTTTTTTGTATTAAAAAAAAAAAGAAAACAGCAGTGTTTCTAATTGATTTCTTGGAACTGATACTTAAATTTTTGAAAGAGCCTCGGTAGCTCTGTGGTTAGGGCGTATTACTTCGGACCTGAAGGTTCGCGGTTCGATTCCCGGCTATATCAACATCAAGTTTTTTTCTTTGCGAAAAATCCTTGATGTTCTTCTACTGTGGTTTCTAGGATTGAGGCATCAACCTAATGTTAAAAAAAAAAAATTAACATTATGTGGATAACGCGGTCCAAAGTGCTTCCAGGGCACTATAAGCCGGCGTGGGGTTCGGGAGAGGTCGCGTACCTCCTGGACCATAGGTTCTACGCTCGTACCAGCTACACTGATACTCAAACAATCATACAATAACACTTCACTAACAATTGTCAAAAAAGCGCTTTCACATCCTCAACCCATTAAAATAGAAAAATTAAAATAGTGCAGGGTGTGATAGCATGGGCAGTTGTTAGTGACCTCTGTCACAACATCCGTATGGAAGTTTAAGATGGAGGTTAAACAAATACCAATACCAATCTTTAAATTTTTGAAAATTTTCATTTCAAAATTTTTCGCATTAAAAAATTAAAAAAAAAAAATTATTTTTTTTCTTATTCGACGTATATAGAACCTCATTTTTTACGGCAGTTCTAGTTTTAAGATAAATATTATCATTTATTTTTAATTTTCACTTATTTCAATTTCAAAATAGTGAAAATTCTGTGGTCTTAAATTATTTTTTTAATTATGTATCAAAAATTTAAAAAAAATTTCATAAATACAGGAATCAGATTCGAAAAATTGAGCAAAAACGCTTTTCTAAAAACCAGTGCTTTTATCTTGACTTTCATCTAAAATAATTTGGTATTGCGTCCAATTATATTATCAATTGGACGCGTAATACCTAGTTTTTGCTTTTTATAGACAGATTGTTTATAGGGAGGAGGTACTTCAGAAGTTGAAAATTAATCCATTAGTTTCCAAGCGCACCTGAGATGTCGTTTGAAATTACGTCTATAAAGCTTGTTTAAAATCAAAATTTTTTTTAACCAAAAATGATCCCCTATGCAAAAAGAGTTGCTCTTTCATATTTTTGGGTCAGATTATTAAAATCTTTGACCGGAAGTGAAATATAACCACTCAAAGTTCGCTAATTTTAAATTATGGAAGATAACTTTTTCAGCCGATTTTTTTGAAAAATCGGACTATATTATGGATCTAGCCTATTAAAAGTTAGCCACAATTATTTCTTAGCAACTTTGAAAGATTTTTGTGATTTTCCAAGATGGTGGGCATCAAAAAATGGCGATCAATTTGATTGAAAAAATTGAAAAAACCAGGAAAAAACTAAAAGTAAAAAAAAAAACATCAGATTTTGATTTTTCCAATATTTTTTCAAACAAGTGAGGTTTCTTAGTGAAAATTTATGTATGCATGGAATATTTATAAAAAATTTAAATTTTGATGAAAAATGATATCAAATCTAAACTCAGACACCTAAAAATGTATAGGATAAGTACCCACAGCCCATATAATATATGCATATATTTTAAAATATTGTCACGATTTATTAGAATTCGATCATTTTCCGCCATTTTGGACGCCATTTTGAATTCAATTTTTTATAAATATTCCATGCATGTATAAATTTTCACTAAATACCTCGCTTGTTTGAAAAAATATTGGAAAAATCAAAATCTGATGTTTTTTTTTACTTTTAGTTTTTTCCTGGTTTTTTCAATCAAATTGATCGCCATTATGATGTGCGCCATCTTGGAAAATCACAAAAATCTTTCAAAGTTGCTAAGAAATAATTGTGGCTAACTTTTAATTGGCTAGATCCATAATATAGTCCGGTTTTTCAAAAAAAACGGCTGAAAAAGTTATCTTCCATAATTTAAAATTAGCGAACTTTGAGTGGTTATATTTCACTTCCGGTCCAATATTTTAATAATCTGACCCAAAAATATGAAAGAGCAACTCTTTTTGCATAGGGGAACATTTTTGGTTAATAAAAATTTTGATTTTAAACAAGCTTTATAGACGTAATTTCAAACGACATCTCAGGTCCGCTTGGGAACTAATGGGTTAAGGGAGGAGGGTAAATTTGTCCTATTTAAGGGGGGTGGTCAAATGAGACTTAGAATAATTAGGAGTCTTTGAATAATCTGGGCTTCAGGACTTAGGATAATATAGGTTTATGGACTTCGAATAACATCGATATAAGGACCCCATTTCATTATTTTGAGTAATTTTAATGAATTTTAAACATCTTTCTTTTTAGTTATTTTATTATACAAGAACTTCAATTTTTTTTAAATTGTTACAAAACTATCAAAGAATACGAAAAAATTACTATTTTTATTTTCCTAATTTTTTTCATTTTATAGAGGACGTCAAAGTAGAGGTTGAAAAAAAAAAGTAAAAAACGGTTCCACACCTAACGCCTATTGTGGGCATCCGAAACAAAAAAATAAAAGAGCATTTTATTCCCTATACACTTCTCAAGTACTGGAACTAAAAGTTTGCAAAAATTCCAAAAATTGACCATTTGGTACGCCAAAAACGAAAAATGGAGATTTTTAAGTAGAAAAAAACACCTGATATGGTCAATAAAAAATTTTCTAATCCACTTTTTTCTGATCTTCTAGTTCCAGCACTTGGCTCCCTCACGGAACAATAAGGTTCAAAACGGTTAAAAAGTTTATCGCATTTAACCGTACAAAATGTTGACGATTGAAAACCATTAATTTTAATCGTTATTAATAATTTTAATAGTTTTTAATCGTATTGGAGTATTCCGACCAAGTAAAAGTCATTTTCTTTTTATTATTCGGTTTTAGTGATAAACAATATAAAGTATTTTAGAGGAAAAATGCTATTTTTTAAAGAGCATTCCGGGATATGTATGTAAAATCGGCCCCGGCCTAAATTTTAGATTTTTCTTTAAAAATTGATTATATACATCAAAACAATAAGCTGACCACACCTAGTTTATTTTTAGCGCCCCTTGGTGGGTCTGGGTGGCTCAAAAATACCGCAAAAATTGAACAAATTATTTTTTATTTTAAAAAATTAATTACTCAGTTTCTGCAAGTGATAAATACGTCTAAATGGTCTCAAATTTTTCGTTTAAGACTAAAATTTATGAAAAAAAAAAAAAAAAAAATTTATTTTCGACTATTAGGAGGTCCATTACATTAGAAAAACCGAAAAAATAGGTAGTAGCTAACAACGAAAAAAATTAATTACTCGCGATTGAGGAATATCATCAGAAAAATTTTTTTATATGTTGTTAAACTAACTAAAACCCATCTTTTACCGCCAAAAAAATACAAAAACCCTCGCTGGCAAGCTCAGAAATCGAAAAAAACCAAAATTAAAAAAATCAAATTTCTTATGATTTCGGCGATTTTATAAATATAAGCTTTTTAGATTTGTATAAATATTGTATGTTCATGAAAATTCTTTCAATTTGACCCTTTTTTTACAACAGATACCCACTCAAAATATTTTTACTGCAACTACGGCATACTGTAGTTGACAAGAAGTTAGGTTTTTTGCAAAAAAAAAAAAAATAAAGGAAAATTCAATAAACAAATTATATAATTAGATAATTTTTAACTATTAGATTAACTCATAACTTATGGTACGTACAATAACATTTTTAATCATAAGGTAAAAATTTTAGTTATATTTAAATTTAAATTGTTCGCCAAAAAAAAAGAACAACAAGCCAGATTATTTCCGCGTTCCTAACTTAAGCTGAAAAGTGAAACGCAGAAACCTCACACACACGCGCTTAGATTCTTTAAAAGAAAACAAGGTTATATACACTAAGCCTTAATATACACTAGCTTGTATACTTTTTGTTGACGAATTTTTCATGATAATTTAATTATTTTAATTATTATATAAATTAAAAAACGATTCAATTGTATCAAATATCTGTAAGTCTGTATTAACAGCTTTTGAAAATGATGTATTACAGAAAGATTTTGATTTAAAAATTATTTGATCTAGAGGATGAATTAGTTTTCATTTTTGACGGTACTTATGTTGAACATCAAAAAAGCAGAAACAATGATTATCAGAGGCGGTCTTATAGTATGCACAAACATTATAATTTAGCAAAACCTTTTACTGTATGTGCAACAGATGGTTTTGTACTTGATGTGCCTTTTTATGATGGATCTAAGAATGATGCTGATATTTTAAAAGATATATTAAATAAGGACAGCGATTTTAATAATCTTTTAAAAGAAGGAGATATTTTTGTTATGGACCGTGGTTTTCGAGGTGTAATAAATACTGTTAAAGAAAGAGGTTTTAAATACTTAATGCCTGCATTAAAAGGAAATAGAAAACAGCTTCCAACGAACGAAGCCAATGATAGCCAATTCGTAACCAAAATAAGATGGCCTGTCGAAGCTACACACGGAGTAATTGGACAAAAGTTCAAGTTTCTACACAATGTATATTTGAACAAATCTCTAGTTAGGCTTGAATCTTATGTGAGAGTCGCAAATTATCTTTATAATAAGTATTGCAAAAGATTTAGTTCAGATTCAACAATGACGGATCAGATAGTGTCAAGGATGAAAATGAGAAAAAATCTTCCAAATACGTTAGCTGAAGAAGCAGCAGCTGGTCGTTATAATAGACGAAGCAGTCTTTTTGCAAAACTTAAAGCTGAAGATTTAGAAGATTTTCCAAAACTGGAACTAGATGAATTAAAATTGTTTTTTATGGGTACCTATCAGTTATCTCAAGGAATATACTATTTAGCAGAATTAATTGATGAAGAGGACAATTCTTTTGATATAAAATATTTGAAAGATAATGATAATGTACTATTATTAGAAGTACAATCACGGCATAAAAGGCAAACAGTTTATAAATGCCTAATTCATTATATACCTGGCCAAGACGACGTTGATGAAATTCATCGATATTCCTGTAATTGTGCTAACGGTAAGCGAACTGTTGGTAGCTGTTGTCACATTGCCGCCGTAGTATTTTATTTATCCCACGCAAGGTATTTGGAAATGCAAGTTTTTTAAACAATCTCTTTGTTAATCAGGATGTGGTGCCAGTTATCAATGATGATAGTGATGAAGAAGATTAAGGTATATGTTCACAAATAAATAATTAGTTTTCAAAATTAATTTTTTTTAAATATTTATTTTACCGTTTCAGAAATATTCATATTATTTCAAAAGTTAATTTGAAAGCTGCGTCAAGTTAGGAGACTCTTTAAAAAGTAAATAAAATATATAGGCAGGTGTATTTTAAAAGATCTATATTACATGAAAAATACAAAATCATTTCTATATTATTTGTAAAAGGTTTAAACTTCATTTGATAAAAATATTCATAATATAAAATTATTATTATTGAATTTTCCTTTATTTTTTTTGCAAAAAACCTAACCTCATGTTAACTACAGTATGCCGTAGTTGCAGTAAAAATCTTTTGAGAGGGTATCTGTTGTAAAAAAAGGGTCAAATTGAAAGAATTTTCATGAAAATACAATATTTATACAAATCTAAAAAGCTTATATTTATAAAATCACCGAAATCATAAGAAATTCAATTTTTTTAATTTTGGTTTTTTTCGATTTCTGAGCTTGCCAGCGAGTATTTTTGTATTTTTTTGGTGATAAAATATGGGATTTAGTTAGTTTAACAACATATAAAAAAATTTTTCTGATGATATTCCTCAATTCCTCAGTAATTCATTTTTTTCGTTTTTAGCTACTACCTATTTTTTCGGTTTTTCTAATATAATGGACCTCCTAATAGTTGAAAATGAAATTTTTTTTTTTTTATATATTTTAGTCTTAAACGAAAACTTTGAGACCATTTAGACGTATTTATCACTTGCAGAAACTGAGTAATTAATTTTTTAAAATAAAAAATAAATTCGTTCAATATTTAGGGTATTTTTGAGCCACCCAGACCCACCAATGGGCGCTAAAAATAAACAAGGTGTGGTCAGCTTATTGTTTGATGTATATAATCAATTTTTCAAGAAAAATCTAAAATTTAGGCCGGGGCCGATTTTACATACATACCCCGGAATGCTCTTTGAAAATATTTGTTCATTTATCCAAGATGGCGGAATAAATTAAAAAAGGGTTGAATGATTAAAAGTCGTCAAACCTCATATTTTACGGGTTTCATGAAGTAAAATTTGAGTGAAAAATCATACGCATACTGCCTCAAAAAGTTTCCGGGTTTTCCAAAATGGCGGCTATTCCAAGTTTGTATTTAATAGGCGTTCAAACAATACGAAAACATTATTTATGATAAAAAAATTTCGGAATAAAGAAATATGAATAAGTTTTGATACCTGTATCATCAGAAAATTTGTCGGTTTTTCCAAGATGGCGGACATGAAATTCTGAAAACCTTTTCAATTTTTGACATTTAAATTAACTCTGATGGGGTTTTAAGAACGAGAAAAAAAATATTTTTGTTGACCTTTTTATTTTGTCAAAAGCGGAAAATTTTTTCGACTTTCCAAAATGCCGGATTAAAAAAATAAAAAAAAAATTAGTTTTACGCATACTTCTTGAGCTTAACAACAATGAATAATCAAAAAAAAATTTCAAATTTTCAACCTTAAATAATTTTTCGTTTTTCCAAGATGGCTGGCTAAAGATCAATGATAAGAAAATTTTTTTTTTGATTTCCCAAGATAGTGGTGGAAGAATTAATTAAACTTCGTTTTAAACATTACAGGGGGTTCTTAAGCCCAATAATGACTTATTTTTGAAAAAAAAAATTTCTAATTTCCACCCTTCGATTTTCCAAGATGTCGGACATAAAATTTAAAGAAAACGTTAAAAAAATGAAAATTTATTCTTGTAAGTAGGAATCCGGATTTGGTTAAAAATAATTATATTAAAAATAATATCGAAAAAATGATTTGCAAAGAAAATTTGTCGGTTTTTCCAAAATACCGGACATGAAATTCTGAAAACCTTTTTAATTTTTGACATATAAAATATCTTTAATGGAGTTTTAAGGAAATCACGATTAATTGGAATAAAAAGCAACTAGATTGAAATCCGATCATTTTAGTCATAATTTAATCTAATTTTTAAATGTTAAAATTGATTTCAATTAAATACAATTAAAATTTAATTCGATAAAATTCAATTGGAATTTCTCCATTTATTTTAACATCGAACATGTTTATAGAGAGGGGTACCCTGAAAATCTGAAAATCAAGAGAGGGGGTTCAAAAGTGTACGAATTAAGGGGGGGGGGGGTCAAATGAGACTTAGAACAATTACTTATAATAATCCCGATTTAGAGACGTAGATTGTTTTCGATTGAGGGACCTAGAATAATACACGTTTGCAAAACATGCCGACTACTGTTATTTCATTCCAATGGGCCTTCTGGGCCTAGAAACGTAGGGCTCAATGTTATGAAATTGGGTTTTTCGGTAATTTTCAATAAAACGCCAAAACTTTGCAAGTTAACCAAAACATTTCTAGTTAATACCATTTTTTTATTGTAATTATCACCTTTCAAACGCCGTAAACCGCAATTTATTATCACTAATTCTCTCATCACTATAGCCAATTAACCAAATGGACATTTTTGGCTAAAAAAGACCAATTTGTAAATTGCTGCCAAATTTTGCAGCTTCTGACGGAAATGGGTTTTATAGGTGTCAAAAAATTTGTGCAAGCTTCAAATTTCCAAAACTTGTTTACTTTAACCTTTTCAATTATTTGTTAACCAGATATGATAATTTGAAGTCGCAGTCCCAATTTTACGATTTTTTAAAAAAGCTAGTTTTTAATGTTAACTTTGAAGAGCCATTTCTTAAAAACGACTAAAAAATTAGTTAATTGGTTATAGTGATGAGAGAATTAATGATGAAAAATTGCGGTTTATCGCGTACGAAAGGTGACACTTAAACCAAAAAAAAATGAAACCAACCAGAAGTGTTTTGGTTAACATGGGAAGTTGTACTGCTTTATTGAAAATTATAAAAAAAACCCTATTTTAGACACTGTAAATAAATGTAGAGTAGAAATCATTTTTAAAAGGATGAAATGGGTTATTTTTATTTATTTTTGACGGATTTAGAGTAATGGGCCAAATATTGAAGCTTGATTTTCCAAATTTAGCATTTTTTTGAGTTAAATGACTGTCAAGCGTACAGAGAACTTTTCTGAACCCCTAAAAAGGTAAATTATCATATTTTTGTACTTTTCTAACTAGCGCAGAATTAATTGCTTAGATTCTTTTTAAGGGTGCTAGTTTAGTTCAAGTGTTACGACAAATACATAAAATATGGTTTTAAGGCAATTTTCCAAATAATACTGTCATCTTGCAATTCAACCAAAATCCACCAGGTCTCATTTTTTTGTATAAATTACATCTTTTACTTCTCGTTACTCGCAACTTTTCATCACCGATTCCCTTATCGTAATAGTTAATAAACCTAAAGCCCATTTTTGGCCCTAAATGACTAATTTTTAAGTTGCAGCAAAAATTGAAATTTTATATTAAAAATAGGTCTTATAGGTCTCAATAATTTTGTATAAACTTTAATTTTCAAAATTTTTTACTTGTTTCTTTTCAATTTTTCGTTTAGCAGACATGGTGATTTAAAGACAGAGTCTCAATTTGAGGTTTTTTTAAAAAAATCATACTTTATCATTAAATTTGTAAAATCATATCTCGGAAATATCTAATGCTAAAAGGACGAGTAAGAAATTTTTGGAAACTTGGAACTTAAAAAAAGTGGTTGAGAAAAATAAAACTCAATTTTATCAAAAATTAAATTTTTAACACCAATTTAAAAATTGGTCATTTAGGGCCAAAAATGGGCCTTAGGTTTATTAACTATTACGATGAGAGAATCAGTGATGAAAAATTGCGGGTATCGAGGATTAAAAAGTGTAATTTATACAAAAAAAATGAGACCAACTGGAAATATTTTGGTTGAATTGCAAGATGACAGCATTATTTGGAAAATTGCCTAAAAACCATATATTAAAATTGCCTAAAAACAATATATTATTGTCATAATATATGGTTTTTAGGCAATTTTCCAAATAATGCTGTCATCTTGCAATTCAACCAAAATATTTCCAGTTGGTCTCATTTTTTTTGTATAAATTACACTTTTTAATGGTAATTGTGGTAACATTGAACTAAACTAGCACCCTTAAAAAACATCTAAGCAATTAATTCTGCACTAGTTAGAAAAATACACAAATATGATAATTTGCCTCTTTAGTGGTTCAGAAAACTTCTCTGTACGCTTGGCAGTCATTTAACTCAAAAAAAATGCTAAATTTGGAAAATCAATCTACAATATTTGGCCCATTACTCTGAATCCGTCAAAAATAAATAAAAATAACCAATTTTATCGTTCTTAGTGACCCAAAAAACATGCGGAATTCCCTTTTAAAATAATTTCTGTACATTTTTTAGTGCGCAGCAAGTTTTTGACGTCAAATACTGTCCAATTTTTGATATTTTTACCACTGAAATTAGCTCATAACTTTTTGTTTTAAAAAAATAATTCAAAATAAATTATTCCATCGTTTTTAGCGACCAAAAAAACTATGAAATACTCCCCGAAAATTTAATTTTATGTTGCCTTTTAAATTTAGTAGCTTTAGTCCCACCCGACATTCCTGAGCCCATTTTCAAAAATCGAAAATGCTTTGGCGCTGTCCAAAGATTAAATATTTTTAGATGCGGTTTACGTAGAACTTATTTTTTCATTAAATGACACCAAAAAACGATTGAGCACCTTAAAAAATCGAAAAATCGTTTTTTTTTTGGCATTCTAATAACCTTTTGGTGTAATTTGGTGTTCCAAATGTATTGAACTCTCCTTGTAAGCATAATTTGAGACCTGAAATTTGTGACCTTTGAAACATCGTTAGTACTCAATTTCTGGAATTTGATATCAGAAATTGAGTTAATTTTTTGAAAATTTTTAACATGGAACATGTTTATAGGGAGGGGGTACTTCAGAACTTGAAAATTAAGGGGGGGGGGGGTCAAATTTGTCCTATTTAAGGGGGGGGGGGTCAAATAAGACTTAGAATATTTAGCTAAGTATACATAAATAAATAAAATATTTTTAAAAGACTTTGAAAAATCTGGGCTTAAGGACTTAGGATAATACCTAGTCCTCATCTGGAAGTAAACATGTTCCATGCATTTTATAGATTGTGTACACAACCCGGTTATAAGTTTTTTTTCTCAAAATTTTTTTAAGAAGAAAATAAAAAAGTCAACATTCTTTTGTTCTTATTTTTTTTTTGTATGTAAAAAGTCTAATTTTTTCCATAAGATTTTAAACTGACAATATCAAGGAAAAGATCATTTTTATTTTTTCTTATGACTACATTATACTTTGTTATGTAAAATAGACCATTAAGGCCATTTTATTATTGCTAATGAGGAACCATAGTGTAATTACTTTTTTTTTTATTAAAGTACGTAGTGCGATAATAGAAGATACTTAGACATGGGAAAGAATATTACTCATTCTCGAGCGTATAAATATAAATGTGTTTAGGTTGGCGGCGTTAGCCGCCATCCTAAAAATATTTATATTTATATGCTAGAGGATGGGTAAATATTCTTTCCCACGTCTAAGTATGTTTTTTATAAATTAGTGATAAAGAATTTATCATTATTTATACAGGTACACGTGTAACAAGATCAAATTTCTATAGGACTTTTAAATTCTGACAATAAAACGTCAACCCCATAGCACCGCTGTTAATAATATACGTTCAATCCCCTCTCCTAAATATAAAAACTATGCCTAGAAAGCGATCGATAATTACATTCTTAACTTTTGAATAAGCGTGTTTTTGTACCTTTTTTTTTGTTTCAAAGCCGTGGAAGAATGTGAAAATTGAATAATAAAATATTATATGCTAATGCGCACGCTTATTGCAGGATTTAAAAGTACTATAAGAATATGATCTTTTCCACGTGTAGTTGTGTATAAATAATGATATAATTCTATGTTACTAATTTATAAAATAAGAATTATATTACTGTATAAAGAACTAGCTTTCCATGAAAATTATATAATTTATTCGCGTTTCGGGTAAAGTCACTTGCTCATTTCATGAATTGGTCAAACAATAGTAAAAAATTTGACCAATTCATGAAATGGTCAGAAATATTGAATTTTTTTACACGATTTGGTCAATAATTAAAATTGAATAAATGTGATACTTTTCATGCTTAATAATATTCTCAATAAAGCGCGCGTGCGGCTGAGTTCACTGTTTTTTTTTTTTTTTTTTTAAATTAATCATATTTATTATACATTTTTTAATTTAAATTTTCTCAAATTTAAAAAAAGTATGGATGTTTTATTGAATTTAATAAAAACATAGTACAATGCTGTGATCAATTAAAAAATGAAAGAAGCCATATAGATATTATAGAAAATTGGCGTACCTAGTTGAAAAATGTTATTATAAAAATAATCTTAAATTATATATTTGTTATTTGTGATAGGTGAAATTTTGATTTTTTGGCATAAAATAAGCACGTTTTAAGATCCCAGAAAACTAAAAAATCGGTTTTTTTCGGAGGTTTTGGTTATGAAAACCCCCTAGCAATAAGATATATTGATTTTTAAATTTAAAATCCCGTGCCACCGAGCACTTGAATTTTCCCATTTAAATAACATGGGAATTTAGAGTTTTTAGCTTTAGAAATTTTTACAGAGCCCACATAGCGTTTTAAAAAGCTAATTTTTACTGGAAAAAATACTTTCATATTTTGTTAAGATATGCAAAAAGCCCTGCATTTATTCCAAAGGTAATTTTGAGGCTAGAAACGCAAATTTACATGTTGGAACAATCTTCTAAAATAGGGTTTTTCCTCGGGTTTTTCGATAAAACGCTGAAACCTCAAAAACTAATCAAAACACTTCTGTTTATTCTACTTTTTTTGGTGTAAGTATCACCTTTCAAATTACGTAAACCGTGTATTTTTATCACTGATTGTCTCAGCCCTTGAGTCAATTAACCTACTGGTAATTTTTGACCCGAAATGACCAATTTTTTAAATTTGATTAAATTACTGCGAAAATTGCAATTTTTGACGAAATAAAGTTTTATAGGCCTTAAAAATTTTCTAAAAGCTTCAAGCTTTCAAAATTTTTTACTCGTCTCTTTTCTTTAAATAGTTTTTTAGATATCGGTTTTCGAAGATAATAATAAAAATTGAATTTTTTTTAAAACCTTGGAATTGGGATTCTGACTTTAAATTATCATCTTTGGTTAATAATTTATTGAAAAGCGGTGAGTAAAGAATTTTTGGAAATTTGAAGCTAGTAAAAAATTTTTTAGACTTATAAGGCTCAATTTTGTCAAAAATTTCAATTTTGACGAAATTGAGCTTTATATGATCTTAAAAATTTTCTATAAACTTCAAATTTTCAAATATTTTTTATTAATTGCTTTTCAATAAATTATTAACCAGAGATAATAATTTAAAGTCAGAGTCCCAATTTCAGGGTTTTTAAAAAAAAGTCAATTTTTATGATTACATTGAAAAGCGCGGATATCTTAAAAACTATTTAATGAAAAGAGACGAGTAAAAAATTTTTGGAAGCTCGAAGCTTTTAGAAATTTTTAAGGCCTATAAAACTCAATTTCGTCAAAAATTACAGGATAATTCCATAGATAAAAAGCACAAAATGATATGCCAGGTCTCAAAAATAGGAAATTTGGTTTTTTTTCGATAAAACAACTTAAAAATAGATGATTTCCCGAATTGGAAGGTTTTCTATAAATTTTGAAGGGCGCTATGCTGATTTAAAGTTTTTTGGTCAAATGTTTTGGTTAACTTGCAAAGTTTTGGCGTTTCATTGAAAATTACCGAAAAACCCAATTTCATAACATTGAGCCCTACGTTTCTACGCCCAGAAGGCCCATTGGAATGAAATAACAGTAGTCGGCATGTTTTGCAAACGTGTATTATTCTAGGTCCCTAAATCGAAAACATTCTACGTCTCTAAACCCGGATTATTATAAGTAATTGTTCTAAGTCTCATTTGACCCCCCCCCCTTAATTCGTACACTTTTGAACCCCCTCTCTTGATTTTCAGATTTTCAGGGTACCCCTCTCTATAAACATGTTCGATGTTAAAATAAATGGAGAAATTCCAATTGAATTTTATCGAATTAAATTTTAATTGTAATTAATTGAAATCAATTTTAACATTTAAAAATTAGATTAAATTATGACTAAAATGATCGGATTTCAATCTAGTTGCTTTTTATTCCAATTAATCGTGATTTCCTTAAAACCCCATTAAAGTTATTTTAAATGTCAAAAATTGAAAAGGTTTTCAGGATTTCATGTCCAGTATTTTGGAAAAACCGACAAATTTTCTTTGCAAATCATTTTTTCGATATTATTTTTAATATAATTATTTTTAACCAAATCCGGATTCCTACTTACAAGAATAAATTTTCATTTTTTTAACGTTTTTTTCAAATTTTATGTCCGACATCTTGGAAAATCGAAGGGTGGAAATTAGAAATTTTTTTTCAAAAATAAGTCATTATTGGGCTTAAGAACCCCCTGTAATGTTTAAAACGTAGTTTAATTAATTCTTCCACCACTATCTTGGGAAATCAAAAAAAAAAAAAATTTTCCTCTAAAATACTTTATATTGTTTATCACTAAAACCGAATAATAAAAAGAAAATGACTTTTACTTGGTCGGAATACTTCAGTAAAATCATTCAACCCTTTTTTAATTTATTCCGCTATCTTGGATAAATAAACAAATATTTTCAAATTTGAAAAATAGCATTTTTCCTCTAAAATACTTTATATTGTTTATCACTAAAACCGAATAATAAAAAGAAAATGACTTTTACTTGGTCGGAATACTTCAATACTATTAAAAACTATTAAAATTATTAAGAACGATTAAAAACGGTTAAATATAATCGTTTTCAATCGTCAACATTTTGTACAGTTAAATGCGATAAACTTTTTAACCGTTTTGAACCATATTGTTCCGTGAGGGCTCTACAATTACAAATAAAACGCACCTAGATTTAAGTCAATAGCTTAATAAGTTTTTGACTTAGAACTGGAACCGATTTAAAAAAACAGTTTTGAAATAAACGCGTTTAAAGTTTTTAAATGCTTATTTTTGCATATGAATCCGTCCCAAAAAAATCAAAATATCTCAAAAACATATATTTTTTTTGCTTGAAAATTTTTTTAAACACTCTTGAAATGTTTTTAAGCAAGAAAATTAAATTAAAAAAAAGTGCATTACGAATTTTAATTTTTGAAAAAGGGGCCTTAAGGACTTTGAATAAATCAGGTTCAGGGAATCAAAATAGTTTGGGTTTCGAATCTTAACAGCTAGTAAAGTGAAAATTACAAATTATAAAATTAGAAAATTGTATTGTAATGTTGAGTAACACTCAGCTGGAAGTAAACATGTTCCAGGCATTTAGGTTGTGTTTACACATCTGGTTTTTTTAAAATAATCTTTGGTTTGTAACCAAATTTTGTAAAGATTTTTGACTCAAGATATTTGGAAAAAAAACGTCATGAATAGAAAAATATCTTAATTTGTGAAAATTCTCTTATAATAATTTTTTGCTTCAAAAATTTAAAAAAAAAACCACTAATTTTTTTTTTTTTTGGCGAATAATATCTATTTTTTATAAGGAGGTACTAAATAATTTAAGAAATAACATTTTTTATAATTTCTAGATATGATATCTGAATTTGATAAGACTTATGTCGCAAAATTGTTAGCTTCAAAAAATTAAAAAAAATTATTTTTTTTCTTTTTCGACGTAAGACCTAAATTTATCCCATGGAAAAACTATTGGCAAAAAAAACTACCACCGTAAAATGACAAAATCGGCGCTGATGTACAAAAATGGCGACGACAAGCGGTGTAATGGCGCAGTCAAGCGGTGTATTAGATATAGGAAAAAAATAGTTCTTCAATAAACCACCTGTGGCGTTTGGTTATTTTTTTTTTGCCAATAGTTTCAGGGAATTCATTATAATTTAATTTTTTGGATCAGACACGACCTGAGTTGAGGATTTTTTTCAGCAGAAAATGGCGGCTGCCTTATATCGTCAGGGCGACAACTTAAAATCAAAGGCGCTTGATTTAAAAGTATTAGAAGTTAAAATTTTTTTGCAATTCTAAGCACCGCTTTATTATTATTTACTGACTTGTAGCTATTTTTTACTTAAAAAAAAGCAATTTTTCAGTAAAAAAGTATATTAGAAATTAAAACCTTTTAATTTCTAATAATTTTGAATCGAGCGCCTTTAATTTTAAGTGGTCGCCCTGACGATATAAGGCAGCCGCCATTTTCTGCTGAAAAAAATCCTCAACTCTGCAGACACCTGAGTTGATAACATTTTTGTCTGAAAATATTTTTTTTCTCATTTTGCACTTAATACTTAACACTTTTATTACATATTGGTTCAAATTTTAAGAATTTTTTTATAACCATCTTCTTTGCATGTGACAGAAATGACACAAATTTGAAAAAAATTTGTTTCATACTTTTTGCCTTAAAATTAGAAAAAATTCCATCATTTTTTTTCTTTATTGAACAAATGCCTTATTCTTTTCTATGAGAGTTTAAATTAGGTAGTCTAAGTATAAGTTTTTCCCCATAGCTAAAAATTAAAATATTTTACTACTAAAAAGTACCCAATAACTTTTACGAATGCTAAACTTTAACTAGAAGGAATAAAAAGTGATGAAAAAAAGATTTAAGAATAAAAAAATTTTAATTCTTAAAAGTAAATTTAAATCTCCTATATCAGTATACTTACCAAAATCATTTTATTGCGGTTCTGAGAAATTTTTAACAATGAAAAAGATATTAAAAACCTGCCAATTCAAGGTTCATTAAAAGCAAAATATGTATAGTATATAAGTATGTACGTATACTGAAGATATATATTTACGCTAAAAATACATACATATTTTTATTTTATTTACAATTTTTATGTGTTCTATCATTTGTAGTATGCTGTTATATGACTGGTCTGTAGTATTTTATAGTTTTGTTTTCTCAGGGTAAGATTCACTGTCTCTAAATTGTTTCATTTTGGGGCCCAACTATAAGAACAAAATTTTTTTCAACTGGATACTTTAAAGTACCGGTTTTTATGCATGCACCTACTTGTTTTTCACTGATTCCTCAACATCTATCCAAACTTTTTTTACTTAAATAATCTATACACTTAGTCATACTGGACTGCTCATACATTAATATCTGAATGAAATTTATTAACCGATTTGTCAAAAATACAACTCGAAATTAAAATAAGTAAGCGTAAACAATCTTTATTTTGAATATAACAGCAAAAAAACTTTTTTTTATAAAAAAAAACAACTCATGATATTTAAAAAAAAGAGTCAATAAGTCATCATGATATGAAATATTTAAATTAGTAAAAAAAATATAAAAAATTGCAAAATCATGCTTACATTATATATTAAAAATCGTTTAAGGATTTATTTACTTATAGTTCCGCCTAAGTTTAATAAAGTTGTATAATATTGTATGATATAAATTTAAACTTCCTAAAATATATAAACAAATAAACTATATATCATTTGTTTTAGTTATACAAAAAATAAATTCTAAAAAAATTTAATCAAATTGATTAAAGTTATTTTTATTAAGTCTCTTATTAAAAAACTATTAGAAAGAAATTATATCTTCTTTTCAAAATATTTTGCCTTTGCTTTCATTTTATAGAACATTGATAGTTTTCGAAACTAAAATACTGCGCTATTCATTAAAATTGATTGAAATATACACAATGCAAAAGATTGTCTATATACTATAAATCACATGTTATTGTAATGGTTACTGCATATGAACAAAATACCACATGAACTTATACGAAGCTTTATGCTTATGAGAACGTCCATGCCTAAGAAAAGCAAATTTTCACTGTGATTTGACAAAAAAATTATAATATTGTGTATACGTGGCGAGGTTGCCGAATCATGATATTATGCGAAAAAAAATATCATGCAAACACGGTAGTGTGCCCTGGCCTCAGGTATAAAAAAATGTAAATATGTAAATGTAAATATTATTTTATTTGTCCAGAACAAAATATGATACATAATTATAACAATATATTTATAAAGTTTATAAAAATATAAATGTAACTGTACAATAATTTATTAATAACATAGTATAACATAATTATATCAAATAAAAGTGAAACAATTTTAGTAATATCATGGCAACAATGAGTAAAACAGACAATAGTAACAGGAAAAATAAGGAAATATTAAATTTCTAATAAAATTAATGCATTTAGTCCTGATAAAACATTATTAAAAGACTGAATCTTTGTATGTATGACTAGAACTTTTTAAGTACTTTAATAAACCTGCCTTAAAAGAATTAGGTGAAGGGAGGAATCGTATTGATGAAGGGAGAGAATTCCAGCTTTTTGTGCCTTGCACTTGGAATCAGCAGTCACCATGCCATTTTTCAAGTTCAGGGGTTTCTAGTTCACGTGTTATTAACTCACCTCTGGCTGTCTCTTTGGGAACGTACTTTTTGAAAATATGAGTTAAGTATTCAGGCTGACGCAAACGAAGGATTTTATATATAATGATGGACGTAAAATATAACCTACGATTGTTTGTGGTTAACCACCCTAATTTGTCTCTGTAAGGAGTAATATGTGTGTCCCTGCCGATTCCATAAATGTATCGTAAACATGTATTACTCAGTCTCTGTATTCTGTCTTTCAAATTTATCGAGCAGTCTAGGTATACAATAGAGCAATAGTCTAAGTGGGAAACCACTAAAGCTTGTATAAGCTTGATTCGTAAATCTTCGTTTGTGCATTGCCTAATAAATTGCAGTGTGTAAAGCACTCTGTTGACTTTTTTACTCACAAGCGAAATATGTGATTCCCAAGTCAACTTATTGTCTAAAATTATTCCCAGACTTGTAACCTCACTAGTGAAAGGTACAGTGACTCCCTCGCTTACAACCACCTCAGGTAGCTCACCTGAAAATAATCATATACTACAGTACACTCTCATGAACGTGCTATAGAACCTTCTGAGGTACATTCGGAGAACATTCGCGCTGAATACAAATTTAGAACGTGGGTCCGAATGTACTTCAGAATATTCTATAGAACATTAAATGATTATTATTATTTTTTTTTTTAAATAAACAAAGAATATGCAAAATAAGGGTATATATAATCAATTTAGCATATTATTATTATTATTATTATTAAAATGTACCTTTTATTTAAAAATAAAAAATTTTTATGTTACATTATTAATATTTTTTACATATTTTTATAAATTTCTATTTATTTATGATATTATTTTTAATTTTTAATAATATAAAATTTAAATTTTAATATCAAAAATTATGAAGATATATTTAATACACACTGTAAAAATTCTTGTCCGGATAATTACTAACCAGGTAATATTTACTATCTAGTTAATAAATTTACTCATCAAAATTACTATCCTGATGTTAGATAGTAATTACCAGGATAAGAATTTTCATCAGTGCAGTTAATTAATTTTCAATATCTTATTTTTATTTTCCACAATATTTTTTTTACTATATAAGAATTCAAATCATGCCTCAAGATTTAATAAAAATTATTTTCTAATAAAGTAAAAAAATATATATAACCGAGACATAGTTAAAATACAAATCAGAAATTTTAGCTTCTATCGATGGCAGCATTTAATTCATGCATGGCACACATCATTCAAAATTTTATTATTACAGAAATTTAACAAATAACTTAGTTATCAAAAAAGAATGAAAAATTTTTTTTAAAATATCCTGATCATTAAAAATAATTGTGACAATTTAAAAAAAAATAAATTTTAGTACTGCTTAATTGTGATTATACTTGAGGCCAAGATTTCTGTATTTTTAGTATAGAATATTCTATATTTAAAAGTAAATTATTGCAAGAGTATAATGGTGACTCCAGAATGATAGCGCAGACATCTTTGAAGCAAACCGCATAGGAAAATCTTCCATACAGAGGTAATGTGTTATTAAGACCAGTTGACATTTACCACTAGAAAATAAAATGAACTGTTAGTAACGAAATATACATTAAAATTATTATTATAAAGCCAAATATAATTACATGAAAATGCAGGACTTCCTTCGAAGCAGATCCTCTAGTCACATCTTCCAACGACTTGATCTGGTACTCATTGGAGCTCATCTCATTATCAGTCAATTAACCACTTCTTACCACTATTAAATAGCATGAAAATTACAACAACGAAAACCTGTAACAATGAATTGAAACAAATAATAACAAAAATATCATGAAAATTAATGGTATTTGTTTATTATATAACACTGTATTATACTCATCTGTTAAAACTTGGTTAATTGATGTTTTTTTTAATAAGTTAATCTTGCATACAAATTCTGCTTATAATATTAATAAATTATTAATAATAATAATAAGAAAAAAATGAATTCTTTTTTTTTAGCAAAAAACAGATTAAACTTTAAGATTCAAGGTTAAACTTAAAAGCACTTTATTCACATAAAAGCATTATAATTTGTTTAAAACTATTTAACAATTTATTTGTTGCCTGATAATTAAATGCAAAACGTGAAACAATTAAAATATTATATAATTTAATTAATAATCACTGTTAATATACAAAAATTTTGATGCAAATATTATAATATAAACCGCATGATGCACACGTACGCATCCCAAAAGCCGCGCAAGAAAACCTAGCCTAACATTTTGTGCAATGTTTATAATTTTAAATTCGGTGATCGGTGCAGCTCTTAATCCGTTTCATATAAGTTATATTTTTTGCATCAATTATTTTGTATTAATTAAATCAGTTTTTACTTTATTTGTTTCACTTTTTCTATCAGGCAACAAATAAATTGTTAAATAGTTTTAAATAAATTAATGCTTTTATGTGAATTAAGTGCTTTTAAGTTTAACCTTAAATCTTATAAAGTTTAATCCGTTTTTTGCGAAAAAAAAGAATTCATTTTTTTCTTATTATTATTATTAATAATTTATTAAAATTATAAGCAGAATTTATATGCAAGGTTAACATATTTAAAACAGCATCAATTAACCAAGTTTTAACAGATGAGTATAATACAGTGTTATATAATAAACAAATACCATTAATTTTCATGATATTTTTGTTATTATTTGTTTCAATTTATTGTTACAGGTTTTCGTTGTTGTATAATTTTCATGCTATTTAATAGTGGTAAGAAGTGGTTAACTTACTGTTCATGAGATGAGCTCCAATGAGTACCACATCAAGTCGATGGAAGATGTGACCAGAGGATCTGCTTCGAAGGAAGTGCTGCATTTTCATGTAATTATGTTTGGCTTTATAATAATAATTTTAATGTTTATTTCGTTACTAACAGTTCATTTCTTTTCTAGTGGTAAATGTCAACTGGTCTTGAGAATAACACATTATCTCTGTATGGAAGATTTTCCTATGCGGTTTGCTTCGAAGATGTCTGCGCTATCATTCTGGAGTCACCATTATACTCTTGCAATAATTTACTTTTAAATATAGAATATTCTATACTAAAAATACAGAAATCTTGGCCTCAAGTATAATCACAATTTAGCAGTACTAAAATTTATTTTTTTTTAAATTGTCACAATTATTTTTAATGATCAGGATATTTTAAAAAAAATTTTTCATTCTTTTTTGATAACTAAATTATTTGTAAAATTTCTGTAATAATAAAATTTTGAATGATGTGTGCCATGCATGAATTAAATGCTGCCATCGATAGAAGCTAAAATTTCTGATTTGTATTTTAACTATTTCTCGGTTATATATATTTTTTGATTTTATGTTAAGAAAATAATTTTTATTAAATCTTGAGGCATGATTTGAATTCTTATATAGTATAAAAAATAGTGTGGAAAATAAAAATAAGATATTGATAATTAATTAACTGCACTGATGAAAATTCTTATCCTGGTAATTACTATCTAACATCAGGATAGTAATTTTGATGAGTAAATTTATTATCTAGATATTAAATATTTCCTGGTTAGTAATTATCCAGAAAAGATTTTTTACAGTGTGTATTAAATAAATATCTTCATAATTTTTGATATTAAAATTTAAATTTGATATTTTTATAATTATTTGTAAAAATTAAAAATAATATTATAAATAAATAGAAATTTATAAAAATATGTAAAAAATATTAATAATGTAACATAAAAATTTTTTATTTTTAAATAAAAGGTACATTTAAATAATAATAATAATAATATGCTAAATTGATTTTATATACCCTTATTTTGCATATTCTTTGTTTATTTAAAAAAAAAAAATAATAATAATCATTTAATGTTCTATAGAATATTCTAAAGTACATTCGGACCCACGTTCTAAATTTGTATTCAGCGCGAATGTTCTCCGAATGTACCTCAGAAGGTTCTATAGCACGTTCATGAGAGTATACTGTAGCATATGATTATTTTCAGGTGAGAGATTTAGTTTGTCTAGTTGGTCAACAAAATGGCTGGTGCCAAAATATATAGCTTTTGTCTTGTCCGGGTTAAGTCTCAGGGATACGTTTTTGGCCCAAATACTGATGTTATTGGCTGCTGATGAAAGCTTTTGTAATGCTTCTTTTATTTTTTCAGGAGAAGTTTGCACATAAATTTGCCAATCGTCCGCGTATAAAAGCCTGCATCTAAATGTTGCTTGACATCATTAATATAGAGGCAGAACAGGAGTGGACCCAGTACTGACCCCTGTGGAACACCAAGATTAACTCCAAGGGGATTTTAGGAGGATGTTCTTGTAGTAAGTTGTAACTGTCTACCTTGGAGATAAGATTTGATCCACAGCAAGGCGTTCTTTGAGAAACCCATAGATTTTAATTTAACTATAAGTTTCGAGGGAGCTATTGAATCAAACGCCTTGCTGAAGTCAAACTGCAGTAGTATCGTTACCAATCTTTTACTTTTGCCAAACCTAATGTCCTCTGTTAATTTTAGTAGAGCTGTTTCTGTACCACTGTAGGGTCTAAAACCAGTCTGTAATGGGTCAATCAACCTGTTCTGTCTAATATAATTGGTTATCTGGTCATGCGCTAGTTTTTCTATAGTACTTTTGCCAAGAAACAAAGGAGAGCAACAGGACGGAAGTCTGATGGTGTAGATGTCCCATGACTTAAATCTTTTTAATAACTGTCAACAGTGATTTTATCCAAGCTGTAGGGAAGATCCCTTCTGTTAGAGATGCATTAAAGAGCTTGACCAAAAGTGGGCCAATAAAGGGAAGTGATTTTGCAATTACACAGACAGCATGAAACGTTTCAGAAACGTTTCAAATGTAAACTAAAATTGTAAACAGAAACGTTTCTGAAACGTTTTCAAAACGTTTCGGAAACGTTTCTATGTCCGCTTTAAAACAAATTTTGTTTATTAAATGCATCTGGAAATGCACTTTGAAACGTTTCAGAAACGTTTCAAAAAATTATTAATTTTTTTTTTTTAATTGACTGGAAAGGTTTAACGAGTTTAAAAATTAAAGGTAAATTTCTTTATTTTACATATCAGATTTATTTTAAAATTTTTAATTTACTACAAAGCTTTTGCTAATTAAGTTACTGACATTTTATGCATCTATAATATTGTTAGTACATATAAAATTAAATATACATTGATAAAATAAAATAAAATTATACAATAGAAGTTTTTTAAGACTATCTGTAAAATATTTTATATTGAATAACCTCAAATCAGGAACTATTGTTCTGGATAAAAATTGAATTTTAAAAAGAATGTTATATGTTTTTTAAGTAAGTTTTTATTACAATATATAATACCTTGTTTTTTTTTACTCTAACAGCTGATTCCTTAAGGTACAATTCAATTGATTTGTACACTGATTCAGTAGCGTATGTTGGGTATCGAAATCTAACAGCTTCTGTTAAAAACAAATTCATTCTGTGCAAAAGTTCAAGACTAATTTTGAACAAATAGTTTAAAATAATTTATCAAGCTTACCAACTATTAAGCCATACACTGTTGTAGCTGTAAAGGAAGATTTACCATAAAGTGTCTTTTTAGGACTTCCCTGCATATTGTATTGTTCTGCTACTTTATCGTTTATAATTATTTTTACCAACAATTGAGATAATTTATGCGCAGGGCAAAAACTACTCTGGCAAAAACTCTGGGAACCTTCAAATCTGGCTATATAGCGTAACTGCAGGCCAGCCGTGGCCGAGTGGATTAAGGCGCGCGACCTATAGTGTATATACTATATTCTGTATATTATAAGTATATTCATGTGGGTCGTGGGTTCGAATCCCACTCGATGACTTTCAGTTTTTATTTTTCAATTAATTTAAAAATTAATTTTCAAGTAAAAACTTTTAAGTTATATTGCGACTTATGGCCCAGGAACTTGTTTCCAGCATAGTATTTAAAAGAAAAATCGAATACTATGAAGAAAACAAGGCTCCGCGCTATGCTAACAGAGGTTTTCTGCAGTTTCCTCTGAGCCAGACGAATGTCAGCATAGTTCCCATAAGATCTGAAGACGGCTGCGGACGCATTTATCCCCTCATTAAAATAGGAATAAGCTCGCAACCATTAATCGCGTAACTACTTCCTCCTGCAAAAACCCATATTAAAATAGATTAAAAAACAGTTTTCTGAAAGGAACGATCAGTATATTGTAACACAGACGATATACCGGCTTCCCTAAGAAATAAAAACATTAAAACAGTGCAGAAGGTTGTGGATGCATGGTGTGGTTGTTGTGAGTCTCTGCAAGACAATCCAAAAAGGGATTAAAGTGCGGAGGATAAACAATAATAAAAAAAAAAAAAAAAAAAAAAAAAAAATATAGCGTAACTGCAAAAAATGTTATTAGGAATATAAAGTGAAGTACTTTGCAAATATTAAAGATTTAATAAATGAAAAAGTTTTTTTTCTAATTACATTTTTTAAGTTTGATAGCTTCATTTTTAAGAATAAATGTTAAAAAACTTTCTTTTTTTTTGAAAATTAAAATTTTAGTAACTTATATTATACATAAAATGTATTTCAAAAGTTAAATAAAAAACTTACAAATTTTAATTGGTATGTTATGTCTTCGTTGAGCATTTTATTAAAGGCTATAAACTGTGGTTTTGTGGTGATTTTTTGAAACTCGGAATCATTAATATACCTTTGTATATTCTCCAAATCATGAATATTATAAGTCTGAGTGATATCTTGATTAAGTAAAATTTCTATGACCTCTACAACTGAAAAAATATTTCATCAAACTAAAAATAACATAAATAAGATTAATTTAAATATTAAACTAAGTCCTTATGTCTAACGATTTTGAATTCCATTGTTTGCGAATGCTTGCGCTTAGCTGTTATACAAAAATATTGTTTATAGCTCTATAAATTTGACAATCAGCCAACACGATTTGCTCTGAAAATTTTAAGAGTCTACAAATTAATATTTTTAAGAGTCAACTAATTAATAATTAATAACATTTTTACATGTGTAAAGATGAATTTTGAAATAAAAATATTCAAAACTTAGTAAGAAAAAAAGTAAAAAGAGAATTGGCTTTATTAATTTTTATTATTATTCTCTTGTATTTTTTAGAAAGAAATAATATAAGCTTCTTTATAAGTTTCAAAAGCTGTAAACAAATACTCGTTACGGAATAGCAATAACAAGCATTCGCAAACTGGGGAATCCAACATCGTTGGATACGTTCTAAAAAAGCTAGTTTTGGACTTCTGCTAATAATATTTGCAACAAAGATTTCCAATTGTACAAGAAGGTCGTGTCAACTATTAAGAGCAACATAAATGACTGATATTTACAAGTTATAAAGCCAATTATCTTATGCATTGTAAAGTTTTATTTATTAATTAAAATTTTAATTATTAAATCAAACTTTGCAGTGTCAAAAGGTAATTGGCTTTTTAAATTGTTAATATTTGTCTTTTATGTTGCTCTTAATAGTTGACATGACCTTCCAGTGCAATTGCAAATCTTTGTTGCAAATATTATTCTCAGAAGGGCCAAACTAGCTTTTTTAGAACGCATCCAATTATGTTGGATTACCTAGTTTCCAAATGGTTTTATAGCTATTCTGTAAAAAGAATTTCTTCTTAGCTACTGATGAAACTTAACAAGAAGATTTTATTATTTATTATCCTAAACAATATAAGAGATTCATAATAATAATTAATAAAGCTATTTTTTTATACTTTTTTTTCTTACCAATGTACTTAAAAATCAATGTACTGAAGAACTATAAAATTAAGGAGCATGCATTAAAAAAGAATAAAATTTCATTGGTATGTACCTGAAAGTAAATTTCGACGTAATAAATTTCCCATTCTATCAGCCACAGTACTTTGATCGACTTGTTTTGTGTTATTTAGTTGTCCTAATGTTCTACGTTGTTGAGATCCATGAGTGTCTTGTGATTGAAAATTTGAATTATGCTGATTTTGTTGTTGAATCTGGGATTGTTGTTGCTGTTGCATTATTGGTTGGGCAGGTTGATTTTCTAATTGTTGTTCCTGTTGTTGTTTGTAGTACACTGGTTGTTGTTGTATTTGTGGTGTCTGCTGCTGCTGATGTGATTGCTCGTTATACTCTTGTTGGTACATTACTTCAGTTTTGCTTGATGAGGCTGATAATGTCATCAGCTTTTCTTATGATATCTGAGCTTTTAAGTCTTGGCTTAGCTTTACCTTGGGTTGATTGTTGAACTACATGCCGAGCATGTCTCAAAGATTTATCCTGCAGTTCTTCAAACTTGGCATCGATGTCTGAATGGTCAAAGGATATTTCCAGCTTTTGTAAAGCTTCTGCGTAGGTACCTGCAACACAATAAAAATGGAATCAGTGGTAAATATTTCTTTGTAAATATACTCGAAGATTTGATATTGTGTACTATTTGTTTAATCCTACAAATTGCATTGGGAGAAGCTTACTACTGGTACTGTATCCCATCCATCTTGAGGTTGGACGTTTATTTGACCTTATTAAATTAATTTGGGAAAATCAACTTATGAGTACTGAATTATAGTGCAAATAAAAAAATTAACCTCAAACATTAAAATTATAAAATAAATCTTGAAAAAATAATACTTACCTATGAAGGTTTCCGGATAATGCTTTTTACTACATAAAGTAAATGTGTGTATAATTTATATGAAATTTTATTTTTTTAATTCCAAAATAATATTATGCAGAATTTTAATGTTGCACTTCCCTATAGCAAAATTTTGAAGATCCCAAAAATTTGTTAAACCAGTTTGTGTTCTTATACCGTTCTGATTGGTTAAGATATTAAAATTCATTTGAATTACACACACTGATCAGTGATGGAATCCTAGTGGTAAAAATTAAAAATGGCGCTAGGTGAGGTTAGTATCTAGTAACTTTTCACTGCGCGGGAGTGATAATAAATTTAAAATTTAATTATAAAATAGTAAATGCTTCTTTAAAAATTAATGTTTTTTACTAACTAATTAAATTTAAATGAAAAACAAAATAAAAAAATCTTTAGAAATCATTTTTTTTTTTGTAATTAATAAAATTTAAATTAAAAACGAAATAAAAAAATCATTTAAAATTATTAATTTTCATTTACAATCTTCTTCGATCAAAAAAGATTTTATATACTAATAAGATATTTTCATATAACGCAGAATAAAAATGCATGTACTAAATATATTCCAATTCAATATTTTTATTAAAATTTTCGAAAAATTTTAAAATTGTTAGTTTTATTTTGTAATTTTTTAAATTAAATTATTGCTACTTTAACTTTAAAAATGATATACAGGAAGAAAAAAATTTTTTCAATTAACGCAATACTTTTTTTCCAATACACATTCAATAATAATTATAATACAAAATTGAAATTGGAATAAAAAAAAACATAATTTAAGGTAGAAAAATTTGAAAAATATTAGGAATTTCTTCGTATATATTCAAAAAAATATTTATTTTAAGAAAAATTCTTAAAATACTTAATGTTCTTTCAGACGCATCGAACATTGTCGAATAATGAACAAAATTCTTAATAATTATATTTATTATAACAAACCTTAAATTCATTTAATAAAAAAATTTTTAAAAGTATATGGTTAAGTATTTCAATCGAAGTGGCATATAAAAAAATATTACAAGCTCTTAACCAAGGTAGGTTAAGCCGTTGGTTCATAAAATAAAAACTGAGATTCATACGAAAAAACGACACGTCAAGCCTTAAAATAACATACCCTAAGGCATTGTTGTATAAAAAAAACTATAAAATTAACCACCCTAATACTCCAGTCAAATCACGAAGGGGGGTGGGCTGGTATTGTTTGTAGCTGCCACCAGATGTGATCTACTGTAGGTTTTTTGGGTTGCTGAACACGAAAATCGGGGTCTTTTCTATGAGAAATTGGGGCTTGACCCTTAAATTAGCCAAAACTACGGGTGTTGTCACTATTTTCGCTCTAGCCCTCCAAGATTCGATCTAATAGGGTTTTTTGGATCACTGATCACGAAAATCGCGGTCTTTTCAATTAAAAATTAGGTCTTCACCCTTAAAAGCTTTAGCATTTAATAAATATTTTACAAATTAAAAAAAATTATTTTGCATGAAAAATTTTTATTATGCTTAAAAAAAACCTTTAAGGGCTGTTTATTGTGATTAGCGACCTAAAAACTCTATTAGACCAAATATTGGAGGGCTAGAATGAAAATAGCGAAAACCCCTTTTTGGGGTAGTTTTGGCTAATTTAAGGGTGATAGCCTAAGGCACTGTTATATAAAAAAACTATAAAAAACTACCCTAAGCCTTAAACTAAAGTAGCCTAAGGAATTAGTATTCAAATAAAAACTATATTACAAGCATTAAGCTAACATAGCCTGAGGCCTCGATTTATAAAAAAAAAAAACTACACGTCAAGCCTTACACCCAATAAAAATAAGGAATGAGTATATTAAAAAAATTACACGTCATGCCTTAAACTAACATAGCCTAAGGCACTGTTGTATAAAAAAACTATAAAAAACTACCACAAGCCATATTCTAATGTAGCCTAAGGAATTAGTATTGTAATAAAAACTATACCACAACTCTTAAACTATAAAGATAGCCTAAACCATTGTTATATAAAAAAAACATACCATAATTCTTAAACTTACGTTGCCTAATAGGAATTTGTATTAAAAGAAAAATAATATCACAAGCCTTAATCTAACATAGCCTTAGACGCCTTAGTAATTGTTATTTAAATAAGAATTATAGTTTAAGCCTTACACCTACATAGCCTAGGATATAGGTATATATTATAAAAAAGAATACCACTTATTTCAGTACCAATTTCTTGGCCATATGGGTTTAAGGCTTAGAGGGGTGTGGTATAATTTAGAGTGTGCGTGGTATAGTTTTTTTTTATTTCTAAGAAAAAATTCTTTGTCTATGTTATGTGTCTAAGGCTTGTGGTAATAGTTTTTTTTTTATATTAACAAATCCTTTCTCTGTGTTAGTTAATTAAAGGCTTGTGTTATTTAAGACAATTTCTAAAAAAATAAAGTCCCTTTAGAAAGTAAAATTTGGTATAAATTGAAACTAAAGGCACACCTACCCCCATATGAATATTCTTAATTTTTTAAATATTTTTTAAACGATATATTTTACCAGTGTAAACATGGAATTTTTCATGCATTCAATTTTTCGGTAGAAAATCAAATTTTTTATTTCAATTTTATAAAAACTCAAGTTATTGTATTTTTTAAACTTTTTGGAAAGGGTTTAAATTAGTAAACATTTGACAAAAATATATCACTGCATGTGATCACTACACATACTTCCAAAAAACTTAAATTTTTTTTTTATTGCTTTTAAAGTTTTAAAATTAAAACGTATATTTGATATTAAATCGTATTTGACCATTTTTCGCCATTATTTTTCTCTTTTTATAATATCATATTTTTAACAAATTTCTTTGAATTTCTTAAAAATTTTTTCAAGATAGGTACAAGGCGTTATTGTTATTAAATATTTTTAACTAATCCTTGATAATCTCTCAACTTGTAAACATTAAAAACTTCATAATTTAACTTTTCTTGTTAGTGTCCAGAAAGTGCGTGTTTTCTGGCCGCTGCGCTATTCGAAAAAACGCATTTTCTCGACACTGAGCAAGAAAAATTATGTTTTGTCCTTGGTCACAAAAAAAGGATGCCCCAAATCACAGTTTACCATCCTCGGCTTCGCCTCGGACGGTAATTTAAGTGCGATTTGGGCCATTCTTTACTTTTGTGGCCATGGGTAAAAATATACTATTTAAGTCTCGCAAATTTTCTATGGACTTTTTACTTAAAACATTATTTTCTTCCTGCTTTAATTTTTTATATTTAATTCTTGCATTATAGGTAAATATATTATTTAAAAATTTAAAATTTACTTAAACCTTCAGATTGCACAGAAATTATTAGATATGATTTAAACCAACACAACGTATTACCTTTAAAAGAAAATAATCTGGGTTTAGGAACTTGTAATAATTCTGGTTAAGGGACTTATAGAATATGTTAGATTTAAGGAAGAATAATACGTGTCTAGAATCAGAATTGTTTGGGTTTACACGGTGACCTGGAAGCGTTTTATTATTCGATCAAAATGACCGTATGGTGGGGTGATTTCTACACTAAAAAATGTCTACGAATTTCCTATATGGACCTTCTATCCAGCTACTTTAAGCGTTTGCTGTCAATATTTTCATATTTTCAATATTGTCTTGATTTTTATAATGGATTTCCTTAAAATTATGACCCTCCCTGATGCAAAGAAATAATTAAACACAATTCAAAATTTTACAATAGAACACAATACAATAAAACACAATTCAACTTTAAAATTACAATAAAATAAATTTATAATCTTTTTTTTTTTTTTTTAAATTTGTATTTTTTATAAAAATAATTTTTTTTATTACTTAAAATTATTTTAAAAATTTATTTAAATTAAAAAAAAGTGAAGGGGATTTTGGGGAATCGAACCCGACTCCTCCGCGTAAGAGGCAAGCGCTAAGACACTTACGCTATTAGCGAGTTGTAATAACAATTCGAGGTTTGACAATGATATGCTGCGGATATTTATCTGTAATTTTTATAGTGTTTTTATTTATT
Source organism: Anagrus nilaparvatae (assembly GCA_022575985.1). Lineage (NCBI taxonomy): Eukaryota > Metazoa > Arthropoda > Insecta > Hymenoptera > Mymaridae > Anagrus > Anagrus nilaparvatae. Next base: position 3,115,382 of record JAKSXM010000237.1, on the reverse strand, counting down.
TGCATATTTATATATTATGTATAAATAACTAATCACGATTTAAAGAATATATTAAAAATAAAATAATGTGTAGTAATTTTGTTATAACTTAAATAATAAAATTTTTTACAATAAAGAGGGTTCACTAAATTATGCTAAAACTTTTAGTGATTAAAAATGAATACGATTTTTGCTCAGTTAATTAAAAATGTTTACGCAATTTTTACGAATAATATTTTTAATTTAATAGTAGTTAGCGGCGATATCAAAATATTAATTTTTAAAATAAATTTTACCAGGTAAATTCAGCAAATTAAATTTATTTCTTTTAAAATTTCTTTGGTCAAGATATAAAAGTAAAGGCCCGTACAAAGCCACTGTATACAGTCGTGTATACAGTAACTGTATACAGCCCTGCATACAGCCCTGCATACAGCCCTGCATACAATGGTCTTATGGGTTTCAAAAATTTAGAAAAAATGGCGTTTAACGTATTTTTTTAGCATTTTTTAGAAAAATATACATTGGAAGTCTGACTTTAAATTATCATAAATCGTAAATTGTTTATGATTAAGATATTAATTTTTGGAAACTTGGTGCTTATGCAGAATGTTTGAGACCTATAAAACCGATTTTAGCCTAAAGTTGTAATTTTTGCATCAATTTAAAAATTGATCATTTTTAGACAATTATGGAGAAACAGTTATTGATGAAAATACGCAATTTTTGGGGTTCAAAACTAGACCCTTACGCGAAAATTGAGACCAATTTGAAGGTATTGTTTTTTGAAAGCTGGGTTTTTAAAATCCCTATTTTATAGCATGGGTCCCTGAATTTCTAGGCCCTGGAGGTCCATTTAGTTAAACTAAGGTTATTAGGGGTGTTTTTAATTAACTCAACTGGTCCTGAATGTTAGAATGAAATTGGCTTCCTAAACCGTTGACACTTCCTTGAAAATCTACTTATTACGAAATTTACTTAAATAAAAAATTTAAATTATAATCTGATTTTTTTAAATAATTAAAATTGATGTAGATTAATAGACATCGAAACTTATCTATAAATTTTAAATTTAAATTAATAATATAATAAAATATTTAATTCTTTTTTTATTTTTAATTAGAAAATCTCCAGATTCGCTATTCTTAAGGAGGCTGCAGATTATTTTTGCTTCACAGATAAATTTTGCTAAGTCCGGCACTGCTACCAAAGTTGAAATTAAAACTTACAACCGGTTTGTAAACTCACAATTAACAAGCATGGATGTTTAAATTTATACTTTATATCACCGCTAGTATTTGGTTACCATTACATAAATAGTATTCTAGGATAATGATTGGCATTAATATAAATTTAAGCTCCTACAATCCTTATTATTCTAGAACCCTTCAACTTATTCTAAGTGCCTAAATTCAAATTAATCTAAGTCCCTAAACTCAAATTATTCTAAGTCTAAATTTCAAGCATTTAAAGCAATTTAATTGAATTTACAAGCAAAAAATATAGCTGCTTGAAATTTAAATCAGTTATTTAAATCAGCTAAAGAAAACTCCAGGAAAGCTTATATTTTATTCCCCTCGTTTTTTTTTTACATTTATAAAAAAAAATTAGGATTGTGGAAATTAAGTAATAGTGAATTATATTCATGTTTCTCATTTTTAAATTAAAATCTGGTATCCGTCTATTTTTGGACGGCTTACATTATAAGACTAATAATAATACACAAATAAATAGTTATTTTAATTTATTATGACTAAACAATAAAAAATTTTTTTATAAAGAAGCTATCTAGTTTCTATAAATCTTTATGTGCCTATTTCACTGGGCGCACTTACGTTGTAACGCATACAGTCATGAAATCTGCAGCACTGCAATTTCTTTTAAAATATATGCTGAAATTAAGTATTTTTAGAAAAAAACTATTTCAAAATCTTGTTCTTTTAAATAAACAGTGATTTTGCGTAAAATTTTACAAAAAAAACTTTCGAGCTCATTTCGAGTTACTGTCGAGAAGAAAATCCGAGCTCGAATCGAGTCCTCGCCTTGTCTGGGTTACGATCCTAGGACAGAAAAATAATAGATGGCCCAAATCGCATGTAAATTATGGTAAATTACAATGGTAAACTGCGATTTGGGTCTTTCTTTGTTTATGGCCGAGGGTCGTATAAGATTTTTCTGCGACTGTGGCAGTCCGAGAAATACGTGCTTTCGGGCCGCAGACCAGAAAAATATATGAGTATTAAAAATGTGAAAATAATCTAAAATAGGCTACAATCTACCTTAATGGCCGAAACTGAAATTTTTTTCAGACAGTTCGATGGGATTTTGGTTGAAAAAAAATTTTCAAAAAAAAAAGCTGCAGAAATTGAAAAATAGCGATTTTTTCGAAAATACATTTTCCCATTTTCCCGAGATTTCCGGGTTTTTTTCCCGGAAATTAATGGCAATCGGTTTATTGAGAATTATCCTACATAATATAAACTCTTTAAGAATGTTTCTTTAAGTTTTTAAAATGATTTTTAGGTATTTTTCCAAAAAGCATCAACGCTGGTTAAGATACTCAAATAGCTTGATTGGCCATAACTTGGGCTTATGCCAAAATATCGAAAATCAAAATTACCAAGGTACCTGGAGCCTTAAAAATTGGCCAATAACCATATTTTTACGTATCAAATATAGTGCAATTGGTATTTTTTAAATTCAATACCAACGTATGAAATCAGACGTCCAGGGGCCCATTGGGCCCGACCGGATAAAAATTAAACCCTGATGTTTAAATTGATTCCTAGGGACGGAAATGGACTGTTGGGGTAATATACGGGTTGAGAATGATAAAATAAATACCAACGGATAGAATTAGCTGTCTCAGGGCCCATTGGGCCCAATTGGGAAAAAATGAGATATTGATTTACAAATTGATCTCGAGGGACAAAAATGGACTGTAGTGGTAAAAAATGGATCCAGCATGATAAATACCAATTGATCAAATCTGTCATCCAGAGGCCAATTGGGCCCAATCGGGAAAAAATTAAATCCTGGTGTATAAATCAAACCCCAGGAATGAAAATGGACTAGAAAGGTAAAAAATGGGTCCAGTATGATATGATAAATACTACCAGATGAATTTGGCCATCCAGGGGCCCATTGGGTCTATCGATAAAAATGAAATTCTTATGTATAGATTGATTCCTAGGGACGAAAATGGACTTTTGGCGTGAAAAATGGGTCGAGAACGACAATAGAAATACCAACTGATTTACAAATTGATCCCCAGGGATGAAAATCGACTATAGAGGTAAAAAATCGCTTCATTATGATGAAATAATTACCAATAACTAATAAAATCGGCCATCCAGGGGCATATTGGGCCCAACTGGGTAAAAATGAAATCCTGATGTATAAATTGATTCCTAGGCACCAACATGGACTGCTGGCGTAAAAAATGGGTCGAAAATGATAAAATAAATACCAAAAGATATTTAAAATAGACTATTGGGGTAAAAAATGGGTAGAGAATAATAAAATAAACACCAATGGATAAAATCAGTTATCCAGGTGCCTATTGGCCCAACCGGGTAAAAATGAAATCCTGATGTTCAAATTGATCCCCAGGGATAAAAAAAGACTCTAGTGTTAAAAAATGGGTCTAGAATTATAAAATAATTATATAAAAATCAGCCATCCAGGGACCTATTAGGCCTGATAGGTCAAAAATGAGATTCTGTTCTACAAATTGATCCAACATAAGAATCAAACTTTTATTTTATCCCAAAGGCTACGTTTTACGATTTCACTAGAGATAGCCGATTTTACATGGTCGTATTTCTTCTATTATGCTGAACCCATTTTTTACCCTTACAGTCCATTTTGATCCCTGGGGATCAATTTGTATATCAATAATTCATTTTTACCAGGTTAGGCCCAATAGGCCCCTGAACGCCAACTTTATAAGTTGATATTTAATTCACCATTCTCGACCCATTTTTACCAATACAGTCCATTTATATCCCTGGGGATCAATTTGAATAACAGGATTTAATTTTTACCCGATTGGGCCCAATAGGCACCTGGATGGCCGAATTTTGTCTGTTGGTATTTATTTTATCATTCTTGACTCATTTTTATCCCTACAGTCCATTTTAATCCATGGAAATCAATTCGAACATCACTATTTCATTTTTAACCGGTTGGGCCAAATAGGCCTCTGGATAGCTGAATTTATCATGTTGAACCGATTTTTTACCTCTATAGTCGATTTTCGTCCGTGGGGATCAATTTATAAATCAGGATGTCGTTTTTACCTGATTAGGCGCAACAGGTCCTTGTATGGCTGGTTCTATACGCTGGTATTTATTTTATCATGCTGGATCCATTTTTTACCACTACAGTCAATTTTTATCCCTCAAGATCAATTTGTACATCAATATCTCATTTTTTCCGGATTGGGCCCAATGGGCCCAGGTATAGCTGATTCTATCCGTCGGATTATATTTTGACATTCTCGACCCATTTTTTACCCCATCAGTCCATTTTCGACCCTAATCAATTTAAACATCATTATTTCTTTTTTACCAGATAGGGCCCAATGGGTCCCTGGATAACCGAATTTAACTGGTAGTATTTATCATATCATACTGGACCCATTTTTTACCTTACTAGTCCATTTTCATTCCTGGAGTTCGATTTATACACCAGGATTTCATTTTTTCCCGATTGGGCCCAATTGGCCTCTGGATGACAGATTTGATCAATTGGTATTTATTTTATTATGCTGGATCCATTTTTCACCCCTACAGTCCATTTTTGTCCCTCGAGATCAATTTGTAAATCAGTATCTCATTTTTTCCCAATTGGGCCCAACGGGCCCCGAGACAGCTAATTCTATCCGTTGGTATTTATTTTATCATTCTCAACCCGTATATTACCCCAACAGTCCATTTCCGTCCCTAGGAATCAATTTATACATCAGAATTTAATTTTTATCCGGTTGGGCCCAATGGGCCCCTGGACGTCTGATTTTATACGTTGGTATTAATTTTGTCATGCTGGACCCATTTTTTACTCCTATAGTCCATTTTCATCCTTGGGGTTCTATTTATACATCAAGATTTAATTTTTTCCCGATTGGGCCCAATAGGCCCCTAAGGGGTTATTTTGTACAGTTGAGTAGAAAATAATTCCCCTGACTATACGTAGGGCCCATTTCTTATGTGCTAATTAATGTTTTGTTAAAAAAAAATTTTTTTAAAATTTCTGTATACAGTGTCTGTATTCCGCGAAAAACTGTATGCAGGGCTGTATGCAGGGCTGTATGCAGGGCTGTATACAGTTACTGTATACACGACTGTATACAGTGGCTTTATACGGGTAAGTTTCTTTCTGTATTTAATTTGCTGAATTTACCTGGTAAAATTTATTTTAAAAATTAATATTTTGATATCGCCGCTAAGTACTATTAAATTAAAAATATTATTCGTAAAAATTGCGTAAACATTTTTAATTAACTGAGCAAAAATCGTATTCATTTTTAATCACTAAAAGTTTTAGCATAATTTAGTGAACCCTCTTTATTGTAAAAAACTTTATTATTTAAGTTATAAAAAAATTACTGCACATTATTTTATTTTTAATACATTCTTTAAATCGTGATTAGTTATTTATACATAATATATAAATATGCAAATAAATAAAAACATTATAAAAATTACAGATAAATATCCGCAGCATATCATTGTCAAACCTCGAATTGTTAATACAACTCGCTAATAGCGTAAGTGTCTAAGCTCTTGCCTCTTACGCGGAGAAGTCGGGTTCGATTCCCCAAAATCCCCTTCACTTTTTTTTAATTTAAATAAATTTTTAAAATAATTTTAAGTAATAAAAAAAATTATTTTTATAAAAAATACAAATTTAAAAAAAAAAAAAAAAAGATTATAAATTTATTTTATTGTAATTTTAAAGTTGAATTGTGTTTTATTGTATTGTGTTCTATTGTAAAATTTTGAATTGTGTTTAATTATTTCTTTGCATCAGGGCTGAAAAACGACAAAATTCGATTTTTCTCATATAAGACGTGGTTGAATTTCTGGGGAAAAAATATACAAGATCCTCTTGTAAATAGTATTCAGAAAAAAATATTTTGAAAACTGATAACCTTTTATAATGGATTTCCTCAAAATTAGGACCCTGAAACACGACAAAAATCGATTTTTCTCATATAAGAGTTGGTCAAAAGCGAAGATAAATGGTTTCATCGGATTCCTGGGGAAAAAATACATAATTATCTTTAGTAAATAATATTTAGGAAATTTTATTTTGTAAACTAATAAACTTTTTTGATTGTTTTCCTTAAAATTGGGACCCTAAAACACGAAAAAAAATCGATTTTTCTCATATAAGAAGTGTTCAAATGCTAAAATAAATGGTTTCATCGGATTCCTGGGGAAAAAGTATACAATACCTTCTTTTAAATAATAATCAGAAAAATTTATTTTGTAAACTATGATACTTTTATGATTGATTTTCTTAAAATTGGGGCCCCAAAACACGACAAAAGTCGATTTTTCTCATATAAGAAGTAGTCAAAAGCTAAAATAAATGGTTTCATCGGATTCCTGGGGAAAAAGTATACACGACCTTCTTTTAAATAATAATCAGAAAAACTTATTTTGAAAACTGCAAAACTTTTAAAATTGGTCCCCTTGAAATTTGGACCCTAAAAGGCAACGAAAATCGATTTTTCTTATATAAAACGTGGTCAAAAACTAAAATAAATGGTTTCATCGGATTTCTGGGGAGAAAATACGAAAGTATATCAATTGGAACATAATTTTAAACGTAATTTTAATCCACTGGAAAAACTGAAAGTTTTAAGAAAATCCCAATTTTAAGGAGACCAAAAAAAAAACTTTCGAGAGCTATCGTGGGCTCAAAAATCGATGTTTTGGTCTAAATCCAACGAGAAACTTATTTTTTTTACTTATATTTTCGAGTTCTCCAGGCGCGTTAGGAATCCCAATTACTTCGAAAAAAAAGCCAGTCTTATAAAAAAATTCAAATCATCATTATTCAAATTATGAAAATATTGACAGCAAACGCTTAAAGTAGCTGGATAGAAGGTCCGGATAGAAAATTCGTAGACATTTTTTAGTGTCCCTTTAGAAAACACCCTAACATACAGTTTTTTTTGTCATTTTGATCGCATAATAAAACGCTTCCAGGTCACCGTGTTTAGAGTCTTTAGGAACATCTAGTACAGAGAACAATGGGTTAAAATTAGATGCAGTAATCTAAATAAGTAAAGATAGAAACGTTTTATACATGATAAATGTGGGGTATGCAAAGTCTAAACAGAATCTTTTGATTATAATTAGTCATGTGATGAGTAGATTTAGGAAATTAGAATATTTAAAGTTTAGGGATTTAGAATAATCTGAGTTTAGGGACTTGTAATTTTGGTTTAGGATCTTCACATCAAGTAAAAATGATAATTACAAACTATAAAATAGAAAACTGTATTGTATTGGTGAGTAACATTTATGAATTAAAGTAAAAAAACATGTTCCATGCACTTTGGTAGTGTTTTGTAACGTCCAGTCATTCAAAATTTTTTTTTCCGTGTACATGAAATTTAACTTACATGTATACGTGATAAAGTTTTTATGGAAAAATTTTTTGAATGTCATGACTTGGCAATTTATTACAATAGTTTTCCTATTTTTCAAATTTTATTATCCCACTAACAAAGATTTTGCAAACTTACCTCTTGAAAAGGGGAAATTTAAATTATGCTTTTATTCTATTTTTTATTTTTTTTTCAAAATTGCCAAATCAAAGGAAAATCATTACTCTTGCGAGCTTTCTTTTTTTTCTTAAATAGAAAATTGGAAAGCTCATAATTTGTTTAAATAATAATGATAAGTTATTAAATAAGCGAATAAATTGCAATGAGTAAATCTTAAACTAATAAATTATGAAAAGCGGTAAAATAAATTTTTTTTATGTCTCGAGTAATAATTAATTGGTCCAGAGCTGGGCATATACGGCAATTTTGGCACGCTGTAACCGTATGCCGTATAGACGGTTTTTGTGCATAAGGACCCGTATGTTACTTGAACCGTATATACGATAACCAGCATACGGGACCGTATGCACCCTAGCAGTATATACGGTTAACACTATACGGGAGCCTTATGCATCTCAGCCGTATATAATGTTTAATGTCATAAGGGCCCGTATACTCTCTAACCGTACATACGGTTTAAGAGCATACGGACCCGTAGATACTTGAACCGTACATACGGTTCAGCAGCATACGGACCCGTATACACTTGAACCGTATATAATGTTTAATAGCATACGGACCCGTATACCGTTTGCTTAGGCTTAATCAAAAACGGCATACGGGTCCGTATGCTGTTTAACCGTATGTACGGTTTGAGAGCATACGGACCCGTATGGTGTTTAACCGTATGTACTGTTAGAGAGTATACGGGCCCGTATGCTGTTGAACCGTATGTACGGTTAGAGAGTATAAGGGCCCGTATGCTGTTTAACCGTATGTACGGTTAGAGATTATACGGTTCCGTATGCTGTTGAGCCGTATGTACGGTTAGAGAGTATAAGGGCCCGTATGCTGTTTGACCGTATGTACGGTTTGAGATTATACGGGCCCGTATCCTGTTTAACCGTACGTACGGTTCGAGAGTATATGGGCCCGTATACTGTTTAACGTCATAAAGGAGAGTATATTATTAAAATATATACATTTCTCTGCATAACGATCCATATGAAACAATTATAAGGCAGGTTCTACAATAGCCACATACACTGTAAAGGATTCCTAACGGGCCTTACAAAAATAATATTATTAAGTTAACAAATAACGAATTTGAAAATTAAAAATATTCAAATATTTATTTGTATATCAATTTTTTTAGGAGGACTGTACCTAGTTTTCCTCCAGGGCCGTACTGACTATTATTACCTTGATTATTGTTAATTTTAATTAATGGAATTATTTAAAATAATAAAAATGATTACTTACTTTTCTTTTTAAAATGTGCTGCTAGTCCAAAGTAAAATGGTTTTGTTTAAAAAAAGTAAACTTGACAAAAGTATTTTATTTTTATGAAAGATTTATTAAACGATAATAAAAATTTTTAAATGAGGAAATTTCATAACTATAAATTATAAATTATTAAACTTAAAATTTTAAGAATTATTTAAGATTTAAACAAACTTTTTAATTTTTAAGATTTTGAAACGAAAATTCAAAAGTTAACTACGGCGCGAATACTGCGTGTCTAGTTGAGCTCAATAAAAAATAGAAGGCCCCTTTCAGCCTGTACCTGGGTATTTATGAAAAATTTTGATAAGAATAGACAAGGTCCCTACTCTCTAAATTCTCCCACGCGCTGAACCCGATATGTCAAGCCTCTATTGGTTGATAAGCTTTCCCCAATAGTTAAAAAACTCCTTCCTAGAGAATTTCGTCTATTCTTATCAATCCATAGTTTCTCCCTTAAAATAGAGTGGGAAAAATGATGACTCGAAAAAATCATCCGATATCCAGGTATATTTTTAAGCTGATAGCGGCTAATTTATGTATTTTTAAAACAAAAGAGCTAATTTACATTTTGTATGTACACTGTAAAAAGGTTGAAAAAAAAATAATTTTTGAGTTTTCGTTTCATTATCCTAAACTTATACTTATAATTTCCAACTATGGAAAACTTAATTTATTTTATACTTTTAGCTTACTTTAAATTGCAAACATAAAAAACTTATTTTAAATAATGTAGCAATTTTCGGTTCCCAAAATTAAGCCATTCCTTCTATAAAAATTGAAATTCCTGACTCAAATAATCGGAACTAAAAATGCCACATAGTTTATTGTTATTTATATTTATTATTATTGATGCTTATGTGATAAAACTTAAGGCTAAAAATTATTATTAATAAATTATTTAGAGTATTTCTTAGACCAATAAATTATTACTCGACACATAAAAAAAATTTATTTTACCGCTTTTAATAATTTATTAGTTTAAGATTTACTCATTGCAATTTATTCGCTTATTTAATAACTTATCATTATTATTTAAACAAATTATGAGCTTTCCAATTTTCTATTTAAGAAAAAAAGAAAGCTCGCAAGAGTAATGATTTTCCTTTGATTTGGCAATTTTGAAAAAAAAATAAAAAATAGAATAAAAGCATAATTTAAATTTCCCCTTTTCAAGAGGTAAGTTTGCAAAATCTTTGTTAGTGGGATAATAAAATTTGAAAAATAGGAAAACTATTGTAATAAATTGCCAAGTCATGACATTCAAAAAAATTTTCCATAAAAACTTTATCACGTATACATGTAAGTGAAATTTCATGTACACGGAAAAAAAATTTTTTGAATGACTGGACGTTACAACACCAATATATGTGTATGTATGGATAGACATATTTGTGCATGGCCAACCTTCAGATAACTGCGCCTTCTATTTTTCTACATTAATTTTTGTAGACTTTTTACCTGCTGGTAAAACAGATTTATAAATTAGGTTGGCCATACACAAATATGTCTATCCATACCTATACATATATTGGTGTATGTGGCTATTGTAGAAAGCGCCTAAGCTTTTATAAGTACATTACCTAAGTAAATATTTGACTTTTATAAAGAAATTGGAATAAAGTTCGATAATATTGTTTAAATATGCAAAAAATTGCATTCTTAAAATAGGTATTATAAGACTTACCCAATAATAAAAAATTCTTTTGCTTCTATTTTCTAAATATAAATATGTTTTAAAATCAAGAAGATATTCAAAAAAAGTTAAACAACTGTTTATAGAAAGCATTAAAAATAAAATTATTATTTATAACAGGAAAAATACAATCAAAAATTTTTAATTTTCATTTTAGAATTCAATTGAATGAGTAAAGAACAATTTTTATTGCATACATTTTTCTCCAAAATTAATATTGAATATATTTTTTATTTTCTTTAAGGAAAATTAGCTTTTCAAACAATGAATCAGTCAATGATGATCTTTTGTTATTTAAGATGTAATTAGTTAAAGAAAAAATCCTTTCGATATTTAAAATTCTTAAATCATTCTCTAAATTTTATGCCTTACGTTATAGAAAAAGAATATATTTTCTTATTGTAAATACTTAAAAATAAATTTCATGATAAATAAATATAACAAAAGTAAATTAGAACATTTTTTTTCACTTATTTTCCTAAACATCAATTCTGATTATGGTGTGCCAATAAATAAATTAATGCCATAAACAGTTATAATTTATAAGGTATCTGTATGAAATTAGCCCGTATCTACGGCGAAAATTCATAAGGCATCCGTATTAATTTACCCGTATGTACGACAAAATTTCATAAGGCATCCGTATGAAATTAACCGTATGTAAGGCAAAAGTCATAAGGCATCCGTATGGAAATGTCATTATGTACGGTAAAATTCATACGGATGCCGTATGAATGTTACCGTATGTACGGGTAAATTTATACGGATGCCTTATGAGTTTTGCCGTACATACGGGTAATTTCATACGGATGCCTTATGAGTTTTGCCGTACATACGGGTAATTTCATACGGATGCCTTATGAGTTTTGCCGTACATATGGGTAATTTCATACGGATGCCTTATGAGTTTTGCCGTACACACGGGTAAATTCATACGGATACCGTACGAAATTTTGCCGTATAAAAAATCATACGGCTAAGGAGGCATACGGTTCAATAATATTTTACCCTTATATAAGGTAAAATTCATAAGGCAACCGTATGAAATTACCCGTATGTACGGCAAAACTCATAAGGCATCCGTATGAAATTACCCGTGCATACGGTAAAATTCATACGGCATCCGTATGAAAATATCCTTATATAATGACATTTCCATACGGATGCCTTATGACTTTTGCCTTACATACGGTTAATTTCATACGGATGCCGTATGAATTTTACCTTATATAAGGATAAAATATCATTGAACCGTATGCCGTATACCGTATATAAGGATTTTAGCGTGCAGCCGTTGCCCAGCTCTGAATTGGTCTAAGGAATACTCTAAATAATTTATTAATAATAATTTTTAGCCTTAAGTTTTATCACATAAGCATCAATAATAATAAATATAAATAACAATAAACTATGTGGCATTTTTAGTTCCGATTATTTGAGTCAGGAATTTCAATTTTTATAGAAGGAATGGCTTAATTTTGGGAACCGGAAATTGCTACATTATTTAAAATAAGGTTTTTTATGTTTGCAATTTAAAGTAAGCTAAAGTATAAAATAAATTAAGTTTTCCATAGTTGGAAATTATAAGTATAAGTTTAGGATAATGAAACGAAAACTCAAAAATTATTTTTTTTCAACCTTTTTACAGTGTACATACAAAATGTAAATTAGTTCTTTTGTTTTAAAAATACATAAATTAGCCGCTATCAGCTTAAAAATATACCTGGATATCGGATGATTTTTCGAGTCATCATTTTTCCCACTCTATTTTAAGGGAGAAACTATGAATTGATAAGAATAGACGAAATTCTCTAGGAAGGAGTTTTTTAACTATTGGGGAAAGCTTATCAACCAATAGAGGCTTGACATATCGGGTTCAGCGCGTGGGAGAATTTAGAGAGTAGGGAACTTGTCTATTCTTATCAAAATTTTTCATAAATACCCAGGTACAGGCTGAAAGGGGCCTTCTTTTTTTTTATTGAGCTCAACTAGACACGCAGTATTCGCGCCGTAGTTAACTTTTGAATTTTTGTTTTAAAATCTTAAAAATTAAAAAGTTTGTTTAAATCTTAAATAATTCTTAAAATTTTAAGTTTAATAATTTATAATTTATAATTATGAAATTTCCTCATTTAAACATTTTTATTATCGTTTAATAAATCTTTCATAAAAATAAAATACTTTTGTCAAGTTTACTTTTTTTTTAAATAAAACCATTTTACTTTGGACTAGCAGCACATTTTAAAAAGAAAAGTAAGAAATCATTTTTATTATTTTAAATAATTCCATTAATTAAAATTAACAATAATCAAGGTAATAATAGTCAGTACGGCCCTGGAGGAAAACTAGGGACAGTCCTCCTAAAAAATTGATATACAAATAAATATTTGAATATTTTTAATTTTCAAATTCGTTATTTGTTAACTTAATAATATTATTTTTGTAAGGCCCGTTAGGAATCCTTTACAGTTTACACATACCGGCTACAAGTTTTTATTTTAATACCAATTCCTTAGGCCACGTAAGTTTAAGGATTATGGTATAATTTTTTTATATAACAATAGCTCAGGCTATCTTAGTTTAAGATTTGTGGTATAGTTTTTATTTTAATACTAATTCCATAGGCTACTTAAGATTAAGCCTTTAAGGCTGGACGTTTAGTTTTTTTTAAAATACCCATTCCTTAGGTTTCGTGGGTGTATAAGGATTGGCGTGTAGTTTTTTCTTATAAATCCAGGCCTCAGGATACGTTAGATTAAAGCTTGTGGTATAGTTTTTATTTTAATACTAATTCCTTAGGCTACTTTTGTTTACGGCATAGGATAGTTAATTTTATAGTTTTTTTATACAACAATGCCTTAGGGTATGTTATTTTAAGGCTTGACGTGTCGACGTTTTTTCGTATCAATCTCAGTTTTTATTTTATATATGAACCAACGGGTTAACCTATGTTGGTGTAAGGCTTGTAATATTTTTTTTATATGCCACTTTGATTAAAATACTTAACCATATACTTTTTAAAATTTTTTTATTAAATGAATTTAAGGTTTGTTATAATAAATATAATTATTAAGAATTTTATCCATTATCGGACAATATCCGATGTGTCTAAAAGAACATTTAGTATTTTAAGAATTTTTCTTAAAATAAATATTTTTTTGTGAGCAATTATTTTAAAACTACTTAATTTGAGCCTGAAATCGTAATTTTTTTTTGAGGGCACATCGATATGACCCGTGTTTTCAGGTAGTTTGAATCTTCAGAAAACCGAAAAAAATCGTGAACAAGAAATCGGTGATAGGTGCCAAAAAGATTTTTTCACTTTTATGTCAAAAACCGTGTTTATCGTATCTGAGCTTCCTCAAACTTTCAAAATAACTTTTTAGGTAAATAAAATTTAAAAAATTAGATAAAAAAATCTGATTGCCAGGGAAAAACCACTCCAGAAGAAAAAAAACTTCTCTTTTTACGATGAAATTTAGCCAAGTTATCGTCAATTTAAGATTCTGCTCAAATTCGTCTAAAAAAAAATTGAAATTTTATTGAAAAAAGCCTGTTTTTGAACTTTAAATATACTTTACTCGCTTGATTTTCATCGTAAAATAATAATTTTTTTTTTAAATCGATTAATTTTTTCCTGGCAATTTATTTTTTTAAGAAACAAATCATTTTTATTGACCAAATTTCAATTTTTAGGTCAAAAACTGTGTTAAGTTAATTTTGCTACTTACAGTTTTCAAAGGATTATGACCTAAAAATTGAAATTTGGTCAATAAAAATGACTTTTTTCTTAAGAGAAAAATTAATCGATTTAAAAAAAAAATTATTATTTTAAGATGAAAGTCAAGCGAGTAATGCATGTTTAAAGTTCAAAAACAGGCTTTTTTCAATAAAATTTTTTTTAAGACGAATTTGAGCAGAATCTTAAATTGACGATAACTTGGCTAAATTTCATCGTAAAAAGATAAGTTTTTTTTCTTCTGGAGTGGTTTTTCCCTGGCAATCAGATTTTTGTATCTAATTTTTTAAATTTCATTTACCTAAAAAGTTATTTTGAAAGTTTGGGGAAGCTCAGATACGATAAACACGGTTTTTGACATAAAAGTGAAAAAATCTTTTTGGCACCTATCACCGATTTCTCGTTCACGATTTTTTTCGGTTTTCTGAAGGTTCAAACTACCTGAAAACACGGGTCATATTTTTTCACATTTTTTCTTCCTGAATATCGTTTTTAAAGTTAAAGTAGCAATAATATAATTTAAAAAATTACAAAATAAAATTAACAATTTTAAAATTTTTCGAAAATTTTAATAAAAATATTGAATTGGAATATATTTAGTACATGCATTTTTTTTCTTCGTTATATGAAAATATCTTATTTAGTATATAAAATCTTTTTTGATCGAAGAAGATTGTAAATGAAAATTAATAATTTTAAATGATTTTTTTATTTCGTTTTTAATTTAAATTTTATTCATTACAAAAAAAAAAAATGATTTCTAAAGATTTTTTTATTTTGTTTTTCATTTAAATTCAATTAGTTAGTAAAAAACATTAATTTTTAAAGAAGCATTTACTATTTTATAATTAAATTTTAAATTTATTATCACTCCCGCGCAGTGAAAAGTTACTAGGTACTAACCTCACCTAGCGCCATTTTTAATTTTTACCACTAGGATTCCATCACTGACACTGATTTAATTTGTATATTGCGTGAATAAAAACGCGGGCTTTTACAGCAACTATATAATAACATTGTCCAGAATTCTTTATATTTTCTTTTGTCTTTGCTTATTCAAATACTTTATTTTCCATTTTTTTAAATCTCTAATTATCAAGAATGCAATCATTTTTTAATCAAAGTCCTTAGGTATGTATTATTTTTTCAAGACTTATTTTATAATTTAAATCTTTGAGGTTAACTTTCTTATTTGAACTATGATTCAAGTACCCATAAGCTGATTTTACCATATTAATTTAATAAGGTCAAATAAACGTCCAACCTCAAGATGGATGGGATACAGTACCAGTAGTGGGCTTCTCCCAATGCAATTTGTAGGATTAAACAAATAGTACACAATATCAAATCTTCGAGTATATTTACAAAGAAATATTTACCACTGATTCTATTTTTATTGTGTTGCAGGTACCTACGCAGAAGCTTTACAAAAGCTGGAAATATCCTTTGACCATTCAGACATCGATGCCAAGTTTGAAGAACTGCAGGATAAATCTTTGAGACATGCTCGGCATGTAGTTCAACAATCAACCCAAGGTAAAGCTAAGCCAAGACTTAAAAGCTCAGATATCATAAGAAAAGCTGATGACATTATCAGCCTCATCAAGCAAAACTGAAGTAATGTACCAACAAGAGTATAACGAGCAATCACATCAGCAGCAGCAGACACCACAAATACAACAACAACCAGTGTACTACAAACAACAACAGGAACAACAATTAGAAAATCAACCTGCCCAACCAATAATGCAACAGCAACAACAATCCCAGATTCAACAACAAAATCAGCATAATTCAAATTTTCAATCACAAGACACTCATGGATCTCAACAACGTAGAACATTAGGACAACTAAATAACACAAAACAAGTCGATCAAAGTACTGTGGCTGATAGAATGGGAAATTTATTACGTCGAAATTTACTTTCAGGTACATACCAATGCAATTTTATTCTTTTTTAATGGTCCTTAATTTTATAGTTCTTCAGTACATTGATTTTTAAGTACATTAGTAAGAAAAAAAAGTAAAAAAAAAATAGCTTTATTAATTATTATTATTAATCTCTTATATTGTTTAGGACAATAAATAATAATAAAATCTTTTTGTTAAGTTTCATCAATAGCTAAAAAGAAATTCTTTTTACAGAATAGCTATAAAACCATTTGGAAATTGGGTAATCCAACATCGTTGGATGAGTTCTAAAAAAGCTAGTTTGGCCCTTCTGAGAATAATATTTGCAACAAAGTTTTGCAATTGTACAAAAAGGTCATGTCAACTATTAAGAGAATATAAAAGACAAATATTTACAATTTATAAAAGCCAATTACCTTTTGACACTACAAAGTTTGATTCAATTAATTTAAATTTTAACTGATAAATAAAACTTTACAGTGCAAAAGATAATTGGCTTTATGAATTGTAAATATCAGTCTTTTATTTTGCTCTTAATAGTTGAAATGACCTTCGTGTACAATTGTAAATCTTAGTTGCAATTATTATTATCAGAAGTCGAAAACTAGCTTTATTAGAACGCATCCAACGATGTTGGATTCCCCAGTTTGTGAATGCTTGTTATAGCTATTCTGTGAAAAGAATTTGCTTATAGCTGCTAAAACTTAACAAGAAGCTTTTATTATTTGTCCTTAACAATAATAGAGAATAATAAGTTTTGAATATTTCAATTATTATACTGAAACAAAATATACAAAACTTGGTAAGAAAAGAAGTAAAAAAAGATTTTGCTTTATTAATTATTATTATTAATCACTTATATTGCTTAAAATAAATAATAAAAGCTTCTTGTTAAGTTGTAGAAGCTATAAGCAAATTCTTTTCACAGAATAGCTATAACAAGCA
This sequence comes from Anagrus nilaparvatae, assembly GCA_022575985.1. Classification (NCBI taxonomy): domain Eukaryota; kingdom Metazoa; phylum Arthropoda; class Insecta; order Hymenoptera; family Mymaridae; genus Anagrus; species Anagrus nilaparvatae. Next base: position 3,098,044 of record JAKSXM010000237.1, on the reverse strand, counting down.
TTCACAAACTGGGGAATCCAACATCGTTGGATGCGTTCTAAAAAAGCTAGTTTTCGACTTCTGATAATAATATTTGCAAAAAAGATTTACAATTGTACACGAAGGTCATTTCAACTATTAAGAGCAAAATAAAAGACTGATATTTACAATTCATAAAGCCAATTATCTTTTGCACTGTAAAGTTTTATTTATCAGTTAAAATTTTAATTATTGAATCAAACTTTGTAGTGTCAAAAGGTAATTGGCTTTTTAAATTGTAAATATTTGTCTTTTATGTTGCTCTTAATAGTTGACATGACCTTCTTGTACAATTGGAAATCTTTGTTGCAAATATTATTAGCAGAAGTCCAAAACTAGCTTTTTTAGAACGTATCCAACGATTTTGGATTCCCCAGTTTGCGAATGCTTGTTATTGCTATTCTGTAACGAGTATTTGTTTACAGCTATTGAAACTTATCAAGAAGCTTATATTATTTCTTTCTAAAAAATACAAGAGAATAATAATAAAAATTAATAAAGCCCATTCTCTTTTTACTTTTTTTCTTACCAAGTTTTGAATATTTTTATTTCAGAATTCATCTTTACACATGTATAAAGAGAATTGGCTTTATTAATTATTAATTAGTTGACTCTTAAAAATATTAATTTGTAGACTCTTAAAATTTTCAGAGCAAATCATTATGGCTGATTGTCAAAATTATAGAGCTATAAACAATATTTTTGTATTACAGCTAAGCAAGCATTCGCAAACAATGGAATTCAAAATCTTTAGACTTAAGGACTTAGTTTAATATTTAAATTAGTCTTTTTTATGTTATTTTTAGTTTGATCAATTATTTTTTCAGTTGTAGAGGCCATAGAAATTTTACTTAATCAAGATAATACTCAGACTTATTATATTCATGATTTGGAGAATATACAAAGGTATATTATAATGATTCCGAGTTTCAAAAAATCACCACAAAACCACAGTTTATAGCCTTTAATAAAAGGCTCAACGCGGAAGACATAACATTCCAATTAAAATTTGTAAGTTTTTTATTTAACTTTTGAAATACATTTTATGTATTTCAATTTATTTTAATTTATTTTAATTTATGTTACTAAAATTTTAATTTTCAGTAAATTTAAGAATTGTTTTTGGTTTTTTGCTTAAGCAATTTTTGGAATGCAGACAATGTGTCTTTGTGTTTAGTGTTATCATAATATTTAAATTTAAAACAAAAAGTAGGATAATTTTTAATTACTTCTGTTTATTCAATTGAAATTAAATATTTATTAGTACCTATATTGAATTTATAACTGCTGAAGAAAGAAATATTACTTTTATGTATGTATGTGCTTTATGTTTAACCTCTTGAACCTTACGTTATGTCGGAGGTCACCAACAATTAACACAAGCAGCTACCGAACCGCATATTTTGCTTTTATTTCCTCGGAAGTCGATATATACATAGAGATATATACCGCTTTTTCCTTTATTGGAAAATAACTCTAGGTTCTGGAAGCATGTGGATAAATTGTCAGTGAAACTGCAGGATTAGAAGGTGAATTAAAGGATTGATTAAGGGATTGAGGGATTTTTAGGGTTTGGGAGGCCAATTGCGGTCTAAGGTCCGACTTTTTGTAGGAGCCATGCTGACAATTCCGTCTTTAAAACACAGAGTTGCATTTATACAACTCTATGCTTTAAAAGAGGCGCGAAAAACCTTAGAAAAACGCCCTCTATGCATGACATACGGAGGCAAGTAAATGGCACTTTCCATTTCATCTTGCCCCCTGCGACTCGGCAGCTAGCTCTACTCTCCCTTCTTAAAATAAATATTTAATTTTATTAAATATTCATTTCCAGAAAAAAAAGTTGTCACTGCTCTGTATGCGAACCCACTTCATAATATTTTGCAATATTACAAAGCGAGCGCGTTACCTCTGTGCTACCGAGCCGGTTGAAATATTACTTTTAATTTCTTTTTTTTATTTTTTGCAATTTGTAAATAAAATTTTTTATCTATAGAATGCATTTGAGTTTTAAAATTAATTATGATTATTCTATTTTAAATTTCAAAATAATCCTTAAGGATTGATTTTATCAATTGATAAAAACTTCTTTTGTATAATCTTAAAATAACTTATGTTCTTTTATTTTATTTTATCAACGTATATTTAATTTTATATGTACTAACAATATTATAGATGCATAAAATGTAAGTAACTTAATTAGCAAAAGCTTTGTAGTAAATTAAAAATTTTAAAATAAATCTGATTTGTAAAATAAAGAAATTTACCTTTAATTTTTAAACTCGTTAAACCTTTCCAGTTAATTAAAAAAAAAAATTAATAATTTTTTGAAACGTTTCTGAAACGTTTCTGAAACGTTTCAAAGTGCATTTCCAGATGCATTTAATAAACAAAATTTGGCTGTTAGAAACGTTTCTGAAACGTTTCAGAAACGTTTTAAAGCGGACATAGAAACGTTTCCGAAACGTTTTGAAAACGTTTCAGAAACGTTTCTGTTTACAATTTTAGTTTACATTTGAAACGTTTCTGAAACGTTTCGGAAACGTTTCATGCTGTCTGTGTATCTTATGAGGTATGCCATCAGTACCAGTAGCCTGTGATGAAAAGTGGGCTACTGCCCTAACAAAAATAACCGGCCGGTTTTGGCTGGTTTCATCTGGTTTTATCTGGTTTCATCTGGTTTCATCTGGTTTCATCTGGTTTCAATGAGTTTTAACCAGAAAAATAGTTTTAGTTGTTAAAAAAAGAAAGTTTCCGGGTAAAACAAAGAAAATTCAATCCTGAATAAGCTTAATAACAGTAAATTATGATTTAATATTATTTTATCCAGCTATGCTGTGAATTTATTTTACCAGTATATGTTTGAACTTTTAATTTTACAAGGGGATTTTTCGAGTCAAGAAATATTAATTTTCGGTGGATATTATTCAATTTTTCTACCCAAAATATTTTCCGATTTTCCAAGATGGCGGACCGAGAAACTTAAAAAATTGAAGTTTTAACTTTACGAGGGGGTTTCTTGAGTCAAGAAACATAGTCTGTTTTTAACCTTTTTATTTCCTTAAAATACCTTGTGGTTAACCATCTGGTAAAATAAAAATTTTCAATTATAAAAACATTTTTCTCAACCTAGAAAACCCCTTGGTAATGTATAAAGTTCCTTCATGCTTTTTGGTCCGCCATATTGGAAAATTTTGATTGTTACTTTTATTCTACTTCTTTTATTGATTTTTGAAATACCTATACAGGTTTATTACGTCCTTCTTCTGTTTTTTCTATTAGTTTTCCATAATGGCCATGATTTTTGGTAAAGTCTCTACATTTTTCCAAGTCTTAAGGTCCGCCATCTTGGAAAATTGGAAAATAACTTGGGTTGAAAAATTAAATATTTTTCACAAAAAATTCATTTTCCTTGCCCTAGGAAACCCCCGTGTAAAGTTAAAAGTTCATTTTTGTAACTTTCTTTATCCGCCATCTTGTAAAATCGGAAAATATGTTGGGTTGAAAAATTGAATATTTTTCACCGAAAATTAATATTTCTTGACTCGAAAAATAACCTTGTAAAATTAAAAGTTCATTTTTTCAAGTTTCTCGGTCCGCCATCTTGGAAAATTGGAAAACTACTACTATTTTTCTGGTTAAAACTATTAGAAACCAGGTGAATTCAAATGAAAAACTTTTTTCTCAACCTAGAAAATCCCCTGGTAATGTATATAAAGTTCCTTTTGTCATGTATATTGGTCCGCCATCTTGGAAAAACGGAAAATATGCTGGACAGAAAAAATGAAAATTTTTATTTATAAAAACGTTTTTCTCAACCTAGAAAACCCCCTGGTAATGTATAAAGTTCCTGTTTTCATGCTTATGGTCCATCATATTGGAAAATCGGAAAATATATTTAAGTAAAAAAATGAAAGTTTTCTTCAACCTTATGGCTTATCACATGGGAAATCCTCATGGTTCTTTTTGTACGATTCATAGTAAAACGAGGTGCATTCCGTATGAAGACAGGTGGAAACGTGTTAATGATTTTCCGGATTTTCCCGATTTTTTCACACAGACAAAAATGTTTTCTTTTAAGCAAATAATTACAGGTCAAATAAATCCCCGCGGAGCTGAGTCAACTAATTTTACATCAATTCAAAGAATGTTATAAAGTTTATCAGTATTGAATTTTCCTAATTTTCCGGAAATTTTCTATTTTTTTACAACTGAAACTTATTTTCTGATCATAGCTATGTAAAACCAGGTGGATTCCGGATGAGATCAGGTGAAATTAGGTCAGATTAGCATTAAGCTTTTCCAGAATTTTCCGAGTTTTCCACATAATAAAAAAGTTTTTCCGAGCAAACATATACTGGTAAAATAAATTCGCAGCATAGCTGGATAAAATAATATTAAATCATAATTTACTGTTATTAAGCTTATTCAGGATTGAATTTTCTTTGTTTTTCCCGGAAATTTTCTTTTTTTAACAACTAAAACTATTTTTCTGGTTAAAACTCATTGAAACCAGATGAAACCAGATGAAACCAGATAAAACCAGATGAAACCAGCCAAAACCGGCTGGTAGCACAAACCGGCCGGTTTTGTAGGGTTTATTCCTCTGTAAAATTAAACCCATCATTAGATGCTGAACTAATCAACTCGTTAGTTTCATCAATATTTTCTGTTGTTGAAGTTGAAACTCGAGCAAAGTAAACATTGAGATCATCCGGAGAAAATCCATGGAGATCACTGCGTGGAGTAGGTAACAGTCCTAAGTGTCTCATTTCCCGCCAAATGTCACGATTGTTGTCGATTGCTTCATCAAGTCTTGTACGTAAAAATGTGTTATGCGCAACTTCAGAGAGTGACTCAATTTCCTCAGTAATTTGAAGTATGTCTGTTAGTAAAGAAGCATTTTTGGAGTTTAAATATCGGCGTTCGATGGATTTGAGTTTTAGTATTAGAAAGTTCAGCTTATCATCAATCCACGGATGTTTATGCTTTTTAGGGTTAATATTTTTAAGTGGAGCCAGTTTGTCAATAGCAGCCTGCAGGTTATCGCTAAGATTGGAGACAGCAGAGTCTAAGTTAAAGTTATCAAATGCTGACCAATCGGACTGAGACAATACATTAATAGCTTCAGGAGTTATGCTGTTTAGTTTCCTATAAGAGAAACTCTCCTTGGGAATTTTGGGAATGAAAATTTTAATCTCTACATCAATGAGATTATGATCACTTAAAAAAGGTTGAATTTTATTGTGGTAGTTGAGGACTGTATCATTATTATCCACGCACATAACATCAATCCAGGTACTGCAAATGCTAGAACTTGGTGGGCCACGAGTTTTTTGATGATTTATTAAACGGAGCTGTGATAACTCACTAAAATGATTTTTAACAGAAGCAGTATTGCTGCTATTAGCAAGCATGTCAATATTTAGATCACCCATGATTATTTTATGACTGTAGTTGGAACTCAGGTCCCTTAAGTTAGATAAAAACTGAAGATCTTCATCAAAGGGAACATAAGATGGACGGTATATTACGCAGACAAAGATAGGTGGAGTTTCCTTGCCTGAAATGCGACACATAATGTATTCGAAGCAAGTGGGTTTGCCTTTTTGTGTTGTATTGGATCGTGCTAAAACCTTGGCTCTTAAGTTCTTCTTAATGTATAAAACAACCCCACCACCTTGGGTATTACGATCTTGCCTGATCAAACTGTATCCCTTAATTTCTACGATATTGTCATCAACAGTGTCACCAAAACGAGATTCAGCAACTTCTGTAAAATCATACGTTTTTACCGTATAATTATTATAATTATTATATAATTATTACCGTATATATATAATATAATTACATTGAATAAAGTTATAATCTTATTTTAGAAGGATTGTCCAAGTCCTTCAAGGACTCTGGCCATATTATTCACTTCAACTGTTTTTGAGATTTTTTTTTAAAATACTAAAACTTATTTTTTTTTAAATTTTTCAATTGATGCACCAAAATATAAAAAACACAATAAAAATTTATTTTAAACTTGAACGGAGTTCGTTTTTATTTTTAAAAAACACGAAAAAAAAAATTTTAAATGAGGAAATTACACTTTGAATTTTTCAAATATAAATTTATAATAATAAAAATTACAAGACTTTTAATTTAGAAATTTAAAAATTCAAACTTATAAGCAAATGAAAATAACTAAGTTCAAAAGTACTACCAGAGATTAATAGGAGAGATTGCCAGGTTCTATCTTCCCTACATGTAACGTCAACGTCGTGTTTTTTCGCGACGGCAGCGGCCCCTAATAGGAGACTTCAGGAAGCATGTCCAGTTTTGATTATTCATTATCTTGCAGTTATTATAATGAATTAAAGATAATATAGCAATTATTTATTAATAATATAATACGTTAGATGTTAAATTGTTATAATTTAACTATAAACAAGCTAAATAAACAATTTTAAAAATAACCAAAAATGTAAGCGAAGACGAGTTTATATGCAGTTTGTTTAATATACTTCAATATTGTCGGTAGCGTAGTCGGTTAATTCGTTGAGAAATTTTTGCTTTCGCGAGGTTCAACGTTCGATTCCAGTTGAATTTTTTTTTTTTTTTTTTTTTTAATAATTATTGAAATTTTATGGTTAAATTAATTTTTATTTTTATTTTAACTTGCTGAATGATATTAAAAAATTTGAAAAAATTTTTTTATTATGAAATTAAAATTACTTTTTGAAATATAAAATTAAAACAAAATTAATTAATTAATTTCAGCCTGAATTTATGTAAATAGATTGATTAAAATATCTTTTCAAATAAATAATAAATTGATCATAAAATAAATTTTTAACATGATTTTAATCATGAAAGGGCTCGAAAAATAAAAATTTAAGTCATTAAATTTTTAGCCTCTTTTAAATTGCAGAATTTGATTATAATAATATAAAAAATAATTGGTTGTTTGATAATAAAACATTATTATAATTAGATTTATATAATTTATTTAATTTTTTTTTTATTTTGAAACTATATTTTTAAAAAGGAAACGAAAGAGAAGAGAATTATTGTACTTTAATAAATTAAAATTTTTAATTTATTCACATTAATTTAACAAGAATTTAAAATAGTTAATTTAATAACTCTTTATTACTTATCATTAGTCAAATTCTACCATTTTAAAGAGGCTAAAAATTCATAAATTTGTTAGTAATTATTACTAAAATTTTTATTTTTTGAGCACGTATTGTAAAATTGTGTTAAATATTTATTTTATGATCATTTTATTATTTACTTAAAGAGTTTTTTTATATCAGTCGAAAATTTTTATCTTTTTATAACGTATCATTTCTGAGAAATAAAGTTACACCAAGTGTATTAATACCAAAGAAGATATATCTTCTTTGTTAATACTAAAGCTCCGTGCCAAAAATTAGGTATGAGATCCAGAAAATCAAGTATAAACGGTGTTTCTAAAACATTAGTATTCCGCAAAAAAAAAAAATTAGGTAGTTTTTTACATTTCTGGATGGCAAGTGTTTAGACAAAAATTTTCAAAAAATTAATCATCGTAACCGAGATATCAAGGAAAAACGATACTTCTAGAAATGAAAATTAGGTCATAATCAAATTAGATCTTTTTCGCCCCCTTCCCCCTCTTGTGAAATTGCTAAAATTATGTTGAAAATTGCAAAAAAAACACATTAAATGAAGAAAGCAACAAGTTTTGGAAGGGAAAAATGCAATAAAGAAAAATATTTTAATTCAAAAAATTTTTTAAAAAACATTTTTTAAAAATTTTTTTTATAAATTTTTTTGCATTTGCAAGTATTTTTATCTTTTTTATTCCCTTCAATCCCCAGAATTACGCTTACTCTAAGAGTAGGTGCTTGTACAGCATTTGTGGGTTAGTTATGATTACTGAAAAGTTTCTTTTTAGTTTTACTCGAGGTTTACTTAAAAAAATTTTTTTTTTACTTTATTTTGCTTTTTCAATTTTTTTAATAATAATGAAATTAATAATAATATTATTTTTTATACACAACGAGGGTTTAATATCATCAGTACAATAATTAATGTAATAAATATTTAAATATAATTTAAATATAATTTTTTTTTTTTTTTAAGTAAAAAAAACCTTTTATGTAACCATAACTTACCCGCATATAACCCCAGAGTAAGGTAAATTCTGGGGGTCGAGGGGACAAAGCCCCCACAAAAACAGTATAAAAAAAATATATAAATACTTGCAAATGCAAAAAACTTTATTAAAAAAATAAACATTTATTCCAAATGTTTTTTCCAACTAAATGTTTTAATAGATCAATTTAAAACGTGTTTTTGTCATTTTCAATAAAAATTTTAGCGATTTCGTGGGGGGTGTGGGGGGTGTAAGAAACGAAAAAGGTAATTTTTAAAAATCGGTTTTTTAGCTTCCTTTTTTTTTTTTAATTTGAATATAATACCTCATTTATTTGCATGAATGTACTTATATTTGAAAATATGATTTTTACTCGATATCTCGAATCTGATTTTTTTTCCAAAATCTTTGTCAGAAAAAAATCCAAAAAACACCACATATTTTTTTCCTTTTGGATGTAGTACCTAATTTATTTTTATGAAAGTACTACTTTTACAAACTTCGTTTAGAGTAATATCGTAGATCTGATGCATAATTTTTTCAAAATTTTTTTTTCGACATTAAAAAAACAAAAAAATTAAAAAAACTGCAATTTTTTTTTTTTTTTTTTGTGTGATGCCGCATTTAATTCCATATGAAATTAATAATATATCTGAAAATATTGTAACCGGTGATATTTCATAACGATTATCGAATTGAGACATAATTTTTTTTTTTTAATTTTTTGAAAAAAAAGATTTACTGGAGTTCAATACATAAATTTTCTTTTAACTTTTAAAAGTTAATAGAAATATATGTATGTTTGCATAGTTGTAATCAGTGATATCTGTGGCATATTAAAGTATTAAGCTCATTGTTTGAGGAATCTTAGTGCCAGCTAGGTGGCAGCGTATTTTTGAAAATTTTTGCCTCCAAAAAAAAAACGCAAATTTTTTTTTTCTTTTTGGACGTAGTACATGAAAGTATTAATATTAGAAACAACTTTTTTCTCGATTTCAGGAATCTGATACTTAATTTTTGAAAATTATTTTCTCAATTTTTTTAGCGTTAAAAAAAAACCGTGAAAAAACCGCTAAATTTTTTTTCTTTTGGATCTAATACTGAAGTTCTATTTTCTTATACCTAATTTTTTGAAAATTTTTTTTCGAAAACTGTTTGCACTAGAAAATAAAACAACAATATTTTTATGAAAAATTAAAGAATATTTTATATCTTTTTCGACATATTATGCCTAAATGATTACTCAGGAGTTATAGTATTATGAATTAAATTTTCATTTATTATTATTTCATTTATTATTCAATTTCACTAATTTTATTTTAAAAATTGTGAAAATTTTTGCCTTAAAGTTTTATCGTTAAAAACTCAAAGAAAGACATTATTTTTGGACCTATAATACCTTTTTAGCATATTAATTCGAGTTTTAATTCAGTGTCGTTTTATTTCCGATTATACAAAAAATTGTAAAAATTTTTGTCTTATTTGATCCGTCCAAAAATAAATTTGTTATATTGCTTGAGGAACCATTGTGTAAATAATTTGGCAGCGTTTTTTTTAATTTTATATTTCAAAAAGTAATTTTAATTTCATAATAAAAAAATTTTTTCAAATTTTTTAATATCATTCAGCAAGTTAAAATAAAAATAAAAATTAATTTAACCATAAAATTTCAATAATTATTAAAAAAAAAAAAAAAAAAAAAAAATTCAACTGGAATCGAACGTTGAACCTCGCGAAAGCAAAAATTTCTCAACGAATTAACCGACTACGCTACCGACAATATTGAAGTATATTAAACAAACTGCATATAAACTCGTCTTCGCTTACATTTTTGGTTATTTTTAAAATTGTTTATTTAGCTTGTTTATAGTTAAATTATAACAATTTAACATCTAACGTATTATATTATTAATAAATAATTGCTATATTATCTTTAATTCATTATAATAACTGCAAGATAATGAATAATCAAAACTGGACATGCTTCCTGAAGTCTCCTATTAGGGGCCGCTGCCGTCGCGCAAAAACACGACGTTGACGTTACATGTAGGGAAGATAGAACCTGGCAATCTCTCCTATTAATCTCTGGTACTACCCTGTCAACATGAAAATACCGAATTGTCCGTACTAAACTACAAAAATGGCTCTTTCGTATTTTGTAAAATACTAAACAGCGTTATTAGTATTTTATAAAATTTTCATGAGCTGTACTGCGTTTATAAAATACTAAACATAGTCGTTTGAATTTTTAAAACTACCAACGACCTAATTTATAATTTTTCTCAAATTCGGCAACTGAAACGTATTTTGTAAACTACAAACGAGGCTAAAATAAAGAATTGTTATTATTATTTTATAATTATTTATGAATTATAATAAGCCAACCATCATTTCTATTTTTTTTAAATAGAATTTTTTTCAAATTTTTAATTATTCTATATGTTTTTATGGTTGCCCATATTGTGGGCAAATGGACCATTTTTACTAATAAACCGTATTTAAAAAAATAGAAATGATCAAACTAAACCTAAAAGAATTTTTTGTTACCCAGAAAAGAATGAATGTTTATTTAATTCTTTGGGGAGGAATTATTTTGAGGTTAATTCTTTTAAATAAAATTATTTTTGTTTTAATTCTGTTCATAAAGAATTGAATTGAAAATAATTTTGTTTAAAAGATTTAACCTCAAAATAATTCCTCCCAAAAGAAATAAATAAACATTAATTCTTTTTTGGATAACATAAAATTCTTTTAGGTTTGGTGTTATGGTTGGCTTATTATAATTCATAAATAATTATAAAACAATAATAACAATTCTTTATTTTAGCCTCGTTTGTAGTTTACAAAATACGTTTTAGTTGCCGAATTTGAGAAAAATTATAAATTAGGTCGTTGGTAGTTTTAAAAATTCAAACGACTATGTTTAGTATTTTGTAAACGCAGTAGAGCTCATGAAAATTTTATAAAATACTAATAACGCTGTTTAGTATTTTACAAAATACGAAAGAGCCATTTTTGTAGTTTAGTACGGACAATTCGGTATTTTCATGTTGACAGGGTACACAAAAACCTGTGCACTGGTTTGAGGTAATTTTAAAGAGAGCGCCTTTATGGCGAACGTGAGTATTTATGCACTTGAAATTTGATAAGAATAATCCTCCTACTCTAATTTCCCACCCGCGACTCATCAACTCGAGATGTCAATATCTCATTGGCTGCTAGAGATAGCGCCCGGAAAAGTGCTCAAGAAGGGGACTTCTCTTATCAATTTTCAAGTTAGGGCCTCGCGCAAAATGCATGGAGGGGCACCAACGTCATGAAATAGATCACCTCATGTCGCAGGTGTATATTTTGACTATTTAATCTATAATTTATGGATTTTTGAAACAAAGATTTTCTATGAATATTTTAATTTTACACTGAGAATAACCCGTGGTTGAATCAATGTTTTTGTACTTTGAACTTAGTTTTTCTTTGAGTTTTCCCGTAAATATTTTACGTTTTAAAAATTTTTAGCGCTTTTTACTAAGCTACTATTTTTTTTATAATCAAAATTTAAAATATTTAGAGGAAAAATTCTTAATCTGTATTTTCTTTTGTTTTAATAAAAAAAAAAAAAAAAAAAAAAATTAATTATGCTATTTCTACTTTCTCCCACGCAATCCCTTTTAGTTCCTTCTAAGCCTCCGACAATCCTTTAGTACCGTTATAATAAATATTACGTAATACAAAGTATCTCTGTCTCACTTCATTTAGTTAATTAACCAATTATTATTAACATTCTGACAGAATTTTACCGAGAAATGGGCAATTTTCTTCCGTATAAAAGTTCAATTTTCATGCAAGCTGAATTTTCTAGTCACTGAATCATACTTTCCTAGTCAGTGAAAATGTTTCTAAAACGTAAAAAGGCACTCTGAAATTAATTGCAATAGATAATATTCTTAGATTATTTTTCATTTTAGAACTTATTTGCACATGTAATCAAAAGTTAAATTTCATATTAAAGTATGCATAAAATTTTTTCAATTTACCTATAATTATAAGTATAATTTGAAATAATTTTTAATTAATTTGATTTTCAATGAATCCAGCATCTTATTGTTTTTATGTAGAAAAACTCTCTCTCTCGCTTTTGAGCAGCCATTGTAATAAGTTGGATAATTAAAACACGTTATATGTCAAATGTTGATTAACTGTTTATTTTATCCAATTGATATCCTAATCTTAAAAGTGGACGTTCTTAATAGAATTTTCCATATATTTTATTGAGGACATCACAAACTGACGCCGACAGCGCACCCTCATAGGGAGACATGTTTAAGCCATGAATAGGCACCATCAGTTGATCCTCCTCTACGCTCCGTTCATTATTCTAATACTATATCAGAACTGAATATATAATTTCTTACTGAATCTAACATTACCTTACTGCTATTAAATTTGTAAACATTAAGAAATATAGGTAGTAAAATTTTAGTTTTTAAGTAAAACATTTGTTTCTAATGTCAGTACAAATTTAATTACATAATTATAACTAAATAAGAAGTCGACATTGTTTATTAAACTTATTAGAAATGAATTTATATTTAAATAAAAATGAATCTGTAATATATTTGTTGTATATTTCCCGCTATTTAAATTATACTAAAATTGAATTTAAAAAAATTATGTACTGAAACTGCAATAGACTATGTTGGTTTTGAAGTAAATCCTCAGATATAGTTTGTAAAACTTGTTTCTTATTTTACAAATAGTACAAATTTAATTAAATTTTTCATGCTGTTAGTAAATTCAAGTAAAATAAGTTAGGTAATTTTTAGCTCTATTGTTTTTATAATATTTTTAAACCATTACAGAATTTTTTTATTTATATTTAATTTTGAAAAATAAATATTAATTATTAAAAATACTTGCAGGGAAAAACGATTCAAATGGATGTAATTAGAGCTTCAGAACTATTACCGTTATTACAAGAACGTTTAGTTATCTTGCCAGGAAGTCGTGACCGCCGTGGAGGCTTATTACTATTATTTCCTGCTACCTTTAAACGTGATAAGGCAAAAATTGAAGATTATAAGCGAATATTGCAATATTTAATAACAATTCCTACTGATGTTGATAAAGAATTAAAATTTACAGTTGTTGTTGATATGAGAGGAATGACTGGGGATTCAGTTAAGCCAATATTAAAAGTATGTTTTATAAGATTTGCTGGTCCATTAAATCTGAAGAAAATAAAAATGCTTCCTTTTTATTTCAGGTTTTATCAGACTATTTTCATCACATAATTTATACTGTTTTTTTAATAAAATCAGAAAATTTCTGGCAAAAACAAAGAACCTCTTTGGTAAAACAAAAAAAATATAATTATGAGGTAATTTAAAGAAATATTATCATTGATTAGTCTAAGAAATAATTTTTAAGTTTGGTAGTGTTTTTTACCGAATTGTGGTTTATGGATGAATGTTGTTATATCTAGATCAAAATTGATATTGAAATTGATTCTACATGATAATACGAAGCATTAATTTTTAATTTATGTATTTTTTCCATAAAATTTTTGAATCTGCACTTAAATAATCGATTATTTAGTCTGATTTCAGAAGGATAGGAAGGCTTATTTTTAGGGTAGAGTAATGCATGAGAACATTTTATAGGCAAGAGAACAAACTTTTGAATTATTGCAACTTTCACCTCTGCATTATCTAGTTTTTGAAAGAAGTAATTTTTATCTGATAAATTATCTTTTTAAAACCAAGGCAACAGGTAGTCTTTTTTGGCAATTTTGGTACTTTTATAAGAAATACATGTATAAGAAAAGTGAAATATTTAAAATCCTAAAGATTACTGTAGAATAAGATAAAGTTGGTGTCAAGAGAGTAAACAAGTTTGGTTGCTGGGAGTAATTCCTAAACGCTGTAAAAGTTGGCCGAACTATTCTTTCGGCCAATATTAAATGAAATTTCATGAAAAAAGGTACCAGGAGGTTTTTTGGGTCAATGATTACAATTTTAATGTCAAAACACGGTTAAAACAGTAAAAACTACCTTTTTTTAGAGTATTTTTGTAATTCTTTGGAATTAAAGTTAAGATTATCAAATAACTCGCACAAAAAGAAACATAATGATTTATCATCTGATTTATCATATGATTTACCATATAAGGTATATTATTGGGATTCATGATTAAACACATGCACGCGCGTCGGTGTAAGTAAGATGGCTATCCTAAGGTATGAATTAACATTGTACATATAGACCAAAAAATGATATTTTTAATAAAATGAATTAAAGGTTTAAAATTTTTACAAAAATAAAACAGTGTATATTAGAAATAGTATTGTGTTAATAAATTTATGTGTTTTTTTCAATTTAATATCTTTATTTTAACTAATAATGAACTATTTGTTACTTTTCCTATGTTATTCATGGAAAAAGAGTAGCCATATTTTATACACACCTACGTGTGGAGGGGGTAAAAAAGTAAGCATGAATTTAATCGTGATTCCCAATAGACCAGAAATAATTTTTGTTATCTCCTAGAGACCTTCGGGATGAAAATGGACCCTCCTAGGAAAAGCTGATATCCAGGAGGTATAATTTTCATTTTTCACCTCATCATATTTTCCGATTTTCCAAGATGGCGGACCAAAAAAAACAGGAAAAAACAACTTTCTACGTTACCTGGGGGTTTATGAGGTTGGGAAATACGATTATTTGACTGAAAATTTTCATTTTTTCACCCCAACATGTTTTCCGATTTTCCAAGATGGCGGACCAAAGAAAACAGTTTCTAAATGAAAATTTTCATTTTTTAACCCCAACATGTTTTCCGATTTTACAAGATGGCGGACCAAAAAAAACAGGGAAAAAGACTTTCTACGTTACCCGGGGGTTTTCGAGGTTGAGAAAAACGATTTTCTTAAAGAAAATTTTCATTTTTTCACCCCAACATGTTTTCCGATTTTCCAAGATGGCGGACTAACAACTTTCTACATTACTTGTGGGTTTTTGAGGTTGAGAAATACGATTTTTTGAATGGAAAATTTCATTTTTTCACCTCAACATGTTTTCCAATTTTCCAAGATGGCTACTGGCCATCAAAATATGGTAACTGGCCAATTTTTAAAGCTCTATGTGGCTTGGTTGCTATTTGTCAGCTGTTTTTCCAATTTTTAATTTTTTTGAATTATCAGCCACCCGTTTGCTTTTTATTTTCTGGACGCCCTAAATAAGCCTAAAAAATATTTTCTGTATAAAATTAGGTAGTTAAAATTCCCGCCCAATCTGAATCTGACCATATTTTTCTCGGAAAAACTTCAGGAAAATCGGAAAAGCTAAAGGAAACTGAAAAATACAAATTTCTCAAAAAGCGTCACTTTTCTTTTTTTTTTAAAAGAATATTTGCTACCTAATTATTCGGATATAATTGTGTTTCTCGCACAAAAAGAAACATAATGATTTATCACATGATTTACCATAAGGTATATTATTGACCAAAAATAATTTTTGTTATCTCCTAGAGACCTTCGGGATGAAAATGGACCCTCCTAGGAAAAGCTGATATCCTGGAGGTATAATTTTTATTTTTCACCTAAACATATTTTCCGATTTTCCAAGATGGCGGACCAAAAAAACAGGAAATAACAACTTTCTACGTTACCTGGAGGTTTTCGAGGTTGAGAAAAACGATTTTTTGACTGAAAATTTTCATTTTTTCACCCCAAAATGTTTTCCAATTTTCCAAGATAGTGGACCAATAAAAACAGGAAAAAACAACTTTCTACGTTACCTGGGGGTTTTTGAGGTTGAGAAATTCGATTTTCTAAATGAAAATTTTCATTTTTTCACCCCAACATGTTTTCCGATTTTCCAAGATAGCGGACCAAAAAAAAACAGGAAAAAACAACTTTCTACGTTACCTGGGGGTTTTTGAGGTTGAGAAATTCGATTTTCTAAATGAAAATTTTCATTTTTTTGCCCCAACATGTTTTGCAATTTTCCAAAATGGCAGGTCCAGCTTAATTTAGCGGACCGAAATATTTGTCTTAAAAGCTTATTTTAGGTCTTGGATTTGAATTTCTACCGGAATTTCCGAAATTATTCATTTTAACTGAAAATTTTTTTGTGCTATGAAATTGGTTTTTTTTTTGAGATGTTGTGATCTTCAGGGATTTTAAAGGGCTTAATTATCTCAAATCCAATGCAGCTATTATATGTATGTTACGAATATCTACCCGTAATATACATCGGTAGTTCTTCAGTAGTAGGTAGACTAAAAAAATAGCAAAATTGAATTATGTTCAATTATATTTGATTTTAGCAGGTTACTTTGTTTTTATTTTTTTACAGCGTCACAGAGGCCTCTAAAATTCTACCCAGGCTTTCAATGTAATGTTTCCCGAGGTATCCGAAAATCAAGTCAGATTTTTCATTTTCTATTAGGAAAAGCGAGAAAATTGGAAAAATTTTAGAAAATGAACAATTTTCCAAATTATCTTTTTGAGCCTAAAATTGGTTTTTAAGTACTTAAAAGGCAAATGCGTTAAAAAAAGAGTTTACCAGCATGAAAAATATGGGAAAACACATGTAAAAAAAAGAAAAAAAAAAGAAAAGTGACGCTTTTTGAGAAATTTGTATTTTTCAGTTTCCTTTAGCTTTTCCGATTTTCCTGAGGTTTTTCCGAAAAAAATATGGTCAGATTCAGATTGGGCGGGAATTTTTACCACCTAATTTTATACAGAAAATATTTTTTAGGCTTATTTAGGGCGTCCAGAAAATAAAAAGCAAATGGGTGGCTGATAATTCAAAAAAAATGAAAATTGGAAAAACAGCTGCCAAATAGAAACCAAGTCACAGAGAGCCTTAAAAATTGGCCAGTTACTATATTTTGATGGCCAGTAGCCATCTTGGAAAATTGGAAAACATGTTGAGGTGAAAAAATGAAATTTTCCATTCAAACAATCGTTTTTCTCAACCTCGAAAACCCCCGGGTAACGTAGAAAGTCTTTTTCCCTGTTTTTTTTGGTCCGCCATCTTGTAAAATCGGAAAACATGTTGGGGTGAAAAAATGAAAATGTTCAGTCAAAAAATCGTTTTTCTCAACCTCGACAACCCCCAGGTAATGTAGAAAGTTGTTTTTTCCTGTTATTTTTGGTTTGCCATCTTGGAAAATCGGAAAATATGATGAGGTGAAAAATGAAAATTATACCTCCTGGATATCAGCTTTTCCTAGGAGGGTCCATTTTTATCCCGAAGGTCTCTAGGAGATAACAAAAATTATTTTCGGTCAATAATAAACCTTATGGTAAATCATATGATAAATCATTATGTTTCTTTTTGTGCGAGAAATACCATTATATCCTAATAATTAGGTAGCAAATATTTTTTTTAGTATGCACAGAAATTGAGTTTTAAGGTTAAATAATAGGGGGTTAAGACTACTCCCAGAATAGGAATAAAAGCACAAAACATTACTTCTGAATATTATTTTTTTTTTTAATCTATTTTTGAAAATATTTTATCATATTTTGACTATTATAAAACTTCATTTGCCCTCATTTGGGCAGGGGGGGGGGGCGAAAACTACCCCTAAATTTAACAAACTTGAAAAACAACTTTATTAAATTTTTTTTTGCCACTTTTTGTTTAACAACGTGCAAATTAATAATATTTTCACTAAAAAAAAGTAATATTAACCCCCCTTCTCCCACCCTAGTACGAAAACCACCCCTAAATTATATAGAAACGAAAAAAAATTATTTAATTTTCTTGTTGGAACTTTTCCTTTTGCAGCCGAAAAGCTTACAATATTTGCCGTAAAGAGAAATTCGTAAATAACCCCCCCCCCCCCCGCGGGTTGAAAACTACCTATAAATTTAAAAAAAACTAAAAAAACACGTTATTAAATTTTTTTTTTTAAATCATATAATGTAAGCATAAAAGAAAATCAAAATTATTTTAGGTCCCTAAACTTATAAAGAGGCTCTTCAGTGAAAAATTATAAATAGTGAGATATGTGGCTGAATAAAGTGAAATTCCCCGATTCGAATAATATAGAGTATATGTTCGATAGCCGTGCAAAATTTAGAAATATTAGCGAAAAAAGTCACAACATTTTAACACTGCTCTTATGAGAGAAATTCAGGAAGTTGTTATTCTCTCTCATACAACAAAAAATTATAAAACCTGAATAGTTTGAGTATAAAATTTAATGCCCAAGGATATTTTTGCTCACTAGGGGTGTTCAAAAAAAAAAAAACATCGAATTTTTTGCTGAGTAATCGAAAAAAAGTTTTCATTTGTTGAAAAAATAAGGTGCCTAAATTTTTGTTGAAAAATATTAATATTTAAAGGTCACGCAAAAGCTAATCCACTTTTTTTTGGATGTAAGTATGATATATTATTTGGTATTTTCTTATAAAGTTATCTTGTATAAAGTATCCGGAACTATAATTTTACACCAGTTTAAATATTTCAATACTTTTGCAAAGAAAATTCGTTGTTTTTTTAAGGGTTTTTAACCTCTTTTCATTTACTTTTTTTAGCCCGAGAAACTACTTTTTTATCATAAAAAAAGTGAAAAAAAATCATAAGAAAAAATAGGATACATTTTTGAACCTTATTCAGCAACCCTAAATTTTACTATATTTTTCGTTTATTTTACGTAATTTTTAATGCATACGACCTGATGACCTTAAATGATGGTTAAAAATTTTTTGTTTTCTTATTTTTTTTTTTCATTTGTAGTCTAGAAATGGTAATTAGACAGTTTAACAGAATTTTAACAGATCTGATTAGAGTTTTAGTTCCTTAAAGAGGAACCATTGTGATAGGTCAAATTTCGATTTTTGATTTTTTGGCATATAAGCACGTTTTGAGACCCCAGGAAGCTAAAAAACCGGTTTTTAAAAAAAGTGTGCGTGTGTGCGCGCGCGTGTTTGTGTATGTATTTAATTGGTGATATTTCAGAAACATTATGGAGTTAAGACCTAATTTTTTTTTCAAAAATTTTTTCATCAAAAAAGCTCGAGGTACTTTTTTTTTTAATTTGGATATAATACCTCGTTTATTTCCACGAAAGTACTTATATTTGAAAGTATGGTTTTTACTCTATATCTCGAAACTGATACTTAATTTTTTGAAAATTTTTTTCCCAAAATTTTTTTCACGAAAAAATACAAAAAACAATAATTTTTTTTTTTGGACGTAGTACCTAAATTATTTCTATGAAAATACTAGTTTTAGAAAGTTTGTTTATAGTCATTTTTTGGATCTGATACCGAATTTTTTCTCAAAATTAAGAAACCTGCAATATGTTTTTTTTGTTGGTGTAATACCTCATTTAATTCAATGAAAGCACTAATATCTAAAAATATTGTAACGGGTGTTACTTCACAACCATTATCGAATTAAGACCTAATTTTTTTTTCCAAAAATTTTTTCATCAAAAAATCTCAAAATACTTTTTTTTTTTTTTAAATTGGATGTAATACCTCATTTATTTCCATGAATGTACATATATTTGAAAGTATGGTTTATACTAGATATCTCGAATCTGATACTTCATTTTTTGAAAATTTTTTTCCAAAAATACTTGTCATAAAAAAATACAAAAAACACCAAATTATTTTTTCTTTTTGGATGTAGTACCTAATTTATTTCTATGAGGGTACTAGTTTTAGAAAGTTTTTTAATAGTAATTTTTTGGATCTAATACCGATTTTTTTCAAATTTTTTTTCTCAAAATTAAAAAAACAAATAAATTAAAAAAATTGCAATATATTTTCTTTTTTTGGGTGTAATACCTCGTTTAATTCCATGAAAGTATGTACTATCTTGAATAATTATTATCCAATGAATTACGTTAAATTTTATTTTGAGAAAAATAGATTTAGTTGAATTTAATTCATAAATTTTCTTTTAACTTTTAAAAGTTAATAAAAATGAATGTATGATTGCATGGTTGTTTTGTGCATGGCCATTTTTGTGTTTTAGCCTCTTATAAAAAAAGCGAGAAAAATGAGAGATAAGTTTTCTTATTTTTTCTGTAAAAAAACTGAGATTAACATTAAAAATTTTTTTCTCTTAAGTCTGAGTGGGAAATTTCCCGTAATATCTTATTCCGCAGACAAAAATTTCTTTGAGCTGCGCATGCTCGAGAAATCGCTTAAACAGACTGTTTCTTTTAAATTTGAATTTATGAAGATAATCGACACAAAATGTCTTAAAAAATCTAATTCAATGCATTTATTAAATGAAAAGATTAAAACTACTATTATAAATATTAAGTTCTATGATTTAGAAGATACTAAATTTCCAAAAGTAATTTGTAGTCGAAGTAAAATAAAAGTTTATAAATTCATAAAGGGTGTAAATTCAAATTTGGATTTATCTAATTTAGATAAGTTTTTAATAATAAAGTATTGCACACAGAGCACAAATTTTGCTATTTGTAATTGTTTCTTATGTAATTTAGTTAGAAATAACCAATTTAAAAATAAAAATGTAATAAAAGTAAAAACAGCAAAATCCACCATACGTTGTAATGATTGCTTATCATTATTAGGACGCGGTAAAAACCATAAATGTAATTTTATAAATTTGGTTTTAAACGTTGCTAAAAAAGTTTCTGAGTTTGGTCAGAAAAAACAAGAGCAAATAGCAGCTAAAATATTAAAGATTGTATCTCAAGAAGACTCTGAAATAACAATCTACTCGAGAATACTAACAGAGAGCACCTTCAATTATCACAGCTTCATGGAAAGTCGTTAAAAGTGTCCTTGAATCCACATAAGCCACAAAAAAAGGATACGCTTATTAGTGCTGAAAATTTATGTGAATTAAAAACAAAGTTAAATTTGAAAACAAATCAAGAAAAAGGAGTATCACTAATGCAAAAGATGTTTTATTTGGTTAAGCCGAGCATCGCGAGGCCAATCAGTTAGTAAAAATAAAGTCCACATAATAAATAACAATTTTTTAAATTTTATATGGAAAATTTCGATGTTAACGAAAAAAAAAAAATTTTCACACTATCTAGGAATATTCAAGAAAATTTAAAAACATTTTAATAAAAAAAAATATCGATTATCTCACTCGCTGAATAAATAAATATAAAAATAAAATGGTTCCTAAAATATCCTATTAGAAGCCGCTACCATCGCAAAAAATAATTGTGATACGCTTAACGCACCCTTAGAAATAATTAAACTAACTGTTTAGCTATTAACCCAAGACATGATATAGGCGTTTCTCATCCATCTAAAGAGAATTTTTCAGATATAAAAAAGGATCAAATGACAAACGATTTAATACATTTATTAAATCGATTGCAAAGACATACAATACATTGCAAACATTGCTTACGTTACAAATACAAATCAAATAAACTTACATGTCGTTTCAATTTTCCGCAACCTCTAAAAACAAAAAGTTGCATAGATAATTCAGATGGGTATTTCAGATATCATCCAAAACGAAATGATCCATTAATACAACGATATAATACAATAATAACATCGATTTGGCGAGCAAATACAGATTTCTCACCGATTGTCTCTGAACAAGCAGTATATTATTACATCGCCAACTACGCATCAAAGGGTGAAAGAAATTATGGAAGCAAATGATTCAACATTAATTGAGACATATAAAATAAGACCACCTGAACTTGAGGATTTAAATTTGATAAATTTTTGTAAACTCTACAGAGTTTACAACAATAAATTTATAAAAAGACCAAAAGAATGCATTGTAAGAATATTTCCGAAAATAAACCTTTTTGACAATGAAACAGAAGATGAAAAATATTATAAGTTACATTGAATTTTAAATGTATCATTTAAAAATAATAAGAATGATATTCTAATTAATAATGTAAATCATGATTCATGGAAGGAACTATATAATTCTTTAAATATTAGTGAAGAAAATGAAATAAATTTACATGAATATGAAGAAAAAGATGAAATTCCTGAATCCTTAAATGATGACATGGTTAGAAATCCGTTTTAATATTTATCTGGATACTGTGAAAATATTGATAACATTGAATTAGGAAAAAGACAAATTGATATATGCTACGATTGGAATATAACAGACAAAAATATACCATCTAAAGATGATATTGAAAATTTTTAAAAAAATTATAAATCAGATAATTCAAACAAACAAAATTCAGATGACGAGAAAAAAAATATACAATTTACAGAAGATCAATATGATCAAAAGAGTAATAGTACAAGGAAAAGCAGGATCAGGATAAAGCACAGTAATAAAAGAAATGGTAAAAATGATAACATTTGCTTTCGGGGAAGATGCAGTAAAAATACGGAGCACGTACTGGCATGGCTGCTGTAAATGCAATACATTTATACCCGCAATGCATACAAGTAGATGCACATAACGAAAAACATTTAAAAACCACAGGAAACCCAGTTGCTCGAATTGTAGCCACAAATGCACCTAATGTAGCCATTCGTTGTTCAGATGATCAGGGTTACAAAATGTTTTATATTTATCTAAAAATTGTCGTGTCGTTACGGGCAAACTTATGGACTGAAGGAGGTTTAATAAATGGTACTTTAGGATATGTGAGAGAAATAATTTATGCTGAAAATAATTCACCACCGCAATTACCAGAAGCCATCATGGTAGAATTCGATAATTATAAAGGACCCTATTTATATAAAAATCTATTTCCAATAATACCTCTAAACCGTACATGGTCACATAATAAAATACAATGCAGCCGAATACAAATACCACTTATGTCATCATATTCAATAACCATACATAAATCCCAAGGCCAAACTATTCATAAAATGTTTCTCCATATTGAAGACAGTGAAAAGCAATTAGGTACCACTTAGGTAGGATTAAGTAGAGTTAAATCAATAAACGATTTAATTCTAATAAAAGATTACTAAAAATATAGTTACGACTCTATTCGACTATGTGCTTCTTTTAAAGACAAACAAAAGTTTTTACACAAATTGAAAAACGATATTCACTAAAATATAAAAATAAAATAAAAAAAAATTATATTCAATTTCATACATAAATAATTCAATAAATTATATTTTTTTTCATTTATATGCCTAAATTTATTTTAAAAAACAAAACAATTACTCCTAGACCAAATAAACTTTATATACGATAAAATAATACTTATACAGATTATTAAATACGAAACTATTAATTTTTAACTTGGATTATTTTTAAATAAGAAATAATAATATAATGATTTTAAAAAAAATATAAAATAAATCAAAAAATTTTCTACAGCTTTGCTCAGTTTTATACTCGTCCCGGGTAATCTAGTATAAAGTTTTTATAGTTACTTCATTAAATCTAGTAGAATGTCTTCTGATAAAACTCCAAGATTTATTAGCATTTGCAATTGTAAAAGTAATATGATCATTGAAGGTAAGTTTGGAGTCCATAATTACACCAAGGTATTTAATCAGAGCTACTCTCTCGCAAGATTCTGTTTTATTAAGATAGTAGTTAAAATAAATGAAATTTTTAAAGCGATTAATAGAAACGACAAAGCATTTTTTGACATTAATGTCAATATGGGTGTATCCATTACTTTTCATACAAAAGTGGGCGCACGCATGTCACCGATTAGGCTCAAATTTTTAGATTATGTTTGAGGTTATAAAAAACTCACCTAGCCAAATTTTTAGCCCTCTAGAACAATATGGGGCCAAGTTATGACCTCCAAAAGGTCCAAAAAATGACCTATTTTAGCCTATTTTCAAAATTTCGCCATTCCCTTATTTTTCAGTCAAATTACTTCCGGTTGGTTGCATTTTTTTGGTATAAGCTTCAAAATTTACCAAAAAAATTTATAGACACTTTTATTACGTAGATTTTATTTGGCGATAAAAAATGTTAGATGACTGAAACGAAAAAAAACAGGAATTTCAAATTGGTGCCAAATCTGGAAATCTTTATATAACTACTTCCGGTTAGTCGCAAAATTTTGTACTACTCAAGACCTTTTGAATGCGACCTACAAAATTGAAAACGGCTTATTTTATCCGGAATTATGCGTATTTTAGATTGGTCGTTTTTCGGAAATTTTGATTTTTTTGCGTTTTCAAATTACTATAACTTTTTTCTATCATAACCAAAATGGCCGAAAATTTCAGAGAATATTCTTCAAACATTAATAAATAATCTCTGAAATTTTGGTCTATGATATTGGCTTCTATCCGTTTTTATACATTCCCAAAAAAGCCTTATTCTTCACGTATTTTGTGTATTAAAGTGGACCTATTTTTGGACTACTAATCGATGGAAAGTACTATTTAAATATATAAAAAATGATACCCAACCTCAAGTAGCCAAAAAAAATATTTTTAAAACGATTTTACCGGTAATAAACGAAAAAAAAGTACTCCATGGCTTCATGTAATTTAAATCATTTAAGGTCATCAGGTCGTATGCATTAAAAATTACGTAAAATAAACAATAAATATAGTAAAATTTAGAGTTGCTGAATAAGGTCCAAAAATGTATCATATTTTTTCTTATGATTTTTTTTCACTTTTTTTATAATAAAAAAGTAGTTTCTCGCCGAGTATGGTAAAAAAAAGTTGAAATTTCGATCCAAAAAAAGTAAATGAAAAGAGGTTAAAAACCCTTAAAAAAACAACGAATTTTCTTTGCAAGTATTGAAATATTTAAACTGGTGTAAAATTATAGTTCCGGATACTTTATACAAGATAACTTTATAAGAAAATACCAAATAATATATCATACTTACATCCAAAAAAAAGTGGATTAGCTTTTTCGTGACCATTAAATGTTAATATTTTTCAACAAAAATTTAGGCACCTTATTTTTTCAACAAATGAAAACTTTTTTTCGATTACCCAGCAAAAAATTCGATATGTTTTTTTTTTTGAACACCCCTAGTGAGTAATAATATCCTTGGGCATTAAATTTTATACTCAAACTATTCAGGTTTTATAATTTTTTGTTGTAAGAGAGAGAATAACAATTTCCGAAATTTTTCTCATAAGAGCAGTGTTAAAATGTTGTGACATTTTTCGCTAATATTTCTAAGTTTTGCACGGCTATCGAACATATACTCTATACTATTCGAATCGGGGAA
Source organism: Anagrus nilaparvatae (assembly GCA_022575985.1). NCBI lineage: Eukaryota > Metazoa > Arthropoda > Insecta > Hymenoptera > Mymaridae > Anagrus > Anagrus nilaparvatae. Next base: position 3,072,765 of record JAKSXM010000237.1, on the reverse strand, counting down.
TTTCACTTTATTCAGCCACATATCTCACTATTTACAATTTTTCACTGAAGAGCCTTCTTATAAGTTTAGGGTCCTAAAATAATTTTGATTTTCTTTCATGCTTACATTATATGATTTAAAAAAAAAATTTAATAACGTGTTTTTTTAGCTTATTTAAAATTTATCGGTAGTTTTCATCCCGCGGGAGGGGGGGGGGGGGTAATTTACTAATTTCTCTTTACGGCAAATATGTTTAGCTTTTCGGCTGTAAAAGGAAAAGTTCCAACAAGAAAGTTAAATAATTTTTTTTCATTTCTATATAATTTAGGGATGGTTTTTGTACTAGAGTGATGGGGGGGGGGGGTTAATATTACTTTTTTTAGTGAAAATATTATTAACTTGCACTTTGTAAAACAAAAAGTGGCAAAAAAAAATTTAATGAAGTTTTTTTCAAGTTTGTTAAATTTAGGGGTAGTTTTCGCCCCCCCTGCCCAAATGAGGGCAAATGAAGATTTATAATAGTCAAAATATGATAAAATATTTTCAAAAATCGATTAAAAAAAAAAATAATAATCAGAGGTCATGTTTTGTGTATTTATTCTTATTCTGGGAGTAGTCTTAACCTCCTATTATTTAACCTTAAAACTCAATTTCTGTGCATACTAAAAAAAATATTTGCTACCTAATTATTCGGATACAATGGTATTCAAATGGTATAAAAATTCGATATGTTGATTTTTTTGAACACCCCTATTGCTCATCCTCTCATATTAGGTAGCTGTGTGTTATTTTGAGCAATTAAACTCCAAAAATTAGTAAACGAGGTTTTAAAGAGAAAGCTGCATACTATCTCTAACAAAAATAACCACGTAGTTATACTCCCTGTCTCAGAAAGTTATAACTGCCTGAAATTTCTGTCATCTCCTCGAATACCTTCGGGGTGAAAATGGACCTTACGAAGGAAAACTGATATTTTGGAGGCGAAATTTTTAATTTATCATCCAAAACAATTTTCCGATTTTCACAGATGGTGGACCAAAAAACGTGAAAATAAAAACTTTCTAAATTACCTGAGGGGTCGAGAAAAACGTTTTTATGATTGAAAATTTTATTTTTTTTGCCGCAGCATATTTTCCAAATTTTTCAAGATGGTGGACCAAAAAACATCTCAGAATAAGCTTTTAACATTGCCAGGGGGTTTTCGGGGTTGTGAAAAACGTTTCTTATGAATAAAAATTTTAATTTTTTTGCTCTAGCATATTATACGATTTTCCAATATAGCGGGCCAAAAAACATTTTAGAATAAGCTTTTTACATTGCCAGGGGGTTTTCGAGGTCGAGAAAAACGTTTTTATGAATGAAAATTTTAACTTTTTTGCCGCAGCATATTTTCCAATTTTCCAAGATAGCGGATCAAAAAACATTATAGAATAAGCTTTTTACATTGCCAGGGGGTCTAGAGGTCGAGAAAACATTTTCATGAATGAAAATTTTAATTTTTTTTGCCCTAGCATATTTTTCAATTTTCCAAGATGGCGGCCCAAAAAACATTTTAGAATAAGCTTTTTACATTGCCAGGGGGTTTTCGAGGTCGAGAAAAACGTTTTTATGAATGTAAATTTAAACTTTTTTGCCGCAGCATATTTTCCAATTTTCCAAGATAGCGGACCAAAAAACATTATAGAATAAGCTTTTTACATTGCCAGGGGGTTTAGAGGTCGAGAAAAACGTTTTTATGAATGAAAATTTTAACTTTTTTGCCGCAGCATATTTTCCAATTTTCCAAGATAGCGGATCAAAAAACATTATAGAATAAGCTTTTTACATTGCCAGGGGGTCTAGAGGTCGAGAAAACATTTTCATGAATGAAAATTTTAATTTTTTTTGCCCTAGCATATTTTTCAATTTTCCAAGATGGCGGCCCAAAAAACATTTTAGAATAAGCTTTTTACATTGCCAGGGGGTTTTCGAGGTCGAGAAAAACGTTTTTATGAATGTAAATTTAAACTTTTTTGCCGCAGCATATTTTCCAATTTTCCAAGATAGCGGACCAAAAAACATTATAGAATAAGCTTTTTACATTGCCAGGGGGTTTAGAGGTCGAGAAAAACGTTTTTGCCCTACTGGGCGTAAAACTCGCGCGTAAAGAATTTTCTCGTTCTACGCCTAGGTAGGCAAAAAATATTGTAAGCACATGGACGAAATACTTTTGACACTTGCGTAAACACGTATCACTCGTGCCCGGCTTCGCCGAGCACTATTGCTCTCGATGGTGCCAAGACTTTTACGCCATTGATACTTAATATACTATTTTATAAATGGAAATTTTAATTTTTTGCCCCATCATATTTACCAATTTTCCAAGACGGCGAACCAAAAAATATTTTAGAATAAGCTTTTAGACGTCGAGAAAAACGTATTTATGAATGAATATTTTAATTTTGATTAAAAATCTTATTTTGAAATGTTTTTCGGTCCGACATCTTGGAAAATCGGAAATATGCTAAAACAAAAAAATTTTAATTTTTATTTATAAAAACGTTTTTCTCGACCTCAAAAACCCCCTGGCAATGTAAAAAGCTTATTCTAAAATGTTTTTTGTTCCGCCATCTTGGAAAATTGGAAAATATGCTAGGGCAAAAAAAATTAAAATTTTCATTCATGGAAATGTTTTCTCGACCTCTAGACCCCCTGGCAATGTAAAAAGCTTATTCTATAATGTTTTTTGGTCCGCTATCTTGGAAAATTGGAAAATATGCTGCGGCAAAAAAGTTAAAATTTTCATTAATAGAAAAGTTTTTCTCGACCTCGAAAACCCCCAGGTTATGTAGAAAGTTTCTATTTTCACGTTTTTTGGTTCACCATATTGGAAAATTGGAAAATTGTTCAGGATATCAGTTTTCCCTCGTACGGTCCATTTTCATCCCGAAGGTATTCGAGGAGATGACAGAAATTTCAGTGAGTTAACTCTCTGTTTTAGGTGGTTAACTCCCTCTTTTAGGGAGTTATAACTCTCTGAGCCAGGGAGTATAACTACGTGGTTATTTGTAAATATTATGTATTTATTGATATTATTTATTTTGTAAGGGTACACAGAGGGCCTCGTGATGAATCACGAGAACTGTATTAAACTGAGTCGCGCATGTGTAGAATAATTTGGAGTTGGTAGAGTAGGGGCAATGTAGCCGGCAGTGGAACTTCACTGTTCGAAGAGAACGTGTTATTTATTTAGTTGTTTATTATTATTTATTTAGTTAGTTATTTCACCCTTTCTTGATTTACGGGCTTAATAAATAACTAATTTAATTCTTAAAATCAAGTAGCGACCGTATTCACGGAGTCTATGTGGTTAATTTACCCTAACAATTTAATTTTATTCTTAAAATAAAAAATCTTATTATTTAAGTGATTGTAGATAAATTAGAAATTAATTTATCAACGTTCGCGGGTAATTTTAAAATTTTTAAATATACCAAGATAAATACATGAAATGTATTTATTATATGATCTTAACGAACAATAACCTTGTAATTGATAGAAAACTATCAATTTGTAGAATACATCAGATATTTTTAATATCTAGAATGCATCTAACCATTTAATTAAAAATGGATTTTTTTTATTTAATTTTAAATAAATTTAAAATTAAAATTATTTTTGAAAGAAAAAAATGCTCTTCAAGCCGGGCTCGAACCGACGACCTTTTGTTTTCATGACAAGCGCTCTACCATCTGAGCTATTGAAGAGACGTCAGTCAAGCCCGAAGAACATCTCTTTCTTTCAAATATAGGCAATTTTTTGATCAAATGCCAAGTTTTACTATTTAAGTGATTGTAGATAAATTAGAAATAAATTTATCAACGTTCGCGGGTAATTTTAAAATTTTTAAATATACAGTTTGTATTAGTTTGTATACTACGTAAACTTTTTGTTATCGGTATTTCGTAAATAAAGAAAATATATTTTATATTTTTAACATTAAATGTTTAATAAAATTAAAAAATGATTTTTCATATTCATATTTCACATAAATTTATAATTTTAACAAAAAATTTTAATAGCTTCTCCAATGACTAGCGAGTACACTGAAGAGCCTCCTTAAATCATTCTAATGCTTTTTTTCTTACAAAAAATTATTTCAACCACTAACAAATTATTTTAAATCACGCCGACTTTACAAAAATGAACGATATTTCTACAACTCACATTCGCACAATAATAACTCTTCTTGCTGTTTTTGAAATTTCCGTTTCCCCTTTCTTCATATTTTTGTAATGATTTTTCTCTAGTGAGAAAAAAACCCCTAGTGAGAAAAATAAAAGGACCCAAACTTAATGGCGCGGAAATTTTAAATTTTAAAAATCTAAAATTAAAACTTTTTAAAAAGAAGTAACAATAAAAGTAAATTTAAAATAAAATATTATTATTACATAAACAATTTAGTATGCATAAACGCTAAACATTAGATATTTGGATATTTAAAATTTTTTAAGAAAATAAAAATAAAAATTAAAAATAAAATTAAAGTTAAAATTAAAATAAAAATTAAATTTAAAATAAAATATTATTATTACATAAACAATTTAGTATGCATAAACACTAAACATTAGATATTTGGATATTTAAAATTTTTTAAGAAAAAGGCTAAATCTCACAGAGTCAAAAAATTAAAATTATTTTTTAAATTAAAATATGCATTTTTCTGTTGTAAAGATTAATAATATTGTTGTGTATGTAATTTACTCACGGTGACCTGGAAGCGTTTTATTATTCGATCAAAATGACAAAAAAAACCGTATGGTGGGGTGTTTTCTACACTAAAAAATGTATACGAATTTCCTATTCGGACCTTCTATCCAGCTACTTTAAGCGTTTGCTGTCAATATTTTCATCTTTTCAATATTGTCTTGATTTTTATAATGGACCTTGAAAAACGAAAAAATTCGATTTTTCTCATATAAGACGTGGTCGAATTTCCGGGGAAAAAATATACAAGATCCTCTTGTAAATAAAATTCAGACATATTTTGCAAATTGATAACCTTTTATAATGGATTTTCTCAAAATTGGGACCTTGAAACACGACAAAAATCGATTTTTCTCATATAAGAGATGATCAAAAGCGAAAATAAATGGTTTTATCGGATTCCTGGGGAAAAAATACATAAGTATCTTTAGTAAATAATATTTAGGAAATTTTATTTTTTTATCTAATAAACTTTTTTGATTGTTTTCTTTAAAATTGGGACCCTAAAACACGAAAAAAAATCATTATAACTGATCTAATTTCTCGAGTTAAGTCATGTAGAAAAGTATTCGAAGATGTTTGTTATTTGAAAATTTATATTTAATCATCATTATGAAATGATGTAGAATTTTTTAATAAAAATAATTATTTTGTAAAATAAATGGCTAAAACTTGAAAAAAATTCACCTTTGATATATATAGGTGTTACGGTAATACTCCAGTCAAAACGCGGGGGGGGGGGGTGTATTATCTCCTACTGACATGAGATTTGCTCTACTATGTGTTTTTTGGGTCGCTGATCACGAAAATCGGGGTTATTTCCGGGAGATATTTTCGGAACACCCTTAAATATGGAAAAACTATCCCAAAAAATGGGTTTTTTTTATATATTAGCAAACTGAGTTTATAAAATTTAGCCAAGAATTGGTCCTAGGGGGTTTATTGCGTCGATGAACAATAATTTCTAGTAGTTTTCAATGAATAATAAATAATTGATTTCACCCTTAAATTAGCAAAAATTAATCCTAAAAGGGGGGCTTTTTGATATTTTCCCACTTTGAGCGACCAGATTAGGCCCTTATGGATTTTTTGGGTCGCTGATCAAGAATTTGGGGGTATTATTGATAAATACTTAATATTTCACCCTAAAATTAGCAAAAATTACCCCTAACAAGGGTTTTTTTTCTATTTTCGTACTTTGAGCGACCAGATTAAGCCCTTACGGGTTTTTTTGGGTCGCTGATCAAGAATTTGGGGGAATTTTTGATAAATAATTAATATTTCACCATTAAATTAGCAAAAACTATCCCTGAAAAGGGTGTGTTTGATATTTTCACACTTTGAGCGACCAAATTAAGTCCATTTTGGTTTTTGGGTCGCTTATCATGAATTGGGGGGATTTTTTTGTGAATAATCTGATAAATTATCTAATTAATTAATAATCTCATAATTTTGGGTAATTATGAGATGATACTTTTGGGGCACGCAATATGTTACTTTTGGGGCAATATATTACTTTTGGGCCATTCTGACACTTTTGGGCCACTCTGACACTTTTGGGCCACTCTGACACTTTTGGGCCAATTTGACAATTTTTGAACAATACAATTGGGTGAATGTGTTTACTTTGTTGGATTAATTTGATACTTTTGGGCCAATCTGAAACTTTTACGAAAATGTACTTTGATAGTAATTTGTTTCATGGGGGCCAATATGGTACTATTGGACAAGATAGAACCATGTAAATCTAAGTGAACAGTAAGAGGTATACATTAAATAAATAAATTTTTTGTTTATTTATTAAATTTATATTAATTTTATATTATATTATAAAACAAAAATATTATTTACAAGGTGATACCATATTTATTTATTTTTTTGTACTTATCTGAACAACAATAAATTATTATCAATGATGAAAAAATTAACAATAATTAAAATTCAGATATCATTAAATATCTTCTAAATGAAGTTCTCGAAATATTTATTCTACTTGCAATTATTCTAAACGATTCTCCCATCTTAAGTTTATATCTAATAAATTTAAACACAATCAGTAAAATACTCAACAATTTAAAATTATTAGTTATTGGTAGTTTGGATAGAAAAACCAATATATATTTATATAAAAATAATCAACTTGAAATATTTGCTTGTTACTTATGCTCAAGCATTGATAGTTACGGACTAATCAATTTAATAAAATATACACCAAACCTTGAAATACTAAAAATTAATAAATTGCATAAATAAAAACATATATAAAACAATGGAGTTGAATGGGGATTATAAGTTATAAAAATCAACATTAAAAAATAATAAATATTTATTTTCATTTTATATTATTGTTTTTTTGGTTTTTTAATTATTCGTGTTAATCAAAATTGTTATAAAATTGTATAAGTTTAATATAATTAAATTTAAAAAAAATTTATATAAATAATTCTTTAATTAAGACTAAAGATAATTAATCACTGATAAAATAAAAAAAAAAAAATTTAACAAGTGAATTTTATCAAAGATATTTTGAAAACACATAAACGTGATTTAAAGCCAATCATATATACAGCCAATCTTCATAACTTGTGTCTTCCGTCACAATATAGGAGTTGGTGCGCGAAGCGTAACAAAATATACCTTTCAGGCCAACATCATCACAATACCTCAATGACTCCGCGGGGGTTGGCGTGCGAAGCGCGCCGGGGGCGGAGTCCCCTAGTATATCTCTATATATTATAAAGTTATAACCGCCGCCGCCGCTGTCGCATGAGCCCTTTGTGCCAATGGACCTTTTGTGCCAAAATGGACCTTTTGTGCCAAAATGGACCTTTTGGGCCAAATTGGACCTTTTGTGCCAAAATGAACCTTTTGTGCCAAAATGGACCTTTTGTGCCAAAATGAGCCTTTTGTGCCAAAATGGACCTTTTGTGACAAAATGGACCTTTTGGGCCAAATTGGACCTTTTGTGCCAAAATGAGCCATTTGTGCCCAAATGAGCCTTTTGTGCCAAAATGGACCTTTTGTGCCAAAATGGACCTTTTGGGCCAAATTGGACCTTTTGTGCCAAAATGAGCCTTTTGTGCCAAAATGGACCTTTTGTGCCCATTAATGTTTGGAATAATTGAATAATATGAACCTACTATAAACTAATTTAATTTTAAACCAAAGTGATATGATTTTGTTCAAATGATATTTAAGTAAAAAACAGATTCCAAAAGGATAATAAATTTAAAAAACTGTTCGCGCTCTACGGGGGTTGGCGCGCGGAGCGCGCAGGGGGCGGAGCCCCCTAGTATATATATCTTAATACTATATATATTTGAAAATTTATTTGTTTGTCTGTCTGTCTGTCTGTCTGTCTGTCTGTCCACTCATCACGCAAGAACCGCCGAACCAATTGGCATGAAACCGGTGTCAAAATAAAGATAAAAAGTCTGCGGGTGACATAGGCCCTATATTTTCTGAATAGCTGTCGTAGTTTTTGAGATATTTAATTTTTAGTATTTTTGAACTTGATAAGATTTTTTAAAAATTTTAACAAAAATTGAAATATCTCGAGACTATCGAAAAATTTAGCTATCGCACTTCATAGTATTCGATTCAGCACTAATTTTTACGTATTCTCTGAAATTTTTATTCAAAACGGAGGTATCTTTAAAATTTTATAAAATATTTTTAAAGCTGGTAAAAAAATTTTTTTCATTTTTTTATTTTTATGGTATTTCTAATCATTTATTTGTGGGTCTGTGTATATTATAATGTAATTTATATTCTATATTAAAATGTAATTTATGCGTACTTAATTAAATTTTTATTAAAAACGTACGTTTCTTTAAAATTAAAAAAAAAAAAAAAATAAAATTTTTTACTATATATTATATATATTCAACTCAAATTTTAGGGTATAGTTTGGAGTGATAAAAAAGTCCCTCAGCCAAAGTTTTAGTCCTCTAGCACCTCATGGGCCCGAAATATGTCTGTTCAAAGGTCCAAAAATAGCCTGATGTGGCCCATTTTTTAAATTACACCATTCCTTTGAATTTACTACAAATTTTATCTTATTGGTCACATTTGTACTGGTAAAAGGTCTACATTAAGAAAAAAATTTTAGCTTATTTCAAGGCGTTAATTTTTTTTGACATTTATATATATTTTGGACAATAACAACATGATAATAATAAAAAATCAATAACGACAACACCGGGAATAGATCAGGGGGGGCGGAGCCCCCCCTCACACCTATGCTAGTATATATATATATATATATATATATATACATATATATATATATATACAGGCTGCAACGCAATAGGTACTATATAGGGCCAATCAGATACTTTTGGGCAATAATAGATGTTCAAATATATATAGTATATAGTATTCATATATGTACATATAGATGGTTCTAGAATTGACTGAATCAAATAATACCAATTGCGACATTAAAATTTTATCATATTTTCAGATATTTCACTTTTTAACCAAATTTTCAGAAAATTTAATATTTTTTCAAAAATAGTAAAAATTTTTTTATTTTAACTTTATTTTGACAATGGTTTTATGTAATTTCTTTCATTGGTTTGAGCCACATGATAAAACACATAGACTTATAGATACACAAATAAATTATTAAAAATACCATAAAAAATAAAAAAATGAAAAAAATTTTTTTTACCAGCTTCAAAAATATTTGATAAAATTTTACAGATACCCCCGTTTTGCATAAAAATTTCAGAGAATACGTAAAAATTAGTGCCGAATCGAATACTACAAAGTGTTACTACGAATACTACCAATGGCTACATTAAAATTTTATTATATTTTTCAGATATTTCACTTTTTAACCAAATTTTCAAAAAATTAAATTTTTTCCAAAAATAGTAAAAGTTTTCTATTTTAGCTTTATTTTGACACTGGTTTTATGTAATTTCGTTCAAATCAGTTCGAGCCTCACGATAAAACACATAGAAACAGACCCACTAATAAATTATTAAACATACCATAAAAAATAAAAAAATGAAAAAAATTTTTTTAACAGCTTAAAAAATATTTTATAAAATTTTAAAGATACCTCCGTTTTGAATAAAAATTTGAATAAAATTTTAAATAAAAATTTTATTAAGTTGAAAATCACTAAAAATTAAATATCTCTAAAACTACAATAGCAGAGTCGCAAAACTATGTCACCCGCAGACTTTTTTTCTTTATTTTGACACCGGTTTTATATAATTGCGTTCACTGGTTTGACCCTGATGATGATACACACACACCGACACACAAATAAATTTTTAAATATATATCGTAGTAATATAAGATAAGATAAGATAAGATAAGATACGATATGATAAGGTAAGATAAGATAAGATAAGATAAGATATATAAAATATATAAAATACTAGCAAAAGTTGGAGGGAGGGCTCCGCCTCCCCTGTATTGTATACACTTCTGTTTCTGTTGCTTAAGAAAATCATTTTTCACTGAAAATTTATAATTATGCAAACACGTTTAAAGTTTTCAGAGGAGCCTAGTTCTGTCACCAGTATAGTTATAATTATTAATTACAGAAACATATTTAAAAAGGTATTGGAGAAGTTATGTCTAATTACAAAGATAATTTATTTCTAATGGAGTCGACGCGTTTCTCCCGCACGAACAGAATCTAGCATTTTAGTATAAGTATCTCTTGTACTATTTTGGTATTATAGACTTAGAGACTTCAAGACTTATTATGAATCATGTTAGTCGTTTAGTAATTTCATAATTTAAACTTTTTGTTATTAGCTGGATATCCAATTTTTTCTGTAATTTTTAATATAGAGAATTTAAGGCCTCATAATAATTTTCATAGGGGTCTCTTTATAGTCCTAACAGTTTATAGCGTAAACAACATAAATTGCAAATAATACAGTAATTTTTAAATAAACAATCGTGCGTTTGACTCCTGGATATGCAAAATTTAGTTTTTTAGAGGGTCCTAATTTTTCGTTAATGATAAGAATAGAATCTGCAAGTATGGGCTGCTCTGGCCCGGTTTGGAAGCCATACTTTCCAGATCCGGTCAAGTTTGGAACCCAGACCAGGGTCAGATCAGCATTAATCATAATGCGAACGCGGTCTGGATAGGCTTCCAAACTTAGAGTATAAAACAAATATAAATAAACAACGTGGTTGATAAAAATTTAATTATATTTTATTAAATTGAGTAATATTAATTAGTAAAAACCTGTATTATTATTGTTTGTACGTGTTTTATGGATAAATAATTTTAAGATTGTTATTGATTTTAGAAAATTTAAGTATACATTATTTTTTAGGTTATAATACAAGCATATTTGTTTATACTTTATAGTGTGTAAACTGTCTTTTTCTATAATTTTCTATGATTTTCGGCGGTTTTAATTTTTGATTTATAATTATTTATAGCTATGCAAGAATATTCTAAATCTTACTTACAATTTTGTTTATATAATATTTAATTATTATACATAAATATACTCTACTATACCAGCAAATACCCTATATTAACCTAACCTAACTATACTAACATAATACATACTATAGTAAAACTGCTAAGGGTATAAATATTCATAAGATCATATATTAACCTAACCTAACTATACAGAAATGATATTTACCAAATATTTACTATAGTAAAATTATCATAGGTATAAATATTCATAAGGTCATATCTTTTCTTCATTATCAAACATTCTTTCAAGATGTTTACATGTGAGAATTTGCTTAGTCAAAAGGGTAACCCGCTTAAAAGAATAGATGATTACATTTATCGTTTTAATAAATTGTAAATCGTCGAAAAAATTGTAAAGCGAAAGTTTTAATACATGATAAATCTATAAAATCTGAAGATGCAATTCACAATCATCCAAAAGAAAAAAGATAAGATAAATGAAAATACAAAAAGGTTCAATAGTTCATTTCTTGATAATCATAATATGGAAATAGAAAATGCGAAGGTTAATGAAATACAAGTAGAGGAAGAATTTGATTCTACTAAACAATAGAAAATGATAAACAATTTTATTGTAAAAAATCTTTCTATAATAAAGCTACAAACAAAGAAGAAAAAACTTTCTGTGATAAAGCCATAAATACAGAATTATCTTTTTGGAAATTGAAAGTTGAAAATATTAAAAAAGGCCTCCATAACACTGAAGAACTTAATATTAGAAATTCTTACAAAAATGTAATAAATATTGATAATAGTAAGAAATCTTTATCAGATCACCACTTTGTGAGTATACCTATAGACTATGAGAACTGGGATGATCCGAATGAGTTAGTTGATCGCTTGAGGTTGTTAGTTGCCAAAAAAAACGCTGAATGTAATGAACAAACTGAGGAAATACAATTAATCATCGAGGAATTGTAGAAAGCTGATATAATATACTAAGAGAAATTTGTAAAATTTTTTTTATATATTTGTAATTAAAAATAATAAATATTAATAAATCATCTTGTATACTCATAAAATGTATTTTATTTATTTATTTATTTTATACTTAATTACTTGGTTAAGAGGAATTTTTTTTTTATTTTAACCTCATTTGCTATAATATTAGCAAATAATAATAAATTTTTATGACATTAAGAGGAATTTGGTTATTGTAAGGTAAAATATAAATAATAAGTCATAACAGATAAAACTTTTTTCTGTTTATTTAAAAAATGAAAAACTAATTAAAAATTTACATACAAATATGAACAAGTTTGTGTTTTTATTATAAAGTATTTACATATGTTTTTTTTCTATCTGCCACGTTTTTTAAATATATATTAAGTACACTTTCTGTAATTTCATAATGTCCCCAGGGTAAAGTGTCTGTCGAATTTGGTAGAAGAAAACGTTTGTCATCATATGGTGATAATGCTAATTTCGTCTGTTTTTCGGTGACAATAGCGTGAAACTTTGATCTAATGGTGTATTGAGTTTTTTAACACATTCGCTGCGGCATGGGCGAAATGCGCCCATGATTCCATGTATTTTAAATGGAGTCACGTGACCTGCCGCAGCGAATGTGTTAACGAAAGCCATTGATTCATATGCCATAAAATATATATTTATACCTTACTTCTCAAAGGAAAAAACTGACAATGCGACTATTACATCTTTCATCTTTCCTAGTTCTTTCTAATTGTGTTGTTCAATGCCGTAGACATTTGGAACTTTGTAGTCTGAAGTGTCGAAGTGATTATAGTTCCTTTTCATCATCTCGTAGATATTTACACCTTTTATATAGTAAATTAGAGAATCTGTGTCACAATATAAGAGTTTGCAGGCATCACCTAGGTTTTTCTTCATGTATCCATAACCAAATTCGTATAAGCATACTATTGAGATGTCCAAAATCAATACAACTCTTGAAGTTAGGTTTTGCCACTAATGCTTCACAACCATAACGACCTGGCCAATATGTTCTTAACTTAATCTCCTCACGATTTCTTACATTTTCCATAGTTTTCCCTGTAAAAAGTAGATAAAAACATACATTTAATAAAAAGTATTTTATTAACTATAAAAAAAAAATATTTTTAAGTACCATATCTAGCGTTGTTCATCAATTTATAAAAATTCTTCTCAAATTCATTTTTTGCCATCGTCCTCATACGCGTATTCAATTCAATGTAACTGCTTAACCAAGGTTGTTGTTTAAATTTCAATACCCTGTGTATTTTTTTAAGTATTAAACCATGTTTAAGAACTTGTTCTAAATATTTATAGTGAATGGCGTATTTTTCTTTATTGTAGAGTATAGCTAATGACTTTTCTTGTTTGGCACCAGGAGGAGTTGCATGTTTTGGACAAAATGGTAAGTCTTTGTGTTTATTTTGTAATTCTTTGGGGTACTCGAGATCGACTTCCAGAATGTATGCTACAGGCGATTCATCTTTAACAAAAAAGTTTGTATGGTGAAATCTTTTTCATCAACCCATTTTAATTCGCTATAAGGAAGTGGATGTATCATTGCCCAGCCATAGAGGTTGTTGACGTCATAATACATAATATAATTATCATCTTTTTCACTGTTGTAATTCTCCGGCTGCATATATGGGTTATTAGCTTGGGCGTATCCATTACTATGCTGACTAATACCGCCTCGGATACCTTTTTCAATGAAAAGAACCATATCAATGTCGTTAAGAAGTTCCAATTCAATTTAGTATACTTAAGCATAGCATCCTATTCGTGAAACCTGATGTTGTATAATAGTGCATTGAATCTAATCGATACGTCTTTATACCACTATCTCGAAAGCTTTCACAAACCTGTAAATATATAGAAAAAAAAATATATAATTTCAAAAAATTACAAAGATTGAAAAAATATTTACCTCAGCTAGTAGCATAACGTCCGTTTTTAGATATAAATCTGAATATTCGCCCAAGTTTTTCATCTGGAATGAATCTAACACATGTTGAGCATGGATATAATCTTCTCTTGAAATTGGTTTACCAATCAAGATTTTATCAAATTCTTCTTTGGGCGATAAAACAGTTTCTTCTAATTTTTCAAGACAGTCTATGTAACTATATGGAAACACACCTTTTCTACATAAAAGTGTGATTAATACATCGCTTAAGTCTGGAAATTGACTCTTCAAAGTATCATGTTTTTGTAAGTAAGAAGAAAGTTTGTCGAACGATGAATTCATAAATTTGAAAGAGTCGATAAATTTGAACTTAATTACTTTATCATCTTTCATAGGCGGTTTGCTGTGCTTTTGAAAAACTTTGATGAAGGAAATATATTTTTCCTTAGTTCGTGGAATTAGATTAACTTTACCGCGACAGTAAGTAGCAAGGTCTTTAATAAGCAAATGTGAGTTGTAGCCTGCCAAATTATGAAATACAACTGAAACTGTCCTCGAATCATGATAATTCAAATTACATTCGACGTGTGCCGGTCCTCTATAATTCACGTTAGATGGCAGTGGTCTCGCACTTTGCCACGTATCTTATTTTTCTTGATAAATCCCTTAATCCCACAGATTTGACATGTATCTTCGTTTTTGTAAGATTTAAATTCTTCTAGAGTCAAAGGTAGTATAGGTTTTACATCTTTAAAAGTTGCTTCGGCGAAATCAGAAAAATCTGCTAATTTCTGAACAAATCGTTTTGATGGTTCTGGACCTCGATAAGATCTATAATACGATAGTTGGTCATTGTAGCTACATTTCAAATAATAACCAACACTAAAAGCTTCGTGAACTTGGTAAATATTAGCGGCATCATTAGCTGTTGGTATTTTTAGTATACTTTCAAAGTTAGCATAAATAACAAATGGCACTCTTTCTTGATTAGGAAAATTTTTCAATTTAATAGAATTTAAATATTCAGCGTATGGCAATTTTATTTTACAATCATTGAGCAAAGAACAATCTTCTTCATGTTTCAGTAAAGCTGCCTTTGACGTAAAATAGTGGAGGCACCGATTGCAAATCTCTTTTTTCTTCTTAGTTTTACTTGCTTGGGAACCAAAAAGAGTTCCATTTTTCTGATAAATACATTGTAATATTTTGGTGGTTCTTGCATTATTTTTTGTTTTTTTCTAGCTGGAATAATTGATCCCTCTAACCCTGATAACATCTCCTTCATCATATTATTATAATCATCATCAGCATAATCATATTCATCACACTCATAAAA
Organism: Anagrus nilaparvatae; assembly: GCA_022575985.1. Lineage (NCBI taxonomy): Eukaryota > Metazoa > Arthropoda > Insecta > Hymenoptera > Mymaridae > Anagrus > Anagrus nilaparvatae. The sequence continues at coordinate 3,057,375 of JAKSXM010000237.1, read as the reverse complement.
AATTTTATCATCCATAGGTTCTTCATACTCATAATGTTCTTGAATCATCAATAAATTACAGTGATACTTTCTTCGATTTTTTGTTGAGTAAAAAGGATATACTTTATGTAAATTTTTTCCTTTCTTTTCATCTCTTTCTTTCTTCAAAATAAATGCATTGATCTAGATTTCGAGATGTTGATTATCCTTTTCTAAACTTGAAATATTATCAACATTCATTGGATAACTAAAACCTTCTTTGAAATTAATTTTATTTTTTCTTGAAAAGCACTCAATTTAGTTACACTTTCTAAATGTGTAGTGTTAATAGTAGGATTATCTTCAGCCATTTTAATAATTCCACACAAAATTGCCTACTTAAAACACATATCATCATTGTAGTTTTGCACATTAATACACGCTTTCTTATGAAATATATATTCTGGTAAATTCAAGTATTAAGATCCTGCATGAATAGGATTATATTTCGCAATATGTAATTTCAAGAATAATATTGATTTTAATGCCCATGCAAATCCGTTATCTTAAAATTCATCGACATCTTTCAAAAGCTTGACTAACATTTTCAGAATACCATTCTTCAATATTTCATGCTGGAAAAATTGCAGTTGCTGATGTATTAAAAAATTTATTCTTAGCATTACTCTTGCTATCAGATTGAATTTGATATTCTGCAACAAGCACAGTGTAAACTTTCACTGCTCCTTTTTCTTGCATAATTTTAGATAAAATATATTTAAAAACGTTAAAAGCATCTTCCAAAAACAATTTAATATATAAATGCTGTAAATTTTTGATAATTCCAGTTTGAATGCTATTTCGAAAAGTGATTTCCAATGGGATCCACTTCACAGAGAGAGAGTGCTAACCCCTTGTCCAGTCTCGACCGTTAAAGATGTTAAAGTAACTTTAACATTGATGATATAAGCATAGATGTAACTGCAGGACAGTTTTTCTGGTCCCGTTTTTGCTTGGTCGGTAAAAAGTTTAGCTACCATTTTCAGATGCAAGCGATTTTGCAGAAGATGATCAGGAATGGAGTCTGGAAACGCTTCGCAAACTACCAAGCTTGCATCAGCCTCTTTTTGAATTTGCTGACAAGTGCTTGCTATAGATGCCATGCTATAAAATATTTTAATAAAAAAAATATATAGAATTATGAAATAATAATAAATTTATATACTAACATTCTTTGATGAATCCTAGTACGATGTTAAGAAAACAGCTATAAAAATTCAAAATTTATTTTACAGTTATAAAAATATAAAATATTACAACAATTATATAAACTATAGAAATTATAATAAATATAAAATATAACAATAACAATAACAAGAATAAAAACTTTATAACAGAAAAAATAATAAGAGCATAAAGGCGACGCAGCGAAACTCCTCGAAGACGCTTCAGTTGAAATAAACAAGAAGCTGTAGAAATAATTCAAGAGTTGGATATAACAAAGACTCAAAGCACCTCCAAAAGCTAAAGTTGAAAGAAACAACAGATGCCGAAGGCTAGTTTTGAATTGAGTTGGAAGGAACAGCTCCAAAACTAGAATGACTTTTCCCAGGTTAGAGTCGCTCTTTTATTCACTTGTTCAGTTTACAGCGCTCCAATCAGAACACACTTCATCCCCACTCAAAAGTGAAAGTAACACTTCATCCCCACCACCGTGCGTTGCCTAGCAACAAATGACGTCAATGGGAATTCCAGGGATTTGGAACTACGCATTTATTTTAACTACGCATTAAATAAATAAAATGATGATTCATCTTTTTGAGGTTCCCGTTGACGTCATAAACTGGTTTTTATTGTTTATATTTTATTATTATTATTATTAACGGATTTAATATGAATATATATTATTATTATAAGGTATTAAAATATAATACAAGAGACGACTCATTTAATTTTCTCACAAGCGATAAACTATACTCCCACTTAGTATATAAGGAACGATGCTTTTAAATAAATAATACGATGACTCATTGTTTGGGAATATTCAATGACATCAGAAACCGGTTTTTACTACACATTAAAATTGGTTTATGAAACAACTATGTTTCCAAAATTTTTCGATAGAGGGTGCTCAATTATTTTTCTCGCAAGCGATAAATTTTAATTTCATTTTGTATATAAGGAACCATTTATTATACGCCACTATAGTATATGAGTGCATGTATCTGTCATTATAAACTTACTAATACTCATATACTATTACTTTATTATCGTTGCTAATGTAATTATTAATATTATTATCATTATTATTAGAATTATCTACATGTCAAGACATATAGGAAAGCCTATGTAAAAAAAACCCCAGTATCCCGACACCCAGGGCCCGAGGACCCCAAGTCCTAGGGTACCACCCCACCCCACCCGGACCCCAATCTCCCAGGACCCGCCTAGTATAACTACTTTGGCCATATATACGAACCCACTCCTGGTCTCACGATGCTCAGCATAAATGGACAATAATTCTAGTACTTTTTACTATTTTTTTTTTAAGCAATGATATAGGATGAATTTTTTATAAACAAGTATTAATTTCATATGTTATTTTACAATAATAGCATTGAAATATTAGTATTGAATTTGTCAAAATACATCGCACTTTAAATTTTTTTCTAATAGTGTCTTGATTTTCATAAATGATGAAGTATTGGTTTGTTGAATTTTACAGAATATTTTTAAGCAATTATAGCATTCCGATATTTGTATTCAATGTAGCAGAAAAAACTAATATAAAATTTTTTCAAAAAATTTCCTTTTTATATAAATCTAATATGTGTATTGAAAATAGTAGAATAAAGTCCTGTTTTATAGAAAAGTTGTAATTTCAATTATTTTTATGCAATTGTAGAATTCAGATATTAATATTGAATTTAGCAGAATATACCCTGCTGTAAATATTTTTCGAGTAGTGTCCTGCTATTTATATAAGTTGTAATTTCAATTGTTTTTATGCAATAATAGCATTGAAATATTAGTTTAAAATTTAGCAGCATATACACGGCTTTAAATTTTTTACGAATAGTGTCCTGTTTTATAGAAAAGTTGTTATTTCATAATTGATGAAATTTTATCACTTGGTAAAAATTTAAAAAGGTAAGTTGATCTACCTTATGAGTAAGTTGATCAATCTTATGTAAGTTGATCAATCTTTTAAAAGTAAGTTGATCTATCCAAGTAAAAGTTTTGATGTAATATAAATAATAAAATGTGTATATGTATAATAATTTACAATTACTTACAATGTCAATGTAATATATAAATTCAAAAAAATAATTTATGTCATAATTAAAGAAAGTTTAAAATCAATATAACAAATTAACTTGATAATAATTTAAAAAACAACAACAAATTATAAATTAATAAGAAGAATGTAAAAGAATAAAGTAAAAGAATCTCAATTTTCAGAAACTGAAGTCAACTTTACGATAAAATCAAACGGAAATTCAATATTATGAATCAAAGATGGCTGGTAAACAATTTTTTTTATTTCAAAATGGCCGATGGAAAATTGCAAAAAAAAATTACTAACACAAATAATCTACTGTAACTTGTTTTGTGATTGCGGAAAAAAATAGAATTTTTGGCTATGAACAAAAAGGTTTATAATGAACCATTTTGAAGCTAAGTTTATGCTGAAAATCACAGCTGATGCTTAATAGTCTCTGTGCTAAGTTTTAACTGGATATTTTTTTTTTAATTTTACCCGAAAGAAAAAACATTGACCGTTATAAACATCTATGATAAAATAAAATAAACATAAAATATGATGAACGTCAAAGTACATTCGCCGAGTTTCTACTAGTATCGGAGGAATAAGGACTTTGGAAAATTATCTAATTTTTTTTTTAAGGAATAAAAGTACAAGGCTCTAGTATGTAATGATTAAGAATAATTATCAGTAATCTGGGCTTCCATCTTGCAAAAATTTGAGCCGGGCGCGTAACTTAAGAAATTTAGATTTTTTAAAATTAAAAATTTTTTTTTTCTACCAAGGGATAAAAACGCAGGGCTCTAGTGTAGCTTGCAAGCTCATAGTAAGGGTTCAAAATAATCTTAATTGTATTACTTAATACCATTTATTAATTCTTAAATATACTCTTATATACAAAAAGGGATAATAATATTTTAATAATAATATTTTATTAGTATAATAAATATAATTAATATAATATTTTATTAGTATAACTAATCCTAAACTTGTCCTCATAATATCAGTTTGCCTAATTCCGAAAGGAATTTGTTAAATTTAGTAGAATCCACACATAAATTCATTAATTATAGTTTGTAACCGGTAGCAAAAGTCTTAACCGTTATATGGGGGACCATCTTCCGGACGAACTGTATTAAGGAGGCAAGGTTTAAGATTTTTTTTTACTACTTTATTACTCTGCAATTTTCACTTTTTTTTTACTAAAGTTTTAAAAACGCTAGTTTTTACAAAATAATTTTAACCATATTTCAAAGTCGACGGGGAAACCTCAAGTTTTCATAAACTGGGCAAATACATAGGTATTTGCAGACTAAGAAATATACAATTTTGTTTTTAGTTGACGGGGATACGTCAAGTTTCTGTCATCCGGGCAAATACAAAGGTATTTGCAAACTAAAGACCTTTCTTTTCAAAAAATTTTCTATTTTTTTCTATTTATTTAAAAGTTTTACTGACAAGGAGGTATCAAGCCTTCATAAATCAGGCCAATACAACATTATTGGCAAGTAATTCTTTTGTAGAATGAAAATATACTTAAAATATACATAATACTTTCACTCTTAAAATAAAAACTCTTCCTTTCAAAATGAGCGCACTCAACAGATTAGCTGACTTATACGAATCAAAAGACCCTATGATAGAAAAAGCTTATGACATACTAGTAGGTAATGCACCAACCTCTTTTGGTGACATAAACGAAATCGAGTTCAAAGAATCAGCCAAAAAATATCAAAAATATTATTTAGAGCACACTAGCAAGTTAGCTTACGTACCAGACCAAACATTAATTGAATAATTAAAAGGCACCTCTTCAGCCGACAAAGTAGAAAAACTTGTAAAAGACACAACCTTCGTTAGTATTTTAAAAGAATTAATTTCCAACCAAATAGACCCATCAACTATCATTAACATATTATTAGACTTAGAAAAAACAGAAAACGCTTTAAATATTTATCTTGACTCACGTTTTAAAAACATATTTAAAAAATACTGTAATATATCAAAAGACAATATAGAGCCATTCACTGCAGATTACATTAAATTCTTAGCAGATCAAATTATTAATAAGTCAGCTGAGGGAAATTAACTCAATCAGCAGAAGAACTCTATTCTAAGTTAAAAATAACCGACGAAGAGGTAGAAATAGTAGAAAAAGCACTTAGAAATCATGAAATATGTGTGATATTAATAGAGATGTATAACAAAGGGCTGAAACCAGTACTATTAATGGCAGAGCTATCAGTAGAGATAGCATTGATAAACATACAGCAGCCTTAATACATCAAGACACCAACCTTACCTCGTAAAACAAAAAAAATTGTATGATATTTAGATGCAACCGAATTCTATAACGAAAGGAACGGAGTAAATCAAGAAAATAATACCCTCTATTAGACGCATACTACGCAAAGAGATAAATCCATATACAATACGTAACAAAATACTAACTTCGCACATAGCACAAACAACAGGCCAGACAGAAGCATACCTTTAAAAACTCCATGTTCTACCATGTACTATACGGTAGACGAACCTTGCAGATTTTGCAACATCTGATCAACTCATCAAATCATAGTTACAACACAGCCAGATCGATCTATGGACAAAATTCAAGCTTTCAAATTCAAGCCCTTTTCGATAAAAAACACACTGGAAATGATTCCTAAATACAGCGGAAAGGCAGAAGAATTTGACGCGTTCATAATTGGATGCGGCTGAGCCCGAAATATGATCCCACCGGAAAACGAGTATGAACTCACAAAATTAATTCAGACAAGACTTATAGGAGAAGCAAGTAGAGATACTAGATCAAACATACGGTAGCGTCAACAAATTAACGGAGTTCATGAAATTTGCGTTTGGACACCCCAAAATGTCAAATGAGCTAAGCGGAGAGTTATCACAACTCAGACAAAAAGAAAAGGAAACAATCATAATTTTTGCGTATAAAATTAAAGAAGTAGGCCGAAAGATCAAAAAAGCATAGAAGCCAGACACACTGACGAGAATAAAATAGAAAGGGATCTGACTAGATTCTTTCTTAAGCCTAACTCGAAGATAATATAAAGGAGACTATAAGAGTAGAAAGAAATACGTGTATGTACGAAGAAGTAAAAGTTGCGAACAAAGAAGTAAAAGTCGTTAACGGAGGTAATAAAGCGAGATGCCAAATATGCAATTCAGACCAACATCTCGCTCATGAGTACGAAAAAATATTTGTAAAACAAAGTAGTGACAATTATATACCAGTACAGTGCCAAATATGTAACAAATTGTATCATTCAGCCACCGAATGCAGGTCGGAACTAAAGTGCAGCCATTGCGGAAAATCAGGTCACAAGGAAGATGAATGTTATATCCAAGTAGAAACAAATACTGATGATAACGTTGAATGTTTTTACTGTCATAAAAAAGGTCACATAATCGCGAACTGTAGGAAAAGGATAAACGCAGGAAAGAAAATTGAAGATCATCAGAAAATCAGTTAACCGACTCCGGGCGTGGATCGGGAGGTAGCAGCTCTTCAGCAGAACTAATACCAGTAAAATAACACCAGGACAGCCACGCTTCAACCATCATGTTGACCTCCGATAAGCTAAAAACAAATCAAAAGTCTATGTAATTTCAGCACAAAACAAAAAATTAAAACATACGCAATCCAATTAAAAACATCAAGGTCAACAGTAATCAAGGAAAACCAGTCAGTAATAAGAATATTCAAAAGCAAAAGATAAATCCGAAGAAAACAAATAAAAAATCCGCTAATTTAGAATTCAAAAAAAGATAAAGTCGTAAAATTAAAAATTCATAGATCCGCAAATAAAAAAGCCGTTAAAACTAATATTAAATATTTCATGGGAATCTGATATAGAGTCATAAAATATTATAAAAAAAGTGAAAAAAAATAAAATTTGTAGAAATAATATAAATTATTCCCTCAGGGCAAAGAATCCGAAAAATGAGCCAAGCGCTCCAGCAAATAAGGTCAAAGTAGTCATTAAAAAATTACCTAAGACAATTAAAAGATAAAGCAAGACAAACTATTTCCCCAGAACAGGGACTCCGGAAAATAATTTAAAATATATCTTTAGAATAGGAAATCCGAAATAAGACTATTTCCCCAGAGTAGGGAATCCGTAAACACAAAAAAAAAACAATTTCCTTAGAGAAAGAAATCCGCATAAAATAAATAAAATTCGCAAAATTAATAAAAATTATTTCCCCAGAACAGGCAATCCGAATAATAAATTAAAATATTTCCTTAAAATAGAAAATCTGAAATAAGTCTATTTTCCCAGAGTAGGGAATCCGTAAACACAAAAAAAGAAGAGAAAAACAATTTCCTTAGAAAGAAAGGAATCCGAAAATTAAATTGGTCCCTTAGAGTAGGGAATTTAAAACAAAAGTCCGTGACTATTTCCCCAGAATAGCGAATCCGTAAGCAAAAAATAAAAGAGAAAAACAATTTCCTTAGAGAGAAAGGAATCCGAAAATTAAATGAATACGGTCCCTTAGAGTAGGGAATCTGAAACAAAAATCCGTACACAAAAAAAAAATGATTCCTTAAAGAAGGTAATCCGCAAAAAGAATAATACTATTTCTTTAGAGTAAGGAATTAATAAGACTATTTCCTCGGAACAGGGAATCCGTGGAAAAAAATAATAATTTCCTCAGAGCAGGAAAAATAAAATAGTCAAGTTAAAGATGAAAAATACTGAAAAAATGGCCATCGGTTAGGAACACAAAAAAAAATCAATAAATAAATTTGAAAAAAAAGTATATTTTAATTTTTTTTGGACGAGTAAAACGAAAATACTCATCCAAAAATAAATTTCTTTTTTCCATAGTCAAATCATTTTTACTAAAAAAAAAAAAAAAAGGATATCTATACGCAAAAGGATATTTTATTTTGGAGGAGTAAAACGAAAATACTCATCCAAAAATTTTTCATAAGTAAGAGACAGAAACAAAAATTCTTATAATTCGTGACGCAGAGTACTCCGCGATTTTTAGAGAAAGTGTATTTGACATAAACAAAGCTAAAGATACACTTTCTCATTTATATATACTATGAACAGCGCAAAGCAGAGAAAGAGAATTCAAAAAATATATAATACACAGTTCTATAGAAGAACTCGAATCCTACACCAGATACACTTCCTCATACTAATACCATAAACTTGCCCCCTTAAATCTTAGACAACCAACATCATAGGAATTCATGACTAGGTACTCAATTCTCTGCCCACTCTATTAAAACCTTCGGAGTAAAGGTTGGCTTTTTAAATGCTAACTCTTTGAAAAAGCATATTTGGGCCCTCCGTGAATATCTTACGGACAATGACTCATACCATATATTTGGTATCGCAGAAGCCAGGCTGGGTTTACAGGTGGATGATTTTATTGTTGAAATACCTAGCTACAGTATTCTACGGCAAGACCATAATTTACAAGGTGTTGGCGTCGTACTATACATCAAGGAGAATCTAAACGCCAAAGTTTTAATCTCCTCCGTAACTGAGCAAAAAGGTAAGCCCAAAATGCCTGAATACATCATCTGTTCGGTATGGGAAGGTAACTCCACTCCCACACTGATAGCTTTGGTATATCGCCCCCCTGATGTTCCTATAAGGTCTGACAGAAATCTTTTCAAGCTACTTCACTCACATAGTGTTGAATTTAGCCATAGGATAATAATGGGTGACTGGAATGCAAACATGTTAAAACCCAGTGATTCGGATACTAAATTCCTAAACAACTTAATAAATTACTTGTCACTTAAACTAGTCCAAACCAAGTCCACGCATCATACCACCCGCAGTGACTCATGGATAGATACAATCTTTGTTGACAACTGTGACAGCATTACATCATCTGATTGTCTGCCCTCTCCTTATCCGAATGGGCACAAAATCTTCACAGCAACAATTAACATTTTCCATTCAGTCCCCACATGCAATACCTGCACCTAAAAACCCCTCAATAAAACCCCTTCCTGATAACCTCAATAAATATTTACGCGAATTGGATTGGACAAATTTTTCACTCCCTGACAAAGACTTTGACATTGAATCAGGCCTTACAACTCTGACAACTAACATTCAAAGGGCAATTGATACCCTTGCTCCTGATAAGACTATTAACCTTCATAAGACTAAATATCCGTGGATAAACTTAGAGCTACGCCTACTAAAATCTAAAGTAGACGCTACTGACAGACGTTATTGTAGAACTGGCTCTCATCATCTTTTAAAAATCATCTTTTACAATCTACTCTCTCTCTTACGAGGAACAGTCAGAGACGGCTCGATGTTCCTATATGCACAATCGTATATGTAGTCCACTTGTTATAGTTCACTTGATGCGAATAGAAACTTCTGGAGAGACATGAGGGGTCTGGGATTAATACCCAAAATTAATGACTCATTGCATGGTTTTCTTCCTGAAGAAATGAGTACTCACTACTCCAACATCTCTTTTTCCAGTAATGAAGATCCCTCAGTATCCATTGACCTGATTAATCATTCCTCCCTAGAAGGCTTCTCTTTTAATCCGGTAACTATCAATGACGTCATACTGGCTGTTTCTCACTTTAACTCTCAGGCTAAAGGCGAGGATGGCATACCCCAGAGTATCATTGCCAAAGCACTTCCATCAATAGCTCCATATCTCATGAAATTATTCAATGCCTCACTTGAAAAGGTCATTTTTCCTTCAGCCTGGAAAAAAGCTCGAATTATTGCGCTTAAGAAAATTTCCGTCCCCTCAAGTCCATCTGATTTCCGTCCCATAGCATTGCTGTGTTTTCTGTCAAAAGTCTTTGAGAAACTGGCACATGATCAGGTGGTTAACTTCCTGTCTAAGTAAAAAATTTTAGACAGTTACCAAACTGGTTTTCGAAAGTTTCACAATACTCAAACTGCCCTTATTAAACTTATTGATGATATTCGTATGGGCAAAGACAGGAAATTAGCCACCCTGCTACTGTCGTTCGATTTCTCTAAGGCATTCGACAATGTTTCTCCCTCGAAACTACTTCAAAAACTGAAATGCAGTGGATTCTCAAGGTCGTCATTGTTCTGGTTCTGATCATACCTATGTGATAGATCCCTGTGTGTCTCATCTAAATCATCCTCTTCTGAGTACCTTAGTATAAATATAGGGGTCCCTCAAGGATCTGTCCTTGGGCCCCTCCTGTTTTGCATCTATATGAATGATATTAGCAAACATCTTGATGAGAACAACATTTTCAGATTATTATATGCGGATGATTTACAAATTTATGTCCAGATACCGGCAAATGATATTGAGTTCGGGATCTCCTGCCTTTCAGATTCAGCGAAAAAAGTGGTTACATGGGCAGAGAAAAATTGTCTATCTTTGAACACAAAGAAAACCCAGGCCATAATATTCGGATCCCGTTCCATAACCGAATCATTTGATACACCCGACATTACTGTCAGTCACAAGGATGACCGTGTTCCATTTTTCAATGAAATTAATAATCTTGGAGTGGTATTAGACAACACATTGTCGTGGTGCTTCCAAGTGAAAGAGGTTACTAAAAAAGTCAACAGAGCGTTATATGGGCTCAAAATCATCAGACCCTGTACCTTATTACCTCTTCGCAAACGTCTTGTTGAATCATTAGTCCTACCCCACCTCGACTATTGCAATGTAGTTTATGCTGATGTTTCAAACAAACTAAGTGCACAGCTCCAAAGGCTGTCAAATACATGTATTAGGTACATATACGGTATTCGCCGCTCTGAACGCATAACTCCATTCAGAAAGAAATTAAATTGGATGCGCAATACAACCCGTGCAGATTACTTCGCATCCTTAATCATGTACAGGATTGTTCGGATTAAAGCCCCCGATTCTTTCACTGTTGTTTAATCTATTCATTACAGACAGACCAGCCCGTGGTCCTAGAAAGGACTTACTTATTCCATCGTCGTTAACTAATTGAGGCCTTAATTCATTTCAAATATATTATGCTTAGTTTTAGAATTCCATTGCTCCTTGTATCTGTGATTTGCCTACGTACTCACGCTTCAAGAAGAGCATCAAACCTTACTTGCTCAAAAATGACTTCAAGTAGCTGTTGAGCAGCAGGGCGAGTTATCTACTTGACTTTACTTTACTAATTAATTTAATTAAATAATTTATCCCGCTAATTTTATTGACTGATATATTGATTGACCTGATTATGCTTATTGACTCTTATTTACTTTTGACTTTTATTTACTAATAACACATTGTTAAATTTTCTATTTTATTTTTTATTGTATGTTGACACTGTATAATTTTTTGTGATGGTAAATAAAGAGATGATAATAATAATAAAAACATTTTTTTTAATTAAAATTCAATATTTTTTTTTTTATTCATTTTTTTATAAAATATTTAATTGTTTTGGTAAAAGTGTAGCAAATAAAACAAATTTTTTAAATATATTTTAAAAAATAAATATTTCCATTTTTTGAAAATATCAACAAAAATGCATTTGTCATAGAATACACACATTAGATACATAATCAGATACAACTTTTAGTCACTTCACTATATATTTAAACAATATATTTTTACATTACTTTTTTTTTTTAATTAGGAAATATCAAAATATTAATAAATTTAATTTACACTAAATAATTCATAGTAAAAAAATTAAAGCAAACATTTTTTTATTTTTACGAATCATATAAGCATTAAGCACTGGAGTTTCATCATGTTAGTTTTATTGTTCTATTTATCTTAGTATAATACACCGTGATGACCCGTTACCGGACGCATAATGAATTTCCATTTTGGAGTTTAGTTTAAGGGGCCGGTAAGGTAGAACAGTTACCGACATTAGTTTTTTTGAAATAATTAATTGTGTTGTTAATATAAAAATTTGAATTTTATTTCATTCACTCCGTAATTAATTTCTGCGTCGATTAAAAAAAAATACCCTGCCAACTAGCTGGCACTGAGGTTCCTCAAACAATGGTCTTTAAACTTCAATATGCAATAAATATTATTGATTACAACCATGCAATTATACATACATTTTTCTTTTTTACTAGGTAAAGTAGACCATTAAGATCATTTTGTTATTAAAGTAAAAATTCTAGCGTCCATGGATTGATCGCGCCGGCGTTAATGGATTTTAAATCATTTTTGCATAATTAAAAAGAGATAAATATAAAAAAAGCTAATTTTATTATTTTTTTGTAAAATTTTATTAGAATATATAATTATCCCTTAATAAAATTTGCTCGTAAAGGCTGTTATTATTTCAAAAAATTTTATCCCTTAATAATTAAAATATTGAACATGATTGAACATGATTTTTTTGTATTGTCAAAGAAATGGTTGGCAACTTAATTTTAAAATGGTTGGCATCTTAATTTTAAAATGCAAACATAACCATTTAATATTTTTAGGCTGTTTATTATTGTTTATAATTTCATTAACCTGCATACATAAATAAACATAGCAACGAACAAAATAATCCGAGGAAGTCAAAAAGAGGCAAGATTTCCATCACTCTTTCTTGTGTGTTATAATTTATATCAAAATAAAAAAAAAATTGTGATCTGATACATAAAATTACTATAAACTAAATTTATAAAATTTGTACTCTCATTAAAATAAATTAGATATGTCCAATACGAAAAATAAATTTGATGTTTTATGTATTTTTTTGTAACGAAGATTTTGAAGAAAAAAATTTTCAAAAAATTAATTATCAGATTCAAGATATCGAGTAAAAACCATACTTTCAAGTATAAGTACTTTCATGGAAATGAATGAGGTATTACATCCAAATTAAAAAAAAAAAAAGTATTTTGAGATTTTTTTAATAAAAAAATTTTTGGAAAAAAAAGTTAGGTATTCGTTCGATAATTGTTTTGGAATATCACTGGTTACAATATTTTAAAATATTAGTACTTTCATAGAATTAAAAGAGGTATTACACCAAAAAAATATTGCAATTTTTTTTATTTTTCTTTTTTTTTAATTTAGAGAATAAAAATTTTGAAAAAATTAAGTATCAATTCCAAAAAATTACTGTAAACGAGGTTCTTAAAACTAGTACTTCCATGGAAATAAATTAGGTACTACGTCCAAAAAGAAAAAAAAGTTTCATATTTTTTGTATTTTTTTGTGAAAAAAATTTTAGGAAAAAAATTTTCAAAAAATTAAGTATCAGATTGGAGATATCAAGTAAAAACCATACTTTCAAGTATAAGTACTTTCATGGAAATAAATGAGGTATTACATCCAAAATAAAAAAAAAGGGGGGGTTTGAAATTTTTTGATAAAAAAATGTTTGGAAAAAAAATTAGGTTTTAATTCGATAATGGTTTTGAAATATCACTAGTTACAATATTTTCAGATATTAGTACTTTCATAGAATTAAATGAGGTATTACACCAACAAAAAAAAATATATTGCAGTTTTTTTTATTTTTCTTTTTTTTTAATTTTGACAAAAAAAATTTTGAAAAAATTAAGTATCAGATCCAAAAAATTACAATAAACAAGGTTCTTAAAACTAGTACTTCCATGAAAATAAATTAGGTACTAAGTCCAAAAAGAAAAAAAAATTGGCATTTTTTGTATTTTTTTGTGAAAAAAATTTTAGAAAAAAAATTTTCAGAAAATTAAGTATCCGATTCGAGATATCATTTGAAAACTATACTTTCAAATATAAGTACTTTCATGGAAATAAATGAGGTATTACATCCAAATTAAAAAAAAAAGGGGGGGTTTTAGATTTTTTGATAAAAAAATGTTTGAAAAAAAAATTAGGTCTTAATTCCATAATATTTGTGAAATATCACCGATTACATACATACGTACACACACACACACACACACACACACACACATACAGACTTTTTTTAAAAACAGGTTTTTTAGCTTCCTGTGGTCCCAAAACGTGCTTATATGCCAAAAAATAGAAAATCAAATTTTGACCTAACACAATGGTTCCTCTTTGAGGAACCAAAATTTGTAAATAGCTCAAAATTTACTAGGAAAAAAGTTGGAATTCCCGATTTTAATAGGCAATTTTAGAAAATCCAACTTTTTACCTAGTAAATTATGAGCTATTTACGAATTTTTTTTTTTAATCGACGCAGAATTAAATTACGGAGTGGATGAAATAAAATTCAAATTTTTATATTAACAACAAAATTAATTATTTCAAAAAAACTAATGTCGGTAACTGTTCTACCTAACCAACCCGTTAATTAAATAATTAAATTAAAATACGATAATAAAAAGGAAAAAAAGGCATATAATTTTATTTTGTATACTAAAGAAAAAGAAAAACATATTATTATTATATATAACTATATAACTAAAACGAAACAATTTATTAAATAAAATCGAACTATTGAACGTCAATAAATTCGATACAAAAATCGAACTATAAAAAATTCGATTTCAACTTTCGATGTATATTATAATATTAGAGAGAGATAGAAGAAAATCGGCGTATATCTAGGGTCACGCGGGCACTTGCGTCCCGGGGCGACCGCCCCTGTAGATGATTATTTTGAAAAAATAGAAATAATATGTTATTTGACTCTACTTTGTGATCAAAAAGATCCTTCATATTGACATCTAAAATAATTTGAACAAATATATTTTTTCAAAGTAAATTTAGTGATTTCAATTAACTAGAAATTTTAACGACTTATAAGTCATCCAGTAATTTTTTTAAATGAGTTTAAATGGTGTATGTGTGCCTAAATATGTGCCTATAAGTGTAAATGTTTAATTGTGTATGTATGTGATATGTAAGTATATCAGGGTTCGTTTTTTTCTCATTTATAAAAATTTTTTTTCAATTTTTTGAAAATAATCATTATTAAATACGATGGGTGCAGGTAACTTTTTTAAATAGGAACTTTTCAGATTTAGCTTTTAATGGGATGTTACTTCTATGAGATAGCTTGATGGTAGATAGACCGAAGACAAATATGTTTGATGTTACGAATAATTTATTCCTTAAATTGGAAGCATTGTGATAGACAAAAGTTTTATTTTTAATAAAGAAAATAAAAAATAGATTTCTGTGTGTAGTTAAGAAAAATGCACTCAATATTACAAGTTGAATTTGCTAATTGATTAGAATTGCTGTAAACAAACAGTTATAAAAACAATTTATAGGAACATCAAGAAAACGACTTAGGTTTAAAAGTGAATATCTGTATTTTAACCATTTTTCTTTTATTTACAAAAACTTTACTAAATTTGTAGAAATTCTACTACAATGTCATAAAATTACTATTTGTAGTAAAATAACTACAATTTGTAGTAATTTGACTATTTTCGTAGTTATATTATTAATTTGCTGTAAAATTACTTACCTGAAGTATTATAGAGCGCACTTTTTTTTAACATGGAACATGTTCTTTGGGTGGGATATTTGAAAAAGTCCGGCTTGACAGGGGAGGAGGGTGAAAAATGGGCGTTTTTAGGGGGGAGGGCCTTTGAATATGAAATGGTCTTAGAATATTTTCGATTTAGGGACGTAGAATAATTTGAAGTGGCAGTCAGGGCCTAGTCAGTACATAAGTACAAGTAGTGGAAGCAAATTAGACATAAAAATCACTGAAAATTGATGTAAAAGGGAAGTCCAACTTTTTTTTTGTGTGTTTAATATACATATGTAAGAAGGAATCTGATTTCTTATGTGTCCCGGAGGAACGCTTGGCCAGATATATGGCTAAAACTACTTTCTTGCTAAATTTTAAGAAGTTTGCCATCGGATTTTGTCATATCTCTAGTTAAAATGGTCATAAAAAAAAAAATGGAAAATTTTCGTAATTAGACAGAGAATGGAACTAATTAGGTGGGGTTACTATTTAAATTAAAAATTTTTTTGAAAATTACGTGTGACACCTTTATTTATGTATTTTTTGACCCTCTGATCACGATTTCCAGGTTCTTTCTTTTAAAATTCTTACTTATAGTAATTGATTAAACAATTTTAATTTGTTTATAAGCTAAAATTAGTATGTTGCTAAACTAACCCCATTATTTGCTTGCACAATTTAAACTTTAAAATCATATAATAAATAAAATTATCTCTTGGGTTAGTAGTATGCAAGATTATTTATTTAACGTAATA
This sequence comes from Anagrus nilaparvatae, assembly GCA_022575985.1. Taxonomy (NCBI): domain Eukaryota; kingdom Metazoa; phylum Arthropoda; class Insecta; order Hymenoptera; family Mymaridae; genus Anagrus; species Anagrus nilaparvatae. Next base: position 3,041,015 of record JAKSXM010000237.1, on the reverse strand, counting down.
TTACAACGGAATTCATGTTTTTGTCGAATTTTAACAGCATACATATTCTGGCTTATAAACTAAATAAAATAGTTTAAATAATCACAGGCGTTGGTTTTTGAAAAAAAAAAAACCCAGAAAATTGTGATCAGAAGTTCAAAAAATACATAAATAAAGGTATCAATGTAAAATTTGACATAGCAGCATATTAATTTTGGCTTATAAACAAATTAAAACTGTTTAAACAATTAAGGACGCTCTGGCCCAAATAAAATTAAATTCCCCAAATAAGAAATATACTGGTTATTAGAGGAAAGTCTCAGGAATCGAATGGTATGGGCCTTATAGTCGATAGTCGTGCATAATTTTGAGATACACTGAAAAACCGGTACCATTGAATCAATGACTTTAAAGCAATTGATATATGCCAATGACGGATATCATAAATTCAATGGCGAGATAGAAATTATTTCAAATATTTAAAGGCTATTGAAGTGATTATAATATACATCACTTCAATGTATATTTAATAGAAAATAAATAAAAATTTATTTTTTTTTTTAATTTTATATTTACTTTATTTTAATGATTCCCCCCCCTGCTTGTCTGTTTTTTTGGTGTTGTTATATTTATTAATTATTTTTTTATTTTTTTTTTATTTATTTTTTTTAATTATTACCTATTACATTTTTAATTACATTTTTGGAATTAATTTATTTTTTGTAAATTTATTATCAAATAAAAAAACTGCGACATCATCCGGGATCGAACCAAGGACCGTTGTGAACCGTGTTGATCAGCAGGCAGCGACTTTATCCATTACACCAGCATGACACTTTGATATAATAAAAAAATTTTGAAGACTATATGTTACAGATAATAATTTTCCCACCCTTTTTTTTAATACTCAGAGTAATTTAAGTATATCTAACAAAATGCATATTTAAAAATATTAATTAAATCTAATCATAAATTATTTTCAGGAAATTCCATTTCTTTATATAATTTTTTTTTTTTTTTTTTTTTTTTTTTTTTTTTTTTTTTTTTGCACAGTGGCAGAGAGGTGAGAATGCGTTACGCACGAACAGAACCCGGTGTTCTGAACAGTGTCGGACTCCATGATGGCAAGGCACTCTACAAAGAATGCATTGCCCCATGTTTACCGACTAAACTCACCCCTCATCATACCTTATACAAGTCAGCCCGGAACCGTTTATCACATTACATCGGGTTGACTTAAGGCCATGTATCTTCTTTGGTTGAAGATCCTTCCATCCATTGATCCTTTCTTTCTCCTTCTTGTTATTTCACCGTGTCGTCAACTAGATAAATAAGTAACTTTATTAATAAATAAATATATATATAAATAAATAAATAAATAAATAAATAAATAAATATCCTTGTACGTCCTCCATTATCCCCCCATTGGTGCCGCGTGCAAGAACCGTCTAATTTGACTGCTCCTACACGCGGCTCCTAGTTAGGGTGTCGTCAATAACTTTTTTGTACGCAAAATCTCCTCCACGTACCTTGCCACGACGCTCCATGATTCCTCGTTCTGGAGCATTTTTCCGACTATGTTATCGGGTGTGACTTCTTCAACCTCTGCTTCCAGCGCTCTCCTTTTAGTTATCCAGCGGTCACACTCGAAAAACGTGTGACGCGCGTCATCTCGTTTGTCGGGACAGAATACACATTCAGGGCTCACGACCTTTCCCATCCTAAACAGATAAGATTGGAAAAGCCCATGGCCACTGAGGAACTGTGTCAAGAAGTAGTTTACCTCTCCGTGCCCTCTCTGAGTCCAGGGCGCGACCTCTTTTATGAGGCGCCTGGTCCATGCGCTGTCTGTGCCATCCCTCCAGAGCGTCTGCCACTCCAGCATCACATCCCTCCTAGCTTCCGCTCTGATACGGTCGACGTCGCCTTCATTTTTTCTATCATAAATAAGTTTACGCTCTTTGGCAAGTAGCTGAATAGGAATAATTCCTGCGATGACAAGAACTGCCGCTTCCGATACAGTCCTGTATGCGCAAGAAACCCTCAGAGCACCCTGCCTCTGCACTCTTTTCATACCTTTCGAATATATATCCTTATCCAGTGCCTCACTCCAAATCTCCGCTCCGTACAATAGGATGGAGTGAGTTACGGACATTAGCAGCTTTCTCCTGCTGGACTTTGGTCCATTCATGTTCGACATCAGCCTGCTCAGGGCTAGCGTCGTGGTACCTGCCTTCTTGACCCTTTGAGAAATATGTTCGAAATAGGTCCGCTTCGTATCCAAAACTATTCCAAGATATTTGGCGAACCTTTTCGTCTCTATAATGGTATCCTCGTCAACCCGTATTGGAATAACGGTATTGATTTGCTTCCCCGTGAACATCACGATCTCGGTCTTAGCGACTGCCAGACTTAATCCATGCTCTTCCATCCATGCATTTGTCTTTAACATGCAGACGCTCAAGCTATCCTGTGCTTGTTGCACGTTCCTTGCTATGATCACGAGGGCAATATCATCCGCATAGCCTATCATAAAGCAGCCATCCGCTAACTCCATCCTCAGGATACCATCATAAGAGATGTTCCATAGGTCAGGTCCCAATATGGAGCCCTGAGCTGCACCAGCTGTCACTTTCCTACTTCTCTTCCCTTGAAGAGTCTCGTACAATAGTACTCTGTCACTTAGGTAACTCTTCATTACCCGCATCAAATAATTTGGTACTGCAAAGTCATTTAGTCCTTGAAGGAACTTTGTCCACTTTGCAGAATTGAATGCGTTCTTGACGTCCAGGGTGACCAAAAGAGTAATTTTACGTGAGTAATAATTACCCGTTTGGGCCCTGGTTATCGCGTCAACGACCTCCTTCACAGCCCCGATCGTGGACCTCCCCCGTCTAAATCCGTATTGCCGAGGAGATAAATCCCCTGCTGCTTCTACTGCGTTTAAGATACGCGGTTGTAGCATTTTTTCGAAGCCCTTTCCAGCTGTATCCAGCAGTCCTAGTGGTCGCCAGTAGGACGGGAGTGTGGGATCTCCCTTTCCTTTACTGATAAGGACCAACAGTGCCTTTTTCCATCGCCTACTGAAAACTCCAGCTCGTAGGCACGAGTTGTACATCATTAACATCAATGACGGACACTCGTGCGCAGCGATTCTTATAATTTCGGCTGGTATGCCGTCTGGGCCGGGGGCTTTCTTATTTCTGAGAGAGTCTACGGCAGCGAACAGCTCTTCTTGCGTGAAGTCCGGGATTTCGGTTACCCTAATGTCCTCCTCTTGGTCTATTCTCGTCGGGTGCATCGGAAACAGAGCATCAACTACTGTCCTTGCTTCCTCTTCGTCCATTAGTGAGCTAGCAGCAAATCCCCTTAGCTTTTTCGTGACTATCTTGAAGCCCAATCCCCAGGGATCGTTGTCCACTTCAAGGCACAGATTCCTTTCGCAGCGGATCTTACTGGCATTAATTGCCCGCCTCAAAGATCGCTTCACTTCCTTATGGACTCTCATCAGTTCCCTTGCTTCTTCGCGAGACTTGGCCCTAGTTGCTCTTCTTCGCGTCATGTGGCTTTGCCTACGTAACTCTGCAATTTCTGTGCTCCACCAATATACAGGTGGGTTCCTTCCATTAAACCTTTTTCGAGGCATGGAAGCGTCACATGCTTTTTTGAGCAGCGTCATTACTTCGGATACTACATTCTCCGCGTCTTCCTTACTTCCTACTCTGCGGGGTTTCATTAGAATTGCCCTTTGTCCCATCATTAAAACTCGTATAAATTTTTCTTTGTTCAGCTTATTGAGGTTCCAGCCTCTTGGTTTTGGCCTATATGCCTCTCCAGGGGGCAGTCTCTCATGCTGAATTTCGAACGAGATGTACTGGTGGTCGCTCGCAGTAAAGACTTCCATGACGTGCCACTTATTGACTCTCGTACTCAGGCCTTCGGATGCGAAGGAGACGTCAATTATAGTTTCAGTAAAGCTGGGCCTTCTAAAGGTTGTGGTGTTACCCACGTTTAGAACAACGAGACCCAGCCTTGACACCATTTCTAGTGTCGCTGCTCCTTTTGAGTCAGTATAGGGCATACCCCAGTCGACAGCTTTGGCATTAAAGTCTCCTGCAACAATTAAGTTGCCACCCGCTTCTCTTGCGAAGTCCTCTATGTCTGCCAATTTCGTATAGTAGTCCTGTATACGTCCTGTTGGAGTTAGGTAACAGCTGACGTACGTTATGGCTTTGCTTTTAATCCATGCAAAACCCCTGCCCCTTCCTGATGCTTCGACTGGAACATTTCCAGGATTTGCGACCCAAATAGCTGCGGTTCCAAATTCATCCGCGAACCAAGTGGTTGGGTTTGGATTAGTCATTGGGTACTGCTCGCTGATGATCCACAGGTCAGCCTTGATCTCCCTCTGAATTTGATACATGAGCTGGTTTGCGATCCAGCTTCTGTGCATATTTCCTTGGACAACCCTGATCATTTTGTGATCGCTTTTTTGAACTCAGCGCACTTCCTGGAACCCGGAAAGTGCTTGAGTTCGTTTCCCTTCATTTTAGCAGCTTTGCAGAGGAAGCATCGCAGCTTTCCTGTGCATTCGTCTGCCTTGTGGTTTTCCAGTCCACATTTAAAGCAAAGTTTGCTTCTATCGGGCCCCTTGCAATTTCCTGCAATATGCCCGTAGGCTAAGCATCTGAAGCATCTAAGTGGGGTAGACTGCAGTCTTACTCTACAGTTCCCCAGGCCTAGCTTAATGCTACCTTTTTTGACCAGCTTAAACGCAGCCTTTTCGTCCATCTCTATTGTCGCTAATCTCTGCTCCCGAATATTAGGCTGAGATAGCTTTACCTGAATCGGTCCGGTTTCCTTCAAGGCAGCTTTCAGGGCTACCTCTACTTCTTCTTTCGTGGTAAGGCAGTCGATGTCCCGAATCTGGAGGTTCCGACGTGGCGTCAAACATGCGACGTTCACGTTCTCCCCCATTGTTGCCTTGACTGCCTCGAAAAGAGCTGTTTGCCCTTCTGTTTTTCCTTTCATCTCTATCAATACGTTACCGGCTTGAGTTTTTCTTACTGAACAGATGTTAGCTGCAGTAGCCTCTCCACTAACGCTTTCCTTGATCTGCTTCAAGACATCCGCGTACGCTTTCCCTTCTGGTAGCTTAATTGCGACTGCCTTGTCTCTAGCTCTAGGAAGCTTCGCTTTCCCCTTGGCGTTCCCTTTCTTCTTTTCTTTTTTTCTTTCCTCGTCTTTTTCTCTCTCTGCCTTTTTCCTTTTCTTTCTCCTGTTCCTTCGGCCAGTGTAATCTTGGAATTCGTCATTGTCCCCAAGAGGAGTCTCAGTAGGTTCCGGCGTCTTGTCTCTATTTCCTTCCAATTCCGTCACTGTTTCTTTTGTCATTCTTACCAATGAAACAGTAAGCCTAGGATACGTTGGCGGCTTGTTAAACCTGGCAGCTGAGAGTGGTTTTGCCACGGATGCAGCAGAATTGGCTTTCTGTGCCGAATTTTTTGGGCTACTCCCGCTCGCAGGCTTCTTTGAGGGAGTCTGCTTTCCTGTCTCATTTTCCTCTTCCGAATTTTCTCGAAACCTTTTCTTTGTATTTTGAGCAGCTTTAGATTGCTCAGTAATATACTGCTTTAATTCGGTTTCGATAGAAAGGACTTCTCGAACTTGCATGCCTTTAATTGTCGTCAGTTTGTTTAGATTATTCTTTATCAGCCTAACACCGTCTTGGATTACCATCGAAATGTTAGTCTGCTTTTTAATCTTTTCCTCCATCTGTGCAACGTGAGATAGCATCTCTTCATATATCTCATCGATTGTCGCATGACATCGATTCAACTGCGTGACGTTTTTGCCAATTGAAGTACTGGCAAAAGTCGCCTGGACCATATCATTTTGTTGCTTTTCATCTATGATTTCACAGTCCATGTCCTGTGTAGAACGATCTTCACCATTCTTCTTATTTTCATTTCTGCTTTTGTATGTATTTTTATCAGACATTTTCAAATCATTAAGGATTCATCACTCCATGTGCAACGGCCTCCTTCGACCCCTCACATTCTGGGCAGCTGACATGCAGACTGGTTGCATCACAGAGGATATAGCTGACGGCATGTACTTGCACTACCTTGCTCCTCCCATTCCTCCGCGAATAAAAGCATAATTCGCTTCGGAAATTTAGAGTCCTCCAGCAGCTTGGGTACATACCGGCAACATCGCCAAGCCGTTAATGATGGGCTCCGGCTGCAGAGAACCCCACCTCCCGTCTTGCGTCAGCAAAGGCCAAAGATGGTTCAGGTTGCTCGGCACGCAACCAGACAGCTCGCTTCCCCATCCAGGATCCTCTTTTGGCACTCACGGGTCGCGCCGCACGGCATACTGTCCATACCGTGCATGTGTGTAGACAAACACGTTTAGTTGTGTTTGTAAACACACATGTCCCGCATGGGCAGACACACGGCGGAGGATTTTAGAGTTTCCTCAAAACACAGCTAGAGTTCCTTGGGTTTGCCACGCCCATCCAGAAAGGCCGAAGTCTTCCTGGCCCCGAGGTTTACCTTCACACATTACTAAACCAGAAAGTAATAACCACGAGTCATAGTTTAGCGGAGCCCGCAACTAGCCTTTAATCGGCTGCGTCGCTGTGCTCAAGGTGGAAATCTCCCATGCTAAGAGCCATATACCTAAGGCCTAAGGCGACCCCGCATATAGCTTAAATCGCACTTAAATTTGGAGAAGACCTTGGAGCCCCTTTTGGTGTGCCGTTTCTTCAGAGATACTTATGGATAGCAGTCTGCGGCACTCCATTAAGGATGCACAGAGGAAAAGCAAGGCATAAACCCGATTTATAGGGCAGCCTCAGTTATTCCAGAAAGCGATAAGCTGTCTGCGGCATACCCAATGAAAGTGCATTGTGGTACAGCAGTATGCGTGTACCACAGTGAAGAGCAAAGCATGGGACCCGTTTATAGGGCAGCCTCAGTTGTTCCAGAAAGCTATGTCCTGTATCTCTGATTCCAGTTCAACCTTGGAAAGGTGGCCTGAACTACCTTCCTCCTTCCTCAGCCTTATGAGGCGCCGGGCTTAGGACCGGTATAGCGGAGTTATTTCTTTATATAATAGTAATAATATAATGAATAACAATAATATAAACATAAACACACCCAGGCGCGCGCCATTAAAAGCCATAATATATAGTCTGAGTAATCGGTAAATACGCAGAAGGATAGAAAGGGAAAGAATAGTATACCTACACATATGTACAATAAACGTACTTTTTTTTGTTATTAATAATATTATTGAACTAAAATCAATTTCTATTGATTGAATGTTTTTAAACGTTAAATCAAAATATTAAAAACAATTATTTTGATTGTATGCTCTCTATTAATTCAATCTTATATTCTCTTTTATTTTGACGAAAATTTACATCAAAACAATGACTGCCATATTAATGGCGAGAAGCTATTCGTTTAATAGCCGCGCCATCAAATCAATGATATATTCTATTGGCATATTTCAATCGCTTCTAAGTCATTGCTTCAATGGTATCGGTTTTTCAGTGTATAATTGAGGTCCAAAGATAAGTAAATATTACATTAGTCTTATGGGAAGAATTCAGGAAGTTGATTATTTTTACCATCAAATCGCGAATTCCCGAATGCAGATAGTGATAAATTGAAAGTTCAAAGCTTAAAGAATTTATTGGTACTTTCCAAATATAAGGTATACGTGGGAAATTTCGTGTAATTAAACAAAGAAAATTTTATAACGCAGTTTTAGCAGCAAGGACGCCATTTGTTTGTTTATTATACAAAGCGCGCGCACTAAGTTTATAGTAAATAAAAACACAAATTTAATATTATTCTTTAATTCGTAATTTCATATTTATTAATTAAGTAATAATTTATAATATAATTAAAATAAATTTTTTTCCATAAAATAATTTGTAAACTGCATTTAATATAAAATATTTATATTTATTCTATAAATATATACACGGAAGTTTAAATTTGAGTTTTGAATTTGTTCTTTTTGCAGAAGTACTGCGTGATTAAAAAGTAATAACATATTAAATGTAAATTAGTAAAATTAAGAGATTTTTACCATTAAATTTGTAAATATTATTTAAAAAAAAAAAAAAAAAAAAAAAAAAAAAAAAAAAAATTAATTTTCTGAATTTATAAAGTATTATTTGTATCATTTAAATAGTTAAATGTGTATTATTTTTTTTTTTCACCCAACGACTTGGGATAAAAGGCCAGAGCGTCGTTAATCATAAGACTTTATAAATTAGAAATTCGGATTCAGTGAGTCAAAATATGTATAATAAAATCAGGTACTTATCAAAATTTTGAATTTTTTTAGCTACAGGATATTTAACATTTATTTAACATGTTTACGCTATATTTTTGGAGTACGTAGAGACACCCATATAACTCCATATAGGGAAAGGCTAGGCTGGTTGACTACCAACTCTCGTAGGTTTTATTTTACAGCTATATATATGGGCATATCCATTACTTTTCATACAAAAGTGTGCGCACCCATGACTCCGATCGGGCTCAAATTTTCAGGGGTGATTTGAAGTAATAAAAAACTCAGCCAGCCAAAATTTCAGCCATTTTGCAGGACGGGTTGCCGAGATACAAGCTCTAAAAGGTCCAAAAATAGCTGTTTTTAGCCTATTTTCGAAAATTTACTGGGCTTCAAGGATTAGTCCAAAAAACATTCAGCTGGTCTCATTTTTTTCCTTGAACTTTCAACTTTTACCAAAAAAATTTTCAAAAAGTTTCATGGAGTTGATTTTTACTGGCATTGATTAACGTAAGATTCATTTTATCGAAAAATGCTGATTTTTGAACTTAAATTGTGACTCAGCATCATTAGCTAAAGAATTCCGGTTGGTCTCATTAAAAGCGTCTAGCAAAGACCTTTCAAATGAGCCCTTAAACGTTAAAAAAGCTTATCAGTGACCGGAGATATAAGCAATTGAAAGTTTGCTATTTCCGAAAATATCGATTTTTTAACAACTTTAATCGTCTACAAAATTTTTCTCTGAGCATTTAAAGAGCTGAAAATTTCAGGAAAGCTTCTTTTGATATTAAAAAAAATTCCCTAAAAATTTGGGCGATGGTATTGGCTTCTGTTTGTAGATATAAGACTCTGAAAATGTGTAATAATTGGACCAATATTGGCCAATAATTGGTTAAGGGGTCAATCAAAAAATTTTTCTTCTTCAATATTCAAATAGCCAGGGAAAAATAAGCTGATTTTAAAAAAAAAATTTTTATTTTTGAACGAAAAATAAGCAAGTTATCATCATTTTAAGATTTTTTAAAAAATTTTCCAAAAATCCCAGTTTTAGGGTCATTATACAGTATTCTAACTTGAAATAACGATAACTCGCTTATTTTTTGGTCTAAAATAAAAATTTTTTTTTTTAAATTGTCGAATTTTTTCCTGGCTATTCTAATATTTACAAAAAAGAAACTTTTTATATGCAAAAATTATTTTTTTGGGCCAAAAACTACCCGAATACATTGACAAAATAAAGAAAGTTCTAAAGTAATTTGCCAAAAAAAAATAATTTTTGCATATAAAAAGTTTCTTTTTTGTAAATATTAGAATAGCCAGGAAAAAATTCGACAATTTAAAAAAAAAAATTTTTATTTTAGACCGAAAAATAAGCGAGTTATCGTTATTTCAAGTTAGAATACTGTATAATGACCCTAAAACTGGGATTTTTGGAATATTTTTTAAAAAATCTTATAATGATGATAACTTGCTTATTTTTCGATCAAAAATAAAAAATTTTTTTTTAAAATCAGCTCATTTTTTCCTGGCTATTCGAATATTGAAGAAGAAAAATTTTTTGATTGACCCCTTAACCAATTATTGGCCAATATTGGTCCAATTATTACACATTTTCAGAGTCTTATATCTACAAACAGAAGCCAATACCATCGCCCAAATTTTTAGGGAATTTTTTTTAATATCAAAAGAAGCTTCCCTGAAATTTTCAGCTCTTTAAATGCTCAGAGAAAAATTTTGTAGACGATTAAAGTTGTTAAAAAATCGATATTTTCGGAAATAGCAAACTTTCAATTGCTTATATCTCCGGTCACTGATAAGCTTTTTTAACGTTTAAGGTCTCATTTGAAAGGTCTTTGCTAGACGCTTTTAATGAGACCAACCGGAATTCTTTAGCTAATGATGCTGAGTCACAATTTAAGTTCAAAAATCAGCATTTTTCGATTAAATGAATCTTACGTTAATCAATGCCAGTAAAAATCAACTCCATGAAACTTTTTGAAAATTTTTTTGGTAAAAGTTGAAAGTTCAAGGAAAAAAATGAGACCAGCTGGATGTTTTTTGGACTAATCCTTGAAGCCCAGTAAATTTTCGAAAATAGGCTAAAAACAGCTATTTTTGGACCTTTTAGAGCTTGTATCTCGGCAACCCGTCCTGCAAAATGGCTGAAATTTCGGCTGGCTGAGTTTTTTATTACTTCAAATCACCCCTGAAAATTTGAGCCCGATCGGAGTCATGGGTGCGAACACTTTTGTATGAAAAGTAATGGATATGCCCATATATATAAAATTTTAAGGATACGTCAACCTGAATATCTACTTGATTTCTTTGATAAACATATACCTAAATCGACCAGCAGAGGTGAAGAGCTAACCAGGGAATTATCTCTCCCAAAATTGAAAGAATGGCATGGTGACTCTTCTTTTCAAATACAGGGTGTTAAAGGGTGGAACTCACTACCAACTTCTATCAGATTCCTTCCCTCAATTAACTCCTTCAAATCAGCACTTCACAGTTACTTAAGATCTTCAAATCATACATTTGATCACTCAGTATTTTAACACATGACTCGATTGTTACTTGGACTGTGATGATTTTATCATCGTAATATTTATATAACAAACCTGCATTGTCATAATTTCATATTTTTATTAAATGGCTCTATTTTAGATTTATTCTACTTTTTGATATATATTTATAACATTATTGCGTTAAAGATTGATTAAATTTATTTTATTTTTTATTCTACTCTTACCTAGTGTAAATATTAAAATTGTTGTATAATTTCTAGTTATTTATTGTTATTAATATCGTTATAGAATTGAATTTATTTATAAATGTTATTATCATGTATACATAATTTTGTACTGAACAAATAAATAAAGCTTATCTTATATCTTATATCTTATATCTTATTTAGATTGTTATCAAAATTTGCAATAAATTGTTAATAACAAATAATTGACCTCAAATTTTGCAAAACGGACCTCGGATTCGTGTTTAGGGGGTCAAAAAACATAAATTCCAGCCATTTTTTTCCATGGAGCTTTTATGGCATTAAATAGCATGTCTGACGACAGGGCCTAAAAAAACGTTATTTTTAAGGTTAGGCCAAATTTTAAGAAAACTATTATGGCTAAATAAAAGGAAAAGTTAAATTTTGTACAAAATGCGTAAGAAACAGCACAAAAAATTCCGCAAATTACACCAAATACGGCAGAAATTAAAAAAATTAAAAAATTAATAGGGTATTTTTCATTCTTGCTCCTAAAATGAGCATTTTAATTGAGCTAACGAATACTTACGCATACTGAGGTTAAAGTACACACAAAAAAGCAACTTTAAAAAAAAAAAATTACCCTAGCATGTTTTTGCATAAAATGGCACTAATTTCAAAATTACTCAATTTTTGTGAAAAAATTTGATTTTTTGCCAAAAAAAAAAAAATTTTTATCACAAAAATTTAACTTCATGGTCCCGTCATTAAAATACATATTTCCTGAGATTTTCATAAAAATCTGATTATTTTTACCCAAGTTATTAAAAAAAATTAAAAAATTGGACAAAATTGAATTTTTGGAGGTTAGGATGTATTTAAAGAGTAACCCCACCCAATTAGTTCCATTCTCTGTCTAATTACGAAAATTTTCCATTTTTTTTATGACCATTTTAACCAGAGATATGACAAAATCCGATAGCAAACTTCTTAAAATTTAGCAAGAAAGTAGTTTTTGCCATATATCTGGCCAAACGTTCCTCCGGGACACATAAGAAATCAGATTCCTTCTTACATATGTATATTAAACACACAAAAAAATGCCCTTCCCTTTTACATCACTATTCAATGCTAATTTGCTTCCGCTAAAAAACTTAGAATACTTTAGGTTTATGGGCTTAAGATAATTTACATTTCGGGATTTATTGTAATTTCGGTTTTAGAACTTACATTATAATAATTAAGGACTATACGTTAAAACTGTTATAAGTGCACATGTTCCATGATAGTTTGTTGTGTGAAAACACAAACTATTTATATCTTATACTCTGTGTATTAACCCTTATGTCAACAGATAAATTTTCTACACTAACCAACTAAATTTTAAAGTCAGTATCATTACAGAAAAAAGCGATTGATAGAATTTTAGAAATAGCCGCGTGTGCACTTTTCCATAAATAAAATCGCAGCAGCTACTCTTATGGCTATTAGAAAAGTTTGTATTTTTAAAACAAGATTTTTTTTAGTTATCTTGAAAATTTCATGTGTCTACGTGCTGTAATTTAGGAGCTATTGACATTTTTTTACCTGTAGAAGCCAGTGTGTCTGTGGTCTCGAAATGGGAAAATTGTCAAGAACTGAGATTAATAGGTAAGTATCCAAGTATTTTTGTGTTCTCTAAAGTTTTTTTATGTGTAGAAGATTTTATTTGTTTGAATTTAAATTGAACGAGTTAATAAGTAAATTAAATTTAAAAATTTAAAAATTTATTAGTTAATTATCAGTTTTTATCAGTTCTGTTAGAAAAGAACGAGTTCGGTACTTATAGATCAAATACTCGGTCAAAATCAGGAGGATAGTGATTTAATTTCTGTCAGTGAAGATGATAATTGACTTCCTGGAAGTAGTAATAACCATTCTCTTCACCTGAACTACCATCATCACTTGAACTGCTATTTGGACTATCTAATACATCGACATTCTCTAATAAAAAAAATTTAATATAATATAAATACCTTCAGGATCATAATTTAACTCATCCTGACTATCATCATTATACTAATCTTCTATTAGTTATCGAGGCTCAATACTACTTACAGGAAGCCGATTATCATTCTCACTGTCAGAAATTAAATCACTATCCTCCTGATTTTGATCGAGTATTTAATCTATAAGTACCGATTTTGTTCATTTCTACCAAATCTATAAATAATAAAAGATTTAATTTATTTATTAAATCGTTCATTTCTACCAAATCTATAAATAATTAAAGATTTAATTTATTTATTACCTCGTACAATTTAAATTCAAACAAACAAAATCTTCTACATAAAAAAAACTTTAGAGAACACAAAAATACTTGGATACTTACCTATTAATATCGGTTCTTGACAACTTTTCCATTTTTAGACGACGGTGTCACTGGCTACTACAGGTAAAAAAATGTCAATAGCTCCTAAACTGCAGCGCATAGACATATGAAATTTTCAAGGTAACTAAAAGAATAAGTATAAATACAGACTTTTCTAATAGCCGTAATAGCAGCTGATGCGTGTTTATTCACGGAAAACTGCACACGCAGCTATTTTGCGCTAGTTCTAAAATTCAATCATTCGGTTTTTTCTGCAATGACACTGACTTAAAAATTTCTATATAATACAAAACAAACAATAAAATACCTAAATATTCATGTAATACATATTTAATACACATATATATCTTTTTAATTGATGTAAATACATGAAAACAGGGACTGGGTACACGGGTACCCCATCTGTTGGTAGAGAGGTATGTATTTTAACTGAATGAAAAAAGTACTAAATAGTGTATTACGATTCCGTGTCCAGAAAAGTAAAGAATGGCCAAAATCGCACGTAAATTACCATCCGAGGCGATCCGAGTAAACCTGGTAAACTGTGATTTGGTCATTCTTTATTTATGACAAGTATTAAGTATATTTATATACTTATACTTATTATATGTACTTATTTATAATAAGTATTAAATATATTTTACATTTATTTACTAATATTATTTACTAATTACTAAATTGCCGTAGAAAAAATTTTCTTCTTCATTTAAAAATTTCAATGAATAGATGTTTGTATTTATATAACTCTGTTTATATTTATTAATTTTATATTTGGGGCTAGATAATAATAAAATATACGATTTTCAGTTAAACAGCGTTAATGTAGAAACAATATCTAAAAGTATAGATCCTAGTCAACTTACTACTGATCTAGATGGTAGTTTACAATATGATCATACTTACTGGATCGATATAAGATTAGCAGCTGAAGATTTTACTTGGCAAGTGACTGATTTACTGGATAGACTTGATGATTTACAAGAAGATCTTAGTCGAAATGATTTTGCAGATGATGTCGGAGGTGCAAAGCATGGCATCGATATGCATAGTGAAATGAGAAAAAAGATTCTGAAAGTTCCTATTGAAGGTAAAAACTTCTTTAAAATAAATCTAGGTATACTTATATCTTCTTAAGATAACGTGGAACATATAGTGATAAAGCAGGGTTACTTGAATAATTTTTGAAATGAGAGGAGGGGGGGGTCAAATGAGTCAGATTTAAGAGGTTATTCAAGTGATACTTAAAATAATCTTTGTTTGGGATTTAGAATAATTCAATCTACGGCTTTACGGTTAGAATTAGCTAACTTTAGAAAATTAAAATAATTTGGCAAATTACTTAAAATAACTTCTATTAAGTTAATAATTAGAATTTTAAAATTAGCAAAACTCGTTACTACTAACTATAAATAATACTAACTATGAACAGAAAAAATGGTATTACTATATATAGCATTTAATTAAAGTAAACATGATTCATGTATTTCTATTGCGATTACTCCAAGAATAATATTCTTATTAAAAAAGTACGTCAACAGTGCCTTTTTTGATACTTTTTATTTTGAGATATAGAAAGTAAACTGCAGCTCACCTGACTTAATTTAAAAGCCCCTAGTGCGCCCCTATTTCGTTTGTTTATGCTTATAACATAATAAGGACTTTGTTGACGTGCATTTGAAATGAGGATGTTGTTCTTAGGAACCATCGATTATATTTACTAAAACAAGTTGTAAATTTTTTTTCCAAAAGTTTCCAGGTCGGGTCGTTGATACCAGCTAAAAACTTTTTTTTGTCAATTACCCATTCAAAACGGACTATGTCCTCAAATATTACCCTTAATATTGAAAACTAAGCCCAGGGCGAATTTTTGGAAAAAAAACACGTTTTCATCTTTCCTTAGCCGCTCATTTTTCTTCTTTATGTCATTCCTTCTGGAAAGAAGTACTATTATACAATTTCCTCAGAAATCCAGTTCTGCCATTAGTTTTGGAAAATTCACAGGGTATTTTGCGGACGCTACAAAAAAATTTTATATCCGGGTTTTTTATTAAGCTTCTCAGAAAGTGCGTGTTTTTACACATATTTCTGGTTGCCATATCGAGCTAGATGCGATCGAACTTCCTAGACCCTAAAATAATCGAAACATCGTAAATTTTTCTCAATATTTCTCATATTTTTCTTTTGAAATTTTCCACTCTAAATGACTCCGAATGATTTAAATGAAATAATTTTCGAATTCGCAGGAAAATTTAACATACTTTCTTTATTACTCTCGAAAAAAGATTCCTAGAAAATGACTTAAGGCAAAGAACCAGTGAGAAACAAAGACTAAAGTAGTTTGCTGAGCCAAGGATTCGCCAGGATTACCATTTTAAAGACCTTTTTCTATTAACAGAGTATAGATATAATTGCCAAGAATTAACTTGATTTCGTCGTCAGAGAAAAAACGAGGATCAACCAATTCGACGGCAGCGAGATGTGTCCAAGATGGGTCAAAACTAAAGCATTTGGGAATGTACGATGAGACGTTGTTAAGAACAAGAGCTTTAGTATAATAAATACAATTATTATTTATACATGACTATATAATGAATTTGCAGTTTCCCAGACGTGCGTGGATATATCTGCGACTGCTGTGACGCTGAAAATATCTGGTGACCTTTGGAGCTTGAGCCATTGAGCAAGCGATTTAGTAATAAATAATGCTTCTGCACAAGGGTCAATGAGAGCTCTGACCTGAGAAGTTTTGCCGTTGTGCAAAATGATCTCAACGATTGCTGTGTCCAGAAAGACAAATGCGTTACGTTTTACCGTAACTGGCATTATAGCCTAATGAGAAGCAAGAATTATAACAGAAGTCGAGTTTTGACCGCCTGACATAGAAGCTCGTGAGCTGCTTTGTCACTGTTGACCTGGTTATTATAAAATAGCTTCGTGAATGAGAGTATGATACCTAACATGATAAGTATTACTGATTTTTTTTTGCGATTATTATTTAGTTTTTTGGCTTCAACACTGTGACCGCATATTTCCCAAGGCAGTTATAGCATAAGTTATTGACATCGATGAAATTATGATGCTCTTTAGCCGATTTGTCCCTGAAATCAGTTACGAGAAGAGACCTGACTCATAGATAACTCCACGACGCTTAAAGTTTGAAGTCGATCTTGAAACAAAGTCTTCAATTTAACGAAATTTCGAGGCTGCTTTGAAGAGTTGTTCAGCTTTTTCTAATCCCTTCTTGTGACTAGATCTAGTATGTCTAAGATGAATGAAACCAAAAAAAAATCCATTAATCGAATGGAGCTCCTAATGTCTGAAGAGATTCTAAGCTGTCTGTAAGCTCGTTGGTCATAGTGAGGAACTGAGCTGATGACTCGTTAGAATCTTTTTTAAAGTGTAGAAGGTGTTGACATTAGCTGTTTTTGTTGTTATCATAGTGGCTGGTGAGTGTTTTCCATATTTGTTTTTCGAACTGGCTCTTTGTAACAGTTAAATTTTTAATTAGAAAAAGAGGTTCATCGCTGAGCATATCTTTTAAGTAAGAAAATTTTTCAGCTAAAGTTTTATTAAATTTTATTTCCAGGGCAGTAAATAAGTACTTGAAACTTATTCAATCCATTTATTACCCGTTAAATTTTGGAATTGGCAGTGCTGGCAATTTTCTGTCGTTATGAGGTACTGCTGTAATGTTGCTGTTGCTTGGCTGAGGTTCTTAAGTCTCCTTTAATATGATAATATAAAGATGTCTCCCATATTATCGAAAGAGAAGCTGTTATTCGTAATGTATTGATTGACTATTGCTAACTTAGCATCTGGCATGTTTGTTGCAATATTTATTACAACTAGAGTCCAGTAATAATAATCTAGCTTCAACTCCAACTATGGTTTGAACTTCTTGACTTTTGTCATATCGATCATAGGCTGTCCTGATTTTATCTCAAAAAGTCATTTGAGATAATACGGTGTTATCAACTTAAGCCATGACTGAATTATCTGCGAGTTATTTAAATTATTTAAAACAAATAAATTAATTAATTAAAAATTTTTAATACTTAAGACGAGGCTGCACTGTTAATATTGATTTATTGATTAAGGTTGATAAATATTGAAGAATAAAAAATAAAAATAAAAAGCTTTATCTGAAAAGGCTGGACTGTATGTAAAAAATGATTTTTAAAAAATCATCAAAGCAAAGCTGCACTGTAGCAATTTCCAAAAAGGCATGCTGATATAGTGTATAAGTGTGTGGTTTATTGATCTATTGACATGTGTTGGTTAGAGATATATGGTGGTTAGAAAAATAACTGAATATTCACACTGAAAATGATCCCGTACAAATTTTCAGCTTATTTGAGAACGATTTAGGGGTCGCACAAACCCAGGGTAGCTCTCAAGTGGTTGGCTAATACCGACAATTAGTGCGAACTACAAAAATTTTTTTCAAAATACGTTTTCTATGCTTCCTAATATGTTTTCGGTGTCGCTAAACTTGAAAATGAGGTCCTCAGAGTCCAAAAATACCTTAATCACCCTTAAACACCGAAAACACCCCTTTTTTACCAAAAATTTTTGGATTTTATAGCGAAAATCGTATATATTCGAAACATCTGGATTATAAATTACAATTGATGACTTAAAAATGTTGAAAAAATACCGAAAACTCCTTTCGTTTATTCCAACGCGCCTTCTTGGCCGAGAAACGCAGGGCTCAATTCTATAACAATGTTGAAAGATAGGGTTTTTAGGCAATTTTCCAAATAACGCTGTCTTATTGCAATTCTACCAAAATACTATCGTTTGGTCTCATTTTTTTCGTATAAGTTCTACCTTTTAAACGCCGTAAACCGCAATTTTTCATCACCGATTTTCTCATCGCTATAGTTAGTAAATCAAATGTCCATTTTTTGCCAAAAATTACCAAATTTAAAATAGTATTTTGGTACAATTGCAATAAGACAGCGTTATTTGGAAAATTGCCTAAAAACCCTATCTTATAACATTGTTATAGAATGGAGCCCTGTGTTTCTCGGCCAAGAAGGCGCGTTGGAATAAACGGAAGGAGTTTTCGGTATTTTTTCAACATTTTTAAGTCATCAATTGTAATTTATAATCCAGATGTTTCGAATATATACGATTTTCGCTATAAAATCCAAAAATTTTTGGTAAAATAAAGGGTGTTTTCGGTGTTTAAGGGTGATTAAGGTATTTTCGGACTCTGAGGACCTCATTTTCGAGTTTAGCGACACCGAAAACATATTAGGAAGCATAGAAAACGTATTTTGAAAAAAATTTTTGTGGTTCGCACTAATTGTCGGTATTAGCCAACCACTTGAGAGCTACCCTGGGTTTGTTCGACCCCTAAATCGTTCTCAAATGAGCTGAAAATTGGTACGGGATCATTTTGTCACCTTAACTTCAACATACTTCAGGAAGAACATTTTTGGCGCACTTTTTTATTTTAGTGAACAACCCTAATACTCATGTATAATATAATCCCAAAAAAACATTTATATGTAAAGTTACGCAAGTGCCTATAAGTGTTCTCACTGCTTATTTATTTTATCTAGTATTTTATTAAACACTGCGAAAGTTTTGAGATCTAAAACAAAACTTTACGCAAGTAATGTGGGCTGATTAATAAAGAAAAAAAAAAATAATTTTTTAAAACATTCTATTATCACTTATTTTTAACTTTACGAAAGTATTGAGATCTAGAACAAAAAATTACGCAAGTTATGGAGGCTGATTAATAAAAAACAAAAAATATTAATTATAAAATTTTAAGATCTGATAAAAAAAATTAACAATTTATTTCTAAAAATTATAAATAAAGGATTTCATTAAAAATGAATAAACTGTATCAATTAATTATTGAATTAAAATTTAAAAAAATTTTAATTTTAATGAAAAAAAAAAAATTTCACTTGCCAGGTCTATATAAATAGCAGCTTCCAATTATACCTGGCAAGTGAAATTTTTTTTTTTTCATTAAAATTAAATTTTTTTAAAATTTTAATTCAATAATTAATTGATACAGTTTATTCATTTTTAATGAAATCCTTTATTTATAATTTGTAGAAATAAATTGTTAATTTTTTTTATCAGATCTTAAAATTTTATAATTAATATTTTTTGTTTTTTATTAATCAGCCTCCATAACTTGCGAATTTTTTTGTTTTAGATCTCAATACTTTCGTAAAGTTAAAAATTAGTGATAATAGAATGTTTAAAAATTTTTTTTTTTTTTTTTTTTTTTTTTTTTTTTTTTTTTTTTTTTTATTAATCAGCCCACATCACTTGCGTAAAGTTTTGTTTTAGATCTCAAAACTTTCGCAGTGTTTGATAATAGTGATAATAGAATGTTTACCTAATAAAATACTAGATAAAATAAATAAGCAGTGACAATACTTATAGGCACTTGCGTAACTTTACATGTAAATGTTTTTTTGGGATTATATTATGCATGAGTATTTATATACTTTAGTGTGAGTTAGGTTGGATAACCGCCTAGTGTCACTTCTTTTCTTTTCTTCTTTAATTTTATTCTATACGTTGAGCTGGTCTACCGCTTAACGTCTCTCTTTCTTTCTTTATATCAAGTAAGTTGAGTTGGACACCCGTCTAACGTTCTTTTATTCTCTTTAAGTATTTTTATTATCGTAAAAAACATTAGGCCGGATTACCGCCTATTAACATTGCAATTTATAACCTTTTAATATTGGGACGGATTACCGCCCGGTATTAAATATAATTAAATAAATAAAATACCTAACCTCTCTTCCCTTAATCATAAATAAATATAGTGAGCTTTAATTATTATGTGCCGAAACGAATGTAAATTTAAAAAATAAAATAAATAATTTATGTATGTTTAATTTAAATTAAGTAAAATTCTTTTTTTTTTAAACAAAATTAATTAATATATATATTATTATTTTGATTTCATTGACCTGTACTGGGCATAATTGTTAAATGAATCATATTAAATTATAATCATGTTAAATAATAAAATTAATTAACATTTTCTTTTTTTTTTGTAAATTATAATTAAAATAATGATTTAAGTAATAAGAGATTAGAAAATATAGAAAATTAAATCAAAAATATGAAAGTGTATAAAATCAGAATAAAGTATTTTCATGTAATAAAAATGCATAAAATCTAAATAAAATATTTTCATATAATTAAAATGTACAAAATCTGAATAAATACTATAAAAATTTTTGTGTACTGTTTATTTCAACCACCTATCCTTAACAAGCCAGATCCATTTTAAATATAAATAATTAAATATTTTTATGTTTATTTTATTTATCGCCCAAATATTTTTATTTTTATTTTTGTCAATAAATAAACAACTAATATATATATAATAAATAATTAATTTTAATATTTTATTAATTTCTATATACCCCAGGGGTGTTTACTACATTACATCAGAACGCAAATATTTTTCATGGTCCTTTGAGAATCCAGATGGTTTAAGAGACAAAAATTCGAAGTAAAATAATCTAATAAAATTAATTAAAAAAAAGAAGAAATAAGAATCAAGTCAAGATCAAAAAACAATAAAAAAAATGTATCAACAAGGTCAGCAAATAAGGGAAGGACACGGAACTTTCATCTTGATATTTTAATATTGAAAAAATTTATTGTTAAAAACTATTTAAAAAATTTTTTATTTGCTATACTTTACCAAAATAAACAAATATTTAATGTCTAAAATATAGTAAAATAGCCTGAGAAGTAAATATACATTGAATCATGTGAAAAAATTTCATTATCAAAAAATAATGAAATCTAATTGAATAAAATATTTTGAACCATAAAATATATTATTTATTTTCTATTTTAAGCCTTGTAAAATATTACCCTCTTATATTGTCTTAAAAGTTTTTATTTGAATTATTGTTTAAATTTCAATATAGTACTTAAATTATTACATCTTTTGTACCGGTATAAAAAGTTTATAACGAAGGAAAATTCTTGGAATCTCTAAATATTAATAACCAAAGGTTCTAATGATGGCTTACAAGAAGTAAAACTAGTCCACATTTTATATCTACTCCATTTTAAAATTTTTACCAGCAAATAATAATGATATAAAAACATTTGTTATCTACCGATATAGAGAAAAGGAAATCTCTAATATTTTAATAACCAAACGAGATAAAAGCTTGAAATTTTCTCAAAAGATTCTAATGATGATTTGCAGGAAGTAAATCTAGTCCTCATATTTTATCTGATTCAGTTTATAATTTCAACAGAAAAAAGTTCTGTTTTAAAAGAATTTCTTACCTACCGATATAGAGAAAGCGAAGAAAATGAAATCTCTAATATTTTAATAACCAAATGAGATAAAAGCTTGAAAATTTCTCAAATGATTCTAATGATGACATACAAGAAGTAAATCTAGTCCTAATATTTTGTCTGCTCCAATTTTTAATTTCACAAGAAAAAAATTCTATTTTAAAAAGATTCTCACCTAACGATACAGAAAAAGCGAAAAAAATGAAATCTAATAATTATAATAATTAAATGAGATAAAAGCTTGAAAATTTTAGAAGTATTTAACTGTAGCGGGTAGAAAAACAAGGACTACTTTTTCTTCTTCATAGCCATTATAATAATCATTTGATAAAATTTCAAGTTTTTTTTTTATTGATTTGGTTCTTAAAATATTATACAGTATTCATTTTCTTCAGTCTTAATATATCAGTAGTGTTTTTGAAACAAATTTTTTTCTACTAAAGTAATAAACTGTAGAAAATAAAAAGTAAGGACTAGTTTAAGTTCTAGTAACTCATCCTCGAACTCATCATTAGAATCTTTTGTAAAAATTTCAAGCTTTTATCT
Source organism: Anagrus nilaparvatae (assembly GCA_022575985.1). Classification (NCBI taxonomy): domain Eukaryota; kingdom Metazoa; phylum Arthropoda; class Insecta; order Hymenoptera; family Mymaridae; genus Anagrus; species Anagrus nilaparvatae. The sequence continues at coordinate 3,018,777 of JAKSXM010000237.1, read as the reverse complement.
CATTTTTTACTCGTCAAAAATTTTTAATTTTTTTATGCTTGCCGGCGCTCTTCAAATTTATGAAATATAAAATCTTTTTTATTTATTCATAAATATATATAATAAATTTAAATTAAAATAAATAAATATTAATACAATTCTTTAAGCAAAAAAAAAAAAGAAAAATTTCTTTTACTATTTATATTAAATCTAATAGCGTTATTCTTATTTTCATGAAAAATGTCTCACGCTGGTTTATCCTTGGAGGAGCTGATCCGAGAGCAAATTGAACAAGGTGGACTCATAACACGCTTCATAACCAATATTGAAAAAACAGCCAAAGCCAAAGAAACTTTGGAATTCTTTCAATCATGAAAATCTTTATTGGATAAATATTTTGATAACTTTTATGATGGGCATAAAGCAATTGTAAGGCAAGAATTAGCATCCCAACATGAATATATCAAGGAACATCAGTACGACAAGGTTGAGAACAGCTATATAGATGCCAAGGCTATGTTGGATGTTAAAATAAGAGCTTTAACACCACAAAATCCTGATCATGAAAATCATGGGGCTCATCATAACGAAAGTAATACAGCTCAATTCCATTTACCAAAATTCACGTTACCTGATTTTTCGGGAGATGTTTTGGAGTGGGAAAGTTTTCGAGATCAATTTCTTGGTGTTCTACATCGTACTCTAACTTTGAGCAACGTACACAAGCTTTTGCTTTTACAACAAAATTTAAAAGGTGATGCAGCGGAGATGCTAAAAAATACTCAGGTAACTGAAAATAGCTTTCAAGGAGCCTGGGAAGATCTTAAAAAAAGGTATGGTAATAAGCGTATTTTATTAACACATCACATGAACAGTTTAATGGATTTACCATGTTGTTCTAAAACAAATTCTCATGAAATAAAACGAGTTCTAGATTTTTTCAAACAAACCGTGAGATCTTTCGAGGCTTTGGAAATAATCAAAGACAATTGGAATCATTGGCTGGTATTGTTGCTGACAAAGAAGTTAGACAAGGAATCCATAATAAAATGGGAAACTTCTCAATCTAATGCATCAGATTTTCCTAAATTTGATGACTTATGCACTTTTTTGGAAAATTGGTCGCAAGCTTTGGAGTCTCAGGATACAGAATCACTTTTTAAATCAGGAGAGGCTTCGAAAAGTAACAAGTCATCGGGAAAAGAATCAACAAATCAAAATAAAAAACAAGTAAATGTATCAACATCTCAGTCCGCAAAATCTGGTAAAGCAAAAAAATTTCACTGTTTATTATGTAATTCTAATGGTCATACATTAAGTTATTGCGAAAAATTTTAAAATTTACAAGGCGTGAATAGATTCACTCAAGTTAAAAAATTAAAATTATGTTACAATTGCCTTAAGGATCATTATCCAAATCCTTGTCCGAGCAATTTTAAATGTAAAACTTGTAACAAAAATCATCATACGTTATTGCACGGTTGTTTTCCTGTAGCTAAAAATTCATTTCCCAATAGAGAAAATTTAACAATTAATCAGTTGTCTTCAAATGTAAATTATGAAAATACAGTTGAACGAAATTGCAACTGCGTTCAAAATCCTTTATCTGATTCAAGCTATAGCTCACAAGGTAATATTAACGTTGCGCATACAATTTTAAGCAATAAAATTGTTCTTTTAGCAACAGCTAAAGTTCGTGTCCAATCACCAAATGGAAAATTTGTTGTGATTAAAGCTTTGATTGATACTGGTTCAGATACCTCAGCTGTTTCGGAATGGGTAGTACAATCGCTCAATTTAAGGCGTAAGCCAATCAATACTTTGATTACTGGAATTTGATGTAGTCAGGGCGTTTCAAATAATGCTGTTGATTTTAAAATTTCTTCTCTTTATAATGATTCTTTTAAACAAGATTTAGAAGCATTAATATTACCCAAAATAACTTCATCGATTCCTTCAAAATCTTTTTCTTTCTCAGAAAATCAGTGGCCTCATATTAAAAATTTAAAGTTAGCTGATCCTGAGTTCTTTAAAACGTCAAGAATAGATTTGTTATTAGGTTTAGATGTATGTGGATGGTTTGTTGAAGGTAAAACTATTCATGGCCCACCAGAGGCACCTTTGGCTCATGAAACTCCTTTTGGATTTGTGTTATTAGGTCCTACACAGGTCAATAAAAATTAATCGTTAAAAATTGCTTGTAACCTGATCTCTTTAGAAAATGTTGAAGAATTAGGGTTTGATCTTAGAAAATTCTGGGAATTAGAAAATGTTAGTCAAATTTCTTTGCCTTCTCCGGAGGAACTTGAATGTGAAAAGCATTTCATAGAAACGCATTCAAGAGATAGTTTTGGTAGATATGTAGTCAAATTGCCAATTTCAAAAAATGAATCTATTAAATTAGGTCAAACTCCTGCTTTTGCTGTAAAAATGTTATTTTCAATGGAAAAAAAGATGGAAAAAGATCCAATTTTTGCTGAAAAATATGAAAATAATATACAAGATTTAAAAAGTATGGGTCATATGGTTAAAATTCCTCGTGATAGGTTAAATAATCCATTGGCAAATTACATATCACATCATGGAGTTTTTAAAATACATGATCTTGAAGGAGAGTTAAGAGTTGTATTCCATGCCTCTCATAGAACTTCCACTGGTTTTTCATTAAATTCAAAGTTATTAACTGGTCCTAAACTTCAGGCAGATTTATGGGCTGTTTTAACTAAATGGCGCTTTTTTAAAGTCGTTTTTAACACGGATATAGTTAAAATGTTTAGACAAAAAAAAGTTAGTCCTGAAGATTAGGATTGGCAGCGAATAGTTTTGGGAGATAAAAAAACTGGTTTGATTGAAGATTATTGGATAACAGTGGTTATGTTTGGTCAGGCTTGTTCTCCTTTCTTGGCCTTAAGATGTAAAAATCAATTAGTGATAGATGAGGGCCATAACTATCCTTTAGCATCGATTTCTTTACAAGAAAGATCATATGTAGATGATATTTTTGAAGGAGCTGATACCCTGGAAGAAGCCTTAAAAATTAAAAATGAATTAATACAACTCTTGTTATTAGGAGGAATCCCTTTAGCAAAATGGTCATCTAATCATCCTGATTTGGCTAAAAAGTCGGATAATTTAAATATAAAAGATCCTGGAAATATAAGTACTTTAGGTGTTATTTGGTCACCTTCTTTGGACTGTTTCAATATCAAAATAGATGTTTCGTTAAAATTAGATGAGGTGCATTCTAAAAGATTATTGCTGTCTGAAATAGCTAAACTCTTAGATCCATTAGGATGGTTTTCACCAGTAATAATAGTAGCTAAAATTTTAATTCAAGATTTATGGTTACTTAATTTAGATTGGGATGAAAATTTACCGGAAAATATTTCAAAACAATGGTCACAGTTTAGAAAAGCTCTTCCTGCTCTGGCAGACATCACAATTCCACGTTGGGTTGAAAGTTTAGAATCATCTAATGTTGAATTTCATTGCTTCGCAGATGCTTCAGAAAGAGCATATGCAGCTGTAATTTATGTTGTAATAACAAATGAAAATATAAAAAACTCATCAATATTAATTTCCAAAACAAGAGTAGCTCCAATCAAAAAATTATCAATTCCAAGATTGGAACTCTGTGCAGCAAATTTGCTGGTAAAATTAGCTAATGAATTAATTCCTCAATTAAATTTAAAAAAAGAAATAAAAGTTTTTGGTTGGTCGGATTCATCCACAGTTTTGACTTGGTAAAATTTACATCCTTCTCGATGGAAACCATTTGTGTCTCATAAGGTTGCTAATATTCATAATTCTGACCTTAAGATTAATTGGCATTACGTTTCTTCTAAAAACGCCCCAGCAGATGTAGCTTCAAGAGGAATTTCAGCATCTGAGTTGGGAAGTTTTTCATTATGGTGGAAAGGACCACCATGGCTTGTGCAATCTTCTGATCATTGGCCAGCAGAAAAAGAAAAAATTGAAGAAAGCAAAGTTAAAAATGAAGAAAAGTCGTTAGCTATAATTAATGCCTTAACAGTTTTGGAAGAACCATATCTTTTTCAAAAATTTTCTAGCTTAGACAAATTATTAAGATTCGTAGCTTATTGTTTAAGATTAATTAATTACAAGATTAGAATAGCTCTGGAATCTTTAAGTCCAGAAGAATTAGAAAAATCTTTAATATTCTTAACAAAATGCTCACAAAAATTTTCGTTTCCAAATGAATATAATAGTTTAAAATTAAATAAAAAAATTTCAAATAATTCATCGCTGATTTCATTTAAGCCTTTTATGGATGAACAAGGATGTATTAGAATAGGAGGTCGATTAAAAAATTCTCTTTTATCATTTAATGAGAAACATCCTTTTTTAATTGCAAAAAATACGTCGTTTGCTAGATTGTTAGTCCGTCAGGCTCATTTTGCATGTTTACATGGCGAGCAGGAACATACGAGAAATATTTTGCTTCAGCGTTTTTGGATTGTACGTGAGCGTAGTTATATTAGGTCGATTATTCGAAAATGCGTAATTTGCACAAAATATAATGCTAGAACTTCTCAACAATTGATGGGTCAAATACCAAATTCAAGATTAAAACCTGAGAAACCATTTCTGAGTACAGGAGTTGATTATTGTGGTCCCTTTGCCATAAAAGCGTCGTCGGGAAGAGGTATTAAAACAACTAAAGGGTACATTTGCGTTTTTGTTTGTTTAGTTACGAAAGCAGTACATCTTGAAGTCGTCACATCACTTTCAACTCAGGCGTTCTTGGCAGCTTTTGAAAGGTTAATTTCCCGAAGGGGTCAATGTTCAACATTATATAGCGACAATGGAACCAATTTCAAAGGAGTTAGTGTTGAATTGGCGAAGATGTTCTCAAAAGCTTCAGAATTTTACAAAGAAGTCTCTCATGCTATAGTTTCAAAAGGCACATCCTGGTCGTTCATTCCACCATCATCACTACATTTTGGAGGTCTTTGGGAAGCAGGAGTTAAATCGGTAAAATATCATTTAAGAAAAATAATAGGTGAGCAAAAATTAACATATCAAGAAATGTCAACATTTTTGTGTAAGGTAGAAGCGTGTTTAAACTCGCGTCCATTGTATCCAGCTAGTAACGACCCTGCAGATCTTTTACCCTTAACACCTGCTCATTTTTTGATCGGAGAACCAATTCATGCATATCCAGAAATTCCTTCAAATCCTAATAAACTACAAAATTTATCTAACAAGTTTAAACTTATAACTAATATGCGTGATCATTTCTGGAATAGGTGGTCGAAAGAATATGTTCATCATCTACAACAATACAATCGATGGCGAAATCCTTCAGAAAATGTCGAAATAGGAGATTTGGTTCTGTTAAAAGATTAATGTCTACCAGCAACTAAATGGCCTATGGCACGAGTCGTTGATGTGGTACCTGGAGCTGATCAATTAGTTAGGGTAGCAACTATCAAGACAGCGACTGGTGTATATAAACGTCCAATCGTCAAATTAATTCCTTTACCAGTTCAAGAAGAGTAAAAGAAAAATGATAATTGTAAAAAGTAAAAGAAAAATAATAATTGTAAATAGTAAAAAAAAAGTAATTGTAAATAATACCGCAAGAGAAGATATTTGTGTATTTAAAAAAAAAAAAGTTAGCTTTAATTTATTAAAAAAAAAAAGTTTTTAGATTAGAATGATAATTCTTTTAAAAAAAATATAATTTTAGATTTTGATGCTTATTTATTTTCTTTAAAATTCATTGTATAAAATTAATTATTAGATTTAAAATTTAAAAAAAAAAATATTATAAAATTATCATTCAATGTCATTTTTCCACTATAAAATTTTTTAAAATAAAATATAATAATGTTAATAAATGTAAAAAGTGTATGGATGTATGAGTGATATTCATTAAAAATTATTATTTGCGATATTAATGTTATGATAAATTCAAATTTTTAAAATTTAAAAATTAATTCAATTTGTAATTTAGATTTATTAGCTTCATCGAAATTTTGTAAAACGCGAATAACAATATTTATTTATAATTCATATGTTTTATCAATTAAAAAAAATTTAATTCTTTTTTGCTTTTGTTAGTCGCATTTGCGACGGCGGGGAGTATGTTTGCGAGAAAACAGACATATATTTGTTAGATTCACCACCCTTTCTGTATATAATAATACTAGTCATTTCTATATTATCTCTTATACTTTATGTTTAAATTTCTAATAATTAAAATACAGAAAGAGTGGGGATTTTGATAATTTATGCTTGTGTGTATGTATGTGCACGCACGGACCCGGAAGCGTGCGCCTTTTTTCTGAGCTCTCTCTTATCTTGCGACCGGCATGCAAAGTACACGTTATAAATCGTTCTGTTCAATTTTTTATAATAAATCTCTCATTATATAAAGTGGAATTATTAAAATTATTATTATTTAACAATTATGCCCAGTACAGGTCAATGAAATCAAAATAATAATATATATTAGAAAATATGGGCGATTAATAGAAATAACTAATAATTCAATATGGAATTATTAAGTTTTTATTTCTTCATTTTAATTTCACCTTTTATCAAAATCTTAGTTATTAAATCCTTTTTATTCAGTCTAATTATTCTTTTTCAAAAATCATTAATAAATCACAAAACACTTTATATGTTTAAAAACATTTTTTAAAATTAAAATGCAATATTTTTTTACTTTTGTCATTTTTCCATAAAATATTTAATTATTTTGGTAAAGTATAGCAAATAAAACAAATTTTTTACATATATTTTAAAAAATAAATATTTCCAATTTTTTGAAAATCATAGAATACACACATCAGATACATAATCAGATACAACTTTTAGTCACTTCACTATATATTTAAACAATATATTTTTACATTACTTTTTTTTTTTTAATTAGGAAATATCAAAATATTAATAAATTTAATTTACACTAAATAACTCATAGTAAAAAAATTAAAGCAAACATTTTTTTATTTTTATGAATCATATAAACATTAAGCATTCGGGTTTCATTAGGTTAGTTTTCTATCCTAATATAATACACCGTGACGGCCCGTGACCGAACGCATCATAAATTTCCATTTCGGAGTTTAGTTTAATTAAATTAAAATACGATAATAAAAAGGAAAAAAGGCATATAATTTTATTTTGTATAATAAAGAAAAAGGAAAAAATATTTATTATATAACTATATAATAATAACTAAAACGAAACAATTTATTAAATAAAATCGAACTATCGAACGTCAAAAAATTCGATAAAAAATCGAACTATAAAAAATTCGATTTCGACTTTCGATATATATTATAATATTAGAGAGAGATAGAGGAAAATCGGCGTATATCGAGAGTTCGTTCCCTCTTTTATGCACAAAACACTGACTACTCCGAGAGTCCGCGCCAGTGCGGTGTAATAGTTTAATAATAAAATAATAAGATATAATCCTATTTTCATTTTTTTATTAAAATTCTTTCTTTATTATTAAATTGAACTTATCTTATTATTTTATTATTTTATTATATGGCTCGTTTTCATTTTTTTGAAAAAATATCTTACAAAAACTAAAAATAAAAAATTCCTTTTTTAAAGTCCAAACAAGGCTTTTTAGACTTTTTTCACCAATATTTATTCAGTGTTGCATAAAAATCACCATAACGAACCTTTTACATTAATTTATTACGTTTTTTCATAATTATAAGGTAAAAACAGCTTAAAACCATTAAAAACCAAAATCGTTACATACGGCCTTAATATATGAATTTTTCTAGGTTTTATGTATTTTAGAGAACAATAACATATATTTTTTAAGAATTCTTACTAAAACAACGAGTTTTGGAAGTAAATTTTATAAATATTTAATAATTAAAAAAAAAAAAAGAGGAACGGTAAAGGCAGGAATGGTAAAGGCTTTTTTATAGAAAAATCAAAATAATTCGTAGAGAAATGAACAAAAAAACTTTTTCGTTTGGAAAGTAAAGTATTTTTATGATTGAAACTTGCTAAGTTTTTAATATTTTAATTACAACGCTTCTTAATCGGAGATCCATGGGGGTACGGTAAAGGCTTTTGTTTTTGTCCGTTCGTGATTTTTGAACTTGAACTGATTTTTTTTTCCTATTTAACGACCTCTGAAAGTGCTCTTGGTGTAAGAATTTATTTTTTATATATTTAAGTTATCATTTATGTAATTAAAAGGTTTTAAAAATGTTTTTATTAAGAGAAATCAAATTTAATTTAAATAAATTACGTTTTACGAACACATTGTGTAAAATCGTGTGACACACCTTCCCACCCTTGTAATAATTAGTGAAAGTAAGTTTAAATTTTTTCTATATGGAAAAAGTTTAACCTTATGGTATAGCAATTAATCCCCAAATAAAAATTTTTGAAAATTAATTGATTGGTATGAGTGACAGACACTCAAAGTATAGGAATCTCCTTTGTGACAGGGAACGGTAAAGGCTTTTTGCTATATTTTTATGTTTTATAGTAGTTAAAACATTAAATTATGTTGATTTTTATGGTGTACCATCAAAAACTTATTGATATTAAAAATTTAAAAAAAAAATTTTTTTTAATTAATGCATCTGGTAGTCAGAAACGTGCTGTACGTCACTTTTGCAAAAAAAAAACGATAATGAGCCATATATAAAAAAGAAATTATAAATAATAATAAAAAATATTATACTAGGGGTATAATACTTCAGTAAAAATGACACGATATACCTAAATTATAACCAAATAGAGCACGTTTTACGGAATCAAATTACACTTTAACAATGATTGTTTTACCTACCGAAATACTGTAAATTACTAATTATGATACTTTAGTTACCAATCAAGTAATAACTGTAAATTATTGTAAATAGTACCGTTATTTATTTAACAATTATATTTTATTTATTTTAATTAAGTAATATTATTTTAGTAATTAATAAAAAGCTTGGTATATTAATAACTTATAAATAATTTACAAATATTTCGTCTGTCTCTTTCGCCCTTATTTATGAAATTTTAAGTTACTTATAACTCGTGTATACACTGAGCCCGAAGTTTTACCCCACGCGCAACTCTTTCTTACGCCACGCGCAAAAAAATTTTTTTACCTCAGATGTCAAAAAAAAGTATTTTTTTACGAGTTTTGTCTACTGCTAATTAATGATTTAATATTTTGTGTTTTATTAGTAATTATAAATTAAAATTTAACAATATATGAATTGAAAAAAAGAATTTTATCAGTGTTTATTAACAAAAAAAGAAAAAATTTACGTAATTATTTTGTATTATAAATGTAAAATAAAGGCACACGTGGTAAGAGATAATATACAGGTTGTGTTTTGGAAGACTTACTTTCTTACAATTGAAGTAAAATTAAAATTTTTAAATAAATAAAAAAACTTTAAGTTAAAAATAAAAGATAAATGATTCATAAATAAGTGTTACAAAATAAAAAATTTTATTATTCATAAAAATGCAACAGTTCTTCTCATCATCCAGTTGGCCATATTTGACTCGTGTGTTTGAATGTAAGTGCAAAATTAGATAATAATACTACTTTTTTAAAAACCATTTGTGTTTGTAAATTTGTATAAAGTAAGCTTCTTTAATTTTTGACAAGCATGGTATATCAGGTTATGTTTTTTAATGTTATAATTTTCTTTGAAACTTTTATCCTAAATATTGGAGTTGATCAATAACTGATTTAATATATTTAACTGGTTAAACAACATTTAATAATTAAAAAATTAAACAATATGTTATAATTAGCTAATTGATAAAAAATTATAGACCAAAACCAGTTTTACATTTTTGAAGTATTATTAATAAAAATAATTTTTTTTTTTTTGACAAAATAGTAAATGGATGCAATGACACAAATTTTTTTGATATCAGCAAAGATATGATTTATAGAATCTTACAAGTTCATGAACTTACTGAAAGTGTTTATGAAGCCTTAAGGCAATATAATGAAAATCCTGCTCCTCGTTCTCCTATCCCTATCCAGGACGAACATCAAGATGAAGACAATCCTGAAGAAAATGCTACACCATTTGGTTAACATTTATTTTCTTTGCATACTTTGCTTTTCTTGCGCATGATAAACTTTTTTTTTTTTAATAATGCATGTTTTTATTAAAAAAAATTAAACATTAACACCTAATTGAAGTATATAAATACATTACGCTTTTTATTTATTTATTATTAATTTCTTGTATTTTAAATTTTAGAGTTCGTTAAAAATCAGCTGTATTATATTTTGGAAAAAGATTCTTATGGAGAATTAGTTTTAGGCGAATATAATAATTGCAAAACATTGGATGAATTTTCTTTTAAAAAGTGTATTTTTATACACGAATTCGATTTAGATAGATCTATTTGCAAGTAAGTTTTTTTTAATGTTTCTGTTCATTAAATAAAAAGTTAAATTTACATTTTATATTTTGATTTTTTTATTTTAGAGTTCCACCAAAAAGATTAAAGTTCTACAGAGATCAAATATGTGAACTATTTCCCATTCATAAAGACAATGGTAGTTATTGGTACGAACCTTACAAACCTGGGAGTCCTAAGGCAAATTCAGTTGTAAAACCTTTAGATGAAAATAACACTACAAATAGTATAACTGATGAAGATGAGGATACTATCGAGGATGATGTAGCTGCGGATGTTACACCAAACCTTAATTTAGAAGCTGATAGTCTTGATAAAGAAGCCTCTGCCTCTACAGAGAAAAATTGTATTGAATTAGCTGTTAAAAGGAAGACTTATCAAGGCCCACGAGGATCTTTACATAGAGCATATAATACTATGCGAAGAAAGTACAAAAATGCAGGGTTAAGTGGAGATATTGAGTTAGAAGCAGATGACAGTTTACAACTAGCGAGTATTACTGAAGAAGGTAAATTTGAATAATAACTTTGATCGCTAGTATCAATGTAACAAAAAAAAATCATAAATATTTCTTTCAGTGCTCACTTTAGATTTTATTACAAAAATTAGAGACTCTAGTGATTCAGAAGAAGTTATAAGCGAGTGGCATCAATCTTTCAATTTAAGAAGTAAGCTTTTAAAGAAAATAGCCACAGATATTAACCTGCGATCTTTTCCATTTTTGAAAAGTTCTGAAGGAGAACGCTTGGTATAATTTTAGATAATAATTTTACCATTGAATATTGAAAGAAAAAGCTTAATTTAATTTAAATTTTCAGTTAAGATCGGACTTCAAAAAAATTTTTTATAAGCAAATTGAAAAAAGTGCAAATTATTGTACTCTATTTCAAGAAAATTGGGAAAAGGTTTCTTTAAAATTATTTTATGAAGTTTTCCCTAAATGCGCAGCAGATCATGCTGTAAAAAAATGGATTGCTCAATTTGATACTTCTCTTAAAGAAGCGCGTTTACTAGGTAATTTTTTTTTTTACAAATATTTGATTGACTAAATCATATTATTTATGTTTAAATACTTTTAAACCAACTTGACATTTACTACTCAATTTCTGAAAGTAGGATTTTATTTGCACTCAAGGCATTTCATTTTTTATTTTGCAGATATTATCGAAAAAACCAATTTTAGGGAGAACAACCTAATATCTTATATAGTTTTACTTGGCCTTGCCTATTATTTTAACTATAGTTGCATGAATGGCTTGACTAAAAAACAAATACGTGACTCATTTATCATACATATAGACATTGTAAGTACAGTTTCTTATTCTTTGGCAGTAACTAAATATCCATGAATAAAAATAATTTTTTTATTTAACAATTTTCAGGAATTGTCTGGTGAAATTACTGATGATACTATAAATGTGTTGTACAAAGAGAAAGTCCAAGTTTTAGCTCAACTCTATGCCAAGGTAGAATTAGAGATTACTACAATCCCTATACCTATTTTTTGTGGGAAACTAAATAATATTTTTGGCGCATACGTATTATTAAATGAAAGGTTAGATCCTTTCAATCATCCTTTAAAAGCTGTTGAATTTGCATTTCAAACATATAAAGCCTTAAGGATAGAATTCCCTCCATTGTGTGTACATTTATGGTCTTTTATTCAAAGGCAATTTTTTAAAGTGCCATTAACTCACGGAATTTCGGTAGTCTCAACTTTATGCCAAAAATTAAAAAATTTGGATATTAAACCTCAAAATTAACCTAAAAAAAAAAAATTTAAAGCAATTTCACAAGCGGCCTGATTTATTTTTTTCTAATTTTTAATAAATTTATTTTAAAGTTTCTGGTCAACAAAAATATCATAAGTTCTGAATTAAAGTTTTTTTAACTAATACTAAAAAACTTTTAACTTTTAATATTATTAATGTATCAAAAATTTTTGGTAACTTCTTAATTCTTCGTTTAAGTGTTTATTATATACTGACAATTTAGATAACTGTAAATATTTTGTTTTTTTTTTCGATTTAAAAAATGGACCAAAATGTATATAACTTTATTTTTTCGTATTTAGTTACAATAATAATTCACTTTTACAGTGATCCCAAATCTTGAGAGATAGTTCAAAGTATATTGAGCTATTTTCAAAGTCTATTATTTGTATACATATTTCCATGCTTGAAAAATGAAATTATTCAGTGTGTTAAATCTGAAATAAGTTCTGAAAAAGAAAAATCTTGTTTACTTAATAAAATTGACTATTTGTTTGCTGATTACGACAGACTTTTTGAAAAAATAGACACAGAACCCAAGCGATTTACGGTTCTAAAGAGTTATGGGTATGTTGAGCCCAAAGAATATGTAATTGGTGCACAATTATTAGAAACCATTAAAGAAACTGGTGCTCATTTGGAACCATCTCTAACGCACGCTGTAAGTGTGCCTTTAACAGAATCTTTGCAATTGTTTCTCAAAGTACCGGGATTGTTTAGAAAAATACTTAACTACCTTAAAGATCTTCGAGAAGACTCAACCTTTGTGACAAATTTAACACAGACAACATTTTGGAAAAAAAACTATTTAAGCAGACATGAGAAACTTGTTGCAGAAGGTAAGCGATTGAAAAATAGCATTCTTCTTCCAATATATGCTTATTTTGATGAAGTGGAACCTGGTCATAGTTTGGGGTCCCATGCAGGCGCTAATAAAATTGGGGCTGTATACATTTCGCTAGCTTGCTTGCCTCCTTACTTGGCTTTACAGTTAAATTCCATAATAATGTCTACGCTTGTTTATGCAAAGGATATCAATATGTGCCATAAATTTGAATCAGTATTCAAAAACCTTATCGATGATCTGCATACTTTAAGCACTAAAGGAATTCAATTAGGCCTAGAAAACATCGATACTGTTTACTTACAATGTGTTATGTTTTTGGGTGATAATTTAGGATTAAACACCATTTTTGGATTTCCAAAAAGTTTTAATGCAGACTACTGTTGTAGATTTTGTACAGCTTCATACGAGCAAATACAAACATTAGAAGAGGAAGATGAATCTCTTCTAAGAAACGTAAATGAATACGAAGATTCTTTGATAAATAAGGATCTTAATACAAAGGGATTTTTGCCTAGTACTATATTTAATAAATTAGAAGGGTTCCACATTTTAGAAAACCTTGGGGTAGACTTGATGCATGATGTACTTGAGGGGGTATCAATTTATGATATGTATAAACTCCTCGAGCACTTTATTTTTGAAAAAAATTATTTCACTTTAGACACATTGAATAATAGAATCAGGCAATTTGACTTCTCAAAGGGGGGAGATTTGAATAAGCCTCCACAAATAAAATTAGATAAAAAGCATTCTAATAAACTTATATTCAACATGTCGGCTGCTGAAATGAAGACATTTTTACGTTTCTTTGGATTAATTATAGGTGATCAAGTTGTCCAAAATGATAAAGCCTGGAAATTATACATTTTACTCAGAAGAATAATTGACCTCATAGTATCACCTAAAGCTACCAAAGAAACTGCTGTACAATTAAAAGCATGCATAAAAAAACATAATGCATTGTTTAAAAAACTTTTTAAGGAACCATTGAATCCAAAGTTTCACTTCATGGTACACTACCCTATGATGTTACTTAAATTTGGGCCCCTTGTGCACTTCTGGTGCATGCGCTACGAAAGTAGACACAGGGATATTAAAGCGGCTTACAATTCAGCAAGCGGTAGTGTAAATGCATTAAAGACTATTTCAGTAAAGCAAAATTTAAAACTCTGCGATGCTCTTCGTGCTTTTGAAAATTTTAAATCTGTTGTTTTTGGTTCAGTTGATAAAAGTACTTTTGATACAAAAATTCTCTCTATAATTCCTGACAATATTCTTATAAATTCAGAATTTCTATCATACATTCACATAGATGGAACTGCTTTTAAAATTGGTACAGTTGTTTTGTTTGATATTCTAGAAATAACAAATGTTTTTGGAAAAATAATGAAAATATTGAAAACCAACAATGGCATATTTTTCGTACTTGAGTTATACGAAGAATTGTATTTTGAAGAACATACTTATTCTTATATTGTTAAAGCAAAACCAAATTATGTCACAGTAGAATTTAAGGATTTGCCTAATTTTGCTACATGTTCACTTCATAAACTAAAGGAAAAATATTATGTTACAACTCCCTACGCTATATAATAATTTTAATATGCATTCTATTAATATGTATTCTATTTTGATAAGCATTCTATTTTTATATGTGTTTTTAATATGTTTTTGATATGTATGTTTGTATTCTTATTGAAAAATAAATTTATGTAATAAAAAGCTATAGTAAAATAAATAAATAAATTTTTTTTAAAGTACAATTCTTAATTTGAACTTGATGATTTTATTGTATTCATTTTTTAACTTAATAACAAATATATAAAGATTATATATATCTCTATATATTATAAAGTTATAACCGCTGTCGCCGCTGCCGCCGCTGTCGAATGACACCTTTGGGCCATCTGACACTTTTGGGCCACACAATATGGTACTTTTGGGCCAGTCTGACACTTTTGGGCCACGCAATATGGTACTTTTGGGCCAGTCTGACACTTTTGGGCCACGCAATATGGTACTTTTGGGCCAGTCTGACACTTTTGGGCCACGCTATATGGTACTTTTGGGCCATTCTGACACTTTTGGGCCACGCAATATGGTACTTTTGGGCCAGTCTGACACTTTTGGGCCACTCTGATACTTTTGGGCCACTCTGACACTTTTGGGCCATTCTGCATCATTTCCATTTTCTTAGTTATTGACAATTTTGGGCTAATTTGATACTTTCGGGCCAATAAGATACTACTGGGCAAAACCAGCCCTTGTGGGTCTAAGTGATTTTATTTTTTTTTATTTTTAAGCCGATAAATCAATTAATTATAAACCTATTAACGAATTTTAAAATAAAAGAAAAACAATATAATCAATATTTTTAATTGAAAGTAATTATTAAAATTGTATTTAAAATTTTACATTTTTTGTTCTCATGACTAACCCACTTTTTCAATCACTCAACGGGGGTTGGCGCGCGAAGCGCGCAGGGGGCAAAGCCCCCTAGTATATATATATGTATATATTATATTCCAAAAATTTTTTACTCTTATCATTTAAAAAAAAACTTCATCCAAAAATTTAATAAATCACTTGATTATTTCAATCCTCGCTATGTAATGTGCTATTTTATGTAAGTAAGAAGAATATTTTTTATTTTCTTTAAATATTTTACTATCAATATTATTACCTACTATATTTCATTGTTACAATTTCTAAATACGAATAATATTTCTTACATATATTAGACGTTTTTAATACTCAAGCTATAAAATTAAAAAATGAAAAATAAATGTTAAAATGTAAAAAAACACTATAGTTATGATCCTCAAATGATATTTATTTTTATTAACCAAATTCATATACAAAAATGATTTTTAATGCCGTTGTACATTTTATTATTTATTATTTATAACAAAGCAGACAAGTGCTTTGTTTATTGTCTTAAGTAAAAATTCAAGTCTTTGAAAATATAACCTCTATGCACCCGTATTTTACATTAAAAAAAAATAATTATGTTAATTTTTTCTTTTTTGTTAATAAACACTGATAAAATTATTTACTTCAACTCATATATTGTTAAATTAATATTTATAATTATTAATTAAACACAAAATGTAAAATCATTTATTAGCAGAAGACAAAATTTCTCGAAATGATACTTTTTTTTGACATCTGAGGTAAAAAAATTTTTTTGCGCGTGGCGTAAGAAAGAGTTGCGCGTGGGGTAAAACTTTGGGCTCAGTGTATCTGCTATCTTGAACGCGCGCGGTAGCCGATCCCAGAATCGATAACCTTGCGTTTATTTCCCCATAGAGTAAAAAGCTTTCTAAAAATAATAATTTACTTTTTTTCTCTCAATGATATAAATTCAATTATCTTTCATAAATAAACGATCGATTTATCATTTATTAATAAATTAGCATACAATAAATTAATACGCCATAAAATAATATAAACGAGGTTTTTCTCTCTGTTTTAACTTTATTTTCGAAGATAACTCACGAGCGTAATATTCTCCGCATTTCTTTTAATTTATCTAAATCGCGAATATACCAAATTGCAATAAACTATTCACTTATTAACGAATTACAAACGAATATTCTGTCCGCCTGTCTTATTTTTAAGAGCACGTGGCACCCACTTAAGTCATATTTTCTCTGTCAAAATTCTGGGTATAGATGATGTTAAATTATAAATTATAAATTATAAATTCGAATCAGAATCCAACCTGTTACAGGAAGAGCAAAATATACGTTGTTTGTTAACGCAACCTCGTGATAGGTATCCAAGTTCAGCGAAATTTTAACAACCGTCTGTAGATTTTTTTTTTAAAGATAGCCCTCAATCCTGATATATATATTTTGCCCTCAATTCTGATTTATTTTGTCTATCTCTTATCGAGGGAATGTTCTGAGATTCACGGGATATTTAGTACTTTATTTTAGTTCCGTAATTGATTTCAGGGTATTCCAAATCATAATACTCTTGAAAAAGTATCTAATATCCTTCCATGTTTACAGACTAACTCAAAATTAACTATTAATGTAATAGCTTGTCGCTTTTAAACCTTTAAAACAAAATATTATCGTATTTGACGAATTTCGGTTAACGTGATTTTTCTCTTTTAAATATCATATTTTTTTATTTCATAATTTTCTTTAAATTTCTTAGTGATTCGTTAAAATATCCGCTTTTAAAAACCGATCCGTTGTACAATTGTTTCATTTATGTAACTTTTTTTAAATAGATCAGCCTTCAAAATTTCCGTGCAACTGTCATTTTAAGACGAATTTGGTGCCAATTTATTTATAAACGGACAACTGGCAGCTTGCCAATCTTGCCTAGCTCTGCTATCGACTTTCTTCCTTAAATCATTGCATTTTTTTCCAGTATAAATTTAATTATTTTATAATTAAGTCTTATTTCACAGTTACATATATTATTTGAACATAAAAAATGGATTCAGAACTTAATGTAGCACAGATTTACACCAGCGTGTTACCCCTAAGTGACTCAATTTTGTAAATTAAAAACTTGAATTTTTAAGAGGTAACTAATTTAAAATATATGAATTTCAGGCTGAATATCCAAAAATTAACTGTTAAAAAAAATTTTTCACAGGTATCAATATATTTGACATTTTTTTAATTAGCAAAATAAAATATAGGGTTTCCCTAAACAAATGCAACAATATGTCACACCAACCATTAATTTATATTTCAATAAATAAAGATACAGCTAGTTATAAGAAAGTGACTTCCGATCGAAAACCGGTTCCTATACGGTAATAATTATAGGAATAAATATTCAAAAATAAATACCTTATGAGAAAGATATATTTCCCGGGGAGTTTTCCATTTACTTTCGAAAATAGAACTTTTCTTAAACTAGATAAAACAGTGGGAAGTTTCCTGACTTCATTACTATGACAATTTTTAAAATGGGGCCCCTGGAGAGCTGCTTGAGAGAACAATTTTTTAAGCATTTAAAAGAATTTACTAGTTTTTCGAAGAAATATCATTTTATAATAATATTTCAAAGATTTACAACATAAAGGCAATTTCATGCCGTTAATTTTTGAAATAATTTTTGAATAAAATATTTGAATTTTAAAATAGATGTAAAATAATAAAATTGCCTATATATTTCGTATATTTGTGAAGTATTAGATTATATTTGTTCGAAAAATCGTAAATTCTTTATATTTGTAATAAATTTCGAACCTTAGCAAATAATTTTCAAGTACCTTTCTTATTTCAAAATTTTAGGATCTTTTGTTCACTCTTGTAATGTATCTGGCTATGGGTTTAATATTTTTTTTTCATTATTACATGCGTTTATAACTGATACAAAATCATTGCATTTTCTATAACAGAACTTTTGTTTAAACTAGTTGTGACATTACTTTAATCTAAATTTTTATTAGATATTGGAGAAATCGGAAAAAAATTGTTACAAAGGTTTAATCTCTGTGGATCAAACTCGGATACTATTTCATCATGTACTCCAAAATTTGACGGAAATGATATCAAGAAAATTGTTTTACAAAATATAGAATCAGTTAATTCAGCACAAAAGCATTTGCTTAAGCTTTGGCATATAAAAAAATTAAAATTGGAACAATGTTTTCAACTTCGAGTTTTTGAACAAGATTGCGAAAAAATGTTTGAATGGATTTGTGTTAATCGAGACAATTTTTTGGCAAACTATGTTGAGATCGGTCAGTCTTTTAAAATAGCCACAAAACTGCAAGATGAGCATAAGCTTTTCAAAGTAGATTCAATGAAAATGCATGTTAATATTAGCAACGTATTAGAAACTAGTGTAACATTACTAGAAACACAACATTATGCAGCGGGCCATATAAAAGCAGTCGCTGGTAGACTGGATCGTGCTTGGAAAGAATTTATCGCTTGCCTTGATGAGCGGACAGCTGTCTTAGGTTTAAGTGTAGTTTTTCATCATAAAGCTGAACAATATGTTAATAATGTAATTAATTGGAGCCAAGCTTGTGATTCATCTAGTTTAATGAAAGAAATACCAGTATTAGAATCGCATATTCAGCAACATCAAATTCTTTATGAAGCCATATGTCAAGCATATACAGAGGTATGTACTTTTAATCGTATTTAAGTATCATTTTTATACGTATCTAAAAAATAAACTTTATACTCTATAATTAAATATATATGATATGCCCAATCTCCAAAATTGTGTAATCTTATTATTATACGGTTCGTGTTATTCAATCGTAAAATTAAAAAAAAAATTACCCCATTTAAAGGTAAAAAATCTGTAAAAATCAAAAATATGAAGTTGCTTTTGATTTATTATCATACCAGAAATTTGACTTAAACCTCAGAAAAATTTAATTTACTTCTAGAAAATCTTTTTTGGAACCTAAATACTACTTTGTGTTTAGTTTAAGTACTAAGCGTTTTAACGGAAAACATTCTGATCCAGGAAAGTAACTAAGGTCACTTTTTTTTAAACTGGGTTTCATTTTTACACTTTTTTTTTTTTTTACTGACATATACCGACATAGGGCATCCGAAGAGGGTTATTGGTGAAGCCTGTGCTGGGGCAGTAGTGGAGCAGCCGGCTATTAAAATGTTAAACTGAACTCGTATTCACCCGGACACCGTCAAATAATAATTAAATTATTCATTAACAATGCCCGTGACAAACTGCAGAAAACCTATGCCAAGAACAGCCCGGATACACATTTTCTACATGTTTGAGTTTTCTTTTAAAAGCTATGTCAAAAATACGATCCTGACCAGACAATGTATAGCGTCAATACAAACTTTACTCGAACGTCACAGACGGACACCCATCCGGATACCAACCGCTCTCAACTTTGCTTAACTTTGAAAGCAATCATATAGAGTTTATACTATAGCGCTACAAAGCTGGCTATGTTTTATAATATAGATTTCTCAAAGGGTATTTTTGTTATAAGCGCCCAAGTTAAAATATTCAAAACTGAATGAAAATAGTTGAAAAATTCGTAGCGTAAGAAATAAAGAAGTAGCAGTGATGCTCATTTTCAAATAAAACTATCCTTGGCAAATTTGTAGTAAATCTTTGAGTCCTCCGAAAACTATTTTGTTTCAATATTCCGGAACAGAAATAAAGTTTCGGAAGGTTCCATACAGAAATTGGTCCAGATGCAGGCCAAAAATGTTTGAATTTAGCCCAATCAATAGTTTTAATCAATACTTTTCAAGGCTATGGACACAAAGAAACTAACAAGGGGAGTGTCAACGTTTGAGAAGCCGATTTGCTACTGACTTTCAGGATAGGTTGTGATAGTTGAAGAAACATCCCCCATACACAAAGTTCACCTGAATGGGCCTCCTGGGCCTAGAAATTAGACTATAAGGGTTGGATTATTAGGGTTCTATACTACAAGATTGGGTTTCTTAAAGATTGGGTAAATAGTGTATTTTTATCACTGACTCTCTGCGCTATAGTCAATTAACCTACTGGTAATTTTTGATCCAAAATGACCAATTTTTAAATTTGTTTAAATTGCTGCCAAAATTGTAATTTTTGACGAAATTGAGTTTTGTAGACCTTAAAATTTTTTTAAAAGCTTCAAGTTTCCAAAAAATTTTTTGTTTGTCTCTTTTCTTCAAATAGTTTTCATGATATCGCTTTTTAAAAATAATGATAAAAATTTACTTTTTTTTTAAAACCCTGAAATTGGGACTCTGACTTTAATTTATAATCCCTGGTTAATAATTTATTGAAAAGCGAGGAGTAAATAATTTTTGGAAATTTGAAGCTTGTAGAAAATTTTTAAGACCTATAAAGCTCAATTTTGTCAAAAATTACAATTTTTGCAGAAATTTAAACAAATTCAAAAATTGGTCATTTTTAGACGAAAATTACCGACAGGTTAATTTGCTGTGGTTATGAGAGGATCAATGATAAAAGAACGCGACTTATGGCGTTTGAAAGGTGACACTTGCACCAAAAATGAAATCAACCAGAAGTGTTTTGATTTATTTTTGAGGTTGGCTCAATGTTATAAAATAGGGGTTTTCGGTAATTTTGAATAAAACGCTGTAACCTCAAAAATTAACCAAAATAATTTTGGCTAGTCTCATTTTTTTAGTACAAGTGTCACTAATGGGTTCCAAATGCTTAAATGGACCATTATTTAAGGGACTCGATTTTTGAGAACCATACATAATACTAGTGTAAACATGGAAAAAATACATTATTCTAAAATATCGAATAACGAATCTAAACACCATAATAATCTAATTTATTAAACAATATTTCAACGTCAACTTTATCAAATGCTCTTTGCGTGACAGTGTAAATAACATTTGAATTACAACCATTACAGACTTCAAAAACAAAAGTACAGAAAAACATTTAAATTTTTTACAGTAGATCTACCCGTAAAGAAGCCAAATATTCATGTATTAACCCATTAAGTCCGAAGGTCGTTTTTACGTGTCGATTTGTAAAAAAATCAAAAAAAAATTTATATACTAGAAATTATAAATAAAATGATGCTCCCTTAAGTACAAAGAGTTGCTTTTTAAGAATCCGAGGTCAGATTTTCGATTTAGATTTCTGGAAAGTCAGTACAGCGGGTCAAAGTGGGCCAAAATTATAAAAAAAAAATTTTTTTGTAAAAGCCCTGATTATTATGTTACAAAACGCTGTAATTTTACTAATCAGGCTACATTTTCATTTATTTAATGTTTAGAACTTAAATTTTCACCTCAAGAAAAAAATTAATTTTGGAATATGAAAATATAATTTTTGCCCTCCACCGCATAAAACTCGTGTGTAAAGAATTTTCTAAACTCGTTCTACGCCTAGGTGGGCAAAAAATAGTGTAAGCACCATGGGCGAAATACTTTAGACACGAGCGTAAACACATATCACGCTAGTACCGAAACTTTTACGCCCTTGATACTTAATATACTATTTTTATTCGCATCCACAGTCCATATAAGAGTATCTTTTTTTTACCGGGGTGGCGGAAGACAAGCTCCGGAGAACTCGAATTAATTTAAAAGCCCCTAGCGCTCTAAAAGTATTTTATACTTATTTATTCGTATATTATTTTTAATTTTAGCATTATTAACTTTTTCCAACAAATTTTCCTCAAAATTTTCCGTCCGCCATTTTGGATATTTTTACTCGCGTTGAAAATATAAGTTGTAAACATCAAATAAATAAAAATATAGCGGTTTTAAGCAAAATTACAGCATATTGTAACATAATAATCAGGGCTTTTACGAAACGTTTTTTTTATAATTTTGTCCAACTTTGACCCGCTGTACTGACTTTCCAGAAGTCTAAATCGAAAATCGGACCTCGGATTCTTAAAAACCGATTCTTTTTACTTAAGGGACCATCATTTTATTTATAATTTCTAGTATATAATATATTTTTTGAAGCGGTTTACAAATCGAAACGTAAAAACGGCCTTCGGACTTAATGGGTTAATGTGGAACATTAACTTGAAAATTAAGGGGAGGGGTCAAATTTGTCCTATTTAAGAGGGATGCTCAAATTTGTGCCATTTAAGGGGGGGGGGTTCAAATGAGACTTAGAATAATTAGGAGACTTTGAAAAATCTGGGCTTAAGGACTTAGGATAATGCAGGTTTATGGACTTAGAATAATATTGATTTAGGGTCTTAGAATAATTCAGGTTTAGGGACTTGGAATAATATCGATTAAGGGACTTAGATTAATTTGGGTTTAGCAAATCAAATTAGTTTGGGTTTAGAATCTTAACAGCTAGTATGGTGATGATTACAAATTATTAAATTTGAAAATTGTATTGTAATGTTGAGCAGCATTTATATTATACCTAGTCCTCAGCTGGAAGTTAACATGTTCCACGCATTTAGGTTGTGTTTACACAAACCGGTTACATTAAAACCCCGGTATTCGCGGGTTTTTGTATTCGCGGATTCGCATATTCGCGGTTTTTATAATAATACCATGCTTCAATATTCACGGTATATGCTTCGCGAATTCGCGGTTTTTCAGTAAAAATTTTTTATTAATTTTTGAATATTGATTTAAATTTTCAATTTTTTTGGCTTTATTATTTAGTCTCTTGTTTATTTTTATTTATTTACATTTTATAACCTTTTTGAAATTATAAAAATTTTTTGTTGTATGTAATTAATTTATTAAATTTATTAAATCATGGCTCCAAAAAATAAATCACCTATGAAAAAAGTTGAACGGAAAAAATCAGTGATGGATTTAGCGCAAAAAATGAAAATAATTCAGCTTTTGGAAAGTAATGAAAAAATTGCATCAAGAGCTAGAAAATTCTTGGTTAACGAGTTTACTATCCGTTCAATTTGCAAAAATAAAGAAAAAATTAAGCTAAGTGCATCAAAGTTGGGACCAAATGCTAAATTTTGTAAAATCAGTAGAGATGGTAATTTTTTCATTCCCTCGGTCGTATATTTAAATGATTTTAAGTAAAATATTTTTACTTAGAAAAAATGGAAGACATGCTAATTATATGAATGCAAAATATGATTCATAAAAAAATTCCACTGAGTGGTTTGGCCATAAGGCAACAAGCTTTAGAATTTTACAAATTTCTAAAAAAACAATCTATTGGTTCTTCAAATGAAACTTTTTTTGCTAGTAGGGGTTGGTTTGACAGATTTAAATGTAGATTTTCTCTACATAGCGTCTCATTCAGTGGTGAAAAAGCTTGTGCTGAACAAGAAGCAGCTGCAATATTTCCATCACAGTTAAAAAGTTTAATCCAAGACAAAGGTTATGTAACAGATCAAATATTTAACTGTGATGAAACTGGTTTAAATTGGAAAAAAATGCCTCCACGTACTTTCTTGACCAAAAGTGAAAAATCTGCACCAGGTTTTAAGATTTCCAAAGACAGGTTTACATTGTTATTTTGCGCTAATGCGTCGGGCTCTTATCGGTGTAAACCTATCCTAATTTATAAATCAGAAACACCCAGGGTTTTAAAAAATAAAAGAAAAGAGCACCTGCCTGTCTTTTGGAGATCTAATAAAAGTGCATGGACATCAAAGGTTATTTTTAAAGACTGGTTTCTCAACTCTTTTATTCCAGAAGTTAAAGAGTTTCTTTTCAAGAAAAATATGGCATTCAAAGTTTTACTACTTATGGATAATGTAACAAGCCACGATCTATCTCTTTAGGAGCTATAACCAGATGTTGAAGTTGTTTTTTTACCTCCTAATACCACCTCCTTATTACAGCCCATGGATCAGAGCGTCATAGCCACTTTCAAAGCCCTGTATACGAGGCACGTTATGGGTAACATGTTAAAATATCTTAATCACGGATGTTTAGAAGCCAGATCATCTTTTAAAGTTAAAAACTTCTGGAAAAATTTTAATATTTTTGATGCTATCGGGTATGTTGATAAATCATGGATTGAAATTAAAAGTTCAACCTTAAATAGATGCTGGTCAAAATTACTCCCTGATTCTGTTGTTCACACTATAGAAGAAGTAACATATGAAAAGTGTGTAAAAGGTTTGTTAAGATTGAGTAGAGAAATCAGAGAAGAAGGCTTTGAAGATTTGAATGACAAAGACGTTATGGAGATTATTCAACCTACAGCAGATTTAACTGCTCAAGATGTTTATGAAATGTTAAATGGTCGAGATGTAGACGAAGATCAAGAGGAAGCTCAAGCGCTTGAAGAACCAGTTTTCAAAATGACAAAAATTTCTATTATTCTAGGTCATTTAAGAGATGCAGTTGAGGAAGCAGTAAATTCTGATCCAGTCATGACAAAAAGTTTGCGATATAAATACGACTGCGATAAGGCTATGCAATCATATGAAAATCTCTATCAAGATATGGCAAGACGTAAAAAGCAAAAATATATTATGGATTATTTTTCTAAAACTTAATTAACACCACTAAAATTTACTTAAAATTAATAAAAATCTTAATATTTTCAAAAAAAATTTTTTTTTAAATTTCAGAACCTAACCCCCTATTTTACGTAAGAAACAATACTTCGGTATTCGCGGCACTTTTGTGGAACGCATTAACCGCGAATATCGGGGTTTTACTGTATAAGTTTATTAATTACAATTTTTATTATTAATAGAAGGCAATTCTACAAGAAGAGTTCTACATTTACCTTCAGCATACTTTCTCATCTTCCTTATTTTGATGATGTTTTTATTAAATGGAACTTCATTGTTTTTAAATTCAGACAAGAGCTGTTTTATTGATTATGTGCTTCTTTGCTATCTTCAAAATTAAATAAAAATGAGTTACTTTCTATACTCTTCTGTACAATCATTTCTTAAATTAGAGAGCTAATTAATCTCACTATCAATTTTATTAAAGCTGCTAGTATAAGAATCCAAATACGGCTTTAACACAGCCCAAAATGCAGCAAACTGCTTAAATTCATCGCTATTAATATTCTTCATTACTCAAATCAGGGAGATTATTACTTGATTTACTACAACATGAAGCATTTGAGCCATCGCTTTGTTAATTTGTTCTTTTAGGATATGCTTTATAGAATCTGGAAGTACATTTATTATATTTTATACCTCCATCTTTCATGCAGGTTTTAGTTCGATAAAGGTAACATTTAAACTTGCAACTATTGTTATTACTTGCAATAATGAGAGATTAAAGCTCATGTAGAATTCAAGGTTATGTTTAAAAAATTAAGTTTATTGAAAATATGACTATTGAGATTAAATATTTATTGAAAATATTATAAAGAAGTTATGAAGAATGTCAATCAATGTTGAGATTTATTAAATTTTAATTAAGAAAACATTTAAAAAAATAGGTAATTAATAGAATATAAAAATATTGCTCTACTTTGCACTAGCACCACTACTTATATATAAATAAAATTAGATATAAATAAAAATAATTTTTTTAAATTTTTAAATAAATTTTTTTAATTCAAAAAGGTATAAACTCCAAAGTCTATTGGCAAAAAAAATTATTCAAACGCCGCGAACGATTGTACAATGAACTATTCAATATGGCGCCGACAAGCGGTGTATTATTATTGTTTAGTATAGAAAAATATAGGAAATCAATTGTAATTTTTAATTAATATGAGGAGTAGGCATTTATGGGTCGCGCAACGCATTAAAAATTAAATTGTAAAATAAAAAAAATTATTTATATTCTTTTAATTAAAAAAATCTTTAATTTTATTGTTTTTTACTTTAAATTTTGAATAAAGTATATTACGACCCATGGCCAGAAAAATAAAGAATGGCCCAAATCGCACGTAAATTACCTTCCGAGGCAGAGCCAAGGATAGTAAACTGCGATTTGGGGCATTATTTTTTTTTGGCCAAGGGTCGTATACGATTTTTCTGCGTCAGCGGCCGGGAAATACGTGCTTTCTGGCCGCTGACCAGAAAAATTTTTATAATTTATAAAAAAAAAAAAAAATGAAAATTTTTATAATTTTTTTATTTTATAATTTATTTTATAATTAGCTGAACCGTGAACCTCAACCAGTCATTGATATATATTGATCACCATTATAATTTTTAATTACATCTTGTTTTATTAATATTTGATCTTCAGTTTCTATTTTTATACTTTCTGCGGTTGAACCCCGAAATACAATTTTACCCTCAATAAAAAACATTATAAGTTATACATTAACTTTAAAAAAGTTAAATATTATTAATATTTACATTGGTTTTTGTTTCATCTGTTATTAATATTTCAGGTTTTTTACCACTACTTCTATCCAAATTTACTTTATTTACTTTATCTTTAATTAAATTCGAAATAATTTAGTAGTTTAATTAATTACTTATATATAAAAAAAAAAAATCTTAATGATATTTATAGTTCCTTTTTTTTGTGTGTACTATACCTGTATTATAACATAAAATTTATCACAGACATCATCTAAAGCTATACATCTTTTTATATTTTGCAAACACTCAATAACATTAAAACTAAATAATTTTGATTTTTTATAAGAAAATCCATGTTCTTTAGAAATGAAAATATCTACAGGGGCGGTCGCCCCGGGACGCAAGTGCCCGCGTGACACTAGATATACGCCGATTTTCCTCTATCTCTCTCTAATATTATTATAATATACATCGAAAGTCGAAATCGAATTTTTTATAGTTCGATTTTTTTATCGAATTTTTTGACGTTCGATAGTTCGATTTTATTTAATAAAATTATTTCGTTTTAGTTATTATTATATAGTTATATAATAAATATGTTTTCCTTTTTCTTTATTATACAAAATATTTTTTCCTTTTTATTATCGTATTTTAATTTAATTAAAGTAAACTCCGAAATGGAAATTCATTCGTCCAGTCAAGGGCCGTCACGGTGTATTATATTAAGATAGAAAACTAACCTAATAAAACCCCAGTGCTTATTGTTTATATGATTCATAAAAATAAAAAATGTTTGATTTAATTTTTTTTACAATGGATTATTTAGTGTAAATTAAATTTATCAATATTTTGATATTTCCTAATTAAAAAAAAAGTTATGTAAAAATATATTGTTTAAATATATATAGTGAAGTGACTAAAAGTTGTATCTGATGTGTGCATTCTATGATTTTCAAAATCTGGAAATATTTATTTTTTTAAATGTATTTAAAAATTTGTTTTATTTGCTACACTTTACCAAAACAATTAAATATTTTTAGAAAAATGACAACAGTAAAAAAATATTGAATTTTAATTTAAAAATATGTTTTTAAACATAAAAAGTGTATATAACATTAATAACCAAATTAGACAAAAGCTTGAAACTTTCACAAAAGATAGTCCTCCTTTTCTATCTACTCCATTTTAAAATTTTTGCCAGAAAATAATGATATAAAAATATTTTTATTTACCGATAAAGAGAAAGCGAAGAAAATTAAATCTCAAATATTTTAATAACCAAATGAGATAAAAGCTTGAAATTTTTACCAAAGATTCTAATGATGAGTTCGAGGATGAGTTACTAGAACTCAAACTAGTCCTTAGTTTTTATTTTCTACAGTTTATTACTTTAGTAGAAAAAAATTTTGTTTCAAAAACACTACTGATATTATAAGACTGAAGAAAATGAATACTGTATAATATTTTAAGAACCAAATCAAAAAAAAAGCTTGCAATTTTCTCAAATGATTATTATAATAAGAAGAAAAAGTAGTCCTTGTTTTTCTACCTGCTACAGTTAAATACTTCTAAAATTTTCAAGATAATTATTAGATTTCATTTTTTTCACTTTCTCTGTATCGTTAGGTAAGAATGTTTTTAAAATAGAATTTTTTTCTTGTGAATTTATAAATTGGAGCAGACAAAATATTAGGACTAGATTTACTTGTTGCAAGTCATCATTAGAATCTTTTGAGAAAATTTCAAGCTTTTATCTCATTCGGTTATTAAAATATTAGAGATTTCATTTTCTTCGCTTTCTCTATATCGGTAGGTAAGAAATTCTTTTAAAACAGAACTTTTTTCTGTTGAAATTATAAAATGAATCAGATAAAATATGAGGACTAGATTTACTTCTTGCAAGTCATCATTAGAATCTTTTGAGAAAATTTCAAGCTTTTATCTCATTTGGTTATTAAAATATTAGAGATTTCATTTTCTCTATATCGGTAGATAACAAATGTTTTTATATCATTATTATTTGCTGGCAAAAATTTTTAAATGGAGTAGATAAAAAATGTGGACTAGTTTTACTTCTTGTAAGCCATCATTAGAACCTTTGGTTATTAATATTGGAGATTCCAAGAATATTCCTTTGTTATAAACTTTTTATACCGGTACAAGAGATGTAATAATTTAAGTATATTGAAATTTAAACAATAATTCAAATAAAAACTTTTAAGACAAAAAGAAGAGGGTAATATTTTACAAGGCTTAAAATAGAAAATAAATAATACATTTTATGGTTAAAAATATTTTATTCAATTAAATTTCATTATTTTTTGATAATGAAATTTTTTCACATGATTCAATGTATATTTACTTCTCAGGCTATTTTACTATATTTTAGAGATAAAATATTTGTTTGTTTTGGTAAAGTATAGCAAATAAAAAATTTTTTAAATAGTTTTTAACAATAAATTTTTTCAATATTAAAATATCAACAAAAAGGCATAGTTGTTAGAAGACACACATCAGATGCAACTTTTAGTCACTTCTCTATTTTTTAAATAAAATATCTGAAAATATTAATAAATTGAATTTAAATTAAATAATTTAATGTGTTCATCAAAATTAAAATTAAAAATGAAAAAAAATCCGTGAAAGGGGAAGCTACGATTTTAAAATTTATTTATTTATTTATTGAGAGTTAATTAAAATTAACAATTTAGGTATGCTTAAGCGAAATAATTAAGATCTACTTAAAAAATTTGTTTTGGTTTTGCTAAAAACTTTTCAAAAATTAAAATAAAATTTTTTTTATTTTATTGAAATATACTTATGTGAAATGAATGAGATCTCCCAAAAAAACATTTACATGTAAAGTTACGCAAGTGCCTATAAGTATTGTCACTGCTTATTTATTTTATCTAGTATTTTATTAGTTAAGCATTCTATTATCACTATTATTAAACACTGCGAAAGTTTTGAGATCTAAAACAAAACTTAACGCAAGTTATGTGGGCTGATTAATAAAGAAAAAAAATAATATTACTTATTAAGTAATTGATTTATTATTGATATATATGGAATTTAAAGTACCGGACTAAACATTCTATTATCACCAATTTTTAACACTACGAAAGTTTTGAGATCTAAAACAAAACTTCACGCAAGTTATGGAGGCTGATTAATAAAAAAAAAAAAATATTAATTATAAAATTTTAAAATCTCATAAAAAAAAAAAAAAAAAATTTCACTTGCCAGGTCTACATAAATAGCCGCTTCCAATTATACCTGGCAAGTGAAATTTTTTTTTTTTTTTTTTATGAGATTTTAAAATTTTATAATTAATATTTTTTTTTTTTTATTAATCAGCCTCCATAACTTGCGTGAAGTTTTGTTTTAGATCTCAAAACTTTCGTAGTGTTAAAAATTGGTGATAATAGAATGTTTAGTCCGGTACTTTAAATTCCATATATATCAATAATAAATCAATTACTTAATAAGTAATATTATTTTTTTTCTTTATTAATCAGCCCACATAACTTGCGTTAAGTTTTGTTTTAGATCTCAAAACTTTCGCAGTGTTTAATAATAGTGATAATAGAATGCTTAACTAATAAAATACTAGATAAAATAAATAAGCAGTGACAATACTTATAGGCACTTGCGTAACTTTACATGTAAATGTTTTTTTGGGAGATATATAATACAATAAAAAATTTAAAAAAAAATAAAAAAATATTTATACGTCTGAAATTTTATTCATACGTATGAACTGTTTAACTTAGAAACCGTTACTACGAGTAGTAATCCATAGCGACCGTTTCAGTAGCAACCGTTGCTATGGTTACAAATTCCATAACAACCGTTTCCATGGTTCCTGTTTCCATAGCAACCGTTGCTATGGTTACAATTTCTATAACAACCGTTAGCATGGTTACCGTCTCCATAGCAACCATTATTACCGTTTACATAGCAACCGTTGCCATGGTTACCATTCCCATAACACCTGTTACCATATTTACTGTTTCTATAGCAACCGTTATTATAAGTGTTGATCACGTGATAAACACGTAGTAATCACGTGATATACACGTGGTGATCACGTGATAACCATAACCGTTGCTATGGTTATAAATTCCATAACAACCGTTTCCATGGTTCCTGTTTCCATAGCAACCGTTGCTATGGTTAAAATTTTTATAATAACCGTTAGCATGGTTACCGTCTCCATAGCAACCGTTGCCATGGTTACCAGTCCCATAACACCTGTTACCATGATTACTGTTTCTATAACAACCGTTACTATAAGTGGTGATCACGTGATAAACACGTAGTTATCACGTGATATACACGTGGTGATCACGTGATAATCATATAGTGATTACGTGATAACCACGTGGTAACCTGCCTACAGCGGCGATTATATATTTATAGTATAGGTAGATAGGTAGATATTAATTAAATTTTTATTGAAAAATTAATGCACAATAAAACATGAACTTTTCTCCTAGTCATAGAAAAAAAAGTTATGTATACAAGTGTTGTGTAAAAACGTGCAAATCAAAAACTGATAACAATGCTAACATAAGTTTTTACAAAGTTCCTGATTTTGGAGTTGCTAAAGTTAAAAGACGAAATTTTTTTGGTTGTTTTGAAGAAGTAGACAAAAGGCGAGAGTGGCTAAGATTTTTAGATTTAGAAAAGGAAAAATCTCATAAAAGATTGTATGTTTGTTCTTTACATTTTGCAGTTGATGATTATAATTTGCCAGGTTATTTTTTATTATATTTTTTGATTTTTTTGAAATTTTGAAAAGTACTTTACCTTATAATAAAATTTTTATTAATTAAAACAGATATTCATGCAGGAAAAAGAATCTTGAAATCGACGGCTATTCCAATATCAGTAAAAAAAACAATAACTGCGGATAGACAAAAAAGAGCCGTATGTATTTATTATAACTTTTTATAAATAATAGTCCAGATAAAGCTAAATATAAGGTTTGAAATAATTAATTTTCAGACTCGAAGAAATTTGCTAAAAAATATGGACAATATTAATTTGCAAAAAAAGAAAATCAAGAAACCAGAAGAAGATACTAAAGAAAATAATGACAGTCTAAGTGGAATTGGTTTACTTAATGAAGAGGCATTAAATTCTAATAAATCAATTATTGAAGATCCACAGACTTTGTCAAATGCTGTTAATAATTTAGAATCTGACGAAGATAAAAATGAGTTTGATATTAGCCAAATTCTTTTATTAGATGAACCAGAATGTCATGATTTCGACTGCGAGAGTCAGTACTTAATGACTTACAGTCTTAGTAGATGCTGAACTGATTAATGAGCCCATTCTAAAGGTGGATAAAAATATTCAGGTTACCAGTGGTGATTTCCTTCCTGAATTTTGTGGAATTATTAAAAATGAAAAAGATCTTATGACTATGTGCAACATAAAAAGCTTTGCTATTTTAAATCAACTTACACAATTAATGAAAAAAATATACCCAGATAAAAAGAACCATATATTGAATGTCAAAGAACGTATAATAGTTACAACTACAAAACTTAAATTAGATGTTACATTTGCAGCTCTTGCTTGTATTTATAATGTTGAAAATCCAGTAACTATAAGAATGTTTTTTATGATACTTGAAAAAAGTTGGCCAGAATTTTGCAATCCGTTGTTAAACGAGTGTCAAAAGAAGAGATTCTTCGAAACATGCCAAAATCTTTTTCTCAATTTGTAAAAACAACTTCTGTCCTTGATTGTACTGAAATTCGAATAGAGAAACCCAAATGTCTAAAATGTCAAATTCGATTCTACTCTAATTACAAAAAAGACTTAACAGTAAAATTTATGACAGAAATTACTCCTGGAGGAATTTTAACTTTTGCAAGTGAAGCTTATGGAGGAAGAGCATCAGATAAATGTATATTTGAGCAAAGTAAAATTTTAAATTATTTGGAAAGTTCAAGAGATGCTGTAATGGTTGATAAAGGATTTTTAATCGATGATGAATGTCAAATAGCAAGAATACAGTTAATAAGACCACCCTTTTTTAGAAAAAAAAACAATTTTCATCGGAAGAAGCTATTTTTAATAAAAATGTAGCTGCTGCTCGAGTACACGTAGAGAGAATGAATCAGCGAATACGTCAATTCTCAATTTTAAATCGCAGACTTCCTTCGTATTTACTCAATTATATTGATAACATCTTTTTGGTTTGCTGTGGTTTTGCTAATTTAGGTACTCCTATTCTTGCAGATGATAAGTTTAAAATTTTTTGAAATTATAATTAAATTTAATAAGTTTAAAATGTTTAAAATTATAATTTTAAAAAATTTTAAACTTATCTGTGATTTTATTAATCTGTGAAATAATGAGAAACAAAAAATAAATAAATGGATTATTCATACAAAAAAATGTCTAATTTTATTTTATTAAATTTATTGATAAAAAACACATAGATACATTATCACTCTACAAAAATTTTATTTTATTTTTTTATTTAATGCTTTTAATAATAAAACACATAATATAGAGGCTTCATAAAGTACATCATAATGAACATCAAAATTTTTAATGTATATCAACATTATTTTACTTATTTGAGATTTTTTGCAAAAATTTGTATTATTTAAAAAAAATATTCTAAATACCTAAACTTAAAAATATTTAAAAATTTTATTTTATGCTCTTTGGAAAACACATATTTGGTGAAGCATACGTTCAAAATAAATTTGTTTAATTTTAATCAAGAAATTTTTCATGAACACATTATCAAATTTTATTTCTATGATTTTAATAACGTTCGACGCATTAGAGTACACTACAAAGTCACATTTCTCTAAGTTCAAAATGGCCATACCAAGTTGAACTTGTCCATAATATTTATGGCGCTTTTTTAAGGTTAAACCATGTTTAGATTTTACCAAATAAGTACATTTTTCTAATAATGTTTCATCGGTGACATCAGGTAGCTCAAAAGGACACTTTATTTCTAGCAATCGATCAATCTTTCCGTTGGAAATAACAATACCATCAGGTGAATATGCCAACCACGGTTCCAATTTAGAAACAACTAAGCCACATTCCAAAACAAAAACATGTTTAGTTGCAGTGTACATGTCTCTAGCAGCATTTTCATATTTCAAACCGTGGTCTGTATAACGACATGTAAAAGACTTTGGCAGCATTTTCATATTTCAAACCGTGGTCTGTATAACGACATGTAAAAGACTTTGGCCAAAAATAACTGCTAATTTTTGAAACCCATTCATCTTTGGAATAAGTAAATAAACCGTAACATCTGCTACCGGTTACTCGAAACTGTCTTTCAGCCTTCCATACAGACAATAGTTTAAATTTAAGCATGGCTATATTCAAAACATCATCGCATTTTATTTTTTCATTGAAAACAGCTTTACAGCAATCTTGTAAATCATATTTTAGGCTCTGTAAGGATTTAATTGATTCTGATTCAAATGATTGATTAATGATCTGTGCTAAATATTTTTTAACATCTACAGTAGCTGATGCTGAATTAGCGCTTTCAATATTTAAATTCTGGCTCCCTGAAGGAATGTTTTCTATGAATGCCAAAGGTTGTCTAATTGATACCGCAGATCTGCTATTTGTGCTATCAAATTCTCTTACATCTACAACTTTACTTGTTTCAGGTTTATTTGAAGGTTGTTGTGATTTTTCTTGTCTATTATAGTGACAAGAAATGCCAGTTGTTTTATCGCAAGTTATTAAATCTCTAAAACATTCATCTAGGACACTCTGCTCGAGCTCTTCTAACCTATCTCGTTTTGTTCCACAAAATGTATGGACAGGAGCAGCTTTAAATTGTTCAACAATTGGCATTTTATTCTGTGACCAAAAGCATTCTTGATCAGTTGATGAAATAAGATCTAACTTTTTAAGATCACCAAACCTACAAAAACAATAATTATTTTACTTTTGCTTTTTTGTATCAATCTAAGTTTTTAATAAATTTAAAAAAGAATAATTTGATTACCTGTTACAAAAAAGTAAAGTTGCCACAACATGTTTGCATGACTCACTAGACCCGGCTCTACATGAACAATGTATCCTATCAATGTGCATGTAATTTACCTCATCGTCATTATTGTTTAAATCAACATTATTAATAAATAAAATTCCTCTTATCGTGTAAGGATCATCTGCATGATGACTTATTTGTACACAACTTGCATAAATATTTATTTGAGCATCACTTTTATAAGTTGCCCCACACTGGTTTAAAAACTTAGAATTTAATATTCTTTCGCCTTCAATCATATTTTTTGATGATGGACTAGCATTCGTATAATTGCAAAGCTCATTTAGCGACAAAATTAACATTTTTTTTATTTATTTTTTAACAAAATAACTAAAATTTGCAAAAAACACACAAGTAAACAATACTTATTCACCGCTTGTTGTCGCCATATTGAATTTTTTTAACAGCGCCACCGCAACTACGGTGGTAGTTTTTTTTGCCAATAGCAAACGTAAAAAACCTATAACTTCTAAAGGCCATAAAAAACAAAAAATTGAGGTTTTAATATTTTTAAATTTTTAAAATAAAATAAAATAATCATTCAAATTTATTTAATACACAAATTTATTATTTTAAATAAAAATCGAACTGAAAATTATATTAAAAATTTCCAAAACATTTATAAACTAATTTTTGATTTAAAAAAGTTATAGAAGCAAAAGTTCTTTTCCTTTTATTTTGTCAATATTTTATAAATAGCTCAAAAATCATTCCCAGAACTACAGAACACTTCTTGAAAGTATATCTTCAAATTTTTTTTTAGTATCCAAGTCCAAAAAACATAAAAAAATATTTTTGAGCAACGGGTGTGAAATGAACAAAACCTTAGTTTCATTTCTGTTAGAAATTTTTTTAAAAATAGCTCAAAAATCATTTCCAGAATACAGAACAGTGCTTGAAAAAATATCCTAAAACTTTTTTTTTAGTATTCAAAGCCAATAAAGCTCATTAAAAAATAATGTCAATTTTTCTTATCAAAATCATTTTTAGTGTTTAATTATTAAATTTTTAAAACATTGATAAGTTTGTAAATTAATTTAAATTAAAAAAAAAAATAAAAATTGCAATAATATCAGGGTTGGGAATATGGGACGCGCATCATATCCATATATACGGAAATGAGAATTTTTTGCCGTATATATGGTTTATTTAATATAGAATCCATATGAAAAATACGGATAAAAATACCGTATATACGGTTCTAAAAATGTACGGACCAGTATTTTAAAAACCGTACATACGGATAAATTTCTACGGGACCCGTATTTTGTAAACCTTATATACGGTTCTCAAAATTTTTTAACCGTATATACGGTTAGGAGAAATACAGGTCCATATATCACATCCGTATACAGGAAACCCCCCGTATTCGCGGGTAATCGTATTCGCGGATTCAAATATACGCGATTCTTCAAAATATACCGGGATTCTTTTTTCGCGGATTTGAATTCGGTTTTACGCGGTTTTGTAGCAATGTTCACATTTATTAATTTTTTTTTCACAAGATTTTTGGTTATAAACATTATAAAAATTTCTTTTTTGGCTAATTAAAATAAATTAAAAACATTTATTAATTTTTTTTTTTCACAAGATTTTTGGTTATAAACATTATATTTCACTTGTCAATAAAATAATTTTCATTCTCAAAATTTTTTTGTTTTACTTTATGCACATACATACATATATATACTACGGTCCCAGTCCCGCGTTATTCGCGGATTTTCTTATTCGCGGTGTTTTTCCGGTCTCAATTACCCGCGAATACGGAGGGTTTCCTGTATACGGTTTTCGTAATATGGTTCCCGTATTTTAGATAACCGTATATACGGCTCAAATCTTTAATCAACCGTATAAACGTATGAGTCGTATACGGGACCGTATATCATTTACCCGTATATACGGATAATTTAAATACGGGTATCATATAATATTAACCGTATATACGGTTTTCACTTTATAGGAGCCATATTTTAGATACCCGTATATACGGGTCAAATCTTTAGCAAACCGTATAAATGGATGAGTCGTATACGGGACCGTATATCATTTACCCGTATGTACGGTTACTCGAAATACGGGGCCCGTATAATGCTAGCGGTATATACGGTTTTCACTCTTTGGGAGCCGTATTTTATATACCCGTATATACGGGTAAAATCTTTAACCACCCGATTTAATAAAGAAAAGTATTTATACATTAATAATACAGACAAGAATGAAAACGAAACGTTATATCATTCACCCGTATTTACGAATCAGAGGTATACGGGTCCAGTATGATCCTAATCCTATACGTGTATACGGTTAACAATCTACGGATCCCGTATTTCGGGCATCCGTATAAACGGGTGAAAAAAGTTGAGACCCGGGTGGGTTATATACGGTTCCGCATTTCAGTAATCTATATATACGGGTAAATGATATAGGGTTCCGTATAGAATTGATCCGTATATACGGGTCTCAACTTTTTTCAGCCGTTTGTGCGGATGCATAAAATACGGATTCCGTATATTTTTACCTGTATTTACGCACAAATTTTTACGGACCCGTATTCACTTTACCCGTAAATACGGATACGTGTTTGTATAATTTTTTCTGTATATACGGCTATGAAAAATACGGACCATATTTTTCTGTTCCCGTATATACGGTATACGGTTAATGCGCGTCAAAATCACCCGTATTTTCCAACCCTGAATAATATACTGATTTAAAATTTGAATTATTGTAATTATTTTACTTATAAATCTCATTTTTAAACTTTATGAACTCAAAAAAAAGGTACGGGCTTGTAAGAGGCATAGATGATGATTTTATGAAGAAAAACAAAAAAAATTGATAAAATAATGATGTTAAAACATCAATCAGTTGGCCAATTTATGGTAAAAACTTTGCACAGGAATTTAAATAAAATAACCGTGTATTGTTAACCGTAAATTTTTTTAAAATGAAAAATTAATAGTTGAAGATTGTTTCGGGGGGTTTTCAGGTGTGCTGAAGTACAATTTTTAACTTAAATTTTGAAATTCAAATTTTTTGACCCGAAATTGGTCCATTTTTTTCGAAAAAATACCAAATTTTTTAATAATGAAAAAATAATAGTTGAAGACTTTTTCGGGGGTTTTTAGGTGTGATGAGCTAGAATTTTTTATTCAAATTTTGAAATTTAATTATTGTTGTTAAAAATTCTAGTTCAGCACACCTGAAAACCCCCCAAAACAGTCTTCAACTATTATTTTTTCATTTTAAAAAAATTTAGTATTTCGGCCAATTTCGGGCCAAAAAATTTGAATTTCAAAATTTAAGTTGAAAATTCTTGCTCGTCACACCTGGAAACCCCCCCAAACAGTCTTAAGCTATTTTTTTCCTCTGCTTTTAAAAATTCGGAATTTTTTCGAAAACATAATTCGATTACGAGTCCACCGGTTCATAATAACTCCCCCACCCTCCCCTCAAAAATTTTTTAAGTTATTTTTTTTGCACTAAATAAGCGCTGATTTAGCGATGAATCATCGCTGTTTCATCGATGATTTAGCGATGATTTAGCGATAAAAATAAGCGCTTATTCATCGATGTTTTTTGCACCAGGGAGTGCCTAGCGTTGTCACTGCTTATTTATTTTATCTAGTATTTTATTAGGTAAACATTCTATTATCACTATTATTAAACACTGCGAAAGTTTTGAGATCTAAAACAAAACTTTACGCAAGTTATGTGGGCTGATTAATAAAGAAAAAAAATAATATTACTTATTAAGTAATTGATTTATTGTAGATATATATGGAATTTAAAGTACCGGATTAAACATTCTATTATCACCAATTTTTAACACTACGAAATAATTTTTGCAAAGTTTTTAGCAAAAAAAATTGTTTAAGAAGATCTTAATTATTTCGCTTAAGCATACCTAAATTGTTAATTTTAATTGACTCTCAATAAATAAATAAATAAATTTTAAAATCGTAGCTTCCGAGTAGCTTCCCCTTTTACGGATTTTTTTTCATTTTTAATTTTAATTTTTATGAACACATTAAATTATTTAATTTAAATTCAATTTATTAATATTTTCAGATATTTTATTTAAAAAATAGAGAAGTGACTAAAAGTTGCATCTGATGTGTGTCTTCTAACAACTATGCATTTTTGTTGATATTTTAATATTGAAAAAATTTATTGTTAAAAACTATTTAAAAAATTTTTTATTTGCTATACTTTACCAAAACAAACAAATCTCTAAAATATAGTAAAATAGCCTGAGAAGTAAATATACATTGAATCATGTGAAAAAATTTCATTATCAAAAAATAATGAAATTTAATTGAATAAAATATTTTTAACCATAAAATGTATTATTTATTTTCTATTTTAAGCCTTGTAAAATATTACCCTCTTCTTTTTGTCTTAAAATATTTATTTGAATTATTGTTTAAATTTCAATATACATAAATTATTACATCTCTTGTACCGGTATAAAAAGTTTATAACAAAGGAAAATTCTTGGAATCTCCAATATTAATAACCAAAGGTTCTAATGATGGCTTACAAGAAGTAAAACTAGTCCACATTTTTTATCTACTCCATTTAAAAATTTTTGCCAGCAAATAATGATGACATAAAAACATTTGTTATCTATAGAGAAAATGAAATCTCTAATATTTTAATAACCAAATGAGATAAAAGCTTGAAATTTTCTCAAAAGATTCTAATGATGACTTGCAAGAAGTAAATCTAGTCCTCATATTTTATCTGATTCAGTTTATAATTTCAACAGAAAAAAGTTCTGTTTTAAAAGAATTTCTCACCTACCGATATAGAGAAAGCGAAGAAAATGAAATCTCTAATATTTTAATAAACAAATGAGATAAAAGCTTGAAATTTTCTCAAAAGATTCTAATGATGACTTGCAACAAGTAAATCTAGTCATAATATTTTGTCTGCTCCAATTTATAAATTCACAAGAAAAAAATTCTATTTTAAAAACATTTATAAAAATATAAATAATTATAAATATAAATATAAAAATATATATCATAAATAAATATAAAAAATTATAAAAATAAAAACAAAAATATAGTATTTAAATAGTATAATTAAAAACATAAACAAAGTATTTAAATTTAACTGCTTTGTAAGGATTTATTTGTATGTGTTTTAAATTTTGAACTCGATTAAATATTTTAAAATGTATATGGATGCGTGAATTTTAAATTTATAATAACTTGTCATGTAATACGTTTTTATTAAAAACTAGTTTATCATTTAGCATGTTATCTTTGTCTTTTTTTGTGTATTTATTATTATTTATTTATTTATTATCTTACCTAACCATACAGAGAAAGTGAAAAAAATGAAATGTAATAATTATAATAACTTAATGAGATAAAAGCTTGAAAATGTTAGAAGTATTTAACTGTAGCGAGTAGAAAAACAAGAACTACTTTTTCTTCTTCATAGCCATTATAATAATCATTTGAGAAAATTGAAAGCTTTTTTTTTGATTTGGTTCTTAAAATATTATACAGTATTCTTTTTCTTCAGTCTTATAATATCAGTAGTGTTTTTGAAACAAAATTTTTTTCTACTAAAGTAATAAACTGTAGAAAATAAAAACTAAGGACTAGTTTAAGTTCTAGTAACTCATCCTCGAACTCATCTTTTGTAAAAATTTCAAGCTTTTACCTCATTTGGTTATTAAAATATTTGAGATTTAATTTTCTTCGCTTTCTCTATATCGGTAGATAAAAATATTTTTATATCAATATTATTTTCTGGAAAAAATTTTAAAATGGAGTAGACAGTAGAAAAGGAGGACTATCTTTTGTGAAAGTTTCAAACTTTTTTCTAATTTAGTTATTAATGTTATATGTATACACTTTATATGTTTAAAAACATTTTTTAAAATTAAAATTCAATATTTTTTTACTTTTGTCATTTTTCTTAAGGTAGACTTCCACTTCGGGGAAAATCGTTTGGTCAAAATTTTTTTATTTTTTTTTTTAATAGTAAAACTATAAAAGAATATATAAAAAAAATTTTATAAAGATCCAAACATCCTTTAGACTAATTAAATCCTTTTTTCTAAAGTGACCCGCATTGCATCCTACATAAAAAAAATGTTTAAACGCGTTTTTCTCGAAACTACATTTTTGTACCTGGTGCGACTCCTTACAAAAAATTACTTGGTTCGATTATCTCCAAATTTTAGCCACATACTTAACATATGTGTAGTTTTCGCGTGATGTAAAATTTCGCAAAAATTTTAATTTTTTCATACTTTTTTTGCACAAATTCGAGAAAAAAAAATTCTTTTTTTTACTTTTTTTTTTTCAAATTGTCATAACTTTTTTTTTTTTTCGCCAAACTTAAAAATTTTAGTTCACGCGATAACTATACTCATATTAATTATAATTTTTTTTTTTTTTTTTTGTACGTGCTGCCAAACTTTAGTTATCAATCGAACCATCAGCTCATTCCGATGAAAACACGTCAACTTCAAACTAAAGTTTTATACATAAAAAAAAAATTAATTAAAAAAAAATTATTTTTAAATACTCATTTTGTGTGTATTTATTCACCCAAAAAAAAATTTTTCCATTATCTCTTACCGTTTTCCTTTAAAATAATTTTTAATTTTCACCCAAATACCGAGCGCGCGAAGTGGAAGTCTACCTTAAAATATTTAATTGTTTTGGTAAAGTTTAGCAAATAAAAGAAATTTTTAAATACATTTTAAAAAATAAATATTTCCAAATTTAGAAAATACCATATTTAGAGAATACACACATCAGATACATAATCAGATACAACTTTTAGTCACTTCACTATATATATTTAAACAATATATTTTTACATAAACTTTTTTTTTTAATTAGGAAATATCAAAATATTAATAAATTTAATTTACACTAAATAATCCATTGAAAAAAAATTAAATCAAGCATTTTTTTATTTTTATGAATCATATGGTTGCAAATTTAAATTAATTTAAATTATTTCACAAATTGTAATGTTTATATTTTTATTTAGTTTTAGTTCTGTTTTCGATTGTATAATTTTTTAGTTTAATTTTTATTTTATATTTATAATTAAATTATACTGCCTATCCCTGCACAGATTTTCTTGAAAATCTCTAGGGTATAGCATTATTTTTATATTATTTTTGTGAGTGATAATTTGTAATATCTCCATAAAATTATATGTAAGATGATGTATATATTTTTGGGCAATAAATAATAATAATAATAATATAAACAATAAGCACTGGGGTTTCATTAGGTTAGTTTTCTATCTTAATAGAATACACCGTGACGGCCCTTGACTGGACGAATGAATTTCTATTTCGGAGTTTAGTTTAATTAAATTAAAATACGATAATAAAAAGGAAAAAATATTTTTTTTAATAAAGAAAAAGGAAAACATATTTATTATATAACTATATAATAATAACTAAAACGAAAGAATTATATTAAATAAAATCGAACTATCGAACGTCCCGGGGCGA
Source organism: Anagrus nilaparvatae (assembly GCA_022575985.1). NCBI lineage: Eukaryota > Metazoa > Arthropoda > Insecta > Hymenoptera > Mymaridae > Anagrus > Anagrus nilaparvatae. Next base: position 2,976,579 of record JAKSXM010000237.1, on the reverse strand, counting down.
CCGCCCCTGTAGATTTTAAATTTTTTAATGATTTTACATTATAATTTTTTACTTCAACAGGAAGAACATTGAATAGCTTTAAGGAAGATATAGAAGGGCTTTTTTTATGTAAAGTTTTTTTAATGATAGGTAAAGGTAAATACTTGTTTTTTGATCTTGTTAAGTAAGCATCGTATTTAACCTGCAATTCATCAAAATAATATGATAGCGAATTTAATTGAAAGAGCTGTGTTATATTTAACATCAATTTTTGCTAACTTTTAGTTCCAGCGCTTAAGAAGTATATATGGAATAAAATGCTCTTTTATTTTTTTGTTTCAGATGCCCACAATAGGCACTACCTTTTTGTTATTTTCGCACTTTGAACGTCCAGGATATGCCCATATAGATATTGACATCCCTTTTAGGGGTAATTTACCTATTTTAAGGGTGAAATATTGATTATTTACGAAAAGAAAGTCGAAATTCCGGATAAGCGACCCAAAAAACCCATATGGTGCAAATCTGAGCGCTGAAATTGCGAATATGTAAAAAAACCCTTTTTGGGGGTAGTTTTTGCAAAATTAAGGGTGAAGCCCCCATTTCTTTATAAAATAACCCCGATTTTCGTGTTCAGCGACCCAAAAAACCCATTGTAGAGCAATTCCCGTGTTCGTCAGTGAAAATACAAACCCGTATTTTAACTGGAGTATATGTACAAGCAAATAAGAAAATAAATGTAAATGATCTTCTAAGTTATGAATTATACTTGAATATCAGCGCGTCAAAAAGCGTTTCCAGAATAATGAATATGAAAGTGCCATTTTTATTAAGCTAAAGGGTCTATCTTCTAAACCTATCACCCTTACTACTAATCTTAATTTATTTACTATATTTTAATTAATTTTTATTGTTAGGTTCATTAATTATAATTTTTTCTAAAAAATTTTACTTACTAAGAATTTAATTAATAATCAATAATTAAATTATCATAATTTCTATAAAACAAAATTTCAATTCCTGTATCTATAAGTTTACAAGCGAAATTTCAGTTTAATATCATTCATATGTTAATTAAAGTTTAGAAGTGTAAATTGGAAAATCCAGAAAATTCAAGTAAGTCTTAATTAATAAGTCTTGACTAATAACTCTTTAACTTTGCATTTGAATTTTCAATTTATTACGATATACATTTTTAATATAGTTTATTTATTTATTCAATTCAATTTAATTATTCAATTAAAAACAAATAAGCAAATTATGATAAATATTCTAAATTATGTCTCTGTAAGTTTACAAGTGAATTTTTGGTGTGTAAATCATAACTAATTTTTACTTTCATTTTTTAAAAAATTTTCCGGGGCCACTGCTATATTAAGACGAATTTCGTGCCAGTTTCTTCATAAACGGACAATGAGCATGCCAGTGTTGCCCAGCTCTGGTATGTATGTACATATGTATGTATGTATGTTTCCTGTAACCGGTGATATTTCAAAACCAATATGACATTAAAACATAATTTTTTTTTGAAAATTTTTTTTAAATATTTAAAATTTATTTCACAAAAAAATCTTGATATAGAGTAATATACAGACACAAAAAATCTCTAGATATCTATCTAATATTTGAGTATTTAAAAAAGAGAAAAAAAAAATAATTAGTAAAAATTAAATCAATACAATGTAGTTTATTATAAATTTCAAAGGGTAAAAAGATGATCATAAAAAATATTTATGGAAGTAACAGCTTCTAAATTGGCCAATTTTTAAAACCAACCCAATTTTAAAATTCAAGCATACAAAATCTTGTTTTTAAATTTTAGCTTAAGGTAGTACATTGGATTTTATAAAAAAATAAATCGATTTTTTAAAAAAATTTTTTTTGAATTATTTATACTCTTAAAAATCACCTGTTAAAATATTTTAATAAAATCAAACAATTAAACGATAAAAAACATATTTTACCTGTTAAAATATTTTAATAAAATTCAAATAATTAAACGATCAAAAACGAATTTTACCGAGTGCGCTTTGTATGTGTAACAAAAAAAAACTTTAAACCCGTTTTACTCGAAACTACTTTTTTTCAAATGGCCGCATCTCAGGATTGGCTGGTCCGATTTCCAAAAAAGTCGGTGGGTTTTATTCGTCTAGATATATTACGTAACAATTAACCACTTTTTCATTAAAAAAAATATTTTTTGCTTGCTTTAGGGGATGTTGAAGGGTAAGAAAAAGGTTCTATTTTCGTTCTTTTTTTTGAGGCACTCCCATTTTTTTATTTTATCATATTTTTTTCAAAAAGTGGTTAATTGTCACGTAAGAGACCTTCCTTGTTAAGAATCCTTTTGTTTTATTTTTTTTTAGAATGCCATTTCCGATATCATCTTGCGGCCATGCTTTTCAGGCCTCTACTTGCTGCCCTCCATAAATGGTACTAATCATAATACTAAATTTTTGGTTGGTTTTTTTTGAAGATTAATTTTTAACAATTAATAAAAAAATTTTTAAAGTCATTCATAATAAAACAGCTGAGAAATAAAATAAAATAAAAATCGTTTTTTTTTTTCATTTTATAATCCAATGTACAACCTTAATTAAGGTTTATGCGGTGAAAAAATGATGAGAGAATGTAACAAAACGTGAATAATATTAAAGTTTAAACGTTTTTAAGCAAAAATTTACTATTTTTTTACCTTTATTGCAGAATAAATATAAAGTTAGCAGCGAAACTCAGTAGCGATTAGTTGTGAAAGAAGTCGTTCTCGATCAATTAAAAAAATATATGTTAAAAATAGGTATCCGGGAGGTATTTTAGCCAATAAGTTCAGATTTTTAATCAAAGAAGTTTAGAAGTGTAAAGTTTTTAATTTAATTGGAAAATCCAGAAAATTATATTATTTTTATTTTTAAAAACTTTAAAAACAATCTTTGAATAGAAAGTCAGTAAAAAAAGGGCCTAATGAAAGTGAGAAGATTTTTGGCCAAAAAAAGTAAAACCATATCCAGAAAATTCGGAAAATTGATGAAAATACTACATCTACATCTCACATCTATATCTTGGGTCATACTAAAGTCTTAGGCAATAAAGAAATTGTTAAAATTATAAAAAGTTATGATTTTTTTACCGAATTATGCCAATTTCCACCATTTTGGTTTTTTAAGTTTGGTTTTCGGATTCTGTTTTAGCATACCCGAAAACCCCCAGAACTAATTAAAAAAAAATTTGTTTTTACCTCGTATTCGGTAAAATTCGGGGTCCGACATTTTGATTTTTTATTTTCATATTAGTACTCGTCATAATCGTAAGCCCCCAGTCACCATTTTCATTTAAATTGTTAAATTTTAAAGAAATATGATTTTTTACTGAATTTTGCCAATTTCGAAATCCGCCATATTGAATTTTTAAATTTGGTATCGAGATTCAGTTTCAGCATACCCGGAAACCCCCTGAATCAATTTAAATATTGATTGAAATAATATATAACAACCTTTACGAGCAAATTAAGTCCTTTATTGACATCTAAATAAAACATCATCAAGAATTTGCTCGTAAGGTGGTTATATATTATTTCAATCAGTTTAAATACTCTCCTTATTATCGAGCGATAAAAAGAATTTTGAATATTAATTATTCAATACTTATTATTAAATTTAAATATTTATTGTTTCATTTTTTTAAATGATTTAAATGAATTCGGATAAATTCGGGTTCCTAAATTTTGATTTTTGATTGTTATATTGATATTCGTCATAACCGAAAGCCTCCAATAACCATTTTTTATTTCAATTGTTAAATTTTAAAAACATGATTTTTTACCGAATTTGGCCAATTTCGGAATCCGCCATATTGATTTTTGCAAATTTAACCAATTGATGAATAATCATTTTTCAGCATAAAAACATTGATTGCAATTTTTCATAAAAATGCACCCCTTTCAAGTAATAGCGCAAGGAAAAGTGTGATTTTTGCAACAAAAAAAAATTTTTAATTTTTTAAAGTTTTTTTAAATTTATTGAAAATCTGTTAGTATTACAAAAAAAATTATATATTACTTATATGAAGTATTTTAGTTGACAAATAAAGTAGTTTTTTTTTATTTTTGTACGATTAATATTAAAGGAGATATATGACATGGCAAAAATGCTTGGTAAACAAATAATGAAGAAACCGAATCGTTCTTGCGTATGTGGTTTTTGGCCATAACTTTTTTTTGGCTAATGATAACTAGGTACAATGAACCATTTTAAAGCTAAGATTATCGCCGAAATTTCACTTAATATGCAACATTTGAATTGGATTGGCCATTTTTTTTAAATTTCGCCCGACAAAAAAGAGCATTTACCGATATAAACATAACATAGGCAATTTTAAACGGACAAATTTGCTTACAGATGAAAAATTATAACAAAAAATTGAAATACAACTATCCTGGAATAAATGCTGAAAAATTTGGCTGTTTAAAATAAATAATGTTCACGCTGCTGGTAAAAAACTGGCAATGTTTTAAAAAATACACGATTTCACCCAACTTTAGCAGGCCAAAACATAAACAATAATTACCCGAAAATGGCTGGACATATTTAGGACGAAGTGTTCTGACTTTTCACCAAAGGATTTTTTTTTCAAGCACCTTAGCCCAGATGGCGCTAAAAAATTGGCATTATAAATTTTTGAAAAAAAACACAACCTAAATGCATGGAACATGTTTATTTCCAGCTGAGGACTAGGTATAATACAAATGTTACTCAACATTACAATACAATTTTCTAATTTTATAATTTGTAATTATCACCTTACTAGCAGTGTATGTGCGAAAACATGGTTTTTGACATTTTTAAACGTACTCTCTTTTTACAGTATTAATACTCAAAGTTTTATGAATTTTTGCACTGTAAAAGAAAGATGTCTTTTTATTAGTGTGTGTGTGTCATACATGCGCTAAAGGACCACGTTTTATGTACTTACCGCACCGGCTGCCCCTCGGCCACCGAGTTCGAGTTTCACGGCACGCACGCGCTTGCTCTCTCGCTGCCGAACTCTCGAACCGCAAACATCGTGCGTTACATAACCACATCATTCCTTTATACAAAACATGCTCCTTTAATGCATTAATCTTCATTATTCATTTCGATTTTTTGAAATTAAATAAATATCATTTTAAGTGGAATTCACACAAATCATCTTTTTTACTTCATAATTCAGTCTAATACTTTCCTTTTAAAAACCTATTAAAAATCATTAACAAGCAGTTAAGATTGTAAACCCAAACTATTTAGATTTCCTAAACCTGAATTATTCCAAGTCCCTTAATCAACATTATTCCAAGTCCATAAACCTGAATTATTCTAAGTCCCCAAATCGATATTATTTTAAGTCCATATAACTGTATTATCCTACGTCCTTAAGCTCAGATTTTTCAAAGTCTCCTAATTATTCTAAGTCTAATTTGACCCACCCCCCTTAAATAGGAAAAATTTGACCACCCCCCTTAAATAGGACAAATTTGACCACCCCCATTAAATATGACAAATTAGACCCCCCCTCCTTAAATAGGACAAATTTGACCACCCCTCTTAAATAGGACATATTTGACCACCCCCCTTAAATAGGACAAATAGAGCCCCTTAAAAAAGGACAAATTTGACTACCCCCTTTAAATAGGACCAATTTGACCCCCCCCCTTAATTTTCAAGTTCTGAAGTATCCCCTGCCTACACTCTCTACATGAAAATACCGAAATTTCGGGAGTAAAATACTAAGGAGGCTGTTTCTTAATTTGTAATGTAGAAATGAGACTCATTGGTATTTTCTAAATAAGAAATGAACTAAATGTGTATTTACAAAATGCTAAACACAGCCGTTAGCATTTTAAAATCTACCAACAAGCTGCATTCCAAGTTTCCGATAAAATGAGTTAATTATGAGTGATTTATAAACTACTAATAACCTCATTGCTATATTTAAAGTACGCAATGAACTCACTTGCGTTTTTAAAACTACCGCTGAGCTGAATATTATTTTCCTGATTTAAGAAAATAGTAAACGGTATAGTTTATAAAATACGATTAACCTCATTAAGATATTCAAAATACAAAGTATACTCGCCTGTATTTTTAAAACTACCACTGACCTGAATGTTTTTTTTTTTCAATTTAAGGAAATAGTAAACGGCAGTTTATAAAATACCAATGACCTCATTAAGATATTAAAAATACTAAGTACACTCGCTTGTGTTTTTTAAACTACCACTGAGTTAAATATTATTTTCACGATTTAATAAAATGTTCAACAGTAGTTTACAAAATTCTATTTAGTTTATTCTAATATATAGAATTGTAAAAATATCAATATCTATTTTTAAAACTACTTATAACCTAAGTTTTATGTTTGTGATAAAAAAATAAGCATTCTATGAATTGTATATTTATACATTATTATGCTTAATACATTTTTTTATCTTAAATAAATGATGATTAGGCAACAAAATACTTTGTTGTGCAAGGGGTAGGGTCAAATTTGTCTAGTTGAAGGGGGAGGGGTTTTAATGAGATTTATAATAATTTTAATTTAGAGACCTTTAATTTTTGGAAAAATCTGGGCTTAGGGACTTAGAATTTTACAGGTTTATGGAGTTAGAATAATATCAATTTAGGGACTTAGAATAATTCAGGTTTAGGGACTTGAAATAATTTTGAAATAGGAATTTGAAATAATTTGAGTTTAGGGAATCAAAATAGATTGGTTTAGAATCTTAACCTCTAGTAAGATGATAATTACAAATTATAAAATTAGAAAATTGTATTGTAACTTTGCTTAACATATGTATTACACCTAGCCCTCAGCTGGAAGTAAACATGTTTCATGGATTTAGGTTGTGTTTCCATAAACCGTTTTAAGTTTTATGCTCTACCCGACGAATTTTCGATAGAGCTCCATAGATCGTAGAGATCTCTTTAAATCTCTTTAGATCCAAAAAGATCAAAAGTTATCTGCGGAAATCTAAAGAGATCTATCGAAAATTCGTCGGGTAAGCTTATAAATAGTTTTCTGATTTTTGACGGAAAGAAAATGTTTTGCTAGTTGATTTTTGATAACTCAGAAATAGTTTTCCAGAATTTATCAAATTTGGGGATAAAAAAAACTACTATAATACAAAAGTAGTTTTTTGGGATGAATCAAATGGAGCTTTAGTTAACAATTTATGATTCCACAAATGAGTCTTTAGTTTTTTTGTCAATAGTAGACGACAATAAAAAAAAAAAGTTATTAATGAATTTTCTGTCTATAAATGGTATTTTAGAAGCTATAAAAGTAAATTATGTGAGAAAACTTATAATTCTTATATTTAAGTAGGTTGTAATAAAAAATCGATGATAGTTATTAAGAATATCAATGTAACGAAACTTAAGATAAGTATTTATTAAACACATGAATATTGCAAATTTAAAATTACATGATATCTTATTTAGGCATGTAAATAGAATAAAATTTTTAAGCAATCATTTTCAATTTTATGAATTGTATAGATTAAAGCTATAAAATATATATACCATTATATATTTTTAATTGAATTTTAGTTAGAATTAAATTTAAAATCAAGTGATTTAGATTATGCTTATTAATAAATTAAAAAAAATGTATCTCAGAATCCGCAAATTACATACTAATTTACAAATTGGTAGACTAAAATAGAGAATACGGAGATGCAAATAAATGGTAAAAAGGAAATGCAAAAATATTATCTTGCACTTTTTTGCACTCTTGTAAACCCTTAATATGAAAGTCATAATTTTAACTTTATATTAAGGTGCAAATACCTTGACCTATTCAATTATTTATAAAATTTTTTAAATTTTGTTCACAATTTAAATTTAACAATGTACTTATACATTAAAAAAATTTTAATTATACTTAAAATATAACAAAATATAATACCAAATTTAAAATATAATATAGATTAATTTTGATATATTTTCAATTTAGAATTTTATACTACTTTTTCACACACTTATTACACTATTTAAAACTAACGACAATGAGATCTCTTTCTAAAACTTATAGCATTAATTTTTTTTTATTAATACAAACAATATTAATCTTTTTATTTTTGCTTAATTGATTACAAAACTTAAAATAAACTCAAAATATTGAAAAAATTTAAAATGATTATATCAAAAGGTATTATAAGATAACGCGTCTTCATTTTCGTTATTTTTTTCACTAATATTTTCCTCAAAAATATATTCATCCGCAGCAGATTCAATATTTTCTTCACTTCTGATTAGAAGATTTCCCTTTTCTGTAGGTTGAACCTCAACTTTATCCGTAATCGGAATTATTTCTTCTTGAAAATTTTGATTCATACTTGCTTCTGCAGCATTCATTATTAAGTTATGATCGACTTCAGTGGAGTACAAAAGTATTTTCTCATTTTTTTTTTTTTTTTTTTTTTTAACGAATTAACGAGACGAGCCCTTTTAACGTTTTTAATGTAGACTTTTTTACATTTACTCTAATTTTTACAATTAATTAAATTTAAATAATTAATTGTATTTGCATGCTTGCAGTGACGACTTTCAAAAAATTTAATCAATACTCGTATTCACATGAACACATTATCAAAGAATATTCTTTTGATATTAGGTTCATTACGTAGGGAAAAATGCAAGGAAAACCTACGTAGAGTATCGGGACTGTTGAATTTTTCTTTATAATATTTAAAATTTCTTTTAAATAATATAACGAAAAACACTGTCCTACACCGCTAGTAGCATGGAGGGAATTCGAACCCCGGCTTTTAAATATATACATATTCGAAAGCGGGAGCGCTAACCACTCGACTACTGACGATAATATCATTTAATTTAATATTTTTTGGATGTGCATTGCATATTTTCAAAATGCAACCTTTTAGAAAATTATAAAATACGTCTAGTTTTTTAGGTACTGGTAAATAAGAAACACATGCAATTTTAAAAAATAAGGATCCTTTATAGCTTAAAGAATAAGCGTCCTTTATAGCTATGTCACTTTTCACCCTTAAATAAAAATTTGTTGCTGCATTCAATGAGCCATGTATCACTTTTGTCGGGATAACGTCTTCATTTTTCTTTAATATCTGTTCCATTCTAAAAAAGTAAGATTTTATTAAATGGTAGGTAACTGAAACAAACCTAAAAGTGAGGAACAGGCTTGAATATGACGATACGCTAAGAATATTGCATACAAATTGTTTTCGTTGGAAAATAAATGAATTTTTGGGACCTAAATACGTTACATGTACGCTACTAAAGAATTAAAATTTTTTTAGACCGTATCTTAATACTCAAAGTTTATAGTAATAAATTTATTTCAAAAGTTGTCCCTAACCAACAGTTTTTTGTCACCTTTTAGCTTATAATGCGCTAAGACATCGCAAAATGAAGAATTTGACACCTGATGCGCTAATTTGAATTTATAAAATGTCTATTATTCAAAAATCTCTAACTGAAACCATAGGATCTTGAATACTTTTAAGTTGATGCAAAACCATTAATAACTTAAATGAGCTATTTAGTATGTTGCAGAATTTTTGGCCAAGATTCTCTGGTTCCAGTTACGAGATTTTTGAGTAACAAAATTCTTAGGAAATCTAATTTGCCCTTCAAATTTCAAATTTTTTATTTTCTGACGTCCCAGAGCATTGTATAGGGTTAAACTAACCAAAATTTGGATTCAGAGGGAAATTTTACGTAGGATAATTTTTGAAAATACTTTTATTGTATGTTATTAGGGTGAACTGTCCTTATTAAGAACACCACCAATAACGGAACACTATTTAAAAATGCATTTTTTTTTTAAATAAATTTGAAAAATATTAGGATGAAAAAATGTTTGATTTCTTTCAACATTTTTAGTTACAAATCATCTATTTAACAATTATTATTATAAACTATTTAAATTATAAATACAGTAAATTGTCACTCAGTTCTAAAAAAGCTTTTTTACAAGCTATTCTTAGTAAATTTTGTCTTATGGAACTTTAGCACTAATAGGCTTTATTGATAATTAAAAAATTTTTCTAAAATTTTTTTTGTAAAATTGACTAACATTATAGTTAATTTTCACTTTTTTATTTATTAAATTCCTTAATTTTTTTTTTTTTAATAAATATTAGTGTTCTTACATAGACTTGAAAATTCAGATCATACGCGTAAAATAGAACAGGTTTGTAAAGAGCGTTCTTTGTATATTTTTATCTAAAAGAAAAAAAAAATAGCTTAACTTTTGTTTTTATGTGTTCATTAATTATAAAAAAATTTGTGTGTAAGATATTTTAGGCTAGTTAATAAAAATGCAAATGCTAATTTGAAAAAAGCTTTAAACACCTAATATTAGATTGTAATTAAAAGTAATCTTAAAACAAAATATTTATTAATATAAAAAACATTATTTAATAAATTTTACTTTTTCATTTGTTTATTTTTCTGTTCATGATAATAAAAATTTAAAAATAAAAAGGCATTTTTCAATCCTGTTTCGATTTAGGCAAAACCCTGTTCTCTTACTGGCAGAAGTGTTCTTTTATTCAGTTTTTTTCCGTTGCTTCAAAAATTATTTAAAAAAGTATTTTAAACATTAAATACAGGCAATTTTTTTTTTTTTACTTAACAGAATGTATAATATTTTTAAATTTACAATTTTTAATAAGTAAGATCAATTAGATTTATTTTAATAACGAAAAAAATAAGCACCTATCTTAAGCGTTCCACTATACCTCTGTTCACCCTATAGAATGGTTTGTAAACCTAAAAATTTCCCAAAAAATTCAAATTGGCCTAATTTGGGCTTAAACATTGGAAGTTATTATGCTTCATTTACACAAAACTAACACTAAATTTAGGTTAATAGGTGAAGGTCATTCTGCAAGGATGTACCTTTAAGCTGATTCTATTTACATGCGTATATATATAGTAATTTGTTATGCATGGAGTTAAATTTATATCAGGAGAAAATTAAAAAATTATACAGGAGAGAAGGGGGCTATCACCAGGTTCATCAACTTTTGAACACAATTACCCAAAGTGAATGTCAAAAAGAGTTATGTTCAACATTAAAAATCGTAAAAATTGAAGCACAGGTATTGGGTTGTATAATTTTTGTTTCTTCTCAAAAAAGGAAAAAATAAATGATCTTTCTGGAATTTATATTTTTATTTAATTGGTTAAATAAATCCTAAATTTGGAACTACTATTTTGGTAACCTTCATAAATTTAGGTTGCCTTTTGCCAGAATTGGTTTGTGTTGCTGAATTTGGTACTTTTTTTTCTATCTAGAAAAATCATAAAATTAAATTTCAGAAAAAATAAAAAATTAATGAAAAATTATTAAATAAAAAATTAACATAAGTAGTATTCGATGTATCACCCATATTTAGTTTAATATTATAACGATTTTGTAGCATTAATTGACCAGTACTGGGTTGACCCAGTACAGAATATTCTTTGATAATGTGTTCATGTGAATACGAGTATTGATTAAATTTTTTAATGAGTTTTTGAATTTCCCAGCATTGAAAATGCTTTTTAAATTTTGTGATGAAAAATATCGATTAAGCTACTCGAAAATTCCCCAGAACTATTTTTAATTGTAAAATAATTATAATTAAATATTTTGTACATTCAAGTTAGAAGAGACCCCTTTATGAAGAGTTTTTCGCAGTATATCAGTTGATGGTTTCGCAATGTCTTTAAGATTAATTTTTTTTCTCATTTACATAAATAAAAAAAATAATGTTTATTACTTACCATCAAGAATATCGACATCTTCTTTCTCAAAGCCTAGGGCATATAAATAAGTGAATAAGTCTTCTTCTTCTGACAATATGTCCTATATGGATAAAAATGAAAAATAAATTAAAAAACTAATTTAAATAAAATACATACGTGAACAAATGTATTTTTCTACAAACAAACTGTTTAATTAAGGGGTTAATAATTTTTTAGTAAAAAGGATTTAATTAGTATTTCTTTGAGATTTTATTGATCAATAATAGAACCAAATTTTTAATTACTAATAAAAAACAATTTTTATTGTATCAACGTTTCGATTACATTAAGTAATCTTTATCAAAATTCTACAAAAAATTTTAAAAAATGAGAAATCTATTATAAATATTATTACATAAAACCTACCAAAAAAATTTATATTTAAAAACATAACCTCAAATTAACAGTCCCTTAACATAATAACATTTACATAAACTTTTAACTTTTTTTAACAATAAATTCATTAAATATTTTTGTTTTTAATTTTACTTTCTTTTTGTGTCCGATTATTAAATTAAAATCATCTAACATTTGTTTACTACAAAATAAATGTTAAAATTTGTCGTGCTTCTATTGTTTACAAAATGTCAACACACACTGTACAATTCTATATCAATAACTTATGTCTAATATTTACAGCTGTTTATTATATAATATACACTAACACAAGAACACAAAGTAACTTATCATTATTTATATACACGGTGATATTATTGCTTGTACTCTACATAATTTTTGATATTATTTATGGAATTTTTTCTATTTCTTTCTCTATCAATTATAAATTTAAATTCTTTGATTTCTCTAACAATATTATATTTGAAGATTTATTAAGGATTTAATTAGGTCCAAAAATATTTTTAATATTACAATTTAATTTTATATATAAAGCACATGTGCAGCAAAAAAACATTGTATACATAACCTCTTTTAAGCAAATATTATTATTCACTTCTACTTACCGGTTTAATGTTGATAGTTTTTAGCAATTCCTCAAGGTTATCTGCCATAATAATTTTGATAATCTTTTTTATTTATACTAATATATTAACTTTTTCTTCCATAAACAAATAATTCAACAAAAAATATCCTTCGTCTGATGTAAATTTATTTCATCTGCGCGTCGTTATTATAGATACACGAATAATGCAATATTAATATATATATACTAGGGGGCTCCGCCCCCTGCGCGCTCCGCGCGCCAACCCCCGTAGAGCGTGAACAGTTTTTTAAATATATTATCCTTTTGGAATATGTTTTTTACTTAAATACATCATTTGGGCACAAATGGCTCATTTTGGCACAAAAGGTTCATTTTGGCACAAAAGGTCCAATTTGGCCCAAAAGGTCCATTTTGTCACAAAAGGTCCATTTTGGCACAAAAGGCTCATTTTGGCACAAAAGGTCCATTTTGGCACAAAAGGCTCATTTGGGCACAAATGGCTCATTTTGGCACAAAAGGTCCAATTTGGCCCAAAAGGTCCATTTTGTCACAAAACGTCCATTTTGGCACAAAAGGTCCATTTTGGCACAAAAGGTCCATTGGCACAAAGGGCTCATGCGACAGCGGCGGCGGCGGTTATAACTTTATAATATATAGAGATATATATGGCGGATATTAATTTTTTATACCTACTCCGATATTCGTAATATATAATACACTAATTTTTATTTATAATTGATTATGTATAAATAATATATTACATAAATTTTATAACTCTAAAAAAAATGCTTATTTTTTTATCACGCACATAAATCTTAGGTTATAAGTAGTTTTAAATATACATATTGACATTTTTACAACTCTATATATTAGAATAAACTAAATATTATTTTGTAAACTACTGTTGAACATTTTATTAAATCAGGAAAATAATATTTAACTCAGTGGTAGTTTAAAAAACACAAGCGAGTGTACTTAGTATTTTTAATATCTTAATGAGGTCATTGGTATTTTATAAACGACCGTTTACTATTTTCTTAAATCAGGAAAATAATATTTAGCTCAGCGGTAGTTTTAAAAAAGCAAGTGAGTTCATTGCGTATTTTAAATATAGCAATGAGGTTAACAGTAGTTTATAAATTACGCATAATTAACTCATTTTATCGGAAACTTGGAATACAGCTGGTTGGTAGATTTTAAAATGCTAACACCTGTGTTTCGCATTTTGTAAATACACATTTAGTTCATTTCTTATTTAGAAAATACCAATGAGTCTCATTTCTACATTACAAATTAGGAAACAGCCTCCTTGGTATTTTACTCCCGAAATTTCGGTATTTTCATGTTGAGAGGGTATAAACATGTTCCATGTTAAAATTATTTTACCCATAACTTTTTTTCTTCTTATTTTAAATGGTTTTGTTTGGTCTCAAAATTTTCCCGATTCTGTCATCATGCAAAATGATAAGAATAATTTTTTGTGTAAAAGTTATATTTTTCGAGATATTTACACCAGAACGATCTGGTTTCTTCATTTTTTGTTAAGCAACCTTTTTTGCCATGTAATATCTCCTTTAATATTAATCGTACAAAAATTAAAAAAAAAACCACTTTATTTGTCTACTAAAATACTTCATATAAGTAATATATCATTTTTAATATATAACTTCCCCCACCCCTCGCGCTTTTTCCCAGTAACGGAAGTTGTTTATTCAGATACTGGGCACCTTTCTGAACAAAATTCAAGTTACTCAAAGTATCTGCAATTTGCCTCGAATTAGTCCAGCCAGTTTTTATTTTCTTTACAGGAGTAAAAGTTTAATGCACACCCTTTATCAAAAAGATTAGTACTTAGAAAATTGCTGACACATGAATGTGTTATGTGAAAAAGGAATGAAAAAAAGATAATGATTTCGAATTCAAAAAATAATTCATAGAACCGATACACTTGTTGGCTTGTGAAATGTTTATTAAAAAAATTATTACATAAAAAATTCATTCACTTAACGTATTTTCAGGTTCATAGTACCAGTAAAAAACTTCTTTATCAGCTAGATCATCTTGTACAAGTTTGCAACCAATCTCAGGAATTAGATTATATGTCCAAAAAACATGTAAGTTTTTATTAAATATAATACCATACCTCTCTATGTAATCTGATTCCATATAATAATATATTCACAAAATCCAAGTAAAGATTTTCCAAAAAAAATGTTTATATCTTTAAATAATTGTTTTTTTTTAATCTTCAAAATATTTTTTGAACAAATTATTTATTTTCAGCATTTACAGGCCTCGAACACAATTAAAACCTCTTATTTTGTCAAAAACCTTGCAATTTTTTTAACTTATGGTTATTTTTGAAGGAATGCTATACAATTTGAATTTTTTTGATATAAAAAATATTGGTAAAAATTTGCATCAAATTAAATAATTACTTTTTATCATTGACCAACACTGGATTCAGATTTTAATCATGCACGATTAGAAAATTAATAATCCTATATATATTAAAATGAAATAGTTGAAAAAATTCAATATTTTTGATTTTATTACAAGTCAATTTGTAAAGTTTTAAATGGACGAAAACACATGAAAGTGGTTTTAAAGTAATCTTTAAATAAATATCTCCAGGCTTTTTTTTTATTTTCAAAAAATATTTAATAGATTCCGAAATATTAATCTCAGAAGTTAGTGCTTAAAAACGTAAAAAAATTTTTTATTTTTTCACTAAAACTGATTTTTCTCAGGATCTAAGAGGTCTTTTGAGACGCGCTTTAATGAAAATTTTTCTTAATCTGAACTCATGATTCAGAGTTACAGCTGTTTGAAGCCAAAAAATCAAAATTTAAAAACTAAAAAAGTTGTCACTCTAATCATTTCGTAACTCAAAATCTATATCAAAAAAACAATCAAACTAAAGTGCTATGTATTTCTTAAAGCGTTATCTGAAACAAGGTTTTTTGGTTTTTAATTTAACCCTTTCATTAAAGAGGAATCTCAAGAAAACCACTTTACGTTAAATTACAAAAAAATTTATTTAAAATATTTTTTTAATATCTGAAACAAAATACATATATATTATTATATTATTTTATATTACAAAAAATATATATTGAAAATTTTTGACTTTTATCAAGTTGTGAACAATCAATATGATTTTTGCAATAAAATATTTTGTTTTATGATATTTTCATAGACAAAACGAAAAAAAATATATATTGTAAATTTATAAGAAGATAAATTTTACTATTAATTTGAAGTTGTGAACGATTAATATGACTTTTGAAATAAAATATATTTTTTTGAAATTGTCATTTTTTCATGTTTAGGTCAAAGGAATGATATTAAATGACATTTTCATAGAAAAAACGAAATAAAATACATATTGAAAATTTATAAGTTAAAAATAATCAATATAAGATTTGCAATAAAATATTTTTTTTTTTAGAAATTTTTTTTCTTCATATTTTAGACAGATGAATGAAATTTTTGGAAATTAACATATATAAAACGAAATAAGATATATTGGACATTTATAAAGTTATGAACAATAAATATAACTTTTGCAGAAGAGATTTTTTTTGGAAATTTTCATTTTTTTAGATTTAAGACAAACGAAAGAGGTTTTATCAAATTTTCATAAATAAAAGAAAAAATATTCGCGACGGCTAAAGTACACATTTAATACACGCTCCGTAATTTTAAATAAAAAAAATCACTATCAATTGTTTAAAAAATACAAAAAATAGTAAGAAATATAGATTTATCATAAAACTAACTACAGTGCAATACAAAACAAACATAAAGCATAAAAAAAAATAGTGTAATTTGAAGAAATAATTTTCAAACTCTAACTACGCGTCAGCCGCCATACATATTTATCAGATTACTCATCTCTTCAATATCCAAATTTTATATAACGTATATTTTCATATATATGTATATATATGTATATATTACTGTATACACATGTATATAAGTATAAATATATATACTTACTTTTATACAGATGAAACTTTTAAAAATTAAACCAAATAAACAGTATACATTAATAGTAACAAAGTAACTTCGGAAGGCAGATCGTCAATCAATAGTGCAACTCAAAAGTTCGTGAAAATTTGAAGTACCTTACGTAAATTACCTGTATATACGAATCTGATACATATACCCACAATCAATAGTTAACTATATTACCGACACACTTATTATGTATCAAAAGACTACCATTTTGCACTAAAACTTTTTTATTTTGGATATGTAGGTTCAGAGATATCATCCGTCAAAGTAGCCGTTTTTTACCCATTTTTAAAAACTACATAGCACCCAAAAAACTTTTTAAGAAATCAACCAATTACCACGCAAGTGGTCTCATTTTTTTTGTTTTAATAAATAACAACTTTTAAGAGAAAAAAATTTCAAAAAACTTACGGTTAATTTACTTTTATTTCAATTTTTCTGTTTTTAAAATGTCGACCTGCCGCCGCTCAGTGCCTAAAATGGGCACAGTAGATTTACAGAGTTGAAAAGGCCAATGAGAAAAAAAACTAGACCCTTTTCCAGCCAATTTGAGAAAACCAAAATATTTTTAAGTTGCCACCATTTTTGGACAGAGGGAGGTGGCCGAGTTGAGAAATAATCGCCCATATTTAAAATAATTATAAAAAAAGCGAAAGAAATTAATTTACAAAGACAAGTAGAAAACATAAGCAATACCAAAAAATTATGGGAATTTATCACTGAAAACGTTTACAATAAAAATACAAAAAAGAAAAATGAGAAAATAGACTTAATTACAGAAAATCAACAAATCTTGATAAATAAAGAGGACATAGCAAATACTTTCAACAATTACTATACAAGCATAGCAAAAAAACTGACTGCTAAAATTAAACCCACAAACATAGAGTTCAACCCAAAAATAAACGAAAATACAATATTTTTTTCACAAACTAGCAGTGAAGAAATCGAAAAAGTCATAAATTCACTAGATGTAAAAAAAGCAACAGGTAATGATAATATCAGTGTTGCAACCCTAAAAACCCTAAGTAACTACTTAACGAAACCAATTGCCCATATTTTTAACTTAATTATAGAAACTGAAATATTTCCTGACAGCCTTAAAATTGCAATAATTACACCAATATTCAAAACAGGTGATAGTCACCTATGTAAAAACTATAGACCCATAGCTCTTTTATCAAACCTGTCAAAAATATTTGAATAACTAGTAAAGGTTAGGATATTCAGTTACCTAGAAAAATACGACATTTTAGCAAAAAGACAATACGGATTTAGAGAACGCTGCAACACAAGTATGGCCATTGATTACTTAACTGAAAATATATACGAAATTCTAGACACCTCTACCCCTATGGCGGTAATATTCCTTGATCTACAAAAAGCATTCGATATGGTTAAACATAACATTGTAAATTAGAAAATATTGGAATACGTGGAAAGACAAAAAATATAATTAAAAGTTATCTGGGAAATCGGAAGCAAATTGTGAAAATAGATGACTGTTATAGTAGTGATTGTAATGTCGAGATAGGAGTACTACAGGGGTCAGTCCTAGGTCCAATACTATTCCTTATATACATAAATGAACTGTTGTATCTATTTCAAAATGATATCATATCGTTTGCAGATGATACAACAGTGATATGTAGAGGAAAGAATTGGATAGAGGTTGAACGGGACGCTAATAACAAAATGGGGAGAATATATGATTGGCTAAATACGAACAAACTATTACTAAATATAGAAAAGACAGAATTTACCACTTTTTCCATATATAAATCCACGCAACCCAAAGAGTTTAAGGTTGAAATTGAAATGAACACGATTAAAAGTTGTTGAAAGCAAGTTCCTGGGTATCATAATAGATTCAAATCTAAGATGGGAAACTCAAATAAAAAAAACAGTAAAAAATGTAGCTTTTTATACCTATATTATACGAAAACTGAGTAGAGTACTAAACTTACAAATATATACTACAAAATATATATTACAAACAAACGTTACAAATATACTATGCACTTATTTAATCCACTGTGATGTATGGCATGGTGGCATGAGGCAGTGCATATAACAACAATATAGACCTTTTAAACTCAGTACTACAAAAACTTATAACCGGTTTGTGTAAACACAACCTAAATGCATGGAAAATGTTTACTTCCAAATGAGGACTAGATATAATACAAATGTTACTCAACATTACAATACAATTTTCTATTGTTGTAATTTGTAATTATCACCTTACTAGTTGTTAAGATTCTAAACCCAAACTATTTTGATTCCCTAAACCTGAATTATTATAAGTCCCTGAACCTGAATTATTCCAAGTCCCTAAATCGATATTATTCTAAGTCCATAAACCTATATTATCCTAAGTCCTTAAGCCCAGATTTTTCAAAGTCTTTTAAAAGTATTTTATTTATTTATATATACTTCCCTAATTATTCTAAGTCTTATTTGACCCCCCCCCTTAAATAGGACAAATTTGACCCCCCCCCCCCTTAATTTTCAAGTTCTGAAGTACCCCCTCCCTATAAACATGTTCCATGTTAAAAAATACAAAAAATCATATACAAAAAGTACAAACATTTACCAGAATTCGAAGAAGAGTACAGAAAATTGTTATCAGTAAAAAATCTATATTATATTACAGTTATTAAAAGTAAAATTCAGTATTTAATAGAGAAGTACAAGCTAAAGCAAAATAGAACTAGAACCCCTATAGGTAAAAAAAGAAAAATGGGACAAAAAAGTAGCCTTTATAATGCAATAACAATATTCAATAGGCTGCCTATTGATATAAAAGAAAAAATAAAAGTAAATAATAGTAAAAAAATAAGCAATATCCAAAACATTAAATTATGGTTAAGCAAAAATAATTAGAATTATATAAAATCAAGTAGATTAAGTAATATAAAGAGGCTAAATGTGTTAAACAGAAGAGGCTATTAAATAGTTACCATTAAATTAATAAAAAATATTCAGAGCAAAATATATTTATATTATAAGAACCATGTAATATTTGTTAATTCTAGCAGCTATAACAGCTAGTTCCACGCTCAGACTACGAGTCCATGTGTACATATTGTATAACGTAGTATATATTATATATGTATATGTAACCAATATGTGTAAACTTATGTACAGCTAGTTAATAATAATAATAATAATTTTTTTTTTTTTTTTTTTTTTTTTTTTTTTTTTTTTTTTGCACAGTGGCAGAGAGGTGAGAATGCGTTACGCACGAACAGAACCCGGTGTTCTGAACAGTGTCGGACTCCATGATGGCAAGGCACTCTACAAAGAATGCATTGCCCCATGTTTACCGACTAAACTCACCCCTCATCATACCTTATACAAGTCAGCCCGGAACCGTTTATCACATTACATCGGGTTGACTTAAGGCCATGTATCTTCTTTGGTTGAAGATCCTTCCATCCATTGATCCTTTCTTTCTCCTTCTTGTTATTTCACCGTGTCGTCAACTAGATAAATAAGTAACTTTATTAATAAATAAATATATATATAAATAAATAAATAAACAAATAAATAAGTAAATATCCTTGTACGTCCTCCATTATCCCCCCATTGGTGCCGCGTGCAAGAACCGTCTAATTTGACTGCTCCTACACGCGGCTCCTAGTTAGGGTGTCGTCAATAACTTTTTTGTACGCAAAATCTCCTCCACGTACCTTGCCACGACGCTCCATGATTCCTCGTTCTGGAGCATTTTTCCGACTATGTTATCGGGTGTGACTTCTTCAACCTCTGCTTCCAGCGCTCTCCTTTTAGTTATCCAGCGGTCACACTCGAAAAACGTGTGACGCGCGTCATCTCGTTTGTCGGGACAGAATACACATTCAGGGCTCACGACCTTTCCCATCCTAAAGAGATAAGATTGGAAAAGCCCATGGCCACTGAGGAACTGTGTCAAGAAGTAGTTTACCTCTCCGTGCCCTCTCTGAGTCCAGGGCGCGACCTCTTTTATGAGGCGCCTGGTCCATGCGCTGTCTGTGCCATCCCTCCAGAGCGTCTGCCACTCCAGCATCACATCCCTCCTAGCTTCCGCTCTGATACGGTCGACGTCGCCTTCATTTTTTCTATCATAAATAAGTTTACGCTCTTTGGCAAGTAGCTGAATAGGAATAATTCCTGCGATGACAAGAACTGCCGCTTCCGAGACAGTCCTGTATGCGCAAGAAACCCTCAGAGCACCCTGCCTCTGCACTCTTTTCATACCTTTCGAATATATATCCTTATCCAGTGCCTCACTCCAAATCTCCGCTCCGTACAATAGGATGGAGTGAGTTACGGACATTAGCAGCTTTCTCCTGCTGGACTTTGGTCCATTCATGTTCGACATCAGCCTGCTCAGGGCTAGCGTCGTGGTACCTGCCTTCTTGACCCTTTGAGAAATATGTTCGAAATAGGTCCGCTTCGTATCCAAAACTATTCCAAGATATTTGGCGAACCTTTTCGTCTCTATAATGGTATCCTCGTCAACCCGTATTGGAATAACGGTATTGATTTGCTTCCCCGTGAACATCACGATCTCGGTCTTAGCGACTGCCAGACTTAATCCGTGCTCTTCCATCCATGCATTTGTCTTTAACATGCAGACGCTCAAGCTATCCTGTGCTTGTTGCACGTTCCTTGCTATGATCACGAGGGCAATATCATCCGCATAGCCTATCATAAAGCAGCCATCCGCTAACTCCATCCTCAGGATACCATCATAAGAGATGTTCCATAGGTCAGGTCCCAATATGGAGCCCTGAGCTGCACCAGCTGTCACTTTCCTACTTCTCTTCCCTTGAAGAGTCTCGTACAATAGTACTCTGTCACTTAGGTAACTCTTCATTACCCGCATCAAATAATTTGGTACTGCAAAGTCATTTAGTCCTTGAAGGAACTTTGTCCACTTTGCAGAATTGAATGCGTTCTTGACGTCCAGGGTGACCAAAAGAGTAATTTTACGTGAGTAATGATTACCCGTTTGGGCCCTGGTTATCGCGTCAACGACCTCCTTCACAGCCCCGATCGTGGACCTCCCCCGTCTAAATCCGTATTGCCGAGGAGATAAATCCCCTGCTGCTTCTACTGCGTTTAAGATACGCGGTTGTAGCATTTTTTCGAAGCCCTTTCCAGCTGTATCCAGCAGTCCTAGTGGTCGCCAGTAGGATGGGAGTGTGGGATCTCCCTTTCCTTTACTGATAAGGACCAACAGTGCCTTTTTCCATCGCCTACTGAAAACTCCAGCTCGTAGGCACGAGTTGTACATCATTAACATCAATGACGGACACTCGTGCGCAGCGATTCTTATAATTTCGGCTGGTATGCCGTCTGGGCCGGGGGCTTTCTTATTTCTGAGAGAGTCTACGGCAGCGAACAGCTCTTCTTGCGTGAAGTCCGGGATTTCGGTTACCCTAATGTCCTCCTCTTGGTCTATTCTCGTCGGGTGCATCGGAAACAGAGCATCAACTACTGTCCTTGCTTCCTCTTCGTCCATTAGTGAACTAGCAGCAAATCCCCTTAGCTTTTTCGTGACTATCTTGAAGCCCAATCCCCAGGGATCGTTGTCCACTTCAAGGCACAGATTCCTTTCGCAGCGGATCTTACTGGCATTGATTGCCCGCCTCAAAGATCGCTTCACTTCCTTATGGACTCTCATCAGTTCCCTTGCTTCTTCGCGAGACTTGGCCCTAGTTGCTCTTCTTCGCGTCATGTGGCTTTGCCTACGTAACTCTGCAATTTCTGTGCTCCACCAATATACAGGTGGGTTCCTTCCATTAAACCTTTTTCGAGGCATGGAAGCGTCACATGCTTTTTTGAGCAGCGTCATTACTTCGGATACTACATTCTCCGCGTCTTCCTTACTTCCTACTCTGCGGGGTTTCATTAGAATTGCCCTTTGTCCCATCATTAAAACTCGTATAAATTTTTCTTTGTTCAGCTTATTGAGGTTCCAGCCTCTTGGTTTTGACCTATATGCCTCTCCAGGGGGCAGTCTCTCATGCTGAATTTCGAACGAGATGTACTGGTGGTCGCTCGCAGTAAAGACTTCCATGACGTGCCAGTTATTGACTCTCGTACTCAGGCCTTCGGATGCGAAGGAGACGTCAATTATAGTTTCAGTAAAGCTGGGCCTTCTAAAGGTTGTGGTGTTACCCACGTTTAGAACAACGAGACCCAGCCTTGACACCATTTCTAGTGTCGCTGCTCCTTTTGAGTCAGTATAGGGCATACCCCAGTCGACAGCTTTGGCATTAAAGTCTCCTGCAACAATTAAGTTGCCACCCGCTTCTCTTGCGAAGTCCTCTATGTCTGCCAATTTCGTATAGTAGTCCTGTATACGTCCTGTTGGAGTTAGGTAACAGCTGACGTACGTTATGGCTTTGCTTTTAATCCATGCAAAACCCCTGCCCCTTCCTGATGCTTCGACTGGAACATTTCCAGGATTTGCGACCCAAATAGCTGCGGTTCCAAATTCATCCGCGAACCAAGTGGTTGGGTTTGGATTAGTCATTGGGTACTGCTCGCTGATGATCCACAGGTCAGCCTTGATCTCCCTCTGAATTTGATACATGAGCTGGTTTGCGATCCAGCTTCTGTGCATATTTCCTTGGACAACCCTGATCATTTTGTGATCGCTTTTTTGAACTCAGCGCACTTCCTGGAACCCGGAAAGTGCTTGAGTTCGTTTCCCTTCATTTTAGCAGCTTTGCAGAGGAAGCATCGCAGCTTTCCTGTGCATTCGTCTGCCTTGTGGTTTTCCAGTCCACATTTAAAGCAGAGTTTGCTTCTATCGGGCCCCTTGCAATTTCCTGCAATATGCCCGTAGGCTAAGCATCTGAAGCATCTAAGTGGGGTAGACTGCAGTCTTACTCTACAGTTCCCCAGGCCTAGCTTAATGCTACCTTTTTTGACCAGCTTAAACGCAGCCTTTTCGTCCATCTCTATTGTCGCTAATCTCTGCTCCCGAATATTAGGCTGAGATAGCTTTACCTGAATCGGTCCGGTTTCCTTCAAGGCAGCTTTCAGGGCTACCTCTACTTCTTCTTTCGTGGTAAGGCAGTCGATGTCCCGAATCTGGAGGTTCCGACGTGGCGTCAAACATGCGACGTTCACGTTCTCCCCCATTGTTGCCTTGACTGCCTCGAAAAGAGCTGTTTGCCCTTCTGTTTTTCCTTTCATCTCTATCAATACGTTACCGGCTTGAGTTTTTCTTACTGAACAGATGTTAGCTGCAGTAGCCTCTCCACTAACGCTTTCCTTGATCTGCTTCAAGACATCCGCGTACGCTTTCCCTTCTGGTAGCTTAATTGCGACTGCCTTGTCTCTAGCTCTAGGAAGCTTCGCTTTCCCCTTGGCGTTCCCTTTCTTCTTTTCTTTTTTTCTTTCCTCGTCTTTTTCTCTCTCTGCCTTTTTCCTTTTCTTTCTCCTGTTCCTTCGGCCAGTGTAATCTTGGAATTCGTCATTGTCCCCAAGAGGAGTCTCAGTAGGTTCCGGCGTCTTGTCTCTATTTCCTTCCAATTCCGTCACTGTTTCTTTTGTCATTCTTACCAATGAAACAGTAAGCCTAGGATACGTTGGCGGCTTGTTAAACCTGGCAGCTGAGAGTGGTTTTGCCACGGATGCAGCAGAATTGGCTTTCTGTGCCGAATTTTTTGGGCTACTCCCGCTCGCAGGCTTCTTTGAGGGAGTCTGCTTTCCTGTCTCATTTTCCTCTTCCGAATTTTCTCGAAACCTTTTCTTTGTATTTTGAGCAGCTTTAGATTGCTCAGTAATATACTGCTTTAATTCGGTTTCGATAGAAAGGACTTCTCGAACTTGCATGCCTTTAATTGTCGTCAGTTTGTTTAGATTATTCTTTATCAGCCTAACACCGTCTTGGATTACCATCGAAATGTTAGTCTGCTTTTTAATCTTTTCCTCCATCTGTGCAACGTGAGATAGCATCTCTTCATATATCTCATCGATTGTCGCATGACATCGATTCAACTGCGTGACGTTTTTGCCAATTGAAGTACTGGCAAAAGTTGCCTGGACCATATCATTTTGTTGCTTTTCATCTATGATTTCACAGTCCATGTCCTGTGTAGAACGATCTTCACCATTCTTCTTATTTTCATTTCTGCTTTTATATGTATTTTTATCAGACATTTTCAAATCATTAAGGATTCATCACTCCATGTGCAACGGCCTCCTTCGACCCCTCACATTCTGGGCAGCTGACATGCAGACTGGTTGCATCACAGAGGATATAGCTGACGGCATGTACTTGCACTACCTTGCTCCTCCCATTCCTCCGCGAATAAAAGCATAATTCGCTTCGGAAATTTAGAGTCCTCCAGCAGCTTGGGTACATACCGGCAACATCGCCAAGCCGTTAATGATGGGCTCCGGCTGCAGAGAACCCCACCTCCCGTCTTGCGTCAGCAAAGGCCAAAGATGGTTCAGGTTGCTCGGCACGCAACCAGACAGCTCGCTTCCCCATCCAGGATCCTCTTTTGGCACTCACGGGTCGCGCCGCACGGCATACTGTCCATACCGTGCATGTGTGTAGACAAACACGTTTAGTTGTGTTTGTAAACACACATGTCCCGCATGGGCAGACACACGGCGGAGGATTTTAGAGTTTCCTCAAAACACAGCTAGAGTTCCTTGGGTTTGCCACGCCCATCCAGAAAGGCCGAAGTCTTCCTGGCCCCGAGGTTTACCTTCACACATTACTAAACCAGAAAGTAATAACCACGAGTCATAGTTTAGCGGAGCCCGCAACTAGCCTTTAATCGGCTGCGTCGCTGTGCTCAAGGTGGAAATCTCCCATGCTAAGAGCCATATACCTAAGGCCTAAGGCGACCCCGCATATAGCTTAAATCGCACTTAAATTTGGAGAAGACCTTGGAGCCCCTTTTGGCGTGCCGTTTCTTCAGAGATACTTATGGATAGCAGTCTGCGGCACTCCATTAAGGATGCACAGAGGAAAAGCAAGGCATAAACCCGATTTATAGGGCAGCCTCAGTTATTCCAGAAAGCGATAAGCTGTCTGCGGCATACCTAATGAAAGTGCATTGTGGTACAGCAGTATGCGTGTACCACAGTGAAGAGCAAGGCATGGGACCCGTTTATAGGGCAGCCTCAGTTGTTCCAGAAAGCTATGTCCTGTATCTCTGATTCCAGTTCAACCTTGGAAAGGTGGCCTGAACTACCTTCCTCCTTCCTCAGCCTTATGAGGCGCCGGGCTTAGGACCGGTATAGCGGAGTTAATAATAATAATAATAATAATAATAATAATAATAATAATAATAATAATATCTAACGTCTCTACTGCGAGGGGCGTGTGACGCCTCTATGCCTCGTCGAAGGCCCTGGAAAGGGAGAAAGCCAGTTTACTGGTGGACTTCCGAAATAGCGGAGCTCCGCAAGGAGTGCCACAGGACGCGACGAAGGGCGCAGAGAGCACGGGGCAGGCCCGAAGCTGCTGCACTTTCCCAGGAACATAAGGATGCTAAACACCGGCTGGCCAAAGCTATCCGTCAAAGCAAGGCTCGATGCCTGCGTTCATTACGCGAGGATGTAAACAAAGACCCCTGGGGTCTTGGTTACAAAGTCGTAATGGGCAAGTTGAACCGGGGGTCTGACAACATGATGGACGCAGTATCGACCGAACGAATCATCGGCGCTCTCTTCCCTGAGCAGCCCATCCGGGAAAACCCGGTAGTGGCGATACCCAGAGAGGAAGTGCCGTTATTCAGCGAGGACGAGATGGTGAAGGCCATCAAGGCCATGAAAAATGGCAAGGCGCCGGGGCCGGACGGGATACCTGCGGAAGTGCTCAAACGAGCGGTCAAAATAATCCCTGGTATCCTGTTAAGCATGTTCAATGCATGCTTGGTGGCGGGAGTGTTTCCAAAGCAGTGGAAGGTGGCACGTCTCGTGCTCTTGAACAAGGGTAAAGGTGGAGCCCCGGACTCTCCATCATCTTACAGACCCTTGTGCATGTTAAACACCATCGGAAAGGTGATGGAGAGCATGCTCCGGGCAAGGTTGAGAAGAGCTATCGAGCAGGGCGGTGGCCTTTCCGAGGAGCAGTATGGATTTCGTGAGGGGCATTCCACGATAGACGCCATCCGGCGTGTCGTGGATACCGTAGAGGCTGAGAGGGAAAAGCGGCCTGCAATTCGCAAAGACGTCCTTCTTGTAACGCTGGACGTCAAAAACGCTTTCAATTCGGCCAGGTGGGATGACATGATCCGGTCTCTCGAGTACGATTTCCGGATACCCAGGTATCTGGGTAACGTAATAAAGGACTACCTACGGGACCGGAGACTGCTCTACGACACGCTCGATGGCAGGCGACAGAGGGTTCTGAGTGCGGGCATTGCCCAAGGTTCGGTTCTCGGACCAGACCTGTGGAATGCCTTTTACGATGGCCTGTTGCGCGTTCACCTCCCGGAAGGAGCTTCTCTGATCGGGTACGCGGACGACGTGGCTCTGACCATCACTGGCAGGGACATGCAGGTAACCCAGGAGAGGTTGAATCTAGTCATGAGACAGATCAACCTCTGGATGGGCGAGCATGGGCTCCAGTTTGCGATCCCAAAAACGGAGATCGTACTGCTGACCCGTCGCACAACAATTTCCACGGACATCGATGTAAATGTCGATGATGGTGGAAACCCTCACACGATCCAAGCCAAGACATCGGTTAAGTACCTGGGAGTTCTGCTTGATAACAAGCTGAACTTCTGGGAACAATTTCAGAGGTCGAGTGAGAAGGCCGCGTCGATCGCATCCTCCTTGTCAAGGCTCATGGCCAACATAGGAGGGCCCAAACCCGGGAAGCGAAGATTGTTGATGTCCGTTGTCAACTCTGTCCTGCTTTATGGATCTGAGATCTGGGCGGATATCACCAAATTTGCCAAGTACAGACATAAAATATCGTCTGTGCAGCGGCAAGCGGCCCTGAGGATCGCCTGCGCGTACCATACGGTATCGCTCGAAGCGATCCAGGTAGTAGCATCGGTCATACCCATCGACCTGCTAGCGTTGGAGCGGAAATACATTTACGATAGTGTAGAGGACCGCGAAGTGGCATCCACTCGCGCCCGCTCCAGCTCTATGGGAAAATGGCAGGAACGGTGGAAAAAGGAGGAAGAGAAAAATGCCCGATGGACGCGCAGACTGATTTCAGATCTGCAGGCATGGACTGGACGACAACATGGGGAGGTGGATTTTTACCTCACCCAATTCTTGACTGGACACGGGTATTTCCGTGCAATGTTGAAACATTGGCATAAGGTGGCAACAGAGGAGTGCTTGCACTGCCCAGGCGAGAAGGATACAGTGGAGCATACTTTCTTCGGATGTAATAATTTATATATCAAGCATGGTATAAAATACGATAGATGAACTTGGTATAAGTTGAATCATGACATTAAAATATAAACAATTCTCAAATCAATTAAATTTATTGTGTTAAAAGCCTAAAGATGATATTAGTAAATTATACATATTACGTTAGATTTGAAATTCGAATACAGATTTTCATTTTTTCACCACGTGTTATTGGAGAAGTAAGATCATTAGAGATTAAAGATATATTTATGTTTTAAATATAATTTTTTTTTTTTTTTTTTTAAATTAAGGGTACATTCTCCCAGTTTTGAGTAAAAATAACGTTTTTTTTCAGATTAGTTTTCTCAAAAAGTTTATTGCAAAATATAAGGATTTTTTTACAGCTATTTTATATACTTATAATGAACACAAAAAAAATATTTTTTTTTATTTTCTCTTTTTTTACATATGTTGAGATGGCGCTGAAGTTGGTGCCTGAAAAAAAAAAGTTGCAAATCGGCCCACATCACAACTCGGTTTAGAATCGTCTGTAATAAAAAAAAAAACACCATAAAGTACATGAGTTTTTGCTTGGAATGACCTATAATCAATGAAAAATATTAAAAATTAAAAAAGTTATGAAGATAAATAGAAAAAAGTCGAAAGTCAAATTACGAATAATAAATTTTAATAAATTTTTATTAAGTTAAATTATTGTATTATTTTAGATTAGATAATATAGGTATAGTTCGGAATATAACTGGTGTAGAAAAGTTTAAGAATCCAAAGACTAATAAAGAAGATGTTAAGAGAGACATATTCATTTACGATACACACAAACATATAACGGTAAAAATTTTTTTGGAATAAAATTATTAAATTATAATTAAATATTATTATTATTATTATTATTATTTCCTTTATTTGTATTGTACAAAACTAGTTACACTCTTACATAGTTATTATTATTATAGCTCTACTTAACATATATTTTTTAATTTAAATAAATAATTTATATATAAATAAAATTGAGGTAAAATTAGTTAATAAAAATATAAGTAATATGATATAATTTGATATTAATACTGTTTCAAAAACTAAATAAAATAAATAAGTTAACCATAGCAACAATCAGTCAAAAGTCAATCAGTCAATAGTCAATCAGTATGTATTAAAATTTGTCAATAGAATTTTATTAATCAGTCAACAAATAAATAAACAGTTTAAAATTTGTAAATAAATAATTAAATAACAAAATTAATTAATATTAATTTAGTCAAGCTGTTGTTAAACAGTGTTAGGCATCTAATTTATAAAGATACTGCCTTATTGCTTTTTTAAATAAATTAAATGAGTGCAGGTCACGAATGCAGGGAGGAATTTTGTTCCAAAAGTTTGAGTACTTTACCTGAAATGAATTTAGGCCCCAATCAGTTGTAACTGTGGTAGGATCTAAGTCTTTACGGGGACCACGAACTGGCTTATCAGGCTTATAAGGCTTGAATAGTGGTAGCAAAATAGGAGGTTCTTTTAAACGAACTATCCTATACATTGTAAGAGAGGCAAAATAGTCAGTACGAGTTGAGTTACTCATCCAATATAGTTTTCTACGGAAAGCAGTGACATGCTCGTTGCGCCCAATGCCATGGATGTATCTAATTCCAGAGTTTGCTAGTCTCTGCAGTAGAACACCCAACTCATTGGAGACATCAGAGTATACTGCTTTGCAATAGTCAAGGTGAGGGAGCACAAGGGATTCGACCAGTCGTTTGCGTAGAGTGATTGAAGTGCAAGGCCGGATAGTTCTAAGAAAATAAAGAACTTTATTGACGTTTTTGGTTACTTGAAGTACTTGAGGCCTCCATGAAAGAGTACTATCAAGTTTTACCCCTAGACTAATTATAACATCAACAAACGGAACCTTGTCACCAACACTGCTAACCTGAATGTTGGAAATATTTACGGCATTGAATTTCTTTATGGTGTTAGAAGAACCAAATTAATATTATATATTTGTTATAGCTAAAATTAATATGAAAGATTTATTCATTTATAGTATTATTAGAAATTTATTTATTGTTTAGTAAAATGATTTTGTTTCAATAAAAGATTATTAATAATGTTAAGATTCAAAAAAAGTATTTACAAATTTAATTTTATGATACATATTAAACAATAAATTGTTTTTCATAATATAATTATTAATAAAATAATTTACAGTATTTATTTAAAACAATTCATTTTTTGTACATAAGTTTGTACATAAATCGAATATAATATTTTTTATTAAAAAGATGTTGTTGCATCAATTGACCAATACTGGGTTGAAATAAATTTATTTAACTAATCTTTAAAAAATGTGTTGTTTTTTTATTATATTTAAAATTTTTTTAAATTTATATTTACATTTGTATAATATTATAGAAATTATTAAAACTTTTTGTATTATATTATTATTTGTTGTTACTAATTTATTTGATTCAAGAATTTATAATTTGATTATAAAATAATTATTAAATATTATATATACCTCATTTTATAATTTAAAATTTATTTGATTATTTATATATTGTTTAAAATATTTTTGTTAGATTGTATGTGAATATTTATTTTTACAATAAATGGTGAGGTAAACTAATATATAATTTTTTATTAAATCTAATTAAATTACTACTATTATTTAATATATTATGAATATTTTTTTTTTATAAATGATGAGAATAAGAATAATATAATAATTTTAATTAACATAGAATTTTGGATTCAATTAATTAAATAAATGAAAAAAAAATATAAATAAACTTTTTTCAACACGCTTTGATAAAAATTTTTATAAAGTTTCATAAATTTTATATTGGCTGGCTGCATTAGGACAACAATTAAACATTTTCAATAAATATTATTGAATAACATTTAAATGTTCATTTAACATTTAAAAGTTTTCTATAAAAAAAAGCATTAACAGTTACTTTTGGAAAGTGAATTATAAAAGCAATTAAAGAGTATCAGGTAATTTGTCAAAATTAAAAGATACCTTTATCTTTATTACAATGCATTAGTAGAAAAATAAGGTTAACTTCTTACATACCATTTTTCATGTCCTTTAAATTTATCTTTGTTAATTTGAAAAACGCATATTACCATACATTATAATGGCTATGTATTTAAGTAAATGACAAGGTATTAAAGTATTAAAGTCATAGAATTTTTTTAAATGCACGACATTGTTTATTCTATTATAGCAAATTATGATTTTATTTAAGTATTTTATTTTACATTCTATTCAAGTCTGCCTTATATATATATATATATACATATACAAAAAATAATAAAAATTTCAATTTATGGTGAAAATCAGGATAAAGTTACTTTCACAGCTGGAGTTACTTGAGAAAAAAAAATGAACGCTTTTAAGTCTCTCGTGTGCAAGTGGAGGCATATTAGACATATTGAGTAAATAAATTTATATGTCGTGTATATGTGACTCCCCCTCCCCCCTCTATTTACTTTAGAAAAGTATACTGTATGGAATAGATACATTAATGCTTTCTGATATATTTTTTAAATTTCTTGCCTTGTGGGTCATACTTCAAATTCAACCTACGATTGAAATGATATCCAACAATTTTCAGTATGAAAGAGCTAGGTTTTTTTCATTAATAATTATTTTAAAAATTATTTTTTTCTTATATTAATTAATTATATTTTCCTTAGCTGTTGGCTATTCCTGACGTGCCCTTTAAGAAATCATTGAAACATGTTAGTTGAAAAACCTTTTTTGTTTTGTTTATGTTATTAAAAGTTTCAATGTAAAAAATATCATTTAATTAATTAATTGTTAACATAAATTATGAAGAAGTGATTTTGTCAATAATTTTCTCAATATTAAAAAAGTTATTTTATTAAACATTTAGCAAATATTTGTATTTTTTTTCGCATTTCTGTTAAAATAAAAGCATGGAATTAAAAATGTTTTCTTTTGCGAAAAGAATTTATATTATGGGTATTATGAATTTTCTGAAGTAAGTAAAATATTTATGTCTGTCAGAGTAAATGGGTCTTAAACTATTCGCTATTGGGTAACCTACCCATTTCCCCCAATTAGCCACTACAGAATAAATTCCCTAATTGGCTATAAGTCTTTGATTCAATTGTTTATTTTGAGATTATTTTTTAAAGGGCCCGTCAGGAATAGCAAACAGCAAATAATTGGTGATGGTGTTATAGAATAAATGCACTTATTAATTACTACTAATAATAATATATGCTTTATTAGAAGGCTAAATGCCAGCGTCTATTCAAGTTGGGAATCATTGACGCACTGAGGCGACAATGAGGACCCAAATATAAAAATGAAGGGGTTGCGCATACACACACACTCGTAACTATATACATATATACAACATATATATCACATGTAACACAACAAATTTTCTAAAATTTTAATCAGTTATCTGAATCCAGTTTTGGTCAATGATAAAAAGTAATTATTTAATTTAGTGCAAATTTTACCAATATTTTTTATATCAAAAAAATTCAAATTGTATAGTATTCCTTCAAAAATAACCATAAGTTGAAAAAATTGCAAGGTTATTGACAGAATAAGAGGTTTTCCCAATAACTATACTATTAATTTAACAGAATATTTCATTGCTATATTTTAATGAAATCAAACCTATTAAACTGATGGTATAGTTGTCTCAGGACTGTTTCTGAAAATATCGTTTTATTAATAACTTTAATCGTCTGCAAAATTTTTCTCTGAGCACTTTAAGGGCTGAAAATTTCTGAAAAGCTTCTTTTGATATTGAAAAAAATTCACTAAAAATTTGGGCGACGATATTGGCTTCTGTTCGTAGATATAAGACTCTGAAAATGTGGAATAAGTGGACCAATATTGGCCAATAAATTGTTAACGGGTCAGCGAAAAATTTTTCTTCATCAATATTCGAATAGCCAGGGAAAAATGAGCTCATTTAAAAAAAAAAATTTTATTTTTGACGGACAAATAATCAAGTTATCATTATTTTAAGATTTTAAAAAAAATTTTCTAAAAATTCCCAGTTTTAGAGTCATTATACAATAATCAAACTTCAAATAACGATAACACGCTTATTTGTCAGTCAAAAATAAAATTTTTTTGTTTTAAATCGTCGAATTTTTCCTGTGTATTTGAATATTTACAATAAAGAAACTTTTTATAAGCAAAAATTATTGTTTTAGCTTTTGATAAGGGTACTAACGTACCAAAACGTCAAGATAATAAAAATTATTTTATCACAACAACAGTATACTCGTGAATAAGTCACTAATCCTTTTATAATTATAAGCAAAAATTATTTTTTTTTGGCAAATTACTTTAGAAGTTACTTTCGTTTGTCAATGTATTAGGGTAGTTTTTAGCCCAAAAAAATAACTTGCATATAAAAAGTTTCTTTATTGTAAATATTCAAATAACCAGAAAAAAATTTTTATTTTTGACCGATAAATAAGCGAATTATTGTTATTTCAAGTTAGAATACTGTATAATGACCCTAAAACTGGGATTTTTGGATAATTTTACTGTATGATTTTTGAAAAATCATTTAATTTTTTTTTTTTAGGTTTATCTAGAAAATACACGTATTTTAACATTTTTTTTTTTTTTTTTTAAGACATATTGGATGCTCCAGATGTCAATTTGAAAGGACGCCGACTTTCAACAGTCGTAACTCCGTCATATTGGAAAATTTTTTTCCCGAAATTTAGAATTTTCAAATTAAATACTTATAAAATATTCTCCTAAAATTTTATTCATTTATTTCAACCCCTTCATAAAAAAAATCCTATCTGAAAAAAGATTGCATTTCATAGCCTTCACCCCTTAAAAAATTATATAATTCTTTTTAAGCAATGTTATATATATCAAAAAATCAATACGTGCCTAACCTTACCTTTCATTTTGTTTATTTTATGTCATCTTCGATCACGTAGTCTTAAAAAATTACCATTTTTAAAAATTTTAATTAAATGGGAATTACAAATAATTTTAGCAAAAATCGATTTTTTTTTGAAAAATATGGAAAATTTATTCAATTTTGGATATCACCAATCAAAAGGGCACATAAAAATATGGCGATCTACCAATTTCGATTTTTTTTACAGCTTCCATCTCCTTCAAAAGTTGACCCTACATCTTTTGGTGGGCACGTTGTATTGAAACTATATTTTTAGATCCTTTAGCTATTTTATTACAACGTATAAGTTATTATTAGAAATAAGTATTGTTAGTAAATATATTATTAGTTATAGTAATGAAAAAGAGACTGAAAAACAGCTTAAAAAGAAAAATTGAATAATATGTTAAATAATCTTAATTACAATTAAAATATTATGAAAGCTGTGTTAAAATACTATTTTTAAGAATCAAAAATGATAAAATAAGTTTTTCTGATAAGAATTTTAAAAATATATTAATATTTAAAGATAACATAAAAGACATTCTAAATAGAAACAAAATTTAAATGAGTTGATTTGCTTAAAAAATTTCTATTTTTTAAAAATTTAAGAAAGCAAAGTTTTAAATTTTATTTTGAAAATAAATTTAAATTAATAATAAATATAATAAATTTAAATTTGCTGTAATTAGATGTAGAATTAAAAACATTATTGTAATATATTTATTAAAAAGAAAATCATTTGTACAAAAATTAGATGACTATTGTCAGAAATGATTTAAAAAATATTATTGATAATCCAAGTCACTAATATTGGTTATTTTTTTTTTTTAATTTTTAACACATTAATGAATATGAATATGGATATTTTTGAATGAAAAATTCTCTATGTGTGATTTGTCAAAAAAATATTTAATAATAAATATTAACCATAAAGAAACATAAATTAAAATTAAATAATAATAGATTATAGTCACCCACTGTTGGCTAGAAACAATTTTAAATAAAATTTGAAGGTACCTCCGAGATTCCGACGAATTTTGATTGTAGGGTACCTACAGGTCCTAAAAAAACAAAAAAGAAAAAAATCCGCTCGGCGCTTTTTTATTTTTGCCCAAAATAGGGCTATCTCGGTGAATATATTCAGAAAAACGTTTGAAAAAGAAATAATGATTTATAAATCTTACTATTTTAATTGTAATTTACTAGAATATGAAAGAAAAGTAAAATTTATACATTTTTATGTATTTTTAACTCATCTGCGCAGACCCAGATGTAATGGATGATCATTGAGACTGCAAAGCTGAATTAGCTGAAAAAACTACATACCCGGGTTAAGATGTGTTTTTTATTAGGAAAAGTGTATTTGACTGTTGCGTCTATCATTTTTCTAGACCATGTTGGGTTTCAGATCTGTTTTTGGACACTTTTACTGAAGTCAAAACTGTGATATTTTCAATTTTTTCGAATTTGATAAAAAACTTAGAATAAGATAAAAAAATTTGTAACTGGCTTGTGTAAACACAATTAATGAGCATGGAACATATTTATGTGTAATAGAAATTTTTAAATGATTAAGGGTCGTTTTACCTAAATATGTCGATATTTTAGCTGATTTTTAAGGTAGGATTGTGAAATAACGGATAGAGATATTTGAATCAAATTTTTTTTATAGTTTACAAATATATTAAAAATTAAAAAAAAAAAATTTTTTTTTGTTTTTTGTGACGTCAGTTTTGCGTGAGAGAGGTGAACTTGCGTCAATTCAAAACTGTGTACTTGATATCTTGACTTAGGATAATCTAAAACGTGCTAAAAAAAAATTGGTAAGACTGGAAACCCGTAATTTCGGGATGTCGTCGAGTTTTTTCAAAAAAATTAATTACGAACAAAATGGCGGCTACGCAAAGTTAAAATTAAAAAAAAAGCCTATAATTTTCGTGCAAAAGCAGCTGTAAAAATTTTTTCAGAACATAAAAAAAAAAAACTTGACGACATCCCGAAATTTGTGCATTTATTAAATTGCTTAGTAAATTTAAAGAAAATCGGTGCAGAAGTTATCGCGCAATCGAGTACAGGGTTTTACAGATGTTGTTTCGAGTAAAACGACTTTGAAGTTTTGGAATAATTTTTTCGGTACTTTTAATCATTAAATTATTATTTTTTTTTTTGTAAAGGAACTTACAACAAATAAAATTAGACCAAAAAAATTAAAATCGGTCAAATAGTTTTAGAGAAATCTTAATTAGAAGGTGTAAAAACATAGTTTTCTAAATAAGAGTAAATATTTTTTTTTCTTAAAAATTTAACAAAACATTTTTTTTGTGTATATTTAAGTAGACTTATAAGTTATCAGTGATTTTTGAGCCATAAAACTATCCTTCTGGTTTTCATACTGAATTTGTAGCTGATTTTACCCCTGCTGCTGGGCCGATTTGCTATTTTTTACCATTTTGGCACGGCTAAATTTGGAGTCATAAACCATCGCGAATATTAGCAAAATTTGCTCATAATTTCCATCAGCGTCCCTAAAGCCGGATTATTTTACGTCCTTACATCGAAATTATTCTAAAGTTCCTAAAACGAAATTATTCTAAGTACATTATACCCCCCCCCCCCCACTGTGGTGGTAGTTTTTCCCAAGTACCTCTCCCTATGAACATGTTCCATGTTAATAGTCGTAAGCCCATTTAAGGGGATAATACCCCCCTGATTAGAAGCTTT
The DNA here is from genome assembly GCA_022575985.1 of Anagrus nilaparvatae. Classification (NCBI taxonomy): domain Eukaryota; kingdom Metazoa; phylum Arthropoda; class Insecta; order Hymenoptera; family Mymaridae; genus Anagrus; species Anagrus nilaparvatae. Next base: position 2,939,824 of record JAKSXM010000237.1, on the reverse strand, counting down.
CTTTGGGAGATAAGGGGTTTGCTATTTTAAGGGGATTTTTACTTGATGGATAAAATATCCAAAATATCAAAAATAAAGATTTCTTGCGTCGATTTATTTCCCACGCGTACAGCATAAATTCGACTTGGTGAAATGATTATGCAAGCCTACTGTGAATTGGCTTGGTCAACGTTACGCGTGCGTAAATTCGAAGTTTGACCCCAATTAAAGTACTAGCATCCCTTAAGTTACCATTCCCGAAAAATAGCAAACCCCTTTTTTTTGCTCATACCCCTAATGGAAACTCCTCATTCGGGGGTACTATCTCCCTAATATTTTTTATAACTTATTTTATCTAAATCTTAGTTATTTCATCAAATTCGAAAAAAATAGAAAAAATCACAGTTTCGACTAAAGTAAAAGTGTCCAAAAACAGTGACGAGACCCTATAGGGTCTAGAAAAATGATAGTTGAAATCCTCAAGTATACTTTTCCCGACAAAATCACATCTTGTCCTGGGTATGTAGTTTTCTATGAAGCTTTTTCAGCTAGGTCAGCTTTGCAGCCTCAATGACCATCCATTATATCTGGGTCTGCGCAGATGAGTTAAAAATACATAAAAATGTATAAATTTAACTTTTCTTTCATATTCTAGTAAATTACAATTAAAATAGTAAGATTTATAAATCAGTATTTCTTTTTCAAACGTTTTTTTGAATATATTTACCGAGATATCCCTATTTTGGGGAAAAATAAAAAAGCGCCGAGTGGATTTTTTTCTTTTTTGTTTTTTTAGGACCTGTAGGTACCCTACAATCAAAATTCATCGGAATCTCGGGGTTACCTTCAAATTTTATTTAAAATTGTTTCTAGCCAACCGTGCACCGTAATTTTTTTTTTTTTTTTTTTTTTTTTAAAGGAACTATGTGAATCTTACATCAGCCATAGAGTTTTAGCCATACAGGCCCGCAAAGTTTCATGACCGCCCAGTTGTACAAGTATAACTGGAAGATTTTGCCTACGAACCCAGTTCCAGACTTCGTCCCAGATTTTGACTGGGTATACACCTGGGTATACAACTTTAAACCCCCCTACTACCTACCCATGTCCCATCAACCTACGTGTTTCATCCAGGCGATTCAGGCAGCTGTCGCCAAGGCCTTTAAGTTTTGAAAATGGAAACCTACTCTAAGTCACCATTTTTAAAACCAAAGGTACGACGAGTTATATGGCCTTAGTAGACCTACTTGAGGCAGACGCTCTACGTCTGGTCAAAAAGGGAAAAATTCAGATAGGCAGGGATTCGAGCAGAGTGCGCCTCCGTGCGGAGCATGTCTGTAAAGGCCTAGACAGGAGCAAGGCGTGCCTTAAATGTGGCGAAGTTGGTCATAAAAGGGCAGAGTGTAGCAAGGCAAAGTTCAAGTGCTTCCCCTGCAAGATCAGAAAGGATAAGTGCTCCATTAAGTACTACTCCAGTGTGGAAAACTGCCCCAGTTACTATTTATTATTTTTTTTCTCTTTTTTTTCAGGATCACTGTGCGAAGCCTCCATGCCTCGCCGGCGGCCATGTAAGGGAAGAAAACCAGATTACTGGTGGACCCCCGATATAGCGGACCTCCGAAAAAAGTGTCACAGGGCATGACGGAGGGCGCAGAGAGCACGGGAACGACCCGAGGCCGCGGTGATCTATCAGGCCATCCGCCAAAGCAAGGCTCGTTGCCTGCGTTCATTACGCGAAGACGTAAACAAGGACCCTTGGAGCCTTGGTTACAATGTCGCAATGAGCAAATTCAAGTGGGTCTGATAATACGATGAACGCTGCGACGTCAGAAAGGATAGTAGGTGCTTTCTTCGCTGAACAGCCCCCGGGATCATCTGGTTGAGGAAATATCTAGGGATAATGTGCCAATATTCAGCGAGAGTGAGATGGTCAAAGCTGTCAAAGGCATTAAAAATGGCGAGGCGCTGGGACCGGATGGAATACCAGTGCAGGTCCTCAAACGGGCCGTTATAGTAATCCCTGGTATCCTGATAGGCATGTTTAATGCTTGCTTGGTGGCGGGAGTTTTTCTGAGGAAGTGGAAGGTGGCTCGCTTCGGAAAATAAACATAGCTTGCACTGTCTGGATGAGGTAGATACTGGATATTCTTCGGATGTGAGTGCTACTCCGAGAAGTGCCCGCCTCTTCCGACTTGGAGGCCAGAGTGAGTGGTCCCGAAAATGCTACGAAGTCCTGAAAACTGGAACAAAGTAGCAGAGTAAGTAGGAGCCACTCTGCTGTCGAAAAAGGAGGAGGGCTTTCTATCGTAGAGAGCTCTCCCGTCCCTAGGCACGAGGGAAGGCAGCGGCAGTTGCCTAAGCTGCACGTCCCAAACTGAAGTTATACCTGAAAATTTCTGGTTTGGGGAAAACAAGCGCAGGGATGTTTAAAGTCTAAAAAAGTCATAAAAAAACTATTTTAATAAAAAAAACTATGCATATAGAAATTTACAAAAAGGTGTCATTTTAATTCAAGGGAATAATTCATGTTTTTTTTAATTTGAAATTTCTTATTTAAATTTCTTTAAAGTTTTCCTTTGGCATTTTCCGTTTAGTGGTTAAAAAGTTATTTATAATTTTTTAAACCAATTTTATTGCTATTTAAAAAAATCACCCTTTTTATAATGAGAAGAAATTTTCTTTTTTTAATATCTTTAAACAGGCTAACAATTTTCAGTTTATTATTTTATAATCGCATAATTGAACTCTTCTGCGTTCTAAATAAAAAAAAAAAGTTAATTTTGGACCAATTTTGAAGGATTTATAGACTTACAAAGTTGCTGGGGTCCGCTAAACCCCTCCCCGTGCTCTAACGTTTTCGGAAGGCACCCGTGCTGCTAAGGGTTAATAATTTTTTTTTTTTTTAATTAAATTTTTATTGAAATAAATGTTATACAAAAGATTTATTTACATTAGATTGTACTTCGTTTTTGTACATCCATGTGCAGGAACTTGGAGCACTTGGATAAGTAGTGGAATTCCACGCTGCAGAGTGGACAGCTTGGCGTAGATCTCTTGTGACTCGTGGTGTGGGCTGAAGCGTTTGATCTGTTGTTGAAATTTGAAGAGCTCTGCGTGTGGCTAGTTGAACCGCTGGAGGCTTGGGCAGCATCATGCGTTCTGGCACGGTTCTCCAGGAAGTCAATCAGCTGTTTGTGCATGGAGAAGATGTCGTCTGCTTCCCTGAATTTTTCCCAGTCGCTGCGTGTACTGTAGTCGATCTTGGAGACCATCAGTTGCACGAACCAGGCATCCCAATGATCGACTGGCTGATCCAGATCAAGAAGAGCCCTGATGCTTTCCTTGAAGGTGTCTAGAAGTCGTGTGATGTCTCCGTTGACCTTGGCATTGACGGCAGGAGCTGAAATCAAACGTGACAGGTGCGTGCTGAGCCTGATACGTTTGTTGTCGTATCGACGTGTGAGTGTGCCCCATGCTACTTGAAAGTTGGCGCTGGTGAGCTGAAGATTGCTGTATCGCCTGGCAGCATCACCTTGAAGAGACGCCAGTAGATGTTGAAGCTTGACAGCTGGTGCAAGGTTGTCATCGTCGATCACCCTGGCTCTGAAGATTTCCTTGAAGGAGTCCCAGTTATGCTGAGTCCCGTCGAAAGTTGGCAGTGGTATTTTAGGCAGCGATGTGTGAACGATGCTGGGCGCTACCGGTGCTGGTGTTGTTTGCGTTGATTCCTTGGAGATAGTATCGTTGAGTTAACTGAGAGCTTCGATGTAGCGTCCTTTGACATCTGTAAAATGGTTTTTTTTAAAATAAGATCTGTCTTTAAGTTCGTCCTTAAAGTGTCGTAGTTTTCGATGCCGATCACAAAAACTTTGTAAATATTCTTTCAGCAGTTCTTTTCGACATAGTAAAACTGCTAGTAGTTTTTTCTCTCCCCCCTTTAGATCTAAATTAATGAGGAAATCGAGGACCAAGTTCCCGTCAGTAACTTGATCTATTAAAAGAGATTCGGCTTCTTCCATTTTAGTTGTAAATTAAGAAAAAAGATTTTACCTTGAAAGTGGGCTTAACTTTACCCATTTGAGGTGCCTGAAAAGCAGCAACCGTACAGGCGTCTGTGGCTGGCAGTGAAAGTAAAGTTGGTTTGCTTGTAGTTGACGTGGTGGGGAGAGAAATTGCTGTCTGTGGTAGGAGAATTGATGATGACGTCTTTTGTGGTAGCGTGCGCTGATTTTTGTGATGAGAGGGGAGCCTCGTTACTCGTCCTTCTCTCTTCTCAAAAATGATAATGGCGGCTTCTGCCGATTTATGAGCTCCTGCTGCACAGGGCTTGCCCACGTGGTAATTTATGTATGAAAAAACTTAACCCTTTAACATAACCCTTTACTTCTACTTAACCCTTTATTTTTGGCACTTAGTGATATTTTTTGCACTATGAATTTGTAATTCACAACACAAATTAGTATAAAATTTCTCACTGTTTTTATAAAAATGTGTCACTTGAATTCCCGAATAGATCACTTTTTTATATCTAGTTTTTTAAGCGCAATCCTTGCTCGAATTCGCACGTTTTTTTGCGATTATTGTTTATTGAATCCGGCGAGACACTGACCATGTAATATTTTGAATTGATTATTTAAAAAAAGGTCGGGAAATTTGGTTCAGGTTTGAGGTAAATGAATAAATCACACTTACTTAAAATAAATAAAGTTAATTATTAAAAACACTTGAATGGTTATAATACAAAATTAATAACTGTTTTTTAGCGGACTGTATATATTAATTACGAGCTGGCGTTTAAATAATAGAAATAAAAATATTTAATGAAACTGACTAATTTTACTTGAATTTGAATTAAGTTTAACACGCTGGACGGTTTATGATTTGAATTGACTAACGAGCGCGACCTCCGACCACAGAAAGAGAGCGATTTATGCGCATGAATCGGTTTTATAGAACCGGTAAAAGCTTAACGTGAGAGAAGGGGCCCCAAAACAGGGGGCCGATAAATCAAATAATTACAATATCGCGTAAGACTATATTTACCGCTAATGCTTAAATGAAAAAAATTATGATTTTCTAGCTATTGGCCGCAACAACCATCTATATTTCTATATCTAATTTGAGAAAATGGAGTTTTCGGAACAAAGATATCCAGAGTGACATCCGTAAGTGCATGATTATTTATGAAGGGCAATTTTTCGAATGAGATAACTCGATCTGTTTCATCGACTATACAAAGGTCGATGGCAGAGAAATGTTGAGGACCCTTATGGGTGGCCTCATGAGGGACTAAATATAACCTATTTTCAAAAATAAAGTCGTACATTATAATGGATTTTTGGTTAAAGTAGTACATATCTGCATTAAAATCACTTATTAGATTACAAGATTAACTTATTACTATAGTTGGCTAGGATGCTAGATAAATTTTCTAAAAATTTGATACCCTGATAGAATCTCGAGTCAGAAGGTCTGTAAACCGCAGGTACGACAAGGTAAGAACTTGAGGGATTAATTTCACATATTAACTATTCAGCCAATTTTTCATGACCGGTTTCAGTATTTCTATCAAGGATTCACGTCGCGCGCAGAATGATTTAAAACATTCAACCTTAATTATTTTCATGAATACCAAAATTTATTCTTATTTAAATATTTTTATTGATATCAACTACTCGATACACTATAACTAATCTTAATAAGAATAAAAACATAATATAAACAATAAAACAATTAATTTTAACCTATATTAACATTGAAAATTGTATCTGTATGAGCCAATCAAAATTACCCTTTTAGTGGTGACAATGTACATAGTTACCGTATCGATGACTAACTCATTTTTAGAATAGGACTGCCTGCGGCTTTTCTATTCATCATAATTTTACCCTCAATTCAATTTTGAGATTAGAAATGTTTGCAATCATTTTAAATAATAAACTAACAAAGTTTACCCCTACCTTTAATTCACCGAAAATTCCATAATTTGTTTGAATATTTTATTTTGTTTCACCCATTTGCATTAAAATACCGGTTATTTTGTAAATAAGGTGAATTTTCAACAACAAATTTTTCACTTTTATATAATTTATTAATTTTAAAATAATAATAATAATAATAATAAATAATATAACCCTATATACTTTTTTTGGAATATCAATTTTTGACTAATCAACAAAACATGTATTTTAATTTTAATTGTCAATAAAAAAAATAGTTATATTTAGTTTATGTATATATTTTTTCTGCAATAAATAAACATTACTAATACTATGAACAATCATACATAAATACACAACAATTATTATGAGTAATTAGAAGCCAATAAAAACGCTTTTATTGCCATAAAAATGTACAACAATGTATATAGCAACAACTCCTTTTTAGAATAGGATAGCTCCTCCTCCCGAGTTGCGCCCTTATCTATCGCTTTTTATTAAGGTGTATTGGCATTGAGTAACCAAGTCTCAGTTACTGCTATTACATGATATTCCCGGAAAGAAATTTAGCACGAACGAAATCCACAAGATTTGGCTTACAAAGGGAGCTGACATTAAACTGGCAAACTTTAAGAAGTTTGGGAGAGTAAGCGTTCAGTTTTGTACTTTTATATTTTAGATTTTTTAAATTTTGATTTCTTACCGGTAATTGCTATTAATAAGGTTGTTGACTGAAAAGCTGTGAAAAGTTATTTTCTTCTAATTGAAAGATGAGAGAGGGAGACGGTGCTGATGGGGGAATGTAGGTATCGGGTTTAAAGGTGTGTTATGGTTAAATATTATTTGACGTAAAAAGGGAGTATGTTGTGAAGTTGATTGTAGAGAATAGGGGGGGGGGGGTTCAATATTGTAGGAGAGGCTGTATAATTATTAGGGTTAGGTTGCAAAGTTTGATGAAATGAGTTGTTATTATTATTATTTAGTGGTCTATTTTGAGAATGGTTAGTTTGAGGATATTTAAAGTTGTTAGTATTATTAAAATTACGTTGAGTTTAACAATTATTTGCTTTGGATTGTTAAGGTGAAAATTTGTTGTGAGGTTGAGTTAAGTGAGTAGACTGTTGTTGTTGTTGTTGCTGTTGTTGTAGTTGTTGTTGCTGATTTTGTTGCTATTGTTGTAGTAGTTGTTGCTGGTTTAGTTGCTGTTGTTGCTGCTGTTGTGGAGCCTGTAATTGAGCCTGCTGCTGAGATTAGATTAGTGGCAAGACATTTTCTAGAGGCTGTTGCAGATAATTTTGCTGCTGACTAATTTGTTGTTGTTTTTGCTGCAGAGCTAAGTCTAAAGATAAGTTTTTAGATAAATCGTTCAAATCATTGTAACTGTTGATCAAAATAGCTCTATCGTTATGTGCAATTTGAAGAAAAGCCTTTGTTGTGCCAAACTCTGAAAAGCCCAAAGGAGCGTTTTAAATTTCAAGCAGCAGTAAGCAATTTATGCGTGTCTTGAGGAAGAAGCTCATTTATATAAATAGAGTTTGCAGACATAGAATAATTAAAGATCAGAATTTGTCATAATTCTTCATCTTATCAGAATTTGAAATATTACCACAGTCTTTTTTATTATCTAGCAATCGTAAACAGTGTGCGGAATAATAAAAAGTTACTTGAACTAGAGAAGTAGTATTAGGCGTTTTTACAATACGGACTTTCCTAATATCTTGCTTATTAGTGAACTTAACTTTTAAGTAGTTTGCAAGAGTTGCTATTATGCTTTTAATATCAACATTTCTATCTTCGATGTTATCAAGGCCTGAAATCATTAGGTTAGAAGAATAGTCAATTCCCATAGACCATATTCTGGAATTTATGCTTCCAAGCTGTTCATCGTAAGATTTCAGTATATTTGAGTAAGCATTAATATATTATAACAGTTTGTAGAGAATTTCTGTTGAACCTTACAAAAATTTGTTATATTATTAAAGTCCTCTGTAATTATATTAAAATTTTTGTTGAAAACATCTGTGATTTCCTCCAGAGTAGTACTTTTTGGATCATTTACAGTAAAAAGAGGTTTTCGATTGTAAACAAAAGTATTTTGGTTTGAAGAGGCCGATGTAGCAGAGTTATTATTTGAGATGTTAACTTGGCTTGAGGTGGAAATTGGAAGAGTACATTCAGTAATAATAGCAGAAGTATCAACAGCATTAGATTTAGTAGTTACAGTGATGTTTTTTTGAGTAAGAGTTCAGTTCGTTGGAAATCGGAAGAGCACTTTCAGTAATGATCAGATCTATGTAAAGAGCTATGCCTCTGTGAGGAGGAATTGAGTAAGTTTTCCTGGTATCATGTATTTGGATACAGTAACTACATAAACTGCATTCCTCATCTAAGGGAGATTTTACTAAGTATAACCCACAAGTTTTATGGAACGACTTTTTACAGCTTACACATAGAATGGGATTAAAACTTACAGGCTGAACAAGTATTTTCTGACATATTTTTAATTTTGAGACAATCAACAACAAATAGGAAAAAGTTCACTCTTTATTTAAGTTTCAACGTGCGATAAAAGTTAAAAGCACCTTAAAAATGAATAAATTAAAAATATAAGTAAAGAAAAAAAAGAGCTAAGTAAAAAGATGGTTTTATTTACAAAATAAAAATATGTTTTACCGTTTATGGTAAAAAATTTGCAACTGTAGGTAAACCAGAAAGATGCAATTTTAGTGTAGAGATTAAGTAAAAAGAAGAACTGTAAGATGGAGTCACTTGTTCTATTGAGAAAAAAAGTTACAAGTAACAGAATATAAGCATATAACTTTATATAAAATATAGATGAATGTATATATTATTTGCATTTATATGTAAATTATGCACTATAATGAGACTATTTTCTAAGCAAAGTAGTACAACTACTCAGGCAAAAAGCACCAATAATTAATTTAAATTTTGCATCCTGGACTTGATTTGCTATGGGTTTAATATATTTAATAAAATCCTATGTAATATGCATATAACTGTCTTCTTATTCAAGTAGTTTTGCTTGTGGTGGTGTATATATGTGACATGCCAGTTGTAGAGCAACAGGTCGCTGATGTAAGAAGAGTTTAGGATGATATACTAATGATTTAAAACTGGGTTTATTATGATTGAGAGGATAACATAATAAAAATTATTATTGCAAGACAATCATTGCCCAGTTAATTTGCGTTTGAGCTAGAACTCGTAAGAAAAAATAGTTCTTTAGAGTGCTGTTTGATGTCAAATTGGAGAGTAATGTTTCCAGTTCTTACATGCGCACGCAACCATTTTCTATATTATAAAATAATAAATTCTTTTTGTAATGCTATCTTCATATGTATAGCATATCGATGAGTTTATGTGAATGAAACAGAGGTTTTTATTGAAGCGAGAAAAAATGTTCGTAATGTAAGATGATATTTTTGCAATATAGTCATATTGATTGAGACGCATGTATTTTATATTCCTTCAGCTCATGAATTAAAAAGAGAAAGAATTATGGATGCGATAAGAATAAAAAAAAATTTCTTTTAAAAATAAAAGTATCAAATAATTTTTTAAATAAAATGATTGATTTTAAAATCGGGTTATAACTAAATTTATTCTAAAAATAAAGGATCAAATAAATTTTTTTTTTTTTTAAGTATTATACTTATTAGTTAAAAATAAAAGTACCAAATAAATTTTTTTGTTTTTTTTATTAGTCATCGTTATCGTTATTTTTGTACTTAATATTTTTTCTTAAGCAAGCTCCTACACCAAATATTAACACTGCTTTATGTAACAGCCATTCATCATCATTAGTTTCAATAATTTTTCTATTTTCGATGAAATAAGTATGCTCGCCGTTTTGGGTTCATATGCACTACTGTTTTTTTTTAAACGCCAATAATTCATAATATTTAGTAATGTCCTTTCCTTCTTTTATACTCATTGTTCTAGCTAACATAGGATAAAGGCACCAAAGTGTGTTTGGTGCATAATATTTTGATAAATAAACAAAATAATGAAATAACATTATGTCATGAGGTCTAACGGATATTTTATTTTCTTTTTCCCACAATTTATAATTATTATACGTTTTTATATAATATTCTTTTGATTTATCAGGCAATAAAATTTCAAACATATTCTCTTCCACTCCGATACTTTCTTGATTAAGTAAATTAGCTATTTCATTTTCGATATCATCAACTACGTGCTCTTCAATAGGCATTTCTTTCACTTTACTTGACATTTTTAATTGATTTCTGATTGATTTTACAAAAGAAACTAACACAAAAGGAGACCCAAGTTCTCAGGCTGCTAATAATTTAAAAATGCTCCCCACTCTAAATTTCCTCTAAAGCGTCCCCCCTTTATAATTGTCGGCTATAATATAAGAAATGACTCATTTTAAAAATAGGTGACAACTAAGTTTCTTTTAATAAAATAAATAAAAGTACCAAATAAATAAAAGTATAAAATAAATAAAAGTGTCAAATAAATTTCTAGATATTTGTCGTAAATGCGATACACATGAAGATGTTACAAAAAATATCGATTTTAACGCGATACTATAGAACGCTGAAAGAGGCATGGTTGAGATGGAAGATACAAAAACGCTGACGCGCTCTATCTTTCGTTTTTTTATCTTCCATCTCAACCATGCCTATATCAGCATTCTATAGTAACTAGTTACAATATATACTATATTTATATTGTAAATTATATTGTAAATAAAAGATACTTTTGATATGACAAATTATTAAACAAACATGCATAAGACTTGGAGTTTGTTTTGCACAATTATAATTGTTCCTTAGAGCTAAGATAAAAAAATTTTTTAACCTGCGTTTTCTGCTTCCCTTTTTTCATGTAAAATACTTTAAGCAGAAAGTTCTATTTTCTTAGTTACCAAGAATCAAACCTGAAAATGAGTTCAAAAATATAAAAAAAAATTATTTTTTGGTGTATGTTTTCAAAACAAAAATTTTGACACCAACTACACCCCAATCCGATGATCCGGCTTGGAGATATTAATTTTTAAGTGAAAAGCACATTTCAATCCTTCCGGTGAACGCAGAGGGGTAGAGGGGTGCCGACCCTCGGAATCTTATTTTTTATCATAAACCATCAAATTGAGCCAAAAAAATGCGAAAGATATGTTGTGGTTGAAAACCGTACCTTATTCCGCAGTAGTCTTTAATGTATTATTAAATCTGTTGTGTATATATGTATATTAGTTGTATATATGTTGGTGAGCTCCCCACTTAATTTTAGATGTATATTCTCGCCGAGCCTCAGTGCTCCGCCGGATCTCAGGCTATCAATAGCCACTCAATAAAGTTATTATTCTTATAATTAGTGAGATCCATACATTTATTAACACCATTATCTATAACCATCCTATCTATCTCTAAACATTTGGCATCCCAGACGAACCTACAGAAAAACTGAAAGCATAAAGTTATATTCAAGTGATTGCAAAAAATTTTTATCGAAGAACATGTGCTTTATTAAAAATATCAAGATGGAGGATGCGTTACAGTTTATGCAAAAATTTGATAAAGGTGTGGTGTCAATTTTTTTGTGAAATTTTATATTACATAAAGGAGCACAAACTCAAATTATTCTACATAATTTTTTATTACAAAAATTATAAAAAATTAAAAAGTTTGCTGCATTGTGAGAAAAAGTTAAGAAAAAAGAAAAGTGCAAGTTTCTATTTTTTTATGCTGGATTGAAAAATCATCGAAAAATTTTCTCATGCAAAAAAAAATCATCGAAAAATTTTCTCATGCAAAAAAAATCATCGACAAAAAATTTTTTATGCTGAAATAAATAATCATTGTGAGGTCATCATTACAAAAAGAGAGAATTTGGCGTGAGACTTCTGCTGCTTGTTCAACAACTTTACCGGGTCGGCGCGCGCAATTCTTCACCAAATCTTCGCTGTTCTACCGCCATTAAGGAAGGAGCGCCTTCAATGTGTAAGAAAGACAAAGTTAAAAGGACGACATCATAAAAACGTCATCGAGCCGTACTTTAAAAACGCACAACAGCAACGACACGAAAACTTTCAGTGATGGCGACACCAAAAGATTCAAATTTCGTCGACTGCTTGAAATTACTAAAAGATAAGTTTTTTCAACATGCTTTTTAGTATTTACTTTTTATATGTAAAATAACTTAAATTGATACTTTTAAAACTTAATTTTATTTTTAAAGTATCTTTTCTGCTATTTATTAATTATTTATATAAATTCTTTTTCTGCTACATATAAAAAAAAAAAATAATATCTTGTTAAATTTAAAATAAATGTGAATTCATCAAATTATTTTTTTTAACTAAATTAAAATCATTGTTTTTAATTTAAAAAAAAAAAAAAAAAAATTAATTATGCTAAAAAGTGGGAGCTTGTGTGTGTGTGAGTAAAATTTTGTCCAAAGCTTATACGTCTTAAATAAAACATAATCTAATAAATTTTTCTGCTAAATTGAACAAAAATTTTTTTTTTCTTCTGCTAATTTAATATAATTAAAATTTTTTTTCTTCTGCTAAGTTAAAAAATTTAAAGTTAAAATTAAAATCTTTTATCTGCTACGTTGTGTAAAATAAAATAAAATATTTTTTTTTAATTAAACATTAAAACTGTTTAAATTTAAAAATTTTTTTACTATATAGTGTAAGCTTCATATAAATTCAAAAAAATTGTCATTATTAAACTATATTTAATTAAATCTTACTAATAGCTAATTTTTTAAATTTGAATTTAATCAATTTACTTTATACTTGCATTGTTTATATCTCTCAGTTTCAACCCACAATTGTAGAAATTTTGTAGGGTTAATATGTATTATAATTGTAATATTTGTTTCATTTTTTTTTTTTTTGAGAAGGAGGAGATATAAATGATGTTTGTGTGGGTGAATTGATTATACTTTAATTGTTAAATATGATGTAAATAATTATTTGTGTGGATTTGGCAAGGTGGGTGGTAAAAATCACTGTATTTTTACTTTATAACTATTTGCTACGTTACCCCTACTTTGTCAGATTGACATAGAATCAAGCTCAAACCACGGTTTAAAAATTTTGTTATTAACTTAATGTAAATATATTTTTGCAAACATAATGACATGCTCCTTTTCAATTTGCAAGGAAAGGGGGATGCTTGTAGTTCTAATTACAGAACTAATCTCAACAAAAATTTTAAACTGGGTGTTAAGTTCTTGCAGAACTTAAAATAGTTAAATTTTTTAACTTTATGCTATAATGATATTTAACTATGTTAAACCGCTTAAATTATAAAAAAGATAAATGTCATTATTGACTGTGTAGTGTGATCTGAGGCTTCATTGGTCTTACAAGCCATTGAGGTCTATGGATTTCATGCCTGTCAAGTGGAATTAGTGAAGCTCAAGATCAGTAATTTTAACATTTAAAGGTTGAACTTTAATACTAATTGTAATATTGTAAATTCATCAATTGTATAATTTTATACTGATAATTTTATATTTTTGTTTTTATACTCTAGTCAATTTAAAATTATTTATTATGTGTAATTATTGTATATAGTGCTAAGTCTATTTATTTTGTCATCAAATCAATTAATTTTATTTTTAAATTGCAAAATTTTTTAATGCCATTAGGCTTTAATATTGTATAAAATTTAGATTTGCAAATATTTTTGTGCCATTAAGCACTGTAAATTAGAATCAAATTTTTATTTTATATTATAATGTCATCTGTTCACCACAATTATTTTTTGCTTTATTCTTTTGTAACTATTAATTTTAAATATCTTATTTTTACAATTTAGTAATAAATTGTGGTGGGTGGAATGTTGTGTATATATGTATATTAGTTGTATATATGTTGGTGAGCTCCCCACTTAATTTTAGATGTATATTCTCGCCGAGCCTCAGTGCTCCGTTCATTTTTTCTTTTATGTATCAAATCCACCCCTTACTCCATTCAAGGGGTTGAAGATAAAAAATTAGCATAAATTCATTTTTTTATTTTTCTGATAGTCCCATATTAAGTTTTTAATGCCATGAAACATGTTTTGTGCCCATTATATTAATTTAAATAACATTCAAAAATTATAAAAAAATTAGCTTACTTATAGGGGATGATATAACATTTTCTAAGGGCTGCACGTTAAAACGAATTTCTGAAATGAAAAGAGCAGTCCTGATTATCAACTAGATGACATTTTTAGCTCAAAATATCGATTTTTTCATTTAAAAAAATTTAGATGGCTTGAATGTGTGGATTAGGCGTTAATGGGTTAAGGGACCTTGGTCTAATGTTGGCAGGAAAACGTTCAGATTGTCATCAATGCTAAGAGGCAAAAATTCTTACTGTGTTAAATTTATCATTTTTGTTGCTGCTTTTGTTCTGAGTATAAAACATAAATAATTAAATAGTAGTGAAATGTTGAAAATTATTTTATTTTTCATTTTTCAGTATTACAAAATTGCTTTAGTAATAGTATCACTTCATATAGAATGACATTCTTTTTCATTTTTTCCATAATACATGTATCTGTATGTATGTGTACATCCGATAATTCCTATTTTTATAATATTAATTTAACAAATTTAATTGTATTTATTTTTTAATGATAAGAAAAGTATTTAAATTATTATAAATGTATATTGTTTTACGAAAAACAGTATACACACACACGCTAACACTCACACACAGAAAATATTAAATTCGTTTTCTTTAAAATGCTGTTAAATTCAAAATTTTCTAATATACATTTACAAAAATTTATTTGCTTATTTGTGTGTGTGAATGTGAGTATGTGTGTGTATGTGTAATATTTTTTGTAAAATAATATGCATTTATAATTATAATATTTTAAATACTGTTTTTATCATTAAAAATGAAATAACATTAAATTTATTGAATTATTAATATAAAAATAGGAATTATTGGGTGTAGACGCATATACAGATACATGTATTATGGGCGAAAATGAAAAAGAATGTCATTTTATATGATGCAATACTATAAATTAAGTAATTTTTATAAAAATATATAAAAATTTTAGATTTAAGATCAGATACTTAAAAATTGCACATATAGATGCAAAATTAAAATTTTAGCGTGTGTGTTAGTATGCATGTAAATAATTTAATTTGATGTTTTCAAATGTTTTTTTAACCATATAACCCAAAAAAACTTTTTTTTTTTAATTAAAAAAAAACTAATTTTTTTGATCGAGAGCAGTCCTATTACATAAGGCAACTGCTTTAAGATATTTTTTTTAATATTCCGTCTACCATTTCAATAAAAATCCCCTTTCTGCAAACATTCCAGAATTTACTTTTTTTTAATCCAAAAACCTGGAGCTGATATTTTTTTTGTCCACTTTTTTGTTTTTTTGCCCCACTGTGCGCCGTTATAAAAGTTGGGGGGTCGATGCGTGCGCTATTACATTTATAATATTTATATTACATGTGCACTTAATTTATACATATATTATGCCTATCCAATTTCTAACATTCTCCCACTTCACAAGGTAAAAAAACGCATATATAAATAAAAAAATAATTAAAAAAAATTTTTTTTAAAACACACTTTTAATTTTTTCTTTACGCACTAAAAACAAAAAATAATTTTCCTTTCAATATTTTTAATAATTTACGCACTAAAATGTATAAAATAATTTTTTATCTTTGAAAGTCAAATATATTTTCTTAAACCCATTTTAAATCAAATATATTATTTTTTTAGGAATCTCGTTACCTACATTTTTTTTGTTATACACGTCTTCAAAATCCAAGACTTTAAAGCGTGGGTGTCAAATTTAAGGAAAAAAATTAAAAAGTAATGGCACCCAAGCTTTAAAGTCTTGGATTTTGAAGCCGTTGTTACGTATGGTAGGTCAAAATTGATATGCCTAACATTTGATATATATATAAATAGTAAACCCTATATCCGATAGCTGTATTAATATTACAGACGAAATAGGAACCCGCAGGTGCATTTCCGCTGTTGCTGATCTAGCACAATAGCGTGGGACCAAAAGTCAACTATGACGTAAATTAGGAGGGATTTAGGCGTTATAAACTGCATAAATCCCACCTCGCGATTCTCGGTAATAATTAGGGACGCCTTCGCTAATTGGACGTGACGAGACCGACGCTTTTTTGTATTGGACGTCTCCCTCAAAATCTTGGAATATGGGCAGATTCATATTAGATTATATATTGCCCTTCAGGCGCCCAAACCGTGCATTAGAATACTATCTTTCGTTTAGAGTGTTACCACTCTATTACAGTTTACCTTTAATTACTTGACTTTAAGACTTAGACAGTTTTATTATATTTACTTATAATCAATAAAGTGAAAGTTTTATATCAAATCAGTTATCAGTTATTATTGTGTAAGTGACAATTCCTTCTGTAATTAAGAACTTAGCCTCAGGTTAGGTTCATCCAGCTTAGATCGAACCCGAACTCATCTACAAATACATCAACTATAAACCAACCAAATAATAACCACACCATACCAACTATAATTAAATACCTGGGGCACTCATATCCCCAGGATAAATTTATATTCATAATTATTTATATTTACGTATCCCGGATAAAACCTCAGGATACGTAACATAAATTGGCTCCCCGAAAGGAAAGCTGGTAAGAAGGAATAAGAGCTTATTACCTATCAAGATAATGAATTTTATGGCAAAAAAAGGATTTCGCTTTTGCCAAAAAGCAAAAAAGGACTCAAATAAAGAAAAATTAAAAATTTTTAATCACAAAATAACGTCAATAGATAAATGTGACAATAAAGTAATAGTATAAACAAAATACACTATTGGATTCAAAGAAGAAATCTACTGTAATCAATCAAAATCATTAGAGCATTGGAAAAATTTAAAGCCGTTATACCATATCTCACCATCTCTGGAATCTACTCTTGCCGCAAGCCGTAAGCCAAGCTGTTTAATGAAACCATAAGCCAAGCTATCTAGCTAATATAATGAATATCTGGACCATCGCAGTATTTCTATCCATCTGTAAACCAAGCTGTAAGCCAAGCTATTTATTACCAAGCAGAAAGTCAAGCAGTGCCAAGACATATCAAGCAGCAAGCCAAGCAGTATTAAGCCGTGTAACAGCCAGCCAAGCAGTGCTAAGCCGTATAGCAGCAAGCCAAGCAGTATTAACCCGTGTAACAGCCAGCCATGCAGTGCTAAGCCGTATAGCAGCAATCCAAGCAGTGCCCAGCAGCTTTATCCAATAGATAAGTGCCCTTTAATAAAACTTTCTTTTTTCTTTCTTTCGTAAACCTCTGAGACATATAATTTTTTTAAAAAAATGAAAATCTGTAAAATTTTTTTAGAATAAGCTTCAAGATTACTTATCAAAATCCTTTTTTACCCTTATTACGGCAAAACAATTTTTTTTTAAATTTTTTCATTAAAAAAATATATTATATTCACAATATATATTTTTAAACTTTATTATTTTGCGACGCCTAAAAATACATTGGCTTTACGTATCCAAATTCTAAAATATTTTTTATAGAACCTTAGTATAAATATATATACAAAACTATATACTTCAACCATCCGACTTTTTTCGGATATTACGAATACGCAATTTCAAAATTTTAAAATCTATTTTTTATATAAATCAACAGCTAACCAATATTAATTTTAACGCTTTTAAACCAAAATTTAATTAAATTGGCTAAAATTGACTTTATAAACGCAAAATTTTAGGCCAAAAATCTAAAAATTTCACAATTCTTAAAATTTAAATCCTAATTGATTTTTTATATAATGAGAGGCTAACCGATATTAATTTTAACGCTTTTAAACCAAAATTTAATTAATTTCTCTAAAGTTGACCTTATAAACGCAAAATTTTAGGCCAAAAATCTAAAAATTTCACAATTCTTAAAATTTAAATCCTAATTAATTTTTTATATAATGAACAGCTAACCGATATTAATTTTAACGTTTTTAAACCAAAATTTAATTAATTTTGCTAAAATTGACCTTATAAACGCAAAAGTCTAGGCCAAAAATCTAATAATTTCACAATTCTTAAAATCTAAATCCTAATTGATTTTTTATATAATGAATAGCTAACCGATATAAATTTTAATGCTTTTAATCTAAAATTAATCTAATTTCGCTCGAATTGACCCTATAAAGGCCAAAAATTAAACATTTAATAATTCTGATAATTTAAATTACAATTGATTTTTTGCATAATGAACAACAAACCGATATTAATTACAACGCTTTTAAACCAAAATTAATCTAAATTCGCTGAAATTGACCTTTTGAAGGCAAAGTTTTAGGCCAAAAATCAAAAAAAAAATTCACAATTATTTTAAAATTTTTATTCTAATCAGCAAACCGATATTAATTTCAACTTTAGCCAAAACGAATTTAATTTACTCAGAAAAAAACGCAATATTATAAGTAAAAATAAAATATCAAAAATCATTATTAAATTATTAAATTATACATACTTAAAATACGTCTATACACAATTCACAAACATAAAATGCTTTTTTAATTGTATTTGAGTACATTCTTGGTTATCATTCCCTTTTTTCTCTTATTTTGTCTTAAAATTAATAAACGAATATAAATTTTTGAAAAACATTAAAAACAAAATTTTTTTTAAGCCAAAAAAAATTAATTTTCAAAAGTTATTGTTGTTTTTATTTGTTTATTTATTTTTTTTTATTTTTCAAAGAAAAAGCGGTAAATAATACGATAAATTAAATTTCACCTATATATTGTTGATAAATAATTTTACAAACACAAAAGTATACTTTTTTTTCATTACAAAAGAAAAAATTATAATTATGAAAGGTAAAAATTTATATAAATTTCTTTTCTCCCCTAAACTGCTCGGGATTTTTCCCAGTTGAAAATAATTGTTTGGATCGAACTTGTGGGGTGAGCTAGATCTTCGATCCCTAGATTTAAGGATGAATGGCCCTCGCATTATCGTGGGGTGAGCTAGATTCCTGAATCTGGGAAGAGAGGTGAATGGCCCTTACATATAATCTAAAGCAAAAAAAAATATAACTGGGCCTAATTGCAGGGAAGCGATTTACTCTGGAACGAACAGTTAACAAATAGCTGCAGCACAGCTCAGCAAGTTTATACTCTCCGTTTCAGAGTGAGGTCCCGAGGAAATACGAGAGATGTAACTGAAGCTCAATAATGTTTGCTCTATAAATTGATGTTATTTTGTTAACAAAAGAAAAAAATCCAATCATAATATTAAATAATAAAATGAAAATATAATGATTAAATAGTATTTAAGTTAATAGTATGTAAGTAATTGAAATAAAATAATAGAAAAATGTGTAGCATGCAGAAAAGAGATTAAGTCAAAGGAGAAATTTATAAAAAAAAAAACTGACACATAATTACTAAGAATGAAATAAAAATATATTATATAATATGAATATTATTTTTTATTTTTTATTGAAGGCAGAAAGATAAATAAATGAATAAATAAATAACTAAACATTAAAATCATCAGAAAAAACAATTTTTATTTTTTTATTATGATATTAATGTACTATAACCAAACTTTTTAATGTATTAAAAGTTTGTACCTGGAAAGAAATTTAAATTAAATTTGATATTTGATTTTTTTTATTTTTTTAGAATGTACACTGCATATACACAGAAAATACACTTAATTTACAGAACAAAATGATATTTTATGTTTTACATATTTTACTTATTTTATTAATTTCATATGACAACATTGTAAATATAAACTTTGAATGAAATTTCACGCTAAATGCCTTTAGATATAATTTTTTTTTCTTTCTTATGCTTATCTACTTCCGTAATATAATCTGAGCCGAATACACAAAACAATTTTTTTCAATGCAAAAATTAAAAATAATCAAACTCTACAAATTCTAATGTAAACTATAGATTTTTTTGACCTGTTGATGTATTTATAATAAATTAACTAATATTATATTTAATAAATCGAAATATTGCAGAAATTAGCGTTGCAAAACCATTTTTTTTTAGCGCAAAAATCTTAAAACACTGAAATTTTAAAAATTAACTACATTTTTTACATCTATTGATAAAATCAAGATCAATTGACTCATGCTAAACTCTAAATTATCAAAATATTGCCAAATTTAACGTTCCAAAAGCAATTTTCAGCGCAAAAATTTAAAAATAACTAACGTTTACAAATTTAAAAATTAACTTCATTTTTACAACTCTCAATAAATTTGTTATTAAAAAAAAAAAAAATAAAAAAATAAAAAAATTTATTAAAATTGAATTTTTATTAAATTACAATAAATATAATTTATTTTTAATAATTAAATCTATTAAATTAACTTATATTCAATAAAATGTTTTATTTTTTTTTATAGCATGACTTATAATTACCGTTTAATGGAATTTTCCAAACCCAAAATTTAACTGCATTTTTTATACCTATCGGTAAATCTTTGATTAATTAACTCATATTCAACTAAAATTTTCATGACATTACAAAAAGTAACCTTGCAAAAACCATTTTTTAGGGCAAAAACGATAAAATACTGAAATTTTCCGAAACCAATATTTAACTGCATTTTTTATATCTATCGGTAAATCTTATCGGTAATAAACTAAATACTACAATATTACCAAAATCAATCTAGCAAAAACTTTCTTTAAGGGCAAAAATCATAAAATACTAAAAATTTGTAAATTTAAAAATTAACTTCATTTTTATACCTAACTTTAAATTTATGACATATTAACTTAAATAATTGACTTATATTAAACGAAAAATTTTTATTTATAAAAATTTTTCTTTATATGTAGTTTACAGCTATTGACCTTAGCTAATAAGAATTTTCATTCATAAAAATTAAGAAAATAGCAAAATTTTTAAAATTTAAAAACTAACTGCATTTTTTATGCCCATCAGTAAGTGCAAAATTAATTTTCTTGTACTAAACTAAATTTATCAACATTAAAATCGCAGAAGCAAATTTTTCCCGAGATTTTTCCCCACAAATATTCAAAATAATTTAAAGTTTTGAAATAATAAAAATAAATAATAAAAATCAATTAGTTTTTATTTTTCTTAAGCTACTTATTTTTTTTTATCATATTCGCTATATGACAACAGTGTAAATTTCATTTAAATATTAAATTTTAATATTATCTTAAATACAATTGCATGCTAATCTCATTTTCATATATCTTTTTTTCTTCCTCATGCCTATTTACTTCCGTAATATTCTACACCATGATGTGAAACATGATCCAAATACTCTGAATACATATACTTTCAAAAAAAAAAAAAAAAAACAAAAAAAAAAAAATTTTATTTTGCCGAATTTTATCCGAAAAGAAAAAATCTTAGAATTATCATTTGAACGTAAGCTTGAAATTGAAATTCTAATATTATTTACCATTCCTTATAATAATAATATACTAAAAACAAATATAATTTTTGCAAAAACCGAAAATTTATTACAAATATTTAATAACAATTTATTAACATCATTACAGATATAAAATGTTTTTAACGATATTAATCCATTTATTTTTCTAAGCTAAAATTCAAAAAAAAAAAAAAAAAAAAAAAAAAAAAGCTTATTTTTAAAACAATTAGCACATTGAAAATTTAATATTGATTTAACTTTTACTAACATGTGTTAATCCTTGCTATAATAATACACAATGTCTCAGAGATTGCGGAAACAAAAGAAAAAAGAAATTTTTTTCAGGGTACAAAAATTAGTCTTAAGTTTTTAGGGATTTCATACATATATAGTTTTAAATACAATTTTAAATATAATCAATTTTCATAAAAATAAAAATGCGATTTTATACTTATAAAACTACATAATTAAATTTTCTTAAATTTCAATATATTTATTTACACAATAAATAAAATTAGAATTAGTCATAGAATTTTGTAATCAATTTATCTGTACTATCAAATCTACTAATATTAATATTTTTTATTTATGTAACTTTATTACACAAATTTTTTTTTTCATAAGGAATCCTGCCGAAATTTCTTTTCTTTAATTATTTTTATATATAATTTGTCTTATATATTTATCGTTTTTATAAATTTTTAAAATTGCAAATAATTGTATAATCATTATTAAAAATCCGTTAAACGATCATTATGATCATCTTTAAGTATGATTACCAATATTTTATCTCTATTTTAAAAATCTTTTTATTATTTTATCAATTTTTTAGTTTAAGTATTTTAAGAATTTTGTATTTCAATCATTGTAAGTTTTATTGTATTGAAAATTTTAAAATTATCCACCCCTTTTTATCCCGACCATCAACCCCATCTACCCCACCTAAACCAATCGGGACAAATTCAAAAAAAATTAAGATTTCAATTTATAGTTTTTTATAGAAATTAAGTTTTTCAATTTATAAATTTCATAAAATTAAGTTTTTCAATTTATAATTTTTTATAGAAATTAAGTTTTTCAATTTATAAATTTCATAAAAATTAAGTTTTTCATTTTATAATTTTTATAGAAATTAAGTTTTCAATTTTATCACTTTTATAATTTTATAGAAATTAAGTTCAATTTACTACTTTTTTAGAAACCAAGTTTCAATTTAACTATTTATTATAATTAAGTTTTTGGATTTTTTTTACTACTTTAAAATTTTCTATAAGAATTAAGGTTTTAATATTTTACTAATTTTATATTTACAATTTTTAATTAAATATTTTTCACATTATATATAATCTTAGAAAATAGATCTTAAAATTATATAGAATCAAAAACAAAAATAATATTATGTACTTATATTATATAATTATGTATTGACATTGACTATTGACAGAAAATTCTAAAATTTACGACCCCCTTGGAACCCTGCCTTCAACCCCATCTCCCCCACCTGACCCAATCGGGACGATTGGAATGAAGGGAGG
This sequence comes from Anagrus nilaparvatae, assembly GCA_022575985.1. Lineage (NCBI taxonomy): Eukaryota > Metazoa > Arthropoda > Insecta > Hymenoptera > Mymaridae > Anagrus > Anagrus nilaparvatae. Next base: position 2,916,950 of record JAKSXM010000237.1, on the reverse strand, counting down.
GAGATGTTACGTATGGTAGGTCAAAATTGATATGCCTAACATTTGATATATATATAAATAGTAAACCCTATATCCGATAGCTGTATTAATATTACAGACGAAATAGGAACCCGCAGGTGCATTTCCGCTGTTGCTGATCTAGCACAATAGCGTGGGACCAAAAGTCAACTATGACGTAAATTAGGAGGGATTTAGGCGTTATAAACTGCATAAATCCCACCTCGCGATTCTCGGTAATAATTAGGGACGCCTTCGCTAATTGGACGTGACGAGACCGACGCTTTTTTGTATTGGACGTCTCCCTCAAAATCTTGGAATATGGGCAGATTCATATTAGATTATATATTGCCCTTCAGGCGCCCAAACCGTGCATTAGAATACTATCTTTCGTTTAGAGTGTTACCACTCTATTACAGTTTACCTTTAATTACTTGACTTTAAGACTTAGACAGTTTTATTATATTTACTTATAATCAATAAAGTGAAAGTTTTATATCAAATCAGTTATCAGTTATTATTGTGTAAGTGACAATTCCTTCTGTAATTAAGAACTTAGCCTCAGGTTAGGTTCATCCAGCTTAGATCGAACCCGAACTCATCTACAAATACATCAACTATAAACCAACCAAATAATAACCACACCATACCAACTATAATTAAATACCTGGGGCACTCATATCCCCAGGATAAATTTATATTCATAATTATTTATATTTACGTATCCCGGATAAAACCTCAGGATACGTAACACCGTGTATTACAAAAAAATTGTTGGTAATCAGATTCCTAAAAAAATAATATATTTGGTTTATAATGGGTTTAAGAAAATATATTTGATTTTCAAAGATAAAAAATTATTTTATACTTTTTAGTGCGTAAATTATTAACAATATTAAAAGAAAAATTATTTTTTCGTTTTTAGCGCGTGAAGAAAAAAATAAGTGTTTTAAAAAATTTTCTTTTTTTTTTTTTTTTTTTTTTTATTTTCTACTTTTTAGTCTTATTGACACAAAGTAGTAAAAATTATTTTAGTGAAGCAGATAAAAAAATTTTTTGAAATTATAATAAGGGATTTTTAAATTATACTTGAAATTATTATAATTTTTTGTAAATAATTAATATTTTCAATTTTCACCCTTCAATTAGCAAAAGCAACCCCTAAAAAGAGTATTTGCTATAAATGCGCCCCTTTTAGGGGTTGTTTTAGCTAATTTAAGGGTGAAATATTAATTATTCATAAAAAATTTTAACAATTATAATTATAAGAATTCTTGGCTAAATCTAAAAACTCAGCTTGCTAATATTAAAAAAAAAAAAAACCTTTTTGGGAGTAGTTTTTGCAAATTTAAGGGTGTTCTGAAAGTATTTCTCGGAAAAGACCCCGATTTTCGTGATCAGCGACCCAAAAATCATATAGTAGAGCAAATCTCATGTTTGCCAGTGAAAATAAACCCCTCTCCGCAATTTGATTGGAGTAATACCTGTATAATCGTTACATAGAAAGAGATAATCATAAGAATTGTTATACGATAGAAGGAGACAACAATATAAAATTTGTTATAAATAAAAATTTTTTTGAACAATATGAAGATGTCATCGGGAACTAATAACAATCTGAAGAAAAAAAATTGATAAATTTAATGGGAAGTAACCGAAAAAACAGTTTATATTTCCCAATGTTAAATAAAAGCGTGTACAAATATAAGAAAATTAGAAATTAGTAATGATATTGAATGTAAATGAAAAATAATTAAATTTTACATTAATTTTTTTTTTTGGGACATCTCAGAGAAAAGGCCTTTTTCGTAGGACAAGGAGAATGCTGTTTACGCATGCCATACAGCGCGTAATGTATGGTTATTTGTGACTCAACCTCAAATTCGAGGTAATACCCACTAAACTCCCTACCCTCCTTCATTTATAATAATATCATAGAATCCGGACCGGGACTCACTGTTTAAGTATTACTTTGGTCCGGAAAAAATGCAGTCTAGGTATTTTTCGCCATCCCTTGCCAATAAAGGACGAGAGTTTCCTACGAGAGGAAACCCGCCTCCTTTTTTTTAACCAGTGTCGCCTGTACGTAGTCTGCCACACTTTACCAGTTCACTGCGAAGGGTGGTCGCCCATCAGCGAAGCGAGGGCACCCAAAAAAAGGTGTGCTCACAATCAGTGGTATCCGGCTCGCCCGGGCGGGCAATTCAAGCATTCCGAAGATGCCTAAAAAGCTTTTAGCGGAAATAACCGTGACCAGTTAGAAGCTGTGTGTGATAGAAGTCCACCTCACCATGATCAAGATTCATTTACCTTTCCAAGTCAATGATGAGCTGTTATAGTTAGAGCGCCATTGTCCGCGTAACCGATTATGGAACATCCATCCGAAAGCTCGATATTCAAATATTACAATAATAAATTACAAAATACTATATAAAATTGTCAAAAATTGATAAAAAAATGATTTTATTTCTACAATTAATTATTGATAAAACCAAAAATTATACAAAATTTACAAAAAATAAAATGAATAAAAAATTTAAATTTAAGTAAAGAAAGTTAGATGAAATTTAATGATATGAAATTTGAAAATAATTCTAAATTATAAAGCTTTTAAAACTAATAACACTTTGATTTGCTTATTACACAAATCAATTGTTTACAAAAGAAAATTTATACAATTCAAAAGTCATTTATATGTGACTGGAATTTGTTGATTTTAATTAACATGTAAAATAAAATTTGACAACACTTCAGCAATATTTTGAAGATAAAGAGTCTATATACAATTGATAAGTATAAATAAAATAATTAAAAGTATAAATAAAATATGTACAATTTTGAAGCATGATCTCTTGATCCACCACCTTGTCAATATTTTTGCAATATTTACACTTCATGACCAGAAAGCTAAAAATGATAATGAATTGAAAGAATGAAAGATGGTATGCAAAACTCTTTAATGACATACAAATTAAAAACACAAATGACACAAAGAATTTTAATTAAAATTTTAAAATTATGCATTTATTAAACTTATATATTACTTTAAGCTGCCTGATAAACAAGCTCATTCCTTCCTCTTTGAGAAAAAGAAATTACCACACTATTTGATTTTAAGCAGTCAAGAGTTCATGATACGATAATCAATATATTTATTGTATATCGTGAAACCCTAAAATATAAACACACAAACACCTAGTATCATAAATTTTTTTTACTCGTAAATGTATGTAAAATCTTAAATCAACCACGAATGGCTTACAGGTCTTGTGCTCCAAGTTACGCATAACAAGTAGAGCATGATCGCCTTTGACTGCATCAATGTATTACGAATTCTACACCCATGTATGCTCCGGAGAGTACGTCAGAAATACGGTTTATATTTTTACCGATTAAACTCACCCGCCATAAAACATCCAATGCCTTATATCCCCAAACTGGAACCACCTTTTCATGCATAACTTCTGTTTAAGGAACGCAGCCTAAGTGTAGAATTTTCCACCACGCCTATGAGGAAGGCTCACTATGATAGAAACCCCTAGACTTTTTCTTAAACAGGGTAGCCATCAAGTTTTCTTCTAGTTTTCAGGATTTCGTAGCATTTCCAGGACCATGCCCTAAGGCCTCCAATTTGGGTGGGTAAGTGGTCCTCCGAGTATTGCAAACACCTCTTCCAAACAGGTCAGGCAATGTTTCACCATTTTCCACTTTTTCAACATGTCACGGAAATAACCATAAAAAACCGTGACCTGTAAAAAACTGGGCAAAGTAGAAATCCACCTTCCCTTGTTGGCGTCCCATCCAAGCCACCATCGCTCATATCATTGATTCATGGTGCTGGAGGGGGGATGAGTGGAAGCCACTTCGCGCTCCTCTACGCTACCTCAGATGGTTTTTCACTCCAATGTTAGCAGGTCGATGCTCGAAGATGCTACTGTCTTTGGTCACCTTCCTTAATCTAGCCTGGAGTATACTTTTCGTCACTTTTCCAATGGTATTTAGCATGCACAAAGTTTTATAAGATGGCGATCCTCCCTTATCTTTATTTAAGAACACGAGGATAGCCAACTTCCACTCCCTTGAAATCACTCCTGCCACCATGCAGGTATTGAATATGCTAAACAGGATACCAGGGATAACTGGTATCCGGTCCCAGTGCCTTGCCATTTTTCATAGCTTTGATGGCCTTGACCATCGTAGCCTTGTTGAATAGCGGCACTTCCTCCTTCGATATTTCCTCTACTAGATGATTCCGAATAGATTGTTCAGTGAAGAGAACCCCCGTTATCCTTTTGCTCGTTTTCGCGTCCATTTTATTGTCAAATCCCTGGCTTATTTACTTCCGTCAGATGTCCGCTATTTCAGGAATTCACTAGTGAACTGGTTTTCTCCCCTTCCATGGTCAAACATATTTATGTTTATTAAAAACTTATCTACTAGCCCCATTGAAAAAAAAAAAATAATAGTGATTAACCTGATAAAATTTTAAATTCAACTATACACATATTATATAACCTAATGCAGTCAATTATGCGCAATCTAACTCAAACTATATTAAAATACAAAAAATGAGGAATTTGCCTGACCAAGGATGATCTATTGTATATTTAAAAAAATTTTTTTGATGTGTTTTAAAGGCTTGACTAAAGTAATGGAATATTTTTCAAAAATAACTTCCAAACAATTCTGAAGATTTTTAATTTAAATAGAAGAAATTAATAAGAAATCAATTCAAATTATCCATTTAACTAAATAATTCATTGTAGTAAGTACGTAAAGTATTATATTATAGTACTTTACGTCCAAACTTAATCTGTGTTTTTTTGTTCAAATTTTTTTAATAAATTAGAAAATTTTTAAAATTTTAGAACCAAGATGTTCGCGTTGTCTGTAATCATGGTGGTCTAAGTGGTAATCCTGCAGCAGATTACAGTGAAGGAGCATCGCATGTTTTAGCTGTAATCCATCAAATTCTTGGGCATCATCGGACTTTAGAAGCAAGATGGCATGCAAAGAAAGTCAAGCTCCATCAAAAACTAGCTTTAATGTAAGATTTTACTCTATTAGTTGATTTCCTAAAAAATTCTTTTAAAATTTAATTTATATGTCCTTAAAAAAATATTGTTTGTCTCCTGTTGAAAAGTTATTATAAACAAAAGCTTTCAGAAAACGTCAGTTATTCTTACACTAGGAAACTATCAACTTCATTCTGCCGCAGAGAGGTCCTCACTGTCTATTTTTACCAGCTTTCGTAAATCTGAATCTCTTTTGAGACCATAGCCTCTGGCTTTCTATTAAAAAAGACAAGCATTCCTTATTCAGAAAATGTTCTGGACTAGATACAAATTATTACACAAACACGCTTGAATGAACACGCTTGTTTTCACCCTTATCTCAGTGGAATTTTTGACCTTTTTTTAAAAAAAGCTTGTTTTCTATTTTAAACTAATATTATTTTTTTTATTGCATATGATTTTAAATTTAAACTAAATTATTTTAAAAAAATTTATTTTTAAGCAATATATTTATTTTATTACTTGATTTTTATATTATCAAGATATATTTTATGAATTACAACGATGATATTCAAGGAAGGTCATGTTTTTGGGTTAAATATAATTTTTGAAAACACTGGTTTTGCTCGGCCAATACCTATAATAAAATAGTAAATTTATGTAGCATAATACTTTGAACATGGAACTTTTTATTTAATAGTTGTAAAAACTAATTTATAAAAAAATTTTTAAAAATGGAAAATATAATTTTTATTATGTAAGAATTATTGCAGTTTATTTTTATTTGAATACAGAGAATATAATAAATTTATATTGATTAGAGGGAAAGTCTCGAAAAAATTAAAGTTTTTCTTCAGGAAAATTATAAAAATAAAATTATCAACTATTTATATACAAACAATTATAAAATTTATAAATTCCTGTGAGACTAAAGCGCCCTCTGAGCAGAGTTTCTTTTATGGCTAATACAATAACCTGACAATTTTTATCAAGTAGTTATTCTTTTGTAAAATTATAGATAAAAAAATATTGTTTTTGATTAAAATTTTATACATTTGAAAAAAAAGCTTTTATCTGCAATAATATAAATTACTGTAACGTATTTTTAAGATTTAAAATAATAATGTTTCTAAATTATCTTTGACGGTTCATTATTATTGATATTATTTGATGGTTGGTTAGCTGATCATAAAACTGAATCCTTTTACGGAATAACAACCCATATTTTATTGATGTACATTGGATTTTACGTTCAATAACTTTAGATTTTATACTATCAGCTAGGAGCCAAACATTCAGGAAAAGATTTAGCCCATATACTTTTTCAAGCCTTAAAAAATTATGAGAATGAGGAGAAAATTCAAGGTATCACTGATAATGTATCATCAAATAAAACTTAATGTTTAAGAAAATTTATGCAGTGATAAATCAAAGAAAACTATAATTATAACTATTTTTTAAGTACACAGTCTTAATAAGAATATTAATTTTAATGCTTTTTGACTTATTGTAAAAATTTAAGTTAACTAAATGTATTAATAACTTTTTTTTTCGAGACGAGACTTCCCGAGAGTCTCGATGTTAATGACTCGTCTCGTCCCGAATTTTCTACAAATACTCTCGTCTCGGTCTCGTCTCGAAATCGAAACCGATACTGGTCTCGCAGTCTCGTCCACCTCTAACGGGGAAGCAGATATCCTTTTCGGGAAAGAATCTTTCCCTATATTAGTTTATAATCTTTCTTATGTTTTTGGAGCGCTGTTATCTCAAAATAAGAAATATTTCATCCTAAAAGTTTGAAAACTCTGTTGCCTTAACTGAGGGGTAGTTCCCTTATCACTATTAGTGTTTACATTGAAATAAAAAAAAACTCAAAATTGATTTTATTAACACAATAACTGGCTCCGCCTCCTGCGCGCATTGCGGACCAACGCCGTATAGTTTATAGCGTTTTAAATTTTTTATTCTTCTTATGTATTTAAAATCAATTGTAAGTAATTGTGCTATTCATAATTCACAAATATTGCATATAAAGTTATTGTATAAGAAAATGAAAATGTAAAAAAAGAATATTTTAACAAAGGTATTGTTGATTTTAAGTGTGTAAAGATAGGTATGTTTTTAAAATTTTTAAACAAATATAAAATATACTATCGGTTTGAAAAAGTTGCGAACCTCAATTGTCTTATTAATATCTTATCCAAAATTAAAGATAATTTAATGAAATAAAATTTTTCTAAAAATTTAAGGGTACTTATTCTATATTTTGTCGTGTTTTTTAGGTAAGGATTCTGAAGAAACGTTTACAGATATTTGAGTAAATATTTTTTTATTAGTTTACATATGTATTAAAATATACAAAAAAAAATTTTTTTAGTTTTCTGTGACGTCACTTCCGCGTCACACGTGCGTAAATGAAGCAGTAAAAAAAAACTGTGTGCACGATGCTGAGAGATAATGTTATCTAAAAGAAAAAAAAAAAATTTTTGCAAGAGTTTAAACCTTAAATAAACAGACTGACTTTGAGTTTTTTTTAAAAAATTAATTAGATACAAAATGGTGGCTCCAGAAAGAAAAAAGTCAAAAAAAGCCTAAAATTTTCGGACAAATTTAGCTGCAAAAAAATTTTTAAGGACTTAAAAAAAAAAAGAAACTCGAAGTCAGTTTGTCAAGTATATATTTTTTTAATTACTCAGCAATTTAAGAGTAAATCGGTAAGGTAGTTATTGCGCAATCATGCACACGGATTTGAAAAAACATGTTTCGAGAAAAACGCGTTTAAAGTTTTAAAACAAATTTTTCGGTACATTTTTGTTAATTTTAATGATTAAATTAATTTTTTAAAAAAATTTTTTTTAAAAATTAATTTAGAAAAACTCATGACAAAGAAATATAGAGCATAAGCAAAAGAATCAGTCAAGTATTTTTGCAGATATGTTAAGTAGAAGGAATAAAAACGTTGTTTTTCAAAAATCCAAAATTTCTTTTTTGTTGATAAAAATGAATTTTTTTTTTTTTTTAAGTTACCAGTCGTCTGCAATCCCAGGTGCAGACAAGAACCCTTCAGTTTCCTCGTATTCGACTAATTTTTGCCTTTTTTATTATATTTAAGAAAATAAAAATTGACCGCGCTCGCAAAATATGCTAAAAAGTATACTTAGAGTAGAAATTTTGAAATAATAATTTTTTATTTTTGGTATCATAATTAAGTTCAGAAACAAACTTTAAATCAAGTGACATAAAAATTCTTTAACATTAAAATATAGTGGAAAACATTGTGGAATTATTGTGTACTTCAATTCTTTTTTCTGCAAGCTAAAAAGTTAAAACAAGATATCATCGTAAACAAGGAGTCTAAGTCTATGAAAAGTTTTTAATATCAAAAGCAAACAATTTTAGAAAAATTAATTATTGCAAAAAATTTTTTGAAAAATTAAAACTCCAAGAAATTTCTATATTACCAGCATGGGATTCTATAGAAACAAAAGATATTTAAAATTTTATCAGTATTTGTTTGTACATCAATTCTTTTTACACGAATAATTTCATCAAGTCTGACGAAGAAGATATTATAATGGTAAACAAAGCAGGGTGTTTACATTATAACCATATGATCGTTTCAAATATTCTTATGAAAATGGCAGATTATAAGATAAATTTAGACTAAAGATAAATTTTATATAACAACTTAATTTTTACATTTCATATTTTATATTCATGTAAGCTTTATACTTATTAAGAGAAATATTTGTCAACTTCATAAGACAATAATTTGGCTACTCTTACCTCCCTCTTTGTATCCCCCGCCCCCTTGTCTTTAAATCTTTATACTTCCGTAAGAATGCCAGCCCTATCCCTGCCCCTCTCCCTTATTGTCTTACGAAATTCATGAATTTTTCTTGCTATTTGTTCTCTTTACAATGCATCATACTTTATACAACTTTTTTAAAATTAAAATATTTAATCTTTATACTATTATAATTATTATTTATCTATATACTAGTTTTAAACATTGCGGGCACGCATCATTTCTGTAAAAAACTTGTAATTCACATTTTTTGTACAATTTTGTATAAATAAATATCTCAATCAATCAATCAATCAATCAAACTGGATTGGAAAAAAAATTAGAAAAAGTTTCTACCGAACACTTTCTTCGAATAGTATCCTGTTTTGTAGAAAAATGTAATTTAAATTATTCTTATACAAATCTCATGGAACAAAATTATTAAAAACCATTGAAAATGCTATCATATTAATTGATCGAATTTCAATGTAGCATTAGAACCCATTAAGGAAGGCAAATTTTTTGGTCTTCCGAGGCCTATTTTAGTAAACTGAGGGTATGGGGGATTTTTTTTAACTACCATAAAATATACTGAAGGTAAAAGCAAATCAGCTTTCTAAACAGTTGACACTCTTCTTGTTGGCAGACTAATATATATCCAGGTATGGTCTGTATATACTTTTTTGGTATTTTTAAAACATGGAAATTTTTCAATAAATTGGCCAATTTCTAGTCCGCCATTTTAAATTTTAAAATTTAAATAAAAATCCTAGCTTAGTACACCTAAAAAACCCCCGCAACAGTCTTTGTCTGCTATTTTTTCAGTTTTAAAAAATTTGGCATTATTTCAAAAAAAATTCGGGCCTGCAAATTTATTCTGATTTATATATTCTGAAATTTTAGTATATTTAATAAATTTTAGTAAAATTTGAGTAAATAATTATGACTCAGCACACCTGAAAATCCTCTGAAACAGTATTTATAAATTATTATTTTTTTCTCTACTTTTTAAAATTTTTTTAATTTTCGAAAAAATTGTCCAATTTAGGGTCTGCCGTTTTAAATGAACCCCCTCCACCCTTTCCTCAAAAATGTTTTCAAGATTTTTAAATTATTTTTTCACCGTGTAAAGACACTGTATACATTATTTTTTATTTTTTAATAAGAAATTAAGTAGCACGTAAGAAATCGACCCAAAGGATGCGTAGTATGGTTAGGGCATCATACACAGAGGAACAAAATAATCCTTAGGGGCCAAATGGACCCATTTTCTTGAAATTAAAATACTAATGTAAAAGTAGACTTCCGAGGGTAAAAATAGATTCTGGAGATAAAAATTAATTCCACATTATAAAATAAATACCAAAAGATATAATTAACCATCTAGGGGCCCATTAGACCTGATCGGGCAAAATAAGATATGAAAACTGATGCGCAGGGATTAAAATGGATTGCAAAGGTAAAGAATAGGCCCAGAATGATAAAATAAATACCAATGGATAATAAAAATAGACTGCAGGGGTAGAAAATGGGCCAATCGTAATTGAACAAATACCTGATAAAATCGGCCATTATTTTCCAGGGGCCTATTGGGCCCAATCGGGAAAAATGAAATCCTGATCTATAAATCAATTCCTAGGAATCAAAATGGATTATATATGGTCCGCATTATCTCTCTCCCCTAATTTTCATAATAAATTATTTTTTAAAAAAGGGGAATTTCTCCTTCTTCTTGGACTAGCGCTCCTGGGAACAGAAACTTACAAATGTATTTTGTTATTGGTTTTTAATTTTTTAAAAGAATTCTTATTTATAATGATTATATAAATAATTAGCTAGTCGACCAGATATATTATATTAAACTAGTTATTTTTACATTATTTAGAAATAGTGAATATTAGCCAATTGTATAAGGCTTCATAACAAAAGGTCGCTAGTGAAGACTAAATCCTTGCAAGGTAATAGTTTATAATTATTATATGTGATTACAAGCGTCTGATTTATTTTATATTAGAATTATTAATTATTATTTTTATTAGGGTCACCGGTTTAGTTTTGTAGATTAAATAAAATAGTTTTGATTAGCTATCGTAAGCTATATTTAATACGCGAAATAGTTGTATTTTTTTTGCGAGGGAAATATGTAAATCTTGCATCAGCCATGGAGTGTTTGCGGGCCTTAAAGAACCGCAATTTCCATGACCACCAAGTTGTACAAGTACAAATGAGAAACTTAGGTCGCCAACTTCGTCGCAGATTCTTACTAGGTAAACACACTCTAAACCCTCCTGCACTTTTTTGCTCCAAACCTTTCTGCGCCCTTCGTTGCGTGCTATGGCATTCACTGCGGACTTCTGCTATTTCGGGAGTCCACCAGTAAACTGATTTTCTCCCATTCCTTTGGCAAGGCATGGAGGCGTCACAAGCCGTGCGTAATAGAGACGTTACTTCCAAGTAGGAACGGATGCTGACTAGATTTGAAGATACTCCTCGAATCCGTCCTCGTCCATCCTTAGGACATTCCAACCAAGAGGGCGCCTCCTATACGGAGGTCGTTGCAAAGTTACCTCCAGCACTCGGAAGGCAATGTAGTTGTGATCTGCTCTGGACCACTAAATTGCATCTAGTGGCCATTTCGAGTACCATTTCGTCCCCTGAGGTTGGTCGTCGGTATCCCCCATTCCAAGGCTCTAGCTTTAAAGTCTCCAGCAGGGATGACGCTTCAGTCACCGTCCATCTTTGTGACGAGCACCTCCGAGTTGTCGTTTGGGGAGAGATAGCAATTTATATAAGTTGTTTCCCGCACGTGACCTAAACGTGGCAATTGCCTTTCCCTGTTTAGGTCCGGGACGTTTGGGAGCTTCTTTAAAGTCATATGGCGCAGCAGCCAGTATCATTGGAAACCCAGTACTTGTGGTTCATATTGAAATATTGCTCGGTTATTAAAAGGAGGAACCTGAATCATTTCCGATAACACCTGCTTCCCGTCATAGCCAGAGCCTCCCGGTTACTGGGGCATTTTCCCTCTCCAGGATATTACTCCGTAGAGCACTTGTACTTTCTAGTCTTGCAGAAGAAGCACTTGGGATTTTCCCTGCTACATTGGTTTCTTTTGAGGCCATTCTCGCCACGTTCAAGACACGCCTTTCTTCTGTCTTGGCTTTTATAAACATACTGACTATGCCCATAGCCCAAGCACTTGAAGTAGCGCCTTACATCCACGCAGGGCGCACTCTGCTCGATGCCCATCTGATTTAGATTTTATTCTTTTTGGCGTTATTCTCAAGTAGGTCCACCATGGCTATTTAGCTCGTCGTGCCTTTGGTTTTGAAAATTATGACCGGAAATAGTTCCTCGTTGTCAATTAGCCTCCTGAATCTCCTGTTAACATGGAACATGTTCATTGGATGGGGTATTTGAAAAAGTCCGGCTCAGCAGGGGCGGGGGGTGAAAAGTGACGCTTTTAGGGGGGGGGTCAAAAATTGACGTTTTTTAGGGGGGGGGTCAAATATTGATGTTTTTAGGGGGGTCAAAAATTGACGTTTTTAGGGGGGGGGGTCAAATGGACTTAGAATATTTTCGATTCAGGGACTTTTGGTGCAGAAATACCTAGGGTGCATTGGTGCAGAAGTACCTAGGAACCTTTGGTGCAGAAGTCCCTAAAGACCTTTGGTACAGAAATACCTAGGGAGCATTGGTGCAGAAATACCTAGGGACCTATGGTGCAGAAGTCCCTAAATACCTTTGGTGCAGAAGTACCTAGGGACTATTGGTGCAGAAGTCCCTAAAGACCTTTGGTGCAGAAGTACCTAGGGAGCATTGGTGCAAAAGTCCCTAAATACCTTTGGTGCAGAAGTACCTAGGGACCTTTGGTGCAGAAGTCCTTAAAGACCTTTGGTGCAGAAGTACCTAGGGACCATTGGTGTAGAATTTTTAAAGAATTTATTGTAAAAATTAATAAAAAATAAATTCATATTATTTAAAAAACTGTAATAATTTGAAAATTTAATTAATTTTGTTCAATTTGATGTCTAAGCAGCATGATTTCTATAATAAAAATCTAAATATAAATATTTGGATATAAATATTTATATTATGAACACAATAGATACTTTATTATCAGTGTTATAAATGTTCCATGCTCGTTGGTTGTGTAGTTACACAAACCGGCTATAAATTTTTTTTTCGTGATCCCATTTAAGTTTCAAATTTTCAGTTTTAGAATGAGGATTAAGTCACGAACATTTGACTCAAGGCTCGTCACCGCATCATCCAATTTTCGGTGGTTCTTGACTGCTTCCAGCTCAATGAGGACACTACCATTCTAAGTTTTTCTGATGCGGTGTACCTTAGCGCCAGATTCCTTGAGGTTGACACTCCTCTTTAGATCAAGGTGCATTTTCTGTCGTAATATTCTTGTTTTAGCTTGTTGTTATTTGTTGAATTATTTTTCAGTATTAATATTATTATAGATTCTAATATCATCTGTAAGCAGATTAATCTCAGAGAATAACTCCAGAATAAAAATATCATTGACAAAGATATTAAAAAGAAAAGTTCCAGAATGTCCTCCTTGTAAAACACCTTTAAATACTGGTTCAGAAAGAGTGTTATTAACCTTTTCTTTGACCGATCTTTCATGTAACGTAAAGAAGAAATTTTTATGTGTTTTCAGGCAGACAAGTTTACATATCAGCATAGCTAGATTCAATGAGTCAAATGCTGAGATCAATAAAAATTGAATAAAATTATGTACAATCATTAAGGTTATTATTTATGAAATTATTATATTTGAAAAGACTAGATAAAGTAGATCTATTTCGCATAAAATTAAATTAACTACTATGCATCTTACAGACAGCAAAATTAGTAAGTTTATTAGTGAAAAAACTATCAAATATCTTTGACATTGGAATTATTTTAGAGGGTGGCCTGTAAAGCATAGTTTATATAACTTAATACATAGGTTATATAACTTAGATAGGTCACACTACGTGGGCACATTTTAGCAAGATACACGAAACGTGAAATTTAGTAAAATTACCTGAAGAGCATATCTCAACTATAGGAATAAAAGGAGCGCGTGCGAGATTATTTAATTCGTCCGATTTCTAAGAAATCCAAGAGACGAGAGAGCAAGTTATTTCTTTGAAACTCACGTGACCCCCACATCAATGTGGAAATTGCGCGCGCACGTAAGTAAAAACAGACAAAATTATTTCTGACATACTTGTGCTTTTTACCTTTCTTTTATATTAACTCTCTTATCGAGTTTTTCAGCATAAACTAAAGGTAGACTGATTTGCAGTGCTTTTAAGATAATAATCAAAGTTGCTTTTTTATTATCAGCTGCAAAAAATCAGTTTAAAAAATTTTACAAGATTTCTAACCTTAAATTGGCATAAACAATACATTTGAGGCAGTATATCATCTTTCACATACACACCAATACCATCATATCTTGGTGCTTTAACGCTTACAGTGAATCTAGCATTGAATGTGAGAAAAGGAGAGAGCAAAAATATACACATTAATAATTATATCAGATAATTTTCTTTTCTTACATCATACATTAAAAAGAAAATTTTAACAAACATGTGAATCATTACAGCTCTCTACTATACCTCTTGGGATAACCCAAGCTCTAATCCCCAAGTCCTCCGAAAGGTGACGTTAGTCACCACTTATACGTACTTTAATGTACAAACCTCTTACTAAGCATAACTCTTATCATTAAAAAACTTTCTCTACTCCATTTAACTAAATAAAAATATCTTTTTTCTCAAATACTTCTCAAAATGGCCACAAAAACCTATACCTGTAACAAATGTGGATCTGACATCCCCCCAGTTTTGCAATGCCAAATATGCTCTTTAGCCTACCATCCTGCTTGCGGCATGTCTCTTCTGAAATCAAATGAACAAGAAATTCACATCTGCTCCGCATGTATATCAATCCCGGAAGTGAGAAACAAATATTCTCTACCCCCAATCACCAGATCTCGTTCAAATTCAAATTCTAGCTCAGGTTCAAATAAAAGAAAGAAAAACGACTTGGAACTTTTATACCAACAGACTCTCACAGACTTGCATTCCTCAAGCGATCTAAATAATAATTCTAACAAGGACGGGCCACTATCATCAGACCCTTCCTTACAAAATACTATTCAAAACTCTCATATTGAATATTCTTCACCCCAAGACATAATATCAGCTCTCTCATCCCCAATGCCTGTTGACCCTAATATTGAAAAAGATGACACCTCACAACAAAAAATCTCAAAAACTCAGTATGTTCCAAAGCCATTGATGAAAGTCAAAGATCCAAATAACGTTTCAATTCATGAACTACATGAAGTCTTCATGACAAGTTTCATCTCATTGCGTGAAGACTACAGTCGCCTAAGCAATATTCAGCAAATTCAACAACAAGACTCAGTAAATTTCTACAACGTCATTAAAGGCCAAGGAGCAATTATTCAATCTCAAGAAGAGAAAATCGAAGATCTTTCCAGAAAACTACAGAAAATAGTACTCTCTACTGAACTTATGATTTCTGGACTTGAAGTTACCGACAACACTGATCTAAAACGTATGGTGGTCACCCTAGCAAACTTTCTCAAAGTCAACATCAAAGTTCATGACGTAAGGAAAGTCAGATTGGTAAATAACCTAAATACATCATCAGTCCAAGTTTCCTTTTACTCTTCAGCACATAGCCTTCAGTTACTGGACAGAAAAAGAGCCTTTGGTAGAATAACAAACTCAAGTGTCTTTAACTTTTCTCTATCCAATAGCCAAATTTTTATAAATGAATGCCTTCCTCAAGATCTGCATAAATTGCTGATGTCCGCTAGACAAGCCCGAAATACACATGAGTTTTACAAAGTATGGCATAAAAATGGACAGATATTTATCCAAGCTAATCCTCAAGACAGGGCTTTCGTTGTAAATAATCAAAAAGAGCTTCAAGATCTACTAAACTCTTTCTCGACAAATTACATTCAAAATGAGCCTCAACCAACATTAAACCAACAGCAACAACAAAATCTAACTCATCAAAACCAATTTCAAGATTTCCAACCTCAGTATCAGTCGTCAAATCTACCTATAAACTATCAGCCTCAGTACCAGTCACCACACAGGCATCTTTCTTCTCAACAACTACAGCAACAAACTACTCAGCGGGCACGTATATTAAATAAAACTAAAAATAACTTTCATTTTCAGGCTCATCGTGACCCACGCCAGTCCTTCATCCCTCGTCCTCCACCTCCCAGAACTTCTGATCAAACACGTCCCCACATACCATCTATCTTAGATCCTCGTTTCTCAGTTCCTCCACGACAAACTCAACCTCGCCCTCTCGCCCCTCCAGTCCACTCAATGCACCCTTCACTTACCAATAACATACCCAGCACTTCTCACCCCTCTAACAACAGTGGCTCTTATCCAAATTCACACCCCCCACCCTTTGTAAATCAAATACCTCCCCCCAGTTAACCCACCCTCTCCCCTACATCCCAATACATTAGCTCCCAAATTCAACAAATTGAAGACTCAATTAACAATTTCCCCCTAACACAACAAAACGATACCTAGGAAATCCCAGGAAGTAATCTAGCTGCTACGTCAGCCCCTCTCCCCCAGTCCCCCCTTCCCATTCATTAAATTCACATCCCCTTAAAATCTGCCACTTCAACGCCAGCTCCCTCTGCAATCCCACGAGAATGGACTTTTGTAGAACAGAGCTTCTGCCTTCCTCGTTTGACATCATAGCTGTTTCCGAAACCTGGTTTCATCTAGCCTTCACAGACTCAATGGCCGAAATCAAGGGCTATTCACTCGTAAGAAACGATAGACAAGGAAGAAGCTCTGGCGGAGTTGCTCTTTACATAAAATCCAATCTCTCCTACAAAATCCTATCCGCTAGTAAAGAAACAGGTGTAGACAAACTTCCAGAGTACCTGATCTGTGAGGTCTCCTTTCTAAACACACAGATCATGGTAGCCGTAGTTTATAGACCCCCTGATCATCTCCTTTCATACAACAAGGATTTTCTAGACATAATCTTGTCCTTTTCTTTAAATTACAGTAGTAAAATCATCTTAGGAGATTTCAATGTTAACATGCTATATTTCCATCGCCAATCAATTCTGCTCTTTGATTTTCTCATCCACAATAATTTATACCTCATCCCCCATGGTGAAACCCATCACGGTCCTCTTTCAAATTCATTTATTGACCTAATGATCACCGATGAGAATGAAAAAGTTCTCTCGTTTGATAAAAAATTATTTATTAACAACCATTACCTCACCCAAGCCACCATAGACATCTTCACCCCCAACTCCCCTGAAACCACCCTATCTTTTTGTAATATCAAATCTATCAACCCAAAGGAATTTACCATCCGTCTTCGTCAGTTTGACTGGTCTTTTGCCTTCAGAAGTCTTGACCTTGACCTCATCTGGGACACTACTGCTAAAAACATCACCTCCGTTCTTGACTCAACAGCCCCCTTTAAAACCTATAAAATCACAAAAAAATCACTTCCATGATTAACCCCCGAACTAAAACATGAATCTCGGCATTTAGACTACCTCTATCGTAGATATAAACGTAATCGTATTCAGCCTCGCCTTGACGCCTACCGCGAGTTTAGAGACTCACTAAATGAAAAAATATCAACAGCAAAAATAGATTTTTTCTCAAATAAATTGTCCAAAAATAATCCCCCCACTATAATTTGGAATGAACTAGAACACTTAGGTCTCACGAGCCCAACAACCATTTCAACACCACGACTTTCCCCAGATGAACACAATAGTTACTTTCTGTCCACCCAAAACACCGCTCCCTCCCCCCACCCAATAAACCCACCAACAGATATAAACTGCCCCCTCTTCAAATTTACAAACATTACTTTAGATAATTTAAATTGGGCCTTCAAGCAATTTTCAACCAAATCCAAAGGCCCGGATGATATATCCCTAGAAGTATTAAAACTCTGTCTTCCCGCATTATCTAAAGTTTTTCTTTCTTTATTCAAGAAATCAATAATTCTAAACAAATTTCCGACTGCTTGGAAACACAGCCATATATTACCAGTAAATAAAACACCAAATCCTCTCTCCCTCAGTGATTATCGCCCCATCTCACTACTATCTATTTCATCAAAAATCTTCGAGAAAATCCTACACAATCAACTTTCACAATACTTAACCCAACATAAAATCCTCGACTGTTTTCAATCTGGATTCCAAAAAATACACAGCACTCAAGCCTTATTAACGACCCTTGTCGATGATATCTGCAGAGGCTACCACGATGGAAGCCTCACCATCTTATTAATGCTGGACCTATCAAAGGCTTTTGACAGAGTTTCTCATGAACTCCTATTGGCTAAATTGACAAGCATTGGATTATCCAAAAACACAGTAGACTGGTTCACCAGTTACCTCTCATATAGAACTCAATCTGTCATTGTAGGAGATAAACCCTCTTTGGCAGAACCAGTAAAAAGCGGTGTCCCCCAAGGCTCAGTAATGGGCCCCCTACTTTTTCTCATCTACATTTATTGGCTCCCACATTTCTCAACGCCAAACGTTTGCTTTTCGCCGATGATCTCCAAATCTACATTCAAATCCCAAAGAAAGACTATAATTTAGGCATCTCCCTTCTTCAAAATGATCTAAAAAACATAGAAATCTGGGCCTCACAAAACAACTTTCACTTTAACAAAGAAAAAACAAAATTCATAATTTTTGGCAATAAAACGCAGGATTTTTACATCAACAATACTACCTTTTATTTTAGCGGCACCCATATTCCCATTTCTAAATCCGTGAAAAACCTTGGCCTATTCCTTGATTCAGACATGAGCTGGAACACCCAAATCAACCACATGATCAAATCCATAAACTATGTACTCTACAGATTGAGATATTTTAAAAACTTTATCTCCCCATTGCTCCGTAGGCGTTTAGTCACTTCACTAATTTTTCCCCTCTTCGACTATGGCGCCTTCCCATTGGGTAAGCTTCTAGGATAAGCTTCCAAAATGCTGTAGTCAGATACGTATCCGATATTAAATTCCCAAATAGGACCTCTCCTGCTAGACTGAAATTAGGCTGGCTTAATGTGAGGCTACGCCAAAAATACTTATGTGCAGTCCATATATACAATGTCCTGAACACCCAGCTACCCACATACCTGAAGGAAAAAATTAACATTTACATTCCCACAAGAGACCTTCGTCCTCATTTACGACCCCATCTCTCAATCACAACATCCAAAAGCCCCCAATACAACAATTCCACCCTAGTCTATATGCTAAACTTTTGGAATACCCTCTCTGAACATATCCGCCTTGCTACCTCCTTAGACACCTTCAAACAAAATATCTACCTTTATCTTTTACAACAAGATTCCTCCGCCATCCCATCCTAAAAATTCTTTAACAGCACAACATAATAACTCCTCAAACTCCTCCTCCCCTTGTCCCTTTTCTGATTACTTCCCCTTTTTTTCATCCCCTGTCCTCTTTCTTAACTTTTATAATTCCCAAACCTCCTTACTTCCCAACACCTGTAAGCCAAAACAAAACCAAAATGCACCAAATTTTTCCTAGTAAATAAACTCCCAAAGAGCTCTTAAATTTAAATTTATCTAGTTAATATTATTATTAAATATTTTTAGATTATAAAATTATTTTCTTATTTCTATTTTAAATTTGTTAAATATTATATAAAATCCTTTTTTTTTATAAATTTTTATATATAAAACTTTTGTAAATAACGTACCTGCGCAATAAAATGTAAATACTTATTTTGTAATTCAATATTTTTGTACAATTCTGTATAAATAAAGCTTTAAATCAATCAATCAATCAATCAATAATATCGATTTTAGCGTCGTAATTCTTAAACGAATTACATAATAAATTGGCGCGCTACTTAATTCAATTTTGAACAAAAACACCGCATTAAAATTTGGTTTTATTTTCACGAAAATATAATTATATTATATGCTTATTATTATTGAATTGTACTTTCTTTGTAAAAGGGCGTTTAGCTCGTTAATAAATAATTAAAATAAATGTATTAAACTTTATCACTTTGGGGTTAAGTAATTAAATTTAATAATATTAACACGCGTGTATTTATTAATATATTTATATTTAGACAGTCTTTTAATAATTTCACGCGCGGGTAAATAAATTTTGTTATAACAATCGTGGTACAGAAAGGGGGGAAATTACCTGTTACTTATTTCAACTAGCTGGCATGAGGGGTCGAGACAACCATCCCGAATTTGGGTAGAGGATTTAGCATGGACATAATAGGAAAATTTCACCCCCTCCCTTCCGGAAATTCGGGATGGTTGTCTCGGACCCTGAGGCTGATCTCCTTACCTTGTAGATGGGGTTCACTAGATAATAGTAATAATAATAGGGTTTTGAACATGCAATATATATATATATATGGGCATATCCATTACTTTTCATACAAAAGTGTGCGCACCCATGACTCTGATCGGGCTCAAATTTTCAGGGGTGGTTTGAAGTAATAAAAAACTCAGCCAGCCAAAATTTCAGCCATTTTGCAGGACGGGTTGCCGAGATACAAGCTCTAAAAGGTCCAAAAATAGCTGTTTTTAGCCAATTTTCAAAAATTTACTAGGCTTCAAGGATTAGTCCAAAGAACATCAGGCTGGTCTCATTTTTTTCCTTAAACATTCAACTTTTACCAAAAAAATTTTCAAGAAGTTTCATGGAGTTGATTTTTACTGGCATTGATTAACGTAAGACTTATTTTATCGAAAAATGCTGATTTTTGAACTTGAATTGTGACTCAGCATCATTAGCTAAAGACTTCCGGTTGGTTTCATTAAAAGCGTCTATCAGAGACCTTTCAAATGAGACCTTCAACGTTGAAAAAGCTTATCAGTGACCGGAGATATAAGCAATTGAAAGTTTGCTGTTTCCGAAAATATCGATTTTTTAACAACTTTAATCGTCTGCAAAATTTTTCTCTGAGCACTTTAAGGGCTGAAAATTTCAGGAAAGCTTCTTTTGATATTAAAAAAAATTCCCTAAAAATTTGGGCGATGGTATTGGCTTCTCTTCGTAGATATAAGACTCTGAAAATGTGTAATAATTGGACCAATATTGGCCAATAAATGGTTAAGGGGTCAATCAAAAAATTTTTCTTCTTCAATATTCGAATAGCCAGGGAAAAATGAGCTGATTTTAAAAAAAAAATTTTTATTTTTGACCGAAAAATAAGCATGTTATCATCATTTTAAGATTTTTTAAAAAATTTTCCAAAAATCCCATTTTTAGGGTCATTATACAGTATTCTAACTCGAAATAATGATAACTCGCTTATTTTTCGGTCTAAAATAAAAATTTTTTTTTTTAAATTGTATTTTTTCCTGCCTATTCGAATATTTACAAATAAGAAACTTCTTATACGCAAAAATTATTTTTTTGGACCAAAAACTACCCGAATACATTGACAAAATAAAGTAAGTTCTAAAGTAATTTGCCAAAAAAAAATAATTTTTGCATATAAGAAGTTTCTTTTTTGTAAATATTCGAATAGGCAGGAAAAAATACGACAATTTAAAAAAAAAATTTTTTATTTTAGATCGAAAAATAAGCGAGGTATCATTATTTCGAGTTAGAATACTGTATAATGACCCTAAAAATGGGATTTTTTGAAAATTTTTAAAAAATCTTAAAATGATGATAACTTGCTTATTTTTCGGTCAAAAATAAAAATTTTTTTTTTTAAATCAGCTCATTTTTCCCTGGCTATTCGAATATTGAAGAAGAAAAATTTTTTGATTGACCCCTTAACCATTTATTGGCCAATATTGGTCCAATTATTACACATTTTCAGAGTCTTATATCTACGAAGAGAAGCCAATACCATCGCCCAAATTTTTAGGGAATTTTTTTTAATATCAAAAGAAGCTTTCCTGAAATTTTCAGCCCTTAAAGTGCTCAGAGAAAAATTTTGCAGACGATTAAAGTTGTTAAAAAATCGATATTTTCGGAAACAGCAAACTTTCAATTGCTTATATCTCCGGTCACTGATAAGCTTTTTCAACGTTGAAGGTCTCATTTGAAAGGTCTTTGATAGACGCTTTTAGTGAAACCAACCGGAAGTCTTTAGCTAATGATGCTGAGTCCCAATTCAAGTTCAAAAATCAGCATTTTTCGATAAAATAAGTCTTACGTTAAACAATGCCAGTAAAAATCAACTCCATGAAACTTTTTGAAAATTTTTTTGGTAAAAGTTAAATGTTCAAGGAAAAAAATGAGACCAGCCGGATGTTCTTTGGACTAATCCTTGAAGCCCAGTAAATTTTTAAAAATTGGCTAAAAACAGCTATTTTTGGACCTTTTAGAGCTTGTATCGCGGCAACCCGTCCTGCAAAATGGCTGAAATTTTGGCTGGCTGAGTTTTTTATTACTTCAAACCACCCCTGAAAATTTGAGCCCGATCGGAGTCATGGGTGCGCACACTTTTGTATGAAAAGTAATGGATATGCCCATATATATATATACAACTAGCATAGGTGTGAGGGGGGGCTCCGCCCCCCCTGATCTATTCCCGGTGTTGTTGTTATTGATTTTTTATTATTATCATGTTGTTATTGTCCAAAATATATATCAATGTCAAAAAAAATTAACGCCTTGAAATAAGCTAAAATTTTTTTCTTAATGTAGACCTTTTACCAGTTCAAATGTGACCAATAAGATAAAATTTGTAGTAAATTCAAAGGAATGGTGTAATTTGGAAAATGGGCCAGAACAGGCTATTTTTGGACCTTTGAACAGACATATTTCGGGCCCATGAGGTGCTAGAGGACTAAAACTTTGGCTGAGGGACTTTTTTATCACCCCAAACTATACCCTAAAATTTGAGTTGAATATATATAATATATAGTAAAAAATTTTATTTATTTTTTTTTTAATTTTAAAGCAACGTACGTTTTTAATAAAAATTTAACTAAGTACGCATAAATTACATTTTAATATAGAATATAAATTACATTATAATATACACAGACCCACAAATAAATGATTAGAAATACCATAAAAATAAAAAAATGAAAAAAATTTTTTTACCAGCTTTAAAAATATTTTATAAAATTTTAAAGATACCTCCGTTTTGAATAAAAATTTCAGAGAATACGTAAAAATTAGTGCTGAATCGAATACTATGAAGTGCGATAGCTAAATTTTTCGATAGTCTCGAGATATTTCAATTTTTGTTAAAATTTTTAAAAAATGTTATCAAGTTCAAAAATACTAAAAATTAAATATCTCAAAAACTACGACAGCTAATCAGAAAATATAGGGCCTATGTCACCCGCAGACTTTTTATCTTTATTTTGACACCGGTTTCATGCCAATTGGTTTGGCGGTTCTTGCGTGATGAGTGGACAGACAGACAGACAGACAGACAGACAGACAGACAAACAAATAAATTTTCAAATATATATAGTATTAAGATTAAGATATAGTAAAAAATTTTATTTATTTTTTTTTTAATTTTAAAGCAACGTACGTTTTTAATAAAAATTTAACTAAGTACGCATAAATTACATTTTAATATAGAATATAAATTACATTATAATATACACAGACCCACAAATAAATGATTAGAAATACCATAAAAATAAAAAAATGAAAAAAATTTTTTTACCAGCTTTAAAAATATTTTATAAAATTTTAAAGATACCTCCGTTTTGAATAAAAATTTCAGAGAATACGTAAAAATTAGTGCTGAATCGAATACTATGAAGTGCGATAGCTAAATTTTTCGATAGTCTCGAGATATTTCAATTTTTGTTAAAATTTTTAAAAAATGTTATCAAGTTCAAAAATACTAAAAATTAAATATCTCAAAAACTACGACAGCTAATCAGAAAATATAGGGCCTATGTCACCCGTAGACTTTTTATCTTTATTTTGACACCGGTTTCATGCCAATTGGTTTGGCGGTTCTTGCGTGATGAGTGGACAGACAGACAGACAGACAGACAGACAGACAGACAGACAGACAAACAAATAAATTTTCAAATATATATAGTATTAAGATTAAGATATAGTAAAAAATTTTATTTATTTTTTTTTTAATTTTAAAGCAACGTACGTTTTTAATAAAAATTTAACTAAGTACGCATAAATTACATTTTAATATAGAATATAAATTACATTTTAATATACACAGACCCACAAATAAATGATTAGAAATACCATAAAAATAAAAAAATGAAAAAAATTTTTTTACCAGCTTTAAAAATATTTTATAAAATTTTAAAGATACCTCCGTTTTGAATAAAAATTTCAGAGAATACGTAAAAATTAGTGCTGAATCGAATACTATGAAGTGCGATAGCTAAATTTTTCGATAGTCTCGAGATATTTCAATTTTTGTTAAAATTTTTAAAAAATGTTATCAAGTTCAAAAATACTAAAAATTAAATATCTCAAAAACTACGACAGCTAATCAGAAAATATAGGGCCTATGTCACCCGCAGACTTTTTATCTTTATTTTGACACCGGTTTCATGCCAATTGGTTTGGCGGTTCTTGCGTGATGAGTGGACAGACAGACAGACAGACAGACAGACAGACAGACAAACAAATAAATTTTCAAATATATATAGTATTAAGATTAAGATATAGTAAAAAATTTTATTTATTTTTTTTTTAATTTTAAAGCAACGTACGTTTTTAATAAAAATTTAACTAAGTACGCATAAATTACATTTTAATATAGAATATAAATTACATTATAATATACACAGACCCACAAATAAATGATTAGAAATACCATAAAAATAAAAAAATGAAAAAAATTTTTTTACCAGCTTTAAAAATATTTTATAAAATTTTAAAGATACCTCCGTTTTGAATAAAAATTTCAGAGAATACGTAAAAATTAGTGCTGAATCGAATACTATGAAGTGCGATAGCTAAATTTTTCGATAGTCTCGAGATATTTCAATTTTTGTTAAAATTTTTAAAAAATGTTATCAAGTTCAAAAATACTAAAAATTAAATATCTCAAAAACTACGACAGCTAATCAGAAAATATAGGGCCTATGTCACCCGTAGACTTTTTATCTTTATTTTGACACCGGTTTCATGCCAATTGGTTTGGCGGTTCTTGCGTGATGAGTGGACAGACAGACAGACAGACAGACAGACAGACAGACAGACAGACAAACAAATAAATTTTCAAATATATATAGTATTAAGATTAAGATATAGTAAAAAATTTTATTTATTTTTTTTTTAATTTTAAAGCAACGTACGTTTTTAATAAAAATTTAACTAAGTACGCATAAATTACATTTTAATATAGAATATAAATTACATTTTAATATACACAGACCCACAAATAAATGATTAGAAATACCATAAAAATAAAAAAATGAAAAAAATTTTTTTACCAGCTTTAAAAATATTTTATAAAATTTTAAAGATACCTCCGTTTTGAATAAAAATTTCAGAGAATACGTAAAAATTAGTGCTGAATCGAATACTATGAAGTGCGATAGCTAAATTTTTCGATAGTCTCGAGATATTTCAATTTTTGTTAAAATTTTTAAAAAATGTTATCAAGTTCAAAAATACTAAAAATTAAATATCTCAAAAACTACGACAGCTAATCAGAAAATATAGGGCCTATGTCACCCGCAGACTTTTTATCTTTATTTTGACACCGGTTTCATGCCAATTGGTTTGGCGGTTCTTGCGTGATGAGTGGACAGACAGACAGACAGACAGACAGACAGACAAACAAATAAATTTTCAAATATATATAGTATTAAGATTTTATAAATATTAACACTGTGATTTTCACTCTAAAAAATTGAATTTATTTAATTAAATAATTAGCCTTAAGGGCTTTATAATATCGTATGCAAACTTATACATAATAAAATTGACACTTGATTCGCGAACACACACACCGCACCGAGAACATATTTAAGTTTACTTTTATGGATCTCTTGATTCAATGCGTCGGTTGCTGGGCTACAAATTCCGTCTTCTTCAAGGATTGAGTAATATACCTGCACCGGTGACTTCATTGCGGGTACATTTGTGTATATTTTAATTGCAAAATGGCGACTAAGCTCGTTTATCGATATTGGTGTCGCAACAATGAGTTATAATGCTGTATTTTTACCACATTTAAATGTTGTAGTTCTTGTTTTGTCTGAAAT
Source organism: Anagrus nilaparvatae (assembly GCA_022575985.1). NCBI lineage: Eukaryota > Metazoa > Arthropoda > Insecta > Hymenoptera > Mymaridae > Anagrus > Anagrus nilaparvatae. Next base: position 2,890,896 of record JAKSXM010000237.1, on the reverse strand, counting down.
ATTTATTCTCATAATTTTAGTTATTATCGATAACTAAAATAAGATGTTACTTTTAGTTTCAAAGTTTCTGTGTTAAACGGGGATTCTGTAATATTGGTTTCTTAAAGTTTTTTTTTCTTAGTTCTATTTACTTATTAAAACTAAAAGATACAATCATTATGATTCACACTATTCAGGTTTCAAATTTTATAAAATTAATCAGAAATTCATCTGAATCTGAACTAATGGATCTACTTTTAACATATAATTAAACTTTCGGGCCCTATTTGTTGTTGGATGAAATTTTATGGCCTAAGCTAAGTAATTTCATATTGACTTTACAGGCTGTATTTTAAATGGATATTTTTGTATATATAAAATAGATAGTATCAAAAAAGGCTTGTAAAAATTAAATTCATTGTTCAAGCTTTATTTGGTTCCTTGTAGAAGAACCATTGTGTTACGAAATCCTGAGGTTTTATAATATAAAGGGTTAAAATTGCTAAATTTTATAAAATTTTGGTATAATTTAATTTATAAAACAAGAATTTATTGAAAATAATGGAAAAAATCATACAATTTCAGTAAATTTTATGATTTTTGAATAAATTATTATAATTTAAAGGGTTAAAAATGATAAATTTTCTAAAATATTAGTATAGTTTAATTTATAAAACAAGAATTTATTGGAAATATTGGAAAAAATCATACAATTTCGGTAAATTATATGATTTTTGAATGAATTATAATAATTTAAAGAGTTAAAATTGATAAATTTTATAAAATTTTAGTATAGTTTAATTTATAAATTAAGAATTTATTGGAAGTAATGGAAAAAATCATACAATTTCGGTAAATTTTATGATTTTTGAATAAATTATTATAATTTAAAGGGTTAAAAATGATAAATTTTATAAAATTTTAGTATAGTTTAATTTATAAAACAAGAATTTATTGGAAATAATGGAAAAAATCATACAATTACGGTAAATTTTATGATATTTGAATGAATAATTATAATTTAAAGGGTTAAAAGTGATAAATTTTAAAAAATTTTAGTATAATTCAATTTATAAAACAAGAATTTATTGGAAATTTTGGAAAAAAAATCATACAATTTCAGCAAATTTTATGATTTTTGAATGAATAATTATAATTTAAAGAGTTAAAAGTTGATGTGTGTGTTATATTTAAGTTATTAAGGAGGATGAAGTTATATGATACATAGAGAAAGGAATGTCCAAGGTAGAATAATAATAGTTAGCTTCGGAGAAAAAACTTGGAATATCAGGGTGCATGGAATCACATAAAAGTAAATTGTGGAATTCTTGAATGTTATATCTACGCATTAAGGTAAGCCGGAAACCAGTTTGTAAATAAAATGTAACAGGACGAGTAAGAGTGGACAAAAAATTTTGAAATGTTAACATGGTTGAATCTAAATAAGCAAAATTAATTGCAGTATAATACGTAAACTAACATAATCTGCCTCATACATAAGATATTGTAAATTGGGAAGTTGCATGAATAAATCAAGAGGTTTCACAGTTAGCATATTAGAAAAACTAATATCTAATACTTCAAGGGGAAGATCAGTAAAACATTCATTGTCAAAGGACAAGTAGGCAACAGATATAGCGTTGCTATAAGACCCGGAAATGCTAAATTTCATAAGTGCGCGGAAGATTATTGATGCGCGATAGTTTGTATAAGAAATGATTGATTTGTGTAACAAGTAATAGCGGCACACACGCACGACACACGAAAAATATAGAGTGACCGCAAAGGCGACGAAGGAGAAGAGAGAGAGGACAAAAAAAGAGGAGCCGGCAACGAGCATTCATGTGCGGACCTTGATTGAATTAGGCACATGTTTTTAATGATAATAAGAAAGTTTTGATAAATTAGTAAAGTTTTATTAGAATTGAATTGATAAAGTAATAGATTAAAGTGATCCAGTATTTAAAAAGATAATTGATTAATAAATTATTATAGAGGGGGTTCACTAGGTCAAGAATATTTGTATTTAATGTATAAAAAAAAACTGGTGGCGGTGAACATGCACATAGATAAAAATTAATAAAACTACACACTTAATTTTAGCTATTAATAATTAATTTACCTTTTATTTAATATTTTATACAACATAATGCCTCTTGGGCTATTAATAATTATTATGAATATAACTTTAATATATATAACTTTGAAACTTTACTTCTTTTAATATCGCGCGTACACACACATAAGCAAGAGAATTTTTGAAGCACGCTTTCATATATCTATGTATAATTTACCGGCGGCTGGATTTCCTCTTGGATGACTTGTAGGTGGTGAACTTGGAGTCGGCTTCTTGATGCTAGTATAATTCTTGGTTGGAAGTCTCCACACGAATCTTTTCACTTTTTATCAAATTTTCATTAACACGTTTATGCTCCGCGAATGGCGGTTATGTCATAACGTGTTCGCTCGACGTCAAGATTTTATTATTTTTGCCCGTGGGCTTTCACTAATTTTATTTATAATAGTATTTATTTTTAATTAACGAAATAATTACAGTGCACTGATAAGCTTTAAATTTTATCGAACCGGAACGTTTTAATGTGGCTTTTGTTGCAAAAACCCGGAGCCACATGTGGTTTCTAAATAAGTCAAAAACGACCTGTTATCTCTTTTCTGCTAGCGGAAATCTTCTCCGCTCGTTTCTCTTTTTTCTCTCTTTTCTCATTCGCTGCCCGCGGCGCTCGTTGACTACGCGGTGCTGCTACTCGCGCCTGGCGGCTGTATTATATTTTTCACAAACCATATACTGGATGATACTGAAGCTATGTGTGTGTGTGTGTGCATGTAAATTTAAATGTTTATATAAAAAAAATAATACTATTTGTAATGCGAATTCGCCTCGTTAGAAAATGTAAATTTGAGCAGTGTAAACAAAGTAGTCATACGATTGGAAGAAAGACTTTCTAAATATAAAGCATAGGAATAAAATAATCGACCGTGATTATTATTAAGATTAATATTGTTGCAAATTAAGAGTATGCATTTTTGGAAAAAATTGTAAAACAATTTCCAATAGCTTAGATAAATGATTCTGTATAATATAAAATACATAAAAACTTACATTTACATGTACAGTATAAGTTTCAGTCAAATAGCGAAATAGCTAAAGAACTTAACGGTATATAATCAATATTTAGTATAAAATTATGAATAGTGGTACAAGGACCAATACCAAAACAAAGTTCTAAGCAATGTATTCGTTAGCAAGCTAGTTTTGCAGAATGCAAACTTTGTTGATTGACTGCAGCCCAAGACATTTTGTCACGAATATCTAAGTACTTCCAAATAGCTAAATGACAATCTTCATTTAGGAGATCCATTGCATTCAAAGTTGTCTAATAAAAATTATAGAAATGTTTTTATATATAATAGGAGAAAAATACATAATGTATAATAATTACCAAAATTTTTTTTTGTAATAAAAATCTGAAAATTTTTTGTATTTAATTCAACTGTAGAATTTAAAATATAATAAGAATATTATAAAATTGGATGCATCAGTAATGACGAAGGTCAGAAATAAAATTCTACGCATTAGGATGTGTGAAAATAATATAAAAAATAATAATAAAATATACTTATTATTATTATTATTAGATATGCTAAAAAGTAATATAGATATTGAGCATTGAATAAATATAGCGCAGGAAACAAAAAAAATAAGATTCGAGAATAAATTTTGATAAAGACGTTGGACAAAATAAAATAATTATCCCTTCTTAGCTTTCTTTTCGGAAATCATAATATTTATACATACTAGATTCATCTGCGGTTCGCGCAGAAAAGATTTTCTATGATGTATAATATTATGATATTGAAGATATTCAACACAAAATTTATGCCGAAATTAAATAATTAATTTGTAGTTTTTGAGAGGTTAGTGAATTGCTATCGTATTAATTTATATAGAACTGTGCCATCTGGTTGCTCTACTTAATATATTTTGATTGAAAATTGAGATCACTGTAGTAGTGCTTGAAAACCCAAGCAACTTGTGAATGTTAAGAGAGTGACCATTAAAAGATCTTTCCTATTTTATATTATTTCCGATTTTGTAGATTTTTTCTGTCGCCAACGCAGGTTCATGTTAAAAAAAGGAAAAAAAGTTATCACGATTATTTGGAAATTCGTTATTTTATGAATCTATTGATCTTGGTTCTTTAATTTATGTCCCTCTAAACCAAAAATTGAACCTTAATTTATATATTATTATATATATTTTTCTTTATGGTATGAAATTTGAAATGCGTAAATCATAATATGACTAATCTACCTTTATATATATAGATTTTTAGCGTTTTCGCCAATGGGGAAGACAAAATTTTCCTAATATCCAATGAAATATAATCAATGTCGTAGAGACACGATAGAGATTATTACTTTGCCTTTTTTCAGTAGTTTTAATGACCTTTTAAATTGAAAAATCTCTAAATGTCTCAGAATAAATGTAAATGACTCGGAATAATTTCAACGTAGGGACTTTAAGTTTAGGGACTTAGAATAAATTTAATTTAGGACTATAATAAAGATTTTAGGAGATTAAGACTATTTTTTTTTTTGGCTAAGGGAGTAAAAATTATAAAGGCTTGTAGATTCAAAATATAAATTTAAACGTATTCCATGTACTCCCTCCTTAAATCGGACATAATTGCCCCTCCCCCCCTTGAAAAATGTACACCTTAAAACATTATAAAAAGTATATTTTAAATCTACACTTTATAAGTTGTATATTATTTGAATACTACTACTCGTATGAAAAAAAAAGTTGAAAAAGTTAAAATTATTAAAGTTATAACTGATCAAGTATTTTTACATTTTTTATTCATTTACCAAATTCTATTTCCTTGAAGTTATTTGAAACATATAAAAAAATTAAATTTATCCACTTATTGCTTTTAAAGTATTATTTCTAAATTTTACTGTTTTTTTTTTATTCCACGGATCTCTAAAAATATTTTTGATCTAATTGAATCTCCAGTGTTCTCCGAAGATTTAAAGAGATATACCAAAAGTTCGTCGGGTAAGAAGAAACAATTTTGAGGTTTAAAAATTTAGACATTATTTATAACACTGAAAAAATGTTTTTATAACCAACACTCAATTCATAGATTTATGTATGAATGTATTACGTATTATAACACTAAATATTTTTTAATTACTGTACATTAAATTAACCTAACCTCTCGATTTGTTTATTTACAATGTTTATGTTTGGAATTTAAAATTTATAAATATGTTTGTGTAAAAGTTTGTATACATTTTTGCGAAAACCAATCAGAATGACTCTTTAGCTGTAAAAATGAAAACAGTCCCTAGAAACGGTTACGATGAGCAATGTACTTTTTAGGAAAGGATACATATCTATATTATATTTATATGACGATAGAAAATTTTTTAGTTTGATAGGCGTGACAAAACGATAATAGCTAGAGAGACGCGGTTTGCGGCAAAAAATGCGGAAAAATTGCAGGAGTGCCATAGGTTATACAGGATTTGGATTGATGCAAAAGAAAATTTTTGTCGCCAAAAAAACGTTTTTTCAAAAAAGTGAACATTTTTTATGTTTTCGTAAATTTTCAAAAAAATCGTAATTAACTTAAAAACTTGAAATTTTTTTGTAATCAGAAAAGTTTTTATATGATTTAGAATTGTTTTTTACGTGTTCACCTAAATTTTCAAGCAAATCGGTTAGATGTTTCCAGAGTTACATATATTTTTTAGCATAAAATTTGGATTTTAAATTCATATATTTATATATATTTATAAGTTATTATATTTAATATGGAGGAATTCCAATTGAACACATATTTTCTATTGTCAATAAAAACTTACTTAGCATCGGGAAAAATTGATAAATTACATTATGGGTGATTAAATATTATATGGAAAAATCACAATTCATTGAAGTATAGTCAGTAAAATAGAGCATGTTTACTTACAGCTGAGAGCTAGGTATAATTCGAATGTTACTGAACATTATAATACAGTTCGTTATTTTTATAATTATTATTCTAAACGTTAAATATATTCTAATTCCTTAAACCCGGATTATTATAAGTTCCTTAATCTTGAATTTTTTTGTAATCAGAAAAGTTTTTATATGATTTAGAATTGTTTTTTACGTGTCCACCTAAATTTTCGAGCAAATCGGTTAGATGTTTCCAGAGTTACATATATTTTTTAGCATAAAATTTGGATTTTAAATTCATATCTATCTTATCTTATCTTATTTTACTACAATATATATTCGAAAATTTATTTGTGTGTCTGTGTGTATGTGTGTGTGTATATAATCATCAGGATTAAATCAGTGAACGCAATTGCATAAAACTGGTGTCAAAATAAAGATAAAAAGTCCGCGGGTGACATAGGCTATAGATTTTCTACTCAGCTATCGTAGTTTTTGAGATTTAATTTTTAGTGTTTTTGAAATTGATAAAATTTTTTAAAATTTTGAAAAAAATTAAAATATCTCGAGACTATTGACAAATTTTATTGTCACAAGTTAGTACTATTCGATTCAGAACCAATTTTTACGTATTCTCCTAAATTTTTATTCAAAACGGAGGTATCTTTAAAATTTTATAAAATATTTTTGGAGCTGGTTAAAAATATTTTTTTCAGTTTTTTATTTTTTATGGTATTTTTAATAATTTAGTGTGTTTCATTATGAGGCTCGAAAAAATGAAAGAAATGACATAAAACCGGTGTTAAAATAAAGTTAAAATAAAAAATGTTTTATTTTTGGGAAACATTAAATTTTTTGAAAATTTTGTTAAAAAGTGAAATATCTGAAAAATATGATAAAATTTTAATATGGCAATTGGTATTACTTGATTCAGTCAATTCTAGAACCATCTATATATACATCTCTTAATACTATATACTATATACTATATATATTTGAAAATTTATTTATCTGTCAAAACATGATTTTAAATTCATATATTTATATATATTTATAAGTTATTATATTTAATATGGAGGAATTCCAATTGAACACATATTTTCTATTGTCAATAAAAGCTTACTTAGCATCGGGAAAAATTGATAAATTACATTATGGGTTATTAAATATTATATGGAAAAATCACAATTCATTGAAGTACAGTCAGTAAAATAGGGCATGTTTACTTACAGCTGAGAGCTAGGTCTAATTCGAATGTTACTGAACATTATAATAAATTTCGTTATTTTTATAATTATTATTCTAAACGTTAGGTATATTCTAATTCCTTAAACCCGGATTATTATAAGTTCCTTAATCGAAATTATTCTCTAAGTCCCACTTGACCCACCCACTTAAATCGGACACTTTGACCACCCCTTGAGTTTCAGATTTCCAGGATACCCCTTCCCCATAAATAGGTTTCATGATTACATTTCATTGGGAGAGATTGAAAATAAATCACCTTTTGAGTGCAAGAGAAAAACTATTAAAATTTAACGATTTCTATTAACCTATTTCCTTTTACCAAATTTTTCTTGCTTTGATTTTACTATAAGCTAACGTATTGGAATAAAAAAAATGAAATTTTAATAAAGCTCCTCTAAAAAACTATTCTAGAGTATTACCCGGGCGAAGCCGGGCCAAATCGCTAGGCTGTGAAACATTCAAGCTGTGAAAATTATTATTTACATTTTTTTATTATTTATGTTTTTACTTATTTATATAAATAATTTATTAATACTCATTAAAAATTTATTTAAATAATTTTTCAGATAATTACTAAATAATGTTTTTTTATTTATTATTCACCATCCTTTTTAAATAATTAATGTGGAAAAATGAGAAATAATTTTAATAATAGTAATAATAATTCAAATGAAATTTTAATAAATCACTTCTAAAAAACTATTTCAAGGGGCGCAGACCCCTTGGTGGCTGTCGAAGCGAGCGAAGAAGGCTGGAGGCAGCTGGTATATACATATGTGCGTGCATGCAAACTTAGGAGCATAATAGGGGGTAGTGAGTTTAATTTATAAATGAATCAATTATACTTTGAAGTTATATGACATAGCGGATAATTAATTTTTTTTAAGGCAACCCAGAGGTGTAAAAATAGAAACGAGAAACAAAGTGAATTTTTTTTAAAGAAAAAAAAATTGAAACAATAAAAATATAAAAAAAAGAGACAGAAAAATTTTTTTGCTATCAGAAAATAATAGCAATGAATAAATATTGAATCAAAAATTTGGATGATAAACAGTGAAATTTAAGAAATAAAAAGATATAAAAAAGTAGTAATAATAATATTATGAGAACAGTGAAAAATATATCAGAACTTGCCAAAATGTATAAGATTAAAATACAGAAGTCACAATTAGGAAAAAAGCAAGACAAAATGGGAAAAATGAATAAAGTTAATAAAAAATTCGTAATAAAATCAATTAAGGAAGATGAGATAAAAAAGAAATCGAATAAAGAAATGAGCCCTCAACCCTCAGCTAGTAGGGAAATTAAAAAAGAAAGACAAAAGGAAGTAAAAGAATTAGTTTGGGAAGAATTATTAACGCCAGTAAATTAGACAGAAATTTATCCAATAAATTTAACAAGTTCAGAATATAATAGAGTGAAACCAGTAATAATACCAGGCATTAATAAAGAGCAAATTAGAGCAAAGCAAATGAGAGCAGAGCAACAATTATGGAATGAAATTGAAGATTTAAAGCACCATAATTATATTTTGAAATTAGAAATGGAGAATATGGCCAGAGAGATGAAAACTTTAAAGAATAAAACAAAAACTTATACAGATTTTGGGCCATGCCATGTAAATAGACCAGAGTTAGCTATTACTATGTGTGCATGGTTTGATAGAAACACTAATGAAGTAGCAAGATTAGTACTATTCAGAAAAATAAGTGTAGTACAAGTTATGCCGTAAAATGAAATTCTAATAAAGAAATTTTTTTAAGAAAAAGATTTTATAAAAAAAAAAGTATGATAATATTGTAATCGATGAAGTCTTGAAATAATGTAACAAAAAAAAAAGATTTAAATTGTAATAAATGAGTTATAATGAATATAATGTATCAGAAATTGAAAAAAAAAAGATTTGATTTGTAATTAAGGTCTTTCGATGTTTGAAGAATAATTTTTATCGCGTTATAAATTATCGACGCTACATACATATATGAAATCATTTATGTATTAGTATAATTTCAGGTTATTTAGATAGTTTTTATTTATTTATTTAAAATTAAAGTCTATAAAGTGGGCAAAATAAATTGGAAATTTAATCTTTGATCATTTATTTATAATTTACTGCTAATTTTAATCTCCTGTGTCATCAATTTTATATTTTTTCAAAGCTCCAAAGTATCGCTCCCATAAGATCAATGTTAAAGTTCGGATATTTATTTCTTAATTAAAAAAAAGTTAATGCTATAAGAGGGGTAAAATAAAGTTTATTTAAGTTTTAATTTTCCTATTTCATTAAGCTCTGTCATCATTTTTTTCAACCATCTAAATACCTTAACATAAATAAATTATAATATTTTTTTAAACATATATGAATATAAATAAAAATCATACTTTAATGTCGAAACTATAATGTAATACTACTTTTTTTTTAAATAAAGTAATATATTTTGAAATAAGATATGATATTTTTGATTTCTCGTTTCAAAGGCGTGAATTTTTTTTTTAAGAGATAATTTATGAATAATGAAATATATAATAAAGATTATGTTATTTCATGCCTTTGAATACAGAAATTAAGACTTAAACTTTTATTATTATGAAAATTTTGTTTATTTTTTAATTTACGGAATATGAAAAGAGGGAGATAAGTTTTTTTTAGGGATATAAAAAAGAATATAGGGTAGAAATAAATTTATAAATACGTATAAGTAATAAAGAAGAAGGTTTTATTTTTTTTTTACATATGAAATAAATTAATTAGCATTTTTTGTTACTTTTTCTCGGCTGACCTAATACTTATGTCTTGAGTGGAGATGATAGTGTAGGGCATCTTTACTTTTATAAGTTTTATAGGGACAATAAGGAAAAATATTATTAATTCCGAAATGAATATCTCGGATATGTTTTTTAAGCGATTTATCAGAGCGTAAATTAGTATTAAAAATGGGACAAGTAAAAGAATCAACGTGACAATTAGAATTTAAACTAGTAGAATTATTAACAGGAGATGAATGGAGGTGAAAATAATTATTTTCAGATAATATTGAGGTTGTTATTTTATTAATAGAGGGAGAATTGTAGTTTATTGGGGTTTCAAAATTATTAACAATAGAAAAAATAGGGTTAAATATTATTGTAGAATTAGGATTAAATACTGTTGGGGTAGTAAAGTTATAATTAGACACTATTGGATTTAAAATGGGAGCACGTTCTATATTTTGATAATTAAGGGGAAAAAGAGTCACGCATACAGACGAATGTAGGATAGCGACTGATTCATTTCTACGAAGATGGTATTCGTAAAGAACTCTGTCATTAAAAGCAGGATAATTGTCACATTTCTTAAAAGGACAGTAAAAGGGTTTGAATACCTTAGAATGGGGGATGTTTTCTAGTTTATGACGTGAAATTACCGTGCACTCACAAATATATTCTTGTTTTAATAAATCAAGACATTTATTAGGAAGAAAATTTACCGCCTCTGAAGAAAAAAAATTATAATACAAATATAATTATAAATTTGTCTAATTGAGATAAATAAAATAATAAATCTGTTAAAATAGGCAATAACATACCAGCGGAACTGTCCAAATAATTAAAAACTAGGTGGGGGGTAGAAGAATTTACAAGGACTAGGTCTCCTGGTTCCTGTAGTACGTAAAATCTTGGAATTCGGTGTTTATTTAAAAAGTCAATTGTTGGAAAAATATAGCTTTCGTGAAAGGGAGCTACTCGGCATTTACAAAATGCACAAGGTAGCCCAATACTGCAAAATTTGGTTCTGTTTTCGCAATTCTTAACGCAACCCTGAGGTTTACAATTGGTACGACAGTTTACCTTACGAAACAAGCATCCAGGATAGGATAACTTGTAAGGCTTGATAGCTGCTAGAAAATCGCAAAGGACAGAAAAGGGAGCACCTGCCCATAGTTTAAAACCACGAATTAAGTAGTAAGCGGAATATAGTTCAGCATATTCCAGGTGAAAAGATGTGCAGGAACCTCGAGGGCTCGCGTAAGACATAGGAACAGCGAGTCCTGAAAAAAGAAAAAAATAATAAGAATCATAACAAAAGTAAATTTTTAATGGAAATTTAATAATAAATATTTACCTGGAGTACGGGGCAAAAATATTTCAATATTATTGTGACTTGTGCCATCAGGTAATGTGAAGTTAATATAATAGTTATCTTCATATGGGAACTGATGATCGCGTACGTTTTCCACGACCGGCCCGTTAAAGTAAATTGGTCAATAATCCGGGGAACATCCAATAGAGTGGGATATTCAGTAACAGGTGGTTGATTAAGTTTAGATAAGAAATCTTTCTTAATTAATTTAGAATTTTTATTATCGAAAGTATCTAAAACACGAAATGGGAGAATTTTGTAGTCATTAAAAAATTCAGGTGCAAAACTCAAGTCTAAAATATTTAGGGGGTAAACGGTTGTCCTAGTCGAATAAGGGAATTTCGGGTCGTGATTGACATGAATTTTTAAGCTAGAAAAAAATGAGTGATAAAAAATAGTAAAAATAAATAATAATAGAAATAATATTTTTTTTGATTTTTTTTTATTTACTTACAACTACAATGGAATATTTGTTAAAATATTCGTGAAGCTGACCAGTAAAGACAGGTAGATTGGATAAGGGTTGATTATATAAAATTTTTACAAGTTCATCAGCATTATATAGTCGTTCCATTGTATAGCGATGTATTGAACTGGAAAAGAGAATTTTTTTTTACAAGTTATTAAGCATAAGAGTCGAAAAATTTAATTTTATTAGAGGAAAAAGAAAGGGGGATGCAAAACTCATTATAGAAAATAAATATTATAAAACAAAGAAATAAATTAAGTATAAGTATAAGTAAGCATTTGTTTTTATAATAAATATTTAAGTGACTTAATAATAATTTTTTTTTAAGTCTTGTGGAGAATAATAATTTAAAATTAGGGTTTAAAAATAGTAGAAAGAATTAAAGAGTTACGGGATTTTAAATATAACAAAAGACTTAGTAAATTTTTTTTTGTTTTTAAAATTAAAAAAAATAATAATAAGAAAATTGAAAATTTTATGATGTTTAAAATTTTTTTTTGATATTTTTCTATGTGTTGAAAAAATTTGAGAATTAATTTTTTTACAGAGTTTTATGTAAAATTAAGAAAAAGGATTTTAAAAAAAATTGGTAGATGTTTTGTATATTAAGATGTAGCTTAGTTTTTGATTTTAAATTGAAAAAAGTTTGATTGTGCTTTATTGTTTTATGTACATTTAATATTAAGTTAGGAGATTAATTATTAATAATAAAATAAAGTGGAGTATACATTTATATATTCAATATTTGTCGGTATGGAAAGAAATTTATTTTACGTTGAGAATCAAGTTCAACAAAGTTTTTTTTTTTAAATTATGATTTACTATTGAATTTCTAAACAATGTATATGAATAAGTAGAAAGATTAGAATCATGGACAGAAAATTAAAAAGTTATAATAGTAAAACTTTTTTAAAAAATATTCTAATGATAAATTTTAGTTATTTTCAATAAACTAACACAGGATTGGGATATTAAATTAAATATTATATATAATATTCAAAGAAACTTGAATAGATTGATTTTTTTTTTAGATTAAAGGGAGAATTTTAAAATATTTACAATAATAATTTCATTAGCATTTGTATACGAATTAATGAAAATCTAAAAGATCATAAAATACTGAAATTTATAAAATAAATTACATATTTTTTATTTTTTTTGTTTGTAGAAATTTTAAAAACCAAATTTTTTAATAACGTTGGGCTTACTAAAGTTAAGTGGTGTATTTGTTTTCAAAAGAGAATTATGTAAAGTGAAAGTTTTTTTTAGAAATGTGTTGAAAATCTGTAGAGGGTACATTTATAGTATATAGAAATAGTGTATATAACAGGGGTGAGAAATGCCTGTACAAGTTTTGGAATTAAAATTTAAAAAAATAAAAAAAAGTAATTTCATTTCTGAAATTTAGTCTTTCATAAATTTCATTAAACTAAGTTAAATTGCATAAAAAACCAAAAAGAAATAAAATTTTTATAATGAAATATGTTTTTATTTGAAAATTTGGTTAATGAGTTTTTTTTGCTTTCTATAAATTTAGGTATGGGTAATGTTTGATAGAATAGCAAATGATCCTTATTATTTTTTTTTATCGGGTAGTATAAATTTAGAGTTTAAAGAAATAGAATAAGTTTTTTTTGTATAATATATAATCTGATACTTTTACTTTCGTTGGTGCATGAGATATAATCTTGATAAAATGATTAAAAATGGTAATTATAAGATTTAAAATACTGCTTAATATTTTAAAATAATAAGATATATATAGGGAGTTTTGGTTTTAATGTTTTTAGTAATAATTTAAGAAAGAACATAATATTAAAATTTATTGAAGGATTTTTTTTTTTTAGATATACAGGCATGTTATTATAGAGTTTTTTAAAAGAAAAATATAGTAAGAACATAAATTTACAATCATAAGAAATTAAAGAAAGTACATATAAAAATAAAAAATATAGTATATGAAAATAGCTAATGAATAAAATAAATACTTACGTTTGAAGAAATAATATGAAAAGTAGTTTTTTTTTTTATAAAATATATCACTAATTTATAAATATTTTTAGCAGAATACAAGATAAATACACAGTTTTTTTTTAGTATACATAGAAAAAACACGTGAATTTTTTTTTTAACGGCATGAGTTGCAAGAGAGACAGAAATTAAAAAAAAAGAAAAAGCAAAGAAAACCGAATTGAGACATTTGGAAAATTTACTAAAATCAGCATTACTCTTTTATGTCAAAAACTACCCTAAGGAAATTTTTTTCTATGACATATATGAAATTTTGAAAAACTTTCAGAAAAACAAATTTTTTTTTCAGTGGAAAAACTTCCGGCTATTTTCACTTACAGTTGCCAAATTTGGAAGAGAAATTTGAAATTGCGAATGGGTACTGAATGGGGAAAATCTGACTGGAAATTCGAATTCCTTATCAAAATTTACATCGAAAACTTACAAAAATGGTGGCTAAGGAGAGCAATTTTACCAAAAAACTTTAGAACAGCATAGTTCTCTTAAAAATCCATTAAAAACCTTCAAATTTGGTGAATCATCTAATTTTAAGTAGTTTTATCGAAAAAAAATAAAATTCTTTATTTCGAGACCTCACGTTCCATTTTGTGCTATTTATCTATGGAATTCGCTTTTTTATAAAAAAAAAAATTCATAAAATTCATTCATTAATTTTTTTAATTTACTAGATTTCGTGTAGAAAAAAATTTTTTTTTAATTCTGTCGTCAAAGCTTGCCTTTGTAAACCAAATTCACGAGACAAAGTGATACATTCCTTGATACTTTACTTTGCGCATTGTTTGATGAGAACTGTGTGCAAAGTAAAACTGGCCTTGACTTTGCGCATTGTTTAGTTTCATACCTTAATTTAAGCTATGACCCTAACCACTGCCTCAGCCACAAATATCCTTCGCTTCGATCTAGTATATATACAGAAGGAAACTGGATTTTAACACTTGCGAGAGCGATTTACACTCAGAAGCCACCTAATATTCTTAAAATATTAATAACAGTCGCATTACTCATATCGCCTTCTCTATAAATAACGTTTAAAAAAGAGACAAAAAAAATCAATACTTTTGTTTTATTTTGAATAAAACGCAAATTAAAACCAGTACAAATCTGACTTTCATCAAGAAAACATCAAAAAATTTTAATTAAAAAAAGTTACTAAAAATAAAAAATGAGTGATAATGAAGAAAATTAAAATGAGTTTATTCCTGAAGATATTGATAGCGAAGCAAAATTAATAATTTTAAATTTGCTTCCAAAAAACTCACAAAAAAAGTATATAATGAAATATGACGCATTTATGAAATGGCAGAAAAATAGAAATACAAATTCATTTAATGAAAAAGTTCTACTTGTTTATTTTCAATTCTTAAGCACTTCTTATAAACCACCAACTTTATAGTCCACTTACTCAATGTTACGTTCCACAATAGATAACTATCAGAATATTGATATTTCTCGTTATACAAAATTATTACACTTCATAAAAGAAAAAAATGTTGGATATATAAAAAAAAAGCAAAAGTTCTACCTGAAGAAGAAATAATAAAATTTGTTCAAAATGCTCCAGATGAAAAATATCTAGGTTTAAAAATGATATCAGTGATAGGAATTTCTGGTGGTCTTAGACGTGAAGAAATTTATAACATAAAAATCAGTGATTTAACAGAAAAAGATTCCAATCTCTTCGTTAATATCGAAACCACAAAAACTAATGATCCACACACATTTGCAGTAACAGGAAATTTTTTTGATATACACAAAAAATATATAGCATTAAGACCAGGAAATTGCGATCATGACAAATTTTTTATTAAATATCAAAATAATAAATGCACAAAACAACCTGTTGGTATAAACAAAATTGGAAGTGCACCAAAAGAAATCGCAATGTTTTTAAAATTGGAAGAACCTGAAAAATACACCGGTCACTCTTTTCGCCGAACATCGGCCACAGTGTTAGTGAATGCTGGAGCAGACAAAACTCGTTTAAAACGTCATGGTAGATGGGCCTCTGATTCTGCTGCAGAAAGCTATATCGCTGATTCAGAAATTTATCAAAAAGAAACAAGCTTTAAAATAACAAATGGAGTATTCAAATCTAAAGAAAACGAAGAAAAAATTATAAAACTTGACACTCTATCTAAAGAAACAAATAACGTAAATGTTGATATGCCTCATTGTTCTGATTTTTTTAAGGAACAAAAAATTTCTTTTAATTTTAATAATTTAACAAATTGTCAAATTAATATAAATGAAAAAAAATAAAACATGTAATAATTTACAAAAAAAAAAAAAATAAAATAAAATAAAAAATTTATACACATACAAATTTTTTTATTTACAACACCATCAAACAGGTATTGACTCACATTAAAATTCATTGATTTTATAGACATTATACAAAAAATAAATGCATGAGTCAATTTTATCTGTTTTTTCAGTACAATTCTTTTCTATTATTTTGTATAATGTATATATATGAAGGAATTAATCTGATATGATATAATTAATATTATTTTTCAAAAAATTAGAATTTTAGTTTTATTTTTATCCAGTTATCTCGTGAATTATGATTTGCAAAGGCTTAAACTTTGACGACGTCATTAAAAAAAATACATTTCTTTATTCGTGCGCAAATGTAATACTCCTCAAATCCAAAGAAGAAATAGGGATATAGAGAACTAGCGGCCGAAGGCGAGAAGTATTACTTTGCGCACTTATAAAGAAAACTACTATATTTTAACAGCAATTTATTAGTAACCTGAGTAAAATATTAGTTTCGGTTATGCTTCGCACAGTCTATTATTTTTAGCAATAATTTAGTTTTAATTAGTTATTAAATAAATTTTATAAATTTAAAAATCAATTATTAATACCGCTTTATATGCTTGAATTTACTCAAAAATAGTTCATATCATATAATATTATTATGCGTAACTAAAAGTTTTGAAACTAAAATAAGTTTAAATTTTTAAATTGCCTAAATAAAGTTGAAGCATCTTTTCCGACCCTTTTATTATTTGCAGGTTGTTTCAAGAGGATGTCAAGCAAGTTTTAGATTGGCTAAATAATCATGGCGAGGTATTTATTCGGAAAAATTCAGGAGTAGGAAGGAATTTACAAAAAGCGAAACTATATCAAAATAGTCATGAACATTTTGAAAATGTTGCTCAAAATACTTATACAAATGCATCAAAATTATTAACAGCCGCTGAAGAGCTTGCTCATACTGGTGAATGTGCTGTTGATGAAATTTACGCAGTTGCTAGGGAATTAGAAACTCATGTTAGTAGTTTTGCAACAAGGGTAGAACAACGTAGACGCAGGCTTGATTTAGCTGTAGTATTCTATACTCATGAAAAAGAAGTAAGTTAAATTAAATTATTTTTATAATCCCGGCGACATCGATTCAATAACTTAGAAGCAATTGATATATGGTAATAGAAAATATCATTGATTTGATGTCGCCACTTTTAAAGTAATAGCGCCCGTCATTGAAAAAGGCTGTCATTATTTTAATGTGAATTTTTGTCAAAATAAAGAAGAATAAAATATTGAATTAATAGAGGGCTTATAATTAAATGAATGGTTTTTAATAATTTAATTTAATGTTTAAAAACATTAATTTTAAACAAATTAAATCAATAGAAAATGATCTTATTTCAATAATATTATTAATAACAAAACCAATTACATATTATGCATGTATGTATAGGTATATTATCTATCTCTTTCTATCTTAGCTTTACCGAGTGGTAACTCAGAACGTGTCTTTTAATGGCGCGATTTTTTATTCTTTATATTATTATTATAAAGAAATGAGATTTCCTAAAAATTATTTATGATATAGTTTTAATTATTATTTTTAAATATGCATTTTGCTATAGATATGCATAAATTACTTTAAATAATAAAAGGAGTGGCAAAATAATTATCTGTAACATATAGTCTTTTTTTAATAAATCAAAGTATCCTGTTAGAGTAGTTGATTACTTCGTTGTCTATAATTCCAGAGGTCTACAGATTACATCAATTTAAGTTTAAAATTGTTAATAAGAATGTTATAGTAATAAATTAATAAATAAAAAAAAAATAAATGAATTGAAAAGTATATTATTAAAAAAAATAAACTAGTGGGATAAGTAAACATTAAAATAAAAATAATAAATGGGTCGATATTTCTCAGGTGCATGTAAACCTAATTCTTGGGTCTTCAAATCGGTCCCAAAATATTTTTCGCTCAAAGTACCATCGAAAATAAGTTACGTCCCTAATTTTTAGCCCCCTAGGTTTTCTCCTTGATTTTTTACATCCAAATTACTTTTTTTTGTGCTTTTTATTTTTTTAAATTTTAAGAGCGCAAAAATTACTAAAAACTCTCAGACTCTTATTTTATTGCAAAAAAAAATTTCCTCTTAGGCCCGGTAGGAAATTTCCCTGGCTATCCGCTTCCGTGGTTTAAATTTTTTTTCGAGCTGCGCATGCGCGAGAAATCAAATAAATACGTTTCAACTTCTAGCTTTCATAACTCCTCTGCTGACAAACCAATTTTACTTTTTAAATGCCCAAAATTTTAGTCTTCATGTACACTTCTATGGTAAAATTTTTGTTTTGTTTTTTGGTGTCCTTAAAAAACTAGAGTAAAAAAAATGATTCCAAAAATTTCATTTTTTAAAAATTTCAAATTTTCCGCCACGTCATGTGACCAATCAAAAATCTGACAAAAAATTTGGATTCCGCGGGAAATTTTACCCTAGGATATATATTTTCATGTTCTTGCAAGCTTATATGTTGAAGCATCGAAATTTGAAAGAATTTCCCGTTTCATGTCGATTAATTTAGCAAAAAAAAGTAAAAAATAGGGTTAAATCCAGCTGAATGGTGTCGTTTTGCAAAATGACCTTCACCGATTGACTTTAAATTTAGCACATGTTTTTATATATATGAAACATGATTCCTCCCAATTATTTAGCCCTCTAGGTACAAAAGTGCCCACATTGGGCCCATTTGTATTTTTTTGGAAGTTTTCAAATTTACTCATAATTTTTTTAGCAATTAATTTATAAAATAGAAAAGATGCAAAAAAAAAATATTTTTAATAGATAGTCCTATGGAAATTTTCCCAGTGAATTCGATTTTTTGGTTGGTATTAGCCTAAAATGCTTGAAGACGCCAGAAAATAAAGATTTCGACCACAAATGCGGTAATTTGAATTTCTAAAAAATTAAAATTAGAGGCCAAAATCTTCATTTTCTGGCGTCTTGAAGCATTTTAGGCTAATACCAACCAAAAAATCGAATTCACCGGGAAATTTTCCATAGGTGTATCTATTAAAAATATTTTTTTTTGCATCTTTTCGGTTTTATAAATTAATTGCTAAAAAAATTATAAAAAATTTAAAAAATTAATTTAAATTTAAAAAATTTAAAAATAATATGATAAATTTGAAAACTTCCAAAAAAATTCAAATGGGCCTAATGTGGGCACTTTTGTACCTAGAGGACAAAATAATTGGGAGAAATCATGTTTTATATATATATATAAACATTTGCCGAATTTGAAGTCAATCGGTAAAGGTCATTTTGCAAAACAACACCATTCAGCTGGATTTAACCCTATTTTTTATTATTTTTTTTTTAATAGTGCTAAATTAATCGACAAATTAATCGGGGAATTCTTTCAAATTTCGCTGTCTCAACATATAAGCTTTCAAAAACATGAACATATATATCCTTATGTAAAATTTCCTGCGGAATGCAAATTTCTTGTCAGATTTTTGATTGGTCACGTGACTTGGCGGGAAATTTGAAATTTTTAATAAATGAAAATTTTGGAATCAGTTTTTTTGCTCTAGTTTTTAAAGGGAGCCAAAAAAAAAACAAAAATTTTACCATAAGAAGTCTACATGTAGACAAAAATTTTGTGCTCTTAATAAGTAAAATTGGTTTGTCAGCAGAGGAGTTATGAAAACTAAAAGTTCGAACGTATTTATTTGATTTCTTGCGCATGCGCAGCTCGAAAAAAAAATGTAAATCACGGAATTAGATAGCCAGGGAAATTTCCTATCCGGGCTTAAGAGGAAAATTTTTTTTGCAATAAAATAAGAGTCTGAGAGAGTTTTTAGTAATTTTTGCGCTCTTAAAATTTAAAAAAATAATAAGCACAAATAAAAGTAATTTGGCTGTGAAAAATCAAGGAGAAGATCAAGGAGTCTAAAATTTGGAGAGGTAACTTATTTTCGATAGTACTTTGAGCGAATAATATTTTGGGACCGATTTGAAGACCCAAGAATTATGTTTACATATACTTGAGGAATATCGACCCAAATGTAAATAAAAATATATGATAAAACAAAAAAATAAATTTTTTGTTATCTTCTATTAATAAATAGATTGAAATGATATGTATTAAAAATCATTTCAATAGCTTTAAATATTTTTTTGTCCTCCCGGGCGTAAAACTTTGCAAAGAATTTTCGGAAACTCGTTCTACGCAAAGTTTGGCAAAAAATATTGTGAGCACCATGGGTGAAATACTTTAGACACAAGCGTGAACACATATAACTTAAGCCCGGCTTCGCCGAGCACTCGGTCTAGTTTGAAAACTTTTGCGCCCTTGATACTTAATATACTAGAAATAATTTCAATCTCGCCATTGAATGTATGATATCCATCATTGGAATATATCAATTGCTTCTTAGTCATTGCTTCAATGGTTTCGGTTTCTCAGTGTAGACAAATTTTTAGCAGCAGCAATTTATTTTATATAGAGAAATTTTAATTATATCGCTCATTTTTAATTGTCTTACATGGTCCTTTTACCGATTGAAGAAAGAACATAAAATTTTTTTGTCTTAAAATTTGTATTTCAAAAAGTTTTTGGTCATACGCCGTAAAAATGAACGGAATTTGAAGTTAAAAAAAAATTGCGGCTGAAATGTAATAAGAAACCCTTTTTCATACCTCCTAAAAGCTTTTAATGAACCTATCGTAGAAATCGCGGCTACATTGCATTGAATTTCTTAAGGCTTCCATGGACATTTCTTTTCCCGTAAAAGATATAAATGCAGAGTCAGTACGCCTAACCGCAGACAGTGCTCCAATTACTGCTTGATAAAAGGTTAAGCATTTTTCTTCTTCCCTGAAATTTTGAGAATCATCACTCAACTCGTTCTCTTATTATTTGATCAAATCGCTCACAGAAGGTGTGCACTCGTTCACCACTTCCCATTCTTAAGTTATATGATTTCGTTCTTAACGAAGTTGGTGTAGTGCTAACCTCACCTTTTCTGCTTTCTCTTAATTTCTTTAAGATTTCTTGAGGCTCTGTTAACCCCAAAATTTTCTTGTGATATTCTTCATCAATGCTTCTCATGATAATATCTTTGACCATGTTTTCCCTCAAGTTAATTTTTTTCCTCTAGTAATCCTACTAAATCTTTTCTATTTAGATAAATTACATCCAGTAGTTGAGAACTCGTTAACTCTGTCTTGAGGTTCTTAAAACTGGCTTTTGGCGTCAGCTTGTATACCCTCTGAATATTTAATGGATTCAAGCATTGTATCTGTCTCTTTCGGATTTCTGCATTATTGAGTTTGAGTTTTTGGTTGTCTGATTCTTCTTGATGCTGTACTATGATCTTGTCTATAATCTCTTTTGTTATAATGTTTAAAATTTCAGGGCTGAATTATCTCCTACATAAATACTTTGAATAAATGTTTTAACTTTATCCAGTCAGTCCTACTATTTCGCTAAGTTTTCAGTATTTGCATTATTTGACTCTGAATCATTCATTGACTTTTGTGAAATTGTGGTTCTAGATGTGAAATTATAAACTTCGTTAGATATCTGGATTTAACCTCAAAAAAAATTTTATCAATTCTGATCACTCATACTCTTTCTCAACAAAAATATTCCCTAAACACTCTAATTTACACTCATAACTCTTATTATTCTTATTCATTTCACAATATTCTTTTTTGCATATTTTGATGAAGATAATTTCCATCAACCTTTTGTCTTTCTCTAATATAATCATCGTATTTTCCATATAATGCATCATTAAGTTCATTATTCATGTTGTACATTTAAAAAATTTTTTTTTAATCCTAGTATTTAAAAACATACTCTTTAGTAATATATTTATACAGTAGTATTACATTGTTTTGTTTTTATTATTTTGTTTTATTATTAATTAAAACTCTTTCAAAAAAACGTACGGTTTACAATCATCAAATTCTTTATAATCTCTTTTTATTCTGAATTTACAACAGATAACTTTCTTGTTTCCTAATAAAAGAATGATGTTTCATACTTCTAAACTCAAATAATTTGAACTTTAAATAATTTCAATTCGGAACAAGAAATCCGATTCCCCCACGGTGCAGACCATGCATGCACATCGCTCGCCAATAATCAACTCCACGAGTTACCATAGTAGTTGGTCGGTTTCAGTCTGTGCAAGCACGTGCATGGGTCACGAAAGAGATCCTGCGAACTTCTTTAGTCAATTTTATAAACAGAACAGAACACTAATTTGTTACAAAAATTGACCCTAGAACTTAAATACCAAATTTTAAAATTGAAACTCTTTTAAATTTTAATTACTTCTATTCATCGCCCAAATATTTTCTAAATATATATGTTACCGCTAAAGTACTGAATTCCGTTATTATATATAAAACCTAGGTAATATATATAATAACGAGTGCTGGTAGGTAAAATATTAAACTAAAACTGAATTTAATATATTACCTAGGTTTTATATATAATATCGTTCTATTTAATATATTACCTAAGTGGCACCCGTTAATATATTAAATTCAGTTTTAGTTTAATATTTTACCTACCAGCACTCGTTGTTATATATATTACCTAGGTTAATTTATAGAAAAAAAATTTAAGATTTATTTTAAGGAGAAATTATAGGCTTTACAACCAATCCTTTTTTCACGCACCCTTTTTTTTCTGACAAACTTCGCATAAATTTAAAAATAAATTAATTTCTTTTTGTTTGATATTTTTGTATTGCCTTTTTAATTCTTTTATCATTCGATCACGACCACCATGGCCGATATTTATATGGGCTTCATACAATATGTCAGGATTCTTGCCAGAAAGAGGAAGTATTAATTTTTCTACTCCATTTGAACTTAAAACATCATAATGTTGTAACAAATAATAATCAGAAGGCTGTTTCTTATAATCGCTATTTTTACATTCTTTAACTTTATTGATTATTTCTTCAGTTTTACTTTTTGAAAAATAATACGTATTTTTTGAATTTTTATCAATTAAATTATCAAGCTTTTCGTAAAATCTTTCTTTGAAAATTATTTTTTTATCAACGTCCATAGCACTCATTATTTTTGTAATATTATAACTCAAAATTTTCAAATATGTATTACTTTTATAAAAACAAACAATAATAAATACTTGAAAAATTCATCTATTCAATAAATTAGCGGGTAATAAACTCGAGTTTAATATATTACCTAACGCTGTCTCGATATTATATATAAAACCTAGGTAATATATTAAATTGAGTTTTATTTAATAAATTAACGTATCAGTTTTGGAGTTTTTTGTTAATATATATATATTACCTAGGTATTATATATAATAACATTTTCAGTACTTTAGCGGTAACATATATATCTTAATCCTATTTATATATAAATCTTTAATTTTGTATGTTTGTTTGTTTGTCCGAAATGGGTAAACAAGAACGCGAGAGACGCAAGGTTTACGGCAAAAGATGGCAAAAATTACCGGTCAAAACATAGGCTAGGTTTCATTACGATTGATAACGACAAAAATTTTTTATGTTGAAAAAACTGGATTTCCAAGGATAAAATTTTTATCAAATTTTTAAAAAAAACTTTAAAAACTGAAAACCGAGGAAAAATTTTTTTATCAAAAAGAATTTCATTCAATTTGGATATATTTTTTACGTATCCACGTAAATTTTCAAGGCGATCGCTCGATCTGTCAAAAGTTACAATAATTATTCGAAAATTATAAAAGTTTAGGACTAATATTATATATATTTCTAATTTGTATCAGCCACTGATGTAGTAATTGTATGTAGTAACTAAAAGAAATTTGAACAACTATTATCAGGCAGATCCCTTGAATAGGTAGTCGAGGGAAACAACGACTGCTTGTGGATCCTATGGAAGGGTAGCGAAGCTTTGTATTGCTGATCACTAATTATCTGTCTGGGTTGATTTGCCCATAATATTTATGTTTCAGTAAGTTTTAGATAATAGTATTATCATAATTCTTCGGGTAAAAAAAGGTTATTTTACAAAATATTGAGTGACCTAAATTAACATATTTTTTTTGGAAAATTAAAATTGCAGGGGTCCAGGGGGGCGCAGCCCCCTAGGTGCCTGCCGGGGCGAGTGAAGCGAGCCGGAGGCAGCTAGTACTACATATATTTGAAAATTTATTTCTCTGTCTGTCTTTACTAAGTTAAATTATTTATTTTCTCTATTATAATTATAGAATCAATCAGAACCTATAATTTTTCATTAATGTTTCACCTACGCTGCTCTGAATAGTTTGAATGTGTTTGCATAATTATAAATTTGGAAAGAAACATGATTTTTTGACAAGTGTTATGCAATAACTAAATAAATAAATGATCAATAATAATTTATAAATAATAACAAATAATAAATAATTACCTAAGACAATATTTATTAATTAAATATGTAAATACTATTTAAGCTTACTAATCAAATAGGAAATGTTTTAGACTAAGAAATAATAACACAATATTAAGAAATTATAACATAAATTAGGAAAGCATAGTTTATTATTACGCAAACTATAACATAAGATTATGTAATAAATAAATAGTTTAAGAAATAATAATATTTATATTTTAAATATTTTGAATAACTAAAATAAGAAACCATTAGTATATAAGAGAATAAAAATGTAATTAAGGGGTCAGTTAAGATAAACCTCGCGGCGACGTGTACTTTTAATCGTTAATAAATTCAGTTGTTATAAAATCTGTATATAAATCTGTATATAAATCTGTATATCTGTATATATATAGTATTAAAATTAAGGCTTATATACTAGCAAAAGTTTTAGGGGGGGTGTATTGCATTTACTTATGTACTACTTATAAAAATAAAGAATGCTAATAATTTTGATTAAATCAATCAAGATCAATTCTTTAATGAAGATTCCTTTAATATAATGGTAAATAATTTATCCATTGAGCAAAAAACTGTATATGATTATTTACATTCATCAATATTTCATAATGTAGGTAATAATTAGTCTTTATAGATGGTCCAGGAGGTACTGGTAAAAGTTATGTATTGAATACCTTAATTAAGAATTAAACTGCTCCAAAGTGTTTTTTTTCTAAAAGTTATATCAAAAATAAGTCATCAACCTTATTTTTAGCTTCCCATAGCGAAATCTTAATATTTGGCAGCCATTTTTAACATTAAAATGAAAAATTTTTTCCTATTAGATAAGGATACGAAATTTCCCTGGTTATCCAATTCCGGGGTGAAAAAAATTTTTTGAGTAGCGCATGATCGAGAAATTGTTAAGATAAAATGCCTATTAGTGAAAAATTTTCTACCAGGCTAAAATTTTATATTGAACAGGATATTTTTTTATTTAAAATAATTTCTATGGGAGATTTCTTTTTGGAAGCTCTATATCAAAAAATGTCAGAAAAATTATAAAAATTTGCATCTCTATTGTACGTTAATATATTTTATATATTATATATGATTTATATATAAAAAAACTACAAAAATTTCACGAAATAAGAAAACGGAAATCAGATGTCCCAAACATTAAAAACCAAAAAATTTAAAAATTTGACTATCAGCGGTCTTAAGCATAGAAAAATAAAAATTTTGAAAAAATCCCTTTTCAATTTTCTAAAATCTCTGAAATTGGGACTCTGAATTTAAATTATCATCTCTGGTTAATAAATCATTGAAAACCGTTGAGTAAAAAATATTTGGAAACTTGAAGCTTGTCAATAATTTTTAAAGCCTATAAAACACGATTTCGTCAAAAATAACAATTTTGGCAGCATTTGAAATAAATTAAAAAATTTATCATTTCGGGTTAAAAATTACCAGTAGGTCAATTGACTATAGCGCTGAGAGAAACAGTGATTAAATATACGGCTTACGTCGTTTGAAAGGCGACAATTATTCCAAAAAAAGTAGACCAACCAGAAGTGTTTTCGTTAACTTTTGAGGTTGTAGCCTTTTATCGAAAACTACCGAAAAACCCTGTTTTATAAGATTGAGCCAAGATTTAAATTTGCGTTTCTAGTCCCGAAATTCCCTTTGGAATGAATGCAGGGCTGTGTGCATGTCTTTACAACATACAAAAGTATGTTTTCCAGTAAAAATTAGCATTTTAAAACGCTTTTTGGCTTCTGTTAAAATTTGTACAGCTAAAAGCTCAAAATTCCCAAGTTATTTAAATGGAAAAATTGAGGTGATTACAGACAGTGTTTTTGCAAGGCGAAAGCAAAATCTTTAGAACTGGGTACTTTTTATGACCGAAACTTCACAAAAAAACCCAGGGAGCAAAGTTTTCCCACAAAGTCCTAAAATAGGTCCAATATTACATATATATGTTACCGCTAAAGTACTGAATTCCGGGTCTATCCGGATAAACCTAGGACTATCGAAGCAGCGTTGGATAAAGTCCGATTCTTGATTTTTTTCGTATTTTTTTTCAACTTTATCCGGTACCGCTTGGATAGTCCTAAGTTTATCCAAGAGGCTTGGATAAAGTCCCTTTAGTAAAAAATGTGAACAAAAAAAAAATTATTTCACCATATTATTTTTTTTATTTTAACTATCATAATTTTATACTCATTTAATTTTTTGATTTATTCAAATTAAATAATATTATAAATTTTATATTATTTACGCTATATAAATTATGTGTTTATATTTGACAAGAATTTAGTATTACTGCGAATAATGTAAATAAGTATTTGTTATTAAACAAACAAGAATTAAATTAAGGAGAAATTTTAAATATTATTTTGCATGCTTATAGTATAAATAGATAACTATATAGATAACTATATAGTATATAGTATTAAGATATGTTTATGTTACGGGTAGAGTCCAATCTCCGGATAAACCTAGGACTATCCAAGTGGAGTTGGATAAAGTCCGATTCTTGATATTTTCATCCTTTTTGTTCAACTTTATCCGGTACTGCTTGGATAGTCCTAGATTTATTCAAGAGGCTTGGATAAAGTCCGTTTATTAAAAAATGTAGACCTTCACCGAGGTAACGAGATGGCCTTGCTTTGAGCAAGGCGAGCCCGAGGCGAGATCGGAAAATTGAAATTCTCGTTATACCTAGGCGAGGCCGAGACTGTCTTTTTGTAAACATCAGACTCGCCTCGTCCTGCCTCGCAACAAATTTAAAATATTTCGCCAATCACATTTATACTAGCAGAAAAAGAATTTCACGCGTTGATTGTGTAAACCGTTAAAAATTATTTATATTTATTAAAAGTTATTTATTAGTTATTAAAAACTACAAGATGGAATAGCAGTCTTCAAATGTTGGAAGTTTTTGAGAATTTAAAAGCTCCCATAAAATTGTTATGTGATAATAGCCTACAAATGAGAGAGCTTAGACTACTTGACATTGAATAGGATGCTGTAGATTTCATCATATCATATTTACAAATTTTTAAACATGTATCAGATCTTTTATCAGCTGAAAAGTACCCCATGCTTCCCACTGCAGATTTAGCATTCAACATTTTACTTGATAAACTCGATAAGATTACGTCTGATTTAAAAAAAAAAAAATGATCGATCGCGATTAGATGGAATTTTAATAGAAGCTTTTCAGAAAGGTCAAACTAAACTTTTAAAGCACTTTAGACAATGTAATTGGTTCTACAGTGCTTTCCTTATTTTAGACCCAAGACATAAAAAAAAATTTGCAAAAACTTCTTGGGGACAAGAATTAGAGAAAGAAAGTTTCAAATGTTTTAAAAAAATATACAAAAAATATTATGATAAATTTAAATAATGCAAAGATTTGAAAAATGAACCCCCAAAAAAGGTGGTTAATAATAATAAGTTGCTGGATTTTTCAGTTATTTTTGATGAAGATGAGGAACAAAACTGGGAAAAAGAGATAAACTTTATATGCACCATGTGCTCCCGAATATACAAATATATTAGATTGATGGAGAGAGCACGAGGATTTTTACCCAATTTTATCAAAAATAGCCAGAGATAAGCTGTCGATCATGGCCACGTCAGTTCCCGTAGAACGCTTGTTTTCAGATGCTTCTTAGATTGATCAGCCTAAGAGACGATCATTGAAAGATGATGCTCTAACGGCATTACTATGTATAAGTGCTTGGGTGAAATCGGATTTAGTATCTGAAATATGTGGCTTCGATAACGATTATTTACTACAATCTGTATAAATTTTTTTTTTTTTTAAGGTGGTAGATACAATTGGAACTTTTTCAAAATCGATTGTTTGTTTTTTGTTTTTTTGGTTTCGCAAACATCTTAAGAATATGGGAAAAAAAATTTATAATGATATCTTGAATAATAAGAAAGTTATAGAAGATTAAGCGAGACACTGCTATAGGAGTTATACGTAACCCCGAAACTTTAAACGCGTTTTTCTCGAAACAACGTTTTTCGAATTAGCGTACACGATAACTCAAAAAATAATTAAGATATCTTCCTAATTTTTTGGCTACACTTTTAACATACAATTATCTTCTAGATTGATGGAATGATTTTTCCAAAAAATGTCCCAATTTAATTTTTCTTCAAAAAAACATGTGAAAAAAATTGCAATTTTTGAAAAAAATTAAATAATTTTCACAATTTTCCATTTTCCGAAATTTGAATCCATCAATCTAGGAGAAAAATGTTTTACAAACATAAAAAATTTTGTTTGGTATGTTTCAATACAAGTTGGAGGCTGCAATCGTGTACGCCATGAAAAGTGAGGCCTAATTTTGAGCACCTGTACTCGGCGCCATTTTGAAAAAATAAAAAAAAAAATAAAAATAAAAATGTGTAGCAAATCATAATCTAATAAAGTGCCAATTTTGAAAAAATTATCTCAATTATTTCTACCCGAAAACCTATCCAGAAAAAGTCATGTTTTTTTTTCTCCAATTGTATCTACCACCTTAAATAAACATGAATTTAGATTTTAATTAGAATTTTAATTAATTGTTTTTTGTCTTATCAAACCTTGGGCGAGGATCTCGGCCGAGACCGAGGTAATGGTTTTTTGACCTCGGCCGATTCCGAGGCGAGGCGAGATCCATCTTTCACCTCGCCTCGGTCTCGGTCATTTATATCAAACCTTGCCTCACCTCGGCCTCGGTGAAGGTCTAAAAAAATGTGAACAAGAATACAAAAATTATTTCACCATATTATTTTTTTATTTTATTTGTCATAATTTTATACTCAAATAATTTTTTTATTTAGTCAAAGTAAATAATATTAAAATCAAACAATAAAAATTACTTCAAACAATAAAATTTGTCAAGAGTCTCGAAATATTTCAAATTTTTTAAAAATTTTAAAAAATTTTATCAAGTTCGAAATTACTGAAAATTAAATATCTCAAAAGCTACGATAACTAGGCAGAAAACCTATGGCCTATGACTTTTTTTCCTCATTTTGACACCGGTTTTATGCCAATTGGTTCGGCAATTCTTAAGTGATGAGGGTACAAACAGACAGACAAACAAATAAATTTTCAAATATATATAGTATTAAAATTGAGATATATATTTCCTAAAATTAGAATACTGTATAACGTCGAAATGAGGAGCCGTACAGTATACATAAAAAGAAACCATAATATATTCAGATGCGCAAGACGTGTATACGTTTGCAAGCATCCTACATATCCATACATGCACTGAGTATAACTATGTTATCTTATGTTATCTTATATTATCTTAACTTATCTTATCTTACTACTATATATATTTGAAAATTTATTTGTGTGACTGTGTGTCTGTGTATGTGTGTGTATTATCATCAGAATTACACCAGTGAACGCAATTACATAAAACCGGTGTCAAAATAAAGAAAAAAAGTCCGCGTGTGACATAGGCTATAGATTTTCTGCTCAGCTATCGTAGTTTTTGAGATATTTAATTTTTAGTGTTTTTGAAATAGATGAAATTTTTTAAAATTTTGAAAAAAATTAAAATATCTCAAGACTATTGACAAATTTTACTGTCACAAGTTTGTACTATTCAATTCGGCACCAGTTAAAATTTTATAAAATATTTTTGAAGCTGGTTAAAAATATTTTTTTTATTTTTTTATTTTTTATTGTATTTTTAATAATTTATTCGTGTGCCTGTGCGTCTATGTGTTTCATCATGAGGCTCGAACAAATAAAAGAAATTACATAAAATCGGTGTTAAAATAAAGTTAAAATAAAAAAATGTTTACTATTTTCGGAAAAAATTAAATTTTTTGAAAATTTTGTTAAAAAGTGAAATATCTGAAAAATATGATACAATTTTAATATCGCAATTGGTATTACTTGATTCAGTCAATTCTAGAACCATCTATATATACATATCTTAATACTAGTTTAGTTTAGTTTAGTTTATTTAACTTGCTTAACTGTTACATAACAGTTTTACAAGTGACTGATACTTAGAAAATACATTATTTATTAAAATACAATATAGTAAGTTAAAGTGCAACAAAATATAATGGTTTGATTCCGTTTAATATTTATTACATCGAGTTGGTTACCTCTTGATCTTAACTAAAATAAATTATTTTTTTGTTATTATATTTTGTTTAGTATCACCTCTTTTTGGCTTTTCTATTCATATTATTTCTTGGCTTTATTATTATTATTGTTATTATTATTATTATTAATTTTTTTTTTATTTTTTTTTTCTTTTTTTTCTAATAAGTATATATATATATGAGTCTATCTATAGTTATATGTCTATATATTTATATCTTGTGATCAAGAATTTCACGAGGCTGCACCCCCCTGGACCCCTGCAACTTGATTTTACCAAAAATATTTTGTTATAGGTTATTCAATATTTTGCATAACAACCTTTTTTTACCCGAAGTGTTATCTAAAATTTACTGAATCATAAAAATTACGGGCATATGAACTCAGGCGGATAATTAGTGATTAGCAATACAAAGCTTCGCTACCCATCCATAGGATCCACAAGCAGTCGTTGCTTCCCTTGAATACCCATTCTAGGGTTCTATCATATAATAGCTGTTCAAGCTTCTTTTAGTTACTATATGCAGTTACTACATCAGTGGCTGATAAAAATTAGAAATATATATAATATTAGTCCTAAACTTTTATAATTTTTGAAAAAGTATTGTAACTTTTTACAGATCGAACCGATCGCCTTGAAAATTTAGGCGGATACGTAAAAAATATACCCAAATCGAATGAATTTCTTGTTGATAAAAAAATTTTTCCTTAGTTTTTTCAACAAAAAAAATAGTAGTTTTATTAACAAGTGCGCAAGGTGATACTTCTCCAATCGAAAGAAGAAATAGGGATATAGAGGACTAGCGGCCTCAGGCCGCTAGTTCGCTATATGGCTATTTCTTTTTTCGATTTGGGGATTTATCACACTTGCGCACGAGTTAAGTAATGTACTTTTTTTAATGATGTCGTCAATGTTTAAGCCTTTGCAAATC
The DNA here is from genome assembly GCA_022575985.1 of Anagrus nilaparvatae. Classification (NCBI taxonomy): domain Eukaryota; kingdom Metazoa; phylum Arthropoda; class Insecta; order Hymenoptera; family Mymaridae; genus Anagrus; species Anagrus nilaparvatae. The sequence goes on along the minus strand of JAKSXM010000237.1, from coordinate 2,859,358 downwards.
ATAATTCACGAGATAACTGGATTTAAATAATACAAAAAATTAAAAAAAAAAATTCATATATATGTAAAAGAATAAAAAAGGAATGATAGTAAACGCAGAATAAAAAAAAGAAATATAAAATAAAAGAATCTGACTCACGCGTATTGTATTTTGATTGTGTATATTCAAAGTTAGATTCTTTATATTACGTATGTTAAGGAACTTGTTTTTATGGTAAAAAAGTATTGATTTTTTGTTGTCTCTTTTTTTTATATGTAATTGGCAGAGAAAACGATGAGTTTTTAATATTTTGAGGGGATTAGGTGGCTTCTTAGTATAAATCGCTCTCGCAAGTGTTAAAATCAAGCTTCCTTCTGTATATGTACTAGATCGAATCGAAGGATATTTGTGGCTGAGGCAGTGGTTAGGGTCATAGCTTAAATTAAGGTATGAAACTAAACAATGCGCAAAGTCAAGGACAGCTTTACTTTGCACACAGTTCTCATCAAACAGTGCGCAAAGTAAAGTGTAAAGAAATGTATCACTTTGTCTCGTGAATTTGGTTTGCAAAGGCAAGCTTTGACGACAGAATTAAAAAAAAACTTTTGTCCTTATTAATCAAAAAAAACCTTGCCTATTGTTTGACCCGTAATTTTTACCGTCTTTTGACGTAAAATCGATGTCCGTAGCTTTTATCGTGTTCTCGTTTATCGCGTTCGGACAAACATACAAACATATTTAAAGATTTATATCTTATCTTATCTTACTACTATATATATTCGAAAATTTATTTGTGGGTCTGTGTGTATGTGTGTGTGTGTGTATTATCATCAGGATTAAAACAGTGAACGCAATTGCATAAAACTGGTGTCAAAATAAAGATAAAAAGTCCGCGGGTGACATAGGCTATAATAAATTTTCTGCTCAGCTATCGTAGTTTTTGAGATATTTAATTTTTATTGTTTTTGAAATAGATAAAATTTTTTAAAATTTTGAAAAAAATTAAAATATCTCGAGACTATTGACAAATTTTACTGTCACAAGTTAGTACTATTCGATTCAGCACCAATTTTTACGTATTCTCCTAAATGTTTATTCAAAACGGAGGTATCTTTAAAATTTTATAAAATATTTTTGAAGCTGGTTAAAAATATTTTTTTCAGTTTTTTATTTTTTATGGTATTTTTAATAATTTATTTTTGTACCTGAGCGTATATGTGTTTCATCATGAGGCTCGAAAAAATGAAAGAAATGACATAAAACCGGTGTTAAAATAAAGTTAAATTAAAAAAATGTTTTATTTTTGGGAAAAATTAAATTTTTTGAAAATTTTGTTAAAAAGTGAAATATCTGAAAAATATGATAAAATTTTAATGTGGCAATTGATATTACTTGATTCAGTCAATTCTAAAACTATCTATATATACATCTCTTAATACTATATACTATATACTATATATATTTGAAAATTTATTTGTCTTTCTGTCTGTCTGTACCCTAATGAATCAAGAACCGACGTACCAGAAACTATAATTTTTCATTAATGTTTCACCTACGCTGCTCTGAATAGTTTGAATGTGTTTGCATAATTATAAATTTGTAGTTAAACATGATTTTCTTAAGCAACAGAAAATATTGAAGTAAATGTGAACAGCAAGGACTAAGCCTCATCTGAAAAATATGAACGTGTTTGCATAATTATGAATTTGCAGTGAAAAATGATTTTTTGAAGCATCGGAAACAGAAATAAATGCGACACAGGGGGAGCAGAGCCCCCCCTCCAACTTTTGCTAGTATTATATATATATGGCGATAGAAAATTTTTTTATTTGGATAGGCGTGAGTAGACGATAATAGCTAGAGAAACGCGGTTTGCGGCAAAAAATGCGGAAAAATTGCAGGAGTGTCATAGGCTATACAGGATTTGGATTGATGCGAAAGAAAATTTTTGTCGCCAAAATAACCTTTTTTTCAAAAAAGTGAACATTTTTGATGTTTTCGTAAATTTTTAAAAAAATCGTAATTAACTTAAAAACTTGAAATTTTTTTGTAATCAGAAAAGTTTTTATATGATTTAGAATTGTTTTTTACGTGTTCACCTAAATTTTCAAGCAAATCGGTTAGATGTTTCCAGAGTTACATATATTTTTTAGCATAAAATTTGGATTTTAAATTCATATATTTATATATATTTATAAGTTATTATATTTAATATGGAGGAATTCCAATTGAACACATATTTTCTATTGTCAATAAAAACTTACTTAGCATCGGGAAAAATTGATAAATTACATTATGGGTGATTAAATATTATATGGAAAAATCACAATTCATTGAAGTATAGTCAGTAAAATAGAGCATGTTTACTTACAGCTGAGAGCTAGGTATAATTCGAATGTTACTGAACATTATAATACAGTTCGTTATTTTTATAATTATTATTCTAAACGTTAAATATATTCTAATTCCTTAAACCCGGATTATTATAAGTTCCTTAATCAAAATTATTTTAAGTCCCACTTGACCCACCCACTTAAATCGGACACTTTGACCACCCCTTGAGTTTCAGATTTCCAGGATACCCCTTCCCTATAAACAGGTTTCATGATCACATATCATTGGGAGAGATTGAAAATAAATCACCTTTTGAGTGCAAGAGAAAAACTATTAAAAATTAACGATTTCTATTAACCTATTTCCTTTTACCAAATTTTTCTTGCTTTGATTTTACCATAAGCTAACGTATTGGAATAAAAAAATGAACTTTTAATAAAGCTCTTCTAAAAAACTATTCTAGAGTATTACCCGAGCGTAGCCGGGCCAAATCGCTAGGCTGTGAAACACACAAGCTGTGGAAATTATTATTTCCATTTTTTTAATTATTTATGTTTTTACTTATTTATATAAATTATTATTTACCATCCTTTTTAAATAATTAATGTGGAAAAATGAGAAATAATTTTAATAATAGTAATAATAATTCAAATGAAATTTTAATAAAATTATTCTAAAAAACTATTTCAGAGTATTACCCGGGTTAAATCGCTGGATATAAAAAAAGGTTATTTTACAAAATATTGTGTAACCTAAAACATATTTTTAGACAGATAAAGTGGCAGGGGGCGCAGACCCCATGGTGGCTGCCAAAGCGAGCGAAGCGAGCTCCCCCCCCTGTGTCGCATTAACTTCTGTTTGTGTTGCTTCAAAAAATTATTTTTCACTGCAAATTTATAATTATGCAAACAAGTTCAGATTTTTCAGATGAGGCTCAGTCACTCCTGTTCACATTTACTTCAATATTTTTCTGTTGCTTAAAAAAATTTTGTTTCACTACAAATTTACAATTATGCAAACACGTTCAAACTATTCAGAGCAGCGTAGGTGAAACATTTATGAAAAATTATAGGTTTTGGTTCGGCGGTAATTGAGTCATTAGGGTACAGACAGACAGACTGACAAATAAATTTTTAAATATAAATAGTATATAGTATGGCTAAAAAAACACTTTAAAAAGTAAAAAGAGGGGTTTCAAAAAAATTTATATATGTAACCGAACCTTAAAAAACAACTGATATGCTTTATAAGTTTGTTTTCAGATTTTGGTTCCATTTAAGGAAGATAATTATTCTTTTGAATTAAAAAAAAAAATTTCCAGCAGAAAAATTGAAATTTTATAAAACCCAGTGGTGATTATCCAGACTAAGTTTTAAAACCACTGGGATTTATAAAATTTCAATTTTTCTGCTGGAAATTTTTTTTTTTAATTCAAAAGAATAATTATCTTCCTTAAATGGAACCAAAATCTAAAACCAAACTTATAAAGCATATCAGTTGTTTTTTAAGGTTCGGTTACATATATAAATTTTTTTGAAACCCCTCTTTTTACTTTTTAAAGTGTTTTTTTAGCCAATATCAGTTATTTTTTAATATTCTTAGAAATTATTTTTTTTTAATTCTGTCGTCAAAGCTTGCCTTTGCAAACTAAATTCACGAGACAAAGTGATACATTCCTTTACACTTTACTTTGCGCACCGTTTGATGAGAACTGTGTGCAAAGTAAAGATGTCCTTGACTTTGCGCATTGTTTAGTTTCATACCTTAATTTAAACTATGACTCTAACCACTGCCTCAGCCACAAATATCCTTAACTTCGATCGAGTATATATACAGAAGAAGAGCTGATTTTAACACTTGCGAGAGCGATTTATACTAAGAAGCCACCTAATACCTTCAAAATATTAAAAACTCTTATCGTTTTCTCTGCCAATTACATATAAAAAAAAGAGACAACAAAAATCAACACTTTTTTACCATAAAAACAAGTTCCTTAACATACGTAATATAAAGAATCTATAACTTTGAATATACACAATCAAAATACATACAATACGCGTGAGTCAGATTCTTTTATTTTATATTTCTTTTTTTTATTCTGCGTTTTCTATCATTCTTTTTTTATTCTTTTACATATATATGAATTGTTTTTTTATCATTTTAAAAAACGTGTACTATTTTTAAAAAAATTAAATTTTTTGTATCATTTAAATCCAGTTATCTCGTGAATTATGTTTTGCAAAGGCTTAAACTTTGACGAAGTCATTAAAAAAAGTTCATTTCTTTATTCGGGCGCAAACGTAATACTTCGCCAAATCGAAAGAAGAATAGGGATATAGAGAGCTAGCGGCCGAAGGCTCGCGAAATATTACTTTGCACCCATATAAAGAAAACTACTATTTTTTCACACTAAATTTATTAATCCGGCATAAAAGTCAAAAAATCCCAACTGAGAAAGTATGGCTTGATCTTAAATGACTCCACTATAATAAAATAAAATTGTTTTTGAAAATTTCATTTTGCAATTATTTATTTAATAAAATTCAATAGTTTTTGGAAACTTTTCAAATACAAAATTTTAACTTTGAAGTAATAAATTATTAAATTTTCAAATTGAAAATATTTATAATTTTTTAATTTAAAAAATCCTATTTTAAAAATAAATCTTTTAATTAATTTAAGAATTGATTATAGTTAAATTTGTTAATTCTCAATTGAATAAACTTAATTTTAAATTATATTTTTTATAGATTTTGAGTTTAGTTAAATTTTTAAATTTCCGCGCTTATTTTTTTCCCGCATTTAAAATTTCGTTTATACTAACACGTGTATACACATAATACATATATTGTAACGTAAGTTTTCAGGCCAAAAACTTACGTTATGCTAAAATTTCAAATTAGAAAAAGATAAAAGAGGATAGTAAGTAGCAGGACTGCGCGCGCAAAAAAACCGCGTGTCAGCGACCAAGGGACGCCGGTTCTTCTTCCTTCTTGCTTCTAAGCTTGACCAAGTCGGTCACATAAAATCAGAAAAGATTTATTTTTTTTATTTTGTTTTTTTATGTGCTCTGCACACAGTTTCTTAGTTACTTAATTTCAAGTTAAATAAACAGTAATTAAAATAAATTTATTATTTTTGTATGAACGATTACTTAGATTATTGAATTAATATTTATAGTTATATAAATCAGTTAAAATACTGTGAAGTGATCGCCCGCCATATTACTGATAATAAGCATCTTAATTGTTAAAATACTTCAAGGCCAGTAAGAGACCACGCTTTCCAGCAAAATTATTATCATCGTGATAAATTATTAAAATAATTTTATAAGCTAGCTAGCTATTAGTTGCTAAATTAAAAAGTGCTGAATTTTATAAGTGTGAACGTGTGGGTGAGATTTTATTATTAATAATTAATGATATCATTTATATGTGCACATAATTTTTACGTTCGAGCGCGGGCATAAATATATATGCGAGGTGAGTTCATTTTATTTTAATTTTTATAAGGTTTTATTTAACATTTTCAAATGCCCGTAAATATAGTCATGCCGTCGCTCGAACGTCTTTCGTTGCAAATACATGGCTTTTATGCCACGCGGTTTATCAAACCGAACTTTATTAATAAATTCAAATGGCCAATAAGTATAAGTTTGTAAATTTCTTTTATAATCTTTCATTTTTTATTAATTAAATTGTTACGTTTACTTTATATAGATTTTATTATTGACTTCGATTACCTCCCCCCTTTTCCTGTTTTGATATTATTTTATAGAAAAGGAAGCAGAGAAATTTAAACAGGTAAGGGAGCCAGAAATTAATATTATATAAAATTATGAATTTAAATAGCAAAATTTAAAATATAGATCAACGGTAACACATTGGCGAAAAGCCTTATAAATGTAAAGTTTAACTTTGAATATTCCAGTAAAATCATTATTAAAATATTATCTTTTAATAGAAAATTACCGTTACAAACTGGCATCCCTAAATTTAAGCATAAGCAATAATAATAGAAAACTCATAAACTAAAAATTAATATAATTTATGAATTAAAATTTATTTCAGTACCAACATTAAGTAAACTAGTTTAAAAGTAAAATTTTTTTTTAAAAATATTATTATTGCTAATGTTTAAAGAGAACCCTAACCCTTTGGACATATAAAAGAATAAGCACATAAATTAGGCTAGAATTTTAAAATAAGCTTATATTTAATAAGCTTACAGAAAATTTTCAGTTAAATAAACCAGAATATTTTGCGATTTTAACCGCAAAACAAGTAATTGATATATATATAGTATTTACGTATAGTATTGCTTAGTATACATATATAGTAATAGAAAGTATATATAAATTCATAAAATCTCGCGTCTTACAAAAAAAGAAGCAGATATATAAATTATAAAGCATAAGAGAAGGAAACACATAGTGTTTGAAAGTAGGAACATTATAAATTAAAAATTCTTTTTTAAATTAATATATTTGTTGAAAGACAAAAATTTATGAACAATATAATTTTAAATTAAAAAATAAATTGTTTAATTATTAAATTACAGAATTTGGTATTAAATTTAAAGAAAAAAATGAAAGAATAAAAATATTTATAGGTTAGATAGAACCTCTTTAAAGTATATTACAGTAGTACACGGTGCTACGGGTATTTTTGAAACCCGTACGCACTATCGTGCTCTTGCAATATAGTATTAAGATATGTATATACAGATTGTTCTAAAATTGACTAAATCAAGTAATACCAATTGCGACATTAAAATTTTATCATATTTCTTAGGTATTTCACTTTTTAACAAAATTTTCAAAAAATTTAATTTTTCCCAAAAATAGTAAACATCTTTTTATTTTAACTTTATTTTAACACCGGTTTTATGTAATTTCTTTAATTTTTTTCGAGCCTCATGATGAAACGCATAGACAAACAGGCACACAAATAAATTATTAAAAATACCTTAAAAAATAAAAAAATGAAAAAAATATTTTTAACCAGCTTCAAAAATATTTTATAAAATTTTAAAGATACCTCCGTTTTGAATAAAAATTTAGGAGAATACGCAAAAGTTGGTGCCGAATCGAATAGTACAAACTTGTGACAATAAAATTTGTCGATAGTCTCAAGATATTTTAGTTTTTTTCAAAAATTTTCAAAATTTTAACAATTTCAAAAACACTAAAAATTAAATATCTCAAAAACTACGATAGCTGAGCTGGAAATTTATAGCCGATGTCACCCGCGGACTTTTTATCTTTATTTTGACACCTGTTTTATGTAATTTTGTTCAGTGGTTTGACCCTGATGATGGAACACACACACACAAATAAATTTTCAAATATATATAGTAGTAAGATAAGATAAGATAAGATAAGAGAGGATATCTTATCTTACTACTATATATTTTTAAAAATTTATTTGTGTGTTTGTGTGTGTGTGTGTGTGTGTGTATGTGTGTGGATCATTATCAGGGTCAAACCAGTGAACGAAATTGAATAAAACCAGTGTCAAATTAAAGAAAAAAAGTTCGCCGGTGACATAGGCCATAGTTTTGTGACTTAGCTATCGTACTTTTAGAGATATTAATTTTTTTAAGTTTTTGAACTTGATAGACTTTATAATATTCGATTTGACACCAATTCTTGAGTACTCTCCTAAATTTTTATTCGAAGTGGAGGTATCCTTAAAATTTTATAAAATGTTTTTAAAGCTAGTTGAAAAATTTTTTTAAATTTTTCTATTTTTTATTGTATTTTTAATCATTTAGGTGTGGGTCTGTATGTGTATGTGTTTCATCATCAGGGTCGAATCAATGAACAGTCAAAATGTATGGCCAAAATATATAAAAAAATCTGTAGGTGACATAAGCCATAGTTTTACAACTCAACTAAAGTACTTTTGGAGATATTCAATTTTAACTATTATTGGGAAAAATAAAATTTTTAGAAAATTTGATAAAAAAGTGACATATTTCCTAAATATGATATAATTTTACTGTCACAATTGGTATTACTCGATTCGGCACTAATTTATACGTACTCATATCAGATAAATTTGCATAAACAAGGACGTTTCTTTAATTTGTAATATTTTTTTGGAGTCAGTTTTTTTTTATTTTTAAAAAAAAATGTTCGGTAATTTGCGGTGAATGTAAAAAAAATACAAATAAATTCAAGAATTTTTTTTTACTATTCAGAAAACAAAAACATGATTGTTGTATCATAAATTAATTTTTTTACAAATTATTTAATCGAGATTATCATTAACGAATAATTAGGGCCCTCTGAAAAACTAGATTTTCCATATCCAGGAGTCAAACAAACGATTATTTATTTAAAAATGACTTTATTATTTGCAATTTATATTGTTTATGCTACAAACTATTAATACTATAAAGAGGCCCCTCTGAAAATTATTTGATAATTTTTTATTTTGAGGCCTTAAATTTTATAAAAATTATTAATAATATTAATAAATAATTATAACACTAGCTAATTGGCCTCGCGACGCTCGGCTTAACCATAACAAGTAAATTTGTTGTTAAAATTTAGGTAAATCTTTCAGAACAATATTATATTAGACTTTAAAATGTTGGTAAATCTTTCAGAACAATATTATATTAGATTTTAAAATGTAGGTAAACCTTTCAGAACAATATTATATTACAACAATATATTAAATTTTAAAATGTGGGTAAATCTTTCAGTACAATCCTATATATATATAAAATGAAATAATCGAAAAAATTGATTATTTTTAATATTATTCAGCACTAATTTATGAAGAGCTGTATGGACGAAAATACATGAAAATTGTTTTGAATTAATCTTTAAAGAAATATCCCCAGCTGATTTTTTTATTTTTAAAAAATATTCAAAAGATTTTGAGATATCAATCTCAGAAGTTAGTGGTCGAAAACATAAAAAAATTTAAATTTTTTAAAAACTCAAAAAGTTGTCATTTTCGCCACTTGATAACTTAAAATTGTTTGTATCAAAATGTAAAAACCAAATTGATTTGTATTTATTAAATACTTTTCTAAAACCACTTTTTTTGGTTTTTTATTTAATGCATTCATTACAGAGAAATAGCAAGAAAACGACTTAAAGTCAAATTTTTTGAATTTTTGGGTTTTTCATGTTTGGGACAGCCGATATCCGTTTTCTTATTTCGTGAAATTTTTTGAGTTTTTTCATATATAAAACACCCGACAATATAGATTGAAATTTTTTATAAAATTTTTTCATATATTATTTTATAAAAAAATATTTCAATGTTAACATTGTATAAAAATATTTGAAATATCAACTTTTGTATAAAATAGGAAACTATTAGAAAAAAATTCAGATTGACGTACAGTTTCTGCTAAAGTCAATAATAATATTTCAATGCAATCATTGCATCAAAATATTTGAAATATTTTCATGTTCTAGACAGGCAATGTGACTTTTTCTATAAAATGAAGTTTTTAAAAATTTTTATTTTTTCATGTTTGAGACAGCCGATATCTAATTTCTTATTCGATGAAATTTTTTGAGTTTTTTCATATATTATTTTATAAAAAAATATTTCAATGTTAACATTGCATAAAAATATTTGAAATCCCAATTTTTATATATAACAGAGCATTATTCAAAAAAAATTTAGAATGGTGTACAGTTTCTGCCTAAGTCAATAAAAATATTTCAATATTAACATTGCATAAAAATATTTGAAATTCCAGTATTTGTATAAAACAGGACACTATTAGAAAAAAATGTAGAATGACGTATAGTTTCTGCTAAAGTCAATAAAAATATTTCAATGCAATCATTGCATAAAAATATTTGAAATACCAATTTTTATATATAACAGAGCATTATTCAAAAAAATTTAGAATGGTGTACAGTTTCTGCCAAAGTCAATAAAAATATTTTAATGTTAACATTGAATAAAAATATTTGAAATTCAAACTTTTGTATAAAATAGGACACTATTAGAAAAAAATGTAAAATGACGTATAGTTTCTGCTAAAGTCAATAATAATATTTCAATAAAATCATTGCATAAAAATATTTGAAATTACAACTTTTGTATAAAACAGGACAATATTAGAAAAAAATGTAGAATTACGTATAGTTTCTGCTAAATTCAATAAGAATATTTCAATGCAATCATTGCATACAAATATTTGAAATGACAAAATTTCGATAAAACAGAACTCTACACTGAAATCATTTAAATGGGTTATATTCAACTAAAGTCAATAATAATATTTCAATTCCATCAACGTCATGATAATAAAATATTTATAATTACAACATTTATATAAAAAATTTCACTATTATAATAAAATATATATTTCAAATACATATATATTATAATATGATTTACAATAAATCAGAATGCCAAGAGGTAATAATAAGTATTATGTTGTTATTTCCACACAACCCTGGAGGTAAACAACTAGTGCATTTTTTTAAAGTGGTATTCCCAGTAGGTTAACTAAAGTATAGTTTCTGCTAAATTCAATACTAATATTTCAATACAATCTTTGCATAAAAATATTTGAAATTACAAGATTTCTATAAAACAGGACAATATTCGAAAACATTTGAGTGGGGTATATTTTGCTAAATTCAATACTAATATATCAATATTATTATTGCATAATAACAATTGAAATTAAAACTTTTCTATAGAATAGGACACTATTCTAAAAAAATTTATAATGGGGTATATTTGCTAAATTCAATACAAATATTTCAATGCTATCATTGCATAAAACATTTGAAATTACAACATTTTTATAAAACAGGACAATATTCAAAAACGCGTAAGTGGGGTATATTCTGCTAAAATCAACACTAATATTTCAATGTTATCGTTGCATAAAAACATTGAAATTACAACTTTTGTATAAAACAGGCTACTGCTATTCGAAATAAATTTAAAGTGGCGTATATTTTGCTAAATTCAATACTAATATTTCAACGGTATCGTTGCATAAAAGCATTGAAATTACAACTTTTCTATGAAACAGAACACTTTTCGAAAAAACATTTAACTAAAGTATATATAGTTTCTGCTAAATTCAATACTAACATTTCAATACAATCGTTGCATAAAAATATTTGAAATTACAAGATTTCTATAAAACAGGACAATATTTGAAAACATTTAAGTAGGGTATATTTTGCTAAATTCAATACTAATATATCAATACTATTATTGCATAACAACAATTAAAATTACAATTTTTCTGTAAAACAGGACACTATTTAAAAAAAATTTATAATCGGGTATATTTGCTAATTTCAATACAAATATTTCAATGCTATCATTGCATAAAATCATTTGAAATTACAAGATTACATACAAACAATCAATATAACGTTTTCTATAAAATAAAATTTTTCAAAATTTTTATTTTTCTATGCTTAAGACCGCTGATAGTCAAATTTTTAAATTTTTTGGTTTTTAATGTTTGGGACAGCTGATTTCCGTTTTCTTATTTCGTGAAATTTTTGTAGTTTTTTTATATATAAATCATATATAATATATAAAATATATTAACGTACAATAGAGATGCAAATTTTTATAATTTTTCTGACATTTTTTGATATAGAGCTTCCAAAAAGAAATCTCCCATAGATATTATTTTAAATAAAAAAATATCCTGTTCAATATAAAATTTTAGCCTGGTTAGAAAATTTTTCACTAATAGGCATTTTATCTTAACAATTTCTCGATCATGCGCTACTCAAAAAATTTTTTTCACCCCGGAATTGGATAACCAGGGAAATTTCGTATCCTTATCTAATAGGAAAAAATTTTTCATTTTAATGTTAAAAATGGCTGCCAAATATTAAGATTTCGCTATGGGAAGCTAAAAATAAGGTTGATGACTTATTTTTGATATAACTTTTAGAAAAAAAACACTTTGGAGCAGTTTAATTCTTAATTAACGTATTCAATACATAACTTTTACCAGTACCTCCTGGACCATCTATAAAGACTAATTATTACCTACATTATGAAATATTGATGAATGTAAATAATCATATACAGTTTTTTGCTCAATGGATAAATTATTTACCATTATATTAAAGGAATCTTTATTAAAGAATTGATCTTGATTGATTTAATCAAAATTATTAGCATTCTTTATTTTTATAAGTAGTACAGAAGTAAATGCAATACACCCCCCCTAAAACTTTTGCTAGTATATAAGCCTTAATTTTAATACTATATATATACAGATATACAAATTTATATACAGATTTTATAACAACTGAATTTATTAACGATTAAAAGTACACGTCGCCGCGAGGTTTATCTTAACTGACCCCTTAATTACATTTTTATTCTCTTATATACTAATGGTTTCTTATTTTAGTTATTCAAAATATTTAAAATATAAATATTATTATTTCTTAAACTATTTATTTATTACATAATCTTATGTTATAGTTTGCGTAATAATAAACTATGCTTTCCTAATTTATGTTATAATTTCTTAATATTGTGTTATTATTTCTTAATCTAAAACATTTCCTATTTGATTAATAAGCTTAAATAGTATTTACATATTTAATTAATAAATATTGTCTTAGGTAATTATTTATTATTTGTTATTATTTATAAATTATTATTGATCATTTATTTATTTAGTTATTGCATAACACTTGTCAAAAAATCATGTTTCTTTCCAAATTTATAATTATGCAAACACATTCAAACTATTCAGAGCAGCGTAGGTGAAACATTAATGAAAAATTATAGGTTCTGATTGATTCTATAATTATAAAAGAGAAAATAAATAATTTAACTTAGTAAAGACAGACAGAGAAATAAATTTTCAAATATATGTAGTACTAGCTGCCTCCGGCTCGCTTCACTCGCCCCGGCAGGCACCTAGGGGGCTGCGCCCCCCTGGACCCCTGCAATTTTAATTTTCCAAAAAAAATATGTTAATTTAGGTCACTCAATATTTTGTAAAATAACCTTTTTTTACCCGAAGAATTATGATAATACTATTATCTAAAACTTACTGAAACATAAATATTATGGGCAAATCAACCCAGACAGATAATTAGTGATCAGCAATACAAAGCTTCGCTACCCTTCCATAGGATCCACAAGCAGTCGTTGTTTCCCTCGACTACCTATTCAAGGGATCTGCCTGATAATAGTTGTTCAAATTTCTTTTAGTTACTACATACAATTACTACATCAGTGGCTGATACAAATTAGAAATATATATAATATTAGTCCTAAACTTTTATAATTTTCGAATAATTATTGTAACTTTTGACAGATCGAGCTATCGCCTTGAAAATTTAGTTGGATACGTAAAAAATATATCCAAATTGAATGAAATTCTTTTTAATAAAAAAATTTTTCCTCGGTTTTCAGTTTTTAAAGTTTTTTTTAAAAATTTGATAAAAATTTTATCCTTGGAAATCCAGTTTTTTCAACATAAAAAATTTTTGTCGTTATCAATCGTAATGAAACCTAGCCTATGTTTTGACCGGTAATTTTTGCCATCTTTTGCCGTAAACCTTGCGTCTCTAACTTTTATCGCGTTCTTGTTTACCCATTTCGGACAAACAAACAAACATACAAAATTAAAGATTTATATATAAATAGGATTAAGATATATATGTTACCGCTAAAGTACTGAAAATGTTATTATATATAATACCTAGGTAATATATATATATTAACGAAAAACTCCAAAACTGATACGTTAGTTTATTAAATAAAACTCAATTTAATATATTACCTAGGTTTTATATATAATATCGAGACAGCGTTAGGTAGTATATTAAAGTCGAGTTTATTACCCGCTAATTTATTGAATAGATGAATTTTTCAAGTATTTATTATTGTTTGTTTTTATAAAAGTAATACATATTTGAAAATTTTGAGTTATAATATTACAAAAATAATGAGTGCTATGGACATTGATAAAAAAATAATTTTCAAAGAAAGATTTTACGAAAAGCTTGATAATTTAATTGATAAAAATTCAAATAATACGTATTATTTTTCAAAAAGTAAAACTGAAGAAATAATCAATAAAGTTAAAGAATGTAAAAATAGCGATTATAAGAAACAGCCTTCTGATTATTATTTGTTACAACATTATGATGTTTTAAGTTCAAATGGAGTAGAAAAATTAATACTTCCTCTTTCTGGCAAGAATCCTGACATATTGTATGAAGCCCATATAAATATCGGCCATGGTGGTCGTGATCGAATGATAAAAGAATTAAAAAGGCAATACAAAAATATCAAACAAAAAGAAATTAATTTATTTTTAAATTTATGCGAAGTTTGTCAGAAAAAAAAGGGTGCGTGAAAAAAGGATTGGTTGTAAAGCCTATAATTTCTCCTTAAAATAAATCTTAAATTTTTTTTCTATAAATTAACCTAGGTAATATATATAACAACGAGTGCTGGTAGGTAAAATTTTAAACTAAAACTGAATTTAATATATTAACGGGTGCCACTTAGGTAATATATTAAATAGAACGATATTATATATAAAACCTAGGTAATATATTAAATTCAGTTTTAGTTTAATATTTTACCCACCAGCACTCGTTATTATATATATTACCTAGGTTTTATATATAATAACGGAATTCAGTACTTTAGCGGTAACATATATATGTAAGATTGGACCTATTTTAGGACTTTGTGGGAAAACTTTGCTCCCTGGGTTTTTTTGTGAAGTTTCGGTCATAAAAAGTACCCAGTTCTAAAGATTTTGCTTTCACCTTGCAAAAACACTGTCTGTAATCACCTCAATTTTTCCATTTAAATAACTTGAGAATTTTGAGCTTTTAGCTGTACAAATTTTAACAGAAGCCAAAAAGCGTTCTAAAATGCTAATTTTTACTGGAAAACATACTTTTGTATGTTGTAAAGACATGCACAGAGCCCTGCATTCATTCCAAAGGGAATTTCGGGACTAGAAACGCAAATTTAAATCTTGGCTCAATCTTATAAAACAGGGTTTTTCGGTAGTTTTCGATAAAAGGCTACAACCTCAAAAGTTAACGAAAACACTTCTGGTTGGTCTACTTTTTTTGGAATAATTGTCGCCTTTCAAACGACGTAAGCCGTATATTTAATCTCTGTTTCTCTCAGCGCTATAGTCAATTGACCTACTGGTAATTTTTAACCCGAAATGATAAATTTTTTAATTTATTTCAAATGCTGCCAAAATTGTTATTTTTGACGAAATTGTGTTTTATAGGCTTTAAAAATTATTGACAAGCTTCAAGTTTCCAAATATTTTTTACTCAACGGTTTTCAATGATTTATTAACCAGAGATGATAATTTAAATTCAGCGTCCCAATTTCAGGGATTTTAGAAAATTGAAAAGGGATTTTTTCAGAAAATTTTTTACTCGTCTCTTTTCTTTAATTCTTTAATAAGTTTTTAATATATTGCTTTTTAAAGAAAATGATAAAAATTGACTTTTTTTTAAAACCCTGAAATTGGGACTCTGAATTTAAATTATCATCCCTGGTTAATAAATTATTGAAAACCGTTGAGTAAAAAATATTTGGAAACTTGAAGCTTGTCAAAAATTTTTAAAGCCTATAAAACTCTATTTCGTCAAAAATTAAAATTTTAAGTAAATTTAAAAATTGGTCATTTCGGGTCAAAAATTGTTATAAAAGTAGTTTAATTGATTATAGCGCTGAGAGAAACTGTGATAAAAATAGACGGCTTAGGTCGTTTGAAAGGCGACACTTATTCCAAAAAAAGTAGACCAATCAGAAGTTTTTTGGTTAATTTTTAAGGTTGTAGCCTTTTATCGAAAATTACCGAAAAACCCTGTTTTATGAGATTCAGCCAACATGTAAATTTGCGTTTCTAGTCGCGAACCCATTGGAATGAATGCAGGGCTGTTTGCATATCTTTACAACATACAAAAGTATGTTTTCCAGTAAAAATTAGCATTTTAAAACGCTTTTTGGCTTCTGTTAAAATTTGTACAGCTAAAAGCTCAAAATTCCCAAGTTATTTAAATGGAAAAATTGAGGTGATTACAGACAGTGTTTTTGCAAGGCGAAAGCAAAATCTTTAGAACTGGGTACTTTTTATGACCGAAACTTCACAAAAAAACCCAGGGAGCAAAGTTTTTCCACAAAGTCCAAAAAGATGTCACTCTAATATATATATACCTTGATACTATATTGAAATGGGAAACTGAAATTGGGACTCGGTAAATTTGCGTTTCTAGCCCCAAAATTCCCTTTGGAATAAATTCAGGGCGGTTTGTATGTCTTTACAACATATAAAAGTATATTTTCCAGTAAAAATTAGCATTTTAAAACGCTTTTTGGCTTTTGTAAAAGTTTGTATAGCTAAAAGCTCAAAATTCCCATGTTATTTAAATGGGAAAATTGAGGTGGTTACAGTCAAGTATTTTTGCAAGGCGAAAGCAAAATCCTTGGACTGGTTACTTTTTATAACCAAATCTTCACAAAAAAATCCTGGAGAGCAAAGTTTTTCCACAAAGTCCAAAAAGATGTCACTCTAATATATATATACCTTGATACTATACTAGCTTATTGGCCTCGCGATGCTCGGCTTAACCAAATTAAAAATTTTGTGCATTAATTTATTTATATTTTAATCATATGTGTTTAGTTATAATAAATTTAATCATACGTGATTAAAAAGCAATTAATTTTTATTTAAAAATGAATGAGAACAGAATTAATTTTATACGTATCTCTAAATTTATTAATAAAAAAATTTTATAATACATATAAAGAAAAAGTTACTTTATTATTTATAAATATTTATAACTAATGAGGTATAACACTAATAATTATTAATAATAAATAATAATTGAAAATAGAATATGGTTATATGCAGATTTTTTAACAAAATTTGCAGTTTTTTTCATATTGTAGACAATTAATATTTAAATATTTTCTATTTATATTCTTCACAACTGATATTATAGACAATCAATATGAATTTTACTATATAATGAAATTTTCATAATTTTCGTTTGTTCATAAAAAGGACAGAAGATATCCATTTTACTCTACAGTGAATTTTTTTGGGTTTTTTCGTGTATAAAACAGCCAACAATATAAATTGAAAAATTTGATTTTTTTTCATAATGTAGACGGACAATATAAATTTTACTATAGAGTGAAATTTGTATAATATTTGGTTTTTTCATAAATAGGACAGCCGTTATCCATTTTACTCTACAGTGAATTTTTTTGGGTTTTATCATAATGTAGACAGCCTATATGAATTTTACTATTGAGTGAAATTTTTATAATTTTATGTTTTTTCCTAAATAGTGCAGCCGATATTCATTTTACTCTATGGTAATATTTTTAGGATTCTCTATATATAAAACAATATGAATTGAAATTTTTGCTGTTTTTTTTTATTGTACACGGAAAAAAATTCTAAGTTGTATTCACAAATAACTTTGTTGAAATATGCCAACAAAGTATTTGTTGAATTGTCATAGTTACTTAGTTGTATAATGTGTAATTTTCCTCTACAACAATTATAAAAAAAAAAGTATAATAAATATTTTTAGAGTCATGAGATTTATTATAATAAAGAGCATCAACTTATATAAAAAAAATGACTAAGGACTCCTTTATTATAATAAGTTCAAGGGAGGTCCGTATTAAAGAAATATAACGCGAATATATTCCCTTAATACTATAACGGGCACCAGGAGGTTCTGGCGCTTCAATATACAACAATTTCAAATATTCAAAGTTAATAAAAGTTATAATGTACAAATGGTATAAACTTACCCATATATTATTAAAATTATAAAAAGGTAAAATAATACATCAAATATAAAAGAAATAAATACAAGTTAGATTTTAGTGTCGCTCACCAGCATAATATATTTATTGATTGAAAGAATTGAATTTATTGTGAGGACTAATATATAATTCAAATAAGTAACTTAAATCTAATTACAAAGAAATAATACGCGAGAATAACGCGACGCTTATGCGGTTTAATAATTTGAGGTTATTTATAAAAGTTTAATTAATTATAATTAATAATAACCTAAAGTACCGGCCTAGTACTTAGGTTTGATTTAATCACGATGAGAGAGAGAGAGATGAAACGACGGCAAAGTAATTTATAATTATACAATTTTAAGTAAAATATTAACTAAGGAAAAAGGGAAGGAAAATAATGCGCAAATAATTAGATGAAAATATTATAACAATATCGATAATCAAAATGATACCTTTTTCTTGATTTACTGACGCCACACAATTATTTATTTAACGATAACTACCAAGCTTGGTTTTGTACTTAATCAATCCAAAATTATAACATAAAAACGCCAATTGATTCGAAAGTCGATGCCTCGTGGTCAATAATTTGATCGATGCTGTCAACCTCCAAAATGTCTTAATAAGCCGCAACCAATATCTTATCGCCAATTAATATCAATTCTTGTTGATGACAATCAAAATTTATTATTAGAAATTTATCTTCAATAATAATTAATTCTAATAACTATAATTTCACTTTGATTTAAAATAAACTTTCTATGAAACAAAACTCCAAAAGTTACGATCAACACGTGATGGACTTATCATAACCAGAGCCATGCACGTTCTGAATATATCAAAATTTAGGGGAGGTAAAAAGAAGGAAGTAAGTAGAAAAAGGAAAAATACATGAGTTCCGTCTGCTCTCTCTTCTCGTGCCGTGAGGTGATGCCCTCTAGAGTTCGCGTTTATTCACACACACACTAACGTTCGTCCTGCGCCCATACTCTCATATACATATAAAATAATTTAGTCTGCTATTTAAAATTTACCACGCTATAGTTGATTCAAACAGAGTGAAAATTTTATTTAAAAAAAATTATTTTTTTATTTTTTTTTTATTATTTTTTTTTTTTTTAAATTAATTATTTTTTTTTTTATAATAATTTTTTTATATTTATTTATGTACTTATAGGTATATATTTATTAATTTAAAATCTGTTAAAAAAAAACCGAAGAAAAATTTTGACTGCTACTGGGATCGAACTGAGTACCGCGGCTTCCGAGACAGCGTGATTATCCATTCTGCTAACAGGACACTTGTATTTAATAAAAAAATTTTAAGTACTATATGTTACAGATAATAATTTTAGAAATTATATGCAGAGTAAATTATACATACCCAGCGAAATGCATATTTAAAAATAATAGTTAAAACTATCATAAATAATTTTTAGGAAATCCCATTTCTTTATTATAATAATAATGAATAATAATATAAGTAAAAGTAAATTATGCATACCCGCAGTGAAATTTATATTTAAAAATAATACTTAAAACTATCATTAAAAATTTTTAGGAAATTCCATTTCTTTATTGAATAATAATATAAACAAAAGCGCGCTGCTGAAAGAGAAGAGCATAATAGGATAGAAAGAGAAAGAATGAATAAATATTTTAATATAAAAGAAAAAGCATTGACCTAACTATTAAAATTAATCATATTAATGTTGTAGGTTGTTGGTTTATCTAACACTATGTTGATTCAACAAAGAAGTTAACTTAACAATTTTAATTTTGCTTGAATCAACAAAGTATTTGTTGGATTAATGTTTTTATTTGACAATTCAACGTTTAATCTTTCCATTCAACAAACTTACAATACTAATCATATTTCAGTAACGTAATACGTTTAGTTTGTCTTATATTTTTTTTACGTGTAGACAGTCAATATGAATTTTACTCTAGAGTGAAATATTTATTTTTTTGAAATATTTGTTCATAAATAAAATTTTTCATATATAAAACAGCCGACAATATACATTGAAATTTTTGTTGTATCTTCATATTGTAAACAGCCAATATAAATTTTACTATGCAGTAAAATTTTTTTAATTTTTGTTTTTTTTATTTTTAAACTGCCGATGTCTATCTTATTTCAAACTAAAATGTTTAGAGTTTTTTCATATATCAAATAGCAGACAATATAGATTAAAATTTTTACAGTTTTTTCTTATTGTATGAAAATAAATATACATGAAAAAATATACAAAATATACATGAAAAATTCAAAAAATTTAACTTTATAGAAAAAATCACATTCTCTGTCTACAACATGAAAAAACTGCAAAAATATCAATCTATATGACCGGGTGTTTCATATATATAAAAAAACTCAAAAAATTTCATTAAATAGAAAAAACGATATCAGCTGTCCTATACATGAAAAAATAAAAAATTCGAAAAATTTCACTGAATGGTATTCTTTAGTTTTCTCTTTATTGAAAGGATTAAACCAAAAATACATACTTTTATTAAAATGTTGTAATTTCAACTATTTTTATGCAATGATAGCATTGAAAAATTAGTATTGAATTCAGCAGAAACTATACCTCAATTTAATTTTGTTTTCGTATAGTGTCCCGTTTCTTAGAAAATTTGAAATAATAGTATTGAATGTAGCAGAATATATACTATTTTTAAAATTGTAATTTTAATTCTTTTTATGCAATGATAACATTAAATTATTAGTATTGAATTTAGCAGAATATACTCCACTTACGTGTTTTTGAAAATTGTCTTATTTTATAGAAATGTTGTAATTTCAAATGTTTTTATGCAATGATAGCATTGAAATATTTATATTGAATTTAGCAAAATATACGCCACTTAAATGTTTTCGAATTCCGTCTTGTTTTATAGAAATGTTTTAATATCAAATATTTTTATGCAATGATAGCATTAAAATATTAGTATTGATTTTAGCAGAATATACACCGCAAAAATATTTTCGATTCGTCTGCTATTTTATAGAAATGTTATTATTTCAAATGTTTTTATGCAATGATAGCTTTGAAATATTTGAATTGAATTCAGCTAAATATACGCCACTTACATGTTTTTGAGTATTGTCCTGTTTTATAGAAATATTGTAATTCTTAATCTTTTTATAAAAAGATAGCATTGAAATATTTTTATTGAATCTAGCAAAATATACCCCACTTAAATGTTTTCGAATTCCTTCTTGTTTTATAGAAATGTAAATGATACAAGTTAACATTAATAGTATAACATAATAACAATTATAACATATAAAATAGATAAAAATTAAATGAATAAATCACAAAATTAGTAGTATCGTGGCAACAATAGTAACATATGTTAAAAAGAAAGAAAGTAAAAAGTAAAAATAAAGAATAGTGGATTTTTGGTAATACTGATGCATTTCAGTCCTGATAAAACATTATTAAAAGACCGAATCTTTGTATGTATGGCTAGAACTTTTCAAGTACTTTAATAAACCAGCCTTAAAAGAATTAGTTGAAGGAAGGAATCGTATTGATGAAGGGAGGGAATTCCAGCTTTTCATTCCTTGTACTTGGAATAAGGAGTCACCATGCCACTTTTCAAGTTCAGGAATATCCAATTCACGTCTTATTAGCTCACCTCTGGCTGTCTCTTTAGTAATATTTGTTTTGAATAGATATTCAGGCTGTCTCAAACGAAGGATTTTATTCATAATGATGGATGTAAAATATAACCTACGATTATTTGTGGTTAACCCCCCTAGTTTGTCTCTGTAAGGAGTAATATGTGTGTCCCTGCCGATTCCATAGATGTATCTTAAACATGTATTACTCAATATTTGTATTCTGTCTGTATAAGCTTAATTCGTAGATCTTCTTTTGTGCACTGCCTAATGAAGCGCAGTGTGTAAAGTACTCTGTTAACTTTTTTGCTCACCAATGAGATGTGCGATTCTCAAGTCATCTTTTTATCTAGAATAATTCCCAGACTTAACTAACTATACTAGTGAAGGATACAGTGACGTCCTCGCTTACAACCACATCAGGTAGATTTAATTTGTCTAGTTGGTCAACGAAATGGCTAGTGCCAAAATATATAGCTTTTGTCTTGTCCGGGTTAAGTCGCAGGGAAACATTTTTGGCCCAAATGCTGATATTATTGGCCGCTGATGAAATCTTCCCTAGTGCCTCATTTATTTTCTCAGGGGAAACTTGTACATAAATTTACAAATCATCTGCATATAAAATATGATAGATGTCTGGGTCTAGATGTTGCTTCACATCATTAATATAGAGGCAGAACAAGAGGGGACCCATTACTGATCTCTGTGGGACACCAAGATTAACTCCAAGGGGATTTGAGGAGGATGTTTTTGCAGTAACTTATAACTGTCTACCTTGGAGGTAAGATTTGATCCACAGCAAGGCGTTCTTTGACAAACCTATAGATTTTAATTTAGGTTTTAGCTTTGAAGGAGCTATGGAATTAAACACCTTGCTGAAGTCAAACTGCAGTAGTACCGTTACTAATCTTTTACTTTTACCAAACCTAATGTCCTCTGTTAATTTTAGTAAGGCTGTTTCTGTACCACTGTAGGATTTAAAACCAGTCTGTAACGGCTCAACCAACTTGTTCTGTCTAATATAGTTGCTAATCTGGTCATGTGCTAGTTTTTCAAGTACTTTTGCCAAGAAACAAAGGAGAGCAACAGGACGCAAATCTGATTCTGCAGATGGGACCAAAGTCTTTTTAATAGCTGTTAACAGTGATTTTTTCCAAGCTGTAGGGAAAGCCCCTTCTGTTAGAGATATATTAAAGAGCTTGACCAAAAGTGGGCCAATAACCGGAAGTGAGTTTGCAACTATCTTATGAGGTATGCCATCAGTACCAGTCGCTTGCGATGAAAAATGGGCTACGGCAAAAATTACGTCTTGTAGGGTTACCTCTGTAAAACTAAATCCATCATTGGATGCTGAACTAATAAACTCATTAGTTTCATCAATATTTTCTATTGTTGAAGTTGAATCTCCAACAAAGTAAACATTGAGATCATCCGGAGAAAATCCGTGAAGATCAATGTTGTAATATCAAATATTTTTTTGCAATGATAGTATTGAAATATTAGTATTGAATTTAGCAGAATATGCACCGCAAAAATATTTTCGGATCGTATCCTGTTTTATAGAAATGTTATTATTTCAAATGTTTTTATGGAATGATAGCATTGAAATATTTGTATTGAATTTAAAAAAATATACGCCACTTTAAATTTTTTTCGAATAGCAGCAGCCTGTTTTATAGTAAATTTGTAATTTCAATATTTTTATGCAATTATAGCATTTAAATATTAGTATTAATTTAGCAGAATACACCCCACTTACGTGTTTTTGAATATTGTCCTGTTTTATAGAAATCTTATAATTCCAAATGTTTTTATTCAATGAAGGCATTGAAATATTTTTATTGAATTTAGCAAAATATACCCCTATAAAATGTTTTTGAATTTCGTTTTGTTTTATAGAAATATTGTAATTTCAAAAATTTTTATGCAATGATAATATTGAAATATTAGTATTAAATTTAGCAGAATATTGTTACGTATCCTGAGGTTTTATGCAAGGGATACGTAAATATAAATATAATATATAAAATATAAATCAGTTTATCCTGGGGATATGAGTGCCCTAGGTATTTATTTAGTATAATGGTTACTGTTGATATAAGTTGTAGATGATCCTGGGTTCTAGCTGGATGAACTTAACCTGAGGCTAAGTTCTTAATTACAGAAGGATTTGTCACTTACTTTAAAATAACTGATAACTAATTTGGTTTGGTTATATAACTTCACTTTATTGATTATAAGTTCAAATAATATAAGTCTATAAGTCAAGTAATTAAAGGTAGTACTATAATAGAGTAGTAATACTCAAAACGGAAGATAGTATTCTAATAACTGGTTTGGGAGCCTGAAGGGCAATATATAATCTAACTAGCATAGGTGATAGGGGGGCTGCGCCCCCCCTGTGTCACATTTCTTTCTGTTTCTGTTGCTTTAAAAAATCATTTTTCACTGCAAATTTATAGAGCAGCGTTATTATTACAGACAGACAGACAGACAAATAAATGTTCAAATATATATAGTATATAGTATTCAGATATGTACATATAGATGGTTCTAGAATTGACTGAATCAAATAATACCAATTGCGACATTAAAATTTTATCATATTTTTCAGATATTTCACTTTTTAACCAAATTTTCAGAAAATTAAATTTTTTTTCAAAAATAGTAAAAATTTTTTTATTTTAACTTAATTTTGACAATGGTTTTATGTAATTTCCTTCATTGGTTTGAGCCTCATGATAAAACACATAGACACATAGATATATAAATAAATTATTAAAAATACCATAAAAAATAAAAAAATGAAAAAAATTTTTTTTACCAGCTTCAAAAATATTTGATAAAATTTTAAAGATACCTCCGTTTTGCATAAAAATTTCAAAGAATACGTAAAAATTAGTGCCGAATCGAATACTACAAAGTGTGATAAAAAATTTTATCGATAGCCTCGAGATATTTAGATTTTTGTTAAAAATTTTAAAAAATTTTATCAAGTTCAAAACCACTAAAAATAAAATATCTCAAAAACTACGATAGCTGGGCAAAAACTCTATAGCCTATGTCACCCGCAGACTTTTTTTCTTTATTTTGACACCGGTTTTATACCAATCGGTTTGGTGGTTCTTGAGCCATTAGGGTACAAACAAACAAACAAACAAACAAACAGACAAATAAATTTTCAGATATATATACTATATTATTATTATTATTATTATTATTATTCAGTTTATTTGCCATGACTAAAATTAGTACACTCTTTTACAATTGTTTTATAAGTTAATACAATATAATAAAAATTCTTTAAAATAATATATACATATACTAGCTGCCTCCGGCTCGCTTCGCTCGCCCCGGCAGCAACCATGGGGGCTGCGCCCCCCTGGACCCCTGCGGCTTTATTTTTCCAATAATATGTTGTTTTTGTTTAATATGCAGTTGTTTATATATAATATAAGTCCTAAACTTTTATAATTATCGAAAAACTACACTATGAAAAATATAGAGTATTGCCAAGCTATGCGAAGTTGACGCAACCTAAGCGCGAAGGTAAATACGGCGAAGCGAATATTACTTGAATCAACTATAACAGTGTTTTTTCAAAATAAAATTTTTTTGCCGTAATCAATCGAAATACTATATATATTTGAAAATTTATTTGTTTGTCTGTCTGTCTGTCTGTCTGTCTGTCTGTCTGTCTGTCCACTCATCACGCAAGAACCGCCGAACCAATTGGCATGAAACCGGTGTCAAAATAAAGATAAAAAGTCTGCGGGTGACATAGGCCCTATATTTTCTGATTAGCTGTCGTAGTTTTTGAGATATTTAATTTTTAGTATTTTTGAACTTGATAACATTTTTTAAAAATTTTAACAAAAATTGAAATATCTCGAGACTATCGAAAAATTTAGCTATCGCACTTGATAGTATTCGATTCAGCACTAATTTTTACGTATTTTCTGAAATTTTTATTCAAAACGGAGGTATCTTTAAAATTTTATAAAATATTTTTAAAGCTGGTAAAAAAATTTTTTTCATTTTTTTATTTTTATGGTATTTCTAATCATTTATTTGTGGGTCTGTGTATATTATAATGTAATTTATATTCTATATTAAAATGTAATTTATCCGTACTTTCAATTTTTATTAAAAACGTACGATGCTTTAAAATTAAAAAAAAAAAAAAAAAAAAAAAAAATTTTTTACTATATATTATATATATTCAACTCAAATTTTAGGGTATAGTTTGGGGTGATAAAAAAGTCCCTCAGCCAAAGTTTTAGTCCTCTAGCACCTCATGGGCCCGAAATGTGTCTCTTCAAAGGTCCAAAAATAGCCTGATCTGGCCCATTTTCAAAATTACACCATTCCATTGAATTTACTACAAATTTTATCTTATTGGTCACATTTGAACTGGTAAAAGGTCTACATTAAGAAAAAAATTTTAGCTTATTTCAAGGCGTTAATTTTTTTTGACATTGATATATATTTTGGACAATAACAACATGATAATAATAAAAAATCAATAACAACAACACCGGGAATAGATCAGGGGGGGCGGAGCCCCCCCTCACACCTATGCTAGTATACTATATTATATACTATATATACTATATATATATATATACTATACTATATATACTATATATAACTAGCAAAAGTTGGAGGGGGGGGCTCCGCCCCCCCCTGTGTCACATTTCCTTCTGTTTGTTTTGCTTCAAAAAATCATTTTTCATTGCAAATTTATAATTATGCAAACACATTCAGATTTTTCGAATGAGACTCAGTCCCTCCTGTTCACATTTACTTCAATAGTTTTCTGTTGCTTAAAAAAATCATGTTTCTCTACAAATTTATAATTATGCAAACACATTCAAACTATTCAGAGCAGCGTAGGTGAAAAATAAATGAAAAATTATAGGTTCTGATTGATCTCTAGTTATAATAGAGAAAATAAAAAAATTTAACTTAGTACGCATAAATTAGTGCCAAATTAAGTAATCCCATTCCGACAGTAAAATTTAATCATATTTTTTAGGTATTTCACTTTTTAAGCAAATTTTGCAAAAAATTTTATATATACTAAAAATAGTAAAAATTGAATATCTCCAAAAGTAAGAAAGCTGAGTCAGAAAACTATAGCCTATGTTATCCGAATACTTTTATTCTTTATTATGACACTGGTTTCATATCGGTTCTTGAGTCATTAGGGTACAGACAAACAGACAAACAAAAAAATATATAATATACAATAATATAATAAAAACAAAAAATAATATAATATACTATACCCTAAAATTTGAGTTGAATATATATAATATATAGTAAAAAATTTTAAAAATATTTTATAAAATTTTAAAGATACCTCCGTTTTGAATAAAAATTTCAGAGAATACGTAAAAATTAGTGCTGAATTGAATACTATGAAGTGCGATAAGAAAATTTTTCGATAGTATCGAGATATTTCAATTTTGGATAAAATTTTTAAAAAATGTTATCAAGTTCAAAAATACTAAAAATTAAATATCTCAAAAACTACGATAGCTAATCAGAAAATATAGGGCCTATGTCACCCGCATTTTTTTTTTCTTCATTTTGACGCCGGTTTCATGCCAATCGGTTCGGTGGTTCTTGCGTCATTAGGGTACAAACAGACAAACAAACAGACAAACAAACAAATAAATTTTCAAATATATATAGTATTAAGATATCTTAATACTATATACTATATATATATATACTAGCATAAGTGATAGGGGGGGCTCCGCCGACCCTGTGTCACATTTCTTTCTGTTTCTGTTACTTTAAAAAATCATTTTTCACTGCAATATTATAATTATGCCAACACATTCAAACTATTGCGTAGTGATTTGAACAGCGTTATTATTACAGACAGAAAGACAAATAAATGTTCAAATACAGGGTTATTCATTGGGAAGGAACACTTTTTTTATTTTTGGTATAAATTGGATAAGAATGAAAGAAAGTTGGTAAAACCAATTGAGATGGATAAATTGGTGAAAAATGAACAAATTGGGTGGAAATTTATGGATAAAAAATAATTTTGGGATAAAGAAAAGTGGAGATGAAAGTAAAAAAAAAATAGAAAATGTGATAAAATTGTTTGTAAATAATTTTAACAAAAAGGTAATAAAATTTTACTTGAAAAAACAGTGGTTGTTGAAAGAAAAAAGTTGATTGGTTGTTGAGAAATCTTAATTTCTTTTTTGCATTTAAAAAAAAAAAAATTAAATTTACTTATGCAGCGTTGTTAAATTATTGTTTTAATATTTTCTATAGTTTCTGCTATTTTCGGCGCGCAAAACAGCTGATTTCACGCAACTAGTCAAAATAAAAGCAGACAAAATTAAAAACATCAAAGTTGGTTATGTCATAATATTTTTTGTTGTTCAAATTAATTTGTTCAGTTTATTTTTAATTTAAACTTTATTTATAAATCATTTTAAGATAAAAATTAAAAGTAGCATCATATAAAAATTTTTTTAAAAAGGTTAGAATTCAAAAGTAAATATTATCAGTATCATCACAACAACAAACAAAATTCAGCTTCAAAGGCAAATTCTTAGGAACATGTTTTTAATTTTAGAGCACAAGTATCAAGTAACAAGCAGGCTTGGTCACATATTATATTTTGTGGAACCAACACAAGAGAAAAGCCTTATAAGTGTAAAGAAGATTTTAGTTTAAATTTTATTTTAATTTTAGTGCACAAGTATCGAGTCATAACCAGGCCTGGTCACATATTATTTTTTGTGGAACCCACACAAGAGAAAAGCCTTATAAGTGTGAAGAAGATTTTATTTAAAATTTTATTTTAATTTTAGTGCACAAGTATCGAGTCACAACCAGGCCTGATCACATATTATTTTTTGTGGAACCCACACAGGAGAAAAGCCTTATAAGTGTGAAGAAGATTTTATTTAAAATTTTAATGCACACGTATCGAATCATAACCAGGCCTGGTCACATATTATTTTTTGTGGAACCCACACAGAAGAAAAGCCTTATAAGTGTAAAGAAGATTTTATTAAACATTTTATTTTAATTTTAGAGCACAAGTATCGAGTCACAACTAAGCCTGGTCACATATTATATTTCATTTATATTTTTATATCTACTAAATTATTAAAGATTGAACAAAATATTAAATTTGTTTTTCAAATTGATTAATTTTTCCCTAATTATTCATTTCTTAAAGAAAGTATTATTTGACAAAGCACCAATGGGTGAAGTTCCTTTCCCAAAAGAGCCAGCAGTTCCTGATATAAGTTGTATGGTATCGCCTCTTAATTAAAGCACTGGCCCATTTGGGCTTTAAATGACACAAACTTCTCCAAATTAAGTTAGTTCGCTACGTGGAAAAACAGATCAAGCACCACATTCCTTTAATGGATTTGAAAAAAATTTATGTTAAATGCATTAAATTTTTATGTATATTCAAATTTTTATTAATTTTGTAGATTTTGATAAGGGTCTCAACCAGAGACCAAAACGTTAATAAAAAAACAAATAACACCATAATTTACTCGATAAAAGGTCAAAAAACTTATTTCTATTTGCATTAGTAGTATTTACAAAATAAAAAATATTTTTTTTTTAAGACTTCAAAAATAAAAATTTTGTTTAATGAATATTTTGGAAATTTTATTTTTTTTAAATACAATATATTACATTTTTTTGTTATAAGAAACACCATAGTATTTTTCAAAATGCACAAAAGTATTCTTTTAAAAAAGAATTTTATTCATAAAAGCTTTAATTAAACTTTTCATTTTTAAGAAAAAAATTTATATTAGGTATTTTAACTTTTTTTATTATAAATTTAAATCTTCATTAAAAACATTTTTTCAGATATATTTATAAATAGTGCTAGAAGTTGGTTGTATTCCTAGTTTTTTGCATACAAATTTAACAAGATTATTAATAAAGTCTTGTATTTTTTCTTCATCAATATGTATTTATTCACTGCAAAATTACTACCTGATAGTAATTACCTTTACAAGAATTTTTACAGTGTATGTGCACAAGCTTGCAGGCGAAGCTCATGCTTCCTTTAGAAAATAGCCCAAAAGTAATAAAGGTTGCTGATCAAGTTTGTTGATCAAGTTTTTTGATCAAGTTTGTTGATCAAGTTTTTTGATCAAGTTTGGTGATCAAGGTTGCTGATCAAGTTTTTTGATCAAGTTTGGTAATCAAGGATGCTGATCAAGTTTGATGATCAAGTTTGTTGATCAAGTTTGGTGTTCAAGATTGCTGATCAAGTTTGATAATCAAGCTTGCTGATCAAGTTTGATGATGAATCTTGCTGATCAAGTTTGATTATCAAGTTTGGTGTTCAAGGTTGCTGATCAAGTTTGATGATCAAGCTTGTTGATCAAAATGGATGATCAAGTTTGATGATCAATCTTGCTGATCAAGTTTGATTATCAAGTTTGGTGTTCAAGGTTGCTGATCAAGTTTGATGATCAAGCTCGCTGATCAAATTGGATGATCAAGTTTGATGATCAATCTTGCTGATCAAGTTTGATGATCAATCTTGCTGATCAAGTTTGATGATCAAGTTTGATTATTTGCATAATTATGAATTTTCATTTTTTGATAAATAACTATTCACTTAATAAAACGAAAATTTTATTATAAAATCAATAGCTGAAATAGTATATTTTTATCCTAGGCCGCAAAAATAAGGAATGGCCCAGATCGCACGTGAATTGCAATCCGAGGCGAAGCCGAGGATGGCAAACTGTGAGCTGGGACATTCTTTTTTTACGGCCGAGGCCTAAACATAATTTTTCTTCGTCAGTGGCTAGAAAACAAGTATTTAAGCATAACGCTGCGGCTGAGAAATACGTGTTTCCTGGCTACTGACAAGAAAAACATTATTAACAATATAGGTCTTGAAGTCTCTACAGCAATCAAAGAGTACGACAAAACACTAATTATAAAATTGCTAAATTCCCTTAGAATACCATCTAATGCAAAATAAAATAATAAAATAATAAAATGATTTTTTGCTAATTTTATTTTTTTTTTATATTTTATAATTGGATAAATTTAAATGAAGTGATTTAAAAGGTTTAAGGAAAATTTTAAGCCTGGTTAGAAGACTTTTCACTAATAGGTATTTGACAAATCGACTTTTGAAAACAAAAACGGCCTATCTTAGCGATTCCTCGCGCATGCGCTACCTAAATAGAAATTATTTTAAGTCTCTAACCCTGTATTATTCTAAGCGCGTTAATTGAAATTTGTCCAAGTACCAAAAAAGTCAAAGTACTGTAATGTTAATTAAATTTTATTCGTTATAGGAAAGTACATGGCAGTACTTTTAAATATTACGGTCTCTTCGAAAATTGTCTACTTATTCTTATCAGAATAAGTCGTTATTTTTTTATTATTTTAACAGCAGCATAATATCTAACAATTTTTGACTATTAATAACAGATTAAAAATCTATTCAGGGAAATTTATCAGAAATTTTAATAATTTTATTAAGAAACCGAAAAAAGTCCAAGTACTGTCATGTTGATAAACTTTTATTCGATTTAGGAAAGTTCATAGCAGTACTTTTAAATATCACGGTCTCTTCAAAAATTGTCGACTTATTCATATCAGAATAAGTCGTTATTTTTTTATTATGCAGTTGGCATATTAAACTTTAAGTATGCTTAATCAGTAGCATAATATCAAATAATTTTCGGCTATTAATAACAGAATAAAAATCTATTGAGGGAAATTCATAAGAAATTTTAATGGGTTAATCAAGAAACTGAATAAAGTCAAAAAAACTGTCATGTTGATTCACATTTATTCGTTTTAGGAAAGTTCATAGCAGTACTTTTAAATATCACGGTCTCCTCGAAAAAAGTCAACTTATTCTTATCAGAATAAGTCGTTATTTTTTTATTATGCAGTTTGCATATTAAACATTAAGTATGCTTCATCAGCAGCATAGTATCTAACAATTTTTGACTTTTAATGACAGAATAAAAATCTATTGAGGGAAATTCGTCAGAAATTATAATAATTGTATTAAGAAACCGAAAAAAGTCCAAGTACTGTCATGTTGATTAACTTTTATTCGTTTTAGGAAATTTCATGGCAGTACTTTTAAATATCACGGTCACCTCGAAAATTGTAGACTTATTCTTATCAGAATAAGTCGTTATTTTTTTATTATCCAGTTGGAATATTAAACTTTAAGTATGCTTCATCAAAATCATAATTTCAAATAATTTTCGGCTATTAACAACAGAATAAAAATCTATTTAGGTAGATTTATCAAGAAACCGAAAAAAAGTCAAAGTACTGTAATGTAGACCAAATTTTATTCGTTTTAGGAAAGTACATAGCAGTACTTTTAAATATTACAGTATCTTCGAAAATTGTCTGCTTATTCTTATCAGAATAAGTAGTTATTTTTTTATTATGCAGTTGGCATATTAAACTTTAAGTATGCTTAATCAGTAGCATAATATCAAATAATTTTTGACTATTAATGACAGAATAAGAATCTATTGAGGGAAATTCATCAGAAAGTTTAATAATTTTATCAAGAAACCGAATAAAGTCAAAGTACTGTCATGTTGATTAAATTTTATTCAAATTAGGAAAGTTCATAGCAGTACTTTTAAATATCACGGTCTCTTCGAAAATTGTCGACTTATTCTTATTAGAATAAGTCGTTATTTTTTTATTATGAAGTTTGCATATTAAACATTAAGTATGCTTCATCAGCAGCATAGTATCTAACAATTTTTGACTTTTAATGACAGAATAAAAATCTATTGAGGGAAATTCGTCAGAAATTATAATAATTGTATTAAGAAACCGAAAAAAGTCCAAGTACTGTCATGTTGATTAACTTTTATTCGTTTTAGGAAATTTCATGGCAGTACTTTTAAATATCACGGTCACCTCGAAAATTGTCGACTTATTCTTATCAGAATAAGTCGTTATTTTTTTATTATCCAGTTGGCATATTAAACTTTAAGTATGCTTCATCAAAATCATAATTTCAAATAATTTTCGGCTATTAACAACAGAATAAAAATCTATTTAGGTAGATTTATCAAGAAACCGAAAAAAAGTCAAAGTACTGTAATGTAGACCAAATTTTATTCGTTTTAGGAAAGTACATAGCAGTACTTTTAAATATTACAGTATCTTCGAAAATTGTCTGCTTATTCTTATCAGAATAAGTAGTTATTTTTTTATTATGCAGTTGGCATATTAAACTTTAAGTATGCTTAATCAGTAGCATAATATCAAATAATTTTTGACTATTAATGACAGAATAAGAATCTATTGAGGGAAATTCATCAGAAAGTTTAATAATTTTATCAAGAAACCGAATAAAGTCAAAGTACTGTCATGTTGATTAAATTTTATTCAAATTAGGAAAGTTCATAGCAGTACTTTTAAATATCACGGTCTCTTCGAAAATTGTCGACTTATTCTTATTAGAATAAGTCGTTATTTTTTTATTATGAAGTTGGCATATTAAACTTTAAGTATGCTTAATAAGTAGCATAATATCAAATAATTTTCGGCTATTAATAACAGAATAAAAATCTATTGAGGGAAATTCATAAGAAATTTTAATAGGTTTATCAAGAAACTGAATAAAGTCAAAGTACTGTCATGTTGATTTACTTTTATTCGTTTTAGGAAAGTTCGTAGCAGTACTTTTAAATATCACGGTCTCCTCGAAAATTGTCAACTTATTCTTATCAGAATAAGTCGTTATTTTTTTATTATGCAGTTGGCATATTAAACATTAACTATGCTTCATCAGCAGCATAGTACATAACAATTTTTGACTATTAATGACAGAATAAAAATCTATTGAGGGAAACTCATCAGAAAGTTTAATAATTTTATTAAGAAACCGAAAAAAGTC
This sequence comes from Anagrus nilaparvatae, assembly GCA_022575985.1. Taxonomy (NCBI): domain Eukaryota; kingdom Metazoa; phylum Arthropoda; class Insecta; order Hymenoptera; family Mymaridae; genus Anagrus; species Anagrus nilaparvatae. The sequence continues at coordinate 2,825,679 of JAKSXM010000237.1, read as the reverse complement.
CAAGTACTGTCATGCTGGTTTACTTTTATTCGTTTTAAGAAAGTTCGTAGCAGTGCTTTTAAATATCACGGTCTCCTCGAAAATTGTTAACTTATTCTTATCAGAATAAGTCGTTATTTTTTTATTATGCAGTTGGCATATAAAACATAAAGTATGCTTCATCAGCAACATAGTATCTAACAATTTTTGACTATTAATGATAGAATAAAAATCTATTGAGGGAAATTCATCAGAAATTTTAATAATTGTATTAAGAAACCGAAAAAAGTCCAAGTACTGTCATGTTGATTAACTTTTATTTGTTTTAAGAAAGTTCATAGCAGTACTTTTAAATATCACGGTCTCTTCGAAAATTGTCGACTTATTCTTATCAGAATAAGTCGTTATTTTTTTATTATGCAGTTGGCATATTAAATTTTAAGTATGCTTCATCAAAATCATAATATCAAATAATTTTCGGCTATTAACAACAGAATAAAAATCTATTTAGGTAGATTTATCAAGAAACCGAAAAAAGTCCAAGTACTGTCATGTTTGTTTACTTTTATTCGTTTTAGGAAAGTTCGTAGCAGTACTTTTAAATATCACGGTCTCCTCGAAAATTGTCAACTTATTCTTATTAGAATAAGTCATTATTTTTTTATTATGCAGTTGGCATATTAAACATTAAGTATGCTTCATCAGCAACATAGTATCTAACAATTTTTGACTATTAATGATAGAATAAAAATCTATTGAGGGAAATTCATCAGAAAGTTTAATCATTTTATCAAGAAACCGAATAAAGTCAAAGTACTGTGCTGTTGATTAAATTTTATTCGTTTTAGGAAAATACATAGCAGTACTTTTAAATATTACGGTATCTTCGAAAATTGTCTACTTATTCTTATCAGAATAAGTCGTTATTTTTTCATTATGCAGTTGGCATATTAAACTATAAGTATGCTTCATCAAAATCATAATAATAAATAATTTTCGGCTATTAACAACAGAATAAAAATCTATTTAGGTAGATTTATCAAGAAACCGAAAAAAAGTCAAAGTACTGTAATGTTGACTAAATTTTATTCGTTTTAGGAAAGTACATAGCAATACTTTTAGATATTACAGTATCTTCGAAAATTGTCTACTTATTCTTATTAAAATAAGTCGATATTTTTTTTATATGCAGTTGTTATATTAAACTTTAAGTATGCTTTATAAGCAGCATAATATCTAACAATTTTTGACTATTAATAACAGACTACAAATCTATTGAGGGAAATTCATCAGAAAGTTTAATAATTTTATCAAGAAACCGAATAAAGTCAAAGTACTGTCATGTCGATTAAATTTTATTTAAATTATGAAAGTTCATAGCAGTACTTTTAAATTCGAAAATTGTTAGATATTATGCTGCTGATAAAGCATACTTAAAGTTTAATATGCCAACTGCATAATAAAAAAATAACGACTTATTCTGATAAGAATAAGTCGACAATTTTCGAAGAGACCGTGATATTTAAAAGTACTGCTATGAACTTTGCTAAATCGAATAAAAGTAAATCAACATGACAGTACTTTGATTTCATTCAGTTTCTTGATAAACCTATTAAAATTTCTTATGAATTTCCCTCAATAGATTTTTATTCTGTTATTAATAGCCGAAAATTATTTGATATTATGCTACTGATTAAGCATACTTAAAGTTTAATATGCCAACTGCATAATAAAAAAATAACGACTTTTTCTGATAAGAATAAGTCGACAATTTTCGAAGAGACCGTGATATTTAAAAGTACTGCTATGAACTTTCCTAAATCGAATAAAAGTTTATCAACATGACAGTACTTGGACTTTTTTCGGTTTCTTAATAAAATTATTAAACTTTCTGATGAATTTCCCTCAACAGATTTTTAATCTGTTATTAATAGTCAAAAATTGTTAGATATTATCCTGCTGATAAAATAATAAAAAAATAACGACTTATTCTGATAAGAATAAGTAGACAATTTTCGAAGAGACCGTAATATTTAAAAGTACTGCTATGTACTTTCCTATAACGAATAAAATTTAATAAACATTACAGTACTTTGACTTTTTTGGTACTTGGATAAATTTCAATTAACGCGCTTAGAATAATACAGGGTTAGAGACTTAAAATAATTTCTATCTAGGTAGCGCATGCGCGAGGAATCGCTAAGATAGGCCGTTTTTGTTTTCAAAAGTCGATTTCTCAAATACCTATTAGTGAAAAGTCTTCTAACCAGGCTTAAAATTTTCCTTAAACCTTATAAATCACTTCATTTAAATTTATCCAATTATAAAATATAAAAAAAAAATAAAATTAGCAAAAAATCATTTTATTATTTTATTATTTTATTTTGCATTAGATGGTATTCTAAGGGAATTTAGCAATTTTATAATTATTATTTTGTCGTACTCTTTGATTGCTGTAGAGACTTCAAGACCTATATTGTTAATAATGTTTTTCTTGTCAGTAGCCAGGAAACACGTATTTCCCAGCCGCAGCTTTATGCTTAAATACGTGTTTTCTAGACACTGACGAAGAAAAATTATGTTTTGGCCTCGGCCGTAAAAAAAGAATGTCCCAGATCGCAGTTTGCCATCCTCGGCTTCGCCTCGGATTGCAATTCACGTGCGATCTGGGCCATTCCTTATTTTTGCGGCCTAGGATAAAAATATACTATTTCAGCTATTGATTTTATAATAAAAACTTCGTTTTATTAAGTGAATAGTTATTTATCAAAAAATGAAAATTCATAATTATGCAAATAATCAAACTTGATCAACAAACTTGATCATCAAACTTGATCAGCAAGATTGATCATCAAACTTGATCATCCAATTTGATCAGCGAGCTTGATCATCAAACTTGATCAGCAACCTTGAACACCAAACTTGATAATCAAACTTGATCAGCAAGATTGATCATCAAACTTGATCATCCATTTTGATCAACAAGCTTGATCATCTAACTTGATCAGCAACCTTGAACACCAAACTTGATAATCAAACTTAATCAGCAACCTTGATCAGCAACCTTGATCACCAAACTTGATCAAAAAACTTGATCAACAAACTTTATCAAAAAACTTGATCAACAAACTTGATCAGCAACCTTGATCAGCAACCTTGATCACCAAACTTGATCAAAAAACTTGATCAACAAACTTGATCAAAAAACTTGATCAACAAACTTGATCAGCAACCTTTATTACTTTTGGGCTATTTTCTAAAGGAAGCATGAGCTTCACCTGCAAGCTTGTGCACATACACTGTAAAAATTCTTGTAAAGGTAATTACTATCAGGTAGTAATTTTGCAGTGAATAAATACATATTGATGAAGAAAAAATACAAGACTTTATTAACAAAAAAATGTAATATATTGTATTTAAAAAAAATAAAATTTCCAAAATATTCATTAAACAAAATTTTTATTTTTCAAGTCTTAAAAAAAAAATATTTTTTATTTTGTAAATACTACTAATGCATTTAACATAAATTTTTTTTAAATCCATTAAAGGAATGTGGTGCTTGATCTGTTTTTCCACGTAGCGAACTAACTTAATTTGGAGAAGTTTGTGTCATTTAAAGCCCAAATGGGCCAGTGCTTTAATTAAGAGGCGATACCATACAACTTATATCAGGAACTGCTGGCTTTTTTGGGAAAGGAACTTCACCCATTGGTGCTTTGTCAAATAATACTTTATTTAAGAAATGAATAATTAGGGAAAAATTAATCAATTTGAAAAACAAATTTAATATTTTGTTCAATCTTTAATAATTTAGTAGATATAAAAATATAAATGAAATATAATATGTGACCAGGCTTAGTTGTGACTCGATACTTGTGCTCTAAAATTAAAATAAAATGTTTAATAAAATCTTCTTTACACTTATAAGGCTTTTCTTCTGTGTGGGTTCCACAAAAAATAATATGTGACCAGGCCTGGTTATGATTCGATACGTGTGCATTAAAATTTTAAATAAAATCATCTTCACACTTATAAGGCTTTTCTCCTGTGTGGGTTCCACAAAAAATAATATGTGACCAGGCCTGGTTGTGACTCGATACTTGTGCACTAAAATTAAAATAAAATTTTAAATAAAATCTTCTTCACACTTATAAGGCTTTTCTCTTGTGTGGGTTCCACAAAAAATAATATGTGACCAGGCCTGGTTATGACTCGATACTTGTGCACTAAAATTAAAATAAAATTTAAACTAAAATCTTCTTTACACTTATAAGGCTTTTCTCTTGTGTTGGTTCCACAAAATATAATATGTGACCAAGCCTGCTTGTTACTTGATACTCGTGCTCTAAAATTAAAAACATGTTCCTAAGAATTTGCCTTTGAAGCTGAATTTTGTTTGTTGTTGTGATGATACTGATAATATTTACTTTTGAATTCTAACCTTTTTAAAAAAATTTTTAAATGATGCTACTTTTAATTTTTATCTTAAAATGATTTATAAATAAAGTTTAAATTAAAAATAAACTGAACAAATTAATTTGAACAACAAAAATTATTATGACATAACCAACTTTGATGTTTTTAATTTTGTCTGCTTTTATTTTGACTAGTTGCGTGAAATCAGCTGTTTTGCGCGCCGAAAATAGCAGAAACTATAGAAAATATTAAAACAATAATTTAACAACGCTGCATAAGTAAATTTAATTTTTTTTTTTTTAATGCAAAAAAGATTTCTCAACAACCAATCAACTTTTTTCTTTCAACAACCACTGTTTTTTCAAGTACAATTTTATTATCTTTTTGTTAAAATTATTTACAAACAATTTTATCACATTTTCTATTTTTTTTTTACTTTCAACTCCACTTTTCTTTATCCCAAAATTATTTTTTATCCATAAATTTCCACCTAATTTGTTCATTTTTCACCAATTTATCCATCTCAATTGGTTTTACCAACTTTCTTTCATTTTTATCCAATTTATACCAAAAATAAAAAAAGTGTTCCTTCCTAATGAATAACCCTGTATATATAGTATATAGTATTAGTATTCAGATATGTACATATAGATGGTTCTAGAATTGACTGAATCAAATAATACCAATTGCGATATTGAAATTTTATCATATTTTTCAGATATTTCACTTTTTAACCAAATTTTCCAATAATTTAATTTTTTCCAAAAATAGTAAAAATTTTTTTATTTTAACTTTATTTTGACACTGGTTTTATGTAATTTCTTTCATTGGTTTGAGCCTCATGATAAAACACATAGACACATAGATACACAAATAAATTATTAAAAATACCATAAAAAATAAAAAAATGAAAAAAAATTTTTTTACCAGCTTCAAAAATATTTGATAAAATTTTAAAGATACCTCCGTTTTGCATAAAAATTTCAGAGAATACGTAAAAATTACTGCCTAATCGAATACTACAGTGCGATAAAAAATTTTTTCGATAGCCTCGAGATATTTAGATTTTTGTTAAAAATTTTAAAAAATTTTATCAAGTTCAAAAACACTAAAAATAAAATATCTCAAAAACTACGATAGCTGGGCAAAAACTCTATAGCCTATGTCACCCGCAGACTTTTTTTTCTTTATTTTGACACCGGTTTCATACCAATCGGTTTGGTGGTTCTTGAGTCATTAGGGTACAAACAAACAAACAAACAAACAAACAGACAAATAAATTTTCAGATATATATAGTATTAAGATAAAAAGAAAAAAAAAAGGAGAAATAGAAGGAGAAATACTCTCTCTATACTATATATATATATATATATATCTTTATCTATATCTATATCTATATCTATATCTATTTATATCTATATATATATATACTAGCATAGGTGTGAGGGGGGGCTCCGCCCCCCCTGATCTATTCCCGGTGTTGTTGTTATTGATTTTTTATTATTATCATGTTGTTATTGTCCAAAATATATATCAATGTCAAAAAAAATTAACGCCTTGAAATAAGCTAAAATTTTTTTCTTAATGTAGACCTTTTACCAGTTCAAATGTGACCAATAAGATAAAATTTGTAGTAAATTCAATGGAATGGTGTAATTTTGAAAATGGGCCAGATCAGGCTATTTTTGGACCTTTGAAGAGACACATTTCGGGCCCATGAGGTGCTAGAGGACTAAAACTTTGGCTGAGGGACTTTTTTATCACCCCAAACTATACCCTAAAATTTGAGTTGAATATATATAATATATAGTAAAAAATTTTTTTTTTTTTTTTTTTTTTTTTTTAATTTTAAAGCATCGTACGTTTTTAATAAAAATTGAAAGTACGGATAAATTACATTTTAATATAGAATATAAATTACATTATAATATACACAGACCCACAAATAAATGATTAGAAATACCATAAAAATAAAAAAATGAAAAAAATTTTTTTACCAGCTTTAAAAATATTTTATAAAATTTTAAAGATACCTCCGTTTTGAATAAAAATTTCAGAAAATACGTAAAAATTAGTGCTGAATCGAATACTATGAAGTGCGATAGCTAAATTTTTCGATAGTCTCGAGATATTTCAATTTTTGTTAAAATTTTTAAAAAATGTTATCAAGTTCAAAAATACTAAAAATTAAATATCTCAAAAACTACGACAGCTAATCAGAAAATATAGGGCCTATGTCACCCGCAGACTTTTTATCTTTATTTTGACACCGGTTTCATGCCAATTGGTTCGGCGGTTCTTGCGTGATGAGTGGACAGACAGACAGACAGACAGACAGACAAACAAATAAATTTTCAAATATATATAGTATTAAGATATATATATTAGAGTGGACCTATTTTTGGACTTTGTGAAAAAACTTTGCTCCCCGGGTTTTTTTGTGAAGTTTTAGTCATAAAAAGGTCCCAGTTCCAAGGATTTTGCTTTAGCCTTACAAAAACACGTGCCTTTAACCACATCAATTTTCCCATTTAAATAACATGGGAATTTTGAGTTTTTAGCTAATCAAATTTTCACAACTGCCAAAAAGCGTTTTAAAATGCTAATTTTTACTGGAAAACATACTTTCATATGTTGTAAAGACATACAAACCGCCTTGCATTCATTTCAAAGGGAATTTTGGGGCTAGAAACGCAAATTTACATGTTTACTCAATCTTATAAAACAGGGTTTTTCGGTAATTTTCGATAAAAAGCTACAACCTCAAAAATTAACCAAAACACTTCTGGTTGGTTCACTTTTTTTGGTATAAGTGTGACCTTTCAAACGACGTAAACCGTGTATTTTTATCACTGATTCTCTCACCGCTATAGTCAATTAACCTATTGGTAATTTTTGACCCGAAAGGCCCAATTTTTAAATTTGTTTAAATTGCTGCCAAAATTGTAATTTTTGACAAAATTGAGTTTTATAGGCCTTAAAAGTTTTCTGCAAGCTTCAAGTTTCCAAAAATTTTTTACTTGTCTCTTTTCTTTAAATAGTTTTTAAGATATCGTTTTTCAAAGATAATGATAAAAATTGACTTTTTTTGAAAACCCTGAAATTGGGACTCGGTAAATTTGCGTTTCTAGCCCCAAAATTCCCTTTGGAATAAATTCAGGGCTGTTTGTATGTCTTTACAACATATAAAAGTATATTAAATTAGCATTTTAAAACGCTTTTTGGCTTTTGTGAAAATTTGTATAGCTAAAAACTCAAAATTCCCATGTTATTTAAATGGGAAAATTGATGTGGTTACAGGCACGTGTTTTTGCAGGGCTAAAGCAAAATCCTTGGAACTGGGAACTTTTTATGACCAAAACTTCACAAAAAAACCCGGGGAGCAAAGTTTTTCCACAAAGTCCAAAAATAGGTCCACTCTAATATATATATATATACTAGCATAGGTGAGAGGGCGGAGCCCCCCCTGATCTATTCCCGGTGTTGTTGTTATTGTTTTTTTTTTATTATCATGTTGTTATTGTCCAAAATATATATCAATGCCAAAAAAAATTAACGCCTTGAAATATGCTAAAATTTTTTTCTTAATGTAGACCTTTTACCAGTTCAAATGTGACTAATAAGATAAAATTTGTAGTAAATTCAAAGGAATGGCGTAATTTTGAAAATGGGCCAAATCAGGCTATTTTTGGACCTTTAAACAGACATATTTCGGGCCCATGAGGTGCTAGAGGACTAAGACTTTGGCTGAGGGACTTTCTTATCACCCCAAACTATACCCTAAAATTTGAGTTGAATATATATAATACTAGCATAGGTGAGAGATATCACCTATGCTATAATATATAGTAAGATATTAAGATATTAAGATATGAATCTGCCCATATTCCGAGATTTTGAGGGAGACGTCCAATACAAAAAAGCGTCGGTCTCGTCACGTCCAATTAGCGAAGGCGTCCCTAATTATTACCAAGAATCGCGAGGTGGGATTTATGCAGTTTATAACGCCTAAATCCCTCCTAATTTATGCCATAGCTGACTTTTGGTCCCACGCTATTGTGCTAGATCAGCATCAGCAGAAATGTACCTGCGGGTTCCTATGTTGTTACGTATGGTAGATTCCTATTTTGACCTAGCATACGTAACAATATACACCGTAAAAATATTTTGAATCGTGTCCTGTTTTATCGTTTTTGCAATGATAGCATTGACATATATGTATTCAATTTAGAAAAATTTACGGCACTTTAAATTTTTTTAAATAGCAGTAGCCTGCTTTATGGTAAATTTGTAATTTCAATGTTTTTATGCAATTATTTAAATATTTGTATTGAATTTAGTAAAATATACCCGCTTATTATTTTTTTTTAGAAAAAAATAATCTAGATGTCGGCTGTCCCAAGTATCAAAAAAAAAAAAATATTTTTGCTGTCTGTAATATGAAAAAAATAATAATTTTTATTTTAGATTTTCTCTGGTTTTATATATGTAAAAAATACACTTTGTAGTAAGGTTAGGTTAGTTCGGTTGACCTAATTATGAAAAAGAAAAAAATTTTAAAAATTTCATCCGGTCGTTAAATATATTTTGGTCGTTTATAATATGAAAAATCTAAAAATATTTATCTTAGAATTTTATTGCTTCTATATTGTTGGCTAATTCATATTGCAAAAAAAAAAAAAATAAAAAAAATAAAAATTATTTAGATGTCGGCAGCCTAGTTATGAAAAAATCAAAAACAAAAAATACTTCATAGTGAAATTCATATTGCCTGTGTTCAATCTGATAAAATTTCAAAAATTTCCGTTTACACTGTTGGCTGTTTTACGTATCAAAAAAACCAAAAAATAAAATATAGATATCGGCTGTGCCAAGTATGAAAAAAAAAATTTATTTTTGCTGATTGTAATTTTTTTAGTAAAAGTATGAAAAATCGGCCAAACTGGGAAATTCTATTTAGAAAAATAAAATACCGCTAAATGATTTTTTTTTATTGAATATTATTTATAAATGTTTAAAAAACAATAAATTAAGATATTTTAACCGAAAATTACCTCCGTTTGACTTTTAATTTAAAATAATCAGCAGTCATTCATTGGTGATCAGTAACGTAGGTAGTTCTAGTGAATGACCACTAGTCAAATTACTGGATCTGATGGTAAATTACATCACCAGTGAATGCTATAGAGCACGTGTACGTATTTATTTAATTTTTTGATAAATTAAATTATTTTTGCGCATCGCATGATTTAAAATATGATTTATTTACTTATTAATTAATTTTAAATAAAAATTAATTTTTTTTTAACCTTTATCAGAAATATACTTACTTACTATACAGTCATCTTTAAGGTTAGTTTTCCAATATGGCCAACCCGAAAACTCTAAAATGAATATCCTTCAAAAGATATGGGTTTTCAGACACAATAAAAATGAATTTGAGATGCATATTTAGCCCTTTACCATATTTTTCGGTTCTCGAATATAGCAGACCCGAATATTCTAAAAACACCCAAACATATTACCTTCGTAAGATTTGGGGTTTCGAGCTTAAAAAAAACGAATTTTAGATGTAAATTTTTATTGTTTGAGCTTTACCATATTTTTCGGTTTTTCAATATGGCAGACCCGAAAATTTCAAAAACAAACGAAAATAAATTTACTGCAAAATTTACAACTCAATTTCATTTTTATTGAGCTTAAAAATCCAAATCTTATGAAGAAAATTGATTTTCTAGTGTTATTAATTTTCAGGTCCTCCTTATTGGAAAACCAAAATATATTTGCAAAGTTAAATTTTGAAATTTTTCATCTGAAATTTGTTTCTATTGAGACTGAAAATCCAAATTTTATAGAGGAATTTAATTTTTGGTGTTTTTAGAGTTTTTGGGTCTGACATATTAGAAAACCGAAAAATATGATAAAGGTCAAATACGAAAATTTGCATCTAAAATTCTTTTCTATTGAGCTTAAAAACCCTAAATCTTAATTTTTGGTATTTTTAGAGTTTTTGGGTCCGCCGTATTGGAAAACCGAAAAATATGGTAAAGATTAAATATGAAAATTTGCATCTAAAATTCGTTTCTATTGAGCTTAAGGTGGATCGAGCACTTAATATCAGTTAAGATATACCAGTATTAAAGAAAATTTAAAAAGAAATCCAACGAGCCCAAAAACTTTATAGTTTTCCGATAAAATAAAGGAAAAATGTTTAATTGAAATTTTTTTGATATAACACGCGTTCCTTATGGGAATTAATTTTTTTTTTTAAGTTCTCTATGAATATCGAAATTTATCCAAAACAAATAGCACTAGCTTATAGATGAATTAAATAAAAATATTTTTTAATTAATGAAAAATTTGAGTTTCCGACAAAATAAATGAATAAAATAAAAAATAAATAATAAAACGAAGGAAATATTTTTTCAGCTGTTTTGTATGTATATTCATGCGCATGCGTTTGTTACTTGACAAAATCGTTTTACTGAAGCACTGATTTTTAAATTGTGTATTTCATATATAAAAGAAATAAAGTATACAATATGTATTATATATATCGCTCATTTTCATTTTTTTTGCAAAAATTGTGTCACGTGGTCGTATCTACCGATTGAAGTAAGAATTTACAAATTTTTTTGTCTGAAAGTTTGTATTTCAAAAAGTTGTTGACCATACACCATAAAAATTAACATAATTTTAAGTTAAAAAAAAAATTTGTGGCTAAAATATGACAAAAAAGCCTTTACCGTTCCCCTAAAAAGCCTTTACCGTTCCTATTAAGAACTTGGTGTTTTAAGCAAAATAAGAACATGGATTTTTATTTCCTTTTTTTAAAGTTTGTATTTCACTTAATTTTAGATGTACCAACAGCTATTTAACCTTAAATTAATGTTTTAGATGCTATTTTAGTTTAAAATATGACCAAAAATTACGTATTTATTCACAAAAGCATAAAAATACTTTTTTATACCTCAAGAAATAATCGGTTAAAAGCAAAATAATAAAAATTTTTTAATTTTACTTAGTTTTTATGACAATAACAAGTTGTTCCTTTGATAAAAAAAACTTTTACTTTTTGTTTTCTAAAAATTACAGCACTAAAACAAGATTTTTGTATTATTTTTTTTAAATTTATTTTTGCAAAAAAAATGAAAATGAGCCATATACATCATACAGTTTTTTTTTTTTTTTTTTTTTAAGGGAAATATGTGAATCTTACATCAGCCATGGAGTGTTTGCGGGCCTTAAAGACCCGCAAATTTCCATGACCGCCCAGTTGTACAAAGTGTACAACTGGGAGACCACCGGCGAACGCGGTCGCCGGCTACGCCCCAGATTCTTACTGGATAAACACACTTTAAACCCTCCGCGCTTGTTTGTCCCAAACCGGAACTCCCTTTTCAGGTATAACTTCAGTTTGGGACGCGCAGCCTAAGCAGCTGGCCGCTGCCTTCCCCCCTGCCTAGGGGCAGGAGAGCTCTCTACGATAGAAAGCCCTCCTCCTTCTTCTGCAACAAGGTGGTCCTTACGTACTCTGCTACTTTGTTCCAGTTTTCGGAACTCCGTAGCATTTCCGGGACCACCGTCTCCGGCCTCCAAATCGGGAAGGGCGGGCGCCCCCCCGAGTAGCGAACACATTCGAAGAATGTGTGCTCCACTGTATCATCCACGCTCGGACAGTGCAAGCACTCCTTTGTTGCCACCTTATGCCAATACACATTATGCCAATATACATTATACAGTAATTCTTAATAAAATTTAAAGTTATAATTATTAATTAATAATTTGTTTATTTATCTGTGTTACAAATTTTTCTTAAAAATGGGTAGGTTAAAGAAAAAAATTTTACCATAGTTTTAGATCATTGTGTTTATTAAATATAAGAATAAAAGAAACATAATTGGTTTGTAAATACAATTCTTTTTTTCATAAAAAAAATAAAAAATTACATTAAATAATTTTTGGCAATTTTGAACATTATCTTATTTTTAAAATTATTTGTAAAATTATATAAAGCTATATAAATTTATTTTTTTGTGTATAGATTTATTTATAAAATAATTTCTTATGCATAGAACATATTTTTTTTAAATTCAAAACTGAATAATTATTTTTTATTGAATGCATTTTTAAACGTAATTTTTGTAAATAATAGCACAATTTATTATGAAATAAAAAAAAATTTAAGCGTAGCTTAAACTAATAAGCTAAAAAATAAGAATTCTTACAAAAGTACATACATTCAAATATCTCACTAAATCAAATAGCTCCTTTTTTATATTTTTAAACCTAATTTTTGATAATAGTAGCACCATTTTTTTTTAATTTTGTAAAATTATATAATGTTAACCTTTGATTTCACTTTAACTTAAACTTGCTTATTGTTTAATTTTAAAAAAATTTTGTTTATAACTGCTTTACATTTTGTTAAAACAGGTTTGCCATCAATATTTTTTGATAACAAAGAAGTCAGTCCTGTTAATCCATCACGATTTACTGTTTGTTTTAATATACTCAAGTCGATACCTGCATCATCGACCATTCTTTTTCTCATTTCCATTGAGACTTCTAACGAATTTTTCAATTCATTTAGTCTTTCTTGCCTTTCTATACTAAAATATTGAAAACTCCTAGCATTCTCTGTAAGGCATGTTTTATCTATATTTAATTTTAATGCTATTTTAATCAACATTCCCACGTCAGCAATAGCATTGTGGGCTTCTTCAATATCTTTCTTATCAAGATTTCTAAGTGCTAAATTTTCAAGAGTGTAATAGCCTTTTGGCTTAATTCCAAACTTATTTTTCATGATGATTAGAGTGTCACTAAACCCTCTGACAAACAGCTGCATTTCATTATATAAACCAGTACTTTTCGCTAACTGAATTAAATGTTTAGCATCAAATCTGCAACAAAATTAATTTTGTAGATAAAAAAAAGTTTAAAAAATAAAATTTTAAAAAATATGGCATACCTAAAACCATTGTGTGCAATCAAAATACACGGTCGTTCTTGCATTTTTAAAAAGTATAAGAAACTTATAAATCCTTCTCTAGGAGACTCCGCTAGAATTTCTTTTTCTTTTAAATACATAACTTCGTTTTTAGTCGTTATGCCAGTTATATCAGAAGCTTCTGAGGAGATGTTCTTTTTTAGCATAATGTATACTGCAAATGATGAATTATTCTCGCTGGTTGCCGCAATCTATGATAATTAATGGCATAATTATTTTTTAAAAATATTTTTAAAATGGTATGCATTAATTTTTTTATAGTATACCTGAATAACTTCATCAGTTGCATACTTTCCAGTTGTTTCTAAATAAAAGTAAACTAAACATCAGTCTTTGAATTCATAATTATCTAAAAAAGCATATAGTTAAAAAATACTTTAGTAAGAGATAAAAAAAAAAGAACTGTATATAGCAGAGAGAAAATATCAAAAATTAAAAATTTTGTTTACCAGGAATTATAACTTCATTTGTTAGATCATCTGTATTTAAATAGCCCATACCACTTTCGTAGGAAACTCCTTCGCGATGTTCTGTAGCAAAATTTTTGCTACTTCGATTTTTTTTTAGTTCTAAGCGCCTTCTTTTTGCTGGTACTTCTTTTCTCTTTTCTATATTTTTCGATTTTTTAACATCCTTTTTTTCTCTAAATTTTTTCGTGTGTTTGCCAGGAGATAATTTCATTAGAGTATTTAAATCTAATATGAAGGAAAATCCATCATTTTTTTGACACACGCTCAATGCAACCCTATAGTTATGAGACTCAGAACCACCATAGAATGCAGACTTAGGATGTTTGCTGCATACGATATAAAAGATTCATTTGCTTGGGTAGAAGCACAATCACATATTTTTTTTGCATTTTGAATGTATGGATTCACTATATTTGTTAATGTTTTTTCCAAATTTGGATCAGTAAGGCATTTTTTGTCTTTAAAATATTTATAAACTTCGTCACTATTATTTTTTTTTGTACAGGAAGGGCCGCATTGCTCGTGTTTACCAAATGCATGTGGTACCATAGATTTTAATGCTTTCTCAACTTTTTGTGCATCACCTTCATTATATTTAACCTTCAGACAAAATGTTGAAGCTAAATATTCCCTTACATCAGGTCTTCCTTTCATATTGTATAGTTTCGTATGGTATGTAGTACGTACATGGTTGAAATCTGACAATTTATTAATAGAGTATGAAGCTAATCTTCTGATAGCAGCAATAGATGATGAGTCATCGTCACCAATAATTGTTTTTATTCTACAAAAATTTTTTACAAGCAAGTTATTTTTTAATACTAGATTAACGGCCATTGCAGGCTCCATGGATTTTGCTGATCCTGAATAATTCTTGGTACAATTCGGATGGTCTTCATTTTTGAGGCATCTTCTGCAATATACTGAATTTGTGTCATATGAAATTACTTTGCCAGAAAATTTTCCGATCAAAGAAGAATGTCCTGAAGGAAAAAGTATTCTATAATATTTCTTATCTAATATTTATTAATTATAATTATAAGTACACAGTTAAAATTAACTCTTCTCATATACAAAAAAATACTTTCTTTTCAAAGTTTTGGCTGATTTTATGAAGAAAATTTTTTTGTATATTTTCATGAATTATTTTAAACAGTGTAAGTATAAAAACAAACCACAAAGGCTATTGTATTGCCTCCCTTTCTTATTAGGCCAAGCAGCATCAAATGATGCTGTACAATCTGTAATATTATTATTGGGATCTACTGAAGGTAATTTCCTAATTAAAATAAAAAAACGTTAGCAATTTAAAAAATATATTTATTTATGTTTAAGATTAATAAAAAAATCAAAAATTTATAAGCATACAAATTTTTAAAGAAAAATTTTTTGTGCCCGTGAGTTTAAGAAAACTGCAGAAAACCCACTCAAGTACAACTAGTTAATTTTAAATCTAATTAACACAACAATTTTACAGTAAACTTATAACTTACATTTTCCGAACACAAATAATTTTTCGTATTGTGGGTATTAAATTGTAATATTAACTGTAATACAAATTATTTTTAATTTAAAAAAAATACTTAGTTTTTACGTATATTCGGTATCAAATTTTATTGCTTATACTAATAATATCAATTTTATGAATACTATTTTTATTTACGTACTTTCAAAAAATTATAATATTAACTGTAATACAAATTATTTTTAATTTTAAAAAAATACTTAGTTTTTACGTATATTCGGTATCAAATTTTATTGCTTATACTAATAATATCAATTGTATGAATACTATTTTTATTTACGTACTTTCAAAAAATTATAATATTAACTCTAATACAAATTATTTTTAATAAAAAAAATATACTCTGTTTTTACGTATTTTCGGAATCGAATTTTATTACTTATACTAATAATATCAATTTTATAAATAAAATTTTTGTTTACGTACTGTCACAATATTAAAACACTATTCATAATTCTGTAGAATTATTGTTATAAAAAAAACTATTGTTAATCAAAAAATTCTTATTTTTACGTATTATTGGTTTCTAACAGTAATACAAATATTAATAAGCTTCATTTTAAGTATAATTTTTTTTATGGTATAATTGTGATTTTTGTAATTTTAGAAAAACAGTGCTTACTCAATGGTTAGCTCTTTCTCCAACTTGACTGCTTTTTCACATGATTTCTCTGCTAATATCATAATTTTCGTACCAACTTTTCGTTCATATCTTTTTAATAAGGTATGGGGAATGGCTGGTATATTCATGGCTGAAAGAAATGTATTTACTTCAGTTTCCCCTTTACCCATATCTAACATACCTGTAAAAAGAAATTATACGAATTAGAGTTATAGGTTGATCATTATTTATTCTAGTGTGTAAATATAATATAAATACTTAAATACCACTAGCTATTTTTAAATTTGTATGGTACAAATGTTCACTCTTTTTGCTTGTAGAAACTTCATAATTTAAGTGACATTTCTGACATTTGACAATAAAAACGCTGGCAGCACCATAAAGTTTTTCTTCTACACAAAAACGTAAAGAAAGAGCCTGATTACATGAATAACACCATAATTCTCTTGCCAAAGTCTCAATTTCTATTATTCTCCTGCCTTCTAAAAAGATATAATCTGGCTCTTTGCGAATGCAAGGCTTTTTTAAAGGTGGTTCATTCATATCTTTATTTTCGTCATCATAATAATCCATTATGTAGCAATCATTAAAATGCCCAAACATTGTTTTCCAGTATGAACGTGCTTCTTCTTTTTTTTTCCATCAGCAATCAAGTTTGTTTTCTAAAAATACAAAATATTTTGTTTGATACATGTATAATTGAAATTAAATATTTATTAGTTTGTGAATTAAAAAAAATAATAAAAAAATTTTAAAACAAGAAACAAGCAAAAAATTTGGTCAATAAATTTTTATTATATAAAAAATTCTAATATATATCTAAAAAAGAGTAAAGAAAAAAACGCATAATATACTTACATGCTTTAATTTATTGTTCATCATACGATTTTGCAATTTTACTAACGACTCACTAACATTACGCTTTACAAAGCGTCCTTTACTTTTTCCAACTGTTGATTTTGTAAAATGCGTATTATTTTTAGACATTTTGTATAATTTTTAACAAATGTATAACAATTTTTAATATGTATATAACCACTGAGATTATTAAAAATTTTATTTAAATATAACTATTACAATAAAACTGTTGTTTGATTTAATATTAATTGTAATTTGTAATTTTTTAATGAATACACATTTTTACTTTCATATCGTATAAGAATACAAACAACGTGTGCGAAGAGTTGTTTATCAAGCACACGTGTTGACTCATTCTAAATATCTAAAAGAATGTTGTCAAGTTTCTTACGCATACTCGTATATATAAGAGGTGATATTAAAAAGGGGCGATAAATTTTTTTAAAAATTTAATTAAATTATTTTTTATTCAATAACCATGCATTATTTGCTTTTAATTAATTTATACAGCTATTTAATCATAAAAATAATAAAATTTTCAAAGATTTTTTAACAAGCCCCTTAAATTCCCCTCTACCAATTCGTCGCGATAAGCTCGATCCCCCTTAAAAACCCCAAATCTTAATTTTTGGTATTTTTAGAGTTTTTGGGTCGACCATATTAGAAAAAACCGAAAAGTATAGTAAAGGTCAAATATACTTAAAAAACATAAAAGATATTTAAAAGCATGTATTAAAAAATGGTCATTTACTGGTTCCTCAGCGGTCATTTGCTGGGAGTAACCGGTCAATTACTAGTGATATTTACGGCTTTGAAGAAATTTGTTTATTATTTAAAAATTAGTTGAATAATTTAAAAAATTACAACTGCTAGTCATATTTTAGACCTTAAACAGTAGTACTAACAGTATGTATCTTTTTTAAATCTTATTTATAATAAAAAATAAAAACGCGAAATTGGTCATTCACTGGTTCATCTACCCTATATAGTTCGATTTTCATTTTTCGAGAAAAAAAATTATTTTCACTTCTTTTGGGGGCTTATGGGGGCGCTGGGGGCAAATTTGATAATTTTATTGCATTTCTTTAGCCATATTCAGTTTTAACACCACCAAAAACCCCCATATCAGGGGATCTACCCTCTGGTACATTTTTTGGTTCCTCAAAGAGGAACCATTGTGTTAGGTCAAAATTTGATTTTCTATTTTTTGGCATATAAGCACGTTTTGGGACCCCAGGAAGCTAAAAAACCGGTTTTTAAAAAAAGTCTGTATGTGTGTGTGTGTGTGTGTGTGTGTGTGTGTGTGTGTGTGTGTGTACGTATGTAATCGGTGATATTTCACAAACATTATGGAATTAAGACCTAATTTTTTTTTCAAAAATTTTTTCACCAAAAAAGCTCGAGGTACTTTTTTTTTTTTTTAATTTGGATGTAATACCTCATTTATTTCCACGAAAGTACTTATATTTGAAAGTATGGTTTTCACATGATATTTTGAATCGGATACTTAATTTTCTGAAAATTTTTTTTCTAAAATTTTTTTCACAAAAAAATACAAAAAATACCAATTTTTTTTTTCTTTTTGGACGAAGTACCTAATTTATTTCCATGGAAGTACTAGTTTTAAGAACCTCGTTTATAGTAATTTTATGGATCTGATACTTAGTTTTTTCAAAATTTTTTTCTCAAGATTAAAAAAAAAGAAAAATAAAAAAAACTGCAATATTTTTTTTTTTTTTTGGTGTAATACCTCATTTAATTCTATGAAAGTACTAGTATCTGAAAATATTGTAACTAGTGATATTTCAAAACCATTATCGAATTAGGACCTAATTTTTTTTCCAAAAATTTTTTTATCAAAAAAATCTCAAACCCCCCCTTTTTTTTTTTAATTTGGATGTAATACCTCATTCATTTCCATGAAAGTACTTATATTTGAAAGTATGGTTTTTACTCGATATCTCGAATCTGATACTTAATTTTCTAAAAATTTTTTTCCTAAAATTTTTTTCACAAAAAAATACAAAAAATACAAATTTTTTTTTTCTTTTTGGACGTTGTACCTAATTTATTTCCATGGAAGTACTAGTTTTAAGAACTTTTTTTATAGTAATTTTTTGAATCTGATACTTAATTTTTTCAAAATTTTTTTCTTAAATTTAAAAAAACAAAAAAATTAAAAAAACTGCACTTAATATGTATGATTGAATACTTGTAATCGGTGATATCTGTGGCATATTTAAGTATTAAGCTCATTGTTTGAGGAACCTAAGTGCCAGCTAGTTGGCAGGGTATTTTTTTATGTGCCTGTGTAATAGAGCTATGGAGCTTTCAAGCTCCGTAGCAGCCAAAGTTGAGACTTTGGAGCTTTGGGTCCATGGAGACATTTTTTCAGTATAATAAAAACTAAAACATACAAAAAATTCACCTAATTTGATCGAACGGCCATTTCCTACTCATTTGTGCGGGGTCCTTTTTCGAAAAATCACAAAATTAAAAACAAAAGTTATTTAAGTTTTTTAAGTATTTGACTATGTTGCCCCAAATATTTTTGAGCGCGGATGGTCGCAAATGAAAATTTGTTTTATTTTTCATTAGTTAAAAAAAAAAATAGAATGGGCATAAATTTTCCTAAATTTTCCTAATCTCTAAATTTTTTTTAATTCGCTGCCAAAGTTTAAATTTAAGAAGAAAAAAAATTTATTTTGGATGGTTTATGGTCTACCAATCAAAAGGATGCACTAAAATCACCTTCAAAAGTAATTTTATCTGAAAGTATATCGTCGAACCTTTTGAATGAGAGGTCGCAAGATCATTTTGTCAGAATCGTTTTACCACGGGAGTATCAGAAAGACGACTAAAAAGTCGTTAAAAATTTACTATTTTTTGGTCATTAATAGGCTACCAATCAGAGCTGAAGGCATCTGGAGGTCTGAAAACTTTAGGATTCTATTTTTTTTAGGTGTACTTTGACCTAATACAATTATTTTTTAAATATCTTTCGTGGGCCGATACACTATATAGATCCGGACATAGCCTTTGGCGACAATAAAAGTCCGCGTGGTTAACCATATATTATTTTATTACAATTTACTCACAGCGCAGCGTCTCCTTTTCTTCTATCAAAAATATTGATACTTAACACAATGTACCGACGTATGGACCTTTACGGAGAGACTCCTGGTTGTAGGATGGACCTCATCTACAAGACAGCTAATCCTCTTCTTCTTATAAATGTTCTCCATCCTCACTCATTTAAGTTTCTATAAACTAGAAGGTCACACTACGCAAGCACGTTTTAGCACGATCCAAGAAACATGCTTTATAATAAACTTACCTCTAGAGCATACCTCATCTACAGGAACAAAAGGAGCGCGTGAGGTTATATAATTCGTCTTATTTCCAAAAAATCCGAGGGACGAGAGAGCGAGTAATTTCTTTGAAGCTCACACGACCCCCCTTTATCGATCAATATTATTGATTTTAGTGCCTTAATTCTTAAATGAATTATATAATATATTGGCATGCTATTTAATTCAATTTGGGACTAAAACACCGCATTACACTGAATTTTTAAATTTTGTCTGTTAATGTTTCTATTTTTCTGAAAAAATTCGTTTAGATCAAAAAAGTGTTATTGTAATTTGTAACCTGCAGTTATATAAATCAAATTATTGATAAATCTAATTATTTTCGTCTAATTGTTTTTTATTATTATGTTACAATTTGGAGACAAAATAAATTAAAATTATCGTTAATATAAAATTACCTAATATTTTTACTTTGAAATAAGTCAAAAATTAGTAAATCTAATTTATAAGTGATAAATGAAATATTTAAGTTGATTTCATTGCTGCATATTTTAAACTTATTTGTTAAAAGTAAAAATGGTATTTAAATTTGTTGAAATTATTTTTTTTAATATTTGCAGTTAACTGGATGGGTAGATGAATTACGTCAGGAATTGATGCTAGAAGAAGTTGCTGAAAATTTAGATACTACAGAAAGACTTTTGGAACAATGTGACCAACATAGAACATCCTGTTTAGAAGCATGTGCTTCAACTATTTCTCAAGGAGAAGCTCTTCTTCAAGAATTAAAAGAATCTACGGAAATACCAGATTCTTCAGGATCGGTAAGTACTATAATATATTATTAAAAATTAAAATTATAATAAGATCATTATTTTTAAATTACTTTACAGATTTCAGCTGTTAAATCAGCACTTGATCGATTAAGTCGCCTTCGACATGAATTAGAAAATTTGTGGACAACTAAAAAATTAAGATTACAGTTGTGTTTACGATTCAGGGTTTTTGAAAAAGATGCTTTAAATGCAAGCAGACAATTGGAATTATGGGCTCAAGAACTACAGGGTCCATTACGGGATGGTTTACCTGATCAATTGCTAAGAGCTCATAACGATGGCATTGCGCACATGCAAAATTCCGCATTTAATGTTTTACAGAGAGGACAAGAACTTTTACAAGTAAGAATGACAATTAATAAGAATGAAATCTAAATTATTTGAACATATAGAGAATTTTTATACATTTCTAAAAATAATATAATAAAATCCCAATTTCATAACAACTTTATAGGTTATTTTTTTTTAAATAAAAAATATTAGGCATAATTTTATTATTTTTTTTTTAAAGAAAAATAAATGCAGACGTAATTCTGATTTAAAAAGGAGATCTCTTAAGGGTCCTTTGTGCTAAATATGACGATTTTTTAGGTAAGGATTGTGAAGAGACGGTTACAGATTTTTGAGTAAATGTTTGTTTATTCTTTTATTTAAGTATTATATTTTACAAAAAAAATTTTTATTTTTATTTTCATGACGTCACTTCCACGTTACACGTGCGTAAATCAAGCACTATGTCAAAACTGTGTACAGGATATCTGCAGTTAGGCTTATCTAAAACGAAAAAAAAAAAATTAGTAAGAGTTTAAAGCAAATGTCAGGGGCTGACTTCAAGTTTTCAAAAAAATTAATTACAAACAAAATGGCGTCTGTTAAAGTTAGAATACAAAAAAAAGGCCTAAATTTTTAGGACTACAGCAGCTTTAAAAACTTTTTGAAAACTTTTTTTTAAAAAAACTCGAAGTCAGCCCCTGAAAAATACATTTTTTTAACTACTCAGCAAATATGAAGTAAATTGCTAGAATAGTTTTTGCTTAATCGTTTACACAGCTAGTAAGAAACGTGTTTCGAGATAAACGCGTTTGAAGTTTTAAAACAAGTTTTCCGATACTTTAAATTAAATAATTTTCTTTTTTTTTTTCGTTTAGAGCAACTCAAAACAAAAATATCTAGACCATAAACATTACAATCGTTTAATAATTTTTTCAGAAATGTTAAGTAAAAAGAGTAAATACGTGGTTTAAAAAAAAAAACGATTTTTTTTTTTTTTTGAAAAAATGAAAAATTATTATTTTTTTTTTCAACTTACCAATTGTCTGCGATCCAGGGTCCATACAATAACCCTTTAGGCTTGCTCATATTCTACTACTACTTGACTTTTTTCGTTTTGTTGGTCAGAGTTTCGTTTTTTGGCCAACTCTGCTTATATAGTGAATTAAAACTTGTTACTGATGGAAAAATCCGTAAATATACACATTCTATGAGTATTTAATAATACAATATATATTAATTAGTATAATATAAATAATTTGAAAGACCTAGGAAGGGTTGAGAGGACAATATGGACATCTATTCAATTTTAGAGAAAAAAACGCGTTTAACGGCGCGCGCAAAACAGGCCAAAAAGTAAACTTAGAGAGGGAATTTAAAATAAAAAATTTTTGTACATGTTCTTGAGACATATATGAAGTTATTTATGCAAAAAAAAAAAGTAATTTTCAGAAACATATTTAGCACAAAGGACCCTTAAGCAATAATTTAAAAAAAAGAGGTTTAAGATTTTATAAAGAAAATTTTTATAAAAAAAAATAAGAATAATAAAAATCAGAATACGGAAAATTCTAGAATACAGTAATAATATATTTGTGTATAAAAAATATAAACGACCTTTTCCAGACAATTATTTTATTTATTTAAATTAAATTCAATATTTCGAGCATAAAATCTTGCTCCTCTTCAGGGATCTACAACAATTATTATACATGAAAATATAAAATTAGAAAGATGATTTAGTAACTTTAAATCAACGTGCAATATTTTTATTGTTATCTTTAATTTTAATAACAAAGATGTTCATTTATAAAAAAATGTCAACTAATTATAAGTACAGATTATTTATATATTTATATTTATATGGACAATTTATATTGACGTTATATTAATTTTTATATACAATTAAATGTAAATACCAAAATTATCAATTATTCGTTATAGTAGTATATATATATACATATAAACATCTTTCTAATTTTATATTTTCATGTATATAATAATTGTTGTAGATCCCTGAAGAGGAGCAAGATTTTATGCTCGAAATATTGGATTTAATTTAAATAAATAAAATAATTGTCTGGAAAAGGTCGTTTATATTTTTTATACACAAATTTACTCATATGACCAGACGTTAAAATTTAAACATAAAGAATAATATATTTAATTTTTTTTTTTCAACAAAGCAAGTAGAAGTTGTAAATGCATGATAAAATACTTAAAAAAATTTGAAGGTAAAGATATCCGCGAAAAAAAAGTCAGATACCCGCCAAAATGGGACTGCCAATCATAGTCAATAAAATATGTTATTTTCATTTATTTATGATACATATCTGTGGATTTCTCAGGTAGTTAAATTGATATTTGATTTCAGAAAATCGAAAATAGCATAAACTTTACTAGAAAATAGCTGCTTTTCTTAAGTCAAAAATATATATATTATATTTTTTTCATAAAATATCAGTATCGGAGTGTTTTTCGAGCCGCTGAATTGATACTTATGGCGAGAAAATTGAAAATAATATAACTTTTTCCGGAAAAATCCAATGAAAAATCAATATCGCGGGTTTTTTCAAGTTGCTGAACCAATATTTTTGTCATAAAATTGAAAATAACATAACCATCAACGAAAAAATTGTCAAGTAATTTTTTTTTTTTAATATACATTTACGTCTAGAAAAATGATGTAAGAGTCTTTCTTTGCCAAAACAGCAATGGTGGGCAGGTCGGGTCATCAGATCAGCCTAAAATTTTTTCCATGTTTGTATAACATAAAGATAGGAAAATCCTGAAATTTTTAGCCTTCTAGGTCTTAAACAGCCTTAATTATGGCCAATCAAACTTATTAGGCGGCTCTCAACCAGCGTTAGTGCTTTTCGTGAAAATGGTTAAAAATCATAAATATAAGCTTGAAAAAAAATTCTGAAAAAGCAGGTATGTAGGAAAATCCCTGTTAAACCGATTTCAGCCATTAGTTTTTCGGAAAAAAATTGGAAAACGTGTTTTAAGAAGAATCGCAATATTTCATTTTCCGCCACTTTTTTTCAAATTTTTTTTCAACCGAAATCCCATCGATCTTTCCGAAAAAAAATCTTGGTTTCCTCATCCTCATGCACCACTCCACGAGTTATTTGGATGGTCAAACTGTAATATTTTGTTCTATGAGATAAAGTGTAAAATAAAAATTTTCATTATCAGCATTGAATCGGTGCCATTAAAATCTTAATTAAAATGAAGATATCCAATTATTTATATGCGTTGATCATTTATTTTAAGGAAATTTAATTTTTTAAATAAACTGATTAAAGTGGTGATGTTAATTTTCTCAGTGAGTGGTTAATAAATATTGTGCTTAAAAAATCAAATTAAAAAAAAATATATCGACGTGCACAAGGTGGAATTTTTTCATTACAAAAAAAAAATTTTGTTCCTCTTCTTTTTGTGCTATTATTTTAATATAAAAATAGCTCCTAAAATAATTTTGATATAATAATAAATTTAAAAAAGAAAAAGGAGAGAAGATAATATATTGAATAAAAAATCATCAAAATTTAATTATAGCGAAAATAATATGTGATTTTTCTTAGAATTGGCACAATACCTCTCTTTAAAAATAAAAAATTTGACATTTATCATTCATATCAAGACGTCCGGATTTCAAGAAGTTGAAAACAAAAGTTAGTTATTGACATCTTCTTTACTTTCGTGAAGAAAGACGCGCGCAGCATTTAAAACAAGAAAACTTACTTTTAAAGGGGTTTTCTCTTCTGCTCGTCATATAATATATCTAGTAAAATTTTTTTCTTTTCTTTTTTTTTTAAATTATTTATAATGTGTATTATTTAAATTTTAAAATAATAGACGTAAAAAATTTAAAATGACTTATATTTTATAATTTCAATTTTTCAAAGTCATAAGAAAACAACAAATAATATAACTTTTAAATAATATATAATAATATAGAATAACATATTTAATTCCATTTTTTGTAATGCAAAAACTTGTATGTACATTAATTTATTATTACTCATTCTCCCTCTCTTTCGTTATTACTTTGTATTTTATAAGGACATTTTTAAATTAAAAACTTTTACTTTTTGATACAAAAAAAAAAAATTATTTAATGAATTTATGTATTATTCTAATAATTAGAGATGTATTTATTTATATACTGGTCGCATTTTATTTTAAAGCGTAGATACCAATTTAAATCTTTGATTTAATTTTTTTTTTAAGTCGCGTCTGTCACTTTTTTATTTGGGGGTGTCTTGTTCTTTTCAGTTTTGAAGCTATGTCATTTTTTTTTTGGGAAAATTATTCTTAATATTGGCTATACTTTTTATAGAAATTTGCCAATTTTTTTAAAATTTACACCTGCTTTTTTTCTTTTACTTTTGATATTAAATTGATTTTAAAAAATAAAATAGCATTAAAATAAATTTTAAATCTAGAATAAAATGCTATTTGCACATTTATATGTAGTAGTAGCCCCTAAAAAATTTTAAATTTATGTTCGCCTTTTTTCTCATTAAGTTTAATTTAATTTTATATATTAATTTAAATTTAAAATTACCTTAAGACCATGGCTTATTTAATTTTCGATCAGAATGATTTAGAACCTTGTATTATAAAACTTATGCTAAATTTGCTAAATATAAGAGTAAAATCTGTTGCTTTTAAAATAATAATGCAGAGTTTAATGAATAATTGGAAGAAATTTGAGCAGAATCACCATTAACTAATTGCACAGTCAAATGTAACTGAACTTTTAAAAGAAAAACCTTATTTTGCTGCACAAATGTTTGACACTTTATATGAAAATTACTTAAAGGAACTTAGTTGTTTTCAAGAATATTTAGATTCTCACCCTCATGCAGTAAATGATTAATTCATTTCAACTATAATTGATCTTTATAATGTTAATCATTCAGTAATTAAATCAGTTCATGATAATTTTGATCGACTTCCAAGACTTGATTTACCAACCATTGATGGACAATTTAAAAACTGGGAATCCTTTCGGGATATATTCTAGTCAACAGTAGTTGATAAGCCAGATGTTCCTAATATAATTAAACTAAAACATCTTAGAACTCATGTCTAGGGAGACGTGGCTAGTTTAGTTCGGAGTTATTTTTTGACTGATAAAAATTTCGTCATTGTGGGGAACAAACTCATGAAAACAAAAGGCGGTTAATTAATGCTCTTATATATTGAATTTTTTCTCTTGAAAAAAATGTCAAAACCTACATCAGATGATTTAAAGGTAATGTTTGTAGGTATTAATACACCTTTGTCAGCTTTAAGATTATTAGGTCACCCTGTAAATACTGATGCATTATACCCCGGGTATAAATATTAAATAAAAAAAATATTTAAATATTTTAGTTTTTGTGTGCTCAACTAGAAAATTTTATATACTATTAAATGCACGTGCGGTCAGATCTCTCCAAGGTCCGTGCTCTTATTATTACCCAAGAACGCGGCATAATTTTCTCATTCTCTGGCGGTTATCCCCAGAGCGAACATCTTCTCTCCCTGGTGGCTATCTCCAGTCGGTGAGTAATCTTCAAGTGTAAATATCTCCGGTGGACATCCCTGGTTATTAGTGTTATTATTAGATATTAGTGTTAGAGTCCTACTGGTTATCCTCAGGTTATAAATCCCCGGTGGCAAACCTCCGGCGACTCGTAACCTGCTGAGTAACTCAGGTCGATAATACAAAATATTTATAAAACTTGGCTATGTTTCTCGTAGTTTATTTACTCCCTTATTATTTCTCTCTTTCATAATATTAAAAAAAAACCCTACCAATTCTTTTTCTTCTTTTATCTCGTATTAATTTTTTATTATTATTATAAAATGGAACATTTTAAAGCTTAAACCATTTAAATAAATGAAATTTATAGTTAAATAAAAAAAAATGTATAGATAAGTCAAAGCAAAGTTAATTATTATTTTTTTATTTTAGTTTCTTTTACTTTTATAATATATACATAATAATCAATAAAAATTAAAATAAATCAATATGTTTTATATAAGATTAAAATTTTAAAATTATTGTAATCAAGTTAAAAAACATTTTTTATTTAATAAAGCAACTTTTTTAAAATTATTTTTCAAATTAGAGATTGTTTGTTATAATTTATTTCAGGATAACCCCTCACAATTAGCCACATCCTTACTTCACTTAGTTTTAAAACTTTATGAAAAAATCATATGGGTCAATACACCCTAGCGGTAAGTTCTTTAATACGTGGGATGTTTCTTGATTTTTCGCATTTTGTCGTTGTTCGATAATGAAACAAAGAAGTATTTATTTGAGCAATTTGTCGATATAAGTTTTTTTTCCGAGGGAGTAAAATATGCATCTTACGCTTATCCTTTGGCATCGGACCAAAGGATTATGTGGAGACTCTGCCTTGCATTATCGGCAATGAAGTCATCGATCATTGTGAACTACAATCCACGATTGCATGGCCAATGATGCAAAGTCCTACCCACTAAACTCCCCTTCCCGGACCGGGACTCCTTGTTGAGGTATAACTTCAGCTGAGGACGTGCCGACCGCAGATCTTTATCCTAAAAAATATAAAAAATAAAATAAAAATCAACCCAATAACCTGAAAAAGAATAAAATTGAAAATTTAAAAAATAATATATTAAATATTTAGATTGAAAAAACCTTAGTTACCTGCCAAACTTTACTTTCCTCTACTCGAGGAAACCCTCCTCCTGCTTTCGCTTCAGCGTGGTCCTTAAGTACTCTGCTGCCCTGTACCAGTTTTCGGTAACGCGTAGCATTTTCTGGACCACACTTTCCAATCTCTATTCGCGAAAGGCTGGTCACCGATCCACGAATCTAGCACACTCAAAGAAGGTGTTCTCAACACTATCCACTTCACCCTTGTAGTACAAGCACTGCGCAGTTCCTACCTTGTCCCGTTTGAAGAGCTGGCTACGGATATATCCGTGTACAGATAGGTATAAATCAATCTCACCGTGTCCCCGATCAATCCACATTCTTAGGTTAGTTATGAGCATAGGTGTTCACCGTCCCCTTGGGTCACTATTGCATTGACGCTCCCACATATCCATATCGCGGGAGCGTGCGACGGCCGAAACCATTTCCCGTGACTCCGCATCACTGTAGTATACGCTCTTACGTTCCAGCGCAAGCAAGTTGATAGGAATAGCTCCTGCAAGCACCTGGATCGCCTGCTCGAATACTTTTTGGTACGCAATCAATTAATCCGAAGTGCCCCTCACTTTTGTACTGCAAAGATTTTTCTGCTCTATGTAGCAGAATAAAGTTGGCCGTAGACATTAGAAGCTTCCGCCTTCCCAATCTAGGTCCGCCGATATTTACTATCAACCGCGCCAGAAATAACGTCACCTTAGCAGCCTTTTCTCACGACTTCTGTAACTGGGCACTTAAGGTCAGCTTGTTGTCAAACAGGACCCCCAGATACTTTAAATGTGGCCTAGTAGAAATCGTGTGAGGATTCCCACCATCCTCGAAATCTATTGATTTTGGTAGGAACCCTTTGATGGGTCAGCAAAACAATTTCGGTTTTCGGAATTGCCAGCTGGAGCCACCGGCTGATGACATTCATGACCTTGTTCAGCCGCAACTGAGCCTCGATGTTAGCTCTGGTTACGATAGCTAAGGCAACGTCGTTCGCGTACCCAATCAGGGAGGACTCTTTCGGGAGCTTGATTCGTTACAGGCTGTCGTAAAAGGCATTCCAGGGATCGGGTCCCAGCACCGATCTTTGGGCAACCCCCATTGTCTGCCACTGCTCTTCTAAGCCTAGAGCGAAGCATGCTCTCCATCACTTTTCCAATGGTGTTTAGCATCATCCACAATAGCCTGTAGGATGACGGAGAGCCTGGTTCACCTTTCCTTTGCTGATAAGCACAAGCCGCGCAACCTTCCACTTCTTCGGGAAGGTCCCCGCGGTCATACACATGTTAAAAATGTCCAACAGGATACAAGGGATTATCTTTACTGCACGCTTGAACCTTCTGCTCCGGGTGTTCGATGATCGGATGATCAAATGCAAGCATCGCGCCTTGCTGAGGCGGATTTATTTTAAAAATAAAAATCATACATTTTAATAAACTATTAATAAATTTTTCTGGTCTGCGTCGAGAAAACACGTATTTCCCGGACGCTACGCGTCCGAAAAAGACGAGTTTTCTCACCACAAACACAGAAAAATGTTATACGAGCCTTGTCCATAAATAAGGAATGACCCAAATCGCAGTTTACCATCCTCGGCTTCGCCTCGGAAGGTAATTTACATGAGATTTGGGCCATTCTTTACTTTTCTGGACTCGAGCCGTAAATATACTATTAAGTGTTATTTAAACTTTCAAATTTAGACATTTTTAAACCTAATACATAAATAATATAAATAAAGACAAATACATAATTTTATGGATTTTCATTTTGTTCATTATTTAATGTGTTTAACATTATTAATTTATGTATAGGAAGTTTTAGCTCGGTTGATCCCGTTTTGAGATCCACCTCTCTGACTTAACCTTCAGGACCTTTGTAAACTTTAATAATTTTAGATAAAGGCCATTTTAAAGGTGGCATTGTCTCATCAGAGATCAATACCACGTCACCAACTTCTACATTCTTTTGCTTTTGCGCCAACTTGTGGCTCTCTTGTAAGGATTGTAAATACTCGCCCGACCAACAACGCCACCAATCCTGGAGCATTTGTTGTATTAACTTGTATCTTTGGACTGGTGGAATTTTTTGATTGAGATAGTTTGGTTCAGGGAGGATGTACGATTGCGATTGTGTTAATAGTAAAGATGGTGATAAGAAATTATTATCTGATGGGTCATCAGTTCAGACAAGCTTCTATTTGTTTGATAAGGGTATAAAACTCTTCAAAGGTTAATTTTCTGTTTCCCAATACCCTACGAATATGATGTTTAACAGATTTCACCGCTGCTTCCCAGATTACGCCAAAATTAGGGGCTTCTGGGGAGTTAAATTTCCAGGTAGTACCTTCATTTGCTAAAGAGCCCACAAGTTCATGTATGTACTCCGATGATTCGACATACATTTCCTTGAGGATCCTGTCAGCTCCAACAAAAGTAGTTCCCTGGTCACTGAACAACTCAGAACATTGTCCTCTAGTTGACGTGAACTTTCGGAAGGCAGCAATGAAATCTTGGCTAGAATAACCTGTGACCAATTCTAAATGATCTGCTTTTGTGTTCATACACACAAAAACAGCTATGTACGACTTGTATAGCGTTTTATGAGTTCCACAACCTCTAAACCTCAGGGTATCAAAGGGATACGCATAATCTACACCTCTTAATCTAAAAGGCTTATCAGGTCGAGTTACTCTACATGAAGGATGTATGCCCATTTTTTGATTTAACTTGTTTGCTTTATATCGAATACATGTATTGCATTTATGAATTCGACTTCTAACTAAATTTCTAGCTTTTATAACCCAAAATTCTTGCCTTAATGTTGAAACACCACCGTGTAGGGTTTTATCATGACGAAAATCAACTAAAAGTTTTGAGAAAGAACATTTGCTTGGCAAGATCCAAGGATGCTTTTGGTCATAGTCTAGTAATGATAAGTGAATACGACCACCTAATCGAAGTAAGTTTTGATCAAAAAATGGATCTAAACAACGTAAATTTAAATCATCAGGTTTTTGGTCGTTCATGAGTAATTTAATGTCTTTACATAAGTAACTTTTTTGAACTAAATAAATCCATATCATTCTACCCTTATTAATTCAGGTACTGAAACTAATTTGCAGAACCCTAAATAGTATTTTACAGAAAACCAAGAGTTGCTTAATAAATTAGATTTTTGCTTTAATTTATCTTTTACTTTAATAGAAATTTTATCTATAAATCTAATTACATAAGATGTAACTCTCAGAATATGAATTCAGAATATTTGTCAATCAAATCCCAAATAATTACTTTAAGAGTTTGTTTTGCGGATGAAACCTGACAATCAATATTGGCTAGATTTACTGATTTATTTAAGATGCTATTTTGAAGATCTATTGGATTATTAACCATTACTCCCCCTCCCCACCAAAGAGAAAAGGTATGAAACTGGTCAGGAGATAAACCCCTGGACACACAATCAGCAGGATTACCTTACATGGCTCCAGTAGGCCTCAGGGAGCAATTCATGAATTTCTGAGCATCTGTGTTTTACAAATCTTTCACATTTTGAAGGATGCTCTTTTAACCAACATAACACATCAGTTGAGTTTGAGAATAAATACATTTTTACTTCATCTAATTGTAATGCTCTAAGTACTTTTATAGTTAATTTTGTTAATAAATGCGCTGCATTTAATTCTAACTTAAGAATTGTCAAAATTGGCTTTAATGGCGCGACTTTTGACTCAGCTTGGAGTAGATGAACAGTACTTTTTCCACGAAGTGTTACTTTTAAATATGTGCAAGCGCCATAAGCAAATTTAATATTTTGCACCTCGGACATACTTTAACCATCTTGTAATTCTAATAGTTTTAACTGTATAAATACTATCATACCAACTTTTGAACTCATCTCGCAAAGAATCAGGTAACTTTGTGTCCCAATCAAGTTTTGGGCTTTTTTCTTTCCAGAGTTTTTGTAAAAAAATTTTAGCTGTAATAAAGACTGGTTCAAGCCAGCCTAGTGGATCAAAAAGTTTAGCAATTGCAGAAAGTACCTGCCTCTTCATGAGATCATTTTTCATTTGGTCCAATTGAAAGTCAAACGTAAAATGATCTGTGTTTGGAAACCAATTCAATCCAAGTAAATTAAAACAAAAATTAGCCAATTTCGTTTCTGCACGAATTGTTACCGGGAAATGCAATAATTGAGGGTTGTTTGCCATCCACTTATGCAATGAGAAGCCACCCACCTTGCAAATTTGTATTAAATCCGCCTTTTTTTAAGAGCTTCTGAGAGTGAGTGACCACCGGATAACGTATCATCTATGTAAGTTTCGCGATTTAAAATTTCTACAGCTAAAGGGTAACGATGACCCTCGTCTAATGCTAATTGTCTAATAACGTGACTAGCAAGGTATGGGCTACTTATCATCCCATAAGTGACTGTTTTTAACTGAAATCTCCTATCGTCTTTGTGAACTAAAATTTGTCGAAACATATTTTTGATATCAGATACAAATACGAATTGATATTTCATCCAATTAATTAGCAGTTCAGCCAAATCAGGAAGTAAATTATTACCACTGTGTAATAACTCATTTATGGACACCTTATTGTAATCTTTGGCTGAACCGTTAAAAACTGAACGAAATTTGTGATTATGGCCTAAAATGCCATGATGCGGCAGAAAATAGTAACGAATAAATATTAATAGTGCTTGAGAAGGTTCCATGTAACCTAAATCTTCATAATCTTTCATGAACTTATGATACGCCTGAGCAAATTCTGAGAAATTGAAATTTCTTCTTGTTGCCAAAACCTTTCTAAATTAAATGAGAGATCTGAATTATCTTAAAGGTTTTTCAATTAGCAGAAAAGAGTTTGAGTTAAAAACAGAGATGCCAGAAATTATCCAGCCGAGTTTTGAGCTAGTGGAAATAGGCTCGTGCTCTTTGCCTTTACGAATATCGCCAATAATTAACAAAGAATGACAAATTGTACTTAGCAAAATATCAATATGACCTTTTTTAGCAAATTTAGAATCAGCGAGTTGTAAATTTCTAATATGAGCAATATTTTCAGGTTCAATATTTGTTTTTGGTATATAAGAAGATATGATCGGAATAATAAAGGCTTCTACATTGAGTATAAAATCAGAATAAAAATAAGGTTTACTATCGAAATTCACCATATGTGAACATAATAATTCATTTTTACCGGCAACACCTGATTCAGGTAATTGTGCAGAATGTTTTTTAAATTGAAGTTTTTTAAATAATGAGGTAGTAATGTAGCGCCCAAGCAATTATAACATCTATGTTTTTTAGCTACAATTTCTTGTCTTTGCTTGGGTGTTTTACTTGTATATTCTGATGAGCAAAATGAGAAAAAATGGTTAGCTTTGCATATAATGCATTCATTGTTCACTATTTTTGTACTTTCATTAGATGTAGAAGACTTATTTTGTGTTAAATTTGTGGAAAAAACTTTAGCTGAATTAGTAGAAACATTTGCATTTTTATTTTTATTGAAATCAGCTAACTGTTTATTAGTACTACTATTACCAGCTTCTTCAATTGACTCTAAAATACTAATTTGATTTTCTATAAATTCTAACAGTTTTTGT
Source organism: Anagrus nilaparvatae (assembly GCA_022575985.1). Classification (NCBI taxonomy): domain Eukaryota; kingdom Metazoa; phylum Arthropoda; class Insecta; order Hymenoptera; family Mymaridae; genus Anagrus; species Anagrus nilaparvatae. The sequence goes on along the minus strand of JAKSXM010000237.1, from coordinate 2,792,080 downwards.
AAAGTAGGAAGTTCAGAAGTGGCTTTTACATTAACAGTAGCATTTTTAGTATCATTGGGGGTAGGAGGGGCTGGACTGTTACAATAGCTATTATAATACCACTCCCAATGCTTTCGCGAATCACTATCTAGTAGGTTTAAAACATGAAAAACAATATGGTCATCCCAAGATTCTACTGGTCTACCTAATCCTTTCAATGCTGATAGCGGGGTAGTAATACCAGAAAGAATTTTTTTTAAATCAGAAGCTGAAGGTTTGGTAATAGGCTTAAGAGAGTAAAGATTTGATATGTGAGCATGAAAAAGTCTTTTTTTGACTTCATACCTCTCTTTAAGCTTACTCCAAATTATTTCAAAATTTGCATCAGTTGGCTGGTATAAAACAGCTATAGTGGCTGCATCACCCTCTAAAACTGATATTAACTGGTGCAATTTTGCTAAATTTGAGTAATTCTTTCTGTTAATTACTGAGGATGTGAACATATCCCTAAATGCTTCCCAAGTTGTATAATCACCGCTAAAATGGGGTATATTCAAGGGTGGTAACCTTTCATTATCAAGTGTTACTATGTGAGGTCTAAGCTGTGTTTAAGGTACCGAATTTTCATTAGGAGGGAGATTTTGATCTAAATATGTTTGAAATTGACACATATTTTGGATATAAAACTCTTCTGCCTGAGAAAAATGGTTGTACTTAATATAGTCTTGGTCACCCAATGTAGGGTAATCTTTGTGATTTAATAATAGCATGTTATTTTGATCATAAGACTACCAATTTTTTTCTAGTGTTTCATGCGAGTTTTGCATGCAGAAATTGACATGCTTTCCGGGTCTTTCTCAAAGACTGAATAAGCACCTTTGATACGAGTATATATTTGAGCTTGCTCAAGCATTAGTGTGATGAGTATTGACTTAAAATTAAACTTAAACTATAGTTAGACTTGAAACTAAAATGCTGTTTTAGAAATTTAAACAAATTAAATTCTTCTATACAAAATATCAAAATTGAAATTTACCATGTAAATCAGTATGGAAAGTATCGAAGAAAAAAGTTTACTAATATAAAATATTTTTGCTTAGATTGTATATGAAAAGGAAAAAATATTTCATATTAAGTATTAAACCATGTATCGAATAAGAAATTTTACAATATAAAGTTGTACAATAGTCATCGATACTAAGAATTATGAATCTTAAGCAATATATCAGTCATCGATGACCAAAATAATGAATCTAGGCAATATAAAATCCTTCGCTAACAAAATTATGAATTTAAAGTAATACAGAACTTAACATTATTAAAAAAAAAATTTAATTTAATTTATAGTAATTTAGTTTCAGTTTAACAATAAGAGCTGCATTTCAATGCGCTAGAATTGATATCTTTACTCCTGAAATTACTACTACTAAATTATGATAACTTTAAAATTATTTACTAATAAATATTAAAATATACAGCATTTATTCTTCCCTACAATTTAATATACAATTTAAACTTGATTATTAATATTTTCTTTAAAAAGATTGGAAAAATAAAAGCAAAACTTTATGAAGACTGCTGACGCAGTATTGTCCCCAACGATGCAACTGACTCTCAATGACCTGCTACTGTTGTTGACCAGCAAACTGGAATTTCCTTAATTGGCAAAGGCTGTATTCTGTAGTTTAGTCAGGTAGACTCATTCAAAACCAGATCAGGAGCATCCAAAACGTCTTCTTTCTATGTAACATCAAATATTATTAGTCTTTGTTTTATAATTTAGCAATTTCAGCTAGTAATATCAATTTAAATAATACAAAAATTCTATTAAAAAACTTTAATGCATTTAACTTTAAAATGTTATTTAGATTTAAAGAGGTTATGATTTTAATTTAAAAGAAAATTAAATTTTTATGAATTTTTAATAATTAGTAAGAAATAAAATTTTAGATGCATTAAAAATCAATTCGAAAAAACATACACCACACTTACACAGTCTCACACTCCCTTATATAATATTTTTAATTTTAAAATATTCTCTGTGATTTTATACTTTGATTTAATTATTTAAGAGTTATACATTCAAGTGTAATATGTAAATTAATACACTTAAATAATATATTTTCTAACAAAAAAATTTCAATTTTTTTCTATATACAAAAATATCAACTTATCTTTTATGTAAAAAAAAGTTGTCTGCTGTGCGGCTATGCTGTTGAGCTTATTCGCGCAGGAATTGGATGCGTTAGAGTAGGGCCCCTTGAATACCATATATTCTAAGATTCTTCTGTAGTTACCAAAGATGAGAAGCCGCCATCACTGAGTTCGAGTTCTTGCGCCGATTTTTGATGCGCGGTGGTAGGACCTTTCGTCTTCTTCTTCTTTTTTCGTTAAAATATAGTTTCCGCCATCATTTCTGTATAATTTATGAACATTTAATGCGCGCTGATGGATAAATGATGGATTTGGTGATGGAGATGGTTGACTTATTAAATACACATAGTATTTATTATGTAATACTATTTATTAAGACGACGCTCGTCGCTTGGCGTCTCAACGAACACTAAATATAAAAAGGGAGAATATATACAAAAAAGGGGAGGGGAGCTCTCCTACACATACATACCATATAATACATATATACACAACATTTCCACCCACCACAATTTTACTTATAAAATTGTTAATAAAGTTTTAGTGAAATAAAAAATAATTGTGGTAAATGAAAAATAAAAATTTGACTTTAAAATTTATACAGAATGCCCAATGGCTACAAAAAATATGATTTAAAAATTTAAATAGTTGATTACAATCGATAAAAGGTTTTCAATTTAAATGCTAATCTGATTCTGAGTTTCACTAACTCCATTAGACCGGCATGAAATCTGTAGACATCAATGGTTTGTAAGACCATTGAAGGCCCAGATCGCATTACACAGTCAATAATGACACTTATCTTTTTTTTAATTTGAGCTATGTACTACAGAGAAGTATCATTATAGCATATTAACAAGTTTCATAAAGTTCAGCAAGTAGAACTTTAACCCAATATAAAAATTTTGCTTAAAGTAGTTCGGAAAGTCAATTTAGACACTCCCCTCTCCTCAAAAAAGGTGAGAGTAATATGGTAGTTTGAGTAAAATTCTTGAATTTAATACTCGCGCGCACAAATAAATAAAGCTTAAGCATGATAACTTAGCTTTCAAGCAAAATTATAACAAAATTTCTATATAGTGGTTTGAGACCCAGTTTTTAAATTTTGTTGAGATTAGTTCTGCAAGTAGAACTCCAAGTATGTCCTTTTCCTCGGAAATTGAAAAGGAACATATGATCAAAATTTTTTAAACTGTGGTTTAAGCAATATGTTAGAGCAATTTAACAAAGTAGGGGCAATGGAGCAAGAATTATTTTTATAAAGTTAAAAATACAGTAATTTTCACCACCCACCGTGCCAAATTTGTTCATACAAATATATCACAATTAGCAAATCAATTGAAAATCCATGTTTCTACAACTACAATTCACATCTCTCTCCTTACAGAAAAAGTAAGCAAATTTACAATTACATCATCTCTAAGAAATTTAACAATTGTAGATTAAAGAAGTGAGATATAAACAATAATTACAAAATTAATAGCAAAATTTGAGGCTAAACATTTTTGGAATTCTAAATTTTAAATTTACATAAATTTGTTTTTAATCCAGTGAATTTAAAAAAAATAAAACCAGAAATGGAAAAAAAAAATAAAAAAGTTACAAGTTATAAAATGATAGCCAATTAAATATAAATAAATAATTTTAATTAATTGAACTTGAAGAGTTCTTGAGTAAACTTAATCATAAGATTATATCCTATTCTACAGTACAACATTTGACAAAACGCGTACAAATACAATAAATAATGAATTGATGCGAGTTTAACATAGACTGATTGCTTAATTTCAAGTTTCACTATCCTGACTAGACCAGCAGGATATCTGTAGATTCAAGATTTAATAATAATTATTTTGATAATAATTCTATCACTGACATCACTACTGCAACAGCAATAATGAATTCAAAACATAAATTATAATTGAAAAATAGAATTAAATAAATGCAATTTTTGTTTTGAGACTAAATCAGTTAAATAATAACTTATTGAGAATCCTGCTGATTTAATTCTTCCTTTATTATGTCTACAATGAGATCATAATATTGTATTATGCAATTTTTACAAACAAGTAATAATAAGAGAGTACAATAACTTAACAACTTTATATCATTTCTGCAAGTAGAGATGATACACAATTTTTCATATACAGAAAATATATTGAAAGTGAGATTATATCATAAATCAGCAAGGATTTTGCACAAATTTTACACATTTAATAGTTTAACAAAGCAGGTGCCATATTAATAGAATAATTAATTAGTAATAATCACAATTGCCACCCACCTTGCTAAATCCACTCTAATGAATTAATAAAACTGATAATAATCTAATTTAAATATATTAGTTGAAAATAATACAAACTTCAATTAATTTTCAAAATACAAATATACACCTTCTTCCCCCGCAAAAATTATAAGCAAGTTAACATACAAAAATTAATTTAATAGACTGTAATCTGCAAAATTTCTATAATTGCAGATTGTAGAGAAGAGGTGTATCTTAGCATGTTATTAAATTCAACTAACAATTCAAGCATTAGAAAAATTTACAATATTTTATATAGCAATGATAATAATAATGCCAAAAATGATTATTTAAATAGCATGAATTTAATTTATGAGAAAATGAATTTAATTTATGAGAATTTGTAAGACACTTATAAGATATTAACACCATTATGGCTCATAAGAGAATTATACAGTACTTAACAATACAAAAAAAATCGTAATTTATTGTATCAAAGTAATTTTGTTTGAATTAAACAATTAGAGCCATATATCAATATGCTAGAATTGATTGAATTCTTACTAAATTAAATAATATACTAATAGCTATTAAGAGAAAATAACATTTTGTAGTGAATAACAATATTGAAGTGCAGTAGGATCCCAGGATAATCTTGAATTTTTGAGTAAAACAGCAAACAGGATAAGTGATAAGACATCCAAGTGTGAATCCCATGACACCAGCTAGTCTAGCAAGGTAGTTCCACTTAATTTCAGCAAGTTGAAACCTATGTAACATCCAATATTATTAGCTTTTATTTAAAATTTAGTATATTTAGTTAGTAAGATCAATTCAATAGTACACAATATATAAGACAATATTTTAAACTATTTCATTATAAAAAAATTACATTTCAATTTTTAAAATGTTAATTTAAGAGAAAAAAAAATTTTTTTTTTAAATGTTAATGTTCAATAAATAAATAGCAATCAAATTCAAAATAAAATTGAAAATACAATTTTGACAAAATAAAACTATACTTTAAAAACACAAACATTACACTTACATAGCTTTACACTCCCTTATATAATATTTTTAATTTTAAAAATATTCTCAATGAATTTTAAACTTTAATATATAATTTTGTAAGTGTTATATTTTCAAGTGTAAAATGTAAATTTATACACTTGAAAAATATATAATATTTCTAATAAAAAAAAATAAAAAATGTCTATATTTTTCTATGTTTATACAAAATTATCAACTTATCTTTTATGTAAAAAAGTTGTCTGCTGTGCGGCTTTAATGATGAGTTGATTCGCGCAGGAATTTGATGCGTAGTAACAGGGCCCCTTGATTTGCATGTATTCTAATGTTGATATCAACGATGAGAAGCCGCCATCACTGAGTAAAATTTCTTGCGCCGCTTTTTGATGCGCGGTGGTTCCTCTCATCTTCTTCGTTTTTTGTTGTAAACTAGCTGCCATGAATTTTAAATATGTGCCGAAATCAGCCAGTACGTGGAGTACATACTCTACACCAAAAAACCTGAAGTCCAAGGTATAGGCTAATGTTGAGACGTACTGCGGTTATCCAGATGACTGCAGGTATTGCACTAATATACAAACATTCCTCCACTTACTTTTAATACCGCAATCACTCGAAGATGGTAGCATAATAATTATTTATTTATTTAATTATTTATATATTTATATATTTATTTATTGTTATCCTTCTCTTGTGACGATAATAGGAATTGATTTATATTTCAACTATCATATATTTTATTGAAAATGACAGCACGAAAAACGGAATTTTAATCAGATGGAACAACGGAGTCCTTAACCAGACTGGCGAGTCATTGGACGCAAGTCAAAAAATGGAGTTCACGACTAGAACTAAATGGCCTTGAACCTGTCCTGAAGTAATGTGAAAACGGTCCCGGCATAGGCTCGCATAATTTAGGAAGGGAGTGGAGTTTTAGTGGGTATTACAAAGGCAAACTAAGTCCGGATGCTGAACAGTACGCGCAACGCAATTCTCCACTTTCTACGCAAAAAAATAAAATAAAAATCTATTTAATGACGAATTTGTTTGTAAAAAATTCTTTATACATAATAATAATATATTTTTGAACAAATATAAGATTTTTTACAACCTACAAAAGTAAACTGATTCGTGTATTATTATTATTTATTATTCTATAAAATCAAGAATCGAATCGATTTATTGATTTTATTTCGGCCAATCAGAAGGCGAATAAAATGTCCGGAATAGAAGCAAGTTCAGATCTGCATCGATTTTTATAAAAGGGATCTAGAATTAACTTTACTACGTACTTGCAACTAATTGATAGTGATACCTATGGAAAACTATTAAATTTGATCTATTTAGACTATAAGTATTTATTAACTACTTTATTTCAATTTACTATATACAAATTTAATAATGTTATCACTTATATTTTAAACTTATTACAATTTATCGATTTTAATTATCAATTATTTACTATGATGTATATTTTATTTGATTACTGTATTTTTGTTCAACTGAAAATAAAGAATATTTACATTTACATTTACATTTAATGAGTGCATTAAAAATTATTTTAAATTAACCAAATGTTAACTGCAGGTTCTTTAACCCTTTAACTGCAGGGGAGCGTTGAATTTTTCAGAAAATATTAACAAATAAATTGTTTATAACAATTTAAGCTTGAATCGCTTCTGCTTATCATAGACACGTAATCCTGTTTTTTCAACTGGCAGGTAATAATACCTGGTTTTAGAATTTGGTCAACGTCAGAATATTGGTTTGATAACAGTATGCAAAAAACGAGTAAATTTTTATTTATAGAATGCTAATAAATAAACCCTATTGTTCTTTAATAACCTGATGAATAAAAAAATTTATGACTTAAACACATTTCAATACTTTTATATTTTTTAAAGAAACAAGGTAAGCAAAGGCATTATTGAATATATATTACGATCAATACAAACGCATTTTGAAACTCAATTAGACAAGAAAACTCTGAAAAGTGCTTATCTGCCTTAAATTTTGTTTAAAAAGAAGTTTTTCCTCGGTTTTTCCTGACGATGTTGCAGGTTCCATATCTGTTACGCTTACCCTAATTCGTAAAAAAACTCAAGAATATTTACGGGTGCTTACATCATAAATTTTTTTTATTCTTCAAGTTATTAAAGAACAATGGGGCTTATTTATTATCATTCTATTCATAAAAATTTACTCGTTTTTTGAATACTGTTATCAAACCAACATTCTGACGCTGACCAAACTCTAAAACTGTAATCCAGGTATGATTACCTGTCATTTAAATAAAGAATTACGTTTCTACGATAAGCAGAAGAGATTCTAGCCTAAATTGTTATAAACAATTTATTTGTTAATATTTTTTGAAAATTTTAACGCTCTCCTGAAATTAAAGGGTTAAAGAACCTGCAGTTAAAATTTGGTAAATTTAACATAACTTTTAATGCACTAATTAAACGTTTAAAAACGGCATAAAAAATAAAAAAAATTTTTTTCTTACTTTTTTAAAGCATTTATCGCTTTCCATCTCCTTCATTACATTCATAAAATTTTTTACAGAGATCGAAAGATAATTTGTTAACAGATTTTTTTTACCTGAACGTTCGAAAATATTTAGGTCTAAAAATTTTAGTTCTAAAATACTAAGGTTAATTATAGTTTAAAACAAAAAAACAAATTAATTTAATTTCTGTTCCATTGCTTTTCTAAATTGATAAGACCAATACATAAATGAAGTCTGATTAATACCTTAAATTATGAATCAGATTGAATTGAATTAAATTATATTTAAAAATTAAAAAAATACTTTCATTGTTTAGCTTTCTCGTAATTGTGTATTGTCTATTTGATAATCTTTTTTATTTATTTGTATATTTGTATATTTATTGTATGTTTTAATTTATTATAAATAATGTATATAAATTTTTCATACAAAATGATGTTAATTTAGCAAAAAAAGATAACAGAATTTTATATAATTGGTATAGGAAACCTGGTGACCGCGGCCCCCCAAGGACGTTTCCCCCCGTTGGACTTTTCCCCGCCAGACGTTTCCCCTGGAGTTTCCCCCCCCTGGAAGTAAATTCCCAGTGGGGAAACGACCTTGAGGTATGTGAATTTTAGATCTTGATATACAAAACATCAGAAAATAGGTATTATATATTGTTTAATTGACAAAGCTATATTACTATCAAATGATATTTTTCATAAAGAGAACCTGGCCATTGTTAAGGATATATAACTGAACAATGATTATCCTGAGAGGTTTATCAACTATTATGTTCAGAAGAGGCTAGATACAATAAAATATAGAAAAGATAATAATATAGCAAGTAATAATGAAATTATTGACATCCAAAAATCTATTAGTATAATTATAATATAAACATAAATATAACAAAAATTATAAACAATTTAAGTGATAACAGCATCATCATAAAAGCCAAGGATAAAATTCCCAAAAAAAAACAAACTAGCGTAGTATATAAATTTGATTTCTCTGAGTGTCCAGATACTTACGTTGGTAAAACCAAGAGAGAAGTGGGCATAGGGCTGGGTGAACACAAAGCACCCATAGATGCAATTATAAAAAAAGATGAGAAAGAAAAAAACAAAAATGAAATTGGTATACCCGTAAGAGACCACAAAGACGCCTTGTTGTTGAAAAATCACCAAGTCATATTGATAACAATGATGACCAAGAAAAGCAGAAAAACACTAGTGATGATAATGTTGTGTTAACACATTTTAAAAAGACCAGGCATAATTTTTCCTGGCCAAATTTTAAAATTCTTGATCATGAGTCAAATTACCATAAGAGGAGCACTAGTGAAGTTTTATACATCAACATTTATAAGAACACCATAAATGAGCAAGGGGACTCTGAAAAATTGTTTAAACCATATCTGTCTAATATCTATAAAATGAGAAAAAGTATTTGAATATTTGTTGTTATATATCTACTTTATCATCATTCTGTATTATGATTTTTAATTAACATCCTGAAATGTAGATGTCTACACATATATGTTTTCTATCATATTTTTAAAATGTCAGCTGACTTTTAGACAACAACAACAGCTTAAGAAGAAATCATATTAATATGTATTAAGATTAATAAACCTTTGTTGTTTTTTTATTTGTAAATCTGTTAATATTTTTTGTTTATAAAGTGACATTTTACGTAATATATATATCATTAGGTTTAATCAAGTGTGTATAATGATTAGGATTAAGAATGTATTTTTTATCATTGTTATATTAAAGTTTCTGATATTTAACTAAATTATTTAAAATCACATTGTAAGTTTTTTAAATTAATTTTATTCAAAAATTTTTATATTATTTTACCATATATGTATATTTTTTAGCCTTGATAAAGACTTCATGTGAGTCGAAAGCTAGGACTTTATTGACATCTAAATAAAATATCATCAAGAATTTCTCGTAGTTATTATTTCAATCATTTTAAATACTCTCCTTATTAACGAGCGATCAAAAGATTTTTTTGGTTATTTATTAATCATTATTCATTATATATAAATTTTCAATAATTTGATTGATTACATGATTTAAATTTGCTAAATTTGAACATAATTTTTCATAAAAAATTTTTAAAAAAATTTTTGTATTGATAATTAAAGGGGGGGGGGAATGTTGGAAAAATAATGTACTTAATAAATAACATAAGATGTATATAGATATATGTGTCATAAAAAAGAGAGAGTAAATACGCACACCATCTCCAGGTGGTGGGCCGTTCGGCAGTACATGCCTTATCGTGTTCTTTGCAACACCTTACCTAAAATAAAAGACATATTATCAATCACAATTAAATCATATTTTATAATTATAATAATTCATTATTTTCCTCCTTATCCTCATCCACCACTCCACGAATTATTTTAATGGTGAAACTGTAATAATTATTTTGCTTAAAATTTAAAATCATAATTATGAAACTGATTTTTATAAATAGCCATTATTCTGCAGTACCAACTGCACTAATCTGTTACTGCCGTTTTTCCGCGCTTTACGCATATTTTGTTTTAAATACATATAGCGTGGAGAAAAAGCAGTAACAAATTATCAATATCGGGACTGTGGTATGATTCATATTGATGAATTTATTTAAAATAAGTAAGGTAAAAATAGCTTTTGAATTATTTTATAATTGTTGTTTTTCATCTAGGTTTTAAATATTATAGTTGTTCTTTCAGATCTTTATAAGGAGAGTACAACTTTCGAAACGTTGATGTAATATAAATAACATTTTTAAATAAATAAAATAGTTCCATATATATGATTTCTATAAAAATTCAATAGTGTATAACGTATTGATCATTGTTGGACAATTATTAATTGAAATTTAACAAAATATTAAATATATTATAACATTTTAAAATTATCACAAAAATTTAAATTAAATGCAAGAAATATCTATAAGGTATTCAGAAGGTTTTCTATAAAATTCAAAAATATGGTTATTCAACCAACCAGGAATGTAAAAAAAATTTAAGGATGGTATACTTTTTAATCTCAAAAAATCGATTTTAGAAAAATTCAAAATTATATTTCGGAATCGCAAAGAGAAAAGAGCCCCTAAGGGCAAAAAAACTTTTAAACTTTTCTTGAAAAGTGGTGAAATATTAAGTTTTTCAGCCTATGAGCAGAGTATTATTTGTTTATGGGTTGAAAATAAATAAAGTCTGAAAAACCCCGAAAAAATATTTTGTTAGGTCTTTGAGGACTTTTTGGGTCCAAGAGGTCTAATTCCAATAAAAATTAGTGAGATTTTTTATAAAATTTTGGATGCTGCTACTTAGGTTAGTTTTGGTTCTGGGAGTTAAATCACTATACTTATCCGGTAATAGCCTTTGCGATCGATTATATTTTCTGGATTTTTTTTAAAGCGTTTTTACGGTTGTATTAATTAAACGAAAAATGGTAATCTTAGGGTCCGAAAATGGCCAAAATTTCAAAAATTTACGATAACGGCCAAAGAGGCGTTTTGAGACCTGAGCTTGTAGGAGAGAGGGCATTTTTGCCACCACTTTGCAAACCTAAAGCACAAGTCGTGGACCCGACCACGGAGCCTAATTTTTTATGGAATTACTCTTTTAAAACATAAATTTAATGTCAATTTAATTTCTTAATTGATTTTTTTAGGTTATGGAACAATCTGGGATTCATTTAATGGCTGACGAAAAGAGTACAGTTGTTAATAAAGTGCAAATATTACTAGAATTTTTGAATGAGCGAGAAATGGATGCTGAAGATCTTGCTGAAATAAGAAGGGTTCGATTAGAACAAAATGCTCAGTTATTACAGTTACAATCAGACGCATCTCACGTAATAAACTGGATTAGGAATGGAGAAGCAAATTTATTAAATTCCCTGAAGATTCCAGATAATTTACAGGAGTCAGAAAATCTTAGGCAAGAACATGAACAAATCCAAGTCGCTATTGAAAAAACTCATAGCTCTGCTGTTCAGGTTAAAATTTTAATATATATATATAAATATACTCCAAATTTATAATTATACAAACACATTCAGATTTTTCAGATGAGGCTTAGTCCCTCCTGTTCACATTCACTTCAATATTTTTCTATTGCTTAAAAAAATCATTTTTCACCACAAATTTATAATTATGTAAACAGATTCAAACTATTCAGAGCAGCGTAGGTGAAACATTAAAGAAAAATTTTAGGTTCTGATTGATTCTCTAGTTATAATAGAGAAAATAAAAAAATTTAACTGCGTACGTATAAATTAGTGCCAAATCAAGTAATACCAATTGCGACACTAAAATTTGATCATTTTTCAGATATTTCACTTTTTGACCAAATTTTCAAAAAATTTTATTTATCCCAAAAATAGTAAAAATTGAATATCTCCAAAAGTAAGAAAGCTGAGTCGTAAATCTATAGCCTATGTCTCCCGCAGACTTTTTTTCTTCATTTTGACACCGGTTTCATGCCAATTTGTTCGGCGGTTCTTCAGTGACGAGGGTACAGACAGACAAACAAATAAATTTTTAAGTATATATAGTTTTAAGATATAGTATTCAGATATGTATATATAGATCGTTTTAAAATTGACTGAATCAAGTAATACCAATTGCTATATTAAAATTTTATCATATTTTTCAGCTATTTCACTTTTTGACTTAATTTTCAAAAAATTTATATTTCTCCTAAAAATTTTTTTTTATTTTAACTATATTTGAACATCGGTTTTATGTAACTTCGTTCATTGAACCCAGGCACACAAAATAAATTATTAAATATACCATAAAAAATAAAAAAATGAAAAAAAATTTTTTTACCAGATTCAAAAATATTTTATAAAATTTTATAGATACCTGTATTTTTTAGTAAATTTTAGTGATGTTAAGTTTTAGAAAAATAATTCATAATATTTTTTTGCTTTTTACGTCTTGCCATATCTTGATAGCGCAAAATAACAATGTAAACCTGTCTTTGGAAATCTTAAAACCTGGTGCAGATTTTTCTCTTTTTGTCAAGAAAATACGTGAAGGCTTTTTTTTCCAATTTAAACCAGTTTCATCACAGTTAAATATTTGATCTGTTACATAACCTTTGTCTTTGATTAAACTTTTTAACTGTGATGGAAATATTGCAGCTGCTTCTTGATCAGCACAAGCTTTTTCACCACTGAATGAGACGTTATGTAGAGAAAATCTACATTTAAATCTGTTAAACCAACCCCTACTAGCAAAAAAAGTTTCATTTGAAGAACCAATAGATTGTTTTTTTAGAAATTTGTAAAATTCTAAAGCTTGCTGTCTTATGGCCAAACCACTCAGTGGAATTTTTTTATGAATCATATTTTGCATCCATATAATTAGCATGTCTTCCATTTTTTCTAAGTTTTCTAAGTTTTAAAAATGTTTTACTTAAAATCATTTTAATATACGACCGAGGGAATGAAAAAATTACCATCTCTACTAATTTTACAAAATTTAGCATTTGGTCCCAACTTTGATGCACTTAGCTTAATTTTTTCTTTATTTTTGCGAATTGAACGGATAGTAGACTCGTTAACCAAGAATCTTCTAGCTATTGATGCAATTTTTCATTACTTTCCAAAAGCTGAATTATTTTCATTTTTTGCGCCAAATCCATCACTGATTTTTTCCGTTCGACTTTTTTCATAGGTGATTTATTTTTTGGAGCCATGATTTAATAAATTGAATAAATTAATTACATACAATAAAAAATTTTTATAATTTAAAAAAGGTTATAAAATGTAAAGAAATAAAAATAAACAAAAGACTAAATAATATAGCCAAAAAAATTGAAAATTTAAATCAATATTCAAAAATTAAAAAAAAATTTTTACTGAAAAACCGTGAATTCGCGAAGCATATACCGTGAATATTGGAGCATGGTATTATTATAAAAACCGCGAATATGCGAATCCGCGAATACCGGGGCTTCACTGTAGTATTAAGATATATTTGAGCTTTGATAGCTCAGTCGGTAGCGCGCTAGCTTGTCGATCTGAACGTTACAGGTTCGCCGTCTAACTAGGAGAAAAATATTTTCAGTTTTTTTTCTGAATAGATTAAATTCTGAAATTATTTTATATAATTGCTCTAGTACTGTGACATCTGCATAATACTATTAAAAAAAAAAAAATTGATAACGCAGTCCGGAGTGCGACCATGTGCAATATAAGCAGGCATGGGGATAGGAGTTTGATTGTTTGATTCTCTGAGGCTAGTTTATAACAACGCACATAAGACATTTACATAACACAAACATTTAAACTCGCACACACTAAGGATGAAAGACCTTATAAAAAAAGCAACATAATAAATCTAGTATAATAAAAATCATACAACAAGCATAACAAACAAGAAAAAAGAGCAAAAGCCTTGCATCTCTCAGAAAAACTATAACCATACATATATAATACTAGAAAAAGTTGGAGGGGGGGCTCCGCCCCCCCCTGTGTCACATTTCCTTCTGTTTGTGTTGCTTCAAAAAATCATTTTTCATTGCAAATTTATAATTATGCAAACACATTCAGAATTTTCGAATGAGACTCAGTCCCTCCTGTTCACATTTACTTCAATACTTTTCTGTTGCTTAAAAAAATCATGTTTCTCTTCAAATTTATAATTATGCAAACACATTCAAACTATTCAGAGCAACGTAGGTGAAACATTAATGAAAAATTATAGGTTCTGATTGATTCTCTAGTTATAATAGAGAAAATAAAAAAATTTAACTTAGTACGTATAAATTAGTGCCAAATTAAGTAATACCAATTGTGACAGTAAAATTTAATCATATTTTTTAGGTATTTCACTTTTTAAGCAAATTTACAAAAAATTTTATATATCCTAAGAATAGTAAAAATTGAATGTCTTCAAAAGTAAGAAATCTGAGTCAGAAAACTATAGCCTATGTTATCCGAATACTTTTATTCTTTATTATGACACTGGTTTCATATCAAGTGGTTCGGCGGTTCTTGAGTCATTAGGGTACAGACAAACAGACAAACAGACAAACAAACAAATATATAATATACAATAATATAATAAAAACAAACAAATAATATAATATACTATACCCTAAAATTTGAGTTGAATATATATAATATATAGTAAAAAATTTTTAAAATATTTTATAAAATTTTAAAGATACCTCCGTTTTGAATAAAAATTTCAGAAAATACGTAAAAATTAGTGCTGAATTGAATACTATGAAGTGCGATACCAAAATTTTTCGATAGTATCGAGATATTTCAATTTTTGATAAAATTTTTAAAAAATGTTATCAGGTTCAAAAATACTAAAAATTAAATATCTCAAAAACTACGATAGTTAATCAGAAAATATAGGGCCTATGTCACCCGCATTTTTTTTTTCTTCATTTTGACGCCGGTTTCATGCCAATCGGTTCGGTGGTTCTTGAGTCATTAGGGTACAGACAAACAGACAAACAGACAAACAGACAAACAGACAAACAAACAAATAAATTTTCAAATATATATAGTATTAAGATATATATACTAGGGGGCTCTGCCCCCTGCGCGCTACGCGCGCCAACCCCTGCAGAGTAATTGAAGTATTGCAATAGTATATTTTTAATCACTTGCAAAGCGTACCTTATTCTTTTTGAAACAACTGATTATTGATAGTGGTTATAGATTTGGTATCGTAATACAACTTTATAATAATTGGTTAAATATAAAAAAAACCGCATTGGCCAAAAAGGACCACATTGGCCCAAAAGGACCACTTTGGCCCAAAAGGACCACATTGGCCCAAAAGGACCACATTGGCACAAAAGGACCACATTGACCCAAAAGGACCACAGGCCCAAAAGGTCCATTTATCATTCAAATAAAAATAAATGTAAAAACAAAAAATGAGATAATTTAATGTAAATATAACTTTTAATATACTTTATTATATAGTTTTTAAAAATTCATTAACTTTTTTAATTAGTAAATCGCTTCAAAAAATATCTTATATACGAGATATATAAAATAAAATGATGTTCTCCTGAGTAAAAAAAGTTGCTTTTTAAGAATCAGAAGTCAGATTTTCAATTTAGAGTGCTGGAAAGTTAGTACAGTGGGTCAATGTTGGCCAAAATTATGAAAAAAAGTTTCGTAAAAACTCTAAATATTATGTTACAAAACGCTCTAAATTTACTGAAAATCGTTAAAATTTCATTTATTTAATAATCCGAATTTATATTTTCACATCGACTAAAAATTTTCTAATATTTAAAATGTTGGACGTAAAATCATTGAGGAAAACTTGTTGGAAAAATTAGAGCTAAAATTAAAAATAATATGGGAGTAAGTATTTATTAGATGTCTTTATACTTCAAGCGATAAAGCCAAAAAACTTATGACCGGTTTGTGTAACTACACAACCAACGAGCATGGAACAGGTTCACTTATAACTATCACTGATAATAAAGTATCTATTCTGTTCATAATATCAATATTTATATCCAAGTATTTCTGCACTAAAGTTCTTTAGAGACTTCTGCACCAATGGTCCCTAGGTACTTCTGCACCAAAGGTCTTTAGGGACTTCTGCACCAAAGGTCTTTAGGGACTTCTGCACCATAGGTCCCAAGGTACTTCTGCACCAATGCTCCCTAGATACTTCTGCACCAAAGGTCTTTAGGGACTTCTGCACCATAGGTCCCTAGGCACTTCCACACCAATGCTTCCTAGGTACTTCTGCACCAAAGGTCTTTAGGGACTTCTGCACCGTAGGTCCCTAGGTACTTCTGCACCAAAGGTCTTTAGGGACTTCTGCACCATAGATCCCTAAGTACTTCTGCACTAATGCTCCCTAGGTACTTCTGCACCAAAGGTCTTTAGAGACTTCTGCACCCTAGGTACTTCTGCACCAAAGGTCTTTAGGGACTTCTGCACCAATGCTCCCTAAGTACTTCTGCACCAAAGGTCTTTAGAGACTTCTGCACCATAGGTCCCTAGGTACTTCTGTACCAAAGGTCTTTAGGGGCTTCTGCACCATAGGTCCCTAAATCGAAAATATTCTAAGTCCCATTTGACCCCCCCCCCCTTAAAAAGGACAAATTTGACCCCCCCCCCTTAAAAAGGATATATTTGACCCCCCCCCTTAAAAAGGACAAATTTGACCCCCCCCTTAAAAAGGACAAATTTGACCCCCCCCCCCTTAATTTTCCAGTTCTGAAGTACCCCCTCCCTATAAACATGTTCCATGTTAAAATTGCCTTAAAGTCCCAATTATTTATATTGTCAGCTACTAATGGTTGAAAATGATACTTTGTAGAGAGTACTTTTATGTCAACCAAAGTTCGGCTGGCCACCTTCCTGGCAAGTGCCAAAAAGTAAGGTCAAAAAATTTTTTTTTTGTTTTTTGAGAATATCTCGAAAACGGTTGAAGATATTCAAAAATTTAAGGTATAAGAAAATGAAGCCGAGGAAATTTCACAAAAAAAATGTTATGAAACATTTTTTCGTAAAAGTAATATTCTCCGTGGAAAATGAAAATGAAGATGGCGCTTTTATAAAATTTTGATTCTGACTGCTTTGGATAACTAAAAATAAGCACATTTATGTTTTTTGACTCACGAAAAACGAATTTGGGGATTATGTTACAAATATTTACTTCCCGGTAAATGCCAAAAAGTAAGGTCAAAAAAATTTTTTTTTTCGTTTTTCGAGAATATCTCGAAAACGGTTGAAGATATTCAAAAATTTAAGGTATAAGAAAATAAAGCCGAGGAAATTTCACACAAAAAATATTCTGAAACATTTTTTCGTAAAAGTAATATTTTCCGTGGAAAATGAAAATTAAGTAAACAAAAAATGTTTGAAAATTCTTAAATATTTTATTTATTTTTTTTATCAAAAATTAATTATACATAATATCATTAACATTATATTACTCATCATCAGGATCACTCTCATCATCTGAATCACTTTCATCCTCGGCTTCAGCAGAGGTTTCAGTTACTGTATAATTTTCTCTTGAACTCTCTTCTGTTTATTATTTTCAAATATTATTCTGTGCAATACATTTATTTATTTATTATTTTATTAATAAAAAATTATTTGTTTTTAATTAAATTTTAAAAATTATTAATTTAATAATAACAATAATTATTTAATTAATAATAATTGTAAAACTTACATTATTTATAAATGAACTCCAATTTTAATGTACACATAAGGAAACACTGGCGTTTCTGCTGTATAAAATTTATACATTCGAAAGTTTCTTTACATACGCAGGCGCACAGCTGTCTTATGTTGTGTATTCAAAAGAAACCAGTCCCTTTATTATGCACACTATAACAGTGGTAAAAAATGCGTGAACAAAAACGAGTTTTTTCATCGTCCTATACGTTGTCCTATAACACATATTAAAATTATAATCACAACAATGGAATCTAGAACTATTCAATAAGTAAAGCCTGTTAAAAAAATTTTTAAAATCGATATCAACTTAGCACAATATTCAATGGAAAAAAAAGTAATTTTACGATTTTTTAAGTTTTTTGTACTCGGTTATTGGCCAAAAACAGGCAAATGAAAAAGAAATTGCAAAAAATAATTTTTAACACCTAAAAGTTGAAGACTTAAGCTTTAAAATTAGTCGCGCCAAATTTTTTAAACTAAATTATTCCTGTAGTTATCATCTCCTAAAGTTGCACAAAGCATTATTTTTCTTTTTTACGAAGTTTTGGGAAATATGAAAAGTGGGGTTCATTTTTGCGCATCAACATATTTTTTATTTTTTTTTTTTTAAGTATGTCCCAAAGTGATACTAATTATGAAAAATTAATACTAAAAAAAAAAAAAAAATTTTTCACCCCTTAATATTAGACTGAAAAAAAAAAACAATGGTTTTACGCCCGTGTAGTCAAAAGGTAAAAAAAAAATTTTTTATTTTCTTTTAATGATGCTTTTCTGTTTTATAAACTAATAATCTGTAGGTCAGTACCTTTTTTTTTTGGTTGCGAAAACTTAAATCGTGAATATAGCTATTTATTACGGCGGTGAGACGCGTTTTTATATATTACAGCATATTATACTTAGCGCGTATAGGAGAATTTAAGTTAAACTTCTAATACAAATTTTTGCGTAAAATGTTTCTTTTACGAAAAAATGTGTCATAACATTTTTTTTGTAAAATTGGCTCGGCTTCATTTTCTTATGCCTTAAAATTTTGAATATCTTCAACCGTTTTCGAGATATTCTCGAAAAACAAAAAAAAAAATTTTTTGACCTTACTTTTTGGCACTTGCCAGGAAGGTGCCCAGCCGAACTTTGGTTGAATAAAAAGTACCTCCTACTAAGTTTCATATTCAACCATTACTAGCCTACAATAGAAATACTTGGCACTTGAATACCATATCTCTTGAACTATTATGAAGACTCTTAATACAAATGAAAAATTGAATATGGTCAATATGGAACAAAATCTTACACAATATAATTATTGCTTAAAAATGATGGAATTTTTTATTGTCAGTCTAATTACTGACCTAAATTATTTCATAATATTTAAAATGGTTTATTTCGGCTCTGTATAGTAGTACGAGCCATCATTAGTAAAGTATACTACTATACTTCTTTATATAAACCAAAGATGTTAAAGATTTCTTAAAACCCATTTACATACCTTTAGTACGCCAAATCTTTAACATCTTTGGTACATTTGATTTATTAACTATAGCGATGAGAGAATCAGTGCTGTAAAATTGAGGTCTACGGGGAATGAAAGTTTTCGGTATTCTTTCAACATATTTGAATTATACATTGTAATTTACAAACCAAATGTTCCGAATATATACTTATAGATTTACTGAACACCCTAATATAGCCACCACCTTAATATATAAAATAATTTTCACCCTCCACCTCTTCAGAACAGCCTATAAAAATTTATAGCAAAGGACTACAGTAATTTTCTGACTCTTGATTCATAATACCTGAAGGGAGATAAACACCCTCTTTTATATTTTAAAACCACCCTTATTCCTCCTTACTAAAGGGGAATTTTAATTATTTAGATAAGTTTAAAGGTTAAACAAAATCAATACAGACCCCTACCTCGATGATCTACATGACTAATGTAAAATGGTCTACAAGACTCGTGGGGTAAACAAAGAGAGTTACTTCCTCCCGGGAGGTGGGGGGTAACCACCCGCAACGACTGTATAAGTCGTTGCAAATGCTAAGAGAAGTTAGTTAAGAACTCAGAGGTCTATACGTGCACTTTGTTTAACAGTCTTTACTCAGTAAACGACTATAGTCCAATATATATATGTATATATATTTTGGCAACAAAGTTCAGAGAAGAGTCAACTATTAATAAACAAGAAATATTATAAACATCTACGTGTTCAGTCATTTACTTAGATAACCTTTTCCTGTATACATATTCTAAAGAATCCAGTAGAACCAACAACATCAATCAAAACAAATAGGCAATTAGACTCAACTGGATAATTATTTATATAGCTCGAATCCGTAAACATATAAATAAATTCTGGTTCCACTACTGTGAAGCTGTTGGAAAGATTATTACAAGAAACTGAAAAATAATCAATTGCAGCCATGCAGCATACAACCTTATTAATATTGTCAGTGTAAGAGATAAGTATAAAATTTATTTTGCTTATTTTCTTTAACGTTGCACATTATTAATACAAATTCAAACACTATTAAGAATCTCATAACCTCTTATAGTAACCAAATATGAATGAAAAATAAATATCAATACTTCAAAAATTTAATCATAAATTAAAGTATAAAAGAAAAGTCAAGAAATAAAGAAAAATAAAAGTAAAAATTCGGAGAAATAAGCAGAAAACAAAAAAATTATAAAGCGAAGAGTAAGTATACAAAATTTATAAACGAGATTGTGAATAGCCAACGTTATAAAAAATATATTAAAAGTATTAATAAAATAATAATTTGTCTAAATTACAAAGGTTACTCCCATAATTCATAACGAAACTTGGAAAGAAAATGATGGCCACTATACATAAGAGGAATCACCTCAATCGAATGATTTAAACTTCCTAAACGCTTATAGTCTGGAAGCTCAAAACGTGAACAATGATAAACAAAAAAAGCTCATACTTCTGGCGAAGGAATTAGAAAAATTAACTTCTCTTTTTAACGAAAACGGGGTACAAAAAGCAAAACATTTAATATAGACTCTCATGAATAAGACTGGACTAATAAAAGAGAACAATTATTAAAAGACTTAGAAAGAAAAAGAGAAAGATAAATTTATGACATTAAAGAAAAATTGGAAAGAGTTTGTCACAAGTCATGTATATGGCGGATTAAACGGACCAGAAGTTGTTCCGAAAGCTAAGAGAATTTAGTTAGGAATTCAGACGTCTATACGTACACATCATTTAACAATCCTTACTCAGTCAACACCTATAGTCCAATGTATATATTTTTGGTTACAAAGTTCAGAGAAGAATCAACTATTAATAAACAAAAAATATTAAAAACATTCACGTGTTCAGTCATTTACTTTGATAACCTCTTCCTATAAACATATGCTAAGGGATCCAGTAGAACCAACAACATCAACTTAAACAAATAGGCCATTAGACTCAATGGATAATTATTTATATAGCTCAAATCCGTAACACTAGGGATAACAGAGCTTTCTACGAAATAAAGCCATCCTCCGAACATTTGACTCAGGGCCCGTGAACGACTTCACCGTGTCTTTCAGTTTTTAGTGGTCCATGATGGCCTCAAGCTCAAAAAGGACTCTTCCAGTCTGCGTATTCCTTATTCGGTGGACTTTCGTGCCAAATTCCTCGAGATTGATATTAGTTCGAGGAGTATTTCCTCGTAGGTTTTTCCCTCCGCCGCTTTCTTCTTCGAAACCTTCGCTTATGCCTTGGTTTCCTCCACTGTGGATTTTTCGGCCTGCTGTTTGAGAGGTAAAGTCGTCTTCCCGTTTCGATTTACACCTACTTATTTTTGGATGCTTTCAGCAGGTTTTTTAGAAAATTGCCTCGAATCCGGATACCTCTCCCCAGAGAAAAGCTAACGAACTCTCTTTACCGACTGTTTATCTGCTACTTTTTTTAAAGCTAACTCCATTTTTCTTTTTTCTGTGTCCAGCGCATTTCGTATCAGCCTTAGTTGTGCAAAGACGTTTTTGAAAAGGTTAACCCCGTTTTCGATTGGTATGCCACAATTTTTTTGTGCAGATATACAATGAAATGATATCATTCCAGAAGCATCCTGCATTTCCGTGTAATACTTGTCCATAGCCTGAATGCCTTCTTTCATCGCAGTTATGTAATTCAGGAAGGTAGTATATACAATGAGATTTGGTTTAAACCTTGATCTTGTTCAAGGCTGCCAATACTGCCTGCTATGTTCTGCATTCTTCTAACGTAGTCCGCATAGCTCAGTAACGTGTCATTATCAACACCATTGTCTGGTGCACACGTCGGATGGTCACTATATTCATGCATGACGATGTCTTGAACTACGCCATCTGCTCCCCCACTGGGTGGAAGTTGGTGTTAAAGCCGCCTCAATGCAAAATTTTTGGCTCCCTTCAGAATCTTTAGGACTGGTGCTAACCACCGAGGCTTTCAATTGATCGAATTTGGCAGCTGAAATCATCTCTGCTGAGCAATAAACTTATTAGCCTTGTAAGGATCGCCAAAATATTTAAATTTCGCGCCGTTTAAAATTTTTGGTTTTTAATAAAATATCAGTTTTGGGGGAGAAGTGACAATCGCGCGCGCGAAACGATAAACCGACACTCGCGGGCATTGCTGCCTCCAGCGTCAATAAAGTAAGACGTACCGGCATCAAAATAATATTTTTCATATTTTCGAAGGATTCGCGTGGTTAGAAAATTTGAAAAATACGTTACTTGAAACCGCCCGGATGGGGTAAGATCTTTTGATAAAATTAAGTTTTTATATTTAATATTTAATTATTGTAATTTTTTGTACGCAGCGGTTTCTTTTTTATATATGGAATTTTAATGGATTTAAATCAAGTTTTGTAGTGCAATGGCGATTGCATAATTTCAAGGTTTATTTTGTTTTCCCGGTTTAACAAAACGAATTCGATAGCAAGGCCTGCATCTTTTCAGCTGGTGCCGGGATACAAAATAAAATCATCATTATAACTCATTTTCCGCGAAAGCCTGTGTGCTGTTCTAGGAAATTGTAACATCAGTAATTTAACGTGTTTTTTAGTAGTTATATAATCACGTGATAGTGTTTGTGAATATGTTATTAGAAAAATACAGTGATAGAAAAATAACAGGAATTGTGTATTTAATAAAAACAAAATATTAATGAAAAATATATATGGCGAATAGTCGGAGAAAAAATGTAAACAAAGATAAGATAGTTGTTTGTCATACAAGTGCGAAAAGAATAATTTTTAATATTGTGTGTTTAATGTTAAGATTATATTAAATAAATAAAAGATAAAGATTATCCAACAATATAGGCATATTATATTAAGTGTATGAGTGAGAAAGTAAAAGTATTGTTTTTAATTGATAAATACATTAAGAAAGGTGTGTCCTGATTTGAGATTCCTTGTTTAATTTACCATCTGAATAGCCAACTGGATCAGACGATCTCACTTGATGTTGTATTAAGTGTGTGTAATATTTAAGATCAAAATAGTAATAAATCAACTTCTTTATCTTATTGACAAATATATATATATATATGTGTATTTTTTTTGTTGTAATAAATATTTCTTGCCCTATCTTTGAACTCCACTAGAGATTTTTTAGTAATTAAATTTTTGCGGGAATAAAAATTATTTTTTAAAATCTAGTAATTTTAATTCCGAATATTACAGCCTGAGGTATTAAGTTTTTTTGATTTTGCATTTTTGAAAAAAGAATAGCCTGCGTCACGTCAAGCTCTCTTAATAGTCTGAGTTTCAGAGTCTCTGCAGTTTCACACTCAGTTGATTAGATAAGTATGAGTAACAATAAAGTAACAATTAACCAAGTTACAATAGTCTAAGTGCAGGACTATAAGTGACTTGATTAGGTGTTTCCGCAGGGCTTGTGATGTGCAGGGTTTCATGACCCAAAGGCCATAATTAACTTTTTTTATTAACCTATAGAACCTATTGAAACCTATCTAACCTAGAACCTATTGAAATTAACTTCTGAGATAATTTTTGAGATCAGCCTCCAAAAAAACCTTCTAGAACCTTTAAAAATAAAAATAAAAGTTCCTTTGGCAAAATGAGTTTTTGAGGGATAAAAGGGGTGAGAATAAGGGTTAATTTACCCCTTAAAACCTATTAAAAGTAATTCTTGACATTATTTTTGAGTTCAGTGTCCTAAAAAACTCAATTACTTAAATTAATTTTTTTTTAAATTTATTAAAGGTTTATATATAATTTCTTTACTCAATATTTCCGCGTTTCCCACTTAATTTTGGTACTAAATTTTGATTTTCTTTATTAGAAGTAATTGTTTTCTCCATCCTCAAAAACGTAATTTGCCAAATGATTAAGGTATCCTAATTCGTCTGTAAAATAATTTTTGGGTTAAAAATGTTTTTAAATTTATTTTACTGACAAAATTAAAAAAACTATTAAAATGATGTTTTTGAAACTTGACACTTTTTCTTAAAATTTTTTCATAGTATTTTTCTTTAATTTAATTTAATTTAATTTATATACTGAAAGAAAATTATTTATAATAAAATAAGGAATTATGCATTAGTTTTTTTGGATAATAGCGAAAAATACTAGCATTGTAAAAAAATCTCAAATCTAACGTAATGCAAAAGAAGAAGAAACAACTTTAGTTAAATACACTGACGGAGTAAATAAATATGTAGAAATTTTAAGAAAAAGTGTCAAGTTCAAATTACATCTTTTAATAGTTTTATTAATTTTGTCAGTAAAAGAAATTTATAAACAGATTTAGCATATCCTTAATCATTTGGGAAATTACATTTTTGAGAATGGATAAAACAATTTCTTGTAGCAAAGAAAATCAAAATTTAGGACGAAACGCGGGAGTTTTGGGTGAAGAAATTATCTGTAAAAAAGCAAAGACATAATCAATCAAGTAAATAATGATTCAAAGTATTTTTTAATTTATATACTATACAGGATATATAATATATTTATATTACACATATATTAGTCAAGGGTATAATGTGAAAAAAAGGTCAAATCTCCAACTACCAATGAAAATTCATGAATTGAGTTTAAACCTTTTGCCTTCGTTTAAGAAAAATAATGCCTAAAAAGCTTTCAAACGGAAAATTGTATAGTATGTCAACGGGTGACTGCCGCAATAATAAAATAAAGTAAAAAATTTTTCGTATTTTTATTTACATAATGATGCTATGTTGTTTATATAGGATACTAAATTAGAAATTAAGGTAAAAAATTACATTTAACAGGTTTCAAGGATGAATTTGAATTAGGATATCTTTATCATTTGGCAAATTACGTTTTCTTTACTAGAAATAATTGATTTCAAAAGAAAGAAAATCAAAATTTAGTACCAAAATTAAGTGGGAAACGCGGAAGTATTAAGAAATTATACATAAACCTTTAACAAATTTTTTTTTAAAATTAATTTAAGTAATTGAGTTTTTTAGGTCACTGAACTCAAAAATAATATCAAGAATTAATTTTAATAGGCTTTAAGGGGTAAATTAACCCTTATTCCCATTCCTTTCCCCCCTCAAAAACTCATTTTGCTAAAAGAACTTTTTTTTTTTATAATAATGAGTAAACAGTATAAATACTGTTTTACGTTCCAATTAATTAAAATTAATTTGATAAGTTTATTATGAATAATAAACACGATCTACATGGAACTAAAAATATATAACTTTATTCATTTTTGTTATCTGTGTTTCTGAGGACTGAGCCTCTCTTTGTCACACAGAATAAATATTGAAAAAAGTTGTATGGTGTTAAAATTTATTTTTTGATGTTAAAATGTTTAAAAAAATGAAAATTCTGGTTGTCCATTTCGACTCTGCAAGAAAACAGGGTGAGTCTCGTCAGTGTAAAACCCTGTTTTCTGCTTTTTACATATGAACAAACAAAAAAAACTAAAAAATTTTTGAAAAATTTACAAAAAAACAAAAAATATTTTTAAAAAAAGGAAGACTTACATTTTTTTAATCACGCCAGGAAGAGAACAAAAAGTAGAATGACATAGAAGAAGAGATATTCTTTTCTCCCACGCACACACTCAAAGATCCAACAGCTGGCATTAAAAAAATGTGTCATCAAAACTACTAAAAGGAAACTGAGTATAAAAAGTTAAAAATATATAAAAATATAAAAAATTTTTTTCAAAAAAATATTTTGAAAATTTTGTCGAAATAGAATTTTTCTATTTTTTTAAAAATTATGTCTAGTTGGTAACAGACAACTATTTATTTTGGTAGGCATTTTTTGGATCAATTGCCAATTAATAATAATGAGTAAACAGTATAAATACTGTTTTACGTTCCAATTAATTAAAATTAATTTGATAAGTTTATTATGAATAATAAACACGATCTACATGGAACTAAAAATATATAACTTTATTCATTTTTGTTATCTGTGTTTCTGAGGACTGAGCCTCTCTTTGTCACACAGAATAAATATTGAAAAAAGTTGTATGGTGTTAAAATTTATTTTTTGATGTTAAAATGTTTAAAAAAATGAAAATTCTGGTTGTCCATTTCGACTCTGCAAGAAAACAGGGTGAGTCTCGTCAGTGTAAAACCCTGTTTTCTGCTTTTTACATATGAACAAACAAAAAAAAACTAAAAAATTTTTGAAAAATTTACAAAAAAACAAAAAATATTTTTAAAAAAAGGAAGACTTACATTTTTTTAATCACGCCAGGAAGAGAACAAAAAGTAGAATGACATAGAAGAAGAGATATTCTTTTCTCCCACGCACACACTCAAAGATCCAACAGCTGGCATTAAAAAAATGTGTCATCAAAACTACTAAAAGGAAACTGAGTATAAAAAGTTAAAAATATATAAAAATATAAAAAATTTTTTTCAAAAAAATATTTTGAAAATTTTGTCGAAATAGAATTTTTCTATTTTTTTAAAAATTATGTCTAGTTGGTAACAGACAACTATTTATTTTGGTAGGCATTTTTTGGATCAATTGCCAATTAATAATAATGAGTAAACAGTATAAATACTGTTTTACGTTCCAATTAATTAAAATTAATTTGATAAGTTTATTATGAATAATAAACACGATCTACATGGAACTAAAAATATATAACTTTATTCATTTTTGTTATCTGTGTTTCTGAGGACTGAGCCTCTCTTTGTCACACAGAATAAATATTGAAAAAAGTTGTATGGTGTTAAAATTTATTTTTTGATGTTAAAATGTTTAAAAAAATGAAAATTCTGGTATAACAAAAATGAATAAAGTTATATATTTTTAGTTCCATGTAGATCGTGTTTATTATTCATAATAAACTTATCAAATTAACTTTTTTTTTTTATTTTCAAAGGGTCTAGTAGGTTTTTTTGGACGCTGATCTCAAAAATCATCTGAGAAATTAAATTCAATAGGTTCTGAAGGGTGAATTTGGCAATTTATCACACCAAATACCCTAAAATTTACATGAACCTTTAAAAACATTTTTTTTCAATCAAATTAAGTAATTGGGTTTTATAGAACGCTGAACTCAAAAATAATCTCAAGAATTACTTTTAACACATTCCCTGCGGCATGGGCAAAATGCGCCCATGATCCCACGTATTTTAATCGGTGTCACGTGACCTGCCGCAGCGAATGTGTTAATAGGTTCTAAGGGGTAAATTAACCTTTATTCCTAGCCCTTTTACCCCTCAAAAACTCATTTTGCCAAAGGAACTTTTTTTTTATCTTCAAAGGTTCTATTAGGTTTTTTTAGACGCTGATCTCAAAAATTATCTCAGAAATTAAATAGAACTGGTTCTAAAGGGTGAATTTGGCTCAATTTTATCGTTTATTATTTCATGTTTTACATTCATCTAGAATATTTGGAACTATCTGGATTAGAAGGTCATAGAATAGTAATAATACACAATGGTAAAAATTTTAATATTACGATTGTTAAAACAATTATTATTATTATTATAGAATTTATTTTATCTCAGCAAAAATATCTAATCAATTAATGCAAGGTTACTATAAAAAACAACCATGCCAATATAGTAGAGATGCTTCAAGTATCAAGATAACTTTGAATTTTACAGCAATTCAATTATTTAAATAAGTTGTAATTAGTTAATAATATTTTTAAATAAATATATTTTGTCCTGCTTAGTTGAAATAAGTGAAGTACCATGATTATCGTAAAAAAATTATTATTTTTTTATTTTTAATTAAATGAAAAGGTAAATGAAAATTTGCAATATATAATAAATTATGAGAATTCAATAATTGTTATATTGCGTTATAAGTTTCAATAAATATATATAATTACCAAAAAAATTGATGTTTTATTTTTGTCAATTTAATGCTTGTATTTAAATGGTTGCCAACGTTGGCCCAAATTTTTGCCTACGTTTAACCAAATTTATGCCAACCCTGTGCCAATTGTCGACCCACCTCATCATTTTTACGCGGGTCTCCCATAGAAATAAATTAAGTAATGCGTCCAAAAAGAAAAAAAAATTGTTATTTTTTGTATTTTTTGGTGAAAAAAAATTTCAAAAAATGAATTATAGGATTCAAGATATCAAGTAAAAACGATAATTCTAGATGTTAGTACTTTCATGGAAAATAATTAGGTATACATCCAAATTAAAAAAAAAAAGTATATCGAGATTTTTTGGTAAAGAAAATTTTGAAAACAAAATTAGGTCTTGATTCCATAATGGTTATTACATATCACCGGTCACAGTCATACATATATTCAAATACCGGCTGCTACGCAATAGGTACTATCTAAAAACGTCATTCGATAGCTATAGTATATATACAGTATATATAAAGTATTGTATATTATAGTATAGCGGCTATAGCTATCGAAAAACATTATTAGATAGTACCTATTGGGTAGCAGCCTGTATACATACATATATACATATATACATACACACACACACACACACACTCATTACTCCAGTCAAAACGCGGTTTGGGGTGTATTTTCTCCTACTGACATGAGATTTGCTCTATTACAGGTTTTTTTGGGTCGCTGATCATAAAAATCGGGGTCTTTTCCGGAGATATTTTCGGAACACCCTTAAATTAGCAAAAACTACCCCCAAAAGGTGTTTTTTTTGATAGATTAGCAAACTGAGCTTATAGATTTAGCCAAGAATTGGTCTTTTAATAAGTAATTAATATTTCACCTTTAAATTAGCAAAAATTACCCCTATAATGGGGTTTTTTTGCTATTTTCGCACTTTGAGCGCCAAGATTAGGTCCTTACGGGTTTTTTGAGTCGCTGATCAAGAATTTGGGGGAATTTCTGATAAATAATAAATATTTCATCCTAAAATTAGCAAAAACAACCCCTAAAAAGGGTGTTTTGGCTATTTCTGCACTTTGAGCGACCAAATTAGGTCCTAACGGGTTCTTTGGGCCGCTGATCAAGAATTTGGGGGAATTTTTTGTGAATAATCAATATTTAACCCTTAATTTAGCAAAAACAACTCCTAAAAGGGGTGTTTTTGCTATTTCTGCACTTTGAGCGACCAAATTAGGTCCTTAAAGGTTTTTGGGTCGCTGATCAAGAATTTGGGAGAATTTTTTAGGTAAAATAAATATTTCACATTTATAATACTAAAATTCTCCCAAACAATAGGAGTTTTTGTATATTGGTAAAAAATTGCATAAAATACATTTTCATAGAAACATCACCGAAATTCTTGATCAAGGAACACAAAAACCCATATGGACCAAATGTAGACACTCAAAGTGCAAAAATTGCAAATAGACCCCTTTTAGGAATTGTTTTTGCTTATTTTAGGGTAAAATTAATTTTAAAAAATCCCCCAATTCCTTGATCAGTGACTCAAGAAACCCGTTAGAACTTAATTTGGTCCCCAAAGTTTGGATATAAGGGGTTGCTTTTGCTAAATTAAGGGTGAAATATTGATTATTCACAAAAAAACTCCCCCAAATTCTTGATCAGCGACCCGAAGAACCTGTTAGGACATAATTTAGTCGCTCAAAGTGCAGAAATAGCAAAAACACCCCCCTTACTACCTTATAAAACTACCTTAAATTCTTGTTCAGCGACCCAAAAAACCCCCTAGAACCAATTTTTGGCTAAATTTATAAACTCACTTTGCTAATATATTAAAAAAACCCCTTTTTGGGGGTAGTTTTTGCAAATTTAAGGGTGTTCCAAAAAATATCTCTTGGAAATAACCCCGATTTTCGTGATTAGCGACCCAAAAAACATATAGTAGAGCAAATCTCATGTCAGTAGGAGATAATACACCCCCCCCCCCCCCCCCCCCCCCACCCGCATTTTGACTGGAGTACATACAGACTTTTTTTAAAAACCGGTTTTTTAGCTTCCTGAGTTCTCAAAACGTGCTTATATGCTAAAACATTAAAACAAAGTTTGACCATCACAACAAATATCTGTTAATTATTAAATAATTTTTGAATATTTCCTAATTTTATTTTTTTCAGGTAAAACATAGAGCAGATATATTAATAAATGCCAATCATTATGACCAAAAAAGTATTCGAGATATTGCTGAAAATATAACTAAGCGTTGGCAACAGTTGGTTACATGTGCAGAGGAAAGGTACAAGCTTGTAACTGCTAGCATTAATTTTTTCAAAACCGCAGAACAAGTTAAATCTGTTTTAGACAGTTTGGAAAAAGAATATAAACGCGAAGAAGATTGGTGTTTGAATGGAGAAAAAGCAAGTCAGCTTCCTACTTTAATAAGTAAACACCAAGAGCAAAAAGAAGCTTTTTTAAAAGCTTGCACCTTAGTTCGGCGTACAGCTGAAACTTTCTTGAAATATATTAACCGAAGCTTACAGTTTTATACTTATGCCAATGTTTTGGGATCTGAAAACAAAGTTAAAAGTAATTTATTTTATATTTATATTTAAATAAATTTTTATTTAGACTATCGACTAAACAGTGTTTTTAAATTTAAAAAAGATTGATAGCATGAAAAAAACTTATTTTAAATTTCAAGCTACATTATCTTAGACCGTAATAAGTTTTTGACGTCGAAAAATATTCAATTTTCGACATTTTAACCACTAAAAGTATCCCATAACTCTGTACCTCCAAAAAATAATTTCTAATAAATGATTCTATCATTTTTGAAGAAATCACAAATACGCGTGTGCTGTTTAGCTACAAAATACTTTTAAATGCGGCTTATGCGGGGTTCATTTTTACATAAAATGGAATCCAAAATTGCTCAAACACATAAAAAAATTGAAAAAAAGCTTTTTTTACAGCCTAATGCACAATGTTATCCTAAAAAATACATTGCTCATCGCAACGGTTGCTAGGTTTTATCACTAAAGAGTCATTCTGATTGGTTCTCACAATACTATATATAAAAAAACACTAAATTTTAAAATTTAAATTAAAAATAACTTAAGTATTATTCATATGAATCGAGAGGTTATGGGTGGATTTAATATAGGTGGAAACTTTGTTCGTTTAATAGCAGAGTCAAATAAGGATTTAATAGTGATGTAAAAGGAAAGCCAGGTTTTTTTTAATTTTCTGATACTTTGTATAGAACTTTGTAACAAAGTATATTTTTTGTAGATTTTAAGCTTCCGGTTTACCAAAAAAATGTCCAAAAACCGTTTTTTGATGAATTTAAAAAAAATTTCTTGACTGTTTTTAAAATATCTCTGGCTACAGTGATCGTAAAAAAATGGAAAATTTTCGTTATTGAGTGTACAATAGAACTATGGCGGTAGGGTGCATTAAAAGTAGATTTTAACCTCCAAAAATTGATTTGAGCAAGTTTTTTTTTTTTTTTTTACTAAAAATGTAATAAATCCTGAAAAAATCCTTGGATTTTTATAAAAATTAGTGGAAATACATATTTTTCGTATGTTATCAAGTGGTAAAATTTTTAAAATAAAAAGTTTTACGGCCACAGTTTGCAAAAATCGCCAAATTTTAAAATTAGCGCCACTTTATGAGAGGATGTTATAGTTAATTTTTTTTTTAAAACGATAGGTTTTTATATGTACTTTAATCTGAATGTACGTTAGGTTATGCTAATTAAATATATGTGCCCATTGTAGCGCATTAATGTGAAAAAAATTTTTAATTTTTTCACATTCTACTGCATACCATATGCTTTCTATGCAATTTTTAAATAATTATTTCATTTTTTATTCTATAAAAATTCATTTTTTTAATACAAAATAGTAAATAATTGTTGTTTTGTGTATCGCAAATTTTTTAGTTTTTTAGTAAAATAAATTCTTGTTTTTTCTTTTTTAATGATCAGAACTGGGCTATGTGAAAAAAAAACTTTAGAAGGTTTTTTTTATTTTTTCATAGATGTTTTTTGAAGTTTACTTCATTCTTGTCTCCGTACCATAGTTATTATTAACATGGAACATGTTTATAGGGAGGGGGTACTTCAGAACTTGAAAATTAAGGGGGGTGGTCTAATTTGTCCTATATAAGGGGGGTGGTCAAGTATGTCCTATTTAAGGGGGGTGGTCAAATTTGTCCTATTTCAGGGGGGGGGGGGGTCAAATTTGTCTTATTGAAGGGGGGGGGGCAAATGAAACTTAGAATAATTAGAAGACTTTGATAAATCTGAGCTTAAGGACTTAAGATAAAACAGGTTTATGGACTTAAAATAATATCGATTTAGGGACTTGGAATAATATCGATTAAGGGACTTAGAATAATTCAGTTTTAGGAAATCAAAATAGTTTGGGTTTAGAATCTTAACAGCTAGTAAAGTGATAATTACAAATTATAACTCAGCTGGAAGTAAACATGGTCATTGCATTAAGGTTGTGTTTACACAAACCGGTTATAAGTTTTTTATTTCTACGAGTAGTTAAAAATGAAAAAATCGTAATGATGAAATCGTAACGAAATTAGAAAGAAAAAATAAGAATACTTATTCCCACTTGTTGGTAAATCCGAACGTAAGCGAGGGCTGTCGGGTGAGTTCGTTCGTAGGTAGATTCGATCGTAATCGATGGCGTTCGGATGGATTCGATTTTTTTTTTCTTTTTCTTTTCCCTTATACTTTCTAAAAATTACTATTATTATTATTTATTGTAGTATTTTTTTTTTCATTGAGGATTGTAAGTTTAGCACGTGGGTTTATTTACGTCTGGATAAATTTGAGCGTCTGGAAAGATTTGATGGATAAATGATGGATTTGGTGATGGAGATGGTTGACTTATTAAATACACATAGTATTTATTATGTAATACTATTTATTAAGACGACGCTCGTTGCTTGGCGTCTCAACGAACACAAAATATAAAAAAGGAGATTATATACAAAAAAGGGAGGGGAGATCTCCTACACACACATACCATATAATACATTATGATACATACATATACACAACACTATTAAAGTTTTTGAATTTTACTTCTTTCTTGTCATGGTATACCTCTCTCTTTTCTTTTTTCTACAAGGAGTTAAAATTTAAAAAGTCGTCACGGACGAGATTCATAGACGAATATAGTGATTGACATAACCAGAGTTGGACAAATATGACAGATATGGATTTTTCCCCCATATCCATGTTTCATATTATACATGGAATAGATATATGATCAATTTTTTTCCATATAAATATGAAATCCATATTATGGCACTCATATTAATATAGAAAAAAATTATCATATTTGGATTTCATATTAATATGATATGGACACCAAATATAGAATATGGAAATTGATTAATATGCAACGGTCTTTCTTTTTTTGTACTTGCCGCATGGTTCTATTAGACAAGGGCCGTGCATATTAATATTGTTCTCTCTATATTTTATCCTATATTTTATCAGATGATTTCGGTATTAAATTTTTTTCTTCCTTCGCCGACAGACTCCGAGCATAATCGTGGGTGTTCGGAAAGATTAGAAATATATACATTGCTGTTGATCGCGAGTAGGCCCGATCGTAAGCGAGGGCGCTCGGATGATTTAGGTGTTAAATTTTTTAGTAATTTAAAATAAATCAATTGCAGAGTTTTTAAAATTTTATTTCTAAATTTTACTTTTATAAAAACTATTTTAGAAAGAAGTAAACTTCACCATTTTGTCCCTAGACAAACCTGTCCGTTTTTTATTTTTATTAGAAGTTTCGCCTATCTTCTTATAGGCCTTTCCAATAACGATAACATATAATTATAAAATTAATTGTAAAAAGTATATATAAATTTAAAAAAATACGTGATTGTGTATGTCGCATGCTTTGTGAGCAGACGACATGTAAATAATCATATGTCGTGTACTGTTATCGTCTCTTCAGTGTGTTGATAGTGTGTATGTACGACACATTCACATTGTTAGTATCTTCTTTTGTATTTATTTATTTATTTTTTTTTTTTTTTTGAAAAAATTACACAATTATAAAACAACAGGATTTTTATTTTCATTAAAATATTAACCTCATAACTAATTTTATCAATATTTTAAACTTTTTATTCTTTATTATTTACTTAATTTAATTCTACAGCTTATTGAAAATAAATTATATATATAATAAGTCAAAAATTACTCATTGCATAAAATTGAAAAAATTGGTAATTTTTAACAAAGAAACGTTTAAAAATGAAAAATATTTGGGCTATATAATCATTAAAAAAAAAATAAAAAAAATATTTAACATAGAAAAGTATAATTGCTTCATTTTAACTAAAATTAAAATTTGAAAAACATTTTTGTAGTGTCCAAGTCACAAAATGAAATTCTATATTTTACCTTAATAATCCGTCTAGTAACTTGGTAAACTATTTAACGTTAAAATCGACGCGTTTCGGAACTTGTATTATTAGTATTAGTAGTATTAGTATTAGGGAGTATTAAAATACTAACATTTAACACTATAATGTTGATTCGAATTGCCCTATTGATCGATAAATTCAATTTTCCGAATACAAGATTTTACAAAAAAATGGGCGATCAAGTCATTATCAATCATTATAATGTTGAAATTTTCCTCTTCCAGTTTATTAATAATATTTTATTAAAGATATGAAACTTGTCAAGAAAAAGGGTAATTGATTTATTAAAAATAATTAAGGACAACTTTTTCTCAACAGGATTCAGAGGGGGTTCGTATAAGGGAATATAGCGAAAATATATTCCACTTTATACTATATGAGTATCAGGAGAAATAATACGCAAGAAACTAAAATTAAAAGAATAATAAAATATAAATACCAAATTACAGAGACGCACTCATATACCTATTTTGACAAAAAAGGAATAAGGTAAAGACTATTGATTAAAATAACTGATAGCAAATAATTAAAGTGTAACTCACCAGTTTTGTTAAAAATTATTGGCAAGGTAATGGAGAGCATGCTTCGGGATAGACTAAGGCTAGCGATCGTGGGGGGCGGTGATCTCTCTGAGGAACAGCACGGCTTTCGCGAGGGGCATTCCACCATAGACGCCAACAGGCGTGTCGTGGATACCGTAATGGTAGAGAAAGAAAGGTCGCACGCGAATCGCATGGACGTCCTACTGGTTACGTGGGATGTTAAAAATGCCTTCAACTCGGCCAGGCGGGACGACATGCTCCGATCTCTCGAGCAGGACTTCCGGATACCCAAATACCTGGGCAAAGTCCTAAAGGATTACCTGCGGGATCGAAGGCTGCTCCACGACACGCTCGATGGTAGGCGGGAAAGGGAGTTAAGCGCGGGCATTGCCCAAGGGTCGGTTCTTGGACCTGACCTGAGGAATGCCTTTTACGATGGCTTACTGCACGTTAACCTCCCGGAAGGAGTCTCCCTGATCGAGTACGCGGACGACGTGGCCGTAACCATAAAGGTTAGAGGGAAGGAAGTGGCCCAGCAGAAACTTAATCGAGTCATGAGACAGATCAACCTCTGGATGGGTCAGCACGGGCACCAGCTCGCGATCCCAAAAACAGAAATCGTACTGCTGACTCGTCGAAGGGTTGCCACCATATTCGACATAAACGTCGACGATAGAGGGAATTTTCCCTCGATTGAAACCAGAACATCGGTGAAGTACCTTGAAGTTCCTGTCAAGTCTCATGGCCAACATAGGAGGGC
Organism: Anagrus nilaparvatae; assembly: GCA_022575985.1. NCBI lineage: Eukaryota > Metazoa > Arthropoda > Insecta > Hymenoptera > Mymaridae > Anagrus > Anagrus nilaparvatae. The sequence continues at coordinate 2,755,904 of JAKSXM010000237.1, read as the reverse complement.
CCAAACCAGAAAAGCGAAGACTCCTGATGTCCGTGGAGAAATCTGTTCTGTTATAGGACGCCGCCCGAATCAAGAAGTACAGGCATAAGATCTGCTCTGTACAGAGGCAAGCGGAACTCAGGATCGCTAGTGCATACCATACAGTATCACTATTGGCGATTCGGGTAGTAGGTAGTGTCCCTCTTATTGACCTGCTAGCATTGGAGCGCAAATCCATATACGAAAGTGTAGAGGAGCGCAAAGTGGCTTCCACCCGCGCCCGCTCTAATGCTATCATTAAATGGCAAGAACGATGGGACAGCGACAAGTGCCGGTGGACGCACAGATTAATTCCGTATCTGGAGGCTTGGACGGGACATGAAAATGAGGAGGTAGATTTCTATCTTACCCAGTTTTTAACAGGTCACGGATACTTTCGGGTCTTCAAGGCCCGCAAACACTCCATGGCTGATGCAAGATTCACAAGATTCCCTTAAAAAAAAACAACAGTTTATAATGTAATATGAGATCTAATCTTTAATCTTAACGCTAAATTTACAATGTTAATACTCTCGATTATACTCAGCGCTTATGCGATGTAAGAAATAACGTCGCTACAACATTAATACGCGACGTGAATTTAAATATTTTTTATAATTAAATAATCATAACAATAATTAGTAAAAACACTGGCCAAGTGATTTACCGCAAATTACAAATTACACTTAGAAAGAGAGAGAGAGAGAGAGAGAGAGAACGAGGACACCTTTAATAACTTTAATTAATAAATATATATAATTACTAGGGGTTCCACCCCCTGCCAACTCCCGTAGAGTAATCGAGGTATTGTGAAAATGATTCCATGTTGACCTGAAAGGTGTATTTTGTTCCTTTTGACACAAATGGTTCATGTGACAGTGGTTGAAGTGTTACCACAATGGCCCAAAAGGTCCATTTTAATCAAATATGTTCTTTTTGGCCTAAAAAGACCACATTGGCCCAAAAGGACCATTTTGGTACTTATAAAATATACAAATTAAAATGTACAAAACGTACGCATATAGAAAAATAGATAGGTAAGGGGCGTCCTGGGACATGGGGTGGGGGAAGGTTACGTGGGAGGTCGCGTGGTTGGGGATGTCCTTGACCGTGCAACTACACGAGCATGTTTGCGTGCGTGCGTGCGTAAATTAAATATGGCTGCGTGCAATTGCATGAGAGTATATTTCAATATGGCAGACAATTATATTTTTTATTTCATTTAATTGTATTCAATTGCGTGTACGCGTGCGTGCGAGCGTGTGTAAATTAAGAAAGGTTGCCATGTAGTTGCATAAAAGTATTTTTCAAAATGGCGGACATTTATATTTTTTATTTCATATAATTATATTTTATTGCGTGTATGCGTGCGTGCGTGAATTCAAGATGGCTACCGTACAATAGCAGAAATCATCATTATGATCACGGTTCATCCAGCTTTCCAAGTCGATAATAAGGCGGTGCGTCCAACGTCCCCTCGGGTCACCATAGCGCTCTTCTTCTTCACGGTTATAGATCGCCTGCCTTTCCAAGGCAAGCAGATCGATAGGAATCACCCGAGCCACTACCTGGACCGCTGGCTCTGATACAGTCTTGTACGAGCAAGCGATTCGAAGTACCCCCTGCCTCTGTACTGCCTTTAGTTTCTTGCAGTACTTATTTATGCGGACATTGTCCGCCCACACCTCTGCACCGTAGAGCAAGATGGAGTTGACTGTCGTCATCAACAGCCTCCTCTTCCCTGATCTGGGACCGCCGATGTTCGTCATCAGCCACGAGAGGGACTTTGTCACCCGGCCAGCCTTTTCACAGGCCTGCTGGAATTGTCTATTGTAGGTTAACTTGTTGTCCAAGAAGACCCCCAAATATTTGACCGATGGTTTGGTCTGGATCATAAGGGGATTACCTCCGTCATCAAAGCTGACGCCGAATATGGTAACATCCCTTCTCCGGGTCAGAAGGACAATCTCTGTTTTCGGAACTGACAGTCTGAGTCCGTAATCCGACATCCAGCTATTGATAAGGTGCATGGTCTCATCCAAGGTATTCTGCTGGTCCTCTGTCTCTCGAGCTGTTATGGTTAAAGCAACATCATCCGCGTATCCGATCATGGAGCATCCATCCGGAAGCTCAATCTTTAGCAAGCCGTCGTAAAAGGCATTCCACAGATCAGGGCCCAGAATTGAACCCTGCGCTATGCCTGCGTCGACACGTCATATACCGTAGTTGACAGAATTTTAGAAACTTCGACCGGTGCATCCTTCCTTGGCGCTAACTTTGCTGAAAATATGCGCGAGACGTTTAACAAAGAGTAGGAAGTCCTCATTTCGGAGTTGAACTGAACGTTTTTACAGCCTACATCATAAGATTCTTTCTGCTTTTCGCGCCAAATTTCTATGCATTTTATTACTAATTCGCAAAGATTGTCTAACAATTTTATTCTGTCGCACCATACTTTTGGATACGCCGATTTTGAACGAGCGAAATGTCGGAAAAAAATGACGACAAAATCTAACCTTGCAATCTTTTTGTAAATAATTTGTTATTTTAGCATTTGCATAGCAGTAATTTGGATCTGCTCATCTAAAAAATTTTTAGTTAATTCTGTGGGTGACTGAGAGATTAAAATCCGAAGATTTGATTGTAAACAATGAATCTTATATATATAAAAATTAAAGAAATAGATGAAAAATTTGGATTTCCAGGGAAAAACCACTGCTGAACAAAAAAAACTTTTTTTTACGATAAAATTTAGCTAAGTTATCGTCAATTTAAGATTTTTCTCAAATTCGTCTTAATAAATATTGAAATTTTAATGAAAAAAGCATATTTTTAAACTTAAAACAAGTAATATTTTTATCATAAATAATATATTTTGTTTTAAATCGATTAATTTTTTCCTTAGGATGCATTTCTTCAAGAAAAAAAATCATTTTCATCAACTAAATTTCAAATTATACGTTAAAATCAATAAAAAGTGTCTTAAATAAATCCTGCTTTTTGAAGCTATAAATAGTTTTTGACTTGAAAAGTCAAATCCCTGGTCTCCTGCTTGGCATGTTTAACGCGTGCCTCGTGGCAGGCGCCTTTCCAAGGGACTGAAAAGTGGCCCGTCTGGCTCTGATAAGCAACGGAAAGGGTGAACCAGGATCTCCATCATCTTACAGACCATTGTGTAAGTTAAATACCATTGGCAAGATGATGGAGAGCATGGTCAGAGGAAGATTGCGGCAGGCAATTAGGGAAGCGGGTGACCTTAGCGACGACCAACACGGTGCCATCGAGCAGGTCGTGAAAGTGGTTATGAGGGCCAGACAAGTGCGGCTGGATATTAAACCGGACGTCCTGCTTGTCACGTTGGATCTAAAAAACGCATTCAACTCGGCTAAGTGGGACGATATGTTGCACTCCCTCGAGCAGGTATTCAGAGTTCCGGATTATCTGAGAAATATACTCAGAGATTACCTCCGGGACCGATACCTGTGCTAGGACACGCTCGATGGCACAAGAGGTAAAGTATTAAGCGCAGGCATAGCGCAAGGTTCAGTTCTGGGCCCTGATCTGTGGAATGCCTTTTACGACGGCTTGCTAAAGATTGAGCTTCCGGATGGATGCTCCATGATCGGATACGCGGATGATGTTGCTCTAACCATAACAGCTCAAGAGACAGAGGACCAGCAGAATACCTTGGATGAGGCCATGCGCCTTATCAATAGCTGGATGTCGGATCACGGACTAAGATTGGCAGTTCTGAAAACGGAGATTGTCCTTCTGACCCGGAGAAGGGTTGATACCATATTCGGCGTCAGCTTTGATGACGGAGGTAATCCCCTTATGATCCAGACCAAACCATCGGTCAAATATTTGGGGGTCTTCTTGGACAACAAGTTAACCTACAATAGACAATTCCAGCAGGCCTGTGAAAAGGCTGGCCGGGTGACAAAGTCCCTCTCGTGGCTGATGACGAACATCGGCGGTCCCAGATCAGGGAAGAGGAGGCTGTTGATGACGACAATCAACTCCATCTTGCTCTACGGTGCAGAGGTGTGGGCGGACAATGTCCGCATAAAAAAGTACTGCAAGAAACTAAAGGCAGTACAGAGGCAGGGTGCACTTCGAATCGCTTGCTCGGACAAGACAGTATCAGAGCCAGCGATCCAGGTGGTGGCTCGGGTGATTCCCATCGATCTGCTTGCCTTGGAAAGGCAGGCGATCTATAACCGTGAGGAAGAAGAGCGCGACGTAGCTTCCGTTCGCGCTCGCTCCCACACAATGGAATGCTGGAAGTATAGGTGGAATGGTGACCCGAGGGGATGTTGGACGCACTTTATCATCGATTTGGAAAGCTGGATGAACCGTGGTCATGGAGAGGTAGACTTCTACCTCACACAGTTCCTAACTGGTCACGGTTATTTCCGCGATATGCTTTTCAAGTGGCGCAAGGTGACATCTCCGGAATGCTTGCATTACCCGGGCGAGCTGGATACCGCTGAGCACACCTTTTTTGGGTGTCCTCGCTTTGCTGAAGGGCGACCGCTTTTCGATGAATGGAGGCCGGAACGAGTCGTTCCGGAAATGCTGCGCAGTACCGTTAACTGGTACAGTGTAGCAGAGTACGTACGGGCGACACTGATTAAAAAAAAGGAGGAAGGTCTCCTCTCGTAGGAAAATCTCCTCCTTTATTGACAGGGTATGGCGAAGAAATGCCTTGGCTGCATTGTTTCCGGACCGAAGTAATACCTAAACAGGGAGTCCCGGTCCGGATTCTATGATTTTGTCATAAATGCAGGAGGGTGGGGAGTTTAGTGGGTATTGTAATTCCTCCTCAATTGTGTATATCTGGGCAACCCCAGATACAAATTTGAGGTTGAGTCCCACATAACCATACAGTACGCGGTGTATGGGATGCGTGAATGCATTCTCCTCGTCCTACGAAAAAGGCCCCTTCTTGAAGGGGCCCAAAAAAAAAAAAAAAAACGACATCTGTGAGAATATTGATCAATAAGTATATAGACATATTTATAGGTAATCAATAAGTATACGGGCGCTCGGGTCTCGTTGTAACATTTATGTAACATTTATGTAAACATTGAACGATTACGCTTTTGCATTCTGTGAGTTACAGAGAGATATGGCTTAAATAATCCTTTGGAATCTTCCTGTAAGTTGATGGATTTTTTTTGAGTATTAATATAGAAGACCTCAGATGTGATGTGTTTATGATATGAAGGTTCTTTGTTCAAGATATGATAATTTTCCCACTTAAAATTGTGTTTGGTGTTGATATAATGCTGAGTGATAGGTGGAATATTGTCTTTCTTCTGAGTACTTTTGTTAGTATCATGAGTAGTTTTTTTTGGTACTTCGATTTTTTGTTCGTGTGGCTTCTGAAGACCCTATCACTACCAGCTGGTTGTTTTTCTTTTTCTCTCTCTTTGGTCAAAGCTAATTCTTTTTTTATCTCTCTATCTACACCAGCCTTGTGTTCACCAACACGTATGGACACTTCGCGTTTGGTTTGACCTACATATGTGGCATCACACTCTTCACACTCCATCTTATATATTACATTAGTATTCTCACTTGTTCTTAATTTATCTTTGGCCTTTGTGACTAGATTGCTGTTATTGTTCTCAATTATGGGTATGGTGATGACATCATATTTACTAAACATACCTGACATACTACTGTAAAAACCATCAATTTTAGGAATGCATATCTTTGGTTTCTTGGCTATTATTTGTTTTTGTATGTCATAACTCACATTTTCATTGTTATTTTCATCTTCAGCTTTAAACTTTAAACAATGACATACGGTAAATAATCAAATAATTGGCAATTAATAATGTATGTGCGAATTAGGTTAATTTTATCATGTATATATTTTTTTTTACAGATTTCTTAATCAGAAATATCAAAATTTTATATTATGACTCGACCCTTTACATCCTAATATTTATGTAACTACTATTAAGATTTAAGATATTTGTAAGATTTCAAATTGTTGATATTATATTTTATATACACTCCATTTAAATTTATTAATTACAAAAAAATTTTTTAAATAGATTTTGAAAAGGACCCCGAACTAGGGGTAGAAACGTCAATAAAATAAAAATATTTGTACTCGAAAAAAGGTCAATTTATTAAAATTTCATATCTACTATACTCGAGTAATAATTAGAAAAACATTTTGAAATACTAAAATAAAAAATTATCTATAATATTTAAAACTATTCAAAACTATTAAAGTTTTTTATATTTTTTATTTATAATAAATAAAAATTACCATATTAAAACAAAAATAATAATAATATATATACTTAGAAAATATTTAGGTGATTAATAGAAATTATTAAAATTTAATGCTATATTAAAATCTTTTTTCTGCGTTAAAAAATTTAATTACATCACACATACATACACATGCACATACATACACACACACGAACATGTATATATAAATACTAGCAAAAGTTAGAGGGGGTGCTGCGCCCCCTCTGTATCGCATTTACTTCTGTTTCTGTTGCTTGAAAAATCATTTTTCACTGCAAATTTACCTATATAATTATGCAAACACATTCAGAGTTTTTAAGCCTAGTTCTTTCTCCAGCAAAGTCTCCAGTAAATATTATAATAATGGAATACAGAACCATATTTAAAAAGATATTGGAGAGGCTATGCCCAATCCTGACAGACAGACAGACAAATAAATTTTTAGATATATATAGCATATAGTATTAAGATATATAAAAAATGTTGCTAATTTTTAAAGATACTTCCGTTTTGAACAAAAATTTAACTGAGTACGTATAAATTAGTGCCGAATCAAGTAATGCCAAATCTTATAGTAAAATTTTTTCATATTTTTTAGATATTTCACTTTTTAACGAAAGTAGAGTAAAAAATGGCCTATATCACCCGCAGACTTTTTATTCTATATTTTGATACCGATTTTATGTCACTTAGTTTGGTGGATCTTGAGTCAGTCGGGTACAGATAAATTATTAAAAATACCATAAAAAATAAAAAATGAAAAAAAATTTTTTACCAGCTTCAAAAATATTTTATAAAATTTTAAAGATAGCTCCGTTTTGAATAAAAATTTCAGATAATACGTAAAAATTAGTGCCGAATCGAATACAACAAAGTGCGATAAAAATTTTTTCGATAGTTTCGAGATATTTCAATTTTTGTTAAAAAATTTAAAAAATTTTATCAAGTTCAAAAATACTAAAAATTAAATATCTCAAAAACTACAATAGCTGAGCAAAAAATCTATGGCCTATGTCACCTGCAGACTTTTTTCCTTCATTTTGACACCGGTTTCATGCTAATTGGTTTGGCGGTTCTTGCGTGATGAGGGGACAGACAGACAGACAGACAAACAAATAAATTTTTAAATATATATAGTATTAAGATATTAAGATATAATGTATATATACATATACTAGTATAGGTGATCGGGGGGGGGGCTCCGCCTCCCCTGTGTCGCCTTTACTTATGTTTGTGTTGCTTAAAAAAATCATGTTTCACTACAAATTTATAATTATGCAAATACATTGAAACTATTCAGAGCAGCGTAGGTGAAATATTAATGAAAAGTTATATGTTCTGATTGATTCTATAATTATAATAGAGAAAATAAAAAAATTTAACTGAGTACAGACAGGCAGACAAATAAATTTTCAAATATGTATAGTATATAGTATTAAGATATGTATTTATAGATGGTTCTAGAAATGGCTAAATCAAGTAATGCCAATGGCGACATTAAAATTTTATAATATTTTTCAGATATTTCACTTTTTAACCAAATTTTCAAAACATTTAATCTTTCGCAAAAATAGTAAAATTTTTTTATTTTAACTTTATTTTAACATTGGTTTTATGTAATTTGGTTCTTTGGACACAAGTACACAAATAAATTATTAAAAATACCATAAAAAATTAAAAATTAAAAAAATTTATTTTACCAGCTTCAAAAATATTGTATAAAATTTTAAAAGTACCTCCGTTTTGAATAAAAATTTAGGAGAGTACGTAAAAATTGGCGCCGTAACAAATACTACAAACTTGTGACAATAAAATTTGTCGATATTCTCGAGACATTTTAATTTTTTTCAAAATTTTTAAAAATTTTATCAATTTCAAAAACAGTAAAAATTAAATATCTCAAAAACTACGATAGCTGAGCAGAAAATCTATGGCTAATGTCACCCGCAGACTTTTTTTCTAAATTTTGACACTGGTTTCATGTCAGTTGGTTTAGTGTTTCTTGAGTCATTATGGTACAGACAGACACACAGGCACACAAATAAATTATTAACTATACCATAAAAAAATAAAAAATTAAAAAAATTTTTTATACCAGCTTCAAAAATATTGTATAAAATTTTAAAGATACCTCCGTTTTGAATAAAAATTTAGGAGAGTACGTAAAAATTAGTGCTGAATTAAATAGTACAAACTTGTGACAATCAAATTTGTCAGTAGTCTCGAGATATTTTATTTTTTTTCAATATTTTAAAAAATTTTATCAATTTCAAAAACACTAAAAATTAAATATCTCAAAAACTACGATAGCTAATCAGAAAATATAGTGCCTATGTCATCCGCAGATTTTTTTTCTTCTTTTTCACACTGGTTTCATGCCAATCGGTTTAAGGTTAGATTTTGTCGTCATTTTTTCCCGACTTTTCGCTCGTTCAAGATCGGTGTGTGACTCAAAACTAATGACCGAGGGCTTATCCGCCATTTCTATGGAACGACGCAAACTTTTCACAGGTTTGGGATGTCTACCGAAATTTAAGAATGCTGGAGAAACTTTTGTTGTACATTCAGTTGCTGTATTCATTGCGCTTCTAAATGCTGGCAAGTGTTTATCACAGTCCTTGTGGTCAATTCTCACGAAGATTCTTATCATCCCCTTGATGGTCCGATTGGATCTCTCCGTTAGATTGATTTGTGGATGATAAAGGAGTGTGCTCACAAACTTGATGCCATATTTGCCACACAGACCTTTGATGTTGCTTTTGTCGAATTTTTTACCATTGTAAGTTAACAAATAATTACTGCAACTGTTTCTTTTAGCCAATAAGAAAGAAAAAAAAGGTAAAATTATATGAGTTGTTCCTGGCACTCTGGCGAGCTCGGGCCCTCTCAGCCTTTCACATAGCCTTGCCACTCCGGCGAGCTCGGGCGCTCTTAGCCTTTCACTTAGCTTTGCCATGCAAACTTAGCTTCGCGGTGATTAGCATCGGTCTTTGCTCCCTTTGCTCTTGCGGCAGTAGCACTTCCTTTGCTATTGCCTTGGCTCCCTTTGCTCTTACGGCAGTAACATTTCTTTGCTATCGCTTTTGTTCCCTTACCTCATCGAATACTTGTAATTTTTCGTGTAAGGAACGTGGCCCTGAAAAGGGCCGATTGGGAAAATCCTCCCTTGCCACGTCTCATAATTTTCACATTGTAAACTTCGTAACGAATTTGTCGCGCGCGCTCCAATCAGTGAACGAGCTCGAAGTCAGCGAAGGCTTATAAATATAACCGCATATCTGGCCAAAGCAGCATTTGCTGTCCTGACTTCAGCCTTCACGCACGCGGCTACCTTGACGCCTTCGCTAAGCTGTGGATGAGATTGTTTGCTAGTTTGATTGTTGCTGATGTGCTTGGTGCACTTGGAGGAGTCCATGGCTTTCGGACGTTAAATCCTCATTGAAGCAGCTCGTAAGCTGTGATTGATTGAATCGCTTGGTGCAATTTTCCGAGCTCGTAGGCTTGAAGAGGTGGACATTGATATTCCTGGCCAGGAGAAGTCACCTGAACACTAGGTGCTCGCATGTTTGTAAGTTTTTGATTTATTTTTTGTATGTTTGTGTATGTATGTATATTTGTGACCTTGGTGATTTAATTTGTTGTATGCTTGTGAATTTATTGATTTTGGAACGTGTGGTTGAAGCCACGCAACAAATGCAAAAAAAACCACCGGCCCTTTTTAGGGCCACCTAATACGTAAAACATATGAACAAATAATTCAGAAAGCTTCTACTGAAATTAACAGCAACCAAATCTAAACAATATTCCTCAATGGCACTAGCCATTACTTTCCTATTCGCGCTTCTTAACGGATAAATCTCGACTCATCGCGTAAACAAATCTTGAAATACAACTACATGAGTGTATTGAATTTATCGCTGTCTACTAGGGGAAAACTCTATACAGTATGCTGAAACTACAGCCCAAGGTGGTTTTAACTATCCTGCGGTACAAAAACCCTTTTGAAAGGGTCTGACTCGCCTTGTGACACTAACATTCCATGCACGTGGTCACAAACTTGCGTACATCTTTATACACTCCGGGCCAATAATAGTCGCGTACAACCCGTACATACATGTAGGTTTGGTAGTCTGGGTGGAGATTTCTTCTCGTCAATCTAACCAGTTTATCCTCAGGTAATTGAGTTTGTAAATTACTCGCAATATATTGAAATTGTACGGCAAATTTGGCGATAGGCTCTCCTTTCGCTTAGGCCCTTTCCTTAATTTCATCCAGGAAGTCACACGCAGTTCTTTTGCGCGCGCAGCTCTTCTCCTTTTATGCTCGTTTCTCTTTTATAATTTTGAAATTTTAGCATAACGTAAGTTTTTGGCCTGAAAACTTACGTTACATAACAATATTAGAAAAAGCTGAAAAATCTCTTATATACCATATCAAAGCTTTTATTCTAGAATAAAGATAAAATTTAATAAGTATTTTTTTTTTCTCTCTTGTTTTTTAAGAAATGTGCCTACAATCAATATTACTAATACTATTACTTGATATTGTATTGCCATACACGGTTGGCTAGAAACAATTTTAAATAAAATTTGAAGGTACCTCCGAGATTCCGATGAATTTTGATTGTAGGGTACCTACAGGTCCTAAAAAAACAAAAAAGGAAAAAATCCGCTCGGCGCTTTTTTATTTTTGCCCAAAATAGGGCTATCTCGGTGAATATATTCAAAAAAACGTTTGAAAAAGAAAGAATGAATTATAAGTCTTACAATTTTAATTGCAATATACTAGAATATGAAAGAAAAGTTAAATTTATACAATTTTATGTATTTTTAACTCATCTGCGCAGACCCAGATGTAATGGATGGTCATTGAGGCTGCAAAGCTGACCTAGCTGAAAAAACTACATAAAAAACTACATACCCGGGTTAAGATGTGTTTTTTATTAGAAAAAGTGTATTTGACTGTTGCGTCTATCATTTTTCTAGACCATGTAGGGTTTCAGATCTTTTTTTGGACACTGTTACTGAAGTCAAAACTGTGATATTTTCAATTTTTTCGAATTTGATGAAAAAACTTAGAATAAGATAAAAAAAATTGTAACGGGCTTGTGTAAACACAATTAATGAGCATAGAACATATTTATGTTTAATAGAAATTTTTAAATGATTAAATAAAGTCAAACAATATTATTCCAAGTCTCTAAAGCCGGATTATTCTACGTCCTTAAATCGAAATTATTCTAAGTTCCTAAAACGAAATTATTTTAAGTACATTATACCCCCCCGAACCCATCCGTTTTTCGCCCCCCCCCCTCACTTTAGTGGTAGTTTTTCCCAAGTACCTCTCCCTATGAACATGTTCCATGTTAATATTTGTAAGCCCATTTAAGGGGATAATACCCCTCTGGTTATAAGCTTTATTTGGGAGATAGGGGGTTTGCTATTTAAAGGGGATTTTTACTTGATAGATAAAATATCCAAAATCTCAAAAATAAAGATTTCTTGTGTCGATTTATTTCGCACGCGTACAGTATAAATTTGACATGGTGAAATTATTATGCAAGCCTACTGTGAATTGGCTTGGTCAACGTTACGCGTGCGTGAATTCGAAGTTTTACCCCAATTACAGTACTAGCATCCCTTAAGTTGCCATCCCCGAAAAATAGCAAACCCCTTTTTTTTGCTCATACCCCCAATGAAAACTCCTTATTTGGGGGTACTATCTCCCTAATATTTTTTATAACTTATTTTATCTGAATCTTACACGGAGAAAAATAACTCTTAAAAATAACCAAAATTGCGGGTTATGTTTACATTATAAAGTTTTGTTATTTTCTGTTCAAATATTTTGTAAATATAACCATGTTTTTTGTTAGAATTACAATATTCTGACTTCATATTTGTAAAATTTACAAATTTTTTTTGTAATTAAAACTAACCCCGTTTTACTAAAATTAACCTTGTAAAATATAAAATATAAGGTCTAGAAAAATGATAGTTGAAATCGTCAAGTATACTTTCCTCGACAAAATCACATCTTGTCCTGAATATGTAGTTTTTTATGTAGTTTTTTCAGCTAGGTCAGCTTTGCAGCCTCAATGACCATCCATTACATCTGGGTCTGCGCAGGTGAGTTAAAAATACATAAAAATGTATAAATTTAACTTTTCTTTCATATTCTAGTATATTACAATTAAAATTGTAAGATTTATAATTCATTATTTCTTTTTCAAACGTTTTTTTGAATATATTCACCGAGATAGCCCTATTTTGGGCAAAAATAAAAATGCGCCGAGCGGATTTTTCTCTTTTTTGTTTTTTTAGGACCTGTAGGTACCCTACAATCAAAATTCATCGGAATCTCGGAGGAACCTTCAAATATTATTTAAAATTGTTTCTAGCCAACCGTGCATATAATAAACCATGTGCGCTCTGAGAGGCAAAGAGAGAAATAATTTATTCTGTTTCTTAATTCTCTTTAAAAAAAAACATTCAATGAAACATACTTTCCTAATTGAATTTTTGGTAAAACTATTTCTCCACGAAGCGCAGCATATTTGTAACTGATATGAAATATTTTAGCCATATAATTATTTATAATAATTTTTTAATGAAAGAATCAATACTTTATAGTATCGGGTACAAGAATATAAAAAAAAAAAATTGATGATATTTATGTGTTTAGACAAATAAGACCTGTTAAATTTTTATAATTTTTGGGCCATAAAGGCCTGAGATTCCAGATGTGAACAACTTGGATCAAAATTCTAGTTGGCTCATATTGAAAATCATTTAATTCTAGAGGGAGGTATCATGGGGAATTTTTCGCTAAACCTCATCAGTAACGAATTACAGCTAATTGTTTATAAAAAAAAAAATTAAAAATGCTCTAAAATTTATAGCCTATTAGATCTAGAATCTCAGGCTTTTAGAACCCAAAAATTAAAAGAATTTAAGAGGTCGTATTTGTTTAAAGGAATAAACATCATAAATTTTTTTGTTTATATTCTTGTACCAGATACTGGAAAGCATTGATTCTATCATTAAAAAATTACTATAATAAATATATAGCGAAAATATTTCAGTTACAAATATGCTTCGCAAAAAACACGACCTTAAATACTATGCATACAATAGTAAATTAAATATTTTTGTATGATTTTTTTTTCGTTCAAAATTAATAAAATTTTTTATGACAGCATTTTGTTGCGGATGTAATACTTAATTTTGTACCTCATTTTTTTTTTTAAGTACTAGTTTTTTTGCAAGTACTAATTTTAAAAATATCGTTATTACTCGATTTCTCGAATCTAATGCGTAATTTTTTGAAAATTTTTATCTCATAATTTTTCGCATCGAGAAAAAAAATAAACAACATTAAAAGTGTTTAAAAAAGTGTGATATGTATAATAATCATTATTATACTAATACTAATAAATTATATTGGTATTTCATTATATCATGTTAATACCAAAGTTAATACTATTAGGCCATCACGGGCCATGTGTGCTCTGAGAGGCAGAGAGAGAGAGAAATAATTGATTTCGGTTTTTAATATAAAATTTATTATCTTAAAAAAAAAAACATTTATGACTTATACTTTCCTAATGCAATTTTTGGTATAAAACTATTCTCTTCGTATTTTTTGTGTTACATAAGTATTAATGGAAAAAGAAATAGAGAAATAAATAAAATACCTCCTTAGAAGTTATTATTTCCTATTGATGCTGTTAATGATTTAGATGATTTAAATACGTTTTTAGCTCGAAATATATCGAATTAATTTGATACATTTCGATTGGAGATATTTTCTATAATTTTTTAAAGAGTAGAAAAAAAAGACAGCAATAATTCCTTATGAAAAAACCCTTGTTGTGCGAGAAGGAAAAAAAAAAGACGTGTATACTTTGCAGCCAGTCAGCAGCAAAGGTCTAGAGGCTGTGGGACTCGCCCCCACCCCTATTCCATTTTGATACCAACTTGTATCAAAGAATAATAGGCACCCGAGATCAAAAAAAATTTTTTTTTAAATTTTTTTAGCTGCTGCATGAAAAAAAAAATCTATTTTTTACCATCAAAAGATAAAAAATTTATAGTTTTAAAATGAAAAAAAAAAATTTTTAGGTACATCTCTTTATTACTAGTAAGTCATTATAAATAATGAATAGTCTGAGTGAAGATATGCAGAATAAACAAATATTCATTATTTTCATATTTTTAAATTTCATCGTACTAATTCAAAAAGTCCTTCATCTCTCTGAAACATGAATAATATTTTTTCTTCAAAGTGAATTGAGTACATTGTTTTTGGAAACAGAAAATGAATTATGAAGAAAACTTTTTACCACCCGAGGAAGGATTAGCTTCGCCTCAGATTGTAATAATGGTACAATCTAAGCCATTCTTTTTTTGCTCCCTTAGTTATAAATGTACTACTTATTTAATAATTTAAATTACAAATTTTATTTTAAATATTTATACTGGTGTATGGGGTATTTGACCCCGAATATCAAAAGGTATCGCGAATAATTAATTCTGAATTTTTGGTCAAGATGAAAGTCGAATTCAATGGAAAACCCTTTCCTGCCAAAGTATCATCACAATTTTTAGGAAATCCCAAGGAGATGCAATTGTTTTATGAAAATCAGAACCAAAGCTTAGAGTTATGGGTAGTTTATTGAGAACGTGCTCCTCCCTCTTTTTTTGTACTTCTAGCGACGATCGCTGTAACTTTATACCCAAGCGTGCAGAGTTTAAAGAATTTAAAAAAATATAATCAAAATATTTTATTAAAAATAAATTTCTAAAATATTTAAAATTAACTTTATCTTTTACTAATAATTTAATTTAAACAAATTAAAGTAAAAAATTATTTTTAAAATGGTATTTTAATTTATACTATAATTTTCAAACTTAAACCGCTTGGGTATAAAGTTACAGCGATCGCCGCTAGAAGTAAGTAAAAAGTGGAAGGCGCGCGTTCTCAATGTTGTATATTGGTATTAAGTTACCATTTTTACCAAGACCAAGAGGGTTCCTTATTTCAAAGATTAAATTAGTCCTGAATTCCCTTTTAAAAAAAAAAACTAATTCTATTTCTTGGGGCTCCTTATAAGAAAGGTCAGGTTTCAGTTTCAGAGGAATATCTTTTTTAAATATAATCTTACCCTATTATTTAATATTTGTATTCCAACCCCTTAATATTAAAAACTTTTTTTTAATAACTTAAATTAGATAAGTGTTACGTATCATGAGGTTTTATCCAAGGGATACGTAAATATAAATATAAAATATAAAATATAAATAAGTTTATCCTGGCGATATGAGTGCCCCAGGTATTTATTTAGTACACTGAAAAAAAATTACTGGCCACGCGCCTAGATTGCTAGTACAGGCGTAGTGCCTGTTTAGCGAGACCGGCGAGGGCCTCGAACGAACTGGCGTTTCACGCGTTTGGAGAGGGGGCCCCAGCATTTTCTCTTTGTATTTTTTATATGTCACGTGATCTAAACGTGTGAAACGCAAGTTTATTCGAGGCCCGGAGCCCGTTCTCGTTGAACACGCTCTGCGCCTATAAAATTCTAGGCGCGTGGCCAGTAATTTTTTTTCAGTGTATGATATTTACTGTTGATATAAGTTGTAGATGACCCTGGTTCTAGCTGGATGAACTTAACCTGAGGCTAAGTTCTTAATTACAGAAGGATTTGTCACAATAATAACTGATAACTGATTTGATATATAACTTTCACTTTATTGATTATAAGTATAGATAATAAAACTGTCTAAGTTCTTAAGTCAAACGAATTATAAAAGATACTTAATAACGAGAGTTAGTACTCTAATTAACGATGGTTATGATTCTAAAGAATACAATTTGGGCGCCTGAAGGGCAATATATAATCTAAAATGAATCTGCCCATATTGCGAGATTTTGGGGGAAACGTCCAATACAAAAAAGCGTCAGTCTCGTCACGTCCAATTAGCGGAGGCGTCTTTGCCTACTTCTAAAAATCGCGGGGTGGGATCTATGCAATTCACGTTGCATAAATCACTCCTACTTTGCGTCATAGCTACTTTTGGTCCCACGTTATAATGCTAGGTCAGCATCAGCGGAAATGCAACTGCGGGTTCCTATATCGTCTGGGAACGTTAATATGAATATCGGATGTACGTTTAATGTTTATATATATCGGATTCTAGGGGTATCATTTTTGACCTACTATACGTAACATAAGGCTTAACATACAAAAAGTTGAAAATTTCTATTATACTTATAACCTTAGGGGTGAATTATATCCAAAATGAATTATGGTCTCTCAATACTTTTCTTTTTTCAATAAACTACCCCCAATTATAGAAATGCCTTATAACCAAATCGGTTCCCACACATATAACACAAAAATACTCTAAAGTATTTACAGTATTAATATATTATAAAGGGCTGCACAGCACTGCTTATAACGAGGATTAGTAACTGGTTCCAGAAAATATCTTTATCTTTTTCTGGAACCTAAAATACTATTATCTTACTCAAATAAGTACTTCCCTCCCTTTTCAAAATAAATAACTTTTTTAAAAATAATTTTTAAAGAATTTAAAGATGATTAACCGAACCAAGAAATTAATTTTTGATTTATATAACTTACACTGCTAAGTGTATTAACTCGTATCTTTTTTTATTAAGACTAACATGTAATATTTAGTTAAACGATTTATTCAAATTGTTATATCAAATATTAATTTTTAAAAAATTTTTATTTTACGAGAAATTAAATTTTTAATTTATAGAAAGATATTAGATTGAACTGTTAATCTTAAAAAAAGCAGAAAAAATTTTTTATTTGAGATAAAAAAACGGGCCCTGGAATGGATTTGAACCCACAATCTCCAGTTCTGTGCACTGGTGTTTTAACCAACTAGACTACCAGGGGGGCAGAAGATTCACAGCCTCCAGAAACGTAAAACAAATCGTTTAACTAAATACTACTATTTGTTAGGCTTAATAAAAAAAAGAGACGACGAGTTCGTACAACTAGCAGTGTTAAGTTATATAAATTAAAAATTGATTTCTTGGTTCGATTAATCATCGTTACATTCTTAAAAAATTAATTTCATCAATACCGAACGTTCAATTCTTAAATAATAATTTTTTAAAAATAATTAGAGTAATTCTGGATACCGTGTCATGGCCTTGCCAGGTCAGGTCTCCTGTTTGGGCTGATTTTTTCACCACTTTTTTATGTATACAAAATATGATTCCGGTGATATTTTCAGCCCTCTAGGCACTCAGGAACCCGAGTTATACCCAAAAGAAGCTTTTTAGATTTCTTCGGTTTTTTCCAAAAAATTTTTTTTTTTTTTTTTTTTTTTAATTTTTAAAATTGACTAGATGATTAAAAAAATAGTACCCCGACACACAGTGCGGCAAAAACGCCAAAAATCGCTCTTGGACTCAATTTTTGAGCTATTCACTTAAAACCGGTTTTAAACTACTTCTAGAAGTATCTAATTTCATGTGTCACTGCGGCTTTTTTGATTTTTTTTTTACTAATTAGATGTCAGCGAGGCTGTCAGCCAAAAGCGCAAATTTAACAAAATTCCAAAATTAGCAAAAATTTTTAAATTTTATATTTTGAATTTGAAGTGTTTTACACTTAATTTCTTTGCTATTTACTCAACCTATATGTGCGGGATAATTGCGTTACATATATTTTAAATATATATTCTGGCATAAATATTGCATAAATAATTTCAGTTTTACTTCAAATTCCAATGTTTTTCTCTTTCTATAAAAATTTATCCAGAAATATATATATATATATATATATATACAGTATATATATATAATATATATAACGCGATTGTCCCTTATATAAAGGTTGAGTAAACAGTAAAAAATTAAGTATAAAAGACTTTAAATTAAAAATATAATATTTAAATTTTCGCTAATTTTGAAATTTTGTTAAATTTGCGCTTTTGGCTGACAGCTAATTAGTGAAAAAAAATCAAAAAAGCCGCTGTGAGACATGAAATTAGATACTTCTAGAAGTAGTTTAAAACCGGTTTTAAGTGAATAGCTCAAAAATTGAGTCCAAGAGCGATTTTTGGCGTTTTTGCCGCACTGTGCGACATAAAAAGTTGTAAAATTTCTCGCTGAATCCGAATTTGAGGTTAGTGTTTTGAACTTTTGCCCTTGGGCGACTCAAACTGCTTTTTTCGGCTTAGAGCAAGAGATTTTGAACTGTCCAAATTCAACAACTTTTATAAGACTCATGCGAGGATAGAATTGGTCTAAATACTATATACTTTGATGTCGTAAATGTCGCTGGGTGGTTATACGCACTTTAAAAAGCGCCAGAAGCATAATAATGGCTTTTTTAAATCAAATTTTAACGTTAAAATCACATTTTTTTAACGCCTTATAGTATTTTTTAATTATATTTGTACTCAGATGACTTTTTTAGCTTTTTATATATAAACTTGATATTTTTCAAAGATTTTCAGTCCATTAATTCACGCGTCTCCAATAAAATGCGTATGTATGCGTGAAATATTAAATAGGGTTTTTTGGCAATTTTCAATGAAACACTTAAACCTCTCAAGTAAACCAAAAAACTTCTGGTTAGTCTCATTTTTTTGGTGTAAGTATCCCCTTTAAAACGCCGCAAACCGCAATTTTTCATCACTAATTTTCTCATCAATGTAGCCAATTAATCAAATTTTCATTTTTGGTTAAAAATGACCAATTTTTAAATTGATGCCAAATTTGTAATTTTTGACAAAAAAGGGATATGGAGGAATATGTCTCAAAATATTTCTACAAGCTTCAAATTTTCAAAAATTCTTTACTCTACCTTTTTAAATTATTTGTTAACCAAATATGATAATTTGAAGTCGGGGTCCCAATTTTATGACTTTTTAAAAAAACTCATTTTTAATGTTAACTTTGAAGAGCCATATCTTAAAAACGACTCAATAAAATAAGAGAAGTAAAGAATTTTTAGAAACTGGAAGCTTGTAAAAAATTTTCGAGACATATAAAACCCTTTTTTGTCAAAAATTACGAATTTGGCAGCAATTCAAAAATTGGTCATTTTTAGCCAAAAATGGCCATTTGGTTAACTGGCTACATTGATGAGAAAATTAGTGATAAAAAATTGTAATATACGGCGTTTTAAAGGTGACACTTACATCAAAAAATATGACCAACCAGAAGATTTTTGGTTACTTTGTGAGGTTTAAGTATTTTAGCGTTAATTTTTTCAAATTTTAATTTTCAAGGAAATACGCATAGATACGCATTTTATTGGAGACGCGTGAATTAATGGACTAAAAATCTTTGAAAAATATCAAGTTTATGTATAAAAAGCATAAAAAAGTCATTTGAGTACAAATATGAAATAAATGTGATTTTAACGTTAAAATTTGATTTAAAAAAGCCATCATTATGCTCCTGACGCTTTTTAAATGGCATATAACCACCCAGCGACATTTACCACATCAAAGTAAATAGTATTTAGACCAATTCTGAAAAAACTGACCTCAAATTTGGATTCAGTGGGAAATTTTACAACTTTTAAAGTCGGGGTACTATTTTTTTTAATCATCTAGTCGATTTTAAAAATTTAAAAAAAAAAATTTTTTTTTTTGAAAAAACCGAAGAAATCTAAAAAGCTTCTTTTGGGTATAACTTGGGTTTCTGAACGCCTAGAGGGCTGAAAATTTCACAGTAAACATATTTTGTATACATAAAAAAGTGGTGAAAAAAAATCAGCCCGATCGGGAGACCTGACCTGGCAAGGCCATGACACGGTATCCAGAATGACTCTTATATAAAAACAATTATCTTACAAATATTTTTTAAAGGATTATACGAAATCTTAAAAATATATTATAAAAAGATTCTACTAAAACTAAAAAAATAACTTCTAAAACTTAAATTTTTTTTCTGGTGTGGCCAAAAAAAACATTTTTTTTGCCCTCCAGGGCGTAAAACTCGGGCGTAAAGAATTTTCTGCACTCGCTCTACACCTAGGTGGGCAAAAAATAGTGTAAGCACAATGGGTAAAATACTTTAGGCCAAAAGTTTTACGCCCTTGATACTCAATAGTATAAGCCCATGGTGCTTACAATATTTTTTGCCTACCTAGGTGTAGAACGAGTGCAGAAAATTCTTTACGCACGAGTTTTACGCCCGGGAGGGTAAAATAAACTATTTCTCGCCCCTGACCAAGAAAAATTTTATACGGCCCTTGTTTATAAATAAAAAAGGCCCCTAATCACAGTTTACCAACCTCAGGTTCATCTGGAAAAGTAATTTAAGTGTGATATTGGTCATTATTTACTTTTCTGGACACGAGCCGTAAATGTAGTATACATAAAAGAGAAACCGATGGTTTTAGAAAAATTTTGATCCAAAAAAATAGATTTTAAAAATTCTTTTTTTACAAATTGCAAACTTTTTTGGAAGATTATATTTTTAATTTTTAATTTAAACTAAAAGGTTAAAATATCAAATTTTTTTAAAGAATTATTTTTTATAAATTATAGTAAAATAATCAAAATTAATACTTAAGTTCTTTTAAATTCTAATTTAGGTAATTAATATGCAACAATTTTCTGATAGCGAATATCCAGAACTGTATTTTATGCGTAACATAAAGTAGATAAAATATTAAACGTATTTCACTATAATCGCTATAACTTCGGTTAGACGAGTCATTTTGTAAAAAATAATAGTGAACAATTCTAAAAATTTTAAGCTATTTTGTATAATATTTTAGCCAAATATTTATGATCCGGATGTTCAGTCTAGCTTCAAAACATCTAATATTAAAATTTAATCATGTGCAGATAGCTCATATAAGACTGTATAATCAGTATTAATAATTCTGAACCAGATACAGGCCAAACTTTATTCTCTGCAGGTTCTAATGGATAAATGGAGACATGGATTCTGGGGTCTCCAATTTAGCATTTCCCAGCAGCAAGGGCAGAAAATCAAGCCCACAGAGTAACAACATCTAGCTCTAACTGCTGCTGAAGAAAAGACGGCAGGGTAGTCTTAACTATGCTAGAGGTCAAAGAACCCTCCCGCGAATCCTCACTGGAAGGTGATATAAGCTATAGTTATTATTATTAATACTGATTATAAAGTCTTATACGAGTTATCCGAAGACTAGTTATTTTTAATATTCGATGTTTGGAAGCTAAACAGAGAAGAATAATTAGAGGAATTCAATATTTAAAGTCAGGTTCTCCTAAAAGGTTATTCTGAATGAAAAATAAAACCAGAAATAAAACTTAACACAAATATTTCCCTTTCTTTTTTATTTTTAATTTTTAAATTCTTTTTCAAACACAAAAATAGTTTTAACTAAGAAAACAATACCATAATTTTAGATTATTTTTGTGTAGTTTAACGAATACAACTGAAAAGTAGGTAAATAATTCATTAATATTTTTATTTTATTACTATTTTTTGTGCTATTTTTCAATTTCTGTTACTACTCCACCCAGGGCTGTTAAAATTTATGATATTTTTTCAAAATAAAAGATAATTTTTTCTTTCGTGAAATTTTGATATTTAAAAATAAAGTTTATATTAATATTTCGGTACTCCGTTTAAATCACAAAAAATTAATTTCTTAGAAATTATTTACAAACAGCTAAAATTGTATAGTTTTAAATTTTAATTAATTAAAAATTCATAACGGAAATGCACTTATAAACATATATTTAAAAATACCAGATTGTGCTTAAAAACTATACACATTATCAATTTTATGACAAAAGTTTAAATTAAAAAAAAAAGCATAATAATTATATTAATTATGATTAATTATTATTATTTACTTATTGACTATTGTCACGTATCCTGAGGTTTTATCCAAGGGATACGTAAATATAAGTAATTATGAATATATGAAATATAAGTTTATCCTGGGGATATTGACTGCCCCAGGTATTTTATTAAGTTGGATGGTTATATTTTGGTTGGTTTATAGTTGATGTATTTGTAGATGAGTCCGAGTTCGATCTAAGCTGGATGAACCTAACCTGAAGTTAAGTTCTTAATTACAGAAGGAATTGTCACAATAATAATTGATAACTGATTTGATATATAACTTTCACTTTATTGATTATAAGTATAGATAATAAAACTGTCTAAGTCCTTAAGTCAAATGAATTATAAAAGATACTTAATAACGGGAGTTAGTACTCTAATTAATGATGGTTATGATTCTAAAGAATACAATTTGGGCGCCTGAAGGGCAATATATAATCTAAAATGAATCTGCCCATATTGCGAGATATTGGGGGAAACCTCCAATACAAAAAAGCGTCGGTCTCGTCACGTCCAATTAGCGAAGGCGTCCCTAATTATTACTAAGAATCGCGAGGTGGGATTTATGCAGTTTATAACGACTATAAATCCCTACTAATTTATGTCATAGCTGACTTTTGGTCCCACGCTATTGTGCTAAATCAGCAGAAATGCACCTGCGGGTTCCTATGTCGTCTGTAATATTAATACAGCTATCGGATATAGGGTTTACCACTTATATATATATATATATATCAAATGTTAGGCATATCAATTTTGACCTACCATACGTAACATCTCCCTCCCCTCATTCCAATCGTCCCGATTGGGTCAGGTGGGGGAGATGGGGCTGAAGGCAGGGTTACAAGGGGGTGGTATTTATAATTTTAAAATTTTCTGTCCATTGTCTTTGTCAATACATAAGATTATACAATATAAGTTCATAAAAATAACTTTTGATTATAATTATTGATTCTATATAATTTTAAGGTATATGTTTTATGATTATACATAATATATAAATTGTAAAAATTTTTAGTAAACTAAAAAAATTATAAGTCTAAAATAAAAATTTAAAAATTTTTAGATCTATATAAAATATTAAGAAATTATTAGTTAAAATATATGATGAATAATATAATAAATTTTTGGATTCTTCAAAACGAAATCTTATGGAAGGTGCCAGTTAGTTACTTGGATTAATCTTCTTTGATGATCAAGTTGTTTATATTGGTGCTGGATTTTCCTAAACTGGAGTTATCTGAAATCAATCTAGAGAAATTAGTTTTAAAACCCCCGAGACATTATATACCCAAAACTTCGAATACATAGGGATAGGTGGTGATATTCGAATTAGTATAAAATAAAAAATTAAGATTAAAAAAAAAATTTTTTTTGATTCTTTTTTGGTTAAAATTTTGCTTTTACAAGGTTAGTTTTGATAAAAAAAAATGTAGAAATTAATATTGGTTTGCTTTTCATTATATAAAAAAAAACAATTGGAATTTGAATTTTTAAAACTACATAATTTCTAGTTTTTTGGCCTAGAATTTTGTCTTTAAATGGTCAATTTTCGTAAAATTTAAATAGGGTAAAAGACTAACAATATTTTTGGGTTATTGGTTTAATATAGCTTTCATATAATGAAATTATCAGTTGATAGGAAAAAAAGAATAAATTAATTTTTAAATTATAAAAATTCAGCAATTTTTATGATTTTTAAGTTAAATTTTATAATTTATAGGGTTAAAAATGACAAAATTTTTTTTGAAATTTTGGTGTAATATAGTTTATAAAATATGAATTTATTAATTAATGAGAAAATTTTGAATTGATTTTTAAAATCATACAATTTCAGCAAATTTTATGATTTTTGAATAAAATATTATAATTTAAAGGGTTAAAAATAATAAATATTTTAAAATTTTGATGTAATTTAATTTACAGAACGAGAATTTATCAAAAATATTGGAAAAAATCATACAATTTTCGCAAATTTTATGATTTTTGAATAATTTATTATAATTCAAAGGGTTAAAAATAATAAATTGTATAAAGTTTTTATGTAATTTATTTTATAAAGCAAGAATTTATCGAAAATATTGAAAGAAATCATACAATTTTGTTAAATTTTATGATTTTTGAATGAATAATTATAATTTAAAGGGTTAAAAGTGATAAATTTTAAAAAATTTTAGTATAATTCAATTTATAAAACAAGAATTTATTGAAAATTTTGGAAAAAATCATACAATTTCGGTAAATTTTATGATTTTTGAATGAATAATTATAATTTAAAGGGTTAAAAGTGATAAATTTTAAAAAATTTTAGTATGATTCAATTTATAAAACAAGAATTTATTGAAAATTTTGGAAAAAATCATACAATTTCGGTAAATTTTATGATTTTTGACTAATTTATTTAATTAATATTGGAAAAAATCATACGATTTCGGTAAATTTTATGATTTTTGGATGAAGTATAATAATTTAAAGGTTAAAGTGATAAATTTTATAAAATTTTAGTATAATTTAATTTATAAAACAAGAATTTATTGAAAATATTGGGAAAAAAATCATACAATTTCGGTAAATTTTATGATTTTTGGATGAATTATAATAATTTAAAGGGTTAAAAATGATAATTTTTATTAAATTTTGATATATGGATATAATTTAATTTATAAAACAAGAATTTATTGAAAATATTGGAAAAAATCATACGATTTCGGTAAATTTTATGATTTTGGGATGAATCATAATAATTTAAAGGGTTAAAAATGATAAATTTTATAAAATTTTGATATATCGATATGATTTAATTTATAAAACAAGAATTTATTGAAAATATTGGAAAAAAATCATACAATTTCGGTACATTTTATGATTTTTGAATGATTCTATAATAATTTAAAGAGTTAATGTTATAAATTTTATAAAATTATAGTGTAATTTAGTTTATAAAATAAGAATTTATTGAAATTATTGGAAAAAAATCATACAATTTCTGTAAATTTTATGATTTCTGGATGAATTATTATAATTGAAAGGGTCAAAATTGATAAATTTTATAAAACTTTAATGTAATTTAATAAGAGTTTATTAAAAATATTGAAAAAATCATACAATTTCAGCAAATTTAATGATTTTTGAATGAAATAATATAATTTAAGAGGTTAAAAATGAAAAAAATTTATAAAATTTTGATGTAATTTATTAAGATTTTATTAAAAATATTGAAAAAATCATAAAATCTCAGTGAATCTTATGATTTTTAATTAAAATTTTATAAATTAAAAGATATTAATATTGGTCAATATGGAACATAAAAATAACAATATAATTATTGCTTTAAATAAAATTGATGGAAAATTATTTGTCAGTCTTATTACTGACCTAAAAGAATTTAAATGGTTTATTTCGCAAAGCAATAATTATATTGTTATTTTTATGTTCCATATTGACCAATATTAATATCTTTTAATTTAAATTTATGAAAGGAACGAATTAATAAAATATTATATTTTAAAATTTTATAAATTAAGGAATTAAAAAAAAATGATATAAATGTATCTATCGATAAGAAAATTATTGAATTGGTTTTAAAAATCATACAATCTAATTAAATTTCATGATTTTAAATTAAAATTTTTATAGTTTAAAGGGTTAAAAATTATAAATTTTAAGAAATTTTAATATATTTTACTTTTTGGCGTAAAATTTGGCTGCTATGGGGTCAATTTTAATGAAGTAATTTTAAATTTGGTTTAGGATTGTTGAATAATGTATAATTTATTATATAGGGGATAAAATAAGTATGTGAATGTCGGTATAGTAGTAAATAAATGTATATGTTATGGTAAAGATAATTTTGGAGGAGACTGAGCAATTTTTATATGTGGAGGAGACTGAGGAAATTTATATGAAAAATTTTATATTTTATAGGAGGAGACTGAGCAATTTTTGTATCTGGAGGAGACTGAGGAAATTTATATGAAAAATTTTATATTTTATAGGAGGAGACTGAGCAATTTTTTTTTTTTTTTTTTTTTTTTTTTTTTATATGGAGGAGACTGAGGAAATTTATATAAAAATTTTATATTTTATAGGAGGAGACTGAGCAATTTTTGTATATGGAGGGGACTGAGCAAATTTATATAAAAATTTTATATTTATAGGAGGAGACTGAGCAATTTTTCTATATGGAGGAGACTGAGCAAATTTATATAAAAATTTTGTATTTTATAGGAGGAGACTAAGCAAATTTATATAAAAAATTTTTGTAATAATTTTATAATTTTTATAATTCTTATAATTTTTATATAAAAGTTTTCGGATGCGCGGTTAAGAGTATTTAAGAGATTTTATTCATGAATGTATACTTACAATGTTGCCATATAATGAACGCGTGAGTGAGAAAAAAAAATGAAATTAATATTTTTATTATTCGCTTTGTGTTGTGTATGGTTTCCCTCCTTTTCTCCTCTTTCTCTCTATTTTTTTTTGTACGTAAATGTTTATTTTTAATTTATTTGTATAAAAAATTTTGTATTGAGAAAGTCAAATGGAGCAAGAAAAACAGAGATATGAAATTGTTAAGACAATAAGAAATAAAAAATTTTAAACAATAGTTTTCATAATATTTATACACAGGTGTATGCTTGATACCAGAATGACAAAAAAGGTTGTTTCAGAAAAATTTTTGCAAAACTTTATGTTACTTACAAATCGCAAGAGAAAGAGAGAGGTAAATTTATGAAAATTGGATTAATTATTTATAGAGAAAAAAACTTTCCTGCAATTTTCATATACCCAAGTTGAGTGTCGATGAGATATACGCAAATATGTGACTTGTCTCAGATTAAGGAACGCTATACAGCGTTGGTGAGTTAGTTAATAACAGCACTAGTTTAAACAAAGTTTTGTTTTCTTTTGATATCGGCTTCAAGATACTAGGATACAGTTAATTGGTTGTTACAATTAGTCGGTTATACAGCTTCTCGTCTGGTTTATAAGCTCTCAGAAGCATTTTTTTTGTTCATACATTATGGATTGCCAATTTTTTTGCATATATATTATTATTTAATAATATTTCCATTAATCATTCTTATAGTACAAGAGATTTTCTTAGTTGAGAACATTGCTCGTCTATGAGAATTGTGTATTAATTTATACAGTAATGCACATTTAATTTTGCGTTTCTTTGAAGTTGAAGTGAGATCTTGGTTGGGCAAAAAAAAAATGAATGTTGCAGTAGTATTGTAATAAAAATTGTATATGTGTTAATAAGTTGGTTATCCCCTCTTTCACTCCATGTGATTTAGTATAATTTATAAAGTGCAATTAAGCAGTCTTTAAGATCAGCTGTTTTGATAATATTATGTCATTTCAGTCTCAAGGCCAAAACTGTATACAAACAAAGATTATAAAAATTTTATCTCTATAATTATGAATGTGATTCACGTCTCTGGTTGTCCGGCAAAATTTCTGTCTCTTAATTTTTCATTAGTTATTTATTTTTTTTTTTTTTTTTTTTTTTTTTTTTATTTTCTTATATCGTTGATTTTTAATTTAACTTCATAATCTAAGAATTCCAAGGATTGTATAAGGATATTTGTGCAAACTTAATTTATATAAATACATATATAAAGAAAAACTCTATAAAATACTTATTTAATCCGGTTGTCAGGGGTGGTCTTTTTTTTTGTAAATTTTTTTATAAAGGCACGATAAAAAATTACGTATTTGTTAAATCCAAAGTAATTTATGTTAGAATATATTTAGATTATGTTTATGATTAGTTGATTAAGTGATAATTGTAAGCTAATAATAGTTATGAATTAGGTATGTATATAGTAGATTTATAGTAAATATGAATATATTGGTTAGTATAAGAAATTACAATTATATATATGGGTAAAAATAATTATCAAAGATCATAATCTGAATATAGTTGTGAACCTAAAATTTTTTTTTAATATTTAAAAGATTTTTATAGAATTTGCATGTGAAAAAAAAATTATTTAAATCTGTCAATCTGTGTTTTTCACTGGTTTTTCACAGATATTTAAGGATGTCTTAGAGAAATTTGAATTAACCTACTAACATCGTAATAAACGTTTTGAAACTAACTCATGTAAAATTTTCTGGGAATACGTAAAACTTTGAGATAGAAAAAAATATAATAAAATATTGTAAATCATTAATACTTATTCATATGTATTATATTTAACAGAACTTTAAATTTATCAACTATAAAATCTATCACTTCATGGTTAAAAAACACTTCAATTTTAAAACCTTTATACTTTAATTTTAAGTTATTTCTATCTTTATATAATTTTCGTCATTTTTGTTCTTTATACTTATATACTATTATTTACTTATATATTACGTACTTATAATCTATTTATTTCAAAGATTTATTTCATTTTTATTTCAATACATTTTTATTGTTATAGGTTGTCTATTATCGAGGAAGAAAATTATATAGAGACTTTTCATGTTTTTTTTTGTAAAAAAAAATTTTCTTTGAGTTGGTAAAAATTATTATTTAATTCAAAAAAAAAATTTTTAAATAAATTTTCGTTTATCGTATCTCTATTATCATTCAAAAAAAGAACAAATAAAAAACATAATATTTTAACATAAAAAAAAAATTGTATGCTAATTGTCTTTCAATAAAATTTTTACTCATTAGTTTAAGTAAAGGTTTGATAAGATGGAAAATTATAATTAAGGCTGTATCTTAAATATGCGTATTTGATTGAATATGTATGCTGTGAAAAAAAAATACTTAGTAGTTATATTTTAGATATGAATACGATGTTTTCGGTTAATTATGGTTGTAGGTGTATTGTTAGTAAATGAGTTTCTAATCCAATTAGGTTCAAATCCGGACGATAGATTAATAATGTAAAGTATTAGGTAAAAAATATAGCTAGTTACATAAAAAAAATTTTTTTTTTTTTTGTTTTTTTTTTGTTTGTAAATTTTTTTAAAAAGAATTATAACTATTAAGATTAATTAAATTAATTAAATCTATTAAGAAATGTTATTAATTTACTACTTTGTCCAGTAGATAGTAAAATGTGTCGATCCTATAAAATCTTTGGCCAAGGTGGAGCCCTAGGTGGGCGTACTGCAATAATAGAACTGGAATAGTAGAACTCGGGCGGTTTAGGTAACCAATCAATTGTACCCTGACTGATAAGCCCTGTCCAATTTTTCATATTAAATTTTATTAAGTCCAGTGCTAAGTCCCATTTTTTGGAAATAAAATTTGCTATAGATATGTGATACAAAAAAACAAACAAAATTCTGAAAAATTTCTGAAAATCTGATTTATCTTGATAGGTTTGCGAAACGTCTAGTGAGGATTTTGGAGCCAGTTTTTGTTTTTGGATGATGTTTTTCAGCGTAAATTTGGTTTCAGTCTGTTGTACATAATCTATTTTGGATTTGAATTCTTCAGGTGGAAGTGGTTTAGGTTCTACTGTCGCTTTTTCCAATATATAAGTGGTTTTGGTTTAAAGTACATTACATGTAAGGTTTGTTTCGTTTTGTTGTACCAAGATGCCAACCTTTTTAGAGATAGGTGTTTCAGTTATTTTGAGTTCAGCGATGTCTATTATTTCTTCTTGAAGTGAAATTTCATTTGTATTAGCATAATTTATATTTTTTTCTTTTTGAATGGCATGGAACAAAGACATGGAGGTTTCGTTCAAAGGTGATATAAATGTATTGATTTGTTTAATTTTAGTAGGATCTGCGTTCAACGCTTTTAAAGAGAGCACCTGAAAAGCTTTATCCCACGTTTTTGGGATATATAATTTGTCGGAGTTAAAAATTCGTATTAAAATATTCATTTTATATTCTTTGGCAAAAATGTGTACGCAATCGCTATCTTCCCATTTTTTTTCTTGTTTAAAATGTGAAAGATCCCGTCAGGATTTTTGCAATGTTTTAGGGGTTTACTTATTTTTAAATTATTGTTATATTCATTGATACTCATATTATTACTTAATAAAATTCTAAGACTGAAAAATAAACAGTCACTATAGTTACTTACATCTAGATACCTAAAAAGTTGTTCGTAACTTTCACTACATTTATCTATTTTGTCATAGCGATTGAATACGTTTGTATCGATTATAATTTGTTTATAAGTATCTTTTTTGCTTTTGTTAGGTGCAAATATCAAGGCAATATTAGTTTTATTATTTTCATTGTCAACTTTCATGATTTCAGTGTCGTTATTTTCTAATTATTCAATAATTTTATCTATACTTAAGCTTTTTTTGTTCTCAGAATTTATACAGATTCTTTTTTTTGTGAATTATGGTTTCTGGATCTTTGTCTGTAAAGTTTACGCCGAGTGATGCTTCAAATAAAATTTTTCCTTTGATAGAGTCAACAGTAGCTGGGTAATTTTCTGTAATCGTTTCCTTATTTGTTTCGGGTTGTTATTTGCTAATTGTTGTTTTACATTTTTTTGAATCAATTTCGATGTTCTTATCGGAAATAGAGTTTGTTAATGGACTGAATCTATTCATTTTATTATTTAATATATTTTTCGTTATTATTTTGTTATTATAATCAGATAAATTTTTATTTCTTGTGTTTCTTTTTCTTTTTGCCATAAATAAAGGAGATTTTGAATAATTTTCTAGAGGGGGGCTATCATTTTCAGAACCAGATTTGTTTTTAAGATTAAATGTAACTATTCTTTGTATAGGGTTAGGTTGTGATTTTAGTGAAATAATTTCATAAGTTTTTAAAGGTTTTTGAGTTAATTTTGATTTTTCCAAGTTTAAAATAGGGATTTTATTATTTGTTAAAAAGGGGTGGGAAATTTTTGGTATAGGGGTTTCTCTTGATTTTTCGATAGTTGAGCTTAAATTTTTATCTGTTTCAGGGATTGAAGTAATTTCTGTTATTTTTAAGGGTTCAAGTGTTTGTTTTACTGTTTTAGGGTTTAAAAAAATTTTTGGTTCTAAATTTTTAAAGTTAGTTGAAAAAGGAAAAGAATCTTCTAGTTTAAAAGTTAATTTTGATTTCTCAATGGTTAAACTAGGGGTTTTATTAATTGCTGGAAAATAAAGAATTTCTTTAGGTTTTTCAATACTTAAGTCTAAATCAGATTCGGTCTAAGGTATTATTTTTAATTTTTCAGAATTTGTAGAGGATTTTATTTTTGGCTTAAGAATTGATTTCGGTTTTTCAAAACTAAAATTTATTTCTGGTTCAGGGGTTAATTTTTCATTATTTGAAGTAAAGTCTTTTTCTAGGGTAGTATTTGAAAAAGGACTAAAATTTTCTGTATTATTTCGGGTTTCAAAAGGTATTGTGTTTGAAACGTTTATTTTATCATTATTAAGGTTTAAAATTGAAGGTAATGTTCTATTATAAAAGGTTTTCTGAATTGCATTTTTATAAAAAGTGTCAGAATCATAACTTAATTTTGGCCCAAACTCACTCGAGAATGGGCAGGTAACTAGTTTAAATGTTTTTCTCATTTATTTTCAGCAGTTTGGAAATTTTTTGCATTGTTAGAAGGGTTATTGGGTTGTTGAATTGGATTATCTATATTAGGAGGGAAATTCTGATTATTTTCATTTTGGAAGTAATTTGGAGCAACATTTTGGCTTTGGTCATAATTTTGGCCTTGGTTAGAATAATTATGATTTTGGGGAGGGAAATTTTGGTTTTCCATCATATTTTGATTTGAATAATTTTGATAAAAGTTATTAGGATAAGAATTATTTGAAAAATTTTCTCTGTTAAAATTACGATTTCTATTATTACCGCGAAATTGACCGCGATTATTGTTATAGTTTTGGGGATTATTTGGGTTAAAATTTTGATTATTAGGGTATCCATTAAAATTTTGATATGAATTAAAATTTTGCTGATTATTTGGATATTGATTAAAATTTTGATTAAATGGGTTATTTTTATAGTTTCGACCTCCTCTATTATAACTCTGATTATTATAATTATAACGATTATAATTGTTTCCTCTATTTGGTTGCCACCAAGGTGGTGGATAATTTTGGGGGTAATTTTCAAAAACAGGAGTTAAAGTTGTAATTGCAATATCGGGTTCTTGGGTTTCGGTAGGATGTTTGATTTTTCCTTCTCAACAGATTTAAATAAATCTTTACATTGGGATATATCGTGACTATTACTTTTACAGAAAATACATTGCTTTTTTGAAGTTTCAGCGGCAGTAGCGCGTATACCTGCTGCATTACCCATTTCATTATGTAATCTTTGTATTTCTAAAATTTGATTCATTAAATTGAATATTTTAGAAGTTGTGGCTGTGGTGACACTAGATTTGTCGTCCGTCGCATGGGAGTTTGATTCAGCTGGAATAACTGGTGTATGTTTTAATGTACAAAATTCATGTCTTTGTACAGAGCGACGTCTACCTTCAAGGTTTACTGCAATATTAGCAGCTTCTCGTAAAGTTTTTCGTTTTTTTGAGGCTACTCTATATTCTGGAGGATTTCTTAATCCAAAAAGAAAGCATTCAAGGGCTTCAATACTAGTTCGCTTTTTCCATTGTTCTTTTTCGTTTGCGGTTAAGCTAACCGATGAATCATAAATTGCATGTAAAGCTTGTTCTAAATTTTGTACGCGTAGGGCGTAATCGGCGACTGGTTCGCCAGGATTTTGTTCAGCCTGTCTCATATCTAATTTAATAGTATCTGCGTCAGTGATACCTCCAAAACTTAATTTTAAATCTTGTAAAAAATTTTCTAAACTGGTGTAATTAGGAGCAATTCCTGCGTAAGCGTCGTATGCTCGGCCTTTAAGGCGACGAGGGATTGAAATTAACAAAAATTGTTCACATCCTGTTCCATATGTTTTAACAATGTCTTTCAAAACTTTGAAAAAAGCTTGTAGGGTTTGTGGTTGACCAGAAAAATCGGGTATATTTGCAATAGCAGTTATAAGTGGGACGGTATTATTTAATCTATGTCTATTATTATTGTTGTTTGGTGGGTTTAGTACTGCATTATTACGAATTTAATCATTATTTTCAATATCGTTCAGAATTTCGTTTGTTATTTCTAAATTTAGTGCTCTTTCAGCGTTAATTATATTTGTCATTTGTTCGCGTTGTCGTAGCATTTCTAAATTGAGAAGTTCTTGGGCTAAATTGGCTACATCTATATTATTGGGCGGGTTACTTTAAGGGCCGTCCATGGTTCGGTTTACTTCACTATTAATTGATTCAGTATCAGAAAATGTATCTCGCGGTTGACGCCAAGAATTATTTGGCATAATAGTTTTACGAAAAAATTTACGAGATTGTTTATTTGTTTATAAGAAGGATTTTAAAAAAAAATTTTTTTTTTGTAAAAATTTTGAAATGTCTCGGAGATTTAAAAATAAAAAAAATATTTTTAAGGTACTTACATTAAAATTGTAGTTATAACAACGGTCCTGAATTCCATTATATTTTCCCATGATTTGTTGGATAGGTCCTAAAACTGCTTGGCAATGATAAAAAAAAATGAACAGCTTGGCTACGGCATGACAATATACAGCTTAGCTACAGCTTGGCAATATTCAGCTAGGCTACAGCTTAGCAATATACAGCTTGGCTACAGCTTGGCAAAAAAAATTTTTCCAGAAACTGCTTGGCGAAGATGTAGATAAATTTCTTTAGATGGTATTGTGTGGTATAACAGCTTTAAAAATTTTTTTCTTTCACTGGTCTTGTATATTTGATTGATTGGAGTTGATTTTTTTATTGAGTCCAATTGTGTAATTTATAGTTACTAGTACATTATAGTTAATTTCGTGTATTGATGAAATTTCGTAGTCAAAAAAAAATTTTTTTTTTTTTTTTTTTTTTTTTATTATCTATTTTTGTTTCTTTTTTAACTTTTTGGCAAAAACGTAATCCTTTCTTTGCCATATAATGTAAATGATATCTTGATAGGCAATATGCTCTTGTTCCTTCCTACCAGCTTTCCTTTTAGGGAGCCAATTTATGTAACGTATCCTGAGGCTTTATCCAAGGGATACGTAAATATAAGTAATTATGAATATATGAAATATAAGTTTATCCTGGGGATATTGACTGCCCCAGGTATTTTATTAAGTTTGATGGTTATATTTTGGTTGGTTTATAGTTGATATATTTGTAGATGAGTCCGAGTTCGATCTAAGCTGGATGAACCTAACCTGAGGTTAAGTTCTTAATTACAGAAGGAATTGTCACAATAATAACTGATAACTGATTTGATATATAACTTTCACTTTATTGATTAAAAGTATAGATAATAAAACTGTCTAAGTCCTTAAGTCAAATGAATTATAAAAGATACTTAATAACGGGAGTTAGTACTCTAATTAATGATGGTTATGATTCTAAAGAATACAATTTGGGTGCCTGAAGGGCAATATATAATCTAAAATGAATCTGCCCAAATTGCGAGATTTTGGGGGAAACGTCCAATACAAAAAAGCGTCGGTCTCGTCACGTCCAATTAGCGGAGGCGTCCCTAATTATTACTAAGAATCGCGAGGTGGGATTTATGCAGTTTATAACGCCTATAAATCCCTACTAATTTATGTCATAGCTGACTTTTGGTCCCACGCTATTGTGCTAAATCAGCATCAGCAGAAATGCACCTGCGGGTTCCTATCTCGTCTGTAATATTAATACAGCTATCGGATATAGGGTTTACTATATATATATATATATATATCAAATGTTAGGCATATCAATTTTGACCTACCATACGTAACACTATGTTATCCCTACAAATAAATATAAATTACAAATTATTATAATGTATTACAATTTATGTACTAGCAAAAAATAAAGTCTACTACTATTTATAAATGTATTGTTATTTTTGTTTTTAGGTATAATTTCTAATTTCTTCTTACTCGGTAGTTCTAATTTTAAGAAATTCATTATTACTTACTCACTCCAATTTAAACCCCTAAACTCGTTAAAAATTTTTGGAGTTAGAAATATAAAAAAACGTGATTTTGTTTAGCTGTAGGAAACATGTTCCATGCATTTAGGTTAAGGTTATACATAAACTAATTATAAGGTTTTTTTATTCAGCTTGTTCTTGTTTTTACTCTATTTTTATGATTTAAAAAGACTTTTATAAATATTATTGTGCATAATTTTTGTTAAAATTAAATAAAAATTGTTTTTTGAGATAACAATATTTTCTTTACTTGTAAAAATAATTTCTCCACATTTCAAAGACTTTATTGTCAAGGCAATAAACTTTCAATATTTTAAAAAATATGTTTCTATTTATTATTTAAAATAATGTTACCTTAGGAAAATGAAAATTACTTAGTGAATAATCGAATTTTGTCTTTAAAACATAAAAGAACAACATTATTTTTACAAATATTTTATCGTAACTATTTTCTATACTTAAAGTATTCGTAAATTTATTGCTTCTTTATACAAAAAAAAAAATTATTTTTAGTAAAACTATATAGCTTATTATTTGTTTAGTTATTCTAGAAGAACTTTTATCAAAGGAAAATAAAGTTCTTGAACATTGGACTCGCCGTAAAAAACATTTAGATCAATGTCATCAGTACATTTTATTTGAGCGTAGTGCAAAACAAGTGCTAGATTGGATGCTAGGTACTGGCAATTTACATTTGACAACTCACACGGTAACAGGCAAACACCGATTCGAAAATGACCAGCTATTACAAGAATATTATGAATTTAAAGGCACTGTTAAGGTAAATGTAAACAAAATAAATTTTTAATCAATGTTACCATTCTTAGCAATTTACATTCTAGCTAAAAAAATATTTACGGAAAGAGTACTTTAAAAAATCGGACTAAAATTAATCTAAGTGTATACTAAAATTAGTCTAACTCAAGGAATAGAAAGTTTTTTAGGGACTTATTAATCTTTTCTATTTGTTTTCCCTAAACTGCGCATTACTTGAGAACTACAGCTTATAGACACCCCATTTAACTTACATTCAAATGATTGTTTTCAGGATATTCCTCCATAAATATAGCTGAACCCACCACCTAACTAACTGGAGGTTATTCAGCTAATCATGACCTAACTTTTTCATACGTACCTAACAGAGGCCATTTATGACATGTTTTTATTTCACTAGGTAAAAAGCCCCCTGCGCACAAATGAACGTCAACCCCCTCAAAATCATATTTCATGTTTAATCATGTGAAATGAAACCATGGTTTAATTCATTAATAAAAACAATTGAACAGTATGATGATAATTGCAAATAATGAACTTTTTTTATAAATTTTAGTAAACCATTATTATTTTTATTATTTTTCAAAATTTATCTCAAGAAAGAAATATTGCATTAATGACCCTCGGTGGTACGCACCTCGGGCTAGAACCCTTTCCATCTCTAAAAATAAACTTTTCTATTGTTTTGTACGGTGAAATATTTTAATAGGATGATGACATACTCGAATATAATTTTCTTTTTTACAAATATAATTTTCTATTAATTTTAACATTTTTTATAAAAATTTAAAATTATTTTTACAGTTAATATTATAATAAATTAAAAAACGCTGCCAAGTAATTGGCACAATAGTTTCTCAGTAGCAATAACATAATGTTCTTAATGTTCTATTTTATCTAACAAAGTATAATGTCATTAGAAAACCTAAAAATGAATTTTCATTTATATTGTCAGTTTAGCTTCTCATGGAAAAAATTAGGTTTTTTACGTAAAAAAAAAAAAGATTTTCCTACATTAGTACATAATCTTCTTTTCTGATAACTATATGCTATATAGACAGTTTTTGGTGTAGCCGCGTAATTATATCTAAAAGACATAATTAGACTATTACGCTATAAAAAAAATGATAAAATTTTTATTTTTAAATTGAGGAATAATTTATGGATCCAAGAAATCGAGTAAAAATGATGTTTCTAAAATTAATACTTTCGGAGAAAAAAATTAGCTACTAATTATATATAGCTACTTGTTAAGGGTCTAATGGCTAGGATTATTAATAATTAAATAGATAAATATGAATATATACTTACAAATGTTGTCCAGGATTGGTTATCCAAATAAGCACAACAAGTTATTAGTTAGAATAAACTTTATTATAAAAACGAGTATAAAGTACACGTCCGAAAACTTATAGTATTCAACTGTCTTTTTATTAATTTACTTTGATCTTATATAGTATGATTATTTGTTTATAGTTATAGAAATATTTGATTAATTGACAACAATATTATTTAATATTTATTAATTTTAATGCTTGACTCGCATAATTTGTTTATATTTCTCAATAATAAGTTTTGCTTAAATACTAAAATTACATAATTATAAATATTATTAGTTTACAAATTCCTAAATATTATGAAATACTAAAAATACTTATGACATCGTTAGCCAATTGCAATTCCTAAAATTATTAATTAATGATGTCATAACATCTCCACCCCAAGTTTCCAGAAACGATAGTTTTTGGATGTCTGATTAGGAAATCAGACCAAATAATTAGATTATGATTTGAAAACTGATGTTAGTATGATTACATGATATTATGTTTATATTATAGTGCAATGACTTTGTAGCATTGCTTTTAACGAGTCAGCAATATTATTATACTATTATTATTCTCTAAATTTTACATTTTTATTATGCGAATGCATATTTTATAATTACACTGAAGTAAATTTATGATAGATTTTTGTTTTGTTTTTTTGATTTTTTTGTTTTTATTACAATTTTCATATTTACTTAACATTTATTGTTAGTGAAAAAGTTTAATATGTATTTGATTAACATTTTAAAGATTAAACTGGAATTAAACATAACGAAATTTTTTAAAAATTTGATACAAAAATTCAGTAAATTTACCCATCTTACTTCCTCCTCACCAAGTTTGTGAGTGGAGTTTTTTTTTATGAAAACGTAATGAACAAATATTTGATTTAGGAAAATAAAAATTTATCTTTAAAGATTTTGTTATGTTTAATTTTACATTATTTATACAAAAAGGTAAATTTTATTGTTTTATTGTTGGTTAATATAAAAATATAAAGTATTATTAATAACAATGACTGATTCAGCAGTTTTAGTTTCTTTTAAAGTATGCAAAATTATTTATTGTTTAAAAAGTGTCAAGATTCTTCCTATATTTTTGAAATATATGTAAAATTTTATTTCATGACTTCTGAATTTAGAATTAATAATAACTTAGTGAAATGGTATTTGAAATTATAATATTATATATTAATGAAATTTCTGTATATTTAATTTTTGTAATATGATTTTAAAGGATTCTAGGTTGAGGTTTTTGGAGTTTTAACTTTATTGATATTTATTGTTTTGTTTTAAGGATAATTTTATAGAAATTTTCGCATAAATTATAGATTGAGTTTTGAATATTTGAATTTTAGGATTCAAACTATTTTAGTTTTAATTATATGATTAAAACAAATGATGAAGAGAAAATTAGTTTTTGGTTTTTGATTGTTTTTTTGAAATTCTTGAGTAATTGTAATTGTGAATTATATAGTGTTGATAGAAGAAACGTAAAGTTTTTCATAGAATATCTAATTGTTTTTATCGCAGAATATATAATTATTTATCACAGTAACTATTTTTATCACAGAATATCTAACTGGGTTTTAAGTCTTGTTTTTTTTTGGTTCTTTTTTTTTTTATTTATATAAGTATAAATGCACTTGTTTACATATTTACTTATGTTTTACATACCTATTTACGTATTTATAGATTTATCTACATTTTTCTACGAATCTTCTTAGGGTGTATGCCTTGGCAGAGTGTGTACAATAAATCAAGGTATTTGAATGAATCCCAAATGTTAACTTCTTTGACTAGTAACTTTCAGGTGCACTCTGATCAGTTTTGACTAAAATTAAACTTTTGAGCTATTCTTTCCCAATTGACTTATCTTGGTTTTCAATTTTGTAGATTTTTTGTATTTATGTCTGGAACTATGCTTTTGTGTTGTTTTTTTGCAAAATTTCTAACTTTTATGAAGGAAAATGGAAAATATGGATTTAGAGAGAAAAAAAAATTATACGATGGAAAATTATATAAGTTTGGTAAATGAGAATGGAAAATATGGAGAGAGAAAAAAAAAATTATATACTTATTATCATTAATCTTTCAAGTGTAAATTTTAAGTTTAAAATCCGTGTTATTAAATAAATTGTTGTTATTTTTGTAACAATTTCACTAACTTATTACTAATTTAGCAATTTATTATTATCGATATATTTTTGTTTATGTTTTTAATTTATAATTTAATTTTTATGTTTCTAATTTGGTAAATTTAATTGTCAAAATTTTTACTACTAAAGAGTTAAATATTTAATTTCATTTTATTTGTATTTGTTTCTTTATTTTAATGTGAATCATTTATTGCATCAATAAAATAATGTTACATAAAATACTTATAAAATAATAAACCCACTTAATTAAATGTTTAAACAATATTTAAAGAAAAATAATGTAAACTAAAAATGTATTGATTGAAATAATAATTGATTTTTGTAAATAAAGATTATTTTCAATTATTCCTTTTTTTTTTTAATTTTAATTTCTTTGATGTATATATCTTTAATAACTTCTTAAGTAATATTTACTTATTGTTAAAAAAATTAGTATTTCAATCAATATTTAGTATATATGTGTTGAGTAAAGTTGTCTGAAACCTGAACATTGATAACCTTTGAATTGAATTGATAATGGTTCTAAATTAAAAGAGAATGAAGATTAAATGATTATTATGTAATTTTTTTCTTTTTTTTTTGTAATTTGTATTACCTGAAACATAAGATATGGATATTAGTATTTTATAATTCATAAAATTTTTGCTGAATATGCTTCATTTCACAAACAAATACTTATTAGTGTGGTTTACGGAATGATTTTCTGACTAAGTAAAAATTAAATTAGCAAAAAAAAAAATTGCATTAAATAACACTTTATATTGTTTTTGTAATTTTGATGAGATTAGGGTTTTGTATTATTTTATTGAAGAAAAAAAAAATTGAACTTTTTTTTGGAAAAAAAAAGAATTATTTAAATGTAAAATTAAAAGAAAATCATAATTAGATTTTATATGTGTATGCGATAAGTTATATCGTGGAATGTCTAATCTAAAAAAAATTACTTTCAACCACAGTTAAAGCTAATTCTGAATTTTCAATGCTTGCATTCAGAGAGGGGGAAAAGCTATTTTGCAAGCTTTTTATTTTATAGTAATTCATTGTATAATAATTCATTTCATAGGGATTCATTTCATAATATATTTTATTTAATAACTCTGTATTATTTTGTAATGTGTATGTATTACAAAATGTATGTATATCGTACGATGTATTAAGAGTATTTTCATTATTTAATAATTCTTTATTATTTTGTAATGTGTTTGTATTACAAAATGTATATGTATATCGTACGATGTATTAAGAGTATTGTTATTTTGTTGCGCGTCTTTAAGTAAATCATTAATTATATTATCATCGTAAATACATTGTACGCGTGATGGCGTTTTCGGTAATCTATTAGCAATCTGAGAACTTTAGTAGCTTGTATTAATATTTAACTTTGAGGTTAGGGAAATGTTTGCATCTACTTTTTCTTGATTAGTTTCAACTATTACTTCTGCAATTGGCCAAACTGCATTTTCAATTGTCTTAGCTAATGTTGAAATTTCAATACTGGCATTTTTCACGTGCACATTTCCCTATGTATCAAAAAAAAATTGCGTATCCACTTTAAAAAGCGGGAATTATAAAACTATTTGGTTTCTCCGTCTGGCTACTCGATACTATTTTTTATTTCGTTATTTATAAGTTTCAATGATTGTATTTATAGTTTTGGGGCAATAATTATTCTTTTCATGTATATATTCATTATTTTATTATTTTCATGTATACGTTCATTATTAATTTTTTATTTTCATTCATTCAACATTATTTAAAAACTGACCTTTCCACGATATACTTAAATTAAAAAATTATTTATTTTCAATTTGACTTGTAAATGCTTGTAAGACTTATTTTATGCTTACGTATAGAATATAAGAATACATATTATGTAAGTTCATTTTTATTCAAACTTTGATTATTAAAGAAAAAAAAAATTAACGTCTGATATTGAAATTATTATTAAGTTTGATAATATTTGTGTTATTCGTTTTCTGTAAAAATTTTCTTTTAAAAAATACTTGTTAAAATTCTTAAACAAAAATTTAAACGAAAAATAATTTATTTGACATATATTTATTTGTGTAAACTGCGAAATAAAGCATATTTTTAATTAGCTATACAAAATAAGAATTGTGCAATAAGTGCTACCAAAAGATATTTAAACATTATTCTTTTATGTGTATATATATTAGCATAAAAAAAAATTTTATTTTATTTTGCTAAAGAAAATGAGAAAAATTAAAAAAGTATGAATAAAATTATTAAACAACAGTGAATCGATGATTAAAATTAACAATAACCCATCTTATTCTATTTTTTATTAGTAAAATTACTCATTTTTTTATTTCTATGATTTTTATAATGAGGGGAGAAAAAAAAATTAGAGTTAATATTTATTTTGCAAGAAAGATTTAATTAAATAAATAAAAATTTATATGTTTATGAACAAAAAAATTATGTTTTTATTTTCGAAAATAATCTTATTATTATAGTTTTTGGATAATTAGAAATATTAATATTAGAATTTTTGAATTAAGAGTCGCTGAGATTGCTGCTATTGGAGCTGCTGAGGTTGCCGCTATTGGAGCCGCTGAGATTGCTGCTATTGGAGCTGCTGAGGTTGCCGCTATTGGAGCCGCTGAGATTGCTGCTGTTGGAGCTGCTAAGTTGTCACTGGTGGAGCAGAGTATGATGTTGCTCACCGCATGAGAAACAGGTTCGCTTGGAGGGGCATTTGTTTGGCTGGTGTCCAGGCCCCAAGCAGTTGTAACAGGTACCTGGATAAGATGTCATCAGCTTACGTCGTTGTTGTACATCCATCTGCAGGAACTTGGAGCACTTGGATAAGTAGTGGAATTCCCCGCTTGGCGTAGATCGCTGGTGACTCGTGGAGTGGGTTGAAGCGTTTGACCTGTTGTTGGAACTTGAAGAGCCCTGACTGTGGCTGGTGGAACCGCTGGAGGCTTGGGCAGCATCATGAGTTCTGGCACGGTTCTCCAGGAAGTCAGTCAGCTGCTTGTGCGTCGAGAAGATGTCGTCTGCTTCCCTGAATTTCTCCCAGTCGCTGCGTGTAACGTAGTCGAGCTTGGAAACCATCAGCTGCACAAACCAGGCATCCCAATGATCGACTGGCTGTTCCAGACCACGAAGAGCCCTGATGCTTTCCTCGAAGGTGTCTAGAAGTCGTGTGATGTCTCCGGTGACCTTGGCATTGACGGCAGGAGCTGAAATCAAACGTGACAGATGCGTGCTGAGCCTAATGCGCTTGTTGTCGTATCGACGTGTGAGTGTGTCCCATGCCACTTGAAAGTTGGCGCTGGTGAGCTGAAGATTGCTGTATCGTCTGGCAGCATCACCCTGAAGAGAGGCCAAGAGATGTTGAAGCTTGACAGCTGGTGCGAGGTTGTCATCGTCGACTATCCTGGCTCTGAAGATTTCCTTGAAGGAGTCCCAGTTGTGCTGAGTCCCGTCGAAAGTTGGCAGTGGTATTTTAGGCAGCGATGTATGAACGATGCTGTGCGCTGCCGGTGGTGTTGTTGTTGGCGTTGATTCCTTGGAGATAGCGTCGTTGATTTGACTGAGAGCCTCGACGTAGCGTTCTTCGACATCTGTAAAATGATTTTTTTTAAAATACGATCTATCTTTTAGTTCTTCCTTATAATGTCGTAGTTTTCGATGCCGATCACGAAAACTTTGCCAGTATTCTTTTAGCAGTTCTTTTCTACACATTAAAACTGCTAGTGGTTTTTTCTCTCCCCCCTTTAGATCTGAATTAACGAGAAAATCGAGGATCAAGTTCCCGTCAGTAACTTGATCTATTAAAAGAGATTCGGCATCTTCCATCTTAGTTGTAAATTAAGAAAAAAGATTTTACCTTGAAAGTGGGTTTAACTTTACCCAATGTTAAAAATTTGAGGTGCCTGAAAAGCAGCAACCGTACATGCGTCTGTGGCTGGCAGTGAAAGTAAAGTTGGCTTGCTTGTAGTTGACTTGGTGGGGAGAGAAATTGCTGTTTGTGGTAGGAGAGATGATGACGTCGTCTGTGGTAGCGTGCGCTGATTTTTGTATTGAGAGGGGAGCCTCGTTACTCGCCCTTCTCTCTTCTTGAAAATGATGATGGCGGCTTCTGCCGATTTATGAGCTCCTGATACACAGGGCCTGCCCACGTGGTTGTTTCTTGATAAAAGATGCGGTGCACTAGGTCCTGTAGTGCACTTAACCCTTTTTGCACTTGAAATTTATGAATTTTGCACAACACAAATAATTATAATGATTTGTCACTGTTTTTTTTTTTTTTTTGAAAATTTTGTCACTTGAATAAACGTTAAATGAAAATCACTTGATGAGCACTTTTTTAAATCTAGTTTTTTACGCGCAATCCTTGCTCGAATTCACACGTTTTTTCGCGATTATTGTTCTTTTTATCCGGCGAGACACTGACCATGTAATATTTTGAAGGAAATATTTGGGGAAATTGTAGGAAAATTGGTTTTGAGGTAAAATAAATGAATTCACTTGTTTAAATTAAATAATGTTAATTATTTTAAATCACTTCAATAAATTTTACAATAATAAATAAATAGTTAGCGGACTGTATAAATTAAGATTACTAAAAAACTGGCATTTAAGAATATAGTTGATTTGATTTTAATTTCACTAAGTTTTACACGCTGGGCGGTGTATGATTCGAATTGACTTACGAGCGCGACCGCCGACCACAAAATGAGAGCGATTGATGCGCATGAATCGGTTTTATAGAACCGGTGAAAGTTTAACGTGAGAGAAGGGGCCCTAAAACGGGGGGCCGATAAATTAAATAATTACGATATCAAAGAAGTTAGAGTGAATGCGCGAATATTTGAAAAATATAAGGAAAAATATGATTTTAAGCTATTGGCCGCAACAATATTTAAACGAACAATGAAATCTATTTTTGATTTATTTAACTCAACACTAAAAGGTGGACGAATTAATCGTCTCTTTTTTCTAATATGTAGTATTATAGTTAACAATTTTTTTAAAATCATTATATCAAATTTTATTTTTTTTTTAAATTTTAATTTACAAGAAATTAAATTTTTAATTTACAGAAAGGTGTTAGATTGAACTACTAACCTTAAAAAA
This sequence comes from Anagrus nilaparvatae, assembly GCA_022575985.1. Classification (NCBI taxonomy): domain Eukaryota; kingdom Metazoa; phylum Arthropoda; class Insecta; order Hymenoptera; family Mymaridae; genus Anagrus; species Anagrus nilaparvatae. Next base: position 2,711,451 of record JAKSXM010000237.1, on the reverse strand, counting down.
TGAAGAAAAAATTTTTTATTTGAGATATGGGAGGGAGGGATTTAAATTTACGATCTCCAGTGCTGTACACTGGTGTGTTAATCAACTAGACTACCAGGGAGGCCGAAGAATCTCAGTCTCCTCTGTATTTCAGATAACAAAGGGTTCCGTGAAAAATCTTACAATCTATTTAAGTAATACATATATAAATTACAAAATATAGTAAGATGAAACTTGCTATTCATTAAAAATGAAAATTTAAATACAAATAAAATAAACGTACCCCAGTGTGAAGCATTACTAACTAAAGGAACATCTAAACTAATTTTTTCATCCAGGGTTGAATCCGTAGAGTAATTTAATAGCGTCTATTTTTGTACGTTTATTTGAGGTTCATTCATTTTATTAATTTAATTTGTCGAGCTGATGAAATCAATATGCTCTTTCCCGTTCTTATTGCGATATCTATAAGGATTAATCAGTAACCAGAATTTCTGAGAATCTTTTGAATTTAAAATTTGATTTGTCGTGTCTAATTGGTTTTACATTTTTTTCTTTTAGCTTTAAGTATTTAGTTCTATTTTTATTAAAAACTTCGACTTGATTTCTTGTATAATTATTTTTTGTTAAGGGGGCAAGTGTCCTTAACGAAGAAAAAAAGGTGTCTTTTTGTGGAGAGGTTTTCGGGTAGAAATAATTGAGATAATTTCTTCAAAATTGGCAGTTTATTAGATCATAAGTTACTAAACATTAATTTTTTTTTTTTTTTTTTTTTCAAAATAGCGCCGAATACAGGTGCTCAAAGTTAGGCCTCACTTTTGATTGTGGGCAGGATTGCAGCCTCCAGCTTGTTCCGAAACAGACCAAATAAAAATTTTTATGTTTGTAAAGTATTTTTCTTCTGATGGAATGGAATTCCGGAAAATGGAAAATTGTGAAAATTATTCAATTTTTTTTAAAAACTGCATTTTTTTTCACTTATTTTTTTTGAAAAAAAAAAAATGGGACATTTTTTGGAAAAATCATTTCATCAATCCAGAAGATAATTGTATTTTAAAATAGTAGCCAAAAAATCAGAAAGATATCTTAATTATTTTTTGAGTTATTTTGCCCACAAGTTCGAAAAACGTTGTTTCGAGATAAACGCGTTTAAAGTTTCGGTGAAACGTATAACTTCTATAGCGGTGTCTCGCTTCATCTTCTATAACTTTCTTATTATTCAAGATATCATTATAAAAATTTTTTTCCATATTTTTAAGATGTTTTCGAACCCAAAAAAAAAGAAAAACAAAAAATCGATTTTCAAAAAATTCTAAGGACACTTGCCCCCTTAATAATCTAAGTTTATTTTTTCTTCATAAACAATGGATTTTTTTTTCCAAGTACAACTGGGAGACTTTGCCGATAAACCTTGTCGCCGACTTCGTCCCAGATTCTTACTGGGTAAACACACTTTAAAGCCCCGTGCGCTTGTTTGCCCCAAACCGGGACTCCATTTTCAGGTATAACTTCAGTTTGGGACGCGCATCTTAGGCAGCTGGCCACAGTCTTTCCCCTTCCTAGGGATGGGAGGGCTCTCTACGATAGAAAGCCTTCCTCCATTTTTAATAACACAGTCGCCCTCACGTACTCTGCTCCTTTGTTCCAGTTTTTAGGACTTTGTAGCATTTCCGGGACGACTCGCTCTGGCCTTCAAGTCGGGAAGGGCGGGCGCCCCTCCGAGTAGACACACATCCAAAGAATGTGTGCTCTACGGTACCTACCTCACCCGGACAGTGTAAGCACTGCCGTGTTGACACCTTGTGCCACTTCCTCAACATGTCACGGAAGTATCCGTGACATGTTAAGAACTGGATGAGATAGAAATGTTCCCTGTGTACGCTTCCCGTCCAAGCCTCCAGGTCCGGAATTAGTCGGTGCATCCAACGGCCATACTTGTGGCTGTCCCATTATGCCTGCCATTTAATTATAGGCCCCAGGGGTCATTGTTTACGTCTTCGCGTAATGAACGCAAGCAACCTTACTTTGACGGATAGCCTCAGACAGCCGATATTTAGCGACATTAAAATTACTGTTTATAACTCTGTCTTTACAAAGCAATTTTAACGATTTTGCTACCTGTTTTATTGATTCCGTCAGATTTAATTTAAATTTAAATTTACTTTTGCAACGTTATTGCAGTAGAGCATATTATTATGGTAGTTATCCTCCTTATCATTTTTTAATTTAATCTCTCCTTTTTTCGTTAAGTTGTTCATATTTTCAACATTCATAAAATTTATTGTAATTGAGACCGTTCAATAAACAGGTAAACAAACTGAGTTTAAAATTGTAACATCTTTTACATCATAATGTGCTTTTGTATTAAATAAAATTAAATCTATTAGTATTGAATTATAAAATTTTTTGGCGTAGCATAATCATGTTTTTTGTTACCTTTATACAATTAAAAAATTATATAATGTCGAAAGATTAAATGAAAAAAATAATTCATAAAATTTTTTGGCGTAAGAAGTGAAGTTATGTAAGTTTTGTTGTTTCTTATGTTTGTGTTAGTGTGCTATATAAATGTCGGGTTTTAGTGAAGTTAGTGGGAGAAAATATATTTGTTCAGCAAGGAAAAAATAGGATTTGGCTTTCAATGCAATTGTATGCATGAGTGAGCGCAGCGAATTTTTCGAAAACTTCTTTTCAAAAAAAAAGCTGTATCTTATCGTATAATATATACGAAAACCTACAAAATTCCATGTTTTAAATTTTATTTTACGTTTGAATTACTCTAAAGCCGAATTTTGTTCATTTTCGAGTCTTTATAGCCCACTGTGTTTCGGACGCCAGGCACAAATGCTAACCTCAGAGCTATACACTATTATAAATATATTTTTATATCTAATAAATTAATAAAAAAGAATCTAATCAATCAATTACACAGCAACACAAAAAAAAGAAGTTCTGAACTAAACCAACCTGTCTCTATTGGTTTTTTGGGTCAGGGAATTTAGAAATGATGTAAAAAATTCTATTTCATGCATTTCTGGGGGATTATTTAATCTTTTTTCACCCCTTTTAAAAAGTTTTTAATAAAAACCCTTATAAAATTATAGTTATAAAACCGTTGTTATAAAAAAGTTGTTTTTTTAATTTTAAAAAGACTACGGTTTTTTTGGGTCACGGAATTCAAAAATTATGTCACAAATGCTATTTAAATTGATTTAGGCTTTTTTAGCTCTTTTTCAAGCTCCTAATTTAATAATAAATTCAATAAAAGGGGAATATGAGGTTTTTTTTATTTTATAAAAAATCCTAAAGTTTTAAAAGAAAATATAACATTAAAAAAATGAATTTTTTTCTTGATAATTAATAAATGTTTTATTTTGTTACTGAAATTGTTGCTTTGCTTATAGCTTTTAACTTATTGATATTACATTCATGCAAATTATGAACTTCTCAAAAAAAAGCTGAAAATATATTTATAATTCGTTTAATACGTTTTAATAAAAAATACATAATACTAACATACCAGAATACGCACATATGATTTAATAACGCAACTTTAAAGGATCTTAGTTCTTTGATCTCTGTAATTAAATTAATCTCCTTTTTTTAATCCTAAAATTATAATAATCTCTTTCCTAACCTATAAATAAATGACCCTATACTAAGGGACGTTGTTTGACCTATAACTAAGGATTGTTATGGCTTTAAAACTTTATAATAAAGTGGGCGGTACTCTAAACAGCTGTTTATATACACTGATAGTCCTTCAAAACATTTGACTAAAGAAGAAGTAAATAAGTTTAGTGTTAAGCAAACCGCAGCTTACCCAACACCCTCCTCTTTACTTTTTATTTTCTCATTATTTAATACTAACAAGGGGAGTTCAATACATTTGGAACACCGAATTACACCAAATGGTTATGGATGAGTTTGTTATGTTGAAAAAACATGCCGAACACCCTCCGTTCCTTCCAATGGGCCTTCTGAGCCTAGAAATGCAGGGCTCAATGTTATAAAATACGATTTTTTGGTAATTTTCAAAGAAACGCCAAAACCTCGCTAGTTAACCAAAACTCTTCTGGATGGTCTCATTTTTTTGATTTAAGTATCACCTTTCATACGCCGTAAACCGCAATTTATTATCACTAATTCTCTCATCACTATAGCCAATTAACCAAACAGTCATTTTTGGCTAAAAATGACCAATTTTTAAAATGCTGCGAAATTTGTAATTTCTGACGAAAATGGGTTAAATAGGTCTGAAAAAATTTTTGCAAGCTTCAAATTTCCAAAAATTTTTTGCTCGTCTCATTTCCTTGATTCGTTTTTAAGAAATGGTTCTTCAAAGTTAGCATTAAAAATGAGATTTTTTAAAAAATCGTAAAATTGGGACTGTGACTTCAAATTATCATATCTGGTTAACAAATAATTGCAAAAGGTAAAGTCAAAAAGTTTTGGAAACTTGAAGCTTGTACAAATTTTTTCAGACCTATAAAACCCATTTTCGTCAGAAATTACAAATTTGGCAGCATTTTAAAAATTGGTCATTTTTAGCTAAAAATGACCGTTTGGTTAATTGGTTATAGTGATGAGAGAATTAGTGATAATAAATTGCGGTTTATGGCGTATGAAAGGTGATACTTAAACCAAAAAAATGAGACCATCTAGAAGAGTTTTGGTTAACTTGCGAGGTTTTGGCGTTTCTTTGAAAATTACCAAAAAATCCTATTTTATAACATTGAGCCTTGCATTTCTAGGCTTAGAAGGCCCATTGGAAGGAACGGAGGGTAGTCGGCATGTTTTTTCAACATAACAAACTCATCCATAACCATTTGGTGTAATTCGATGTTCCAAATGTATTGAACTCCCCTTGTAAAAAAAAATTCTAAATGTTTAATTTATAATATAATTACTATATAATTAGAATAGATTCTTTTGATTGTTAAATATTAATTGTTGACAGGTTATCAGAGACAAAATAAAATTGCTTCTCCAACTTGCTGATAATCTTGTAGAAAAAGGCCATATTCACAGTATTTCTATTGGGCAATTAGTTTCAGAAGTTGATCAGTGCTACACAAATTTTAAAGTACGTTTTGATTTTTATGTAAATCAGGTTGACGACGATTTTGAATTTCAATATGACGAAACCCCAAAAGAAGTAAATATAGATCAAATTACGTATAGTCTTTCAGAAGAAAAAGCCAAAGAAAAAGTTATTACTGATTTAAGTGATGAAAAAAAAAAATCTGCAAAAAGAAAAGAATTTGTCATGGCGGAACTTTTACAAACAGAACGAATTTATGTAAAAGATTTAGAAATATGCATTCGATTTTATCTTGAAGAAACAAAAACTAGTAAAAATATTATACCTCAGGGACTACAAGGTCGTGAATCTGTTATATTTAGTAACATAGAAGATATATATTATTTTCATTCCAAAATTTTTTTACGAGAACTAGAAAAATATGAGTCTATGCCTGAAGACGTCGGTCATTGTTTTGTGACATGGGTAAGTTTAAAATGAAAATTTTTAATATAGTTTAGTTAAACGCTAGGCATTATACGTAGGTATAAAATTAAATATATAAAAGTTTTATTTAAAACTATTTATAATAATATAGTTAATTAACAATTTTTCACTCTTTTAAGACCATGCTCAGCGTGTATTCAAATCTTATACATCTTACAATCAACGATCATGAAACATGTCATGAAAAAATAATAGTTTTAATAATTTTTTTTTTTTTTACTTTATTTATATAGTTTTAACTTATACTCCCAGGGACATCACTTTCCACATGGGTAAAACAGAGCTAAAAACTTTGGCAACTCAGCAAAGAATATATTACCATATATAGCTATATCCGTATTTTTTTTCTGTATATTATTTTTTACGAACGTGGTATTATAATTATTCATACTTATAATGCGTTAAAAATGTCGAAGCGGTTAAAATATGGTTCAAGATTTATTACAAAAAAAAGAGAAGAAAGGGAAAAAAGAATACAAATATAAATCGAATAAAATATTTCAATAAGAAAAGCACTGCAATAGAAATCCAAAGATGATATAAGCAAAAAATCAAAATATAGTGATAATACAACTATGCTCATACTAGGTAAGATTTTTCGTTCATAAATCGTTCTTAATCATTACTTATTACTATTTAGTTTTTGTCCAAGAAAATAAAAAAACCTAAATAATAGTAAGAATCTAATCAAAGAATTTAAAAAATACCCTGCCAACTAGCTGGCACTGAGGTTCCTCAAACAATGGGCTGTAATCTTAATTTATAACAAATATTATTGATTACAACTAGGCAATTATAAGTACATTTTTCGTTTTTAGTAGCTGGTAAAGTAGATTATTAAGATCATTTTGTTATTAAAGTGAAAATTCTAGCCTCCATGGATTGGTCGCGCCGGCGTTAATGGATTTCAAATCATTTTTGCATAATTAAAAAGAGACAAATATAAAAAAAGCTAATTTTATTTTTTTTTTATAAAATTTTATTTTATTAGAATATATAATTATCCCTTAATAATTAAAATATTGGGTAGCATGATTTTTTTTGTTTTGTCAAAGAAATGGTTGGTGACGATGCGAAAATTACAAATATTCGCTCAATTATTATAAAAAGATAGGAGTTTTTACCAGAATTTATAATAATTTCTTATAATATATTTTATCAGTGTACTTGCATTTGACCAATCTTCCTCAACAATGATAATAATAATAATAATAATATTTTGTAATAAAAAAAATAACCACATTAATTGCTTCAAGATTTTAACATTATTTATATTATTTCTATTAATCACAAAATAATAAATTATTTAATTCTATAAATTGTTTGATTCTTTAAAAAATGCCAATATAACTTTTAAATCTTAATTTTAAAATGCAAACATAACCATTTAATATTTTTGGGGTGTTTATTATTGTTTATAATTTCATTAAGCTGCATACATAAATAAACATAGCAACGAGCAAAATAATCCAAGGAAGTCAAAAAGAGGCAAGATTTCCATCACTCTTTCTTGTGTGTTATAATTTATATCAAAATAAAAAAAAAAAATTGTGATCGGATACAAAAAATTACTATAAACTAAATTTCTAAAACTTGTACTCTCATTAAAATAAATTAGATATGTCCAAACCGAAAAATAAATTGGTGATTTATGTATTTTTTTGTGACAAAGATTTTGGAGAAAAAAATTTTCAAAAAATTAAGTATCAGATTGGAGATATCAAGTAAAAACCATACTTTCAAGTATAAGTACTTTCATGGAAATAAATGAGGTATTACATCCAAATTAAAAAAAAAAGGGGGTTTTGAGATTTTTTGATAAAAAAATGTTTGAAAAAAAAATTAGGTCTTAATTCGATAATGGTTTTGAAATATCACTAGTTACAATATTTTCAGATATTAGTACTTTCATAGAATTAAATGAGGTATTACACCCAAAAAAAAAAAAATATTGCATTTTTTTTTATTTTTCTATTTTTTTAATTTTTACAAAAAAAATTTGAAAAAATTAAGTATCAGATCCAAAAAATAACAATAAACAAGGTTCTTAAAACTAGTACTTCCATGGAAATAAATAAGGTACTACGTCCAAAAAGAAAAAAAAAATTTGTATTTTTTGTATTTTTTTGTGAAAAAAATTTTAGAAAAAAAATTTTCAGAAAATTAAGTATCCGATTCGAGATATCATGTAAAAACCATACTCAGATATAAGTATATTTCAAATATAAGTACTTTCATGGAAATAAATGAGGTATTACATCCAAATCAAAAAAAAAAAAAAAGTACCTCGAGCTTTTTTGGTGAAAAAATTTTTGAAAAAAAAATTAGGTCTTAATTCCATAATGTTTGTGAAATATCACCGATTACATACATACGTACGTACGTACGTACACACACACACACACACACACATACAGACTTTTTTTAAAAACCGGTTTTTTAGCTTCCTGGGGACCCAAAACGTGCTTATATGCCAAAAAATAGAAAATCAAATTTTGACCTAACACAATGGTTCCTCTTTGAGGAACCTAAATAATTTACTTTTTAGGAGCTTTAGAAACTGGCATCGTATGTAGTCAAATAAACAAACTTTTTGCTTGTGCAAATATCCCTCTAATTATAATTTGACACATTCAAAAGATCAAATAAACAAACTTTTTGCTTGTGAAAATATCCCTCTAATTATAATTTGTCACATTCAAAAGATATGAACAGCGTGATGGTGTTGCCATAGATTCAGCAGCAAAAATTAGTTGCATTAAAGCAGCCGAAGAAAAAAAAGCTGCTGTTATAGAAAAAATGAAAGAACTCGTCAAAGAATTGTAAGATAAATAAAATTTTTAATTTAATTATTAAAATTAACTTCATGCTACATTATTAAAATTATTTAATAATGCATAAAATTTGCTATCATTTTTAATTTGTGCTTTAACATTATATAATAAAATTATACAATTTAAACAAAAAAAATAAGTGTTATTTTCTTTGGAAAATAATGCTTTAAATTATAGTTGATAATTTTCTTAAGATTGGATTGTAAATATTGAGGTCTATATCTGTGGTGAATAAGAAGAACAGCATATGTTCTATGTATAAGCATAGGACTTATGCCGTTCTTCATATTCGCCACAGTTATAAGATGGCTATGATATATTAATTTTGTAACATTAAAGTTTACTTTGTTTTTATAGTAATGGAATTATGGATAAAGAATTGTACTTAATAATTGATATTTTGAACTTGATTGTTTACTTGATTTTACTTATTAATACATATAATTCTAAATTTATTTTACACGCAATCAAAATGTATGCAGTATATTTTATACATATTTAAAAATAAAATAAAAGATAACAGCATTAAATGTATTATTTATTTACAACGATTTATCCAATTCATTAATGTTTACAAGTTCATTTTTATATTTCCTTATTCTAGACCACCACCTATTGCAGAAGAGCTCTATCAAAAATTAGATTTTGATAATAACGATTGTACCAAAGTAGAATTTGACCAAAAAATGGCCATTATTAATATATTGGTTTCGTACGATATGGGATGGTTCAAAAGAGGAAACTACAATAGTTGTGATAGCTTAAACGGTTATGCAGCTCTTATTGGTTATCTTAGTGCTAAAATTTTGGATTACCGAACTAAAAACAGATTATGCTATAAAGGCTCCTTGCAAGAAAATTCTACAAAGCATGACTCTTGATTAAATTATGTTGGTAGCGCAAAATGTATGGAAGCAATCGTTGGGGCTGACCTTGTAAATAATAGTCCAATTTTAAAAGACACCAACTTGCAAGTAAAAGTTTTTATTTGTGATGAAAATGCTCAAATTATGAACGAAATTCGCAAGATAAATACCTCGAAAATTTTTAAATTATGTTATACAAATTATGCTATTTAAATTACGTATAAAATATTTAATAATTATGCAGCAAATATAGAAAAATTTTCAATTTCTGCATCTAGTCAAAGAAATGAGTTCTTAAATAACGTAATTACTAAAATGTATCCTAAAGATAAATGTTTTAGCAAGACAAACTTAAGAGACTTTCGAGTTGGTTGTGGAGTATTACAAATTAATTACGGGCATCATGGAATTCCAATCGTTAAAGATTTATTAATTTTATCTCCTGGTCAGCACACAAAAATTTTGGCAGACAGGTGAGATAAACAGAGGCGAATAAAATCACACAAAATAAAATTGTCGTCAACAAAAGCGACACAGATTGGTGAAAAATAAAAGAGAAAACTAGGACAGAGCGCCGAGAGATTTATTATAAATAATAAATCTCTAAATTTACGTTCATTTACTATGATTTAGGAACGGACAGCTTATACAGGGATGCAGATATACCACAAATACCTGCAAAATGTAGTGAATATACATTTTCAATTTATATCATTCCTACAAAAGCCATTGATCCTAGGGTTTCTGAAAAAACAGGGTTAACATGCAATCGTTTGCCACACAAACGCTCTACCAACTGAGCTATGAAGAGTGGACACCACAGGAGACAATCAATTTCAATCATTCAAGAGGCAGCTTTATAGATCTAGTGCCAAAGGTCGTGAGATCAAATCCCGCTCGAGACCGTGCTTGCCCATCCTGAGGTTGATCTCTCTCATGACTAGATTCAACCTTTCCTGGATCTCTTGCATGTCCTTGCCGGTGATGGTCAGAACCACGTCGTCCTCGTACCCGATCAGGGAAGCTCCTTCCGGGAGGTGAACGCGCAACAAGCAATCGTAAAAGGCATTCCACAGGTCTGAGAACCGAGCCTTGTGCGATGCCCGCGCTCAAAACTCTCTGACACCTGCCATCGAGCGTGTCGTAGAACAGTCTTCGGTCCCGTAGATAGTCCTTTAGGACGTTACCCAGGTACCTGGGTAAACGAATATCCTGCTCGAGGGACCGGATCATGGCAGAGTTGAACGCGTTTTTGACGTCCAGCGTTACCAGGAGGACGTCCTGGTGGATCGCATGATTCATCTGCCTCTCGTCCTCTACGGTATTCATGATACGTCGGATGGCGTCTATCTTGGAATGTCCTTCACGAAATCCATGCTGCTCCTCGGAAAGGCCACCGCCCTCGCGATAGCTCTTCTCAGCCTTGCCCGGAGCATGCTCTCCATCACCTTTCCAATGGTATTTAGCATGCACTAGGGTCTGTAAGATGATGGAGAGTCCGGGGCTCCACCTTTACCCTTGTTCAAGAGCACGAGACGTGCCACCTTCCACTGCCTTGGGAACACTCCCGCCGCTAAGCATGCATTAGACATGCTTAACAGGATACCAGGGATTATTTTTACCGCTTGTTTGAGCACTTCCGCTGGTATCCCGTCCGGCCCCGGTGCCTTACCATTTTTCATGATCTTGATGGCCTTAAAGACCCGCAAATTTTTATCACAGCCCAGTTGTTCAAAAGGTACAACTGGCAGACCACCGGCAAACGCGGTCCCCGGTGACGCCCCAGATTCTTACTGGATAAACACACTATAAACCCTCCTGCACTCGTTTGCCCCAAACCTAACCTAACTAATCTTTGTCCAAAAAAGTGGCCAAAACGCTTATAAATCACAAAAGTACAAAAATTTGCCAAACGGGATAAAAAACTAGATTAGTTAAGAAAAAAATTAAGCCCTAAATCATTAATTTATCTTAAAAATTATAGTGTGTAGGGGGGGAGGTGGATTTTCTGAGGGGGGGGTGGCAGTCACCCCCCCCCTCTACAGTAAAATATTTAAGATAAAAAGATAAGAGTGGGCTCAAAATTTTCGTTGAAGATTCTAGTTTTTAATGCCGTGTAGTGTTTTTTTCAAAATTGATTGCGGGTGTTTTGGTCAGCGTTTTGGCCAGTGTCAAAAAAAAAAATAAGAATCTTCAATAAAATGTTTGTGTTTTATTTTTTTTTTTAATTTTAGGGTGGTATCTGGTCAATTGGCTAATAATAAAGATTTTTTTTGTCATGTCAAAATTTCTAAAAACTTAAAAAATGGTTCAAAAAAATTGTAAATATTGGAACTTTAATAATTTTTTAAAGACAAAAAGAGCATGCTAAGAAATATATTTATGGGACAAAAAATGCTTAAAATTAACTTAGCAATACGTGAGAATTTTTTCAAAAAAATTTTTGAACATTTTCGGATTTCTGGATTTTCCCATTTTTGGCCAAAATTCGAAAATTTTCAAAAAGTTTTGAAAATATATATCCATATTATTTAGCTAATTCAAAGCACTTTTTGTTCTATAATATATTTGTCTAAAATTAACACTTTTCGAGTAATAACAGCATAAAATATCCTCAAAAGATTCGCTAATTACTCATTACTCGAAAAGGGTTAGTTTTAGACAAATATATTACAGAACAAAAAGTGCTTAGAATTAGCTAAATAATCCTATATATATTAAAATGAAATAATTTAAAAAATTGACTATTTTTGATTTTATTGGACACGCATTTATGAAGAATTGTACGGACGAAAATACATGAAAGTGGTTTTAAAGTAATCTTTAAAGAAATATCTCCAGACCTTTTTCTAATTTTTAAAAAATATTTAAATGATTTCGAGAAATCAATATCAGAAGTTAGTAGTCGAAAACGCAAAATAATTTCATTTTTTTTCACTAAAACTGATTTTTCTCACGATCTAAGAGGTTTTTTGAGACGAGGTTTAGTGCAAATTATTCCTTGGAAAAAATGCTATCGATTTGACGTTTTTATTTTTTTTAATTTGAGATTACGGTTCAGAGTTACAACTGTTTGAAGCTAAGAACTTCAAAATTAAAAAAATCAAAAAGTGTACATTTTCATCACTTCAGATCTCGGAATGGATTGTGTCAAAATGTAAAAACCAAGTTTCTTTGTATTTATTAAACACTTTTCTAATGCCACTTTTATTTTTTTTTAATTTCATTCATTAGTTAAAAAGAAATGTCAAAAAAACGACTTAAAGTCTAATTTTTTGAAATTTTTTATTTTTTTATATTTAGGACAGCTGACATCCATTTTTTAAATGATTTTATATATTTTATATTTTATTTTCTTTAAAAAAATCTAAATGCTACCATTGCATAAAAATATATAAAATTAAAAAAATATTTAAATGCAATCATTGTATAAAAATATTTGAAATTCCAACTTTTCTATTAAACAAGAGACAGTTAGAAAAAAATTTATAATGGCGTATAGTTTCTGGTAAAGTCAATAAAAAAATACAATTTTCTTATAAAACAAGACAAATACAAAAAAAATTTTAATGCAATCATTGCTAAAAAATTTTTTTGAAATTAAAAAAATATTTCAATGCAATCATTGCTAAAAATTTTTTGAAATTAAAAAAATATTTCAATGCAATCATTGCATAAAAATTTTGAAATTAAAAAAATATTTCAATGCAATCATTGCATACAAATTTTTGAAATTAAAAAAATATTTCAATACAATCATTGCATAAAAATTTTTGAAATTAAAAAAATATTTCAATGCAATCATTGCATAAAAATTTAAAATTAAAAAAATATTTCAATGCAATCATTGCTAAAAAATTTTTGAAATTAAAAAAATATTTCAATGCAATCATTGCATAAAAATTTTTGAAATTAAAAAAATATTTCAATACAATCATTGCATAAAAATTTTTGAAATCAAAAAAATATTTTAATGCAATCATTGCATAAAAATTTTATCAAGCAATTATTGCATACAAATATTTGAAATTCCAACTTTTCTATAAAACAGGAGAATGTTAGAAAAAAATTTATTTATAAATTATATAAATTTATAATAGCATATAGTTTCTGCTAAAGTAAATAAAAAAATTTTAATGCAATCATTGTATAAAAATTTTTTAAATTAAAAAAATATTTCAATGCAATCATTGCATAAAAATTTTTGAAATTACAAAAATATTTTAATGCAAAAATTGCATAAAAATTTTTGAAATTAAAAAAATATTTTTATGCAATCATTGCATAAAAATTTTCTCAATTTATATTAAAAATAATATCTAAAATTAACCTGTTTTAGGCGCATTTTACAATAAGTCACGATATATTTGAAAAAATATTTGAAATTCACAAAAATATTTGAAATTCCAACTTTTCTATAAAACAGGAGACTCACAGTGTAGTAAAAAAAAAAGTGGCCAAAAAACGGCTTCAACGCAATTTCTTATGAAAAAAAATTCTGCTGAATGGAAAATGACCGTTTTTGTGTATACTAAATGATAGATCATTTGCAATTTAGTCAAAAAATTAAAAAAAAAATGAAAAATTTGATTTTTCTATTTTTACTTATATTTTAAACTTAAATAATGTATAAAAAATATCAATTATATAAAAACTTTAAAAAAATACTTTATTTAAGTTTAAAATATAAGTAAAAATAGAAAAATCAAATTTTTCATTTTTTTTTTAATTTTTTGACTAACTTGCAAATGTTGACTAACACATCTTTATACTGCATACAACCATGTATAATTATACTAATTCACTTTTTTTAGGTTTATTTATCATTTATGTACATATTTTAATACAGAACTGTACCTAAAAAAAATTTATTTTTCATTTTAAAACTATAAATATTTTACCTTTTTATGGTAAAAAATAGATTTTTTTTTTCATTCAGCAGCTAAGAAAATTAAAAAAAAAAAAAAAATTTTGATCTCGGTAGCCTATTATTTAGTATATACAAAAACGGTCATTTTCCATTCAGCAGAATTTTTTTTCATAAGAAATTGCGTTAAAGCCGATTTTTGGCCACTTTTTTTTTTTTACTACACTGTGAGACTGTTTTATAATGGTGTATAGTTTCTGGTAAAGTCAATAATATGCCAATGCTATCATTGCATAAAAACATTTTAAATTACAACTTTTATATAAAATAGGTCCCTAATCGAAAAAAATTTAGAATCGCGTATAGTTTCTGCTAAAGTCAATAAAAATTTTTCAATGCTATCATTGCAAAAAAATATTTTAAGTTGCAACTTTTATATAAAACAGGACACTATTAGAAAAAAATATTAAATGATGTATAGTTTCTGCTAAAGTCAATAAAAATATTACAATGCAATAATTGCAAAAGAATATTTGAAATTCCAACTTTTAAATAAAACAGGATACTATTAGAAAAAAATTTTAAATGATGTACAGTTTCAACTAAAATTAAAAAAAAAATTAAATGCTATCATTGCAAAAAATATTTGAAATTACAAAAATATTTCAATGCAATCATTGCATAAAAATGTATGACTATTCAAAAAAAATTTAGAATGGCGAATAGTTTCTGCTAAACTGAATAAAAAAATTTCAATGCTATCATTGCATGAAAATATTTGGAATTACAAATTTTCTATAAAACAGTAGACTATTAGAAAAAAATTTTAAATGGCGTATAGTTTCTGCTAAAGTTAATAAAAATATTTCAATGCAATCATTGCACAAAAATATTTTAAGTTGCAACTTTTATATAAAACAGGACACTATTAGAAAAAAATATAAAATCATGTATAGTTTCTGCTAAAGTCAATAAAAATATTCCAATGCAATCATTGCACAAAAATATTTCAAGTTGCAACTTTTATATAAAACAGGAAACTGATCGAAAAAATTTAAAATGGCGTATAGTTTCTGCTAAAGTCAATAAAAATATTTCAATGCTATCATTGCATAAAAATTTTTAAGATTAAAAAAATATTTCAATACAATTATTGCATAAAAGTGTATGACTATTAAAAAAAATTTTAGAATAGCGTATAGTTTCTGCCAAAGTAAATATAAAAATTTTAATGCTATCATTGCATAAAAACATTTTAAATTACAACTTTTATATAAAACAGGACACTAATCGAAAAAAATTTAGAATGGCGTATAGTCTCTGCTAAAGTCAATAAAAATATTTCAATTGCATAAAAATTTTTGAAATTACAACTTTTATATAAAACAGGACGACTAATAGAAAAAAATTTAGAATGGCGTATAGTTTCTGCTAAAGTCAATAAAAATATTTCAATGCAATCATTGCATAAAAATATTTGAAATTCCAACTTTTATATAAAACAGGACGACTAATCGAAAAAAATTTAGAATGACGTATAGTTTCTGTCAAAGTGAATAAAAATATTTCAATATTAACATTGCATAAAAATATTTGAAATACCAATTTTTATATATAACAAACCATTATTCAAAAAAATTTAGAATGGTGTACAGTTTCTGCCAAAATCAATAAAAATATTTCAATGATAACATTGCATAAAAATATTTGAAATTCCAGCATTTGTATAAAGCATAACACTATTATAAAAAAATGTAAAATGACGTATAGTTTCTGCTAAAGTTAATAAAAATATTTCAATGCAATAATTGCATAAAAATATTTGAAATTCCAACTTTCATTTAAAAAAGGACACTAATCGAAAAAAATATAGAATAGCGTATACTGCCGCGCAAATTATAAATCCCACATCTACATCGATACCAATAACGAAGACTTTGACATCCCTTCTCAAAATGAAAAGGAGATGTCAGGGTTTTCGATAGTTTTCGAAGGCAAGTGCTGTCTTTGTCAGTATACCGAGCGACCTTTCCCGTCACGAGTCAATATAATTCTTTCGTCCCCTGCTATTCACTTGGGTTTTTATTTTCAGATGTAAATATGCTGCATTTGATGCAAAAAGATAAGATTAATTAAAGAATAATTAAATCAATAATTTACATATACATTTATATTGCATAATATATGTGCGTGGATAAAGAGACAACCTTCAGTTCCCTAATCTTCTTTCTCACTCTTTCTTTTCCAGACCATATATTTAACGAAATTCGATTTAAATGCATACGAATCATTAGCGCGTTGGCAGCGTGTTAAGATAATAATATAGAGGTCCCCGGTTCGAGACTCACTGTGGCAGATACAGTTTTTTTTTTTAAGCAATAAAATATTTTATTTAAAATTAAAAAAAAAAATATGCTATAGTTTGTTATAACTACTGCTGAAAGTTGTTACTTTCTTCCCTAGAAAAAACAAGAGATTGAAAAAAAAATGCGACTTTCAAGCATAGATTTGCGGGCAGAAAGTGTAGCATATTTACATCATGAAATGAAAAATTCATATTAGCTGTTTACAATATAAAAAAACTACAAAAATTTCAATCTATATTTCTGGCTGTTTTATATATGAAAAATTAAGAATGAAAAAAAAATTAGAAATATTTAACTATATAGTAAAATTCATATTGGCGGTTTACAATATGAAAAAACGAAAAAATTTACCATCTATTATGTCGGGTATTTATATATGAAAAAATTCAAAAATTTCATTATGAAATAAGATAGATATCGGCAGTCCTAAGAATAAAAAAAACAAAAATTTTAAAAATTTAATTGTATAGTAAAGTTCATATTGGCTGTTTACAATATGAAAATACTACAAAAATTTACTTGCATGGAAAAAATGAGGTATTACATCCAAATTAAAAAAAAAAAAGTACCTGGAGACTTTTTGGTGAAAAAAATTTTATAAAAAAAATAGGTCTTAATGTCATACAGGTTGTGAAATATCACCGGTGACAGTTCTACATACATACATAAATACACTCACACACATTCATACATACTTTTTTTAAATACTGGTTTCTTAGCATCCTGAGGTCTCAAAACGTGCGTATATGTCAAAAAATCAGAAATAAAAATTTCACCTAAAACAATGGGTCCTCTATGAAGAACCAAAATCATAAATATTTCACTCTAGAGTAAAATTAATATTGATTCTCTGCAATATAAAAAAACAACAAAAATTTCAATCTATAATGTTAGTTGTTTTATATATGAAAAAACTCAAAAATTTAACCATATAAAGAGTATAATTGATATCGGCTGTCCTATTTATGAAAACATTATAAAAATTATAAGTTTATAAAAAATATTATAAAAGTTTCACTCGATAGTAAAATTCACATTGATTGTCTACAATATGAAAAAACTGAAAAAATTTCACTCTATATTTTTGACGGTTTTATATATGAAAAAACCCAAAAAATTTCACTATAGAGTAAAATGGATATCTTCTGTCCTATTTATGAAAAAAAAAAAATAATAAATATTTCACTTCAGAGTAAAATTCATATTGATTGTCTAAAATATAAAAAAACAGCAAAAATTTCAATCTATATTGTATTTTTTTTTTATATATGGAAAATCCCAAAAATGTCACCATAGAGTAAAATGGATATCGGCTGTGCTATTAATTGAAAAATAAAAAATTATAAAAATTTCATTCTATAGTCATATTCATGTTGATTGTCTACAATATCAGTTGTGATGTATATATGAAAATTGAAAATATTCAAATATTGATTGTCTACAGTATGAAAAAAACTGAAAATTTTGTTAAAAAAACTGCACATTACTATATTTTATTTTCAATTATTATTTATTATCAATAATTATTTATGTTATAAAATATACCTCATTAGTTATAAATATTTATAAATAATCATGTAACTTTTTCTTAATATGAATTATATAATTTTTTGGTTAATAAATTTGGAGGTATAAAATTAATTCTGTTCTCATTCATTTTTAAATAAAATTAAATTGCATTTTGATCACGTATGATTAAATTTATTATAATTAACTACATATGATTAAAATATAAAAAAATTAATGCACAAGAGTTTTTATTTGGTTAAGCCGAGCATCGCGAGGCCAATCAGCTAGTATGGATTTATATTTTCAAAACTTTTTGAAAATTTTCGAATTTTGGCCAAAAATGAAAAAATCCAGAAATCCGAAAATCTCCAAAAATTTTTTTGAAAAAATTCTCACGCATTGCTAAGTTAATTTTAAGCATTTTTTGTCCCATAAATGTAAATATATTTTTTAGCATGCTCTTTTTGTCTTTAAAAAATTATTAAAGTTCCAATATTTACAATTTTTTTGACCCATTTTTGCTGAACAGGGATAAGTTTTTAGAAATTTTGACATGACAAAATAAATCTTTATTATTAGCCAATTGACCAGATACCACCCTAAAATTAAAAAAAAAAATTAAACACAAACATTTTATTGAAGATTCTTATTTTGGTTCCTCATAGAGGAACCATTGTGATCGGTCAAAATTTTTTTTTTGATTTTTTGGTATAAAAGCACGTTTTGAGACCTCAGGAAGCTAAAAAACCGGTTTTTAAAAAAAGTCTGTATGTGTGTATGTGTGTGTGTACGTACGTACGTAAAATACGTTTGTACGTACGTATGTAATCGCTGATATTTCACAAACATTATGGAATTAAGACCTAATTTTTTTTTCAAAAATTTTTTCACTAAAAAAGCTCGAGGTACTTTTTTTTTTTTTTAATTTGGATGTAATACCTCATTTATTTCCATGAAAGTACTTATATTTGAAAGTATGGTTTTCACATGATATCTCGAATCGGATACTTAATTTTCTGGAATTTTTTTTTCTAAAATTTTTTTCACAAAAAAATACAAAAAATACCAATTTTTTTTTTCGTTTTGGACGTAGTACCTAATTTATTTCCATGGAAGTACTAGTTTTAAGAAACTTGTTTATTGTAATTTTTTGGATCTGATACTTAATTTTTTCAAAATTTTTTTTGTCAAAATTAAAAAAAAAGAAAAATAAAAAAAACTGCAATATTTTTTTTTTTTTTTGGTGTAATACCTCATTTAATTCTATGAAAGTACTAATATCTGAAAATATTTTAACTAGTGATATTTCAAAACCATTATCGAATTAAGACCTAATTTTCTTTTCCAAACATTTTTTTATCAAAAAATCTCAAACTGCTTTTTTTTTTTTTAATTTGGATGTAATACCTCATTTATTCCCATGAAAGTACTAGTATTTGAAAGTATGGTTTTCACATGATATCTCAAATCGGATACTTAATTTTCTGAAAATTTTTTTCCTAAAATTTTTTTCACAAAAAAATACAAAAAATACCAATTTTTTTTTTCTTTTTGGACGTAGTACCTAATTTATTTCCATGGAAGTACTAGTTTTAGAAATATCGTTTATTGTAATTTTTTGGACCTAATACTTAATTTTTTTTAAATTTTTTTGTCAAAATTTTTGTCGCCAAAAAATACAAAAAACGTCAAAATTTTTTTTATTTTAGGAAGTAATACTTAATTTTTTCCTATGAAAGTACGAATATCTAGAATTATTGTTTGTAAAGGATTTCTCCATCTGATACATAATTTTTCGAAATTTTTTTTAAAAAATTTTTTACATAAAATAATTAAAAAAATACCATAATTTTTTTACTTTTTGGACGTAGTACCTCATTTTTTTCCATGAAAGTACTAATATGTAGAATTATCTTTTTAACTGGATATCAACAATCTGATACCTAATTTTTTTTTTAAATTTTCTTTTAAAATTTTTTACATAAAAAAATTAGAAAAAAACAATAATTTAACAATTTTTTTTATTTTAGGACGTAATACTTAATTTCTTCCTATAAAAGTACGAATATCTAGAATTATCGTTTTTAAAGGATCTCTCCATCTGATAAGTAATTTTTCGAATTTTTTTTTCTTCAAAATTTTTTACATTAAAAAGTTAAAAAAATATTATCTTTTTATTGACGTAGTGCCAATTATATTTCTCTGAAAGTATTAATACCTGGAATTATGAGTTTTGAAAATTTTTTGGGTATCAGGGGAAAGTTTATACACTTTCTTTCTTAAATTTAGAATATTTGGCACAATTATTCTAATATTTTAATTTTTTATTAGTTAAAATAGAATATTGACAACATTTTGTTATTGCTAATGAGGAACCATAGTGCCAATTACTTGGCAGGGTATTTTTTTTTTGACACTGGCCAAAACGCTGACCAAAATACCCGCAAGTGATCAATTTTGAAAAAAACACCACACGGCATTAAAAACTAGAATCTTCAACGAAAATTTTGAGCCCACTCTTATCTTTTTATCTTTAATATTTTACTGTACAGGGGGGGTGGCTGATCTGACAAAGAACGCCCCATATATATATATATAATATTATTATTATTATTATTATTATTTTGTTTCCTCAAAGAGGAACCATTGTGTTAGGTCAAAATTTGATTTTCTATTTTTTGGCATATAAGCACGTTTTGGGACCCCAGGAAGCTAAAAAACCTGTTTTTAAAAAAAGTCTGTGTGTGTGTGTGTGTGTGTGTGTACGTACGTACGTACGTACGTATGTATGTAATCGGTGATATTTCACAAATATTATGGAATTAAGACCTAATTTTTTTTTCAAAAATTTTTTCACCAAAAAAGCTCGAGGTACTTTTTTTTTTTTTTGATTTGGATGTAATACCTCATTTATTTCCATGAAACTACTTATATTTGAAAGTATGGTTTTTACATGATATCTCGAATCGGATACTTAATTTTCTGAAAATTTTTTTTCTAAAATTTTTTTCACAAAAAAATACAAAAAATACGAAACTTTTTTTTCTTTTTGGACGTAGTACCTAATTTATTTCCATGGAAGTACTAGTTTTAAGAACCTCGTTTTCAGTAATTTTTTGGAATTGATACTTAATTTTTTCAAAATTATTTTCTCAAAATTAAAAAAAAAGAAAAATAAAAAAAACTGCAATATTTATTTTTTTTTTTTTGTAATACCTCATTTAATTCTATGAAAGTACTAATATTTTAAAATATTGTAACCAGTGATATTTCAAAACAATTATCGAATGAATACCTTACTTTTTTTTCCAAAAATTTGTTTATTAAAAAAATCTCAAAATACTTTTTTTTTTAATTTGGATGTAATACCTCATTCATTTCCATGAAATTACTTATATTTGAAATTATGATTTTTACTCGATATCTTGAATCTGATAATTAATTTTTTGAAAATTTTTTTCTCCAAAATCTTCGTCACAAAAAAATACATAAAACACCTTTATTTTTCGTTTTGGACATATCTAATTTATTTTAATGAGAGTACAAGTTTTAGAAATTTAGTATATAGTAATTTTTTGTATCCGATCACAATTTTTTTTTTATTTTGATATAAATTATAACACACAAGAAAGAGTGATGGAAATTTTGTCTCTTTTTGACTTCCTTGGATTATTTTGCTCGTTGCTATGTTTATTTATGCATGCAACTTAATGAAATTATAAACAATAATAAACAGCCTAAAAATATTAAATGGTTATGTTTGCATTTTAAAATTAAGATTTAAAAGTTATATTGGCATTTTTTAAAGAATCAAACAATTTATAGAATTAAATAATTTATTATTTTGTGATTAATAGAAATAATATAAATAATGTTAAAATCTTGAAGCAATTAATGTGGTTATTTTTTTTATTACAAAATATTATTATTATTATTATTATCATTGTTGTGGAAGATTGGTTAAATGCAAGAAGTACACTGAGAAAATAAATTATAAGAAATTATTATAAATTCTGGTAAAAACTCCTATCTTTTTATAATAATTGAGCACTATGTTTCGTTTTCTAGTAGAAAATCGCGAATATTTGTAATTTTCGCATCGTTGCCAACCATTTCTTTGACAAAACAAAAAAATCATGTTACTCAATATTTTAATTATTAAGGGATAAAAATTTTTGAAATAATAACAGCCTTTACGAGCAAATTTTATTAAGGAATAATTATATATTCTAATAAAATTTTACAAAAAAATAATAAAATTAGCTTTTTTTATATTTATCTCTTTTTAATTATGCAAAAATGATTTAAAATCCATTAACGCCGGCGCGATCAATCCATGGACGCTAGAAATTTTACTTTAATAACAAAATGATCTTGTTATGTATGAGAATCCCTTCCATTGTTTTTACATTTGGGCATTATTAATTGATGCGCAAGTCATTCTCGTCTATTCCTTTTTCTCCTATTCTCATACTATACTATCTCCAGTCAGTCGTATATGTATACTCAAAAAGTCATCGACGCGTATAATGCGTTATCGACTAATATTGTTATTATGTATTGATTTAGTTATTGATTTTATTAAATGATTTTGTATATAATAAATAAAGTGTAATTATTTTATCTTTATACACAACAAATTGGTGTCAGAAGTGGGATAAGGATAAAATCATGTGCTAAGTTATAAACTCTTTCTTTACAAAAAATGTGTTCACAAAATTTCTGTTAACGGAAATCATCTTTGGGCGTCGGCCCGCGGTTGCGTCATCTTATATATATATATATATATATATATAGAATCTATGTGTCACCATACATACAGCATGTGTATTAACAGCTACCGCGCGCTATCAGTCATTATATATGGGTGATCCCATCACATGTGGTAACATTCTACATGCGTATAGCTATTTTGCTCTTTTAGTCATTATACATGGGTGATTCCATCAGATGTTGTAACATTTTATAAGCATATCGCTACTATGCCTTTTATAGTGTAATATATGGGTGATTCCATCACATATCACCTTACATTTTACACAATTGGATTTAATTAAGTGTTACACAATTTCTACACGTACGGATACATAATGGCCGACGAGACAGATATGATTAAAACTTTAGCCACAGCAATCGCTACTGCTTTGAAGACTGTAAATCTTCAGCCAGCAGAAGGCAGTTCTACAGCAAAGGTACCTGCGTTTTCTATCACAGAATTTAAGTCGTCAGAGACTACCAGCGTTAAAGACTATTTTACTCGTTTTGACTGGGCTTTAAAATTGAGTAACATAAAGGAGAATTTGCACGCTGACTACGCACGGGTACATATGGGCACCGAATTGAACAACGCATTGAAGTTCTTGGCAAGCCCTAAGGAACCGTCAACTCTTAGCTACGACTCAATAAAGGAGACACTGATCAACCATTTCGACAGTCAGAAAAACAAATATGCAGAAAGCATCAGATTCAGAAATATTTGCCAATCAAAAGGTGAGTCCATAGCCAATTTCGCCTTACGTCTAAAGCAAGGAGCCGCACATTGCGAATACGGTACATTTTTAGACAGGATGCTGATCGAACAGCTCCTGCATGGTCTTGAATCTCGCGATATGTGCGACGAAATCATAGCCCAAAAGCCTGATACTTTCAATAAGGCTTATGAAATTGCAAGCACACTCGAAGCTGTGCAACAAACGGCAGTGGACGTCAAGAATTCAAATAATCCGGCGGGATCTGATACGCAGACCAATAAGCTAGGCTACAGTCAGCCAAAAACCAGAAATACCCGAAGGGGACCTAACAGAAGCTTCTCTCGAGGTCGTGGAAATAGTAATTTCCGTCAAGACCAAAATTCAGGGAAACCGCCACAACGGGATAGAAGCGCCAGTAATAACCACTCTCAAACTAAGTGCCAAGGGTGGGGCCAATCATGCTCGCCGAAGCTGCCCATACCTAAACGCATCATGCCATTCATGTGGCATTAAAGGTCATATTAAGACTGTATGCAGAAAGAACAACTCTGGTTCAACTCAAAATCAGAGTCGCAACGTTCACCAAAACGAACCGGTAAGCCGTATTGATGTTATCCATAAAATTCATAGTACTAATGAATAGCGGAGACCCAGTTTGCCAAGAGACACATGCTGTCTGTCAAAATAGATGGCGTCAACATAGAAATGGAACTCGACTCAGCTGCCCCAACTGGAATCGTCAGTCTCCAGACAATGCGGGCCATTAAGAAGAACTTCCGTCTTTTGCCAACAGACCGTCAATTTTCGGATTATTCAGGTCATCTGGTATACTGTATGGGCCGAGTACCTTTGAATGTCACCTTAGGTTCAAAAACGTGCAGACTAAACCTATATGTCGTAGATGGCAACTACGACTCTCTTTTTGGCCGAAGCTGGACAGAACAGTTTGTCCACGAAATTGATTTTGTAAAACTATTCTCTGGGTTATCTTCTGAGGCGATTCGTGCCCTTTCTACAAGATCTTCCGCATTCTCAGCCGACCAAAGTAATAGTCTAGGTAAATTACTTTCTAGATATAATGATATATTTTCAGATACAGCTGGTAAATTATCAGGTCCACCAGCCAAGGTACATCTCAAGGCAGACGCCAGGCCTATCTTTGCAAAGGCTCACGACGTACCCTTTGCGCTACGAGAAACCTACAAAAAAGAAATAGATCGAAAAATAGCGTTAGATTTCTACGAAAAGGTTGAAGCATCTGAATGGGCTTCCCCTACTCATGTAGTGGTCAAAACCAATGGCAAATTAAGAATCACAGGTAACTACAAGCCAACAGTAAATCATCAAATGATTATCGACGAGCACCCGATACCCAAATCGGAGCATATATTTAGTGACATGAAAGGAGCCAAACTTTTTTGTCACTTGGACCTGACTGATGCTTACACTCATCTGCCAATAGATGAAGAATTTAGTCATATATTAACTCTCAACACACCTACACATGGACTTATACGTCCAAAACGAGCTGTATATGGAGCAGCCAATATTCCAGCCATCTGGCAACGCCGCATTGAAGAAGTGTTGCATGGAATAAAAGGTATTAGAGTATTTTTTGACGATATTATTGTATTTTCTGAAAATTTCGAGGTATTACTTATCGTACTTACTAATCTGTTTGAAAAACTTAAATCTCGTGGCCTTCGACTGAATAGAGACAAGTGTACTTTTGTCGCCAACTCCATAGAATTTTTAGGCCACAGAATCGATGCAAATGGCATTCACAAGTCAGATAAGCACATAGAAGCTGTCAAAAACGCACCCAGACCGTCAACAGTAGAAGAAATGCAACTTTTTCTAGGTAAAGCTGTCTACTATAATGCTTTTATACCTAATCTTTCTACCATAGATCGCCCACTAAGAGATATGGTAACTAATGGCAACAATGATAAAAAGATGCAACTTACATGGTCAGAGGATGCCGATAAAGCTTACACAAAAATAAGAGATATGCTAATCTCGCCTCAAGTCTTGATGCCATATGATCCAGATTTGCCAGTCTTATTGGCAACTGATGCAAGCAAAACGGGTATAGGAGCTGTCCTTTCTCACAAACTTAGTGATGGAACTGAAAAAGTAATTGCTTATGCAAGTCGTACTCTCACAGTCACCGAACAAAAATACCCACAAATTGACAAGGAAGCTTTATCTAGCGTCTGGGGCATTCAAAAATTTTTCTACTACTTGTACGCACGTCATTTTACACTAATTACTGATAACAAGCCACTTTCACAAATTTTTCATCTAAAAAAATCGTTGCCAACTCTATGTATTAGCAGAATGGCAAATTACGCAGACTTTATGTCCAACTTTAATTTTGACGTCCAGTTTAAAAAGTCAAAAGAAAATATAAATGCAGATTACCTGTCTCGCCTACCTCTGCCAAATAAATCAACAACCAGTATACACAGGCTATCTGTCCACAAGGAGGAGGAAGTAATGGATCGAGATCAGTTCGAAATTTTCACTCTTCATCAAATCCAACAGCTACCTCTGAATGCCAAAGAAATCGCTGCTGAAACAAGAAAAGACGCAGATCTAGGTAAACTTATAAAACTTCTTGAGTCTGGTCAATCCTTGGAACGTCATGGCGTCAAGTCACCAGAGGCTAAATACACACTATCTGCGGGTTGTCTCTTATTTGAACATAGAGTAGTTATACCAAAACTATTTCGCAAGCAAGTCTTAGATGAACTTCATGCAGCACATCTTGGCATCGTAAAAATGAAAGGTATTGCCCGTTCTTTTGTTTACTGGCCAGGTATAGACAATGATATCGAAGCCGCAGCCAGATCTTGTTCAAATTGTGCCAAAAACGCACATGCTCCACCGAAGTTTAGAACTCATCACTGGGAGTATCCAAAGGCTCCATGGGAACGTATCCACATAGACTACGCTGGACCTGTCGCTGGATCAATGCTCTTAATCGTCGTAGATGCATACAGCAAATGGCTCGAGGTGGCTATCACAAAGTCAACAACTTCCAAGGCTACGATCGAGATACTCGACAACTTATTTTCAAGGTACGGAGTTCCATTAACAGTCGTCTCAGACAATGGAAGGCAGTTTGTTTCTGAAGAATTTAAAGATTTTCTCAAATCTTCAGGAGTCAAATACCATAGGCTAACAGCACCGTACCACCCATCTACAAATGGGCAAGCCGAAAGAAGTGTGGGGTCCGTCAAGGATGCATTAATGACTTTGTCGTGCTCATCTAGCGATATCAATAGCAAGCTAAACATGTACCTACAGCATTATAGAAAAGCGCCACACTCGACGACAGAACAAAGTCCTGCGCAACTATTCTTGGGTCGTAATATTCGGACACGCCTCGACCTTGTACGACCAAGTGACTTATACACCAAAATGGTACAAAAACAAAGTGCCTCATTTGAACCAACGTTTAGAGAATTCGAAGCTCTACAGACTGTCTATTTCATGTCTGGCAATGTCCGCATGGACAAATGGGTTCAAGGTAAAATCGTCACAAAACTGGGGGATCTCCACTACGAGATCGAGTACAATGGAAAACGGTACAAAAGACACGTAGACCAGATACGAGCTTTTGAACCAAAAGAAAAATCAAAAACCTGTTCAGAACCAGAAACTGACTCAACTCCATCCACAAACAACGTGAGGAGGAAAATTCGTTTCTTTGACGCCACTCCTCAATGTCTAGAAAATAATAATCCACCAGAAAACCAAATGGAGGACGCCAATAACGTGGCACATCAAGCAGATGAACAAAATATACAAATAAACGAACAAGATGATAATCAACTAATAGTCGAGCCAGAAGAACAAGTCGTTCGTCGCTCAACAAGACAACGTCGTTATCCAAAAAGGCTAAATGCCAATCCAAGAAGGAAGACCTACTATTAATCTCTTATCATCTTCAACTATATTTAATTAAAAAAAAAATTGTATTTTTTTAACTTTTATGCAAGGGAGGAAATGTTATGTATGAGAATCCCTTCCATTGTTTTTACATTTGGGCATTATTAATTGATGCGCAAGTCATTCTCGTCTATTCCTTTTTCTCCTATTCTCATACTATACTATCTCCAGTCAGTCGTATATGTATACTCAAAAAGTCATCGACGCGTATAATGCGTTATCGACTAATATTATTATTATGTATTGATTTAGTTATTGATTTTATTAAATGATTTTGTATATAATAAATAAAGTGTAATTATTTTATCCTTATACACAACAGATCTTAATGGTCTACTTTACCTTGTAAAAAAGAATAATGTATGTATAATTGCATGGTTGTAATCAATAATATTTATTGCATATTGAAGTTTAAAGACCATTGTTTGAGGAACCTCAGTGCCAGCTAGTTGGCAGGGTATTTTTTTTATTTTTCAAGGGATTCTTGTGAATCTTGCATCAGCCATGGAGTGTTTGCGGGCCTTTAAGACCCGCAAATTTCTATGACCGCCCAGTTGCACAAAGTATACAACTGGGAGACCATCGGCGAACGCGGTCGCCGGCTACGCCCCAGATTCTTACTGGATAAACACACCATAAACCCCCCTGCGCTTGTTTTCCACAAACCGGAACTCCCTTTTCAGGTATAACTTCAGTTTGGGACGCGCAGCCTAGGCAACTGGCCGCTGCCTTCTTTCAATCTAGTGAGAGGAGAGCTATCTACGATAGAAAGCCCTCCTCCTTTGTCTTCATTAAAGTGGCCCTTACGTACTCTGCTATTTTGTTCCAAGAGTTTCCAGAAATCCGTAGCATTTCCGGGACCACCGTCTTTGGACTCCAAATCGAGAAGGGCTAGCGCCCCTCCGACTTGCGCACACATCCAAAGAATTTGTGCTCTGCCGTATTATCCATACTTGGGCAGTATAGACACTGCTTTGTTGCCACCTTATGCCAATGTTTCAACATGACACGAGAATAACCGTTAGAAATCTTGTGAAGTAATAGTCTACCTCCCCATGCTGTCACCCAGTCCATGCCTGCAGATCTGAGATCAGAGTACGCGTCCACCTGGCCTTTCATTCTTCCATAAAATAGTGTTACTTTGAGATATTTGTAGTAAGTAGTTCTGCTGTAAATGTAGAAAAACTTAGTGAGTTCTGTATGGAATGTACAAGGTCATTCAAACGTTGTTTTTTTTGTTTGAGGAAATTTATCATAGTATTATTGTTTGTACATTTTAATTGTAGTTCTTGAAGCGATTTAGTAAATGTGTCAATCTGTTGTTGAAAATTCGCATGAGATTGAAAAGTGCATATATTTACATTATCTTTACATGAACTTAGTTGATTGGTATTACTATCATTACTTGTAGAGTATGATCTTCTCTCAGACATTGATTTTGTGTGCGAGCGTCTGGCTTTTTATGTGGCGGAATAGGATAGTCGAGCTTTTGAAAAGCTGCTATTGGTAGAAGGCATGCCTTAATTGTTGGTATAAGCCCTCCCTTTTTGGATGGAATTTGATATTTTCTTCTGATTCTTGACTGTACTATCCCTGTTTTCTTTTTTGTTATTTCTGCTACCAGTAGGTATATATGTTACTTAGTTTAGTGATTGACTGCCAGGTGTCGGTATAGCACATTTCCTATGTGGATCACTTGTGTAAAGGGTAACTCTTTATTTTGGGCTGATAACAAATAATACAGAGTTCTTTTGCATGCGTTGATGGCATAATAATCCCGCCAAGAATGAGAACAACAACAATAACGTATAAAGATGTATGTGTATATGTATATATGCGCGAATATATTTTTTACTAAAATGCATTAATGCATTGAATATATGATTATTTTACCGTATACTATGATGACACTAAGGCGGCGGCAGCAGATGTTTAGGTCGAGATGAAATTTAAAATTTACCTAATATATATGTATTGCGTTTGATGAGTAAAAAAGTTTCAACGTCTATATGTTGGCTGTTGTGTGTGATGAAACTACAGTACGTCGTATTCTTGAGTGCGTAAATTCAGAAATATCCATCAGTGACTAGATGCACTTATTAATCTTATTGTTCACTTGATAGCACATATAATTTGACTTTTTTTGATTATAGATTAATTAAAACACACTATTTTATTTGAAAACAAAGTAAAATGAATACTTGAAGTAAAGTAATGGAAAATGATTATTATAACTAAATCTATGCCTACCCTAAGTATTATCAAAGAAGATATACTAGTATAGAAGTCTATTTCTTTTGTTATATTTCTGCCGGAGTTGACGCGACTTTTGGTAGTATGGTCGCGCGAACACCGAATTTTACTTTAAGCCAAGCGCTAGTTTACTTTTAAAATAAAATATCTTTTACTCGATATCATGCGATACCATATAAGAAGGGGAAATAGAGGTTGGAGATAACTCCATCTAGCGTCGTCTAATTAACTAAAATTCAAGCAGAAATATAATAAAAGAAAAAGACTTCTATACTAGTATATCTTCTTTGGTATTATGAACCATTTTTCGAGTACAGGCTAATTTAGAAATTATTTACCAATCAAAAAAACTAAGAGAATTTTTGTCTGAAAAAATTAGTGGAAGAAATACTACAGTTACAAGCAATATCAAATATTTAGACAATATCATAAAGTACTTTGATAATAAGTTTAATGTTCAATAAACAGAAGTTATATATACAAAAAAAGTTATAGTAGATTAAGCAACGCACCGCTATAGAAGTTATACATTTCACCGAAACTTTAAACACGTTTTCTCGAAACAACGTTTTTCAAATTTGCGTGCACGACAACTTAAAAAATAATTCAGATATCTTCTTAATTTTTTGGCTACACTTTTAAAATATAATTATCTTCTGGATTGATGGAATTAATTTACAAAAAAATGTGCCAATTTTTTTTATTGCAAAAAAACATGCGCAAAAAATTGCAGTTTTGGAAAAAAATTTAATAATTTTTAGAAGTTTCCATTTTCCGTAATTTGAAGACATGAATCCAGAAGATAATTGTCCTATTCTAAAAAGGAGTTGTTGCTATGTACATTTTTGTACATTTTTATCACAATAAAAGCGTTCTGATTGGCTACTAATACCGACTCATAATAATAATCGTTGTGTATATTTATATATGATTATTTATAGTATTAGTAATGTTTATTTATTGCAGAAAAAATAAATATATAACCTAAATTTAAATTATTTTTTTTTGGTAAATAAAAATGTTTTTTTCATTAGTCGAAAAATGATATTCCAAAAAAAGTATATAGGGTTATATTATTTTTTTCTTATTATTATTATTTGAAAAGTAATAAATTACATAAAAGTGAAAAATTTTTTGTTAAAAATTCACATTATTTATATGAAATAACCGATATTAACATGGAGCATGTTCATTGGATGGGGTATTTGATTAAGTTTGGCTTGGCGGGGGGGGGAAGTGAAATGGACTATGAATTGGTCAAATTTGTTACTATTTTTTTAGCTTAACTATTTCATGAATTGGTAAATTATACGTTTGGGGTGTAAAATATATTGTAATTTTGTTAAAATGGAAAATGTTTATTAAAAAGGGTATTTGGTGTTATTCGTTAATATTTTTATTGGTTTCACTCAGGATCAAGAATCTTTTAACATGGTTTTAATATCAAATAGTACACCCATTAAAAGTTTAATAAGAAACAGATTTGTAAAAATTAATTTAAAACAATTAATTTTTTATTCGTAACTAAAGTATTTACTATTTTATAAAAATAATACATGGAAGGGATACATTCTTTTTAACATGGAACAGTTCACTGAATGGGGTATTTGAAAAAGTTTGTCTCGGCAGTGAAGGGAGGGGTGAAATATTGCCATTCTTAGGGGGGGGGGGGGTGAAAAAGTAACGTTTTTAAAGGGGAGGCTTAGAATATTTTCAATTTAGGGACTTACAAAGGGAGTTCAAAACATTTGGAACACCAAATTACACCAAATGGTTATGGATGAGTTTATTATGTTGTAAAAACATGCCGACTACCCTCCGTTCAATCCAATGGACCTTTTGGTCCTAGAAACGCAGGGCTCAATGTTATAAAATAGGGTTTTTTGGTAATTTTCAATGAAACGCCAAATCCTCGCAAGTTAACTAAAACTTTTCTGGTTGGTCTCATTTTTTTGGCTAAAGTATCACCTTTCATACGCCGTAAATTTCAATTTATTATCACTAATTCTTTTATCACTATAACCAATTAACCAAACGGACATTTTCTGCTAAAAAAGACCAATTTTTAAATTGGTGCCAAATTTGTAATTTTTGACGAAAATAGATTTTATAAGTCTCATCGAATTTCCACAAGCTTTAAGTTTCCAAAAGTTTTTTACTCCTCTCGTTTCCTTGATTCGTTTTTAAGAAATGGCTCTTCAAAGGTAATATTAAAAATGAGCTTTTTTAAAAAATCGTAAAATTGAGACTAACTTCAAATTATCATATCTGGTAAATAAATGATTGAAAAAGGTAAAGTAAAGAAGTTTTGTAAACTTGAAGCTTGTACAAATTTTTTCAGACCTATAAAACCGATTTTCGTAAGAAATTGCAAATTTGGCAGCAATTTAAAAATTGGTCATTTTAGCCAAAAATGTCCGTTTGGTTAATTGGCTATAGTGATGAGAGAATTAGTGATAATAAATAGAAATTTACGGCGTATGAAAGGTGATACTAACCAAAAAAATAAGACCAACCAGAAGAGTTTTGGTTAACTTGCGAGGTTTTGGCGTTTCATTAAAAATTACCAAAAAACCCTATTTTCTAACATTGAGCCTTGCGTATCTAGGCTCAAAAGGCCCATTGAAATGAATGGAGGGTAGTCGGTATGTTTTTTCAACATAACAAACTTATCCATAACAATTTGGTGTATTTTTGTGCTCCAAATGTATTGAACTCCCCTTGTTAGAATAATTTGAAGTGGGAGTCGATAAGTACCGTAACTTTGAATACTTTAAGTTAATGGATTTAGGATAATTTATATTTCAGGGTTTATTGTAATTTCGGTTTTTGGATTTATTACCGTTATGAGTGAACATGTTCCATGCCCGTTGGTTGTGTAGTTACAAAAACTGGTTATAAATTTTTTTAATCCAAATGGGTGAAACAAAATAAAATGTCCAAATAAATTCATAAAAAAGCATCAGTTATTGTAATAATATAATAAGTAATAAATAAAATTATTAAATGGTGAATATCCTATCCTAAAAATGGGTTACTCATCGATACGTAACTATGTACATTGTCATCGCTAAAAAAATCATTCTGATTGGCTCATGCAAATGTCATTGTTAATAGGTTAAAATTAATTGTTTTATTGTTTATATTATGTTTTTATGATTTTTGAGGTTAGTTCGTTAAGTAAAAATAAATTTTGGTATTTAAGAAAATAATTAAGGTTGAAAGTTTTAAATCATTCTGCGCGCGACGCGCGCCTAATACTAGTATTTTAAAAGTGTAGCCAAAAAATTAGAAAGATATCTTAATTATTTTTTGAGTTATCGTGCACGCCATCAAAAGAGAGGCCTAACATTGAGCACCTGTATTCGGCGCCATTTTGGAAAATTAAAAACAAAAAAAATGTTTAGTAACTTATAATCTAATAAAGTGACAGTTTTGAAAAAATTATCTAAATTATTTCTACCCGAAAACCTATCCACAAAAAGTCATGTTTTTTTTATCTCCAATTGTATCTACCACCTTAATTACGTTCTACGAACCCCCAAGTATATTTATAAAAATTAAATTTAAAAAATGAAAATTAATATTAATAAGAAATACTTAAAATTTCAATATTAAATAAATAATTTTTTATAATAAGTAATATTAAAATCTAAATAAAATCCAATAAGTAATATTAAAATAAGTAAAAATATTAAGTTTCATTAAAAATTATTCATGTTAAAATAATATTTTAACATTAAACTAACAATATTTTTAGCATACAAAATGTGCAAAATATTTATGTAGGCACATTAATTATAAATTTTCCCATGGACCTGATAGCCAGTCATTTAAATTTTCTATAACTGGCCAAGAATTTTCATTTTCAAAATCTATTGTAGAATTTGGTTTTAAAACTTCATCTGTAAGATCTTCAATATTTATCCATTCTAAGGATTCTTCTTCATCGTCATTTTTCAATGTGCATAGTGCTTCATTTTTGCGGTATTTTAGAATATTTATTGGACAAGTTCTTCTGCACACCATGTTTATTTCAGTTTTTTCATGAATTTTTTTTTGGTGACCTGCTAATTGTTTTTTTGATGAAAAATACTGTCCACATACATTACATAGTCGATCATTTAGTATTGACTGAATAGATGGACAATGAAAATCATAAGGTACCTAAAAACAAATAATTGATATATATATATGGGCACGTCCAGGGAAGAACGACCAGCCGAAAAATAAAAAATGAAAAAAAATTTTTTTTTGTGTCACTTTTTATCTGAGATTTGTGAAACCGCTCCTATTTTAGACTTCCTGATGCATTATTTTGATATACGGCTGCTCCAAAGTTGGATTTTTTCATTTTTTTGATTTCAGCTGCCCAGTTCAACCTAAAATAACTCTGAACCATTTAACTTTTTATATATACATATGATTGGGAAAAAGTTTTATTTTTACCTGAACTACTAAAAAAAAAAAAAAATTTTCCATTTTGACTTATTCCACTTTTTTTTCTCCTCGACGGTAGCTTTCAAACATCCAGAAAATTTGTTTCGCCATGATTTTTTTTAACTTTTTTCTTCTCAAAATTCACTTCAAAGGGTCTAATTTACATCCTGAAAGTCCTGAGATGTGATAGGCAATGATCGGTCCACAATCTTAAAACTTGGTTCTTCCGTTTCCCTAAAAATCCATAAAAATGTTAAATATTAAAGCGTAAAATCATTAAAATACTAAATTTAACCTTACCAAATGATTTCTTCTGTTAAATCTTCACTATCAGGATCACATAAACTTGTTGTAACATATCAATAGGATCATCTAACATTTCTGATGCTAAAACACCCAAGATCAGCCTCGCGTCAGCATCCAAAAATAGAAAAAAACTGAAAAAAAAAATGATTCTGGTTAAAAATAACTACAAAAATAATTATAAACTATTAAAAAAGACTGAAAAATATTTAAATTAACTTACCAAATATGTTTATAAGCAAATTAGAACTTTAGAACTCCATGCTGACAAAATCTGGAACCTGGAAAAAAAGTTAAACAAAGAGATTAATTCTTAAATTTTTAAAAAAAGTTTCATAAAAAAATTTTATACTTATCTGATCTCTATTTTCCTGGTGCAACTTCATCTTCTTGATATAAATTAGTACCTGAAAAAAATAATTAACAATAATTAACAACAATATGTGTACATATTATACCAGTTTTTTATAAAATTGAAATTATAGCAGTAGACAAAATATTGCAATCAAAGTCTCCTACTCATGGGAATTAAAAGAAAACAAAAAGAAACTACTTTATCATTTGTTGGTTTCATTTTTTTTTTATGCATTCCTGCATGAGGAGATTGCAATATTTTGTCTACTGCTATAATTTCAATTTTATAAAAAACTGGTATAATATGTACACATATTGTTGTTAATTATTGTTAATTATTTTTTTCAGGTACTAATTTATATCAAGAAGATGAAGTTGCACCAGGAAAATAGAGATCAGATAAGTATAAAATTTTTTTATGAAACTTTTTTTAAAAATTTAAGAATTAATCTCTTTGTTTAACTTTTTTTCCAGGTTCCAGATTTTGTCAGCATGGAGTTCTAAAGTTCTAATTTGCTTATAAACATATTTGGTAAGTTAATTTAAATATTTTTCAGTCTTTTTTAATAGTTTATAATTATTTTTGTAGTTATTTTTAACCAGAATCATTTTTTTTTTCAGTTTTTTTCTATTTTTGGATGCTGACGCGAGGCTGATCTTGGGTGTTTTAGCATCAGAAATGTTAGATGATCCTATTGATATGTTACAACAAGTTTATGTGGTCCTGATAGTGAAGATTTAACAGAAGAAATCATTTGGTAAGGTTAAATTTAGTATTTTAATGATTTTACGCTTTAATATTTAACATTTTTATGGATTTTTAGGGAAACGGAAGAACCAAGTTTTAAGATTGTGGACCGATCATTGCCTATCACATCTCAGGACTTTCAGGATGTAAATTAGACCCTTTGAAGTGAATTTTGAGAAGAAAAAAGTTAAAAAAAATCATGGCGAAACAAATTTTCTGGATGTTTGAAAGCTACCGTCGAGGAGAAAAAAAAGTGGAATAAGTCAAAATGGAAAATTTTTTTTTTTTTTTAGTAGTTCAGGTAAAAATAAAACTTTTTCCCAATCATATGTATATATAAAAAGTTAAATGGTTCAGAGTTATTTTAGGTTGAACTGGGCAGCTGAAATCAAAAAAATGAAAAAATCCAACTTTGGAGCAGCCGTATATCAAAATAATGCATCAGGAAGTCTAAAATAGGAGCGGTTTCACAAATCTCAGATAAAAAGTGACACAAAAAAAAATTTTTTTTCATTTTTTATTTTTCGGCTGGTCGTTCTTCCCTGGACGTGCCCATATATATACTAGCTGCCTCCGGCTCACTTCGCTCGCCCCGGCAGCCACCATAGGGGCTACGCCCCCCTGGACCCCTGCGGCTTTTTTTTTCCAAAAATATGTTGTTTTAGGTTACTTAATATTTTGTAAAATAACCTTTTTTATCCGAAGTATTATCTAAAATTTACTAAATCATAAAAATTACGGGCATATGAACCCAGACAGATAGTTAGTAATCAGCAATACAAAGCCTAGCTACCCTTCCATAGGATCCACAAGTGTTCGTTGTTTCCCTCGAATACCCATTCTAGGGTTCTGTCTGATAATAGCTATTCATTCTTCTTTTAGTTACTATATTCAGTTACTACATCAGTGGCTGATAAAAATTAGAAATATATATAATATTAGTCCTAAACTTTTATAATTTTCGAAAAACTATTGTATCTTTTGACAGATCGAACCGATCGCCTTGAAAATTTAGGTGGATACGTAAAAAATATACCCGAATCGAATGAAATTCTTTTTGATAAAAAAACTTTTCCTCAGTTTTTTGTTTTTTTGGTTTTTTTTTAAAATTTGATAAAAATTTTTTTCTTGAAAATTCAGTTTTTTCATATAAAAAATTTTTGCCTTTATCAATCGAAACGAAACCTAGCCTATGTTTTGACCCGTAATTTTTGCCGTCTTTTGCCGTAAACCCCGCGTCTCTAACTTATATCGCGTTCAAGTTTACGGTTTTCGGACAAACAAACATACATAAGTAAAGATTTAGGAAGGATAGGATAGGATAGGATATAAATTTAAAATCCAAATTTTATGCTGAAAAATATATGTAACTCTGGAAATATCTAACCGATTTCCTTAAAAATTTAGGTGGACACGTAAAAAACAATTCTAAATCATATAAAAACTTTTTTGATTACAAAAAAATTCCAAGTTTTTAAGTTAATTACGATTTTTTTGAAAATTTACGAAAACGTAAAAAATTATCACTTTTTTGAAAAAACGACAAAAATTTTATTTCGCATCAATCGAAATCCTGTATAACCTATGTCACTTCTGCAATTTTTCCGCGTTTTTTGCCGCAAACCGCATCTCTCTAGCTATTATCGTCTATTCACGCCTATCAAACTAAAAAAATTCTCTATCGGCATATCTTAATACTATATATATTTGAAAATTTATTTGTTTGTATGTCTTTCTGTCTGTCCCCACATCACGCAAGAACTGCCAAACCAATTAGCATGAAACCGGTGTCAAAATGAAGAAAAAAAGTCTGCAGGTGACATAGGCCATAGATTTTTTGCTCAGCTATTGTAGTTTTTGAGATATTTAATTTTTAGTATTTTTGAACTTAATAAAATTTTTTAAATTTTTTAACAAAAATTGAAATATCTCGAAACTATCGAAAAAATTTTTATCGCACTTTGTAGTATTCGATTCGGCACTAATTTTTACGTATTATCTGAAATTTTTATTCAAAACGGAGCTATCTTTAAAATTTTATAAAATATTTTTGAAGCTGGTAAAAAATTTTTTTTCATTTTTTATTTTTTATGGTATTTTTAATAATTTATCTGTACCCTACTGACTCAAGATCCACCAAACTAAGTGACATAAAATCGGTATCAAAATATAGAATAAAAAGTCTGCGGGTGATATAGGCCATTTTCTACTCTACTTTCGCTAAAAAGTGAAATATCTAAAAAATATGAAAAAATTTTACTATAAGATTTGGCATTACTTGAGTCGGCACTAATTTATACGTACTCATTTAAATTTTTGTTCAAAACGGAAGTATCTTTAAAAATTAGCAACATTTTTTATATATCTTAGTACTATATGCTATATATATCTAAAAATTTATTTGTCTGTCTGTCTGTCAGGATTGGGCATAGCCTCTCCAATATCTTTTTAAATATGGTTCTGTAATCCATTATTATAATATTTACTGGAGACTTAACTGGAGAAAGAACTAGGCTTCTCTGAAAACTCTGAATGTGTTTGCATAATTATATAGGTAAATTTGCAGTGAAAAATGATTTTTCAAGCAACAGAAACAGAAGTAAATGCGATACACCCCCCTCCCTCCAACTATTCTCTAAAATTTTTATTCAAAACGGAGGTATCTTTAAAATTTTATAAAATATTTTTAAAGCTGGTAAAAGAATTTTTTTCATTTTTTTATTTTTTTATGGTATTTTTAATCATTTATTTTTGGGTCTGTGTATATTACAATGTAATTTATATTCTATATTAAAATGTAATTTATGCGTACTTAGTTAAATTTTTATTAAAAACGTACGTTTCTTTAAAATGAAAAAAAAAAATTGATGTAGTTAAAATTATGTTTGATTTTTAAAAATAATTATAATAAAAAATAAGACAAATTCAAGAAATTAATGATATAATATAATTTTTTTCGTTAAAAAAATAAATTAGTTAATAATAGTTTTAATTACATTTTCTACGATATTTAAAATTTTTTTTTTTAAATTAAAATATAGGAAAAACGCTGCCAAATTATTGGCACTACAGTTCTTTAAACAATGCAAATATTCATATGAGTTAAAATTTTTTACTATATATTATATATATTCAGCTCAAATTTTAGGGTATAGTTTGGGATGATAAAAAAGTCCCTCAGCTAAAGTTTTAGTCCTCTAGCACCTCATGGGGCTGAAATATGTCTGTTTAAAGGTCCAAAAATAGCCTGATTTGGTCCATTTTCAAAATTACGCTATTCCTTTGAATTTACTTCAAATTTTATCTTATTAGTCACATTTGAACTGGTAAAAGGTCTACATTAAGAAAAAAAATTCAGCTTATTCCAAGGCGTTAATTTTTTTTGGCATTGATATATATTTTGGACAATAACAACATGATAACAATAAAAATTATAATAAAAAATCAATAACAACAACACCGGGAACATATCTCATACTCTTACGTATGCTAGTATATATATATATAGATATAGATATATAAATTGTTTTACAAATTTTCAAAAGATACCTTAATGATTCCCGGTGTAAGAAGAGGAACCTTTGTAGACAATTGTGTAAAAAGAGGTAAAAATTTTCCAGTTTTACTGCGTGTAGTCACTGCTTCTAAATGGCCTTTTTCAGATTGCTTTACTTTAATAGGAGGTGGCAGGAATCTGTCTGGTAACAATTTTTTAATATTACTGCGAAAATTACAGTGTTATCATCACAACAGTTTTCATCATCACATTTGACAATTTGCAATAAATATTGGGATGACTGCACGTGCTTAGCAAACGATCAATTTCAAATGAACAATTTCACTAACTTTATCGTTGTAGTTAGTATCAGGATCAATATATAAACAGTGCACTGGGAACTCATCAATTTGTATCTCATTCCATAAGTCTCAAAGAACTTCTCCTGCGTGTTTAAAGTTTTTTTTTTCAAGTTCAATGTCACTGGTTTTACCTGCACTATCCAGATGGGAACCATAATGTTCTTGTTCAAGAACTACTCCAGACAACTCATGACTTAAGGGAGCCATTCTTCGTTCTACCCTGCAAAAAAATAATTTATAAATAAATTTTTAATAAAATATTTAAAAAATTTAATTGACTTTTAAATTTTTTTTTACCTGTTAAAGGCACTTCTGCCAGGAGCATTCGTAACCACAAAAAAGGCATCAGAATTGTATTTTTAAAAATTTTCAATCGCGAATTTGATTACACCTTCATATCGTGGATTTTCATCTGGACCTCCATCTGTGCAAACAATTATGACTGGCTTAGTGAGATTATCATCTGTTTTACAATGGGTTAAAATTATCATGCTCCGTAAGATATTGAAAGTCTGCAAAATGACTTTTTGCTGTAGAAGCGTCGTGTTTTCCACTTCTTACTCTTATAATTGTGGGCCCAGAATAAGTTACGTAGCTTGTATCTCCTAATCCAAAAGGTTTTATTGTAATAGCAGCATAAACGCTTGGTATTAACTTATGTCGTTCGGCCTTAACCCAATCGTGATCAGGTAAAGTAACTCTATACTCTACGTGCATGAGCATGGCAGATTGTTTATTGGCTGCAGTAATTCCAAGTGGTATTCTAGCCTTATCATCCTGCGATAAATAAAAGATTTGTTGAGGTCCTAAGTAAGAAGCCAAACAGTCTAGTGCTTGAATTGAAGCAATGCAAAAACTCGTGTCACTATGAGCTTTGTGCTCACTAGTCTGCGCCTTAATAAGTTTTACGGGTACCGTTTTTACATGACGCTTGCCTTCTTTTGTATTTTCACGCTGAGGTATTAATCTTAAGTATAAAGCACTTTCACTCAAAAAAATTTTATTTTTTTCTAATTCTATTTTTAATTCGTTTGACACGAACGTGAAATATTTGTTTGCCGACGAGGATCTGCTCCACATCGTCGAGAAGCAATTTCAATAATTGTTTTCAAAAGCTCAGGTTGATCGACTTCAATACGCGGTCTGCCGCACACTTCTCTTAGATTTAAAATTTTAGCCGCTTCTGTACTTGTTTTACTTATTTCTTGAAGCTTTCGTTTTCTGGATTCTCTAACCCTTTTTTGTCTTTCTTGATCCATTTCAAGCTTTCTAAGATTTAATTTTTCACTGCTTAATTCTTTTTCTATTTTAATTTTTTATTTTGCAGTTTCAGAAGTGAAAATTGGAGTATTTTCAATAGCTTTTATATTTAAATAATTTTTTTCCAATTCTTGAATAATCTTTTTAGATTTTACTTGTGCAGGTGCTTGCCTTTTTTTCTGACCCTCAAGCTCGCACTCGACAAACTTTCTATGAGGCTCAGTATTTATATTATTTTCTGAAGAGCTTGATGCAGCTTTTTCTAAATTTTTGAAATCGGAATTTTCTAAAGAACTTGAATCAACTTTTTTTGAATTACTAGAAATGGATGCTGATTCCATAGATACAAGGGTATCTGATTTATCTTTTTTCTTCGAGGCCTGGATTAAAAAATAATTATAAATTTTAAAAAATATTAATTTATGCATACATATAGTAGTAGGGGTATTCAAAAAAATCATATCGAATTTTTAGCTGGGTAATCGAAAAAAAGTTTTCATTTGTTGAAAAATAAGGTGCCTAAATTTTTGTAGAGAAATAGTAACATTTTTTTGCGTAATTTTAATAATTTTAAAACAATAAACGTATATTTACAATTTACCCCATTTTAGGGGTTGATATCGTAATCCTGAGGGGTAGTACGTGAAAACAGACTTCAGATTCGGAAAAAGCAGTCGAAAATACCTTTTAGACATCATTTTTAGGTAAAAATTTCAATTTATTCAAGTACATAAAAAGTCCATCCCCCACGCCCCCATAATGGGGTAAAACAGGTAAAAATATTTTTCTTTTATTTTTTGAGGTTTTTAAAGGTTCTAACAACTTGAAACTTTAAAGCTTCTAACAATAATTTTTTATAATAATCAACTGTTTATATTAGCTAAATAACATTATAAAGAAAGTTCAAAAATTCATTTAAAACATATCCCACTTTAGGGGTTAATATCGCACGTTTCGAAGACCTTCAGTCTTCATTATCAAGGCTAAAAATTTTACAATATTTTACAATTTTATAAAAACTTTTTTTACATAATTCCAAATTTAAAATTAAACATTACCTTATTAAATATTTTAAAGTAAAGAATATACAATATTCTTCACTGAGTAACGATATTATACTAATCTTTGAGCTTTTGAAAAATTTTACAAGTGCTAGATTTTTTTACACGAAGGAACAATTTTTATTAAATTCAAGTGTCATGTTAGCAGAATGGATGGTTCAATACTAGTAGGAGTCAAAATTTTTCTTTGGTTTTTTTTAACAGATTTTTAATTAATAAATATATATGTACCTAAATAAATATTAAAAAATAATTATAGACAAAAAATAATTAATTTAAAAAAAAAAAAAAATAAAAAAAAAAATAAAAAAATAATTTTTTTTAAACAAAATTTTCACTCTGTTTGAATCAACTAAGTAACTAGGACAATTCAACAAATACTTTGTTGGCATATTTCAACAAAGTTATTTGTCAATACAGCTTAGAATTTTTTTCAGATACAATAAAGTTACAAAATAAGTCAATAAAAATTTTTGATAGTTGTTTCGAAATATGCTTATAAAAAAATAATTAAAACTAGCTGATTGGCCTCGAG
Organism: Anagrus nilaparvatae; assembly: GCA_022575985.1. Taxonomy (NCBI): domain Eukaryota; kingdom Metazoa; phylum Arthropoda; class Insecta; order Hymenoptera; family Mymaridae; genus Anagrus; species Anagrus nilaparvatae. The sequence goes on along the minus strand of JAKSXM010000237.1, from coordinate 2,669,260 downwards.
ATGCTTGGCTTAACCTAATAAAAAATTTTGTGCATTAATTTATTTATGTTTTGATCATATGTATTTAGTTGTAATAAAATTAATCATACGTGATTAAAAAGCAATTAATTTTTATTAAAAAATGAATGAGAACAGAACTAATTTTATACGTTCCTCTAAAGAGCTTGGCCATATAAGATAGGCAAATTTGCACTCACCCTTTATAGCTAATTTCTATTAAGCATGTGTTTAGGTATCAAAAAAGAAAATTTTTCGCGTTGGTTTTAGCCCTGTAGCCCTTTTCTGTTGCGCGCTACCTCAAAAAACGTCTAAAAATCAACATTTTTTTTTCACATATTTTCATAATAACACAACTTTTCGCCATGTTAACCTTTTTAGACCTAACTGGGCTTATTCGACGGGGGATCTAACGTACTTTTTGGGAATATTTTTTGCGCGCCCTTCAAGGCCCTTCTCCTCCACCAGACGCTTAAAACTAGATTTTCCAACAGTCAAAAAATTAAAAAAAACGATTTTTTTCGAGCACGTTCGGAGGTTTGCAAAAACTTTTTTTTTTTCTTATGTATATTTTTTGTTGAACATTACCCTAGTGGTCATAATTTTTAATTATAGGTGGTGGAAAATGCCGAAAAATCGGAAAAACCGTTTTTTTTTCTTATTTTTTTCTTTCATCTTTATAGCAACATAACTTTTTGCCATGTTAACCTTTTTAGACCTAACTGGGCTTATTCGACGGGGAATCTAACGTACTTTTTGGGAATATTTTTTGCGTGCCCTCTACGGCCCTTCTCCCTCCACCAGACGCTTCAAACTAGATTTTCCAACAGTCAAAAAATTAAAAAAAACGATTTTTTTCGAGCACGTTCGGAGATTTGCAAAAACTTTTTTTTTTCTTATGTATATTTTTTGTTGAACATTACCCTAGTGATCATAATATTTAATTATAGGTGGTAAAACATGCCGAAAAATCAAAAAAACCATTTTTTTCTTATTTTTTTCTTTCGTCTACATAACAACATAACTCTTCGCCATGTTAACCTTTTTGGACCTACTTGGGCTTGTTCGATGGGGAATCTAACGTACTTTTTGGAAATATTTTTTTCGCGCCCTCCACGGCTCTCCTTCCTCCACCAGACGCTTAAAACTAGATTTTCAAAAAATCAAAAAATCGAAAAAACTATTTTTTCTTATATTCTTCTTTCATATTTTTAATATTACATAACTCTTCAGCATTTTAACCTTTTTCGATCTACCTGGCCTTGTTTGATGGGGAATCTAACGCATTTTTCGAAAACATTTTTATTCCTCGTACCTCCCATCCCCCTCTTTCCCCCCACTAGACGCTTAAAACTTTACTTTAGAAAAGTCAAAAAATTAAAAAATCCGATATTTTCCTAGAACTTTAAAAGTCACGGTAAATAATTTTTTTTTCTAATGTATATTTTTTGTAGAAGATTACCGTACTGGTCATAATTTTTTACTATAGGTAGTGGAACATGCCTAAAATGATTTGAAGATTAATTAAGAATTAGCCGTATTGAATATTATAGACTAAACACGCTTTAAAAGACACGTCGAAAAAATATTTTCTATATGTATATTTTTTGATTAGCATTACCGTACTGGTCATAATTTTTCATTATAGGTGGTGGAACAAGACCAAAAAACGTTGACACTCAGATAAAAATATGGAATGGTCTTAATCCACGCTCAATCGACTATTTTTTTGACGATGATTAGGAATACGATAATACTGATAATTAAATTTACTTATATTTATAAACATTTTTATTTAATTTTATTAATGGTGGTTTATTTTCTTCTGTAATTATATACATTTTTTAATACTGATTTCATAAGAATGATCATTTTCAAAAGTATGTAGATTTAAGAACCTATAATATGTAAAAATTATTAAAATTTAGTGCATTGAAACAAAATAAAATTATATATTGTTTAGTCTATACTATATTCAATACTGCTAATTATTAATTAATCTTCAAATCACTTTAGGAATGTTCCACTACCTGTAGTAAAAAATTATGACCAGTACGGTAATGTTCAACAATAAATATACATAAAAAAAAAATATTTTCCGAAAAATGCGCTTAGGTTCCCCTTCAAACAAGGCCAGGTAAATCAAAAATGGTTAAAATGTTCAAGAGTTATGTAATATTAAAAATATGAAAGAAGAAAATAAGAAAAAATGGTTTTTTCGATTTTTTGGCATGTTTCACCACCTATAATGAAAAATTATGACCAGTTCGGTAATGCTTAACAAAGATTGCACATAAGAAAAATAAAATATTCTGAATCTCTGAACATGCTAAAAAAAAATCGTTTTTTTCAATTTTTTGACTTTTTGAAAATCTAGTTTTAAGCGTCTGGTGGAGGAAGGAGAGCCGTGGAGGGCGCGAAAAAAATATTTCCAAAAAGTACGTTAGATTCCCCAACGAACAAGCCCAAGTAGGTCCAAAAAGGTTAACATGGCGAAGAGTTATGTTATGTAGACGAAAGAAAAAAACAAGAAAAAAATGGTTTTTCCGATTTTTCGGCATGTTCTACCACCTATAATTAAAAATTATGACCACTAGGGTAATGTTCAACAAAAAATATACATAAGAAAAAAAAAAGTTTTTGCAAACCTCCGAACGTGCTCGAAAAAAATCGTTTTTTTTTAATTATTTGACTGTTGGAAAATCTAGTTTTAAGCGTCTGGTGGAGGGAGAAGGGCCGTGGAGGGCGCGCAAAAAATATTCCCAAAAAGTACGTTAGATTCCCCGTCGAATAAGCCCAGTTAGGTCTAAAAAGGTTAACATGGCGAAAAGTTATGTTGCTATAAAGATGAAAGAAAAAAATAAGAAAAAAACGGTTTTTCCGATTTTTCGGCATTTTCCACCACCTATAATTAAAAATTATGACCACTAGGGTAATGTTCAACAAAAAATATACATAAGAAAAAAAAAAGTTTTTGCAAACCTCCGAACGTGCTCGAAAAAAATCGTTTTTTTTAATTTTTTGACTGTTGGAAAATCTAGTTTTAAGCGTCTGGTGGAGGGAGAAGGGCCGTGGAGGGCACGCAAAAAATATTCCCAAAAAGTACGTTAGATTCCCCGTCGAATAAGCCCAGTTAGGTCTAAAAAGGTTAACATGGCGAAAAGTTGTGTTATTATGAAAATATGTGAAAAAAAAATGTCGATTTTTAGACGTTTTTTGAGGTAGCGCGCAACAAAAAAGGGCTAGAGGGCTAAAACCAACGCGAAAAATTTTCTTTTTTGATGCCTAAACACATGCTTAATTGAAATTAGCTATATAGGGTGAGTGCAAATTCGGCTATCTTATACGGCCAAGCTCTTTATTAATAAAAAAATTTTATAATACATTTAAAGAAAAAGATACATTATTATTTATAAATATTTATAACTAATGTGGTATATTTTATAACATTAGTAATTATTATCAATAAATAATAATTGAAAATAGAATATAGTAATATGCAGATTTTTAAACAAAATTTGCAGTTTTTTTCATATTGTAGACAGTTATTATTTAAATATTTCTATTTTCATATTCATCACAACTGATATTGTAGATAAGCAATATGAATTTTACTATATAATGAAATTTTCATAATTTTTGTTTGTTCATAAAAAGGACAGAAGATATCCATTTTACTCTATAGTGAAATTTTGGTTTTTTTCGTATATAAAATAGCCAACAATATAGATTGAAATTTTTGCTGTTTTTTTATATTGTAGACAGTCAATATGAAATTTACTCTAGATTGAAATAATTATGATTTTTTTTTGTTTATAAATAAGACTTTTCATATATAAAACAGCCGACAATATAGATTGAAATTTTTGTTGTATCTTCATATTGTAAACAGTTAATATAAATTTTACTATGCATTAAAATTTTTTTAATTTTTGTTTTTTTTATTCTTAAACTGACGATGTCTATCTTATTTCAAACTAAAATTTTTAGAGTCTTTTCATATATCAAATAGCAGACAATAAAGATTAAAATTTTTATAGTTTTTTCTTATTGTATGAAAATAAATATACATGAAAAAATATATAAAATATACATGAAAAATTCAAAAAATTTAACTTTATAAAAAAAATCGCATTGTCTGTCTATAACATGAAAAAACTAAAATAATATCAATCTATATGATCGGGTGTTTTATATATAAAAAAACTACATTAAATAGAAAAATGGATGTCGGCTGTCCTATACATGAAAAAATAAAAAATTCCAAAAATTTTACTAAATGGTATTCTTTAGATTTCTCTTTATTGAAAGGATTAAATCAAAAATTTAAAAGGTCACTTTAAAAACACGATACGTTTGATTAAAAAGAGCAAAAAGATTAAAAAACGAATTTTTTGTTATAAAAATAGACTGGGATTAAACAGAAGGAGTAGAATAATAAGAAAACGGAAATAATAAAAATTAAATAAAACATTTTTTAAACCTAAAGCACTTGAACATTTAGATATATGTTAAAAATCATATAGAAGAGTTTAGGGACCGACAAATAAATTATTTTGAAAATTTATAGATTCAGAGTATTTAATAATGAGTAATAAGTTTCATATTAAAAAATAGTCATTAAAAATGTACGTTAGAGTTACAAACTTTATATTTTGTTTATATTATGTTCCTTCGTATAAAAAAATCTAGCACTTGTAAAATTTTTTAAAAGCTCAAAGATTAGTATAAGATCGTTACTCAGTGAAGAATATTGTATATTCTTTACTTTAAAATATTTAATAAGGTAATGTTTAATTTTTAAATTTGGAATTATGTAAAAAAAGTTTTTATAAAATTGTAAAATATTGTAAATTTTTAGCCTTGATAATGAAGACTGAAGGTCTTCGAAACGTGGGCAATTTATGGAAAAAATAAAGCAAATTGTTAGCTCAGAAATCAAATATTTTTATTTAATAACAAAAATACATACTTTTATTTAAATGTTGTAATTTCAACTTTTTTTATGCAATGATAGCATTGAAAAATTAGTATTGAATTTAGCAGAAACTATATCTCAATTTAATTTTTTTTTCGTATAGTGTCCCGTTTCTTAGAAAATTTGAAATAATAGTATTGAATGTAGTAGAATATATATTTTTAAAATTGTAATTTATGCAATGATAACATTAAAATATTAGTATTGAATTCAGCAGAATTTACTCCACTTACGTGTTTTTGAAAATTGTCTTGTTTTATAGAAATGTTGTAATTTCAAATGTTTTTATGCAATGATAGCATTGAAATATTTATATTGAATTTAGCAAAATATACTCCACTTAAATGTTTTCGAATTCCGTCTTTTTTTATAGAAATGTAATTTCTTTCATAAAAACATTGAAATTACAAATTTACTATAAAACAGGCTACTGCTATTCAAAAAATTTAAAGTGGCGTATATTTTTCTAAATTCAAAACATATATTTCAATGCTATCATTGCAAAAAAACTTTTGAAATAATAACATTTCTATAAAACAGGATACGATTCAAAATATTTTTGCGGTGTATATTCTGCTAAATTCAATACTAATATTTCAAACTATCATTGCATAAAAATATTTGAAATTACAAAATTTAATAGGGGTGTATTTTGCTAAATTCAATACATATATTTCAATGCTATCGTTGCATAAAAACATTTGAAATAATAACATTTCTATAAAACAGGATCCGATTCAAAAATATATATTTTTGCGGTGTATATTCTGCTAAATTCAATACTAATATTTCAATAAGAACATTGCATAAAAATATTTGAAATAGTAATAATAAGTCTCAATGTTCCAGCTGGCTTTGCTCTTCGGCCAAAAGCAGGTGAAGAAAGCGAGGACTGCTGGAATATTGTCTCTTCGCCTCTAATAGCGCTCTATAAGTGAAAAGATATTAAATTTTTAACACAAATTATGAATTACATTTTTTATATGTTAAAAAAATCATGTCATTTTCGCCGGAATTATAAAATATTTTTGTTTTAAAAATTATTCACAAATAATATAGAATATTTCAATTTCAAAAAGTATTTAACATATAATGATTTTTTATAAAAGAAATTGCGAAGAAGTAGAAGAATGAGAGAACAAAAATAATGAAGGTGGGAGCAAATTTTATATAGTTTTTTTTGCATCTATTATGAAAAATCCAAAAGTTTGTCTTTTTCACAACAAGTACTCCCACCATTAAGTTGCTTTGAAAAGACGGGTTTTATGAAACACTCTAGAACGGCGTAATGACATGATTTTGAGCTTAGTCTTATATAAACCTTTTAAACTGAATCCGAAAAAAGTGTGAAAAACGATTTTCCTTAATTTATAAAAATCATCATCTGATAAATTTTTTTAAAATAGGTGTTACTCGATAAAAATTATTTTTTTCGACTTTTCCAGTCAAGTCTATGGGGAGCTCGACCTTCTAAACACCTATAATCTCGTTTTTTCAAATTTAGATTTTTTGGTTTTTTGCTAATTTATGGGTATCTGCGGCAATTTTTTCGAAAAAAAAAATAGATTAAGGCATCAACTGAACTATATATCAAGAATTTATACAAAAAATAATTTTTGACTATTGAAGCTATCATAGAACCTCTTTAAGCCTTCACAATACTTTCTAGAATAAACTTTAAAAATCTTTTTTTCACTAAAATATAAGAGATATTGAATTTATTTATTTATTTTTTTTTATTTTTTAATTTTTTCCAATTCTCAATGAAGAAAAAAGGGCGTCAGAAAATTAGTTATTAATTTAATTGAAATGTATCATTTTAAATCAAATTTGTTTTTAAGAAAGGATTTTAAATATGATGCAATAAACGGAATTAATGTTATAAATTAACTACTTATTTTAATTAAAAACTTTATTATTGTTAAACATTTATTTTTTTTTGTTTATTCCTAATAATAAAAATTAAAAATTATATTTAGATATTAATTTAAATTACATAAGGTATTCGCTCTTCTTCTTTACCACTTTCTTTACTATCGTTTACTATAGGAATAATATATTTGATAAAACTTTTGCGTCAATAATTTGGCTGTTATAATTATTCTTGATTAAAATCTAGCATAACATATACAATAAATGACAACAGCAATACGGCAACAACAGCCTACAGTAGGGGTGTTCAAAAAATCAACGTATCGAATTTTTAGCTGGGTAATCGAAAAAAAGTTTTCATTTGCTAATAAAATAAGGTGCCTAAATTTTTGTTGAAAAATAGTAACATTTAAAGATCGCGCAAGAGCTAAATCCACTATTTTTGACGCTGTTTTGGAAAAAATTGTAATTTTTCGTTATAAATGGAAAATTTCATTTTTAAACGGTCAAAATAATTACCTATTGGTATTTTTTTATAAAGTTATCTTGTATAAAGTATCTATAAAGGAATATATTTATATATTCCCACGTAATAGAGTTGGAGAATCAAGAATCGAGAGACGACGTTCGCGGCATGCAATGCTGGTAACTCTCTGCCCCCCAAGTATTATGATTATTATTCGCCGGCTTGGCGTGAGAGTAAAAAGAGCATAAGTTTTTTCTAGTTCCGACATTATTATTTTTATTATCAGTAATAATTAGTTAATATTTTATAAGTAAATTAGTTTTTTTTAATTAATATTTCTCTTAGTTTTTTTATTACCTAAAATTATAAGAAATAGTTATTTTTATTAATAAGTGAAAATAATAGTGTCAATAGGATAAAGACAAAAAAAAGTAGTACCAGATTTTTTAATGAAAAAATTAAAAAAAAAAAAATTAGGTCTTCATTTCATAATAGTTGTGAAAAATGACCGGTTACATATAAACACACACACACACACGCGCGCGCGTACATAAATTATAAAAAAAAGAAAATAGTCAAAGAATTTTTAATTTTAATAAAAGAAAAAAAATTACAAATAATTAACATGAAAAAAAAAACATTGAAAACATTCGTACTGCCATTTCTACCATATTTTTTTTTAAATAATAGTAATATTAATAGATAATTTAAATTTAAAACAAACAAAAAGAGAAAAAATTTAGATAAAAGGACAACAAAACAATTTTACAATGAAATAATTTAAATAACAGAAAAAAACGGTTACTCATCTTTTTTCTATAAAGAGAAATAAAATTTTTGTCTGTCAGCCCTTCTCCATTAGCTGAGGTAACATAACGTTGCTAAAAATCTTGATGCGCTTTGCCGTGGATAATTCGCCAACATACTGCGCAATACATTGAACAAATGAAATGCTTGGATGCTGTTTCTTCACTACTTGTCCTTTTTCAACTACTTGATGACGAATCCGCCATGATTGTGTGTGTCTGCTCCCGCCAAAAAAAATTTTCAAAAGAGTTTTTTTTTTAATTTCTATGTATACGCTGTTAAAAATAATTTGTTTTTTTTTCTTTTTTGTAGCAGTCTAGTAATGTTTTATATTTTTTTTTTATAAATGTTTGCAACAATTATAATACACTATATCGCTCATTTTAATTTTTTTTGCAAAAATAGTGTCATGTGGTCGTATATACCGATTGAAGTAAGAATTTCCAAATTTTTTTGTCTTAAAGATTGTATTTCAAAAAGTTGTTGACCATACACCATAAAAATTAACATAATTTTAAGTTAAAAAAAAAATTTGTGGCTAAAATATGACAAAAAAGCCTTTACCGTTCCCCTAAAAAGCCTTTACCGTTCCTATTACGAACTTGGTATTTTAAGCAAAATAAGTGCATGGATTTTTATTTCCTTTTTTTTAAAGTTTGTATTTCACTTAATTTTAGATGTACCAACAGCTATTTAACCTTAAATTAATTTTTTAGATGCTATTTTAGTTTAAAATATGAACAAAAATTACGTATTTATTCACAAAAGCATAAAAATATTTTTTTATACCTCAAGAAATAATCGGTTAAAAGTACAATAATAAAAATTTTTTAATTTTACTGTTTTTATGACAATAACAAGTTGATCCTTTGATAAAAAAAATTTTTACTTTATGTTTTCTAAAAATTACAGCACTAAAACAAGATTTTTATATTATTTTTTTGAAATCTATTTTTGCATTTTGAAAATGAGCCATATAAAGTACACTGCACGTGTTTTTCGCATGCGGTACCTATTCAATATATAATATTGCTTCCCTTTGTTTTTAAACTCCGAAATTTTTCATTTAAACAAAAACACTTTTTTATTTTTATCAGGGATGCCAAAAATGTGGTAAATTTGGTTAATTAAATAAATATTTACAGTAATTAATTGGTAGAAACTAATTTATTTATGGATGACCTAAGGTCTTAAGCGGGAGCTCTAGCGACACACGGAAGAGGTGAAAAAATGAAAATTTTCATTCAGAAAATCGTTTTTCTCAACCTCGAAAACCCCCAGGTAACGTAGAAAGTTGTTTTTTCCTGTTTTTTTTGGTCCGCCATCTTGGAAAATCGGAAAACATTTTGGGGTGAAAAAATGTAAATTTTCATTCAAAAAATCGTATTTCTAAATCTCAAAAACCCCCAGATAATGTAGAAAGTTGTTTTTTTCATGTATTTTGGCCCGCCATCTTGGAAAATCAGAAAATATGTCGGGGTGAATAATAAGAATTATACCTCCAGGATATCAGCTTTTCCTTGGAGGGTCCATTTTCATCCCGAAGGTCTCTAGGAGATAACAAAAATTAATTTTGGTCAATAATATTCAATTCTTTACTTTGGATTTACTCTTAGCAGACCAAAAAGCGCAAAATAATATACTGATATAATGATTTTCAAGTTTTATGCAGGTTAAGTTTTTGTCTATTTTTGGAGGAAGGAGATTGCTGGGTTAATTCTGTCCTCAGGTTTATTCTAGGCCAATCAAAAAACGTAGAATAAGATACTCATTGTGTGCCATGAATGAGAATGTCAGAGTTTTTATTTCTCCGGATGGCTGACAGATCATCTTTATAGGAAATATATAATGTATTTGTTAATGACATAAGACAACTTCGCATTATCGTTGAAGTTACTACCTCTCCCGAATCCCACGCCTTCTTTGAGTGCCCCGGAAGCACTTCGGACTGCGTTATCTACATAATACTCCAGTCAAAATACGGCTTTGGGTACATTTACGGTTGCGAATATGAGATTTGCTCTAGTATAGGTTTTTTAGGTTGCTGAATACGGAAATCGGAGTCATTTGGTAAAATAATTGGGCTTCACCCTTAAATTTGCAAAAACTACCCCCAAAAGGGGGTATTTTTGATGACATCGCGTTCTGAGTCAATAGATTTACCCATGAATAAGTTTACAAAGGTTTTTTAGGTCGCTAATTAAGAATCTTGAAGATTTTTTAAGGTAACATTAATATTTAATCCCTAAATTAGCTAAAACTACCCCCGAAAAGGGGTGTTTTTACTATTTTCGACCTTTTGCGGGCAGATTAGGTCCATAAGGGTTGTTTGGGTCGCTGAAAACGAATTTCATGGATTTATTCATAAATAATAATTAATATATCACCCTTAAATTACCTAAAACTACCTCGAAAAAGGGTTGTTTTTGCTATTTTCGCACTTTTTGCGACCAGAATATGTCCACAAGGGTTTTTTGGATCACTGAAAACAAATTTCATGGATTTTGTTATGAATAATTAATATATTACCTAAATTACCTAAAACTACCCCCAAAAGTGGCGTTTTTGCTGTTTCCGCGTTAAGACTAGGTCCAAGGGTTTTTTGGGTCGCTAATCAATAATTTTTGTGATTTTTTAATGCAAAATTAATGTTTCACCCTTAAATTAGCTAAAACTGGATCACGGATAACGAATTTCGCGGGTGTTCAACCCTTAAATTAATCACCTGAAAAATTAATATTTGGGTGAAAGTAAATAAATAACACTTTAACGCCCCTTTCGGGGTTATTTTTAGCTAATTTAAGGCTAAAATATAAATTTTTCAATAAAAAATCACAAAAATTATTGATTAGCGACCCAAAAAATCCTTTGGGCCTAGTCTAAACGCAGAAAGTTTGAATATAGGAAAAACGCCCCTATTGGGGATAGTTTTAGCTAATATAAAGGTAAAATATTAATTATTCATTAAAAAATCTATGAAAATCGTTGTCAGCGACCCAAAAATCCTTGAGGACTTAATCTAGTCGCAAAAAGTGCGAAAATAGCAAAAATTTCTTTTGGGGATAGTTTTAGCTAAATTAGGGGTTAAATATTATTGTTACCATAAAAAATCATCAAGATTCTAATTTAGCGATCCAAAAAACCCTTGAAGGGTTAAATATATAGACTCAGAACGCAATAACATCAAAATACTCCCTTCTGGGGGCAGTTTTTGCAAATTTAAGGGTCAAGTGCAATTTTCTTTACCAAATGACCCCAATTTTCGTGTTCAGCGACCCAAAAAACCTATAATAGAGCAAATCTCGTATTCATAACAGTACCCCCCCCCGTATTTTGACTTGAGTATAATCCCCCCCTTTTTTTTTTTTATAACAATGAGATAAAGCTAAAATACTTAATGAAAACACTTTTGAGCCTATTGATACCTTCCAACTTCAAGAATCATCTAATATTCATAAAACACAATCAGAAGGGTGCTGAAGAAGAAATAATAACATGAGAAAAAACGTATACTGGCTAATCAAGAAACCTGAAATGATTTAGAAAGAGATTAAGGCCTGGAAAAATAAATTTTTGTTGTTGTTTTTTTAAAAAATCACGTTCTGACTTCTTCTACTTACCATTTCTGCAAAAGTACATTACTGATTTTGGTTATATATTTCTTGGTTATGAATTAATATAATTTAAACACTAAAAGTACCAAAAAAATTGTTTTGAAACCTAAACGCTTTTTAGTTTTATCAGGTTTTTGAAACCGGGGTACAAGATTGTGCAATTATTAGGTTTCCAATGTACTTATAAATTACTGAGTAATTAAAAAATATATATTAAAGAGACTATTTTTGACTTTTTTTTTAAGTCCTCATAGCTACTTTTGATCCAAAATTTTAAGCCTTTATTTGACTTTTAACTTTCCGGAACCGACATTTTGTTTTTAATTAAATTTTTTAAAAATACTAAAAGTCAGTTTCTTATATTAAATTTAAATTCTTAAAAATTTTTTTTCAGATATTTTAATCTCTCAGAATTCTCCATACTGTTTTTTTTATTTTTTATTCTGTTTCATTTACGCAAGTGTTTAAAAGTTGCGTCACGGAAAAAAAAATTATTTTTTTGTTAATTTTAATATATTTGTAAAATAATAAAAATTATTTTACCAATATAACTGTTTAATTTCTAGCCATTTTTTTAAACATCTACTTAATAAACTGCAATAGGGTGCTCCAAGCATTTCGAAAAAACATAGTTAAAAAGAAAATTGGTTGGAAAAATCCCAATATGGATGCATATATAAATAATACCGGCATTTGCCTTTGAATGTATTATAGGAATTGCCTTGATATAACTTTTCAAAGTTTGATACTTTATGAAGTCGCTACTATTAAGGAACTGGTTTTATTAGCTTTAATTTTTAATTAATGTTTGTATAAAGTTTATATGCAGTATAATTAAAATGGTATTTAATTTAATAAAAATATACATTTTTATATATTTTTTCTATCATCTAGGCTGCTAAATTTGACATGTATGTGAGTTACTGTAAGAATAAGCCGGAAAGTAATCAATTATTAGTAACACAAGCTGGATCTTGGTTTGAAGACTTGCAAAAAAAATTTAATGTTGAACACCCTATTGCTGCTTATTTAATTAAACCTGTTCAAAGAATCACAAAATATCAATTATTGCTGAAAGATCTTCAGGTAATTTCTTTATAAAATTAATAAAAACGTAAATAATGCTTTACAAATTTTAGGCTTGCTGCGATGAAGGACAAGGAGAAATCAAGGATGGGCTTGAAGTAATGTTAAATGTGCCTAAAAAAGCAAATGATGCCTTACACTTGAGTCTTCTGGAAGGATGTGACGTTCGTATAGACTCATTTGGAGATTTGATTTTGCAAGATACTTTCACAGTTTGGGACTCGAAACAGTTAATTAGAAAAGGAAGAGAGAGGCACATTTTTCTGTTCGAGCTTTATCTACTTTTTAGCAAAGAAGTCAAAGATTCTTCTGGAAAAGTCAGTAATTAAATAAAATTTTGTGAAGGGCGTATTTTTAAAATCTTTAAAATAGTTAACAAAAAGTCATATTAATAGTTTTTCAAAAATACTATTTTTGAAACTCAGATTTACAGTAAGGCATTTTGTGGATTCCTGTCTAGCAGTGAATTTTTATCTTATATACGACTAAGCAATTTGTATAGGCTATTCGTTTTTCTTACCACTAAATAGAATCCAATTATCTGTAATCAGAATTTTAATGTAATATTTTAAAGGTTTTTCTAAATTGCTGACCATTGATTATGTTTCTTAGGTCACTAAACAAGAATATAATACCTGTTTTCACGAAAAATTGCCCACAGTAGCCCCCAGTAAGCAGCTATAGATTTTTTATTTTTGCGGTTCTTTAGGCATTTTATTTTTGCAGGTACATAGACCATCTCAAGTAAAAACCGAGTATCATCTTCACATTTAATGACCCAAATAATATAACTGACCGTTAAGAATAGAAATAGCCGCAAAATTATCTATTCTGGTCGTCTGGCCGTGTACGAATAAGTGCAATCCTAGTCTAGTCTCAATAGTTTATTTTGCTAAATGTATTAATTTGCAATGCATTACAAAGCACACAAAAAATTGTTGGGATCAGATTGTAAAAAAACAACAAAAATTTCCCATAATAATACTTATTTTTTTATTGTTATGTTATAGATTTGTATATAACACATTATTATTTTATTAGTAGTATGGGTAAGTACATACGAAGCCAATATTTCGCAACAGACAGAATATAGACAACCTTGATTACTAGATTACATTATTTTACAGTTTCATATATTCTTTTTACATAATAAGTCATTTACATAATATAATTACTTTTTTATAATATTACCTGTACTTTCTCCCTTTGGTTGTCTGGATTTTGTATAATATAAAAAAAATAATAATAATACTTCCTTTGTTATATTTATTATTCTAAACTGTCTTCTATTAATTTACCGTTCGCCCCTTTGCTAATTGAATGAAAATTGATCAACTTAAATCTTTAAAAATAAACAACTCATACTTTATAAATTTATTTTTATTTTCATAAATATAATTACATTACAGATCACTAGTGCATGACTTATTTTTATATATTATTATTACGTACGCTTTATGATTACATTATGTTTCGTTTCTTTTCATAAATATTATTTTGGTTAATTATGTTTGTAATTTTTTATAATTGCGTCATGCTTTTTAATTACATAACCTCATTTTTTTATTAATATATTTACATTTGCTTAACTATGTATTTATTATTATAATTATGTCACATTTCTTTTCTTTTACAAATAAGGATTTTATAAATTTTTTTCACTTTATAATATTTATAAACTTCAAACATCCTTGTTACTTTCGTAAATATTTTTTTTTATAAACTTCCTACTTTATGATTCCATTCACATACTTATACATACTTTTTTGAACTTATGTAATTTTTATAAATACTTTGAAATAAAGGATTTATTCGTAGTTTTGTTTTTAACATGCTAGGTGTTGTGCAATATACGTAAACCAAAGTGAATTATTTTAGTTTTATATATCTATTGAAGACAGTTTTTTAAAAAATAAGTATAATTTTTATTGAATTTTAATATTATTATTAATATATTTATTAATTCGAATAAAATTACAAATTAATATGAAATATATGTAGAATCTTAATCTACAACTTATTTCTATTAGCTTATATTTAAAAAATTAATTATAAACATGTACCATTAATTTTAAAATATGTTATTATTAACATATTTTTTATACATTAGGTAATATACTTTAAAATATGAAACATAACTTAAAAATACAGATGGTTATAAACTTTAAACTTTTATTAAACTTTTTACTTTTTATTTAAAATAAAATAAAATAAAATACATGTGAATATATATTAGATTTTGATTCCCTGTTTCTAAATTCAGAAGAATATAAATATCATTAAGAAATAAAAATTTCTTATTTTTTACAAAAGTACATAATTGGTATTTGACTCGATTAAATTGAGCAAGATTATCAGTAAGAAACTCTATGTATTTTGCTTATATACAAAACCTCAGCATGAGTTGCGTTTGATTTCTTATATACTCTCCAAAATTCATTTCAACTAAAGCTGAGATTTGGTATATAAGAAAAATACATTGAGTTTCTTATTGATGATCGCGCTCAATGTATTCCAGTAAAATACCAATTATCAACTATTGTAGGAAATAAGAAATTCTTATTTTTTAACGATATTTATATTCTTTAGAATTTAGTACATGGAATCAAAATCTAATTATATATTTATATATATTTTGTTTTATTTTAATTTGCTTTACGGGTATTCTTGATTAGTTATTATTACATTCATAATTAAATTTTATTATGTATAATTATAAATATATATATTATATAATATATATAAATATATATATTTAATTATATATAATTATTTTATTTAATTTTATTCATGATAACAGACTTTATCTTGTGCCCCATAGGGCCAGTATATTTCTAACAAGGGTCCAGAATATTTCTCGGCTATTGATCTATATATAATCAATGAAAATTATCGTTTAATATCGTATAACAAAATACCTTTCATCAATAATCATCTCTTATTCGATGTAACATTAGATATTTTTGTGCATAAAACTCCTTTTGCTCAATAATGGTGTTGAAATGTCGATGATATTGCTCAAGATGAATTTGCTATGAGATTCTAGCTTTCGACTGGTCGTTTGCGTTTAAAAGTCGAGATATTTATCAATTATGGGAATCTACCGCAAAAAACATAACTTCAGTCCTCGAAACACTAGCTCCTTTCAAAGAATTTACTTTGAATAATAAATCTCTTCCTTGGCTTACTCCGGAATTAAAAAAGAGATTGAATGACCTAAAGAAGCTGAAGAAAAAATTGTATAGGTATCGTTCCAATGAAAATTACACGAAATGTATAAAAATTATAAAAATCGCAGAGAATTATAAAAAAGCTAAGGCTTTTTTATTTCAGGCACGATTACATATTTATTGAGTATTTTCTCTTTAATAACCTTGATGGGATCCAAATTCTCATAAATTCATAAATTAAAAACTTTTATTTATTATTAACATGTTATGCAAAGTATTCATAAATATTTATTCGAAAATTTTTCTTTTACCCGAATTTACATAAAAATATTTAAAACTTATAAAGAAAAATTTTTTTTCTGCATTTATAAAAATAATAGGGATAAATTATTCTTGTTTTTTTTTCACCATAACAAGATTGTTTGCTAAAGATTATTGAACAATATAACTGGCACCAACTTTCTTTTATAATAATTTACTAAAGTATGCTGAGAAAATATAAAATTTGAGTTTCTAAATTTGATTAAAATATTTGAATCTGAATCTAAATGTATATTAATCTTTCTTAATCCTGAAAAAAATCAAAGTCAAATTTTAATTTTCCATATTCTTTAAAAAGAATATATTAAATTTTTTTATTTACCTAAATCAAATTCTACCTGCGTGCCTTAAGATATTAGTTTACCTGAGAAAAGATAATAACACATTTGTTAACAGCAATGTATGCTTATTGTAAGGTAATTAAAAGCCAATACTGCTGAAAAACAAGTATTAGTTTAAATTTGAGTACTTAATTTAATAGAAAAAAAAATTTTAATTTAAAAATATATATTTGTAATTTGCCTTACAAAATACTGCCCTAAAAAAATAATTAAAAAAAATTTAAATTTAAAAATATATATTTGTAATTTGCCTTACAAAATACTCCATCAAAGAAAAATTAATCTATACCTCAAATCAATGAAACAATTTTTTTCTTACTGCTCAAAATGCTACTTCTTGCATCCCACTTCTCCAAGCTACAAATAATGTAAATAGCGTAATTCCAAAATTTAATTTTAAGCGAAGAAAAATGGAAGACCTGAATTGAGGTTTCAAACGATTCTCAACTAAATCTATGGGTGCAAATGGAGTTTCTTTAAAAGTTCTAAAATTGTTTCTGCCTGCTCTTTCTAGAGTCTTCTTGGCCCTCTTTAATAAGTCAATCATATTAAATAAGTTTCCGAAAGTTTAAAAACTTAGTAACACACACCAGTCTTGAAGGAAAATTTATCCGATCCAAAATGGTGACAAGAACGGATTGTTTCTACTCATTAAAGACACTTTGTACATGACAAAAACACCCGGGAAAAAACTGGAACTGCTGCGCTTTTCAAAAAATTCAAAAAAAACGTATTTTATATGCATAACAGTACAAAACCTACGCAATTTTAGAATTTTCAAGCATAATTATAGAATTTTTTTTTGAATCAATACTATTCTGTTTTATTTATGATTCCAGGAAAAATATAGTAGTAAAACATTAAAATTTTTGAAAAATAATTAAATAAAGATTATTTTAAGGGCGGCACTTTAATTTTATCTTGTATCTCTTACATGTGAATTTGGGTTATTATCATGGTACAATCATCCCTGAGCACTAAAAATTTTTCTTGACATTTATATTCCATAAAAATATATTCTATTATCAAACAACAATCGATTTCATGACTAGAGAAGTTTATAAAGTGCTTAATTTATCAATTTCACTGATAAGAGGCAACAGTCTCAATTTTTTCATTCAAGGATCCAGGAAGTATTCCCAAACTCCTTATATCTTGATTGTAACCTTTTTCTCAGACTTAAAACTCTTTCAGATATTATTTTCCGAAATTATATGAAGTTCTTGCACACAAAAAAACAGAATCAAATATTTATTTAGTCTTCGAATAATTATTTTCAACTCATTTAATTATTAGAATTCAAATTTTTATCTACATGAAATTTCAGTTCTGAAAGACTACATGCTTTAAATTTCTTCGAATTCAATATATTATGTTAAAAAATGATACTGTATTATTACATAATAGCTGAAAAAAATTTTAGGCTCAGAAAGAAGTTGTAAGTGTGTAATAACTCAAAACTGAAATGTCATTTAGATAAAAAAATTGGGATTATAATAATTAAATGAGTTGAAAATAATTATTCTAAGACTAAATAAATATTTGATTCTGTTTTTTTGTGTGCAAGAACTTCATATAATTTCGAAAAAAAATGTCTGAAAATGTTTTAAGTCCGATGAAAATGTTACAATCACAATATATTTGAAATACTTCTTGGACCCTTGAAGGAAAAAATTGAGACTGTCGCCTGTTACCAGTGAAATTGATAAATTAAGCACTTTATAAACTTCTCTAATCATGAAATCGATTGTTGTTTGATAATAGAATATATTTTTATGGAATATAAATGTCAAGAAAAATTTTTAGTGCTCAGGGATGATTGATACCATGATAATAACCCAAATTCACATGTAAGAGATACAAGATAAAATTAAAGTGCCGCCCTTAAAATAATCTTTATTTAATTATTTTTCAAAAATTTTAATGTTTTACTACTTACTATATTTTTTCTGGAATCATAAATAAAACAGAATAGTATTGATTCAAAAAAAAATTCTATAATTATGCTTGAAAACCCTAAAATTGCGTAGGTTTTGTACTGTTATACATATAAAATACGTTTTTTTTGAATTTTTTGAAAAGCGCAGCAGTTCCAGTTTTTTCCCGGGTGTTTTTGTCATGTACAAAGTGTCTTTAATGAGTAGAAACAATCCGTTCTTGTCACCATTTTGGATCGGATAAATTTTCCTTCAAGACTGGTGTGAACATTCTTCCTACAGCTAAGTTCCAAAATTCAAGTTCTCTCGAAGAATATAGGCATGCCTTCTTTATGAAGTTTCCATAAACCATTAAATTTAGGAGCCTTAGGATTAGTTTGCTTCAGAAAAAATTTTTCTTTTTGTGAGAAGAAATTAGTGCTGTTATTCATGGCATCATTTATTTCTTTAGAATATTCTTCTGTCAGATCATGATCTAGTAATTTTATTTTATTATTTGTGATGAAATTTTGAACTTTATTGTTGTAGATTGTTTTATCTGATTTTGCTATGATGGCATTATTATTAGAAATTTTATTTTTGATATTATTGAGTATTAAAGATTCATGTTTATGTTTATATTGTAATTTTGTTATTTTATTATTATTCTGGTTGTCATTATTTAAATTATTAATTGAATTATTAATTTTTCTATTAACGTATGTGCGTATTTCATTTTTAATAGAATGATTTTTTACATTTTTTATGGCTGCTTCTGCACTAATTATTTTTTGAAAAAATGTTTTATTGTTTGAACGATTATTGGGGATATTGTAATTAAGTCCTTTATTTAGCAATTTAATTTCATCATTATTAAAATCAATATCAGTTAGATTGTGTATCCGTGGAAAAAACTTATGTTTACATGTAATGTTGTTGGATTTATTGCAGGTAGATAATAATGTTTGATATTTTTGGTTTTGTTTACTATAAAATTTGTTTATAATATTATTTATTTTATTATTAATATTTATCAATAAATTATCTATTATAAATGGATGTACTATGTTTAATAATTGGAGATGAGTTTTGTATAACGATTTATTTAAATTTACTTTCTTTTTATAAAGTTCTTGAATTTGGAGTTTCATACGCATGATCTGGGCTCTTCTTATTGTGGTTTTTGCTGCTTTTGATGTATCGCTGATTTTAATTCTAGTATAATTGGGAATGATGTTATTTTTTATGCATTTTTTATTAAATTTTATATGTAGATTTACTTTTAAGAGTTTTATTTTTGTGTTTTGATAAAGATATACCGTGTTAGCTTGACTAGCTTCAAATATTGGTTCATTCATTATAAATGATTTTGAATCATAATCATATTTCTAATACATTATTTCATGCATTTAAAAAACATGAAATCACAGTCAGTTTTAATACCAACAATAAAATTGAAAAAATTCTACAACCACCCACCAAATAACAAAATGAAGAAAAATCCGGTATCTATAAAATGACATGCGAATGTGGATCTATATACATAGGACAAACTGCCAGAAATTTTATAAAAGGCACAAAGAACACCTACCGCCAAAAAACATCAAGAAAAACACAATTATTAGATCAAATTTTGCTAAACATCTATTTAATTCTAAACACGAATATGTAACAAAAAACTTTAATGATTTACTAACTCCAATACATATATGCAATAAAAAAGGAAACCACATGAACGCTTTTGAAGAATTTGAAATTCACAAGGCGATCAAAAATAGTGATACACCCCTGCTTAATGATTAACTAAATTTTAAGTCTAATGAACTCTACAACACAATACTAAACATATTTTAATAAACAAATAAAAATAAAAATAAAAGTTCTCATTCAGTTTAACACGAGATCTCATCCGGTAAACATAGACATTTAAAAAATATATAAAATATAAAATATATTTAAAAAAAAAAACTCAACAATTTTAATAACTCAAATAAAATAAAAACAAAATAAAAAGTGAACCATAATCTTAATGTCTTGTGATACCGATAAAAACTTAAAAAACTTAAAATTAATAATATATAAAATTAAATATAAAAAATAATTTTTTCAAGAGCTTTAGTTTTGATAAATAAACAAAAAAAATTTTTATCACACCTGATGATGGAACAATGTTCCGAAACGCGTAGTGTTTACTTAGCATATAAAACGAAGTCATTCTAAGACAGATAAAAAAAGGTATTTATACTATTTATATTTCTGAAAATTAATTATTTTATTTTTTTTTTCTACCGTACATGTTTCAAAAAAAATCAAGTGAAGCAAATTGACCCGAGAGAAGGCAACAAAATTACAACACAAATTGCAGTTTTAATGCAGTTTTACAGAATTTAAATGGTCTTTTGGAAATTATAAGTACTTTTGGCTTTACTTCTTTCTTTATTTTTTAAATCTCAAAATGTATTTTTATACTTATTTTATGCATTCCAATAATAGCAGAAATAGTATTATGTCTTTGAAGGAATAATATTAAAATATACGATTTAAATAAAGTAAAAAGAAATAATATACGATATGATAATCAATATCTTTATAAAATAACTGCTTTGTGTTTTAAAACAGCTAAAGAACATAGAATAAATTAAAATAATATTAACATAAAATAAACATAAAATAAACCTAAAGCTTTAAGTCTCTAAATCGAAAATCTTCTAATTCAATTTCACGGTTCTAATAGTAAAAAATATTTTATACTTTAATGCAAAAATAGTCTAAATTAATAATCTAAATAGCATTTAAACCTTAAAACTGACTAAAAACAAGTTAAAATCGATGTTAAAGTATTTTATACTTTAGAAAAACATATTTATAACAAGATTGGTCTTAGCAAGTGTA
Organism: Anagrus nilaparvatae; assembly: GCA_022575985.1. Taxonomy (NCBI): domain Eukaryota; kingdom Metazoa; phylum Arthropoda; class Insecta; order Hymenoptera; family Mymaridae; genus Anagrus; species Anagrus nilaparvatae. The sequence goes on along the minus strand of JAKSXM010000237.1, from coordinate 2,647,800 downwards.
TTAGGTTATTGCCTTTCTTTAAATTAACTCTGTTGGATATTTTTCTTTTTATTAATTCTCAGAAAGCCCTAGATATTTAAAATCATTTTTATCTCCACAGTTGAATGGCAAATCTCCTTGATTTTTTCCTTGGATATAGAGAACGAATCTGAGGTATTGCAAATTATGTTTTCGCATTTTTGAAAAAATGTGTTGAAAATTGTTTACAAAGAAAAGAAATGCATTATTATAACTATCCAGACGATATTTTGTAAATTTTTGAAAGTGTCTTTAAAAAGATGAATTCTTGCATCATATTATTTTCCAAAATAAGTTTTATTTAAAGTTTTGGATAAATTAAAATACCTACAAGTATATTCTTTTTGAAATAATGGTGCTCAGCTTATGTTTACAGATATAACTGATATTTTTTAAAGAGCAATTATATTTACAAGCTTTTTCCCTTTCACTTCTAAAAAATCAGTTGAAAAATCTACAAGTTGGATATATATTCATAAAATGACAGCTAGAGAATGAAGTTCTTATAACTCTTTGTTCATTATCCTAATCTATATACATTAAAATAAAAGATTACCCATAATTCATTATTATTTTATGCAGACTCAATTTAAGGGACACTCAATTTAACTCAATTTAAAGTTCTTTTTTTTTTAATTTAGTTCAAATTAGTTTTAAAAAAAAGTTTTTTAAAAGTTTATGTAAATTTTGGGGTATTTGGGGTGAAAAATGGCCAAATTCACCCTTTAGAACCTATTGAATTTAATTGCTGACATAATTTTTGAGATCAGCGTCCAAAAAAACCTACCAGAACCTTTAAAAATAAAAATAAAGTTCCTTTGGCAAAATGAGTTTTTGAAGGGCGAAAGGGGTGGGAATAAGGGTTAATTTACCCCTTAAAAGTAATTCTTGACATCATTTTTTAGTTCAGCGACCTAAAAACTTAAATATTAAATTTAAAAAAAAAAAAAAAAGTTTAACTTAAATTTAATTTAAAAAAAAAGTTTTTTAAAAGTTTATGTAAATTTTTGGGGTGTTTTGGGTGAAAAAAGGTCAAATTCACCCTTGACATACTATACAATTTTCCAATTAGATGCTTTTTAGGCATTATTTTTCTGAGACGAAGGCAAAAGGTTTTACTTCGATTCATGTACTTTCATTGACAGTTTGAGATTTGACCTTTTTTCACACTACACCCTTGAATAATATATGTGTAATATAATATACATATTTTAAAAATACTTTGAATCATTATTTCCCTGGTTGATTATGTCTTTGCTTTTTTTACAGACAATTTCTTCATACAATACTCCCGCGGGGTTTGGCACTAAATTTTGATTTTCTTTACTACAAGTAATTTTCTATATTCTCAAAAACGTAATTTTCCAAATGATTAAGGTATCTGAAATCATCTGCAAAATAATTTTTAGGTTAAAAATGTTTTTAAATTTATTTTACTGACAAAATTTATTAAATTGTTAGAATGATGTATTTTGAACTTGACACTTTCTCTTAAAATTTTTGCATATTATTTTTCTTCGTCTGTGTATTTAATTATAGCTGTTTCTCCTTCTTTTGCATTACGAATAAATTTTTAAACCAAAACTTGTATGACATCTAAACAAAAAATTGAACCGATTTCACTTTTGTTGTAATACAATTTTTTTTTTAGACGTCATACATGTTTTGGTTATGAAAATCAGTAATAACCTATAATATTATTGAAATTGAGATTTTGTAAAAAAATATAAGTTAATTTAATTTATATTTAAAAAATTTTACTTATAATAAAATAATGAATTATGCATTAGTTTTTTTTTGGATAATAATGAAAAATACTAGCATTGAAAAAAAATCTCAAACCGAATATAATGCAAAAGAAGAAAAAACAACTTTAGTTAAATACACAGACAGAGAAAAATATGATGCAAAAATTTTAAGAAAAAGTATCAAGTTCAAAATACATCATTTTCATAGTTTTTTTAATTTTGTCAGTAAAGTAAATTTAAAAATATTTTTAACCTAAAAATTATTTTGCATATGATGTAGGGTACCTTAATGATTTGGAAAATTACGTTTTTGAGAATGGAGAAAATTACTTGTAGTAAAGAAAATCAAAATTTAGTGCCAAACCCCGCGGGAGTATTGTATGAAGAAATTGTCTGTGAAATAAGCAAAGTCATAATCAAGCAAGGAAATAATAATTAATTATTAAGTATTTTTTAAAATATATATATCTTAATCTTAATACTATATATATTTGAAAATTTATTTGTTTGTTTGTCTGTTTGTCTGTTTGTCTGTTTGTCTGTACCCTAATGACTCAAGAACCACCGAACCGATTGGCATGAAACCAGTGTCAAAATGAAGAAAAAAAAAATGCGGGTGACATAGGCCCTATATTTTTTGACTAGCTATCGTAGTTTTTGAGATATTTAATTTTTAGTATTTTTGAACTTGATAACATTTTTTAAAAATTTTATCAAAAATTGAAATATCTCGATACTATCGAAAAATTTTGCTATAGCACTTCATAGTATTCAATTCAGCACTAATTTTTACGTATTCTCTGAAATTTTTATTCAAATCGGAGGTATCTTTAAAATTTTATCATTTTTTTTTTAAATTTTTTACTATATATTATACTAGCATAGGTGAGAGGGGGGGGGGCTCCGCCCCCCCTGATCTATTCCCGGTGTTGTTGTTATTGATTTTTTATTATTATCATGTTGTTATTGTCCAAAATATATATCAATGCCAAAAAAAAATTAACGCCTTGAAATAAGCTAAAATTTTTTTCTTAATGTAGACCTTTTACCAGTTCAAATGTGACCAATAAGATAAAATTTGTAGTAAATTCAAAGGAATGGTGTAATTTTGAGAATGGGCCAAATCAAGCTATTTTTGGACCTTTAAACAGACATATTTCGGGCCCATGAGGTGCTAGAGGACTAAAAATTTAGCTGAGGGACTTCTTTATCACCCCAAATTATACCCTAAAATTTGAGTTGAATATATATAATACTAGCATAGGTAAGAGGGGGGGCTCCGCCCCCCTGATCTATTCCCGGTGTTGTTGTTATCGATTTTTTATTATTATCATGTTGTTATTGTCTAAAATATATATCAATGCCAAAAAAAAATTAACGCCTTGAAATAAGCTAAAATTTTTTTCTTAATATAGACCTTTTACCAGTTCAAATGTGACCAATAAGATAAAATTTGTAGTAAATTCAAAGGAATAGTTTAATTTTGAGAATGGGCCAAATCAGGCTATTTTTGGACCTTTAAACAGACATATTTCGGGCCCATGAGGTGCTAGAGGACTAAAACTTTAGCTGAGGAACTTTTTTATCACCCCAAACTATACCCTAAAATTTGAGTTGAATATATATAATATATAGTAAAAAATTTAAAAAAAAAATGATAAAATTTTAGAGATACCTCCGTTTTGAATAAAAATTTCTGAGAATACGTAAAAATTAGTGCTGAATTGAATACTATGAAGTGCTATAGCAAAATTTTTCGATAGTATCGAGATATTTCAATTTTTGATAAAATTTTTAAAAAATGTTATCAAGTTCAAAAATACTAAAAATTAAATATCTCAAAAACTACGATAGCTAGTCAAAAAATATTGGGTTTATGTCACCCGCATTTTTTTTTCTTCATTTTGACACCGGTTTCATGCCAATCGGTTCGGTGGTTATTGAGTCATTAGGGTACAGACAAACAGACAAACAAACAAATAAATTTTCAAATATATATAGTATTAAGATATATTCAACTCAAATTTTAGGGTATAGTTTGGGGTGATAAAAAAGTCCCTCTAGCACCTCATCGGCCCGAAATATGTCTGTTTAAAGGTCCAAAAATAGCCTGATTTGGCCCATTCTCAAAATTACACCATTCCTTTGAATTTACTACAAATTTTATCTTATTGGTCACATTTGAACTGGTAAAAGGTCTACATTAAGAAAAAAATTTTAGCTTATTTCAAGGCGTTAATTTTTTTTTGGCATTGATATATATTTTGGACAATATCAACATGATAATAATAAAAAATCAATAACAACAACACCGGGAATAGATCAGGGGGGGCGGAGCCCCCCCTCTCACCTATGCTAGTACTATATATATTTTAAAATTTATTTGTTTGTTTGTCTGTTTGTCTGTTTGTCTGTTTGTACCCTAATGACGGAAGAACCGACGAACTGATTGGCATCAAACCGGTGTCAAAATAAAGAAAAAAAGTCTGCGGGTGACATAGGCCATAGATTTTCTGCTCAGCTATCGTAGTTTTTGAGATATTTAATTTTTAGTATTTTTGAACTTGATAACATTTTTTAAAATTTTTAACAAAAATTGAAATATCTCGAGACTATCGAAAAATTTTTTCATCGCACTTCATAGTATTCGATTCGGCACTAATTTTTACGTATTCTCTGAAATTTTTATTCAAAACGGAGGTATCTTCAAAATTTTATAAAATATTTTTGAAGCTAGTAAAAAAATTTTTTTTTATTTCTTATTTTTATTCTATTTTTAATAATTTATTTGTGTGTCTGTGTCTACTTTAAAATGTAATAAATTTAATTGATTTGGCAATAATTTATACGTAATTAGTTAAATTTGATTAAAAAAGAAAATTTTTTCAAAATTAAAAACAAAAAAAAATTTTGGCTTTCTAGTTTCCTGTAATTTACATTGTCAAATTTTGAATACGGTTTTTAATTTCACGTTGAAGAGCATAGTATCTTTCTTTATTTAAAGTATAGTTATATACATCAAAAACACTTCCCGAGGCTTTCCAGTTCCCTGTTATAAACTCTTTCCTGAGGAATTGCCCCCACCACAAGTCACGTGATACAATCTTTACGCAGTTTATTTTACTTTATTTATTTAATATATTGATTTATTTAAAATAAAATACTTGATAAATCATTTGTAAATAACTAATATTTTTATATTTAATGAATAAAAATAATTTTGAACGTTACTACATAGCTGTAGTACTACTCCATACATGCATACTAATGCAAGTCACACAGAGAACGATTTAGGGAGATTCCTCAGGAAAGAGTTAATAGAATAATTATAATAGAACCATCTATATATACATGTCTTAATACTATATACTACTATATCTGTCTGTCCGTCTGTACTCTAATGATTCAAGAACCGCCGAACCACTTTACATGAAACCAGTGTCATAATAAAGAATAAAAGTATTCGGATAACATAGGCTATAATTTTGTGACTCAGCTTTCTTACTTTTGGAGATTTTCAATTTTTACTATTTTTAGGATATATAAAATTTTTTGGAAATTTGCTTAAAAAGTGAAATACCTAAAAAATATGATTAAATTTTACTGTCACAATTGGTATTACTTAATTTGGCACTAATTTATACGTACTAAGTTAAATTTTTATATTTTCTCTATTATAACTAGAGAATCAATCAGAACCTATAATTTTTCATTAATGTTTCACCTACGCTGCTCTGAATAGTTTGAATGTGTTTGCATAATTATAAATTTGTAGAGAAACATTATTTTTTTAAGCAACATAAAAGTATTGAAGTAAATGTAAACAGGAGATACTGAGTCTCATTCGAAAAATCTGAATTTGTTTGCATAATTATAAATTTGCAATGAAAAATGATTTTTTGAAGCAACACAAACAGAAGGAAATGTGACCCTCCAACTTTTGCTAGTATTTATATATGGGCTATTATTTCTCAACCCAGCCACCCCCCTCTGTCAAAAATGGTGGCAACTTAAAAAGATTTTGGTTTTCTCAAATTGACTGGAAAAGAGTCTAGTTTTTTATTCTCATTGACCTTTTCAACTCTGTAAATCTACTGTGCCGATTTTAGGTCCTGAGCGCCGGCAGGTCGACATTTTAAAAACAGAAAAATTGAAATAAAATTAGATTAACGGTAAGTTTATTGAAATTTTTTTCTCTTAAAAGTTGCTGTTTATTAATAGAATGAAAATGAGAAAGAAAATCCTCAAGATCTCAGAATCTATTCAATAAATCAACAACCTTAGACCATATTTTTTTAAAATCAGATCTAGTTGCAGGGTATTCAATTTTAAATGATTTCATCAAGTTCTTGCAGAGAAATGTCCAAAAAACTGATTTTCGATAACTAAAAATGAACTAAAATTAGAAAATTTCTAGAATAACTCGATGAATTAAAAGGCAGCTTGATTTAAAGCTTGTTTTACAGCATCTAGTTGTGCCTTCTCCAACTCAGCTAAGCTTCATTCTTATATTGTCAGCTAATCACAAAAACAATATTTTCTAGTGCCAAAAAAAAACTTAAAAACCCTAAAAAAAAGCAATTATTTGAATAAAAATAAAATTTGGTACATATACATTTTTAAAATATTACTTGAAAGAATAAGTTCTAAATGTATTTTGATGGCATCATTTTAATTATCACTTGTATTATATGTATATTCCCAAAAACATAATTCTAATGCTGAAAAATAAAAACAAAGAAATTATGTTTTTTACATAAATTTAAAAAAAATATTAAAAACTTTTATACGTATCTGAATCAAACTTTTGTGTATTTAACTATATCCACCAAATAATTTAATATAAACCTGAAAAAAATAATAACAAATTTATAAACACAGTCATTAACCTAGCAGTCGACTAAGCAGACTCACACAACTATACTACTAAAAGTATTCTAGTTTAAATTTAAGCGCGTAATTTAAAAATTTAACTTTTTATGCTATTATTTTAAAAACGTGGATAAAAATAATAAATAATCTTATATAACTTGTAAATTTATTTTTAATTATTATTTTTATGTAAAATTTTTAAAAAGATGACATAATAAGTTCTTTTAAGTTAAGTATTCAAATTTAAACTAATATCAGTTTTTCAGCAGTATTCTTTTTTAATTACCTACTTACAATATATATCTAGTATACATGGCTGTTAACAAATTTGTTATTATCTTTTCTTAGATAAAAACTAATATCTTAAGGCACAAAGGTAGACTTTGATTTAAGTAATTAAGAAAATGTTAATATATTGTTTTTAAAGAATATGCGAAATTATAATTTTTTTTTGATTTTTTTCAGGATTAAGAAAAATTAATATATACTTGAAGATTTAAATATTTGAAACAATTTAGAAACATAAAATTTTAAATTTAGAAACTTAAATTTTATATTTTCCCAGCATACTTTAGTAAATTATTATAAAAGAAAGTTCGTCCAGTTTTATTGTTCAGTAAATCTTCAGCAAACGATCTTGTTATAATGCAAAATAAATAAGAATTATCTAAACCCTATTACTTTTATTGATGCAGATAAAAAATTTTTTTTTAAAGTTCAAAATATTTGTATGTAAATTCTAGTACAAGAAAACTTTTTCAAATCATTATTTATAAATACTTTGAACAGCATATTATGCATAATAAATAATAGTTTTCAATTTATGAGAGTGTAGATCGATCTCATCAATGTCATTTTAAAGAGAAAATACTCAATAAATATGTGATCGTGCCTGAAATAAAAAAGCCTTAGCTTTTTTATAATTTTTTGCGATTTTTTTATATTTAAGATATTTGTCATGAATTTTACTCTTAAGGGGGATCTACGGGTACGGCGCTCAATTTTCGAGCGATTTTTAAGGGGATATAAAAAAATAACGGTTACAGGTAATGAAATGAAATTTTTTTTATTTATTTAAAATATATTTAAGAATACAAAAATATTATTTTTTTTTTTTTTGTATGACGTCATGCCGGTGTACGGGAGATTATTGAGAGGCACTAAAAAAAAAGGTAACTTGCGCCGTGCAGAATAACCCAACTTTGGATCATCTGAAAAAAAAAAATATATATATTATTTTTCTTAAGGCTTAAAGCCGGGGATCAACGTAAAGTTTTTTCAACAATTTTCATTTTTCACGCTGTGGCGGAAAAAATAAAAAAAAAGTCCAAAAAGTGCCCTGTTTTTTTTTTGTAATCCTAAAAATTTTCTGGGGTAGTTATAAAAAAAAACTATACGTCAATCCCTGGTAAATATGTTCTTTAAAAAACTGTGAAAAGGGCAAATTAATCGGTTGAGTAGTTTTTCCGTTATCGTGCACGGCGATTTGAAAAAACACGTTTCGATAAAAACGCGTTTAAAGTTTGAAAACAAGTTTTTCCATTTATAAAATAAATTTTTTTTTATTTTTATTTTTTTTCTGTAGGTATAAGTTATTAGGAAGAGAATAAAATAAGAAAATTGTAAATCGGTTCCGTAGTTGTGGAGTTATCTCATTCAAAAGATTAAAGAACGCGTTTTTAAAAAATGAGCAAAAATCTTAAACGTCGAAAAAAACAAAAATATTAGTTGAAAATTACTTAAATACTTAACTTACCAATCTTCTGCGATTCTGGGACCATACAGCAATCCTTCAACTTCCTCAAATTCCATCTCTTGAGCAGTATTATCTTCTCTTCATTCAATTTTCCGGTTTTTAGCTAACATATATGTATAATATCAATATAATATGATAATATAACAAAAAAAATTAAATTTTAGATCTATTAACGGTATTCAAGCAGCAGCTGCGTTCAAATTTTAAGAATATACGTCTTGCGGCGCGCGCTATTATGCCTCATAGTATCAAAAATAAAGCAAATTTAAAAACAAAATTTTTTTTCCATATTCTTAAAACATATATAAATACATTAAAAAAAAAAAAAAAAATTTTGATAGTTGAAAAAAAATTACCCGCAGATCCCCCTTAAATGGATTTTTTTTTCATATTTAAGACATCCAACATGAATTATACTTTTAAGTGAAATTTTATTTGGAGGTGGACTGGTTGGATGCTTTCGATTGTGACTTAAGTTTTAAAAGAAAAACGATAAGTTTAAATGATAAAAGAGTTAATGAAACGTAAATTTAAGTATGGCTGTTAGGCAAAAAATACGTAGGTGTACTTTGGTTAGGAGAATTAATATTAAAAATATCTAATTATATTGATAATTTGTCTGTGGAAACAGCAACGATTTAAGAACATTTAGTTATTCTGGAAATGTTATTTGAAAAGTTTAGGGTGTTTTACAGTTAGTTTGTAAATATCTTATTTTTTCCGTAAATGAACGCGTTCTTTAGGGGTCATTATCGATAATAAGGGTATAAGAACAGATCCTGAAAAACTAACAGCAATTCAATATTATAATAGTCCTCGCAGTAAAAAGGAGTTTTAAGGATTCCTAGCGGTCTTTGAATTTTATAGGAGGTTTTGCCTCAAGAACGCAGATTTCATTGCCCCTTTTTGGGATTTGTTAGGAAATAAAGAATGGAAATGGGAAGAAAGACAAGAAGCGTCTTTCTAAGTTAAAAGGGAGATTTCTAAGTATTTTCGTCCTGAGCCATTAAGACCCTTGCCAATTATTTAGGTTATATACTGATGCCCGTGCAAAGAGCATAGGGGAGGTGCTTGTTCAGGAGTACCAAAGACTTCTCAGGATAATATCATTAGTGAGTCGAGTGTTGACTAAGGTTGAATCAAACTATGGAGTGGCTGAATGAGAATTACTCGTTATAATTTATGAACACTCTTAATAGGGGTACAATTTGAGTTAATCACATAAATTTCTTACTGAAAATTAATTTTCATAATTCTAAATTTACAAGGTGCTTTTCCTGCGAGAATATGATTTTGAGGCCTCTCATTGTGCAGGAAAAGAAAATAAGGCTGCAGTTTTTTTTAGTCAGCAGTTTCATGAGAACTAGGATGATGATAAGCTGATATAAAAAATGATAATAAAGAGGATGAGGCTCGTTACGTAATTAAAAACTTAATGATGGCAATAAAAAATGAGGAAAGTAGAAAAAATATTAGGTGTATAGGTAGAATTATTAACTCTCTGGAAATTTCACAGGTAATTTTTCAGTGATTACGATACCGATGATTACATCATAAAGTTTTTTTAATTAAATAAATTATGTAAATATTGCTATCGTTATTGTTAGAATTGCAATTCTAACCTCATGTTTGCAAAAATTTACAAAATTTTGTTGTTCTTATAGTTAATCCATTTTTCTAATCACTCTACGGGGGTTGGCGCGAAAAGAGCGAAGGTAGCGGAGCCCCCTAGTATATATACATGAGCGATTCTTTTACAACCTGGCCACCCCCCTCTGTCCAAAAATGGTGGCAACTTAAAAAGATTTTGGTTTTCTCAAATTGACTAGAAAAGGTTCTAGTTTTTTATTCTCATTGGTTTTTTTAACTTTGTAAATTTACTGTGCCCATTTTAGGCGCTGAGCGGCGGCAGGTCGACATTTTGAAAAAAGAAAAATTGAAATAAAATTAGATTAACGGTAAGTTTTTTAAAATTTTTTTCTCTTAAAAGTTGTTATTTATTAAAGCAAACAAAATGAGACCACTTGCGTGGTAATTAGTTGAATTCTCAAAAAGTTTTGTGGGTGCCATGCAGTTTTTAAAAATGGTTAAAAAACGGCTACTTTGGCTCATGATATCTCTGAACATACATTTCCAAAATGAAAAGGTTTCAGTGCAAAATGGTAGTCTTTTGATACATAAAAACTAAAGTATGCCAAATATCAGAGGATTTGATCGAGTAGTTTCGAATTTAGCAATTTTAACGGTAATTCTGAAACAAATTTTGACCCATTTTTTTATGAGAATTAACACCCGAAAATTGCTAAATCTGAAACTACTTAATGAAATCCCCTGATATTTGGCCCTTTTATATGTATCAAAAAACTACCATTTTGCACTAAAACTTTATTATTTTGTATATGTAGGTTCAGAGATATCATCAGTCAAAGTAGCCGTTTTTTACCCATTTTTAAAAACTACATAGCACTAACAAAACATTTTAAGATAGGAACTAATTACCACACAAAAGGTCTTATTTTCTTTGTTTTAAAAAATAACAACTTTTAAGAGAAAAAATTTCAAAAAACTTACTGTTAATCTACTTTTATTTCAATTTTTGTTTTTAAAATGTCGACCTACTGCCGCTCATTGCCTAAAATGGACACAGTAGATTTACAGAGTTGAAAAGGGCAATAATAATAAAAAACTAGACCCTTTTCTAGTCAATTTGAGAAAACCAAAATCTGTTTACGTTGCCACCATTTTTGAACATAGGGGGGTGGCCAGGTTGTGAAATAATCGACTATGTATATATAATAGTATATATATTTGCTCGCCAACCCCCGCACAGTGATTAAAAAGATGGGTTAGCTATAAGAACAACAAAATTTTGTAAATTTTTACAAATATTTATTTATTTATTTATTTATTTATTTAGACCGTAATTACTTACAGAGTATTACATGAATGTTAAGATATATAATATTTACAAAACAATACATATAGTAGCGGAGCCCATACGATGTAGGGTGATTTTTTGACTAACCAAAGATAATTGCAAATGCACCGAACTACTTATGTAAGGATGCCCACTGAGTCATATGTTAAGAGCCTTTGCGTACCTAAATAGCCTAGGCTGGTTAGCTGAAAATCACCTAGGTGAAAATTTTACTAACCGGATGAAAATTTAGGATATCCTTAAATACACCCCCCAGAAGCTAATTCCAAATCGGTTTGTAAAAAAACCGGTGCTGCCCTGAACGGGGGGGGGGTTAAAAAATTTTTGACCCAAGGTGAAAAAATTGTAACCACAAAGGACTTTGGCTAATGAATGTACATGCCAAATGTAGCATATGTGCCAAATTGTACCTTTGGGAAATGGTGCATTGCCTAGTTACAAGGGTTAAAAGTTTGGGTCAAAAATTTTTTAAACCGCCCCCGTTCAGGTCAGCACCGGTTTTTTTACAAACCGATTTGGAATTAGCTTCTGAGGGGTGTATTTAAGGATATCCTAAATTTTCATCCGGTTAGTAAAATTTTCACCTAGGTGATTTTCAGCTAACCAGCCTAGCTCGGCCTAGGCTATTTAGGTACGCAAAGGCTCTTAACATATGACTCAGTGGGCATCCTTACATAAGTAGTCTGGTCCATTTGCAATTATCTTTGGTTAGTCAAAAAATCACCCTACATCGTATGGGCTCCGCTACTAATATATTTTTCGTAAAGTAGCCCCTGAAAGTAGAGTAACCTTATGAGGTTAGAATTTAAATTCTAACCATACCCATGGTGATATTTACATAATTTATTTAAATAACAAAACTTTATGATGTAATCATCGGTATCGTAATCACTAAAAAATTACCTGTGAAATTTCCAGAGAGTTAATAATTCTACCTATATTCCTAATATTTTTTCTACTTTCCTCATTTTTAATTGCCATCATTAAGTTTTTAATTACGTAACGAGCCTCATCCTCTTTATTATCATTTTTTATATCAGCTTATCATCATCCTAGTTCTCATGAAACTGCTGACTAAAAAAAAATGCAGCTTTATTTTCTTTTCCTGCACAATGAGAGGCCTCAAAATCATATTCTCGCAGGAAAAGCACCTCGCAAATTTAGAATTATGAAAAGTAATTTTCTGTAAGAAATTTAATGCCTGGTGATCAGTGATTAACTCAAATTTTACCCCTATTAAGAGTGTTCATAAATTATAACGAGTAATTCTCATTCAGCTACTCCATAGTATGATTCAACCTTAGTCAACACTCGACTCACTAATGATATTATCCTGAGAAGTCCTTGTTACTCCTGAACAAGCACCTCCCCTATGCTCTTTGCACGGGCATCAGTATATAACCTAAATAATTCGCAAGGGTCTTAATGGCTCAGGACGAAAATACTTTGAAATCTCCGTTTTAACTAAGAAAGACGCTTCGTATCTTTCTTCCCATTTCCATTCTTTATTTTCTAACAAATCTCAAAAAGGGGCAATGAAATCTGCGTTCTTGAGGCAAAACCTCAAGTGATACAAACGAGATCAATATAGAAATGCTGTATATCTTCTTAATTCAGCTCTTAATTTGATTTTCCAGTATCTATTAACCAAATCTGTACTTGAGAAATATTTTGCAACGAAAAACCTTTGTAATAAATCTTCCATTTTTAGTGAAGATTCATTATCTGGCTATTAAGGAATCTTGTGTCAAGACACACTTTACCCTCCTTATTCTTCTTAGGGACAATTCTAAATGGATTACAAAAAGAACTGTTTGAATATCCTATGGTATCCCAATCCGGTATTGTTTGGACTTCAATGTCCACCGCTTCCGTTTGTAATGAGTTTATTAAAATATGATAATATAATTCAAAATTCAAAATGAGAAAAAGGAGAATTTTATTGACTAATACAAAGAAATTAAAATAAGACAATCAATATGTATATATGTTGTTGATATTTTCTTTTAGTCTTTTTATTTGTCTAGCTAAATTATTTACTGTATTACATTTTTAATATAAGAAAATCAACTTTGACATAAATATAGTTTTGTATCACAGATCGCGTTAAAATTAGCATACATTTTATTTTTTATTTAAGTAAAAAATTTACACTCAGCAATGATAATTATATTTAGACGATCACTCATTCACATACTTCTACAAAGACTACTGCGGAATAAGGTATGGTTTCCGGCCCCAGCATATTTTTCGCATTTTTTTGGCTCAATTTGATGATATATGATAAAAAATAAGATTCCGAGGATCGGCACCCCCCCACTCCCCCTGCGTTACCCCTGGGGGGTTGAAACGTGTTTTTCACTAAAAATTAATATCTCCGGGACGAATCATCCGATTGGGGCGTGGTTGGTATCAAAATTTTGGTTTTGAAAAAATACACCAAAAAAAATTTTTTTTTTATTTTTGGACTCATTTTAAGGTTCAAAACTTCGAAAAACGTCATTTTTGGCTTTTTGGACGGTCTAAAAATTGAGATATCTCAGGATAGAGGAAAAACTCCTTTTTTTTGCGCTCAGGGAAACTTTGTCTAAGACTACTTTTCAAAATTCCGTCGAAAAAATGGCAACTTTTACGGTGCGTCACTCGCAATTGACGATTATGTAAAACAAATCGTGTTTTGTTTTTTGCTTATTTTATCATACCATCTAATATTTTATTTTAAATCTAAAATTAGCTTTTTTATGGTCTTTTTTATGGTCTTTTTTATGTTTTTCTTATAATTTTTTCATAAAAAAACGATATTTCACCTATACTCTACCAAAGGACTTCATTATTATTTCATGAAACCTCTTTTAATTTTCGCAAATAATATCTATTTTCCTTATTAATAATAATTAAAATACTAACACTTTTTTATTATAAATAATTATTTTGAAGAAAGTTATTAAAATATGTATTAAATTAGTTCATAAATAACGATAAATTTAATTAATTAACATATTGAACTATATTATAATTATTTGAACGTAAAACCTCATTTTTAACTACTATATGAAAAATCCGCAGCAATGATTGCGCTTAGGATGATCAACTTTTTAAAGAACAAAATTGAACGCACACCTTTCTGTTACATTTCTTTGGGTTCTTTAGACCATAGAAAGTGACGAACAAGTGAGAAACAGAAAATATTTTGCTTGCCCCATATTTTTTTTCTTTAGTTGGAAGACTCAAAATCACGTTTTTACGATATTAAAAAAAAACCGATTTCTAAATTATTTTTTTTATAAATTGAAATTATTCTAAATGATGGATTTATGTTTTTTCACTTGTTTTGCATTCAAAATTTACTAAAATGAGTATACTCTTTCTTTATATACATATCTTAATACTATATATATTTGAAAATTTATTTTTTTGTTTGTCTGTTTGTCTGTTTGTCTGTTTGTACCCTAATGACGCAAGAACCGACGAGCCGATTGGCATCAAACCGGTGTCAAAATAAAGAAAAAAAGTTTGCGGGTGACATAGGCCATAGCTTTTCTGCTCAGCTATCGCAGTTTTTGAGATATTTAATTTTTAGTATTTTTGAACTTGATAACATTTTTTAAAATTTTTAACAAAAATTGAAATATCTCGAGACTATCGAAAAATTTTTGCATCGCACTTCATAGTATTCGATTCGGCACTAATTTTTACGTATTCTCTGAAATTTTTATTCAAAACGGAGGTATCTTCAAAATGTTATAAAATATTTTTGAAGCTAGTAAGAAAATTTTTTTTTATTTCTTATTTTTATTCTATTTTTAATAATTTATTTGTGTGTCTGTGTCTACTTTAAAATGTAATAAATGTAATTGATTTGGCAATAATTTATACGTAATTAGTTAAATTTGATTAAAAAAGAAAATTTCTTCAAAATTAAAAACAAAAAAAAATTTTGGCTTTCCAGTTTCCTGTAATTTACATTGTCAAATTTTGAATACGGTTTTTAATTTCACGTTGAAGAGCATAGTGTCTTTCTTTATTTAAAGTATAGTTATATACATCAAAAACACTTCCCGAGGCTTTCCAGTTCCCTGTTATTAATAGAATAATTATAATAGAACCATCTATATATACATGTCTTAATACTATATACTACTATATCTGTCTGTCTGTCTGTACTCTAATGATTCAAGAACCGCCGAACCACTTTACATGAAACCAGTGTCATAATAAAGGATAAAAGTATTCGGATAACATAGGCTATAATTTTGTGACTCAGCTTTCTTACTTTTGGAAATATTCAATTTTTACTATTTTTAGGATATATAAAAATTTTTGAAAATTTGCTTGAAAAGTGAAATACCTAAAAAATATGATTAAACTTTACTGTCACAATAGGTATTACTTGATTTGGCACTAATTTATACGTACTCAGTTAAATTTTTTTATTTTCTCTATTATAACTAGAGAATCAATTAGAACCTATAATTTTTCATTAATGTTTCACCTACGCTGCTCTGAATAGTTTGAATGTGTTTGCATAATTATAAATTTGCAATGAAAAATGATATTTTGAAACAACACAAACAGAAGTAAATGTGACACAGGGGGTACCAACTTTTGCTAGTATATATATATATATTTAAGGCCAAAAATCACAAATTTTCAATTTTCAACTTCTTGGAGCAGCTCAAAAGGTAAATAATGGGTTTTTTTAAAATTCATATACTTGGGATTTTTCTAGCAGATTCAAATGGTTTTATCTCGGGTTTTATCAACTTTTCTTCGAATTTCTGAGAAAAAAATGTATGTAACTCTTATAAATTCAGAAAGTTTTTTCTTAAAAAATGCGAAACTTTAAACATTGGCTCCCTGAAAATTGGGGCCCTAAAAACTAAAAAAATGAAATTTTCTCCTATAAAGCATCGTTAAATGTTAAAATGAATAGTGAATGTGGATTGTACAGGAAAAACTAATACGAAGTACGTTTTTAGTCCAGTTTTTAACATCATTTGAATCTGTTAGAAAAATGATTCAAACAAGTTGATGAATTATTAAAAAACCCAATATCTAACATTTAAACTGCTCCAAGACGTTGAAAATTGAAAATTTGTATTCTTTGGTCTTATATACTCTTTTTAGTAAATTGTCAATATAAGAAAAGTGAAAAAACATAAATCCATCATTTAAAAAATAATTTTAATTTATAACAAAAAAATTCCAAAATTCGTTATTTTTAAATATTGAAAAAACGTGATTATGAGGCTGTCAACTAAAAAAAAACTATGCGGCGAGCAAAAATCTTTCTATTCCTAGCTTGTTTATCACTTTATATGGTCTAAGATACCCAAAGAAACGCATCAGTAAGGTGTGCCTTCAATTTTTTTTTTTCTTCAAAAAGATGATCATCCTATTGATTATTGCGAAAATTAAAAGAGATTTCATGAAGTAATTAATTAATTTATTTAATTTCATTTCATAAGGTCCTTTGATAGAGCATAGGTGAAATATCGTTTTTTAATGAAAAAATTATAAGAAAAACATAAAAAAGACCATAAAAAAGCTAATTTTAGATGTAAAATAAAATATTAGATGGTATGATAAAATAAGCGAAAAACAAAACACGATTTGTTTTACATAATCGTCAATTGCGAGTGACGCACCGTAAAAATTGCCATTTTTTCGACGGAATTTTGAAAAGTAATCTTAGACAAAGTTTCCCTGAGCGCGAAAAAAAGGAGTTTTTCCTCTATCCTCAGATATCTCAATTTTTAGACCGTCCAAAAAGCCAAAAATGACGTTTTTCGAAGTTTTGAACCTTAAAATGAGTCCAAAAATAAAAAAAAAATTTTTTTTGGTGTATTTTTTCAAAACCAAAATTTTGATACCAACCACGCCCCAATCGGATGATTCGTCCCGGAGATATTAATTTTTAGTGAAAAACACGTTTCAACCCCCCAGGGGTAACGCAGGGGGAGTGGGGGAGTGCGGACCCTCGGAATCTTATTTTTTATCTTATATCATCAAATTGAGCCAAAAAAATGCGAAAAATATGCTGGGGCCGGAAACCATACCTTATTCCGCAGTAGTCTTTTCTTATCATTAATTATTTTGATCTGATACTTGTTATTTTAATATATATATGGCTCGTTTTCATTTTTTTTGAAAAAATAGCTTTCAAAAAATAAAAATAAAAAATTCCTTTTTTAAAGTCCAAACAAGAGTTTTTAGACTTTTTTCAACAATATTTATTCAGTGTTGCGTAAAAATCACCATAACGAACCTTTTACATCAATTTATTACATTTTTTCATATAATTATAAGGTAAAAACAGGTTAAAACCATTAAAAACCAAAATCGTTACATACGGCCTTAATGTATGAATTTTTCTAGGTTTTATGTATTTTAGAGAAGAATATCATATATTTTTAAAGGATTCTTACTAAAAAAACGAGTTTTGGAGGTAAATTTTAAAAGTATTAAATAATTTAAAAAAAAAAGAGGAACGGTAAAGGCTTTTTTATAGAAAAATCAAAATAATTCGTAGACAAATGAACAAAAAAACTTTTCCGTTTGGAAAGTAAAGTATTTTTATGATTGAAACTTACTAAGTTTTTAATATTTTAATTACAACGCTTCTTAATAGGAGATCTAGGGGGGTACGGTAAAGGCTTTTGTTTTTGTCCCTTCGTGATTTCTGAACTTAAACTGATTTTGTTTTCCTATTTAAGGACCTCTTAAAGTGCTCTCGATGTGAGAATTTATTTTTTATGTATTTAAGTTGTCATTTATGTGATTAAAAGGTTTTAAAAATGTTTTTATGAAAAGAAATCAAATTTAATATAAATAAAATACATTTTACGTACACATTTTGTAAAATCGTGTGACACACCTTCTCACCCTTGTAATAATTAGGAAAAGTAAGTTTAAATTTTTTCTATATGGAAAAAGTTTAACCTTATAGTATAGCAATTAATCCCCAAATAAAAATTTTTGATAATTAATTGATAGGTGTGAATGACAGACACTCAAAGTATAGGAATCTCCTTTGTGACAGGGAACGGTAAAGGCTTTTTTGCTATATTTTTATGTTTTATAGTAGTTAAAACATTAAAATATGTTGATTTTTATGGTGTACCATCAAAAACTTATCGAAATTAAAAATTAAAAAAAAAAAATTTTTTTAATTAATGCATCTGGTAGTCAGAAACGTGCTGTACGTCACTTTTGCAAAAAAAACGATAATGAGCCATATATATATATATCTATTTTTACTTTATTTAGATTACCACGTGGTTAAGAATTCAAAATTTTTGGTTAATATTTTATTTATCTTTACTTTATATATTTTTTTTTTTTTACAAGGAATCTTATTTCAAATGTAAGGCATATATTGGCATCATTTATCAAACAAGGAATCTCAATTTTAGCAAATATAAAATTCGGCAATAAATTTATTATCAGTAATTCTATGATCACGTGTCACTTAAGAACATTATTTTATATCAATTGATATATGTCAAATTAAACGCAAGTTGCGTATCGTGTGAACAACTAATAAAGTATGCTCTTGTCACCTTTTTCAAAAATCCACAGACGTAAGAAAAAAAAACAATATGACTTTTCTGCAGGTTTTCAGTGGCCTTGAACTTATTTGGCGCCGAGAAGATCGTCCAGGTTGACTTAAAAAAACCTCACAATATATTCGTCTGTGATGCGAACTTGACCGGTCAAAGGTATCCAAGAGAGAAGAGAGGGCGAGAGTTATAATTCTTTCAGGACCGTCGCTCTCACTAAAATCACCTCTTATCTCTTCAATGATTATGCGCACTAAACACGGGACTTATTAGCTCATTGCCCTACTTCTTATTTTCATTGTAGTTATGCGCATGTCAATTAATTTATACATTATTTAAAATATTTATTTTTTATTTGAATACATCTCACGTTTGCCATAATCGCACGTCATATGTTCGCCCAACCAGATGAAAGAACAGACTTATGTTTTAACATTAATTCTTCAACTTTCATTTTTGTGATCCGATGACAATATCTCAATGCCTCGTATACCATTATTTATTTCTTCAACCTTATGTGTCTATACATCTTCAGTAATAGCTTGAACCAAAGAACACCTAAGTATTTTTTTCCTAACAGACATGCTTAAAATTGCGTCATCATCATTTAGTCATTTATCATTTAAACTTATCGTTTTTCTTTTAAAACTTAAGATACAATCGAAATCATCCAACCAGTCCACCTCTGAAAAAATTTCACTTAAAAGTAAAATTCATGTTTTTTTTTTGTCAAGGGAATCTTGTAAATCTCGCATCAGCCAAGGAGTGTTTGCGGGCCTTCAAGACCCGCAAATTTTCATGACCGCCCAGTTGCAAATATTGTACAACTGGGAGACCACTGGCGAACGCAGTCGCCGGCTACGCCCCAGATTCTTACTGGATAAACACACTATAAACCACCCTGCGCTTGTTTGCCCCAAACCGGAACTTTTATTAGAGTGCAGAAGTCTCTAAAGACCTTTGGTGCAGAAGTACCTAGGGACCATTGGTGCAGAAGTCTCTAAAGAACTTTAGTGCAGAAATACTTGGATATAAATATTGATATTATGAACAGAATAGATACTTTATTATCAGTGTTAGTTATTAGTGAACATGTTCCATGCTCGTTGGTTGTGTAGTTACACAAACCGGTCATAAGTTTTTTTTTAGGGTTTTTAAGTTTTTTTTTGGCTCTAAAAAATAGTGTTTTTGTGATTAGCTGACAATATAAGAATGAAACTTAGCTGAGTTGGAGAAGGCACAACTAGATGTTGTAAAACAAGCTTTAAATCAAGCTGCCTTTTAATTCATCGAGTTATTCTAGAAATTTTCTAATTTTAGTTCATTTTTAGTTATCGAAAATCAGTTTTTTAGACATTTCTCTGCAACAACTTGATGAAATCACTTAAAATTAAAAACCCTGCAACTAAATCTGATTTCAAAAAATATTTATTTATTTATTTATTCAACCATCATACAAATCAACTTAGTTATTAAGTACATTATATTATATACATTATAATTCTAAAGTACAGTAAATTGCAAAAGTCGACCATCCCAGAGTCAGCTAAAAGCTGTCTGTGCGGGAGATGGTGTAAAAAAAAACAAAAAATTTAACAGTAAAATAATTTGAAATATTAATATGTACAATATAATATGAAAAATAAATTAATTAACATTATTTATTTAAGTTAAAAACTTTTAAACTAAAATTTATCACAATATAAAATTTTAAGTTTTTAAATTATGAATTGCCTATTGTAAATGCACTAATATTTAGTAAGAATTCTAATAACTTTATTTTTAGGGCTTTAGAGTTGGATATGTTTAGTTTTTTAGCATCTATTGGAAGTAAATTATATAATTTTAAAGACGCTATGTAAGGGCTTTTTTTATAAATTTCTTTATGTATGGGAGGGAGTTTAATTTGATCTTTTCTTATGCTAAATTCAGTATTTTGGTATAAATAAGTTAAAACATCATAGTAGTATGTTAAGGAATGAAGTCTAAATAACTGCTTTATATTGAGAAAAGTACAATTATCAATTCGAATAATTTTTATAATTTTATTCTGAAAGCTTTGTAAAAGTTTTAGAGTGTTATCATAAGCACATCCCCATACAGAGATTGCATACGATGCTACTCCAAGAAATAGTGAGTAGTACATTATTTTTAGAATATGTTTATTGATATGTTTTAATTTGTAAAAGATAAATAGAAGATATTTTACCCGATTTATTATATAGTTTACTTGAGTATCCCATCGCATGAACTGGTCAAAATAGATTCCCAGATACTTGCAAGAGTATACTCTATTCAAACTATGATTAGAGATATTAACAGTAAAGTTGGCATCAGGGAGGCTGTTTTGGTAACTGCCAAAAGTAATAAACATAGTTTTTTTAAGATTAAGAGTCAGTTTGTTATTAATAAACCAAATATTAATAAGGTTAAGCGCATCATTCATTGAGTTTTTAGCTGAATTCCAAGTTTTTTCAACAGAGAATACCGCAGTATCATCAGCATACGAAAAGACATGAGGAACCAAACAGAGCAGATCATTAATGTAAATGAGGAACAGATATGGTCCTAGAATGGAACCCTGTGGTACACCCACATTAATGATCTTATACTCACTTATTGTATCGCCAAGTCTGACCGCATGCCGACGATCCAGCAGATAATTTTTGAGCAAATTTAGAGGAGTACCCCTAACTCCATATTTTTCAAGTTATAGTCTAAGTCAAGATATAGTCTATAGTCAAGATATAGTCTAAGGGATTTTTGATTTATTGAATAGATTCTGAGATCTTGAGGATTTTCTTTCTTATTTTCTTTCTTTTAATAAATAGCAATTTTTAAAAAAAACAAATTTCAAAAAACTTACCGTTAATCTAATTTTATTTCAATTTTTCTGTTATTAAAATTTCATACTGCCGCCGCTCAGTTCCTAAATTTGGCACAGTAGATTTACAGAGTTGAAAAGGCCAATGAGAATAAAAAACTAGACTCTTTTCTAGTCAATTTGAGAAAACCAAAATCTTTTTAAGTTGACACTATTTTTGACAGAGGGGGGTGGCCGGGTTGAGAAATAATCGCTCATATATAAATATATAAATATATATGGGCATATCCATTACTTTTCAAACAAAAGTGTGCGCACCCATGACTCCGATCGGGCTCAAATTTTCAGGTGTAGTTTGAAGTAATAAAAAACTCAGCCAGCCAACATTTTAGCTCTTTTGCAGGACGAATTTCCGAGATACAAGCTCTAAAAGGCTAAAAAATAGCTGTTTTTAGCCAATTTTCAAAAATTTACTGGGCTTCAAGGATTAGTCCAAAAAACATCCGACTGGTCTTATTTTTTTCCTTGAACTTTCAACTTTTACCAAAAAAATTTTCAGAAAGTTTCATGAAGTTGATTTTTACTGGCATTGATTAACGTAAGATTTATTTTATCGAAAAATGCTGATTTTTGAACTTGAATTGTGACTCAGCATCATTAGCTAAAGACTTCCGGTTGGTCTCATTAAAAGTGTCTAGCAAAGACCTTCCAAATGAAATCTTAAACGTTAAAAAAACTTATCAGGGACCGGTGATATAAGCAATTGAAAGTTTGCTGTTTCCGAAAATATCGATTTTTTAACAACTTCAATCGTCTGCAAAATTTTTCTCTGAGCACTTTAAGGGCTGAAAATTTCAGGAAAGCTTCTTTTGATATATAAAAAATTTCCCTAAAAATTTGGGCGATGGTATTGGCTTCTGTTTGTAGATATAAGATTCTGAAAATGTGTAATAATTGGACCAATATTGGCCAAGAAATTGTCAACCAAAAAATTTTTCTTCTTCAATATTCGAATAGCTAAGGAAAAATGAGCTGATTTTGAAAAAAATTTTTATTTTTGACCGAAAAATAAGTAAGTTATCTTCATTTTAAGATTTTTTAAAAAATTTTCCAAAAATCCCAGTTTTAGGATCATTATACATTATTCTAACTTGAAATAATGATAACTCGCTTATTTTTCGGTCTTAAATAAAAATTTTTTTTTTAAATTGTCAAATTTTTTCCTGGCTATTCGAATATTTACTAAAAAGAAACTGTTTATATGCAAAAATTATTTTTTTGGGCCAAAAACGACCCTAATACATTGACAAAATAAAGTAAGTTCTAAATTAATTTGCCAAAAAAAAAATAATTTTTTTGTGCCAATATTGGTCCAATTATTTCACATTTTCAGAGTCTTATATATACGAACAGAAGCCAATACCATCGCCCAAATTTTTAGGGAATTTTTTTTTAATATCATAAGAAGCTTTCCTGAAATTTTCAGCCCTTAAAGTGCTTAGAGAAAAATTTTTCAGACGATTAAAGTTGTTAAAAAATCGATATTTTCGGAAACAGCAAACTTTCAATTGCTTACATCTCCGGTCCCTGATAAGCTTTTTTAACGTTTAAGGTTTCATTTGAAAGGTCTTTGCTAGACACTTTTAATAAGAACAAGCGGAAGTATTAAGCTAAAGATGCTGAGTCACAATTCAAGTTCTAAAATCAGCATTTTTTGATAAAATAAATCTTACGTTAATCAATGCCAGTAAAAATCAACTCGGGTATTTCTGAATACGAGGTATATCAGGAAGGTTAGGTAAATTATATAGGTAAGGATCAGCTACGAAATCGCTATTACCAACAGCGATAAAGGTTTTATTTTGGAAAAGGAGATGATTAAAAATGGACTCCTATCTAATAAAAAGCAGTGTTTCTATAATAAATGCAGCAATAATAATATTTAGTAATGTTATACATTTAACCCTTTCTGTTACATGTTGTTTCTAGATGTTTTGCGCTTTGACCCCTGTATTTGATGTTGATGGCGATTCAGGATACTCCTGGATGACGTAGGATGTTTTTCGATAAGGTTTAAGAAGCAGTTCAATTAAATAACTCTGTATTCACTAATATACTTTTATTGAGTCAAATTTCAAGATAAGACTTCATTACACACTAAATAAATGGATTTTATGAATGACTTGTTAAACAGACTTGCCCGCACGTCCGTGTCTGTTGGTATCAAACCCCTGAACTGACTCATCTGCCCTCGGGCAGTGGTTTTTACAGACTTTCTCGGAGGATTGTTTAAACCAGGTTGGTTCAATACATCGATTTTGATTGGTGTTGTTAGGAATGTTTTGGTATTTTGCTAGGGTTGCTTCCATAATGGCGGATAAAATAAGAAATTGTTATTGGTGTTCTTTCGCCCTCATATTTTTAGGCCATTGATGATTAATTGATTAAATTTATATCTTAATATCTTATCTTATTTAATATCTTAATTGATCTTTAATCATACAAACACTACTAGTGAATTTTACAGTCTAGCAAACTTAACGAGTTTCCGATTTCTTCATGCACATAATCTTATCCTTTTAAAATCATCCATACATGAAATTCACACATAACCGAGCAAATGTAATTCTATAACAAATGCAATAATCTTTAATCCTACTAGCAAATTTACGGTCTAGCAAACTTGACGAGTTTCTGATTAAAGTCATCAATATATACAATTCACACATGACCAAGCAAACGTAATAGCAAATCCTACTAGCGAATTTACGGTTAGGAAAACTTAACTATTTTCTGTATTCATCAGGAATATAATTCTAGCCTTTCAAATCCATTCAGGTATGTAATTATATTCCCATAGCAACCCTAGACAGAAACCTCCCACATATATATACAGGCATCCCTCGTTATCCGCGGGGGATACGTTCCTGAAAAGTACCGCGGATAACAAAACCGCGAATAATAACACCTTACTCTTATGGGAAAATAGGGGTTACGTTCGTAGAAATTCAAATGATATTAAAATTAATTTTTTTTTCTAATAAAAATGATTTTTTGCCTAAAAGTACGTAAATTTATTTCAAAAAATACAAAATTTCAATGAAACTAAGTTCAGGATCAAATTTTTTATTAAAAAAAGTCTGTCATCCGCGATTGTTTTGCTCGTCTTAAAACATCCTTGTATAACTCTTCATAAATTTCTACCGCTTTTTCACAATTATTTTTAAAACTCAAACTTCTTGTCGTTATTGGATCATAATTCATTGCCAAATAAATGGCAGATTGTAAGGAATTTATGATTTGTAAAATGGTTTTTCCATAGAGAGAAACTTCAACATTTGGTTCGGTTTCTGGCACTTCTGGTAAGGGTGTGGCTAGTTCTTCAGTTTCTTCTGGCGTTAGATCTGCTGAAGGCAACATCTAATCTAAAACGTCAGTCTCTTGAAGATCGGCAAATCTCTCTCCATCTATCGTTCGAGCCAGATTTACGATGGTTCGAACACTCTCTTGATATTCTCTTCTTCTCGATTTTTCTTTAGGTGGCACAACATTCGGCACCACCCTTTACTTGCATTGAAACTCTCTTTCTTTTCATATTTTTTATTCAAATAATCATGAAAAAGCATCGCTTGGCTCCTGATAGCAGCAGTTGTAACTGGAATATTTTTATGTATCAAATCTTGGATCCAAATCGTGAGCATATCCTCCGTTTTCTCAAGAATATTTCCGCGTACAATCTTCAAAAATTTGGCGTGCTGCTCCAAATTTAGAGAACTATTTCAGATTTTATCTTTATTATCGCGTATTGTCCTAATTCGCGACTCATTCACTTGAAAACCCCTTGCAATCACGGCAATTTTTTCACCATTATCAATCAAATTCAAAATTTTGAGTTTATCCGAGATATTCATGACGCTCCTTGCGCGAGATGGTGTTTTCTTAGATGATTAGGGTGTTTTCCTTGATTGTGAAGCCATTATAATTACGAAATACAATTTTATTTTATAAACTTCAAAAAAAAAATGAAAAATTAATTTAGGTTAGAAAAAAATTATAAATTTTTATGAACATTGTCATATTGAAACAAAATACTTCTTGACGTTGACTTCTTGACATTTTTTTTTAGTGCACAAAAAAACCGCGGATAACAAGAATTTTCCCGCGGAAAACAAGGTATTGGATATTTTGGTCCTACCGCGGATACGGTGATAACGAGGGGTGCCTATAATATGCGACCAATCATATGATAGATTAACCCAATCTACTAGGTGACGCTTTGAAACAAACCAATCAGAATCTCCACCCCCACACTGAAAATTGCCAACCCATTCTCAACCCTCCTCATGGAAAGCCTATATAAAAGAGAAGCACCCAGAGAATAGGCACTTCGGAGTTAGCTTAACATACATACGTATCAACCATCTGGACAAGTCTGCAATTGTCAATTACTTCGGGTCATCTAACTTTATCAGTGAATACCTGTTAGTTGGCAGAAAGGTCTTTCTTGAATTTAGATAAATAAAGGATAATAAAATAAATACTTCACGAGTTCAATTACTACTTTTCCTTTTCCGAAAATATATCCTTCGGAATCCAGTGGAACCAAGCATCGCCAGGAACACACCAGGGTGAAAGCAACTGACATCAATAGACTGGATTGACCATACTAATAAAATATATAACAGTTTTACTAAGGGGCGTATGACTTTAGTGAGGAGTTGACTATTGGAATTTATGAAGTAATAATATGGAAATCTAATCATTATCTTATGCAAAGAAAGTGTCTATACCTTATGTAATGGGAAACGTGATAGTATCATTGTTTATGTGTCTAGACTTTCTTTAATAGGATTTTATCAAAGTAAAACGTGTTATAGCTAGCTAATATAAACATTTTAATATCTTTATTTATTTGTCTAGACTTTTAATGTGTTATACTTTCTTTAATATGATGTTATCAATGTAAAACGTGATAATATCTTTTAGAATAAGGTTGAGGTAATATCTTTATTTATGTGTCTAGACTTTATAATAATACGCTGGTAGGTTAACGAAAATATATGTTTAGGCTTTTTATGTGTTAGACTTTCTTTGAAAAGATGTTATCAATTTAAAACGTGCTAATATCTTTTATAATAAGGTTGAGGTAATATCTTTAATTTATGTGTCTAGACTTTGCAATAATAATAAACTGGTGGGTTAATCAAAAAATGATTCTAGACGTAGTTATCATAAAAGATAATGTTTGCGAAGATATTGTTGTATACATTTGGCTAAAAATAAGGGGTATATTAGGTCCTTAATTAATAGTAAGCAATGTTATTTATTTAATACTATTAGTTTACTTATGCATAAATACTTGTAAAATAAAAAATGATACATAAAATTGGGTGATAATTTAAAAGAATGGGCTTTTTAATTGTAAATAAAGTATCCCAGTTTTTTTTAATGAAATAAATAAAATATTAAATAAATAATCTTGTTTATTAAAATTTAAATATGCATTAATGCACAATTAAATTTCTGCTAAAAATCTGATAATTTTTTGGCTATAGATTTAAGCACGTTATTATTATTCAAAATTATACTTACATTATGCATGAATACTTCAAATATGAATATTCAAATATTTATCGAACAAGATTATTCACTTAATATTTTATTTATTCCATTAAAAAAATTGCGATATTTTATTTACAATTAAAAAGCCCATTCTTTTACATTATCTATCAATTTTATGTATCATTTTTTTTAAAACAATTTATGCATAAGTAAACTTATAATATTCATTAAAT
Source organism: Anagrus nilaparvatae (assembly GCA_022575985.1). Lineage (NCBI taxonomy): Eukaryota > Metazoa > Arthropoda > Insecta > Hymenoptera > Mymaridae > Anagrus > Anagrus nilaparvatae. The sequence goes on along the minus strand of JAKSXM010000237.1, from coordinate 2,620,287 downwards.
AATATTGCTTACTAAATTTTATTATTAGTGCATTTATTATAAAAATGTTTTTTCATTAGATTAGAAACCATTTTTAAACATCTCTCAAAATTTCAAAAAATAATCTTTATCGCTGTCGGTAATAACAATGCCGTCGCTTATTTAATTCGTGAACTAATGTTATACCGTCATTTCTTAACTATATATTTTACCTAACCTTCCTGATGTACCACGTATTCAGAAATACTCTGTATAGTATATATATATCTCTATATATTATAAAGTTATAAACGCTGCCGCCGCTGCCGCTGAAGTCGCCGCTGTTGCCTGAGCCCTTTGGGCCACATGGACCTTTTGGGGGCAAAGAGCACGGGACAGACCAGACTGCTTTGCTCTCTCAAGAGCACGAGGACGCCAAACACCTGTTGGCCAAGCCATCCGTCAAAGCAAGGCTCGATGTCTGCGTTCATTATGCGAAGATGTAAACAAGGACCCTTGGGGCCTAGGTTACAAAGTCGTAATGGGCAAGTTAAACCGGGGGTCCGACAACATGATGGACGCGGCGTCGACTGAACGTATCGTCGGTGCTCTCTTCCCTGAAAGGCCCATCCGGGAAAACCCGGTTGAGGTGATACCCAGGGAGGAAGTGCCGCTTTTCAGCGAAGGCGAGATGGCCAAGGCCATAAAGGCCATGAAAAATGGCAAGGCGCCGGGGCCGAACGGGATACCAGCGGAAGTGCTCAAAAGAGCGGTCAAAGTAATCCCTGGAATCCTGTTAAGCATATTCAATGCGTGTTTGGTGGCTGGAGTGTTCCCAAAGCAGTGGAAGGTGGCACGTCTCGTGCTCTTGAACAAGGGCAAGGGGGGAGCCCCGGACTCTCCATCATCTTACAGACCTTTGTGTATGTTAAATATCATTGGTAAGGTGATGGAGAGCATGCTCCGTGCAAGGCTCAGAAGGTCAATCGAGGAGGGCGGTGGTCTCTCCGAGGAGCAGCATGGCTTTCGTGAAGGGCATTCCACGATAGACGCCATCCGGCGTGTCGTGATTACCGTAGAGGCTGAGAGGAAAAAGCGGCCTGCAATTCGCAAGGACGTCCTTCTGGTAACGCTGGACGTCAAAAACGCTTTCAACTCGGCCAGGTGGGATGACATGATCCGGTCTCTTGAGTACGATTTCCAGATACCCAGCTATCTAGGTAACGTACTAAAGGATTACCTGCGGGACCGGAGACTGCTCTACGACACGATCGATGGAAGGCGTGAAAGGGTTTTGAGTGCAGGCATCGCGCAAGGTTCGGTTCTCGGTCCGGACCTATGGAATGCCATTTACGATGGCTTGTTACGCGTCCACTTCCCGGAAGGAGTTTCCCTGATCGGGTACCCCGACGACGACGTGGCCCTGACCATAACTGGCAGGGACATGGAAGTTACCCAGGAGAGGTTGAATCTACTCATGAAACGGATCAACCTCTGGATGGGTGATCATGGGCTTCCAGCTTGCGATCCCAAAAACGGAGATCGTACTGCTGACCCGTCAAAGGGTTCCCACCGACTTCGATGTAATTATCGACGACGGCGGAAGCCCTCACACGATCCGAACCAGAACATCGTTGAAATACCTGGGAGTTCAGCTTGATAACAAGCTGACCTTCTGGGAGCAATTTCAGAGGTCGTGTGAAAAGGCAGCGTCGGTCGCATCCGACCTGTCAAGGCTCATGGCCAACATTGGGGGACCCAAACCAGGGAAGCGAAAGCTCCTGATGTCAGTCGTCAACTCTGTCCTGCTCTACGGATCAGAGGTCTGGGCGAAGACCACAGAAATTGCCAAGTACAGACATAAAATATCGTCTGTACAGAGGCAAGCGGCAGTGAGGATCTCCTGCGGATACCACACGGTATCTCTGGAGGCGATCCAGGTTGTCGCTTCGGTGATACCCATCGACCTGCTAGCGTTAGAGCGGAAATTCATCTGCGAGAGCGTAGATGAGCGCGAAGTGGCATCCACTCGCGCCCGCTTCAACTCTACGAAAGAATGGAAGAAACGATGGAAAAAGAACCAAGAGAAAATGCCCAATGGACGCGCAGGCTGATCTCAAATCTGCAGGCATGGATGGGACTACAGCATGGAGAGGTAGATTTCTACCTTACCCAGTTCTTAACTGGACACGGGTATTTCCGTGTCATGTTGGAGCATTGGCATAAGGTGGCAACAAAGGAGTGCTTGCACTGTCCGGGCGCGGATGACACAGTAGAGCACACATTCTTCGAATGTGTGCGCTACGCAGAGGGGCGCCTGCCCTTCCCAATTTGGAGGCCGGAGACGGTGGTCCTGGAAATGCTACAGAGTTCCGAAAACTGGAACAAAGTAGCAGAGTACGTAAGGACCACCTTGTTGGAGAAGAAGGAGGTGGGCTTTCTATCGTAGAGAGCTTTCCTGTCCCTAGGCAGGGGGGAAGGCAGCGGCCAGCTGCCTAGGCTGCGCGTCTCAAACTGAAGTTATACCTGAAAAGGGAGTTCCGGTTTGGGACAAACAAGCGCGGGGGGTTTATAGTGTGTTTATCCAGTAAGAATCTGGGGCGTAGCCGGCGACTGCGTTCGCCAGTGGTCTCCCAGTTGTACAATATTTGCAACTGGGCGGTCATGGAAATTTGCGGGTCTTTAAGGCCCTCAAACACTCCATGGCTGATGCAAGATTCACATATTTCCCTTAAAAAAAAAAAAAAAAAAAAAAAATATAGAAACGATATGGATGTAATATGGATGTCATATTAGGGCCATATTGATATGAAAAAAATATGTAAACGATATGGATGTCATATGGATGTCATATTAGGGCCATATTGATATGAAAAAAATATGGAACCGATATGGATGTCATATGAATGTCACATAGACATTATATTAGGGCCATATTAATATGAAAAAAATATGGAAACAAATATGGAAAGAATATGGTTTCAATATGGATGCCATATGGACATTATATTAGGGCCATATTAATATGGAAAAAATATGGAAACGATATGGATGTAATATGGATGTTATATTAGGGCCATATTGATATGAAAAAAATATGGAAACAATATGGATGTCATATGGATGTCATATTAGGGCCATATTAATATGAAAAAAATATGGAAACAATATGGATGTCATATTAGGGCCATATTGATATGAAAAATATATGGAAACGATATGGATGTCATATGGCTGTCATATTAGGGCCATATTAATATGAAAAAAAATATGGAAAAGGCATTAATTTCATAAATATCGTTTTTGCTCGATTTCTTGGATCTGTTACTTGATTTTTTTACAAAATTTTTCTTAAAACCTTTTATGTTAAAGAATAAAAAAAACACTAATTTTTTTTTTTGATTACGGAATATCTAAATTTTTTCACGGTAGTCCTAGTTTAAGATGATTCATTATAACTGGATTTTATGAAATTAATACCTAATTTTATAAAAATTTTTCTCCATAAATTTTTTGTATCTGAAAATAATAAAAAAATATTTACATTTTTTTTATTTTGAAAGCATTACCTAATTTTTTCCCACGGAAGTTCTAGTTTTAAGAAATGATTAATTCTTAATCTCCCGCATTTTTTAATTTAATTTTCTTTCGCAAAAAAGTAAAAAATCTCCATATTTTGTAGCCACAATGCCTAATTTTTTACACATGAGAGTTTTTATAAATTTGGTGTTAACTTATTTCTCAGATTTGGTACATAAAATGTTAAAAATTTTTAACTCATATGAATATTTATCATTGCCAATAATTTGGCAGCATTTTTATCTACGTGATTACTAATTTTTGGAAAATTGTAGAAAAATTAGGTATTTAATTCTTAAAATCGAGTTATAATGAATTCCTGAAAAAATTTATGTATTACGTCAATCAAAAAAAAAAATTAGGTTTTTTTTATTCCGTATCATAAAAACTTTTAAGAAAAAAATTGTCAAAAAATGAAGTATCAGATTCATATATCGAGTGAAAATGGTATCTATAAAATTAATACTTGCACAGAAAAAAATATCGTTTCCATATTTTTTCCATATTAATATGGCCCTTATATGATGACCATATGGCATCCATATTTTATTCATATTAATATGGCCTGAATATGACATTCATATCGTTTCCATATTTTTTCATATTCATATGGCTCTAATATGACATCCATATCGTTTCCATATTTTATTCATATTAATATAGCCTTAATATGACATCCATATGACATCCATATTGTTACCATATTTTTTCCATGTTAATATGGCCCTAATATGACATCCATATTGTTTCTATATTGTTTTCATATTTTTTTTCCATATTTTTTTCATATTCATATCATATTAATATGGATTTCATATGATATTAATATGAAATCCAAATATGATAATTTTTTTTTCCATATTAATATGAGTGCCATAATATGGATTCCATATATGAACTTCTGTCATATTTGCCCAACTCTGTATCTTACTACTATATATATTTGAAAATTTATTTGTGTGTCTGTGTATGTATTATCATCAGGGTCAAACCAGAGAACGAAATTATATAAAACCGGTGTCAAATTAAAGAAAAAATGTCCGCGAGTGACATAGGCCATAGTTTTGCGATTCAGCTATCGTATTTTTGGAGATATTCAATTTTTAGTGTTTTTGAACTTGATAAAATTTTTAAAAATTTTTAACAAAAAATAAAATATCTTGAGACAATTGAAAACTTTTACTGTCACTCTTTGTAGTATTCGATTTGGCACCAATTTTTGCATATTCTCCTAAATTTTTATTCAAACGGAGGTATCTTTAAAATTTTATAAAATATTTTTGAAACTGGTCGGAAAATTTAAAAAAATTTTTTTACTTTTTGTTGTATTTATAATCATCTATTTGTGGGTCTGTGTGTGTGTATGTGTTTCATTATCAGATTCGAATCAATGTCAAAATGAAGTGTCAAAATATAGAAAAAAAGTCAGCGGGTGACATAGGATATAGTTTTGAAACTCAGTTACCGTACTTTTGGAGATATTCAATCTTTACTATTTTTGGAAAAAATAAAATTTTTTGAAAATTTGATTAAAAAGTGAAATAACTTCTAAATATGATAAAATTTTAATGTCAAAATTGGAATTACTCGATTTGGCACTATTTTATACGTATTCAGATAAATTTGCATAAAAAATGGACGATTCTTTAAAAATGTGTAAAATTTTTTTGGAGTCTGAAAATTTTTTTGATTTTAAAAAAAAAAATTTCGATAATTTGCAGTAAAATAAAAAAAATTGAGAAAAATTCAATAAATTTTATAGATTCTTTACTATTCAGAAAACAAAAACATGATTGTTGTATCATAAATTAATTTTTTTACTAATTAGTTAATCGAGATTATCATTACCGAAAATTTAGGGCCCTCTGAAAAACTAGATTATGCATATCCAGGAGTCAAATGTAAAATTTTTTATTTAAAAATGACTGTATTATTTGCAATTTATATTGTTTACGCTACAAACTTCTAGGACTATAAAGAGGCCCCTCTGAAAATTATTTGATAAATTTTTATTATGAGGCCTTAAATTCTGTAGATCAAAAAATACCGAAAAAATTGCATATCCAGTTAATAACACGAAGTTTAAATTATGAAATCACTAGCCGACTAACATGATTCATAATAGGTCTTGAAGTCTCTAAGTCTATAGAATCTAAAAATACTACACGAGATATTAAGACTAAAATGCTATAGATTCTGTTCGTGCGGGAGAAACGCGTCGATTCCATAAGAAATAAATCTTCGGGATTAGAAATAGTCTCTCCAATATGTTTTCAAATATTTTTTCGTAATTAATAATTATAATTTTACTGGGGACAGAACTAGGCTCTTCTGAAAACTCTTAATGTGTTTGCATAATTATAAATGTGCAGTGAAACATGATTTTCTTAAGCAACAGAAACAGAAGTAAATGCAATACAGAGGGGGCGGAGCCCCCCCTCCAACTTTTGCTAGTATATCTTAATACTGTATACATTTGAAAATTAATTTTTTGTCTGTCTGTTTGTCTGTTTGTACCCTAATGACGCAAGAACCGACAAACCGATTGGCATCAAACCGGTGTCAAAATAAAGAAAAAAAGTCTGCGGGTGACATAGGCCATAGATTTTCTGCTCAGCTATCGTAGTTTTTGAGATATTTAATTTTTAGTATTTTTGAACTTGATAACATTTTTTAAAATTTTTAACAAAAATTGAAATATCTCGAGACTATCGAAAAATTTTTGCATCGCACTTCATAGTATTCGATTCGGCACTAATTTTTACGTATTCTCTGAAATTTTTATTCAAAACGGAGGTATCTTCAAAATGTTATAAAATATTTTTGAAGCTAGTAAGAAAATTTTTTTTTATTTCTTATTTTTATTCTATTTTTAATAATTTATTTGTGTGTCTGTGTCTACTTTGAAATGTAATAAATGTAATTGATTTGGCAATAATTTATACGTAATTAGTTAAATTTGATTAAAAAAGAAAATTTCTTCAAAATTAAAAACAAAAAAAAATTTTGGCTTTCCAGTTTCCTGTAATTTACATTGTCAAATTTTGAATATGGTTTTTAATTTCACGTTGAAGAGCATTGTGTCTTTTTTTATTTAAAGTATAGTTATATACATCAAAAACACTTCCCGAGGCTTTCCAGTTCTCTGTTATTAATAGAATAATTATAATAGAACCATCTATATATACATGTCTTAATACTATATACTACTATATCTGTCTGTCTGTCTCATAGAATTAAATAAGAATAGAATGATAAATGTACAGGAGGGATCGGTAACGCAGTGCTAAAGGACAGAAGATATAAAAAATACCCGAGTCGGGTTTTCCTTCTTTTTCTCTCTAGGGAGTAGTAGGGGTATCCGCGCGTAGGAGAAACATAGAGGAGAAATATTCTCACGTGTTATCTTAAAAGTTTGTTTAAAAAAAAAAATAGTTATGTGAAAGATTATAATTTTTTAATGAATAAATAAAAATGAAAACCTGTTGCATTTGTAAAGCTTATACTGGATTTCGTGAAGATCTAACATTTCATTTGTAAGTAAATTTACTCATATTTAATGAAAAATAAGATTAAAAAAAGAATAAAAAAAGTACATAACCTCTACTTTAAAATTTGTTTTTTGTGATGAAAAATAAAGTCTTGTACAAAAATTAATGCATATTGCATACTGATGCATACTTTATTTATATTTAAGAAATAGTTTCATTGATTATTTATTGACAAATATTATTTTTTTATGCAGAATACCAAAAAATGAAGATGTAAGAAATAAATGGTTGAAAGTTATTAAAAAAGATAAGTTACTATTGGCAAAACACAGTACAGTTTGTAGTGATCACTTCAGTGCTGAACAAATAAAATATAAAGTTTTTAAAAACAAGTGTGATCCAAATCAAGACAAAGTTTTTCGGTTAATAAAACCTGGTTCCGTCCCATCAGCTAAGAAATAAATTAGAGAAGACAATAAAATATATTTATTAAATAATGGTTGCACTGTGGAAACAAATTCAGCAACAGTCATAAGTAACACTCAAGAAATGAAGTCTCCAGAAGTTCATATGCAAGCAGGTATTCAAGATATAAATGATTTGTCGAGTATTAGCTCGGATCAAGAAATACCTGATCCAGATAAAAGAGAAACTTTTTCACATAATAATACCTCAAATGTGAAAGATAACCAGGCGGATGTAAGTACTGTTAATATTTTAACAAAAAATATTTGTGAACTGGAGAATTTAAGAACTCATTGTCAAGATGTTGAAAATATGCTTATTGAAAACGAAAAAATTTTGAAGCAAGCAATTGAAATGCTGGACAAATTAACATCTTTTGTTAAACAAAATCAACGATGTCAAAAAAATGTTCAAGAATTGCTGTTTCCACGAGTATCTAGTTTATTTCAATGGTAAGCTCATTATTGAAACATATTACTGTTTAAATAAGATAGAAATAAAATATTCATATTTTTGTAGTTTAAAACCAGTAGCTGAAGTTGAACACATTAAAAGTCAAATGAAATCAGACAATGTTCATGAGACAGAAGGTACATTTTTTTTTGACGATACAAATGATGTTTTAGACTCTTACAATAGGTAATAACATATTATATGTCTGCATAGTAAAAAATGATGTACAGAATATTATTACAAGTTAGTAATTTTACTAAAAATTAGTAATAGTACTAGATTCTGTAATTATAATACTACAAATTGTTAAAAACTTGTAGTAATATAACTATCAAATTGTAAAATTACGACAAACATTACAATCATGTTGTAATATTCTGTATATTATTTTTTATTGTTTAGTATAATGTAGAAAATATTTTCTTTTTAAATTAAAACCTTTTAAATTTAGAAAACGAAAATTACCACCTGCTGACGAAGTTGAAAATAAAAAACTGAAGAGTAAAGTTGTAACTGTGAAGTCCCTTGGCAATCTGCGCCCCGAACATTTTAAAAATCCAACAGATTATCGTGTTGTACCAAAATTTTTAGAAGATCACAAAAAGAAATTAAATTTTCATCGTCAAGAAAAATTTAAATTGAAGAAAAAAATATCGAATTTAAAAGAGTTGCTTTCTGATTTACGTTCCAAAGGACTTATTTCTGAAAATGCAGCTGAAGATTTAAAAGTAAGCAATAATTTAGTTTCTAATATTTAGTTTACTCAGGCATTGAGATTTAGTAATTGTATAAAAATGAATTAAGTGATTTTTTAAGATTTATACCAAGTTCTACACTTTTAAATTTCGTTGTTTGAGTGTTGATACAGAGACTGAAAGTAATAACCCCAAGATTCACTTTTTTTTTACTTAGGTTATTTAAAGATGTTTGTAGAAAAATAATTTTTTTGGTGGTTAATTAGAAGTAAAGGATTTGTAATGATATTTCAGAAAGCTTATATAAGTTACCCAAACACTCAAGCAACCCAATAATTGTATATAAATAAATGAAATGAATTATTATTGAATTATTGAAAATTATTAATCTATTAAATTATTGAAATTAGTATTATTAAATTAATTAAATTATTAAAATATTTAACATCGCGATAATTGAATATTAATTTTTTGATTTTTATAAAATTTTATTGTTCAGAATTTTAATTAACTGAGATACATGATAATAATATATGGTTTTTTTAGCAGCCTATTTTTTTTATTCATTGTAACTTACTAGATAGACAGCAGGTAAAAATTTTTGGAACTGTCACTGAGTATTCTTTAAAATACACTTTAAAATAGAAAAAGAAAGTAAGTTAAGTATGCAAAAAAAAAACGCAAAAAACGAAACCCAAATTTTTTTTTCTTCTAAATTGCAAAAGATTTTGATTGGAAATCTGTACAAACGCTTTACCCAAGTATCAAAATCTTTCTCTTTAAACATTAAAAATGAATTCTTCATTTCATTTCAACCATTTCTTCAATAGGTTATTAAGAAAGCATATTTTAATTACTTAATATCTAACAGTTAATCACTACTTGCGGCTAAATATTGTAATATTTTTATTTTTAAGATTTATTATGTAAGTTTTGAATGATACCTTATTCTACCAATTTTTTTAATCATATTTTATTCATATTATAATTAAGATATTTACATATTTTTGTAGAACAAAAAGAAACTAATTAATTTGCAATATTGTTTACTTTTCATGTCTAATAATTTTTGAATAAAAGTTAAAATGAATTAAAACAAATGATTTTTATTCATTATAAAAGAATTTTTCTATTTCTTGTGTTTTTTTTTCTTAAATTGTAAGAATTTAATAATGTGCATTTAGTACAAATAAAGAATGAATATTAATTTCATGAGCATTACAAGACTTTTATATTAGATTTTAGTATTTTTGAGTCCTTTAACCCGTTAAGTACCAATCGTACATAGCTGGACTTTTGATTACCAAACTGGTACAAAACCTTTTTTTTTATTTTATCCAGTTTTCTATTGGTAAAAATGATTGCTTGTTCCAAATTTGACAACTGTTTTTATGTATACAACTCCTCCAGAAAGGAAAGAAATAGGGGTAAACATGAATTTTTGGCTATTTTTAAATAGTTTCTGGACTTTTAGCAATAAAACCTCTATAACTTACACCTTTAATTACCTAAACCCAATTCTAACCCTTTAGGGGTTGACTACCACTATATTATAAGAGGTAAAAAACTAAAAAATACAAAATAACAAAATTTTCTTCATTTATGCATAAGGGTAGTCACCCTTTAAGGGTTAGAATTTAAAAATTATGCTCAGTCCACATGCAAGGTTCTAAGAGGTTAAATACAGCACATACATACTTTTCTTTTACAAGAAATTCAAAAAAAATCTATTGGATATTCTACGTTAGAAAATTTTTAAATACTACAATATGGAAAAATTGAGTAAAAATATTGAAGAAAATGCAGAAAAAAAGTGTAATATAATAACTTAATACGCATGCAATGCATATAAAATTTTCTTTTTTAAGCTTATATCAAATTTTTGCTTAATCTACAAATTCTTTTATTGTTTTTCAATGCACGATTCTATGACTATCACCACTTTTTTACAAAGAAAATTGCAGCACTTAATCAAAAGTACTTAGAAAATGCTTTAAAATTATAGCAAATACTTATAAATTCAAGCACTTAATCAAAACTTTGCCCTGCTGCCACATGGCCAAAAAATTATTAAAATTTGTCAAATGAATGCTAATTATTATAAAAGTTTTTTTTTCATCCTGCTTTTTAAACATATGCTATTCTTTTGAAAAATAAAAATGTATTTACCTATACTGTTATGAATTGTTATGCAAAAAAAAATTGCTTAAATGTTACATTGTTTGCGGTAAAATTTTTTTATGCTATATCTTGCACTTAGCTTGCATAATTTTTAATTTTTTTTTTACGTTTGCGGCGAGAAACAACGTATTTCCCGGATGCTATGCGTCCTGCAAAGGCGTGTTTTCTTGCCACTGACGTAGAAAAATATTATACAACCCTTGGCAATAAAAAAATAATGCCCCAAATTGCACGTAAATTGCGATTTGGGGCATTCTTTATTTTTCTCGCCATGTAGTGTAATGTTCTATTTATTTCCTATGTTTATATCATGATAATTTTTACAACTATACTGACTAATATTTTTCTATTTTCTTTTTCATGAAGCGCTCAATCAGTCCATAACTTAAAGAAATAATTCAAAATGTCGTGACTGGTAAAAAGAAAGCCTACGCTCCAGAATTAAGAGAATTCGCAGCGAATGTCATGTTTTACTCTACTGCAGCTTACGAATATGTAAGAAAAATAATTAAAGGGTTACCCTGTCCAAGTACAGTTCGAAATTGGTACAGGAAATTTGATTTTAGTCCTGGGATTTCGATAAATATTATTCATAGCGTACAAAATGAAATCCTTAAAGCAAGAAAAAAAAATAATAAATTAGTGTTTGGGTTACAATGTGACGAGGTGCATTTGAAAAAATACACTGAAACAGATGGAAGAACAGTGTACGGTTACGTAGATTTAGGAAACGGAATAAACGATGACTCCACCGAAGCAACATCTGCTCTCGTATTCATGGTCGTAGCTTTAAACAGTCATTTTAAAACCCCTGTTGGCTACTATTTAATAAATGGATTAGGTGGTCAACAAAGATCCTGCATAGCTAAAGAAATATTGTCCACTTTGCACGATTTTGATGTTGTTATAAAAAGTCTTACATTCGATGGAACGAATGTAAACTTTACAATGGCAGAGTGTTTAGGTGCTGATTTCAGTGACATAACAAAAGAAATTTTTTTTAAACACCCAAAAAGCAAAGAAAAAATTTATATTGTTTTAGATGCATGCCATATGTTAAAATTAGTGAGAAATACCGTAGGCGATCACATATTAATTAATGAGAAACAAGAAAGAATCGATTGGGCATACATCAATAACTTAGTCTATCTTCAGGAACAGGAAGGTTTACATTGCGGAACCAAAATAAGAAGACGGCATATTAAGTATAAAAAGGAAAAAATGAATGTACGCCTCGCTGCACAGACCCTAAGCAAGAGTGTAGCTGATGCATTCAAGTTCCTGAAAGATAGTTTAAAATTGAAGGATTTTCAAGGGGCTGGACCCACTGCTACATTTGTTGAAAATTTTAATGATATTTTCGACTTCTTGAATGTAAAAACACACGTTGGTTCAAAAACAGAAACTCGTCATTCCATTACAAAGAATAATATAAAAACTTGGAAACAAAAGGTTGATGTATGGATCAAATACATACAAAATCTACATTTAGATGCTAAATCAGCTGTTAATACAAGTAAGGATGAAGATTTTGTCTTTATTTCAGACTTGGTTGGAGAAAATTCTCAACAAAAAAATAACGAAAACGTTCCAACAACCAATAATAAAGATATTCAAAATGAAAATTATGTAGAACAAAATGCTAGTCAAAGTAAACCTTTAACATCAATTTTAAAAAGTAGAAGAAGAACAGGGTTTCTAGGATTAATAATAAGCATGAAAAGCGCTTTAAAGTTAGCAGAAGAATTGATAGGCGATGGTACTGTTAAATATTTTTTAACTTACAAGTTGTCCCAAGATCACTTAGAGACATTTTTTTCTGTTATTAGGAGAATGGGAGGCTTTAAGAACAACCCTTCTTGTCGTCAATTTAAATCTGCATATACAAAAATCGCTACACATGTTCACTCGTTAGTATCTTCTTCAGCTAATTGCAAGGTTCAAGACAATACAAACATTTTACACTCACATTTATCAAATGCTGGTGGAAAACGTAATACTGATATTAACGATGAAGAAATTTTTAAGTCTGTAGAAAAACTTTTTGATCAAATTGATCATGATTACAATTTTGAGTGTAAATTATATTGGAGTGAATATAAAGATGTTGTTATATCTTATATAGCAGGATACGTTTCCAGGAGTGTAGCCAATGATCTAAATAAAAACCATAAATGTGATTTATGTTTACAATGTCTAATAAGCGAAGATGAGCGATGTGATTTACAAATATTAAAAGATAGGGGAATAGAAAGACAATTTCTTACAACAGCTAGTGATGACGTTGTAACAATTTGCAAATATGCAGAAAAAATTTTCCGAAGCATTCCAAATGTTTTAAAAATGCAAAACTCAATACTAAAAGTTAGTATTATTACTAAAAAAAAGCTTCCTACTGACATATTCAAGGAATTAGAAGAAGTAGATTGTTTTAATATGAAAAATAGTCATAAATTTAATCTAATCAATAAAATTTTAGATAAATATTTTACGTTAAGATTACACCATGAAACCAAAGAAAGCTTAGATCAAACTGATCGTTGTAGAAAATATTTACATACTGCTATTAATTTTATGGGTCAATGATTTTATGGTACTTAATTATTATGAATATTAAGTACATTTGTACGTTTTCAAAATGCATAATTTTGTATCTATATTTTATATTTATTAAAAATAATTCAGATTCATAATCTTTTGTTTAAATTTTCTTTTTTAAAAAAAGCTTTTTCCTGTAATTGCATACATATTTGTATTTCAAGTGATCATTTGTATTTGCTTTATTTAAAATTAAACATTAACATATAATTCATGAGCTGTAAAATCTTCTGACCTGATTAGTGTTGACAGATAGTTTTAGCAATTTTAGAGCCTGAATGTGTGTTAAATTTACGTGTTGAATTATTTGTAACCCAAATTTTTTACATTCTCTATAAGCTAAAAAAAGTTTTTTTACTTAAATGCATACTTATTTTTAAACATTAAAATAATCAATGTTATATTAACTATACATTCATTATTGTATTATACTTTTAAAATTTTTGTTATTGTATCTTTTAATTATTAATATCTAATTGAAAATATACATTTTATAGTTTTTGGGTTTTTTTTTGTAATTTAGTATCTAATATGTTTATTTTATCACTTTGTTTCATGTGTATTTTTTAAAATTTAACTTTTAAAAAAATTTAATTCTTAATAAAATGCTTCAATTTTTTAGTAAAGAAAATATCTTATAAAAAAAATTGTACTCCATTTATCTCTAAAAATATTATTTTTTAATATAATTTGTTTAGGCTCGTTTTAGGAACAACAAAAAGGTTTAGTGTAAATAAATAAATTTAAAACATTTTTTTACTATTCATTAAAATAAAAATTTTTTATATATTTAATTATTTTATTTAAATGATTTTTATGATTTTATAGTAACACCTTAATTATTTTATTTAAATGATTTTTATGATTTTATAGTAACACCTATATCCTCATTCATACTATGAAGGTAAATTTTTAAAAATATTTTTTTATTTGCTTCTTAATTTGATTTTTTTCATTATGTTTTTACTTTCTTTTGTATTCTCTTTTTTACAATATAAAATTCATAATTAAAAATATACTATAAAGAAAAAATTTTTAATTAATTAATATTTCACTGTGTTTTAAAATAAATTTTCAGGCTCTTTTAAAAATTTCAATATTTCGTTTTCATTTATGTAGAAAAAAAATTACTTTATTTATATTAATTACACAATTTATTGTCACCTGAAATTTTCATTAAAAATCTGAAGAAAAAAAAAAAAAAAAAAAAAAAAAAAACAAAATTAAAAATAAAAAAAATATATAATCGAGGATCGAACCCTCTTAAAAATTACTTCTGGTACACGTACTAAAGCAGTTACGCTATTTCTCCGTTTGAAAATAATTTGATAAACTTCATATAAAGTTGCTAGTCTTTTTTACTTAAATCAACACATTATTTATTTATTTAATTTAACTATATAAAAATTTAATTTAATTAACGTTTTTTGTTTCTTTGTTATAAATAAATAATTATTATGTATCAAGTATATTCTAAATATTTGAAGTTAAAATAATAATGTTATTTGTATGCGTATATAATAAATGCCTCCTATTTTACCCCTACTACTCCCAGGAGAGAAAAGGAAAGAAAACCCGACTCGGGTATTTTTCATATCTTCTGTACTTTAGCACTGCGTTACCGATCCCACCTGTACATTTATCGTTCTATTCTTATTTAATTCTATGGTCTGTCGGTACTCTAATGATTCAAGAACCGCCGAACCACTTTACATGAAACCAGTGTCATAATAAAGATTAAAAGTATTTGGATAACATAGGCTATAATTTTGTGACTCAGCTTTCTTACTTTTGGAGATATTCAATTTTTACTATTTTTAGGATATATAAAATTTTTTGAAAATTTGCTTGAAAAGTGAAATACCTAAAAAATATGATTAAACTTTACTGTCACAATTGGTATTACTTGATTTGGCACTAATTTATACGTACTCAGTTAAATTTTTTTATTTTCTCTATTATAACTAGAGAATCAATTAGAACCTATAATTTTTCATTAATGTTTCACCTACGCTGCTCTGAATAGTTTGAATGTGTTTGCATAATTATAAATTTGCAATGAAAAATGATTTTTTGAAACAACACAAACAGAAGTAAATGTGACACAGGGGGGGGGCGGAGCCCCCCCCCCTCCAACTTTTGCTAGTATATATATATGGGCGATTATTTCTCAACCCGGCCACCCCCCTCTGTCCAAAAATGGTGGCAACTTAAAAAGATTTTGGTTTTCTCAAATTGATTGGAAAAGGGTCTAGTTTTTTATTCTTATTGCCCTGGTCAACTCTGTAAATCTACTGTGTTCATTTTAGGCACTGAGTGGCATGGCGGCAGGTCGACATTTTAAAAACAAAAATTGAAATAAAAGTAGATTAGCGGTAAGTTTTTTGAAATTTTTTCTCCTAAAAGTTGTTATTTATTACAAGAAAGAAAATGAGACCTTTTGCGTGGTAATTAGTTCATTTCTTAAAATGTTTTGTGGGTGCTATGTAGTTTTTAAAAATGGGTAAAAAACGGCTACTTTGACTGATGATATCTCGGAACCTACATATCCAAAATAATAAAGTTTTAGTGCAAAATGGTAGCCTTTTGATACCTAATGATTGTGCCAAATATCAGGGGATTTTTTTCGGATTTAGCAATTTACGGGTATTATTCTCTTAAAAAAATGGGTTAAAATTTGTTTCAGAATTACCCTTAAAATTGCTAAATCCGAAACTATTCGACCAAATCCTCTTATATTTGACATACTTATTATGTATCAAAAGACTACTATGGGAAATATGATCACTTTGCAGGTTAAAAATAATTATATAAATATAAAAATGTTAATTATGAACTGGTTTTTATTAAACTTATTTAACAATATAAACAAATAGAATCAAGCGTCTTTATCGCATGAGAGTCAGATGGTATCTGAACTCCGAGTCCACCAGTAAGAGTGGGGGCGCGCACACATATATACAATTATTTACAATATATAAATTCTCCAACATTTCCACCCACCATATTTTAATGGAATTAAAATGTTTACAACTAATTATGCTAAATAAATTAAATAAAAAGAGGAAAAGAAATAATATGGTGAATGCAAATGCTGGTTTCAATATAAAAAACTAAATTCTAACTATCACATTTTTTAAATTCTTAGATATATCAATTTTAAATATTATTTACAGTAGTCCTAAGAAGACAAAAGTCCTTTCTTTTTAATTATTACAAGATTTTAATTTAACATATTTACAAACAGTCTCTTTTTTAATAATACAAATATATTTAAAATCTAAATATATTTACATAAGAAACATTAAGACTCCTCGTTAACCAATAAATTCAATTTTATTTGCTTGTGAATTGGTCGCTTAAGCTGTGTTGACCCAGTATTCAGGTCAACTACACGCACCAACCCATTAGGACCACGAAAGACCTTTACTCATCTAGTCAAAGGCCATTTTGAAGGACGCATGGTCTCATCAGAGTTCAGCATCACATCGCCAACACTAATATATAATTTCTACCTTTCATTTATTTTATTAGACTCCAAAAAAAAATAGAAACTACGACTTAATTCAAACTAAAGGTTCTAAACTTTAGCAAGGATGATAAGCTAAAAATGCTCCAAAACTTAGTATTAAGATATGACTGAAACCAACTGTCTCAGTCATGTGCCAAATTTATTAGAAATGCTAATAAATATACTAATAAATATATGCGCATGTATACGAAAATTTTCCCAAAAACAGGAAGCGAAAATGAAAATAAATTTTTTTTAAGGTACGCTTGTTTTTGAGGTGTCATTTTGTAGCTAAGGCCATGCAGGTTTCAAATAGTTGAGTGATAAAAAAAAAAAACCAGCTCGGCACATACCCAAATTTGCAAAAAACTGCTTTAAAAGGTTGTATAAAAAATGAATTTTTTTATGCTTTTTTCCTTTTGCTACCATAAGGAATTAGGTAATACAAACATATGAAATATAAATTTTAGGAGCCTCTAAAAATGTTTTTCATTTGTATTTTGGCGTTCTAGTTGCCAAGTATTTGTTATAAACAAATTAGTGCAAAATTTATGAGATATGCTAAACTTTTTTTATAATATGAGAAGGAAACCCAAAAATTCTTAAAATATGTGACCACGAAGCTGTCAAGGGAATTTTTATTGGAAAAATTGCATATGAGTAGTTTATAAAATACTTAATTGTTATAAACAATTTCTTTAAACAAAAAGTTGTCGAAAAGTAAGTGTGACAGCATTATTTATATATTTTTTAAGATCGCGATTATTATTTTAAGGCACATTTTTCCAAAAAATTAATAATTAAATAGTTTAAACAATTTTAATTGTTTATATTTTATTTAAACAAATATTTTGTAAAATAAGTATGACAGAAGTATACACACATTTTTTAGCATCGCGATTATTATTTTAAAGCACATTTTTCCAAAAAATTAACAAATAAATTGTTGAAATAATTTTTAATAATTTATAATTTGTTTAAACAAAGATTTTTCGAAAAGTAAGTGTGACATCATTACTCATACATTTTTTGACTAGTTTATTTTTAAATTTTAAGCTATTATTTTAAAAAAATTACTCTATTAACATTTTTTAATATCAACAATTAAATACCCTGCCAACTAGCAGGTTACTACTAGGTTCCTCAAACAATGAGCTAAATACTTCAATATGCCACAGATATCACCATTTACTCATTTCTATTAACTTTTAAAAGTTAAAAGAACATTTATGTATTGAATTTAACTAAATCTATTTTTTTCAAATAAAATCTAACGTAATTCATTGGATAATAATTATTCAAGATAGTACTTTCATGGAATTAAATAAAGTATTACAAAAAAAAAAAAAAAAAAAAAAAAATATTGTAGTTTAAAAAAACTTTTTCAATTTTGAGAAATAAATTTTGGAAAAATTCGGTATCAAATACAAAAAATTACTATAAACAAACTGTCTAAAACTAGTACTCTCATAGAAATAAATTAGGTACTACATCCAAAAAGAAAAAAAAATTTGGTGTTTTTTGTATTTTTTTGTGAAAAAAAATTAGGAAAAAAATTTAAAAAAATTAGGTATCAGATTCGAGATATCGAGTTAAAACTATACTTTCAAATATAAGTACTTTCGTGGAAATAAATGAGGTATTACATCCAATTTAAAAAAAAAAAGTACCTAGAGCTTTTTTGGTGAAAAAATTTTTGAAAAAAAAATTAGTTCTTAATTTCATAACGGTTGTGAAATATCGCCGGTCGCAATATTTTCAGATATTAGTACTTTCATGGAATTAAATTAGGTATTACACCCCCAAAAAAAAAAAATATTGCAGTTTTTTTAATTTATTTGTTTTTTTAATTTTGAGAAAAAAATTTGAAAAAAATCGGTATTAAATCCAAAAAATTACTATAGACGAACTTTCTAAGACTATTACTTTCATAGAAATAAATTAGGTACTACGTCCAAAAAGAAAAAAAAAACTGGTGTTTTTTGTATTTCTTCGTGAAAAAAATTTTGGGAAAAAAATTTTAAAAAAATTAAGTATCAGATTCGAGATATAGAGTAAAAACCATACTTTCAAATATAAGTACTTTCGTAGAAATAAATGAGGTATTACATCCAAACTAAAAAAAAAAGTAGTTTGAGATTTTTTGATGAAAAAATTTTTGAAAAAAAAAGTAGGTCTTAATTCCATAATGTTTGTGAAATTTCATCGGTTACATACACACACACAAATATATACTTTTTTTAAAAACCGGCTTTATAGCTTCCTGGGGTCTCAAAACGTGCTTATATGCCAAAAATCGAAATTTGACCTAAAAAAAAATTCATCTAAGTCTCATCAATTAAATAGAATTTAAATGTTAAATATATAAATAATGCTGTCACACTTACCATTCGACAACTTTTTGTTTAAAGAAATTGTTTATAACAATTAAGTATTGTTTAAACTATTTATATGTAATGTTCCCTTGACAGCTTCGTGGTCACATATTTTAAGAATTTTTGGGTTTCCTTCTCATATAATAAAAAAAGTTTAGCATATCTCATAAATTTTGCACTAATTTGTTTATAACAAATAATTTGCAACTAGAACGCCAAAATATAAATGAAAAACATTTTTAGAGGCTCTCAAAATTTATATTTCATATGTTTGTATTACCTAATTTGTAACACTTTCTTTTGGCAATAATAAATAATAATAATAATAATAAATAATTTAATAATGTTTTATATTGCTAAAATACAATGTTACTTTTAAGAATGGAGGTGTTTTCCCTGTTTTACAATAGTGTGGTATACAAAAATACTCACACATACGCCTGGCAGCATGCACTGGAAAAAGGCTTGATAAATAAATATTTTTAAACAATTATTAATTAAGCTAAAATGATCATCATATATTTTAACCTATTAACGCCTAGCGACACATTCAAGCCATTTGAATTTTTTTTAATGAAAAAATCTATAATTTGAGCTAAAAATGTTACCTAGTAGGTAATCGGGGCTGCTCTTTTCATTTCCGAAGTCAGTTTTAACGTGCAACCCCTAGAAAATTTTATATCATCCCCTAAAATCAGGGTAATTTTTTTATAATTTTTACATGTTATTTAAATTAATATAATGGGCACAAAAAATATTTCTTGGCATTAAAAACTTAATATTGGACTATCAGGAACATAAAAAAACGAATTTATGCCAATTTTTTATCTTCAACCCCTTGAATGGGGTAAGGGGTGGATTCGTAGCATAAAAGAAAAAATTAAGATTTTGGTCTGAAATTGTCATCCAGTAGGTATTTTTGCCTACTATTTTCATTTCTGAAGTCTGTTTTTACCTACGACCCCTAAAAAATAAAATATCATCCCTTAAAGGTAAGGTAAATATTACATTATTTTTTCGATGCGAAAGGGGATGATATTTTATTTTCTAGAGGTCGTACGTAAAAACAGACTTCAGAAATGAAAATAGTGGGCAAAAATACCTACTGGATGACAATCTCAGACCAAAATATTAATTTTTTCTTTTATGCTACAAATCCACCCCTTACCCCATTCAAGGGGTTGAAGATAAAAAATTGGCATAAATTCGTTTTTTTATATTCCTGATAGTCCCATATTAAGTTTTTAATGCCAAGAAATATTTTTTGTGCCCAGTATATTAATTTAAATAACATGTAAAAATTATAAAAAAATTACCCCACTTTTAGGGGATGATATAAAATTTTCTAGGGGTTGCACGTTAAAACGGACGTCGGAAATGAAAAGAGCAGCCCCGATTACTTACTAGATAACATTTTTAGCTCAAAATATCGATTTTTTCATTAAAAAAAACTCGGTAGCGCAGAGGTAAAATGCTCGCTTTGTAATATAGAAAAATATTATGAAGTGGGTTCGCATACAGAGCAGTGACAACTTTTTTTTCTGGAAATAAATATTTAATAAAATTAAATATTTATTTTAAGAAGGGAGAGTAGAGCTAGCTGCCGAGTCGCAGGGGGCAAGACGAAATGGAAAGTGCCATTTGCTTGCCTCCGTATGTCATGCATAGAGGGCGATTTTCCAAGGTTTTTCGTGCCTCTTTTAAAGCGATTGTTGTGAATAACAACTCTGCGCTTTAAAGACGGAATTTTCAGCATGGCTCCTATTAAAAAGTCGGATCTTGGACCGCATTTGGCCATCCCAAACCCTAGTAAAGGCTATGAATAGATAAAGTTTGAAATGATTGTTAAAGTTCCACCTATCCTAAACATCCCTTTTAATCCCACAGTTTCACCAACAATTTGTCCATACGTCTCCAAACCTATCTAATTATTTCCATTAAAGGAAAAAGCGGTATATATCTCAATATATATATCGACTTCCGAGGGAATAAAAGCAAAAAATGCGGTTTGGACCGCTTGTGCAAATAACTGTTGGTGACCTCCGTATAAGAGGTTAAATACAGTATATAACCTAAGGTTAAATAAAAGCACATACATTAAAAAAAAATCAAATGGCTTGAATGTGTCGATTAGGCGTTAATGGGTTAATATAAAATTTGACTTGAATTTTGGTTACAGATTATAAAAATTATTTTACATAATTTTCGGTGGCCACACTCATACTATTTTATCATGCATACATACAAATATATACCGGTCTGTATAAATTTAAAAATACAATTCGCGACGATTAGAATTCCGCATGGTTGACCATTTATATAATTTTATTAAACGTTTACTCACGGCGTCGCTCCTTTTCTTCTATCAAAATATTTACTCAGAAAATAGTGACTCGACGTGTGGACCTTTATGGAGAGACTCCTGGTGGTGGGATGAACCTCATCTACAGGGCAGCTAACCCTATTCTTCTTGAAAACGTTCTCCATCCTCACTCATATAATTTTCTATAAATTAGAAGGTCCCACTACGCGAACACATTTTAGCACGATGTACAATACATGCTTTATAATAAAGTCACCTGGAGAGCATATCTCATCTACAGGGACAAAGGAGCGCGCGCGAGATTACATAATTCGTCCGATTTCCACGCAATCCGAGGGACGAGAGAGAGAGTTATTTCCTTGAAACTCACGTGCCCCACTCTTATCGATCAATAACATCGATTTTAGCGCCGTAATTCACACCTGAATTACATAATATATAAGCGCGATTTTTAATTTGAAATTATTTAAAAGGTGTATAAAAACACCGTATTACAAATTCCTTATGGTAGCAAAAAAAAGAAAGCTTAAAAAAATTCATTTTGTAAACAACCTTTTAAAGCAGTTTTTTGCAAATTTGGGCATGTGCCGAGCTGGTTTTTTTTGGATCACTCAACTATTTGAAATCTGCATGGTCTTAGCTACAAAATGATACCTCAAAAACAAGCGTAACTTAAAAAAAATTTTTTTTTATTTTCGCTTACTGTTTTTGGGAAATTTTTCGTATCCATGCTCATTAGAGTGTGTCTTATTTTTTTTTTTTGATATTTTTTGGCTCCCCCCATTTTTTTCGAATATTTACGTCATAAAAAACCCCATAGCTCCAAGGATTTTGATTTTCGTTTTTTTTAACCCGTGCCACCGAGCACTTGAAGTTTCCCATTTAAATAACATGAAAATTTTCAGTTTAGCTATACAAATTTTGACATAAGCCAAAAAGCGTTTTAAAAAACTAATTTTTACTGAAAATATACTTTGATATGTTGTAAAGATATGCAAATAGCCCTGCATTCATTCCAAAGGAAATTTTGGGGATTGATAAAAGAAAATTTTTAAGACCTATAAAGCTAAATTTCGTTAAAAATTAAAATTATGACAGCAGTTAAAAAAATTTTAAAATTGGGCCTTTCGGGTCAAAATTACCAGTAGATTAATTGACTGTAGCGCTGAGAGAATCAGTGATAAAAAAAATGCGGTTTACGGCATTTGAAAGGTGACACTAATCCCAAAAAAATAGACCAACCAGAAGTATTATGGTTAATTTTTGAGGTTGTAGCGTTTTATCGAAAATTACCGAAAAACCCTGTTTTATAAGATTAAGCCAACATACAAATTTGCGTTTCTAGCCCCAAAATTTCCTTTGGAATGAATGCAGGGCTATTTGCATGTCTTTACAACATATCAAAGTATATTTTCAGTAAAAATTAGCTTTTTATAACGCTTTTTGGCTTTTGTAAAAATTTGTTTAGCTAAAAACTTAAAATTCCCATGTTATTTAAAATATAAAAAAATCGAAAATCAAAATCCCACGAGCTGGGGGTTTTTTATGATCTAAATATTCGAAAAAATGGGGGGAGCCAAAAAATATCGAAAAAAAAAATAAGACACAATCTAATGCCCATATATTATTAAATTCCATGATTAGTATTAAGATATGACTGAAACCAAATTTCTCAGTCATTTGCCAAATTTATTACTAAGGTAATAAATATACTAATTAAATTCGATCCAATTTAAAATTAATATTAACACAGTATGATTTCAATATAGCCAACCAAATATTCAACCCATCTCTCCCCCACCAAAAAAAAGGGTATTTATATTAAAATTTCCAACAACCAAAAAAAAAAAAAATACCAACAAAAATTTAAATTTCATATATTTGTGCTAAGCACCTGATTCAAACAAACTCCAATATTTATAAATTTAAATGATCTTAAAAAATTATTAAAAAATTAATTATAAATTAAAAAATTTGAGACAGATGAGCCAAAAATTTGTTACCAATCCATCATATTATGTCAATATTTATCATATTATAAAAACATGACTACCAAAGTCAAGTTTCTACCCTTCTAAAAAGTCCAATAATTTTAAATCTAA
The DNA here is from genome assembly GCA_022575985.1 of Anagrus nilaparvatae. Taxonomy (NCBI): domain Eukaryota; kingdom Metazoa; phylum Arthropoda; class Insecta; order Hymenoptera; family Mymaridae; genus Anagrus; species Anagrus nilaparvatae. The sequence continues at coordinate 2,596,556 of JAKSXM010000237.1, read as the reverse complement.
ATAATTACAAATTTGTGGATGTGGTAAAGATACCACCCACCTTGCTAATTTCCAAAGAATACAAATAATGAAATCAACCATTACAGTTTAATTAAAATTAATTAAATACCAGTGCTGACGCTGCAACACCAATCGCTGAATTGCCAATCCTCCCTCAATTGACCACAATCCTTCCAAAAATACGCTAGGTACTGCAACAATGATTAAGGTCCACCAAGGTCCAAATAGGTCCAGCGTGCAGCTGCCACCACAAGAAAATCAAGCCAACTGCATAAAAACCGAATAGTACCTTAGGAAAATTAATTAATTTAGTATATACTCATTAAATTATGCCAATAATAATAATTTATAAAATTTTATTTTCAAATTAAATTCAAAGCACAAGTATGTTAAATTATATATTGCTTTTTAGTTCTTTTAATTATAAAATTATTATAAAAATTTAAATTTAATTTAATACACAACAAAAAAAGAAAAACATCCATATACATAGGCCACCACTTCTTTCAATTATAAAAAAAATTTTTCAATTTGATTCAATTTATAATAATTTTATTTTTTGCAATTTCTTAAAATATTAATCAATAATAAATTTATATACAAAAATGAATTTAAACGATTTCATTATTTATTTAAAAAGATAAAGAGAGATAACGAATATACACATCGCCCTCTCTATCACCAATTAAATTTTAAAAAAGATAAAGAGAGATAGCGAATATATACATCACCTTCTCCTCTATAAACTATATAGTTTATTTTACTAAACAGTATTTTTATAATATGTACAAAGACGCTATTTTTTTTGACCAGAAAAAAAAGTGAACAACGATGAGTTGAACAGAAAAAAATGAACAAAAAATGTTGAACATAGAAATTTTTGAACAAAAAAAATTGAACATAAAAATTTTTGAACAAAAAAAGTTGACCAAAATATTGTGACAAAAAATAAATAAAAAATTAATGAAATAATGAAAAAAACATTTAATTAATGAACATAAGAAGTTGAACATAGAAATTTTCAAGTTTTTTCATTTTTTTAAGTTTGTTCAAGTTAACAATTTCTATGTTCAACTTCTTATGTTCATTTTTTCATTAATTTTTTATTTATTTTTTGTCAAAAAATTTTGGTCACCTTTTTTTGTTCAAATATTTTTATTTTCAATTTTTTTTGTTCAAAAATTTCTATGTTCAACTTTTTTTGTTCATTTTTTTCTGTTCAACTCATCATTGTTCACTTTTTTTTCTGGTCAAAAAAAATGGCGTCTGTACAAATTCATTTAAAGACTTTAATTTTACTTATTATTTTTTCAATCACAAAAAATGCATCGAAGAAGGAAAGAAAAAGGAATTGATAAAATTGTACTTATCTTAATTTATCTTTTTAATTCTAACATGGACGCGAACAACAACAAAAAAGGCAAGCAGCGACATCCATAACTTCATTCTGCTAATATAACGGACCCACGTGACAAATAAACAGATTTTTTCTTCTGGCTTCTTTTTCCGTTTTCAAATTGGTTCGTTGATTCGCTGTTGACCTTGTAGTATTTTTCGCGCCAATCACTTCCTTCTTTTCTTTTTTCTTCTTCAACAAGATTTTTCAGATTCCGCCATTTTTCTTTGACTCCCACCATGCATTGAATAATGTAATGTAATAATGTAATAATGTAATAATGTAATCTTGATAATTTTTTTTTTTTTTTTTTAAATTTGCCAATGATAATCTTGATACGCCGCCAAATGACGTTTTTTTTTTTTTATATGTGAACAAAATTTTTCTTTTATCAGTCCAATAAGTTCTTCACATCAAAACTGATCAAAATCATAAAAATGATCACTTTTTTGAAAAAACGTTTTTTTGGCGACAAAAATTTTCTTTCGCATCAATCCTGCATAGTCTATGACACTCCTTCAATTTTTCCTCATTTTTGCCACAAACCGCGTCTCTCTAGCTATTATCGTCTAGGCGTGATTATCAAACTAAAAAAATTCTATATCGCCATATATATATATATGGGCACGTCCAGGGAAGAACGACTAGCTGAAAAATAAAAAAAAAAAAATATTTTTTTTGGTTCATTTTTTACCTGGGATTTGTGAAATCACTCATACTTTACACTTCCTGATGCATCATTTTGCTACCAAATTAAACCTGAAATAACTCAAAACCATGAAACTTTTAACATATACATATGATTGGGAAAAAATTTTCTTTTTACCTGGCCTACCCGATAAAAAATTTTTTTTTATTTTGGGCCACTTCCGGTTCAATTTTTAATGGTTTAAATTTTTCAAATTGACCGGAAGTCAAGTTAGCCATAATTATTTTTGCTCAAATTTTCCCAGAATGTTGACCTATGTGTCAGTTTTACTCAAAAAAATTTTGGATATGTGATACTCACATGAGCGCCCACAATAATTATTTTAGTCTGCCAAAATCAGCCAAGATTAGCTCGAAATCAGCCAAAAATATCGTACAAATTAATTATTGGTCTTTTTTGGTCAATTTTACCGATAATTAATTATATTGATACCCATATTAAGTTGATTGGATAAAAAAAAACAAATTCCGTCCTCTGTTTTGGCTAATTTTGGCAGTTTTTGGCAGACAAAAATAATAATTGTGGGCGCTCATTTGAGTATCAAATATCCAAATTTTTTTTGGGTAAAACTGACACATAGACCAACATTCTGGGAAAATTTGAGCAAAAATAAGTATGGCGAACTTGACTTCCGGTCAATTTGAAAAATTCAAACCATTAAAAATTTAACCAAAATCAAAAAAAAAATTTTTTTAGGTAGGCCAGGTAAAAAGAAAATTTTTTCCCAATCATATGTATATGTTAAAAGTTTTATGGTTTTGAGTTATTTCAGGTTGAATTGGGCAGCTGATATAAAAAATTGAAAAAATCCAACTTTGGAGCAGCTGCATCTCAAAATTATGCATCAGGAAGTGTAAAGTATGACTGATTTCACAAATCCCAGGTAAAAAATGACCCAAAAAAATTATATTTTTTTTTTATTTTTCAGCTAGTCGTTCTTCCCTGGACGTGCCCAAATATAGATATAGATATAGATATACTAAAAAAATTCTCTATCGCCATATATATATATATACTGACAATATATTAGCTAGGCTATACAGGATTTGGATTGATGCGAAAGAAAATTTTTGTCGCCAAAAAAACGTTTTTTCAAAAAAGTGATCATTTTTGATGTTTTAGTAAATTTTAAAAAAAATCGTAATTAACTTAAAAATCTGGAATTTTTTTACAATCAGAAAAGTTGGTATATGATTTAGAATTATTTTTTACGTTTCCACCTAAACTTTCAAGCAAATCGGTTAGATGTTTCCTGAGTTACATATATTTTGTAACATAAAATTTGGATTTTAAATTCATATATTTATATATAAGTTATTATATATAATATGGAGGAATTCCAATTGAACACATATCTTCTATTGTCAATAAAAGCTCACTTAGCATCGGGAAAGATTGATAAATTACATTATAGGTGATTAAATATTATATGGAAAAATCTCAATTCATTGAAGTAGAGTCAGTAAAATCTTATAACTGGTTTTTGTAAACTAAATTTAAATGAATATGTTTAATTACAGCTGAGGGCTAGATATAATTCGAATGTTACTGAACATTCAATACAATTCGTTATTTTTATAATTATTTTTCTAAACGTCAACTATATTCTAAATCCTTAAACCCGGATTATTATAAGTTCCTTAATCAAAATTATTTTAAGTCCCCTTTGACACACCCACTTAAAGCGAACACTCTGACCACCCCTTGAGTTTCATACTTCCAGGATACCCCTTCTCCATAAACAGGTTTCATAATCACATACCTTTAGGAGATATTGAAAATAAATCACCTCTTGAGTGCAATAGAAAAACTATTAAAAATTAACGATTTCTATTAACCTATTTCTTTTTAACAAATTTTTCTTGCTTTGATTTTACCATAAGCTAACGTATTGGAATAAATCAAATAAAATTTTGATAATGCTGTTCTAAAAAACTATTCCAGAGTATTACCCGGGCGTAGACGGGCAAAATTGCTAGTATATCTATATATATTAGAGTGGACCTATTTTTGGACTTTGTGGAAAAACTTTGCTCCCCGGGTTTTTTTGGGAAGTTTTGGTCATAAAAAGTTCCCAGTTCCAAGGATTTTGCTTTAGCCTTACAAAAACACGTGCCTGTAACCACATCAATTTTCCCATTTAAATAACATGGGAATTTTGAGTTTTTATACAAATTTTCACAAAAGCCAAAAAGCGTTTTAAAATGCTAATTTTTACTGGAAAAGATACTTTTATATGTTGTAAAGACACACAAACCGCCCTGCATTCATCCCAAAGGGAATTTTGGGGCTAGAAACGCTTTACATTTTTGCTCAATCTTATAAAACAGGGTTTTTCGGTAATTTTCGATAAAAAGCTACAACCTCAAAAGTTAACCAAAACACTTCTGGTTGGTTCACTTTTTTTGGTATAAGTGTCACCTTTCAAACGACGTAAGTCGTATATTTTAATCACTGTTTCTCTTAGCGCTATAGTCAATTAACCTACTGGTAATTTTTGACCCGAAATGACCAATTTTTAAATTTATTTAAATTGCTGCCAAAATTGTAAATTTAGACGAAATTGAGTTTTAAAGGCCTTAATAATTTTTTACAAGCTTCAAGTTTTAAAAAATTTTTTACTCGTCTCTTTTCTTTAATTAGTTTTTAAGATATTACTTTTCAAAGATAATGATAAAAATTGACTTTTTTTGAAAACCCTGAAATTGGGACTCGGTAAATTTGCGTGTCTAGCCCCAAAATTCCCTTTGGAATGAATGCAGGGCAGTTTGTATGTCTTAACAACATGTAAAAGTATATTTTCCAGTAAAAATTAGCATTTTAAAACGCTTTTTGGCTTTTGTGAAAATTTGTATAGCTAAAAACTCAAAATCCCCATGTTATTTAAATGGGAAAATTGATGTGGTTACAGGCACGTGTTTTTGCAGGGCTAAAGAAAAATCCTTGGAACTGGGAACTTTTTATGACTAAGACTTCACAAAAAAACCCGGGGAGCAAAGTTTTTCCACAAAGTCCAAAAATAGGTCCACTCTAATATATATACTAGGGGGCTCCTTAGAGTGATTGAAAAAAAAGGTTAGTCATGAGAACAACAAATGTAAAATTTTAAATACAATTTTAATAATTACTTTCAATTAAAAATATTGAATATATTGTTTTTCTTTTATTTTAAAATTCGTTAATAGGTTTATAATTAATTGATTTATCGGCTTAAAAATAAAAAAAAATACAATCACTTAGACCCACAAGGTCCGGTTTTGTTCAGTAGTACCTTATTGGGCCAAAAGTATCCAATTAGCCCAAAAGTGTCAATAACTAAGAAAATGGAAAATTGTATTATACCCCATAAGGTTCGCTTACACCCACAAGGTCCGGTTTTGCCCAATAGTACCATATTGTAGTCAGAATGGCCCAAAAGTGTCAGAGTGTCCCAAAAGTATCAGAATGGCTCAAAAGTGTCAGAGTGGCCCAAAAGTATCAGAGTGACCCAAAAGTGTCAGAGTGGCCCAAAAGTGTCATATTGGCCCAAAAGTATCATATTTCGTGCCCCAAAAGTGTCATATTTGCCCAAAAGTGTCAGACTTGCCCAAAAGTACCATATTGCGTGGCCTAAAAGTGTCAGACTGGCCCAAAAGTACCATATTGTGTGGCCCAAAAGTGTCAGATTGGCCCAAAAGTGTCAGACTGGCCCAAAAGTACCATATTGCGTGGCCTAAAAGTGTCATACTGGCCCAAAAGTGTCAGAATGGCCCAAAGGTGTCATTCGACAGCGGTTATAACTTTATAATATATAGAGATATATACACATTATAAAAAATTTTTTTTTTTTTTTTTGTTATTAAGCGCATGTGTCTGAGTTACTTTCCTTAAAGAAACTTTGTTAATTGCGGACAAAGTCTAGCGACGGGAAATGTAACACCTCAGATGCATGCGGTTAATAGTTGTTGCCATCTCTATTCATAAAACATGAAATGAAACGCGCGCGTTGTAATATTAACCGAATTATGACCGTATATTTCACATAAATGAACTAGGCGCCATTATCTTTTCTTACGCTAAATCCAGTATTTTGGTATAAATAAGTTAAAACATCATAGTAGTATGTTAACGAATGAAGTCTAAATAACTGCTTTATATTGAGAAAAGTACAATTATCAATTCGAATAATTTTTAAAATTTTATTCTGAAAGCTTTGTAAAAGTTTTAGAGTGTTATCATAAGCACATCCCCATACAGAGATTGCATACGATGCTACTCCAAGAAATAGTGAGTAGTACATTATTTTTAGAATATGTTTATTGATATGTTTTAATTTGTAAAAAATAAATAGAAGATATTTTACCCGATTTATTATATAGTTTACTTGAGTATCCCATCGCATGAACTGGTCAAAATAGATTCCCAGATACTTGCAAGAGTATACTCTATTCAAACTATGATTAGAGATATTAACAGTAAAGTTGTATAATATCGTATAATACTTTTGGTAATAATTAATATCTCCTCGAATATTATCTATTTCTTGCATACATTTTTTTTTATTAGTTCATTCGAGTCTTCTCCAATAGATACCTTTTTCAATATTTATTTTTATTAAAAATCATTTTAGTAATGTAATCATTCAATTTTTACAGAAAATTCTACACAAAAACCAATTATACATAATTATATTTTCCTATATCTGATTAATAGAATTCAATTAAATGACTTTTCTTTGTTAATCATTAAATAATGTATTAATAAATAATTAATTTTAATGTAAATAAGAGTTAATTTAACAATGCAGTAATAAAAAGGGCAATTAACAACAACAAAAAAAAATCACCTGCTGCAACGGGGTTTGAACTCGAATCTCTCGATCCAGAAGCTAGTTAGATAACTAGTGGGCCAAACTAGTTATGCTTGTAACTTAAGACTTACATTAGATGCTTATGCAAGCTAATTGTATTTTCATATATATTAACTAATGTCAATTATTAAATTAATATTACACAAAATGTATATGACCGGAATAGTCCAAATATGCATGAGTAGAAGAAGAATAAAATTTGTTGTTGATGAAAACGCCGCTTTTTGTGAATATTTAAATTAGATGACGAAAGTGGCGACGATAAGATCTGCTGTTCACTATACTAAGTTTTGAAAAAGAAGCTTCTCTTGAAACGGCGCCAAATTGAAAAAGAGAAGAGAGACCATGTGCTTCCGTCTTCTTCATGATGCTACAACACGCTGACATTCCCAAACTCCAAATTAAAAATTTTGAATTTTTTTGTAACTTGCACGTGCTTGATAAAATTTGCCAAGCTGAATTTTATCAGAAAAAGTTTTTTGTTTGTAAATTGTGTGACCAAAATTATTTTAAAAGGGCAAAAATAAATAAAATAAAAAAAATAACCAACCTGAAATTCCACGAAATATAGAAGTGAATTAAATTTTATATGAAAATAATGAAAACACAGGCCCACAAAAAAAAAAAAAAGTCAAAACCCAGAAGGTAGACCTGACTAACTTTACGTTTTTTGGTGTTCTAAATCCAAATTTTCCATCCAAAATTCGATTTGATTTTCCAGTTTCCCCCCAGCACCCCCCTGGGGGGGATAAAAATAAGTTTTTTATAAAAATTTAAAACTAGTGCATATTCTTAGATATTTTGTTGTAAAATTACTAAAAATATTTATTCAAACTGTTTTCGAACTCCATATTAGCCCCTAAAGCACCCCTAGTATCAGTAACTAGACCCCCTAGGGGTCAAAAACTGATTTTAGTAAAAAATGAAAACTAATGTAAATTCTTTGGTCTTTTTTGTAGGAAAACTAAAAATATTTATGCAATTATTTGTCAACTCCCGGTGAACCCTTGAAATACCCCTAGTATCGGTTACCATACCCCCAAGGGGTCAGAAACTGATTTTTAGTAATAAATTAAAATTAGTACATATTCTTTGGTGTTTTGGTGTAGGAAAATTTCAATCATTTATGCAAACCTTGTATGAGCCCATAGACCTCACCAACTCGATATTGGTCACCACTCTTCTAGGGGTAAAATACTAGTACCCCTAGTAGCAGTAACTAGACCCCCTAGGGGTCGAAAACGGATTTTTAATAAAAAATTAAAATTAGTGCAAATTCTTTGGTATTTTGGTTTAGGAAAATTCAAATCATTTATGCAAACTTATTTTAAACCTCATATGAGTTCTTAGACCTCGCCCACTTGATGTTAGTCACCACAACTCTAGGGGTCAAATACTAGTTATTTGTAAGATTTCAATTTTAATGCATATTTCTAGCTATTTTGGAGTATGTAATGAAAAAATGTTTATGAGAACTCTTTTAAATACTCATTTCAGGCAAAAATCAATTCTAGCTCATACGTTAGGTGGTCAAAAATTCGTTCTTTATAAAAATTTAATATAAATTGCAAAATATTGGGAAATTTGGTATACGAAAAATTTTAATGATGAGTACTCTTTTACTTTTAAAAGACCTTCTAAGTTTACAAGATGCTTTTCTTTACAATTTTATTACGCTTTTTACATTCTCTTCTTCCTCGATGTCTTCTGATAAATCTTTTGTCCCACCTACATTTATATCACTTTTCCATTACCTTAATGTCCTGTTGGAATCTTTTACCCTGTTCCTCACTGTAGTCACCTAAATTGAGAGTGATATGAATGTTAGTGAGAATTCAACTGTTAATGAAAGTGAAATGGATGTTAGTGAAGATGCACAAGAGTCAAAAAGTGACATGGATGTTGAAGACGATTCTGAAGATTGTTGCAGTAAGGACAGTGATTCTGAAAGTGATGAAGATTTTAATAATAGCAAAAAAGAGAGACCTATTAGACCATGGAATCAAGCAAAATTAAATGACATTGTCAGAAACTTAGGATTACCTAAAGATGCTGCAGAATATCTTGCATCAGAAATGAAACATGATGGACTTAGGACAAAAAATACATCAAGTTCTTACTATCGAAATCGAGACAAAGAGTTTCTACCTTTCTTTAAAAAAGAAGAGTCTCTTGTGTATTGCACAGATGTCAAAGGTCTTATTAACAGCTTTGAGCCCGATATTTATGAAAGTGAAGAATAGAGACTTTTTATTGACTCTTCCTTACGCAGTCTAAGGGCTGTCCTCTTACATAATACCAATGTACTAGGTTAAATACCAATAGCCCATTCTGTAAGTATGTCAGAAGAATATGAAACAATGAAATTTATTCTTGAAAAAATAAAGTATAAGGATCACAATTGGAAAATTTGCGGGGATTTGAAAATAATATCTATCTTGTAAGGGCACAAGCAGGTTTTACTAAGTATTCATGCTTTTTGTGTATGTTTGACAGTCGCGAACGCCAGAATCATTATATAAATAAGGAATGGCCTGTTCGAAGTTCCTTAACTCCAGGTACAGCAAACATTATCCATGAACCCTTAGTACCACCTCAGAATGTGCTTCTCCCTTCTCTCTACTTAAAACTTGGTTTAATGAAGCCGTTCGTCAGAGCATTAGATAGAAAAGTGAGTAAAGCATAAAAGTATATACAGCAAAAATTCCCGAAAAAAACAGACGCTAAGATTAAAGCTTGATGGTCCTGAAATTTGCAAACTTTTTCGAGACACTGAGTTCATAAAATGCATGGAGAGTAAAGAGAAAAATGCTTGGGCGAGTTTCAAATTTGTATCTGAAAATTTTTTAGGTAATCACAAAAGTGAAAATTACAAAGAGGAAATAAAAAAGTTGCTTAAAAATTATAGAGAGCTTGGATGCCTAATGAATGTAAAACTGCACTATCTTGAAAAACATGTAGATTATTTCCCGAGTTATTTAGATGACTACAGTGAAGAACAGGGTGAAAGATTCCACCAGGATATTAAGGTAATGGAAAAGCGATATCAAGGTAGGTGGGATGAAAGAATGTTGGCTGACTATTGTTGGAGTTTAAAAAGAGATTTATCAGAAGACAGCGACGAAGAAGAAAATGTAAAACAGGAAAAAAATTGAAAAGAAAAGCCCCTTGTAAACTTAGAAGATCATTTAAAAGTAAGAGAGTACGTCATCATAAAAATTTGTCGTAAATAAATACCAAATGTCCAAATATTTTGCAATTTATATAAAATTTTTATAAAGCACGAATCTTAAAAATGAGCTAGAATTGGATTTGTGCCTGAAATGAGTATTTAAAATATTTCTCATAAATATTTTTTTATTACATACTCCGAAATAGCTAGAAATATGCATTAAAATTGAAATCTTACAAAAAACCAGTATTTGACCCCTAGAAGAGTGGTGACCAGCATCGAGTGGGTGAGGTCTATGGGATCATATGACGTTTGCATAAATGATTTAAATTTTCCGATACCAAAACACCAAAGAATATGCGCTTATTTTAATTTTTTACTAAAAATCAGTTTCTGACCCCTTGGGGGTATGGTAACCGATACCAGGGGTATTTCAGGGGTTCACCGGGAGTTGACAAATAATTGCATAAATATTTTTAGTTTTCCTACAAAAAAGACCAAAGAATTTACATTAGTTTTCATTTTTTACTAAAATCAGTTTTTGACCCCTAGGGGGTCTAGTTACTGATACTAGGGGTGCTTTAGGGACTAATATGTAGTTCGAAAACAGTTTGCATAAATGTTTTTAGTAATTTTACACCAAAATATCTAAGAATATGCACTAATTTTAAATTTTTATAGAAAACTTATTTTTAACCCCCCCAGGGGGGTGCTGTGGGGAAACTAGACAATGAAATCGAATTTTGGATGGAAAATTTGGATTTAAAACACCAAAAAACGTAAAGTTAGTCAGGTCTACCTTCTGGGTTTTGACTTTTTTTTTTTGTTGGCCTGTGAAATTATAAGTTTATTTTATTTACAAAAAAAATATAATTATAATCTAATTTCCAGAATAAACAGAAAATTGAGCGCCATTAGATTTACTAAAATCTAGAAATTTCAAATAAATAGATAAGGAAAAATTATGAACTTAAGTAACTAAAAAATACAAAAACAATGGTTACTATATTGAATAAAGGAGAGCATTGAGACGATCTTGGGCGTCTTTCCACAACTTTAATTATATACAAAATTATAAAACTAAAACCGTACTTTTAACTATTTTAAAAACTGAATTAACTAAATACGCGAAAGAACAAACACATCATTGGTAATTAAATATGTCTTGTTTTACCATACAATATTCGACTGGTGTCTGGTGATCTCTCCTTCCGAATATTCTTGATGATGGCGGTGTCTTTATCGTGGTCCAAAATATAAATAGAAACTCACAAATATAATATTGATTCACACAAATTAATTATTATAAAATAAAATCTCAAATTATAATTTGTTTACTTTCTTTGAAAGTCTATAAATTATAAAATATTTATCTTGTTGATAACACTTATTATTTTACAGAGTAAGCGACGACTGCGTGTCGCTTGTTCGAAGTTTACAAGTGAGAATGGCGTCGCGGCCTGATATGGATAAAGAACTCTGTTCTTCTCCAAACGTGTCGACTTCTGATTGGCTCAGAGAGTCGATCACGTGAAAATGCCCTATTGGTGGCATTTTATGTCACAAAACTGATGAAAATTTAAATTTGTAAATCTTAGAACTTTTATGAATTAATAGATTCGTTTGAATAATACAAATAAATAACAAATTCCATGCAACCGAATTTCATCCTGTTACAATTAATTTTGCACTTGTTGATAAAATTCGCCAAGTTGAATTTAATCAGAAAGTTTTTTTTATTTTTTTGTAATTATGCACTTGTTGATATAAAAAGTTATGCAAATTAAAACTTTGATGATAATGATGATGATGGTACCAGCATCTATACAGCAGTCTCTTATTTTTTTTTTTTTTTGTTAAGAAAAATACTTTTTTTAAACCAACACTGCTCCAATATAGATTTCTTGATTTTAATTTTTTCAGAATATTAGATAAGAGACAGCCTCGTGCTCCCAAGAAAAATAAAAAAAGGCGTCTTGTAAAACGCGTACACTTTTAAGTAATAAATTAATAAAAGGTTTATTGTGACATGTGTTGCTTAAGGCAACCGTGCGGGCTGGTGTCTTCTCCCTCCCCTCTTACAACATACACACTAACACTATTTACAACTTATATACATTTTATATATGGTATACCGAACGTGGGCCATTATTTTTTAAGCACCTTCGGTTAAAAATGTACTATTATTTATTGCATATAAATTTTTTTTTAATATACAATGTTTCAAAATCATTTAAGTCTTTCATTTTTATAGACAAATTATATTGACAAAAATAATTAAACCTAGATTGCAAAAAAATTTAATACTAAGTAACTAGTTCATATTAATTTAATTTCTGATCACTTCTTCATCACTTTTCAGCAATATTCACCATATTTTATTAACTTTTTAATCTACCAATCAAAATAATATTAGATTCAATAGTATTTGATTTTTTTCGTAGTATGTTAGTAGATTTGCTATTGTTTAATTTATATTATTAAAAAATTCATTATTTATTAAGAATATTATTGTTTTCTTATAGATTAAATACTTTTATAAAAATGGTTTGATGACTTCAGAACTTGGAGTAACTGAGCATATAGAGGGCGATGAATGTAAATTTGCTGTTTGGACTGGTCGCACTCCAGCAAATGATACGCGTATAGTTTTACGTACAAATTCCTTAGAATCCAAACAGCTTTGGGTGAAAAGACTTAGAGAGGTACTTCAAGAAACTTATTATAGTCTCAGTATGCCAAAAAGTCCAGCAAAAACCAGTCCTAGTCAAAGGTCAAGCAGAGATCTTGAAGATTACACATCTCTAAATGATAGCATAGAAAATCTTGATCGTAATTCCTTAACTTCTTTTGGTTCAACAAATACAACCGACTCCGATAAGGTAGTACATATTAGCTTTTATATCAGTAAAAATTTTTATTGTTATTTATACATGGAAAAATATCTGCACATGTGTTACGAGCATCTGCTAGTGTGTATCGAGCGAAATCGCTTTGTTGTGATAAACGCGGCACCTGACGGTTGTACCTCGTTAAACCTCGTTATCGAAATGCGTTTGTTACATTTTAATCAATATTAAAACTTTATTTTAAATATACATGTTTATTTACATGTGTGCATAATTAAGTAGTTTTTTATAATAAATTATAATAAAAATGATTATTAGAATAATTTAATTACATAATATTTATTAATTGTATAATAAAAATAATATATGCAAAATATACTTTGCGTAAATTATAAAACTTGATGCTTATACATATATATCTCGTGAATCTCAAAACTTTTTTTAATTAGGCATTAAAAATACCTTGGGAATTAAATACAATTGTAAAATACCGAAATTGAAGAATTTCACTTTCTTGACCCTGCTTAATTAGTCTTCATTTGTGGAATCTATTAATATCGAGTACTCTAATATCTTTTTGGGATTGAATTTCTATTAATGTCCCAATAGAAATTAAAATTTTAACCAGATTTCCCAAAAAGCGTTATTTTTTCTTCTAGTTAGCATTAATAGTATCTGACGAGCCGGTGTCTAGAAAAGTAAAGAGTGGCCCAAATAGTACGTAAATTACCTTTTGACGGGCTGCCCAGGAAGGTAAATTGCGGTTTGGGTCGTTCTATATTTATGGTCAAGGATAGTATACGATTTTTCTTCGTCAGTATCGAGAAAATATGTCGTTTCCGGTCGTGCAGCAGCCAGTAAATACTTGCTTTCTGGCCGTTGAAAAGAAAAATTTTTTCTAGTCAATGGCACAAAAGCGCGTATTTCCTGTCCGTAAAAAAAGAATGCCCCAGAACGAAAAATTTGCTATTTCATAACAATCCCAAAATTTTTCCATTTTTTCGATTTTTGTGTCACTTAATCAAAGTTCTGGCTCAATTTTTAGATTTCTTGGAAAATTTCTTTCAGAAAATTTCTAAATACAAAGATTTATGAAAATTTTTTTTATTTTCGTGTCATCTCTTTGATATAACGAAGTATACTGAAGATAAATTTATTATATTATTACATTTATTGCATTGGATTTAAAACCAATAATAATATATTCAACTTATTAAAAAATAAAAATAAAATTAATATAGATATTTGTACAGGCATATATAAAATAAATTGTAATGACTGTAATATGTTTTACATAGGTCAAACAGGTAGACCATTTAAAGATCGTTTTTCTGAACATCTACCAACAAAGAAAAATCTTATAGAAATCATAAATAATAATAATAATAACAACAATAATGATAAAAACAAAAAAATAAAATCTAATTATGCAAAACATATTATAGACAATAATCATAATTACACTAATATCAATAAAAATTTAGAATCTTTATATTATTGTAAAAAAGGTAAATATATAAATGCTGTAGAAGAGTTTTTTATATAGGTAGAATATCAAAAAAATCCACATCTGTTACTAAATAATCAATTAAATTTTAATTCAAATTATTTATACGATACAGCAATAAAATATTTAAATCTTAATAATAATAATAATAGTTCAGTATAAAATGTAAATAAATAATAAATATTCTATGTTTGTATATGTAAACGATAAAATTTTAAAATTTTAAATGTAATAATATAATAAATTTATCTTCAGTATACTTCGTTATATCAAAGAGATGACACGAAAATAAAAAAAATTTTCATAAATCTTTGAAAATGAGATTACATATCTCGAAACGCGTCAGTTTATAATAATTGACTTGTCACTATAAGACGGAAAAAATAAAATTTTTATTTTTAATAAAAAATTTATTGTTTTTAATATATTTTTTAAATTATATAGTGAACGGACACATAAAATAAAAAAAAAATGTTTTTCTTATAACAACCTGCCTAAAAAAAATATATACACAAGCGAGGAATAAGAGTAAACATTAAAATAAAATAATATAAATGTAAAAAAAAAAGAAAATTAATTTTTACCTATTTTCTGTTTATTATACATTGAAATGATACGTATTCATAATCATTTCAATAGCTTTAAATATTTGAAATGAATTCAATCTCGCCATTGAATTAATGATATCCGTCATCGGCATATATCAATTGCTTTAAAACCATGATTCAATGGTACCGGTTTTAGACTAATTTGTTAAATGGCAACACAGGGATTAAAGTTTTAAAAATTATTAAATATTAAATAAAAAAAATCGCAAAGAATTATAAAAAAGCTAAGTCTTTTTTATTACAGGCACGATCACATATTTATTTTCTCTTTAATGACCTTGATGGGATCCACACCCTCATAAATTGAAAACGATTATTTATTATGTACATGCTATTCAAAGTATTCATAAATAATGATTTAAAAGTTTTCCTTACCCGAGTTTACATAAAAATATTTAAAACTTTAAAAAAAAATTTATTTAACTGCATTAATAAAAATAATAATGTTTAGATTATCCTTATCTTTTTTTTTCACCATAACAAAGTCGTTTGCTGAAGATAACTGAACAATAAAACTGGCACAAATTTCCTTTATAATAATTTACTAAATTATGCTGAGAAAATATAAAATATATTTTAAGTTTTTAAATTTGATTAAAATATTTGTATCTTCAAGTATATGTCGCAGGCGTTTTGTTGTTTTCCGTCACTTTGTAAATAGCCTAGGCTATTTATGAAGTGACGAGGCCGGATTAGGCACTTTGTATTTTAGATAAAAATTACCATAAAAATAACGAAAGTACTAGCGAGTGAAAAAGATTATTTTAAGAGGATTAAAAAATATAAAAGTACTAGTCGTTTTAGAGTTTTGAAAAATTTGTTATTTTATGACTCATTCAATCTCATAATATAAATATAAATAATATTAAAAAATTATTAGCAATATTTTTCAAACGTATTTTTGTATTTTAATAAGAAAGTTAACTATGTTTTATTTGCGCACGTTTATATACCATGGCATCGTGAATTACATAATAGTTTGTTTTTAAAACATGAACATTTTAAGGTTTTACACTTATTTTTTAATGCTGCGCAATTGCATTTGCTAATACCCTGGCCACCAAAAATAGAAATTTTAGCAGCTGCTTCTCGCAAAGAAATACCTTCTTTTTGAAGAGGCTCATTTATTTCGATTTCTGCTGGCTGTAATTCATTCCGCAGGTACCAATTATTTAAGGTACCAACGGTAGTTGAAATTTGATAAAGTTCATTCCGAAAATCTACCACTTTGCTTAGAATATTATGGGTATCTAATGGTCCACGGTCAACCTACACCTACCAAAACCGTTTCCCCAATATTAATTGGACAAAATTTTTTATTACTGTTTTGTAGCATGTCTTCAGCTTCTCTTTTCATACCATTGTAAGCTTCATTTTGTTTAAAATAAACAAGTTTTAATTGCGAACAAAGAAATTAGAAAGTGACTAGGCTATTTTAAATTTTCAATAAACGTAAATAAACAAATATGAGATTGATAGAGGCATAAAATGACTTAAAATTACTTATAAATAAAATGTTCATGTTTTAAAAAAAAACTTTTATGTAATTCACGATGCCATGGTAAATCAACATGCGCAAATAAAACATAGTTAACTTTCTTATTAAAATACAAAAATACGTTTGAAAAATGTTGCTAATAATTTTTTAATATTATTTATATTTATATTATGAGATTGAATGAATCATAAAATAACAAATTTTTCAAAACTCTAAAACGACTAGTACTTTTATATTTTTTAATCCTCTTAAAATAATCTTTTTCACTCGCTACAAAATGACTAGTACTTTCATTATTTTTATGGTAATTTTTATCTAAAATACAAAGTGCCTAATCCGGCCTCGTCACTTCATAAATAGCCTAGGCTATTTACAAAGTGACGGAAAACAACAAAACGCCTGCGACGTATATATTAATCTTTCTTAATCCTGAAAAAAATCAAAGAAAATTTAAAAATTCCCATATTCTTTAAAAAGAATATATTAAAATTTTTTTAATTACCTAAATCAAAGTCTACCTTTGTGCCTTAAGATATTAGTTTTTATCTGAGAATAGATAATAACACATTTATGAACAGCAATTTATGGCTATTGTAAGGTAATTAAAAGCGAATACTGCTGAAAAACAAGTAATAGTTTAAATTTGAGTACTTAATTTAATAGAACTTACTATATATCATCTTTTTAAAAATTTTGCATAAAAATAATAATTAAAAAAAATATAAATTTACAAATTTATATAAGATTATTTATTATTTTGATCCACGTTTTTAAAAAAATAGTAACAAAAGTTTAAAAAGTTGTTTTAAATTAAGCGCTTAAATTTAAACTAGAAGACTTTCACTTTTAGTAGTAGTTAGGGTTAGTCTGCTTAGTCGAGGTTAATGGCTGTGTTTATAAATTTGTTATTATTTTTTTCAGGTTTATTTTAAATTATTTGGTGGATATAGTTAAATAAACAAAAGTTTGATTCAGATAAGTATACAAATTTTTAATATTTTTTTTAAATTTATGTAAAGAACGTAATTTCTTTGTTTTTATTTTTCAGCATTAGAATTATGTTTTTGGCAATATACATATAATACAAGTGATAATTAAAATGATGTCAGCAAAATACATTTGGAAGTTATCCTTTCAAGTAATATTTTAAATAAGTATATGTACCAAATTTTATTTTTATTCATTTAGTTGTTCCAAATATTTGCTTTTTTTTAGGGTTTTTAAGTTCATGTTCTGTCACCAGGAATCAGTGTTTTTGTGATTAGCTGACAACATCAGAATGAAGCTGAGCTGAGTTTGAGAAGGCATAATTAACTAGATGCTGTAAAACAAGCTTTGAACCAAGCTTCTTTTTTATTCATCGAGTTGTTCCAAAAGCTTATCAGATTTTTAGTTCGGTTTTAGGTATCGGAAATCAGTTTTTCTCTGCAAGGACTTGATGAAATCACTTGAAATTGAAAACCATGCAACTAGATCTGATTTCAAAAAAATTGGTCTATGGGATTTTTTATTCATCGAGTTGTTCCAGAAATTTACTATTTTTAGTTTATTTTTAGGGATCAGAAATCAGTTTTTTGGACATTTCTCTGCAAGGACTTGATGAAATAACTTGAAATTGAAAACCAATCAACTAGAACTAATTTCAAAAAATTTGGTGTAAGGGATTTTCTATTCATCGAGTAGGTTCTGAGATCTTGAGGATACACTGTCTCGAACATACATCCCTACACACTCCAAGGCAATCTAAGCATTTAGAGGCATCGGGATGACTTGGGTACCAAATTTCTCCATGAATTGGAAAATTTGGAGACTTTTCCGTTTTTTTACCTGATAATTAAATTAAAAATATAATTAAATTAAATATGAAATTACTGATAATTAAATATAAGTATATATTTAATACCATGCAAAAACAAGAAAATAAGAGATTTTGAATAAAGATAAATATCGATCGATACCTTATTGTTAAGTTAATCTTTTTAACTACGTCACCACGCATATTTTATTTTTCTTCTGTGAAAATATTTTGTCTTTTAACCAACGAGTCTTTTAACTTTAAAATGTAAATATTCCATCCCTCCCTACCAAAAAAATCATTTATGAATATTCATTCATTCATAACTAAATTTATCAATATTTTTTATTTTTAATTCTTTAATGTATTTACTTAATTTCATTCTACAGCCTGAAAATTAATTATAAGTATAATAAGTCAAAAATTACGTATTTCATAAAATTGAAAAAATTGGTAATTTTTGACAAATAAACGTGTAATATTGAAAAATATTTGGGCTGTATAATTATTCATGGAGTTTTATATGATTGGAAAAATATAATTTATGAGATAAAAAAAAATAGACAAAATATTTAACATAGAAAAGTATAATTACTTTATTTTAACTAAAATTAAAAATTTGGCACTCTAGTGGTTTTATCATTGTAGCGCATTAAAATAATTTTTTGGGGTATCTTAATCCCCCCGGTTTTCGTATGACGATATCGTCTACGGTAGTTTTTGACACTCTCTGTATTTCAAAAACGGGAGAAGGAATCGAGTTTGTGCCCTGACTAAAAAAAAATTTAGTCCGTATTAGGAACCTACACAACTTGGCATTAGAATTAGACGCGCCGTCTCCTGGTGAGAACCTCTCGAAGTTGACCCTTAGACGAAATAGTCCCACGGAGACCGCGGTGTAACTTTTTTGAACTTTTCAATTAACTAAATTTTTTTTTTAAATATGTTTAAAATGCAAAAATATGACTGTGTACAAAATTTGGTGTAAATTTGTTAGGTTTTAGAGGAGAAAACTCACTTTTTCGATACAGCGTATCCGGAATAAGCAATGACGCTTGCGATGACCACAGAGAACATATATATTCTTATTGCAAAGTAAAAAAATTACATTTATAATAGAAAGCATTTTTTATAAGTTTTTTATATGTAACACAATGTATAAGTTCCTATTTTTTGAATAAAATACACTTATTCATCTGAAAAATACGATTTTTGACGTTTTTTTTTTACCTTATTTTGCAGCATTTTCAGGTTGCAAAATAATTATACTTTTTGGAACGGAGTCAAACCTGGGTAGGTTTTCTTCAAAGTAACACTTATGAAGAGTCGAACCCTAGAATATTTTGTCTTAATATCAATTTGTCCCCGAGATACGAATTTTTAAAGTTTTCGCCTCAATACCCACGTTTAGCGGTGTTTAGAAATTTCCCCTAGGTTTTCCTTTGAAAATATTTGACCAGAACCTTCGAGAATATATTGTTGAATAGTTGTACTAAAAACTCAAAAAAAGTTTAGATCGATTTAAAACTTTAAAGGGGGTTAGATTTGGCCAAAGACGATATAGTCCCACGAAGACTGGCGCGGGTGGGAAAAACGACGAAGACCGGGGAGGGTTAATGGTATGTAACAATCAATTTGCACTAAAAATTATCAATATTTATCATTATAACTTGTTCACAGCCTAAGATGCAAGAAAAATTTTGTTTTATAACAAAATTTGATAAGCAAAAACAGTTTTTTATAGCTTATAAATGTCAAAATATTGTTAAAAACCGATGCTAAATCCTTGTATGTATTAGTTTTGAACTTGTTTTAACTTGTCAAAAACTAATATCCCGAAAAATACCGTGAAAAACTCCTCATATGAATATTTTCAAAAATCAGGTAGCTCAGTTACGAAAAAGGCAGTTTTTGACATAAAAGTGGAAAAATCTTTTTGGCTCCTATCGCCGATTTCTCGTTCACGATTTTTTTTGATTGTATCAAAAAAAAGGTTCAAACTACCTGAAAACACGGGTCTTATCGATGTGCCTTCAAATTTTTTTTCAATTTTAGATCAAGTAAAAAAAAAAATAATGCCTCATATATTTAATAATCTAGCAGAAGAAAGAATGGGCAGAGGACTGTGCATGAGGGTTTGCAGGTACAAGTTTTTTAAGTAAAATATTCGAGCATTTGGGCTACTTTATATGTGCACCTGTCAAAATTCGGGTTTGATTTTATTTTCACTGACAAACACGAGATTTGCTTTGCTTAAGTTTTTTGGGTCGCTAAACATGAAAATCGGGGTCATTTCGTAAACAACTTAAATTTGCAAACACTACCCCCAAAAAGGGTTTTTTTTACATATTCGCACTTTGAGCGCTTAGATTCGCACTATACGGGTTTTGTAGATCGCTGATCAAGAATATTGACTTCTTTTTCATAAATAATTAAAATTTTACTTTTAAATTGGCTAAAGCTACCCCCGAAATGGGGGTTTTTTTGATATTTTCGTACTCTTAGCATCCAGGATATGCCTGCTAATTAAGAATTTTGACTTCTTTTTCATAAATAATCAATATTTCACCTCAAAAATAATCTATCTCTGTTTCTCAAGGCCCCTTATTAGAAAGATCAGGCTTCATTTTCAGGTGTAGTATATTTACGGCTCGTGTCCAGAAAAGTAAATGATGGCCCAAATTGAACGTAAATTAACTTCCGAGGCGATGTCGAGGATAGTAAATTTCGATTTGGGGCATTCTTTATTTATGGGCAATGGTCGTATAAAATTTTTCTGCGGCATTATCTAGAAATTTCTTTACAGTAGCGAGTATTTTCGTGGCTACTGTACAGAAAATATCTTTTAAATATAATCTTAACCTATAAGGTGTACTCCACCCTCTTAAAATTATTTTTTTTTATAATTTAAATTTGATAAGGCCCAATATTCAAAAAGTAGAAAATTTCTATTATAATTATACCTTATCCTTGGAGTGAATCATAGCAAAATTAAGTTATGGTCTCTCGATACTTTTCTTTTTTCAATAACCTATTCCCAAATACAGGAATACCTCATAAACGTGTAGCAAACTGTTAAGCAAACTGGTCTGCACGCTTATAACACGTAAATACTTTATTTAAAAATTTTTGAGTACAGTATTTATATATTATAAGGGGGGGGGGGTCAGTCTAAGCTGCACAGCTGTGCTCATAACGAGGTTTAGTTACTGGTTCCTGAAACCTAAAATACTATCTTTTTCAAATAAATACGTCCCTCGCTTCTCAAAATTAATAACTTTTTTTTAAGACATATATATGAAATAAATTATTTTATAAACATTTTGTAAGGATTAAGTAATAAAAATATATTTTAAAATAATATTTAATTATATATAATATAAAACTATAATCAAAAGTAGTCAATTACATATAGGCATGGTTGAGAGGAAAGACAGTCTTTCGTTTTTTTATCAACCCTCTCAATCATGCCACTTTCAGCGTTCTATAGTAAAGCGTTACCATCGATATTTTTTAATAACATTTTCATGTGTATTGTATTTACGACCACGACTAATAAGTATAACACTTAAAAAAACAAAAAAAATTGTTTGATACTCTTATTTTTAAAAGAAATTTAGTTGTAACTAGATTTTAAAATTATTCATTCTATTTAAAAATTTATTTGATACTTTTATTTTTAAAAGAAAGTTATTTGTTACTATTATCACATCCATAATTCTTTCTCTCTTTAACTCATGCACTGAAGAAATATAAAAATACATGCGTCTAAATCAATATAACTATATTGCAACAGTATCATCTTACATTACGAATATTTTTTCTCGCTTCAATAAAAGACCTCTATTTCATTTACATAAACTAGTCGATATGCTATACATATGAAGGTGGCGTTACAAAAAAATATTTATAAATATCGATCATAAATACTTAAACTTTTTTTATTTTTTAAATAACATTTCAGTCATAAAAAGATACCGCTTTATTTGATTCGCAGAATCTGAAAACAATTTTTATTATTGATATTTATATTTTATTTTTTCAAGTACAATTATGGTTAACAAAGTATCATATAAAAACATTTAATCTTATATAGAAGAAAACCAACAATTTTTAAAAGCTCATTTATAGATTTAGTGATTATAAATTTGATTTTAATAAATAATGTCCAAGAATAATAATTGGAAATAATTGGGCCCATAAGTTAATCCTAAGAGGTAAAAATTCGTATGCCAAATTCATATACATTTTTTTTTAACCTGTCTTCGTACCTCGCAAACTATCTTTACTACATCGTGGAGTATCTTTTCAGGGAGTCGCTCAAGAATTAAAAAATTTAATTTACAAGTGTTGAGTAATTTAGAACAATTTTCTTCATCAAAAAGTAATCTTGCGATTCTTCAACAATCATTGCTGCAGAAACAAATATTGATAAAATCGCCTCTCTTTTGGAATTCTTCTCTAACTACACTGAAGTTCTTTTAACTGTTAAATAAAAATACTTGATTTTTGAACTAACAATTTTTTCTTTATTATTGCAATAAATTACCAAAGTTTCGAAGACTTTTAGCCTTCAAAGAAAATATATTACTCTTTACTAAGTAAAGATCTTATATTAATCTGTGATTCCTTAAAACAATGTTCACACTTGCAAGAGACATAATATAAACAAAATATAAATATTAAAACTCTAACTTACATTTTTTAAAGTGTATCGGTAATTTTCTATTAAAAGATAATATTTTTAATATGATTTTACTGAAATATTTAAAGATAAATTTTACATTTGTAAGGCTTATATTTCTTACTTAAGTATATATAATTCTGTCTAATATCATTTTCTGGCTCCCTTACCTGTTTAAATTTCTCTGCTTCCTTTTCTATAAAATAATATCAAAACAGGAAAAGGGGGAGGTAATTTAAGTTAATAATAAAATTTATGTAAAGTAAAGTAGTAATTTAATTAATAAAAATAGAATAATTATAAAGGAAATTTACAAACTTATAACTAATTGGCCATTTTGAATTTATTAATAGAATTTATTTATTAATAGAATTATTAATAGAATTTATTAATTCGGTTTGATAAACCGCATGGCTTAAAAGCCGTGTATTTGCAAATAGCAACGAAAGGCGTTCGAGCGACGGCATGACTATATTTACGGGCATTTGAAAGTATTAAATAAAACCTCATAAAAATTAAAATAAAACGAAGTCACCTCGCATGTATATTTATGCCCGCGCTCGAACGTAAAAATTATGTGCACATATAAATGATATCATTAAATATTAATAATAAAATCTCACCCACACGTTCACACTTATAAAATTCAGCACTTTTTACTTAGCAACTAACAGCTAGCTAGCTTATAAAATTACTTTAATATTTTATCACGATGATGATAATTTTGCTGGAAAGCGTGGTCTCTTACTGGCCTTGAAGTATTTTAACAAATAATATGCTTATTAGCAGTAATATGGCGAGCGATCACTTCACAGTATTTTAACTGATTTATATAACTATAAATACTAAATCAATAATCTAAGTAATTGCTCATACAAAAATAATAAGTTTACTTTAAGTACAATTTATTTGACTCTAAATTATTTAATTAAGGAACTGTGTGCAAAGAACATAAAAAAAACGAAACAAAAAGATAACTCTTTTCTGATTTTATGTGACCGACTCGGTCAAGCTTAGAAGCAAGAAGGAAGAAGAACCGGCGTCCCTTGGTCGCTGACACGCGGTTCTTTTGCGCGCGCAGTACTTCTCCTTTCTATGCTCTTTTCTCTCTTGTAAATTTGAATTTTTAGCATAACGCAGTTTTTTGGCCTAAAAACTTGCGTTACAAAAGACTATCTTTTAATATGAAACTTATTACTAAATATTAAGTATCTTGAATGTGTACATTTTCAACAAAAAAATTTTTTTTGGACGATTAACTCTTCTAAATAATTTTTTAACATATGGAAAGTAAAGTGTGTGTGTGAGTGTAAAAGTAATTCATAGTTTTGAGTTATCATTAGATGAAATTCCAAAGGATTTTTTATCAGTAAAGAGTGGAAAAGTCCTTGAATATTTAGAATCCATAGGTTACCATATAAAATTTTAAATGATATTAAAATTACTAATTTAATAATTGTATCAAGCAGAAGGTGTAAATATAATAAATTTTGTAACGTAAAATTATTAAAATTTATTCGAAAAAAAAAATTATTTTTGGAAATTTTTTTTTTTGGAAAAAAAGTTTTTGGGAAAAAATATTTTAGGAAAAAATCCTTGGAAAAAAGTCTTTGGTAAAAAAAGATTATGAATTTAAATTTTAATTTAAATTTCAGTAAAAATTTACGAGTTTTTATTAAATTTTTTAAAATTGTACAAATAGTATATTACGATCCCGTGTCCAGAAAAGTAAATAATGGCTCAAATCGCATGAAAATTACCTTCCGAGGCGAAGCTGAGGTTGGTAAATTGCGATTTGGGCCATTCTTTATTTATGGACAAGGGTCGTATACGATTTTTCTTCGTCAGTGTCGAAAAACGCGTCTTTTCCGGTCGCGCAGCGGCCGGGAAATACGTGCTTTCTGGCCGCTGACAAGAAAATTCTATTAAAAATTTATAACACCACAGCGTTATATAGAAGCAGAAATGAAATGGTCTATATTTTAAAAATCTTCCTTCTTAGATCCTTGAATATCTCCTATAATAAAGTTTATAAGCATAGAAATGTTATATCCTTATTAAAGCTTAAAAAAGTTACGATTCGCATAAATCTGAGAAGTTTTGGATTTCGTAGTTATTATTAGAATAAATAATTTGGGTAAAAGAAAAATAGGAGGTGCGTCTGAAATTTATAAGACACTTTAAGACATGTTATAATAGATAAGAATAGAGATTAACAAAAGGTATAGGTCGAATATGTCTATAATGAGCTTAGAGTTAGATAATAAATTACTCCAGTCAAATTGCAGTTTAATAAACTAAGTACATTTTTTTACTTGCAATTTTTACTCATATTAAACTAAAAAAAAACTCAATTAGAAAAAAAATTTATTATCAATTTATTACATTGTGAGTTCATAAAGAATTTTTTATGAATAAAATTTAAATTTAAGAATTCATTTTGCTTGCTGGATTATATCTGAAACAGCTTTTTAAAAAATACTCTTTTTGTTTAAAGGCATTTTTAACCCTTATACTTTGAATATAAGTTTCTAAGTAAAACATATTTGTTTCATCTGATGCCGCCAATGTTTTTTAATCAATTTACTGCATTTATTTCTTGGCGCAAGTACTGTTATAATGGTGGGGTACCACACCCGAGATGAAATGGTCTCTCATGTATTAGTTAGTTGCTTGAAGTTAAAATTTTTCTTTAACTGATCGGTGGTTTTTCTTAAATGTGAAATGTGATTATGACCTCACCAGCCGGTTCGAAGCCGGTAACCTCGATGGCCCAAAAAGCCAAACGAAAAATCTCCCTGCCCTGGTTTAGACAGGTGCCCCAAGGTCAGTCCCACCCGACCCTAACCCGCCAGCATACTATTGACGCGCCCGGATCCTGCCACGACAGGTTCTTGAGGCTTTCTCAGGTATTGAGCTACTTAAGGACATGCATGTGTAAAATAACTGTATTTTAAATATAAAATTTGCTACATTTAAATTATTCTATGATTTCATGCAAAAAAAATCAACGTAATATTCACTAAATTAACATAATATCCCGCTAAATAAATATTTCTGTATAATAAATATGAAAAGCAAACAAAACAATTTTAATTTTTAGCTTCAATAATTTTGAGAAGTGTAGATAATAAGATATTTTTACGAATTTTCATTAAATTTTTTTTGAATTTTGAAAAATTATTTTATTCTAATTTAATTTTAAATCAATAGCTTTGGTAGTTTAAAAATATTACGATTTTTTTTTTTTTTTAATTAAGTGTATTATTTTGAATATCATGTTTGTTGGTATAACCAATTATTTGTTTAATATTTTGATGATTCTAAGAAAAAATTTTTAAGAAAACGAGACAGGTGTAAAATCAAAGATATTATTTGTATTGCTTTTCCAAAAACACAGGTTTTACTGCATAAGAAATTTCTACGATTACCTCAAGTGTGTCTGAAAATTATAAATACATATTTTTATATATATATGTATATATATATACACAAAGATAAATAAATATATATTAAATTATTATTATTTTTATTATTGAATTTATTTGAAAAAGATCAAAATACAGTGACACTCCAGTTTTACATGGTTAATATCAGTAATTACATTGTTGTAAATATATGTTAATATAATATAATTGATTTTTATAAAATAAAATAAAATAAAGAATCTATATAAATGTAAATTATAAGTAAATTATAAGTAAATATAAGTCAATTTAAATTATAAAATTTTAAAACAACAAATAAGTAAATATATAGTTAATATAGTAAATATAAGTTAAAATCTTTTAAATATAATAACAGTGATAATAATACTGATTAATAAAATTTTTTTTGTATATGATTAAGTTTAATGACTAAGTTTAATGACTAAGTATACACAGCGTCTGTGCTAATTCAATGCATCCTGTTTAGAGAGGTATATTTTTATGATTCTCTTAAATTGGGAAAATGATGGTAAATCGCAATAGCAGGGTGGTAAAGAGTTCCATAGGCTGGCATATTTTATTTGGAAGGAATTCTTTCCAGAGTCAGTGACCATTGTAGTGATTTTAAGATCTATGCGGGGTCTTCTGGTGGGTTTATTATATATATTATTATAACATATAATTTTCAATAAAATGCACGTGTTTATATATATATATATATATATATTTTATAAATAATTTTATATATATTTTATAAATATTTACTGAAAATTATTTTTCTTATACTACTGCTTCTAAGATAATATTGAACAAATTATCTGAAGTAATTTTTTTAAAATAATAATTAGCTGAACGTCTGTCACGCCTGTGTGTATGAATATAAAGTCCTTTTAGTTATATCAAGTTAAAATTAAAAAAATAAATAAAAGCTATTCATGTTTTTCTCATATTTTTATCTTAACCTAAATAATATAATATATTATGATCAATTTTTTTTCAAGGTTAAAAGAAAAAAATGCATGGGGATAAAAGTTCCAAAAATAATTTCCCACTCTAATTTTCACAAAAAGTTTATTTTTTCAGTACCTTTTTTTCTCAATCACTCTTTTTCCCAATAACCAATATTTAATTGAATTTTTCCAATAAATTAATTCACATATAAAATTGTTGAAAAAGAATTTTTTACAAAACAATTATTTTAACAAAAATAATTATTTTTTAAATTCTAAAGTTTAACACAAAACAAAATTTCTATGAAATAATTTGAATTAATAAATTGAAGTTTATTAGAATATTTATTATTTAAGAATTTAACGTTCGATATTCATAAAATTAATTCTTTAAGAATTTGACGATGATTAATCGAATCAAGAAATCAGTTTTTGATTTATATAACTCAACACTGCTAGGTGTACGAACTCGTCGTCTCTTTTCTTTTGTTAAACCTAACATGTAGTATTTAGTTAAACAATTTTTAATATATAGAAAGATGTTAGATGAATTGCTGATCTTAAAAAAAGCAGAAAAAAAATTTTATTTGAGATAAAAAACTGGGCGCTGGGAAGAATTTTTTTGATCAGCAGTTCAATCTAACATCTTTATATAAATTTTTCGAGAAATTAAATTTTTAAAAAGTTAATATTTGATATAATGATTTGAATAAGTCGTTTAAGTAAATACTACAGGTTAGGTTTAACAAAAAAAGAAAAAGAAGACGAGTTCGTTCACCTAGCAGTGTTGAGTTATATAAATCAAAAATTGATTTCTTGGTTGGATTAATCATCGTTAAATTCTTAAAAAAATGATTAGAATATTATTTTATAAATACAATTAAACCCCCTTTGTAGTTTAAAATGGGGTTGTTGCATGGAATTGAGATTATTTGATATTCTGAAAATATATTAGAAAGTATTAGATACGTATTTTTTTATTTTTAATAATAATTAAAAACAATAGACTTATTAGGCATTAAAAAATGATAGCAGGCGTAAATAGCGTCATTTTGTGAAACGCTCTTATCTAACTCTACGTTACAGTATGGCGTCACAATAATAAGTAGGAAATTAAATTTAGTATTTCTCTGGTTATTTATTAAAAATAAAAAAATACGTATCTAATACTTTAATGTAAGCTACAAAACTAACCAAATAGATTTTCAAACATCTTTTTCGTTCAATAACCTTATTGCAAGAGCATCGGTAGTGCGCTCCATTTCATACTTCCACTCAGACTCGCACTAACGTAGCTACTGAAATATACATTAAAAAGGTTCAATCTAATCTCAAGGAATTTGTTTTTTCTTCATTTTTTTGTTTAAATATAATGCCAAATCTAAGTTTCTATAGTTAACTAAATTAAAAAAATATATTAAATTATAATCCAAAATTTTTCTAGTAAAAAATATTATTTTTTTAATAAAAAGAATTTTTAATTTATCTTTTTATAATATTTTAACAAATTGCTCTTTCTTTTTCTTATGCTTAGTAATTTGTATATCTCCACCTCTTACTTTTTAAAGAAATCAGGGAAGGGAGACCTTTTCTCTATCCTTATTTACTAATGAAATAGTGTAGCATTTATATTCATATCTTATCTTATCTTATCTTATCTTATCTTATCTTACTACTATATAATTATATTGTAAAATTTATTTGTGTCTGTGTGTGTGAGTGTAAATTCTACGGTTAAAAGAACAATTTAAAAAGTAAAAAGAGGGGTTTCAAAAAAATTTATGTACGTAACCGAACTGTAAAAAACAACTGATATGCTTTATAAGTTTGGTTTCAGATTTTGGTTCCATTTAAGGAAGATAATTATTCTTTTGAATTAAAAAAAAAAATTCCAGCAGAAAAATTGAAATTTTTTAAAACCCAGTGGTTTTAAAACTTAGTCTGGAAAATCACCACTGGGTTTTATAAAATTTCAATTTTTCTGCTGGAAATTGTTTTTTTTAATTCAAAAGAATAATTATCTTCCTTAAATGGAACCAAAATCTGAAACCAAACTTATAAAGCATATCAGTTGTTTTTTACGGTTCGGTTACGTACATAAATTTTTTTGAAACCCCTCTTTTTACTTTTTAAAGTGTTTTTTTAACCGATATCAGTTATTTTTTAATATTCTTAGAAATTATTTTTTTTTCACACTAAATTTATTAATCCGGCAAAAAAGTAAAAAAATCCCAACTGAGAAAGTATGGCTTGATCTTAAATGACTCCACTATAATAAAATAAAATTGTTTTTGAAAATTTCAGTTTGCAATTATTTATTTAATAAAAATTAATAGTTTTTGCAAACTTTTCAAATACAAAATTTTAACTTGGAAGTAATAAATTATTAAATTTTCAATTTGAAAATGTTTATAATTTTTTAATTTAAAAAATCCTATTTTAAAAATAAATCTTTTAATTAATTTAAGAATTGATTATACACTGTAAAAAGTAACTTTCTTAAATTAACAAAAAAATTAGAAAATTTTCGAAAAATTAGTAAATTTTCGAAAAAATTTGTAATTATTCAAAAAAAATCATAATTTACTAAAATTAGTATTTTATCGGAAAATTCGAGTATTCTCGATTTTTTTTGAGAATTCGCAAGAAAAATTGATAATTTACAATTTTTTTTCGAAAATTTTCAATAAAAAGTTGTAAATTTCCGAAAAATAGTTGTGAATTTAAAACTTTTTTCGTAAAATCACAAAAAAAAATCGAGAATTCTCGAATTTTTCGATAATGTACTAAATTTGGTAAATTTACGATTTTTATCGAATATTTACAAAAATTTTTGAAAATTCACTAATTTTTCGAAAAAATTCTATTTTTTTTGTAAATCTAAGAAAGTTAATTTTTACAGTGTAGTTAAATTTATTAGTTCTCAATTGAATAAACTTAGGCCGTATTAGAAAATGAATTTAGTTATTTACTAAATTTATATTTATGTTGGTACTAAAGGGGGGCGGAATAATTCTTCGTCTTTATAAACGAATTTGGGCTTTTGATCAAACTTGGGGTTCGCGTCAAACCAAGTCAAACGCAGTGGTTCTCTTTTTATGTTTAGTTAAATTATTTAGTTAAATTATTTAGTTAAGTTAAATTATTTTGTTGTTAAATTATTTTCACATTATTTTGTGTTTAATGTTAAAATGATGCAGAACAAACGAATTTTTTCTTAACATTAAACACAAAATAATGTGAAAATAATTTAAAAACAAAATAATTTAACTGAAAATCACGATAAAAACATTACTAAAAGAGAACCACTGCGTTTGACTTGGTTCGACGCAAACCCCAAGTTTGATCAAAAGCCCAAAGTCGTTTGTAAAGATGAAAAATTATTCCGCCCCCCTTTAGTACCAACATAAATATAAATTTAGTAAATTACTAATTTTAATTTATATTTTTTATAGGTTTTGAGTTTAGTTAAATTTTTAAATTTCAGCGCTTATTTTTTTCCCGCATTTAAAATTTCGTTTATACTACGAATGTACTACGATAATAGTATACACGTGTATACATAATACATATATAGTATTTAAGTATAGTATTGCTTAGTATATATAGTAATAGTAATAGAATAAGTATATATAAATTCATAAAATCTCGCGTCTTACAAAAAGAGAAGCAGGTATACAAGTTATGAAGCATAAGAGAAGGAAAACACATAGTGTTTGAAAGTAGGAACATTATAAATTAAAAATTCTTTTTTTAAATAAATATATTTGTTGAAAGACAAAAATTTATTAACAATATAATTTTAAATTAAAAAATAAATTGTTTAATTATTAAATTACAGAATTTGGTATTAAAATTAAAAAAAAAAATGAAAGAATAAAAATATTTATAGGCTAGATAGAACCTCGTTAAAGTATATTACAGTAGTACACGATGCTACGGTATCCGGTCATTTATCCGAAAAAAATATCCGAACATACCTTATTCCGAACGTTAATTTTTCCGAATTTTTTTTTCCGAACACCAATATCCGAAAATATTTTTCCGATTGTGCATTTATCCGAATGTATATTTATTTGAAAATAAAATTTATAACTAACTTCAAGACGTTTCTCTTTTATTTCATTTATTAATTTTTTTTTTAATTCATTCCGTTAACTAAATTTTAGTTTTATTTATTTTATAACCAAAAACTAATTCTTTTTTTTTTAATTTGCGTGCAAAATTTTTGTATAATTTTAAAAAATACCCTGCCAACTAGCTGGCACTAAGGTTCCTCAAACAATGAGAAAAAACTTTTTTAATTTTGAGAAATAAATTTTGGAAAAATTCGGTATCAAATCCAAAAAATTACTATAAATGAACTGTCTAAAATTAGTACTCTCATAGAAATAAATTAGGTACTACATACAAAAAGAAAAAAAAATTTGGTGATTTTGTATTTTTTTGTGAAAAAAAATTAAGGAAAAAATATTTTTTAAAAAAAAAGTATCAGATTCGAGATAGAGAGTAAAAACCATACTTTCAAATATAAGTACTTTCATGGAAATAAATGAGGTATTACATCCAAATTAAAAAAAAAAAAAAGTACCTAGAGTTTTTTTGGTGAAAAAATTTTTGAAAAAAAAGTTAGGTCTTAATTTCATAACGGTTGTGAAATATCGCCGGTTGCAGTATTTTCAGATATTAGTATTTTCATGGAATTTAATGAGGTATTACACCCCAAAAAAAAAAAATATTGCAGGTTTTTTAATTTTTTTTTTTTCAAACTTGAAAAAAAATTTTTTAGAAATTCGGTATTAGATCCAAAAAATGACTATAGACAAACTTTCTTAAACTAGTACTTTCATAGAAATAAATTAGGCACTACGTCCAAAGAGAAAAAAAATTTAGTGTTTTTTGTATTTTTTTGTGACGAAAATTTTGGGGAAAAAATTTTCAAAAAATTAAGTATCAGATCCGAGATATCGAGTAAAAACTACACTTTCAAATATAAGTACTTTCATGGAAATAAATGAGGTATTACACCCAAAAAAAAAAAAATATTGCAGGTTTTTTAATTTTTTTGTTTCTTCAATTTTGAAAAAAAATTTTTTTAGAAATTCGGTATCAGATCCAAAAAATGACTATAGACAAACTTTCTAAAACTAGTACTTTCATAGAAATAAATTAGATACTACGTCCAAAAAGAAAAAAAAAATTGTTGTTTTTTGTATTTTTTCGTGAAAAAAATTTTGGAAAAAAAATTTTCAAAAAATTAAGTATCAG
Source organism: Anagrus nilaparvatae (assembly GCA_022575985.1). NCBI lineage: Eukaryota > Metazoa > Arthropoda > Insecta > Hymenoptera > Mymaridae > Anagrus > Anagrus nilaparvatae. Next base: position 2,563,843 of record JAKSXM010000237.1, on the reverse strand, counting down.
ATTCGAGATACCGAGTAAAAACCATAATTTCAAATATAAGTACTTTTATGGAATTAAATGAGGTATTACACCCAAAAAAAAAAAATATTGCAGGTTTTTTAATTTTTTTGTTTTTTTAATTTTGAAAAAAAATTTTTTTAAAAATTCGGTATCAGATCCAAAAAATGACTATAAACAAACTTTCTAAAACTAGTACTTTCATAGAAATAAATTAGGTACTACGTCCAAAAAGAAAAAAAATATTGTCGTTTTTTGTATTTTTTCGTGAAAAAAATTTTGGAAAAAAAATTTTCAAAAAATTAAGTATCAGATTCGAGGTAGAGAGTAAAAACCATACTTTCAAATATAAGTACTTTCGTGGAAATAAATGAGGTATTACATCCAAACTAAAAAAAAAAAAAGTACCTCGAGATTTTTTGATAAAAAAATTTTTGAAAGAAAAATTAGGTCATAATTCCATAATGTTTGTGAAATATCACCGATTACATACATACGTACACACACACACACACACACACACACACACACACACACACACACACACACACACACACACACACACACACACACATATACATACAGACTTTTTTTAAAAACCGGTTTTTTAGCTTCCTGGGGTCCCAAAACGTGCTTATATGCCAAAAAATAGAAAATCAAGTTTTGACCTAACACAATGGTTTAATTAAAACATGGAACATATTGGCGAAATTTGTGATAAGAAATTAAATTATCACTTTCAATTTAAAACGGAAAGCTACTGAAAATCCTGAACAACCGCCTGAATTAATATTACAAAATGAGTTACGGGGAGTTTCTTCGGGTATATTATCCAAATTACCTGATAAAAAAAATTTAAAAAAAAACAATTAGAAGAAAACGAAGGGCAGACTACATACTTTGATCAAACTTATGTTAGAGGTATTCCTGCAGTAGGAAGAAGAAGGCATGTGCCACCCCAATATGCTTTAAATATTTGGAACCAATATGATGCAACCATCAACAACAAACACAAGACAAATAATTTAAGTGAGGGGTGGCATAACAGATTCACCTGTTAATGGGAAAAAATCATCCAGATTTGTATTCTCTTTTGATCCAGTTCCAAAAAGAACAAGGTGCTGCCGAACTTACCATTGCTGAATTAAACCTTGGTAAATCCGTTAAAGCTGGACCAAAAAAGAAATGGTATGATCACCAGCAACGAGTAAGAAATGTTGTCATGGAATATAAAAATTTTAAAAATGAGTCCAATGAAATGGATTATTTAAAAAATCTTGCTTACAATATAAATATTTAAATTAATTGTTATTTTATGAATAAAATTCATTTTATCTAAACAATGAGTAAAATTATTATTTTTTTTTTGGTGTCGGAAAAAAAAATTTCGGAAAAAATGATTCGGTATTTTTTTTTCCGGATAATTGTCTGTTCGGATATTTTTTTTCGGAAAAATGACCGTGAATCCGATGCTACGGGTTATTTTTGAAACCCGTACGCATTATCGCGCTCCTGCAATCATCAGGGTCAAACCATTGAACAAAATTACAAAACTGGTGTCAAAATAAAGAAAAAAAGTCCGTGGGTGACATTGGCAATAGTTTTGCGTCTCAGTTATTGATTTTTTAGAGATATTCAATTTTTAGTTTTTTTTATTAGTAACATTCGATTCCGCACCAATTCTTGCGTTTTCTCTTAAATTTGTATTCAAAACGGAAGTATTTTAAAAATTTTATAAAATATTTCTGAAGCTGGTTAAAATAGTATATTAAGTATCAAGGGTGTAAAAGTTTTGGCACTAGTGTGAGCACTAGCACAAGAGCTTGGTGAAGCCGGGCACGAGTGATATGTGTTCACGCTATCGTCTAAAGTATTTCGCCCATGGTACTTACAATATTTTTTTTATTTTTTATGGTATTTTTAATAATTTATTTTTTCGTCTGTATAGGTGTGTGTTTCATCATCAGAGTCATAATGAAGTGTCCAAATATAGGAAAAAAGTATGCGGGTGACATAGGTCATAATTTCGGGGATAATCAATTGTTACTATTTTCGGGAAAAACAAAATTTTTTGAAAATTTTATTAAAAAGTGAAACATCATTTAAATATGATAAAATTTTTCTGACACGATTAATATTACTCGATTCGGTACTAATTTATACATAATAAATAAAAAAGAATGTATTTTAAAAGGGAAAATTAAGAGTTTAAAAAATTTTATTTTTATAAAATAAAGTGTTCTGGAACTTCTACACTTTTGGGAATCCATTTTTATATGTCTAAACATCATTTTCTATCTATTAGCTAGTGTTTAAAAAAATTTTGCAAAACTTTAAAAAATTAGAAAGCTGAAAAGTCAAAATTCCCATGTTATTTAAATGGGAAAATTTAGGCACGTGTTTTTGCAAAGCAAAAGCAAAATCCCTGGAGCTGGCGACTTTTTATGACCGAAAATTCACAAAAAAAATCCGGGGAACAAAGGTTTTCTACAAAGTCCAAAATTAGGTCCACTCTAATATATATATATATTAGACTGTGTCTTATTTTTTTTTTTCGATATTTTTTGGCTCCCCCCATTTTTTTCGAATATTTTGGTCATAAAAAACACCCAGCTCCAAGGATTTTCATTTTTGATTTTTTTAACCCGTGCCGCCGGGCAGTTGAAGTTTCCCATTTAAATAACATGGGAATTTCGAGGTTTTAGCTTTATAAATTTTTACAGAGGCCGCAATATGTTTTAAGAAGTTAGTTATTGCTGGAGAACATACTTTCATATGTTGTAAAGACATGAAAACCACCCGAGATTCATTCTAATGGGACTTCTGGGCCTAAATCGCAAATTAACATGTTGGCTAAATCTTATATAACAGGGTTTTTCGGTAATTTTCGATAAAACGCTGCAACCTCAAAAATTGTCCAAAACACTTTTGGTAGGGCTCCTTTTTTTCTCTAAGTATCACCTTTCAAACGTCGTAAACCTTGTATTTTTATCACTGATTTTCTCAGCACTATAGTCAATTAGCCTACTGGTAATTTTTGACCCTAAATGACCAATTTTTAAATTTGTTTAAACTGCTGCCAAAATTGTAATTTTTGACAAAATTAAGTTTCACAGGCCTAAAAAATTTTATACAAGCTTCAAGTTTCCAAAAATTCTTTACTCGTCTGTTTCCTTGAAATAGTTTTTAAGATATCGCTTTTCAAAGATAATTATAAAAATTGACTTTTTCTTTAAACTCTAAAATTGGGACTCTGACTTTAAATTTACATCTCTGGTTAATAGCTTATTTAAAAGCGGTGAGTAAAGAATTTTTGGAAATTTGAAACTTGCAGACAATTTTTAAGACCTATGAAGCTCAATTTTGTCAAAAATTACAATTTTGACAGCAATTTAAAAAAATTAAAAAATTGGTCATTTTTAGTCAAAAATTACCGGCAGGTTAATTGGCTATAGTGATAAGAGAATCAATTTTAAAAGAACGCGGCTTATGGCGTTTAAAAGGTGACACTTACGCAAAAAAAAATGAGATCAACCAGAAGTGTTTTGGTCAATTTTTGAGGTTGCAGCGTTTTATCGAAAATTACCGAAAAACCCTGTTCTATAAGATTTAGCCAACATGTAAATTTGAGATTTAGGCCCAGAATTTCCTTTGGAATGAATGCAGGGCTGTTTGCAACATATGAAAGTATGTTTTCCAGCAATAACTTCTAGCTTACTAGCTAACTAGCTTCTTAAAACATATTTAAAACTTTACATAGCTAATACCTCGAAATTCCCATGTTATTTAAATGGGAAACTTCAAGTGCTCGGCGGCACGGGTTAATAAAATCGAAAATCAAAATCCTTGGAGTTGGGTGTTTTTCATGACCAAAATATTCGAATAAATGGGGGGAGCCAAAAAATATCGAAAAAAAAAAAAAAAAGACACAGTCTAATATATATACTAGCTGCCTCCGACTCGCTTCGCTCGCTTCAGCAACCGACAAGTGGGCTGCGCCCCCCTGGACCCCTGCAACTTGATTTTTCCAAAGATATGTTGTTTTAGGTTACTCAATATTTTGTATAATAAACTTTTTTTACCCGAAGTATTATCTAAAATTTACTAAATCATAAAAATTACGGACGTTTGAACCTAGGCGAATAATTTGTAATCATCGTAACAAAGCTTGACAGTTGCAGGTGGCAGTTGCTTCCCTTGACTTTCAATTCTAGAATTTTGCCTGATAATAGCTGTTCAAGCTTTTTTTAGTTACTATAATAAGTTACTACATCGGTGGCTGATAAAAATTAGAAATTGCAGGAGCATCGGTAGTGCGACCCGTTTCATACTTTCATACTCAGACTCGCACTAACGTAGCTTACTGTAATATACATTAAAAAGCTTCGATCTAACCTGAAGGATTATTTATTTTTTTATTTTTTTGTTTAGTATAATAACAAATCTAAGTTTCTGCAGTTAATTAAATTACAAAAACATATTAAATTATTTTAATCCAAAATCCTTGTACTAAAACATTTTATTTATTTAATAAAAAGAATTTTTAATTTATCTTGTTCCAATGTATCTAAAACAGTGCTCTTTCTTTTTCTTATGCTTAGTAATTTGTATATCTCCATTAGGGTTGTTCACTAAAAAAAAAAGTGCGCCAAAAATGTTCTTCCTGAAGTATGTTGAAGTTTAGGTGACAAAATGATCCCGTATCAATTTTCAGCTCATTTGAGAACAATTTAGGGATCGCACAAACCCAGGGTAGCTCTCAAGTGGTTGGCTAATACCAACAATTAGTGCGAACCACAAAAATTTTTTTCAAAATACGTTTTGTATGCTTCCTAATATGTTTTCGGTGTCGCTAAAATCAAAAATGAGGTCCTCAGAGTCCGAAAATACCTTAATTACCCTTAAACACCGAAAACACCCCTTTTTTTACCAAAAATTTTTGGATTTTATAGCGAAAATCGTATATATTTGAAACATCTTGATTATAAATTACAATTGATGACTTAAAAATGTTGAAAAAATACCGAAAACTCCTTCCGCTTTTTCCAACGCGCCTTCTTGGCCGAGAAACGCAGGGCTCAATTCTATAACAATGTTATAAGATAGGGTTTTTAGGCAATTTTCCAAATAACGCTGTCTTATTGCAATTCTACCAAAATACTACCGTTTGATCTCATTTTTTTCGTATAAGTTCTACTTTTCAAACGCCATAAACCGCAATTTTTCATCACCGATTCTCTTACCGCTATAGTTAGAAAATCAAATGTCCATTTTTTGCCAAAAATAACCAATTTTAAAATTGCTGTAAAAATTTTAATTTTGGATGAATATGAGTCTTAAAGGTCTCAAAAATTTCAATTAAGCTATAAGTTTTGAAAAAATTTTTACTCCTTCCTTTTCAATTGTTTGTTCAGCAGATATGATAATTTAAAAAAAGAGTCTTAATTTAAGGTTTTTTTAAAAAAAATCATATTTTATCACTATCTTTGTCGAGTCATATCTCGAAAAGGTATAAAGCAAAATGGAGAAGTGAAAAATTTTTCGAAACTTGAGACTAGTACAAACTGTTAGAGACCTATAAGACTTATTTTCTTCAAAAATTACAGTTTTAGCAGCAATTTTAAATTTGGTCATTTTTGGCAAAAATGGACATTTGATTTACTAACTATAGCGATGAGAAAATCGGTGATGAAAAATTGCGGTTTACGGCGTTTGAAAGGTCAAACTTATACTAAAAAAATGAGACCAAACGGTAGTATTTTGGTAGAATTGCAATAAGACAGCGTTATTTGGAAAATTGCCTAAAAACCCTATCTTATAACATTGTTATAGAATTGAGCCCTGCGTTTCTCGGCCAAGAAGGCGCGTTGGAAAAAGCGGAAGGAGTTTTCGGTATTTTTTCAACATTTTTAAGTCATCAATTGTAATTTATAATCAAGATGTTTCAAATATATACGATTTTCGCTATAAAATCCAAAAATTTTTGGTAAAAAAAGGGGTGTTTTCGGTGTTTAAGGGTGATTAAGGTATTTTCGGACTCTGAGAACCTCATTTTCGAGTTTAGCGACACTAAAAACATATTAGGAAGCATAGAAAACGTATTTTGAAAAAAATTTTTGTGTTTCGCACTAATTGTTGGTATTAGCCAACCACTTGAGAGCTACCCTGTGTTTGTGCGACCCCTAAATCGTTCTCAAATGAGTTGAAAATTGGTACGGGATCATTTTGTCACCTAAACTTTAACATACTTCAGGAAAAACATTTTTGGCGCACTTTTTTCTTTAGTGAACAACCCTAATCTCCATCTCTAGAGTTCAGGGGAGACCTTTTCTCTATACTTATTTATTAATGAAATAGTGTAGGATTCATATTCATATCAAGGCGTATATAATATATACCGGGTGGAACGCAATTACCGCGGATTTTTACATTGCTAGTATATATCAAAGCAATGTAAATAACCGCGACAATTGCATTCCACCCGGTATGTATTCATATTACCTATACCATAGAATTATATTTCTATATGTATATATTATTGGTACTATACAGAGACACACTCTGGTACTATACTATATACAGCGCGGGAAAAGAAATCACGGAGTAAATACAAGTAAATATAGTAAAAATATAAGCGCGGAAATTTAAAAATTTATATAAACTTTTAAGTAAGCTTCTTTTGCGATGAAATTTCCACTACTAATTGAAAATTTTCCATTATAAAATTATATTGATTATTAATAAAATTCATTGAAAAATTAAGTTTCGAAACTAAAATTCAGAATTAAACAAATGCAAGAATTTTTCAAACCAAATATTTTATTAAATAATTAATTGCAGAATTAAATTTTCGCAATTGAAAAGTTGAATCAAGTATTAATTAAGTTGAAGAAAAATTAAGTTTCGAAAATAAATTTCAGAATTGAACAAATGCAAACAATTTTTCAAATCAAATATTTTATTACATAATTAATTTCAAAATTTAATTTTTGCAATTTAAAAGTTGTATCCAGTATTTAAATATTAGATTTTATTAATTATTTGATTAGCTTTTACTAAATATCTAAAAATATTAAAAAATAACTGATATCGGCTAAAAAAAAACTTGAAAAGTAGAAATATGCGTTTCATACTATTTGGTTTGTAATTAAAACTCAAAAAACAACTGATATGCTTTATAAGTTTGGTTTCAGATTTTGGTTCCGTTTAATAAAATATTTAATATTTTCTTTGATTACCCACTTAAATCTCATCCCAGCAGAAAAATTTGAGTTTATTGAAACCCAGTGTTGATTTTCCATACCAAGTTTTAAAACCACTGGGTTTCAATAAACTCAAATTTTTCTGCTGGGATGAGATTTAAGTGGGTAATCAAAGAAAATATTAAATATTCTATTAAACGGAACCCAAATCTAAAACCAAACTTATAAAGCATATCAGTTGTTTTTTGAGATTTAATTACAAACCAAATAGTATGAAACGCATATTTTAACTTTTCAAAGTTTTTTTTTTTATATACATAATATTAGCTTAAACTTTTATAATTTTCGAAAAATGATTGTAATTTTTGACAGATCGAACCGATTACCTTAAAAATCTAGATGGATACGTAAAAAATGTACCTAAATCGAATGAAATTCTTTTTGATAAAATAATTTTTTCTCAGTTATCAATTTTTTTGTTTTTTTTTTTAATTTGTTAAAAATTTTTTTCTTGGAAATTCAGTTTTTGCAACATAAAAATTTTTCGGCGTTATCAATCGAAATAAAACCTAGGCTATGTTTTGACCCGTAATTTTTGCTGTCTTTTGCCGTAAAACCCGATGTCTGTAGCTTTTATCGTGTTCTCGTTTATCGCGTTCGGACAAACATACATAATTAAAGATTTATATATATATAGGAATCTAATATATATACAATACATACATACTAGCATTGGTGATAGGGGGGGGGGCAATGTATCCAAACAAACCGTTTTTCACGGCAACCGTCTCTAACGGCTGGGATTTCGACCGTTTTTGACAAAATCCAACCGTCTCAAACGGTACCCGAGAAGAATTTCACTTGCCATTGAAGGCCAAATCGTCTACCATTTTTAACAGTCTCATAGTAAGTAATGGTTAATCAGCCGTTTCTAACCGTACTAAAGAAGAAATTAGTGTATGAGCCGTTTTTAACCGTAGGAAAATAGATGTACAAGTTCCTGCCATCTTGAACCGTACCGAAGTAAATAATAGTTGCTCTGCCGTTTCTAACCGTATTGAAGTAGAAATTAATCTATGAGCCGTTTTTAACCGTAGGAAATTAGATGTACAAGTTCCTACCGTTTTGAACCGTGTCAAAGTAAATAATAGTTGCTCTGCCGTTTCTAACCGTATTAAAGTAGAAATTAATATATGAGCCGTTTTTAACCGTAGGAAATTAGATATACAAGTTCCTGCCGTTTTTAACCGTGTCAAAGTAAATAATAGTTGCTATGCCGTTTCTAACCGTATTTAAATAGAAATTGATGTATGAGCCGTTTCTAACCGTAGGAAAATAGATATACAAGTTCCTGCCGTTTTGAACCGTACCAAAGTTAATAATAGTTGCTCTGCCTTTTCTAACCGTATTATAGTAGAAATTAATGAATGAGCCGTTTTTAACCGTAGAATATTGGATGTACAAGTTCCTGCCGTTTTGAACCGTGTCAAAGTAAATAAAGTTGCTCTGCCGTTTCTAACCGTATTAAAGTAGAAGTTAATGTCTTAGCCGTTTTAAAAAAGTGAACAAAGATGAGTTGAACAGAAAAAAATGAACAAGAAAAGTTGAACATAGAAATTTTTGAACAAAAAAAATTAAACATAAAAATTTTTGAACAAAAAAAGTTGACCAAAATTTTTTGACAAAAAAAAATAAAAAATTAGTGAAAAAATGAACATAAGAAGTTGAACATAGAAATTTTTAAGTTGAAAAAACTTAAAAAAATGAGAAAATTTGAAAATTTCTATGTTAAACTTCTTATGTTCATTTTTTCATTAATTTTTTATTTTTTTTTTGTCAAAAAATTTTTGTCAACTTTTTTTGTTCAAAATATTTTATGTTCAATTTTTTTTGTTCAAAAATTTCTATGTTCAACTTTTTTTGTTCATTTTTTTCTGGTCAACTCATCTTTGTTCACTTTTTTTTCTGGTAAAAAAAATGGCGTCGTAAAATAGATGTACAAGTTCCTGCCGTTTAGAACCGTATGAAAAGAACTTAATATACATTATACAGCATGACATTTTTAACCCTGTCAAAGTAAATAATAGTTGCTCTGCCGTTTCTAACCATATTAAAGTAGAAATTAATGTCTGAGCCGTTTTTAACCGTAAGAAAATAGATGTACAAGTTCCTGCCGTTTTGAACCGTGTCAAAGTAAATAATAGTTGCTATACCGTTTCTAACGGTAATAAAGTAGTTTTTTCGAAATCTTCCATATAGCGATGTAACCTCAAAAATTAATCAAAATACTTCAGGTTTGTCTCATTTTTTCCGTATAAGTACCATTTTTTAATTCTCGCCAGCTGCAATGCTGCAACCCTTATTCTCTCATCGCTATAGTCAATAAACCAAATGCCCATTTTTGGTCCGAAATGACAAACTTTTAGATTGCTGCCTAAATTGTAATTTTGGATGAAAATGAGTTTTACAGATCTTAAAAATTTTGTACAAGTTTCAATTTTCGGTAAATTCCTTACTCGTTCTTTTAGCTTTAGATGTTTCCGAGATATGATTCCACAAAGTTAGTGATAAAATAAGATTTTTTTTTTAAACTTTAAATTGAGACTCTGTCTTTAAATTATCATATCTGTTAAATGAGTAATCAAAAAGTAGCGAGTAAAGCATTTTTCGAAATTTAGAGCCAATGGGACCAATTTGGAACCTACAAAATTTTTATTGAAAATTGAAATTTTAGCAGCAATTTAAAAATTGAATTGCTGTAAAATTCAAAGTTATCTTGATTCTTGAAGCGTCTTTACTATATTGGCATACTTGTTTTTTAAGGTAACCTTTCATTCATTGATTGCATATTTTTGCTGAGACAAAATAAATTCTATAATAATAATAATAATTGATTTATCAACCTTAATATTAAAGTTATTACCATTGCGTATTTTTACTATTCTAAGACCTTCTCATACGGATAGTTCCTAAGATTCTGGATGTATATAAAACACACGAAACAATGAACGGTAAAGTTAATCCAAATTCACCCTTTAGAACCTCTTAAATGTAATTTCTGAGATAATTTTTGAGATTAGCGTCCAAAAAACCTACTAAACCCTTTGAAAATAAAAAAAAATTTCCTTTGAAAAAATGAGTTTTTGAGGGATTAAAGAGTTGGTAATAAGGGTTAATTTACTGAGAACCTATCAAAAGTAATTCTTGACGTCATTATTGAGCTCAGCGATCTAAAAAACCCAATTACTTAATTTAATTTTTAAAAAAAGTTTTTTAAAGATTTATGTAAATTTTGTAATATTTGGGGTGGAAAATGGCCAAATTCACCCTTCAGAACCAATTGAGTTTAATTTCTGAGATAATTTTTGAGATCAGCGTCTAAAAAAACCTACTAGACCCTTTGAAAATAAAAAAAAAAGTTCTTTTGGCAAAATGAGTTTTTTTGATGGGTGAAAAGGATAGAAATAAGGGCAAATTTACCTCTTAGAACCTATTAAAATTAATTCTTGACATCAGTTTTAAGGTCAGCGACCTAAAAAATACAATTATTTAATTTAGTATAATTTAGTTTTACAAAAAAGTTTTTTAAAAAATTTATGTAAAGTTTGGGGTATTTGGGGTGAAATTGGCCAAATTCACCCTTCAGAACCAATTGAGTTTAATTTCTGAGATAATTTTTGAGATCAGCGTCTAGAAAAACCTACTAGACCCTTAGAAAATAAAAAAAAAAGTTCTTTTGGCAAAATGAGTTTTTTTTATTGGTGAAGAGGATAGAAATAAGGGCAATTTTACCCCTTAGAACCTATTCAAATTAATTCTTGACATCAGTTTTAAGGTCAGGGACCTAAAAATCCAATTATTTAATTCAGTTCAAATTAGTTTAAAAAAAAAGTTTTTTAAAAGTTTATGTAAAGGCTATGCCCGCATCTATATAGTGAATCGGCCCACGAAAGATATTTGAAAACTAGTTGTATAAGGTCAAAGTACATCTAAAAAAATAGGATCCTGAAGTTTTCAGACCTCCAGATGCCTTCAGCTCTGATTGGTAGCCTATTAATGACAAAAAAAAAGTACATTTTTAGCGACTTTTTAGTCGTCTTTCTGATACTCCCGTGGTAAAACGATTCTATCAAAATGATCTTGCGACCTCTCATTTAAAAGGTTAGACGATATACTTTCAGATAAAATTACTTTTGGAAGTGATTTTAGTGCATACTTTTGATTGGTAGACCATAAACCGTCTAATATAAAATTTTTTTTTTCTTAAATTTCAACTTCGGAGCGATTTAAAAAAATTTGAGAGATATGCCCATTCTATTTTTTTTTTTTAACTAATGAAAAATAAAACAAATTTTCATTTGCCACCATCCACGCTCAAAAATATTTAGGCTAACATGGTCAAATACTTAAAAAACTGAAATAACTTTTTTTTTTAATTTTGCGATTTTTCAAAAAAGGATACCGCACAAATGAATAGGAAATGGCCGTTTGATCAGATGAGGTGAATTTTTTGTATGTTTTAGATTTTATTATTCTGAAAAAAAGTTTCCATGGACACAAAGCTCCAAAGTCTCAACTTCGGATGCTACGGAGCTTGAAAGCTCCGTAGCACTATTACCTAACTATTACAGAGGCACACAAAAAAAAATCATGTACCAGAGTATAGACCCCCTGATATGGGGATTTTTGGTGGTGCTAAAACCGAATATGGCTAAATAAATGCAATAAAATTAGCCGATTTTCCCCCAGCGCCCCCATAACCCCCCCCCCCCCCAAAGAAGTGAAAAAATTTTATTTTTGTTGAAAAATGAAAATTGAACTATATACTCATGTTTTTTGGGACGCTTATACCAAAAAATGTTTTTCACCAACGTTTGACCCTGTAGACGACACCAGTGCCTGCATTCATACCCTCCCTCCAAAACGGGTAAAAATATTTTTATTACAAAAATTAAAACTTAATATGAATTCTTATATTTTTTGGAACGTTGAAACCAACAATGAATATTAAAAATGTTTTCTACCAATGTTTGGCCCTGTAAACCACTCCAGTGGTCCCATGGCCCCCCCCCCCCCAAAACGAGATATAAAAATTTTTATTACAAAAACTAAAACTCAATGTGTATTGTTATATTTTTTGAGGCGCTGAAACCAAAGATGAATATAAAAAATGTGTTAACCAATGCTTGGTCCTCTAGGCAACCTCAGTGCCCCCATTCATCCACCCCCCCCCCAAACGAGTTAAAAATATTTTTATTAGTAACATTAAAACTCAATTTGTATTCTTATGTTTTTTGAGACGCTCTAAACAAAGATGAATATAAAAAATGTTTTTAACCAATGCTTGGCCCTGTAGACCCCCCCCCCCACGGGTTAAAAATATTTTTATTAGGAAAATTCAAACTGAATGTTCAAACTCTTATGTTTTTTGAGACTCTGGACTCTATAACCTAAGATGAATATAAAAAATTGAACACTTTTTTGGCCCTCTACACTACTCCAGTACCCCATTTACCCCCCCCCCCCCAAACGAGTTGAGAATATTTTAATTACAAAAATTAAAACTCAAGGTGTATTATTATTTTTTTAGGACACTGAAACGTTTGAGGGGGGGGGGGTGATTGGGGGTACTGGGGTCGTGTAAAGGGCCAAGCATTGGTTAAAAACATTTTTTATATTTATCTTTGATTACAGAGTCTCAAAAAACATAAGAATACACATTAAGTTTTAGTTTTTCTAATAAAAATTTTTATACCTCGTTTTGGGGGGGGTCAAAAAAAGGTCAAATTCACCCTTGACATACTATACAATTTTCCAATTAGATGCTTTTTAGGCATTATTTTTCTGAGACGAAGGCAAAAGGTTTCACCTCGATTCATGTACAGTCGGTCAAATTAATGCCGTCCCCATAAATTTATGAGTAATTATACGGTTTAATATTAGTTGACATTTTATTTAAAAAAATAAAAAATAAAAAAATATGGTATATTTACAAAATTTAAAATTTACAATTCGCGAAAAAAATAAAATTTAAAAAGATGATATTTGTAGAGGAAAATTCGCTGATTAAAATAAAATTTGAGTTTGCAAAATCGGATGAAAATTGGCAGCTCTAGACGATAAAAAAGATGACAAAATCATTAAAAATTTTGAAATTAAAAAAATAAAAATATTATTTTTATCTTAATACAAAAGAGTCGCTATGGGGAGTATCTAATGCTTAGATACTTATTTTTATTTATTTTAATTTCCAAATTTTTAATGATTTTGTCATCTTTTTTATCGTCTAGAGCTGCCAATTTTCATCCGATTTTGCAAACTCAAATTTTATTTTAATCAGCGAATTTTTCTCTACAAATATCATTTTTTTAAATTTTTTTCGCGAATTGTAAATTTTAAATTTTGTAAATATACCATATTTTTTTTTTTTTAAATAAAATGTCAACTAATATTAAACCGTATAATTATACTTATAAATTTAAGGGGACGGCATTAATTTGACCGACTGTACTTTCATTGACAGTTTGAGATTTGACCTTTTTTCACACTATACCCTTGAATAACCCTTTGGAACCTGTTAAATGTTATTTTTGAACCTAAATTCTAATTTAGTAGTCTATATAACCTCATAGCATCATTAAAATGTGTACGAAAAAATATTTTACTACAATTCAATATTGGTGGGGTAAAGGGGTGTAAAATGGTTAGGGAAATACCCCTTGTCATACTATACAATTTTCCGTTTAGACGATTTTTAGGCATTATTTTTCTGAGACGAAGGCAATAGCTTTCACCTCGATTCATCTACTTTCATTGGCAGTTTAAGATTTGAGCTTTTTTTCACTTTTTTCGCTTTTTCCCTTGAATAATAAAGAATAATAAAGACTTGGTCTATCCAAGAACACGAACTCACGAACGTTCGTGGAACACGAACGTGCACCTTTCATGCCAAAAATGTTCACGTTGCCAAACCCCGCGGGAGTATTGTATGAAGAAATTGTCTGTAAAAAAAGCAAAGACATAATCAACCAGGGAAATAATGATTCAAAGTATTTTTAAAATATGTATATTATATTACACATATATTATTCAAGGGTTTAGTGTGAAAAAAGGTCAAATCTCAAACTGTCAACGAAAGTACATGAATCGAGGTGAAACCTTTTGTCTTCGTCTCAGAAAAATAATTCCTAAAAAGCATCTAATTGGAAAATTGTATAGTATGTCAAGGGTGAATTTGACCTTTTTTCACCCAAAACACCCCAAAAATTTACATAAACTTTTAAAAAACTTTTTTTTAATTTTAAATTAAGATTTTAAGTTTTTTAGGTCGCTGAACTCAAAAATGATGTCAAGAATTACTTTTAAGGGGTAAATTAACCTTTATTCCCACCCCTTTCGGCCTTCAAAAACTCATTTTGCCAAAGGAACTTTATTTTTATTTTTAAAGGTTCTGGTAGGTTTTTTTGGACGCTGATCTCAAAAATTATGTCAGCAATTAAATTCAATAGGTTCTAAAAGGTGAATTTGGCCATTTTTCACCCCAAATACCCCAAAATTTACATAAACTTTTAAAAAACTTTTTTTTAAAACTAATTTGAACTAAATTAAATAATTGGATTTTTAGGTCGCTGACCTTAAAACTGATGTCAAGAATTAATTTGAATAGGTTCTAAGGGGTAAAATTGCCCTTATTAAACGAAACATTTTAAGTTAGGCACATTCTACAATCATCCGGTAAACTCTTGCGGTCGTCCGCTAGAGGTTCGCAAGGTAGTGGCACCAACCGAAACTAAATGATAACTTAAAATAATCATGTGTATTTATTTAAAGTAAATTTGGCACCACTGACTTGCGGACGACCGCAAGAGTTTACCGGATGATTGTAGAATGTGCCTTAAAAAAAAAAATTATTTTTTTATTCGTTTTCTAAGCGAAATCCGAACGTCAGTGTTATGGTCGCGCCGGCGCTAATGGGTTAATTAATTTTAAAATATTTTGATTTTTTAAAATTTTGGTTTTATTTGCACAAAACCATTTTAATTAATAATTAAATTAAATTAAATTAATTAATTAAATTAAATTAATAATTAAATTAAACTATTTTAGTTGATAACAAAGTTTTTTTGAGTGAAAATTTTCATATCTTTATTACAGCATATTTTCGGATTTTACAATATAGTCGATAAAAAAACGCCATATTGAAAAATTGGACAATAGTTTTATGTGAAAAATGAAATATTTTATTTATGAAAACTTTTTTTTAATAAAAATATTTTTTTCAACCTCAAAAACTCCTAAGTAATGTGAAAAGTTCTTTTTTATTTGTAAGTATCGAAAATTTCAATATCAAAATTTAAAAAAATGTAATTTTTAGATTAGGAGTTAGTTTTTCGCCATTTTTCTTAAATGTGCGTATTTAATGAGCTAAAAATTAAATTAATAATTTTTTTAGTTTAACTCTATTTCGTGAGGCTACTTATAAGAAAAATTGGATACCATCTACAATAAATAATTTTTTTAAAATATAATCTTACCCTTTCAGGTGTACACTCCTCTCAATTTAAAAACTTTCTTATAATTTTTGGTTCCTCAATGAGGAATCATTGTGATGGGTCAAATTTTAATTTTTGATTTGTGTGTGTGTGTGTATGTAACCGGTGAAATTTCACAACCACTATGGAATTAAGACCTAATTTTTTTTTCAAAAATTTTTTTATTCAAAAATCTCAAACTACTTTTTTTTTTTTAATTTTGAGGTATTACCTCATTTATTTCCATGAAAGTATTTATATTTGAAATTACGATTTTAATTTGAAATCTCGAATCTGATAATTTTTTGAAAATTTTTTCCCAAAATTTTCGTCACAAAAAAATACAAAAAACAACAAATTTTTTTTCTCTTTGGACGTAGTACCTAATTTATTTCTATGAGAGTACTAGTTTTAGAAAGTTCATTTATAGTAATTTTTTGGATCTGATACCGAATTTTTTCAACATTTTTTTCTAAAAATTAAAAAAAAACAAAAAAATTAAAAAAATTAGAATATTTTTTTTTTGTGTAATACTTTATTTAGTTCCATGAAAGTACTTATATTTGAAAATATGGTTTTTACTCGATATCTTGAATCTGATAATTAATTTTTTGAAAATTTGTTCCAAAATTTTTGATGAGTAAAAAAAACTTTTAAAAGTTAATAGAAATGTATGTATGATTGCATACTTGTAAGCTCATTGTTTGAGGAACCTTAGTGCCAGCTGGTTGTCAGGGAATTTTTATAAGTAGGGGGCAAGTCCTCTGCACGTTAAAGTGCGCCAACCTCCGTAACTCATATTTCATGTTTAATCGCAATAAAACTGTGTCATAGTTCATAAATAAAAACAATGTACAGTAAAATGTTAATTTGTTCATAAATAAAAACATTGTACAGTAAAATGTTAATTTCAAATAATGAACTTTTTTCATAATTTTAATAAACCATTATAATTTTGATTTTCAAAATGTATCTCAAAAAAAAAATATTTATAAAGTTTTTTGATCTCTTTGATCCAGTGAATGATATTGATTAAAGTTTTTCGAAATTTAGGGAATTAAAATAATCCGCTTTAAGAGAAGTAATAATAATTTGGGTTTTGAGACTTAATACCTATTATGCATTAAAATTAAAAAAATACGAATTATAAAATTATCAAATTTTTTTGTTTCGTACCATTTATGTATTATATCCAGAATTGATTTGTAATCAGATACGATCTAGAAATTTTTTTCAAAGGGAGGGGCAGAAACTAATAATAATAATTATTATTTAAATTTCTTTGTTAACAACAAAATTTAAGTGCTTCTTAATTTACATTGTTTAGGGAGTATAGCCCTCTAGATACGTGCCTTCTGTAGCGAAAATGTTCCATGAATTAAAATTTTACGGAATTCAGTTCTTTCCGTAAATACTTATTCAAAGAAATATCGAAGCAAAGGAATATTAGTTAAAGCAATCTTTATACATGATGTTTAGGAATCCATGTAAATTCCTAATCAATATAGTAGTGTTAATAACGTAAATAAGCAGTAATAATAGCGTTATCCTTTCTTTGCCATATAATGTAAATGATATCTTGATAGGAAATATGCTACGGTTCCTTCTTACCAGCTTTTCTTCAAGAGAGCCAATTTATGTTACGTATCCTGAGGTTTAATCGGGATATATAATTATAAATATTAAATATAAATAAGTTTATCCTTGGGATATGAGTGCCTCAGGTTTATTAAGTTAGGTTAATGTTTATAGTTGGTACTTAATCTGGTTATAGTTGTAGATGAGTTCGACTTAGCTGGATGAACTTAACCTTAGGCTAAGTTCGTAATTACAGAAGGAGTTGTCACAATAATAACTGATAACTACTATTATTTGGTTATATAAAAACTTCACTTTATTGATTATAAGTATTGATAATAAAAACTATCTTAGTCCTTAAGTCAAACGAATTATAAAAGATAGTACTATTCAAAGCTAATGTGACTCTAACAAGTGGTGGTACTCTAATAATACAATTTGGGCGCCTGAAGGGCAATATATAATCTAATGTGAATCCGCCCATATTGCGAGATTTTGGGGGAGACGTCCAATACAAAAAAGCGTCAGTCTTGTCACGTCCAATTAGCGGAGGCGTCCTTAATTATTACTAAGAATGGCGAGGTGGAATTTATGCAATTTACGTTGCATAAATCTCTCCTACTTTACGTCATAGCTGAGTTTTGGTCTCACGCTATTGTGCCAGGTCAGCATCAGCGAAAATGCACCTGAGGGTTCTTGTGTCGTCAGATGTATAATATACTATGATAATATCGGATGTACGGTTTATTATTCATATTTATCAAATACTAGAGATATCAGTTTTGACCTACCATACGTAACAAATTGAATTGCTCTAAGACCTTGAAAATTGAAAAATTGTATTTTTGGTCCTAAATAAACTTTTTTTAGTAAATTATAATCACAAAACAATTGAAAAAAACATAAATCCATCATCAAAAATAATTAAATAAATTAAATTTTTAAATAAATTAAAAAATTTATTTAAAAAATTTCAGAAATTGTTTTTTTTTTCAAATATTGAAAAAATATGATTTTGAGCCTTCCAACTCAAAAAAAAACTATGGGGCGAGCAAAATTTTTTATGTTCCTCACTTGTTCATCACTTCATATGGTCTAAAATCGTGTAAAAAATGTTAAATTAAAAAAAAAAAATTTTTTTTATTTATCCCCCAAAAACCCCCAAATTGAGCGGGTATTTTATTTCATTTTATTAAAAAAAAAAAAAAAATGTTTTTTTAAAAGATAGTCTTTTTTTTAATTTTTTGCTCGTATCCGTATATTCTTTAGAGCATATCGGACGAAACATTTACATAATTAGCCCCCAGTCTTGTATATATAGTTTCACGAGATTTCAATATCGATACGATTTCGATACGATATTAACGTTTCCATTTCGATACGATTTCGATATCGATATGAATAATAAAAATGAAAAATAATATGCAATTTTTATAAAAATTTTTATTTTGTTTAAAACATGTGCAAAGCATCGAAAGTGTTGATTATCTACGTTAAAATCTATGCTATCACTTTAAAAAATTTTTTCAAGTTCATGAATAAATGTTGTATTAGCAAAAACGTTATCTAACGTGATACCTTGGATTTCTTTTTCTAAATTATAATTTATAATCGACTCGTAGAATAATTACGCAATATCTTTTCCGGTGTGTTTGCCATGGGAGGGTAATAAATCCAAAGCAATAGATTGCAAGACCCAGTTTTTGTCAATAAAATGTATCGTTATTCTATAATAAAATTGGCCGTTTCTAGCACTCCAACCGTCTACTGATATAAATTTTTTTTCATTCCTGAAAATTCTACAGATAATTTTTTTGCTACTGATTTATTAATTGGCATTTTAATACCTTCATTTAATAAAATGAAAAATTTCTTCGTTAATTCATCGTCAAAAAACTTAAAGGCAGATTCTTTTTACAGAGCCAAACAATTATTAATCTCTCCCAATTCACAGCCCTTTTTAAAAAATTGTAATCTAAAATTTTAAAATTATTTTACTTAGATTAAGAATTTAAAAAATAGATAAAATATGACTAACAAAAACTTCTAATGATTTTTGATTGTTGGTGTTAGTTTTTTAAATGATCCAAATAAAATTAGATACTCGTAGGGACGGTAAATTTTTATGCAAGTTGTATATAAAAAAACTGAAAATTTAAAAGAGTGTCACTTTTTAGGAAAGTTCATATTGGCTGTCTAAAATATGTAAAAACTGTAACATTTCACTATGGAGTAAAATAATGTCGGCTATATGAAAAAACCTCAAAAATTTCACTATGGAGAAAACTAGATGTGTGCAGTCACATTTGGGTGCTTTTCACGGGAACTGTATACTTTATACTTATTTTTATTGTTTACGGCACTACACTTATTATCATTTTTTCTTAATTTTTTCGTATTTATATGTATTTCAAGGTTTAAATACCTAAAATTTTCAATTGGTACTGCTACAAATGCAAAAATAAATTCTACGTGTTATTCTTATGGAATTTTTTTAATATGCAGACGGTGGCGTCATGGACGGTGGCGACATTTGGAATGTATTATTGAAATAACTTTGTATTGAAGCCATCAAATTTTCTCAAACTCTGGGTATCTTATTTTCCCATCAAAACACATAACTGAACAAGATATATTAAGTAATATATGACATACACTTGGAGAAAACGACATGGACGGTGGCGACATTTTTTTTGTAAAAGCGTTTTAAAAATTTAATAGTTAATTTTCATAGTTAAAGCTTTCATATTTAAAATTTTAAGTTTTCCGCGGTTCTTATATGAGTAGTTAAGTAAAAAAAAAATACAACAGTGCTTTCAAGTGCATAAATATAGAGTGCGCTCCCATAAAAGATGGGATGCTTAAAAATAGCTAAAACCGGGGGACAGACTTATATGCATCGATAAGCTAAGAGGGTTACATTAAAATTTGTTTCGTTGAAGAAAATGAGTTTTTGGGACCTAAATACGTCATATGCATCCTACAGAAAAATTTAACTTCAAATTTTAAGCCGTTTGTTAATACTCAAAGTTTACAATTAAGCAAAAGGACAGCGGACCCAATCCCTTTGCCCCAGGGGATATGTCGGTAAAGAAGGGTGTTGCCCCATGGGGAGCGTCGATAAAGAAGGACGTTACCCTAGGAGTATGTCGGTAAGGTAGAACCAAGTCGGTAATGTAGATAGTTGTTGGTAAAAAAAATTTCGCTGCGGGCAGGGTTCGAACCTGCGCGGGTTTTTGTTAACCCATTACCCTCGATAGCAACCCTTAACCACTTGGATACCGCAGCATATGTAATAAAAGATTACTAACATGGCCTAAGTAATTAGGTCTTGTTAGTGATCTTTTATGTGTGAAGGGTGGGGGTAAAAAATAAAAAGAATGAAATAGAATTAAAACATTTATTTATTAAAATTATTTTTTTGCTTTTTTAATACTTTTAGATTTATTTTGTACTTTTTTAACTTTTGATTTGACTTGAGTTTCTGATTTGATTTGATTTCTTTCTTGAATTATTCTGTAGAAACCATATGAGATGAATATCATTTGTTTTTCAATAGGTGTTGTAGCATTTTCTGTAATTTTTTTCTATACATCATCAGATGAATCATTTGCATTTAATAGTGAAAGAAATTTCTCATAAGCTTCTTTGGCTTCTGGAATTCTGCTGCTTATTTGATCGTAATAGTATTCAATAGTAGAATATGCTTTTTGTAAAAGCTTAGCTGACCTAGGTAACAGAATTATTTTGCAACATCCTTGAGTTAATTTAACTCCATCATAAAAACCAATCAGAGTTTTTGTAATTTTTATTCCTCCATCTAATTCTGGCCAGGTTTTATTTAGACCTACTCCCATGCTTACTCCTTCACAAACATAATCATCTATATTTATTGAGCTAAATTGCTGTAAAGCTTTCAATGAAAATATGTAAAAAAATTTCGCTGCGGGCAGGGTTTGAACCTGCGCGGGTTTTTGTTAACCCATTGCCTCATATGCGATGGCAACCCTTAACCACTTGGATACCGCAGCATATGTAATAAAAGATTACTAACATGACCTAAGTAATTAGGTCTTGTTAGAGATCTTTTATGTGGGAAGGGTGGGGGTAAAAAATAAAAAGAATCAAATATAATTAATACATTTATTTATAGAAATTACATTATTTTTTGCTTTTTCGATACGTTTAGATTTATTTTGTACTTTCTTGACTTTTAATTTGACTTGAGTTTCTGATTTTACTTGAGTTTTTGATTTGAATTCATTTCTTTCTTGAATTATTCTGTAGAAACCGTATGCGATAAATATATCATTTCTTTTTCAATAGGTGCTGTAGCATTTTCTATAATTTTTTTCGCTACAACATTAGACGAATCATCTGCATTCAATAGTGTAAGAAATTATTCATAAGCTTCTTTGGTTTCTGGAATTCTACTACTTATTTGATCGTAATAGTATTTGATAGTTGAATATGCTTTTTTTAGAAGCTTAGCTGACACAGGTAAAATAATTATTTTGGAACTTTCTTGATTAAATTTAACCCCATCATAAAAAGTACTCGTTTAAATAAAAACTAGATAAATAACCTCAAATTACTCTAAAGCATACAATATTTCAAATGTATATTAGCGTCCATGCATAATACAGAAATCTGTAAAAAATACTAGAAATCAGTCGATTCAAATCAAATCAAGCGTCCTAAGCCACTTGCATATCCCAGCATAAGTAATAATAGATGATTTACATGGCCTAAGTAATTAGGTCTTGTAAGTTATTTTTTTATTGTGAAGGGTGGGGGTAAATAATTATAATGAAATTGATTTAATACATTTATTGATAAAAATTACATTATTTTTTTGTTTTGTAATACTTTTTGATTGATTTTATACTTTCTTAATTTTTTGATTGACTGAAACTTTGATTTAGCTTCATTTTTTTTCTTGAATTATTTTATAGAATGAAAAAGTAATTTTTTCTTTTTTTTTATTAATATATTATCTCAGCTTTTCTAAGTTCTTTGATAATCAAATGAATTTCATTATCATGATTATTATTTCCAGCTTGCCTTTCTGCTACTAGGATTCTCAAACTAACTCATTTGAATCATCCCAATTATCATAATCAATTGATGAATCGTTGAATATCGTATATGGTAATAAATTTTGTCGAGGAATGCATATGGAATTTTCTATATCTTTAAAGCTCTGATTTTCAATATTCGATTGACTAGGTTCTTCTTCAGTATACTTATATAAATTTCCATACGATAGTTTTTTTCTTTTCATATTATTATTATTGTTTGTATTTACAGAGTCAAATTCATTATTTGTAAGTACTGACTCAATAGTATTGTAACTTGTACTGCAAGTAAATTTTTCTATGTTTGTTGCTTTATTACAAAAAGATATTTCTGTATTTGTAGCTTTATCACATAAAGTTTTTTCTTCAGTGTTTGTTGCCTTATCAGATTTACAATGAATTTCTTCCAATTTATTAATTGATACAAATTCTTTTTTTGTTCGCATTTTATCAAGATTAGAATCTTCTTTTTCAATATAACTATTACATATCGATGAATCTTCATAATTTTCCGTAGCATTTTCAATTTGTTGTAATTTTTTATTCTTTGAGTGATTGTGAATGATACCATTAGTTCTTATTAAATTATCATAGATAAAAACTTTCGCATTGCATGTTTTTTCAAACATCTCCACACCTCGCCTTGCCGATTTTTGCTTCCAAAGCGATATATATGATCATCTATCCTTTTGAGAGGTTTTCCAAGTTGACTTAAAAACTCTTCCGATGTTAACATCTTGAAATAAGATTTCACAATAATGAAAAACAGTAAGAGTGTACGAATATATATATAATAAATCATACTAAATTCCTACAAATTCAGTGATTTTCATAATTTCTTAATAGTTAAATTAAGTAAACTAAGTATAGTATTAGAGTAAGCACAGTTTGTAATAAATGTCATGCAGATTATATAAATAATTATAGCCAATTGCACATAAAAGTTTTAAAATCATAAACAATACTCATAAGTTTTCAATAATTCTTACCAATCTTAATAAATTCACTTTCATCGTTTATTTACGGTAATTATCGGTAATCTTCGTGATTCTGCTATAATTTATTCACTAAAGTTTGTGTAAACTATATGAAAAATATAATAAATATCGCGCTAACTATACAATCATCGGCAGCAACTTTACTAAAAAATGGCGCAAACTATAGAAAAATGCACAAATCGAGCAAAAAAAAGGTGCAGCTTATGAGAAAATTCTTGCAGTTTGTCCAAATTATTATAGAAAATTGCGGTGATTATAGGAAAATGCGCAAGTTGCGCAAATCGGGCAAATAGCGCAAATTGCGCAAAAATAGGCGCAATTTATGTAAAAATCGGTACGGATATGGCACATTTTAAATGAAAATCGGCGCAAACTATAGAAAAAGTGGCGCTAAATCTATGAAAACACTAAATATACTAAAAATGGCGCAACCTATAGAAAAATGCATAAATCGAGAAAAAAAGGTGCAGTTTATGTGAAAATTCTTGCACTTTGTCCAAATTATTATAGAAAATTGTGGTAATTATAGGAAAATGCGCAAATTGCGCAAATCGGGCAAATTGCGCAAAAAACACACAATTTATATAAAAATCGGTACGGATATGGCACATTTTAAATGAAAATTGGCGCAAACTATAGAAAAAGTGGCGCTAACTCTATAAAAAAGTGACAGCATAAGTGTTAGGTTCAATTTGGCACAGTTTGTGTGAAAACCGGTGAAAACCATAAAAAAGTGGCGCTAACTCTATAAAATCAGTGTTAACTCTATAAAGTAAGTGCATTTTGATAGATTTATTTTCAAGTTAATTGATATTAGAGGTAAAGGTTGAAAGAAAGCAACAACAAAAATTTACATAGCATTATACATTTTTATAATAAATTTATTAACATTAATTATTTTTTTACATTTATTTATATCCTTAAAAAAATATTTTACAATAAAAAATTTATATTAAACGTTCTTTATCAGATTTTTTATCAGTCTTGTTCACATAACTATGTTGAGAACTTGCATATTTATTATTTTCACTATACGATGGATTTGAGAAGCTGATTGTTTCTTTTCCTTTATAAGTAGATGTGTAACTTTCACTTTTTTCACGTCCTTCTTCTTTCAACTTTGTATATTTTACATCTGAAGATGATGATTTGCTATGATCCTGACCCATGGCTGACAAAATTAATAATGAGCTCTAATTCAAAGAGCAGATGTATTTATACATTATAAATCAGATTTGTCTATCCAGCTGTTGTGGGAATTATCGAAACCAAGCCATTTCACAAAAAGTTTATTCCCTCTCTTTTTTGAAACTTTTTCAATGAGATAAACATCTGAATTGGTTGTTTTTTGAAGTTCAAATTCGTAGAATCGACCAGAAATCAAATTTCCTTGATAATCTTTTAATTCATACGTGAATGAAATAGTTGGTTTAATTTTTTCAATCGTGAAAACTTCTGTTGTATAATTTGGGGTGTACCCTTTTTCAAAAATATGTTTATATTTACTTATTCGAACTTTATCTGATACTTTAAATTTTGGCTTATCTCTAACACATTTTCCATTGAAATATCTTTGCAAAACTGATAATTCATTCTCGTGATTCACATCCTTAGGTTTCATTCCAATAGTTGGATGTTTGGTATTATTATACTTGGAAATTAATTCAGGTAAAATATCTACCCATTTATAATTTCCATGAAAACTAAATTTTTTCCACATTATACTTTTCAAAGTACGATTAAAACGCTCCACGATTGAAGCTTTTAAATGGCTGTACGTAGAATACAAATGAACTTTATTTTTTTTCAATAATTGTTTACATGTTGTAAAATTCGGTTCCCTGGTCTACGCTAAGTTTCAATGGTACTCGCCCCTGTTTAAAAATTGATTCCAACGCCTTAGCGACTTCTTCACCTGTTTTTTGCTTCAATGGTACAGCCCAAGCATACTTTGAAAAATTATCTATTATAGTGAGTAAATAGTTGTATCCTTTATTTTCTCGTGAATATTTATCCATTACAACTAAATCTGCTTGCCAAGTTTCATCGATTCCTCGAATATCAACTTTACGTCTTCTAAAGTTTTTTCTAACAGGTTTATGTAATTCTTCAACTAATGCTTCTTTCACTTGTTGCATTATCTTCAATTTCAACTTCAACTAGTTTTGGATTTATTTCTTTAGCTAAGTTTTTTATTGTTTTACTATTTTTATTAACTCTCCTTCTTAGTTTGGTTACACTGTCGTCTAGATCAATTATTTTTTTATTAAATTCATCTACAGTTTCCTTTATATTTTTTATTTTTTCATCAAAACTTGCTAAAGTTATTCCAAATGATTCAAGATTAGCTTTAAAATCACTGAATATAGGTTCAAATTCTCTTATTAATGCATATGATTCAACAGCCAATTTTTCTGAAAGAATATTTAAATTAACTGCGTCGTATTTATCAGTAGCGTCTGCAATTTGGCGCAACAATTTGTTGTCAATATTATAGTCTCCTGTTTCAGTTAAATTGAATCCAATTCCAGGATTTTTTCTTTTTCAAATTATCTAATCTTAACGTTTTATTGGGTGATGGTGTGAAATCATTAGAATCTGATTCATCTGACATCAATTCCTCATCACTTTCCATAAACTTTTGTTTCTCCATAATTTCATTCTCTTCTAAGAATTCTTTATTTTCCAACAGTTCTTCATTATCTAAGAATTTTTTATCATCCTTCAATTCTTCATCACTTTCATCATTACTTATAGCAGATTGAAATCTCGTATTCCATGTAGATTTTTCATGTTTCTTTATCTTAAATGGAGTGCTGCTGGGTAACTTTAAAATGCTTTTTTTAACATAATTTGGATTTTCAAAGTTTTCGGTAAATTTTTCTATTTTTTTCAATGGTTTAGTTATAGGCTTAAGACTTTCACTTATCATTTGTTCAGCATTTTCTCTTCCCAATTTTAGAGCTAGATGCTTACGCTTTATAGATTTTCTAGCCTTTATGATTCGTTCAAGCAGTTCTTTTTTTATAGGAATATTTTCCTTAAAATTCATCTTCACCCTTTGAGAGATTGTGATGTACTAAATGGTATCAAGTCATTACTACTATTTATAAGCAAATTTTTAAGATCTTTATTATTATTAAAAAACGCTGCCAAGTGATTGGCACTATGGTTCCTCATTAACAATAGCAAAATATTTATAATGGTCTATTTTATCTAATAAAAATTATAATTTGAGATATCAGTATTTCATAAAAAAAAGTTAAATACCGTATTTTAAAAGAAAAAAAATGTTGCTGTGATTTAATGTTTTTTATTTAACAAATTTTTAGAAAAAAATTTTCAATAAACTAGGTATTACACTTAAAAAAAAAACAATATTACAGATTTTTTAATTTTTTTGTTTTATTAATATTGAGAAAAAAAATTTGAAAAAATTCGGTATCAGATCCAAAAAATTACTATGAATACTTTCTAAAACTAGTACTCTCTTAGAAATTAATTAGGTACTACGTCCGAACAAAAAAAAAATTTGGTATTCTTTGTATTTTTTTGGTGAAAAAAATTTTGGGAAAAAAATTTTCAAAAAATTAGTTATCAGATTCGAGATATCGAGTAAAAATCGTACTTTCAAATATAAGTACTTTTGTGGAAATAAATGAGGTATTACATCCAAATTAAAAAAAAAAAAAAAGTAGTTTGAGATTTTTTGATGAAAAAATTTTTGAAAAAAAAATTAGATCTTAATTCCATAATGGTTGTTAAATACCACCGATTGCAAAATTTTCAAATATTAGTACTTTCATAGAAAAAAACTAAGTATTACGTCCTAAAATAAAAAAAATTTTGGCATTTTTTGTATTTTTTGGCAACAAAAATTTTGAGAAAAAAATTTTGAAAAAATTAGGTATCAGGTCCAAAAAAATGCTATAAACCATAGTTCTAAAACTAGTACTCTCAAAGAAATAAATTAGGTACTACGTCCAAAAAGAAAAAAAAAATTAGTGTTTTTTGTATTTTTTTGTGAAAAAAATTTTGAGAAAAAAATTTTCAAAAAATTAGTTATCAGATTCGAGATATCGAGTAAAAATCGTACTTTCAAATATAGGTACTTTCGTGGAAATAAATGAGGTATTACATCCAAATTAAAAAAAAAAAAAGTAGTTTGAGATTTTTTGATAAAAAAATTTTTGAAAAAAAAATTAGGTCTTAATTCCATAATGGTTGTGAAATTTCACCAGTTACATACATACACACACACACACACACACACACACACACACACACACACACACACACACATACAGACTTTTTTTAAAAACCGGTTTTTTAGCTTCCTGAGGTCCCAAAACGTGCTTATATGCCAAAAAATCAAAAATCAAAATTTCATCTATCACAAAGGTTCCTCTATGAGGAACCAAAAATCTTTTCTGAAATTCACCAAATGTCATTTCTGATTTTGCATAATTTTTCATAAGCTAATGTGACTATCATTATTGCTTTAAATTCAAGTTCTGCATAAGTACGATTTTTATTAAATGACATATAAATCTCTTTTGGCAATATTTTGATTATCTCTGGATTATGTTTTGAGTTTACTATTTTAAATTCTTCTGCCGATTTCTTTTCAATCTTTATTCTTCTAGAGCTTACAGCAGACTAAATTATTTTCCTTATTCTAGTCAATTATAAAAAATTCATAAAAGCCTTTTCTGTAACGTCCATTATTAAGATCACTTTCTTTATCTATTAAAATAAATCCAAATTTATCTTTCCAGCATTTATCACATAATTCTTTAAATTTATTGAATTTCATATCAGTATTTACGTGATTTTTATAAATATGTTTTATCTTAGAATCATTTTGTTTAAAAATGATTATAAAATTCAAATTATCTTTAACAATCGATTGTTGTTTATCCATCATTACTCCTTGAGAGCTGATAATAGACTAAATTATTTTTCTTCATTCTAGTTAATTATAAAAAATTCATGCAAGCCTTTTCTGTAACGTCCATTATTAATATCTCTTTCTTTATCTATTATAATAAATCCAAATTTATCTTTCCAGCATTTGTCACATAATTCCTTAAATTTATTGAATTTCATATCAGTATTCACATGATTTTTATAAATATGCTTTGTATTAGAATCATCTTGTTTAAAAATGATTAGAAAATTCACATTATCTCTAACATATTGTTTTGGAACTGCAGAATAAGATTGACACAAGTAAAAACTATCAACATATTTATGCCTTCCTCTTGAATAAAATTCATTACAACTCTTCTGGCTCTCCAATTGTATATCATCAAAAATCATTAAACTGAATGGAAAAACTTTTTCAGGTGGTAAGACTTGATCCTGCTCAGTGAATTCAAAGTACCTCATTCCTTCTAAGGGTTTAAGAACACCAGGAACCCCATTAATTACCATTTTTATATAATTAAATTTTGGTTGATCTGCTGATTTTGAGTAAACGTAAATGTATACAAATCTTAGTCCATTTTCATGTTCAATTATTGCCAATAACACGTTAGTTTTTCCACAGTTCGATCTGCCACAAATAACACCACGAATAGTATTTGGAAATAAGTCACCATTACGTTTAAATTGTACAATACCATCACCAATAATTTCATCGTAATTTATTACTGGTAAGGTTAATTTTTGACGTTTACATTTTATATCTGGTGAAGCTTCTCTTTTGTGTTTTACTTCTCCGCTTGGTGAATCTTCTCTTTCATGATTAGATTTTTCTATAACTGGAGAAGTTTCCCGTTTGCGTTTTAATTTTAAATTATTCTTTTTTTGACGATTACAATTTTTAATTGGAGAATTCCTACTTAAAGGTTTCATTTTCATATGATTGTGTAAGTAGTTAATTACAGACTGAGACTTTTTCTATAAATACAATCTATTTATAGTCAGGAGCTCATTCTTTAACTGACTCTCATAGAGTAATGGTCACTAATGGTAGTGGATTAGTAAACACTTTAATTAATAAACTTCCAGTAGAACTTCATTTTCCAAGATACAGGTATTTATAAAATTACTATTATTATGAAAAATATTTATTTATTTTATTAAATTAGGTACTGTGGTCCCGGCACAAAGCTAGCTAAACGTCTTGCTCGAGGAGATAACGGTATAAATCTTCTAGATTCAGCTTGCAAGGAGCACGATATTGCATATTTTCAGAATCGAAGTAACATCGAAGAGAGAAATAAAGCGGATCGAATATTAGCTGATAAAGCGTGGGAAAGAGTAAAATCTTCAGACGCCGGATTTGGTGAAAGAGCTGCTGCTTTAGCTGTAACTAATATCATGAAAGCAAAATAAAAATTAGGAATGGGATGTTCTGAAATAAGCAAGAGTACAAGGAAAAAGGGTATAAATAAAAAAAAGAAAGGTGGATTTATTCCATTTAGAACTATTGTAACAGCTGCAAAAAAATCTATGATAAAAAGTAATAATGCAAAAAAAGTTATATCATCTGCTGTTAAAGGAGCTCGCAAAGCTGTAAAAAAGAAAGGAGGAAAAAAGATGGTTAATAAAGTAAGAGTTTTACCTCTTCCATACAAAACAGGGGGTGTCTTGCCCCTAGTTCCAATTTTTGCAGGGTTAAGTGCCTTAGGTGCTTTAGCAGGTGGCGCTTCAGGTGTAGCTAAAGCTATAAATGATTCAATCGCTGCCAAAAAACAACTTGAAGAATCCAAGAGACATAATCAAGCTATGGAGCAAGTAGCTTTGGGTAAAGGATTATATTTAAGACCTTATAAAGTTGGAAATGGGTTACGACTCTACAATGAAAATATTGTTGTTGGTAGAAAAAAAAAAACTTTATAAATTTACCATCCAGAGCTCTCACTAACACAGATTTACTCAAGTATGCAAAAAAATTAAAAATTCCATACTTCAGAGGAGTTATTATGAGAAATTTACTACCAAAAAATGGTCCATTGACCAATGAATCTGCGATAATAAATTTAGATGATAAAGATGGTCCTGGTACACATTGGGTTGCATATCGTAAAAGAAAAAATAACATTCTATACTTTGAGAGCTTTGGAAATCTCAAGCCACCACTAGAGCTCATAAAATACTTTAAACCAGCTAAAATTAATTATAATTATCAAAGATATCAACAATTTGATACTTTTATCTGTGGACATTTGTATCTCAAATTTTTAAGTAATCAGTTGGATAAATAAAAGCAACGATTTCTGAAAAAGCCATCAGTATTACTCTGACTGTCATGAGTGAATCATTGATAATAAGCTTATCAGCTCGTTCATCTGTATTGGAATCAAGATTTTTTCCACCAATTGAACTTCATCCAAATAAAAATTACGTTATTGGATTGATTGAATTACTTACGTTTAACTCTATTCCAAATATTGATGAGAGCTGCAGCAAATTTTACTTATCTGGATTTGAAACTATAAAAATTCCTACTGGGAGCTACGAAGTTGAAGATATTCAAAAGTATCTTTCAGAAAAATTAAAAGATATTTCATTTAGTCTAAAAGCAAATAATAATACTCTTCAAAGTATAATAAAGTGTGATAAAGAAATAGATTTTGAACCACAAGATTCAATTGGTAAATTATTGGGATTTAAACCACAAAAATTGGCTCCAAATATTCAACATACATCTGAACTTCCAGTATCTATATTAAAAGTTAACGTTCTCAGAGTAGAGTGCAATATTGCAAGAGGAGCTTACAATAACGGACAAGAAGTTCACAATATATACGAATTTTTCCCTGCAGTTCCTCCTGGATTTAAAATTATTGACTGACCTTTGGAAATCATATACTTACCTATATCTGTAAAAAGTTTAGATTCCATTCAATTACGAATAGTCGATCAAGACGGTGACTTAGTAAATTTTCGTGGTGAAACAATATCCATAAGATCACATATAAAAACTGTTTCATAATGGGAATAGTATTTAAAATAAAAACTGGATCAGGTTATTTAAATAAAAGACAATGGTCATCAGCAATCAGTTATCATCGAGCAGTGAAAGCGTTAACACGTCAGAACCGCAAGTTTCTTACAAGTCTAGGACTAAAACTCCGTCACTAAAAGAAAAAATTTTCTGTGTTTTATTTTACTGCATAAGATGGAGGAAGTATTAAATATCAAGGCACCAGTCATTTTCGATGACTCTCTTGCCAACTATGAAATATATACTCATCAGCCTTATGCTACGTCATCTTATAAAAATAGTGACACGATAGTTATAGCTATTCAACAGCAAGATCGTTGCATCTTACCATCAAAAAGTTTTTTACATATACAAGGAAAACTCACTAAAGCTGATGGAACAAAATCTGAAAAAATTAAACTCGTTAATAATGCGTTTGCATTTTTATTCTCAGAAATACGATACAAGATAAATGGAGAAGTTATTCATACATGCAAAAACGTTGGAATAACTACTCTCATGAAAGGATATCCATCTTTTACTGATATGCAATCAAAAATTTTGGAAAACGCTGGCTGGATATTTAAAGATGGAAATAAAGTCATTG
Organism: Anagrus nilaparvatae; assembly: GCA_022575985.1. Classification (NCBI taxonomy): domain Eukaryota; kingdom Metazoa; phylum Arthropoda; class Insecta; order Hymenoptera; family Mymaridae; genus Anagrus; species Anagrus nilaparvatae. Next base: position 2,531,916 of record JAKSXM010000237.1, on the reverse strand, counting down.
ATGCAGATGGAAATTTCGATGTAATTTATCCTTTATGGGTACTTTTTGGATTGCATGAAAAATTTGATAAAGTTATTGTTAACGTCAGTCATTTATTGAATTTGTAAGATCAAACAATGATATAAATGCAATTATTCAAGATGGAAACGTAGATGAAACATTTAAATTTTCAATAAACAAATTTGAATGGTGTGTACCAAATTTGGTACCATCGGATCCTGCAAAAATAAGTCTTTTTAAGCAAATAGAAAAAGATAATCCTATAAAAATGGGTTATCATTCTTATGAAATATATGTATATCCATCACTTCCATTGACGACTAAAACAGTATGGACAGTAAAGACATCAACTCAACTAGAAAAGCCACGTTTTGTTATAGTAGGATTTCAAACAAATAGAGATAATAATAGAACAGCCAATGCTAGTCACTTTGATCACTGTCATATAACTAATGTAAAATTATATTTGAATTCAGAAAGTTTCCCATATGGAAATTTAAATCTCGATATAGCAGGCAATAATTACTCACTTTTGTACGATATGTTTTTAAGATTTCAAATATCTTATTATGGAAAAGAATACGCGAAATCTTTTATTGATCGCAAAAAATTTATCGATGAAACACCATTGATTGTAATAGATTGCTCAAAACAAAACGAATCCATGAAATATGCACCTGTAGATGTTAGGTTAGAATTCGAGACTAGTCGCGCTTTTCCACCAAATACAACGGCGTATTGTTTAATCATACATGATAGGATGGTTCAATATAAACCAATCAGTGGTGAAGTAAGAAAATTAGTTTAAGGAGTGGGAGAAGTTGAAAGAGTGGGGATAACTTTATAAAAGACAAAGATCTTTAAATAATTTCTTCATTTCCTAACCATGGAGTACATCGTAGACTTCCAATCTTTCAAGCTCACCTCTAACGAATTTGCTATTAAGGAATTAGCAATTCTAAAACTTGGAAGTCATCAACCACCAGCCGTCTTCGTATTCAAGCCACCATGTCATTGGTTCGATCTTCCTATACGCAGCAGAGTAGAAAATAACTGGCTGGAAAAAAATTATTTAACAATGACGTGGGAATATGGTGATATTCCATATGATCAAGCAGAAAGTATTTTAAAAACTGCTTTATTTGATGCAGATAAAATTTATGTAAAAGGTTTGCAGAAAGTTAAGTGGCTTGAAAAGTATTTAAATAACGTAGTCGATTTAGAAGCCGTTTCAAAATGTCCGACTTTAAAAACATTAAAAAAATGGCGGATTTCAGAAAATTTATGTAAATATCATCAGAATTCAAATATGGTTTGTGCAGTGCACAATGTGTTATTGCTTGAAAAATATATGAATATAAATAAGCCTTGTTTCGAACGATCATTAGAAATTTTTGGTAAATTAAAACAACTTTCTTTAATGGAAACTGAAGATATTGCAAATTTGCCTAAAGAATTTATTGTAAATGTGGCTGCAGAAAATGTTGACGCTGCATGGGATAAATTACACGAACATTACAAAATTGATTCTGATATTTTTATGTGTGTTAGATGTAGAATACATGATTATTCAGATAAACGTGTTACTCCTATGATAAAGGAGTGTAAATATTGTATGGAAACTATGAATATGTAATTTTTTATCAATAAAACAAAATATAACCTATATATTTTCTATTTATTTTACATCTCTTTTTAATTTCCTTGGAGGGGATAAAAAAAGTAGGGATAAAAAAGTGGGGATTAGAATATAAATTAAATTTCATCGAGAAAAGTCAGCATTCTCGTATTCGAGGTTGTGGAAACAACTCTCCCTCTAGAAACTGACAAGGTTGTGGTAACAACTCTCTTGAAAATTCACCAGGTTGTGTATACAACTCATCTTCTAGAGCAGAATCACCAAGTAAATATAAATTTTCGAAATTTTTTAAAATTTTATATTTATAAACTTTTATTTTTACAGAATGATTAATCAGATTTCGATTTCATTGGGGTCTGGTGTAGATCTTTGCCTTGGTATACATATTATTCCAGATGTGCATATTTTAATAGGAGCATACAATTTAAAGGATAATGAAATCATATTTTCATTGAAAGCTTTAGAACAATTTTGCTCAATAAATATAGATGATTATGTTCGTGAAGGAATAAGCATGGGAGTAGGTCCAAATAAAACCTGGCCAGAATTATATGGAGGAATAAAAATTACAAAAACTCTGATTGGTTTTTATGATGGGGTTAGATTAACTCAAGAAAACTGCAAAATAACTCTGATACCTAGGTCAGCTAAGCTTCTACAAAAAACATATTCAACGATCGAATACTATTACGATCAAATAAGCAGCAGAATTCCAGAAGCCAAAGAAGCTTATGAGAAATTTCTTTCACTATTAAATGTAAATGATTCATCTGATGATGTAGAGAAAAAAATTACAGAAAATGCTACAACACCTATTGAAAAACAAATGATATTCATCTCATATGGTTTCTACAGAATAATTCAAGAAAGAAATCAAATCAAATCAGAAACTCAAGTCAAATCAAAAGTTAAGAAATTACAAAATAAATCTAAAAGTATTAAAAAAGCAAAAAAATAATTTAATAAATGTTTTAATTCTATTTCATTCTTTTTATTTTTTACCCCCACCCTTCACACATAAAAGATCACTAACAAGACCTAATTACTTAGGTCATATTAGTAATCTTTTATTACATATGCTGCGGTATCCAAGTGGTTAAGGGTTGCTATCGAGGGCAATGGGTTAACAAAAACCCGCGCAGGTTCAAACCCTGCCCGCAGCGAAAATTTTTTTTACCAACAACTATCTACATTACCGACTTGGTTCTACCTTATCGACATACTCTCATGGTAACGCCCTTCTTTATCGACGCTCCCCTGGGGCAACACCCTTCTTTACCGACACATCTTGGGGGGAACGGGATTGGGTGAGGTAGAAGCGGCATACCTTATCTACTCACATATGCTCCAAAAAATTTTTTTGTTAAGTTATCAATATATGCATAGTAGGTTGTGACTTTAAAAAAATATTATTTATGAACTTATTAAAGGAAAAAAAGTGTAAAAGAGCTTTAGATTCGGATATAAATGGAGGGGACAATATGTATACCGTTCAAACACCCATATATTAGGTCATTGTATAAAGGTCTCGACATGGACAAAAATTCTCCAAAAAAAAAGTTGTGGGTTATATTGGTTTTGGACTAATTTGAAAGGGAAAACAAAATCAGACATTCTAACCCAGTGTTGGGTCCCCCCAGGATCGGCTAAAGTTGGGGCAAAATGGTTTTCTGCAAATTACGAAAAAAGCACTGGGACCGAGTTATGAGCGATCAAAGTTTAGTGGCATGAGTACAAAACCGTTTTTTGGCCAAAAAATACTAAAAATTTAAAAATCATGGATAAAATCGTTTTTTAATAAGGCAAAATTACATTAAAATATATGCTTATTTTGAGTTAAATACATAGTATGGATCCCTAAGAAGTCATTCCATCATAAATTTGCCCCTATTTATAAGCTTTTTTAGTTGCAAACATAAAAAACGGACATTAAAAAAAAAGCACGTTCTTGGGGTTGCAGCGTCTATGTGTAGGGGTGCAAAAATCTATACATGCAAAATTATACATCCACATGCATACTATTATATGTGAAAAACCTTACATAATCATTTCTAAGACTTTTTACTACTAAAAAATTCAAAATACTCATCGAAAAAGGTTTTCTTTTTTAGTAAAATATCGATTTTTAAAAATTTGGTTAAAAAAAGTGTAAACTTTGATCGCTAATAACTTGGTCCCAGTGCAGCCTACTGAAAAATTACTAAAGACCATTTTCGTAGGAAAATTTCTAAGCTACAACTTTTTATTTAAGGGGTATCTCTCAATTTTTTATCGACTTTTAAAAAATTTTCAAATCATTTTATTCTAATCATTTTATTATCAAAGTTAACAACTTTTCTTTTTATATTATTAAACTATTATAGAACATTAAGAAAAATAAAAAAAAAATTATATTTGTCGTTTTGTTCATATTATAGAGGGCATCAAAGTATAGTCTGAAAAAAACGGTTCCCACGATTTTGCCCCTTTAGGACAGCTGAAACTAAAAAACAGAATAGTATTATGTTCTGTAGAGTATTCTCTGGAGTTGGTACCAAAATGAGGAAAAAATTTTTAAAGTTGACCATTTGGTTGAGCATTTTAAACAAAAATACTATTTTTGGACCGAAAATGGCCCGAAAATCGACCATAAAATGATTTCTGGTACATATTAAGCTTAGTCCGAGGTACCAACTCTAGCTATAACTTTAATAAAGAAAATGCACCAAGCTTTTTGTCAATTGCTCAATTAGTTTTAGAGATATCGTGGGAACCGTTTTCAAAAAGTCATTTTGAGAAAAACGCGTATAAAGTTTTTTTTTTAGTTTTGATTAACATATTTCAATTTTGAAGGTCTATAATACTTGCAAATAACTAGCCATCAGTCCTTGGACCATATATAAGTCCTTGAAAATCCAAATAAGCTTGTTCCTGTTTTTGCAAGGCCTGCTTTTTGCCCATACGAGCCTTTTTTTAGCTGCTTTTCTTGATTTTTCGATAGACGAGTACGTATAGAATCGTGCTTGATAGCGTTTTTTTATTTATTTATTTATTTATTTATATATTTTCATATTTTTATTATTATTAATTTCTTTCAGTTTTTTTGTAATTTTCAAAAAACCGTTTAATTTTGAAACATTCACTGATAGAAAATTGCAATTTATGGAACTTAAAAGGTGATACTTGCGCAAAAAAATGAGGCTAACTGGAAGTTGATAGGTTTATATAAAAGGCTGCTGCCTTTAAAAATTATTTAAAATTCTCAATAATTGAAAACTAAGTTGTCGAAATCCTACAGATTTTACACGGTGATTTTAGATAGTAAATACTTAAATCTGGTAAATTTCCAGAAAAATCTTATATTTTCATCAATCCTTAGTCAGCGCCCTTAAATATCTTTTTTAAATCTGTAATAGTAAAACTCCTAAGATTGAACAATATTACAAAAATATGGTTAACAATAAGATTACATTATACTATTCAACTTGATAATTGTTCTTTAAAAAAAACTTCTTTTTATATAACACTAGTTTTTAATTGTTTCTTACAGACTGGAATACTAGAGATGACATGGGTAATAGCTGATCATGTAGCTACTATAGGATCACAAGAACTATCTGTATCGAAAGGCCAGCAAGTCGAGGTATTAGAAAACAATAACAGTGAATGGGCATTAGTAAGGTTATCTTCATCACAAAATCAATCTGAATCTGTGCAGGAAGGTTTGGTTCCAACAAGCATTCTAAAGCAACCACCAACAATAAATAATAAAAGCTCGCCTTCAAGAAAATCTCAGTGTACTTCTCAGCAAGTTGTACAACAAACATCATTAAACGTTGACGATGGTAAAACTTTACTATAAAAGAAGTTCGGACAAAACCGTATACCATTTTGTTTGTCTTGGTTTACAAAAGAAATTTTTATTTAATTAATTTACATATATGGTAATATTTTAGTATAGAAAACCCACTAATCGGGTAATAGTTGAATATAACAACAACCATAAAAAGTACAAATAGATAAATCATGTGGTGGGTTTTATCCGACCTTTTTGTTAGGGTTGGCAAACCCTGTTTTATTGAAAATAGTATACAAAAATAATTTTATTTACTCTTGGGCTAATAAAAAGACGATTATTATACACTGGAAATGAATTGGTTGCAGGAGAATACAAATCTCTGGTGTCTCATCTCACTGATATTTATGTGTCTTGAGCACCAAATTTTCCGCTTCTCAGATGCCGAGAACATTTACTCGCGAGACAAGGCTCGCGTAGTTGCCTTGCTCATTTTATTAATAAAATATAGTCCCTATCTCTTCCTATACATATTTAGAAAGAAAGAGAAAACAAAACTTCTCCTTTCTAACGGAGTACACAAACATTTTTAGTCGTTTTGAAAACATGTGCAAGGTAAGTACTTACACAAAATTTCCAAAAAATAATTTGATACTTTTAATATTTTTTGTTTTTTAAATAATTAAATGATGTCTAGATAAAGTGTATTAAGAGTATACTGACGAGCCAACCAGCACTATGGCGAAACACTGTTACGTGACTATTAGTTGAAAATTAAACGATTAATTGGTTAAATTAATAAAAATATCACATTATATGCATATTTATTATGTAATTTATTATCTGTTTCACTCGTGCTTTATAAATGCTTTTGTGGTAACAAAAACACTATTTACGTGAAGAATAAATAACGCACTTTTTAGCCATGAAATAATGGATATACTTTGGCTGATTCTACAAACACCGTAAAAAAGGGTGGGCTAAAATCGCAGTCGTAAGACAATGCGCACAATACAATTTTTTATCTCTGCCCATTGCATTAGTTGCGACCTTAATTGCGACCCCGTTTTACAGCGTTTGTAGAATAGGGGGTGTTTCTAGAACGCCATGAAATGTGGTTTGTTGCGGCCCACCTTTTTTTACAACGTTTGCAGAACCAGCCTTTATATTTAGAGCCTAATTCACATTTTATCACGGTTTTAAATGTTAAAAATATGTACACGTAAAATTTATAATGTAAATTCTATCCCTGCAGCGTTCGCTTAATTAATTTTGAAACACATTTTTTAATAATAAAAAATAATAACGAATATGTTTAACGAATATTTTTTTTAATACAAGTATCAGTATTAACGATCTCTACGAACAAATATAATTATCGTATATTTCAAAGATATATAAGACATTTTTATGCCATTAATTTTATTTAAAATTTTCTACAATTTTAAATAAATTAGAAAAATTTTTTAATTGATGGTAAATAATTTTTTAAGGTAAATTAATTAATTTGTCTCGAGCGGGATCCCGCTCGAAACAAATTGATGGACAATTTTTTTCATTAAAAATCTTTTTTTTAAGTTAAATTATTAATTATTTTATATCTTTATCCTTATATATCTTTGAAATATAAGATTATTATATTTTTTCGTAGAGATCGTTAATACTGATACTTATATTGAAAAATATGACGAACGTTAAATTAATTTAATTAATATGAATATTTTTTTTCCCTTCACTTATCAAAAAATGAGTATGATATAAATATTTGCAATCCTAATAATTAGTAGTTATAAAATTCCTCATATTGAGAATATTAAAAAAAAAAAAACTTAATTTTTAAATATTTTTTCAAACTAAGTATACTTATAATAAATATAAAAACGAGTACTTTATTTATTCATAATTAATAATTTACTCCAGTCAAAATACGAAGGGGGGGGGGGTTGTATTTTTACTGACGAACACTAGATTTGCTCTACTATAGGTTTCTTGGGTCGCTGAACACGAAAATCAGGGTCATTTCGTAATAAAAAAGGGGGAACCAACACATTCCACAACTGTTCATTTCTGGAGGATTTTTGTCCAAGTCGAGATCTTTAATTTGCAAAATCTACCCCCAAAAAGGGTTTTTTTTACATATTCGCACTTAGAGCGCTCAGATTTGCACCATAAGGGTTTTTTGGATAGCTGATCAAGAACTTCGACTTATTTTTCATAAATTATCACTATATTACCCTTAAAATAGCTAGCACCATAAGGGTTTTCTGGGTAGCTGATCAAGAACTTCGACTTATTTTTCATAAATTATCAATATTTCACCCTTAAAATAGTTAAAACTACACTTAAAAGGGGTGTTTTTTCTATTTTTGCACTTTGATATGCCCATATAGATTTTTTAGGTAGCTATTCAAGAATTTCGGCTGCTTTTTTGTGGTGAAATATTGATTATTTATGAAAAAGAAGTCGAAATTCTTGATTCGCAACCCAAAAAACCTATATAGACATTTTCTGGATTCTAAAAGTACGAAAATAGCAAAAGAAAACCCCTTTTCGGGACTAGTTTTAGCCAATTTAGGGGTAAAATTTTAATTATTTATGAAAAAGAAGTCAAAATTCTTGATCAGCTACTCAAAAAACCCTTATGGTGCTAATCTGAGCGCTCGAAGTGCGAATATGTAAAAAAAAAAAACCTTTTTGGGGGTAGTTTTTGAAAAAAGGGTGAAGAGGAATTCTACGGATAAATAGCACAAAATGATGGTCAAAGTCTTAAAAATAAAAATTTTATTTAATTAATTTTATTTAATAAAATTTTTTTTTCGTTAAAACATCTTAAAATTAGATTATTCCCCAAATCTGAAGGTTTTTTATAGATTTTTAAGGGTTGTATGCCAGTTCAAAGTTTTTTGGTAAATATTAACCTCTCAGCCACCGTTTTTCAAAGTTCGTTATAAAATCATCAAAAAACGTTAAAAAAAAAACAAAAAAAGGTTTTCGATGTAAAATTTTCTGAAAAACTCGAATTTTCAGTCAGATTTTGACTACAGGGCGCCATTTTGCAGGAAAATTCAAATTAGTAATTTTCAACCCTAAACTTTAAATGGGCATACCCGAAAAGCTTGCAACTTTAAAAAAAAATTTTTTCCATCAAAATTTTCCAAAATTGCATATATTTCACTGAAAAAAATTTCCCGAGGGTAATTTTTGTTTTAAGCGCGTAATCCCGATTTTCGTGAATTTTATTTTTTTAAATTTTGATTTTTTTACATTTTTATGTTTATGCGTGAAAAATATTTATATGTACATAGGCCGTTACCTGTCTTTCAGTAGTTCAAAAATACTCAATTTTTTTCCATAAAATAATTTCTCGATTAACATTTACCTCACTACTACCATAAAACTCAAGATTTTACCCTGCCGCTAATTGACTAAAAACGTAATAAAAATTAGATTCGTTATAGATATGAATTATTTTATTTATAAAATAAAGAATTTTCAACTAATTTATAATCTATTGACACTTTGACAAAGACAAAACAAGGCATGGTTTTATGCGCAATAGATTTGAAAAATAGATCTAGAATACCGAAATATTGTATTAAGTAAATTGCCAATAAGGTAAAAAAATTACTCATAATAAACAGTACAATTAAATTTATCATATTTATTCATACACAAAAATAATACACACAGTTTATGATAATATTATTTTAAAATAAATATCTAATTAGCTAATTTTTAATTTAGCTAAATTCTTTTAATTATATTTAGATTAGATTTTCAACAAATATGATCGTTAATTTAAAATTTTTAAGTTTATTTAATCTTACCTTATTATATTCAAACATTTATATTTAATTATAATTAATCAAGTAAATACTCCATTGAACTAAAATATCCTTGCAATTCAATTTATAAAAGTTCTTCCCTCGAATAAGATTATTATTTATGGAACATAATATGTTACAGTATAATATGTTAAGAGTGGCAGGATTTTCTGACCACTTGAAATATTCATAATTTTTTGCTCGCGATATGTTCAAAAGTTCTTCATCGGACATTTTAACCATTACTAATATTTCCGCTGTTTCTTCTGCTTCGTTAACAGAAATAATTTGCCCTATAAACCAGTTTCCATTGGCTACGAATGAAACGTACTTCATAGGAGAATAAGACAATGCTTCTGTTGACTTAATGCTTTTTAGTAGATCAAATTTAAGGGTGAAATTTTCATCCTTACTTGTAATCTTACATTTAACAATTGTTTCTGTAAGTGGTTCAAAATAATGCAGGGACCTTGTTCCGGGTAAAGTTCTTGTATATATTATTATTACCTTATATATATCCGTCTAGTGACTTCGTTGAATTACGTCAATACCGACGCGTTTCGGAATTAAATAATTCTTAAAGTTCTTGCATTGCCTTTTACTGCATTGGTTCTATATAAATTTATATTTTCTGCACTTATTTATATTGGCTTTATTAAAAATTTCGCACTAATACAGTAATCATATAAATCTTGTACATTTTCTATCGGATTATCTGCCGGCCTTCGTAAGCTTTCTTTTGAAGCTTCTCTTTTAATTGAGCCACCTATTCCATCACATGGTGATTTACCATGACAAGAAGCAAAAAGAGACCACAAAGCTGAAATTCTAAACTTTTTTTTATGTTTACAAAAAAATGAGAAAATATTACAATTTTTATACTGAGCAGCACATCCGTCACATAAATATTCAACATTTGTTATATTTGGGAAATTTTCTTTTATAAAAGATATAAATTTTTCGATTATTACTTCGACCAAACAAGTATCGTGTGTTAAGTCTTCAGTAATAACGCAAAAACTTTTAGCCACCATCTTACCATTTTCTATTAAATAAATAACAACAGGGTGTATAGTACAATATTTTTTGGACCAGAAGGCACTTTGAATTTCATCTTGAATAATAAAACTAAAATTTTCGCTGAAATCTACAAGGATCAGCGCTGAGCTTGTTTCCAGAGAATCTTTTATTTCCTTTAAATGTCGAGATTGCTGTTTAGCTATATAATGGTACTGGAATAGTTTGTCAGAGTCATTAATTATATTTAAAAATATTTCATATCTGTTATCAACTTTTGTTTCAAGTTGTGATCTATCTTGATTTGTCCATTGCTTATATTCTATAGGTTCACTTTTCCAATCTTCTATAATAGTATCTTTGTCTATTTCATATTCATTTTTTTTAACATATTAAATATTTTTTCCTCTACGTATTTTTTATCGCAACATTTTTTGCACAATCTTATCATACAGTCAAAATTTTGAGTATCACAGGCAACTTCAGACACAATATCCTTGCATTTTAATGACTTATCGAAATTCCATAATAATAGATAAAAATTTTGAAGAGTGATGCAAACACATATAGAATGAGTACCAGATGCTCCAGCTCCTATACATTCCTTGGGACGCAAAGTAAAAAATTTAGAAAAACCTATTTTCAAATCTGGGTGAACTTCTTTAAATAGAGCGTAAAGTTCCCGTAAGGTTACTAGAATCAGTTGCTTTTGTTTGTGTATACGATCAACGCTTATGTAATCTTTTTTACCTGGTAATACACGAGAATTAGTATAATAAAAATCTTGAACCAACTTAGTAATTTCTGGAGAAAATTCCACTGAAGGTCTTAAATCAGGTATTCCAAATATTCCTTTTTCTGCTTTAACAGATCAAGCATGTCTTATTTGAGCTCGAGTAACATTAAAGAAATTGGCACCTTTATCTAAGCTTCAAGACTCAAGTGTCGCTGTCAAAAGTGAAATTTTTTCTTTTTTTTTTACAGTATTTTTTATTTTTATTTGCAATTGGCTTATAAAGATATCAAAATCATTTATTTTTTTTTTAGTATCAAACAATTTTTCCTATTTTTCATCAACATCTAAAATTTTTCTTATTTTCAGAGCCACTGCTGAAATTAATTCCCCCATTCTTTTTCTACCATAATTGCTTTTTGCTGATTCTAAAGTTGCTGGAATACTAATAGGTGGCAAATTTAATGAAGCAAACAATGCATTTACTTCATCTTCTTCATTTTCTGGAGGAGTACTAATATTTGAATGTTGAGAAAATTTAGATGCTTGGCTGCAAGATTGATTAGATGCATTTTCAGGAGTTAATTTAAATTCTTGACCATCCTATAAATATATACAATATTTTACATGAAAATTTAAATCTTGTTATAAAATAATAACTTACGTAACATAAATATACTAATCTTTATATAGTCTTGAATTTTTAATTTACACTCGACACATAATTTAGTTCCAGGAGGTATATTTTTCGGATTCGTACAAAATTTTTTATAATCTAAAGCTTTCTGTAGATCTAAAAAGTTTAAAGCTTTGCCTCTTTTTTGAGCATGCAATTCAAAAGTATTTTTACAGTTTCTTACAATTTCAAAGTTATTTAAAAATTTTTTTAAATGCTTTTTACATATTGTCCCAACATTATCCATATTATCCTCTGAATTGCTTCTCCATTGTAGGAGAATTTTTTCATATTCATTAAGAGTTTCTAATATTAAAATATTTTCACAACAAGATAAAGAGTTATTTTCTAATTGTTTGCCAAATGTACAAGTTTTATCATCTGAAATATAAATCATTTAATTAATTTTTTATTATAAACTAGAAAAAATTATTAGTTTTTAACTTACTGCCGTCTTCCATTGTGATTATTGATAAAGATTGTTTGTGCCTATTGAATAAAAAAAGCACTCAAACTTTTATAAATAAGCAAATATATAAAAAAATTAGCTTTTTACAATTAAGATACAATTTATAACTGCATTTTATTTTATATTTTACAAGTACAAAGAATTTTTAAAAACTGGAAAGATTAAATTATTTTTTTCTTCAATAAAACAAAACAATAATAGACAGCTCCAAAATTTTTCTATGGAATGTTACTAAATAGTTACCTGATGTGTAACTAGCAACCTACATTATCAACGTTAATAAGGCACGCAATTTAAATACACCTAAGTAATTATCTAAAGATGTAAAGTAAATTGAAAGACAGATAACTTCCCATGTACATATAAATATGTTTTTTTTAAAATATTTTCACGCATAAGCATAAAAATGTAAAAAAATCAAAATTTAAAAAAATAGAATTCACGAAAATCAGGATTACGCGCTTAAAACAAAAATTACCCTCGGGAAATTTTTTTCAGTGAAATATATGCGATTTTGGAAAATTTTGAGATAAAAAATTTTTTTTTAAAGCTGCAAGGTTTTCGTGTATGCCCATTTAAAGTTTAGGGTTGAAAATTACTAATTTGAATTTTCCCGCAAAATGACGCCCTGTAGTCAAAATCCGACTGAAAGTTCGAGTTTGTCATAACATTTTACATCGAAAACCTTTTCTTGTTTTTTTTTTTAACGTTTTTTAATGATTTTATAACGAACTTTGAAAAACGGTGGCTGAAGCCCCCGTTTCTTTACGGAATGGCCCCGATTTTCGTGTTCGGTGACCCAAGAAACCTATAATACAGCAAATCTCGTATTCGCCAGTGAAAATACAACCGAACCCGTAATTTGACTGAAGTAATTAATTTATAACTACAAAGGCATTAATAATTTTTAAAATTATTGATATTTTAAACCAAAGCAGGAGCATAGACAAATAAAATAAAATAATAATTCAACTGCATAATAAATATGCATATAATATATTTTAAATATGTATAGGAAGAGATAGGGACTATATGTAATTAATAAATTGCGTGAGACTACACTTTCTTAAATCTGAGAATAAATCTTAAACATTTTATAATCCGGAAATTTTCCTTCTTTTAGGTCTTGAGATCTTAATACTTGAAACTTAATTATTTAAAAAATTTTTATTTAATATATTTGTTTTCTATTTATTAAATGTTCTAAGTGGATACTGGGCCTGATGGAATACCCACTGAGATTCTGAAGATAGCCATAAACGAGTGTCCACAGCTTATTCTGTGTATGTACAATATTTGTGCACGAGCAAGTGTCTTCAGCAAACTCTGGAAAAGAGCCAGAATAGTCCATTAGGGATATTGAGAGCTGTAGAAACTGCAGGAGACCTTTCTCCCCGACAATACGGGTTCCGTCGAGGGAAGTCAACTATCGATGCGATAAGCAGTATCACCCGTGTCATTAAGAATGAACATACAGACAATCACTACTGTAGAAAAATCACGCAACTAGTGACCCTAGATGTAAAGAATGCCTTTAATTCAGTAAGATAGAGCGATTTTATGGAGGGGCTAAGGAACTTCCGGGTGCCCAAATATCTGCGAAGAATAATCAACAGTTATCTGAGTGATCGAGAAATAATATTTGAAACCGCGCAAGGAACAAGATTGAGGAGAGTAACTGCAGGAACAGTCCAAGGATCGGTCTTCGGGCCGGATCTATGGGACATCATGTATAATCAGGTACTTAGGCTCCCAATGCCGGAAGATACTTTTACCGTTGGATATGCTGACGATCTGGTCCTAGACATCAAGGCAAAAGATGTACAAACTGCCGAGGAGAAACTGAACCAGGCAATGCATGGAGTCAACTACTGGATGGAAGACTACGGTCTAAATCTTGTGAAGGCAAAGACTGAGATTGTCCTACTCATCCGTAAACATATTGAGACCATCATCCTAATATGTATTGGGGAGGACAGGATAGAAACGAAGAGTTACTTTAAAGTACTTGGGAGTGCTGTTGGACACGAAGCTGACCTTTAAGGCGCAGATTCTGAGAAGCACGGAGAAGGCTGCCAGGCTCACTGCTGCGTTAAGCAGGCTCATGAGAAATACATGTGGACCTAAGACTGGAAAGTGCAGGCTTCTTATGTCGGTCGCCCACTCCATACTCTTGTATGGTGCAGAAGTATGGGCTGGTTGCATAAAGGTCAGTTATGAGTATAAGCTTACAAGCGTCCAGAGGCAAGGAGCCCTGCAAATCTCCTGTGCCTATCGCACAGTGTCCTTGGAGGCAGCTCTAGTTATCACCGGGGTAATCCCTATAGATCTGCTGGCTCTTGAGAGACACTATATCTATCTGAACGAAGAAAGGGAAGGCATTGACCGTGCAAAGGCTACTTCGCGCCAGATTAGCCTAAGCGATTGGCAAAAACGTTGGACCGACTACTCAGAGAGTAAATGTACCAAGAGATTGATAGGAGAGGTACCACCTTGGATAAATAGAGGGAATGTGGACATTAATTATTTTTTGACCCAATTCTTAAACGGAAATGGACTTTTTTGCTCCTACCTCTTTCTGATCCAGAAGAAGAATAGCGCTGAATGTATATACTTTCCTGGAAAAGAAGACACGCCTGAACACACATTCTTCAAATGCGACAGATGGGCTGGTAAAATGTTTCAATTAGAAACTAACATCGGTCAAATCATATCTGAGAATGTAATTGGCCTGATTTTTCGAAATGAAGAAGTATGGTCCGAAATCAGCCAGTATGCGGAGAACACACTCTGCACCAAAAAACCTGAAGTCCAAGGTATAGGCTAATATTGAGACGTATTGCGGTTATCCAGATGACTGCAGGTATTGCACTAACATACAATTATTCCTGCACTTACTCTTAATACCGTAATCATTCGAAGATGTTAGGATAATAATTACACAGCTGCACAAAAAAAAAAAGTTCTGATCCTGTAACTAGACCTACCTACAGGTAAGTTTTTCGATGTCCTACAACCGAATCTAAAGTCAGAATATAGCCTACACCCTCAGATTTTGTCCCAGCTACCCCAACCACCCTCTAAACCGCCCCAAAAATCAAATATTTTACTATGTCCTAAAGTTAAAAATAAAAGAACTTTAAATTCAAATAAGTTTTTTGACCTTTTATCGAGTAAATCATAATGTTATTTGTTTTTTATTAACGTTTCGGTCTCTGGTTGAGACCCTTATCAAAATCTACAAAATTTATAAAAATTTGAATATACATAAAATTTAACTTTAAATTTATAACTAATGTTGATCTTACTTATAAAATAATAATTTGGACATATAAATTAGGTGTGTGAAACCCTAAGTCGTAAAAAACTTAAAATCTTGATATTCATGATTAAAAAATCTGTAAAAAATATATACATGAAAATAATTTAACCAAATATGCTTGCAATTTTTTAAATTAGAATGTTACATACCATAAGTCATTATCATATTACTGAAATAAAATATAAAAAATCTTAGATAATAAATATATATATATGTTAAAATAGTATCACAGAATGTTTGAAAAATAAGTTAATCACAATAAATAATTGAATAAAATAATTGCAAGAATACAACTGTTATTATAATAATGTAAACAATACAGTTTAAAAATATTGATAATTTAAACATATGTAAAAAAGGTACTTGTAGCGACATCTATTGGTATTTGATTAAAGATATGTGCAGTGATTTTTAATCAATAAAGAAGTATGAAAAGATGACTAGGTATGTTGCCATGGTGACGTACGGTTATTCTATGTAAACAATATATACATGTACTTTTTCATTTTATGGATTACAGATAAATATGGTTTGAATAGGCCTTGTGAATCTTCTTTCAGGTTGATAGGGTTTAATTGTGTGTTGAGGTGGAGTACCTCAGACGTATAACGCTTATAATAAGAAGGTTCTCTGTCTAATATAGAGAAATCATTCCACTTAAAATTGTGCTTGGTGTCAATGTAGTGTTGTGTGACAACTTTTTCTTTTTCTTCATTCTTTTTTTTGATATTGTTGATGTTATCGTTGTCATTAGGAACTTCTATTGTTGGGGTATTCTTATCTTTGTTCATACTTCTAAGGATTCTTGTACATTTAGGTGGCTGAATTTTCTCTTTTTCCTCTGCTAATTTCTTTTCTTTTTTGATGATTCTATGTATACCAGCCTTATGTTAACCTATACGTACAGCTGCTTCTCTTTTAGTTTGACCGACATAAGATGCATCACACTGTTCACATTCAATTTTATATATGACATTAGTTTTCTCACCCTTAGGTGTTCTATCTTTGGCTTTGATGACTAGATTGCTATTATTATTTATGATGTTAGGTATTAGTACGATGCCATGTTTTTTAAGCATACCGCACATACTATTATAAAAACCTTCTACATGTGGTATGCTCACTTTAGGTTTTTTGATTAAAATTTTTTTGTTTATGTCAAAATGGGAGTCATTATCAATAGCATTGGTAGTCCTATATTCTAGTGTTTTAACCCTTTTCTTCATGTAATAATCTATAAATTTGGTCGGATAGTTGTTATTTATTAAAAGCTGTTTAACTATGTCCAGGTTTTCAGTGTGGTAACATTCTTCAGATAATAAGTTGGCCTTATTAACTAGAGTGTAAATCATGCCGATTTTTTGGTGTTTTTGTGTTTGTTTGGCCAAATTGTTTTGTGTGGCCAGAGTTAAAGTTAAGATATTTGCCTGATGAGGAAGGTTTTCTGTACCAGTTGTATGGAAGTTTATTGTTATGTCTAATTAATTTAACGTCTAAAAAATTTATGCTATTGTCTGTTTCTAGTTAGTGAGTAAATTGTAGTCTGCTGTGATATGAGTTATACTAGATCAGCAAATATTGAGGAAACCGCAGAGCCGATAGGGGAACCATAAATTTGCTGATTATATTGGCCATTGAACTGTAGATAAGTGTGATTATGAAAAAAATCTATTGCATTGTGTATTTCATTGAGGGGAATATTTGTATGTTTGATTATTGTGGAGTACCTTTTTTCAATGCTATTTTTTACCAGATCTAAAGGTACATTTGTGAAAAGGCTAGAGGCATCAAGGCTTATTAGTATGTGGTTATTAGGGATGTGTGTGTGAGAAATTTTTTTTATAAAATGTTTACTATTTTTTATGTATGAATTGGGTCTATTGGTGCTGTTGGTTATTAATGAACTGAAATATTTTGCAAATTTGTGTGTAGGAGTGTTGACAGTTGAAAGTACAGGTCTAAGTTTGTAACATCTTATACCCGCCTCATCAGTGTATATCTTGTGGACTTTAGGTAAACCATAAAGTTTTGGTAAGACAGTATCTGTTTGTGTGAGACTGTACTTATGGTATTCTTTCTGTAAGAAGCCGTTTACATTCCATATTGTAAGAAAATCTTTTGTGGTCGTGCGTAGATCTTTTAGTGGATTATAATCTAATTTGGTATAAGTAGATGTGTCATTGAGTAATTCATCCATTTCCTTAAAATAGTCAAGGTTTTGCAATGCAGCGGTCATATTACCCTTATCTAAATTGGTAAAGAAAATGTCATTATGTTCTTTAAGGAATGACTTCGTTTCTTTCGTATTTTTCAAGAATATTCTATCGATGGCGTTAATGTGTTTGCTATTATTATTAAGGTTGTGATTGATGTTGGCGATGGTATTATGACGAATGTCATCTTTAGTTTCCTTAGGAAAGTCATAAGTACCTAAAAAATTTTCAATATTCTTGATGGTCTCAATTGCATTTTTGTTGTTATATAGGTATATTAGGTTAAATTATTTTCATGTAAATATTTTTTACAGATTTTTTAATCATGAATATCAAGTTTTTTACGACTTTAGGTTTCACACACCTAATTTATATGTCCAAATTATTATTTTATAAGTAAGATCAACATTAGTTATAAATTTAAAGTTAAATTTTATGTATATTCAAATTTTTATTATTTTTGTAGATTTTGATAAGGGTCTCAACCAGAGACCGAAGCGTTAATAAAAAACAAATAAAACCATAATTTACTCGATAAAAGGTCAAAAAACTTATTTCTATTTAATTTCTACACTCGAGTATCAACTATAATAAATTTTAAAAGAACTTTAGTTACGTATTTTGATGTCCTAAAAGCGAATCTGAAGTCAGAATTTAGCCTACACCCTCAAATTTTGCCCCAGATAGCCCCAGTCACCCTCTAAACCGCCCCAGAGGGTGAATATTTTACTTTGTGCAAAAGTTATAATTTAAAGTATCTTAGTTCCGTTTTTGGATGTTCTAAAAATGAATCTTAAGTCAGAATTTATCCGTCATCCATAGTTTTTGTCCCAATTGGCGATAAGTATTAATGTTTAATAAAAAGCACTTGTATCACGTGATAAATTAAAATGCTTACATACGCAGCCGCTTAATTATTTCACTCAAAGTAGCAAAGTACATGAGGGCGTTTCTGCTAGCCAAAAAGGAAGAGAGCTTTGAATCGTAGAGAGCTTATCCGTCTCTAGGCAGAGGGGAAGGCAGCGGTAAGTTGCCTGCGTGTCCTAAACTGAAGTTATTTCAAAAAAGGGAGTTTTGGTTTGTGACAAACAAACAGACTGAACTGAAAGGATGTTGGATATACAAAAGGAGTCACAATAATTAAAAGATGGCAATTTGTATAATACTTTAATATGCTTTATTGTAGACGCTTATAAGTCGGCGTCTTGGCGGGGACAGAGCCTCGGTAGAGAATATACATGAAAAAGGAGGGTAGCGCTCCGACATACACACATATGCACACTATTACATGTATACATATTTACACAACATTCTACTCATCACAATTTGTTAATAAATTGTAAAAAATAAGCGATTTACAGTGGTGGGATGAAAAATATGATTTTAAGTTAAATTGCCAAAAAGGCTACATAAAAATAAAAAAATAAATTTTGAAGCTAAACATATAAAGCCTGGTGGCTAAAGAATTAATTTTAAATTAGCTAATCATTTAAAAGTAATTATTGGTTAAGAAAAGTTTTAATAAATTATTATTAAATAAATAGATAAATAATGAAAACGTCTCCTTAAAGCATATGATAAAGTGAACTTATCTTGACGTTTTCTGCCATTGAATTTTACTGCGTCGCTTTTTGATGTGTGTAAACTTGATATGATGAACCATGTGCGTCGTCTATCTCCTCCCTTCAATATTCTCTAGGTGACAATGCCGCACTGATGTTTGGAGCAAAATTGTTGATGGTCACCTGAGAGGTACTGCTCGTGCCATAAATAATCAAAATAAAGATGGCTGTACCTTCTGCTTAAAAATGTTAATTTGAAGGGCGGTAGAAAAGCGCGCCAATTTTTTGCATATTTTTCTTCAATGTCATAATTAATAAAAATTTACTTTAAACTTTTTGAAAAAATTTTTGATAAATTTTCTTGAGAAAAAAAGTAAATTTTGTGAAAATTTTCTTGATTTAATGTTCCTTTTTTTTTTGTAAAACTTTTGATAATTAAAAATTCACAGTGTATTTAGCACAAATTATAAATTAATCATAGTTTTGTAGTACAAAGTTAAAATTTTAGTAGTTAATATTTAAAAGTTTTTTTGTCTCCTTTTTTTGAAATCAAAATGAAAAAAGTTCTATTATTATTTTTTAATTTGCACGTGCTCCAAATTACATCTCAACACCTTTCTGAATTTTAAAATAACTGTTGAAAGAAAATGTAAAGCAAAATTCATCACTTTCTTTTTTTTAAAAATAGCACTATGTAAATCACCCTTTTAGAATCACAGTTTTTATAAAAAGCATCTTTACACATTTTTATTTAATGGAAATGTTGATGTCACGTGTCTACAGTGCACAAACTCTTTTTTTTTGTAAAAAAAAGGATTTTCCAATTATCTTTTTATTGTCAGTGACCGCATTCCTCGGCAAAGTCTCCCGGTTGTAGTTTTACAACTGGGTGGTCATGGAAAATTGCGGGTCTTTAAGGCCCGTAAGCACTCCATGGCTAATGCAGGATTCACATATTTTCCATGAAAAAAAACCAGGTTATCACTTTCTTATTTAGAAAATTCAGATATCTCAAAAGTCTATTTTTTTGCTTCTAATTACTTTTAAATTTTGTGCATTAATAAAACTAAATTTAAGTTTTTTTTAACATGCTTGATGTGGAGTATGGCTTGTTTCATATAAATGTTTATAATAAAAGGGAACATTCAAGTCGATACTTATTGATAAAAACGTGTATATTATAGAATTGATTACAATAAATTCGAACCCTTTAATGATTTTTAATTTAATGATTATAGAATTTTTAATGCATTTTTTTTTTTTTTTTTTTTTTTTTTTTTTATTTTAATTATCGTATTTTTAGCTATAGTACATAGTATTATGTACCCCACAGAGGATCAAGCCTGTGCGTGGGCGATAATCATTAATTAATTAATTAATTAATATGCGGCTGCATCCGACTTTAAGATGTTAAACTGAAATCGCATTCACCTTCAAAACATTCAAATTGCATTTATAAACACAATTATTATTACATAAAATAATAGTAACATTAAATTATAAGTCATTATTTTAGTTACAAAGATAATTTATTTTTACTTTTATAACAATTATAATCTATGAAAGATAAATAAATGTTAGGAAGAATATAGAAATTTAAAAGAGACCATTAACAAATGAATTCTTTAAACTTACAAAAATGAAAATTACCTGATAGTAACTAACAAGCTCCACGCCATCGGAGATAATTACTGGAAGTGATTGTTAGAATAAAATACAGTCATGCGAATCTTAGTTAAAATACAAGGAATGGCCGTTAGTATAAATGCACTTTAACATTATCATAACGTAGATAACCTCCGGTATAACAAGTAATGCAAGCTCATCACCATGGATGTTCTCCGGAAATTTAATTCCTTGTTTAAGATAGCCACTTGAAAAAATAAAAAAATTATACTATTTATAAATCAGTTTTTTATCGTTCGTTATATTTTAATAATTTTATTAATTAATAAAATCGGTTTTTACGAAGAAATGGTGTTAGTAATTTTTACTACTAACGTCGTATACATGTTAATACTCAACGTAGTTAATATCAAACATTTTTATAGAAAATTATTGAAAAATTTTTTTATTAATATTCCAATAATGTTTTGCATCTAAATATTGTGTAATGATGTCATAAACATAAATTAATTGAAAAAAAGTGGTTACAATAAATATTTCTCAAATAAATATCTCTCGTTTAGTAGTAAAAATTATTAACATTATTTGTTCGTAAAGACCGATTTCATTAATTAATAATTATACTATTTTGTTATATTTACGTTCTAAGCGCAGCTCTAACAAGAGACTTGACCCGTGAATGCGATATATTTTTTTTTTGCTTAGAAAGTGGAGAAACGCATTACGCACACTGTTCAGCATACTGTCTAACAGTTATGTGGGACTCGATACTATCTTGCCTTTACCCAATAACGCTCCACTCTCTCTCTACCATAGCTAGCCTATCCTGGCACCGTTTTCACATTACTTCAGGACAGGTTAAAGGCCATTTAGTTCTATTCAAGAACTGCATCTTTTTACTTGCAACCTGCGTCTCCCCAGCCTATTATAGGTCTCCATCATTCCTTCTGATTAAAATTATATCTTTATGTATTGTCATTTTCTGTAAAAACATAGTAGTAGTTGTAGTAGTAGTAGTTTAATTTTGTCAAATTATATACATAATTGTTACAAGATTAAAAAAAAATAAGTTAATAAAGTTTAAAATTTAAATTACATGAAAAATTACATATTTTGAAATATTAAAGACTTATTATTAATGACTTAAATAAGACAATATACTTATTTGTTTGTAACTAGACTCTATCTTAGCAGAACATTTTTCTTTCTTTTTTTTTTCTTTGTACACTTAGTATATCTTTATATCATACATTTTAACTATTTTCTCTTTTTTATTTTTCAATATCTTTTTATTATTAATATTATTTTTCTTATTTGTATTCTTTTTTTTTTTTTACTTATCTGAATCAAATGATGAGTACAAATTGTTTTCTCAAATCCTTTTTAATTTTTTACTCATTTCATCTATTGATAATGTAGAAAAAATCATTTTCCATTTCACTATTTCAACAATATATCATTAAGTGGAACATGGTGTTTCTCTCTGCACATAATTCACAATATTCTTCTTCATTTAGAGGATAACTTTTATTTCTTGTTACAATACGAGGATTGTATATATTTATTATTTCTAATTTAGCTAATATTTTTTTAAAATATATAGTTAAACTTTTAAATTTAAATACTTATTGTTAAAATCACTCTTAAACAATATAGGATATATGTTGAGAGATTTGTTAGTTTCAATCTTCAGAATGTCCTTGTTTCTACTATAGTCTATAAAATCGTTAATTAGGCTTTCTTTTTCTCTTAGGAATAACTCTATATTTCATTATAAAAAATATTTCTTTTGTTTATTTTATCCAAGAAAATTTTTTTAATTTGATTAACCTAATTGTACTTTCCATTTAATTCCTCTGACTCAGCTAAAACTATGTGTCTTTATAGACATATTTTAGGAATTCTTTCATCTTTTATTTCAAGAATTTTTGGAATAAAATTAAGTATATTTCTGAAGATTACAACTTTCAAACTCTCTATGTTTATTTCAATTCTAATTACATACCCAAGTGTATTATTAGATAATAATAGTAATTTTCTAAAAACAATATTTGTATTTTTTTAACTTCGATAATATATCTTAAGCTCTATATTGGAACAGTATACATGACTGTTAAGGAAACAAGTGATTTAAATAATTTTGTATTTAAATCTATATTAATATATTTTAATCTATTTATTAGACTTAGAGTAGGCTGAATTGCACATTTGCCTTTTTTGTTGAAAAACCTTACTTGCTCTATCAAATAAGCCAGAATGTGTATAAGGTACACCTAAGTATAAATATTCTTTCTCAAAATCTATTTTTTGGTTTTTATATAAGAGAGGAAAGATTCTTTTGATAGAGATATGACCCCTTTTTTAAAACTTTAAAGCTTTTTTTTTGCAATATTTACCACTAATATATTCTTCTCAAAGTAATCTTCCAGTATTTTTTACCAATCTTATAAATAATACAAACGTATCCGCGAAAAATATCATTTCGTGCGCAAATGCTAGCATAATTATTTCTACATTATAATGAATCGACACCCCTCTCAAACCTTTATCATTAAATAAAAATTTTTCTATATCATGCAAGAAAAGAAAAAACAATAAAGGACTGAGAGTTTCCCCCTGGAAAATATCAACGGTCATTGGGCATTTATCAGAAACTCTCTCCTTACTTTTTACTACCATATCTGCTTTACAATATAAGTCTATTAATATATTTATTATAATTGTTTATACACTCGATATTAATATAATTGGTAAAAAAAGATTAAAAATGATTTTTTGCGAGTGAATGTATTTATTATTTTTCAAATTTTAGACGTTTCGAAGCACATAGATTCCTTATCGATACTAAAAATAATAGTGTCATATCATAACATATATATAAAATATTTATATAAAACTAGGGGATTCCGCCCCCTGCGCGCTCCGCGCGCCAACCCCCGCAAAGCGTTAAGCGTGGTGAAAAGACCCATGATTAGAATTAGAAAATAAAAGACAATTAAGTTTTATTCTTTCTAAAAACTTTAAGCTTATTTGCTAATAATTTTTTTTTTATTTCAATATTTAATTTTTCTTTCACAAAAATTTATTTTAAATGCAATAATATGAAATCCATTGTTAAATTTTAATTTCTTATCATCTATAAAAAATAAATAAAATTATTTTTTTATAAATAATTAATTTTTTTTTTAATTTTCAAAAAGCATCTATACTTCCATCTCTTAATAGTTCTTGGCCTTCCATTAATTCTTCTAAACTTAGTATTTCGTCAGATATAATTCGTATTAATTTGTTATCAAAGTTAAATATATTGTACGTTTTTTATTTATTTATTTATTATATTAAGTTAATAATTTTTTATGCTTTTTAATAACTTTATTTTTACCTGTTTTCCTTAATTCGCCTATTATTTCTAAATGTGTACCTGCATCATAATTTATATCTGATGCATTATTAGTGTATACATCTATTTTATATCTTTTGTCAGTTATTGAAGAGTATAATAAATTTTTATTTTCATTTGTTAATTAAATATCCTTTTATTTCTATGTCTAATAGAGTTAAATAGACTTCATAGATTTTATACGTTACACAATAATATATCAATTTTATAGTCTGTCTCAATGAAGAAATAAATCAAATACAGTTATAGTGATATAATAGTGAACAATTTAGAAGTGCCTGACAGTATTGTGTCCACATGTACCATGCCAAAATGGGGGGTGCCCAAATGAGGGTGCCCAAATGACCCATGTCGGTGGCGGCGGCGGCAGCGTTTAGAATTTTATAATATAGAGAGATATGCAATTGCCAAACTAAAAGTAATACTTACAAGATGATAAAGATGTTTACATAGAAATACAAAAAATGTATTAGTCAACAAAAATTATAATATAATTTAAATTTTTAGGTTAGATTATAATTTTTGTTGACTAATAGATTTTTTGTATTACTATGTATATATCTTTATCATCTTGGAAGTATTACTTTTAGTTTCGCAATTAAATATATTTTATACATATTTTATCTATATGTTATGATATGACACTATTATTTTTAGTATTGATAAGGAAGCTATGTGCTTCGAAACGTCTAAAATTTGACTTAAAATTTCGACTCGCGAAAAATCGTTTTTACTCTTTTTTTACTAGTATATTTATTATTTTATGGATTACACCTATTTGACTTAACTTGTTCCATAGTATTTTATGGTTTACTGATGGGAATGATCAACAAAAAGGGCATATAATCTTACCTTATTCTTATTTAACCTATTAACGCCTAAGCGGACATCCTTGGACACTTTCATTTTTCGGTAATAAAAACTGCATATTTTAGGCTAAAAACCCCACCAAGTAGGTAATTTGGGTCGCTCTTTTCATTTCCGGGGCCCGTTTTTTGATAAAACCCTTGCGAAACGAGATATCAACCCCTTAAGTGGGGTAAATTTTCAAAAAATTATTAAAGAAACTTAAGTTCTTCCCAAATGCAAAAAAGACTCTATTTAGCATATAAAATTATTACTAGAACTACTAAGAAATAGTTAAAAGTCAAATAAGCATGTATTAGCCATTGCAACCCTCCCTGGGGGTGTCTTTAGTAAGCAAAGGGGTGAGTTATATAAATAAATATAAGATTGAATATTTTGGGCTAAAAACTCACCTAATAGGTAATTTGGGTCGCTCTTTCATTTCTGTAGCCCATTTTTAGCTACAACCCCTACGAAATGAGATAACAACCCCTAAAATGGGGTAAATTTTTAAACGATTTTTGTTACGCGTGAGATGTCCCCAAATGCAAAAAAGATTTTTATGACATTAAAAATTATTACCAGGACTCCCAAAAAAGAGGAGGTTCGTAAAATTGAAGTACATAGATAAAATTTACCCTATTTTAGGGGTTGGTATATAATTTCGTAGGGGTTGTAGATAAAAATGAGTTCCAGAAATGAAAAAAGCGACCCAAAATACCCATTAGATGAGTTTTTAGCCCAAAATATTCAATCTTTCATTTATTTATAAAACTCACCCCTTTGTTTACTAAAGACCTCCCCAGGGAGGGTAGCAATGGCTAATACATACGTATTTGACTTTTAACCATTTTTAGTGACTCCTAGTAAAAATTTTTGTTGGTAAATAAAAAATTTTTTGCATTTGAAAGTAACTATAGTTTCCTTAAGAATTACTTGAAAGTTTACCCCATTTTAAGGGTTGATATCTCATTTCGTAGGGTTTGTAGCTAAAAATGAGCTCCAGAAATGAAAAGAGCGACCCAAAATACTTACTGGGTGAGTAAATATTCAATCTTTCTTTTATTTATAAAACTCACCCCTTTGCTTACTAAAGACATCCCCAGGGAGGGTTGCGATAGCTAATATATGCTTATTTGACTGTTAACTATTTCTTAGTAGTTCTAGTAATAATTTTATATGCTAAATAGAGTCTTTTTTGCATTTGGGAAGAACTTAAGTTTCTTTAAGAATTTTTTGAAAATTCACCCTACTTTAGGGGTTGATATCTCGTTTCGCAAGGGTTGTATCAAAAAACGGGCCCCAGAAATGAAAAGTGGGGTTTTTAGCCTAAAATATGCAGTTTTTATTACCGAAAAATGCAAGTGTCCAAGGATGTCCGCTTAGGCGTTAATAGGTTAATTGATTTTGAATCATAGCATTTAAGACAAAAACATGGTCATGCGTACCCCTTTTTCCTCTAAAACCTGCTTGACACTCAGGAATTTTACCATTCATTTCAGTCTATTTATATAACCTTCTATAAATAATTAGAGTGCATATTTTAAGTATAGTATTTGCTAGTGCAATTGGCCTAAAATTTTCAGGGAGGTTTATGTTTCCTTTTTTATGTAACATTCTATTAACTATTTTTGCCTAAGAATCAGGGACTTTTTCTTGCTTTTTAATTTTATTAAATAACACATATAAATACATGATCCAATTTTCCGATAAATTTTTAAAAAATTCATTAGTAATTTGATCCATACAAGGTGCTTTATTTAATTTACATTTCTTTATATCATCTATTATTGCACTTAGTGTGATTTCATCATCCAGCTCCTAGCATGGGTTACCATATAGCAATTTATTATAATTATCCATGATTCTTGGGGGAAATAAATTCATAAAATATTAATGCCAAATTTTGAGATCAATATTATTATTATCAAATTTATTTTTAAACCTATATAAATTTAATTTTTCCCGAAATTCTTTTGGATCTTTGGGTTTACAGATCATATCAACAATATGCATAATATAATTTTATTTTTTATTTTCAATCAGTATGAAATAGTTATTTTTTAATTCATTTAATTCTATCGTCTGTTTTTCAGGATAATTTAAACTTCTTACATATTTATAAATTTCTCTACATTTTGCTTGAATTCAAAACACTCCTCATCAAACCATGGGCTCTTTTTATTATACTTATTTTTTTCAGTATTATATTTAATCATTCCCAAATCCCTAGCAATACCAATAATTGTAATTGTAATATCATTAGCCATCTCATTAATATCTAAAACAATTAGACCGACATTTGGAGAATGTTGCATGCTATCACTAAAATCATTTTCCCTACTATCTTTCAATTTAATAATCTTTTCAACTTTTTTTTCTATTTTAAAATTCAAATCTATTTTAATTTAGACTATTAAATCGAAATAGCAGGTTTAGTTAATGTCAAGGATTCTAAAATCTACAATTAAAAATAAAGCTGAAAAATTACACAATACTAAGTCTATTACAGATTTTTCTCTTGTACAAACAGATATGAAATTTGTCGGCTGGTCCGCTGGGAGTCTATATAGATATACTTCTTTATTATTTTCCGTCGGGTCCTCCATATTGTAAAGAATAAAATTTTTCATTTTATTAATACTTTTTATATTCTCAATCTCATTCCTTAACTCATTAATTTCTTTAATTTCTCTTAACTTATTTTTAGCCTCATAATTTTCATTTTTTATTATATCTATATTTTTTTATTTTCTTTTATATCACTAATTATTTGAGAATTCTTTTTTTCATAATCTTCTACTTTTCCTGTTAATTTTAATAATAAGTCCTTTAATTCATTTTTAAACCTACCCATTTTATTTATTTACTTTATTTACTAACTTTCGCGCGAAATGTATGTAACCTAATCTACATAACCTTAAAGTTACTGTATTTAATTTTTTTAATTTTTAACTCTCTTTAATAACCGTAGTTGCTTACCCACATTTAATCTTTAATTTTTAATCTTTATTAACCAAAAAATACAAACGTTATATACATAATAATTATTATTATAGATACACAATTTTTATCCCAAGAGACAATAAAATTGTCTTTGTAGGGATTGGATTAAGTTATAACTATAACATAAAATAGAAATAATATATACTATTATGGTAGAGAGAACGCTTTATTACTTTTTCTAAGGTATAAAATATACGTTGATTATACTATTTAGCCTGAAATCGTATACTATAAGGTTAGTGGGTATATACACTGGAACCTCGATTATCCGGACTAGGTGAGACTAACCCCGATCCGGATGTCTGAAAATCCGGTTAATACGGAAAAATAAAAAAATTTGCCCATAAAATAAAAAAAATGGTTAGGGTGATTAAAAGTTTATTTTTAGGGATTAAAATTTTTTTTCGTTTTAACATGGATCTAAAAAAAAACTTTATTTGAAAAAATTTGGCAGAAATGTAATGTAAATACTACTACTTTTTAAAAAGAATTGATTTGTACATTGATCTCAAATTAATTTCAACTAACAATAAAACCAAAACGATGCAACCACCGTCGTTGTTTAACTGGAAGTCCTGTAAAAATATATGTTAGCTAGCCTTTATCATGTTCATCGCTATGATCATCAATGCCATCGTTCTAATGTCATACCGTTTGCTAATATCATCAAAAAATAGGTTAATAAATAAATAATTCAATAACTAGATAAATAAATACAAATAGATTAGCCTACCAAAAACAGTTGATTTAGGCGTCGTGTGTAAGCACAGGGTTGATTGTTTGTTAGTGCAATTACCCTTGCCCATATCCGGATTACCGCAATACGTCTTCGTATTATTAAAATTATATTATCACATTCTAGTATAGTGCAAAAGAAATAATTTATTTCAAATTTTGTTTTATTTAATTGGGAAAAAGAGAATGTATTTTATGTAAGCTTTAAAGCGCATCGTTTTATATATAAAGTGGCAATGCTTCAGTCCAAATAAATTAAAAACTGATTTTTTTTTTTTATTAAATTGTTTATTGTATAAATATTACACTGAAATACCGGGTGGAACGCAATTGTCGCGGTTATTTACATTGCTTTGATATATACTAACAATGTAAAAATCCGCGGTAATTGCGTTCCTCCCGGTATATCTTAATTAATTACAGGTGATTATAAAATAAATGAAATAAATGCACATTAAATAGTTTGAGTTAATAACGTTTATTATGAGCTTAATGAATTTAGTTTCAGAGCTCAGCGAACACTAAAACTAAAGGAGAATATATACAAAAAAAAGGGAGAGTGCTCCTACACATACATATATACATATTTACACAACATTCCACCTACCACAATTTATTACTAAATTGTAAAATTAATGAAATTAAAATAATTAATTGCATAAAAATGTAACAACAAAAAATTGTGGTGAATAGATGACATTTAATAGAATAAAAAATCTAATTTTAATTTACAGTGCTTAATGGCATAAAAATATCTGCAAATCTTTTCATGCCATATTAAAGCCTAATGGCATTAAAAAACTTGGCAAATAAAAAATTAAATGAATATTAATTAATTAAACTTGAGAAGTTCTTGATTAAACATGACATTTAAGTTATTTGATTTTACAGTACAATACCAAATGGCTATATAAATTAAACAATTAAATTTAGAAGCTAAATATAAAGCTTAATGTCTAAAGAATCAATAAATTTTAAAGTTATGAAAATTAATTAAAATATATAAAAAAATATACAAAAGTTACAATTGCACAATTTAAAACACTAGACTGGCATGAAATCCGTAACATCAATGGTTTGTAAGTCCAACGAAGCCTCACACTACACAGTCAGTAATAAAATTTATCTTTTTATAATTTAGCAAAGTACCACAGACTAATATCATTATAGTATAATATTTAATAGTTTTATAAATTTCAGCAAGTAGAACCTTAAACCCAATATAAAAATTTTGCTTCGACTAGTTCTGCATTAGTAGATGAGAGTAGACATTAGTAGACATCTAGCCCTTTCTCCATTCACTTAATAGACGTGTATAGTGCACGGCTTGAATAATGAAAGTAGCCACGTTTAAGCAGTATAGTCGGGGATTTTAAATGATTAATTATGAATATCTCCCGACTATACTGCTGAAACGCGGCTACTTTCATTATTCAATCCGTGCACTATACACGTCTATTAAGTGAGTAAAGAAAGGGCTTAATTCTATGTCAATCTGACAAAGTAGGGGTAACGTAGCAAAAATAGTTATAAAGTAAAAATACAGAGATTTTTACCACCTACCTTGCCAAATCTACACATAAAAAATTTTATATCACAATTAGCAAATAAATTGAATGTGTACATTTTTACAATTATTATCCATATCTCTCTCTTCGCAAATAAAGTAAGCAAACTTAACATTACAAACTAAATCTACAAAATTTTTACAATTGAGCCCGTCGATGCAAGAAGGGCGTATAGAACTTTATAAGTAGATAGAGAAACTACTACTTTCAAAAGTTCTATACGCCTTTCTTGCATCGACGGGCTCAATTGTAGATTAAAGAAGTAGGATACAAACAATAATTATAAAATTAACAGCAAAAATTTGTAAAATTATGAAGTTTACATTATTATTTATTTATTATTTATTATTTATTATCGTTTCGAGTATTAAATACAATGTTATGACAAATTGCCATAACCCATAGAAACACAAAGTTTGTACATGGACCTAAGTCAGTTTAGAAATATAATTTTTAAATTTTACAATAGCTTATATAATAAATTATTATAAACATAAATATATTAATATAATATGTCAATAAATTTAAATATAATATAATTATAAAGATTTGGTAACTCATAATGCATTAATGTTCTTATATAATACTAGATGTAATGGATATTAATTTTTAATTAGTCTACAAAAAAAATTTTTACAACCATTTTTTAAAAGAGTTAATCCAACTTTGGGGAATGTGACTAAGGTTACCTAAATTCTTAAGTTTTTTACAGTTAATTACAGTTAATTTTAAGCAAGAGAATATAAAAAAATAAAACCAAAAATGGAAAATTAAAAAAAGATTACAAGTTGATAATTTGAATTTAGTATATTAAAGGTTTAAAATAAATGCCAAAACTGAGGTGCAGCATAATCTGTAGGTCCATGGATGAAGGCTTCAATGCGTTGAGCCATTTTGATAGAGCAGCAAAATATATAAATTGTTGGAAGTCCATCAAGGACACAGATTCCATGTCAGCTAGAGCAGTAGATCCACTCAATTTTAGCCAGTTGTTACCTATAAAACGTCAAAAAATACTTAAGTATATAAGCCAGTAGTTTTTTTTAAATTAATAAGCAAGATAAAAATTAAAAAAAAATTTTTTTTAAAGTAATAAAACTGAATTTACATTAAGAAAATATTTTGTTTTTTAAACATTTATACACACAAATATAACTCCTAAATATAATAAATAATTTTTTAACGGAAAGATAACCAAAAATTGAATTAGATTTAATGAAGTTAAATATAAAATATAATAATAATAAATGTCAAATATTAACAGTAATTAACAATTTTTTAACAATATTTTTACTTAGCAATTTAGTTTAATTTTTAAGTTTGATGGAATGTTATGATAGTCCAAATGCTCATTATGTTGTGGTAAATCGGCTCAACTGAATAACTTTCATTTGGCAGCTTGGCTTATCAGCTTGGCTTATTGGCTTGGCTTATCAGCTTAGTAATAAACAGCTTGGCAAAAAAATTTTCAGAAACTGCTTGGTCGAAGATGTAGATGAATTTCTTTAGGTGGTGTTGTGTGGTATAACGGCTTAAAATTTTTCAAAGTTCTCTATAAATTTCTCGAAGTCTTGTTGTTTGGAATTTATTTCTTCGCCGAATTTGATGGTAAAGTTTACAGTTACTATCACTTTACTATTTGACTTACTTGTAGATAAAATTTCGTGTTTTGAGATTTTTAAATTTTTTTCTTTTTGTTCTTCTTTTAATTCTCCTTTGCAATTTTCGCGTGGTGTCGTTGTTTCTTAGTCATAAATTGTAAATGTTATCTTGATAGGAAATATGCTCCTATACCTTGTTACTGGTTGTTGGTTTCCTCTGATGTTAATGTTGTGGTATAACGGCTTGTATTGTCATTGATGAACTTCAGTATTTGATTGATTAGAACTCGGATGGTTTCTTCTGTATTTTATTGTTACAGTTGTACTTTAGTTTCTTCTTTTATTTCACTTTTGTTGATATTTGGTTCTATTATTCCTTCAGGCCAGTTTTCCACTTGGGGAGCCAATTTCTGTTACGTATCCTGAGGTTTAATCGGGATACGTAATATAATAAATAAATATAAATAAGTTTATCCTGGGGATATTGAGTGCCCCAGGTATTTTAATACTTATATATGATATATAAAAACTGGTTGATATATGATGATAATAAATATTGATGAATATGTTGTAGACCTCGGGTATTGAAGCTGGCTGAACTTAACTGCGTTAAGTTCTTGATTATATGAAGGAATTGTCACTTATTAAACTATTATTAAATAAATATACTAAACACTTTTGGTTAAGTTAAATGACTTTATTATAAGTTGATATAAAAAACTGTCTAAGTCAATAAGTCTGAATTAAACTGTAAGATAAGTATACTCAAGAAGTGTGTTCTAATCGAATATAAGTCTCCTAAACTAGACCTGATGTTAGTAGGCCAGTTATCATGGGAGGATGTAAAAGTAACTGAGAGTAACTGACAGTAGAACTGGGTTTAGGGCAGTTGCGGGTATATTATATAAACTAATTAGTAACTGCCCAGGTACTTGAATTTAGGTGGGATTGTCCAATACGCGGAAGCGTCGGTCTCGTCACGTCCAATTAACGAAAGCGTCGTTGATTATTTCGGGGGAAATTGTGAGGGGATTTATGCAACTCTTCGTTGCCTAAAATATTTATAAATGCGTCATTAATGACCTTCGATTTTATATTTCTGTCAATTTATTAGGAGCCGGATCTGAATTGGTGAAATATGATATTAAGGAATGTATGGAATTGTCAAATATAAATTGGTTACTGTAATATTGAGGAAATGCAGGTATGTTAGCTCGATCTACGAGCTAACATAAGCAGGAATAAATTAAATATATAAATATTAAAGAATGCGGATGTAATGGCTCGAATTATCACCTATCATACGTAACAATAGACACCAAACCTAAAAGAATTTTTTGTTACCCAAAGAAGAATGAGTGTTTATTTAATTCTTTAGAGAGGAATAATTTTGACGTTAATTCTTTTAAAAAAAATTATTTTTTTTTTTAATATTGTTTGAAAAGAATTAAATTGAAAATAATTTTTTTTTAAAGAATTGACCGCAAAATGATTCCTTTTTAAAGAATTAAATAAACATTTACTCTTCTCTCGGTAACAAATAATTCTTTTAGGTTTGGTGTGAGATACAAGTAATTACATTTTTTAAATTTACAGCATAAATATTTTATGTTTCATTCAAAATTAGTTAATCTTATATAAAAAATACATTTTAAAGTAATCATTACTATATTAAAATAAATTTTAATAATTCAAAGTAATAACTTATCTTTTCTAAACAAAAGTTGAAGTGACGTCTGCTAGGCGGCTATGCTGTTGAGATCATTTGCATAAGTTTTTGATGCGTGGTGATAAAGCGTCTCGTGTTCCATCTCGTAATCACAAAAAATGAAAAGTCGTTATCACTTAATTTAACTTCTTGCGCCGATTTCGATGCGCGCCGGTACTTGCTTCATGTCCACGTGTATAATGTCTGCTGCTTTTAATTTTCATGTCCATGAAGTTCGAGCTATGTAATGCCACCTCTTTTAAAATTGAGAAGGACCGCGCGCGCCGAATCGGGCCATGACGAAGATAAAGATGCTTATTATTTTATTTGGGGGGGGGGCGGTATAAAAATGCGCCAATTTCTATCATCTACTTTGATTATGACGCCACTTCTATTATTTCTAAGTATGATTTAATGATTGACCGCCATGATAAATTTTTTTAATTAAAAATGTTGAGAAATTAATGATATCACCTCAAATAATTTAAGCATGAAAAAATTCCATAATTGAAAAAAAGTATTTTTGTCATTTTTTAAAATAACTGTTATAATAATTATGTAGCATTTCACAGTTCGTGCACATTTTAAATTTTTGCTTTTACAAGCAATATAGTTATTGATTTCTTGTAAATTTTTTCATTTTAACAGCACATAAAATTTTTCTTTTTTATTAATTAAATTGACAATTCCCTTAAATTTAACATCACATAATTTTTTCTTTTTAATAATAATTTAATTAATAACCCAGTTGTGTTCGCTTTAAGTCGTATGACTCCAGAAATAAATAAAACGTTATAATTTTGCACCTGTTGCTTTTTACTCTAATCACCTTTGCATACTTTATTTTTTCGTGGAGTTTTTTGGGATGCCAAATGAAATATATCTTAAATTATTTATAGGTGATTATATAAAATAAATGCACATTCAATAGTTTGAGTTAATAACGTTTATTATGAGCCCAATGTATTTAGCTTAAGCGCTTATAAAACTAAAGGAGAATATATAAAAAAAAAAGGAGAGCGCTCCTACACATACATTAAACTAGTTTTTTTATTTTTCGAAGTATCCGGGATTCCTAACGCACCAGCAAAATTTGAATATATAGTAAACAAATAAGTTTCTCGTTGGATTTAGACCAAAACATTTTTGGGATTTTCTTAAAACTTTCAGTTTTTCTAGTGGATTCAAATTGCGTTTAAGTTTATGTTCCAATTGATATACCATAGTATTTTTTCCCCAGAAATTTGATAAAACTATTTATTTTAGCTTTTGACCACGTTTTATAGGAGAAAAATCGATTTTCGTTGCCTTTTAGGATCCAAATTTCAAGGGGATCAATTTTAAAAGTCTTATAGTTTTCTGAGTAAATTTTTCTGTATATTATTAACAAGATGAACTTGTCTATTTTTGGTCAAAAGCTAAAATTAATGATATTTTTAATTAATTAAATCAAAACATATTTATTTTAATTTATTTATTGATCCTTCTTTTTACAACTTATTTTTGTATAATAATTAGACGACTAGTTTCAGGAATAAATTCCCATCATCAGGTCTGTATTATAATTAAACTAAATTTATTTAAAACATTTAAATATGATATTGTAACTTTAGATTATGTTTGTATAGACTCACAATTATTTTATGACTAAATGAAAAAATTTTTTGAATATTTATTTTCTACATATGAAGATATTATATTATGAAGATTCTTAAATTATTTCTATGTAATAAAGATTTTTATTTTAAATTTTTTATAAGTGTTTGAAATCACATCTGTTTTTTCTAATGTACATGTACACCATAGGAGGAAGTTAATATAAAAAATATGTTTTTTAATTCGTTTCTTTTATTTCCAATTATTTTTATTTTTTATTTTTTATTTTTGCTTTTTCTTATTTTCTATTATATAACATGTTTTTTTATTATTTTATCAGATAATACATTTTTTTTATTTAGTAACTTATCATTAATTAATTTATTTGCATTTATTTGTGTATTTTTATAAATTTCAATAAAATTAATGGTTTCATCAAACTCCTGGGAAAAAATACTAAGGTATATCAATTGGAACATAATCTTAAACTTAAATTGAATCCACTAGAAAAACTGAAAGTTTTAAGAAAATCCCAATTTTAAGGAGGCCAAAAATAGTATATTTTTATCCTAGGCCGCAAAAATAAAGAATGGCCTAAATCGCACGTAAATTGCAATCCAAGGTGAAGCCAAGGATAGCAAACTGCTATCTGGGACATTCTTTTTTTACGGCCGAGGCCAAAACATAATTTTTCTTTGTCAGTGTCTAGAAAACACATATTTTCGAATCGCACTGCGGCCGGGAAATACGTGCTTTCTGGACACTGACAAGAATAAAAACTTTCGAGAACTATCATGGGCTCAAAAATCGATGTTTTGGACTAAATCCAATGAGAAACTTATTTTTTTTACTTATATTTTCGAGTTCTGCCGGCGCGTTAGGTCATCTAATCGCAAAGAATTATAAAAAAGCTAAGGCTTTTTTATTTCAGGCACGATCACATATTTATTGAGTATTTTAATAATTATTAATTAATTTTAATAATTATATAAATAATTATTCGAAATTTTTTTTTTTACTCGAATTTACATAAAAATATTTAAAATTTATAAAGATAGATTTTTTATCTGCATTAATTAATATAAATAATAGGGTTTGGATTATTCGCATTTATTTTTCACCATAACATGATCGTTTGCTGAATATTACTGATCAATAAAACTGGCACGAACTTTTTTTTTATGATAATTTACTAAAATGTGCTGTGAAAAAATAAAATATACTTTGAATTTCTAAATTTGATTAAAATATCTAAATCTTCAAGTATATATTAATCTTTCTTAATCCTGAAAAAAATTAAAGAAAAATTTTAATTTCCCATATTCTTTAAAAAGAATATATTAACATTGTTTAATTACCTAAATCAAATTCTACCTCTGTGCCTTAAGATATTAGTTTTTATCTGAGAAAAGATAATATCAAATTTGTTAACAGCTTTGTATGCTTTTTGTAAGGTAATTAAAAGCCAATACTGCTGAAAAACAAGTATAAGTTTAAATTCGAGTACTTAATTTAATAGAACTTACTATATCATCTTTTTAAAAATTTTGCATAAAAATAATAATTAAAAAAAATATAAATTTACAAATTTATATAAGATTATTTATTATTTTTATCCACCTTTTTAAAAAAATAGTAGAAGAAGTTTAAAAAGTTGTTTTAAATTACGCGCTTAAATTTAAACTAGAAGACTTTCAGTAGTATAGTTAGGTTAGTCTGCTAGTCGACTGCTAGGTTAATGGCTGTGTTTATAAATTTGTTATTATTTTTTTCAGGTTTATTTTGAATTTTTTGGTGGATATAGTTAAATAAACAAAAGTTTGATTCAGATAAGTATAAAAATTTTTAATATTTTTTTAAAAATTAATATAAAGAACGTAATTTCTTTTTTTTTTATTTTTCAGCATTAGAATTATGTTTATGGCAAAACTGAGTGAAAGGTCAGGTTTATTTAGGTATGGTTTTTCTAAATCTTAAAGTAATTTAATATGCTTAAAAATTTCTAGATTCCAGCCAAAAAAAGCAAAAAAAATAATCCATAATGTTATGTTTGATACATTATCGTCAAAAGTTTATTCTCCGGAAGAAGCTTAAAAACGGATGAAACAAATAACTGACATAGTTAGGATAAGAATAGGAAGTAAATTAAAAATATAATAAGTTATAATTTTTATAACAATCTAATTCATTTTATGACTATATTCAGGTGAAGTAAACAAACATAAATATTATAAGTTTGCTGTAAATGTTGTATTAATGGAAAACTCTGGATGCGGAATAGGTGCGTAAAGGATGCTGAAACTGACACCATGGCATATGACACTTTCATGAATGTAAGAAACATTTTTATTATTATGTAAATTAATTTTAATTTGTTTGACTGAGTTGTTCCAGATATTTTCTATTTTTTATTACTATTTTTGTTAATTTTTTTGGTATTTGAAATCAGTTTTTTTGTGATAACTCAACAACAACTTAATGAAATTTAGCTAAACTGGAAGAGGCAAATCTAAATATCAAATAACAAATTTTGTACCAAATTTTTTTTTGATTCATCGAGTTGTTCCAGATATTTACTATTATTAGTTAATTTTTTTGGTAACGGAAATCAGTATTTTTGTGATTGCTCGACAACAAATAGGTCAAATTTAGTCATATTGGAGGAGGCACAACTAGATACTGTAAAAAAAATTATGTGCCGATTTTTTTTTTGTTTCATCTAGTTGTGTTTGAAATTTGCTCTGTACAGTTTCTCGAACATACATACTAACACGCATACCTTCAGTATAAGCATGTTAGAGGCATAGGAATGACTTGGGGACCAAATTTCTCCACAAATTAGACAATTTTAAGAACTTTTCGTTTTTTGACCTGACAAAATTATAAGGCACGATTCATCTATATATTACATATATAGTGATCGTGCCTAAAAATAATAAAAATGATTCATCGAGTTGTTCCAGATATTTACTATTATTAGTTAATTTTGTTGGTAACGGAAATCAGTATTTTTGTGATTGCTCGACAACAAATAGGTCAAATTTAGTCATATTGGAGGAGGCACAACTAGATATTGTACAAAAAATTATGTACCAATTTTTTTTTTGTTTCATCGAGTTGTGTTTGAAATTTGCTCTGTACAGTTTCTCGAAAATACATACTAAGACACATATCTTCAGTACAAGCATGTTAGAGGCATCGGAATGACTTGGGGACAAAATTTCTCCACAAATTAGACAATTTTAAGAACTTTTCGTTTTTTGACCTGACAAAATTATAAGGCACGATTTCATCTATATATTACATATATAGTGATCGTGCCTAAAAATAATAAAAATGTTATAAAACTGATTTGTTTATACAAAAGGTGGAAAAAAACAGTATTTTTACAGTAATTAAAAAAGAGAAGAAGATAGGATTCAAAGGTGGGAGTAATGTAATTGGACATTTGATTCCCTAAAGTCAATCTCCAATACAGAGCTGGAAAAATACGGCAATTTTGACACGCTGTAACCGTATGCCGTATAGACGATTTTTGTGCATAAGGACCCGTATGTTACTTGAACCGTACTTACGATAACCAGCATAGGGAGCCGTATGCACCCTAGTTGTTTATACGGTATAACACTATACGGGAGCCTTATGTATCTTAGCCGTATATAATATTTAATGTCATTAGGGCCCGTTTACTCTCTAACCGTACATATGGTTCAACAGCATACGGACCCGTATACACTTGAACCGTATATAATGTTTAATAGCATACGGACCCGTATACCGTTTGCTTATGCTTAATCAAAAACGTATGCACGGTTCGAGAGTATACGGGCCTGTATGCTGTTTAACATCTTAAAAGATAGTATATTATTAAAATATATACATTTCTCTGCATAAGGATCCATATGAAACAATTGTAAGCTTTTATAAGGACATTATCTATGTAAATATTTGACTTTTATAAAGAAATTAGAATAAAGTTCGATAATATTGTTTAAATTTGCAAAAAATTGTATTCTTAAAATAGGTATAATAAGACTTACACAATAATGAAAAATTCTTTTGCTTCTATTTTCAAAATTATGTATAAAAATTAAGAAGATATTAAAAAAAATTAAATAACTGTTTATAGAAAGCAGTAAAAATAAAATTATTATTCATAACAGGAAAAATGCAATCAAAAAATTTTTTATTTTTATTTTAGAATTCTATTGAATGAGTAAATAACAATTTTTATTGCATACATTTATCTCCAAAATTAATATTGAATATATTTTTTATTTTCCTTAAGGAAAATTAGCTTTTCAATCAATGAATCAGTCAAAAATGATCTTTTGTTATTTAAGATGTAATTAGTTAAAGAAAAAATCCTTTCTATCGGTCCTGATGTTGACTAATGTATATATGAATTTTGTATGAATATTTTGTATGAATAATATATATGTGGAGTATAAAAACCAAAATAAAAAAAGTCTTACACTGAAAAACTGCCACCTTTGAAGCAATAACGCACGATATTAAAATATGTCAATAGAAGATGCCATTGATTCAATAAAAATTCTATTAATTTAATGTCGGCCCCATTGAATGAATAGATCTATTAATTCAATAGCGGATAAATTTAATTAATGGAATTTCTATTGAATCAATGGAATATTCCATTGGCATATTTTAATGTCGCAGTTCATATTGGTCTTATATCTAACTTATATATAAATTTTGAACCTAATCGGAGATCACTGTGACCTTAACGAGTGCGCACAAGAGCGACATTTTGTCACGGGTATAGACTGTGCTTCGCACAGTCTAATTAGATACTTTTCTAGAAGATAATTTTTTATGAGTGGGGGGTCGAATTCATAATTCCTTATTGTCTCATGAACAAAAACATCCCCTGGTCATTCCTAAAAATTGTGCTCTTTCAAAATTGTTAATTAGATACTATCATCAAAAAACCTTGCATTGTGGTGTTTTTCTTACGTTAGCTACCCTTAGACAGGAATTATTAATGGAAGAAACTTAGTTAGAAGTTATATTTTTAAGTGTCATGAATGTTTAAGATACAAGGATAATCTTGTCAAACAAAAAATGGGTATTCTACCCCCCAGTATAGTACAGCGTCCTAACAAACCCTTTCTTAATACAGGTATAGTTATGCTGGTCCATACAAAATAGTAAGGTTTAGAGGTCGTGGATCGGCTACTTATAAAGCTTATATCGGGATTTTCATATGTATGGCTACCAAAGCTGTACATTGGGAATTAATAACAGGGTATTCTAGTGACAATTTCATAGCGGCTTTCCGAAGATTTACTTCCACTCGTGGTCCGTGCACTGGTATATTCAGCGACCAAGGAACTACATTCATTGAAGCTGATAAGGCCTTGAAGGAACTGTATATGGCCTCTTCAATATGCAGGAACTTCAGGCTAAGTTAACTTACGGAGGTTTAGATGAATTGACAAGGACTGTTGAAATCAAGACAGCTGGTTCAATTTTGAAGCGCCTAGTCCATAAATTGATTTTACTTGAAAAATCAGGTGATGCTAATAATTTGTAAAATACTTTAAAAAATTATTCATTAATTTATTTAATTTTTTTATTGGAAAGTTAGGCGAGTACTTGTGCTCAGCATGTTTTGTAAATAAATGTTTTTTATTTTTTTTATTAATCTTTTAAATAAATTATTTGTATATATGTTTTCAAAAAAATACAAAATAACATTTTTTTATAGATCTCTGTAAATAGCTTTATTCTAATTAAATTTTTATAATTTTGGAATTTTTTATTAGGATAAAAAATATATCCGGGAGAATGTTCCGCATCGATGTATATATGTAAATATGTTAGTGTATATTGTAAGAAGGGAGAGAGTAGCTGCCGGCCGGCACCTTCAGTGTCTGCACGGCCTTTGCTAAAAGCAGTTCAATATATATATGCTTTAAAAATATAAATTGTGTGTTTCGCCATTTATTATAATAAAGTTAATTACCAGCTATCCATCCTTAACATTAAGTTTGTTTATTTTAGAATTAATAAATATTAGTTCAGTTTAGATTATACTATATTGAGGGATTTTAAAATATGGATATTATTATAACAACTAGATTTCAAAAAATGTTTTGTGCTATTAATTTTGACTCTGAGACCAAAAGAAAAGGAAGAAAACTTGTCGAAACTTTTCCTATTAAAGAATGCAGAGAATAACAAGCATCAGCAGGTTTTAAAACTATTAAATGTGCATGTATAAGAATTACCTCAGTAACTTTCTGTAAATTCTAGCATCAAGATGAGGAAAATGACTATTTCCAGAAGAAAGAAGAAATTGATAAAAAACAGTATCGCTATAAACATTATTTGTATTGTTTATAAAATTTATAACACAGCATTTATTGAAGCTCTTTTTCCCTTTAGTTTCAAAATTATCTGCATTAAAATAAAATAGTTTTAAAAATAATCATTTCATTTATATGCTTCCAAATTTCATTAACAATATTTACCAGTAGACATTTCTCCAATTTTTCGACTCCAAAATTTCGCGTAAACATAATTCTATACTGTACTCTTATTATACTCTTATAACCTATTCACATTTATAATATTGTTTTAAGGAAAAAAAAACAAAATGATGAAATGAAAAAAAACAAAATGCCCCAAATAATATTAAATTTAAAAATTTTTTTCAATTTATTTATAATAATTACTTTCAAAATTAATAATTTAATAATTTGATTCAATTAATTTTATTTATTTCTCTATCAGAATCAATGTTTAATATTAGCACTTGAGTTTAGTTACCAAACGTTAGCGGCGCTTTCGTCAACTGATCACGGACTAAAATAACAATTAATTTAAATATTTATATTGTAAGCAAGATTTTTTAAATTTTTTCATTGGACTTATTTTAAAAATTTTCATATTCCCTGACAACATTTCTTACTCGTTATTGGTGATCATACCATTTCTTTTTTGGTCCAGCTTTAACGGATTTACCAAGGTTTAATTCAGCAATGGTAAGTTTGGTAGCACCTTGTTCTTTTTGGAACTGGATCAAAAGAGAATACGAATGTTCTTCACCCATTTTCTTCAATAGTGGATCAAAATAAAACAGGGATGAATAAACTCTACAGTTTTTAAAAAAATGGGTTAGTTTTAGAAAAAAAATTTATTGAACACAAATTGCTTAACTAATGCATAAGAATGTAAAAAAATTGTTAAAAAAAATTTTTTTTTGAATTTTGCAAAAATTGGATAAAAATAGGTATCGAAAAATTGGCATTTTTTTTTTTTTAATTTGCATGTATTCCCTGATCAATTCTAAGCACTTTCGTTCAGTAAAATTTTTTCCTAGGGTGCTTTTATTTTGAGTAAAAAAGTGTCTTGAGAAGGAAGGAGTATGATTTTGAAGGAGTTTGATTTTTTTTTTAACCTAATTTTGCCAAAATTGGTTCAATTTAAAAAAATTTACAACCCTCTGAAATTATACGCTTTTGTATGCGGAAAAAGGTGTCCCAATAAAAAAAAATGAAAAAGAAAATGACTTTTTCCAGCTTTCCTTTTTTTTAATGTTCATATTTGGACAGAAAGTTGGCCAAAACACTTCCAAATTATCAAAATTTCAAATCCGCTGACATTTCATTAAAAAGTAGACACTCCAAAGAAGATTTTAAGCTGCTGCACATAATTTTATCTCAAAAAGAAAAAGGTGCGTGAAGTTTGAATGAATTTCAAAAAATTCGCTCTTATGTAAGTTCTCTTTGAAATAACCGATTGAAGATGAAAAACGAATATTTTCAGGAATAGAATTCCAGAAACAAATCATAGATATACTGTAAAAAGAGTTTTTTGTCATTTCCAGTGATAAATTAGGCTTATTTTTTGGACGCAGGTCTTTAGCAGGCTTATAAACTTTTATTTT
Source organism: Anagrus nilaparvatae (assembly GCA_022575985.1). Lineage (NCBI taxonomy): Eukaryota > Metazoa > Arthropoda > Insecta > Hymenoptera > Mymaridae > Anagrus > Anagrus nilaparvatae. Next base: position 2,488,685 of record JAKSXM010000237.1, on the reverse strand, counting down.
GGACTTTAAATAGTCAGATTTTCCGGTTTTCAAGTAGTTATAAATGTGGGAGGCACAGAGGTATTTTGCTCTGAGCCTTATGTTCAACCAGCGTAATGAAATCCTGACAGGAAAAGTACTTTGTGGAAATTTTATGTCGCAAACATAGCAAACCACCGCGTTCTGTAATTTTTGTAATCTCGCGTACTGATAGGCTGGGAGATTTCCAATCGGAAAATTACAATTATCTGGTATTAGAAAAATTAGGGCAGAAACAATTGCTTCCGTATATTTTTGTTCACTAGATTTTTAAAGTGTCTAATTCTGTAAAGAGTTTAATTTACGGTTATGAGAATTTTATTTAAATGAGTGTTTCATTTCATATGCGAGTAACGAAATAAGCCAAGGTTTTTTACGGATTTTGAAAGCTCAATATTTTCACCACCAAAGTAAAAAGTGTTATTTTCTTTATAGGAATCGGCAACATTTTTCCCAAATAGAATTATATTAGTTTTGTTTTTTTTATGATAAAATTGTTAGAAACAGTCCAGGCTTCAATTTGCTTTAAATCACTTTGCAAAAATAAAATCTTCATAAGAGACCTGAATGTATATTTGTGAGTTATCAGCAAATAAAAGCCTTTTTGAATAAGTAATTATAGTGCCTAAGTCATTTAGATAAATTAGAAAAAGAAGTGGGCCTAATACTGACCCCTGGGGAACTATACAGATAACCTTTTTTATAGCTGATAAATGTCCTCATAAATCACTGATTGCATTCTATCAGAAAAATACTCCGTAAAAGAACCTATAGAATTTACTAAAAAACCTAGTAAAGAGAGTTTATTATAATACGGAGCAAAGAAACTGGCCTGTAGTCTCCAAGATCACTTGGGTTTAAGACTTTCGCTGTGGGAAGGATATTATTATGTTTCCAAGCTTTAAGGAATTTATTTAATATAATTGACTTATTGCAGAGGGCTATGAAAACATTTAAGAGAGCTGGTAGGCATAATTTTAAGATTTTTAAGGAGAGTCCATCTGTCCCCAAAGATTTTGTAAAAAATTGCTTAAAAGCGCAATTTAAATCTTCCATTTTAATGCGTATGAATTTGAAAATTGGAATTTGATTTTAAAGTTATTAGAAAATTAGAAAATTGGGTGATAGGGACAGAAAAAGTGGCGCTTTGAGTGGTAAGAAAAATATTGTTTAGTTGGTCAGTATAAGTTATTTTTTCTTTAATAGTAAATTTAATTAGGCCCAGATGATTAAGTTCTTTCCAAATTGTTGACGCAGAGGTTATTTGTAAATTAATTAATACACAATTATAATTATGTTTTAAAATGTATTTATTGACACATTTTATGCATGTTGCTTCCATGCTGGTGTACGACGTACTGAAGGGAACGCCGTTATACAAGTTGGGGGATCGACGCGCGCGCGCTCTTACACATATTGCATAGATATACACTCAATTTATAACATTCCACCCATCCATTTTATGAAATAAAATGAATAGGTGTATGTTATCAAAAAATTTGAAAAAAGAATAAAAATGAAGCTATACAATTAAAAAATTATGAAATTTTGATTTTTAAAATAAGTTTAATTTTGAGTGATAATTAGCGCTGATGTTATATAATTTGATAGTAAATATTTACACACACTTTTCACAATTATTCACATTCACACACTTTTTACAATTATTTACAATTACTTACAACTAATATATTTTTTGTTACGAATACATAATTTTGAATTGTTTTTTGTTTTTTTTGTACATTTTTTGTTTTTTGTAGATAATGGAATAAATAAATTAACAATTAAATAAATAAATAAATAAATACAATACAATAAATAAATAATTTTCACTATATACAATTTATACGATTTACATAATTTTAATCTTTTAGTCTGATTCATTGTCCAAAGATTCCAATAAAATTAATTTATGAATAGGTCTAGTTAGCAATGCAGCACTGGTTTTTAGATCCACAACCCTCGCCAAGTTGTCAGATCCTTTATACACTTTCATTACTCGTGCTAATGGCCACTTTGCTGGTGGCATCGTCTCGTCAGTAATCAAGACAATATCATTTACAATTACGTCTCGCTGTGCCAATTTCCATTTGTGTCTTGCTTGTAAGGATTGCAAATAATCACAGGACCAGCGTTTCCACCAATCCTGTGTCATCTGCTGTATCAATTTGTATCGTTGTGTTGGGGGTATTTTTTGGTCCAAATAAGATGTCTCAGGTATTAAATAAGATTGTGATTGATTTAATAACAATGAGGGTGACAAAAATAGGTCCGTGGGGTCCTCTGTCAAGGGCAACAAGGGACGTGAGTTAAGGCAACATTCCACTTGTTTCAAAAAGGTGTAAAATTCCTCAAAAGTGTACTTAGTGTTTCCCAGGACTCTAAAAATGTGATGTTTGATCGATTTCACCGCAGCCTCCCAGATTCCGCCAAAATGTGGTGCACCAGGAGGGTTAAATTCCCAGGTAGTACCTTCGTCAGCTAAGAGTCCAACAAGTTTTTGCATGTAGGATGAATACTCTACATACATTTCCTTGAGGATTCTGTCTGCACCCACGAAGGTAGTACCACGGTCACTCACCAAACGGGTACAAGCTCCACGAGTTGACGTAAACCTACGAAAAGCAGCGATGAAACTTTGACTATCATAGCCTGAAACTAATTCAATATGTATAGCTTTTGTAGCCATACAAACGAACACAACGACATAACCTTTGAAAGGCTTAGCACCTCTACCTTTATGAGTAAGAATACTAAAGGGGCCTGCATAGTCTACGCCACTAATTCTGAATGGTTTATCAGGTTTTGTTACTCTATAAAATGGTAAATTTCCCATTTTCTGAATCTCACGAGAAGAATTGTAGCGAATGCAAGAATGACATTTTTTTATTTGAGATTTAACTAGATATTTACATTTTATAATTTTGTACATTGAACTAACCGCAGAAAACGTTTGTTTAATAGTTCCATGTTTTGTTTCTAAATGAAAAAGTTCTACAAGTAATTGTGAAAGTTTACATTTAAATGGCAAAATTAGAGGATATTTCTCCTCTTGCGACAAATTTGAATTTTCAACTCTACCACCCACTCTCAATAGATTGTCTTGCAAAAAAGGGTTGAAAGAATTTAATGATGACTGTTTAAATACTTCATTTTAATTTTTAAGGTAATGAATTTCATGTTTATAATGAGCTTTTTGAACCAAGTACACCCATGTTAATCTTGATCTATTTATTTCCTCTACTGAGGGAGAGTAAACAATCGAAAAATCATATTGTAAATCAAACCATTTGCTTGAAAATAATTCAGACTTATTTAAAAACTTTTTTGATTTTGAAGATATTTTATGAACAAATCTTAGTACATAAGCTGTGATTCTCAACAATTTTGGCAAGTCTGAATATTTTTCAAGCAGATCCCAGATTTTAACCTTTTTTGATTTTTTCTTTCTACATGAAACATTTAAATTTCAGAACATAGTGCTGAAACCTCTTTAATTTTTAGAGCTTTACTATCGCTCATTATTGAGTTCGAATCTATTATGAGTTTATTTCCTTCCCACCACAAAGGGTGATTTATGAGTTCAGAAGGAGAAATTCCACGAGAAACACAATCAGCTGGGTTATTCTGTGATCTGACGTGGTTCCAAAATGCCTGAGGTACAAGAAAATGGATATTCGAACATTTATTTGCAATGAAAGGGGGTCACTTTGAAGGGTGGTCACTTAACCAATGCAATACGTCTGTTGAATCAGTAAACAAAAACAAATTATTAGGAGGCAATTTTAGAGCACGTAGTACTTTCACAGTTAACCGAGCTAATAGGGCAGCGGCACTAAGTTCTAATTTTGGTATTGTCAGTAGAGGCTTCATTGGAGCAACTTTTGACTTCGCTTGAATTAAATTTATTGATATTTTATCACCATATATGACTTAAATAAACGCAAGCTCCATAAGCAATTTTAGAAGCGTCAGCAAAACCTATTACTTCAAACTGAGCTTCAGGAACATAATTTAACCATCTACTAACTTTTAGGTCATTTAGAAGTGGGATTTGAGTGTACCAACTTAGAAATTCTGATTTTAGATCATTATGCAATGAATCTTCCCAATCAAGCTTGGCAAGCCAGAGCTTTTGAATAAAAGCTTTAGCAGTTATAACAACGGGTGCTAACCAGCCTAAGGGATCATACAATTTTGCTATTGATGATAGCACTTTTCTTTTGGTTATTTTGCCATCTAATTTATCAATTGTGATAGTAAACGAAAAATAATCTTCATCAGGGTACCAATTTAAACCAAGTAAACCAAAACACGAGTCCACTGACTCTGCAACTATTGAACGAGGAAAATTTAACAATTGTATATCATTTGCAACCCACTTGTGTAATTTCATACCACCCATCTTGCAGATTCCTATTAAGTCTTTTTGCTTACTCAAGGCCTCTGATAATGAGTGTCCGCCTGATAGCGTATCATCCATATAAGTTTCCTCATTCAATACTTGCACAGCCAGAGGGTATTTTGAACCCTCATCAATTGCAAGCTGTTTTAAAACTCTAATCGCTAAAAAGGGGCTGCTTACCATACCGTATGTAACAGTTTGTAACGAATATGCTTTAATTTCATCAGTTAGATTGTAACGCCAAAGAATTTGCTGAAATTTTTGGTCATCAGGATGAACCAGAATCTGTCTGAACATCTGCTCTATGTCAGAAACGAACACGAACCTATACCTTCTCCAGCTTGTCAATAGCTCTGATAAATCTGGCAACAAGTTTGCCCCAGTATGCAAAATACTGTTAATGGACAACTTGTTGAAATCTTCAGCAGAGCCATTGAAAACGGAGAGAAATTTAGGATTTTCAGGGTTTATGCTATGTTTTTTAACGAAGCCATGGTGTGGCAAAAAATAACATTTAGTCAAATCAACAAATTTTGATACCTTCATATGTCCAGTATCCTCATAATCTTTCATGAATTTTATGTAGGCTTTTTGAAAAATTGAATCTTTCGAAAAACGAGCTTCAGTCCTGGATAAAACATTTTTGGCTATATTGAACGAGCCAGTGAATTTTAAATCATGGAGATTTACAACTTTGAATGGAAGTCTGACTATGTAACGACCTGTGACATCTCTTGAATGCGTTTGAACAAAGAAGTCCTCACACTCCTGCTCTTCCGGACTGAGCAAGAGTGAAGAGGGGTCAAAAAGTTCCTCCTGTTTCCAGAACTTTTCCAAGTCGAACAAGAGATCAGCAGCGTCTGAATCAACCTTAATCGAACAACACGTGGAACCCATGCCACAATTACCTGATAAAACCCAACCTAATTTGGTTTTTGTGGCAATAGGTTCATTTGATTCACCCCTCCTGATCCCTTCCTCGACTACGGAAGCATGGACAGAAGAGCCTAAAAGAACTTCAATTTTTTCATTGGTATTGAAGTGAGGATCTGCTAATGTTAAATGACTTAAATGATTTGAATTTGATGCAACATTAGCTGCAGTTGAGTATGAGGTTATTTTAGGGATGACGTTTGCAATTACATCAAGGCTAAAATCCGAATAGAAATGAGGTGCGACATTAATTGGAACTGATTTTTTGCAAATGAAATTATTTTTGCCACCGACTCCAGTTATTGGAAGTTTCGTTGGAATGCAACGAGAACCTAATTTTTTAAACAAAAATTCACTAACAAATGAGGCCTGAGAACATTGATCAATTAGGGCCCTAACTGGAAGGCGACAACCATTTTCTGAGGTTATATTGACTAATGCTGTAGCCAATAAAACCGAATTTGGTTGTCATGAAGTGCTAGAGCCACCTGACTCTGTTAAACATGGTTGCTGAACAACCTGCCTACCAGTTTGTACATTAGCATTGAGAGTAGCATTGTTTTGATTACCTTGAGATATGTGTTGCCTTTCTTTATAATTTACTATGTGTAAGGTAGAATTATGTTTGTTATTACAAATTGTGCACCTTTTCTCAGAGGTACATTTATTTGAGAAATGGTTGCCTAAACAATTGAAACATCTTTTCTTTGATTTAACGAATTCTATTCTTTGAGGTATTGATTTTGATTTAAAAGTAGGACATTGAGCAAAATGGTGATTATTTTTACAAATTAAACATTCATTTTTATTGGAAGCACCACTTTGCTTTTGTTCTACTTGAGCATGGAAAACTTTTGCAGGTTGAGTTGAAACATTTTAATAATTAAATGTTAAAATTTTTCTCAGTTAATGAAAAAGAGTTTACTAGATTCCATGCATCTCCCTTTACATGGGACCTAAGATAACTTAACTTGTAAACATCAGAAAGCTTTTCTCGGTTTACTACTGCTGTAATAAAAACGTCTCTAAAAGCTTCCCAGTTTTTAAATTCACCGTCAAATTCAGGCAAGGCAATTCTTGGCAAGCGCTCACAATCATAAGAGCTCCCTGTATTATTATTGTTATCATTAGCATTATGAAAAGTTTCATTAAAATGGGTAGAATCCAACAATACATGAGCAGGTGGGGGAGGGTGCTCATCTAAATATTTTTGAAATAAACTAGAAACCTGTATGTAAGTTTCTTCTGTTGCTTCAAATAATTCCTCTGTAAAATAGGGTTGGGTTCTCATCTTTTCAATATCAGGGCTTATAAGTAACTTTGAATGATTTGTTTCAAATTTTAAAAATGTGTTCTGAAGGCTAGACAGCCTAACTTTACAAGAAGAGATTGACATAGAGTTACCTTCTTTTAAGAAATGCTCATAAGCATTTTTTATTCTAGGGACTAATGATAATTGGTTGAGTATTATGTCAGTCATGGTGAAATTGGCAAAACGAGTATGTTATTATATAAAAATATTAAATTAATTTTTTTTTTTTTTAAATAAAAAAGCAATAAATTTGTTTTACAAAAATAAACCAAATAAAATTGAGAGTTGCAAAGCAAACACAAATAATACAAAATGTATAAGATACAAGCAAATCAAAACAATTATCAATTTTTAATTTTTGTTGACTTTATGCAAATCTCAAAAAAAAAAAAAAAAAATAATAAATGAAAACCTTAAGTTAACGAAAAGATGCCAGCAGCAAGGTCCAACAGCTGATGATTAGTTGTTGAAAAAGAAAAGAAAAAAAAAATCCTGATTGTTGGCTGATGTGTATTGAAGGCTGCAAACAACTGACAAGGGTGTTTCACAAGGGACCAATGCTGCAAAGTAAGTTGAACCTAGGTAACATCAAAAAATTTTAGTATTTTGTAAAAAAATAAATTAATGTTATGATAATGTGATTTTAAAAAAGAATTAAAAAAAATTAGACAATGAGGTAGGACTATAATGTTTAAGATTTTGATTTAAATTTAAGTTAAAAAAAAAAAAAAAAAAAAAAAAAATTGTGAAATGAATTGTTGTATTTTAAATTGAATATATAAAAAAAAGAAAATTTTATTTTTGTTAAGATTGTAAAAATATAATGTCAGAAGTCGGCCCCAACTTGTGAGAAATTACAATACAATAAAAAATTAATTTTGATAAAGTAAAGTACAAGTACTGTGAAAAAAAAAATTTATATTAATAATACTTTGAATTTTATACAATAATAATTGTGCACAAAAATATGAAATTTGTACACAAATTTAATTGTAAAAAAAAGTAAAATTTTAAAAAATGATTTGAATTTAAATAAACAAGAGATTTTAAAAATTTTAATATGTATTTAAAAAAAAAAAAAAAAAATTTACTTTATCAAAAATTAAAAGGACAAATATACATAACTTGTGATTTTCCTTTTTTGAGTTATGTTGTCGTCTGCTGGAAAATTGGAGTTGAATAACAAGTTAGCAGCGTGTATGCGCACCTGCGCGTTGATGTTGAAGAATTTTTTTGGCAGAAGAAGGTGTATAAGAGAAGATGGCCATCGCTGAATATTTCCCCCTTCAAGAAATAAATTTTGAAATGATGGAACCATGTGTGCGCACCTGCGCAATGATGAAAATAAAAATTATGGATGCCGTCTTTTCTTTTTTCTTCTTCTAAATTTGCTTGCTTCTTAGAAAAATTTAAACTTCTACTTCTTTTCTTTTTTTTTTTTTTTTAAATTTATGTCCATGTGCTTGCAATTATTTTTGCATGTTGTGGTGATGACGATGATGCCGGTTATGAAAAGCGTTTATCTTTGATTTTTGAATATGAGTTCGTGATGATTACACAATTCTTTGCAAAATTTTTGAGATAAACTTGATAAAAAAATAAATTCTTTTTCACTTTGAACTTTTATATAATCACCACACAATAAAAAGGTAATAAGAAAAAAAAGGAAACAAACAAGCACATGGCGTCGTACACACTTTTGAATTGAGTTAATGATATTTGATGATAAAATTTTATCATGCTGTAAAGTTTAAAATTTATAATTTTCTTGCAAATTGAAAATTAATGAGGGGCACGCTATAAAGCGGCCAAACATTTTAAAAAATGAAATTTTAACGGCACTGAGTTTTACACACCGGCCATGATGCAAGCCGCGTGTTGATCGTATTATAATTTAAGATTTTTTTAAGAAAAAAAAGAGCTTCACACGATCACTTTTGATAAAAAAAAAAATTCACTTAGTCTTTTTTACGATGGGATGCCAGATGTTGACGCAGAGGTTATTTGTAAATTAATTAATACACAATTATAATTATGTTTTAAAATGTATTTATTGACACATTTTATGCATGTTGCTTCCATGCTGGTGTACGACGTACTGAAGGGAACGCCGTTTTACAAGTTGGGGGATCGACGCGCGCGCGCTCTTACACATATTGCATAGATATACACTCAATTTATAACACAAATATTTTCTGACAAATTTTATATTCTTAGTTTTTTTGAGTAAAAATTTATCTTCTCCCTGTGATTTTTTCATATAATTTATCTTTAAAGCTTGTATAGAGATCATAGCTATCATCTGAACGACTTCTGTAAAATTTTCTATATAATTAGTTTAGGTCCCTCAGCCTATTTTTTAATTCCTGAGTAAGCCAAGGAAAGGATTTATTGTTTAAGGAGATTTCTTTAAAAGGAGCAATAGTGTCAAGAACTGAAGTGATGTTTTTTGCAACAGTGTCCCAGATTTGTTCAACATCTCTACTTTTAAATGCAAAATACCAGTCAAAGACTAATATTCTTAACGTAAATTCATCTTGAACATTTTCATCAATGATGCATAAGTCTATAGCCGAGAAATGGCTTGAACCTTTATTAGTGGCCTCGTAAGGTACTAAATAAAGTCTATTTTCCTGAATGAAATTAAACATCAAAATGGACTTTTGACTAAAATAATATATATCCGCATTAAAATCTCGCAAAATTAATTTATTACTAAGGTTAACTATGATCTTAGATAAGTTACCAAGAAACTCTATACCTTGGTAGAATTTAGAATCCGGAGGTTTATAAACAACTGCAACAACTAAGTTAGAACTAGAAAGATTTATTTCCTATATTAAAGACTCGGTTAATTTATTGACACCAGTTTCATTACTTCTGTCAAGAATACGATTTTTGATGTTACTTTTATGTATAAGGTGACTCCTCCCGAACTGCGCTCCTGCCTCTCATATCTAATTACAGTGTAACCCGGTATTTGAGCCATGGTATCAGTAAAAGCACTGTAATTTTTATATATTTATTGATCTAATAAACTTAGAATCTTTTCAAATTTTGTAACTTGTTTCTATAAAAGATTTTGTCAATTGAAAATTTAAACAGTTATATTAATTCATTTTTTTTTTTACAGACATTATTACTACAGATAGTGTTGTAACAACAAATGCTAGTTCACCAGGAAACAAAAGGCGTGGTTTTAGTAGGTAAGAAATCACAAACTTCTAAAATTTTTAATAATTTGTAAATTTATTTATTTATTTGTATACTTAAAATATTGATTATAACTTAAATTTTTTGTTAACATGGAATATGTTTATAGGAAAGAATATCGAAAAATCTGTAAATTAAGAGGGCAAAGTCAAAAGACTGATATTTGGTAGAGGGACAAATATTTCCGATTTAAGCAGGGGTGGTGAAATCAAACAGGACTTAAAATAATTTTGATTTAGGGAATGAAAGAATACGAGTTTTAGGATCTGCAATAGTTGAGGTTAAGGGACATGGAATAAGTTTGGTTTAGGTATTTAGAATAGCACAGATTAGTGAATTGGAATAATTTAGGTTTAAACTCTGAACATCTATCAGGTAATAATTACAAATTATAAAATAGCATTATAGTATTATAATTCCTAACATTTATGTACTATGCCCAGCGCCAACCTCAACATGCATTTAGGTCGTGTTTACACTAACTGGTTAGAAGTTCTTTTATAATACAAATTATTAATGTAATCTTTCACAAAACGTAAAATTTTCTAAATGATTTTTATGATATTTTTTTTTTAATTTGAAATAAAAATTTATTGTATATAGATAGATAGATAGATAGATAGATGTTCTTTATTGGTTTTAAACAAAATAGTAAATACATTATATTGAACATAGCAGTCTTTTACAATATTTATATATAACATGATACAAATTAAAATTGAGAATGGGTTTTATATATTTAAAATACTGATAATTAGTATTATCTGAATCAATTAATTATATATATGCTTATTTCGATTTTATATAAAATATAGTTTAAATATTAAATCTGTATTCACTGAATCTGTATATATAACTAGATACAAATTAAAATTAAGAATGGTTTTTATATATTTAAAATACTGATAATTAGTATTATCTGAATCAATTAATTATATATATGCTTATTTCGATTTTATATAAAATATAGTTTAAATATTAAATCTGTATTCACATGCATGAAAGTACTAATATAAGAATAATAAATATGAATCAATATAACGAGCAAAATAATAAATGTAATCTTGGCTATGAGTTTGGTAAGATATATATGTGCATTCATTATGGATCTAATGACAGAAGATGTTTATATAATGCCGTTTTGAAGGCTTGCCTGTGATGTTATGAGGGATGGATTCCCAATAGATCATTCCTTGTAGTTGTAAACGCGAGGACCCACATTCATTTATAGGAGGTAGCTTCAATTCTTTTGTAATTAAAGTGCTTCTAGCGTTATCCTTTTGTATATATTTTGTAAATGATTTAATTAGGTAAAGAGGTTGTTTTAAGCCTAAAATTTTATATATAATTATGCCGGTAAAGTAAAGTCTTCTGCTGTCTGTGCATAACTAGTTAAGCTTTTTTCTATAAGGGGAGATGTGTTCGTCTTTTCCAATTCCAAATATATATCTTATGGTACAGTTGCTAAGGCTTTTGATTCTTGCTTTAAAAGTATTGCATCCAGGTAAACTGTGTTGCAGTAATCTAAATGGGGTTTTATTAAGGCCTGAACTAGTAATGTGCGTAGCTTTTCAGTGGTACAATGTCTAATAAAATGTAGTGAGTAAAGCGATTTATTCACTTTCTTTTCAATTAATGTTATCTGGGATTGACAATTAACTTTACTGTCTAGAATCACACCTAGACTTTTAACTTCATTAGAGAAGTGGATTGCAACATTTTTACCCAATTCAACCTCAAGATTCAATTAACCTATGCGTTCAACAATTGATGATGTGCTGAAAAATATGGTTTTTGTTTTTTCGTGATTAAGTGTTCTTTTATTACAATTTTTATTCTCTTATATGGGCATATCTCACCAAGTGGTTATATTGCATATATGAGAGCTTTAATGAAAATCCAGCTTTCTGTTTCAAAAAAAAATTATTGAAATTTATTTATATATATTTCTTCTCAAGTCTCAAGAAATTTTTTTGCCTAATTTCGTTAATTATTATGAAATAACAACCTTGGAATGATTCGAAACCCTAATATTTTGTTGGTAACCTTGTTAAGTTTTTTAAATTCTTAACATTACAGTGGGAATGCCGTAAAACCATTTGCCTTTTTATAAATAGATTTTGATAAATTAATAGTATATTTAATTTCTTCACATAATTAAAACAGTGTGCTCCTTTTCTAAAAAAAATTCTGCCAGCTGAAACATTGGTAACCACATTTTAAAATAAATACGATCAAAGAAAGTTTTTTAAGCCACAAATGAATGCCGTGAACAATTTTTATTTCTAACTATTGTGAAAATTCTCTACAATGCTTCACAATTTGAAAGTGATTTGAGAAAAACTGGTACCTCCAATAATTTTTTAGATATCGACATCAAAAGGCTTTGTTGTCGATGCGTAATTTTGGTACTAAAATCACATTTTTTAATGGCACTCGTTCAATTTTTAAAAAATCTTCGCAAAATCTTTTGTGATTTATGTAAAATGTTATAAGATTTCAGTTAAAAAAAATGGCATAGCTTGATTCAATGCGTTGTATGTATAAATCTCAGTTTTGTATAAAATAATCGTACAATTTAGAAGCATTGTTTACCAATAACCTAAAAATAACAAACGTGTAAGAACTACCTATATTTCATTCTTAGTTCAAAAAAGATGTTTTTGATTTGAATTTAGTGCTTTAAAAAAATAAATAAAATTATGTAGTTGTAGGTCATACTTAGTGGATCATTAAAATCTATATTTCAAGAAAAATACATTTTGAAAAAAATCAAAAACTCTAAAAAAATATTTCAAAAATCATAAAAGGCACAACTAAATGATTTAATAAATTATAAGAAAATAATGCGATCATATTTTAACCAGTGGCGGATTCAGAAAAGGACCTAAGGGGTGGGGCGCTTAAGCAAAATTTTGTATGTTTTCTGATGAAATTTGTATAAAAAAACAAAATTATGAACAAAAAACATGCATTTTTTGGAGCTCAGGGGAGGCAATTATCCTTAATACCCCCCTTTTGATCCGCCCATGATTTTAGCAGTAACTTAGGCTTTATGTGAGCAATGCGAGGAGCAATGAGTTAAAGATTCAGGGAGCTGAGCCTAGCTATAACTATAGCGCAGTCTGTAGAACCAGAGATTAAATCTAGTAGGTAGAACATTTAATTTTTTGTTTATAAAAAAATTGAAAATTTATCTTCTTATTATTGGTTTTTGGACAGAAATAAAATTTATTGTTATGTACCTCTATATTTTCCAGTATTTTTGAGAACTAATTTCATCATTTAGTAAATATAACCTTAAATATATTTTTTAATTTAAGAAGTTCATTTATCAAACGCCGTAGCTTAAAATTAAGTTACGCAAAGAAAATCTTAATTTTTATTGTTTTATTAAACTTCTGTCCAAATGTCGTTATTGTGCTCTCAAAAATAAAATTTATTTTATAAAATTAGAAATATAACCACTTGGTGAGATATGCCCATATACTAATGGTGTTTATTTAAAATATTTAAAATATATATATTGTTATTTTCTAATCTATTTATTTATTTCAAAATTTATGTTATGGTTTACACAATTTTATATTATAGTTCCTTAATTCTAAGTTGTGATTTCTTAATTTAAAATGTCTATTTGTTTGATTAATCAACTTAAATCTTATTTATTAAATTAATTTAAAATATTTATGTTTAATATCGTAAGTAATTATTATTTATTAATTTTGTTAGTTATTTCATAACTAAAACTCAAACTACTCCCAATTTCAAAATTTAATATAAATATAAAATTAATAGAAAAAATTAAATTTTTCTGAAAACAAATATCTAAGCTGCAAAAAATATGTAAACTTTATCAAAAAATATTCAAAATATTACAAAAAATAATCAAAAAATTACAAAAACAAAAACTACCATTATTTAACCCTTAATAACATTTAGATCATCCCTCTTAGGATAATTTAAATAAATTTTATATTTTACTAACAGTGCATGAAAATAATTTTATGGTCACATTAAAACCTCTCGAGCTTTGATAGTCAGTAGCGCGTCAGATTGTCAATGTGAACATTACAAGTTCATTGCTTAACTCGGACAAAATATTTAAAAACTGAAAAGACTAAATTCTGAAATTATTAAAAAAAGCCATTATGCAGATAACGCAAGTCGGGGTGCAAACATGTCCACAATAAGCAGGCGTGGGGATAGGAGAAATTGTGCGATTCTCTGAGGCCATAGGTTAACAACGTACATAAAACATTTACATGACACAAACATTTAAACTTGCAAACACTTAGGATGAAAGACCTTATAACAAAAGCAACATAGTAAATCAAGCATAATAAAAATCATTCAACAAACATTACAAACAAGAGATAAAAGCTATTCTGTAAGATTATTGTGAATTGTTTCCAATTTTTTTCATTTTTATCTATGATTTATTTAACCCATTAGCGCCGGCGCGACCATACCACTGACGCTGGGATAAAGAAAACAGGTAAAAAAATGATTTTTTTTTTTTTTAAGTATTTCTTTACTAAAAAGGACTTGCTTTACAAGATTCCGGGGTCAGATTTTTAATTTTGTGTCAATAATCGATTTTTTGTCTTTTTTGGGGCCGCCATATTTAATTACCGGTCAATAATATTAAAAATCTGACCCCAGAATCTTGTAAAGCAAGTCGTTTTTAGTAAAAAAAGACTTTAAGTTTAAAAAAAAATCATTATTTTACCCATTTTCTAAGTGAAAATCCGAACGTCAGTGCTATGGTCACGCCGGCGTGGGTTAAAGCTTTAATTATTTGAAGCCAAAAAAGTAGAATTTTATCAAATAATTTTTATTTTAATATTAATAAATGATAATAAACATTAATAAATATTAATAAATATTAATAAATATTAATAAATATTAATAAATATCAATAAATATTAATAAATATTTATAAATATTAATATTAAAATAAAAATTATTTAGTAAAATTCTACTTTTTTGACTTCAAAAAATTAAAAAAAAGAAATATTTTTTTTTAATGTTTACCTGTGTGTATGCCTTCATTATTTGAAGCCGAAAAAGCAGAATTTTATTAAATAATTTTTATTTTAATATTAATAAATATTAATAAATATTAATGTCAAAATAAAAATTATTTGAAAAAACAACTAGAGGACGTTATGAGAACAAAAATAAAAACTTTTTTGGCTTCAAAATATTTTAGAAAACCAATATTTTTTTTTAATCTAACGCATAAAAATTTTGGCCTTAAAACTTTTTCCGTCGTTTATTAAACATTGTTAATAATATTATATTGCAACAATAGACAACAAGAAAGTATTTTTTTTTTGGGCCCCTTCAGAGAAGGGACCTTTTTTGTAGGACGAGGAGAATGCTGTTTACGCATACCCTACACCGCGTACTGTATGGTTATGTAGGACTCAACATCAAATTCCGGGTGACACCCACTCAACTCCCCACGATCCTGCATTTATGAGAATATCATAGAATCCGGACCGGGACTCCCTGTTTAGGCATTACTTCGATACAGAAAAAATGCAGCCTAGGCATTTCCTCGCCATACCCTGTCAATAAAGTTTCCTACCCTGTCAACATGAATATACCGAATTGTCCTGACTAAACTACAAAAAAGGCTGTTTCGTATTTTGTAAAATACTAAACAGCGTTATTAGTATTTTATAAAATTTTCATGAACTCACATGCGTTTACAAAATACTAAACATGGTCGTTTGTATTTTTAAAACTACCATCTGACTTAATAATTTTACGTTAATAACTGAAACATATTTTGTAAACTACTAAACGAGGATTATTTAATATTTTTAAGGAAAATATACACAGTTTATATGAAATAATTCTATAAATTGCGATTGTTTTTATTATTTTATAATTATTTATAAATTATAATAAGCCAATAATCATTTCTATTTTTTCAAATACCGTTTATTAGCAAAAATAGTCTAGTTGCCCACAATAGGCATTTTTACACTAACCTAACCTAAGGAAGTGGTCTTTAAGAAAAAAATTAACCAGTGTAAGGCTTGTCGTGTCATTTTTTTTTATAGACCACATCCTTAGGTTATGTTAGTATCATGCATGACATGTAATTTTATTTTATAGACCACTTCCTTAGTTTTTGTTAGTGTAATGCTTGACGTGTCATTTAATAGAAATGATTGTTCGGTTATTATAGATTGTTGGCTTATTATAATTTATAAATAATTATAAAATAATAAAAACAATCTAACCTAACCTAAGGAAGTGGTCTTTAAGAAAAAAATTAACCAGTGTAAGGCTTGTCGTGTCATTTTTTTTTATAGACCACATCCTTAGGTTATGTTAGTATCATGCATGACATGTAATTTTATTTTATAGACCACTTCCTTAGTTTTTGTTAGTGTAATGCTTGACGTGTCATTTAATAGAAATGATTGTTCGGTTATTATAAATTGTTGGCTTATTATAATTTATAAATAATTATAAAATAATAAAAACAATCGCACTTTATATAATTATTTCATATAAACTGTATATATTTTCCTTAAAAATATTAAATTAGTCTCGTTTAGTAGTATACAAAATACGTTTCAGTTGCCGACTCTGCGTAAAATTATGAAGTTAGGTCGATGGTAGTTTTAAAAATACAAACTACGTTCTTCCTCACAGCTTTAGATCGCCTGCCTTTCCAAGGCAAGCAGATCGATGGGAATTACCTGAGCCACTACCTGGATCGCTGGCTCTCATACAGTCTTGTACGAGCCAGCGATTCGAAGTACCCCCTGTCTCTGTACTGCCTTTAGTTTCTTGGAGTACTTTTTTATGCGGACATTGTTTGCCCACACCTCTGCACCGTAGAGCAAGATGGAGTTGACTGTTGTCATCAACAGCCTCCTCTTCCCTGATCTGGGACCGCCGATTTTCGCCATCAGCCACGAGAGGGACTTTATCACCTGGCCAGCCTTTTCACAGGCCTGCCGGAATTGTCTATTGTAAGTAAACTTGTTATCCAAGGAGACCCCCAAATATTTGACCGATGGTTTGGTCTGGATCATAAGGGGAGTATCTCCGTAGTCAAAGCTGGTTCCGAATATGGTATCAACCCTTCTCCGGGACAGAAGAACAATCTCGCAGGTATCGGTCCCGGAGGTAATCTCTAAGTATATTTCTCAAATAATCTGAAACTCTGAATACCTGCTCGAGGGAGTTCAACTCCCTATGCTATGGCTCGTAGCCAGATAGCGCACCGGCCTGTGTCATCGATGAACTAGAATTGCCGGTTCCCATTGCGAAACGGCTCGGATAGCAAAACGACGCTAGAGTCTATCCCACCAACGAGCTGATCGAGCAAAAGGTCGGCGAGAATGGTATCGTTCATATTCTCTTGCAGAACTTCGAACAATACCGATGACACTTTATCTTCCTTGCCATAAGTGTCTCCCGATAACACTTACATTCTCCGCATCATGGAGGTGGTCGGTCTAGATAACAAGATAGTAATGTTGGTACTTTTGTATTTACATAATCAATTTTAAATTTAGATAAAATAATTACTCAGGTATTTTTTGTTTTATAAGATAAAAAAGATTTTTTTTCTCATATCTTTAAAATTACTTTATAATAACTGGAAAATAAATTTCTGAAAAATCCGTAAAAGTATAAAATATTGTATAGGTAAGTATATATATTATTAATTTGATAAAAATTTGGATATCACAAGACTTTATAATAATTTTTATCTCACTTTTTTTCATTAAACGCACCCTTTTTTAAAATACTGTTATTTCCAAAATTTGTATTTATCAATAAAACTAATATAGAAAAAGATAAAGTATTTTTCAGACTACTATTTTTCAATCTTGTACGAAGAATTAAGTTTTCTAAAATCTTTCCTTGAGTCCAGATCTAAATTAAAATTATGAAATCGTAAAAAAAAACTCGGTACAGTTACTAAGCTAGGTAAAAAGCGAACTCGAAATCCTGAAACGTGGAAGCGGAATGTTGCTAAAATGTTACGTAATAATTGAAAAGAATACATATCAATTGTAACTGGAAAAATAATTATAAAAAAAAATATTTCGACCAGTTACACCATGCTGTACAAAGTTTCATTGCATAAATAAAATAACTGTTGAAGAACAAAAAAAATTATTTCTCGAATTTTGGTTTCATGGACAATACGACCTTCAAAATGTATTTTTAAAACCACTATTAAAGTTTAAAATTTCAAACAATATTTGGGGTCTTCAAGTACCTCGTGTTTATTAATGGACATATCTATTTCAAAGAAAAGATGTAAATAAAATTATTTATTTAATATTTTTTCTTCGCATTTTAAGATTAGGTGAAGGGAGGTTACGTACGATAAAAAAAATTGTAAATGATGAAATGGTATAAGAGTACGTTATGGAAAACGAATATGGTAAAAGAGGACGTTATGAACACACACAAATTTTGAGTGATCCCTTAATGAGCTTAATTTGCATGCATTGTGAAAGTTTTCCACATGTCCAATCTGACTACAGACAAGCACACATAGCAATGAACTATTTTACAGATTCATCTTTAAATTTAAAAAAAATATTGTATTTACTTTTTGAAGACTTTTATTAAGCAGTTATGGATGATGAAGAAGAAATTCCCATTAGTGAAAGAACTTATACAAGCTTTTTTAATTATAATATGAATTTTTTATTTGCTGCTCCAAGGTCAGATGTGTGTAATTTTTGGTTTGAGTACGAAAATAAAAAAGAATTAAATAATAGTCTTTATCTTGATCATAAAAAAGAACTTGAAAAATATCAAGTAAAATTTCAAGAATATTTATCAGAAGAAAAAACTTTGTGCTTAGTCTTGGACTTTTCACAAAATTTGACCTTACCGAAATAGCAGCTAATCAGCATTACTACAGTAGGCTACTATAGCTTTTCGCATTTAATAAAAAAAAATAAAGATTCTAAAAATAATGAAAATGATATAAATCACGAAGAATATAGTTATATTTTCTTGTTTTTCGAAGGCTTTACGAAGAAGGGAAACAATACTGTTATTAATTTTGTTTATTACACAATTATGAAAGAATTCAAACCAGGTCACCATGATAAAATAGTTTTGATTTTCGAAGGACAAAACAAGAATCATTTATTTGTTAATTTTTTTTCTAGCCTCGCAATAAAACTTGGTATGAAAATTGAGCACTTTTTTAAAGAAAGTTTCTTTAAAGATAAAGTTCAAGATGTTGAAGATCTTTGAAAATATATAAAACCGGAAAATAAAGAATTAATTTTAAATTATGTGTCTAAAGTTGGAATAAAAAAAAGTAAAGAATACAAATGTGTTCGAACTAACGTTTTTTAAATAATTTGTATTTTGCCACGCTTTCGTTTTGCATATTTTTTATAATTTGATGTAAATAAATTGTACATATATTTAAATTATATAGTTAAAATGTATTATTTTTATTGAATTTTAATTGAATTTTCTATAAACTAATCTTTTTTAAAAATTGCATTATATAAATTATTATTTATAAATTTTATAAAATATTGTATATTGTGTGTGTCTATGTGTGAATGTACAAAATCGAAGAACGCGCACGCTCTCTTTTACTCTTCTCGATTCTTCTTTCTCCCCCTTTTTCAGTATTTACACGCTCACGGTAGTAGCTGCATCTTTTGCGTATTAGACATTTTGCTTTTTATCGGGTTTATCTTTAATTAATAGTTCTTATCAATCATTTAAAATTAATAATTATTTTTATTTTTTCCCATATATAATACCATATATAATAATTCGGCAGTTTTTTTATAACATTAAAATTACTGTTGCGTAGGTATAGTATGGGAAGAATGTTAATATGTTTTTGTAATATTATATTTAATATGTTTAATTTCGTGGAAGATGCTTAGTAAAACAGATCACTAATAGAAAAATAATAAAAAAACAATATGTGGGATTGGTATTTACGAGCTTATAGATTGAAAGCCAATATGAAAAACAACATCTCTGACGTCAAAGAGCAACCTTTGAACTTGGTAGCTACATTCTTTTAACACGGTTTAACGCATATAAGTTACTGTCCAGGGATATCGCAAGAGCACAGATTGGAATACTTGTTTGGGATCACTTGTTACTCTAACTTTCGTTGGGATCTCGATACTAGCATCTTGTAGTTATACTTATATTAGGGAACTTTCAGAGAATTTTCAATAAACAAACAAGTTATATTCAACTACTTTGGTTAATTTATTTTCCTCTAGAATAAACCAGCCTTAAAATAACTTTAAGATCCAAATAAAAAGAATTCTCGCATCAACTGAGAATAAATATTTAATAATCCAGTAATTACGCTACAGATTATTTGGAGGCTTCGGTGGAATATTTGGTAGTGGAGGAAAATCGGAAAATTTTTTTTTCCAACCAACAAAAAAAAAATAAAAAAAAATTTTTTTTTTGGTCAAAATTTTTTTTTTTGAGAACAAATTGAAAAATATATGGATGGAGGATTCATAAGACGATTTATCAGGAACATATTTCAAGGAAAATTATTTAACACCAAAAGAAAATCAACTACAAGGAGAAGATTACATAACGAGATATTACTACACAATACGGAGCAACGGCTAATTATACAACAGTGAGGAGAAATTAACAACTATATATTACTGAAATCTTTCAACAAAGGAGCAGCGAGGAAAGTTCTTTATCGACGGATGTGCAGCAAATCGATTGCAGTTCCATGTATTGATCGAGGATTCATTGGACATCTAATTACGGAAATATTTGCACAGCTGTTGGAGGATTTGATTTAATAGGTCACGAGGAAGTATGATGGAGATGGAAAAAGTAGGAGAAATTTTTATAGCAGCTTCGTTAGGTAAGTATATTTTACATATTATATTTTTTGTCGCATAGCATTTAAGACAATACTCGATTTCGGCGTTAAATTAATTTTTTTTTAAATGAGGATTTGAAATAAATGCTGTTCTTAAACTTAAGAAAAAATTTGAAATTAGTATGTTGAAATGATTTTTTTAAAATTAATTTAGTAAGATAAAATAAAAATAATTGTCATATGCTAAGAAATATTATTGAATTACTAATGAAAAGAGTTTAAAAATTTTTTTTAATGTATAAACTAGATTACCTCGAACATTAGTGAGACTGAGCGAAGCCACTGATATCTGTAATTTTATAGGTTTATTTAATGATTCCTTATAGAGCTTAAAATTATGATTTCTTATTAAAAGATAAGTAATACTATTATTATTAATAATAAAAGTTCTTTCATTTTAAAGGCTATAGCATAAAGCATAGTGATTTAGCCTTCCTCCCCAACCGCAAAAAAATTATTTGTATCCGAAAAATATTATAAAAACTAGCCGATCGCCGTTAGGATTAGCTTCCTAGCCCATATTAGGCGCCCTTAAACCTTAAAAAACCTTAAAAATCGTATTTTTTGCGTTTTTTTTTTGTTTTTCCGCACTGTGTTGAGCTATTAATCTGAAAATTTTATTTTATATTTTCAAGCTTTATTGGTTTTAGACCCTTCAGACCATTTTAAGACCCTGAAAATTTATTTTTAATTTTCGAAAAATCAGTTTTTTTAGCATAAAATAAAATAGCCAGGGTTAAATTTCTTCATATTGACCTAAAAAGGTGAAAAAAAGTATATTTTACTGATATCAGTCTTGTCCTGGAGGGGGAGCTCATCTCCACACCTTCAAAACTCAAAAAACGCGTTTTTTTGTCTCTTTACGATTAAAATGCAATAGAATTGCGAAAATTCGTTTTGGAACCTCCCTTAATCTTTTTGAGCATTTATTTTTACGTTTTAACTAAAATATGTTTCATATTGTTTTTAGACCCTTATGACCACTTAAGGAGGTTTATCCGTTAAAAAAAATAATGACAGAATGTAATAAAACGTGAATAGTATTAAAGTTTAAACATTTCTGAACTAAAATCGACTTATTTTTACCTATGTCACCGACTTAATTAATTTTTTATTCATAAAATAAAAGTCGTATTTTAACATTGCGCTTATGGAAAACTTTGTTTCGGCTTTATAAAAAGTAGGGTGCTAATGACACAGATTGATGAAACTTAATAAATCTGATAAATAATTACTTAAAGTTTACATTCCCAATTAGTTTTACATACTTTATCGACTTTATTTTCGTAAAATTAATAAAAAACACGTAACATAACCAAAAAGCTCATTATTTTAGTGACGTTTTTTTAAATTCTATAATGCTATGAGACTTTTTTTGGTAATATTCTTGGATTATTAATGGTTTTTTATAGTTTCTTTTCAATTAGTAGCTTCCAAAATAAACTTAAAAAAAAAAATTTATGTCGGTAATCGTAATTCCTGCAAAAATGTAGTAAACAACGGATAAACCTCCTTAAGACCACCTTAAGAGCCCAAAAATTGATTTTAGATTTTCGAAAAATCAGTTTTTTTGAAATTAAAAAATTATGCCTGCCTTTCATTCTTTCAAATTGGACTAAAAAGGCAAAGAAAATTATTTTTTAACGATATCAGTCTTGTCCTAGAGGGGGAGCTCTTCCCCACCCCTTCAAAACCAATATGGTGGTCAGAAAAAATTACATTTTGATATTTTTTGTTAAAAATTTGTGTGAATGGTATTTTCTGGGTGCTAATTACGAATATATAATTATTTTTCAAAAATTTTAAATGGCGGAACCAATATGGCCGTTGAATAACTCTAAATTTCGAGATTTTTGACGATATCCCGTACAAAACCACTGTATATATTCGTGTATACAGTAACTGTATACAGCCCTGTATACAGTTTTTCGCGGAATACAGACACTGTATACAGAAATTTTTTTTTATATTTTTTTTAACAAAACATTAAATAGCACATAAGAAATGGGCCTTACGTATGGTCAGGGGAATTATTTGCTACTCAACTGTACAAACTAACCCTATTGGGCCCAATCGGGAAAAAATTAAATCCTGATGTATAAATAGAACCCCAAGGATGAAAATGGACTATAGGGGTAAAAAATGGGTCCACCATGACAAAATAAATACAAACGTATAAAATCATACGTCCAGGGTCCCATTGGGTTCAACTGGGTAAAAATGAAATCCTGATGTATAAATTGATTCCTAGGCACCAACATGGACTGCTGGCGTAAAAAATGGGTTGAAAATGATAAAATAAATACCAACAGATTTTTAAAATAAACTATTGGGGTAAAAAATGGGTAGAGAATAATAAAATAAACACTAATGGATAAAATCGGCTATCCAGGTGCCTATTGGCCCAACCGGGTAAAAATAAAATCCTGATGTTCAACATGATCCCCAGGGATAAAAAAAGACTCTAGTGATAAAAAATGGGTCTAGAATTATAAAATAATTATATAAAAATCAGCCATCCAGGGACCTATTAGGCCTGATCGGTCAAAAATGAGATTCTGTTCTACAAATTGATCCAACATAAGAATCAAACTTTTATTTTATCCCAAAAGCTACGTTTTACGATTTCATCAGAGATAGCCGATTTTACATGGTAGTATTTATTCTATTATGCTGAACCCATTTTTTACCCTTACAGTCCATTTTGATCCCTGGGGATCAATTTGTATATCAATAATTCAGTTTACCCTTAACATTACACGATAATTTTTAGATAAATATAGGATATTTTGTAATCCTGAAGCTTTTTCACATGAACAACTCATGGCTACATTGGGTACATTTGTACCTACAATGCGAGCTACTGCGTTTCCTGTGTTTTTTAAATATTTTTCGTTATGTGCATCTACTTCTGTGCATTTTGGGTATAAGTGTATTGCATTTTCAAATAAATCTAATTCATTTTTTGGTATTATGGTTTTCCGTCTGTAATGCTTCATAACTTTCCTGGGACAATTCTGCGTTTGCAATTTCATCCAACAATTTAGAGTATGGCGTTTAATTACCTTCTTGTCGGTGTGCATTTTTTAAACAGAAGTATTTCTGAAACTCATTAAAAACAAGTTTTCCCTGTGATTGCATTTTGTCAGTATGTTTTTTTGTACTAAATATTGCTGTGTCTTCTACGGATGTTAATTGGTTATAATAGCCGAATAAGTAGATTATTAATCCACCGAATGGTTCATCAATTTGCATTAGCAAAAATTTCTCTACACCGTGATTCTATTTGGAATAAAGTTCGTAAACCTATTAATGACATTTCGTCAATTATTTCTTCTTTTGTCAGTTATAGTATTTGGATCCTCATTTGGACCAATTTATTAAAATTTGGACCATTTGGACCTATTTTATATAAATCATTCCATTGATGATCTGCAGCACTAAGTATAAAGACTTGTGTAAAATATTATTGGTTTTTTAAACTGTTTAACCATAGTAATAAGTTCGTCACACCGTTGATACCAATAACAGTTGATAGATCTTATTTTAGAAGAATAAACCATAGCACAGGCACACAAAAAAAAAAGTCATGTACCAAAAGGTAGTCCCCATGGAATGGGGGTTTTTGGTGGTGCTAAAACCGAATATGGCCATAGAAATGCAATTTAACTAGCCAATTTGCCCCCAGCGCCCCCATGTGCCCCCCCAAGGAGGTGAAAAAATTTTTTTTAAATTTTTCTCGCCTTAAAAACCCCTTTGTAAAGTTAAAAGTTAATTTTTTCAAGTTTAATGGTCCGCTATCTTGGAAAATTGGAAAATAAGTTGGATTAAAAAATTCAATATTTTTCACCCAAAATTCATTTTTCTCGCTCTAAAAAATCCCGTTGTAATATGAAAAGTTGATTGTTTCAAGTTTTCCAGTCCGCCATTTTGGAAAATCGGAAAATATGTTGGGTCAAAAAATTAAATATTTTCCACTTAAAATTCATTTTTCTCACCCTAAAAAACCCCCTTGTAAACTTAAAAGTTTATTATTTTAAGTTTTAGGGTCCGCAATCTTGGAAAATCGGAAAATGTGTTGAATTGAAAAATTAAATATTTTCAAAATTCATATCTCTTTCCCCAAAAACCCCTTTATAAGGTTAAAAGTTAATTTTTTTAAGTTTAATGGTCCGCTATCTTGGAAAGTCGGAAAATTTGTCGGGTTGAAAAGTTAAATATTTTTCACGGAAAATTCATTTTTTTCGCCTTAAAAAATTTCTTTGTTATGTGAAGTTGATTTTTTCAGGTTTTTAGTCCGACATCTTGGAAAATCAGAAAATATGTTGGGTTGAAAAATTAAATATTTTCGACTGAAAATTCATATCTGTTGCCCCAAAAACCCCCTTGTAAGGTTAAAATTTAATTTTTTTAAGTTTAATGGTTTTCTATCTTGGAAAATCGGTTGGGTTGAAAAATTAAATATTTTTGACCGGAAATTCATATTTCTAGCCCCGGAATTTCCCTTGTAAAGTTAAAAGTTAATTTTTTTAAGTTTAATGGTACGCTATCTTGGAAAATCAGAAAATTTGTTGGGTTGAAAAATTTAATATTTTTCACCGAATATTTATTTTTCTTGCCCTGAAAAAATCCTTTGTAATGTGAAAAGTTGATTTTTCAAGTTTTTAGTCCGCCATCTTGGAAAATCAGAAAACATGTTGGGTTGAAAAATTGAATATTTTCCATGCAAAATTCATTTTTCTCGCCCTAAAAAATTAAATCTCCTTCTAATGTGAAAAGTTGATTTTTTCAAGTTTTTCAATCCACCATTTTGGAAAATTGGAAAATATGTTGGGTTAAAAAATTAAAAATTTTATTAAGGGACGAGGTTTTTTTCAACCTCGAATACCCCTAGGTAATGTGAAAAGTTCTTTTTTATTCGTAAGTATCGAAATTCTCAATATTTAAATTTTAAAAAATGTAATTTTTTGATGAGAAGTTAGATTTTTCGCTATTATTCTTAAATATGCGTACCAAATGGGCTAATAATTTAATCAGTTCGTCTTTGTTTCATTTGAGACCATCTGTGAAATTTTGAAGCCAATCGGCTATATCATTAAAGAGTTATCGTGCACACAAACTCGACATTCTGTCGCGGGAATAGACTGAGCTCAGCTCAGAGCTTCGCTCAGTCTAATAAGTAGCAATTATTATCAAGAAAATAGACAGGTTATTGTCCAAATACGTAGTATATTATGAAATAATTTTTAAAAAAGAAATTAAATGCATTCATAAATTAATTTATAAGATGTATGAGTATCGGGATCCCCAGGAGAGTGATTTTTCAGACGCTGAAGATGAAAGTTTATCTTCAAAATTCGGTAAAATATTAATAGCGAAATTAATTTATTCACTGCAATAGAAAATAATCAAAATAAAGAATCAGTTACATTAGAAGTTGATAAAGCAGATAATTTGAGTAATTATCCAAACATTTATACAGGTCTAAGTGTTTCAAAATCAGTAGAAAATAATACAGTAGGTCGAGGTAGAGGATTTATTAGAAGTCCTATATTAAACACAGTTAAGGGAAAAAATAAAGTTAAATTTAAAAATCCAAATCCAAATTTCTTATTACAAATGGATAATGATCAACAGAAATCAACGTTAATTGATAGGTCTATTTATTATTATAAGAACCTACATTAGGTATAGGTAATTTTCCATTACATGCGGCGTTGACTACGATTCCTAGCTATGATGGATGCCCTAAAACACTTAAAGCATTTGAAAAAAATATTAGAGATATATTAGCTACGTATGGCAAGCAAAGCGAGAAATGGATTTTGAATACTATTGGGGGAAAACTTAGAGGTAAGGCAAAATTAGCATATGGGGCTATTGCTCCAGCATATGATTCGGTAGAACAGTTACTGCAAGACTTAAAATTAACCTTTGAGGGAATACAAGATGCAGACACAATTCGATTAGAATTGCGTCGCGTAGAACAAGATTTTGATGAACCAGTATGCGACTATGCATTACGAGTTCAAAATTTGTAACAAAGATTACTCTCACTTTATGATTCATCAGTAAGTATGACTGTAGAAGAAAGAGAGTATCAAAAGAAAAGAACAAAGCTTGAGTCATTAGAATGTTTTTTATATGGCCTTAAAAACCCTCCAGAGTACAGAGTATCAGCTAAAAAACCAGGAAGTTTACGAGAAGCAATAAATATAGCAGTAAACCTTGAGGCAAGTTCTAAAGTTTTGGAAAGACGTGAAAATTGCTCTGCAAAATCAAATAAATATTATGCAAATACACAATCTTCAATACCTCAAAGAGATTTAATATATTTTGAAGAGCATGAATCTGATGCATCAAATGATTCATCGGTAGATTTAAATTAATTATGGGCATTATTCGCCCCGTTAGCGACAAAAGTAAATGTTACATGTACAGTAAAAGCAGAGTGTCCTTATTGTAAATGCCCTCATGAATTAAAATCGTGTCCAAAATTTTTTTAAGCAGTAGAATCAAGTATCAATCGAAAGTAATATATTGCAAACGGAAAGACCTCAAGAACAATTTAAATTTAATCAATTTAATCCATATTTTCCTTTTCCATTCTGGACAAATTCCCAAAATAATATAAATCCAATGTTAAATTCAATGTTTGATAATATACAACAAAATGAAAATCCTTATTACAATAACTCAATGCATAATTTTAATTATAATAGAAATTTCAAAAGATCTAATTTTTTTTTTTTATTTTTTTTTTTGCGTAGGAAGTGAAGAAATGCATTACGCATACTGATCAACATCCGAACTGACAGTTATGTGGGACTCGAACTACTTTGCCTATACCCACTAAAACTCCACTCCCTTCCTACCTTATGCGAGCCTATCCCGGGACCGTTTTCACATTACTTCAGGACAGGTTCAAGGCCATTTAGTTCTATTCATGAACTCCATCTTTTGACTTGCATCCACTGACTCGCCAGTCTGGTTAAGGACTCCGTCATTCCATCTGGTTGAAATTTCGTCTTTATGTACTGTCATCTTTAATAAAATATATGTTAGCTAAAAATAAACGTTAATTCTCATTATCATCAAAAAGAAGGTTAATAAATAAATAAATAAATAAATATATATAAATAAATAAATAAAAATTATCCTACCATCTACTATTGCTTGCGGTATCAAGAGTAACTGCAGGGATGATAGTATGTTAGTACAACAGCTGCAGTCATCAGGATAACCGCAATACGTCTTAATATTAGCCTATACCTTGGACTTCAGGTTTTTTGGTGCGAAGTATGTACTCCACATACTGGCCAATTTCGGACCATACTTCTTCATTTCGAAGCATCAGGCCAACCACATTTTCAGGTGTGATTTGACCGATGTTAGCTTCTAATTGAAACTTTTTAGCAGCCCACCTATCGCATTTGAAGAATGTGTGTTCCGGCGTGTCTTCTTTGCCAGGACAGTATATACATTCAGCACTATTCATCTTCTGGATCCGAAAGAGGTAGGAGAAAAAAAGTCCATGTCCACTTAGGAATTGGGTCAAAAAATAATTAATGTCCTCATGCCCTCTATTTATCCAAGGTGATATCTCTCCTATCAACCTCTTGGTCCATTTGCTCTTCGCGTAGTCGGTCCAACGTTCCTGCCAATCGCTTAGGCTGATCTGGCGCGAAGTAGCCTTCGCGCGGTCAATACCTTCCCTCTCTTTATTCAGATAGATTTACTGTCTCTCAAGAGCCAGCAGATCTATCGGGATTACCCCAGCAATGACTAGAGCTGCCTCCAACGACACTGTTCGATAGGCACAGGAGATTCGCAGGGCTCCTTGCCTCTGCACGCTCGTAAGCTTAGACGCATAAGTGACCTTCTTTATGCAGTCGTCCCATACTTCTGCACCATACAGTAGTATGGAGTGGGTTACCGACATAAGAAGCCTGCGCTTTCCGGTCTTAGGTCCGCACGTATTTCTCATGAGCCTGCTTAGCGCAGCGGTCAGCCTGGCAGCCTTCTCCGTGCTTCTCAGAATCTGTGCCTTAAACGTCAGCTTCGTGTCCAGCAGCACTCCCAAATACTTTAAGTGTTCCTTCGTTTCTATCCTATCCTCCCCAATACATATTGGGATAATAGTCTCAATATGCTTACGGGTGAATAGGACAATCTCAGTCTTCTCTGTTGCAAGCTTTAGGCCGTGGTCTTCCATTCAGTAATTTACCCCATGCATTGCCTGATTCAGTTTCTCCTCGGCGATTTTTTCATTTTTTGCCGTAATTACTAGGACCAGGTCGTCCGCGTAGCCTACAGTAAAAGTGTCAGCTGGCATCGGTAGCCTTAGTACCTGATCGTACATGATGTTCCATAGATCCGGTCCAAGGACCGATCCTTGAACTGCACCTGCAGTTACTTTCCTCACTCTTGTTCCTTGTGCATTTTCAAAGATTATTTCCCGATCACTCAGGTAGCTGCTGATTATTCTTAGCAGGTATTTTGGCACCTGGAAGTTCCTGAGTCCCTCCATGAAGTCGCTCCACCTTGCTGAGTTAAAGGCATTTTTTACATCGAAGGTCACTAATAGCGTGATCTTTCTCGAATAGTGATTACCAGTCTGTGCGTTGTCGATGGCCCGAACAATACTGCTTATTGCATCGATTGTTGACTTCCCTCGGCGAAATCCGTATTGTCTAGGAGAGAGATCTCCCGCAGTTTCTACGTCTTTCAAAAGGTCTAATAATTTGAATAATAATTATAGAAATGATTACAGAAGAAATAAAAATTACAGAATTAAAAATAATTTTAATAACAGATTAGATCTTAATAATCGTTTTCAAAATAAAAACCATTTTCAAAATAACTTTGGAGAAAGAAATAATAGTACCTTTAATAACAGTACCTTTAATAATATGTGTGCCCAAAATTCTGACAGCTCAACATTTTGTAATTATGATAATAATGATAATTTTAATAGCTGTTATGCCTTTAAAAAAGATAATAATAATAGTAATGAAAATAATAATGGATACGAATCTTTTTATTCAAGTATTGACAGAAAAAATGATACTTATTTCAATATTAATAATAATCAACCTCTCTCAAAAAGAGATGAAAATCAATTAAAAGAAGCTCAAAATTTAAACTAGTTGATAGCTCGGTTTTAAAACTTAGCAAAAAGGAAACCGAGCATAATAATAAGCGTTCTCATATAAAAAATATCCCAGATGATTCAAAATTTATAGCTTCGGTAAAAATAAATAATGAAATTTTTGAAAAAATACCTCCTATAGTAGAATTACAATGTAAACATCAGATCTTAGGATCAGGAACCTTCTATGTGGATTCTGGACCTCAAGTTAGTATAATTAAGGAGTCCACTTTACGGGAACAAGAAATTGTTAATACAAGTACAATTATTGAATTAGTAGGGGTTACAAGTCAAGAAAGTTTGACTCGGGGTACAATAACTTTGAATTTAATGGGTTGCAAATGCTTATTTCACGTTGTAACGGATGATTTTTATCTAGAATCTGACGGACTTTTAGGAATTGATGTATTACAGCGTTACGAAGGACAAATTAATATGGGAAGAATGAGATTACGATTTGGTCCTTATATATTTCCATTTTTGCGTAGGAAAATAATTTTTATTCAACCAAAATCAACAAAAAATATTTATGTAAATAAAGCAAAAGTAAAATACGTTAATACATTAAAGGAAGCAGTTGGTTTTCAAAACGATAAAAAGCGAGAAAATGAAATTGATAAAATTTAATATATAACCACAAAATTTAATAATGAAAAGGTAGTGGAAAAAATTTGTAAAACATCATTAAATCATCATAAAAATGTATCAAGGGAAGAAAATATAGAATTAAATCAATCTAAACCAAAATTAAACAAAAATGTAATTAGGGGACAACTAGGAGAAAATTTTAATTCCAAATCAGAATCGAATGTAATGTTATTTAATAAAAATAGAGAAAAGAGAAAGAAAAAAGCTAAAAAGAGGCTAAGATGTAATGAAAAATTTGACGATTCAGATTCTGACTATATAGCACCAAAAAGAAGAAAAATTATAAACAACAAAACAAAAATCTTAAAGCCTTTAACTCGAAGAGCAACGATGCAAACATCATTAAATCTAAAACAAGTTTTAAAATATATTACTGATGAAGGAATATCCTTAAAAATAGAAAATTGTAGA
Source organism: Anagrus nilaparvatae (assembly GCA_022575985.1). Taxonomy (NCBI): domain Eukaryota; kingdom Metazoa; phylum Arthropoda; class Insecta; order Hymenoptera; family Mymaridae; genus Anagrus; species Anagrus nilaparvatae. The sequence goes on along the minus strand of JAKSXM010000237.1, from coordinate 2,457,691 downwards.
CTAAGAAAAATTTTACCAAGGATAAGAAGTTCAGAAAATATTTTAAGGCGTAACTCAGAAGCAAGAAATACAGATGTAGAAATAAATATGAGAGACCTATTAGAGCTAAAAATGAGAAAAACTGAACTTGGAAAAAGTTCGGAAAAAAGTATTATAAATAAACAAAATGGAATAGAAGACACAAACGGAGAAACTCAAGTAAATAAATCTGCAATAAATATTAAAGAATTAGAAAAAATAAATAAGAAAATATTCAATGAAATATATGATTATTTCGTACACAATAAAAGTAAATTCACGTAAAATGTAATATAATATCATATAGTAAAATAAAAAAATATGATTGGGGTTGAAAAAAAATGGGATTATGCAAGTTTTTTTTTATTTTAATCAATAAAGTTATGAAATAAAAGTAATTAAATAAATTAATAATTAGTATACAAAATTTAAAAAAAAAATGGAAAATTAATCCAGCAATGACCGATGGTTGAGAATTTTAGATTGATTTTTGTTTTGCTTCTCTGTTCTTTAGATCTGGGTTTTTCTCTCTATTTGCCCTTACATGTAGAATTTAAAAATTTATAAAATATTAGATAAGTTTGTTTTGTTATTCGTGACTGGGATTTGAGTATCTAATTCTTTAAATTTGATCTAAAAAGATATAGGTGTAAAAAGGAATTTGAATATTGAATTACCAAAATGGATAGGCAATGTAAAAAATTTACAAACCAAGCAATTGTAAAATTAAAAATGAAACTATTTTTTTTTTGGTTTCTTTTAAGGAATATTAAAGTTTGAGAAAAAAAAATGCACATTTTTTAAGTCAGTAGTCAATACTCTGACAGAATGTGATAAAAATTATATTCCTTGTGAATCAATTTTAATAAATTGAAATTTTATTAAAATAAAAAAATACAGTACTACGTACCACAATTGTTAAGAGTTTTTAAAATAACAAGTGGTGTAGTAATAAAATTGTTTACTTGGTAGTCATTTACATATGCCAACTTTACATTTTGGACATTTTTTTTGGTTCCAGTAGCTAGTGTAGAAAAAAAAAAGAAGGATGAGAGATGAAACTTGGAGTCGGGACGACATGATTTACATTTTTCTTATGAAATGTACAATTAAAAGTGTACAATATACAATTAAAATTTTTTTACTGTATTTTTTTTTTTTTTTTTTTTATTTTTTATTTTTTGTTTTTTATTTTTTTATTTTCTTAAAGTACATTAAATTTTTTTTAATATGTAAGGTGTAAGGAGTGAAAAGGGGGACAGAGGCGTGTGAACTTGAAATTTTTGAAATTCAGTTCGTGTCGAAGAGGAGTAGATAAGTAGAATTAATATTAGTCTTTGGATCAGTAAAATATTTTTTTTTAACGAAAAAATATATAATAATAGCATTTATTGCTGGATGAATAGTTACTTTTTTGGCATAGAAACATTATTAATATAAATTATATTTTATATAAACTTGCATATTTCTATAAATAAATAATTCAGTATCTCTCTCAAATAAAGAAATAAATAAATTAAATTACAAAAGGGAGTAAATTCTGTTTTCTCGTTTTTTTTAAAGGCAACCCAAAGGTGTATAAAAAAAAAACGAGAAAACGAAACGAAATTTTTTTTGCAGTTTTTGTTTGTTATAAAGACGAAAAGGAAATAATGATATTGCAAATATAAATGAAAATTCTTACAAGTTTTTTTTTTGTTTAATCTTGAGAGGAAAGCTTAGTAACTCAAAACTTTTTTTTGGTTAAAATTTGAGTAAAAAAAAGCTTCAGAATTGAAAAATTTTATTTTTGTTTGAAAATTAGGAAGAAGTTATTTAAAGAAAATTTTTGGAAAAAGTTTAAGAATTAAAAATTTTTATTTTTGTTTAAAAAGCTTAGTAAAAAAAATTTTTTGATTTAATTTTAAGGAAAAAGCTTAATGTCTCAAAAATTTTATTTGTAGTTTTAGTTTAAGAAAACAGCTTAATAATAGCATTTTTTTTCCTTATCGGGTTTAGAAACAGAAAAGTTGTCTATTTTTGAAGGTTCTTTTACCTATATAAATGACTAGATAAAAAGGGTTGAAATACGAAAGTATAAATGAAAAATGCATGTTATTTTTGCAGATTTTTTTTATGAATAATATAATTCCCTTAGGAGAATAATACCAAATGAAAAAAAAATTCACGTTGAGTAAAAATAAACCATTAAATTGAATAGAAGGTTAAAAATCTAAATAGCAGAATATAAGATAAAATACAAAGTTTTTTTTAGTATACATAGAAGAAACACGTGAATATTAAAAAAAATATAATTTATTGAATTATTAATGTATCAAATTTAATATAATTTTTTTTATTTTATTTTTATATTTTAGTGAATTGTCCTTTTCCTTTGCCCTATTTGTCCTTTTAAACAGTTTAAAACTTCTTGTTGATCTTCTGTAAATTGTATATTTTTTTTCTTGTCATCTGAATTTTGTTTGTTTGAATTATCTGATTTAAAATTTTTTTAAAAATTTTCAATATCATCTTTAGATGGTATATTTTTGTCTGTTATATTCCAATCGTAGCATATATCAATTTGTCTTTTTTCTAATTCAATGTTATCAATATTTTCACAGTATCCAGAAAAATATTAAAATGGATTTCTAACCATGTCATCATTTAAGGATTCAGGAATTTCATCTGTTTCTTCATATTCATGTAAATTTATTTCATTTTCTTCACTAATGTTTATTGAATTATATAGTTCCTTCCATGAATCATGATTTACATTATTAATTAGAATATCATTCTTATTATTTCTAAATGATACATTTAAAATACAATGTAACTTATAATATTTTTCATCTTCTGTTTCATTGTCAACAAGGTTTATTTTCGGAAATATTCTTACAATGCATTCTTTTCGTCTTTTTATAAATTTATTGCTGTAAACTCTGTAGTGTTTACAAAAATTTATCAAATTTAAATCCTCAAGTTCAGGTGGTCTTATTTTATATGTCTCAATTAATGTTGAATCATTTGCTTCCATAATTTCTTTAGTTTCGTTGCATATCTGAAATGAATAAAATTTTAAAATAATTTATTTTAACAATTAATATTTATACATTTTAAATAGATATATATTGAATTAATACCTTAACTGATTTCCATTCTTCATCTTGTATAACTAATGTAAGATATGTTCGTAAACTGTGGTAAAGAGACCAACTCATGAGTAAATGTATTACTTCTTGTGCACTGTAATCACGTTCATTTAAAGTAGAAATAAATAATTTTTGAATTGCTGTTTTTGTGTGTAAATTATCTGACATCGATTGGCAAATTACGTTAAAACATTCCTGTAAATTTTTTGAAATTTTTTCACCCTTTGATGCGTAGTTAGCGATGTAATAATATACTGCTTGTTCAGAAACAATCGGTGAGAAATCTGTATTTGCTCGCCAAATCGATGTTATTATTGTATTATATCGTTGTATTAATGGATCATTTCAATGGAGGAGGAAAATGACTCAGGTGAAGATAATAAGGCTTTCCCCGAATTTACGGAGGAGGAGCTCTTCACAGCGGTGGACTCTCTCAAGAACGGTAAGGCACCAGGCCCTGATGGGATACCTACCAAGATACTGAAGATAGCTGCGCACGAATGCCCAAAACTCATCTTATGTATATAAAATACTTGTGCACGTGCGGGCATCTTCAGTAAACTCTGGAAAAGAGCAAGACTGGTCCTTATCAGTAAGGGCAAAGGGGACCCTAGACTGCCAAACTCTCGGCGCCCTCTAGGATTACTGGATACAACCGGCAAAAATTACGAGAAGATGCTACAGCCAAGGATACTGAGGGCCGTAGAAACTGCGGGATATCATTCTCCTAGACAATACGGATTTCGCCAAGGGAAGTCAACAATCGATGCAATAAGCAGTATTGTTCGGGCCATCGACAACGCTCAGACTGGTAATCACTATTCGAGAAAGATCACGCTATTAGTAACCCTCGATGTGAAAAATGCCTTTAACTCAGCAAGATGGAGCGATTTCATGGAGGGACTCAGGAACTTCCAGGTGCCAAAATACCTGCGGAGAATAATCAGCAGCTACCTGAGTGATAGGGAAATAATCTTTGAAACTGCACAAGGAACAAGAGTGAGGAAAGTAACTGCAGGTGCAGTTCAAGGATCGGTCCTTGGACCGGATCTATGGAACATCATGTATGACCAGGTACTAAGGCTACCGATGCCGGCTGATACTTTTACTGTAGGCTACGCGGACGACCTTGTCCTAGTTATTACGGCAAAAAATGAAAAAATCGCCGAGGAGAAACTGAATCAGGCAATGCATGGGGTCAATTACTGGATGGAAGACTACGGCCTAAGGCTTGCAACGGCGAAGACTGAGATTGTCCTATTCACCCGTAAGCATATTGAGACTATTATCCCAATATGTATTGGGGAGGATAGGATAGAAACGAAGGAACACTTAAAGTACTTAGGAGTGCTGCTGGATACGAAACTGACCTTCATGGCGCAGATTCGGAGAAGCGTGGAGAAGGCTGCCAGGTCCACTACTGCGTTAAGCAGGCTCATGAGAAACATGTACGGACCTAAGACTGGAAAGCGCAGGCTTCTTATGTCGGTAACCCACTCCATACTACTGTATGGTGCAGAAGTATGGGCCGACTGCATAAAGAAGGTCACTTATGCGTCTAAGCTTACGAGCGTGCAGAGACAAGGAGCCTTGCGAATCTCCTGTGCCTATCGAACAGTGTCGTTGGAGGCAGCTCTATTCATTGCCGGGGTGATCCCGATAGATCTGCTGGCTCTTGAGAGACAGTATATCTATCTGAACAAAGAGAGGGAAGGTATTGACCGCGCGAAGGCTGCTTCGTGCCAGATCAGCCTAAGCGATTGGCAGAAACGCTGGACCGACTACACGGAGAACAAATGGATCAAGAGATTGATAGGAGAGATATCACTTTGGATAAATAGAGAGCAATAATTATTTTTTGACCCAATTCCTAAGTGGACATGGATTTTTTTTCTCCTACCTCTATCGGATCCAGAAGATGAATAGTGCTGAACTGTCCTGGCAAAGAAGACACGCCGGAACACACATTCTTCAAATTCGATAGGTGGGCTGCTAAAAAGTTTCAATTAGAAGCTAACATCGGTCAAATCACACCTAAGAATGTGTTTACCTTGATGCTTCGAAATGAAGAAGTATGGTCCGAATTTTGCCAGTATGTGGAGTACATACTCCGCACTAAAAAACCTGAAGTCCAAGGTATAGGCTAATATTAAGACGTATTGTGGCTATCCGGATGACGGCAGCTGTTGTACTAACATACTATCATCCCTGCAGTTACTCTTGATATCGCAAGCAATAGTAGATGGTAGGATAATATTTATTTATTTATTTTTTTTTTATTTATCTATTTATTTATATATATTTATTTATTTATTTATTTATTTATTTATTAACCTTCTTTTTTGATGATAATGAGAAATAACGTATATTTTTAGCTAACATATATTTTATTAAAGATGACAGTACATAAAGACGAAATTTCAACCAGATGGAATGACGGAGTCCTTAACCAGACTGGCGAGTCAGTGGATGCAAGTCAAAAGATGGAGTTCATGAATAGAACTAAATGGCCTTGAACCTGTCCTGAAGTAATGTGAAAACGCTCCCGGGATAGGCTCGCATAAGGTAGCAAGGGAGTGGAGTTTTAGTGGGTATAGGCAAGGTAGGTCGAGTCCTACATAACTGTCAGTTCGGATGCTGATCAATATGCGTAATGCATTTCTCCACTTCCTACGCAAAAAAAAAATGGATCATTTCGTTTTGGATGATATCTGAAATACCTATCTGAATTGTCTATGCAACTTTTTGTTTTTAGAGGTTGCGGAAAATTGAAACGACATGTTAGCTTATTTGATTTGTATTTGTAACGTAAGCAATGTTTGCCATGTATTTTATGTCTTTGCAATCGATTTAAAAAATGTATTAAAACGTTTGTCAATTGATCCTTTTTTATATCTGAAAAATTCTCTTTAGATGGATGAGATACGCCTATATCATGTCTTGGGTTAATAGCTAAACAGTTAGTTTAATTATTTCTAAGGGTGCGTTAAGCGTATCACAATTATTTTTTGCGATGGTAGCGGCTTCTAATAGGATACTTTAGGAACCATTTTATTTTTATATTTATTTATTCAGCGAGTGAGATAATCGATATTTTTTTTTATTAAAATGTTTTTAAATTTTCTTAAATATTCCTAGAAAGTGTGAAAATTTTTTTTTTTTTTCGTAAACATCGAAATTTTCCATATAAAATTTAAAAAAATGTTATTTTTTATGTGGAGTTTATTTTTACTAGCTGATTGGTCTCGCGATTCTCGGCTTAACCAAATAAAACATCTTTTGCATTAGTTTATTTGTATTTTGATCATATATGTTTAGTTATAATAAATTTAATCATAGGTGATTAAAAAGCAATTAATTTTTATTTACAAATGAATGAGAACAGAATTAATTTTATACCTCTAAATATATTAACAAAGAAATTTTATAATAAATATTAAGAAAAAGTTACATGATTATTTATAAATATTTACAACTAATGAGGTATATTTTATAACATTAATAATTATTAATAATAAATAATAATTGAAAATAGAATATAGTAATATTCAGATTTTTAACAAAATTTGAAGTTTTTTTCATACTGTAGACAATGAATATTTGAATATTTTCAATTTTCATATACATCACAACTGATATTGTAGACAATCAATATGAATTTTACTATATAATGAAAGGACCCCGCACAAAAGGATAGGAAATGGTGTTTCGGTCGAATTGGCTGAATTTTTGATATGTTGTAGGTTTCATCATTCTGAACAAAAGTCTCAATGGGCACAAAGCTCAAAAATCCCAACTTTGGCTGCTACGGAGCTTGAAAGCTCCAGAGCTCCATCATAACAAAGTTGCTTAAAAACCTTTTTTCTTTTATTTTTAAAGTATATCTTTATGTTTTTGAGGTCGCTGATTTCGAATCCGATGCCAGATTAACGAAATTGTCAATTGGCAGCTGTCAATTGACAATTTCGTTAATCTGGCATCGGATTCGAAATCAGCGACCTCAAAAACATAAAGATATACTTTAAAAATAAAAAAAAAGGTTTTTAAGCAATTTTGTTATAATGGAGCTTTGGAGCTTTCAAGCTCCGTAGCAGCCAAAGTTGGGACTTTTGAGCTTTGTGCCCATTGAGACTTTTGTTCAGAATGATGAAACCTACAACATATCAAAAATTCAGCCAATTCGACCGAAACTCCATTTCCTATCCTTTTGTGCGGGGTCCTTTTCATAATTTTTGTTTGTTGATATAAAAAGGACAGAAAATATCCATTTTACTCCATAGTGAAATTTTTTGTGTTTTTTTATATATAATTTCATATATATTTTTTTCATAAACTATACGCCATTATAAATTTTTTTTTAACAGTCTTCTGTTTTATAGAAAAGTTGGAATTTCAAATATTTTTATGCAATGATTGCATTGAAATATTTTTGTAATTTCAAAAATTTTTATGCAATGATTGCATTAAAATTTTTTTTTTGTATTTGTCTTGTTTTATATGAAAATTGTATCTTTAAATTTTTTTATGCAATGATAGCACTGAAATTTTTTTAATGACTTTAGCCGAAATTATACGCCATTCTAAATTTTTTTCTAATAGTCTCCTGTTTATACAAAAGTTGTAATTTTAAATATTTTTATGCAACGATAGCATTAAAATTTTTTTATTGACTTTAGCAGAAACTATACGCCATTATAAATTTTTTTCTATTAGTCTCCTGTTTTATGGAAAAGTTGGAATTTCAGATATTTTTATGCAATGATTGCATTGAAATATTTTTGTAATTTCAAAAATTTTTATGCAATGATTGCATTCATTTTTTTTTTTGTATTTGTCTTGTTTTGTATGAAAATTGTATTCTTAAATTTTTTTATGCAATGATAACATTGAAATTTTTTTATTGACTTTAGCAGAAACTATACGCCATTATAAATTTTTTTCTAATAGTCTCCTGTTTTATAGAAAAGTTGGAATTTCATACATTTTTATGCAATGATTGCATTGAAATATTTTTGTAATTTCAAATACTTTTATGCAATGATTGCATTGAAATATTTTTGTAATTTCACAAATTTTTATGCAATGATTGCATTAAAATTTTTTTTTTGTATTTGTCTTGTTTTATATGAAAATTGTATCTTTAAATTTTTGGTTCCTCAAAGAGGAACCATTGTGTTAGGTCAAAATTTGATTTTCTATTTTTTGGCATATAAGCACGTTTTGGGACCCCAGGAAGCTAAAAAACCGGTTTTAAAAAAAAGTCTGTATGTGTGTGTGTGTGTGTATGTGTGTGTGTGTGTGTGTGTGTGTACGTATGTATGTAATCGGTGATATTTCACAAACATTATGGAATTAAGACCTAATTTTTTTTTCAAAAATTTTTTCACCAAAAAAGCTCGAGGTACTTTTTTTTTTTTTTAATTTGGATGTAATACCTCATTTATTTCCACGAAAGTACTTATATTTGAAAGTATGGTTTTCACATGATATCTCGAATCGGATACTTAATTTTCTGAAAATTTTTTTCCTAAAATTTTTTTCACAAAAAAATACAAAAAATACTAATTTTTTTTTCTTTTTGGACGTAGTACCTAATTTATTTCCACGGAAGTACTAGTTTTAAGAACCTTGTTTATAGTAATTTTTTGGATCTGATACTTGATTTTTTCAAATTTATTTTGTCAAAATTAAAAAAAAAGAAAAATAAAAAAAACTGCAATATTTTTTTTTTTTTTGTGTAATACCTCATTTAATTCCATTAAAGTACTAATATCTGAAAATATTGTAACTAGTGATATTTCAAAACCATTATCGAATTAAGACCTAATTTTTTTTTCCAAACATTTTTTTATCAAAAAATTTCAAACTCCTTTTTTTTTTTTTTTTAATTTGGATGTAATACCTCATTTATTTCCATGAAAGTACTTGTATTTGAAAGTATGGTTTTTACATGATATCTTGAATCGGATACTTAATTTTCTAAAAATTTTTTTCCTAAAATTTTTTTCACAAAAAAATACAAAAAATACAAATTTTTTTTTTCTTTTTGGACGTAGTACCTAATTTATTTCCATGGAAGTACTAGTTTTAAGAACTTTTTTTATAGTAATTTTTTGAATCTGATACTTAATTTTTTCAAAATTTTTTTCTTAAATTTAAAAAAACAAAAAAATTAAAAAAACTGCACTTAATATGTATGATTGAATACTTGTAATCGGTGATATCTGTGGCATATTTAAGTATTAAGCTCAGTGTTTGAGGAACCTAAGTGCCAGCTAGTTGGCAGGGTATTTTATGCAATGATAGCACTGAAATTTTTTTAATGACTTTAGCCGAAATTATACGCAATTCTAAATTTTTTTCTAATAGTCTCCTGTTTATACAAAAGTTGTAATTTTAAATATTTTTATGCAACGATAGCATTGAAATTTTTTTATTGACTTTACCAGAAACTATACGCCATTATAAATTTTTTTCTAATAGTCTCTTGTTTTATAGAAAAGTTGTAATTTCAAATATTTTTATGCAATCATTGCATTGAAATATTTTTATAATTTCAAAAATTTTAATGCAATGATTGCATTTAAATTTTTTTTTGTATTTGTCTTGTTTTGCATGAAAATTGTATTCTTAAATTTTTTTATGCAATGATAACATTGAAATTTTTTTATTGACTTTAGCAGAAACTATACGCCATTATAAATTTTTTTCTAATAGTCTCCTGTTTTATAGAAAAGTTGGAATTTCTAATATTTGTTTGAAATAATTGCATTGAGAAAATTTTTATGCAATGATTGCATTAAAATTTTTTTTGTATTTGTCTTGTTTTATAAGACAATTGTATTTTTTTATTGACTTTACCAGAAACAATACACCATTATAAATTTTTTTTAACAGTCTCCTGTTTTATAGAAAAGTTGTAATTTCAAATATTTTTATACAATGATTGCATTTAAATATTTTTTTAATTTTATATATTTTGCAATGGTAGCATTCAAATTTTTAAATTTAAATATATAATATCATATAAAAAATGGATATGAGCTGTCCTAAATATGAAAAAATAAAAAATTCAAAAAATTAGACTCTAAGTCGTTTTTTTGATATTTCTCTGTAATGAATGAATTAAATTAAAAAAAAAAAAAAGTGGCATTAGAAAAGTGTTTAATAAATACAAAGAAACTTGGTTTTTACATTTTGATACAATCCATTCCAAGATCTGAAGTGATGAAAATGTCCACTTTTTGATTTTTTTAATTATGAAGTTCTTAGCTTCAAACAGTTGTAACTCTGAACCGTGAGCTCAAATTAAAAAAAAAAAAAACGTCAAATTGATAGCATTTTTTCCAAGGAATAATTTGTACTAAACCTCGTCTCAAAAAACCTCTTAGATCCTGAGAAAAATTAGTTTTAGTGAAAAAAAATGAAATTATTTTGCGTTTTCGACCACTAACTTCTGATATTAATTTCTCGAAATCATTTAAATATTTTTTAAAAATTAAAAAATCGCCTGGAGATATTTCTTTAAAGATTACTTTAAAACCACTTTCATGTATTTTCGTCCATACAATTCTTCATACATGCGTGTCTAATAAAATCAAAAATAGTCAATTTTTTCAATTATTTCATTTTAATATATATATTTATTTATTCAGCGAGTGATATAATCGATATTTTTTTTTTTAATGTTTTTAAATTTTCTTGAATATCCCTAGATAATGTGAAAAAATTTTTTTTTTCGTAAACATCGAAATTTTCCATATAAAATTTAAAAAAATGCTATTTTTTATGTGGAGTTAGTTTTTTCTCTATTATTTTTTATCGTGTGTACCAAATTTTGAAGTCAATCGGCAATATTGTTTAAGAGTTATCGTTTAGAAAAATTTTAAAAAATGTAATTTTTTGATTAGCATTCAGTCTTTTCGGTATTATTCCGAAATGTGCATACCCAATGAGCCACAAATTTAATCAGATCCTCTTTGTCTCAATTGAGGTCATCTGTGAAATTTTGAAGTCAATTGGCAATGTCGTTAAGGGGCCTGTCTCAAAATTGAAATTTTTTTTTTCATTTTTTTTTTATTTCATTATCTTATGTTAAAACATTTGAAGAATCTATAAAACAAATTTCAAGCAAAAAAAAAAATATGTTTTTTAGATATTTTGATTTTTATGGGCCGTAGTCATATGAAAACATAAGCATTTAAAAACTTTAAACGCGTTTTTCTCAAAACTACTTTTTAAAATCGGTTCCCACGCTAGCTCAAAAACGAATTGAGCTATCAACAAGAATTTTGTTTCATTTTTTTTATTATTGCAACACCTAGTGTGTGAACCAACAATATCAGCTTATTATGCATCAAAAAAAATTTTATTGTCCGTTTTAGGTGAATTTTTCAACGTCAAAAACTGCATTTTTTGTTTTTGGTTCACCAAATGGTCAATGTTTTGTACTTTTTGCTAAATGTTGGTTCACACACTAAAGGACACTTTTGAGATTAATATACCTTTTTATTTTTTTGTTTTGATGCCTACAATAGGCGCTATGATGGGAACCGTTTTTTAATTTTTTTTTCGAGCCTCTACTTTCACGCCATCTACAAAATGTAAAAAAAAAGCAAATGAAACAAAAATTTTTTTATGTTATCTAGAATAGTTTTGTAATTATTTAAAACAAAATTTGTAAACTTTTATAATAAAATAGCTGAGAAAAAAAATGTTGAAAATCCTTTAAAAATCGACACAATTTTGAGACAGGCCCCTTAAAGAGTTATCGTGGTTACAAACTCGACATTATTTCGAGGGAATAGACTGAGCGAAGCTCTGAGCTGAGCGAAGCTCTGAGCTGAGCTCAGTCTAATTAAAAAGTACAAATGACAATGATTACAATTTTAATTAATAGAAATGGTTTTAGAGGAGTGTAAATTATTTTATTTTTTTTTAGTATTACACTTTTACAGCAATATAATTTAATATAAAACAAATGTGATTGAAAATTAGCTTCTGATATATATTTTTAGACGATTGTGTAGTTTTGAAAGTGTGATTTTAAATAATTTTTATTCAATTATATGTTTTATTAAAAAAGTGATAAAAAATTTTAGAAATTTGTTTAAATATTTTATTATTGTTATAAGCGACAAAATACACTTCCATTCTGTATATAAAGAAAGTCTCGACTAACAAAATCTGATGTCATTGGCTTTGGCCTGTTATCTCTAAAAAGCCAATCTGATGAGTAAGAGAGAGATAACAGGTTTAACGAAACATCAACAATGTAGTTTTCTACATTGCTTTAGAAAAACCCGCGAGTTTACAAATTTTTAATTGCATGATGGTGTATCATGAAAAAAGTGTAATCCTTGCACATGCTCAGAACGTCCAATAGATTCTATAAATATATTTTATGTATTAATATTTTGTTTTTAATGTACATATTTATTTTTATTAGAATTTTTTGATTTACTGTAATAAATTTAATTGAAATTAAACAAAAAAGTATCCTATATACAGTGGAACCTCCAATAACGACCACTTAAAATGAAATAATTGAAAAAATTGACTATTTTTGATTTTATTGGACACGCATCTATGAAGAAGTGTACGGAAGAAAATACATGAAAGTGGTTTTAAAATTATCTTTAAAGAAATATCTCCAGAGCCTTTTTTAATTTTTAAAAAATATTTAAATGATTTCGAGATGTCAATATCAGAAGTAAGTGATCGAAAACGCAAAATAATTTCATTTTTTTTCACTAAAACTGATTTTTCTCGGGATCTTTTTTGAGACGAGCTTTAGTGCAAATTATTCCTTGAAAAAAATGCTGTCGATTTGACGTTTTTTTTTTTAATTTAAGCTCACGGTTCAGAGTTACGACTGTTTTGAAGCTAAGAGCTTCAAAATTTAAAAAATCAAAAAGTGATCATTCTCGTCACTTCATATCTTAAAATGGGTTATATCAAAATGTAAAAACTAAGTTGCTTTGTATTTATTAAATGCTTTTCTAATGCCATTTTTATTATTAATTACTATAAACGAACTGTCTAAAACTAGTACTCTCATAGAAATAAATTAGGTACTACGTCCAAAAAGAAAAAAAAAATTGAAGTTTTTTGTATTTTTTTATGACAAAATTTTTGGGAAAATAATTTTCAAAAAACTAAATATCAGATTCAAGATATCGAGTAAAAATCAGACTTTCAAATATAAGTACTTTCATGGAAATAAATGAGGTATTACATCCAAATTAAAAAAAAAAAAGTATTTTGAGATTTTTTGATGAAAAAATTTTTGGAAAAAAAAATTAGGTCTTAATTCGATAATGGTTGTGAAGTATCACCCGTTACAATATTTTCAGATATTAGTGCTTTCATGGAATTATATGAGGTATTACACCAAAAAAAAAAAAATATTGCAGGTTTTTTACTTCTTTTGTTTTTTTAATTTTGAGAAAAAATTTTTGAAAAAATTCGGTGTCAGATCCAAAATATTACTATAAAGGAACTTTATAAAACTAGTACTTTCATAGAAATAAATTAGGTACTACGTCCAAAAAGAAAAAAAAATTGTTGTTTTTTTTATTTTTTCGTGAAAAAAATTTTGGGAAAAAAATTTTCAACAAATTAAGTATCAGATTCGAGGTTTCGAGTAAAAACCATACTTTCAAATATAAGTACTTTCGTGGAAATAAATGAGGTATTACATCCATATTAAAAAAAAAAAAAAAAGTACGTCGAGCTTTTTTGGTGAAAAAATTAAAAAAAAAAAAATTAGGTCTTAATTCCATAATGTTTGTGAAATTTAACCGATTACATACACACACACACACACACATGCGCGCCTACAGACTTTTTTTCAAAACCGGTTTTTTAGCTTCCTGAGGTCTCAAAACGTGCTTGGATGCAAAAAAATCAAAAACCAAAATTTCTCCCTTCGCAATGGTTCCTCATTGAGGAACCAAAAAATTTTAAGTGATGTATAGTTTCTGCTAAAGTCAATAAAAAAATTTAAATGCTATCTTTGCATAAAAAAATTGAAATGACAACTTTTGTATAAAATAGGAGACTATTAGAAAAAAATTTAGAATGGCGTACAATTTCTGCTAAACTCAATAAAAATATTTCAAAGCCATCATTGCATAAAAATATTTGAAATTCCAACTTTTCTATAAAACAGGAGACTATTAAAAAAAAAATTAGAATGGCGTATAATTTCTGCTAAAGTCAATAATAAAATTTCAATGCTATCATTGCATAAAAATATTTGAAATTACAAAAATATTTCAATGCATAAAAATATTTGAAATTCCAACTTTTCTATAAAACAGGAGACTATTAAAAAAAAATTTAGAATGGCGTATAATTTCTGCTAAAGTCAATAAAAATACCCTGCCAACTGGCTGGCACTGAGGTTCCTCAAACAATGGTCTTTAAACTTCAATATGCAATAAATATTATTGATTACAACCATGCAATTATACATACATTTTTCGTTTTTAGTAGCTGGTAAAGTAGATTATTAAGATCATTTTGTTATTAAAGTGAAAATTCTAGCGTCCATGGATTGGTCGCGCCGGCGTTAATGGATTTTAAATCATTTTTGCATAATTAAAAAGAGAGAAATATAAAAAAAGCTAATTTTATTTTTTTTTATAAAAGAAATGGTTGGTAACGATGCGAAAATTAAAATATTCGCTCAATTATTATAAAAAGATAGGAGTTTTTACCAGAATTTATAATAATTTCTTATAATTTATTTTCTCAGTGTACTCCTTGCATTTGACCAATCTTCCGCAACAATGATAATAATAATAATAATAATATTTTGTAATAAAAAAAATAGCCACATTAATTGCTTTAAGATTTTAACATTATTTATATTATTTCTATTAATCACAAAATAATAAATTATTTAATTCTATAAATTGTTTGATTTTCTAAAAAATGCCAATATAACTTTTAAATCTTAATTTTAAAATGCAAACATAACCATTTAATATTTTTAGGCTGTTTATTATTGTTTATAATTTCATTAAGCTGCATACATAAATAAACATAGCAACGAGCAAAATAATCCGAGGAAGTCAAAAAGAGGCAAAATTTCCATCACTCTTTCTTGTGTGTTATAATTTATATCAAAATAAAAAAAAAATTGTGATCGGATACAAAAAATTACTATAAACTAAATTTCTAAAACTTTTTTTGTAACGAAGATTTTGGAGAAAAAAATTTTCAAAAAATTAATTATCAGATTCAAGATATCGAGTAAAAACCATACTTTCAAGTATAAGTACTTTCATGGAAACAAATGAGGTATTGCATCCAAATTAAAAAAAAAAAAGTATTTTGAGATTTTTTTAATAAAAAAATTTTTGGAAAAAAAAGTTAGGTATTCGTTCGATAATAAATTGTTTTGGAATATCACTGGTTACAATATTTTAAAATATTAGTACTTTCATAGAATTAAAAGAGGTATTACACCAAAAAAATATTGCAATTTTTTTTATTTTTCTTTTTTTTTAATTTAGATAATAAAAATTTTGAAAAAATTAAGTATCAATTCCAAAAAATTACTGTAAACGAGGTTCTTAAAACTAGTACTTCCATGGAAATAAATTAGGTACTACGTCCAAAAAGAAATAAAAGTTTCGTATTTTTTTTATTTTTTTGTGAAAAAAATTTTAGGAAAAAAATTTTCAAAAAATTAAGTATCAGATTGGAGATATCAAGTAAAAACCATACTTTCAAGTATAAGTAATTTCATGGAAATAAATGAGGTATTACATCCAAAATAAAAAAAAAAGGGGGGGGTTTGAGATTTTTTGATAAAAAAATGTTTGGAAAAAAAATTAGGTCCTAATTCGATAATGGTTTTGAAATATCACTAGTTACAATATTTTCAGATAATTGTACTTTCATAGAATTAAATGAGGTATTACACCAAAAAAAAAAAAAATATTGCAGTTTTTTTTATTTTTATTTTTTTTTAATTTTGAAAAAAAAAAATTTGAAAAAATTAAGTATCATATCCAAAAAATTACAATAAACAAGGTTCTTAAAAGTAGTACTTCCATGAAAATAAATTAGGTACTAAGTCCAAAAAGAAAAAAAAAATTGGTATTTTTTGTATTTTTTTGTGAAAAAAATTTTAGAAAAAAAAATTTCAGAAAATTAAGTATCAGATTCAAGATATAGTGTAAAAACCATACTTTCAAATATAAGTACTTTCATGGAAATAAATGAGGTATTACATCCAAATTAAAAAAAAAAAGGGGGGGTTTGAGATTTTTTGATAAAAAAATGTTTGAAAAAAAAATTAGGTCTTAATTCGATAATGGTTTTGAAATATCACTAGTTATAATATTTTCATATATTAGTACTTTCATAGAATTAAATGAGGTATTACACCAAAAAAAAAAAAAAATATTGCATTTTTTTTAATTTTTCTATTTTTTTAATTTTGACAGAAAAAATTTTGAAAAAATTAAGTATCAGATCCAAAAAATAGCAATAAACAAGGTTCTTAAAACTAGTACTTCCATGGAAATAAATTAGGTACTACGTCCAAAAAGAAAAAAAAAATTTGTATTTTTTGTATTTTTTCGTGAAAAAAATTTTAGAAAAAAAATTTTCAGAAAATTAAGTATCCGATTCGAGATATCATGTAAAAACCATACTTTCAAATATAAGTACTTTCATGGAAATAAATGAGGTATTACATCCAAATCAAAAAAAAAAAAAAGTACCTCGAGATTTTTTGGTGAAAAAATTTTTGAAAAAAAAATTAGGTCTTAATTCCATAATATTTGTGAAATATCACCGATTACATACGTACACACACACACACACACACACACACACACACACACACACACACACACATACAGACTTTTTTTAAAAACAGGTTTTTTAGCTTCCTGGGGTCCCAAAACGTGCTTATATGCCAAAAAATAGAAAATCAAATTTTGACCTAACACAATGGTTCCTCTTTGAGGAACCAAAATTTCAATGCTATCATTGCATAAAAATATTTGAAATTAGAAAAATATTTCAATGCAATCATTGCATAAAAATATTTGAAATTCCAACTTTTCTATCAAAAAGGAGACTATTAGAAAAAAATTTATAATGGCGTATAGTTTTTACTAAAGTCAATAAAAAAATTTCAATGCTCTCATTGCATAAAAATATTTAAAATTACAACTTTTAAATAAAACAGGATACTATTAGAAAAAAATTTTAAACGATGTACAGTTTCAGCTAAAATCAAAAAAAAAATTTAAATGCTAACATTGCATAAAAATATTTATAATTACAAATTTTGTATAAAACAGGAGACTATTTAAAAAAATTTAGAATGGCGTATTATTTCTGCTAAAGTCAAAAAAAAATTTTAAATGTTATCATTGCATAAAAATATTTAAAATTCCAACTTTTCTATAAAACAGGAGACTATTAGAAAAAAATTTATAATGGCGTATAGTTTCTGCTTAAGTCGATAAAAATATTTCAATACTATCATTGCATAAAAATTTTTGAGATTACAAAAATATTTCAATGCATAAAAATATTTGAAATTCCAACTTTTCTATAAAACAGGAGACTATTAGAAAAAAATTTATAATGGCGTATAGTTTCTGCTAAAGTCAATAAAAAAATTTCAATGCTCTCATTGCATAAAAATATTTAAAATTACAACTTTTAAATAAAACAGGATACTATTAGAAAAAAATTTTAAATGATGTACAGTTTCAGCTAAAATCAAAAAAAAAATTTAAATGCTAACATTGCATAAAAATATGTGTAATTACAACTTTTGTATAAAACATGAGACTAATTTAAAAAAATTTAGAATAGCGTATAATTTCTGCTAAAGTCAAAAATAAAATTTAAATGTTATCATTGCATAAAAATATTTAAAATTCCAACTTTTCTATAAAACAGGAGACTATTAGAAAAAAATTTATACTGGCGTATAGTTTCTGCTTAAGTCAATAAAAATATTTCAATACTATCATTGCATAAAAATGTATGACTATTAAAAAAAAATTTAGAATGGCGTATAATTTTTGCTAAAGTCAATAAAAAAATTTCAATGCTATCATTGCATAAAAATATTTGAAATTACAAAAATATTTTAATGCAATCATTGCATAGAAATATTTGAAATTCCAACTTTTCTATAAAACAGGAGACTATTAGAAAAAAATTTATAATGGCGTATAGTTTCTGCTAAAGTCAATAAAAAAATTTCAATGTTATCATTGCATAAAAAAATTTTAAAATTCAATTTTCATACAAAACAAGACACTATTATAAAAAAATTGTAAATGAAATATAGTTTCTGCTAAAGTCAATAAAAAAATTTCAATGCTCTCATTGCATAAAAATATTTAAAATTAGAACTTTTAAATAAAACAGGATACTATTAGAAAAAAATTTTAAATGATGTACAGTTTCAGCTAAAGTCAATAAAAAAATTTCAATGCTATCATTGCATAAAAATTTTTGAGATTACAAAAATATTTCAATACAATCATTGCTTAAAAATATTTATAATTACAACTTTTGTATAAAACAGGAGACTATTAGAAAAAAATTTAAAATGATGTACAGTTTCAGCTAAAATCAAAAAAAAAAATTTAAATGCTGTCGTTGCATAAAAATATTTGAAATTCCAACTTTTATATAAACAGGACACTAATCGAAAAAAATTTAGAATAGCATATAGTTTCTTCTAAAGTCAATAAAAATATTTCTATGCTATCATTGCATAAAAACAATTTTAATTACAACTTTTATATAAAACAGGACACTAATCGAAAAAAATTTAGAATGCCATATAGTCTCTGCTAAAGTCATTAAAAATATTTCAATGGAATCATTGCACAAAAATATTTTAAATTACAATTTTTATATAAAACAGGACGACTAATCGAAAAAAATTTAGAATGGCGTATAGTTTCTGCTAAAGTCAATAAAAAATTTTCAATGCTATCATTGCAAAAATATAATTTAAATTACAACTTTTATATAAAACAGGACACTATTCGAAAAAAATTTAGAATGACGTATAGTTTCTGCTAAAGTCAATAAAAATATTTCAATGCAATCATTGCATAAAAATATTTGAAATTCCAACTTTCATATAAAAGAGGACACTATTCGAAAAATATATAGAATAGCGTATAGTTTCTGCTATAATACACCTGACAATATACATTAAAATTTTTAGATGTTTTTCAAATTGTGGACAATAAATATGAGTTTATCTTCTTAAGTTGTTAACGAAAAAAATATTAAAGAGGTGTATAATTTATGTTTTCTGTTAAATTCAATACTAATATTCAATGCTATCTTTGCAGAAAAATATTTGAAATTACAAGATTTTTATAAAACAGGACAATATTTGAAAACATTTAAGTTGGGTATATTTTGCTAAATTCAATACTGATATTTCGATGCTATCATTGCATAATATGAAAAAACTACAAAAATTTCAATTTATATTTCTGGCTATTTTGTATATGAAAAATTAAAAAAATTTCACGATGTAATAATATAGATATCGGCAGTCCTAAGAATGAAAAAAAAATTAGAAATATTTAACTGTATAGTAAAATTCATATTGGCGGTATACAATATGAAAAAACTAAAAAATTTACCATGTATATATTGTCGGCTATTTATATATGAAAAAACTCAAAAAATTTCATTATGAAATAAGATAGGTATCGGCAGTCCTAAGAATAAAAAAAACAAAAATTTTTAAAATTTAATTGTATAGTAAAGTTCATATTAGCTGTTTACAATATGAAAATACTACAAAAATTTACTTGCATGGATAAAAATGAGGTATTACATCCAAATTAAAAAAAAAAAAAAAAATACCTAGAGATTTTTTGGTGAAAAAAATTTTATAACAAAAATAGGTCTTAATGTCATACTGGTTGTAAAATATCACCGGTGACAGTGCTACATACATACATACATGCATACAATCACACACACAAACATACATAATTTTTTTAAAAACTGGTTTTTTAGAATCCTGAGGTCTCAAAACGTGCGTATATGTCAAAAAATCAGAAATTAAAATTTCACCCAAAACAATGGGTCCTCTATGAGGAACCAAAATCATAAATATTTCACTCTAGAGTAAAATTAATATTGATTCTCTGCAATAAAAAAAAACAGCAAAAATTTCAATCTATAATGTTAGTTGTTTTATATATGAAAAAACTCAAAAATTTCACCATATATAGAGTATAATGGATATCGGCTGTCCTATTTATGAAAACATTATAAAAATTATAAAAGTTTATAAAAAATATTATAAAAGTTTCACTCTATAGTAAAATTCATATTGATTGTCTACAATATGAAAAAACTGAAAAAATTTCAATCTATATCGTTGACTGTTTTATATATGAAAAAACCCAAAAAATTTCACTATAGAGTAAAATGGACATCTTCTGTCCTATTTATGAAAAAAAAAATAATAAATATTTTACTCCAGAGTAAAATTCATATTGATTGTCTAAAATATAAAAAAACAGCAAAAATTTCAATCTATATTGTTAGTTGTTTTATATATGGAAAATCCCAAAAATGTCACCATAGAGTAAAATGGATATCGGCTGTACTATTAATTGAAAAATAAAAAATTATAAAAATTTCACTCTATAGTAAAATTTATATTGGCTGTCTACATTATGAAAAAAATTCAAAATTTTCAATCTATATTGCTGGCTGTTTTAATTATGAAAAAGCTAAAAAAATTTCACCATAGAGTGAAATGGATATCGCCTGTCCTATTTATGAACAATAAAAAATTATGTAAATTTCATTCTATAGTAAAATTCATATTGATTGTCTACAATATCAGTTGTGATGAATATGAAAATAGAAAATATTTAAATATTAATTATCTACAATATGAAAAAAACTGCAAATTTCGTTAAAAAAACTGCATATCACTATATTTTATTTTCAATTATTATTTATTATCAATAATTATTTATGTTATAAAATATACCTCATTAGTTATAAATATTTATAAATAATCATGTAACTTTTTCTTAATATGAATTATAAAATTTTTTTGTTAATTTTAGAAGTATAAAATTAATTCTGTTCTCATTCATTTTTAAATAAAATTAAATTGCATTTAAATCACGTACACAGGTGAAAAATTTAACGCATATTTTTACGTAAAAATTTACGTAAATTTTTACGTAAATTTTTACGTAATTTTTTACGTAATTTATTACGTAACTTTTTACGTAATTTTTTACGTAACTTTTTCGTTTTGGGTTATTTTTTTTTTAAAACTTTAATTACCCTTACAAAAAGAGTAATTGAGCATGAAAATGAGTAATAATCACAAAAAACTTTGCTTTAAGTATAAATTTACCCCTATCAAAAGACTTAATTTTTTCGGGACTAATAAATTTTTTTACTTTTATTAATTTTTTCTTTTTTTTTTAAGTTGTAAAAGGTTTTTGAAATCTTTTTAAAATTTATTTTAATACTTTTGTATACATACTTTAAAATTTTGATTTTAGTTTTAAAGTTTTTTAAAAATATTGTACAATAATTATTTTTATGATTATAAAAAGTTTTGGATATCAAGGAATCAAGCCAAATAAAATGTACAATTAAATTAATAAAAAAACAATAATTATTTATTTACAGAAAAAAAAAATAATACAATTTTATGTCTTGATGCGATTCCAAATAACTTGCTAATTTTTGCTGAATGAAATAATATCATCGAGTGGCCTTCAAGAAAACACATTCAGGTGACATCTTAGCTTTGATCATATAGGTGATAGGTTGAGTTTTGTCCAAATTCCTTCAAACCTGTATATTACAGAAAATATTTATTCAAGGTTTTAAACTGAAAAAAAAAAATCCGCTTGCCGCAACTGGAAATATTCTGCTTGCTGCATGCGGAAAAGCCGTTAATGGCAAACAGATAGAATTCCGCTGGTGGCAAGCGGGATTTTTTTTCTTGTCAAACGATTTCAAATGACTTTTTGTAAAATTAATAATAACAAATGTTTCTATTTTTTTTAAAATTAATTTCTCATGTCTCATTATACCGATACACACATATCTCAAAAAAGTTGAAAAACGTTTTTTTTTTATTTTCTTTTCGTTTTAAGTAATTTGCAATCGTTTTACGAGATAAAAAAAATCCGCTAGTGGATTTTTTTTTAAATGTAGTGATACTTAAGTTTCTACTATTACTAAATATAATATGAAAAAAATTTTATTATTTTTCTTGCTGATTCGAAAATAAATGTTTTATTGCCACTGACAAAGAAAACTATGTGCAGCATTTGGCCGTAAAATTAAAAAATTTACGTGCGATATCGTGCATTTTTTACTTTTACAGCCTAAGATTTATGCAATGTGAATATACAAATACGCAATCCAATTGCGCCGAAAATGGACTAGTTGCCCGCAATAGGAATTTCGAGGTTATCTTTAGCGGTTTTTTAAAATCTTTTTATCTGTCACTTTTGGTTTTTGGGGTTCCTAAACCCTATTATGGTATCTGCTTTTATTAAAAACTCTCTGTTTGTAAAACCAAAAAAGGGCTAAGAAACCAAAATAAATAACCTGCATTTTTTTTGCGACTGAATCGTTTTGGGTAAAAAATTTTTACCGTATCTTTTTACTAAAAATAGATACCGTATTCGAGATCAGAGACTCGAAATACATATAAAGAAGGTATCAGATAAAAAATTTTAAACACCCGCAAAGAATACCAAACATCCTCAAAATTCCTACTGCGGGCAACGAGAGTTCATACTCGTATTAAACCGTCCTACTAACAATAATAATCACAAAAAATTTTATGGACCTATCAGCAAGAAAAATTTTTTCTTATAATTTAATAAAAAAAAATATTACTATACGAAAAATTCAGGCCAACACTATACATTTTAACCGAGGGCGAAAAAATAAAGAATTTCCCAGGCCCCACATAAACTGTTATCTGGGGAATCCTTTTTTTATGTCCAAGGATAATACATAATTTTCTTCCCATAGTGGGTCAAAAATACCTTTTTTATACCGAAGAGCGATCGTAAAAAACGGGTTTTCTCCCCGCTGACAAAGATATGGTACATTTTAAACCATGGAAGCAAAATAAAAGAAAGGCGCGGATTGCACGTTAATTATGATAAACTGTGATTTTTTGGGCATTCTTTTTTTCTAAAAAAGAAAAATATCTATCTAAATCTAAAAATCTGCCCGTATTTTAAAAAAAATTATTTTTGAGGATCATGCTAGAATTATAATGGGTTCAGGAAGGCTAAGGGCAACTCTATGGCGGAAATTTCCTCCCATGGCAAATCTTCTTCCATATTCTGAATTATTTTTTCTAAGGGTGAGAAAATAGTTTTTGCAAATTCACTGAAAGTACGAAAAAAGTTGAAAATATTTTTTTTTTAATTTTCTTAACGTTTTAAGTAATTAGCAATATCGTTTAACGAGATAAAAAAAAACCGCTAGCTACAAGTGAAATTTGGCTTGCAACAAGCGGGAATCTGTTAGTGGATTTTTTTTAATGTATAGTCCTACTTAAGTTTCTAGTATTACTAAATATGAAAATAATCTTATTAATATTTTTCTTGCCGATTCAAAACTAAGTGTTTAATTCAAAGCTAAGTGTGTCAGCGTCCAAAAAAACCTACTAGGACCTTTGAAAATAAAAAAATAAGTTCTTTTGGCAAAATTAGTTTTTTAGGGGTGAAAGGGGTGAAAATGGCCAATTTAACCCTTTAGAACCTATTGTATGATATTTCTGACATCATTTTTGAGATCAGCGACCTAAAAAACCTATTTAGTTCATTTAGTTTTAAAAAAAAGTACCTTAAAGGTTTATGTCAATTTTGGGGGTATTTGGGATGAAAAATGGCCAAATTCACCCCTTGGAACCTGTTAAATGTCATTTTTGACCCAAAATTCTAATTTAGTGACCTATTTAACCACATAGCATCATATAAAAGTCGATAAAAACATTTTTTACTATATTTCAAAATTGGGGGGGGGAAGGGTTAAAAATGGGTGGTTGCGACAATTATCCGTTCCGACGCTTTGTTTGTATGATTTTTCAGAAGCGAATGCAAAAGGTTTCACTAAAATCCATCCACTTTCAGAGGCAGTTAGAGGTGAAAAACCGACGCTAATGGGTTAAACCACCCTGTCTATAAACACGTTTCATATTTAAAAAAATCCATTTGCTATAAAACCGGAACTTTTCCGCAAATTATTTAAACGTAAAGACAAAGATATATTTTAGCTAATAAAATTATTTATTACTTATTATTATTAAAAAAAAAAAAAAAAAGAACGTTATCGATTTTGGCGACAACCAAAGAGTTATATGCAGACTTTGCATGTAAAAAAAGCTAAAGGCTGCCATTGGGCCTGAAATATTGTTACGAATGTCCAAAAAAATTTTCAATTTGCAAAGATGTTCATGTTAAATAAGTATAGCGAGTAAAATACATCATTTCGTAGAAGAGGATATTCTAAGCATGTACTTGTTTAACGCAATATCAAAACTTTTTTTTTTTGTAACTCTTATCAATTTTGGAGATAGTAAAAAGGATTAATTAAAATTAGAAAAAGTACTGGTTCAATTATCTTAATAAAAATAATTAATATGAACATTTTGCACAATTTTACAGCATTCTAAAGAATATTTTAAGTTCAATGGCAGCATTCAGCATTTTTTTTTACCAAAGGCTTCATCGAACTCAGTTTCTGAAAGAACTTATATTGTTCATAAAAAATTTACAAATAATAAGAAGGTATCAAAACTTTGCAAGTAGCTTATATTTACCATTGTAAGCAATATTCAACAATGATATAGCAAATTTATACAGCGAGTATATATTTTTCAATATCAGGTTGGGTTAAGAGTTTTCAAACCTCTTGAATTTTTGAAGCCAACTTAAGATAGAGAAAAGTATCTTTTCTTTACAAACTTGCTTTATTATAGTTGCATCTTGCTCACAATAGTAAATGTAAGCTTCCTGAATATTTTAAAGCCTTCTTATATTATTTGTAACTCTTATGCCAATAAAAGTTCTTACCACAACACAGTAGGATGCAGACTTTGCATATAAAAAAAGCTAAAAGCTGCCATTGGGCCTGAAATAACGTTTAGAATGCTTCAAAAAGTTTGCAAGATGTCATGTTAACTATAGCGAGTAAAATACTTCATTGCTAAGTCAAGCTAAATCTTCTTATCTATGATACAGATTTCAATTATATCTTACTAATTTGATTTTTAATAGTTAAATTTTTTTACTTGCCTTTGTCACTTCCTAATATAAAATTGGTGTCCAGTATGAAAAAGAAAATATAAGACATCCTTGGAACCTTGGACTCGAGCAAGATTGGGTCTCATGTCATGCTTAGACATCTAAAAAAAATATTCAAATATTTTCACAGCAAAGTGCATATCACTATGTTCATAAAAATTAATTAATTGCATTACCTATTATACTTTTTTTTGGAAAATATAAGCTGCTGTGTATTGCAAATTGCTGCTAAACTAAAACCATATAACCTGTAAAAAAAAATAATACAATTTCAAAAAGAATCAAATTCTTGTATCAAACTAATTTATTTTTTAATTCTGATATGAGTACTTATCTGACTTTTAATATGATGTTTTATAACTCCGTATAAACTCTTTTCCATGTAATATTTTCAATATTTGTTGTTGCTGTTGATATATCAGTATATATACTCGTCACAGACACCTGACAAGAATCATGTACATGGCGGCCGGCAGGTTATGATATACACACATGTGTGTGCACTCTGTGATATATAGTAATCGCAAGTCCGCAACAACAAAAATTGTCAAGAAAACTTAAAGACTAAAATATTGAAAATATTAGATGGAAAAGAGTTTACGGAGATATAAAACATCATATTAATAGTCAGATAAGTACTCATATCAGAATTAAAAAATAAATTAGTTTGATACAAGAATTTGATTCTTTTTGAAATTGTATTATTTTTTTTTACAGGTTATATGGTTTTAGTTTAGCAGCAATTTGCAATACACAGCAGCTTATATTTTCCAAAAAAAAGTATAATAGGTAATGCAATTAATTAATTTTTATGAACATAGTGATATGCACTTTGCTGTGAAAATATTTGAATATTTTTTTTAGATGTCTAAGCATGCCATGAGACCCAATCTTGCTCGAGTCCAAGGTTCCAAGGATGTCTTATATTTTCTTTTTCATACTGGACACCAATTTTATATTAGGAAGTGACAAAGGCAAGTAAAAAAATTTAACTATTAAAAATCAAATTAGTAAGATATAATTGAAATCTGTATCATAGATAAGAAGATTTAGCTTGACTTAGCAATGAAGTATTTTACTCGCTATAGTTAACATGACATCTTGCAAACTTTTTGAAGCATTCTAAACGTTATTTCAGGCCCAATGGCAGCTTTTAGCTTTTTTTATATGCAAAGTCTGCATCCTACTGTGTTGTGGTAAGAACTTTTATTGGCATAAGAGTTACAAATAATATAAGAAGGCTTTAAAATATTCAGGAAGCTTACATTTACTATTGTGAGCAAGGTGCAACTATAATAAAGCAAGTTTGTAAAGAAAAGATACTTTTCTCTATCTTTAGTTGGCTTCAAAAATTCAAGAGGTTTGAAAACTCTTAACCCAACCTGATATTGAAAAATATATACTCGCTGTATAAATTTGCTATATCATTGTTGAATATTGCTTACAATGGTAAATATAAGCTACTTGCAAAGTTTTGATACCTTCTTATTATTTGTAAATTTTTTATGAACAATATAAGTTCTTTCAGAAACTGAGTTCGATGAAGCCTTTGGTAAAAAAAAATGCTGAATGCTGCCATTGAACTTAAAATATTCTTTAGAATGCTGTAGAATTGTGCAAAATGTTCATATTAATTATTTTTATTAAGATAATTGAACCAGTACTTTTTCTAATTTTAATTAATCCTTTTTACTATCTCCAAAATTGATAAGAGTTACAAAAAAAAAAAGTTTTGATATTGCGTTAAACAAGTACATGCTTAGAATATCCTCTCCTACGAAATGATGTATTTTACTCGCTATACTTATTTAACATGAACATCTTTGCAAATTGAAAATTTTTTTGGACATTCGTAACAATATTTCAGGCCCAATGGCAGCCTTTAGCTTTTTTTACATGCAAAGTCTGCATATAACTCTTTGGTTGTCGCCAAAATCGATAACGTTCTTTTTTTTTTTTTTTTTAATAATAATAAGTAATAAATAATTTTATTAGCTAAAATATATCTTTGTCTTTACGTTTAAATAATTTGCGGAAAAGTTCCGGTTTTATAGCAAATGGATTTTTTTAAATATGAAACGTGTTTATAGACAGGGTGGTTTAACCCATTAGCGTCGGTTTTTCACCTCTAACTGCCTCTGAAAGTGGATGGATTTTAGTGAAACCTTTTGCATTCGCTTCTGAAAAATCATACAAACAAAGCGTCGGAACGGATAATTGTCGCAACCACCCATTTTTAACCCCTCCCCCCCCCCAATTTTGAAATATAGTAAAAAATGTTTTTATCGACTTTTATATGATGCTATGTGGTTAAATAGGTCACTAAATTAGAATTTTGGGTCAAAAATGACATTTAACAGGTTCCAAGGGGTGAATTTGGCCATTTTTCATCCCAAATACCCCCAAAATTGACATAAACCTTTAAGGTACTTTTTTTTAAAACTAAATGAACTAAATAGGTTTTTTAGGTCGCTGATCTCAAAAATGATGTCAGAAATATCATACAATAGGTTCTAAAGGGTTAAATTGGCCATTTTCACCCCTTTCACCCCTAAAAAACTAATTTTGCCAAAAGAACTTATTTTTTTATTTTCAAAGGTCCTAGTAGGTTTTTTTGGACGCTGACACACTTAGCTTTGAATTAAACACTTAGTTTTGAATCGGCAAGAAAAATATTAATAAGATTATTTTCATATTTAGTAATACTAGAAACTTAAGTAGGACTATACATTAAAAAAAATCCACTAACAGATTCCCGCTTGTTGCAAGCCAAATTTCACTTGTAGCTAGCGGTTTTTTTTTATCTCGTTAAACGATATTGCTAATTACTTAAAACGTTAAGAAAATTAAAAAAAAAATATTTTCAACTTTTTTCGTACTTTCAGTGAATTTGCAAAAACTATTTTCTCACCCTTAGAAAAAATAATTCAGAATATGGAAGAAGATTTGCCATGGGAGGAAATTTCCGCCATAGAGTTGCCCTTAGCCTTCCTGAACCCATTATAATTCTAGCATGATCCTCAAAAATAATTTTTTTTAAAAATCGGGCAGATTTTTAGATTTAGATAGATATTTTTCTTTTTTAGAAAAAAAGAATGCCCAAAAAATCACAGTTTATCATAATTAACGTGCAATCCGCGCCTTTCTTTTATTTTGCTTCCATGGTTTAAAATGTACCATATCTTTGTCAGCGGGGAGAAAACCCGTTTTTTACGATCGCTCTTCGGTATAAAAAAGGTATTTTTGACCCACTATGGGAAGAAAATTATGTATTATCCTTGGACATAAAAAAAGGATTCCCCAGATAACAGTTTATGTGAGCCTGGGAAATTCTTTATTTTTTCGCCCTCGGTTAAAATGTATAGTGTTGGCCTGAATTTTTCGTATAGTAATATTTTTTTTTATTAAATTATAAGAAAAAATTTTTCTTGCTGATAGGTCCATAAAATTTTTTGTGATTATTATTGTTAGTAGGACGGTTTAATACGAGTATGAACTCTCGTTGCCCGCAGTAGGAATTTTGAGGATGTTTGGTATTCTTTGCGGGTGTTTAAAATTTTTTATCTGATACCTTCTTTATATGTATTTCGAGTCTCTGATCTCGAATACGGTATCTATTTTTAGTAAAAAGATACGGTAAAAATTTTTTACCCAAAACGATTCAGTCGCAAAAAAAAATGCAGGTTATTTATTTTGGTTTCTTAGCCCTTTTTTGGTTTTACAAACAGAGAGTTTTTAATAAAAGCAGATACCATAATAGGGTTTAGGAACCCCAAAAACCAAAAGTGACAGATAAAAAGATTTTAAAAAACCGCTAAAGATAACCTCGAAATTCCTATTGCGGGCAACTAGTCCATTTTCGGCGCAATTGGATTGCGTATTTGTATATTCACATTGCATAAATCTTGGGCTGTAAAAGTAAAAAATGCACGATATCGCACGTAAATTTTTTAATTTTACGGCCAAATGCTGCACATAGTTTTCTTTGTCAGTGGCAATAAAACATTTATTTTCGAATCAGCAAGAAAAATAATAAAATTTTTTTCATATTATATTTAGTAATAGTAGAAACTTAAGTATCACTACATTTAAAAAAAAATCCACTAAATTAATTTTTAAAGAAATATCCCCAACCTTTTTTTTAATTATTAAAAAATATTCAAAAGATTTTGAGATATCAAACTCAGAAGTTAGTGGTCGAAAACATAAAAAAATTTCATTTTTTGTCACTAAAACTGATTTTTCTCAAGATCTATGAGGTCTTTTGAGACGAACTTAAGTTCAGATTAATCCTTGGAAAAAATGCTATCCATGTCCATTTGTTTTTTTTAATTTGAGCTCATGTTTCAGAGTTACAACTGTTTGAAGCTAAGAAGTTTAAATTTAAAAACTCAAAAAGTTGTCATTTTTGCCACTTGATAATTTAAAATAGTTTGTATCAAAATGTAAAAACCAAATTGCTTTGTATTTATTAAGCAGTTTTCTAAAACAACTTATTTTTGTTTTTTATTTAATGCATTTATTAAAGAGAAATAGCAAAAAACGATTTAAAGTCAAATTTTTTGAATTTTTGTGTTTTTCATGTTTAAGACAGCCGATATCCAATTTCTTATTCGATATAATTTTTCGAATTTTTTCATATATAAAACACCCGACAATATAGATTGAAATATTTGAAATATTTTCATGTTGTAGACATGAAATTTTGTAATTTCAATTATTTCTATGCAATAATAGCATTGAAATATTAGTATTGAAATTAGCAGATTATTCCCCACTTAAATGTTCTCGAATACTTTCCTGTTTTATAGAAAAGTTGTAATTTCAATAATTTTTATGCCATGATAGCATTGAAATATTAGTATTGAATTTAGCAAAATATACCCCACTTAAATGTTTTCGAATACTGTCCTGTTTTATTGAAATGTTGTAGTTTCAATTATTTTTATGCTATTATAGCATTGAAATTTCAGTATTGTATTTAGAAAATTTGCCCCACTTAAATGTTTTCAAATATTGTCCTGTTTTATAGAAAACTTGTAATTTCAATTATTTTTATGTAATGATAGCATTGAAATATTAGCATTGAATTTAGCAGAATATTCCCCACTTAAATGTTCTCGAATACTATCCTTTTTTATAGAAATGTTGTAATTTCAATTGTTTTGATGCCATAATAGCATTGCATTATTAGTATTGAATTCAATAAAATATACCCCACTTAAATGTTTTCGAATACGGTCCTCTTTTATAGAAAAGTTGTAATTTCAATTATTTTTATGCAATGATAGCATTGAAATATTAGTATTGAATTTAGCAGAATATTCCCCACTTAAATGTTCTCGAATACTGTCCTGTTTTATAGAAATGTTGTAATTTTAATTGTTTTTATGCAATGATAGCATTGAAATATTAGTATTGAATTTAGCAGAATATTCCCCACTTAAATGTTTTCGAATACTGTCCTTTTTTATAGAAATTTTGTAATTTAAATTGTTTTTATGCAATAATAGCATTGAATTATTAGTATTGAATTCAGTAAAATATACCCCACTTAAATTTTTTCAAATATTGACCTCTTTTATAGAAATTTTTTAATTTAATATATTTTTATGCAATAATAGCATTGAAATATTAGTATTGAATTTAGCAAAATAAACACCACTTAAAATTTTTTTCCCTGTTTTATAGTAAACTTGTAATTTCAATGTTTTTAAGCATTAATAGCATTGAAATTTTAGTATTAAATTTATCAAATTTGGCAAAATAAACACACCTTAAATGTTTTCGAATATTGTCCTCTTTTATAGAAATTTTGTAATTTAAAATATTTTTATGCAATTATAGCATTGAAATATTAGCATTGAATTTAGCAAAATATTCCCCACTTAAATGTTCTCAAATACTATCCTTTTTTATAGAAATGTTGTAATTTCAATAATTTTTATGCCATGATAGCATTGAAATATTAGTATTGAATTTAGCAGAATATTCCCCACTTAAATGTTCTCGAATACTTTCCTGTTTTATAGAAAAGTTGTAATTTCAATAATTTTTATGCCATGATAGCATTGAAATCTTAGTATTGAATTTAGCAGAATATTCCCCACTTAAATGTTCTCGAATACTGTCCTGTTTTATAGAAATGTTGTAATTTTAATGATTTTTATGCAATGATAGCATTGAAATATTAGTATTGAATTTAGCAGAATATTCCCCACTTAAATGTTCTCGAATACTGTCCTGTTTTATAGAAATGTTGTAATTTTAATGATTTTTATGCAATGATAGCATTGAAATATTAGTATTGAATTTAGCAGAATATTCCCCACCTAAATGTTTTCGAATACCTGTCCTTTTTTTTAGAAATTTTGTAATTTCAATTGTTTTTATGCAATAATAGCATTGAAATATTAGTATTGAATTTAACAAAATATACCCTACTTAAATGTTTTCGAATACTGTCCTGTTTTATAGAAATGTTGTAATTTTAATGGATTTTATGCAATAATAGCATTGAATTATTAGTATTGGATTTATTAAAATATACCCCACTTAAATGTTTTCAAATATTAACCTCTTTTATAGAAATTTTGTAATGTGAAATATTTTTATGCAATGATAGCATTGAAATATTAGTATAGAATTTAGCAAAATATACCCCACTTAAATGTTTTCGAATACTGTCCTGTTTTATAGAAATGTTGTTATTTCAATTGTTTTTATGCAATAATGGTGAATTATTAGTATTCAATTTAGCAGAATATTCCCCACTTAAATGTTCTCGAATACTTTCCTGTTTTATAGAAAAGTTGTAATTTCAATAATTTTTATGCCATGATAGCATTGAAATATTAGTATTGAATTTAGCAGAATATTCCCCACTTAAATGTTCTCGAATACTGTCCTGTTTTATAGAAATGTTGTAATTTTAATGATTTTTATGCAATGATAGCATTGAAATATTAGTATTGAATTTAGCAGAATATTCCCCACCTAAATGTTTTCGAATACCTGTTCTTTTTTTTAGAAATTTTGTAATTTCAATTGTTTTTATGCAATAATAGCATTGAAATATTAGTATTGAATTTAGCAAAATATACCCCACTTAAATGTTTTCGAATACTGTCCTGTTTTATAGAAATGTTGTAATTTTAATGGATTTTATGCAATAATAGCATTGAATTATTAGTATTGGATTTATTAAAATATACCCCACTTAAATGTTTTCAAATATTGACCTCTTTTATAGAAATTTTGTAATGTGAAATATTTTTATGCAATGATAGCATTGAAATATTAGTATAGAATTTAGCAAAATATACCCCACTTAAATGTTTTCGAATACTGTCCTGTTTTATAGAAATGTTGTTATTTCAATTGTTTTTATGCAATAATGGTGAATTATTAGTATTCAATTTAGCAGAATATTCCCCACTTAAATGTTCTCGAATACTTTCCTGTTTTATAGAAAAGTTGTAATTTCAATAATTTTTATGCCATGATAGCATTGAAATCTTAGTATTGAATTTAGCAGAATATTCCCCACTTAAATGTTCTCGAATACTGTCCTGTTTTATAGAAATGTTGTAATTTTAATGATTTTTATGCAATGATAGCATTGAAATATTAGTATTGAATTTAGCAGAATATTCCCCACCTAAATGTTTTCGAATATCTGTCCATTTTTTTAGAAATTTTGTAATTTTAATTGTTTTTGATGCAATAATAGCATTGAAATATTAGTATTGAATTTAGCAAAATATACCCCACTTAAATGTTTTCGAATACTGTCCTGTTTTATAGAAATGTTGTAATTTTAATGGATTTTATGCAATAATAGCATTGAATTATTAGTATTGGATTTATTAAAATATACCCCACTTAAATGTTTTCAAATATTGACCTCTTTTATAGAAATTTTGTAATGTGAAATATTTTTATGCAATGATAGCATTGAAATATTAGTATAGAATTTAGCAAAATATACCCCACTTAAATGTTTTCGAATACTGTCCTGTTTTATAGAAATGTTGTTATTTCAATTGTTTTTATGCAATAATGGTGAATTATTAGTATTCAATTTAGCAGAATATTCCCCACTTAAATGTTCTCGAATACTGTCCTGTTTTATAGAAATGTTGTAATTTTAATGATTTTTATGCAATGATAGCATTGAAATATTAGTATAGAATTTAGCAAAATATACCCCACTTAAATGTTTTCGAATACTGTCCTGTTTTATAGAAATGTTGTTATTTCAATTGTTTTTATGCAATAATGGTGAATTATTAGTATTCAATTTAGCAGAATATGCCCCACTTACTATCGATCAAAAAAAGATGTGGACCTCTCGTATTTTTGAAATATTTTCCAGAAAAATGGTCCCAGAATGTTCGGGTGAAAAAAAATCTGTCGGCAAATTATCCTTCAATCTCTGTAAAAAATTGTATGATTGAAACTCTATTAGGAGGGGAGGGACAGCAATAAATGCATCAAAAAAGTAAGAAAAAAAATTTTTTATTTTTTAGGCCGTTTTTAAACGTTTAATTGGTGCATTAAAAATTATTTTAAATTAACCAAATTTTAACTGCAGGTTCTTTAACCCTTTAACTTCAGGGGAGCGTTGGAATTTTCTAAAAATATTAACAAATAAATTGTTTATAACAATTTAAGCTAAAATCGCTTCTGCTTGTCGTAGAAACGTAATTCTTTTTTTAAATGACAGGAAATCATGCCTGGATTACAATTTTAGAATTTGGTCAACGTCAGAATATTGGTTTGATAACAGTATCCAAAAAACGAGTGAATTTTTATGAATAGAATGCTAATAAAGCAAGATTTATGGCATATACATGCCCTTTTCAAAGTTTTCTTATCTAATTAAGGTTTTAATTTATATTATAAATGCGTTTGTCTTGATCATTATAAATATTCAATAATGCCTACTCTTACCTTGTTTCTTTACAAAATATAAAGATATTGGCAGGTGTTTAGGTCATAAACTTTTTTATTCATCAGGTTATTAATGAACAATGGGGCTTATTTATTAGCATTCTATTCATAAAAATTCACTCGTTTTTTGGATACTGTTATCAAACCAATATTCTGACGTTGAGCAAATTCTAAAATTGTAATCCAGGCATGATTACCTGTCATTTAAAAAAAGAATTACGTTTCTACGATAAGCAGAAGCGATTTTAGCTTAAATTGTTATAAACAATTTATTTGTTAATATTTTTAGAAAATTCCAACGCTCCCCTGAAGTTAAAGGGTTAAAGAACCTGCAGTTAAAATTTGGTTAATTTAAAATAATTTTTAATGCACCAATTAAACGTTTAAAAACGGCCTAAAAAATAAAAAATTTTTTTTCTTACTTTTTTGATGCATTTATTGCTGTCCCTCCCCTCCTAATAGAGTTACAATCATACAATTTTTTACAGAGATTGAAGGATAATTTGCCGACAGATTTTTTTTCACCCGAACATTCTGGGACCATTTTTCTGGAAAATATTTCAAAAATACGAGAGGTCCACATCTTTTTTTGATCGATAGTAAATGTTTACGAATACTGTTCTGTTTTATAGAAATGTTGTAATTTTAATAGATTTTATGCAATAATAGCATTGAATTATTAGTACTGAATTTAGCAAAATATACCCCACTTAAATGTTTTCGAATACTGTCCTGTTTAATAGAAATGTTTTAATTTTAATTGTTTTTATGCAATAATAGCATTGAAATATTAGTATAGAATTTAGCAAAATATACCCCACTTAAATGTTTTCGAATACTGTCCTGTTTTATAGAAATGTTGTTATTTCAATTGTTTTTATGCAATAATGGTGAATTATTAGTATTCAATTTAGCAGAATATGCCCCACTTAAATGTTTACGAATACTGTTCTGTTTTATAGAAATGTTGTAATTTTAATAGATTTTATGCAATAATAGCATTGAATTATTAGTACTGAATTTAGCAAAATATACCCCACTTAAATGTTTTCGAATACTGTCCTGTTTTATAGAAATGTTGTTATTTCAATTGTTTTTATGCAATAATGGTGAATTATTAGTATTCAATTTAGCAGAATATGCCCCACTTAAATGTTTACGAATACTGTTCTGTTTTATAGAAAAGTTGTAATTTCAATAATTTTTATGCCATGATAGCATTGAAATATTAGTATTGAATTTAGCAAAATATACCCCACTTAAATGTTTTCGAATACTGTCCTGTTTTATTGAAATGTTGTAGTTTCAATTATTTTTATGCTATTATAGCATTGAAATTTCAGTATTGTATTTAGAAAATTTGCCCCACTTAAATGTTTTCAAATATTGTCCTGTTTTATAGAAAACTTGTAATTTCAATTATTTTTATGTAATGATAGCATTGAAATATTAGCATTGAATTTAGCAGAATATTCCCCACTTAAATGTTCTCGAATACTATCCTTTTTTATAGAAATGTTGTAATTTCAATTGTTTTGATGCCATAATAGCATTGCATTATTAGTATTGAATTCAATAAAATATACCCCACTTAAATGTTTTCGAATACGGTCCTCTTTTATAGAAATTTTGTAATTTCAAATATTTTTATGCAATAGTAGCATTGAAATATTAGTATTCAATTTAGCAGAATATTCCCCATATAAATGTTCTCAAAAACTTTCCTGTTTTATATAAAAGTTGTAATTTCAATTATTTTTATGCAATGATAGCATTGAAATATTAGTATTGAATTTAGCAGAATATTCCCCACTTACATGTTCTCGAATACTGTCCTGTTTTATAGAAATGTTGTAATTTTAATTGTTTTTATGCAATGATAGCATTGAAATATTAGTATTGAATTTAGCAGAATATTCCCCACTTAAATATTTTCGAATACTGTCCTTTTTTATAGAAATTTTGTAATTTAAATTGTTTTTATGCAATAATAGCATTGAATTATTAGTATTGAATTCAGTAAAATATACCCCACTTAAATTTTTTCAAATATTGACCTCTTTTATAGAAATTTATTAATTTAATATATTTTTATGCAATAATAGCATTGAAATATTAGTATTGAATTTAGCAAAATAAACACCACTTAAAATTTTTTTCCCTGTTTTATAGTAAACTTGTAATTTCAATGTTTTTAAGCATTAATAGCATTGAAATTTTAGTATTAAATTTATCAAATTTGGCAAAATAAACACACCTTAAATGTTTTCGAATATTGTCCTCTTTTATAGAAATTTTGTAATTTAAAATATTTTTATGCAATTATAGCATTGAAATATTAGCATTGAATTTAGCAAAATATTCCCCACTTAAATGTTCTCAAATACTATCCTTTTTTATAGAAATGTTGTAATTTCAATAATTTTTATGCCATGATAGCATTGAAATATTAGTATTGAATTTAGCAGAATATTCCCCACTTAAATGTTCTCGAATACTGTCCTGTTTTATAGAAATGTTGTAATTTTAATGATTTTTATGCAATGATAGCATTGAAATATTAGTATTGAATTTAGCAGAATATTCCCCACATAAATGTTTTCGAATACCTGTCCTTTTTTTTAGAAATTTTGTAATTTCAATTGTTTTTATGCAATAATAGCATTGAAATATTAGTATTGAATTTAACAAAATATACCCCACTTAAATGTTTTCGAATACTGTCCTGTTTTATAGAAATGTTGTAATTTTAATGGATTTTATGCAATAATAGCATTGAATTATTAGTATTGGATTTATTAAAATATACCCCACTTAAATGTTTTCAAATATTAACCTCTTTTATAGAAATTTTGTAATGTGAAATATTTTTATGCAATGATAGCATTGAAATATTAGTATAGAATTTAGCAAAATATACCCCACTTAAATGTTTTCGAATACTGTCCTGTTTTTTAGAAATGTTGTTATTTCAATTGTTTTTATGCAATAATGGTGAATTATTAGTATTCAATTTAGCAGAATATTCCCCACTTAAATGTTCTCGAATACTTTCCTGTTTTATAGAAAAGTTGTAATTTCAATAATTTTTATGCCATGATAGCATTGAAATATTAGTATTGAATTTAGCAGAATATTCCCCACTTAAATGTTCTCGAATACTGTCCTGTTTTATAGAAATGTTGTAATTTTAATGATTTTTATGCAATGATAGCATTGAAATATTAGTATTGAATTTAGCAGAATATTCCCCACCTAAATGTTTTCGAATACCTGTCCTTTTTTTTAGAAATTTTGTAATTTCAATTGTTTTTATGCAATAATAGCATTGAAATATTAGTATTGAATTTAGCAAAATATACCCCACTTAAATGTTTTCGAATACTGTCCTGTTTTATAGAAATGTTGTAATTTTAATGGATTTTATGCAATAATAGCATTGAATTATTAGTATTGGATTTATTAAAATATACCCCACTTAAATGTTTTCAAATATTAACCTCTTTTATAGAAATTTTGTAATGTGAAATATTTTTATGCAATGATAGCATTGAAATATTAGTATAGAATTTAGCAAAATATACCCCACTTAAATGTTTTCGAATACTGTCCTGTTTTTTAGAAATGTTGTTATTTCAATTGTTTTTATGCAATAATGGTGAATTATTAGTATTCAATTTAGCAGAATATTCCCCACTTAAATGTTCTCGAATACTTTCCTGTTTTATAGAAAAGTTGTAATTTCAATAATTTTTATGCCATGATAGCATTGAAATATTAGTATTGAATTTAGCAGAATATTCCCCACTTAAATGTTCTCGAATACTTTCCTGTTTTATAGAAATGTTGTAATTTTAATGATTTTTATGCAATGATAGCATTGAAATATTAGTATTGAATTTAGCAGAATATTCCCCACCTAAATGTTTTCGAATACCTTTCCTTTTTTTTAGAAATTTTGTAATTTCAATTGTTTTTATGCAATAATAGCATTGAAATATTAGTATTGAATTTAACAAAATATACCCCACTTAAATGTTTTCGAATACTGTCCTGTTTTATAGAAATGTTGTAATTTTAATGGATTTTATGCAATAATAGCATTGAATTATTAGTATTGGATTTATTAAAATATACCCCACTTAAATGTTTTCAAATATTAACCTCTTTTATAGAAATTTTGTAATGTGAATATTTTTATGCAATGATAGCATTAAAATATTAGTATAGAATTTAGCAAAATATACCCCACTTAAATGTTTTCGAATACTGTCCTGTTTTATAGAAATGTTGTTATTTCAATTGTTTTTATGCAATAATGGTGAATTATTAGTATTCAATTTAGCAGAATATTCCCCACTTAAATGTTCTCGAATACTTTCCTGTTTTATAGAAAAGTTGTAATTTCAATCATTTTTATGCCATGATAGCATTGAAATATTAGTATTGAATTTAGCAGAATATTCCCCACTTAAATGTTCTCGAATACTGTCCTGTTTTATAGAAATGTTGTAATTTTAATGATTTTTATGCAATGATAGCATTGAAATATTAGTATTGAATTTTAATGATTTTTATGCAATGATAGCATTGAAATATTAGTATTGAATTTAGCAGAATATTCCCCACCTAAATGTTTTCGAATACCTGTCCTTTTTTTTAGAAATTTTGTAATTTCAATTGTTTTTATGCAATAATAGCATTGAAATATTAGTATTGAATTTAGCAAAATATACCCCACTTAAATGTTTTCGAATACTGTCCTGTTTTATAGAAATGTTGTAATTTTAATGGATTTTATGCAATAATAGCATTGAATTATTAGTATTGGATTTATTAAAATATACCCCACTTAAATGTTTTCAAATATTAACCTCTTTTATAGAAATTTTGTAATGTGAAATATTTTTATGCAATGATAGCATTGAAATATTAGTATAGAATTTAGCAAAATATACCCCACTTAAATGTTTTCGAATACTGTCCTGTTTTTTAGAAATGTTGTTATTTCAATTGTTTTTATGCAATAATGGTGAATTATTAGTATTCAATTCAGCAGAATATTCCCCACTTAAATGTTCTCGAATACTATCCTGTTTTATAGAAAAGTTGTAATTTCAATAATTTTTATGCCATGATAGCATTGAAATATTAGTATTGAATTTAGCAGAATATTCCCCACTTAAATGTTCTCGAATACTTTCCTGTTTTATAGAAATGTTGTAATTTTAATGATTTTTATGCAATGATAGCATTGAAATATTAGTATTGAAT
Source organism: Anagrus nilaparvatae (assembly GCA_022575985.1). NCBI lineage: Eukaryota > Metazoa > Arthropoda > Insecta > Hymenoptera > Mymaridae > Anagrus > Anagrus nilaparvatae. The sequence continues at coordinate 2,417,970 of JAKSXM010000237.1, read as the reverse complement.
TTAGCAGAATATTCCCCACCTAAATGTTTTCGAATACCTTTCCTTTTTTTTTGGAATTTTGTAATTTCAATTGTTTTTATGCAATAATAGCATTGAAATATTAGTATTGAATTTAACAAAATATACCCCACTTAAATGTTTTCGAATACTGTCCTGTTTTATAGAAATGTTGTAATTTTAATGGATTTTATGCAATAATAGCATTGAATTATTAGTATTGGATTTATTAAAATATACCCCACTTAAATGTTTTCAAATATTAACCTCTTTTATAGAAATTTTGTAATGTGAATATTTTTATGCAATGATAGCATTGAAATATTAGTATAGAATTTAGCAAAATATACCCCACTTAAATGTTTTCGAATACTGTCCTGTTTTATAGAAATGTTGTTATTTCAATTGTTTTTATGCAATAATGGTGAATTATTAGTATTCAATTTAGCAGAATATTCCCCACTTAAATGTTCTCGAATACTTTCCTGTTTTATAGAAAAGTTGTAATTTCAATCATTTTTATGCCATGATAGCATTGAAATATTAGTATTGAATTTAGCAGAATATTCCCCACTTAAATGTTCTCGAATACTGTCCTGTTTTATAGAAATGTTGTAATTTTAATGATTTTTATGCAATGATAGCATTGAAATATTAGTATTGAATTTAGCAGAATATTCCCCACCTAAATGTTTTCGAATACCTGTCCTTTTTTTTAGAAATTTTGTAATTTCAATTGTTTTTATGCAATAATAGCATTGAAATATTAGTATTGAATTTAGCAAAATATACCCCACTTAAATGTTTTCGAATACTGTCCTGTTTTATAGAAATGTTGTAATTTTAATGGATTTTATGCAATAATAGCATTGAATTATTAGTATTGGATTTATTAAAATATACCCCACTTAAATGTTTTCAAATATTAACCTCTTTTATAGAAATTTTGTAATGTGAAATATTTTTATGCAATGATAGCATTGAAATATTAGTATAGAATTTAGCAAAATATACCCCACTTAAATGTTTTCGAATACTGTCCTGTTTTATAGAAATGTTGTTATTTCAATTGTTTTTATGCAATAATGGTGAATTATTAGTATTCAATTTAGCAGAATATTCCCCACTTAAATGTTCTCGAATACTTTCCTGTTTTATAGAAAAGTTGTAATTTCAATAATTTTTATGCCATGATAGCATTGAAATATTAGTATTGAATTTAGCAGAATATTATCACTTAAATGTTCTCGAATACTGTCCTGTTTTATAGAAATGTTGTAATTTTAATGATTTTTATGCAATGATAGCATTGAAATATTAGTATTGAATTTAGCAGAATATTCCCCACCTAAATGTTTTCGAATACCTGTCCTTTTTTTTAGAAATTTTGTAATTTAAATTGTTTTTATGCAATAATAGCATTGAAATATTAGTATTGAATTTAGCAAAATATACCCCACTTAAATGTTTTCGAATACTGTCCTGTTTTATAGAAATGTTGTTATTTCAATTGTTTTTATGCAATAATGGTGAATTATTAGTATTCAATTTAGCAGAATATGCCCCACTTAAATGTTTTCGAATACTGTCCTGTTTTATAGAAATGTTGTAATTTTAATGGATTTTATGCAATAATAGCATTGAATTATTAGTATTGGATTTATTAAAATATACCCCACTTAAATGTTTTCAAATATTGACCTCTTTTATAGAAATTTTGTAATGTGAAATATTTTTATGCAATGATAGCAATGAAATATTAGTATAGAATTTAGCAAAATATACCCCACTTAAATGTTTTCGAATACTGTCCTGTTTTATAGAAATGTTGTTATTTCAATTGTTTTTATGCAATAATGGTGAATTATTAGTATTCAATTTAGCAGTATATTCCCCACTTAAATGTTCTCGAATACTGTCCTGTTTTATAGAAATGTTGTAATTTTAATGATTTTTATGCAATAATGGTGAATTATTAGTATTCAATTTAGCAGAATATTCCCCACTTAAATGTTCTCGAATACTTTCCTGTTTTATAGAAATTTTGTAATTTAAATTGTTTTTATGCAATAATAGCATTGAAATATTAGTATTGAATTTAGCAAAATATACCCCACTTAAATGTTTTCGAATACTGTCCTGTTTTATAGAAATGTTGTTATTTCAATTGTTTTTATGCAATAATGGTGAATTATTAGTATTCAATTTAGCAGAATATGCCCCACTTAAATGTTTTCGAATACTGTCCTGTTTTATAGAAATGTTGTAATTTTAATGGATTTTATGCAATAATAGCATTGAATTATTAGTATTGGATTTATTAAAATATACCCCACTTAAATGTTTTCAAATATTGACCTCTTTTATAGAAATTTTGTAATGTGAAATATTTTTATGCAATGATAGCAATGAAATATTAGTATAGAATTTAGCAAAATATACCCCACTTAAATGTTTTCGAATACTGTCCTGTTTTATAGAAATGTTGTTATTTCAATTGTTTTTATGCAATAATGGTGAATTATTAGTATTCAATTTAGCAGTATATTCCCCACTTAAATGTTTTCGAATACTGTCCTGTTTTATAGAAATGTTGTTATTTCAATTGTTTTTATGCAATAATGGTGAATTATTAGTATTCAATTTAGCAGAATATTCCCCACTTAAATGTTCTCGAATACTTTCCTGTTTTATAGAAAAGTTGTAATTTCAATCATTTTTATGCCATGATAGCATTGAAATATTAGTATTGAATTTAGCAGAATATTCCCCACTTAAATGTTCTCGAATACTGTCCTGTTTTATAGAAATGTTGTAATTTTAATGATTTTTATGCAATGATAGCATTGAAATATTAGTATTGAATTTAGCAGAATATTCCCCACCTAAATGTTTTCGAATACCTGTCCTTTTTTTTAGAAATTTTGTAATTTCAATTGTTTTTATGCAATAATAGCATTGAAATATTAGTATTGAATTTAGCAAAATATACCCCACTTAAATGTTTTCGAATACTGTCCTGTTTTATAGAAATGTTGTAATTTTAATGGATTTTATGCAATAATAGCATTGAATTATTAGTATTGGATTTATTAAAATATACCCCACTTAAATGTTTTCAAATATTAACCTCTTTTATAGAAATTTTGTAATGTGAAATATTTTTATGCAATGATAGCATTGAAATATTAGTATAGAATTTAGCAAAATATACCCCACTTAAATGTTTTCGAATACTGTCCTGTTTTTTAGAAATGTTGTTATTTCAATTGTTTTTATGCAATAATGGTGAATTATTAGTATTCAATTTAGCAGAATATTCCCCACTTAAATGTTCTCGAATACTATCCTGTTTTATAGAAAAGTTGTAATTTCAATAATTTTTATGCCATGATAGCATTGAAATATTAGTATTGAATTTAGCAGAATATTCCCCACTTAAATGTTCTCGAATACTTTCCTGTTTTATAGAAATGTTGTAATTTTAATGATTTTTATGCAATGATAGCATTGAAATATTAGTATTGAATTTAGCAGAATATTCCCCACCTAAATGTTTTCGAATACCTTTCCTTTTTTTTAGAAATTTTGTAATTTCAATTGTTTTTATGCATTAATAGCATTGAAATATTAGTATTGAATTTAACAAAATATACCCCACTTAAATGTTTTCGAATACTGTCCTGTTTTATAGAAATGTTGTAATTTTAATGGATTTTATGCAATAATAGCATTGAATTATTAGTATTGGATTTATTAAAATATACCCCACTTAAATGTTTTCAAATATTAACCTCTTTTATAGAAATTTTGTAATGTGAATATTTTTATGCAATGATAGCATTGAAATATTAGTATAGAATTTAGCAAAATATACCCCACTTAAATGTTTTCGAATACTGTCCTGTTTTATAGAAATGTTGTTATTTCAATTGTTTTTATGCAATAATGGTGAATTATTAGTATTCAATTTAGCAGAATATTCCCCACTTAAATGTTCTCGAATACTTTCCTGTTTTATAGAAAAGTTGTAATTTCAATCATTTTTATGCCATGATAGCATTGAAATATTAGTATTGAATTTAGCAGAATATTCCCCACTTAAATGTTCTCGAATACTGTCCTGTTTTATAGAAATGTTGTAATTTTAATGATTTTTATGCAATGATAGCATTGAAATATTAGTATTGAATTTAGCAGAATATTCCCCACCTAAATGTTTTCGAATACCTGTCCTTTTTTTTAGAAATTTTGTAATTTCAATTGTTTTTATGCAATAATAGCATTGAAATATTAGTATCGAATTTAGCAAAATATACCCCACTTAAATGTTTTCGAATACTGTCCTGTTTTATAGAAATGTTGTAATTTTAATGGATTTTATGCAATAATAGCATTGAATTATTAGTATTGGATTTATTAAAATATACCCCACTTAAATGTTTTCAAATATTAACCTCTTTTATAGAAATTTTGTAATGTGAAATATTTTTATGCAATGATAGCATTGAAATATTAGTATAGAATTTAGCAAAATATACCCCACTTAAATGTTTTCGAATACTGTCCTGTTTTATAGAAATGTTGTTATTTCAATTGTTTTTATGCAATAATGGTGAATTATTAGTATTCAATTTAGCAGAATATTCCCCACTTAAATGTTCTCGAATACTTTCCTGTTTTATAGAAAAGTTGTAATTTCAATAATTTTTATGCCATGATAGCATTGAAATATTAGTATTGAATTTAGCAGAATATTATCACTTAAATGTTCTCGAATACTGTCCTGTTTTATAGAAATGTTGTAATTTTAATGATTTTTATGCAATGATAGCATTGAAATATTAGTATTGAATTTAGCAGAATATTCCCCACCTAAATGTTTTCGAATACCTGTCCTTTTTTTTAGAAATTTTGTAATTTAAATTGTTTTTATGCAATAATAGCATTGAAATATTAGTATTGAATTTAGCAAAATATACCCCACTTAAATGTTTTCGAATACTGTCCTGTTTTATAGAAATGTTGTTATTTCAATTGTTTTTATGCAATAATGGTGAATTATTAGTATTCAATTTAGCAGAATATGCCCCACTTAAATGTTTTCGAATACTGTCCTGTTTTATAGAAATGTTGTAATTTTAATGGATTTTATGCAATAATAGCATTGAATTATTAGTATTGGATTTATTAAAATATACCCCACTTAAATGTTTTCAAATATTGACCTCTTTTATAGAAATTTTGTAATGTGAAATATTTTTATGCAATGATAGCAATGAAATATTAGTATAGAATTTAGCAAAATATACCCCACTTAAATGTTTTCGAATACTGTCCTGTTTTATAGAAATGTTGTTATTTCAATTGTTTTTATGCAATAATGGTGAATTATTAGTATTCAATTTAGCAGTATATTCCCCACTTAAATGTTCTCGAATACTGTCCTGTTTTATAGAAATGTTGTAATTTTAATGATTTTTATGCAATGATAGCATTGAAATATTAGTATAGAATTTAGCAAAATATACCCCACTTAAATGTTTTCGAATACTGTCCTGTTTTATAGAAATGTTGTTATTTCAATTGTTTTTATGCAATAATGGTGAATTATTAGTATTCAATTTAGCAGAATATGCCCCACTTAAATGTTTACGAATACTGTTCTGTTTTATAGAAATGTTGTAATTTTAATAGATTTTATGCAATAATAGCATTGAATTATTAGTACTGAATTTAGCAAAATATACCCCACTTAAATGTTTTCGAATACTGTCCTGTTTAATAGAAATGTTGTAATTTTAATTTTTTTTATGCAATAATAGCATTGAATTATTAGTATTGAATTTATTAAAATATACCCCACTTAAATGTTTTCAAATATTAACCTCTTTTATAGAAATTTTGTAATGTAAAATATTTTTATGCAATGATAGCATTGAAATATTCGTATTGAATTTAGCAAAATATACCCCACTTAAATGTTTTCAAATATTATAAATATTTCAAAAAGTATAAATTCCTGTTAGGTCGGCTGTTTGATTTTTATTTAATTTTTATCCATTCAATATTTCATAATGTGATCTGTAATAAAATAAAAATTTTTTGCAATCTTTTATTTTAATATATATAGGATATTTTAAAATATCATTTATTTGTCTTAAATTTGAGACAATAAAAATTTCCACAAAAAAATATTTTATTGCAAAAGTCATATTGATTGTTCACAACTTGATAAAAGTTTAAAAATTTTCAATATATAATTATTGTAGTATAAAATAATATAATAATATATATATTTTGTCTCAGATATTAAAAAAATTTTTTAAATGATAAATTAGAAAAAAATATTTTATTGCAAAAGTCATATTGATTATCCAAAACTTTATGAAAGTTTCCTAAAATTTCATCTGCCTGTTTTAAACATGAAGTAAAGAATTTTCTTAAATAAATATTTTATTGCAAAAGTTATATTGATTGCTCATAACTTTAAAAATTGTAAATGTTTATTTTATTTAGTTTTTTCTATGAAAATATCATAAAATTTCATTCGTTTGTCTTAAATATGAAATAACAAAAATTTTCCAACAAAAATATTTTATTGCAAAAGTCATATTGATTGTTCATAACTCTATAAATTGTTAATAATTTTAATAATTTTTCACAACTTTATAAATTGCCAATGTATATTTTATTTTGTTCCGTTTATGAAAATATTAAAAAAAAAAAATATTTTATTGCAAAAGTCAAATTGATTGTCCAAAAATTTATAAATTTCGAATGTATATTTTACTTTGTTTTATATATGAAAAGTTCATAAAATTTTATTCGTCTCTCTCTTAAAGATGAAATAATAAAAATTTTCAAAATAAATCTTTTATTGCAAAAGTCATATTGATTGTTCACAACTTGATAAAAGTTAGAAAATTTTCAATATGTAATTATTGTAATATAAAATAATATATCTACCTATACTATAAATATATAATCGCCGCTGTAGGCAGGTTACCACGTGGTTATCACGTGATCACTATATGATTATCACGTGATCACCACGTGTATATCACGTGATCACTATATGGTTATCACGTGATCACCACGTGAATATCACGTGATAACTACGTGTTTATCACGTGATCACCACTTATAATAACGGTTGCTATAGAAACAGTAACCATGGTAACAGGTGTTATGAGACTGGTAACCATGGCAACGGTTGCTATGGAAACGGTAATAACGGTTGCTATGGAGACGGTAACCATGCTAACGGTTGTTATTGAAATTGTAACCATAGCAACGGTTGCTATAGAAACAGTAACTATGGTAACAGGTCTTATGGGAATGGTAACCATGGCAACGGTTGCTATGGAAACGGTAATAATGGTTGCTATGGAGACGGTTACCATGCTAACGGTTGCTATAGAAATTGTAACCATAGCAACGGTTGCTATGGAAACAGTAACCATGGAAACGGTTGTTATGGAATTTGTAATTGGTTATTGGTTATAATTGGTTATCATTCCCATAGCAACCGTTGCTATGGAAACGGTTGTTATGGAAATAGTAACCATAAAAACGATTGCTACTGAAACGGTCGCTATGGATTACTACTCGTAGTAACGGTTTCTAAGTTAAACAGTTCATACGTATGAATAACATTTCAGACGTATAAATATTTTTTATTTTTTTTTTAAATTTTTTATTGTATTATATATATTTTCATTTCTAAAGAACATGGATTTTCTTATAAAAAATCAATATTATTTAGTTTTAATGCTATTGAGTGTTTGCAAAATATAAAAAGATGTATAGCTTTAGATGATGTCTGTGATAAATTTTATGTTATAATACAGGTATAGCACACACAAAAAAAAGGAACTATAAATATCATTAAGATTTTTTTTTTTATATATAAGTAATTAATCAAACTACTAAATTATTTCGAATTTAATTAAAGATAAAGGTAAATTTGGATAGAAGTAGTGGTAAAAAACCTGAAATATTAATAACAGATGAAACAAAAACCAATGTAAATATTAATAATATTTAACTTTTTTAAAGTTAATGTATAATTTATAATGTTTTTTATTGAGGGTAAAATTGTATTTTGGGTTTCAACCGCAGAAAGTATAAAAATAGAAACTGAAGATCAAATATTAATAAAACAAGGTGTAATTAAAAATTACAATGGTGATCAATATTATAAATTATAAAAATTTATTCAAAATTTGAAGTAAAAAACAATAAAATTAAAGATTTTTTTAATTAATAGAATATAAATAATTTTTTTTATTTTACAATTTAATTTTTAATGCGTTGCGCGACCCATAAATGCCTACTCCTCACGCGCGAAGCGGGTCCTAGTCCTAGTCATATATATATTTTGTCTCAGATATTAAAAAAATTTTTTAAATGATAAATTTTTTTGTAATTTAACGTAAATTGGTTTTCTAGAGATTTCTCTTTAATGAAAGGGTTAAATTAAAAACCAAAAAAACTTGTTTTAGGTAACGTTTTAACAAATACTTAGCACTTTAGTTTGATCGTTTTGGTCATATAGATTTTGAGTTATGAAGTGATGAAAGTTACAACTTTTAGAGTTTTTAAATTTTGATTTTTTTGGCTTCAAACAGTTCTAACTCTGAATCATGAGCTCGGACTAAAAAAAAAAAGAACGTCAAATCGATAGCATTTTTTATAAGGAAAAATTTGCACTAAAGCACGTCTCAAAAGACCTCTTAGATCCTGAGAAAAATCAGTTTTAGTGAAAAAATAAAAAAATTTTTCACGTTTTCAACCACTAACTTCTGAGATTAATATTTCGGAATCTATTAAATATTTTTTAAAAATAAAAAAATCGCCTGGAGATATTTATTTAAAGATTACTTTAAAACCAATTTATGGATTTTCATCTATTCAATACTTTATAATGTGATCTGTAATGAAATCAAAATTTTTCAATTTTTAGCAATCTTTCATTTTAATATATAAAGGATTATTATTATATAGTTTCTGCTAAATTTTATACTAATATTTCAATGCTATTATTGCAGAAAAATATTTGAAATTACAAGATTTCTATAAAACAGGAAAATATTCGAAACCATTTAAGTTGGGTATATTTTGCTAAATTCAATACTAATAATTTAATGCTATTATTGTATAAAAACAATTGAAATTACATTTCTATAAAACACGATGGAATTCGAAAACATTTAAGTGGAGTATATTCTGCTAAATTCTGAGAAAACAAGAATAGTATTTTTTACTATATTTTATATAGTAACGCGCTACCCACCTGTCAATTCAGGGAAAAAATAATATAATACATAAGAAACATTACTGCGCGCGCCTTTGTTTTTACTATAAAATATAGTAAAAATTATGTTTATAAAAATTCTAGTACGCGTATAGGAATTTTTAATACAAAGATAAAGTAATTTTTCTCTCTTCTTGTTACCCCCCCTTTTTTAATAAATTTTAGTATACGTTCAGACACATTTATCCGTACTTCGGTATTTTAAAACAAAACTAATCATACAAAATAAACACGTATTAATAAAAATAGAACAAATAAATAAAATAAAAAAGTTTAATAAAGGTGTAGATGTAAATTAAATAAAGAAAGAAAAAAGTGAGAATAAAATATCTATTTATTAAACAGGGGGCGTAAGTGTGTAATTTCCAAAACATAGTTTTCAAACCTTAATTCTTACACGCGTAAGCAACTGTGGCCTAGTGGACGAAGTGATAAGCCGGCAACTCAAGGGACCCGCGTTCAAATCCCCAAACTGACTTAAAAAAAAAAAAAAAAAAAATTAAATAAAAAAAAAAATAATAATAAATAAATAAAAAATAATAAATATACCACAAAAAATAAAAAAAATAAAAATTATTTTTTAATATGTTTTTAATTTGCATTAAAATAAAAATTATATTCCTCGTATAGTAAAAATTCTAAATTAATCCATTAATTATTAATTTATATTATAGTTATATTTCTTTAAAGTACAAGCAATTTTTACTGTATACTAAATAATAAATATTACAATAAAGTTAACCAGGGTAGCCAATTACTATAAAATACAGTAATTTTTACTTGAATATATAGTAATATTTATATGTTAGTTTTCTCAGTGTAATATATCAATACTATTGTTGCATAACTTATATAAAATGATTTATATAAAATTTTTATATTATGATTTATATAAAACAGGACAATATTCGAAAATATTTAAGTTGGGTATATTTTGCTAAATTCGATACTAATAATATAATACTATTATTGCTTAAAAAAAATTGAAATTATAACATTTCTATAAAACACGACGGAATTCGAAAACATTTAAGTGGATATTCTGCTAAATTCAATACTAATATATCTTTACTATTATTGAGCCTGGGCATCTCCCACTATGTTAAAAAACAGTGGCGCACCAACAGTCGCCTTATAACTTCATACCCCACCGCGTGTTATAAAATAGCGTACTTTCATTTGATTTATAATAGTAAAAATTCTGAAATCGCCTTCTATTAATTTATCACATCGCGCCGGGGTATTAAGTTATAACAACTACTGTTAGGAGCGCTATATTTTTTAAGATAAGTGGGAGAGATGCCCTGGCCGAATCGCATAAAAATAATTGAAATTACAACTTTTCTATAAAACAGGACACTTTTCGAGAAAAAAATTAAAGCGCGGTATATTTTGCTAAATTCAATACATATATTTTAATGCTATTATTGCATAAAAATATTTGAAATTACAACCTTTCAATAAGACAGGACAATATTCGAAAACATTTAAGTGCGGCATATTCTGCTAAATTCAATACTAATATATCAATACTATTATTGCAGAAAAACAATTGAAATTAGAACTTTTCTATAAAACAGGACAGCTTTAGAAAAAAAAATTAAAGTGAAGTATAGTTTCTGCTAAATTCAATACTATTATCTCAATGAATAAACCCAATAATTCAATAAATCGGACTTTAGAAAAGCGTTTAATAAATACAAAGCATTTTGGTTTTTATATTTTGATACAAACCATTTTAAGATGTGAAGTGATGAAAATGACCAATTTTCATCACTTTATGAGTTTTTAAAGGCTATTGCCGGATAAATATAGTGATTTGGCCCCCCTCCCCAATCTCAAAAAAATTATTTGCATCCGAAAGGTATTATAAAAACTAGCCGATCGCCGTTGGAATTAGCTTCCTAGCCCATATTAGGCGCCCTTAAACCTTAAAAAATCTTAAAAATCGTGTTTTTTGCGTTTTTTTTTTTGTTTCTCCGCACTGTGTTGAGCTATTAATCTGAAAGTTGCGTAGAGAAAAAGGGCACAGAGTGTATTTTCAATCTTCATTAATAGCGCTTAAATAATTTAAATAGTTAATAAACCGAAAGAAAATATCCATAAAAGTATATTTTTTTGCTACACTTAATGCAAGTTCATTGAATTTAAAATATTGCTTAAATATTAGAAAAAAAAAAAAAAAAAATAAATTTATACATTTTGGTAAGTCATAAAATATACTTATTTCTTTACATGTCAAAAAAATATATTTTTTATACTTTTTTTTTAGACTGTAATCATTTTTTCAATTTTTCTTAAAATTGTTTGTTAGGAAAATTCAGACATGAATGAGTAGTCGGGTTAATTTGCTCTACCAAATGAATTTGATTTTTAAATACTAAGAAAAAATGAAATCTCGAAATTTCGAGTTTTTCAACGGCCATATTGGTTCCGCCATTTAAAAATATTTGAAAAATAACTATATATTCGAAATTAGCACCCAAAAAATACCATTCATACAAATTTTTTTCAAAAAATATCAAAATTTAATTTTTTCTGACCACCATATTAGTCCGCCATTTATAAATGTCCGCCATTTTGAAATTTTTTTTTGTTTTATTTTACTAATTTGAGCCAAATGCTCTAAATAGAATAGGTTTTACAGCTCTGTCAAATGCAGTTTCTTCTTAGGAATTAATGGGTTAATCGTGTAGGGGCAAAGAAACGCGTTTTTTGAGTTTTGAAGGGGTGGGGATTAGCTCCCCCTCCAAGACAGTACTGATATCGTTAAAAAATAATATTCTTTGCCTTTTTAGTCCAATTTGAAAGAATTAAAGGCAGGTATCATTTTTTAATTTCAAAAAAACTGATTTTTCGAAAATGTAAAATCAATTTTTGGGCTCTTAAGGTGGTCTTAAGTGATCATAAGGGTCTAAAAACAATAATAATTAATGAAATATATTTTAGTTAAAACGTAAAAATATATTCTCAAAAAGATTAAGGGAGGTTCCAAAACGAATTTTCGTAATTCTATTGCATTTTAATCGTGTGGAGACAAAAAAACGCGTTTTTTGAGTTTTGAAGGTGTGCAGATGAGCTCCCCCTTCAGGACAAGACTGATATCAGTAAAATATACTTTTTTTCAACTTTTTAGGTCAGTTTGAAGAAATTTAACGCTGGTTAATTTTTTTTATGCTCAAAAAACCGATTTTTCGAAAGTTTATAATAAATTTCCGGGGTCTTAAAATGGTCTTAAAGGTCTAAAACCAATGAAAATTGAAAATACACTTTGTGCCCTTTTTTTCTACGCAACTTTCAGATTAATAGCTCAAGACAGTGCGGAGGGACAAAAAAAAACGCAAAAAACACGATTTTTAAGGTTTTTAAAGGTTTAAGGGCACCTAATATGGGCTAGGAAGCTAATTCCAACGGCGATCGGCTAGTTTTTATAATACTTTTCGGATGCAAATAATTTTTTTGAGATTGGGGAGGGGGGCCAAATCACTATATTTATCCGGCAATAGCCTTTTTTACTTCTAGCTAAGAAGCTATTAAAGCTATTAAACAGTTGTAACTCTGTGCCGCGAGTTAAAATAAAAAAAAGCGTCAACTCGATAACATTTTTTCCAAGGAGTAGTTGGCACAGAAGCTGTTTTGTTTTATATATGAAATGACTCAAAAATTTAGAAATATTTAACTGTATATTAAAATTCATATTGGCGGTTTACAATATGAAAAAACTAAAAAATTTACAATCTTTATTGTCGGCTATTTATATATGAAAAAACTCAAGAAATTTCATTATGAAATAAGATAGATATCGGCAGTACGTCCTAAGAATAAAAAAAATAAAAATTTTAAAAATTTAATTGTATAGTAAAGTTCATATTGGCTGTTTACAATATATAAATACTAAAAAAATTTACTTTCATTGAAAAAAATTAGGTATTAAATCCAAATTAAAAAAAAAAAGTACCTGGAGATTTTTTGGTAAAAAAAATTTTATAAAAAAAATAGGTCTTAATCTCATACTGGTTGTAAGATATCACCGGTGACAGTGCTACATACATACATTCATTCACACACACACACACATACATACTTTTTTTAAAAACTGGTTTTTTAGCATCCTGAGGTCTCAAAACGTGCGTATATGTCAAAAAATCAGAAATAAAAATTTTACCTAAAACAATCTATATTTTCTTTTTTATACAATTTAGTAATAAATTGTGGTGGGTGGAAATGTTGTGTATATGTAAATAGTGTAAATATGTTGGTGAGCTCCCCCCTTTATTTTATATGTATAAGCGTTCCGAGCCTCAGTGCTCCGCCGCATCGCAAGAGAGCAATAACTCTCAAATAAAGTTATGTTATATATCAAATTGAGTGCAAATTATATTAATTATAACCATTTATCATCCATCCATCCATCCATCTCTAAACATTTGGCATCCCAGGAATGAACCTAAAACTGTTAATAAAAGCATAAAATCAAGTTTTTTGTGATAATTTTTAAAGAAAAAACATGTGCTTGAGAAAATTAAAATTCAAGATGGTGGATTAGAGTGTACATTTAAAAGCATGGTTTTAGTATAAATTGCAACTGGTGTGTTATTTAAAATGGACAGTGTAGTTTTATTACTATACAGGCGGAGCAAAAAATAATAATTTTTTTTTTAAATTATTATGAACTGGATTTTTGTGTTATGTGGTCGTGTCAACGTATTTTTATTATAGTATTTCAAAAAAAATTTGCAACAGTTGACATCTCAAAAAATAGTGGAGAAAATGGAAATCCCTTTTTTTTCAAAAAAATCAAGAATTAGAAAGGGGCAAGCTGAAAAAACTGTGAATTGCTAAAATTGACGTTCAAAAAAAAATTTTTTTTTAATACTCAAGATTAAAAAAAAAAAGAAAAAGTGCAAGTTTATTAAAACTTTTAAAAAGGAAAATTTAATGCTGAAATAAAAATTCATCGTGACGTCATTAGTGAAAAAAGGGGGAAATTGAAGCTGAACTTCTCCATTATCATAGACTTCTGCAAATTATCAACATCGTTGCCGGGTGGCGCGCGCAGTCCTTCACCAAATCTTCGCTGTTCTGCCGCCATTAAGGAAGGAGCACCTTCAATGTGTAAGAAATACAAGAAAGGGGAAAGAGGCCTATGAATTATCATCGAGATGCGCGCAGAACAACGACGACTAGAAATTATCATCGAGACGCGCGCAAGAACGACGACGATCATTTTCAAATGTTAGCTGCCATCTCAATTTTTAAAACTGGGTCGACTGCTTGGTATTGCTAAAAAAGATAAGTTTTTTTTCAGTATGCTTTTAGCATTTACTTTTTGTATATAAAATAGTCTAAATTGATACTTTTAAAACGTATTTTTATTTTTTAAGTATCTTTTCTTCTAATTCTCAATTATTTTATATAAATAATTTTTTCTGCAATATAAAATATAATAAATTACTTAAATTTAAAATAAATGAAATTTTTCAAATTATATTATATCATAATTAAAATATTTCTGGTTTTTAAAAAATTAAAAAATAATTATATTAAGGAGTGGGAGCTAGTGTGTGAGTGTGAGTAAATTCTGTATATTGCTTATAAAGTAAAAAAAAAAAAAAAAACATAACCTATAAAATTTTAAAATCATTTATTTGCTGTTTAAATAAAACTTAACATCTTTTTTTTTTACTAACTTGTGTAAAATTAAATTTTTTTCTCTTGAAATAATATTGTGTAAATTTAAAATTTTTTTCTGCTGGGTTATGTCAAATATAATGGTATGTTAATACAATTACTTAATTTGAGCTTGGTCTAATTAATTTTGATGTTACCTAGGTTACAACTTTAACGTTTTTGGACTGGTGATCTGGATTTGATTGAAACTACCTGGCTGGACCTCAACCATTGTGGACTCTTGTGATTCTTGACATTCTATTTGCTGCTCAAACACAACATCAGGTCATAAGCATGCTTTGGAACATCCAGGGTTGATTTTTCGTCACCAGTTAAGCACATAAAGTTAACTTTTCTATTGTTGTAACCTTAGTTAATATTATTTTAACATTATACTTAAAATTATTGTATAGGAAAGTTAATTATTGAATGCTCAAATGCACATTATTTTTTCTATTTGAATATATATTCTTAAATTCATTTAAAATCAATTTAAATACTTTGAACAAAATCAGATAATAGGCTTTAACTATTTCTCAAATCTAAAATTGTTTTACAAATTTTTAATATTGTTTTACAAAAACCATACTTTAATATTAACTATATCTCAAGTGTAAATTTTAAAATAATTTTCCTTTTGAAATTAGATCATTGATGATTGTAGTTATTTTATTCTTTTGATTTATTAACTCAAACAATTTTTTAAATTAATTTAATAATTGATTTTATTTTTCAATATTTACACTATAATAATTTTTAAAGGGAAGTTGTTATACATACTTAATATTGTAATATTTTATATTTGTATTTTATATAGCTTTGGCTCCACTATATTACTTGAGATTTGGTTATTGTGAAAGAAAAGTCTAAGGATATAAAAAAGAAATTTCTTTTTACTGATTTGTCTATATTTGTCTATTTGTGTCTATGATAAAAAAGGAATTTCTTGGTAATTTGTCTGTCTCTGTCTAATATTATCTATAATTATAAAAAAAAAGGATTACTTTTTTGTATATTTGATGATCCGGCTTGATTTTTCTTAAATTTTAATAACACTAATTTTTTCTTTTTTATTTAAAAAAAAGATTATTGTATTTAATTTTGCTCTAATTAGCAACATTGCTATATTGTTTTCTGTAATTTTTTAGTGTTAAATAAATTAAAAAGGCATCATTAATATTAGAACAGGCAAAATTGTATCCTAGGCTTAAAAATGCCTATAAAGCGTTCCAAGATACTAATGTTTTGACAGTATCTAATTGTAAAACAAGGATGAGCCACTTAGAAAAATTGTGGTCATCTTATGAACAAAATAACATGTCCTTAATAGCACATAAAGATTATGAATCACTTCAGGATCAACCCTATTTTAAGGATGATCATTTTTCTTGTGTGGAAGAACATTACATACAAAATTTGTGTAATTTTCAGACCTTTCTAGACTCAAATGTTACCCATGAGAATAATGATCGTCCCATACCTAGACCTCAAATAGTAACTTTAGATAATGAGAGACTACCCTCATTACAAATACCTTACTTTAGTGGTGAATATACTGCGTGGGAATCCTTCAGGGATGTTTTCCAGTCCTCAGTTATCAATAGGAAAAATTATTCTAATGAAGCGAAATTGCATCAGCTAATTTCAGTTCTTGAAGGTGATGCAGCTACTATAGCTGCCTCATATCAACCTACTGATGCGAATTTCGAGATAGTTTGGAATACGTTTAAGGAGAGGTATGAGGTTAAAAAGAGGCTTGTGCATGCCCACATTGCAAATTTATACTCACTTAAGCCTATTCTAAAACCTTCTGCAACTGAGCTTCAGAAAATTTTGTCCGGTGTCAACACCCCTCTTTCAGCACTAAAAGGGTTAGGTAGAGCAGTAGATTCTTGGGATGATCTGGTAGTTTTTCACATTTTGAATTTACTTGATACTGACTCTCGCAAACAATGGGAAGTTTATTACAATACCTATTGTAACTCTTTACCACCTCCTGCAAATAATGGAACTGATAATGCTACGGTGAACGTAAAAGCTATCTCTGAGCCTCCTTCTTCAGCAAAATTGTTGGAGTTTATTGAAAGTCAAATTAGCATTTTAGAGTCAACAGAAGAAGCTAGTAGTAGTAATACTAACAAACAAGTTATGGACTTCAATAAAAATAAATCTGCAAATAATTACAACAATTCTGCTAAAGTATTAAGTAAAGTAATAAGTAATAAGTCAAACCGAAGTTTAAATAATAGTTGCATTATTTGTAAAGCCAATCACTTCTTTTTGTTTTGTGCAGATTATAATAACAAAACCCCAAAGCAAAGAGAGGAGATTGTTACTAAACATAAAAGATGCTTTAATTGCTTAGGCGCACACTTTATCTCAAATTGCTCATCTACAAAAAGGTGTACTATTTGCAAGCAGAAGCATCATACATCTTTACATATTAAAGGCTTTAAAAAAAATCCTAAAAATAGTGGTAATGACACAAATCATGCCACTCGTAGCGTCAACACAGAGGTAGCTATTGCTGAAACTAGTGCATTATCAACCAGTTCTTGACAATTACTTTCTCAACCCCTTTTGGCGACAGCTGTAGTTAAAGTTTGCTCAAAACATGGACTGGAAGTATTGGCAAGAGCTCTAATTGACCAATGCTCCCAAGCCTCATTTAAAACTACTTCTTTATTTAAGAAATTACGTCTTAAAAAAGAACCTGGTCAACTGCCTGTATCGGGAATTGGTGGTAAAACTGATATTGTTTGCTCAAATATAGTAAATCTTCAGATTAGACCTCACTTTTATTCGGATTATGTACTTAATGTCGATGCTTTTATAATACCAAAAATTTCATCTTACGCACCTAATTCAGGTATTGATCCTAAAAAATTCCCTCATATTAGCCATTTGCAATTGGCTGATCCTGGATTTGCTAACAAGGGTCGCATAGATTTGCTACTATGTTCAAGTTGTCACTCCTCTTTAATTATTGGTGAAATTATTAAAGGCCAAGAACATGAACCTATTGCAACAAGCTCAGAGCTTGGCTGGATAATCTCTGGTAATTCGGGTATCACTTCGAATTCTTGCTTACTGATGACTAATCTTCATATAAACTCTGATTTAGCATTTAACTTAGAGCGATTTTGTTAACAAGAGGAGATTTCGATCTCTCCACAAGCTTTGCTTACTCCGGATGAGCAGGCTTGTGAAAATTATTTTGTTCAAACTCATTCGCGTGATTCGGAAGGTCGCTATGTTGTGAGATTGCCTTTTAAGGATTTAGACACTGCAGGTCTAAACTTTAATGGCTCCTTTCAACATGCGAAAAAAGTATTTGAAAAAACCGAAGCTTGCTTTAAAACTAATCTTGATTTTGCTCAAGCCTACCATAAATTTATGCATGCTTATGAGGATTTAGGTCATATGGAACGTTCTAGTGCAATATTGTCGTTCGTACTTTACTATTTTTTGCCACATCACGGAATTTTAGGTCATAACCGTAAGTTTCGCTCAGTTTTTAATGGTTCAGCCAAGGATTATAATAAAGTTTCCATTAATGAATTATTGCACAGTGGTGCAAATTTGCTTCCTGACTTGGCTGAGCTATTAATTAACTGGATGAAATACCGGTTCGTGTTCGTGTCGGATATAGAACATATGATTCGACAAATTTTAGTACATAAAGATAATAGAAAATTTCAGCAAATATTATGGCGGTATAATGAATCAGAAGACTTACAATCTTGGTCATTAAAAACCGTAACTTATGGGATGATAAGCAGCCCATACCTTGCAAATCGTGTTATTAGACAGTTGGCTTTAGACGAGGGTCATCGTTACCCATTATCTGTAAATATCTTAAATCGCGAAACTTGTATGGATGATACTTTATCTGGTGGTCACTCACTTTCAGAAGCTATTAAAAAACAAGCCGATCTAATACGAATTTGCAAGGTGGGTGGTTTCTCATTACATAAGTGGATGGCAAACGATCCTGCGTTGTTGAAATTTCCTGTTGCAATTCGTGCTGAAACAAAGTTGGCTAACTCTTGTTTTAATTTGCTTGGATTAAATTGGTGTCCTAACACCGATCATTTCACTTTTGATTTTGAATTAGACCAACTAAAAACTGATCTTACAAAGAGGCAGGTACTTTCTGCAATAGCTAAATTATTTGACCCACTTGGATGGCTCGCACCAGTGGTCGTTACAGCAAAAATTTTTCTTCAGAAACTATGGAAAGTGAAAAATCCTAAAATTGATTGGGATACGAAATTGCCTGACTCTTTGAAAGATGAGTTTAAGAGTTGGTATGCTAACCTTCCTGCTGTTAAAACCATTCAAATTTCTAGATGGCTAAAATATGTCCCGGGAGCTAAGTATGAGATATATGGATTAGCAGATGCTTCCGATAAAGTATACGGTGCCTGTACATACTTAAAAGTTACGCTACACGGGAAGAGCACTGTGCACTTGCTATAGGCTAAATCTAAGGTTGTCCCTTTAAAGCCAATTTTAACTATACCGAAGTTAGAGTTGAATGCTGCACATTTATTAACAAAATTAACTGTGAAAGTGCTTAGAGCCTTAAAACTTGATGAAGTTAAAATATATTTATTTTCTGACTCTACTGACGTATTATGTTGGCTAAAGGAGCATCCTTCTCAATGGGAGAGATTTGTAAAACACAGATGTTCAGATATTCATACTTTGCTCCCTGAGGCATTTTGGTCTCATGTTAGGTCCAATGACAATCCTGCTGATTGCGTGTCCATAGGTTTACCTCCAGATCAATTGCAAGCCTTTTCCCTTTGGTGGGAAGGGGGAATAATGGTCAAAAGACCAATAGACTTACAGAATAGTATCTTCAGTAAGTCCGTGAATTTATTAAATGTGGATTGTCATGCTGTGAATCATAAAGAACCTGAAAAAGTCGTTATTTGGGATTTGGTCGATAGTTACTCTTCCTTACCCAAGCTTCTAAGGATTACATCCTATGTAATTAGATTTGTAGATAAATTACTCATTAAAAGCAAAAATAAGTTGAAACAAACTTCTAATATTTTCAATAGTCATTGGTTTAGTGTAAAATACTATTTAGGTTTCTGCAAGCTGGTTTCCGTTCAGGAATTAGTAAGAGCTAGAATGCTGTGGACCTATTTAGTTCAACAAAGTTACTTTAAAAAAGACATAAAATTAATTTCTACTAATAAAAAACCGGATAACTTGAATTTACGTCGTTTAGATCCATTTATTTTCGAATTTGCTTCGTTTAGGCGGTCGTATTCATCTGTCCTTACTCGATTATGACCAAATACACCCTTGGATCTTGCCAAGTAAATGCTCGTTTTCAATACTTTTAGTTGATTTTATCCATGAAAAAACGTTGCATGGTGGTTTACGCTTGACGTTTTCAGCTTTAAGGCAAGAATTCTGGGTAGTTAAAGGTAGAAATTTGGTAAGAAGTAGAATTCACAAATGTAATACTTGTATTAGATACCAGGCTAACACACTGAGTCAAAAAATGGGCATACTCCCTGCTTGCAGAGTCACTCGCCCTGATAAGCCCTTTAGAGTAAGTGGAGTGGACTATGCGGGTCCTTTTGATACCCTTAGATTTAAAGGTCGCGGTGCTCACAAGACACTTTATAAGTCTTATATAGCGGTTTTTGTGTGTATGAACACAAAAGCAGTTCACTTAGTGCTAGTCACTGGCTACTCTAGTCAGGACTTTATTGCTGCCTTCCGGAGATTCACGTCAACTAGAGGACAATGTTCTGAGTTGTTAAGTGATCAGGGGACTACATTTGTAGGAGCCAATAGAATTCTCAAGGAAATGTATGAAGCTTCTTCTGATTACATGAATGACCTTGTGGGTTCTTTGGCAAACGAAGGTACAACCTGGAAATTTAACTCCCCAGGAGCTCCTCATTTTGGCGGAATCTGGGAAGCAGCGGTAAAGTCAGTAAAGCATCACATTCGAAGGGTGGTTGGCGATCGTCAACTAACCTTCGAAGAATTTTACACTCTGCTTAAACAAGTCGAGGCTTGTCTTAACTCACGTCCATTGGTCCCTCTGACTGATGATCCATCTGACAGTAATTTTTTATCGCCCTCATTGCTATTAACCCAGTCCGAGTCTTACATTCTGCCGGAACCCAATTATGAAAAAGTAAAAATCCCTCCTGTAGAAAGGTACAAGTTAATTCAAAACATGATGCAGGACTGGTGGTGTTGTTGGTCTGCGGAATATCTGCAAACCCTCCAAGAACGCCACAAGTGGAAAAATGAGCAAAGAAATGTGCAGACTGGTGACGTAGTGTTGATCTTTGATGAGACAATGCCACCTGCTAAATGGCCATTGGCTAGGGTTGTCAGAGTCTACAAGGGCCCTGATGGTTTAGTCAGAGTGGTGGATCTTAAGACGGGATCGACAGAACTAAAACGTCCAGTACATAAATTGATTAGACTAAATACTTTAAATAATGAAGAAGATGATAATTTATGAATTATCACTTCAGAAAATACAAACAAAAATTTAATTTTATGTTTGATGTATTATTGTATATATAATTGTACATAGGTTGTTTTCTGTTTTTAAAATTTTTTATTTATTTTGTATTGCTTTTATTAAAAATGAAACTAATTATTAAAAATTATTAGATTTTTTGTCATTAGACAATATATTTTATATTTAATTAAAAAAAAAAAAATTGGCTAAATTGCTTTTTGTAATTCTATTCACCACAAGCTTTTTTAATTTTAATTATCTATATTTTCTTTTTTATACAATTTAGTAATAAATTGTGGTGGGTGGAAATGTTGTGTATATGTAAATAGTGTAAATATGTTGGTGAGCTCCCCCCTTTATTTTATATGTATAAGCGTTCCGAGCCTCAGTGCTCCGCCGCATCGCAAGAGAGCAATAACTCTCAAATAAAGTTATGTTATATATCAAATTGAGTGCAAATTATATTAATTATAACCCTTTATCATCTATCCATCCATTTATCTCTAAACATAATACAATTAAGAGACATCGTTGAATTTGTGTTTTGGGACTTAGAATTTTATAAAAAAAATTATTCCAATTATAATTTTAGCAATTTTTAATATTGAGTTCTATTTATGTAATTATAATTTATTTTAAATATATCTATAATTTATTTTTAATCAATTGTTATTTTAATTTTTGAATTTTCAAAATAAATTTATACTTTAATTTAAATGAAATTTACTTATAATTTTTTTCGTGCAAAATTTTTGAGTGTTTGCTTTATGAAAATATTTGTTTTTTTAAATATATTTATATAAAAAATATTTTGAAGCAGATTCTGCATTCTACTAATTATAATAATTCATCATTTAAGCATTTCAGATTATTTTAAATAAACGTAATAATAGTGTAATTATAAATTTTTCTGTTTAAGAAAATGGTTACCCCCACCATTAAGAAAACTTAGTCATAGTAAAAGTGAGAAAACTACAGGGGCAACAGAAAAGCCTCCACCTCCCCCACCTCCTCCTCCATTGCCACTGCCTGTAAAGAAAACTGGATTTTTTAAATTAACTTGCACACCAACAGAAAAAAACCAATCCTCGAATGTTAGTAGTATTACAACTAAGTTAGAGGATATTTCAAGTTGTATTACGGAGCAAAATGGAACAGAAGAATTAGAAGATGAGCTTGAGTTACCACCTCCAATGAAACCAATTACGGAACCAATCCTTGTTGTTTCCAGTAATGGCTCTCAAATAACTCATTTACCAAAAGAGTTAGAAATTTCTAAAGCAACTTTAATGGTAAGTTTGTATTGATTAAGAAATTTTAGACATTAAATAAGAATAGGTTTTTCAGCAAAAAAAAATTATTAAGTTATTGATGTTTTACTATTTTCACATCCTCATCAGAATAACTGTAATCTTACGCGTTTCTTCATCTATATCTATACTACTACTAGAATAGTTGATAGGGGGGGCTCTGCTCAGATTTATAAAGTTGTTACATAATCACGAATTAGTTCCACGCATGTTCCATATCTACTGTTTTTTAATAATTTTTTGGGCAAATTCCCAGTTATTTTTAAGTTACACATTATTTACACATGATTTTATATCATATAGTTTTCTATATAAAATATTGATGGTTTTTCTTATCTTTACTCTGTATATTAAAGTAGATCTCGATGACAAAACCTTACGTGTTATATTTTCGCTCATTCAAACATCGATTCATTCCTTTATAAGATTAAACAAGTTTTTATGACATATTTGTGGTTCATTTTTTGAAAATCAAAAATCAGGATTAACGCGGGAAATGTCACGTTCTTAATACTTAGTGTTTTATATAATACCCCAATTATTTCCAAATATATTGCTTTTATATACATTAACTTGTACTAAATACAATTTTTAAATTTTAATTGCCCTAACATGATATGTATATGTAAATAACATTCCTTTTTTTTAAGGCATATTGAGTAGCAACATTGAGTAACTATTTTAAATTCTTTAAAAATTATTTCAAAATCCGCTGTTCTTAATGTAGGTACAAAGTTTCTTACACCGTTTCAATCAACACTAAAACACGAATCTCTACAGTATGGCTATGTGTTTTAGTGTATGCAGTAAAAAAGGGATGTAATTTACATAGACGTATCAAGTATTTTTTTTTGGGCTTCCTCAGAGAAGGGGTCTTTTTCCTAGGACGAGGAGAATGCTTTTATGCATGCCATACACCACGTACTGTATGGTTAAGTGGGACTCAACCTCATATTTAGGGTGATACCCACTAAAATCCCCACCCTCCTGCATTTATGACAATATCATAGAATCCGGACCAGGACTCCCTGTTTAGGTATTACTTCGGTCCGGAAAAAATGCAGCCAAGTCATTTTTTCGCCATACCCTGTCAATAAATGAGGAGAGTTTCCTACCAAAGGAAACCTTCCTCCTTTTTTTTAATCAGTGTCGCCCGTACGTACTTTGCCACACAGTACCAGTTCACGGTACTGAGCAGCATTTCCGGGACTACTCCTTCTGGCCTCCATTCATCGAAGGGCGGTTGCCCCTCAACGAAGTGAGGACACCCAAAAAAGGTGTGCTCAGCGGTATCCGGCTCGCCCGGGCAATTATTATTAAAATAGAAACAAGTTCGAAAGATTCTTAATAATATCTATTTTAGAAACAATTTATATAGTGTTTTTTAAATGTTTTTGAAACATCTGTAGCTTATAAAAACATTTCTACATTATTTACATAAATCTCAAATTTGAACCATTTACAATTACTGAAAAACAGCAATCGACTTTGCTTTAAAAGTATTCATGAAAGGTAAAAGTCGTGATTGACAAATATCTTCGTAATTGTCAGGATCCAATAATGCAAGCATTGCCTTCAAATGCATCACTATGATAATCAGTGGGCACGCAAATTAAATTTATTGGCCATAAAAGAGCCTTTATGTTAATAATAATAAATTTTTCTAAATGAAATTATATATCACTATAAATTAATATTTTATTTAAGGAAAACCTATTTTAATATTTGAAGTCATTGCAAGTAGACTATTATTACACAGGGGCCTTAATTGGTTCTACGGCAAAAAAAACTTCTGGTTAATTTTATTTTTTTGGTGTAAGTGTAAATTTTCAAGCCCCGTAAACCGCAATTTTATAACACTAATTCTTTCATCGTTATAGTTAATAAACTAAAGGGCCATTTTTAGCCCAAAATGACCAATTTTCAAATGATTGCTAAAATTGTAATTACTCATGAAAATTCGTTTTATAGGTCTCTAAAATTTTCTATAAGCTTAGATTTTTAAAAAAAATTTTTACTCGTCTCTTTTCATTAAATAGTTTCTGAGATATCGTTTTTCAAAGATAATGATAAAAATGACTTTTTTTAAAAATTCTTAAATTGGGACTCTGACTTTAAATTATCATATTTGGAAAAAAAATCAATCAAAATAGACGAGTAAGAAAATGCTGGAAGCGTGAGGCTTTTAAAAAATTTGTGAGATCTGTAGAAGTTATTTTTATAAAAAAATAAAATTTTGGCGGCTATTTAAGTCAGTAATTTAAAAAAAAAAAAAAAAATTTAAAATACGCAATTATAGGTCCCATGAAAGTCGGGCAGACGAGCAGCTTGGATTTTCTAGTAGAAAGGAATTGACGTAAAAAAATATATTTTAAAAGTCTGCCCAAGCCGATTTTGTCGACATTTTAGGTCAACTTTCGGGTACGTTCAAGCACGGTGTGGAAGGGGAGGTACCTGTAGCTACATCTTTTGGCTGCGTTTGCTGGCCAGAAGCTACTTTAACCCCCTCCAGAACCATATCTTTCGGAGGAGACGTCACCGCGTTAGCGAAGGTCTTCCTTAGAGGGAATTTCGGAGACGTTTTCTGCGCCGGTCTCATTTTTATATTCTCCTTTCCAGGTGGGCTTTGGGACGCATTCCGAGCCCTCTTTTTTCCTTTTCTAGTCATAGTCCCTGATGCTTCCTGTATAGGAATATCGGTTTTTGTTTTCCATTTAATACCTCCAGCTGCAGTTTAAAAATTGTCTTTAGCCTGGCCAAATATTTTTTAAACTAAACTATGCCTTTTTTGACAGTCATATTACAGTTCTTCTGTACTTTGAATGAGTCTCTCATCTGAGTAATATCTCTCTCCATGTTTGTGTGGATTTCAATGCACGCCCTGTTATATTCCTTTGACTACCGATATCTTTCCATATTTTCTTCCTTTTTGCCTTCATCATCAAGCCAAACTTCACTAACATTAGGCAATGAATATGACCTCTGGTCCTTCAGAATAGAAGGCCGTATCAAGCTATTGCTTGAACCTTTTTGGGCGCTACATTTTGCGCTTATATCAGCTTCCATTGAGGATTTGCGGGATAAATCCTTGACCTCTAGCCTAGTTAAGACTACCCTTGCCGTCTTTTCTTCAGCAGCAGTTAGAGCTAGATGTTGTTGCTCTGTGGGCGTGATGTTCTGGAATTGCAAAATTGGAGACCCCCAGAATTTATGTCTCCGACTCTGACCACTAAGGCTTTTACTTGATCGGAATCAGAGGTTGAATTACCCTCTATAAGAGGGTAATCAACCTGGGGTAATTCATTTTATTTATATAGCATTGTTTATAAAATAAGCCTGTGTCCCTTGTCAAAGGGCCCTTAGTTTGGTAAGAGTACCCTTCAGACTATTATTGAAAAATTTACGTTAGTCGCTGACAGTGAGTATCTATCAGCTTTCAGCGTCCATCCAGTAATAATAGTCCTACAGATCTGGGGGTTTCACCACCATGTCTGATGTCATCACATACAATTATAATCCGGCATGTATCAGACTTCAGTTGAGAGGCGGTGACGCGAAGAAACACCAATCCTCAATCTAACAGGTGAAGTGTTTCCACCTCCATGTTTGCTACCATTCCACAATGTTTTATACCCGTCATGGAACAGGTCAGGTATCTATCAGTGGAATCTTGAGGGCTGATATCAGATTTTACTCTGGAACCAGATGACATTGATTGAGGTAGATCCCCTACAGATTGGAGGATTGCTCCTCCTTGTCTGATAACAATGCCACTTCCCCATAAACCATCACCTTCACACATTACTAAACCAGAAAAAACAACCTGCAGTCATGATTTAGCAGGACTCGCGAATACCTTTAATCGGCTACGTCGCTGTGGTCGAGGTAGAATTCTCCCATGCTAAGAGCCAATACGTCAGGTCTAAGGCAACCCTGTATGTGGCTTAAATGGCACTTAGGTTGGAGAAAACCTTGGAGCCCCTTTAATGTGTCCTTTCTCAAGGATAGTTTTAGAATAGCAGTCTGCGACTGCATGCATGTCAAGAAAGCTCGAGGGAAAGACAAGGCTTAAAACCCGGTTTATAGGGCAGCCTCAGTTATTCCAGAACCGCTTATATGATAACTATGAGCCGTCTGCGGCATTCCTAACATGGACACATGGGGTACAGCATCGAGCATGTCCACGGAGAAATGCAAGGCATGAGAGCCAATTTATACGGCAGCTTCAGTTTTTCCAGAGAGTTATATCCTATATCCTTAATTCTAGTTCAAACTAGAAAAAAGGCGGCCTGAACCACCCTCCTCCTTCCTCAGCTTTATGAGGCTCCGGGCTTGGGACCGGTACAGTGAAGTTAGACATATCAAGTTAGGGCAATTATAATTTAATATGATTCATTTAAAAATTATGCCCAGTGCAGGTCAATATATAAAAAATCAATATATTTTACATTCTTTCTTTCTCATAATTTAAACACATTAATAGAATCGCTTTTCTAATTTCTTGTCAATAATAACAATATCAATCGTACAAGCCAGTTATGCGTTATACCTATTGGAACGGTCAATCTTCGAGCATGTCCTCCAAGAAGGGTTATGTGAATCCAACTTTGCTTCTAACCTCAGCTTATTGACACTGGCGTACGAGAGTAGAGCATTTATGACATTACGCAAACACCCATTTCATTATAAAATACAGTTCACTCTTTTCGCCAATAAACTTATACATATTTTAATTGTCTTATTTTATATATTTTGTTTGTAAATTAATCAATAAATTGCAATACAATAATCCTCGTTATTTGCGGTAGGTTCCAAAAAAGTGCCATAAATACATAAACTGCTTAAATCGAGGCCTTGGTCTTATAGGAAAATGAGGGTTACGTCTTCTCTAAGTATATAATGTGTAATGTGATTATTTCCGGCCTTGCGGAAATAAGCGCATTATGAATTTATCAGAAATTTTACCTTTATTAAAATCATGCGTGTTCGTTGCTATGCGCGGGACTTACCAATTTATACCATAAGCTGAAATGAGAAAGAGAATAATTATCAAGGTCGGGGGAATTTTCGTAGAAAAAGGGAGAGATGCTATTACTTTTATTTAAATAAATTTAACACTGATTAATTTCTATTAAAACACAAAATCATTAGCTTTATTCAAAAATATAAAAATATAAAAGTAATCAAACTATAAACTAAAAATGTCCTTTATCAAGTTTTACTAATATACATTGTCTTTAATTCACTATTTTTAGATAATAATTATTTTATCACGACACACATACTGAAATTCACTTTTTAGGAGTTGACGACCTACCTTCTTGATCAGTATTTTCGAGAACTCTAATTTTCTTGTTTTCTGCCATCATCAATTTATAATATATTTTTCTTCTTTTTAACGAAATTAAATTATGGAACAATATTAAACAACTTTCTTTAATATCTTGAGAATATATATTTTCGACAATTATAAATTTCACACCTCGTGTCTATATTCAGTATTCACTTAAACAAATATATCAATTCATCAATATATCATTTCAAATATTATACAAAAGGCCGGTCGGCTATTTCTTATCAACTTTTCGATGATTAGACACAAAATTCTCTTCTATATTCGCGACAATTATTAAACTTCAATAATCCAATTTTTACTTAACTTTTAAACATTAATATTATTTAATTTCAAATAAACTGTATAATGGACGACGACTAGTGATTTAGAATTAATAAAATTAATCGATTAAAATCGCGACCTATTAAACAGGTAGCTAGTCGTCGAATGTCATTTTAGTCGCGTGCCGTCAATCGTCTTCCGGCTTCTTCTCTCTCCCTACTTTCTTCTAAATCTTGACTTGGTCAGGATTTTATTGATGTGTGCGTGTGTGGCGTGATTTATCTATATTGTATTAAAATTTTATAAGTATAAAATGATATTTTTAATATAAATTCTTGGCGGCTCTTTAGATTTATTTTAAATTTTATTTTTGATTTTTCTGCGTTTGTAACCACGTTACAAATGCTACATATATAAATACCCTCAAAAGGGCATTGGTATCTCAGTCGGTAGTGCGTCAACCTTTCGATTTGTAAGTTAAAGGTTTGCGTCCCGACTAGCACAAAATAACTTCCGTTTTTTCTGAGAAGATTAAATTTTGAAATTATATCTATCATTTTGTAACGTTGTTACAATTTAAATAAAAACGTAAAATTAATAAACTATTTAAATTTAATTTATTGTACCGCCGCAAAATTTTATAATACATGATCGATTTAAGATTATGTAAAAATATAGGTACATCAGCGAGAACAAGTGGAAAGAGAGGAGAGGGGAGAGAAGACGATGGACGGCACGCGACACTTAACGACCGGCTCGCTTAGAAAAAAGTTACATTTTTTTGATTGATTAAAATCTTAATATATTAAATCGTTGTCAACCATTTTTGGAGCTTTGATAAAATCAATTATGATTATTAAAGGATATCCGTAAACTTAAGTTTCTTTTTTTTTATAATATTAATAGATCAGCACATTTGACTAAAAGTGAAATAAATTAATCAAGATCTTTGAATAAACTAAATGAACTAAAAAGTGACGGGCACGTGAGATAAAGTGCGTTCAGAAATTTTACCACGAGCCCGATCATCAAGAGCATTTCTATTTGTCAGCGATTAAAATTAATAAAAATTGTCACGTCTTTGCATCATGGATCAAGAGAAATTTGAAGATAGCTTAGAAAATATCGACGAAGGTAAGCCTCTCGACTCCTAGTGTATTGATTAAGTGTGTGTGTTCGGTTAATTCATTATTAAGAAAAGAACAGCGAAAATTATTATTATTATTTTATAGAACAGTGAAGTTATTACATATTTAGTGAACTTTAGTTATTATTGATAAGTGATTATTTTTGTAAATTTTGATTAATAAATTCTTATTGTGTGTTATTATAACTAAAAAAAAAGGAGTCTAATTTATTATTATTAATATAAAAATTTCTCTATTTAAAATTTATATCATCCCTCTCCGAAATTCCTAAATATTCCCCGACCTTGAAAATTAAGTAATTTATCTCTTTGTCTCTTTCTATATTATAGGAAGGTAAGTTCAAGATTTATTTAACGACCACGCGACGCGAAAATAGAATCTAATAGATAATTTCGATTATAATTATTAATGTTATTTCCGGCTACCGGAAATATTCACATTACAATTTCTCTAGGACTGGGGCAACTGCATAATGTTAATAAAACAGGTACAAAAGAGAAAAATTTGTAAAAAAAAATCATTTGTCAATTAACAAAGAGATCAATGTCTCTCACAAATACCTACCAACCTACCTATAAATACACTAAAAATTCTTGTTCAACTATTTACTATTAGGATAGAAAATTTACAAATGGATAATAAATTTATTATACATATAGTTTTGCGATCCTCATGGGTTTAAATTGCCATTTCACAATCACGCTTAAAAATCAGAGTTCTAATCACGATTGGATCCTTATTTATCGTAATGTCTGCTGCAGTATGATTCATAAATTCATATAACCTTTTTAAAAAAAATTTAGTTTCTAAATTTTGTTTTCTAATATTGATTCTTCAATAGTTTAACTGCAGTTAAATATAATATTGGTAAATAATGCCAATTCATCTAATTATAAATAAATTAAAATTCTTTATAAAAAAAATTTTTTTTAAAAGAAAAAACTCTAGTGATTCTTTAGTATCTATGGTCATTGTCGAGGACTCATGCAGAAACAGGTCATTAATGGCGTAATAGAATGTTCTTTTATTTAAGAAATAAAGTGTCATACATGGCTTGTCAATTACTTGTTTCATGCTGCAAAACTTGTGATAGGTAACGCGCAACTCCTAAACGTGGTGTTGTTATTAAGCGTATAATATCTCCTGTTTTTAACATAAGAGGTCAACTGGTGTTTAATATTGTTATAAATTAGAGGTTAATTAGTGGAATATTGGAGTGAATGCCAGTGGATATGAAATAATAATTGATACTGTGTGACTAATATGTTGATAATATGATTTATTAAACGTGTGTACTGGTATACGGCTGAGTGCGTACTGTCCAATGACAGGTAGCGCTTGATATTACCTATCTCTTTCTAATATATTGTAATGTGATTATTTCTGGCTTTGCGGAAATAATGTCATTAAGAATTTATCATAAATTTTACCTTTATTAAAGTCGCTAGTTCGTTGCTCTGCATGCGACTTACCAATATATATCATAAGCTGAAATGAGAAAGAGAATAATTATCAAGGTCAGGGGAATTTTCGTAGAAAAGGCAGAGATGCTATTATTTTTAATTAAATAAATTTAACACTTATAAATTTTAATTAACACACTAAATTATTAACTTTATTCAAAATTACAATTAATTAAACTATAAACTAGAAATGTCCTTTATCAAAATTTAATTAATAAATTGTCTTTCATTTAGTTAAATTATTACAATTATTTTAATATCGCGACACACACACTGTATTCACTTAATTAGGAGTCGAAGTCCCACCTTCTTCGTATACATTATCTTGAACTCCAAAATCGTTATTTTCTGACATCTTGAATTATGATTGATAATTAATCTTCTTTTTATTATTTTAGAATATGTAATTTTATTGACACTTTCTTTGATCTTATTAAAATTTGATCTTCACGACGAGAATAAAATATGACATCTCGTGTTCACAAAAATTAATATATGTGAATATAAGTATAAACTTGTGCACTTGAAAAAGAGTCTATAGACATTTTATTATAAATCCTTTTCATCAATTCCGATTCAAAACTTTCAATACTTTTCACGACAACTATAAATTCTTTATCAGTTTATCAAAATCTTATTTAAAACAATCTTTTTTAAATATTAATTAAACTGGACGACGCACAATGGGACGAAGTCCTATTGTGCCACCCAAATTACTCTACAGGTCGTAGATTTTTAGTTTATGAATAAATTTTTTTTTTTTAATTTTTGTTTTCGATTTCTCTAACAATCCCTCATTCCGATTTTTTAATTAGAACTTGCAGTTTTTTTTTTTATTTGTTAGAAACTCATTTTTTTTCTAAAAAACACATTTTTTATGATAAAATTAACTCTAAAATGCTCAAAATTGAAGTTATCACATCAAATTTTTTTTTAAAATCGTTGTTTTGATGAGTTTTTGAAAGTGTTCTGACAAAAAGTTTAAAAAACAAATTTAATTATTTCAAAAATGGCCAAAAGTGGCCAAAAATGTGTTAATTATTATTTTTTCCTAGCAAAACTATTTAAAAAGTATATGATTCATAGTATCATTCTGAAAAATATATCTGCTTTTATTTATACGATTATTGTTGAACTTTTTTTTATTGAAATTTTAATATTCAAAATGGCGGATACAAAATGGCGATCAATTTTCAAATATCTTCCATTTTTAACCCATTAAATCCTAAGAAGAATCAGCATTTGACAGAGCTGTAAAACCTAATCTATTTAGGGCATTTGACTAAAATTAGTAAAATAAAACAAAAAGAAATTTCAAAATGGCGGACATTTAAAAATGGCGGATTAATATGGTGGTCAGAAAAAATTAAATTTTGATATTTTTTGATAAAAATTTGTTTACGTGGTATTTTGTGGGTACTTATTACGAATATAGAATTATTTTTAAAAAACTTTAAATTACGGAGCCAATATGGCCACTGAAAAACGCGAAATTTCGAGATTTTTGACGATTTTGAGCCCGAGAAGAAACTGTGAGTTGTATAACCATATAACCGGTTTCATTTAGGGCATTTGAACAAGTTATGTGAAAAAATAAAATTTTTTTAAAAAAATTCAAAATGGCGGATCAATATGGCGGAAACAAAAAAGTAAATTTCGTTATTTTTTTGTAAAAATTTGTGTACAGGGTATTTTTGGGAAGCTCATTACGAATATCTGTCTATTTAACAAAAATTCAAAATAGCGGATCCAATATGGATGCTGAAAAATGCGAAATTTCAAGATTTTTGATGATTTTTAGCCTGAGAAGATACTGTAAGTTTATAATCATAAAATCGGCTTCGTTTATGATAGTTGAACAAAATGTAATAAAAAACGAGATTTTTTTTTAAATTTAAAATAGTGGATCAATATGGCGGACATAAAAAGCTAAATTTTGCTATTTTTTGATTAAAATTAGAGTAATTTGGGTGTCACAATAGGACTTCATCCTATCACCCAAATTATTCTACAGGTCGTATTATTATATTCTATGACTGTTAATATACTAACATAAAAGATATTATTTTGCAGGAATATTTTTAAAAGAAACACGTAAAAATTTCAGGTACATTTCAATATAAGTATCTTAAACATTTTAAAACTTAATTAAACTTTATTTTACCCCTCTTATAGCATTAATTTTTTTTTAATTAAGAAATAAAAATCGGAGTTTTAACATTGATCTTATGGGAGCAATACTTTAGAGCTTTGAAAAAATGTAAAAATGATGACACAGGGGATTAAAATTAGCAGGAAATGATAAATAAATGATCAAAGATTAAATTTCCAATTTATTTTTTCCACCTTATAGAATTCAATTTTAAATAAATAAATAAAAACTATGTAAATAACCCGCAATTACAGTTATACATATATGTTTTTCCATATCTACGTAGCGTCGATAATTTAAAATGCGATAAAAAAAATTCTTTTAATTCAACCACTAAATACAAAAAATCCTTATTTATTCAACCACTAAAAGACCTTACAATTATAACAAAAAATTCTAATTTCGCAATTATCATCACTTTTTCTTTTACTTTACCACACTACACTGCACTAAAAAACATGTAAATAAAAGACATGTTTATCACAAAAAGTATATCATATAATATCTAAGAAAACTTCAATTTCTGTAGATTCTGTAGCATTAATATCTAAAAATGTTATATATACAATATGATATCTAAAAATATTAAATAATATGCACAAACAAGCACTGAACTTCCGTTAATTTATATTTCTTATTATATAATGCAAATATTTTTGATCATCAATTAATTAACATTAACATATTTATAAGCATTAATGAAAAAGCAACTAAAGAAGTTAATATTTGATTTATTTCCTTATTATATAATTCTTTCAATTCTGAAATAAATTTCATAATAATAATAATAATTCTGCTGCTCAGCAATGTTGCCACACATTTTGGAGGAAGTTTGCAAAGATAAATGCGATGTTGCCTATTTTCATGAAATAAGTGCAACTTTGTTTTATTTCAATTATTTATATACTAGAGATATAATTATATACAATTCTATGTTAAAATATATTTATTGTATTTTTTTTAATCTTTAATTTAAGCTTCAAGTAACAAGGTTATGAAAATTAAATTTATTAGTCAGCAAATTAGATTATCGATTTTTGATATTTACTTTAAATTCTGACACAAAATGAGGTACTTAATAAATGTGAAGGCATTAAAGAAAAATAAAGATTCTGTAGCCATTAAAATATTTAATTTTGAAGTCTTTGGAAAAAATATATTTTGAATTTATTTTACAAATTAGAAGACTGCCTTGCTCTAGAAGCTATAAATCATTAAAAAATGGATTAATTTTGAAAATTGATCGCCATTTTATAAACTTACAGAATCTTCTCAGGCTAAAAATCATCAAAAATCTTGAAATTTCGCATTTTTCAGCATCCATATTGGATCCGCTATTTTGAATTTTTGTTAAATAGACAGATATTCGTAATGAGCATCCCAAAAATACCCTGTACACAAATTTTTACAAAAAAATAACAAAATTTAGTTTTTTGTGTCCGCCATATTGATCCGCTATTTTGAATTTTTTTAAAAAAATTTTATTTTTTCACATAACTTGTTCAAATGCCCTAAATGAAACCGGTTATATGGTTATACAACTCACAGTTTCTTCTCGGGCTCAAAATCGTCAAAAATCTCGAAATTTCGCGTTTTTCAGTGGCCATATTGGCTCCGTAATTTAAAGTTTTTTAAAAATAATTCTATATTCGTAATAAGTACCCACTAAATACCACGTAAACAAATTTTTATCAAAAAATATCAAAATTTAATTTTTTCTGACCACCATATTAATCCGCCATTTTTAAATGTCCGCCATTTTAAAATTTTTTTTTTTTTATTTTACTAATTTTAGTCAAATGCCCTAAATAGATTAGGTTTTACAGCTCTGTCAAATGCAGATTCTTCTTAGGATTTAATGGGTTAAAAAATGGAATATATTTGAAAATTGATCGCCATTTTGTGTCCGCCATTTTGAATATTAAAATTTCAATAAAAAAAAGTTCAACAATAATCGTATAAATAAAAGCAGATATATTTTTCAGAATGATACTATGAATCATATACTTTTTAAATAGTTTTGCTAGGAAAAAATAATAATTAACACATTTTTGGCCACTTTTGGCCATTTTTGAAATAATTAAATTTGTTTTTTAAACTTTTTGTCAGAACACTTTCAAAAGCTCATCAAAACAACGATTTTAAAAAAAAATTTGATGTGATAACTTCAATTTTGAGCATTTTAGAGTTAATTTTACCATAAAAAATGTGTTTTTTAGAAAAAAAAATGAGTTTCTAACAAATAAAAAAAAAAACTGCAAGTTCTAATTAAAAAATCGGAATGAGGGATTGTTAGAGAAATCGAAAACAAAAATTTAAAAAAAAAAATTAATTCATAAACTAAAAATCTACGACCTGTTGAGTAATTTGGGTGGCACAATAGGACTTCGTCCCATTGTGCGACGACTAGATTAATAAAAATGAAAGCTATCATTATATAATCAAAATCGCGACCTATATATCAGGTAGCTAGTCGTCGAATATCCTCTTTGTCGCGTGCCATCAAACGTCTTCCGGCTTCTTCTCTCTTCCCACTTTCTTCCTAATCTTGACTTGGTCAGGATTTTATTGATGTATGCGTGTGTGTCGATTTATCTATATTGCATTAAATTTTTATAATATAAAATTGATATTTTTAATATAGATTTTTGGCGGCTTGTTAGATTTAATTTAAAATTGATTTTTTTATTTTTATGCGTTTGTAACCACGTTACAATATACATTAAGGCTTGTTTACGTATTATGTTACAATAAAGGTATATTTACAATAATTTACAATACGGAACGACTGGATTTATTTGATTTTGCTTGTTCTCCAAATAATGATTACAAATATGTAATGAATTATCAAGATCATGGGTCTAAATTTTTGCACTCGAGGCCTTTAAATAACAAAGAGACTAAAAGCTTAGCTGTGGAACTGTTAAAAATTTTTCTATTTTATGGTGTATCTGATGTATCTGATAACAGCTTGAAGGTAATATCAAAAGGCATAAAAAAAATTTACGGAGTCTAGAAGTTTATTGTTTTTAGCAGTAAAGTTTGTAGCAGGAATTATAAAAGAAGTAGTGTTTGAAATTGAATCTTTATATATCTCGGTTCTCATGTCACAAGATCAACGGTGGTCAAACAAGCACTATTAATTCATTTGATAATTTATGTAAATCATCGCGCGCATAAACCGGCATCTTTTACCAACCTTTCGCTTACCAACTTCAGTCTCGCGATATTTGAAGCACGTTAAACATCATTTTCATTACGTGCTTTTAATTCATTATTTTAAAAACAATTATATCATTATATCAGTATATTTATTGCTTATTATTTATTCGCTAATTTCAGTAAATTTCCTTCCCTATTATTTGATGATTTATGCCAGATTCCTGGAATTTGACGGTTCTCTTTAGATCGTGAAACGTGTCTTCGTAGGTTTGTCCCGTAAACGTTATTATTAAATATAAATGATGCAAGAGGACCCACTTACATCTTTTAATCTAGCCTCATCGGCTCCTCCAGATGGTTTGATGTTGAAGGAGGTTACAGTTAATGATGTCATCCTAGCAGTCTTTCACTTTCAGTCCCAAGCCATAGGTCAAGATGGCATCCCTCAAAGTGCAATTGCCAAATCATTACCATCTATTGCCAAGTACATCACCAAATTACTCAATGCATCATTGATAAATGGTATCTTTCCTAAAACTTGGAAAATATCTCGCATTCTGGCTCTGAAAAAAGTCTCAATACCTTCATCCACTTCGGACTTTAGACCGATTGCCCTGCTATGCTTTCTTTCAAAAGTCTTAGAGAAGTTAGCTCATGATCAAGTAATCAACTTTTCAACAAAGTCAAAAATCCTTGATGTATTTCAAGTTGGTTTTAGGAAAAATCATTCAACACAAACAGCTTTACTAAAATTGACTGATTATATTCGTTTAGCTAAGGAAAACCAGTTGGCCACCCTTCTTCTTCAGTTTGATTTCTCTAAGGTTTTTTGTTGATAATTAATGGATATTATGGTGATGGATATGGTGGACTTATTAAAAAGACAAAGTATGTGAATAATAATAGTTTATTGTAACGACGCTCGTTGCTTAAAGTCTCAACGAACACTAACGAATAAAAGGGAGAATATATACAAAAAGGGAGGGATTACTCCTACACATACATACCATATAATACACACATTTACACTACATTTTCCACCCACCACAATTTTACTTATAAAATTGTAAATAATGATATAATATGCAAAAAAATAATTGTGGTAAATGAAACTTCGAAATTTGACTCGAAAATTTTTACAAGATGCCAAATGGCTATATAAAATAAGAAAAATAATTTAAAACTTTAAACATTTTCATTACAATGCCTACTGGCGAAAAATAAATCTTAAAATTCATTTTTTTAAAATAACTAACTTATATTAACTCAAAAAATAATTTAATAACATAATATTCATAACATAAAATAATAATTTTATACTTTAGTTTTAATAAATAACACTACACTTTGGTTTAATAAATTTAACTAATAATTTATACATTCAAGTTACAATATATACATTTAAAAATAAAAAATTAATAAAAAAATAAAAATTATACATTTTAATAAGCAATTAATAAATTTTTAGTGTTATTTATACTTTTGAATTTAGACAATTTTAAACATAATACATAAATAATATAAATTAAGACAAATACATAAATTTATAGATTTTCATTTTGTTCATTATTTAATGTGTTTAACATTATTAATTTATGTATTGGACGTTTTAGCTCGGTCGATCCCGTCTTGAGATCCACGACTCTGACTAAACCACCAGGACCTTTGTAAACTTCAATTATTTTAGCTAAAGGCCATTTAGAAGGTAGCATTGTCTCATCAGAGATCAATACCACGTCACCAACTTCTACATTCTTTTGCTTTTGCGTCCACTTGTGGCGGTCTTGAAATGATTGTAAATACTCGCCCGACCAACAACGCCACCAATCCTGGAGCATTTATTGTATTAACTTGTATCTTTGGACTGGTGGAATTTTTTGATTGAGATAGTTTGGTTCATGGAGGATGTACGATTGCGATTGTGTTAACAGTAAAGATGGTGATAAAAAATTATTATCTGAAGGATCATCAGTTAGTGGGACCAGAGGTCTTGAGTTTAGAAAAGCTTCTATTTGTTTGATAAGGGTATAAAACTCTTCAAATGTCAATTTCCTGTTTCCCACTACCCTACGAATATGATGTTTAACAGATTTTACCGCTGCTTCCCAGATTCCGCCAAAATGAGGGGCTCCTGGGGAGTTAAATTTCCAGGTAGTACCTTCATTTGCTAAAGAGCCCACAAGTTCATGTATGTACTCCGATGATTCGACATACATTTCCTTGAGGATCCTGTCAGCTCCAACAAAAGTAGTTCCCTGGTCACTGAACAACTCAGAACATTGTCCTCTAGTTGACGTGAACCTTCTGAAGGCAGCAATGAAATCTTGGCTAGAATAACCTGTGACCAATTCTAAATGGACTGCTTTGGTGTTCATACACACAAAAACAGCTATGTACGACTTGTATAGCGTTTTTTGAGCTCCTCGCCCTTTAAACCTCAGGGTATCAAAGGGATACTCATAATCTACACCATTTAATCTAAAAGTCTTATCAGGTCGAGTTACTCTACATTAAGGAAGTATGCCCATTTTTTGATTTAACTTGTTTGCTTAATATCGAATACATGTATTGCATTTATGAATTCGACTTCTAACTAAATTTCTAGCTTTTATAACCCAGAATTCTTGCCTTAATGTTGAAAGTGTTAGACGTACACCACCGTGTAGGGTTTTATCATGACAAAAATCAACTAAAAGTTTTGAAAAAGAACATTTGCTTGGCAAGATCCAAGGATGCTTGTGGTCATAGTCTAGTAATGCTAAGTAAATACGACCACCTAATCGAAGTAAGTTTGATCAAAAAATGGATCTAAACGACGTAAGTTTAAATCATCAGGTTTATGGTTATTCATGAGTAATTTAATGTCTTTACAAAAGTAACTTTTTTGAACTAAATAAGTCCAAATCATTCTAGCCCTTACTAATTCAGGTACTGAAACTAATTTGCAGAACCCTAAATAGTATTTTACTGAAAACCAAGAGTTGCTTAATAAATTAGATTTTTGCTTAAATTTATCGTTTAATTTAATAGAAATTTTATCTATAAATCTAATTACATAAGATGTGACTCTCAGTAACTTATTTAATTCAGAATATTTGTCAATCAAATCCCAAATAATTACTTGTTTTACGAGTTTGTTTTGTAGAAGAAACCTGAAAATCAATATTGGCTAAATTTACTGATTTGCTCAAGATACTATTTTGAAGATCTATTGGGTTATTAACCATTACTCCCTCTCTCCACCAAAGAGAAAAGGTATGTAACTGATCTGGAGGTAAACCAGGACACACAATCAGCAGGATTATCAGCGGACCTTACATGGCTCCAGTAGGCCTCAGGGAGCAAAGTATGAATTTCTGAGCATCTGTGTTTTACAAATCTTTCCCATTTTGAAGGATGCTCTTTTAACCAACATAACACATCAGTTGAGTCTGAGAATAAATATATCTTTACTTCATCTAATTTTAATTACTCTAAGTACTTTTATAGTTAATTTTGTTAATAAATGTGATGCATTTAATTTTAACTTAGGAATTGTCAAAATTGGCTTTAATGGCGCGACTTTTGACTTAGCTTGGAGTAGATGAACAGTACTTTTTCCACAAAGTGTTACTTTTAAATATGTGCAAGCGCCATAAGCTTTATCTGACGCGTCTGCGAACCCGTAAATTTCATACTTTGCACCTGGGACATACTTTAACCATCTTGTAATTCTAATAGTTTTAACTGTATGAATACTATCATACCAACTTTTGAACTCATCTCGCAAAGAATCAGGTAACTTTGTATCCCAATCAAGTTTTGGGCTTTTTTCTATCCAGAGTTTTTGTAAAAATATTTTAGCTGTAATAACGACTGGTGCAATCTAGCCTAGTGGATCAAAAAGTTTAGCAATTGCAGAAAGTACCTGCCTCTTTGTGAGATCATTTTTCAGTTGGTCTAATTGAAAGTCAAACGTAAAATGATCTTTGTTTGGACACCAATTCAACCCCAGTAAATTAAAACAAGAATTAGCCAATTTCGTTTCCGCACGAATTGCTACCGGGAAATTCAATAATTGAGGGTTGTTTGCCATCCACTTATGCAATGAGAAGCCACCCACCTTGCAAATTTGTATTAAATCCGCCTGTTTTTTAAGAGCTTCTGAGAGTGAGTGACCACCAGATAACGTATCACCCATGTACGTTTCGCGATTTAAAATTTCTACAGCTAAAGGGTAACGATGACCCTCGTCTAATGCTAATTGTCTAATAACGCGACTAGCAAGGTATGGGCTACTTATCATCCCATAAGTGACTGTTTTTAACGACCAGGATTGCAAATTTTCCGAATCATTAAACCGCTATAAGATTTGCTGAAATCTCCTATCGTCTTTGTGAACTAAAATTTGTCGAAACATATGTTCGATATCAGATACAAATACGAATTGATATTTCATCCAATTAATTAGCAGTTCAGCTAAATCAGGAAGCAAATTATTACCACTGTGTAATAAGTCATTTATAGACACCTTATTGTAATCTTTGGCTGAAGCGTTAAAAACTGAATGAAATTTGCGATTATGCCCTAAAATGCCATGATGCGGCAGAAAATAGTAACAAATAAACATTAATATTGCTTGAGAAGGTTCCATGTGACCTAAATCTTCATAATCTTTCATGAACTTATGATACGCATGAGCAAATTCAGGGTTAGACTTAAAACGAAGTTCAGTTCTTTCGAAAACTTTTTTCGCATGCTGATAGGAGCCATTAAAATTTAGATCTGCAGTGTCTAAATTTTTAAAGGGTAATCTAACAATATAGCGACCATCAGAGTCACGCGAATGTGTATTTACGAAATAATCTTCACAAGCCTGCTCATCCGGAGTAAGCAGTGCTCGTGGAGAAATTAAAATTTCTTCTTGTTGCCAAAACCTTTCTAAATTAAATGAGAGATCTGAATTATCATGAAGGTTTGCAATTAACAGACAAGAGTTAGAGTTAATACCAGAGTTGCCAGAGATTATAGACGAGTTTTGAGTTAGTGGCAATAGGCTCGTGCTCTTTGCCATTACGAGCATCAATAATTAACGAAGAATGACAAATTGTACTTAGCAAAATATCAATACGACCTTTTTTAGCAAATTTAGGATCAGCGAGTTTTGAATTTCTAATATGAGCAATATTTTCAGGTTTAATATTTGTTTTTGGTACATAAGAAGATATGGTCGGAATAATAAAGGCTTCTACATTGAGTATAGAATCAGAATAAAAATAAGGTTTAACATCGAAATTGACCATATGTGAACATAATACATCATTTTTACCGCCAATACCTGATACAGGTAATTGTGCAGAATGTTTTTTAACCTGAAGTTTTTTAAATAATGAGGTAGTAATGAATGAGGCCTGCGAGCACTGGTCAATTAAAGCTCTTGCTAAAAATTCTAAACCATTATTCGCAGATACCCTGACTAAAGCTGTTGCTAAAAGGGGTTGATTAAGTAATTGTCAAGAAATAGTTGCTAATGTTACTGATTCAGTACCAGCCACTTCTTTACTACTGTTTGAATGACTAGTATTATTTCTTTTATTAGAATTTTCAATGTTAGCTTTATATCCTTTGATATGTAATAAAGTGTGGTGTTTTTGTTTGCAAATAGTACACCTTTTAGTAGATTTACAATCAGCTATAAAATGAGCGCCTAAGCAATTATAACATCTATGTTTTTTCGCTAAAATTTCTTGTCTTTGCTTGGGTGTTTTACTTGTATATTCTGAGCAATATGAGAAAAAATGGTTAGCTTTGCATATAATGCATTCATTGTTTGCTATTTTTGTACTTTGATTAGATGTAGAAGACTTATTTTGCGTTAAATTTGTGGCAAAAACTTTAGCTGAATTAGTAGAAACATTTGAATTTTTATTTTTATTGAAATCAGTTAACTGTTTATTAGTACTACTATTACCAGCTTCTTCAATTGATTCTAAAATACTAATTTGATTTTCTATAAATTCTAACAGTATTTGTAAAGTAGGAGGTTCAGAAGTGGCTTTTACATTAACAGTAACATTTGCAGTATCATTGGGGGTAGGAGGGGCTGGATTGTTACAAAAGGTATTATAATACCACTCCCAATGTTTTCGCGAATCACTATCTAGAAGATTTAAAACATGAAAAACAATAAGGTTATCCCAAGAATCTACTGGACTACCTAAACCTTTTAAAGCTGATAGCGGGTACTTATACCAGAAAGAATTTTTTTTAAATCAGAAGCTGAAGGTTTGGTAATAGGTTTAAGAGAGTAAAGATTTGATATATGAGCATGAACAAGTCTTTTTTTGACTTCATACCTGTCTTTAAGCTTATTCCAAATTATTTCAAAATTTGCATCAGTTGGCTGGTATGAAGCAGCTATAGTGGCCGCATCACCCTCTAAAACTGAAATTAGCTGGTGCAATTTTGCTACATTTGAGTAATTCCTTATGTTAATTACTGAGGATGTAAACATATCTCTAAAGGCTTCCCAAGTAGTATAATCACCGCTAAAATAGAGTATATTCAAGGGTGGTAACCTTTCATTATCCAGTGTTACTATGTGAGGTCTAAGCTGTGTTTGCGGTTCCAAATTTTGATTATTAGGGAGATTTTGATCTAAATATCTTTGAAATTGACCCATATTTTGGATATAACTTTTCCACCTGAGAAAAATGGTCATTTTTAATATAGGTTTGGTCACCTAATGTTGGGTAATCTTTGTGATTTAATAATAACATGTTATTTTGATCATAAGTAGACCAAGTTTTCTCTAAGTGGCTCATGCGAGCTTTACATGCAGACACTGACATTGCTTCAGGGTCTTTCTCAAAGGCTACATATGCACCTGAACTTCACCATCTAAAACAGTATGGCAAGTATCAAAGAAAAAAAAAGATTACTAATATAAAATACTGTAGAACTTATTGGTATATAAAAGAAAAAAATATTTAATAGTAAGTATTAAAACAGGTATCGAATAAATGATTTTACAAAATAATGCTGTATTATAGTCATCGATGCCAAAATTATGAGTTTAAAGTAATATAATATTCATCGATACCAAAATTATGAATTTAAAGCAATATATCAGTGTTCGATAACAAAATTATGAGTCTGAAATAATTCAGTACTTAATAGTACAAAA
Source organism: Anagrus nilaparvatae (assembly GCA_022575985.1). Lineage (NCBI taxonomy): Eukaryota > Metazoa > Arthropoda > Insecta > Hymenoptera > Mymaridae > Anagrus > Anagrus nilaparvatae. Next base: position 2,374,456 of record JAKSXM010000237.1, on the reverse strand, counting down.
AGATTAATTTAATGTATTACAGTAATCTAGTTTCAGTTTAACAATAAGAGCTACATATAAATGTGCTAGAATTGATATCCTTACTCCTGAAATTACTAACACTAGATTATGATAAATCTAAAATTATTCACCAATAATTATGAAAAAATACAGCATTTATGCTTCTATATAGTTCCATATACAATTTTAAATAATTGTTATTAATTAAAAAAAATATAAAAAATTAAAGCAAAACTTTATGAAGTCTGGTGACGCAGTATTGTCTCCAACGATGCAAGTGACCCTCAATGACCTTCTACTGTTGTTGACCAGCGAACTGGATTTTTTTTGTAAAGGCTGTATCCTTTGGTTTAGCAAGTTAGTGTCATACAAGACCAGATCAGCAGCTCCAAAACGTCTTCTTCCTATGTAACAACCAATATTATTAGCAAAAAATTTATAATTTAGTAATTTCAGTTAGTAATATCAATTCAACTTTATAAAATTTATAAGATTCAAATTTAGTTTATTTAATTTTAGAAATGTTATGCAATTTTAAAAATAATTTTACAATTTTAATTTAATAGTTAATTTTTGTCAAAATTTAATAATTAGCAAGCTATAAAAAATTTTAAAATGAATTAAAAATATAATTCAAAAAAAAAAAAAAAAAAAAAAAAAATAAACATACACTTACACAGACTCACACTCCCTTATTTAATATTTTTTTTATTTTAAAATATTCTCTATGAATTTATATTTTAATTTGACTATTTACGAGTTATACAATCAAGTGTAATATGCAAATTATTACACCTGAATAATATTATTTCACTTAATAAAAATAAGAAATTTTAATGTTTTTCTAAATACAAAAATATCAACTTATCTCTTATTCAAAAAAAGTTGATTACTGAGTGGTTTTACTGGTGGGGTGACTCGCGCCGAAATTTGATGCGTTGTAGTAGGGCCCCTTGAAATTCCATATATTCTAAGTTCTTTAAAATTGAGAAGCCGCCATCACTGAATTTAATTTCTTGCGCCGCTTTTTGATGCGCGGTGGTTCCTCTCTTCTTCTTCGTTTTTTGTTGTTAACCCATAAGCGCCTAATCGACAATTCTTGGACACTCGAATATTTCGATATGAAAAAATGAATATTTTAAGCTAAAAATCTCACCTTGTAGGTACTTTTTATCGCTCTTTTCATTTCCGGAGTCCGTTTTTACCTACGACCCTTAGGTAATGAAATATCAACCCCTAAAGAAGGGTAAAATCACTAAAATTGTAAAATTTAAAAAAAAAGTTACTGCGCGCAAAAAAAAAGTTTCTTTATGTTGGAAATTATATTTTTTACTTTCAAAAAGGTAAAAAATGAAAATTTATGTATTGTCAGCACATTTACCCTCTCTAGGGGGTAAATATTAGGGGCAAGGGGGTGGATTTTAAAGATGTATAAAAATTGAATATTTTTAGCTGAAAACATCACCTATTAGGTATTTTTGGTCGCTCTTTCCATTTCTGAAGTCTGTTATCCTCGACAACCCTTGAATAGTGAAATATCAACCCCTAAAACAGGGTAAAATCATTAAAATTGTGAAATTTAAAAAAAAAAGTTACTGCACTAAAAAAAAAATTTTCTTTATGTTTGAAATTATATTTTTTACTTTCCAAAAGGTAAGAGATGAAAATGTATGTATTCTCAGCACATTCACCCCCCCGAGGGGGCAAATATTTGGGGTAAGGGGGTGGATTTTAGGGTTGTAACACACTTCGGAAATGGAAAGACCGACCAAAAATACCTACTAGGTGAGGTTTTCAGCTAGAAATATTCAATTTTTATACATCTGTAAAATCCACCCCCTTACCCCTAATATTTACCCCCTAGAGGGGGTAAATGTGCTGAGAATACATAATTTTCATTTTTTACCTTTTGGAAAATAAAAAATATAATTTTCAACATAAAGAAACTTTTCTTTTGCGTGTAGTAACTTTTTTTTTAAAATTTTACAATTTTAGTGATTTTACCCTACTTTAGGGGTTGATATTTCACTACCCACGGTTCGTAAGTGAAAACAGACTTAGGAAATGGAAAGAGCGACCAAAAATACCTAATAGGTGATGTTTTCATCTAGAAATATTTATTTTTTATACATCTGTAAAATCCACCCCTAACCCCTAATCTTTACCCCCTAGAGGGGGTAAATGTGCTGAGAATATATTAATTTTCATTTTTTACCTTTTGGAAAATAAAAAATATAATTTTCAACATAAAGAAACTTTTCTTTTGCGTGTAGTAACTTTTTTTTTTAAATTTTACAATTTTAGTGATTTTACCCTACTTTAGGGGTTGATATTTCATTACCCAAGGGTCGTAGGTAAAAACGGACTCCGGAAATGGAAAGAGCGATAAAAAATACCTACTAGGTGAAATTTTTAGCCTAAAATATTCATTTTTTCATATCAAAATATTTAAGTGTCCAAGAATTGTTGATTAGGCGCTTATGGGTTAACTAGCTGCAATGAATTTTAACTATGTGCTGCGCGCACAATGGCGTCTTCTTGTTCATTAACTTGAAGGGGCGGTAATTTTTACGCGCCAATATTCTGCTTTAATGATGACTTTTACTTTTTTTTTTTAATTTTCCTCTTTAGTAGATGAAAAATAATTTTTAATTTTCAAAGGCAGCATTGTTATGTTTTTAACCCACTAGGTTAAATGCTGAATCTTGATGTTGTGTGCTTTCACCCTTTAAATTGATGTTAATGGCGATTCAGGATACTCCTGGATCCCGTGGGATGTTTTTCGGAAAGGTATAAGGTGATAGTTCAATAAAGTAACACTGACATTCACTATATGCTTTTTATTTATTCAAAGTTCAAGATTCGACTTAATTACACTAAACAGATGGATTTTTATGATTGACCAGAATGAACAGACTTGCCCGCACGCCCGTGTGTCTGTAGGTGTGATACCCCGATCTCAATTGACTCATCTGCCCTCAGGCAGCGATTTATATAGTCTTTCTCGGGGGAGGGATTAAATCAGGATGGTTCAATACATCGTTTTTGATTGGTGTTGTTAGGAATGTTTCGGTACGTTGCTAAGGGTGTTTCCATTATGGCAAAAAAAATGAGAAATTCTTATTGGTGTTGCTAAGGGGTGTATAATTCTAGTGAGGAGTTGACTATGGAAATTTATGTTATAGAAATACGATTATTATGTATATGGTGTGCAATAGGGAAAACGTGATAATATCATTGTTTATGTGTCTAGACTTTCTTTAATAGGAAACACGTGTTATTGCTATGTAATATAGACTGGTTAATTTATTTATGTGTCTAGACTTTTTATGAGTTACGTGATAATGTCTTTTATAATGTGTCTAGACTTTTTATGTATTATGTGATAATATCTTTTATAATAAGGTTGAGGAAAAATCATTGTTTATGTGTCTAGACTTTTTATATGTAACGTGATAATATCTTTTATAATAAGGTTGAGGAAAAAACATTGTTTATGTGTGTAGACTTTTTATATGTAACGTGACAATATCTTTTATAATAAGGTTGAGGAAAAATCATTATTTATGTGTCTAGACTTTTTATGTGTTACGTGATAATATCTTTTATAATAAGGTTGAGGAAAAATCATTATTTATGTGTCTAGACTTTTTATATATTACGTGATAATATCTTTTATAATAAGGTAGAGGAAAAATCATTATTTATGTGTCTAGACATTGCAATAGTAATAAACGAGTGGGTTAATAAAAATATGAGTCTAGACATAGTTATCATCAAAGGTAAAGTTTGTGAAGATATTGTAGTGTGCATTTGGCAAAAAACAAGGGGTATATTAATGATGAAGTACATAACTCCTAAATGAATTTGCATATTTGCAATATCAATATTTCCATTATATTTTTCAAGGATATCTAAACCTATAAGGCCAGGGGTGTCCATGCAAAAAACATCATCGATAATATGCAAATTACAAGGGAGATTCTCAAGGTATTTTGTAACCTCCCCTTTAGTATATTCATGATCGTTGGTTATACTACAAATTCTTAATATTGAATTTTTATTAATATATGTAGATTCTTTAAGTGCTGAGCTTTTAATCAAGCTTACATCAAGCTTACCTGAGATCCAGTGTCAATAAAAAAATCAGCTTTATCCCCAATGAGGCTTGGGCTATTGAGTGTAATAATTGGAGGTATCCTTTTTGAATTTGCTAGCATTACTTTTTTAGTAATTATATCATTAGAAGTACTTGTATTTTCAGGTTTAATATTTTTATTATTGTCATTGGAAATAAAAGTAATTTGCTGCGCAGTACCGAAATTATCGATTTCTTTATTCGTAAACTTTTCTGCTTGCCTATCTGTTTTCGCTATGGATATATCAATAATTGGTGGAATTGTAACGGATTTTCTTTTAGGGCGTGTTTTTGTAGCTTTTTCCTTCTTTTTTATATCTTTGATTGGTATATCCAAAGGGATATCCAATCCAAAACCAACTAAGGGAGATGTATCCTTTATATCTACCGAGACAGTATCATTCAAAGGATGAAGTAATTTATCATTCTTAGCAGGGGAAGATTCTAATGGCAGTATAGTTTTTATCATATTATTAACTTTAGTTTTCTTATTTACATTCTTTTTCGTGGATAAATCATTTTGTACATAAACTTTGTCAATCGATTTCTGCAACTGTATATTATTGTCGATTTCTAAAGCTACTATATTTTTATTATTTTCTTTACATGAAATATCTTGCCCAATTCCACTCAGAACTGGGCCTATATCTAGTTTAAATTATTAGTGTTACGATTTTGGTTATCCTCAAATTGTCTTCCATTAAAATTCCTTTGACCGTTATTATTTGGGTTAAAATTACGATTAACTTTATCATTTTTATAATTATCATATCTATTTCTATTCTGGAAGTTACCATTGTTGGCAAAATTATTCATTGGTCTAAAATTATTTGGGCGTGCAGTAAAATTCCTATTAGAGTTATTCCTATTAAAGTCATTATATCGCAAACCGTTTTGATTGTATCTGGGTCCAAAATTTCTATTAAATCCACGAAAAAAATTTCTTTCAGGATTAAATCTCTCAAAATTATTAAATCCCTTATTGCCATTATTAAAGTTATTAAAATTATTATAATCTATCCTATTGTTATTAAGTTTTACTCTATTATAAAAATTTCTATTAAAATTATTATTATTTGCATTGTAATTAGGATTAAATGTTGCAATTTGATTATTATTATTAGGTATCATATTATTGTTATTAGCATTAACAGTATTCATATTATTATTTCCATTGTTGTTATTTATATTTAAAGATTGAATTAGTTCAATTATTTTTGGTAAACCTGGGCAATTTTTCGATTCATGGAGGGTCGATTTACAGAAACCACACACAATTTTTATAGCTGATGCAGCTCTCACAATATATTCTATTAATTCTTCATCTTCCTCAGAGTCATAATTATTATTTCTTTTAGTAATCATAGTAGATTTTCTTTTCTTCGACATTTTATCGTGAAAGGATATTGATTCATTCCTTCCTTCCAAACTTATGGCAAAATTAACTGCTTGCGCAAGATTTTTCGGGTTTTGAGCAGATATCCTGTATTCAGGTGGATCAATTAGTCCATATATAAAACAGTCCCTAGCTTCTTGTCTGGCTCTTTCCTTATTTCTCTGCTTTTCATGATGATCCAATTCCGTTGATGCTTCATAAATAGTAATTAATTTTTGTTCTAATAACTGAACCCTAAGAGCGTAATCTTCAACAGGTTCACCCTGATATTGAGCAATGTTTCGTAATTTTGTACGTACCGTTTCTCCGTCCTGCATCGCGCCAAATTGAAGTTTCTGTGCTTTAATAAATTCAGTAAGATTGTTATAACTATGTACAGATCCTTCGAATTTTTGGGCCGCCCTACACTTTAATTTTCTTAGAAGTATTTGTAAAACATATGATTCACATTCTGGTCGATAATTAGTGACCAAATTTTCCAGGCTTTTGCAAGAAGAGAAAAGATTTTCCGGTTTACCTTCATAGTCTGGGATTAAATGGAGTTGATCTTTAAACGTTAATAAGTTATTTCTTGGAAAATTTTGTCTATAATTATAATTATGCTCGGGTTCCTTGTGCCCGGGGGTTTGCACAACTACATTCATAAAATGCTCCCAATTTCTTTTTAAACGTTTAAACTACCTATCCTCTTTCTGTTTAAAGTCCTCGTTTTCTTTAATTATTTCTTCTTTTTCATTCTTTTTACAATCTAAATTCAATTTAGGTTTGGGAAAGAAATTTGTTTTTGGGGTAGACGAAAAAGCAGATTTCCCCGTTTTAAACGCAGTATCCGGTAATATTTCAGCGTGAATATAATCTGGGTCAAGTATCTGTTTCATCGCTAGCAGTGTTTCTTCGTGGCTATCCAGTGTAGTATCTACCTCATAACTTTGATTGGTGTCCCTCCACTTTTTATTGTCGGAAGGATCCATAATTACTAATTTATATTTGATTACGACTCAAACTATTTAATGTGGGTTGTAAAAATTTCAAATTTTTATATTAATAATATAATATAATTTTTAATTTAATTTATTTATTTTATATTGAAATCCACTTCTTTTGCAAAATATTCTAATAATTATACGATTTTTATTATTATTAATTTTTTTAGTATCAGTATACTTTTTATAAAATGTATCTTTATTTATAATAACGTTCTTTTCTATATATCTCATTCTTGATTCTTGAATAAAATTTTAAAATGGAACATACTAAATCAGAAGGAAAACGGAATTAATTCCCGTTCTAACTATAGTATTTGTTAAGTATATTTAATAAACTTTAAACCGGTGATAATGTTTTAGTGTAATGTGTAGTCAACAATGTAGAGCAAGCATAAAAAATAAATTTTGTACTTATCTCTTACAAAGTCAGAAGCTGGATCAGCCACATCATCATCGAGAACTTCAATCTCTGCCTCAGTAAATATGAGTAGGTTTGCAGCGTAAATGATCCTAGTCCAAGTTCCTTAGTCCTTAAACTTCCTTTCCACCAGTCCCCAAAAGAGTACCGGAACCAACTTTGTTATGTTTTTAACCCACTAGGTTAAATGCTGAATCTTGATGTTGTGTGCTTTCACCCTTTAAATTGATGTTAATGGCGATTCAGGATACTCCTGGATCCCGAGGGATGTTTTTCGGAAAGGTATAAGGTGATAGTTCAATAAAGTAACACTGACATTCACTATATGCTTTTTATTTATCAAAATTCAAGATTCGACTTAATTACACTAAACAGATGGATTTTTATGATTGACCAGAATGAACAGACTTGCCCGCACGCCCGTGTGTCTGTAGGTGTGATACCCCGATTTTAACTGACTCATCTGCCCTCAGGCAGCGATTTATAGAGTCTTTCTCGGGGGAGGGATTAAATCAGGATAGTTCAATACATCGTTTTTGATTGGTGTTGTTAGGGATGTTTTGGTACGTTGCTAAGGGTGTTTCCATTATGGCGGAAAAAATGGGAAATTCTTATTGGTGTTGCTAAGGGGTGCATAATTCTAGTGAGGAGTTAACTATGGAAATTTATGTTATAGAGTGATTCTTAGTGAATTCAGCAAAAGTTTCCAGGTCGGGTCGCTGAAACCGGATAAAAACTTTTTTTGCCAATTACCTATCCAAAATGGACTATGTCCCCAAATTTTAGCCCTTAATATTGAAAACTAAGCCCAGGGCGAATTTTTGAAAAAAAAAGACGTTTTCATCTTTCCTCAGCCACCCATTCTTCTTTTATGTGCCATTCCTTCTGGAAATCATTAAAAATAATGAAAAAAGAGGTACTATAGTAAAATTTCCTCAGGAATCCAGTCATGCCATTAGTTTTTGAAAATTCCTACACGGGGAGCCAGAAAATCAATAAATTCACAGGGTATATTACGGAAACTACAGAAAAATTGTATATCCGAATTTTTTATTCAGCTTCTCAGGAAAAGCGTGTTTTTATATATATTTTCGGATGCCATATCAACCTAGATGCGATCGAACTTCCTAGACCCTAAAATAACCGAAAAATCGTGAATTTTCCTCAATTTTTCTCATTTTTTAGCAGTTTTTTTGAATTTTCCCGCTCTAAATGACTCCGAACGATTTAAACAAGGTAAGATTCGGATTCCCAGGGAAATTTCATATATTTTCTTTATTTAAATCCTTTTTAGGCTTCGATGTAAACGAGCTCACACCAAATGCCTTAAATACAAAATTTTGATTTTTATCGTTTTTTAGCAGTTTTTTTGAATTTTCCCGCTCTAAATGACTCCGAACGATTTAAACAAAGTGAGATTCGGATTCCCAGGGAAATTTTACATATTTTCTTTATTTAAATCATTTTTAGGCTTTGATGCAAACGAGCTCACACCAAATGCCTTAAATACAAAATATTGATTTTTATCGTTTTTTAGCAGTTTTGTGTGTACTTTATCTATTTAAGGTTCCTAATAAGATTTATTATATCGTATATAATAACAACTTAATAAATATTATATTATTAAAGATGTAAATTACTAATAATCTTATTTCCGAAAAAAATTTTAAATAATTTAAATTTAGCGCTAAAAATAATAAACATTGTATATAAAAAATTTAAAGCTATGTGGCGTGGCAATCGTCAATGTTTACAAGATTTATTATTAAATAAAAGAGTTACATTAAAAACATTTTTATTGTATTCATATTATTCATTAAAACAATAAGCTACGTAAATTGTAAACATGACGTAGTAGCAGTTCAGGTTTTTCAAAAATATATTGTAAGGTACATAAAAGAAAATATGCCTCAAATTAAGAAAATTGAGTATGTTAGCGATGGTTGTCCTGGACAATACAAAAATTGTTCCAACCTATACAATTTATGTCAACATAAAAAGAATTTTGGTATTGATGCTAAGTGGATATTTTTTGCAACTTCTCACGGTAAATCAACTTGTGATATCATTGGAGGTACGATAAAAAGAGATACAAGCAAAGAAAGTTTACGTCGTGAATTTGATAATCAAATAATGAATGTAAGCCGCATTCATGAATTTTGTGAACATCATTTACCTACAATAAAAACAATAATAATAAGCAGAGAGTAGTTAAGCCTGGAACGTGACACAACATCATCAATGGCGCATACCATTCCAGGAACACGAAATTATCACGACTTTACTCCATTATCAAATACAATAATTGGCTGTAAATATTTAAGTTCAGATGAAAGTTATTCCTTAAGATTTAATTTGTTGAAAAAAATAGCTTATAAATGGTCAGCAAATACTTATGTCTCTTTCGTAATCTCAAAAACTTGGGCGGTAGGTTTTATTACAGATATAATTGAAGATGAATTAATAGCTAAAATATCTGTATTACAAAGTTTTTCAAAAAATATCTACAAATGGCCTGATACTGAGACCAGTGTTAAAGTAGGCTTTAATGAAATTTTATACAATGTATCGGCTACAAATGAAGATGATAAAATAAAAATAAAATTAGGGCATACTCATTCCAAATACACTCAATATCTAAAGAATTTGGATTCTATTTGTGAATAAATTATCTAAATTATAAAAATATTTTCTGAATACATTATTGTAAGCTAAATATTATATAAATATCAATAAAAATTTTTTTAATAGAATAATTTTCTCTTTATTAAAAAACTCATTCTTTTAAAGATTATTAAAATATGTAATTCATTAATTATTATTTAAAAAATTTTTTTTCTCTAAAGAATAGCTATCTTTTTTAGAATGTAACTCCGAATTCTACCTAGTGACCAATATAGAGCTAAAAAATAATTTAAATTTATAGAATTTTCTATGAACTCTTTTACACTAAAGCCAAAAAATTATTAAAGTATAGAAAAATTTTAAAATTTTACTAGAAATCCGAATTTGACATTAATTAAATCATACAGGGTCATGTAGTACGGCAAAATTCCAAAATACTGCTAAAAAACGATAAAAATCAAAATTTTGTATTTAAGGCATTTGGTGTGAGCTCGTTTACATCAAAGCCTAAAAATTATTTAAATTAAGAAAATATGTAAAATTTCCCTGGGAATCTGAATCTCACCTTGTTTAAATTGTTCGGAGTGATTTAGAGCGGGAAAATTCAAAAAAATTGCTAAAAAACGATAAAAATCAAAATTTTGTATTTAAGGCATTTGGTGTGAGCTCGTTTACATCGAAGCCTAAAAATGATTTAAATAAAGAAAATATGTAAAATTTTCCTGCGAATCTGAATCTCACCTTGTTTAAATCGTTCGGAGTCATTTACAGCGGGAAAATTCAAAAAAACTGCTAAAAAACGATAAAAATCAAAATTTTGTATTTAAAGCATTTGGTGTGAGCTCGTTTACATCGAAGCCTAAAAATGATTTAAATAAAGAAAATATGTAAAATTTCCCTGGGAATCCGAATCTCACTTTGTTTAAATCGTTCGGAGTCATTTAGAGCGGGAAAATTCAAAAAAACTGCTAAAAAATGAGAAAAATTGAGGAAAATTCACGATTTTTCGGTTATTTTAGGGTCTAGGAAGTTCGATCGCATCTAGGTTGATATGGCATCCGAAAATATATATAAAAACACGCTTTTCCTAAGAAGCTGAATAAAAAATTCGGATATACAATTTTTCTATAGTTTCCGTAATATACCCTGTGAATTTATCGATTTTCTGGCTCCCCGTGTAGGAATTTTCAAAAACTACTGGCATGACTGGATTCCTGAGGAAATTTCACTATAGTACCTCTTTTTTCATTATTTTTAATGATTTCCAGAAGGAATGGCACATAAAAGAAGAATGGGTGGCTGAGGAAAGATGAAAACGTCTTTTTTTTTCAAAAATTCGCCCTGGGCTTAGTTTTCAATATTAAGGGCTAAAATTTGGGGACATAGTCCATTTTGGATAGGTAATTAGCAAAAAAAAGTTTTTAGCCGGTTTCAGTGACCCGACCTGGAAACTTTTGCTGAATTCACTAAGAATCACTCTATAGAAATACGATTATTATGTATATGGTGTGCAATAGGGAAAACGTGATAATATCATTGCTTATGTGTCTAGACTTTCTTTAATAGGAAACACGTGTTATTGCTATGTAATATAGACTGGTTAATTTATTTATGTGTCTAGACTTTTTATGAGTTACGTGGTAATGTCTTTTATAATGTGTCTAGACTTTTTATGTATTATGTGATAATATCTTTTATAATAAGGTTGAGGAAAAATCATTATTTATGTGTCTAGACTTTTTATGTGTTACGTGATAATATCTTTTATAATAAGGTTGAGGAAAAATCATTATTTATGTGTCTAGACTTTTTATGTGTTACGTGATAATATCTTTTATAATAAGGTTGAGGAAAAATCATTATTTATGTGTCTAGACTTTTTATATATTACGTGATAATATCTTTTATAATAAGGTACACACAAAAAAATCCTGTATTCCTTGAGCCCGAGCCCCTGTGATGTATACTACCAATATTATCGTGCAGCTCCTCAATTATTTCCGGGCTGCTGACGCCCAGAAAAATTCAGAAAATAATATCGAGTTAATTCGTGTAAAATGACGGTAATGTTATAGAGTCAAATTATATTGATTTTTATAGTGCGCGCTATTAATTAATATTTTTATATTTCACTGCATTTAAAATTGACAAAAAATTGATAATGTCTTATTTAATTTAATTTAAATTACAAAACGAGCGTGTATAACCTAAAAAAGAAATATAATACATGTATAATATTATATATATGTATGCAATTTATTAAAAAGGTAAATTGTATATGTAAAATATAAATACATTTTTGAAACGGGTATAGCATTTCAGATAAATTACTAACACTCCGTCCCGATCTCATTGTCACATCTATTTTGTATCTGAAACAAATAATAAAAATATAATTAATCATTATTCTCTCATCTATAATATGTTATGTATCACATCTAATTTTAATAAATCAACTTCAGTAATAAGTTACTTAATCCATTGAGCAATCCAAAAGCTAAAGGTTTTGTGAATATAAATGGTAATTGAGCTTTGAAGGAATTCACTGAACTTCTACAAAACCATGTTTAAGATAATCAATATACGTACCTATCATATGACGCAATCTATTGTTACCTCCTGGGTCGGGTACGCGGACTATAAAGGTTAAAGATATGGAAGTGGCTTAGCAGAGGATGAATTAATTCATGAGACAGATCAACTTCTGGATGAGCAAGCACGGGCTCCAGCTCGTGATCCCAAAAACGGAGATTGAACTGCTGACCCGTCGAATGGCTCCCACCATATTCGACATAAAAATCGACGATGGCGGGAATCCTCACTTAATCGAAACCAGAACAGTACCCGGGAGTTCTGCTTGATTACAAGCTGAGCTTCTAGGAACAATTTCAGAAAACAAGTGAAAAGGCCGCAACATATCTTTGTCAAGCCTCATAACCAACATGGGGGGGTCCCAAACCAGGGAAGCGAAGACTCCAGATGTCCGGCTGCCACCCGAATCAAAAAGTACAAGCATATGATCTCCTCTGTACAGAGGCAAGTGGCACTTAGGATCTCCTACGCATACTTGACATCTATGAAAGTGTAGAGAAGTGCGACTTGGCTTTAGTATAGTATATATACTTTAGTATACTTTTTACCTAAATTTGTTTCACATTCTTTTTTATAATCAATCTGATTCATTTGGATTATTATTCAAATACTTATCAGTTATTCTTATAAAAAAAAATGTCCGGTGAAAGCACAGACTAATTCCGGATCTGGAGGCCTGGATGGAACGCGAACATGGGGAGATAGATTTTTATCTCACATAGTTCTTAACAGGTCATGGGTACTACCATGACATTTTGAGGAAGTGGCTCAAGGTGGAAACACGGCATTGCTTGCACTGTCCGGGTGAGGTAGATACCATAGAGTACACAATCTTCAGATGTGTGCGCTACTCGGAGGGGCACCCGCCCTTCCCGTCTTGGAGGCCAGAATGAGTGGTCCCGGTAATACTTTGATGTCCTGAAAACTGAAACAAAGTAGCAGAATACGTAAGACCTATTCTGAGGTTTTATCATTAATTTTAATGAATTGAATAATGCCATCATTTCTCTACTATCATAACTCACCGCTATATACTTAGCATCTCAAGTAAACAATGAAATATAGGTTTTATTTCTGGTTTTCCAACTGATAAAATCACCATATAATTTAATTACAAATCCATGCGTCGTTATAGAATTTTTACAGTCTACAAAACTTGCATCTGAAAAACTGTCTAATTTAATGCATTTTATTAAGTATCTTCCTATAGATTTTGTTCCCTTGGGATAACGGAAAACTCGTATTACCATGCCCTAGTCATCTTCTGCAGGATTACTTGATATCTACTATAAACATTAACAGCATAAAGGATGTCAGGTCTGGTAACATTTGTTAAATAATTCTTTTGCGATTTAAAACTATTTGAGTAACCATAGGAGTTCTTTGTGAATGTATCTCACTAAATCCAAATTTTATCAAGATCTTTTCTATATATTTTTCTTGATTTAATGTTGTTATTCTTTTTTTTCTTTTTTTTTCTATTTTTATTCCTAGAAAAACTTTAGGCTCTCCCAAATCAATTATTTCAAATTCTTTGCTTAAATTTTGTTTAACTTCAACTAATTTATTTATATCATTACTTGCAATCAACATATCGCTAACATAATGTAGTAAAATTAAAAATTTCTCGCTTTTCCTCCAGGTAAATAGACAAATTTCAACATAATGTGAAATTAGTTCAATTTTTGATGCTATTTCAGTAAAGATTTCGTTCTGATGTTTAGAACTAATTTTTAATCCATATTACAATCTTTTAATTTTGTATGCATTTTCTCTTCTAAATTTTTAGAAACTTTGACAACTTTTGTGTTATTTCCGTATGATACTCATCATCAATTTTTCCATTAAGACAGTTTTCACATCAATTTAACATATATATAAGTCATACTTAATTATAATTATCAAAACTGTTCCTATTAATGCTAACCTTGAAAGAGGAGCATAAATTTCATGCAAATTGTATTGATTTTTCAACTTTTTCTTTTAAGATCTATCTTGAATCTATAATATTAGGTTTCCCACACTTTATTTAATCAATGACTAGAGTTCATCATCTGATGCTTTAATTCAATTTTCATTTTCTTCAGAATCTATTGTTTTCTTTTATGAGGCTAGATATTTATTTATACTTGTTAAAAATGTAAATAGCGACTCATCATCTAAATTCTCTTTCTCATCTTCATCTAAAGTTTCTCCTTCAATATGTACTTCTATATAATACTGAAGTAATTTTCTTTTGTCTACCTCTTTTTCTTTTCAATTCTTACTCCGTTTTTGAATTCTCTTCTAAATTTTCTTCTGATTTTCATCAAATTCAATAAACAATTTATCTTTATCCATTACTTCAAAATTATTAACCCAATTGTTGCAAAATGGATCAAATAAATGAATTGTAATTAATTATAATTATTATCATAAATATTATCATTATATTAATAAAAGTGAGAAATTCATTATATGTGTGAGTTAGATAACTTTCAGCATGCGTCGGCACCCCATGCTTGCTCAACGACGTACTACTCAGTACGTCGTACACCTTTCATGTACACAAAACATGAAAAAGAGATATATGTTAATAAATATATTTTAAACTATTAATGTGTTCAATTTATCAATTATTTATTTTAATTAACCTCTGCGTCAACATCTGTCATCCCTGTTTAAATAAGAAAAAGTGGTGTTTTTGTAAAAAAAATTAAAGAGTTCAACTGCCAAAAATAAAGAAAACGCGGCGTGCATCATGGCCGTCGTGCTACATCATGTGAAGTGATATTTATATAATTTTTATTTTTTTCAACAACGTTTGGCCGCTTGAAACATTTTCAAAAAGTGAACTTGTGAACACATTTTTTCTCAAAAAAGACCTGAACATTAACTTATATTTTCCGTGTACGATGCCATGTGCTTTTTATTTTTTCATGAAAATTTTTTATATGAATTAGATAATAATTTAATATGAATAAGATAATTTTCTGTTTTCAAGTATTTTATAATAAATGTACAAAATAGTGTCAAAAATTAAAAATTTTATGAACAAAAATGGACACTATTAACAACCGACATCATCGCCATCACCACAACATATAAAAACAAAAGCACATGGATTTCAAAAAATTAAAATTGAAAAAGCAGGATAAATGCATCGATCAAAAAAAAAAAAATTCTCAAAATTCAAAATTTTCTTTTGCATCCATCTTAATTGTCTCCCGCATCCATCATATTCAAAATTTTTATTTTTGACATTGCGCAGGTGCGCCACGTGGTTACAGTTATTTTAAAAAACAACTCATGAAGTATTTCAGTGTCGTCCATCTTTTTTTGCGCTCGTTCTTCTTTAACCAATCTCTCTCATCTCAGCGCAGGCGCGGTCACATGTTCCTCAAAAATAATATTCAACTCCAAAATTTTCCTGCAGATGACAACACAACACAAAAAATATATAAGTTATGTATACTTGTTTAATTATTTTTTGATAAAGTAAATTTAATTTTTTTTTTCTTTCTTAATTTTTATTGCAATTTAATTATTTAAAATTTTATTTTTTTTTACAATTAAAACAGTTATTATTGTATAAAATTATCAACATCAAATTTTTACAATAATCAAATTTTACTCAGATGTTGACTCAGAGGTTAATGAAAATAAATAATTAATAAATTGAACACATTAATAGTTTGAAATATATTTATTAACATATATCTCTTTTTCATGTTTTGTGTACATGAAAAGTGTACGACGTACTGAGTGGTACGTCGTTGAGCAAGCATGGGGTGCCGACGCATGCTGAATGTTATCTAACTCACACATATAATGAATGTCTCGCTCTTATTAATATAATGATAATATTTATGATAATAATTATAATTAATTACAATCCATTTATTTGATCCATTTTGCAACATATGTTAGATCTACATATTTTTTTCCAAATAATTTCATTTTTTTTTTCAAAACATATTTTATTTATCAAACAAAAAAAACTTAACTTATAATTTATTTAGAAAGTAAATTATATTGTGTGATATTAATTAAGCTGTGATAATAATTCAAATTTTCAAATTTTATATAGTTTTTTATTTCACATATTTGTATTTATTTATTTATTAATTTATGTACTTATTTATTTTTTATAATGTCATAATTATAATGTTGATTTTTTTAATGTAAAAATTATAATAGCAACTGTATTCATAAAAATGACATTTATTATTTCACATCATCTAATCATTTGTACATTTGTTCTTAATTTATTTATTCAAAATTCATTATTGATGTAATTAAAATTAATTAATTTTGCAGATATTTTATTCAAATCTTTTATTAAATCTTTTTTTTTAATTAAATTTTGCAAAATGAGTAGTATTACTACCATGATTCAAAATGAATTCAAAAACTTATTTTTGAGATTTTTATTTTTTTTCCTCAATTATTTTATCTAAAATATCCAGACCAATATTTTAGTTAAAATCAACCCATTATGTATAATTTTTTTTGCTTCAATGAATATTTTACACTGAAAAAATTAATTAATTTTATTACACATTACCTCATCGTCATACATATTGTAAGCGTTTTATTATTTTGAAAAATAACTTGTGAATTAACATGAAATTTTATAATTTTTAATTTTGTTATGACCTCAATTATTTCTTTCTCAAAACCGCAATTTACGTGAAATTTGTCCCAAGTGGCAAAATACCGCATTATTTATATACTTTTTTGTTTTTTGAGTGGAGAGGGAAATAATAAAATTTGAAATTATTTTGTATAGTTTTCTTATCAATAAAATTTCATTTTAATTAATTTTTCAGCTTATAGGAGTCTTATTAATTTTAAACTGTTAATAAAAATTCAACCTATTAAAAAATATTTATTTGTTTTACATGATGACTCCTATAACTGCAATTTATTGCAATATTTATATGTTATTATATCATTGTAAATGATTGTATTTTTCTCATTATCATAAAATTCATTACTCATTTTTCATTATTATTTGTATTTATTGTAATACAATTGATTTATTTGAATCCATATTTTGATTTGTCGATTTTATATTTTACTTCGTAAAATAAGTGGGTGGAATATTGCAAAATGGATCAAATAAATAAATTGTAATCAATTATAATAATTATCATAAATATATTATCATTATATTAATAAGAGTGAGATTTTTATTATATACGTGAGTTAGATAACGTTCAGCATGCGTCGGCACCCCATGCTTGCTCAACGACGTACCACTCAGTACGTCGTACACCTTTCATGTACACAAAACATGAAAGAGAGATATATGTTAATAAATATATTTCAAACTATTAATGTGTTCAATTTATTAATTATTTATTTTAATTAGCCTCTTCGTCAACATCAATCTTGAATACTATTTTTTCTGAATATATCACTATATACTCTTTTGTCATTAAATTTCATTTCATTAATCCCTACTGTCATAAAATTTACCATCTTCTGGTTTTAGAAAAATATACCCATCTAATTTGTATCCAACAAATATTGTTCTCATCGTTAATTTTTTAAATTTAGGATCAACTTTTCTTTGAATTTTAATTTAAAATACGCGCCCGAAACATTTTAGCTGACTTAAATCTGGCCTATATTTGGAATTGAATTTACGTAAAGGAATTTACCTATCTATAGATTTATGGGGATTTCTAGTATAAGCATATACAGCTAAACCCATATATTTTCAGGTAATTTTGCATCATACATTAATGATCTAATTTTCTTTTAAATGGTCTGATTAAATGTATCTGAAGTTCCATTATGTTGAGGAGTATCAGGACCTGCTAATAATAGTTCAACTTCGTATTCTTCTAACACTTTTATAGTATTAGAAAAAAAAAACCAGTATATTCTGTACCTTGATTTGTTTTTAAATAACAAAATTTTGCGTTTCGACCTAATAAATTTATTGTACTTTTAATAAAGGCATCTAAACACTCGCCTGTCGCATCCTTAGTTTTCATGGAAACCCCATAGCTATTTTTGAATAATCATAAATAAAAACAGAAATATAACGATATCTCTTAGGAAATGTAATACGACTAATTAGACCCATAATATCTAAATGAGCTATTTAAAGTGGTTCACTTGCTTTTAGTCGTACCGTTTTAAAAGGGAATTTATTTAATTTAGAAATCAGAAAAATTTCACACTCTAAAATTCTTTCATAAAAATTCACATCATTCAAATCTTTGTTTTCTGGAAAAAGCTTTTGCAATTTCTTTAAGTACGCAAATGATGTATGACCCATTCTAACATGCCATAACATTGCTTTCTTATTTTTAATAAATTTAGTATACTTTTTACCTAAATTTGTTTCACATTCTTTTTTATAATCAATCTGATTCATTTGGATTATTATTCAAATACTTATCAGTTATTCTTATAAAAAAAATTGATTTATTAACATCTACTTCATTATTATGCTCATCTAAATGTATCACATCAATCTCTCTACCAAAATTATTTGCGATTTTTGATTCAAGTATATCTCGTATTTCATCTTTTTCATAATTGTTATTTGGGGTGCTATTTAATGTTTTATAATTTCTTTTGCTTCTCGTCGTAAAATTTGTTATGATTTTATTATCAATACGTTAGTTATAAGGTTTTTTATTTTCATCTACTTTATTTATTTCAAAATTCTATTTTCCAGTAAGGTTTTTCATATATACCAGAAATAAAGGACTGGAATGGGTAAAAAATATCAATCTTTTCATTATCTAATAGTTAACCCATCATCAGCAAATTTTCTCAAAGAAAGCAGATTTTTAATGAGGCCTTAAGCACAAAAAACATTTTTTTAAATCAAATTATTATTATTATTATTCATTTTATTTATAATACCTACTCCCTCCGATCTAAAATTCGCGGACTCATCTTTATTAGTGCATTTAATTAAATTACTTTTGGACTCATCTAATGTTTTAAAAATTAATTTAGTATTTGTTAAATGCTCTATGGCCCCTAAATCAGCTAAAACTTCAGCAAGTGATTTATTATTATTTAAATTAACCCGAGTGAATTTACTATTTTTAATATTAAAAATATTTATGAAATTATCGTTACCTTTATTTTCTGTATTTTTATTTTTATCTTGTTTGTTATGGTTTGATTTACCACCTCTACCTCTACCTCTACCTCTACCTCTGTAACTCCTCTTACCTCTATTATTATTATCATTAATCCTGGATCTTTTATTAGAATTATTATTTTGATTGTTTTCATGCTTTCTTTTATTATTATAATGGTGGTACCATTATGTTTATTTCCAAGTCTAAAATTATTATTATCATACCTTTTAAAATTTCCGTTATCACGGTTATTATCTCATCTATAATTTGAAAGACTACGAGGACAATCCCTGGCTATATGATTAGTAAATTGTTTACAATTATAGCAAAGTTTGCCCTCATTTGAACAATGAGCTCCAATATGGCCCATAGCATCACACTGATAGCACCTTTTATCTTCATAACCAGTATTGATATCAAGTACCAGGGCTCCTTGATTAGAAACTTGTCTTTGTTGAGTATTTCTAATTGTAGCCTCATTCTAAATCAAAAAACGTTTTAATTCTTCATAAGTCAAATATTTACCGGTCATATTAAAATTTAAGAAATTCGCTTTTTGGACCTGTTCAACGCTCTTTTCTATAGCTTGATAAAACACATTTCGTATTTCTTGATCTGATAATAAGGAGGGGGGGGGGGGGCAGTAGGAATATTATTATAAATTCTAACAATTTCTTCGAACCTATCCCAAAATTCTATTGCTTTTTCTGTATTGCTTTTTCTTTTTCTGAAGAGGCTTTGGTAAAAAAAAATATATCAGTTTCATTTAGAACAACCCCAAAAATCTCTTTATTACATCATCTTTCCAAAAAATGTAAAAATTTTTTGTTTACATTTTACACTGTTTTTGCTTTTTGCAACCCTTATTTATGGTTAAAAAAGAAGTTGCTGGAAACGAACTCGAAATTCATTTTCGTCATCATTAAAAACCGCATAATCATCGAGCTTTAGCTGTAAAAATTAAATTTATAAAATTAGTGAATTTCACACCTTTTTTTACATTATAACCTTTACGTTATAACCTTTTTTTACCTTTTCACCCCTTTCATTTGAAAAGGGGTAAGTTGCTGTGAAAAATAGATAGCACACTCATGCACAGAAATCTGCAAAGCCTTCAATTTCATTTGGTTTTCGTAAAAGAAAAAATCAAAAAAAAAATTTGCATTTCATCCCCCTGTATATTCAACGACATTATTGTTAAAAAAAGGGTTGTGGATCATCGAAAAACCCATGAACCAATGATCTTTAGGCATAAAAATAAAGTAATTGATAATCGCTATTTAAACCCCTTTTTTTACCTTTTTAACCCTTTATTTTTCAAGAAAGGTTCACAAAAAAGGTGAGTGGTAAAAACAATTACAAGATATTTATTCAGAATCGTTTTGTGGTCATTCCACATGCAGTCAACACTTTAAACTGTACGAAAAGATCTAGTTTACAAAAAGAGTAAGTTATAATGGTTTTATAGCTCAAAGTCTTGAATAATTTAAAAAAAAGACAAAAATTCATTTTTACCCCTATTTTTAACCCTTTTGAGGGGTTGTACGTTAATACAGATGTTAAAATTGGATAAAACAATTATTTTTACTCCTAGAAAACTTTATAGGGTGAAAAAAAATTTTTCTAACAGTTTGATAATCAACCAGCTATGTACGATTGATACTTAATGGGTTAATGCAGCTATTTTGTTTGGATTGTAAAAAAAATAAATTTGCAATACCTGAGAAAATTTTTGCAGCAAGTAGTTTCTGCAGAGTAAGTTAATGCGCATGTACTTTCTCATGACGCGCTTATGTCACCGACTATTGTCACAGAAATCAAATTCTGTGACTGGCGGAAAATAAAAATAATTTTAAAGAAATAATAAATTTTTATAAATTTAATTATATTTTACTTATTAATTTATATTCTTTATTTAAATATTGCTTTTTTTAAACTAATTTTTGCTTAGCAAAAATGTTTTCTTTTATTTCTTTATTTAATAAATAATTATTTTTTTTTTCAAGGGAAATATCTGAATCTTACATGAGCCATGGAGTGTTTTCCCCAGATTCTTACTGAATAAACACACTTTAAACCTCCCGCGCTTGTTTGTCCCAAACCGGATCTCCCTTTTCAGGTATAACAGTTTGGGACCGCCAATCTAGGCAGCTGGCCGCTGCCTTCCCCCCTGTCTAGAGACAGCAAGAGCTCTCTACTTCTTCTCTAGAAAGCCCTCCTCTTTCTTCTTCAACAAGGTGGCCCTCACGTACTTTGCTACTTTGTTCCAGTTTTCGGGACTCCGTAGCATTTCCGGGACCACCGTCTCCTGCCTCCAAATCGGGAAGGGCGCCCCTCCACGTAGCTCTACTGTACCACATAAACATATTACAGTATATATATGAATAGTCTCATATAGCATTTCTGATGTTAAATAACCCAAGATCAGCTTCATGTCAGCATCCAAAAATGGAAAAAATATGTAAAAATCCTATTCGTGTTAAAAATAACTACTAAAATAATTATAAGATATTACTCTACTGTAATAACTTGCTCTACTGTATCGTTCACGTCTGAGCAGTGCAAGTACTCCTCTGTTGCCACCTTATGCCAATGTTTCAACATGACACGGAAATACCCGTGGCCAGTTAATAATTTGGTAAGGAAGAAATCCACCTCCCCATGTTGTCGTCCCATCCATGACTGCAGATCTAAAATCAGTGTGCGCGTCTATCGGACATTTTGCTCTTCGTCTTTTTCCCATAGTTTCTGCAATTCTTCCATAGAGCTAGAGCGGGCGCGAGTGGAAGCCACTTTGTGCTCTTCCAAGCTTTCATAGATGAATTTCCGCTCCAATGCTAACGGGTCGATGGGTATTACCGAAGCAACAACCTGGATCGCTTCTAGGGATACCGTGTGGTATGCGCAGGCGATCCTCAGTGCCGGTTGACGATATAATGTGCCTGTACTTGGCAAATTTCGTAATCTTCGCCCAGATTTCCGATCCGTAGAGCAGGAAAGAGTTGACAACTGACATCAGAAGCCTTCGCTTTCCTGGTTTGGGCCCCCTTATGTTGGCCATGAGCCTTGACAGGAAGGATGCGACCGACGCTGCCTCTTCACACGAACTCTGAAATTGTTCCCAAAAGGTCAGCTTGTTATCAAGCTGAACTCCCAGGTATTTCACCGATGTTCTGGTTCGAATCGTTTGAGGGTTTGCACCGTCGTCGATAACTACATCGAAGTCGGTGA
This sequence comes from Anagrus nilaparvatae, assembly GCA_022575985.1. Lineage (NCBI taxonomy): Eukaryota > Metazoa > Arthropoda > Insecta > Hymenoptera > Mymaridae > Anagrus > Anagrus nilaparvatae. Next base: position 2,351,973 of record JAKSXM010000237.1, on the reverse strand, counting down.
GAACCCTTCGACGGGTCAGCAGTACGATCTCTGTTTTTGGGATCCCAAGCTGGAGCCTGTGCTCGCCCATCCAGAGGTTGATCCGTCTCATGACTAGATTCAACCTCACCCGATCCGATCAGGGAAACTCCTTCCAGGAGGTGGACGCGCAACAAGCCATCGTAAAAGGCATTCCACAGGTCCGGTCCGAGAACCGAGCCTTGCACGATGCCTGCACTTAAAACCTCACACCTACCATCGAACGTGTCGTAGAGCAGTCTCCGGTCCCGTAAGTAATCTTTAGTACGTTACCCAGGTACCTGGGTATCCGGAAATCGTACTCGAGAGACCGGATCATGTCACCCCACCTGGCTGAGTTGAAAGCGTTTTTGACGTCCAACGTTACCAGAAGGAAGTCCTTGCGAATTGCAGGCCACTTTTTCCTCTAAGCCTCTACGGTATCCACGACACGCCGCACAGTGATTCAGAAAAAAAAAATTGGAAAAAAATAATATTTGATCGATGTCTCGACCGATTTTCATGCGGTTTGCGGCATATTACAGCTTAAGGCTTGTATTTTTCGAAAAAAACGACAAGAGAATTTTTTCATTTTGTTTTTTACCCCTTAGACCATAAAAACCACCCCTACTCCACTCAAAATACGGGTGTGGTTGTATTATCACTGGCAAACACCAGATTTGCTCTACTATTAGTTTTTTTGGTCGCTGAACACGAAAATCGGGGTCGTTTGGCAGAGAAATTGGGGTTTCACCCTAAAATTGGCTAGAACTATCCCCGAAAAGGGGGTGTTTTTGCTATTTTTGTATTTTCGTACTTTTAGCTTCCAGGATATGCCCATATAGGTTTTTTGGGTCGCTGATCAAGAATTTCGACTTCCTTTTTATAAATAATTAAAATTTCACCCCTAAATTGGCTAAAACTACCCCTGAAAAGGGGTTGTTTGTGTATTTTCTAACATTTAGCATCCGGGATATGCCCATATAGGTTTTTTGGGTCGCTAATCAAGAATTTCAACTTCTTTTTCATGAGTATTCAATATTTCACCCTTAAAATAGCTAAATCTACCCCTTAAAGGGGTGTTTTTGTTATTTTCGAACTTTGAGACCCCAGAGAATGCCCATATAGGTTTTTTGGTCCGCTATTCAAGAATTCCGACTCATTTTTCATAAATAATTACTATTTTTCCTTAAAATAGATAAATATACCCCTAAAAGAGGTGTTTTTGCTGTTTTTGCTGTTTTCGCACTTTGAGCATCAATATTAGCTCCATTCAAGTTTCTGGGTTGCTGATCAATAAAAATTTGTTATTTTTTATGAAAAATTAATATCTCACCCTATACTTACCTGAAAAATAAATTATTAAGTTAAGGTAAAAATTAATAAAAGACACTTTAATTTTTTGTTATTTTATAATGCATTCTTAATGAAATCTTTTATAAATGTAAAATGTTGTACAAAAAGTGTTTAACGCTGATATGAAAAACAGGTAATTAAAAATATGTAGTTATATTTAAATTTAAATTCGAAATACAAAAAAAAATACAAAAAAATACAAAAAAATACAAAAAAAGCTAATATGGATGCTCAAATTGCGAAAACAGCAAAAACCCCTTTTAGGGGTTGTTTTTGCTATTTTAAGGGTAAAGTATTGAATACTCATGAAAAAGGAGTTGAAATTTTTGATTAGCGACCCAAAAAACCTATATGGGCATATCCCGGATGCTAAATGTAAGAAAATACACAAACACCCCTTTTAGGGGTAGATTTAGCTATTTTAAGGGTGAAATATTGAATACTCATGAAAATGGAGTTGAAATTCTTGATCAGCGACCCAAAAAACCTATATGGGCATATCCTGGATGCTAAAAGTACGAAAATACAAAAATAGCAAAAATACCCCCTTTTCGGGGGTAGTTCTAGCCAATTTTAGGGTGAAACCCCAATTTCTCTGCCAAACGACCCCGATTTTCGTGTTCAGCGACCAAAAAAACTAATAGTAGAGCAAATCTGGTGTTTGCCAGTGATAATACAACCACACCCGTATTTTGAGTGGAGTAGGGGTGGTTTTTATGGTCTAAGGGGTAAAAAACAAAATGAAAAAATTCTCTTGTCGTTTTTTTCGAAAAATACAAGCCTTAAGCTGTAATATGCCGCAAACCGCATGAAAATCGATCGAGACATCGATCAAATATTATTTTTTTCAACTTTTTTTTTTTCTGAATCACTGTGCGCCGGATGGCGTCTATCGTGGAATGTATTTCACGGAAGCCATGCTGCTCCTCAGAGAGACCACCCCCCTCTTCGATTCTTGCTTTGCTATATTAATGCTTTTCTAAGCCTTGCCTGGGGCATGCTCTCCATCAACTTACCAATGGTATTTAACATACACAAAGGTCTGTAAGATGATAGAGAGTCCGGGGCTCCTCCCTTACCCTTGTTCAAGAGCACGAGACGTGCCAACTTCCACTGCTTTGGGAACACTCTCACCACCAAGCACGCATTGAACATACTTAGCAGGATACCAGGGATTACTTTGACCGCTCTTTCAAGCACTTCCACTGGTATACCGTCCGGCCCCGGTGCCTTGCCATTGTTGCATGACCTTGATGGCCTTGACCATCTCGCCTTCACTGAACAGCGGCACTCTCCCTGGGTATCACCTCAACCGGGTTTTTCCGGATGGGCCTTTCAGAGAAGAGAGCACCGGCTATCCGTTCGGTCGACACCACGTCCATCATGTTGTCAGACCCCTGGTTCAACTTGCCCATTACGACTTTGTAACCTAGGCCCCAGTGGTCCTTGTTTACATCTTCGCGTAATGAACGCAGACATCGAGCCTTGCTTTGACGGATGGCCTTGGCCAGCAGGTGTTTAGCGTCCTCGTGCTCCTGAGAGAGCAAAGCAGTCTGGTCTGTCCCGTGCTCTTTGCGCCCTTCGTCGCGTCCTGTGGCATTCCTTTCGGAGCTCAGCTATTTCGGCAGTCCGCCAGTTCACTGGTTTTCTCCCTTTCCAGGGCCTTCGGCGAGGCATCAAGGCATCACAAGCTCGACGTAATAGAGACGTTACTTTCTTAACTAAGATTTCAGCCTCGCGGGGACTTATAGCGCCTCCATGCCAAGCAGGCATCGACGCTGACTCGATTCGAAGATACTCCTCGAATCTGTCCTTGTCCATCTTTGGAACGTTCCAACCCAGGCGCCACTTGTACGTTAAGGTCGTTGTGAGGTTCCTTCCATGCCCCATTCCAAGGCCCTGGCGTTGAAGTCTCCAGCAAGGATGACGCCACCAGTCAACGATCGGACCGTGCTCTCGGTGCTGGTCAGCTTTGTAGCCAGCTCTGCCGAGCTGTCTTAGTAAGAGGATATTTGATTCCTCTTCACAAGCAATCTGTTACAACAACGCACCAGCTCCCCTGGCTTGCTTCATGTTCCCTTGTAGAACCTGGATCATTTCCGATGACACCTGTTTCTCGCCACAGCCAGAGCCTCCCGGTAACTGGGGCAGTTTCCCTCTCCAAGATAGTGCTCCGTGGAGCACTTATCCTTTCTGGTCTTGCAGAGGAAGCACTCGGGCTTTTCCTGCTTATTTGTGACCCCATCTAAGTCTCGAACTTCAAGCTTAAGCATTGGAATCAGATCACGAACATTCGATTCAGGGCCCGTTACTGACTGCACTGCATCTCTCAGCTTTTGGCGGTCCTGGATTGCCTCCAGTTCGATCAGGACACTACCATTTTGAGTTTTCCTGATGCGATGGATCTTCGTGCCAGATTCTTCGAGGTTAACAATCCTCTTTAAACCGAGAAGCGTTTCCTCATAGGTTTTACCCGCCGCTGGAGTAATCTGGAATGCTTTCTTTCTTCTCTTATATCTTCGCCTTCCCGGCTCGGAGGGAGCTTTTCCTCTTTAAGCATGTTCCTTTGTCTGCGAAGGTTTCCTGGCCCTGGGTTTCTTCTTCTTTTTACCCTTTACCTGCCAATTTTCCTCCTTGCCCGATTAATAAATAATATTTTATTGAACATTTTATTGAACAACTAGGATATGGTAATCAAATAAATGAATGTATTCCCAAATTTTAGATTGTAATAAAGTATATAAATTTTGTATTCTCTTTTTAAAAATTTTTTAATTACCAATATTTTTTTTAGGCTTCGGAAGAGAACTTAAATGAATCATTAAATTTTAAAGTTGCTGAAATTGAACAGCTTGTTAAGGACAAAGTGGTGAGTTAAAGTAAATTTTAAATTTAATTTATTCAAATTATTGTAAACAATAGTAAAAGAGACTTGTACGAAACAATTTAAAAATTTTAACTTATTTTCGTTATCTAAGAATTTTTTCTCAAAAGATAAAATATTTTAAAAGGCAACTAATTTAGGGAGACCAGAAAATGTTGTAACCAAATTTTTTTGGTCTATACTATTCTTTGTAGCTTATACACTTCGATACAACTTTAGCATACAACCAGAAATTGACCATCCAGTTTTTGGTATCCTTACTATTGTTATTTCCAGAGTTATGCAAATATGACAGAAGTGAATTTTTTTTCCATATCCATATTCCATATTTTTTTCATATATGGAATCCATATTATGGCACTCATATTAATATGGAAAAAAAATGATCATATTTGGATTTCATATTAATATCATATGGAATCCATATTAACATGATATGAATATGAAAAAAATATGGAAAAAAAATATGAAAACAATATGGAAACAATATGGATGTCATATTAGGGCCATATTAATATGAAATAAATTTGAAAAAAATATGGAAACGATATGGATGTCATATGGATGTCATATTAGGTCCATATTGATACGAAAAAAAGATGGAAACGATATGGATGTTATATGGATGCCATATAGACATTATATTAGGGCCATATTAATATGAAAAAAATTTGGAAGCAAATATGGAAAGAATAAGAAAACAATATGGATGTGTAAGGTCACGATATGGACCTGTGCTGCACAACGAAATTATTCACTTTTTATCTAATACCTAGCTATCACAATGCTCGGTTTTTAGGCCGAACACCCTTAAATCCACATGAAACAGTAACCAGTACTGATCATGTGCAGTAATATAAATAATCTGTGAAACTTAAGAAAAATAATTTAATTATTGAGAGAGAATAAAACTACACAGTTAAATGCATAACAGGCATTAATTTATTTAATGTACTTTACATAGAGCGAACCCTATGAAAGCTGACGAACGTCTCAACTTGTAGCGAGATCTGTCCTGGTATTTATACCCGAGAGACAGATTTGCAAGTTATGACGTAATTGCTTCCAGAAAGTTCACGACGATTCTTAGAACGGTTAAAATGCGAATTATAACTAATTATTTGTTTTACAATGCATTTTAACTGTTCTATTACATTTGTTTTATTACGTTTATTACTTGTTACATTTTAATTTGTATTTTTATATATTTTAATATTTTTAATTAATTTGATAATTAAGTAATAATTAATAATCGTTACATCTAGAATGTTCTAAAAATATGAATATGCTTAATTCTACACTTAATTCTATTATTTACAATATTTACATTCAAACGAATCTTATCATTGCTAATTTTGATTCATTTGGCAACGATGCATTTTCCGGATAATGCATCGTTGCATTTTTATCTTAATTTAACTTTTTCTTATCGTTTAGATTTGTAGGCGCGGAAGGTGGCGACCTCCGAACTACATGAATAAATTATTTTACTCGGCCGGTAAATAAGTTTGTATTATAAATTCGCGCGTGAGATTTCTGTAAATCCCCTCATATATATTTATTTTCCTCATTTTATCTGAATGTGTGAATGTACCCCGTTCCTGTATCCTACAACAACCCCTCCCCAAACTCTGTATTACAAAGGATGTGATAGAGAGTTTGTGTATGTGCACTGGATAAAAGGAACGGTCATTCAATATTATTGATTTATCAAACGAAATCTTCAATTTATGTGTATGTTTTGATTTTATTTTATTGATTTTTTTTTTTTTTTTTTTTTTTTTTTTATTTTCTTTTAATGTTTCTTTATTTACATGGGAATTAAATAGATAGAGTTTATTAGAAAAAAGAATTTTTATTTTAATGAACATAATTTTATAAATTCATATTTTTGTTTAATTTTTAGGAATGATTATTTTTTCAATCCATATTTACAAAAAATAATAATAATAATAATAATAAAAAAAAAAAATTTTTGAAAAAAAAGCTTTTATTAAAAAACTAAACATATTTTTTTTTTTATATTTTTTTTTTTTTTATATTTTTCTTGTATTGTTATTCAGCAATATCTTCTTATCGCCATCTAACACTTCTACTATTTTTTATTTTTGGTATTGAGCCTTTTAGCGTTTTTTCAGCTGGTCTTTTCAATACATTTATTTTTGGTTCACTATTTGCGGATTCTTGAGCTTCAATAATGTTGAGTTTTTTTAGATCTTCGCTGAACTTGAGCATGTCGTTTAGATCTGCTTTGACTTCATTATTTTTTAAGTATTGCGAAGTGAAGTAACCTTTTATAGGTTCCGTTTCTATTTCTTGTGTTGTTTTTCTAAGACTCCTGTTCATGTACATGTGGAAATCACTTCCTTTATAAATTTTGATTATATTGTTCACTTTCCGTGGTGTTTTGGTGATGCTTTTTTCAGATTTAATAGTCTTTTGATAATTCGGTGCTTGAATATCGACGGTTATCACTCGTTTTCCAATTTTTGTGATTGGTTCATACATATATGTTTTTTCATATTTGTCATTAACATTTTTGTATTTAATAATATTTTTTAGATTTCTCTTATCATACTTATCAATTTCAACCGTAAATTCTTCAATGTTGCATTGTGCTGATCCATTCCTTTCAACTATCTTTCTTTCATCAGTTTGAGTTGAAATTTCTACGCCTTTACTTATAATGGATTTATTTTCTAAGAATTGTAGATTGTAGTTGCTAGATGCATGCATTATTTTTGTAAAAGGGATAACTTCGTATTCCCCTTCGTGCGCATATTGGAATTTAGTAGCCTGAACCATTTTGTCTGTTTTTTCTATATATTTTTCTTTGTATTTATCCTGGTGCCACTTCACTTGCGTTTTTTTATTTAACTGATTTGTAATTAGATTGCTCATTTTAATAACACTGATTTTTAGATTTTATATAATTTTATGACTATTGTGGTCATTTGTCTTAGAGACACTAGTTTATTTTTCATATAATTTTAAGTGTTCACCGTGAAACATCCCTCTCTCTTCATTAGAGTCTATGTAATTAAGGATGTATGTGTTTAAATCTACAACTTTGGAAATAATAAATGGGCCATGATAAATATCTAGAAATTTGGCAAATATTTTGTTTTCTTTGTCAGATTTATTATTTGCTTTCAATAATACAAGATCATTAACTCTATATATGATATTATTTCTAGTTTCGTTTAGTTTCTTGTTTTGTTTTGATCTTTTATTATTTGTATTTTCGAATGCCCAATATAATTTTTCTTCATGTGTTTGAGAATTGAAATTATTCGATTTTATAATGTATTTCCAAGGTCGATCTGGTTTTTTATTTAAATATAATTCAGCGGGTGTGAAACTGGTTGTTGAGTGATGAGTTTCGTTTATTATCTCTTCGACGAGTTTAATATTATTGCACCATGTAGAATGCTTATTTTAAGTTAGCACACGAAAAAATCTATGCAATTCTTTATGGACCCTTTCGACAATGTTTGCACAGCTATGTCTTACTGAAGTGAAAATTAAATTGATTCCATTTTTCTTGAATTCGTTTATCCATTTATCAGATTTGAAAATTGATGCATTGTCGCATTGTAGATTTTCCATTTTTCCATATTCTGGGATATGTACTTTAAAGATTTTATTTATAACCGCTTCTGTTTTGCAGCTTTTTATGGGATATAACTTAACATATTTGGTTAGCACATCTATTGTAGTGAGTATGTATTTTACTCCACCTTGGCCTTGAGGTAAGGGGCCTACTGTATCAATTGAAACTATTTGATTTTTGCGTTCAACAATTATATTTTTCATTTGCATTTTAGTTAACACCGGGTAATACTTAGTTTTCTGACATACATCGCATGTTTTTAAGATATTAGCAATTTTCCTTCTTATCCCGGGAAAATAAAATTCTTCTTCCAGCATCTTTTGAATTTTCCATTTACCTATGTGTACGTATATTAGATGCAATTCTTTTATTAGTCCTTCTAGTAAATCTTCAGGTATAACTATGCATTTTTTACCGTTTTTAAATTTTTTCTTTAATAAATTTTCATCGATTATATATTTTTTCATAATTTTTTCATCAGTTTCATTTTTTACCTTGTTTTTTAGTATCATGATTTTCCTATCTTCATCCTGTAATTTCTCGATATTTTTTAACATTTCTAATATTCTATTGCTAGGCTTTTGCATCATAACTGCGTAGATAGAAATTTCTTTGGATTCTAATGGTTCATAATCTTCACCATAACATCTACTTAACACATCAGCTGCGACGTTTTCTTTTCCTGGTATAAATTTGTATTCTATGTCGTAATCTTGTGTAAAAAGTATCCACCTTTTTAATCTGTCATTAGAAAATTTGCATTTTTGCATAAAGGTGATTGCTTTGTGATCTACTTTAACTAAAATTCTAGCACCAGCTACATATGTGTTTAATTTTTTTAATGCGTATATAACACTAAGTAATTCTTTTTCGCATATAAAATAATTAATTTCAGCAGATTTTAGTGTTCTACTGATGCATGTGATGATTTTTTCTTCGTTGTTATCGTCGAGCTGTGATAAAACAGAGCCTATCGCATATTGACTACTATCGGTTGTTAAGATATAAGGTTTTTTTAAGTTAGGAAAAACTAATGTTTTTTGTTCAAGAAAAAGCTTTTTTATTCTTATAAAGGCTTCTTCATGTTCATCAGTCCACTTGTATTTTACTTCTTTCCTTAATAAATTTAATAGTGGTAGGATTTCTTGTGCGTAGTTTTCCGCAAAGCGTGAAAAATAATTTAAAAATCCTAGGAAATTTTGAAGTTGTTTTACGTTTTTTGGACGCTTATAATTTTGTATTTTTTCTAATTTTTTGGGATCTTGCTTAATGCCTTCTGATGTCAATATGTGGCCTAAAAATTTTATTTCTTTCTTGCAGAATGAGCATTTTTCAAAGTTTAAAGTTATATTGTATTCAATTAATCTCTTAAAGACCTTTTCAAGATGATAAATGTGACTTATATATGTATCACTTATTATAGACATGTCGTCCACGAAACACAATACAAATTCCATTAAATCACTCATTACTGTATCTAGCGCCCTTACTAATGCTGCAGTTGCACATTTTATGCCAAAAGCCATACGATTCCACCAGTATATTTTTCCGTCGATGCTGAACCCTGTATATTTTTTACTATGTTCTGCGAGAGCAATTTGCCAAAAGGAAGAGCACATATCGAGAGAACTTAGGTGTTTTTTAGCTTTGCATTTCATAAAAATATCATCACATGACATGGGACTCTCGTAGTCATTACGTAAAATTGTATTTAGACCACGCGAGTCCATGACAATTCTTAAAGTCCCATCTTTTTTTTCACTAGTAGTTATAGGACTAATGAACTCTGTATTTGCACGACTTATTATACCTAGTTCCAACATTTTGTTAATTGATTCTAACACTTTTTGTTTCTTATGTAGTGCTATAGGATATACTCTCTGATAAAACGGTTTTTCGCTTGTAACTTGTAGTTCATACTCGTAATTTTTTATTAGACCAGGTTTTTTACTGAAAACCTTTCTGTTATCATATATTATTTTTTTTAATAAAAACTTCTTGGATTTACTTAATTCATCACACTCATTGACTTTTTGTTCAATTTCTTTTAGAGTTATATCATATTTGTCGAAATCTTCAAAAGCTAAGTTATTATTATTGATTTCTATAATTTCTTCTACATGGTATTTATAAGATTGAAAATTTTCTGAGTTATCTAGGTCATAAGATATACTTATATCATGTTTATTTGAATAGATTTTATCTTTTTCACTATCAATTATTAGACCTAAATTTTTTATTATGTCGTATCCTATTATACAGTCTTTTGAAAGCTTAGGAACGATAATGAACACCATATAGTCTGTAAATTTGTCTATTCTCACTTTACACATTATTTGCACTCTTAGAGCCACTGTTTTTTCTTTGATTGCACTTATGATTACCTTGCCACTTATTGGTAGATGAGCACATTTTTTTAGTATTTCGATATTATCGTTATAGTATTTTTGGGATATTACTGAGCAATTTGCACCAGTGTCCACCAAAACTTTAATATTTAATGTTTCAATTGTAATTTCTATTTCTGGGCATTTTTCTATCGCTTTTTTATTGATTTCTTCGCTATCGATGTCATCTTTTTCTAGTAGATCGTATTTATCAGTGTTTGAGAAAAGGGTATTTACGTTGCAGGTTTCGGTTGTCTCACATGATGCTAGATTTTGTTGTGAGACAACCCTTACTAGTTTTTTGGAGTTTGTTCTATTTGTGCTTCAGTGACGACTTCAATTGCATCCACTTCATGTTGTGGTTTTTGACCCTGTTTCTTGTTTTGAAAGCCTTGATTCTGATTTTGTTTGTTAGGTTGCACTTTGTTTGTTTGGTTTGGACGTTGTTGCTGTGTGTAATTTGGCTGTCGTCCTTGGTAACTACTTTCTGTATTGTTTCTGCCATTATTGCTTCTATTTTGTTGTGAATATTGGTTATAATTATCTCTACTTCGGTTTTCGTATGAATTTTCTCTTCTATTGTAATTGTTTGAATATTGACCACCTTGTCTTTCTTGACTTTTCCAAGGCTGTTCCTTTTCATTATTAGGTTGATTATTGTAGCTGTTGTTATTATTATTCCTATATGAATTATTATTGTTGTATGGTTTTTTATTTTGCCAATTTGTGTCTTGTCTGTTTCTAGTTGATCTGACATCATTATCGGCTTGTTCAAGGATGTCCAAAAATTCATCTCTTGTCTTGGTTCTTAGCGACCTTATTATTCTTCTAGTATCTTGATCGAAGTGTGGTATAATCTGATTAATTATTTCTTCTTGATTGTGAGACATTTCCAAGTCTTCAGCGATGTTGAATAATTTTAGTGCGTATTCTACTCTGGTTTGTTTTCCATTTACTGAGTATGCACCCGAGTTGAAAATTCTTCTTAAGCCATCTTTTATTGTTACGTTCCAATATCGTTTTTTAAATTGTTCAACGAAACTTTCATAATTGTTGATGTCCTTTTCTACTAGATAAAACCAATTTTTTGCTCCTTTTTGTAAGCATTGACTAATTAAGATTTTAGTATTTTCCCCTTTGTTATCAGAGTAATTTTCGACATATTTTTGCAAATCGACTAAGAATTTCAAAGGTTTCTCACCATGATCTCCTTTGAAAATAGGAGCTTTCATTTTAACACTTGTTGGTTTATTCCTTGTTGGGGCTGATGCATTGTTTTCATAATCTTTATTTAGATCCAGTTGATTGAACATCTCTTCGATCTTATCAATTTCTTGAGCTTTATCTCTAATGGTTTCAAGTTCTTTTTCTAGCTTGTTGTAGTCTTCTGTGATTCTTTTTATACGATTGCTCATGGTTTCTATCTGAATATCGTAATTTTCTTTTTCATTATCTAGTTGCTGTATTCTTACTTCTTGGCTATTTATTAATTTAATTTTTTCAATTAGTTCTTTTTCTACTTTAACTTGCTTTTCATCGAAAAGTAAAAAGGTGTTCGTTAACCCTTCACTTAGGTCAGCAATCATTTTAACAATTATTTCCTTTTCATTTGGTTTATCAGACTCAATGTTCATATGAGGATATTCTTTCTTAAATTCCGTAACCATGTATTTTGCATTCTCTCGTATCGCCAGCAATGTATCAGCAACACTCTTCTTATTTGACATTTTGATTAAATCAAGCTTCTTTCTTATGTATAAACAAAACAAACTATTTATATTATAGAGGCAATGAAATATTTAAATTAATAAGCTTTTTCCTATTTTCGAAACAATATAAAAAATTTTCAAATTGTTAAGCTTTTTTCTAATTTATAAACAATAGAAAATTTTCAGATTATTAAGCTTTTTTCTTTTTTAGAAACAATAAAAAATTTTCAATTTATTAAGCTTTTTTTCTTTTTTAGAAACAATAAAAAATTTTCAATTTATTAAGCTTTTTTCTTTTTTAGTAACAATAAAAATTTTCAAATTATTAAGCTTTTTTCTTTTTTAGAAACAATAAAAAATTTTCAAATTATTAAGCTTTTTTCTTTTTTAGAAACAAAAAAAATTTTAATTTATTTTTTTACAAAAATGCATAAAATTGCATACAAGTGCATCAAAGTGCATTTAAGAATTGCATATAAAAAATGCACGCTTGCACATAAGTTCGTTTGCGAATATAACGCTAGGAGACTATATATTATTTTATGACTGTTATTTATAATCTAATTTATTTGCTAAATATATGCTTGTTTACATTTGAATATAATAGATAAAATATGCTTTATTTACATCATTATAAGGCATATTTTATTCAAGGTAATAATAATAAAGAAAAATTTTCGATGCGAGTTTTTGGCGTTAAATTCAACGTTATGTGCAAGATGACCATAAACCTATACTTTATGTATTTTTGCAATTACAAGAAAGAAAGAGATAGTAAACGACGCATGAGAAATACATACAAAATTTGGTTTTTTAAAATTTATTATTTTGCCGTTTCTGTCTTATTTATTTTTTAATATTCTATAAAGTGAGGAATTTCATTTTTATCATTCTCGTACAACACACAAAAAAAATTTTTATTTATTTATCGAAAAGAAAAAATGAATATGTGTGTACTTTTATAATACTTTCTAATGTCAAGTAAAAATGAAAATAAAAATCTTAACATTGATAAAAAAAAAATCTTTGGCATTTATAATTATGCCGTTTACAAAACTAAAAAAAATTTTTTGCATTTATTTTAATGCTTCAAAGAAAAAAAACAAAAAGAGAGAAAAAAAAAAAATTTTTTGCATTTATTTTAATGCTTCATTTTTAAACTAAAAAAAAAATTTTTTGCATTTATTTTAATGCTTCATTTTTAAACTAAAAAAAATTTTTTGCATTTACTTTAGTGCTTCATTTTTGAGATATTAATTTTATTTATTTTGTGAGAGAAGTTTATTTATTTTCTCCCCTTGAGGTGCTGGCTGTTTTATTTATGAAAAAGCTAAAAAAATTTCACCATAAGTGAAATGGATATCGCCTGTCCTATTTATGAACAATAAAAAATTATGTAAATTTCATTCTATAGTAAAATTCATATTGATTGTCTACAATATCAGTTGTGATGAATATGAAAATAGAAAATATTTAAATATTAATTATCTACAATATGAAAAAAACTGCAAATTTCGTTAAAAAAACTGCATATCACTATATTTTATTTTCAATTATTATTTATTATCAATAATTATTTATGTTATAAAATATACCTCATTAGTTATAAATATTTATAAATAATCATGTAACTTTTTCTTAATATGAATTATAAAATTTTTTTGTTAATTTTAGAAGTATAAAATTAATTCTGTTCTCATTCATTTTTAATCAAAATTAAATTGCATTTTAATCACGTATGATTAAATTTATTATAATTAACTACATATGATTAAAATATAAAAAAATTAATGCACAAGAGTTTTTATTTGGTTAAGCCGAGCATCGCGAGGCCAATCAGCTCAATTTCAGAAAATCCAGTTATAATGAATCATCTTAAACTAGGACTACCGTGAAAAATCTTAGATATTCCGTAATCAAAAAAAAAAAACTAGTTTTTTTTTTATTCTTTAATATAAAAGGTTTTAAGAAAAAATTTGTAAAAAAATCAAGTAACAGATCCAAGAAATCGAGCGAAAACGATATTTATGAAATTAATGCCTTTTCCATATTTTTTTCATATTAATATGGCCCTAATATGACATCCATATGACATCCATATGACATCCATATTGTTTCCATATTTTTTTCATATTAATATGGCCCTAATATTACATCCATATTACATCCATATCGTTTCCATATTTATTCCATATTAATATGGCCCTAATATAATGTCCATATGGCATCCATATTGTTCCACATTGGTTTCTATATTTTTTTCATATTTATTTCATATTAATATGGCCCTTATATGACATCCAAATGGTTTCCATATTGGTTTCCATATTTTTTTCATATTAATATAACACCCATATTGTTTCCATATTGTTTTCATATTGTTTCCATATTTTTTTTCCATATTTTTTTCATATTCATATCATATTAATATGGATTCCATGTCATATTTATATGAAATCCAAATATGATCATTTTTTTTCCATATTAATATGAGTGCCATAATATGGATTCCATATTTATATGAAAAAAAAATTGCCATAATATGGATTCCATACATGAAAAAATATGGAATATGGATATGAAAAAAAATCCATTTCTGTCATTTTTGCCCAACTCTGGTTATTTCTAGGTTCTAAACAGATTTTCAAATACATTGGTGGCGATTTAGGTGGAGCCAAAGTGCGTATATATACGCCCTCTGGGTCCTTGCTAGGAGGCTTGAAGATTTTCGAGTACAATATTTACGAGTTACTAAATAGTAATGGGGAATGGTCCAAGCCGGCCAACCTATTCTATTTATTTTTATCGATTTAATTATTTATCAACTAGATGCATACAAAGTATTTGTATACAACTACCATAGAGTTCTTGTACCTACGAACAGTGATCTAGAAAAAAAAAAGAGGAAAAAAATAACATTTGATCGAGGTTTCGACCGATTTTCATGCGGTTTGCGGCATATTACAACTAAAAGCTTTTATTTTTGGAAAAAAACGACAAGAGAATTTTTTCATTTTGTTTTTCTCCCCTTAGACCATAAAAAACCACCCCTACTCTAAGCAAAATATGGGTTTCGTTGTATTTTCACTGGCGGACACCAGATTTGCTCTACTATAAGTTTTTTGGGTCGCTTAACACGAAAATCAGGGATGGTGAAATGGGGCTTCACCCTTAAATTTTCAAAACTACCCCCAAAAAGGGGTTTTCCTTATATATTCGCACTTTGAGCGCTCAAATTTGTACAATACGGATTTTTTTGGTCACAAATCAAGAATGTTGACAAAGAAATTCTATGGTTTCCCTAATTAAAAATACTTCTTATCTCCACGTGCTTCTTTCAAGGTTATAAATCCTTTAGTAGAGTTAATTAGGATCACTAACATACGTTGACACTAGCTAACTCTATATTATTACAATCACTTAGATTATAATTAAATCAAATTTAACAAAACTTAGTGAGATTTGATACAGAAAATTATATAATTATCTAATAAAAAAAATCGAGATTTGAGCAGTATCTTTCCGTACTCTCTCTCTAGCAGAAGATGAACTCCTTTTTCCGCTCCTCTCCTCTACTCTCCTCTCCGCCCGTACCATCATTTCTTTCTTTTATTTACAAGTCATAACTTATATTTAGACAGTACGAAGCGGGGAGTTTAAAATAAAAAATAAAATTTATAACAAAAAAATATTTTATTTAGTTATGCTGAATACCGCATTACAATTTTTCCAGCTAAAATTTTGGTAACCACGTTTTCAAACAAATACGAATGAAGAAAGTTTTTTAAACCGCAAGTGAATGCCGTGAATAATTTTTATTTCAAATTATTGTAAGAACTCTCTATCATTTTTCCCAATTAAAAAATGATTTAAGAAAAGTTGGTGCCTTCAATAATTTAGAAGAAATCGACATAAACAGGCTTTATTATCGTTGCGTAATTTTATTACGTAAATCATATTTTTTAATGGCACAAGTTCAATTTTTAAAGAAATAACTGTAAAATTTTTGTGATTTAAGTGAAATATTAGTAGGTTTCAGTTAGAAAAAACGATATAGCTTAATTTAATACGTGTTCTACAAAAATGTCTTTTTTATATATAATTTATCGCAAAATTTAGAAACTTTGTTTACTAATAACTTAAAAATAACAAACATGAAAGAGTTTTGTATATTTAATTTTTAGAGCAAATAGGATATATGTTTTTGATTTGATTCTTATGCTTTACATAGAAAATATAAATTTTGTTGTCATCAGTCTTACTTCATCGATCATTAAAAACTATATTTAAAGAATTATTCATTTTGAAAAAAAAAATCCTAATTTAAAAGTTTTGATTAATTTCTTTATGAAGTTAAAAAATTTTGCAAATATAAACCATTTAAAAATGTAAAAATATAAAATTCGTTTTAATAATGTTGATACATAAGTAAATTTTATGGTTTATGTTAGCAACAAGGTTTGAGATTTCAGGGAGCTTAGCCAACTTAAGGTGGCAGATATAATTGTAGGGAAAAAAAATCGATTTTCTGTTTATTGTTTTTTTGGATTAAAAACATCTTAAGAATATGGAAAAAAAAATTGTATAATGATATCTTGAATAATAAAAAAGTTACAGAAGATTAAGTCACAACGCGATAAACTAGAACACGATAAAAGTTAGAGATACCAAGTTTACGGCAACAGATGGCAAAAATTACCGATCAAAACATAAGCTAGGATTCGACAAAAGTCGACAAAAATTTTTTATGTCGAAAAACTGGATTTCCAAGAAAAAAGTTTATATCAAATTTAAAAAAAAAAACCTAAAAAACTGAAAATGAGAAAAGTTATAATGTTGAAACAGAAATTCATTCGTTTTGGGAATAATTTTTATGAATCCACCTAATTTTTCCAATTAATCGACGGTTACAATCATTTTTAAACAAATTATAAAATTTTAGGACTAATATTATATCAGGGTGAAAAGAAACGGCTACTTGTGAAACGTAGGGAAAGCTAGCGAAGTTTATATTGCTGGTCACTAATTATTTGCCAGGGTTCCTGTTCCCGTAATTTTTATGATTCAGTAAATTTTAGATGATACTTCGGGTAAGAAAAAGGTTGTTATACAAAATATTTACTAACCTAAATTAAAATATCTTAGGAAAAATCAAGTTGCAGTGGTTCAGAGGGGCACAGCTTCGAAGCGAGCCGAAGGCATCTAGTTTTTTTATAATAAATATATAATTATTTTATTCCCGTTTACTTTTATTTATATTGGTATTGGTATTTGTTTAACCTCCATCTTAAACTTCCATACGGATGTTGTGACAGAGGTCACCAACAATTGCCCATGCTATCACACCCTGCACTATTTTAATTTTTCTATTTATCTATTTTAATGGGTTGAAGATGTGAAAGCGCCTTTTGACAATTGTTAGTGAAATGTTATTGTATAATTGTTTGAGTATCAGTGTAGCTGGTATGAGCGTTGAACCTATGGTCCAGGAGGATGCGACCTCTCCCAAACCCCACGCCGGCTTATAGTGCCCTGGAAGCACTTCGGACCGCGTTATCCACATAATGTTAATTTTTTTTTTTTTTTTTTTAAACATTAGGTGGATGCCTCAATCTTAGAACCCACGGTAGAAGAACATCAAGAATTTTTCGCAAAGAAAAAAACTTGATGTTGATATAGCCGGGAATCGAACCACGAACCTTCAGGTCCGAAGTCCAACGCCCTAACCACAGAGCTACCGAGGTTCTTTTTACTTTTATTTATATGTATGTAAATAATATAATATTAAACAACTAGGTGGGAATTACGTGCATAACTGAGGTATGTGAAGTTGGTCGCATGAGGCATCAGCCGAGTACGACTTATACACACCGAGGCGCATGTACTAAATTTCCACCAAATTGCTTACGTTCTTTTATATTTCACCTAATAAAATAAAAACAATACTAAGCAACAAACTATAATAGCTGACTGGATTACTGCAAGAAAATTATTCATTCTGCAAGAAGTAGTTTTTATCGAATTAAGGTATGTTAAGGAGGTCGACTACAGATAAAAAATGGTGGAAAGAATTAAAAATTTATGTGCCAACGCTTCGTGTAAAAATATTTTTTTATAATTTATAAGTAAATATATGTAATAAACAAATAAATAAACCAGAGTTACCTGTTATGACGCAGTTCCACATACTGCGCGCACCGTAAATTTACTATGTTTATAATAATATTTCTAGATAAGCTAATGTGAAACGATATCATTTAATAATATTTAAAAACAAAAAATTTATTAAAGTTCATTTTTTATGAATTTTAAGTCTTAATCAGGTGGATAAAAATAGCACTTTTCGATTTAAGATTTCTAGAAATTGAAACGTTTGAAATCTGTGATTTTTTATAGCTATTTATCAACTTATATATCCCTTAGAATATGAAAAAAAAGCTCTTGAAATTTTTTGTTTATAAAGATTCTGATTTCAAAAATCGTTGAGTATGGTATTTAAGACATTATTAAGCATCGATTCTCTGGAAAAAATTTTTAACCTATTAAATCGAAATTTTGAAAATTATAGGTTAGGTCAAAAATCAAGAATTTTAAAAAATATTTTATTTTATTATTAGAAATTGAAATTTTATTAGTGAATCGATGCAAAATAATACTAAATAAGAGAATTCAAGATTCCAGGAGTTTCGATTTTCAGAAACCTTAAACAAAAAAATTTCATTCTTTAATTAAAATTGACGACAAAGTCATAGTGTTACCCAAATACATAATCGAATTGAATAAACCTAAAATTCAAAACATTTCTTCAAATAATAAGGCCAAGCTGTCTTAATACCAAGTCGTAGCTAAGCTGTTCTATTGTGAATCCCCTTGCTCATTTATGGCGTCCTTATAAATATTAATGTGTAATCTCACTGGTTTTCCTCTTGTGATAATTAGATTCATGATCTAATAATTTAAACTTAGACCAAACGAAATTGTGTTTTATATTTTAGTGATGTTTTAATACAACATCATCATCAATATTTTTTTGACTTATTTGATCATTATCGATTTCACAATAATTTGGGGTATTTTCAGCTACAATGCCTCTTTGTGGTCTCTTACGGAGCTGAGTGGTTCCTTTTTTTCTTCTTCTTTTATTAAAGCATCAATAAGTGACTTGTGCTCATTTAATCTGTTAATTCACAATAGCTTTTTAAGCCATATTTGTCTAATATCCACAAAATGAGAAAAAGTCTGTCTAATAAAATATCGTTGTTATATACAATGCGTCTACATTATCATAGAAGTTTATCATCGTAACTTAAAATGAAGTTTGTGGTTATCTTTCCTAACCATATATGTCTATAGTTGTATGATTTTACCATCATTATTACAATTTCATAGCTGACCGAATAATAATAATAATAATAACAGCAATCAAAACATTGTAGTTCAATATAAGAGCATAATAAAGTATCGTTTTTTTCAAAAGAGTTTTTTTAAAATTAAAGTTTTTTATGTGTAAAGTTATTTATTTTAAGTTATTTCTTAATTAACAGTTTTTAATTTTATCAATATGTAATATATTCATTGTTTGTGCAATTTTCACATTTTTTATATTTTAGTATACGTAGGTTAATCTTTATTTATTTTTATCGTATCTTTAATCATATTTTGACTATTTATACATAATTAAATCCTTTTTACAGTTATTGTTTCAATTATGTTACGCATAGTTATTATGCATATTGCAACGTTTTTATGATATTTTTTAACAGTTTGGTCAAAAATCATTCCATCTTGTAAGTTTTATAAAATCTATGTTTATTTCTCTATGTAAATTAATGTCATATATTATTCCAGCCTTGAAGGTGATTACATTGTAATCGAATCGCTGGATTAATGTTTTTTAAAAGTTAATAAACAACAAATTATGCTCTTAAATGTCTCGTTCTAAAAATCATTTGAAACTTCACTCCTTAATATTGAGCGATAAATAAATTTTGAATAATTATTTAAATAAATTATCACCTAACCCGAATTGAATAACAAAAACTTGATAACTCATAAAACTGATTCCCCTCCCATAACAAGCATAGAAAACACTATTTAAGAATTTACCGAATTCCCTATTAAATCATTTTCCACTGAAAATATGACAGCTCCACTTGTTAACCCTCAAACAATCTCCGAAACAACCATACAACCTTATATAGGTTTGTTGTTTGTTTTTTACATTTCATTCATTATTATTGACACACGGGATTTTGCAGACCGTGTTTTTCCAGAATATATTCAAAATCAAAAAATTCCACTTGCTGTCCCTAAATAATCTTTCGCATTAACACAGTAAATTTTTGGCCCTTTTTTAAGTTGGCAGAATAAGTACTTTCATAAAAATAAATAAATTTAAAAAAAAGCAGTTTGAGATTTTTTGATAAAAAGATTTTTGAAAAAAAAATTAGGTCTTAATATCATAATTGACGGAAAGATTATTGGTTCTCTTTTTTCTAAGCAACCCAGCCTGGGAAACCGAAGGCGATGCCAATACAGGAAGTGCCGCTATTCAGCAAAGAGGAGATGGTCAAGGACATCAAATTCATGAAAAATAGCAAGGCACCGGGGACGAATGGGATACCATCGGAAGCGATCAAACAAACTTTTAAAGTAATTTCTAATATCCTGTTAAGCATGTTTAATGCGTGCTTGATTTCCAAAGTGTTCCCGAGGCAGTGAAAGGGTATTCAACGATATACGCCATCCGGTGTGTTGTAGATACTATAGAAGACGAGAGAAAAAAGCGGCACGTAATCTGTCAGGATGTCCTCCTGGTAACGTTGGACGTCAAAAACATGTTCATTTCTACCAGGTGGGATGACATGATCCGGTCTTTCAAATAGGATTTCCGGATATCCAGGTACCTGAATAAAGTCCTAAAGGACTATCTATATGGCAGAGGGTTTAAAATGCGTACATCCTGCAAGGCTCAGTTCTCGAAATGGAGCCGTGGATTGCCTTTTACGAGGGCTTGCTGCGCGTTGACCTGAGTCTTCAGGAGTCTTCCTGATCCGGTACGCAGACGACGTAGCCCAAACTATAAAGGTAATAGTAATGGAAGTGCCCAGCATAGGTTGAATCATGTCATGAGACAGATCGACCTCTGGATGAGCTAGCACGGGCTCCAGCTTGTGATCCCGAAAACGGAGATCGTACTGCTGATCTGTCGCGTCGACGGGTTCCCACCGACATCAGTGTAAATGTCGACTATGATAGAAATCCTCATATGATCCAAGCCAAAACATTAGTTAAGTACCTAGGAGTTCTGCTTGACAAAAAGCTGAGCTTCTAAGAACAATTTTGGAGGTCGTGTTAAAAGGCTTTTGGCCAACAAAGGAGGACCCAGACCAGATAAGCAAAGAGTCCTGATGTACTTGTCATGATTTCCTCCTATAAACAAAAAAAGAAACGTGAAAGTTCCTTCACGAATTTTACATTTTTTTCCAAATCAAAGATTGCTGCCGTATGAACAGAATATTAAACACCTACATTTTTTACAAAATAACTTAATCTTTATACCCTATTTATTTCTAAAGTTTATAAAAATCCACATTATATACAGACGAAAATCATAAAAACACCTTTTTCTCCTACCCACCCCGATGACATAAACCCATTAACATTTATTTTTTATATAACGTCATTGCTGACCTAAAAGTTTTATTAATCGCACATAAGGGACATCCATTAAATATTAAATTCCATGTAAGAGAAACCTAAAGATACAATTTCGACATAGCTTTAAAATATAATACTTTTGATTTTGAGCTTAAAATTAATAAAAGATATTATAAAAAGATCATCCTATAGTCTAGAAAATCTATTAGTAGAATTTATTCCAAATTAATGCACATAATGCAATACACAATGTAAGAAACCTAAAAAAACTTGCTATAAACTTGCTAGAAAAAATCGACGATTTTACAAAACACTGCCTGAAATTCTCCAAGTACAAATCTAGATCTAAGATTAAAAACATAATAATTCACTACTAAATTATACTCTTATGTAAGCTTTTCATTCTTTCTTTTTCATTCTCACACTAAATATGCAAATCTATTAAAGAATAAATAAACATACCATATATGGGCATATCCATTACTTTTCATACAAAACTGTGCGCACACATGATTCCGCTCGAGCTCAAATTTTCAGGGGTGGTTTGAGGTAATAAAAAACTTAGCCAAAATTTCAGCCATTTTTCAGGACGAGTTGCCGAGATACAAGCTCTAAAAGGTCCAAAAATAGCTGTTTTTAGCCAATTTTCAAAAATTTACTGGGTTTCAAAAATTAATCCAAAAAACATCCGGCTGGTCTCATTTTTTTCCTTGTATTTTCAACTTTTATCAAAAAAATTTTCAGAAAGTTTCAAGAAGTTGATTTTTACTGGCATTGATTAACGTGAGATTCATTTTATTGAAAAAAGCTATTTTTTTAAATTGAATTGTGACTCAGCATCATTAGCTTAAGACTTCCAATTAGTCTCGTTAAAAGGGTCTAGCAAAGACTTTTCAAATGAAATTTTAAAAGTTAAAAATGCTTATCAGGGACCAGAGATATAAACAATTGAAAGTTTGCTGTTTCCGAAAGTATCGTTTCTTTAACAACTTTAATCGTTTGCAAAATTTTTCTCTGAGCACTTTAAGGGCTGAAAATTTCAGGAAAGCTTCTTTTGATATTAAAAAAAATTCCCTAAATATTTATGCAATGGTATTGGCTTCTATTCGTAGATACAAAACTCTGAAAATGTGGAATAATAAGTGGTTAAGGGGTCAGCGAAAAATTTTTCTTCACCAATATTTGAATAGCCAGGGAAAAATGAACTTATTTAAAAAAAAAAATTTTTATTTTTGACCGACAAATAAGCAAGTTATCATAATTTTAAGATTTTTTAAAAAATTTTTTAAAAATCCCAGTTTCAGGGTCATTATACAGTATTCTAACTTTAAATAACGATAACTCGCTTATTTGTCGGTCAAAAATAAATTTTTTTTTTTTTAAAACGTCCAATTTTTTCCTGGATATTTCAATATTTACAACAAAAAAACTTTTTATATGCAAAAATTACTATCATATATATGCCGAAATATCTGCGAGGAATTATCAGCAGCTACCTGAGCGTTCGAGAAATAATCTTTGAAACTGCGCAAGGAACAAGAGTGAGGAAAGTAACTGCAGATGCAGTTCAAGAATCGGTACTCGGACCGGACCTATGGAACATAGGTATTTACACTGAACGATGCTCACCGACTATATTGCATGAAGAATTTTTTTCTTCGTCTGTTTTACCGGTATGTCTGTGATTTGCAGGATAAAATTTTTTGATCCAGCGTTTTGCAGGTTTAAGTTTTTCTCTTCCTGCGATTTGCATGAAGAGACTGCGCGCGCTGTTCTTCTATATATATATATATAGTTAAAATTATTATCATTATTATAAGAAAGTTTTAGAAGTACATGTGTTTCGACATTTTTTTAATACACATTAAGTATATATATATATAGAAGAACAGCGCGCGCAAGTTTCTTCATGCAAATCGCAGGATGAGAGAAACTTAAAACTGTAAAACGCTGAATCAAAAAATTTCATCCAGCAAATCACAGACATACCGGTAAAACAGACGAAGAAAAAAATTCTTCATGCAATATAGTCGGTGAGCATCGTTCAGTGTAGGCTTCCAATGCCGGTTGATACTTTTACTGTAGGATATGCAGATGACCTTGTTCTAATATTATATTGCCTGTTTTTTAAATTAATTTTTATGTTTTAGTATTTTATGCAAAACTATTTCTTTTTTCTTTACATTTAAATATCTTTTTTATCCCAAAGTAGTTTTTAATAATTAGGATAATTTTAATTTAATGTAATGTTCGTTTAAGTTTTACAAAAAAACGTGTATTTAAAAGTTTTTATAGGTATAACCCATTAATGTCTAATCAACACATACAAACCATTTGAATATTTTGTTAATGAAAAAATCAATATTTTGGTCTAAAAATGTTACCCAGTAGGTAATCGGGGCTGCTCTTTTTTTTCCGAAGTCCGTTTCAACACACACTCCCTATAAAATGTGATATCATCTCCTACATGTGGGTAACCTTTAAACATTATTTAGCACTATCTATACTTGGTAAGTTTTTCAGCTTAAACTATTAAATCTTTATTTTTAAATAGCATATTTTCACTACTTCAACCTATTCCTTTATCGAAATTTTCACTTCCTACATATTTTGCTCTCTAAAACAAACAGGAAATTTTTTTGTGTTAATCCTGCATTATATACATAAAAATTAAAAAACATTTTGAAGTCAAAAAATATTTAATCATAATTTTTGAATATTTTAGAATCTCGCATAAAATGCATTTTTAGTAAATAGGTTAAATAAAAATTAATAAATATGAAAAATCCGCAGTGAGACACGAAAGCAGGCTTATTTTAAAGTCGTTCAAAATAGGTTTCAAATCGATAGCTCAAAAACTCAGTCCAAGATCAATTATTGTTCATTTTGCCACACTGTGCGTGGTTTGTAAAAGAGCCTATATTTAATAAACAGTCAATATTCCTAAAAAAATTAAGATATATAAAACTAATAAATATCCTTAAATTTACCCAATTTAGATCCGTAATATCCTTAAAATATCCTTAAAAACAGAAGAAAATTTTTTTTAGACACCCTGCATGAGCTTTTTTGCTCCTACCTCCTTCGGTTCCAGAATATGAATAGCGCTGAATATATATACTGTCCGGGCAAACAAGATACGCCGTAACATACATTCTTCGAATGCGACATATGGGCCGTTAAAAAGTATCAATTAGAAACTAACATTGGCCAAATCACACCTGAGAATGTGGTTAGCCTGATTCTTCGTAATGAAGAATTATGGTCCGAAATTAGCCAGTATGTGAAGTACATACTCCGCACCAAGAAACCTGAAGTTCAAGGTATAAGCTAATATTGAGACGTACTGGGGTTATCCGGACGATTGCACATGTTGCACTAAAAATCCTTCCTTCACTTACTATTGATACCGCAAAAAATTGTAGATGGTAGGATAATATTTATTTATTTTTTATTTATTTATTTATTTATATATTTATTAACCTTTTCTTTTGAAAATATTGGGAAATGACGTATATTTTTTAGCTAACATATATTTTATTAAAGATGACAGTGCGCTAAAGATGGAATTTTAATCAGATGGAATGTCGGAGTCCTTAAACAGACTGGCGAGTCACTGGATGCAATTAAAAAGATGGAGTTCAAGAATAGAACTAAATGGCCTTGAACCTGTCCTGAAGTAATGTGAAAACGATCCCGGCATAGGCTCGCATAAGGTAGGAAGGGAGTGGAGTTTTAGTGGATATGCCCAGGTAATGGCTAGTCCCACATAACTGTCAGTTCGGATGCTGAACAGTATGCGTAACGCATTTATCCACTTCCTACGAAAAAAAAAGAAAAACTGGGTATAAATTCTAAGAAGATATGTATTCTCTATTTATTCATATAATCATTATATAATTAAAGTTTTAATTTTAATGATATTATTTTACACTATCATATCTAGACAAATAACAATTATTGTTAGTATATATTTTTTTTAGTATTGTACCCAGTTCTATTATATATTATTATATTATACAGGGATTTACCCAATACGTGGTATTTTGACGTACCGTAAACAATAACAAAAAAACCCATTAAATTTAATTTATATAATTTAATTAATTGTAAAAATTATAATAAATATAAAAAGTCTATATTAAAATCGTTAAAAGGGTTTGTCACGTTAATTCGTTAAAAAAAAATTTAAGGCATGTTTTTAAAATTACGAAAAATATGATAAAGAAAATGTGAAGTTTCTTTATTACCGACACTGGTAATTGTGTTTATAAAAAAATATAGGGTCTTGACAGGGATTTTAATTCGAAAATATTTTTTTTGGTTTAAAATAATATTTTAGAACGTGACTTTTACGAGTATAATTCGTTGTTTATTAATTTTTAAAAAACATTAATCCAACGTTTCGATTACAATGTAATCTTTTTCAAGGCTGGAATAATATATGACATTAGTTTACAAAAAAAATATACATAGATTTTTTACAAAAAAACTTACAAGATAGATTGATTATTGACAAAACTGTTTTAAAAATATCATAAAACGTTGTAAAATGCATAATAACTATGCGTGACATAATTGAAACAATAACTGTAAAACAGATTTATTTATGTATATATAGTCAAAATATGATTAAAAATATGAAAAAAAAAAAATAAAAACTAACCTAGGTATAGTAAAATATAAAAATGTGAATATTGCACAAACAATGAATATAGTACATATAAATAATATAAAAATCACTAATTTAGAAAAAATGTAATATATATAACATTAACACATGAAAACCTTATTGAAAAACAATACATTATTATCCTTTTAAATAAACTACAATATTTTGATTGTTATTGGTATTATTATTTATTCCGTCAGCTGTGAAATTATAATAATGATGGTAGAATCATACTACTATAGACATCTATGGCCAGGAAAGTTAACCACAAACTTCATGTTATGTTACGATGATAATAAACTTCTATGATAATGTAGACGCATTGTTTATAACAACGATGATTTATTTGACAGGCTTTTTCTCATTTTGTCGATATTAGCCAATAAGACATAAAAAGTTGTTGTGAATCTCCTTGCTCATTTATGGCGTCCTTATAAATATTTATGAGTAGAACCTCACTGGTTTTTCTCTTGTGATAATTAGATTCATGATCTAATAATTTAAGCTTAGACCAAGGAAAATAGTGTTTTGTATTTTTGTAATTTTTTAATACAACAGTATCATCATCAATATTTTTTTGACTTGTTTGATCATTATTGATTTCACAATAATTTGGGGTATTTTCAGTTACAGTGCGTCTTTGTGGTCTCTTACGAGGCTGATTAGTTCCTTTTTTTCTTTTTCCTTCTTCTTTTATTAAAGTATCTATCGGTGACTTGTGATCATTTAATCTGATTCCAACTTCCCTCTTGGTTTCACCAATATATGTGGCTGGGCATTCTGTACAATCAAATTTATACACAACACCAACCTGTCTTTCTTTGGGTATTCTATCCTTTGCTTTTATGATAATATTATTTTCACCCAAATTATTAACAATCATTGGTATCGCTAATATGTTGTGTCTTTTGCAACATTCATTTACGCTGTCATAAAAACCTTCAACATAAGGAACATGTAATTTTGGTTTTCTCATATTTACCGATCTTTGTATATCAATAACATCATTATTGTTAGTTACATTGTTAACCTTCCTTTAATTTAACGTACTAGGGGGCTACGCCCCCTGCGCGCTAAAGCGCGCCAACCCCCTCAAATTCAATTTTAAATGAGGAACAATTTAAACTTTAAACAAATATTTATTTAATAAAACAAATTGTCTATTTTATTTATACATAATCTTCATTACAATCTTCATCTTTGAGCATAAGCTAAATATTCGAATGTTAAAAATATGGCTATAATTAACGAATAAAAAAAAAGTTATTGCTATAAAAGGAAAATAAAAAAGAAATTTGTTTTTTTAAGTTACTTTTACTCACTGGGGGGTAACTTTAACGCACTTTTACGTATAAGCACTTCTAACCCTTGATCTAAATGTATATTTTACCAATTATGCGATCACAGTCCTGTACGCCTTCCCCTTTTTGATATATTATAACTTTATATCCTTTATTTCATAAATGGATCTCTCATAAATAACTAATTTTTTATTCAACCAAAACGTGAAATTTATCAAAAGTAGAATTAGAGGTAGTTTTTGCTAATTTAAGGGTGAAGCGCCGATTTTTAGTAGGTAGGACCCCAAAATTCGTGATCAGCGACCCAAAAAACCTATGCACACCATATCTGAACGCTCAAAGTGCGAATACATAAAAATACCCCTTATTGGGGTAGATTTTGCTGATTTAAGGGTGCAGCGCTCATTTTTTAAATAAATGACCGCGAAATTCGTGATCAGCGACACAAAAAACCTATTGTAGACCAAATCTGGTGGTGACGAGTACCTATACAACCCTCCCCCCCTTCGTTATTTGACTGGAGTAATATGTAAAATATCATTTTTTCAGCTTTTTTCAAATCTACTTAGTTTTGACCCACCGCCCTTTTATATGCCCAAAAAATAGGTGTAAAAAAGGAAATTTTGGGAAAATGACGGAAAAACTTTCTCAACTTCTATAGAAGATATATTATTTACTCTGATTTTTACTGAAAATATTTAATTCAATTTCATTGCACCCATAAACGATCAGACTTATTTAACCAATCATTTTTATCGAGAAGTAAAACTCTATGCTGACATGACACATGCACAAGTATTTATAGATTTTGTGTTTTTATTATATAATATAACTTTTATTTTATTTTTATTAAATTTCATAAGGTTTAAAAATTAATTTAATGATTAAAAAATATTTTTTATATATAAAACATTTAATTAAATATAAATAAACATTTAAAATAAAATTTACTTTTTATATTGTTATTTGAAATATATAATTTAATTTAAGAAAAATTTAAAAAGGCACGCTATTAAAAATAACAGAACAGTATAAGGTTAAATTTGTACACCGCAATGAGCACGCTAGTATTAATTTCTAAATGAAGAACAGCTGATGGGTATTGACCAATCGGAATTAAGTGCCTCAAAATTCTTCTGACATTTCTCGATTTTAATAGAAGATCCAACCTCTTTTGTACATAATAATCTATAAATTTTTCAGGATTATCATTGTTAATTAAAATTTCTTTTACAATTTTAAGATTTTTTTCATGAATAATATCATTAGAAAGTAGGATTGCTTTTTCAACTAAGCAATATATGATACCAATTTTTTGATGTTTTGTGTGTCCAGATCTGAAATTAACATATCTAAGAGAAGAAATAGGTTTCCTGCACCAGTTATGCAGTATTTTGTTCTCCTTCATTGTTAATTGTATGTCTAGAAAGTTTATAGTATTTTCTTGTTCAGACTATAAGCATTTAGGAAATTTAAATCATTCGATTGAGGTGGTTCCTCTTCTTTATGGTGCCCCTCCTTTTCTCTCCAAGTTTCGTTATGAATTACAGGATAATTTATGGCAATTTATACCATGGTAATTTATACCAATTATTATTTTTGGTTCCTCAAAGAGGAACCATTGTGTTAGGTCAAAATTTGATTTTCTATTTTTTGGCATATAAGCACGTTTTGGGACCCCAGGAAGCTAAAAAACCTGTTTCTAAAAAAAGTATGTATGTGTGTGTGTATGTGTGTGTGTGTGTATGTGTGTGTGTATGTATGTAATTGGTGATATTTCACAAACATTATGGAGTTAAGACCTAACTTTTTTTTCAAAAATTTTTTCACCAAAAAAGCTCGAGGTACTTTTTTTTTTTTTTGATTTGGATCTAATACCTCATTTATTTCCACGAAAGTACTTATATATGAAAGTATGGTTTTTACATGATATCTCGAATCGGATACTTAATTTTCTGAAAATTTTTTTTCTAAAATTTTTTTCACAAAAAAATACAAAAAATACAAATTTTTTTTTTCTTTTTGGACGTAGTACCTAATTTATTTCCATGGAAGTACTAGTTTTAAGAACCTTGTTTATTGTTATTTTTTGGATCTGATACTTAATTTTTTCAAAATTTTTTTTGTCAAAATTAAAAAAATAGTAAAATAAAAAAAAATGCAATATCTTTTTTTTTTTTGGTGTAATACCTCATTTAATTCTATGAAAGTACTAATATCTGAAAATATTGTAACTAGTGATATTTCAAAACCATTATCGAATTAAGACCTAATTTTTTTTTCAAACATTTTTTTATCAAAAAATCTCAACCCCCCCCTTTATTTTTAATTTGGATGTAATACCTCATTTATTTACGCGAAAGTACTTATATTTGAAAGTATGGTGTTACTCGATATCTAGAATCTGATACTTAATTTTTTGAAAATTTTTTTCCTAAAATTTTTTTCACAAAAAAATACAAAAAATACGAAACTTTTTTTTCTTTTTGGACGTAGTGCCTAATTTATTTCCATGGAAGTACTAGTTTTAAGAACCTCGTTTATAGTAATTTTTTGGATCTGATACTTAGTTTTTCTAAATTTTTTTCTCAAGATTAAAAAAAAAGAAAAATAAAAAAAACTGCAATATTTTTTTTTTTTTTTGGTGTAATACCTCATTTAATTCTATGAATGTACTAATATTTTAAAATATTGTAACTAGTGATATTTCAAAACAATTATCGAATGAATACCTAACTTTTTTTTCCAAAAATTTGTTTATGAAAAAAATCTCAAAATACTTTTTTTTTTTTAACTTCGATGTAATACCTCATTCATTTCCATGAAATTACTTATATTTGAAATTATGATTTTTACTCGATATCTTGAATCTGATAATTAATTTTTTGAAAATTTTTTTCTCCAAAATCTTCGTCACAACAAAATACATAAAACACCAAATTTATTTTTCGTTTTGGGCATATCTAATTTATTTTAATGAGTGTACAAGTTTTAGAAATTTAGTTTATAGTAATTTTTTGTATCCGATCACAATTTTTTTTTTTATTTTGATATAAATTATAACATACAAGAAGGAGTGATGTAAATCTTGCCTCTTTTTGACTACCTTGGATTATTTTGCTCGTTGCTATGTTTATTTATGTATGCAGCTTAATGAAATTATAAACAATAATAAACAGCCTAAAAATATTAAATGGTTATGTTTGCATTTTAAAATTAAGATTTAAAAGTTATATTGGCATTTTTTAAAGAATCAAACAATTTATAGAATTAAATAATTTATTATTTTGTGATTAATAGAAATAATATAAATAATGTTAAAATCTTGAAGCAATTAATGTGGTTATTTTTTTTATTACAAAATATTATTATTATTATTATTATTATCATTGTTGCGGAAGATTGGTCAAATGCAAGAAGTACACTGAGAAAATAAATTATAAGAAATTATTATAAATTCTGCTAAAAACTCCTATCTTTTTATAATAATTGAGCGAATATTGGTAATTTTCGCATCGTTACCAACCATTTCTTTGACAAAACAAAAAAATCATGTTACCCAATATTTTAATTATTAAGGGATAATTATATATTCTAATAAAATAAAATTTTACAAAAAAAAAAGAAATTAGCTTTTTTTATATTTGTCTCTTTTTAATTATGCAAAAATGATTTAAAATCCATTAACGCCGGCGCGACCAATCCATGGACGCTAGAATTTTCACTTTAATACCAAAATGATCTTAATAATCTACTTTACCAGCTACTAAAAACGAAAAATGTATGTATAATTGCATAGTTGTAATAATATTTGTTGTAATTTAAGATTACAGCCCATTGCTTGATGAACCTCAGTTCCAGCTAGTTGGCAGGGTATTTTTAATACTTTTGAATATATATATTTTTTTTATACCGTTTACTTTCTATTCACTTTCTTGTTTATAAAAAATTTTATATTTATTCTTCGCTTTATAATTTTTTTGTTTTCTATTTATTTCTCCGAATTTTTATTTTTATTTTTCTTTATTTGTTGATTTGTCTTATATAATTTAATTTATGATTAAATTCTTACCTATTGATAAGTATTTTTTTTGTTTATATTTTTGGTTACTGTAAGCGGTTCTGAGTTTCTTAATAGTGTATGAATTTGTATTAATAATGTGCAACGTTAAAGAAAATAAGTAAAATAAATTTTATACTTATCTCTTACACTGCCAATATTAATAAGGTTGTACGCTGCATGGCTGCAATTTTTCAGTTTCTTGATGATATTTTCCTCCTTTTATTAACTTTTCCACCAGCTTCACGGTAGCGGAACCAGAATTTATTTGTATGTTAGGGATTCGAGTTATATAAATAATTATCCAGTTGAGTCTAATGGCCTTATGTTTTAATTGATGCTGTTGGTTCTACTGGATCGCTAAGGATATGTTTTATCGGAAAAGGTTATCCAACTAAATGACTGAACACGTAGATGTTTATAATATTTCTTGTTTATTATGAGTTTACTGTTCTCTGAATTTTGTAACCAAAAATATATATATCTACTGGACTATTTATGTTGACTGAGTAAGGACTACTAAATGATGTGTACGTATAGACGTCTGAGTTCCTGACTGTCCGCTATTAGCGCTTGTAACGACGTATATAGTCGTTGTGGGTGGTGACCCCCCCTGAGAGGAAGTAACTATCTTTGTTTACCTCTCGACTCCCTGTAGACCATTTTACATTAGTCCTGTAGACCATCGTGGTAGGGACCTGTATTGATTTTAGTTTACCCTCTAAACTTATCTGAACGATTAACCCTACTTAGGTTTGATTTTCCCTTATAGTGAAAGGCTGGAGGGAGCTTCCCCTTTAGTCAGGCGAAAAAGGGTGGCCGTAAACTATAAAAGAGGGTGTTTATCTCCCTTCAAATATTATTAATCAATAGTCAAGATATTCCTGTAGCCCTTTGCAATAAAATTTTATGGGCTATTCTGAAGAGGTGGTTTATTTTATATATTAGGGTGGTGTCTATATTAGGGTGTTTAATAAATCCCTAACAACATTGTGTTTCTAAGTCAGACACAACAATGTCAGAGAACACTGATGAAACAGCTGAACCCATAGGGGTCCCAAATACTTGCTTGTATTTTTTTTGGTGCTTTCAAGCTTAGCCTATAATAAATTTTAAAAATCAAAAATTTATTTAAAAAACTGTAAGAGCCCATTATTAAAAAAAATATGTTTGCTTAATAATAAAGTTTTGGAAACGGATTGAATTATAAACAAATTAAAGGACACCTCATAAAGGTAAGATTTTTCTTATAATTTATTATTTTAATTAAAATTAATTTATTATGCTAATCTTCAAGGTGCAATTCATAACTTGAATTTATAGTACAATCAAAAAGCCCTCTAGCTTATCGTCTCGTCCTGATCAACTACAGATTGCCTTTGTCCAAATCAATTCATCTCGCAAGATAACTGTATCCAGCAAATTTAAAACTATTAAGAGTTTTGGCTAACTCCAATCTACTAGCTTCATTAAAATTATGTTTGAAATGATGGAAGGAGTTGACAGAAGATCAGAAATATAATACTACCAGAAGCTTTAACTTTGAACGTTAAATAAAAAAATAAAATATTTATTTACTAATTTTAATTATTTGTTTCAGCATCTTCAAAATAAATTTAAAAAACCTAGAATAGCAGCAGAAAGATCAAAAATTATAAATATTTCTTATCAGAACAGAAGTTGCAATTTTACTTAAATAATTTTCATGCATAAGCACGATGTTATCAACAGAAAAAGTAAACTACACTTTATTACCGCTCAGCTAATTATCGAGACAGTAACAACTTAGTTCATCCTACAGCACTATAAGAATGTTTTTGAAAAAGTAAACCTTCTGCTCCAGAGCAGCAGAGATGCAAAATTTATGCATTTCAAATTTAAGATTATGATATATTTTTGTACATAAAATTTATTATTTTTCTAAAGACAGAGAAATTCTAAAAACCTTGTAATCCACATGATAATCTTGCATATTACTTATTGGAGCTGAAGGTGCCTTTATACTTAAACATTTTTCATGCTTTTGTACTGTGTTATCAGCAAAAAAAAAAGAAGTCATTAATAGCTCAGCTGATTATCGAGTCAATATCAACTTAGTTCATCATATATCTAAGAGAAATATTTTAGAAAATTGCACCATCTGCTCCAACGAGTGAGATGCAATATTTATGAAAACGAATTAAAGCTTTTATTTCATTTTTGTACATAAAACAATCAATATTACGTACAAAAATGTATCATAATCTTGAACTCGACATGCATAAAATTTGCAATTCACTTTTTGGAGCAGAAGGTGCACTTTTACTAAAATATTTCTCTTAGCAGTATAATGAATTAAGTTGGTATTGACTTGATAATCAGTAGTAAAGAGTAGTTTACTTTTTCTCTTGATAACACCGTGCTAAAGCATGAAAATTATTTTTTACAACGCTATTCGAATATGTATCGTTTATAGACGGTCCGTAGTATATGAAATAAAGGTACTTTATCGCAAGAGGGCTTCTACTCTTACGATATAGAGTCTACTCGTACGTATAAAAGTATTATCGTAATAGTAGAGACCGAAGTAGAGACTGCGCATGATCAAAGTTCGATGAAGAACCGAATAAAATTTAGTTGTAACGTGGCCGTTGTATAGAACGCATGAGCGTGTTTTTGTTTAAAAATTAAAATATCGGAAAATAATGTTAAAGATGAAGATGAAAATTTATTAATAGACGAAAATAATAATATAGATGCCGAAATAAATAATCAGAAATAAATGTAATTTTTTCTAACTTATTAAAAATGAATGTATATATGTGCAAATAAATAAAGTGTATAAAAAAAAAGTTTTGTTTTTTAGTAATATTTTATATTTTGTCTAAAAGACG
Organism: Anagrus nilaparvatae; assembly: GCA_022575985.1. Classification (NCBI taxonomy): domain Eukaryota; kingdom Metazoa; phylum Arthropoda; class Insecta; order Hymenoptera; family Mymaridae; genus Anagrus; species Anagrus nilaparvatae. The sequence goes on along the minus strand of JAKSXM010000237.1, from coordinate 2,317,461 downwards.
ATGAATATTCGAATATTGTTGAAAAAAAAATATATCGCCACTCGTTCGATACAAAGCCTTTCATTGCAGTATGACGAGAAAAAAAAATTGTTATTGTTTATTTTTTCTTTTCTCGCCATACTACGATAAAGGCATTGTATCGTCACTCGTGACGATATATACTATAAGTATAAAGGCACCATTAGCTCCAATAAGTAAAATGCAAGATAACTATGTCGATTACAAGGTTTTTAGAATTTCTCTATCTTTAGTCAGACAATAAATTTTATATACAAAAATGTATCATAATCTTGAATTTGATATGCATAAATTTTGCATCTATGTTTCTCTGGAACAGAAGGTTTACTTTTTCTAAATCATTCTTATAGCGCAGTATGATAAGCTAAGTTGCTACTGTCTCAATATTCAGCTGAGTGGTAGTAAAGAGTAGTTTACTTATTCTGTTGATAACGCCGTGCTTATGCATGAAAATTATTTAAGTAAAATTGCACCTTCTGTTCTGTAAGAAATATTTATAATTTTTTATCTTGCTGCTGCTATTCTATGTTTTTTAAATTTATTTTGAAGATGCTGAAACAAATAATTAAAATTAATAAATAAATATTTTATTTTTTTTATTTAACGTTTAAACTTAAAGCTTATAGTAGTATTGTCCTTTCTGATCTTCTGTCAACTCCTTCCATCATTTCAACATAATTTTAATGAAGCTAGTAGATTGGAGTTAGCCAAAACTCTTAATAGTTTTAAATTTGCTGGATACAGTAGAATCTTGTCTTGCCAAATGAATTGTTTTGGACAAAGGCAATCTGTAGTTGATCAGGACGAGACGATAAGCTAAAGAGCTTTTTGATTGTACTCTAAATTCAAGTTATGAATTGCATCTTGAAGATTAGAAGCATAATAAATTAATTTTAATTAATAAAATAAATTATTACCTTTATGAGGTGTCCTTTAATTTGTTTTTAATTCAACCCGTTTCCAAAACTTGATTATTAAGCAAATAAATTTTTTTAAAAAATGGGCTTTTACAGTTTTTTAAATAAATTTTTGATTTTTAAAATTTATTGTAGATTAAGCTTGAAAGCACCAAAAAAATATTTTTGAATGAAAATCCCTGTCAAGACCCTATATTTTTTTTATAAACACAATTACCATTGTCGGTAATAAAGAAACTTCATGTTTTCTTTATCATATTTTTCGTCATTTTGAAAACTTGCCTTAAAAAATTTAAAGGGCTTTTTTGTTATTGTTTACGGTACATCAAAATACCACGTATTGGGTAAATCTCTGTATATTATATTAACTATTTACTATGTTAATTATTTAATGAAGTTATATCATTCTTTTTGAAAGATATCATTGCATAATATCACATTTTCTTAAAATATGTTAATTAAAATCTTAGAATCATTTATTATTTTAACTTATTGTAAACACTATTGTATTGACACAGATAGCCAACTCTATAAAATACCTAAACTTACCCTATCTATTAACCAGTCCCCATTTCCCCCCGTTTCTCTCCCATCTCTGACCCAGCCCAGTTGGGATGATTGGAATCTTGGAAAGAGAGATGTTACGTATGACAGCTCAAACTTTGAACTATCATATTAACATTTAATTTTTTTTTTTTTTTTTTGCCTGGGTGGGGGGAAGCTCCAGAGCACCCGACTTAATTTAAAAGCTTCTAGCGCTCCACCTGTTACAGTCCCCGTTGGTCCATCCTCGTCCCTTTAGGTAAAGGCCCTGGATGTCCCGGTGTTGTGTAGTGTTTGTTTCCCTTGAATGGTGTTCGCGGTTAGTGTCCCAAAAGTGACAACCCGCAGGTACCTTGCCTCTGTAGGGAAGTCCAGACCTGGTTCCATGCGAGCATGTTCCCAGAATCACCCTTCCTTTGAGGGTTCGAATAACTGCTTAATTGCTCCCTTGTGTGTTAGTGTCACAGAAGTGACAACCTGCAGAGATCTTGCCTCTGTTGGGAAGTCCAGATCTGGTTCCATGCAAGCATGATCCCAAAGTCACCCTTCCTTCGAGGGTCCGAATAGCTGCATGGCTGTTATCTTGTGTGTTAGTGTTCCGAAGATGCGGAGAAGAGGTCAGAATAACCCCCATCAGGTTCTTCCAGCAGTAAGCCAACTCCAGGTCCCCTAGTTAGGGGCATCGACCAGGGCACACATAGACCATTAGGCACAGCCCGTAGAAATATGTCACCGAGATCTTACCACAGTTTGGGTATACCTGTTGCAGGATCGCCTTAGGATTCCCCCTCAAATGGTCTCCGCCCTCCTATGAAGTCCTCAAGACCGAGTGACCTTATGAAGTTCACTAGGCTCTGAGGTTTCAATGGTCCAACATCTTCTGTGTTCGTTAGTGAAAACTCGAGGTACCTTCTGCGTCGTTCCTCCAGCGCTGGGCAAGCCCAGATCAAATGTTCGGTTGTTTCTGTCGATTCATCGCAGAATCTGCAGTTCCGAATATCGTTAATGTTCCCCCATCTGTGATGGTTAAATACGGAGTGACCCGTTATCCAGCCCACCACAACACGAGTGTAGATTCTATTCATATTCAGTAGTTTGTCACGCCACTCGTAGATCGGAGAGGTACCCAGGGCCCTTTTGGACTGCCTGGCTCCTCTTGATTCCGTCCACTCCGTTGCGTTCTCCCTACCCATTAAGTCAGAGATAGCCGATACGACCTCGCACCAAGGAGTTCCGATGACGGCAGTTGGGGCTGCTATCTTAGTTCCTTTCTTAGCTAAAGAGTCAGCTTTCTCATGAGCGGGTACCCAGTAAAGCGTGATTTTGTTCCGACTACCTAGAGTGTTTAACGAAGTTTTGCATTCGCGTACCAGCTTCGAGAAAGCTGTTACCGAGTCCAGAGCGTTGAGAGCAGCCACGCTATCTGAGAATATGCTAATTCTCATTCCCTCTGTCCCCTGACGAAGCATCTTCTCCACACACATCTTTATAGCCAGTATTTCCGATTGAAATACCTAGGCTAGGGGTCCTGCAGAGCCAATGAGGGCTCTTTCTTTAGGACCCCATGTATTTAACCAGTATTTCCATCCTGTTTCGACCCATTCGTATACCAGACTCTTGTATGAGCCAGGTCCGGTCGAGTGCCGTCTGCCCATTCATTCCTGCTGGTTATCCTAATGCAGAACCTCTTTTCAAAGGAAATCTCCCTAGCAGTTCTGTCTAGGCCATTGTTCAGTAGTTCCATGCAGGGCAGTTCCCCTATCGCAGCGTGCTTGCCCCTACCAGGAACCCATTCGCCCAGAGCCCGTAGTCTAGCCGCGGTTGTGGCTGCTGATTCTTTGATAACAATGTGGAACGGAGGAACACCGACAAGCACACGGGGTGCCGTCTTTGGCGTGTTCTTTGCCGCTCCAACCATGCTTCTAAGCATCATTGCTTGTAGACGGTCCAGGTTCTTCCCCTCAGTGATGAGGTTAGATCTGTGCCACCATACTACTGATCCATATGTGAGCCTAGGGATCATAACCGCGTCGTAAATCCACTTTACCAATTTCGGTCTTAAGCCCCAGGTTACTCCCACCATACGTCTGCATAGCCAGTATCCATTAAGGAATTTGGCCGTTACATGCTCCATGTGAGCCCTCCAGTTCAGGTTATCGTCCAGCACCACGCCAAGGTACTTTACTTTTTTGGAAAAGTCAAGCATTTTGCCGTAAAAGATAGGCCCCCTGGAGGTATCCAGGCTGCGTTTTCTCGTAAAGAGGATGCATTGGGTCTTATCGGGGTTAGCCGATAGGCTTCCAACGCCGGTACACCATTCTTCAAAGAGCTGCAGGGCCCGCTGCATTTCGTCCATAAGGACCTCCATGCATGTCCCCTGAGTCAGAATTATGATGTCATCCGAATAACCAAACACCTTGATACCTGCTCTTTCGAGTTTGGTAAGGAGTTTGTTGACCGCCAGGCACCACAGTTTCGGAGATAAAACTCCACCCTGAGGGCAGCCACGCGTTACTTTTCCCGACAACTTCGAGAAACCGTGCTCCGAAGCAACGTATCTGTGCTTAAGATATTCTCCCAGCCACAGTCTTATTGTTCCGTTAATTCCATGATCCCTTGCGCCACAATCGATGGCGTCATGAGGAGTATTGCTAAATGCCCCTACAATATCGATGAGAGTGGCCATTACCGCCCCCTATGTTTCCATATCAGCTTCAATGTAACTGACCACTCCATGTAGAGCCGTTTCGGTAGATTTCCCCCTTTGATAAGCGTGTTGGCTTACTGCGAGGGGAAACGCTACCAGTTCCTCGTCCATTTTCCTGTTAACTACTTTTTCAAGTGTTTTGAGGAGAAATGACATGAGTGTGATCGGTCTATAATCCTTCGCTACAGAATGAACTTACTACTTTCGGAATGAAGGCTACTCTGGAGGTTCTCCAGCTAATTGGCACGTCACCGATTGCCAGGCACGCCCTGAATAGCTTCGTAAGTGGACCCACCAAGTGATGAAGACCCTTTTGCAGCAGCGCGGGATAGATGCCATCAAGTCCAGGGGACTTGTAGGGTGCAAAAGATTTTATCGCCTAGGCAACCTTATCCGCGCTGATTGTTTCGTGGGCTGTTTTCCAGTCCGCTCTGTTTGTCCTCCTTCTGCTCTCAGGAGCTTCAGGAGTTCGTTCTTGAACAAGTCGGGAAAGTGCGTTGTCATCATGAGCCTGAGATTCTCCATGGAGTTATCGGGGAATTTTCCATCCGGCCCCTTTATCCAACCTGAAGCCCAGGTCCCGCCATAGGACAGTACCCTGAGTAGCCTGGCGGTTCCGGGGAAGCCCTCGACTCCTCCACAGAAGTTCCTCCAACTCGACAATCTAGCTTTCCTAATTTTGTTCTTAAATAAGGTTAGGCTCTTAAGATACTCCTCCCTTAAGAAGGGGTTTCTTTGCTTTTTCCACTTAAGGGTCCTAACCCTCTTTTTCTGAGCGTCAAGGTCCTTATTGAACCAGACGTCACCTCTTTTCTGACATTTGAGCTTCAAGGAGCATACGAATTGGCCTCATACGAATCCATGACTGCCCTCTCGATAGCTTCTAATGCGAGTTCAATTTCCTCTGAAGTCCCATACCTCCTTGAAAATTGTTTGATCGATTCCCTCAGGAAGTTCGTGTACCCGTCCCAATCAGTATTTCTAGGATTCCTAGAGTACTCTGGTCCGTGTCCACTACCCTCCAAAGAAAAGTGAATGTATTTGTAGTCCGAGAGAGATTCCTCGTCTGAAACCCGCCAATTTTGAATGAGGTCATTCAGGTTTGGCGTACAAACTGTTATGTCAATAAGGGTCTCGCCCCTACTGTTTGAAAAGGTAGGTACGGTCCCCCTGTTCACAACATCTAATCTGTTATTTACTAAGAACTCCAGAAGGTCTCTACTGTCGCTAGTCCGACTCCCCGACAGAGCGTGGTGCAAGTTGGAGTCACATCCAATAATCAGCCCCGAGCCTCCTAGGTTTTCATCTTCTGCCAGTGCCTTCAAACTGTCTGAAGGTACCGCATCCCTGCAGGGAAGATAAGAGGACGCCACTACGACTTCCCTATCCGCCCCGTCATCTCCAACTACCTTAACTCTAATAGTAGTTAGGTCTTTATTAGTATGTCTAAGTACCAGCTCAGCTTTCAATCCCCTGACTACAATACAGGTTCTTGACTTAGTGCCGGCTGCCCGGAATACCGTACCAGCCTCATTCAGTCCCTTGATTTCATTATGTAGAATCCAAGGTTCCTGAATAAGGGCTATGCCTGTGTGCCACGCTGAAAACAGTCGAGTGAACTGTACACTTGCTGCTTTACAGTGTTGCAAGTTGATCTGGGTAAAGGGAATCTTTGCGGTAGCCACAGGGCTATGCATGTTGATCCCTCTACCCGTAGTCCCGGTCCCATTATCATTGAGATTCAGGTCCGCCATTTAAACAGCTTTCCCTCCTCCCTCAGTAGGGACCAGATTAGCATCCCCATTTCCCGAATTTTCCCCAATAGTGCCGGTGGTCTCCATTGCGGACATCGCCTCCACTATTGTCGCCTCATCTGAGGTCAAAGTTGTGTCGACGTCAGCCTCCTCTGGCAAGGTCTTCTTTTCCTTATGGAGAATGGCACACCCAGCCCTACCTAATCCAAAGGCAGGTTTGAGGTCCAGTCCCTTAAGGGCATCGACCTGCTGTTCTGGCATACTGACGACCATCAAATTTGGCCCTGATGGAATTTGCTTTGGCCTGAATTCTATGATGTGCCAGACATCTGTCTTTAATGTCCCGTTTTGTCGGGCCAGAATTTTCAAAGTGTCCGCTCCATTCATGTTACCTTTCGCATAGATAACGACCTTAGTGTGTTTGGGGAGAGTATTTATGTCAGCGACAAATAACTCTGCTCCCTCCCACGGCTTCAAATCAGCTATTCTATCTTCGATCCACTTCTTGTCCTTGTCCGCCTGATATTTTATCTTCAGGTAGCCATGGGCAATCCAGTAGTCTATAAAATCTGGAGCCTCCCCAAGCTCCTCCTGAAGTATATAATTCAAGATCGATTCTTGGATAAGCTCTCTCCTTTCTTCATTTATATACGTCAAAGGGTCTGGGTATCCTCTAACCACGATCCCAACAATGTTGTCATTCTCGAGAGCCTGCTTATTGGTCCCCTTCGCCTTCGGTAATCCCGTATCCCTTTTCTTACGGTTCTCAAAATTGGGAGAAGTGTCTTCCCCACTTCTACCTCTCTTGAGTCCCGCAGATCTGGGAGAAGGAGTTTCATATCCCTGGGCTTTCCTTTCTTTAGCTATTCTGGTTAACCTTGCCTTTTTCTTTTGAGCCCCGGGTTTTTTATTAGCGCTTGTTCCCCCCGGAGGTGTTCTATTTGCAAACTTCTGATTACTTCCACCTGGGTCCCAGGTGCCGGTTTCTCATTATGAGTCCCGGATTTAATGGAAGGAGTATTCACTGAACCAGTGGTTGTTTTCGCCTGTGGTGTCTCCCTAGGAGTCCCATCAGGGTTTTTGTTTATAAGGATTTGGTTTTTAGGATTATCAATTTTGGATCCCACGCGTGGGTCGGAAAGGGTCGTCGCTCCCAAACAGAGCCGCCTTATCTGGGAGAAAGGGGAGGACAAAACATTCATCACATAAATCAGGGGGCCCCCAGGTGCCCTGAAGTGCTGCACTAGGCATGAGATTACCCCCTCATGAGCGGGCATCCGATCTTCTGGATACCCCCGCCTACAGAGCATGCTTGCGTCACTCTATCGTTAGGCTGGGCAGACTGGATCAGCCGTCACCATGGTTCCAGATGTTCCCACAGTGATGTCCGATTTCGGTCTTGCAGTTTAATGGGTTTCACTATCATGACTTGTGACATTATACGGTATTGTGCCCTACCTGTACCCGCCGTATAACAGGGTTTCGACCATAGTCTAACAGTTTGGACGGACTCTCGTCTCCATGGTTGCTACCATCTCGCGATATTATTTGACCGTCACGAGACAGGGGAGGAATCCAATTAGGGATTACCGCCAAAAGATCCAGGGATCCTCTTTAAGTCCTCCCAAAGTGGACTCCCCCAGCCGAATTCCTCGAAGGTACTTTTAGATAGCTTTCTGTGGCGCTCCGTTAAGAGTGCACGATGGTACGAGGTACCTTATTTAGAAACGATGGCACAAGACCCTGTTTATAAGAATGGCCCAGATGTTCTCAGAAAGCTCCATCCAGCATCTCCGATTCCTTCAGCCGCGCCTTCACACTATGACCATATCACACCAATTGAATGATACGGTGGACCCGCAGCTAACGCTTAGCGTCTACGCCGCTGTGCTCTAGGCAGGAAATGCCCATGCTAAAAGCCGATACTTAGGACCACCACTAAAAGCAGGGCCCGTAAGTGGCTTGAGTCGCACTTAAATTGGGAGATCCCTTCGGTTCACCTTTGATTGCCAATTCCTCGAGGATGCATAAGGGTAGCATTCTGCGACATTCTTGTTGAAAGAATGCACCAGGGTGCAGAGCATCCAGCAACTGCCCCAATAAGAATTGCAAGGCATAGACCCGTTTATAGAGCAGCCTTTGATATTCCAGAAGCCATATCCAGCATCCCCGATTCTAGTTCAACCTTAGGAAGGCGGCGTGAACTACCCTCCTCCTTCCTCCTAGAAGGCCCCGGGCTTGGGACCGGTACAGCGGAGTTTTAACATTTAATTATTTTGTATATTTAATTTATATTCAATATTTTATATCCTCTGCCTTGGATTTCACCTATACAGTTCTGACTCCTCACCATTGACGTAAAACATAGATCAGCAATGACGTATTCCAAAAATATCTTGTGCAACGAAAAGTTGCATTAACTTCCCCTCGCTATTATCGGAAAACTTTAGGAGGCTGATGCTTCCACGTGTTGGACGATCCCACCTAAATCGAACTACCAGGGCAGTCGCTAATTAGGTTAAATAATACACCGCGACTCTCTCAAAACTGAGATACATTTTCTGCGTTCGATTTCCTTTGCACTATACCAACATTTCAACTGAACGGATTTTATTTTAAATTATAATTAATAAAGTCAGTGAAATTAATTAATAAAATAACTCCAATCTACTAAATTAATCTAAATCCTTAACTAAATCATCAAGTGTAGTCATTAAACAAGTTATACAATCTTTCCGTAATCGAGAACTTAGTCTTAGGCTAAGTTTACCTGCAAGAACCTGTATCAACCAGTTTTATCTACACTATATCAACATCACACAAATATAAAATACCTGGGGCACTCATATCCTTAGTATAAACTTATATGTCGATTATTTATATTTATATATCCCAGGAAAACCTCAGAATACGTAACAATTTATTTAAATATATTATGGAGTTGGGCATGCACTAAATGTTGATTTTCAGGTTATTTTAAAATCATGTGGAGTTTGTTCATTCTTTTATATTTTAATTATACAAACAGAGCTCTCTCGCGATTTAAGCATATAAATAATATCTAACTAGAAGCAGTATCTAATATTTTTGATAATCCTATTCTTATACCTATTTTTTTGTTCAAAATTCGCGAAAAAATGAGAAAATTAAAGAAAAAATAGGATATGTTCATTTGCAATTCTATTGCAAAATTCAAAAAGTACTTTGGAATCTGACTGTTTACACGTGTAGTTTTGTTAATTAATTATCTAATTCTATATTACAAATGTATAAAAGTTACAGTTATAATCTTGATACAAAAATTTAAAGATAATTTGTTCAATTTAATAAATAAAAATACTAAATTATCTTTTGTCAGATTATTATTCATGATTTAGATGTTAAAGTGCATTTTTTGGGCAGAAAAAATTAATTTTATTACATGTTTATATGTTTCTTAGGTTGTTAATTTCAAATTTGAACTCAAAATTACAATTTCGACGGTCTACAAATGTCAACTAGCTATGGATATACATTTTTCTGATAAAAAAATTTAAGCTTATTACACGATTATATGTATCAAATTATTCTGATACATATTCTAAAATATATGAAAACTCTGGAATATATTATATGTTCCTAAACGAAAATATTAAAAGTCCTTCAACTCGAATATTGAAGTCCCTAAACCAGGATTATTCTAAGTTCCTAAATCGTGATATGCTGTAATTACGTAATCTGAGAGGAAATTTTTTTTTTATAATATAGTAAATATACAACTTTTAAAATAAATAACTAATAAAAAGTAATAAAAAATTCAATATTTATGCATATTGGTAAATTTTATGTCTTCACTCAGATTATTCATTATTTATAATGACTTACTGGTAATAACTATTTATTAATAATAGAATCCATATTTGTCGGTTGCAAATCCGATGTTCAAAATGATAGTTCAAGAACAAAATTCAAACTTTTTTTTATTTTTATATTATGAGAATTTATTTTATTAAAATTTATTTGGTAGTCTTATTTTAGGCCGAGTATACCAAAGCCGTAAGCTTGTATAATTATACATACGAAACGCTGTTAACATAGAAGTTTTGAAAATGATTGTGAAAATGAAATTATGCTCTAAGCGTTTTAAAATAAATCTTTCGCTGATTGATAAAATATTAATTTATATGTATTTGTAGGAACAACATGCAGAAAATCAAGATAAACAAATATATCATACACGATCAAAATCATTGCGGTCATTAAAAACAAATTTTACAACTTCTACTGCTACAACATCTACGTCTACAATTATAGGTTCAATTGAAAGTGAATTTGGCGAAATAAATTCTTTAACAGATGGTCAAACTGATTTAGAAAACATGGCTTTAACAAAGCGACAGTTTGTGATTCGCGAACTTGTTGATACAGAGAGAGATTATGTAAATGACTTACGACAGATTGTCGAGGGTTACATGTCTTTTATGAGAGATACAACTACTGAAGTTCCTATTCCAGAAGATTTGCGTGGGGGCAAAGAAAAAATGATTTTTGGTAATATTGAAGCCATTTATGAGTGGCATAGAGATTGCTTTCTCAGAGCTCTTGAACAGTGCCTTGAACAGCCAGAAGAACTTGGTCCACTTTTTAAGCGATATGAAAGAAAACTTCACATGTACGTTGTTTATTGCCAAAATAAACCGGTTTCTGAATATATTGTTTCTGAATACATAGATACTTACTTTGAAGAACTACGTCAAAAACTAGGACACAGATTACAATTATGCGATTTACTTATAAAACCTGTTCAAAGGATTACGAAATATCAGTTGCTACTACGTGAAGTCTTGCGGTTAACTGAACGAACTAAAAAAATATCAGAAATTGAAGGACTCCAAGCAGCCGTGCACGTAATGAGAGTTATTCCTAAACAAGCGAACGATATGATGGATGTAGGCAGACTGCAGGGATTTGATGTGAGTTACATTTTTTATTTCTTACACCTTTTTCTTTTTTTTTTTATATCTTACTTTGTTATATATAGATATTATATTTATATATCAAATAGAACATTATTTTTGTAATTTTCGCAAATTTTTTAGTTTTTATTTGGGTTATTTTTTAACAATTTCACGACTGAACAATAAGAAGCATACGATCTTAGGATCGTATATCGATATTTATACAATACTAGGAATGTAAAAGCAAATATAGTCTTTTGCACAATCCTAGTATTATACAATTTCGTGGATTGCGCATAACATGTATATCCTATATTATATATTAAAACAAATGTTTACCCAAAATTTATTATTTTTTATTTTATTCCAAAATACGTGATTCACCCAGACTTTTTTTTACTTTTTAAAAATACTTTAATAGTTCTGATATATTGACCTCAGAAGTTTGTGGTCGAGAACGAAAAAATATTTCTTATTTTTTCACTAAAATATGTTTGATTTTCTCAGGATCTAAGAGGTCTCTTGAGATTAGTATTGGCGAGTCTTCCTTAATTTAAGCCCTCTACAAATAATAACTTCTAATATTTTATCAAAATTGCACTGGTTTTTAGGAATTTTGATTCATCTGCTTTACAGAACTTCTAGTCTTTATTATTCTGTGTTAGAAAGTTCGTATACTTAATTTTTGGGATTCAAAAAACTTTCTTGGATGGACAATGACAATTATGACTAGTTAATGGTGCCCAATAAAAAGTATATACAGGAAACCCTCCGTATTCGCGGGTAATAAGGGCCGAAAAAAAACCGCGAATAACGCGGGACTGGGACCGTAGTATATGTATGTATATTAGACTGCCAAAAAAAAATCGACTTTTCGATTTTTTAAGGTGCTCAAGCGTTTTTGGATGTCATTTAATGAAAATTAAGTTCTGCGTAAACCGTGTCTAAAAATAATTAGTCGTTGGACAATGCAAAAGCATTTTTGATATTTGAAAATGGGCTCAGGAACGTCGGGCGGAACTTAAGCTACTAAACTTAAAAGGCAACATAAAAATAAAATTTCGGGGGGTATTTCATAGATTCTTTGGTCGCTAAAAACGATGGAATCATCTATTTTGAATTATTTTTTTAAGGCAAAAAGTTAATTAAAATAAATTAAAAATCATTAAAATAAATTAAAAACATTTATTAATTCACCTTATTATTTTATGCTAATGTTTCTGGTTTTTTTCTGTGTAAACCTATGCTAGTATATAAATTTGAACCCTCGGGCTTTCAAAAATAAAAGAAAAGATCAATTACCAGTTTTTTAGAAATCTCAAAAGAACGCGTGGCGTACACCACACAGTGGGCTATAAAGACTCAAAAATGAATAAAATTCAGCTTCAGAGTAATTCAAACGTAAACTAAAATGAAAAAAAATTGAATTTGTAGGTATTCGTATATATAATACGATGTGATACCGCTTTTTTTGCAAAAATATCGAAAATTGGACAGTTTTTGACGTCAATAACTTGCTGCGGACTAAAAAATGTTTAGAAATTATTTGAAATGGGCATTCCGTATGTTTTTTGGGTCACTAAAAACGATGAAATTGGTTATTTTTATTTATTCTTGATGGATTCAGAGTAATGGGCCAAATATTGTAGCTTGATTTTCCAAATTTAGCATTTTTTTGAGTTAAATGACTGTCAAGCGTACAGATAACTTTTCTGAACCTCTAGAAAGGTAAATTATCATATTTTTGTGTTTTTTTAACTAGCTCAGGATTAACTGCTTAGATTTTTTTTAAGGGTGCTGGTTTAGTTCAGTGTTATCGCAAAGTCATAAAATTTAGTTTTCAGGCAATTTTCCAAATAATGTTGTCATCTTGCAATTCAACCAAAATATTTCCAGTTGGTCTCATTTTTTTTTGTATAAAATACACCTTTCAATTCCCGTAATCGGCAATTTTTCATCGCCGATTCTCTCATCGTAATTGTTAATAAACCAATTGTCCATTTTCGGCCGTAAACGACCCTTATGTTATATTTTCGTGAAAAATATAGAGGAAATTCCGGGAAATGGATTTTGGAAAAAAGTTTAAAAGATAAATAATCACTCACAGAATTTTAATTTGAAATTATGGGTGCCCGTCCTTGACACCCAAATTGTTTATTCAAAATAAAACTTATTCTAATAATTACAAGCGAACTTGAAATTTCACTTGAATTTAATTAAACGTTTTAACAAAGCATATAGATAATAACGAGCACTAATTTCCCGAAATTTGAATTAATAAGAAAAAATGAATAAGCGGACTGTATTTGAATTAATAAGAAAAAATGAATTTAATTTAAGGTGAAACGAACCGGGCGGTAATTGATAATAAAAACTTTGAGTTTAGATCTTTTCAACGCGACGATTGACCACCGAAGAAGAAGGAAACGAGCGCAGTAAACGGTTTTATAGAAACCTGAAAATTTACATAAAGGGAGGGGTTTTTTAACAAAAGTAGGTCGATAAATCAAAAAGTTATTGTATCAATAAATAGAAAGTTAACGCGCGAGAATTTAAAGAATTAATAATTGATTACGTATTAGAAAAAAAGAAAAATATGGATTTTTTGTTACTGGCCGTAACATACCGCCCGCCTTGTTAAATCTTATTTAACAAAATAAGTTTCTTTAGTAATTGATATTTAAATTGAATTGAACGCGTGATTCTATACAATGCAAATTTGAATTTTATTTTTACATGACTTTCAACTTCAAAATTAATTAAGTTGTAAATTTAATAAAAATTGAAAAAGAAAAACAGAAAACTTAATTAATTTTTTACATGATTAATTTTAGTTTTGTATGACGTTGAAACTGGACCGCCCGCCGTGAACTGACCCACGTCTGGAACACCACATTGGTTGGAACAGGTTTCTGAGTTGGTTGCTGTTGGAGCTGATGAGGTCGCCGTTATTGGAGCCGCTGAAGATGCTGCTATTGGAGCTGCTGAGGTTGCCGCTATTGGAGCCGCTGAAGATGCTGCTATTGAAGCTGCTGAAGTTGCCGCTATTGGAGCCGCTGAAGATGCTGCTATTGGAGCTGCTGAGGTTGCCGCTATTGGAGCCGCTGAAAATGCTGCTATTGGAGCTGCTGAGTTGTCACTGGTGGAGCAGACTATGATGTTGTTCACCGCATGAGGAACAGGTTTGCTTGGAGGAGCATTTGTTTTGCTGGTGCCCTGGCCCCAAACAGTTGTAACAAGTATCTGGATGAGATGTCATCAGGTTACGCCGTTGTGGTACATCCATCTGCAGGAACTTGGAACACTTAGATAAGTAGTGGGATTCCCCAGTGCAGAGTGGGCAGCTTGGCGTAGATCGCTGGTGACTCGTGGTGTGAGCTGAAATTTTGGATTTCTTGCTAGTGGTGCTTGCAGGTCCTTCTGGTTTGTTGGAAGGTTGTGAAAAGCCACTGGAAGCCCTGGCAGCATCCTGAGTTCGGGCACGATTCTCCAGGAATTCAGCGAGCTGTTTGTACGTTGAGAAGTCATCATCAGCTTCTCTGGATTTCTCCCAATTGGTTCGCGTTGCGTAATCCAGTTTAGAAACAATGAGCTGGACAAACCAGGCGTCTCAGTGATCCACTGGTTGTTCTAAACCTCGTAGAGCCCTGATGCTTTCTTCAAAGGTGTCAAGCAGGCGTGTGATGTCCCCTGTGGTTTTGGAGTTGACAGAAGGAGCTGAAACAAGACGTGAAATGTGTAGACTGAGCCTTATCCTCTTGTTGTCGTATCTGCGAGTCAAGTTGTCCCATGCAACTTTGAAGTTGGCTGTGGTGAGTTCAAGACTGCCCAAACGACGTGCTGCTTCACCCTGAAGGCATGATAAAAGTTGCTGCAGTTTGATGACTGGGTCATAATCTGCGTTGAGAATTCTGGCCTTGAAAATCTCTTTGAAGGAATCCCATTTGAGTTGATGCCCCTTAAAGGTTGGAAGTGGTATTTTTGGCAAGGTCTGAAAAACGTTGTGAGATGTGTGTATGGTTGAAGCTGGAGTTGCTGGAGGTGCTTCACTGCTGATTGACTCCTTGAGAAAGCTAGTTGCTTCAATGTATGCCTCCTCGACTTGCGGGTACAGGTTGTCCTTGAAGTATGACTTATCCTTCAGTTCTTCTCTGCAAAGCTGAAGGTCTAGATGACGTTGTCGAAAGGTCTCCCAGTACTCCTTGAGTAGCTCCTTTCTGCTTGTCCAGACTGCCAATGATTTGCGTTCTCCCCCTTTAAGATTAGCATTGTTAATAAAATTTATAATAATATTACCATCAGTAATTTGATGCTTATATAGTTCTGCTGCTTCTGACATATTGATGAGATAAAGATGGAAAATAAACAGATATTACCTCGTAAAACAGGCTTAATTTACTCTTAACCTGAATTTTATAATGTAGAAAAAAGGCGCCCGATGAATGACAACCTTTCATACACCTGTGTCTGAAGTCTTTCTCGAAAGTGCTTTAACGGTTATGTATAGATATCCGCGTCAAATGAGATGGTGGGAGAACAGCTGACGTGTGGTCTTGCGCGTTGATGTATTGATGAGAGGGGAGACTTGATACTCCTTCCTCGTACCTCTTCTTTCTCGAAAAAGATAATGGCGACTTCTGCCACTTTCCATGCTCCTAATACAAGAGCCCGCTCGCGTGGTATTTTTAATGAGTTTGATGCAGTGTACTTATCCCAAAAGTGCACTTAACCCTTTTTTGTAATAAAAAATGCACACGAAAATTTATTGATTATTTTATTAAAACTTTTAAATGCACACTTATATGAATAATTTTGCACAACACGTTTTTTGTAATTTTCACAACACTAAATTTTCAATTTTGTTTTAATTCACTGTTTAATTTTACTTATAAATTCACTTATAAAAATTCGCTAGAATGAGCCACGTGTTGATTACTTTTTAATCGTTTTTTATCCACGCAATCTAAATTTAATTGAGCATGTTTTTCTCGAATTCGTAATTAGCGTATTCGGCTCGATACGGACCATCACCACCTATAATTCTCTCATTAGCTTTCTACCATCTTTTCCCAGCAGACATGTCACAGTGACTCTTGATATTTTCTATCCATCCTCAACTAATGAAAATCATCCCTACAGGTGCATTAATAAAATCTCACCAAATGACATCAACTCTCTGCTAAGCACTCAAGATTGGACGATTTTCACTGACAACAAAAATTTTGACGTGGAACAGGGACTGGACAAACTTACAGAGAATCTACAAACAGCAATTAACCATTTAGCACCTGAGAAACAACTTAAACCTAAAAAAGCATTATATTCTTGGGTTAACACTGATTTAAAATTACTGATTTCCAAACCAGACGCAACACGCAGACGTTACGAGAGGACAGGTTCTCGACAGTTATTAGATGAGTATTTAACTCTATCTGACTTGACTGAAAAGAAATCCGAGAATGCGCGCAATGCTTACATGCACAACCGCATGAATAATTCCCTGGGCAATAACAAAAATTTTTGGAGTGAGATGCGTAACCTGTGACTAATTCCTAAACCCAGCGACGCTTTACATAGGTTCCTACCTGATAAGTTCAATAATTATTTTTCTGGCATATCTTTCTCTCATTCAGAGGACACATTAACATCTCATAATTTAATTCTATCAGCTCCTCCAGAAGGCTTTATGTTCAAGGAAATTACAGTAAATGACGACATCCTAGCAGTCTCTAATTTTCAGTCCCAGGCAACAGGTGAGGATGGTATCCCACAGAGCATAGTTGCGAAAACTCTTCCATCAATAGCAATCCACTTAACTAAGATATTTAATGCATCCTTAAAAAATGGAATCTTTCCAGAATCCTGGAAAAAATCACGTATCTTAGCTCTAAAAAAAGTTTCAACACCATTTTCAGTTTCAGACTTCAGGCCTATTTCCTTATTATGTTTTCTGTCAAAAGTCCTGGAAAAGTAATCTCATGACCAGGTGGACAGCTATTTAACAAAATGAAAGATCCTTGATGAATATCAAACTGGCTTTAGAAAGCATTGTTCCAAACAGTCAGCTCTATTGAAACTAACTGATGATATTCGCCTAGCCAAGGAAAAGAAACTGGCCACCTTTTTACTTCGGATTGACTTTTCCAAGGCTTTTGACAATGTATTTCCATCCTTATTGCTATTAAAATTGCAAAACATTGGCTTCTCAAAATCTGCTCTAATGTGGTTCTGGTCATATCTCTGTGGTCGCTCGACGTGTATTTTCTTAAAACAAACAAGTACATCCTCTCGTAACATCAATATTGGAGTGCCTCAAGGATCAGTCCTTGGGCCATTACAATTTTGCATTTATATGGATGATTTACGGCTAGTTTTCGATAAGAAGCCATTGAGAGAACTATACGCGGACGGCTTACAGATTTATGTTCAAGTTCCACCAGACGATATTCAACAAGACGTCCACCATCTTCCTAATGAAGCTCTCAAAATATCAGCTTGGGCTGAACATAACCATCTATCTATAAATAGCAACAAGACTAAAGCCATTGTCTTCGGTACCTCTCATTTGTTTAGTCAATTTAAAAAATTAAACATCACTAATGTCACTATTGATAATAACGGTGACACTGTTGCTTTTGTTGACGACGTACTAAGTCTTGGTGTTATTTTAGGCTGTACCTTGTCATGGAATAGGCAGGTTAATTTTGTATCAAAAAAGGTAAATGGGGCATTATATGGGTTGCGCTTCATCAAATCGTGCACCTCGCAAGCTCTATGACGTAGACTAGTTGAATCTTTAATTATCCCTCACCTAGACTATTGTGCTGTGGTATATGCAGACATGTCATCTGAACTACGTTCTCAACTTCAAAGGCTTGCTAACACAAGCATGAGATACATTTATGGAATTCAGCGTGATGAGCATATAACCCCGTATCGGAAAAAAATTTAGTTGGATGAGTACTGATACCAGACGTGACTTTTTTGCTAACTATGTACAGAATAATGAGAATGAAAGTACCTCCTCTCCAATTTCCATTATTCAAGCCCTACACCACTGAAAAACCTATTAGAGGTCCACGCAAAGATTTAGACATTCGCACCATGCTGACTGACTCAGGAAAGAATTCTTTCCAAGTCAAGTATGCAAATTTGTGGAACTCATTACCTCCCTGCTATCGTTTATTGCCAACATTTTCACAGTTAAAAAATAAAATAAAACTGTACTTCACGAACATAAAATGCTAAAATATAGATCTCAGATTGTGATTCCATAATAATTTACTATTTTGTCAATTTTCTTTATTAAGTATTTTCTTTTTTTTATTTTATTATTTACAAAGTACAAAACAGTATTATTATTACTAATTTATTAATTAATTTTACTTTAAATATTTACTTATATCAATGTTGACTATTTTATAATATTTACTATTGTTGACTAATTTTTAATGAAATTTACTGTATATTTATCTTTAATTACTATAATTTGACTAAAAATGTAAGAACAAGAGTGTACTATATTTTCTATTTTTAAATAAATTTAATAATAATATAATATAATAGTAATAATATTTTAACAGAAAACTAAACTATAGCAGACGTGTTGAACTAAAACTTGTATATTTGGCGTGACTTTGTTACAAGGCTTAACTTAACATTTTTGAGTCAAGCGCTGATGAGCGAAATCCATGCGCGGTGTGAATGTTTTCTCCCGGTGCAAGATAGAATGTCGAAGCAGCGACATTGTATATAAGAAAATAACTAAAAGTAAAAATAATAATTTAATAATTCTAGATATTAGTACTTCTCGAAAAAAAATTAAATACTACATCCCAAAAGAAAAAATCTACGGCTATTTTTTTTATTTTTTTTTGTGTAAAATTTAGAAAGAAGAATTTTCAAAAAATTAAGTATCAATTGGAGATATCGAGTAAAAACGATAATTCTAGATATATAAGAACTTTCATAGGAAAAGATTAGGTACTACGTACAAAAAGAAAAAAAATATTGCTATTATTTTTATTTTTTTATGTAAAAAATATTATAAAAAAAATTTTTATAAAATTAATTTTTGGATCAAAAAAATTGACTTTCTAAAACTAGTACTCCCACCAAAAAAAGGAGGTACTACTTTCAAAAAGGAAAGCAATATTGTTGTTTTTTTTTTTTTAAGTTTTGAGAAAAAAGAGTTCAAAAAATTAAGTTTTAGATTGTAGATATCGAGTTGCAGATCGAGTATTAACCCTATTTTCAGATATTGGAACTTTTACTACAACCAAAAAGAAAAAATACTACTGTTTTTTTTATTTTTTTATGTAAAAAGTTTGGAGAACAAAATTTTCAAAAAATTAAGTTTCGGGTAAAATAAATTATTGACTATAAAGGAGATTTCTAAAACTTTAAAATATCAAAATGCTTTGATTTTTAAATAAGATTTAGCAATATATATGAAGTCGTGTAAATGATTTTATCATAATTTTACTATTTAAATTTTCATCCCTGGGCATTAATTTTTTGGGAGAAATTCTGGTACCCAATAAAGCGGTTATATTGAAAACTTGATGTGCATAAAAATTTTTTTTAAATGTTTTTTTAGTCATTTTATTCTAATAATAATAATATGATTTTTTCTTTTTATACATTCTTTACCCTGATATTTTAACTACCCTGGCTAAAGGCTATTTAGAAGTAGGCATAGTCTCATTTGATATCAAAGAATATTATACGATTGAATATTACGTGTTCTCTTTCTTCTATTTGTGTTTTTTGTAATGTGTATAAGTATTCTAAAGTTTTATGAAAGTTATAATTTATTAATATTGAAAAAAGGTGTTGTTATAAGGTAAAATGAATATGAATTTTTGATTATAACTCATTAAGGAACTTTGAAAACCATATAATTTTAATTTCTAAAATTTCTCTTAATATATTATAAATAAATCTTAAAACGATTGTAGCTCCTCTTCAAAAACTGTACAGGAAAAATCTTCCGAGAGAGTTGACTCAGTAACATTTTGTTGTTTAACATCCACTTATGGGACTCTAAGCCATCTACCTTGCAAATTTTTGTTCTATTTTCCTGATTTTTTAGGTAAAGCGTAGAAGAGGATGAATCAAATAGCTCCTGTTGTTGCAAAAATTTCTAAGTCACAGAAAAAATTAGGCTCATCTGTATTTAAGACAAAAGCGTTACCATAGTTACTATATCGATCATAGACGCGAAGACTGCCATATATCGATGATGAGCGCGAAAACTGCTGTATATCTGGCGCGAGTGGAAAAAAGCTGTATATCGAGAAAAAATTTTTTTCGCAATATTTTGTAGTGGTACTACTTATCTTATTGTTATTTTTATGAAAATACTATATTTTTGTGGCACAAAGACAATCTCTATTTTATTAATCCTTTTATTGATCCGTGCCTTCTAGAGCCTTAGCTATTTACTTTAAAATCGTAGACACAATCCTGAAAAAATGAATGCACCTATATTTCGTTTTTCTTAAATCTATTGAAAAATGTTAATACTTTTCAAAAAATATAATAATTATTTAAGTAGGATGTTTTTAAAATTATTTTATTTTGGGTTTAAAATTTAAAAAAAAAAATTCTCTTTCGAGAATAATTATACGGATCTAAACTCAAATCATTCTAAGTCTCTAAATTGAAAGAATTCTAAATTCGCCCCCCCCCCCCCCAATAACGTGCTTAAAAAACCCTCTGTTTATAAACATTTATATATAAAGATTTGTGCCTTTTACTTACTGTAGGTTTTACGGCTAATTTACAGCTGAAAAAAGTCGGAATTTGAAACTTTAAAGCAGCATTTTATTGAGTTATCATCTAAGCATACGGTACTGTACGGAAATTTTTCATAACACTTAGATATAGAGGGACCTAATGGATTAAATATAAAAATTTTTTGTAATTGTTGAAAAAAAAAGGAATTTTGACCATAAATTTTTTTTGGCTAAAGATAACGAGATGTACAATGAACTATTTAAAAGTTAAGGTTAACGCCGAAATTTCAAGTCATATGCAACATTTCAATTGGATCGGCCATTTTTCTTTAATTTCTCCCGACAAAAAAGAGTATTTACCGTTATAAATATAAAATAGGCAATTATAAACGGCCAATTTTGCTTGCAGACGAAAAATTATAAGAAAAACTTAAATTACAAACAACTTAAAATAAATGCTAAAAAATTTGGCTGTTTAAAATCAATAATATTCACGCTGCTGGCCAAAAAGTGAAAATAATTAAAATTTATATAAAAAAAGTATGAAATACTTTTTATGTTCCCAAATTGTTAAATATAATTAAAAAATTATTAGAAAAGAAATTAATTTAATAAAATCTTTTCTATTTGATCTGATAGGAACTAAAATTATTTATTTAAAAAAAATTTTTTACATCGACGTTTCGAGAGTATGTTCGCTGCTTATTACTCCAGTCAAATGACGGGGAGGGGGGGGGGGTGGTATTGTTTGTGGCCGCCACCAGATTTGGTCTACTATAGGTTTTTTGAGTCGCTGAACACGAAAATCGGGGTCTTTTCTATGCACAATTGGGGCTTGACCCTTAAATCGGGCAAAATTGCCCCTAAAAAGGGCATTTTTGCTGTATTCATTGTAAGCATTTGAAATTTGGTATACAGAGGTTTTTTGGGTCGCTGATAACGAATATTGCAATTATAACTATGAAAAATTACCACTTGACCCTTATATCGGGCAAAACTGCCCCTAAAAAGGACATTTTTGCTGTATTCATTGTAAGCCTTTTAAATTTGGTATACGGGGGTTTATCGGGTCGCTGATAACGAATATTGCAGTTATAACTATGAAAACTTACCCCTTAACCCTTAAATTGGACAAAACTACCCATAAAAGGGGTGTTTTTACTACTTTCACTCTAGCCCTCCAAGATTTGGTCTAATAAAGGTTTTTGGGGTCGCTGATCACGAATATTCAAGTTATAACTATGAAAAATAATCCCTTTACCCTTAAATTGGCTAAAAGTTCCCCTAAAAGGGGTGTCTTTTCTACTTTCGCTCTAGCCCTCCAAGATTTGGTCTTAAAAGGTTTTTTAGGTCGCTGATCACGAAAATCGCGTTTTTTACAATAAAAAATTAAGTCTTCAGTCTCAAATTTGCTAAAACTACTCCTAAAAGGTTTGAAAGGTATAAATAAATGAATCATGCAAGTATAATATAATCATATAATCATACATTTTACAAGTTATATCTTATTTATAAAATAAAGGTAAGCAAATGTTTTATCATTTGAAAAATTTTTCAAAAATTAAAAAAAATTTTTTTTGCTTTAAACAAAACTTTTATTATGCCTCAAAATAACCCTTCAAGGGCTGTTTATTGTGACTAGCGAACTAAAAAACCCTATCAGACTAAATCTTAGAAGGCTAGAACGAATATAGCGAAAGCGCCCCTTTTAGGAGTAGTTTCGTCTAATATAAGGTTGAAGAGTTACGTTTTAATTGAAAAGACATCGATTTTTGTGATCAGTGCCCCAAAAAACCCTATTACACCAAATCTTGAAGGGCTAGATTGAAAGTAGCGAAAACACCCCTTTTAAAAGCAATTTTGCCCAATTTAAGGGTAAAGGGCTAATCTTTCATAGTTATAACTGCAATATTCGTTATCAGCGAACCACGAAACCCCCGTATACTAAATTTAAAAGGCTTACAATGAATACAGCAAAAATGCCCTTTTGTAGGGGCAGTTTTGCCCGATTTAAGGGTGAAGGGGTAATTTTTCATAGTTATAAATGCAATATTTGTTATCAGCGACCCAAACAACCCCCGTATACCAAATTTAAAAGGCTTACAATGAATACAGCAAAAATGCCCTTCTGCAGGGGCAGTTTTGCCCGATTTAAAGGTGAAGGGGTAATTTTTCATAGTTATAACTGCAATATTTGTTATCAGCGACCCGAAAAACCCTCGTTTTCCAAATTTCAAAGGCTTACAATGAATACAGCAAAAATGCCCTTTTTAGGGGCAGTTTTGCCCGTTTTAAGGGTCAAGCTCCAATTGCGCATTGAAAAAACCCCGATTTTCGTGTTCAGCGACCCAAAAAACCTATAGTAGACCATATCTGGTAGCGGCCACAAACAATACCACCAAAACCGTGATTTTACTGGAGTATATCAAGATCTAAGAAGAACAATTATAAAATTTAGATAAAAAGCAAAATTTGTAAAATTGAAATCTAAAGTTATTTTTACCTAATTAATTAAATTACATAGTATATTACAAGTTAACTTTTACTTTTACTTTAAGTTACTTTTCTAATAATTTTTTAATTATATTTAACAATTTGGGAACATAAAAATTATTACATACTTTTTTGATATAAATTTCAATTATTATCGGCAATTGATCAGTTAAAAATGCCAATATTTTCAAATACTAGAAGGCAACAACCATCAAGACATTGCAAGAAAAATTCCATCAATATAAATAATAAGAAAGAGAAGTAAACTCATGAACATCAACAAACAACATATGTAAATAAAGAAGAATTTAAAAATCTTAACGACATTTATAAACACATCAAAAACAATTATAATAATATTACGTATCAAAATATTGTAAAGGTAACTAAATTCTCAAGAAAACTTTGTATTACTAAATATCATAATAATTTTTTATTAACGTGTAGAACTAGAGAAATTTTACCCAAACATGTTCAACATTTTATAAATAAGTTTCACAGTTTTTCCTTACATAGCAATTCAATTAAAAATAAATTTAATTATTTTTCTCAAAATATTGCCACTAAAATTTTAAATTACTTAATTACTGACATGCATTTTCATCAACATTTTTTAGAAAAACAATTAAAAATCTTTAAAAAATTTTTACACATTAATATCAATCAAACTCTTTTACACAGATATTATAATATTTTGAAGCCTATTATTTTAGAACTAGAACAAAAAATATCTCAAAGACATAATAAAAACTAAATATTTTAGTAAATAATAAATTTAACAACAATACTAATGATAATTTTAAAACTAACTTTAACAATAACAATAATTTTGATAATAACAATATTGACGATGATAATAATATTAACAATACTAATACTCAAAATATAACATTAATAAATGATAACTTTACAAATACATCTGAATGTTCTAAAATTAAAGAGAAATGGCTTATAAATCTTACAAATACGGTAATTCCCCAAGATGTTATTGACATTTTATCGTTAGGTGATAAGTTTAATTTCAGAAATAAGTTGGAAAAAAATGACTACTTTGAAATCTTAAAATGCTTACAAACTTTCATGTATCATCTAGATAAAACTTCTAAAAATAATTTTGAAAAAATTAGAAGAAAAGTAATTAGCTTGATTAACCATCATTTACATAATAAAAAACATATTCAACACATAAATAAGGAAATTGAATCAAAACTACTTAAAACAAAGCTTTTTTTAAAAAATAACCCAGATATCTTAGTGACCAAAGCCGACAAGGGTAATTCTACTGTAATAATAGACCATACAGAATACATTCGTAAAGGTGAATCTGAATTTAATAAAAAAGAATGTTATACTAAATTAAATTATAATCCTTTAAATCAATTAACTAAGTCTACTTCAAAATTTAAAAAAAAATGGTCTAATTTTGGTATGTTCAATTGTGATGACTCATTTACTGAAATTGAACTTAACATCAGTAATACTAACCTTCCTAGAGCTTACGCTTTAATAAAAATCCACAAAAATGGTTACCCTATTAGAATTATAGTCTCTTTCGTCGGCAGCCCACTTTATAAATTTGATAAGTGTCTTACGAAATTTCTACAAAAACACTTAACTCTACGATCAAAAATAGACATGAAATGTTGAATTTACTAAAAAATAACATAATTCCAAATGAATATGAAATAGCTTCTTTAGACGTAGTCGCAATGTTTCCCAGCATTCCTCACAACTTAGTGTTAGAAGCTTTAGACAGAAATTGGGAACATTTAGAAAACAAAATGCCATTAACGAAGCTAGAATTTTTAAATGGTATTAATTTTCTTTTAAGTTCAACTTTCATACAGTTCAACAATAAGTTTCATAGACAGAAAAAAGGCCTTCCTATGGGCTTTTGCTCTTCCCTCTTTTTCAGTGATCTAGTTTTGGATCATTTAGAAAAAGTTTCTTTAAGTAAATTAAAAAGTAGCCTGGTCTTAAACCATGATAATAATTTTTTCTCATCTCCTCCAAAAGAATGCAAATCACCTGTTATTTATTATAAACGTTATGTTGATAACATTTTTTTAATTTGTAATAAAAAAGACATTAAAAAAATTACTTACACTTTCAATAACTATAATCCTAACATAAAATTCACTATAGAAAGATAAGATAAACAAAATAATAGTATAAATTTTTTAGACGTTACAGTATACAGAAACAGTAATTCTTATGCTTTTACTAATTGGCACATAAAAACTACCTGTTCAGGTAGATACCTGAATTTCCTCTCTCACCATCCTATTAAACAAAAAATCGCAATAATTTACAACTTAACAGATGATTGCATTCTTTTGGCTGATAAGAAATTCCACCGTTCTAATATCTTAACCATAAAAAAATTATTATTATCTAATAACTATCCGTTAAAATTTATTAATAAATATATTAAAAAGAGATTAATAACTTTGCGCAATAAAATAGTCAATATTTCTGAACCCAAAATAATAATAATAACCAAACCCAAAAAAACAAGTTAATTTTACCTTATCATAAGTACCTGTATCATGATATAAAAAATAGTCTTAAAAATCTTAATATTTCTATTATTAATATAACTTCTAATAGGTTTAATCATTTAATTAGATTAGGTAAAGATAAATTAAACAAATTTGAAAAAAGTCATATTGTCTATCAGATAAAATGTCAAAACTGTGAATATGTATATTGTATACATAGGTCAATCTAAACGAAAGTAAAAAAAACTTATTAAAGAACATGAAAAAGCTCATAATAAAAAGAACATTAACTCTGTTTTATATACTCATACAAATAATAATAATCATAAATTTGATTTTAATAAGGTTAAAATTTTAGATATTGAAAAAAATTCATACAAAAGATTGTTCTCAGAAATGATACATATTCACAGCTACAAAAAAACACTAAATCACATGTATGATACCCAAAACTTAAAATATTTTTATAAAAATACTATAAATTTAATTAATAATAGATTTTCTGTATCACGATAATTTTAACAATTCATTCCCTTTGTTATGTATTTAACCCACTAGGTTAAATGTTGAATCTTGATGTTGTGTGCTTTCACCCGTAAATTGATGTTAATGGCGATTCAGGATACTCCTGGATCCCGTGGGTTGTTTTTCGGAAAGGTATAAGGTGATAGTCCAATTAAGTAACACTGACATTCACTATATGCTTTTTATTTAATCAAAGTTCAAGATTCGACTTAATTACACTAAACAGATGGATTTTTATGATTGACCAGAATGAACAGACTTGCGCGCACGCCCGTATGTCTGTAGGTGTGATACCCCGATCTCTACTACTCCAACTGCCTCATCTGCGCTCAGGCAGCGATTTATATAGTCTTTCTCGTGGGAGGGTTCAAACCAGGATAGTTCAATACATTGTTTTTGATTGGTGTTGTTAGGGATGTTATGGTGTGTTGCTAAGGGTGTTTCCATTATGGCGGAGAAAAAGGAAATTCTTATTGGTGTTGCTAAGGGGCGTATGATTCTAGTGAGGAGTTGACTATAGAAATTTATGTTATAGAAATACGTTTATTATGCATATGGTGTGCAATAGAGAAAACGTGATAATATCATTGTTTATGTGTCTAGACTTTCTTTAATAAGAAACACGTGTTATTGCTATGTAACATAGACTGTTTAATTTATTTATGTGTCTAGACTTTTTATGAGTTAGGTGATAATGTTTTTATAATAAGGTTGAGGAAAAATCATTATTTATGTGTCTAGAATTTTTATATGTTACGTGATAATATCTTTTATAATAAGGTTGGGGAAAAATCATTATTTATGTGTCAAGACTTTTTATATGTTTACGTGATAATATCTTTTATAATAAGGTTGGGGAAAAATCATTATTTATGTGTCTAGACATTGTAATAGTAATAAACGAGTGGGTTAATAAAAATATGAGTCTAGACATAGTTATCATCAAAGGTAAAGTTTGTGAAGATATTGTAGTATGCATTTGGCAAAAAATAAGGGGTATATTAGGTCCTTAATTAATACCTTCCAGTTTACGCGCAATTTCCATTTAAATTTATCCCCTTTTTTTTCTCTCTCGATAAGCTGTAAAATTTCTTTAGTTACAATACACACGTTCAGTCATAAACTTTAAAAATATTATTTAATAATTTAATTGTGTAAAAGTCTCAACAAATTTTTTTGTTTAAAATATTTATTTTTGACATGAGATCCTTTTCTCAAGAAATAACTTTTTCACAAAAATCAGTAAGTCTCATATAAAAATAAATTTTCATTTATTGTTAAATTATAATAAATCTATAAAATTTTTAAATTTTTCTTTATAGAAGTTTAGTTACCTGATTAAAAAAATATACAATTATTTACATTAACTTGCAATATACTATGTAATTTAATTAATAAGGTAAAAATAACTTTAGATTTTAATTTTACAATTGTTTTTTTTTATCTAAATTTTATAATTGTTCTTTTTAGATCTTGATAAGGAGAGTAGATACCTATTAGATCAAAGTTTTTATTAAATTAATTTCTTTTCTAATAATTTTTTAAAAACTGAAAATATTTTAAAAAATACACGATTTGAAACAACTTTATCAGGCCAAAACATAAAAAAAAATTACCCGACAGGGCCAAAAATGGCTGGACATATTTAGGAACAAATATAGTTTGAGGCAAAATTAAAAAAAAAAGTGTATACTTTGAGATCACTTACTATGTATGGAGATCGATAAATATACAAAGTATTTGCAAATAAAAATATTTTACATATCTAGGGCAGAAAAAGCCTATTTTCTACCCTAAAGATACGACTTTTATGCCCGTTTTATGTAAAATAACGTATTTTCTTATATGTAATTTAATATATGCATATTTATGTAATTATTAAATTCCCATATTTAAAGTTCCCATAATTTACATGGTTCACTGATTTAATAAAAAAAATGAATTGACCCTTTTTTTTAATTTGCTGATTATACGAATTTTTATTTAATAAGTATTAAACTTAATTAACAAATTTTCCATAAATTTTTTATGACATGAAAAATTTCATTAAGATGGATCAATGAATTTAAATTTAATTAGCATATTTTTTTGATATTTATAAGGAGAGAAATTTTGCTAGAAATTGCATTACACGTTTTAAGTTTAAAGGTTTATTTTAAAAAAATAATCAATAAAATCGTGATTTGTGTTTTAATTTCCTTGTCTTTTTTCAATTTAATAAATTTATAGTAATTTTAAAAATGTATTGAAAATGTTGACTGTGCACACCAGTGTTGAAGGAAAATTTATCGATTCCATGATTAAAGACGTTTATAAAATGCTTAATTTATCAATTTTACTGATAACAGTCGACAGTCTCAATCATTCATTCAAGGATCCAGGGAGTATTTCAAATTTATTTTAATTTTAAATTTTTTCAGCTATTATTTTCTCGAATTATGTAATTCTTAAATATAAAAAAACAGATTCAAATATTTATTTAGTGTAACAATAATTATTTTCAATTTATTTAATTATTAGAATTCCAATTTTTTAACAAAATGATTTTGTAATTCTGAATAACTACATGCTTTAAATTTTTTTGCATTAATACATAATAGCTGAAAAAATTTTTAGGATAAGAAAGAAGTTTTGAGTGTGTAATAACTCAAAACCAAAACATCATTTAGATGAAAAAATTGGGATTCTAATAATTAAATGATTTAAAAATAATTATTTTCACACTAAATAACTTGTTATCAGTGAAATTGATAAATTAAGCATTTTATAAACTTCTTTAATCATGGAATCGATTGCTATTTGATAATAGAATATATTTTTCTGGAATATAAATGTCAAGAAAAAATTTTAGTTTTTAGATTGAGTCAATTTTGCGGAGGATGCTTCCGGCTCGTAATATCGTAATTTATATTATTAATTTTTGCTTCTGCTTGATGAATCTCATTCTTTTGAAAACTAGAGTGTAAATGTAAGTGGTTTAAAATATTTTCAAGGAAAATATTGGAAAACTCCGGGAAATGGGATAAGGAAAAATTAAAAACACTAACTTAAAATTTTGAACTTATAGGTGTCTGTCCTCGACAACCAAATTGTTTATTAAAAAAAAAATTAGACTAGAAATTATACACTAGAACTTCTCACTGTTAATTTTAATTTAATGAGCACGGATGATTTGAAATAAAATAAGAAAAAGAGAATTTCCTGAAATTTTTGATTGAAAATCTAAACGAAATAAGTGGATTGTATAAGAAGAAAATCACTGGGTTTTTGTAAATTAAGTTGAAGAAACGGTCGACGTTTGATTTGACCTGTTGTGACATGCTGTCAATGTTTCCACCTAGATTTGAAATTAATTTTGACCTATGGTGCGGTGTGACTGTTGGTCAGATGATTATAATGATCAATTGTTAAAGATTTGAGAATCAACGCATCGATTCTCCTTGAAGAATTACTGGAATCATTGGAGCTGCTTGTAGTTGAAGATTGGATGCTTAACTTCCTCGTGTGAAGTTTGAAGTACGGCTGCTCTTCGCATACGCAGAATTGGTGCTTGATGAAGCAGATTTGCTGATGTGGACCAGTGCTGAGAAGATTGATGTTGGAATCTGCAGACGCTAGGCTATCTCTTTTAGTGAAGTACCTGGATACCGCGGAGTTGCAGTTCGCTGAAGATTGAAGGATCTTTGTAAAGATCATCCAGTTGTGAAATGGTGTAGACCTCGGCACCAAGAAAGCATTCGTTTGTTGCTGGCTTGTAGAAGTCTAGATCTGCTGAGTGAAGATCTAGAAAATTGAAATGAAATTTTGGGCGTAACGACCGACAGAATGAAGGTGATGCGAGCGCCGAGAACGGTTTTATAGAAACTAGAATTGGCGATAACAACATTGACATCATAAAAGAAAATATTTATAGCTGTGAGTATCTAAACAACTTACTGGAAAATTCCTACTTACCATTCATAACTACAGTTACAAGACCAGGTAAAAATAAAGAGGGCTCTTGTTTAGACCATATATTTATCAAAAACTATAATAATAAATCTGAATTTATAGCAGGTAAATTGAAATATGATATTACTGATCATATCCCAATTTTTCTAATTATAAAAAATAAAAATATTTTAACTAATAATAGTACATATAGCATAAATTATAAAACATTATCTAATTTAAGTAATAGTTTGAATCGACAAGAAGTTTTAACTATTCAAGACCCCACTGTAGCACTTAGATGTATCATTGACAAAATAAATAATTTAACTTGTAAATCACTTCAAAAAAGAAATTGTACATGAAGTTAATAAATATTTCTGTTCAATAGGAACAGATATGGTTAAGAAAATTCAAAAGCCTCCAGATTTAAGCTAAATACCATTGCTAAATCGTAATTCTGAAACAATGTTTTTAAATAGTACCAACAAATTTGAAATTGCTAAAATAATAAAATGCCTTAAAAACAAAGGTTATGATGGAATTAGTACCAAAGTTATTAAATTAATTTATTGTAATTTAAGTGAACCTTTAGCGCATGTAATAAATCTGTGCATGAGTCAGGGTATCGTTCCAGATGAGTTTAAAATAGCAGTTGTTATTCCTATATACCGGCTGCAACGCAATAGGTGCTATCTAAAAAAAGTTCTTAGATAGATATAGCCACTATAGCCGCTATACTTACTATAGTATATACACACTATTATATACTATAGTATAGCAGCTTTATAGCGGCTATAGCTATCGAAGAACGTTTTTTAGATAGTACATATTGCGTTGCAGCCTGTATAAAGAAAATGAAAAATATTATAATAGTAACTATAGACCAATTTCTTTATTACCCTTAATGTCTAAAATATTTGAAAAAATTCTACACTCTAGAATAACAAATTTTTTAAACAAATTTAATTTAATATCAAAAAAACAATTTGGTTTTTTAAAAAATCTAGGAGCTATAGATGCTTTGGCTCATTTATCTGGTTTTTTACATGCCAATCTTGACAAAAGTCTTCCAACTATTGCTACTTTTTTAGACTTGTCAAAGGCTTTTGACACCGTGGCCACAGTATTCTAATAAGTAAGCTTGAATTGTTAGGATTAAGAGGCATTGTCCTGGATCTAGTAAGGAGTTACCTAAGTAATAGAATGCAAATGGCTAAGGTTTATGACTTTTTAAGTAAAAAAAAGTCTATAAACATCGGTGTGCCTCAAGGATCGTTATTGGGTCCATTATTTTTTATCATTTATGTAAACGACTTACTAGATCTTTTTGTTAATATCTCTTTATATGCTGATGATATACTGTGATCTACTGTTCAAAAAAAACATGGAAAGAAGCTGAGAAAACTATCAATAAATATTTAGCACTTGTGAATAGTTGGTATTATGTCAATAAACCATCTGTTAACACTAAAAAAACAGTTTATGTAACATTCACTAGTAGAGTTAAATCATTACCTAACAATATTAATATAGTAATAAATAATGAATCATTAAAACGAGTCACAAGTGTAAGAGTAATATACGACCAACATCTAAAATGGAAAGATCACATATTGAATACATTCAAAAAAACTAGGTATCTAATTTATACAATTGCTAAGCTAAATAATATCTTGAGTTACAATAACCTAATTTCAGTATATTACGCCTTTTTTCATAGTATAGCCTCATATGGAATTTTAGCATGGGGAAGCGCCTATGGTAACTCAATTGATTTACTACATAAATTACAAAGTAAAATTGTAAACATAATTATTAATAATAAAGAATATAAAAGTAATAAAACTTCTGCTTACGTTGACCTTGATGAAAGAACCGCCTTCAAATTGGTCCGCATGGAACGTATCAAAATAGGATGGATGAACTGTAGGGTAAGGCTAAAAACCACATTAACCCGTTGTTTTAAATGCCTACGTTATGGCCATTTTGCTACAAAATGCAATGGACCAGACAGGAGAGCGAAATGCTACAAATGCGGAGAAGAAGGACATAAGGCAACTGAGACTGCACAGCAAAGGCAAGGTGCATGCTATGCTTGGACCTTGGGCTGAAAGGCAAGGAGTTGAAGCACGACCTTGGAAAAGCAAAGTGTGAAGCGCTACGGAGGGCTCTGTTGAAATTAAGAAGCGGCGCAGACGCTAGCAAGTCGAATACTGTTAAAGGTGCTTCAAGGTAATGTGCGGCGAAGCCCCCTAGCAAGAGACATTATATATCAACTTGCTAGAGAAAATTCAGCAGACCTCCTCATCATAAGTGAGCAAGGGGTCCGACCAGGCTCTCTGAACTGGTTTACGGATGAGTTGGGTACTGCGGCAATCTGGGTAGTGAATCCAAGAAAGGTTCTAGTACAGGAAAAAGGCGCTGGCAGAGGCTTTGTCTGGATTAAAACAAATGGTGTTACCTACATAAGCGTGTACTTAACGCCAAATGAGCTTAGGCAGGACACTCTGAGTAAAATGAATCGTTTGGAAGATGCCATAAGGGATATGACTGGTGAAATTGTAATGGCAGGCGATCTCAACGCGAGAGCTCCAGAGTGGGGTATGTCAGAAACGGATGCAAGAGGAGAGGACATACTTGACCTGTCTGCCAGGCTCAACTTGGCTGTGCTAAATGTAGGTAACACTACTACTTTCAGAAGGCCAGGCTACGGACAGACCATCCCAGATATATCGTTTGCAACAGAAAATTTGGCTGCCAGGATTACTGATTGGCAAGTCCTAGAGGACTTCTCAGCGAGCGACCACCAATATATTTCTTTTGAGGTGCATGATGAGTGGCGGCTGACACGAAGAGACGAAGCACAGAAATGCTGCAGATGGATTATCAAGCGGTTAAACCGCGAAATTTTGGTGAACACGCTTAGAAGAGGAGAGACTGCTATCCTGGGAAAAGCAATTAGACCAGGAAATATTGACGATGCAGAGGATATAGTTAAGGGAATCATGACGCTGCTGGAAATAGCATGTAACAAAGCCATGCCAAAAAAACGGACCCGTGATGGAAGACCACCAGCCTACTGGTGGAATGCTGAAATAGATCGTCTAAGGAGTGAAAGCTTAACTACAAGAAGGAGAGTAACACGAGCAAGGAACAAAACAGACGCTGCTGAGCTGATGGCAGAGCATAAGCAGGTCAAGAAAAGGCTGAGACTTGCTGTTAGGAGAAGCAAAAGAGCATGCGAAATAGCTTTGTGTAACGAGGTTGATAATTACCCATGGGGTCTTGGGTACAAGATAGTCACCAAGAGAATCGGTGCTCTATCCGCAAGTGGTGTTATGAACGAAGACGAGGTAAGGCTTATAGTTGACGGACTTTTCCCTACCCACCCGGAGAGGGAGGAGGAAAATGACTCAGGTGAAGATGATGAGGCTCTCCCCGAATTTACGGAGGAGGAACTCTTCACAGCGGTGGACTCTCTCAAGAACGGTAAGGCACCAGGTCCTGATGGGATACCTACCGAGATACTGAAGATAGCTGCGCACGAATACCCAAAACTCATCTTATATATGTGCAATACTTTTGCACGTGCGGGCATCTTCAGTAAACTCTGGAAAAGAGCAAGACTGGTCCTTATCAGTAAGGGCAAAGGGGACCCAAGACTGCCAAACTCTTGGCGCCCTCTAGGATTACTGGATATAGCCGGCAAAAATTACGAGAAGATGCTACAGCCAAGGATACTGAGGGCCGTAGAAACTGCGGGAGATCTCTCTCCTAGACAATACGGATTTCGCCGAGGGAAGTCAACAATCGATGCAATAAGCAGTATTGTTCGGGCCATCGAAAACGCACAGACTGGTAATCACTATTCGAGAAACATCACGCTATTAGTGACCCTCGATGTGAAAAATGCCTTTAACTCAGCAAGATGGAGCGATTTCATGGAGGGACTCAGGAACTTCCAGGTGCCAAAATACCTGCGAAGAATAATCAGCAGCTACCTGAGTGATCGGGAAATAATCTTTGAAACTGCACAAGGAACAAGAGTGAGGAAAGTAACTGCAGGTGCAGTTCAAGGATCGGTCCTTGGACCGGATCTATGGAACATCATGTACGACCAGGTACTAAGGCTACCGATGCCGGCTGATACTTTTACTGTAGGCTACGTGGACGACCTGGTCCTAGTAATTACGGCAAAAAATGAAAAAATCGCCGAGGAGAAACTGAATCAGGCAATGCATGGGGTCAATTACTGGATGCAAGACCACGGCCTAAAGCTTGCAACGGCGAAGACTGAGATTGTCCTATTCACCCGCAAGCATATTGAGACTATTATCCCAATATATATTGGGGAGGATAGAATAGAAACGAAGGAACACTTAAAGTACTTAGGAGTGCTGCTGGATACGAAACTGACCTACATGGCGCAGATTCGGAG
Source organism: Anagrus nilaparvatae (assembly GCA_022575985.1). Lineage (NCBI taxonomy): Eukaryota > Metazoa > Arthropoda > Insecta > Hymenoptera > Mymaridae > Anagrus > Anagrus nilaparvatae. The sequence continues at coordinate 2,282,955 of JAKSXM010000237.1, read as the reverse complement.
AAGTACGGAGAAGGCTGCTAGGTCCACTACTGCGTTAAGCAGGCTCACGTGCAGAAACACGTGCGGACCTAAGACTGGAAAGCGTAGGCTTCTTATGTCGGTAACCCACTCCATACTACTGTATGGTGCAGAAGTATGGGCCGACTGCATAAAGAAGGTCACTTATGCGTCTAAGCTTACGAGCGTGCAGAGGCAAGGAGCCCTGCGAATCTCCTGTGCCTATCGAATAGTGTCGTTGGAGGCAGCTATGGTCATTGCTGGGATAACCCCGATAGATCTGCTGGCTCTTGAGAGACAGTATATCTATCTGAACGAAGAGAGGGAAGGTATTGACCGCGCGAAGGCTACTTCGCGCCAGATCAGCCTAAGCGATTGGCAGAAGCGCTGGACCGACTACACGGAGAGCAAATGGACCAAGAGATTGATAGGAGAGATATCACCTTGGATAAATAGAGGGCATGGGGACATTAATTATTTTTTGACCCAATTCCTATGTGGACATGGACTTTTTTTCTCCTACCTCTTTCGGATCCAAAAGATGAATAGTGCTGAATGTATATACTGTCCTGGCAAAGAAGACATGCCGGAACACACATTCTTCAAATGCGATAGGTGGGCTGCTAAAAAGTTTCAATTAGAAGCTAACATCGGTCAAATCACACCTGAGAATGTGGTTACCCTGATGCTTCCAAATGAAGAAGTATGGTCAGAAATTGGCCAGTATGTGGAGTACATACTCCGCACCAAAAAACCTGAAGTCCAAGGTATAGGCTAATATTAAGACGTATTGCGGTTTTCGGATGACTGCAGCTGTTGTACTAACATACTATCATCCCTGCAGTTACTCTTGATACCGCAAGCAATAGTAGATGGTAGGATAATATTTATTTATTTATTTATTTATTTATTAACCTTTTTTTTTATGATAATGAGAAATAACGTATATTTTTAGCTAACATATATTTTTATTAAAGATGACAGTACATAAAGACGAAATTTCAACCAGATGGAATGACGGAGTCCTTAACCAGACTGGCGAGTCAGTGGATGCAAGTCAAAATATGGAGTTCATGAATAGAACTAAATGGCCTTGAACCTGTCCTGAAGTAATGTGAAAACGGTCCCGGGATAGGCTCGCATAAGGTAGGAAGGGAGTGGAGTTTTTGTGGGTATAGGCAAGGTAGGTCGAGTCCCACATAACTCTCAGTTCGGATGCTGATCAGTATGCGTAATGCATTTCTCCACTTCCTACGCAAAAAAAAAAAAAAAAAATAAAACTTTAAAGATTCCTATTAATATCCAACAAACTTACTTACTAAAATCACTAATACAGGATTATCAAATTTTAAAAGATAAATTTATTAAAAGTAACAGTAAAACAAGAAGTGAATTGATTGAAGTACCAAGATGTACGCTGGAGGTTGGTAAGAAAGTATACAGCTATCAAGCAATAAAATTATATAATCAATTACCAATCTAAAAATGCAAGATATCAACAAAAAAAGCTCAAATATAATATCAAAAATTGAATAATCAATTCTAAAATCTAGTCTATTTTATCATATTGTTAACTAATTTTTAGATGTGTTGCTCTAACCCTTTTCTAATTTTAGTTTCATTATTATAATTAATTTTAAGTTTTATTTTTATTTTATACTGATTCCTCCTATGTACAGGTTATAACTGTAGGCCTATAATATTTAACATTATTGTATATATTATTTTAATTGGAAATAAATTATTATGATTATTATTATTATTAGAGAAATTTACATAAAGGTAGGAGTTTTTAACAAAAAGGAGGCTGATAAATTAAACAGTTATCTTATCAAAGTAGTTAGAGTTAATGCGCGAATATTTGAAAAATATAAAGGTAAAATTAAAAAAGTTTTTGGCTCTAACACGATTTTATGCATGAGTTGTCAGTCACAGTAATGAAGCAGACTATTGTTTAGTAATTTTCTCGGATTATATGATTGAAAAATACACGTTCCGTCTTAATCTTTCTGTAGTATGTTATAAAAAATTTCACAAGCATATATAAATATTATATATATATACATATTTTCAAGGCCCAGGACGAATTTGAAAAAACGTCTCCTTCTTTGCCAGAGACGCAAGCGTGGGTGAAAGTGCAGCCGCGACTATGGTTGGCGGATTGGCTTAAAAGAGAAGGTTGGAATTGGAGCTGGGCTCTATAAAACTTTAAACGATTTGAAATAAAGTAAGAAAATAGTAAGTGAAAAATTGCTACATGACTTGGCCATGAAAAAATTGTCAGGGAAGACTAGGGGCTTCGTTTAATACCGCACAAGTGAGGTAAAGATCTTAAAAAGAAAAGGAGACGTAGACAAAATTATCAAACAGCTGGGAAACTGATCGAGTTTGTTAAGTATATAAAATTTCGTGGTATTTACATGAGAAATTCTTTACCCCGATAAAATTTGAGCATTTAAAAAGCTCTTTGATAGGTGAACATAAAATTGAATTGGACGAGGAAGTTAATTAAGAATTCTCTCGAGACACAACACCACGTTCAAATACGAAATCTATTGTCGATACCACGTCGACTTTTCAAACCCAAAAACATTGGGAAAATTCTCGGATTCAGTGTGAAACAGAAGGCTGAGTCTTTCCAGAGATGTGAATGCGAGGACATTATCAAAATTTTGACTTTCAAAACCATGGATATTCACGCCTCGCTCATTACGAACCCGTTTCTCAATGATATCAGGTCTTAAATCTAGGATCAAGTAAAGGTTTGAAACTCCCGGGGTATTAAATCTACGACAATCCGCAAAATATGACTTATTGACTGGTATCGACAAACAAAATCAGTAGCATTATTTAATGTCTGCGTGATCAAAACAGAAAGGCCTTGACTTTCACAAGGAACATATCAATATACGCTTGCATCTTCGAAAAATGAAATAATGCATAAAATATATAATACTGGCTGTCTGCTCGAACCTGACATTAGTCTTGTAAATGTTGCAGAGAAAACACTGAAAAACTCGCGACTGAGTGCAAAAAACGTCAAATTTTTGAAATGTCACGGATATAAGGTTAGAGAAAATGGCTTTCTTAAACTTGCTAGAAGGGCATATCGAGGATAAATCCATCGTCGGCTATATGTTTCATTACTACAATGCAAACTCGCCCAACGAAATCAATAAAACCGACGAAATTAGAATTCCCATACAATGCTCGAATCTGTTTTTGTATCTGAGTGAAGCATACATTTACATATGATGTTTTAAATACTTAAACAGACGTGGATGTAAAAGCTGCCAAAAATTTTTCGTTTTATCTCTTTGAAGAATGCCGTCTAGAATCTGTACGGAGAGTTATTGACAATTTCAGCGATCCAGGAATAGTCGAAAATTTAAGGTACGAATGAGACAAAGGCAGTCATGCGTATAGGTTGGTCCCCCTCCGATAAGATTTTGAAAAATAATGCTTTTTGTCAAAAAAAATAATGGATTTTGTCGCGACTGTACTAAAATTGTGGCTTTTGTTAAACCGGAACTGGTTCTGAAAAGATCTAAAACCGTCAACAATTGCTTCTTCTGTGGAACTGCCAATAAAAGAGTCTCAATTGTTCACAAAAACGTCTATCTCAGCGTTCCCCACATTGAAGTGGCCCCGTTTCAACGGCTAACTTTTTTAAAAATGCTCGTACAAGGGCAAAAGCTGGAAATGAATTTTAGAGCTTACAAACTTTTCGTTAACTCAAAGGTCCAAAATCATCTAAATTCTTTTTTCAAGTCCAGTCTCTGACTTTGAGCAATTGACTAATTTTTGTCATTATTGCATTTTCCGGCAACAGAGGGGATGACTTAAAGAAAGATACTACGCATTTCGATACTGTAAAAATTAAAAACATCCAATTGAATTTAAACTCGCAATCTCTACCGTATGTACAACAATAATACGACTTCACAAACAGCAAATACGACGATGCATACAAAGCTTTCTCTGCTTTTTACAAATTTTATCTAGGTAGAAACGAAGAAACAGCCATCTCAATCGATAATTTTGTAAAAAAATCAACCTATGTTTGTATTCAATTGCACATTTGTCGAACCTGTTTTAAAAGAAGGGACCATCGACCTTCGACTAGAGTGCCAATTTCATGAAAATGTAACTAGCGACAATTTAACAGCATACTGCCTTGTTATTTGTATTCGATAATTTATAACCTAATATTTATGAAAAATCAGTTTAAATCGTGATGACCACTTTTGTGGATCTTTAATTCTTTAGGGTCAATCAAGAATACTTAATCAAAGAATTTACCTTTCCAGCTTAGGTGTACTTTGTTCGGCACAAAATTTGAATTAAGTTAATTAATTAAAATGCTCCATTTAAATTATATCAAGCCATGTTATTTTAATGAGGACTTTTTATACGTTTATTACCGGTAAAATCGCTTTAAAAATATTTTTTTGCTACTTGAGGTACCCTACCGTATTTTGTACATTTAAATAGTACTTTCCATCGATTAGTAGCTTTTCAAAACATTCTGCAAACTTTGTAAAAAATTAGATAGCTGAAAAGTCAAAATTCCCATGATATTTAAATGGGAAAATTAAGGTGGTTACAGGCACGCGTTTTTGAAAAACAAAAACATAATTCTTGGAGCTGGGGACTTTTATGACCAAAAATTTACGAAAAAACCCGAAGAGCAAAGTTTTCCCTAAAACTCTAATTTTTGGTCAACTCTAATGTACCTACTAGTTAAGTGTTTTAGCCTAAAACACAGTTTTTAGTGCCAAAAAATTAAAATGTCCAAGAACTGTTGAAACAATATTACAAAAAATGTTTTAAATATGATCAACGCTTATAATAGTGAAAAAAAATTAAAACATACCGTTATACATGACAAAAAATTTGAAAAATTATATAAAGAATATTATTCTGAAAAAGATAATTTTAATATTCAGCAAAATAACAGTAATTCAGACAGGAAAGGTTTGTTAAAAAATCTTAATGACAATCTAATCCCTAAAGAGGTCATAGAAATTTTCTTATGTGATAAATTTAATTTTTATAGTATTTTTAACGATAAATTATTAACGACTTATTTTCACTTTTGACTCTGAATTTATTTAATTTTTAACAATCATATTTACTATATTTACACTGACAGTAGTAGAGGAACGCTTCATTTCCTCAGTTAAGGCAACAAATTTCTCAAGCTTTTAGGATGGAATATTTCTTATTTTGGGAAAGAATCTTTCCAAAATTTTTAAATAATAGAAACTGCAATCTTCTTTATCGGTGGAAGGTATTTTGGGAGGTATTTTTCTTATTTTGAGATAGCAGCGCTCCAAAAACATAAGAAAGATTTTATACTAATTTAGGGGGAGATTCTTTCTCGATTGGGATATCTGCTTTCCCGTACCTTTGTCAGTGTACTGTATTTTAAAAAAATTTTTTATTTTGTATTCTAAGTATGTTTAAAATTTATAAATTTTTGTGATGAGAAATAAAGATATAATAAATAATAATAATAACTAAACGGCTAATAAATGAAGTAGGTTAATCAAAGGCGAAGTTTATAAATATATACATATTAAACTCCAAATATTTATAGATAAAATTTTTAAAAAGAAAATAAAAATGACAAAAAAATTTTTAGCAGAAAATAAAGATATTCTAGTTACAAAAGCAGATAAGGGTCAGGTTACAGTAATTTTAGGAAATGTAAAATACAATAACAAAGTAAAAAATGAATTGAGTAATAAACAGATTTATGAACAGATAGATAAAAATCCTTTGAAGATGATTATATAATTAGAAGAAAATTTTTTAAAGAAATGTTTTGAACTGGGAGTTTTTGATTAAGATTAGGCTTTTTAAAACATAATTTTAAATTTACAAAAATAAATTCTTGACAGAATTTATATTTTAATTAAAAATTAAGTTTTTCTGTTACAATTATAATTATACGTACTAACAGTGTATTTTATAATTTCGATATAGCCTTGTCAAAATTATTATAAAAGTAAATTAAAATTCCAAATTCGTCGGTAAAAAATAGTTAAGAAATTATAGAAATATTAAAAAACCATTCCGGAAAATTACGATTTTGTAGTTGGCAAATAAAGTTTCATAATAATAATAGTAATAATAATAATAATAATAATAATAATTTGTTACTCTAGATGTTGTGGGTATGTATCCAAATCTGCTTCATGTGTTAATTTTTGATGCGTTATACTGTTCAAACATACCATTGTGCGGGAGCGAAAGCGAACGAAAGCTACGTCTTGCTTTTCTTCCTCACGGTTATAGATCGCCCGCCTTTCCAAGGCAAGCAGATCGATGGGAATTAGCCGAGCCACTACCTGGATCGCTGGCTCTGATACAGTTTTGTGCGAGCAAGCGATTCGAAGTTCCCCCTGCCTCTGTACTGCTTTTAGCTTCTTGTAGTACTTTTTTATGCGGACATTATCCGCCTACACCTCTGCACCAAAGAGCAAGATGGAGTTGACTGTTGTCATCAACAGCCTCCTCTTCCCTGATCTGGGACCGCCTATTTTCGTCATCAGCCACGAGAGAGACTTTGTCACCCGGCCAGCCTTTTTACAGGCCTGCTGGAATTGTCTATTGTAGGTCAACTTGTTATCCAAGAAGACTCCCAAGTATTTGACTGATGATTTGGTCTGAATCATAAGGGGATTACCTTCGTCGTCAAAGCTGACGCCAAATATGGTATCAACCCTTCTCTGGGTCAGAAGGACGATCTCAATTTCTGGGACTGCCATTCTGATTCCGTGAACTTGCTCCGTCGAGACATCCAAAGCCGGGTGTTGTTGGTTTGGATGATCCGGAAAGGGAGCGTCCACTATTCTTTTGGTCGCTGCTTCATCCATCGTGTTGTCACACCTAGACTTAAGTTTGCCCATGACAACCTTATATCCCAGGCCCCACGGGTCGCTGTTGATATCATCTCTTAGCGACCGAAGGCAGCGCGCCTTGCTGAGGTGGATGGCTTTCGCCAGCCTATGCTTGCCTTTCTTATACTCTTTAGAGCGCGTAGCCAGCTCTGGGCGGCCATGCACTCTCTACCGTCTTCTGCGTGCCCCGTGAAAGACCCGCCTAAGCTCCGTAATTTCCTCATTCCACCAGTACATGCTCCTTTTACTTTTCCAGGGCCGTTTACGCGGCATAAAGGCATCGCAAGCTCCCCTCAGAAGAGCGGTTACCCTTTTGACAAGAGTCTCTGCCTCTCCCGGGGTGGTCGGTCCTCCATGCCAGGCCGGGATAGACGAAGACTCTTCACGAAGATATTCCACAAATATGTCCTCGTCCATCTTTGACACATTCCAGCCTAGTGGGAGCTTTTTGTACGGGGGCCGATTAACGACTCTATCACGCACTTGGAAGGTGATGTAATTATGGTCGCTGCCATTGGCTCCATCCATCACAATCCAACCATCCACTCTTCCTGACAACCCAGCCGAAGCAAAAGTGATGTCAGAAATTGATTCACCAAAGCCTGGCCTTACGTAGGTTGGATTGTTCCCAGAGTTCATGAACACCAGTTCTAGCGACCATCTCTAAGATCAATGTTACCCTACGGTTCGTGGTTAACATTCCGCATACCACGGCTGTAGCATTTAAGTCCCCGGCAAATATGATATTGCCAGAGACTTCCCTTATCGTTTCCTCCAATGAGGCCAACTTTGCGCTGAACATCCTAATAGTTTCATTCAGTGACAAATAACAACTAATGAATGTTGTATCACCGCATTTTACCCAGAGGTGGCAGTTGCCTTTTCCTTGTCGGGACATGGACTTCTGAGATCGACCTCGTAGCCATATAGCGCACCGGCCTATGTCATCGGTGAACCAGAATTGCCGGTTCTCATTGCGGAATGGCTCGGATAGCTAGATGACACTAGAGTCTATCTCGCCCACGAGCTGATCGAGCAAAAGATCGGAAAGAATGGTATTATTCATATTCCCTTGCAGGACTCCAAATATTACCGACGACACTTTATCTTCCTTGCCGTAAGTGCCTCCCGATAACACTAACATGCTCCGCATCCTAGAAGGTAGTCGGTCTTGGGCTTGTCAGTTCTTTCCCTGCAGAGGAAGCATTCTGTTTTTTCCACAGGACTCTTTTCTGACTTGTGACCTTGACAGCCACATTTAGAACACGCTGACTTTCGGTCCTTGCCCTTACATGACCACTGGTTGTGGCCGAAACCAAGACACTTGAAGCACCGTATAACATCGGGTCTTTAGCGCACTTGCCAATTAGAACAGCCATTATTTAGCTGGCCTCAATTTTAGTGCGGCGGCCTCTGGCAGCTCTACGACCGCCATATCCGCCTTAGTGCCCTTAGCCTTGAAGATGGAGACTTTTATGTCGTCATCGTTCTGCAGCTTGGTTGCCTACTTTACCACCTGCCTCACTTCGCTGCCAGTAGTACCAGCAAGGCCTCTGATCTCCACGGTTAGGTGGGAAATCTTGTAGGAAACTTACATGGGTCAAAATCATAATAATGCCTCACACGAAGTACTAGAGGGCGGGAATATAAGCCACCCCCAGAAGTAGGATCAGGTAATTTACTATGATTGAAGGCACTGTTACTAAGAATACTAAATTTTCCGCGATAAGCTAATTACGCGCAGCCCTCCTCACCTCATTTTGCCAAGCGTCAGCCCTTAAAAACTCTTTCAAAAGCTCCTGGATAGCAGAGCTTGCGAGAATAAATCTTGAGAGAATGGAATCGAATAACTTGTACTCTCAAAGGAAAACTCTCTCTTTCGCCAAGTATCAGTTAAGAGATCTAAGCACGGCAAATATTATTACACGTCCATAAAGCAGCAAATATTGTCACCAGTAAATGAGTTTCGCTAACAAGCTAAACCCGAATTAAAGTACTCTTGATTGTGTTTGTTCACAAACAAGCATTACAAAATAAGCAGATAATAGTTTATTACGGTCCTAGGCCAGAAAAATAATGATGATAAATTGCGGTTTGGGTCATTCTTTCTTTATGGCTGCACAAAATTTTTCTGCGACTGTGGCGAGAAAATACGTCTTTGCCGGACGCGCAGCGTCCGGGAAATACATACCTTCGGGCCGCAGTTCAGTAATATTTATTATTATTATCAGGGTTATTATTACTTCTATTTTCTCCTTATTAAAATCAATTTTATTTTTAGGGAAAAATAACTGCACAAGGTAAACTTTTACTTCATGGACCCTTAATGGTTTTAGATTTTACATCCATTCCAAGTCGTAGCAGAGAGTGGCAAGTTTTTTTATTTGAACAGAACTTAATATTTAGTGAAGTTGTTGGAAAAAAAACACAATTTACAAATCCAAATTATATTTACAAAGACCACATTCAGGTAAGATAAAATTGAGTAATTTTAAATATTTAACATACCTACTTTTGTTATGTACTCATATGATAAAGGGGTTCTACAATTAAAAAATAAAGCACCTACCTATAATCACATTTGAATAATTTACTGTGAAAATAACTAAACTAGAAGAAATTCTATAAAGTTTCTACATTCTTTATTATGCAGAAAACAAAAATATGATTGTTTTATTAAAAATAAATATTTTTACAAATTAGTTTACCGAGAGTATCATCATAGAAAAACTAGAGCCCTCAGAAACTCTAGATTTTGTTTATCCAGGAGTCAAAGGCACAGTTGTTTATTGAGGGGGGGGGTGTCAAATGAAACTTAGAATAATGTCAAGTTAGGGACTTTTAAAAATCTGGGTCTAGGGACTTAAAATAATACACGTTTAAGGACTTAGAATAATAGCGATTTAAGGACTTTTTATATAATTCAGTTTTAGGGACTTACAAGAGAACCTCCCAAACCATCCCCCTCCGATTTTTATGAAACTTAAATATGTTGTAGAGGATCAAAAATTAATGTACACTTATATTTTTTTTTTTTGTTAAAAAACGTTTTTAAAGGGTAAAAACCACTTCTTGACCCTAAAAAATACATTTTTAGCTTTTTTTCTAAAAATATTCAAGGTAATGTAATAAAACTAACGAAATTTTTTTACATTTGATTGGACCTATAAAATGATATTAATTGTTCTACTAAGGGTTGAAACCCCTATTTTTTTTAAGTAAGAATGATTTTTAACAAAGGATTTTTTTTTTTAAATCTCAAGTTGGTGGAAGAAGTTTTTAAATCATGTCAATTTACTCAAAATTTTGAAAGAAACTTAACGTGTTTCAGGATTTTTGCGATAATTTGAATATAAGGGTGAAACTACCCATAAAGTTTTTTTTATTTTTTATATTATAAGCCTACTTTAAACCCTGAATCTACCCTGAAGTTTTTTTAAAATTATTTTATGTAATGCTTAGTATATTAGATTTTTTAAAAGTTTTTTCTCATATTTACTTTAATAACTTGATTGATTAATTTTAAAATTGAGGTTGAATAAAAATGAGGTCTATTTAATACCTGAATTTATTCAATACAACAAATGTAATTTTAGTACATATCAAAAACACATAAATAATAATTTTTTTATTAATTCTCATTTTTTATATCCATGATTTATATATAGAACAAATATGATGGTATTTAAAAAAATGTTTAAGGTATAGTGATTTTTGATACCATGAGCATTTCATTATAGCTACATTACTGCAACCATGTATTTGACAATACGTTCCAAATATTCCAAAACCAAATGTAACTGAATTAAGAAATTTTTCTGGAACACAGTAGAATAAGTGGTTCAATAGGTTTTGGCAACGACTCACAGCTATACAATAATGCCTACTATCAATGCTGAGGTAAAATTGTTTCCTCTGCTGATTATAGTACTAAAAAAGAGTAAAAATGAATTGGGTCCAACCGCTTCCAAAAATTTATTCCGTCCTGATAATGTATACATTATGGTTTTTAAATCAGAAAAAATGACATTTGGTTCGTATAATAAATTTTATTTGCTTAAAAATAAATCTTTTTTCAATTATTTTTGCAGTAAAAAACTTTTACAGAACATTTTAAAAAAATACTGGAATAAAAAGTGTATTATTATTAAATTCTTGGAGTGGGCATTGCACAGACGTAAGACAAGTGAAACCAACAAATAAAAATATGCAGATCCTAAGAATTCCTGAAGGAGCAACGGGAAAAATACAATCATTAGATGTCTTTGGTTTCCAAATATGGAAGAATTTCATCAGAGACTTTTCTGACAGTGTTATATTGTTAAATGAAAATCCTAATTTACATTTAAGAAATAATATAATAAAATTACAATCATTAGTACATAATCAGTTATCTTCGCTTCGATACACAAGTCTTTTTAAAAGAGTTTGGTACAACAGTGATTACATTAAACAAAAACCAGAAAAATTTGATAATCCTGCAACACATTGAGAAATATCTGGTTGCAGTAATGTAGCAGTAATGAAATGTTCATGGTATCAAAAGTCACTATATCTTAAATATTTTTTGAATAACTTTTTTGAATAATTATCATATTTTTTCTACGTATAAACCATGAATATAAAAAATGAGAAATAAAAAAATAATTATTATTTATGTGTATTTGATATGTACAGTCGGTCAAATTAATGCCATCCCCATAAATTTATAAGTAATTATACGGTTTAATATTAGTTGACATTTTATTTAAAAAATAAAAAATAAAAAAATATTGTATATTTACAAAATTTAAAATTTACAATTTAAATTTAAAATAAAATAAAATTTAAAAGGATGATATTTGTAGAGAAAAATTCGCTGATTAAAATAAAATTTGAGTTTGCAAAATCGGATGAAAATTGGCAGCTCTAGACGATAAAAAAGATGACAAAATCATTAAAAATTTGGAAATTAAAACATTAGTTACAAGAAAATCATGATTTCGATTGGGAAAATGTACAAATACTACATAATGAAAAAAATTTAAATAAAGAAACATAGCAGAAATGTTTTATATTAAATAACTCAAAAAACTAGCCCTAAACACAATGACAGATTTAAACAACTTTCCTAAGTCTTATGAACCAATAGTATACACTTGCTGATTTATTAATTTCTCACATTAAAATATTTCCAACATTAATTTTAATTAAATAGTTTTTAAATTAAAAAATTAAAAAAATTTTCCATTTTTTAAAATTGGTTTCAAAGACTATCCATTGTTGATAAATCTTTTCAATATGTTTAATAAATATCATTAACTTATATGTGAAAGTTACTTTAATAGTCAAAGTTACAGATATACCTAATATACTTGTATACCAGCCTTTATACTATAAATACTTGTAAAATTACCTTTATACTATACATATTTTATAAACAAACAGTTCATAATTTTTCTGCTAGTCATTGTTATAATACTAATAGTCTTTCTAAGATAATATATTGTTGTTGACTAATTTTAAATATTAAAATATTGTACTAAAATTTATATTTGAAGACTGTTGATGTATAATCAACTAAAAAATGTATATAATTAAAAATATTAAAAATAATTTTACTATATGTTGTTACAAAGTTAAATTAAAAAATTCGTGCAATTACAATCTATTACTGTTATCATCATTGTAAATAATTTCTATATAAAAATTAAAGTATGTGAAAAATGAATAAATTATACAAAAACATTGTAAATATTAATTTATTATAATAAATTATAGCTCCTAAATGAGGGTTGAAGGTTTCAACCGAAACGTCGAGCAAAAATCAAATAATTGATTAACTTTATTTACACCTTGTCTGTTAAGATCGTTTTCAATATAATTATTTAGAAGTAAAATTAAAAACCATATTCAAAATTTGACAATGTAAGTTACAGGAAACTGGAAAGCCAAAATTTTTTTTTGTTTTTAATTTTGAAGAAATTTTCTTTTTTAATCAAATTTAACTAATATGACTATAAATCAATTACATTTATTACATTTAAAAGTACACACAGACACACAAATAAATTATTAAAAATAGAATAAAAATAAGAAAATGAAAAAAATTTTTTTTACCAGCTTCAAAAATATTTTATAAGTTTTTAAAGATACCTCTTTTTTGAATAAAAGTTTAGGAGAGTACGTAAAAATGTGTGCCAAATCGAATACTACCAACTTGTGACAGTAAAATTTGTCAATAGTCTCGAGATATTTCAATTTTTTAAAAAATTTTAAAAAATTTTATCAAGTTTAAAATCACTGAAAATTAAATATCTCAAAAACTACGATAGCTGAACAGAAAATCTATGGTCTATATCGCCCGCAGACTTTTTATATTTATTTTGACATCGGTTTAATGCCAATTGGTTCGGTGGTTCTTGCGTGATGAGTGGACAGACAGACAGACAGACAGACAAACAAATAAATTTTCAATTATATATAGTATTAAGATATATCTTGAATATACAAAATTAATTTATGAAAATAAATGAAAATAATTTTCTTGAAGAAAAAAATATTTTATTTCTATAACTTATATAAGATAATAAGAATATGATATAAATTTTCACATATTATATGTGGGGCAACTCTGAAAATTAATGTTTTTTTAAATAAAAACTTGTTATTAAAATTTTTTATTCATTTTTTTTAGGATGTATTTAAAGCATATAAAATTATTATTATTTTTGAAACTGAAGGATTATATTTAAGATATTAAGGATTAAAATTTTGTAAGGTACTACTATTTTATTAAAAAGTAATAAAAAATTTGCGGTGGTCTCTCTGAGGAGCAGCATGGTTTTCATGAAGGGCATTCCACGATAGACGCCATTCGGCGTGTCGTGGATACCGTAGAGGCTGATAGGGAAAAGCGGCCTGCAATTTGCAAGGACGTCCTTCTGGTAACGCTGGACATCAAAAACGCTTTCAACTCGGCCAGGTAGGATGACATGATCCGGTCCCTCGAGTACGATTTCCGGATACCCAGGTATCTGGGTAACGTACTAAAGGATTACCTGCGGGACCGGAGACTGCTCTACGACACGCTCGATGGAAGTCGTGAAAGGGTTTTGAGTGCCGGCATCGCGTGAGGTTCGGTTCTCGGACCGGATCTGTGGAATGCCTTTTACGATGGCTTGTTGCGCATCCCCCTCCCGGAAGGAGTTTCCCTGATTGGGTACGCCGACGACGTGGCCCTGACAATAATTGGCAGGGACATGGAAGTGACCCAGGAGAGGTTGAATCTAGTCATGAGACGGATCAACCTCTGGATGGGCGATCACGGGCTCCAGCTTGCGATCCCAAAAACGGAGATCGTACTGCTGACTCGTCGAAGGGTTCCCACCGACTTCGATGTAATTATCGACGACGGCGGAAACCCTCACACGATCCGAACCAGAACATCGGTGAAATACCTGGGAGTTCAGCTTGATAACAAGCTGACCTTCTGGGAGCAAATTCAGAGGTCGCGTGAAAAGGCAGCGTCGGCCGCATCCTCCCTGTCAAGGCTCATGGCCAACATTGGGGGACCCAAACCAGGGAAGCGAAGGCTCCTGATGTCAGTCGTCACCTCTGTCCTGCTCTACGGATCAGAAGTCTGGGCGAAGACCACAGAAACTGCCAAGTACAGACATAAAATATCGTCGGTACAGAGGAAAGCGGCAGTGAGGATCGCCTGTGGATACCACACGGTATCTCTAGAGGCGATCCAGGTTGTTGCTTCGGTGATACCCATTGACCTGCTAGCGTTGGAGCGGAAATTTATCTACGAGAGCGTAGATGAGCGCGAAGTGGCTTCCACTCGCGCCCGCTTCAACTCTATGAAAGCATGGAAGAAACGATGGAAAAAGAACCAAGAGAAAAATGCCTTATGGACGCGCAGACTGATCTCAGACCTGCAGGCATGGGTGGGACGACAGCATAGGGAGGTGGATTTCTACCTTACCCAGTTCTTAACTGGACACGAGTATTTCCGTGTCATGTTGAAGCATTGGCATAAGGTGGCAACAAAGGAGTGCTTGCACTGTCCGGGCGTGGATGATACAGTAGAGCACACATTCTTCGAATGTGTGCGCTACGCGGAGGGGCACCCGCCCTTCCCGATTTGGAGGCCGGAGACGGTGGTCCCGGAAATGCTACGGAGTTCCGAAAACTGGAACAAAGTAGCAGAGTACGTAAGGACCACCTTGTTGAAGAAGAAGGAGGAGGGCTTTCTATCGTAGAGAGCTCTCCTGCCCCTAGGCAGAGGGAAGGCAGCGGCCCTCTGCCTAGGCTGCGCGTCCCAAACTGAAGTTATACCTGAAAAGGGAGTTCCAAAGGGACAAACAAGCGCGGGGGGTTTAAAGTGTGTTTATCCAGTAAGAATCTGGGGCGTAGCCCCTTAAGGCCCGCAAACACTCCATGGCTGATGCAAGATTCACATATTTCCCTTAAAAAAAAAAAAAAAAAAAAAAAAAAAAAAAGTAATAAGAAATTTATTATATATGATAAATTGAAATTGTATTTATCGGTCTTTAGAAGTTAAAATAGTTTAAATATTATTCATTAAAATTACTTTGATTTGTATTTGTGAATAATAATATTAGTCCGTAAAGACCGATAAATACAATTTATCATATATATCCAATTATCATTGGATGATAAAATATTATTCTAAATAATTTATAAGAAATTTATTAATTTGAATTAATGTATATTAATATGTATTATTTATATTATAGCATATTTATTTAAACTTAAATTACATATTTTTTTAGTAATCATACAAACAATTCAGAGTAAAGCAACATCTGTGAAGTTAAAAAATAAGATAATTTTGTAAATTATAATTTAAAACGAGTGCCAACATACTGAACGTTATTTCTCTCAACAAAAGTGCAAATTGAACAGGACAATAAGAGATCTTTAACATTTTTAAAAGTGTTTGGAAGATCAGTCATTATAGCTAAATATGCTTCAAAATGATTTTTTCTTCAGATTCTAATTCTTACATTAAAAAATAAAAATTTTCTTTGTATCCATAAATTTTGGAAATTAAACCAATTAAAATAACTGCTCCAAAACAGTATTTAACTCCATTAAATTGAATAAAGCATAGCTATTAATATCTTTGATATTTTCCACATTGGGAAAACAAGCTTTATATAGATATCATTTTTATTTATTGGTCTATAGCATTCATTTTTTTCAGAAAATCCAAAAGAATATAAATAGCAAGCTTTCATTTGTTCTCTTCCAGTAGCGGTTACTATTAATTCTTTTGAGCTTGGATTTTTTTTAACCAATAATTTTCATTCTTTATTTTTTTTGTTCATTTCGCATGCACCAATTATAAACAAATGGACCACTTATTAACAATATTCTATGATAATGTGTTAAATTATGAAAGCGTGGCCTGAAACCACCATACAATCTAAAATATAATTTATGATGCTCTTCGACTAAAGATTGAAGTCCATATGCTGAACTTCTTACAAAACGTGGCGACATAACAAATAAAACGATTCTTTTTAATTTTAAATATAATTGCCAGTGAATATTATTCCTAGGAACCAAATGACCAATAATAAATGCAAAATTTGTAACTAAACACAATACTTCTGTAGATGACATTTTTAAAAAACCATTTGATTTTAAGTAAGTAATTTGTATAACAGGCGGTTTATTTTTTTTATCTAATTCATTATATGTAAATGTATCAATCAGATGATTCAAGTTGTCAACAGATACAATACTTTCTCTAATTAAACTTAAAATTACTTCATATAAAACATAACTTGTAACCCCTTCTAGAACACCGTGTTGAATATCAGTACTTAGATTTTCCGTTAAGTGAAAACCAAGTATTTTCAATAATCCTTTGAATAATGATAGCATTACCAAACTCTTTTCTATCGTCTGTATGGAAAAGTGAAATTAAATTAATCGCATCCGTTCTTGAGGCAATCTCTGGTGGCATACAAGCTATTGTGCCATAGATACCTCCAAATTTATTAACGCCATCATAAGAGCCCAAGGGTTTCCGTGATTCCCAATCATCAAAAAACAAATTGTACGGTAAAATAATTTTATCGGAGTACTTTTCATGATATTTTGACCATAAATCTGATTGTATTATATTGGACATGATATTTTTTTCAAAATCACTTTGTGATAATGGTTGTTTGGTAATCACAATATAACTCTTGCAAATATAAAATTATAGCTATAACTAGATTCCTTGTAACAGATGTATCATGAAACAAACTTTAAAGTTGATGAATTCATTTTTGAATTTATTTTTTTTATTATTGATTCTTTGTTAAACTACACTCCTAGAACAAAAGAATTTTGCAGCTATTTCGATCGTTTAAACGAATTTTTTACATAAAAAATTCTTTTGACGAAATATTGTTTAGGAAAAGAATTTTTTAATGATTCCAACAAAAAATATTCTTACTAAATTTAGTTATATATAATAACTAATTTAGATGTTTGGTTATTTAGATGTTTTATTATTTTAATACTATTTTAATATTATTTTAATATCATTTTAATATTAAAATAAGCAAACAGAGATCAATATACAATATACAAAATAAGCAAACATATAAATTAGTTTTTATATATAACCAAATTTAGTAAGAATATTTTTGGTTAGTATCATTAAAAAATTCTTTTCCTAAACAATATTTTGTCAAAAGAATTTTTTACGTAAAAAATTCGTTTAAACGATCGAAGTAGCTCCTAAATTCTTTTTTGGTTAATAAAAAATTCCTTTGTTTTGGGAGTGTAGTTCTTGTAAAAAATATTAAAATGGAATATTCAAACTCTTAAACAAATTAAAAAACAAAATATCTTAAAGTTATCAGCAAATGTTAATGAGCATACACGGTGACCTAGAAGCGTTTTATTATGCGACTAAAATGACAAAAAAAACTGTATGTTGGGGTCTTTTCTACACTAAAAAAAGTCTACGAATTTTCTATCCGGACCGTCTATCCAGCTACTCTAAGTGTTTGCTGACAATATTTTCATATTTTGAATAATGATAATTTGAATTTTTTATAAGCCTGGTTTTTTTTTTCGAAGTATTCAGGATTCCTAACGCGCCTGCAGAACTCAAAAATATAAGTAAAAAAAATAAGTTTCTCCTTGGATTTAGACCAAAATATCGATTTTTGAGCCCACGATAGCTCTCGAAAGTTTTTTTTTGGCTTCTTAAAATTGGGATTTTCTTAAAACTTTCAGTTTTTCTAGTGGATTTAAATACTGTTTTTGATTGTATTCAAATTGAGATCCCGTAGTATTTTTTCCCCAGAAATCCGATGAAACCATTTATTTTAGCTTTTGACCACGTTGTACAGCAGAAAAATCAATTTTGTTAGTTTTTAGGGTCTTAATTTTAAGGAAATCTATTAAAAAAGGTTTGAAGTTTTCAAAATAAGTATTTCTGAGTATTATTCACAAAAGGGTATTGTATATTTTTTACTCGGGAATTCGATGAAACTATTTATTTTAGCTTTTGAACACGTCTTATATGAGAAAAATCGATTTTTGTCGTGTTTCAGGGTCCCAATTTTAAGGAAATCCATTATAAAAGATTATTAGTTATGAAAATATGTTTTTCTGAATATTATTTACAAGAGGATCTTTTCCTTTTCCCCCCAGAAATTCGACCACGTCTTATACGAGAAAAATCGAATTTTGTCGTTTTTCAGGGTCATAGTTTTAAGAAAATCCATTATAAAAATTAAGACAATATTGAAAATATGAAAATATTGACAGCAAACGCTTAAAGTAGCTGGATAGAAGGTCCGGATAGGAAATTCGTAGACATTTTTTAGTGTAGAAAACACCCCACAATACAGTTTTTTTTGTCATTTTGATCGAATAATAAAACGCTTCCAGGTCACCGTGCATAGAATACAATTTTACATTTTATATATGTTTAAATTTAAACCGCTTATAAAAATTATATTGATTTATATATTTTTTCTATAGATATATTTTTAATGTAGAACATTTTCTTTGATAAAATTTTAGAAACTCAACCAATTAACTATTATACTAATATGTTGTTAACGTAATATAATGGAAAAGATAATCATAATAATTATAATTCCCTGTATAATAATTATTTAATTAAGAACTATCATCGACAGTGATATTAAGTGTTGTACAAAAGTCAGTGACGTCTTTATAGATTCTATAGCTACCAATTTTATAGATATATTGTTAGAAAAATGTCCATATTTATGAGGGCAATAGGTATCTGTGAACGTCAATTTAAAAGTAAAAAAAATGTTTAAAGTAACATCAATTGCCTTGAGAAGGCTGTCGAATTTATACGAATTGTTAATGAATTTAACTGTAATACTTATCAAGTTTTTTATTTCACCTATGATAACTATATGTGGTAAAAATCTTAAGGTAGATTTTTTTGCTTTCTTTTTGGAAGGATGATCTACGTTTTCAAGTTGAGTAGTAACAACCTTTGCTTGCTGCAAATTAAAAAGTACCTGTTCATCTTCAGTTTTAAAATGTCTGATAAAACAATGTAATAATTCCTTTTTTTTGACGACGCTTCTTTTGCTAGGGTCTTTTTCTGTTTGACGAGTTCTTTTAGTATTTATTAAATATGGCAGTATCAAAAGTGCAACTATTCGGATGCCCAATTCTCCTTCTGTAAAATTTGAGTATTCATTTAAAATATTATGGAGCTCTTTATCTTTAAGTTGTTGATTCAGTGACGCAGAAATGATTTTTCTACTTTCATTTCGCCAACTTGTAAATAAATTATCATTAATTCCATACTCTGCGTCAAAATCTAATAGTATAAGCTCATAACCATTATTGGCATTCAAGCAAGTACAATTTCTTAGATACTGCTCAACTCCATGTTTGTCTAATAAATGGTGTCGATAAGAATAAATAGATTTCCACTTATCAAGTATCTCTTGATTTATACTGTTGAAGAATTTATTTGATCATAAGTTGACGAGTAAATAGCTATAGTTTCTGAATTGCTAGGTAATAAACTACATGAATCTGCTGAGCTTCTAGATCTATTTCTATTTGCAGATTTTTTTAATTCACCAATAAATCTATACTCGTTGCTTATAGACTTATAGGCTAAATATAACACACCCCCGATCCAAATTGAATTTCTAAAAGCATCAACCGAGTAAGAAATATTATTTATTATTTATTTTTAAGAAATAGTTAATAATAGTTTTAGCAACATTAATAATTGAATTAAATAAAAATATTCGAATTTGAGGTTATACACAGTGCTATTTGGGTTACCGGTCTGTTTACAAATATATATAAAATTAATTGTATTACTTACCATTCAATGCATCAATTAATTCAAAGAAACCCCATTTATTTAATAAATCTTCAATTAAGCTGATCATGATTCATTTAGAAATTTATTTTATTCAACAAAACATACATTTAATATAAATTTATATTCGTAAAAAAATCTTTTGTAAGGGTACAACAACAAGGCAAAACTAGTCCCGCGCATTAACCACATATTATACTGCGCACGCCAATCCAATTTTGTTAAGCGCACTTTCCAATTTGGGCAAGAATTTCGCTCAAAATGTTGGTTGTGCTTCTTGACGAAAAATTGGGTTTCTGTGAAAACTGAATTTTTATACGTGTAGTATTATATATTGCTTGTGTATAAAATGCACATGCCCCCTTATCAGTACATGAGTACACACGCGACCATGCAAATATTAATGCTATTATTTTATTATAATAATTGATTAATTTGATTTACTCACCAAATTAGTTTAAGTCTCTTTTATAATATATTATAATTTATTTTCAATATTTTTATTAATAAATATTTTCATTTATTAAATTATTGTCTTATCATTTATTTAGATCCCTTTCCCCCTTTTTAGGATGATAATTTTTGTATCTAGAGTTTCCATCCTCAAAAGATCCTCTGACTTCAGATTCGTTTTCAAAACATCGAAAAACTTACCTGCAGGTAGGTTTAGTTCCAGGATCAGAACTTTCTTTTTTTGTGTGTAGCTGTGTAATATGTCCACTTGACAAAGCCTCCAAAATCATGTGAATCCTTTTCATCAGATCTTGGTTCACAATAGTTATTTCTGCAGAAATTTCTTTATCGTTGAAGATTGCTTGCGCTATGTTACCATCATTTTTATTCCCAGCTATTTGCTTGGGTTGATTAAGCTTTAAATTTAATTTATCATGAAACAAAGATTGGATATAAAATTTTTGCTGTAGGCCATAATTTTTGCGTGCTTGAGGCTGACATGTACATTTTTTTTTGCATAGGAATTGGAGAATGCGTTACGCATAATGTTCAACATCCGGACTGACAGTTATGTGGGAGTCGACTTAGCTTGCCTTTACCCACTAAAACTCCACTCCCTTCCTACCTTATGCGTGCCTATCCCGGGACCGTTTTTACATTAATTCAAGACAGGTTCAAGGCCATTTAGTTCCAGTCGTGAACTCCATCTTTTGACTTGCGTCCAATGACTCGCCAGTCTGGTTAAGGACTCCGTCGTTCCATCTGATTAAAATTCCGTCTTTTGTGATGTCATCTTCAATAAAATATATGCTAGATGAAATGTAATTCATTTCCTATTATCGTCAAAAGAGAATGTAATAAATTAATATATAAATAGATAAATAAATAAATAAATAAATAATTATTATTCTACCATCTTCGAATGATCGCGGTATTAAGAGTAAGTGCAAGAATGATTGTATGTTAGTGCAATACCTGCAGTCAACTGGATAACCGCAGTAAGTCTTAACATTAGGCTGACATGTACATAGTTTGGTAGATAAACTAATTAATTATTCATAACAACGTACCTAGGCATATAGTGACGAGATATCATGCCTGAGGTTATCATTATTTATCGATATTATCAATGTTTTGTCAATATTACTCAAGCCCTTATCTCTTAAACTACAAATGTAACATTCTTTGGTGTAAATCGTATTTGTGATTGTATATTCAGTAGTTTTTTTTGGAGGAATTAAAACTAAAGGTCGACTATACATCGGTGATTATAGGTGATTATAGTTTGTCATTTGTCCATAAAATTTTACCGAGGTTACCATTTTGGTTGACTGTTACAGTTATAAAGGTATCATTGATGAAACATACATGCTTGAATCATCATTTGAGGGTCCATTTTTATTAATAATTTTTTTTTTTTTTTTTTTTTTTTTTTATTATTAATAAACTTCTGTTTATAGTTGCTTTGGCTTAAACTACCATCAGATCCATATTTGAAATTCAGCATAAGATTGATGCATTCATTGCAATTTAATTGGTCAATCACTTTATCCAACTATTTGCAGAGTCACTCTGCAGTATGATTACAAATAGACTGAAGTGGAACTTGGTTTCTATAATTTCCGAAGCAAACATTTTCAGGGTAACAAGCCTTTTTAGCTTCTAAAACTATATTATATGGTGGATATCCTTCATTGTTCATATCTACAAATGTATTTCAAGCTTTTTGGTACGTATTTCTAGATAACTTGCAGTCTAAAATAAGCGCAATCACTCTTTCCGGAGACAAAGCTCCAGTGCAGGGATCTTTTATATAATTTTAGCAATATGCTTGTGCAATATTTAGTGGACTATAAGCGATATACTTCAATAATAAATAAGCATCTTTATTTCCTTGCTGATTACACTTATAAGCAGCAGAATATGCATCCATCTCACGAGTAGAATCAGATTCCCTCAGTTCCTTGGTAAGCCAAATTTGACTTCTGCTACTGATTTCACAGAAATACCTTTGCTTCTGGTATTTTATATTTTTTTTTTAAGGGATGTCTCTAAACGGATATTATGATAACTGAAACAATCTGAAGGATTTGGGAAAGTCAATGTATTGTGTTCTAGCCAGGTTTTTTTTTTTTTAAATTTTGTCACGATTCCTACAACTGCTTTTGCAGCATTGATTCAGAGCATTTAGTAATGTTCTGACAGTTAGTTTGTTAAATTTTTCTAAAATCTTATAATCATTGCATAGAAGAGTAAACTTTTTCTCTAAAACTTCAAAAACTTTCATATATCCATCATATATACAGGTACTTTTCAATAATAAAATTATACCCAAGTATCGAAAAGTCAAAGAATGTACTGAATCACTTAAAAAGATGTTTTCAAAAACAAATATATATTTATTATAAAATTTATTTAAGGAAAATAAATATTAATAAATAATTACTAAAAAATTTATAATTAATTCAAAATTTGTTAACAATTATTTATTTTAAATTTGAAATTTGAAATTTGAATTTAGGTGGTTGAAATTCATATCAAGAGTATTTTTACGTTAAATTTGAAAAATTTACTATTTAAACAACTATTGTTTAAACAATTAATAAATAAAAATATTATCCTTCAACAATGAAATATAGTAATTTATAAACAAATAATTTCAATAGAGCAGTTAAAAGAACACATAAATAAACAGGGTTATATTTAATTATGAACAACTGATTGTATACAAAGTATATAAACAATTAAAAATTTGTTAAAAATTAATTTTTTTTACTTTTAAATCAGAAATTTTAATTCAGGTGGTTAAAATTAATATAAGTAGTATTTTAAGCCGCATATAGCAAACAATTTTTTTGTTGATATAAAAAAATTTTTTTTTTTTAATTTGAAAATATTAACACCTAATTTAAAAGATTATACGTTTTTGATTGAAAATTTTAAAAATTACTTACCTTGTTCTAAAATATCCATATTTCAATATTTAAAACACTTTAATAAAAAAAAAATAATGACTTGTTAAAGAAAAAGTTTTAAAATCTCATTTTTACCGGAGATAATAGTTTTTATCTATACCCCGTTTTTACCTTATCAGATAAGCCCAGCGGGTTATTTTAGACTTATCTAATTCAAATTATTGTATATCAATGTTTATTCTATCGAATGATGCATCATTTAATTACTAAAAAAATTTTATTATTATTACTATAAAATTTTATTTTTTCCACCATGTTCGATTTTTCTTGTACTCTCGTACTAATGTGGAGCGTAGGCAGATCTAGTCGTTAATATAATTATATAAATTAAAAAAACTTTTTCAACTAATACTTGTAACTCCGAAAATATCTTATCGATGTGCTTTAAAATTTGGAAGATTGGGTAAAAAATATTTCTTAAACATATAAAAACAATTGACAGAGAAAAATTTCTGAAGTTTTATATATATGGGTGATTATTTCTCAACCCGTCCACCCCCCTCTGTCTAAAAATGGTGGCAACTTAAAAAGATTTTGGTTTTCTCAAAATGACTGGAAAAGGGTATAGTTTTTTATTCTCATTGGCCTTTTCAACTCTGTAAATCTACTGTGCCCATTTTAGGGACTGCGCGACGGCAGGTCGACATTTTAAAAACAGAAAAATTTAAATAAAAGTAGATTAACGGTAAGTTTTTTAAAATTTTTTTCTCTTAAAAATTGCTATTTATTAAAACAAAGAAAATGAGTTGATTTCTCAAAAAGTTTTGTGAATGCTATGTAGTTTTTAAAAACGGGTAAAAAACGGCTACTTTTACTGCTGATATCTCGGAACCTACAAAACCAAAATAAAAAAGTTTTAGTGCAAAATGGTAGTCTTTTGATACGTATAAAGTGTGCCAAATCTACTTGTATTTGAATTTTTCTGTTTTTAATATGTCGACCTGCCGCCACCCAGTGCCTAAAATGGGCACAGTAGATTTACAGAGTTGAAAAGGCCAATAATAATAAAAAATTAGACCCTTTTCCAGTCAATTTGAGAAAACCAAAATCTTTTTGAGTTGCCACTATTTTTTGACAGAGAGGGGTGTTCGGGTTGAGAAATAATCGCCCATATATATATTTTAATTAATATTTTAATTGACGATTATTTGATTTTTAATTTATATTTTAAAGTAATAGTAATAACAATATTTACAAAAATGAATTTAAATATGCGGTCCGGTGGTAGTTCGTCATCACCTGGACATCCCGACTCTCATGCATACCGCATAAGACAATTAATTATTTAATAACTCTTCCTTAAACATGAAATTACGAGTTCACGTAGGGGGATTATACGAGTAAAATTAAAAAAAAAAAATTATATAGAAAAAAATACAAAGAGAAATATACCTTATATGGAGTCGAGAAATGTCCACCTGGACCTTTTGCACCTTCTACTCAATATAGTCAATTCAGCTCAAATGCTAATTTTTTTCAAAAAATCACGGTATTTATACTTTTTTCGATATTAGATTCACATAAGATAAAAAAAGACAGAAAATAATAATTTCGAAAATTTCAATAATGGCCGGTCAGCCATTGAAGAAAAACAAAATTTTGGAGTTTGAAAATTTGAATTATAACTATGAGAAGCACTGATTTTAATTTTAATGTTTTCCGTAATGACTCTACGTTAATTACAATTAACTTTTAAATAAAATAATTAATATAAAAAGAATATCAATTGTTAATACAAAACGGCTGCCGGTATTTGGAGCACTTGCTATACTGCTTTTTGCCCCACGCAACGGGTAGCGTGTGTGTACATTGTATAGTGTATTAATGTGTTTATAGTCTGCTAAATAATATGTTTTAAATGGGGTTTGATTACAAAATATTTATTAAAATTAAATTAAATAATTACATGAGTAGGTGGTGGCCATCTCAATATACAAAATCAAAATATGTATGATGTACGTTATTATAAGTGAATTAATTATTATATGCTGTATATACATAATTTAATAATTATTTAATATTGTATATACATAATTAAATCAAATAAAACATAATTTTTCATGAAACGGATTTAAAATTTACTATCCAGTTACTCACAATAGGCACCCTTATGTTCATAATCTTACTTATGTTACTTATAGTAAAGTAAAAGTAGTAAAAAGTAGTAAAAAAGTAGTTGAAATCAAACATATAAATTTATATAATACTAACCAAAAAAAAATATTTGATAAAATTATTAAAAATGATTTGACATCAAATATAGTTTTAATAGAAGGTGCGGGTGGTACGGGAAAAACATTTTTGTACAAAGCATTAATATATTATTTCTTATCTCAAAATAAAAAAGTCTGTCCTATGGCTTGGACAGGTATTGCTTTATGTTTACTGCCATTTGGAACTACAAGTCATAAAATATTTAAAACACAATTAAATTTAAGAAGTGATATGAATTCAAATTTTAAAAATGAATCGGAAAAACAAATAATTAGGGACTGCGATGTATTTTTATGGGATGAAGCATCAGTGATTCCATTAACAGCATTTGAATATGCTAATAAAGTAACAAGAGATGTATTTAATAATGATCAAGAACCATTTGCAGGAAAACTAATAATTTTAGGAGGCGACTTTAGGCAAATCCTACCAGTTGTAAAATATAGAACACGACAACAAATAGTTAACGAATGTATCAAAAATTCCTCATTATGGAAATATATTAATGTACTAAAATTTAAAAAAAATATGAGATCAAATAACAAAGAGTTTCAAGATTTTTTATTAAATATTGGTGTCATAAATTGTATATAACAATGTGTATAGTTAAAGTGGGAGATGTGCAGCGCGCGCGTGTGTCCCCTCAGCTCACGAGAGACAACGACCAGTGTCTCTCGCCACGCCGACACAAAGGCGTCTAAAATATATATCATCAAATATATATTAATCAAACAAACTTCTGTTGTGTGCAGTTATTTATTTAACCATTTAATACAATTATTTATCCCGTTTCCATCACTAATGGCATCCCTTGCAAAATAGTGATTTCAAAAGATAAAAAAGGGAAAAAGTGAACACAATAAAAAAGAAACAATTCCTCTTAACTTTGTGCGCGCCATGTGATTTCATGTACAAGAAAAATAAAAAACCTTGTGCGCGCCAAGTGATAAATTCTAAAATTTCTTTTTCACCATCAATATTAAAAATTTTTTAATAAAAGAAGAAAAATTGCTGTCAGTAATCATCAATAGGCTCAAGAAAAACTACAAAATTTGTAAAAGTATTTTTTCATCATAACGTGCATGCGGCGGCCATTATCTGTGCTTTTTAAGCAAAACATTGACGTCATCGTTTTTTTTTCGCCGGCTGCTACACGTAAAATTCAACAAGTTTTTCGAGTTTAATTTTCAAATTCTTAAATCAATTATAATTTAAAAATATTTTAATAAAAAAAAAACAAAGTTAAGAGTGGTGAGATTAATTAAAAACATTTAAAATAAATAAACGTTTATTTATTTTAAAATTTGTGTGCTGTCAAGATAATGCTGTTCAAAATTTTGTTGTCAAAAATTAATTATTAATTCTGGTATCCAAAAAAAAAAAAACATTATTGCCAAAAAATTTCTTTCTTCTTAAAATTCATCGTCATCATATAAAGAGGGGGAAGAAGCGGAAGAAGATTTTCAACATAAATAAAGAAGAAGCAAAATCACGTGGTATCCTTTTTCTGTTCAAAAACCGAGCATCTTGCTCCAATTTTTTCATCATCTGTCGTCATCACGCCATATTTAATGTTACTTCGAGAGGGGGAAAGCGCTCTACAGCAGACAACAAAATTTTAAAGTTAAGTAATTTTTCTTATGGTAAAATAAAGCTATATATTTTTCTGTTTTATCAATATTTAATTTCATTTTTTACAATAAAATTAAGACTAAAATTAAAATTTGTGTGTAAATTTATCAATATTTTCACACATTTATTGTTACGTTTTGCAGTTAAATTTTTAAATTATTTTTTATGATAAATAGATAAGCTTTATTTTACTATAAAATGTGTTATGTAAATTTTTATTAGCTGAAGTGGACTTTTTATAAACTGGTCATTTGTTTGTATTTTATATTTTTCCTTTTTTTTATATATACTAAGCAATTTAAAAAATTAAAAATTTCTTTCTTTCTTTTTCTATAATATTAACATGTTTAAAATTTGATAATTTTTCAATTATTATTCTTATTATTTAAACTCAATAACGTTTAGTTTTTCAAAATTGAATTCAATTTATTTAAAATAATTAAATTTCTGTTTTGACTTATAATCTGATTCAATTTCTAATTTTATTATATTTCAAATTAACTTATTAGCAAAAAAAAATTAATTAATATACTTCTTTATACAATTAAACAAAATATTAATTATCTTGATGTTACATAGGTTCATCATAGCATTGCAGTACTGGTCTTTGGGAAAGCGGTCTTGTCTCTTGTCAGTTGCAGTACCCATTCAGAACATATGCAGTTCAATTCAATTTCAACGCACAAGCTGTTGGTCGTTGCTGCTGTCACTGTCTCATCAAAGGTTAATCATTAAATTTTAATTAAGGAATTATTGTACAATTTTCTCCTTTTTTAATATTTATTTAATTTTGTACCTTTTAAAAAAAAAAAATTTTATTTTAATTTAGAATAAACTTAATTCATTATTGGCTTATATTTTCAATTTTGTACAATATTTTTTTAATTTTGAATTTTAATATTATTATTATTAAAATATATTATTCTAAAATTATATTGTAAATTATCGTTTTGCCAATTACTATGGCGGATATTATTCTGCAACAATTAGCCTTAATCCCTAGGATTAAAAATGCCTATGATAATTTTGTAAAAGAAGGTGATAGCATGTCATCCTCTTCTTGTAAGGTTAGGTTGTCTACTCTCCAAAACACTTTCCTGAAATTTGATAATAATCACCAAATATTGCTTATTAGTCCTGATTATGAATCACTTAGAAATCAACCTTATTTTACTAACTTTGCCTTTGATAATACAGAAGAAACATATATTCAAGTTTCAAGTAAATTTCAAAAATATTTAGATGACCATCCACCCCCACCTGCCCATGTATTGATTGATTCGACGCATTTAAATGATACTGTTCATCATAATAACAATTCAAGCAATGAAAACTATGACTGTAAACGCTTGCCCAGAATCTCCTTACCTGAATTTGATGGAAATTTTAATAACTGGGAAGCATTTAGAGACATATTTGTAACAACAGTTATCAATAGACCTAGGATTTCAGATGTATATAAGTTAAATTATTTAAGATCATATGTTAAGGGTGACGCATGGAATTTGGTCAACTCATTTTCTCTAACTGAAAAAAATTTTGCTGTGGTATGGGATAAATTGAAGTATAGGTACGAAAATAAAAAACGATTAGTAACTGCTCATATCTCTTCAATTTTTTCCATCAAACCAATGAGTGACCATAATTCTAAAGAACTCAAAAGAATTTTAGACTCTTTAAATACCCCTTTGTCTGCACTAAAAGTCTTAAAGCGCCCAGTTGATACATGGGATGATATGTTGGTTTTTCATGGTGTTTCATTATTAACTGATGATGCTAAGATGCATTTTGAAGAATTTTTG
Source organism: Anagrus nilaparvatae (assembly GCA_022575985.1). NCBI lineage: Eukaryota > Metazoa > Arthropoda > Insecta > Hymenoptera > Mymaridae > Anagrus > Anagrus nilaparvatae. The sequence continues at coordinate 2,253,623 of JAKSXM010000237.1, read as the reverse complement.
AATAATATTAATCTTAGGTTACATACAATTGACCCTGCACCTACTACATCTAGCAGCCCCACAGAACAGGCAATCAATGAAACACCTGTTAAGCGAGATTCTGAACCTGCTAAATTTAGTTCTTTTATTCAGTTTCTTGAAAATCAAATAAACATGTTAGAACTAATTGAAAATCATCATACTGGTTCAGGCCCAATAATATTTACAAATTCTGCTAAATATAAAAATTCAAATGTTTCTACTCACTCAGCTAAAGTCTTTCATGTCCAATCAGAACAGAAATCAAATACTAATAAGAATGAATGTATAATTTGCAAAAATAATCATCACTTCGCTCACTGTTCTAATTTTAAATCTAAGTCAATTCCTCAAAGAATAGAATTTGTGAAAACAGCAAAGCGATGTTATAATTGTTTGGGCAATCATTTTTCAAGCAAATGTACTTCTGAGAAAAGATGTACAGTTTGCAATAAAAAACATAACACATCTCTACATATAGTAAATTACAAAAAACCCCAAAATAAACCTCAAAATTCTCAAACTAATACTAGTACACATGTACAAAATAATAATGATTTGGTTCAGCAATCTTGTTTAACAGAATCACATGGTTCAAACAATTCTTGACAACCAAATTCTGTCTTGCTAGCAACGGCATTGATCAATTTAACTTCAGAAAACGGATATCAATTTCCAGTTAGGGCACTAATTGATCAATGTTCTCAAGCTTCGTTTGTTAGTGAGTTCATTTTTAAAAAATTGGGTGCTTCTAACTTTCCAATAAAACTTCCAGTTAATGGTGTTGGTGGTAAAAATAATTTTATCTGCAAGAAATCAACCTCTATTTGTGTAAAACCTCATTTTTATTCTCATTTCAGTATGTTATTGCTTATGTTATACAAAAAATTACATCTTATACAACAGTTGATAAAATCGATATAAACAAAAGTTATTTAAGTCATTTGACCTTGGCTGACCCTCATTTCAATTTAAATGAAAAAATTGAGGTTCTCTTAGGCTCTTCAGTCCATGCTTCCATAATTGATGAAGGGATTAGAAGAGGTGAATCTCATGAACCTGTTGCCATGAATACTAAATTAGGTTGGGTTTTATCAGGCAATTCTGGCACGGGTTCAACCTGTTGTTCAATTAAAATTGATTCTGAAACTTCTGATCTCTTATTTAATTTGGAAAAGTTCTGGAGACAGGAAGAACTTTCTGATTCCTCGTCATCGCTCAGTCCGGATGAGCAAGAGTGTGAAGACTTTTTCGTTAAAACTCACTCAAGAGATAATACAGGTCGTTACGTTGTCAGGCTCCCATTCAAAATCTCAAACACAAATGATTTAAAATTTCCAGGATCATTTAACAAATCTAAAATAACCTTACAAAGAACTAAAACTCGTTTTTCAAAAGATCCTTTTTTTAAAAAAGCTTATATCAATTTTATGAAAAATTATGAAGATACTGGACACATGAAAGTATCTAAGTTTTATGATCTCATAAAATGTTATTTTTTGCCTCATCACGGCTTTGTCAAAAAACATAGTATAAACCCTGAAAATCAAAAATTTCGTTCAGTTTTCAATGGCCCTGCTGAAGATTACAACAAGTTGTCCATAAACAGTATTTTACATGCTGGGGCCAATTTGTTGCCAGATTTATCAGAGCTATTGATAGGCTGGAGAATAGAAGATACTTAGACATGGGAAAGAATATTTATATTTATATGCTAGAGGATGGGTAAATATTCTTTCCCACGTCTAAGTATGTTTTTTATAAATTAGTGATAAAGAATTTATCATTATTTATACAGGTACACGTGTAACAAGATCAAATTTCTATAGGACTTTTAAATTCTGACAATAAAACGTCAACCCCATAGCACCGCTGTTAATAATATACGTTCAATCCCCTCTCCTAAATATAAAAACTATGCCTAGAAAGCGATCGATAATTACATTCTTAACTTTTGAATAAGCGTGTTTTTGTACCTTTTTTTTGTTTCAAAGCCGTGGAAGAATGTGAAAATTGAATAATAAAATATTATATGCTAAAGCGCACGCTTATTGCAGAATTTAAAAGTACTATAAGAATATGATCTTTTCCACGTGTAGTTGTGTATAAATAATGATATAATTCTATGTTACTAATTTATAAAATATGAATTTGTATTCGTTTCTGATATTGAGCAAATGTTTAGACAAATTCTTGTCCACCCAGATGATTAAAGATTCCAACAAATACTTTGGCGTTATAGTTTAGATGATGTTATTAAAGCGTATTCTCTTCAAACTGTTACTTATGATATGGTAAGCAGTCCATTCTTAGCATTAGGGTATTAAGACAGCTCGCAATTGATGAAGGTTCTAAATATCCCCTGGCTGTGCAAGTATTGAAAGAGGAAACTTGCATGGATGATACACTCTCGGGAGGCCACTCATTATCAGAAGCCTTAAGTAAACAAAAAGAACTGATAGGTATTTGCAAGATGGGTGGTATGAATTTACATAAATGAGTCGCAAATAACAAAAATTACTAAATTTCCCACGTTCAATAATTGCAGAGTCAGTGGACTCATGTTTTGGTTTGCTTGGCTTAAATTGGTACACTGAAGAAGATTACTTTTTCTTTAAAATAAAAATTGATAAATATGAGGGTAACATAACAAAACTAAAAGTAGTATCATCAATAGCTAAACTATATGATCCGTTAGGCTGGTTAGCCCCTGTAGTCATAACTGCTAAAGCATTCATCCAAAAGCTTTGGCTTTCAAAACTTGATTGGGAAGATATTTTGCCACTTGATTTAAGTTCGGAATTTTTAACTTGGTATACACAGATTCCAATTTTGAATAATATTAAAGTTAAAAGATGGCTAAACTTTCATCCAAATGCTCAATTTGAGGTACTTGGTTTTGCTGATGCTTCAAAAATTGCTTATGGAGCTTGCGTCTACTTAAAGGTTACGTATAATGACAAAATTTCAATTAATCTAGTTCAAGCAAAATCAAAAGTGACTCAAATTCAGCCTTTATTGACAATACCAAAATTGGAACTCTGTGCTGCTGCCGTATTAGCAAGGTTGACTGTTAAGGTTTTACGTGCTCTAAAACTGCCTCCTAATAATTTGTTTCTTTTCACTGACTCAATGGATGTTCTACACTGGCTAAGTGACCACCCTTCAAAGTGGCCATCTTTCATTGCAAATAAGTGCTCGAACATTCATTTTCTAGTTCCTCAGGCGTTTTGGAACCATGTCAGATCTCAAAATAACCCTGCTGATTGTGTATCCCTTGGGATCCCACCCTCTGAATTAATAAACCACCCTTTGTGGTGGAAGGGAAATAAATTAATTTTAAATCCTAACTTAATAATGAGCAATAAAAAAGCTCTACAAATAAAAGGTGTCTCAACTCTATGTTCTAGTTTAAATGTTTCATTCAAAAACAAAAAACAAAGAAAAATCAAAATTTGGGATTTATTGAAAAGGTATTCAGATTTATCCAAATTATTAAGAATTTCAGCTTACGTCATAGGGTTTATTCATAAAATACTCTTAAAATCAAAAAAAGTTACAAACAAATCTGAATTATTTTCCAGTAAATGGTTCAACTTGGAATATGATTTTTCAATTGTCTATTCTCCCTCAGTCCAAGAAATCAATAGATCAAGATCGACATGGGTTTATTTAACTGAGAGAGCCTACTTTAAACCTAAAATTAAATTTCTAAAAAATTCTTCAAAAATATACAAGCAATCTTCTTTAAGCTCTTTTAACCCCTTTTTGCAAGATAATTTATTGAGAGTAGGTGGTAGAATTCAAAATTCAGACTTGTCAGAAGAAGAAAAGCACCCTCTAATTTTGCCTTATAGTTCTATATTTTCAAAATTAATTGTAGAATTCTATCACTTAAAATATAAACATGGAACCATAAAGCAAACTTTATCAGTTGTAAGTTCTACGTTCAATATCATAAAAGCTAAATATTTAGTAAAATCTTGTATAAAAAAGTGTTTTTCCTGTATACGTTACAATTCATCACGTGAGGTTCAACAAATGGGAAATTTAGCATTTTATAGAGTCACAAAACCTGACAAACCCTTTAGAATTAGCGGTGTGGACTATGCTGGTCCTTTCAATATTTTAACTCATAAAGCAAGAGGTGCTGAGACCTACAAGGGTTACATTGTTGTGTTCGTTTGTATGGCTACAAAAGCCGTAAATCTCAAATTGGTTTCAGATTATGATAGTCAGAATTTCATCGCCGCATTCCGTAGATTCACGTCTACTCGTGGAGCTTGTACCTGTTTGGTGAGTGACCGTGGTACTACCTTCGTTGGTGCAGACAGAATCCTCAAGGAAATTTATGTAGAGTATTCATCCTACATGCAAAATCTTGTTGGACTCTTAGCCGACGATGGTACTACTTGGAAATTTAACCCTCCAGGTGCACCCTTTTTTTGGCGGAATCTGGGAGGCTGCGGTGAAATCTGTGAAATATCATATCAACAGAGTTCTAGGAAACACAAAGTACACTTTTGAGGAGTTTTACACCTTCTTAAAGCAAGTAGAAAGTTGTTTAAATTCCCGTCCTTTGTTGCCCTTAACGGAAGACCCAACTCACTTATTCTTGTCTCCCGCATTACTTTTAAATCAGTCGCAATCATACCTGATCCCCGAACCAAGTTATATTGATCAAAAAATACCTCCTAAGCAACGGTGTAAGTTAATCCAGCAAATGACACAGAGCTGGTGGAAACACTGGTCCTGTGATTATTTGCAATCCCTACAAAAAGTACATAAAGGCTCTGACAATCTGACGAGGGTTGCAGAACTAAGGACCAGTGCAACAACGTTATCCAGACCAATTCATAAATTAATATTACTAAAGTCATTAAATAATGAAGCAGATTGAATCATTTCTAGAAAACATATAAAAAATCTATTGTAAATATTTGTATTGTAAAATTATATATATTTATTTATTTATTATTTATTATTTATTTCAAATGTAACAAAAAAAAAAAATCAATGAACAAAAAAATTTCAAAAAATTGTAAAAATTTGTAAAAAATGTGTGAGTGTGAATGTTTGTGTGTTAAAAATAAATTAGCGCTAATATTTAATTTCTTCAAAAATTAAAAACTATTTAAATCAAAAATTTTTTTTTCGAATTGTTAAAATCATTAAATTATAAAAAAAAAAAATTTTTTTAATTTAATTTTATATAGAGACATTAATTTATTCCTTTTTCTAATAACTTCCACTTGTTCATTTTATTTTATAAAATTGATGGGTGGAATGTCATAAATTGTATTTAACAATGTACATAGTTAAAGTGGGAGATGTGCAGCGCGCGCGTGTGTCCCCTCAGCTCACGAGAGACAACGACCAGTGTCTCTCGCCACGCCGACAGAAAGGCGTCTATATATATATATCAATCAAATATATATTAATCAAACAAACTTCTGTTGTGTTCAGTTATTTATTTAACCATTTAATCCATTTATTTATCCCGTTTCCAACAATTGGAAATGGAACAATTAAAAACTTAACAATCCAAGATAAATGGTTAACAAATGATATCTGTAATAAAATATATGATCAAACATTAACAATAAATACGAATATTATATCAAAAATAATACTTTGTTCACATAATAAAGATGTATATGACATTAATGCAAAAAGAATAAAAAAATTAAAAACTAAAGAAAGAAATTATTTTAGTATAGACTTCGTTACAGAAAAAGAGACGGATTTTGTAGATGAGAAAATTCAGTTAAAATATCCTATAGAAGAAATTATTGCTATTAGATTACCAGGATTGCCATTGCATAATTTAAATTTAAAAATTGGAGCACCAGTAATACTGTTGAGAACTTTAAGTATTTTAAATGGACTTTGCAATGGAACAAGAATGAAGATAATAGAACTTTATGAATTTAATATAAAAGTGATAATATTATCGGGAATTAGCAAAGGAGAAACTGTTTTTATACCTAGAATCTTATTAGATTCACAGAATTCTTCCTTTCCATATACTTTAAATCGAACACAATTTCCTATAGCTTTGTCATATGCAATAACGATTAACAAAAGTCAAGTATGGTCAGAAGTATTAGAGTAATTAATAATTATTATTTTTTTTTTTTCTTTTTTTTTATAGCAATATGGATGGACAAAAAAAAGAAATGATAGCAAGAATAATAAAAAAGATAAAAAACAAAAAATTAAATTTTCAACATCATCATCATTAAGAAAAATAAAACCAGGAGGGCAAATTAACTGTAATAAAATTATTTATTATTAATAAAATTTATATTTTAAATATATACCAGTTGAAACAAAATTGCTAAAATAATTAAATTTATTTAATTAGATATTGATTATATAAAAATATTCAATAATTGTGTTACAGATGGTATAAATAATTACATTTCATTTAATTTATTTGCATTAATTTTTAGTCTTATAGCAGCATACGTAGAGAACATTCTACCAACAATAAATACAACTAAAAAATCTACGGGTGAACCCTTAGAAATATTTAAATTTATTATAAATAATAACGTTAACATAAGAATAGTTTGTTAAATATGGAATGCGGATATAAAAAAATTTAAATCAAATATTAATAAGAACGACGTAATAATTAATTTAAATTAAATAATAAAAATTGTAAATTTTAATAAATAAATATTACAAATTTTAAGATATTATTATTAAAAAGAGTATCAGCAGTAGAAACAAATACTAAGTTTAGAAGAATTAATGGAATGCCAAGTCTGTTACATGCCGGATTAATAGTTGTATGTGATGCCATCAGACATCGTGGTAAAACCCCCCCGATCTGTAGGACTGTTATTACTGGATGGACGCTGGAAGCTGATAAGCTCTCTGTCAGCGACTTACGTAAATCCTTTAATAATTCTCTGAAGAGTACTCTTTCCCAACTAAGGGCCCTTTGTCCAGGGACACAGGCTTATTTTATGAACAATGCTAGATAAATATAGTGAATTACCCCAGGTTGATACCCCTCTTATAAAGGATAATTCAACCTCTGATTCCGATCAAGTGAAAGCCGGAGAAACGGATTCTGGGAGTCTCCAATTTAGCATCTCCCAGCAGCAAGGACAGAACATCACGCCCACAGAGCAACAACATCTAGCTCTAACTGCTGAAGAAAATACGGCAAGGGTAGTCTTAACTAGGCTAGAGGTCAAGGATTCCTCCCGCAAATCCAGAATGGAAGGTGATATAAGCGCAAAATGTGGCGCCCAAAAAGGTTCAATAGCTTGATACGGCCTCCTATTCTGAAGGACCAGAGGTCATATTCGTTGCCTAATGTTAGCGAAGTTGGGCTTGATGACGAAGGCAAGAAGGAAGAAAATATAGAAAGATATCTCCGGGAGTCAAAGGAATATAACAAGGCGTGCATTGAAATCCACGCAAACATGGAGAGAGATATTACTCAGATGAGAGACTCAGTCAAAGTACAGAAGAACTGTAATATGACTGTCAAAAAAGGCATAGCTCAGTTTGAAAAATATTTAGCCAGGCTATTTTTGAACTGCAGCAGGAGGTTTTAAATGGAAAACAAAAACCCGATATTCCTATACAGGAAGCATCAGGGACTATGACTGGAAAATGAAAGAAAAGGGCTAGGACTGCGTCCCAAAGCCCAACTGGAAAGGAGAATACAAAAATGAGACCGGCGCAGAAAACGTCTCCGAAATTCCCTCTAAAGAAGACCTTCGCTAACGAAAGATAAGGATCAGGAGGCGGCTAAGGTAGCTTCTGGCCAGCAAACGCAGCCAAAGGATGTAGCTACAGACACCGCCCTTCAGATGAGGATGATTTCGTCGCCGTTAAAAGCAAAGATCAAAGAAAAAAGGAAAAGAAGAAAAAGAAAAAAGATTTTGAAAGAAAGGAGGCAGAGGCTCGTAAAAACCAAGAGCAGAAAAAGAAGAAGCAGCAGGAAAAGCAGCAGCCAAAAATAACTGCAACAGTAGCAGACCACCAGCAGGGGGCAGGGAATAAAAGAAGAAAAAAGAAAAAGCCGCAGAAGAAGGAAAGAGATGGTGAATCTCCTCTTTCCGAAGCGACAGAAAAAGGCAGGAGAAAGAAGCGCTAGAACCGGCGCATAAGGATTTCTAAGCGTAAGGAGGCTCTAACAATAAAGCCTCCTGAAGGGAAGTCTTATGCGACAGCCCTGCTGGAGATCAAAAGAGGTGTTCAACTAAAGGATTCGGGGACTGAGGTTCACCGAATCCAGAAAACCCAGGATGGCAGCGTCCTAATAGAGCTGAGCTCTTCGAAAGACCGGCAAAAACTATTAGACGAATGTCAAGACGGTTGCAGGTCCAGAAAGTACAGTCAAGGAACTGATTTCCCACCTAACCGTGGAGATCAAAGGCCTAGCTCGTACTACTGGCAGCGACGAAGTGAGGCAGGTGGTAAAGAAGGCAACCAAGCTGCAGAACGATGACGACATAAAAGTCGCTATCTTCAAGGCTAAGGGCACTAAAGCGGATATGTCGGTCGTAGAGCTACCAGAGGCCGCCGCACAATAATTGACCAATAAAGGCCGGCTAAATAATGGCTGGTCTAATTGGCAAATGTGCTTAAGAGCCGAGGTTATACGGTGCTTTAAGTGTCTTGGTTTCGGCCACAACCAGTGGTCATGTAAGGGCACGGACCGAAAGTTTGCGTGTTTTAAATGTGGCATTCAAGGCCACAAATCAGAAAATTGTCCTGTGGAGAAAGCAGAATGCTTCCTCTGCAGGGAAAGAACTGATAAGGCCAAGACCGACCACCTCCCAGGATGCGGAGCATGTAAGTATTATCAGGAGGCACTTACGGCAAGGAAGATAAAGTTTCATCGGTAATGTTCGGAGTCTTACAAGGAAATATGAACAATACCATTCTTGCTGATCTTTTGCTCGATCGGCTCGCGGGCGAGACAGACTGTAGCGTCGTCTTGCTATCCGAGCCGCATCGCAATAGGAATCAGCAATTCTGGTTCACCGATGACAAAGGCCGGTGCTCCCGATATGGAAAAGGCAGCTGACACGTCTGGGCAAAGTGCGGTGATACAACTTTCATTAGTTGCTTTTGGTCACCGAATGACACTATTGGGGTGTTCACCGCAAAGCTGGCCTCATTGGAGGAAACGATAAGGGAAGTCTCTGGCAATATCATATTTGCCGGAGACTTAAATGCCAGGGCCGTGGAATGTAGGGGAACCGTAGGGGAACGTTGGTCCTAGAGATGGCCGATAGAACTGATCTGGTGGTCATGAACTCTGGGAACAATCCAACCTACGTAAGGCCAGGCTTTGGTGAATCGATTCCTGACGTCACTTTTGCCTCGGCCGGGTTGGCAGGAGCAAATGGATGGATGGAGACAATGGCAGTGACCATAATTACACCACCTTCAAAGTGCGTGATAGGGTCGTTAATCGGTCCCCGTACAAAAAGCGCCCACTAGGCTGGAATGTGTCAAAGATGGACGAGAACAGATTTGTGGAATATCTTCGTGAAGAGTCCTCGTCTATCCTAGCCTGGCATGGAGGACCGACCAACCCGGGAGCTGGATGGATCATTGGGAGGTAGACTTCTACCTCACACAGTTCCTAACTGGTCACTGTTATTTCCGCGATATGCTTTTCAAGAGGCGCAAGGTAGCATCTTCGGAATGCTTGTATTGCCCGGGCGAGCCGGATACCGCTGATCACACCTTTTTTAGGTGTCCTTACTTCGCTGAGGGGTGACCGCCCTTTGATGAATGGAGGCCAGAAGGAGTCGTCCCGGAAATGCTGCGCAGTACTGTGAACTGGTACAGTGTGGCAGAGTACTTTATTGACAGCATATGGCAAAGAAATGCCTTGGCTGCATTTTTTCTGGACCGAAGTAATACCTAAACAGGGAGTCCCGGTCCGGATTCTATGATATTGTCATAAATGCAGGAGGGTGGGGAGTTTAGTGGGTATTGTAATTCCTCCTCAGTTAGACTGAGTATCTGGGCAACCATATTTTTGAGGTTGAGTCCCACATAACCATACAGCACGCGGTGTATGGTATGCGTAAATGCATTTTTCTCGTCCTACGAAAAAGGCCCCTTCTCTGAAGGGGCCCAAAAAAAAAACATAAAAATGGAAGGCCAAGAACTATTAAGAGATGCAGGTATAGATATTTTTTTGAAAATTAAAAAAAAAATTAATTTTTAATAAAAAAATAATTTTATTAATTTTTTATAGATGATAAGAAATAATTAGTAAAATTTAAAAACGGATTTTATATTATTGCAATTAAAATAAATATTTGTGAAAGAAAAATTAAATTATTTAAATAAAAAAAAAAATTATTAGCAAATTAATTTAAAGTTTTATTCTTTCTAATTAATTGTCTTTTAATTTGTAATTGTAAACATGGGCCTGTTCACCACACTCGCCGTTTTGCGGGGGTTGGTGCGCGGAGCGCGCAGGGGGCGGAGCTCCCTAGTATGAATATATTTGTATAAGTTATAAAAAATAAATGTCTTTTAAGCGCGGGAGTCTATTATTATTATATACATAATATAAAACGTATGGTTAAGACGCGGGAGTTCCCTGATTCCCTTGCTATAGTAGTTGGGGAGTACATTTTGGATAATATGTTCTCTGGGGAAGGATTAAAAAATAGAATTTTTTAAAAACCGGGGAAAAGAGTGGGGAATTCCTCTACTCCCTCGATTTCTAAAATCGAGACCCGTGGAGACTTTAACGCTTGGGCCTTAGATTGGGGTATGCCTAACCAACCGTATGGGACGAAATGTACTCGAAATAGTCACTAGATGTACACTGGTAGTCCAGAACAGCAGCAACAGTCAGACCAACGTGAGTCTGAGGGGGGGGGGTACCTCTATCCCCGATATAACCTTTGCAACAGAAGGAGCGTAGGAGGATCGCTGACTGGAGGATGATGAATGGCGAAATGGCTAGCGACCATAAATACATCACCTTCATTATGTTGAAGGGAACCTCCCAACGCCCTTTGTACAAGAGGCGTTCCCTAGGTTGGAACGTGCCAATTATTGGCGAGGACTTCGTGCTCTTTTGGGAACACAAAGATGCTAAGCATGGCTGATGCTATCCGCCAAAGCAAGGCTTGTTTTATGCGTTTATTACGCGAAAACGTTAACAAAGACACCTGGGGCCTCGGTTAAAAAGTCGTAATGGGCAAATTAAACCGGGGGTCGGATAATAAGATGAACGTAGCCACGTCTCAAAGGATACTGAGGGATCTCTTCCCTGAACAGCCCATCAGGGAGGATCCGGTAGAAAAAATATACTGGTATGAAGTACCAGTATTCAACAAGGCTGAGATGCCCAAGGCTATCAAAGCCATTGAAAATGGCAAGGTGGCGGGATCGGATGGGATACCAGTGGTGATCCTCAAACGGGCCATAAAAGTAATCCCTGGTATCGCTTGACATGTTTAATACCTGTTTGATGGTGGGAGTGTTTTCGAAGTTGTGGAAGAAGGCTCACCTCGTGCTCCTGGACAAAGAAAAGGGAGGATCCTCCGACTCTCTGTCATCTTATAGACCACTGTGTATGTTTAATACCATTGGTAAAGTAATAGAGAGCATGCTTCGGGCTAGACTAAGGTTAGCAATCGTGGAGGGCGGTGACCCCTCCAAAGAACAGCACGGCTTTCTTGAGGGGCACTCCGCCGTAGACGACTTCAGGCGTTTCGTGGATACCGTAATGGTAGAGAGAGAAAGCCCACACTTAGGATTTTTAAAATCTGTAACCAAATTATCATATGATTCCGATCATATGGCATGGATTCTATTGCAAATGTTGATATGAAAATTTCCTTACAAGTTAAATAAATTGCGCGTCCGGCAAAGACGTGTTTTCTTTCCACTGATGCAGGAAAATCGTAAACGACCCAGAGCTATAAAAATATAATGCCCCAAATCGCAGTTTACCGTAATTTACGTGCAATTTAAGCCATTCTTTATTTTTCTGCCCATGGGTCGTAATATACTATACTAAATGTTCAATCGAAAGACACGGGTCTCTTAAAAGAGCGAGAGGTTTCGCAAAAATGTCGCAAGAATCTGATACTACAAGGTCATTCTGGGGACGATTACTAGCCATTATCCATTGATCTGAAAATGAAACCTGCTCCTTTTTTACCTTTTTCGCTATAAATAGCTAGTTTATGACCGAAAAATTATATTTTTTTTATTATCTTTGAAAATTGTTATAAAAAGAGCTAAATTACTTAAATAATCATTGAAAATTAAAAAAATATGTTATAAAATATGATAAAAAATGATAATTGAGATTTAACTACCCCCCTTTCTTCCTCCATTTAAAGCCCAATTATGAATTGCAAAGACATCGTAAAAAAAACTAGAAAAAAAGGATATGTATATATTAACCATGTAGTATCTAAAGCCAAAAAATCTCTACTAACTAGTAAATTCAGTAACATACGTGCTTTAACTGTTATGTATAATTCCTATGTTTTTCCAAATCTCACGTATGCTTCTGAAATCTGGTCTCCTTATACATCCAAATTGTCTTACAAATTAGAACAAGTGCAACATTTATTTATCAAATACTTGTGTAAAAAATCTAAAACACTAATGAACTATTTTGATCACGACTATCATGGACCCTCGGTGCGTTTCCATATTCATACTCTTGAGTCTCATCATAGGATTCAGGATATGGTGTTTACCCACAAGATATTGTATGGCTTAATTAATTGTCCCCAGCTTAGTGAAAAATTGGTTTTTCGCGACATCCCTTATTCAATCCGTGAATCTAGGCTGATATTGGAACACTCTTCGCGCTACGAGTATAGTTATTTTTCTTTTTTAAATCGTTGTAAAAGACTTTGGAATACTATTCCCTCCAATATCCAATCAATTACCAATCCCTCAACTTTTAAATGTAAAATTATTAATTAATGTATATAAAATAGATTTTCTAATATTGCAAATTTATCTAGTACCATTGTAATTGGAAACAATCAAAAAATTTATCTAGTCAAAATAAGTAAATTAATTATATAAATTATTTAAACGAATGTATTTTTATTTTTTATAAAATGTTTATGAATTTATATTTTATGTATTGGCCTATTAAGGCTGTTAATTGCAATAAATAAATAAATAAATAAATAAATACATATATAACTTAATGTATTAAAAGTCTATCCTATATATATATATATATAAATCTTTAATTATGTGTGTGTGTATGTCCGAACGCGATAAACGAGAACATGATAAAAGCTACAGACATGGGGTTTACCGCAAAAGACAGCAAAAATTACGGGTCGAAACATAGGCTAGGTTTTATTTTGATTGTTAACGACAAAAAATTTTTATGTTGAAAAAACTGAATTTCCAAGAAAAAAATTTTTATAAAATTTTTAAAAAAACCAAAAAAACTGAAAACCGAGGAAAAATTTTTTTATAAAAAGGAATTTCATTTGATTCGGGCATATTTTTTACGTATCCACCTAAATTGTCAAGGTAATCGGTTCGATCAGTCAAAAGTTACAATCATTCTTCAAAAATTATAAAAGTTTAGGACTAATCCTATCCTATCCTATCCAATCATATCCTATCCTATCCTATCCTGTATATATATAAATCTTTAATTATGTGTGTATGTATGTCCAAACACGATAAACGAAAATACGATAAAAGCTACAGACATAGGGTTTACGGCAAAAGACGGCAAAAATTACGGGTCAAAACATAGGCTTGATTTTGTTTTGTATATCCTTAGTTTTTTATACCCATATTACTTCTAACTATCAAAATAATGGGATTGATTGTGGAGTCTTTAGCATTCCATTCGCTGTATCACTAATTTTCAGTTTGAATCCTGCAAGCCTTGTGTATGAACAAAGTTTGATGCGGGCTCATCTAATTAAAATATTTGAAACAAATGATATTACACATTTTCCTTATAAAATAGTCCATCATAATTATTTTTTGAAAAATACATTAATAATTAACAATAAAGAAAATAAATTTGAAAAAAATTTTACGAACAATTTTAGTAAAAACAATAATAGTGTTAACTTGCAGAATAATAAAATTGAATTAAAAAATACAGAATTTATCAATAGCAAACAAAATTCTTTAAAAAAAAGAAAGTTTGATGATATTCAACAACAAGAAAATGAACTTTTTCAATTCGAAGTATCAAATACTGGAGAGGAAAATAAAAAAATTAAAAAAAAATCAAATGAAAATTCAACTGATATTCTTGAACATTTAAAAGAAAAAAAAAACTGTACAATAAAAGATTTTATGAAAAGGTTAAAGCTTCATCACAAAATTATGAACGCAAAAAGGATAAAAAATTTAAAAAAGAAAGAAAAGTTTATGATAAAAGATATTATAAAAAAAAAGGCGTTTTCCCAAAGTTCTGTAAATATAGAAAATGAAGTAATTAAAAATAATAAGCAATATTTTGGGTTGCACTATCATACTCAGTCTTGTATTAATCCAAATTTAAAAGATACAAATTTGTTAACTTTATTTAAAAATAACTTTACAAATGAAAATATTATTAACATTCCTCGCGTAATGGACAATTTTATGAATAATAGAGTTTCTGATTTGAAATATAATTTACAATGTTTCCCAATTCATTTTTTACAATTTTTGGTAAGTCACAATTTTTCATCTGCTAATTATTCATATTTAAACAGAAATCAAATGAATCAATCTCACTTTATAAAATCATGGCCCCAAAATAAAAAAAATATTCAAATATTATATTCTGATTTTAACAATGTAGATCATGCAGTATTAACTTTTTATATTTGTTTTTTTCTTTTGTGCAATTGATTTGCAATATTATAATGATATTTTAAATGCATTATACCCATACTGTGTTAAATCAAAACAAATCGTGATACAAAGTATTTCAACTGAGTATATTGAAGATTTTTGCATTTGGTGGTCTATAGCTTACTACGTTTTAATTATTTTCAGCATTAGACCAACTAAAGTTTCATTTAAATTTATCGATGTGCACACAAATTTTTTAAATAACCAGTCAACAAAGATGCTGAAATTGTTTAATTTTTCTTTTAAAAAAATCGAGAATACTGATGTTAGAAAAATATATGATCCTAAGATAATTGAAGAAAATAAATGGTTAAATGATAACCACATGTTATATTTTTTTAATTTAGTTAGATGTTTTACTTTTTCCAAACCGCGTGATACAGTTTTTTTAACAAATCTAGAAAAAATCGTATCTGTAGCCAAAGAAGACAGACACTTTCAAATTTTATTTTCATCAAATAGTCACTGGATATGTAGCTATTATGATACAACTGCAATATTCATTTACGATTCTCTAAATTATGAAACACTTCATGAAGATCATATTGCCTTTTTATCCGCTTTACATCCTTACTGCTTTTACAACAATAAACACGTTTATTTTGAAAAAGTAACCCATCAAAAGAATTTTAATGATTGTGGAGTTTATGCTATAGCCTTCGCTGTTTCTATTATATTTGGTTTAGATCCATCCCAAATAAACTATAATAAAAAAGAAATGAGGTTTCATTTACTACAAATGTTTAATGAAAAAACGATTACGCATTTTCCCAGTGATTTAATTTTAAATAATAGAGTAAATTTGAATATAACTTCAAACAAAAATATAAACAAAAAAGGGAAAGAAATTACGTTAGATTTTAAAAATGGAAAATTTTGTGTAACTATTGATAAATCAATAATATTTGAAACTCAAAATCAAATTTATAAATTTCAAAATATCAAAAAAGACTTTTTACAGATCGATACTCCTCTAAAAACTCATGATAATGTATCATCGCAAAGAATTATAAATAAAAAACCAAGATTAAAAAATAAAAATGAAATCATATATCTGTATAATAAAATAAAAATGAATATTAACAGTTATTTATATGATAAATTCTATCTTGAAAATAAACAAATTTTCATTAATAATTTAGTGAATAAAATAACAGAAAATAATTTAATTTCCGATGAAGAAGATTGTATAATACAGTCTAAAAACTTGGTTTCAAGATGTTTATTTGTTATCAAAAGAAAAGCCAAATCCTTTAAAAAGGCTTTTGAAAAAAGCAAGGAATTAGTTAATAATTAGTGCTTGTCTAATGTTAATGATATTCCCTTACATGATATAAGTTTGTTCGTTCATGCTCTTTGTGGTCACACAAGTCACACTATTTCCACTGAACCATATTTTACAGCTTATAAAGAACTAATTCAAATACCAAATACTAATAATGAAATTAAAAATTTATTTAAAGAATTTAAAAGGGCTTGTGCTCGAAATGAAAATTTATTTTCTTGGAGTGAGGTTTTACATGCATTCAAGAATACTCTTCCAAATAAAAAAAACCAAACATTGCCCTATCCAATTATTATGAATGAGAATGAACAAGCTGTAAATATATTTACACCACCTTTGAAAAAGCGAAATCAAAAGTATGATACTTGGGAATGCAATGATAAAATCTGTAAAAAATTTGATCCTTATGCAATTAATGAAGTATATATGCTTTTAAAAAACTTTGATAATAGTACTTTACAAAATATCTGTGATTACTTGGATATAATTTTTGATTGCTCTAATCATTTATCCGTGGGGAAATTTGGTCATTATGAAGCATGTTACTTAAATTTTTCATTATGTAATTCAAAAATTTTACCTTTAAAAAATTTATCATATCACTTTCCAAAGTTACGAACAATTTTAAGTGAATTTTTACAAACTTAATAATTTAAGATTATTTATAGCCAGTATTGAAGAAGCATTGAATTCTTCTAATTTAAATTATTTAAATAAGATTATTAAAAAAACTGAAGCAGAAAACAGTATGTATCCAGACATAGAAAACCAAGAATTTGTAGACGAAAAATATTTGAATAAAAAGTATGCAAATTCTTTGAAATCATATATAAAAATAGCATCAGATCTTCCGATATACGACTGTTTTTCTTGTGAAAAGTTATGCTGCAAAAAGAATATTCATGAAATTAAAAAAGTTGAAAATAAATTGCAAAACTCAAAAGTTTGGAAAGAAATTTTAAAATTTGAAAATAGAAGATCAATCAAAAAAGTTTATATATGCGATTATTGTTATCCAAAAATCTGCAAAAACCAAATTCCTCCAACTTGTATTATAAATAACCTTTTTAATGACGAAGTTCCAAATGAGTTAAGGTTATTTAATGAGCCAGAGACTATGTTAATTTCAAGAGCTAAATCGTTTCTAGTAATACAACGTGCAGGATCAGTAATGAAAAATAATCTACCAAATAACAAAAGAATTGAAAAAGTTATTGGTTCAACATTTTATTTACCATTACCACTTGAGGAAACAATAAAAAAAATATGCAAAGAAACTGAATCAATTAATATGAACCCGGAATATTATATACTAGTTAATAGTATTCCAAATAAAAATAAACAAATTTGGCAAAATTTGGTCGATGTTCCTAAAATTTTAAAAGCACTTGAATGCTTAAAAACTATTAACCATTTGTACTCGAATATAAATATTCCTTCGGTGACAGAATTTTCATCCATTTTGAAGCATTTACCCGAGCTTGCATATTTAGAAATTAAAAAAAATGAAACTGAAAATGTTAATATACAATTAACTGAAGTAAATCAACAAATAAATTTTGTGGATAATGAATCAAAAAATGATACTGAAAAGTATTCTAGTAAATTAAATGAAATAGATCAACATCAAAATCTTAAAAATGATGAGGAATATATAAATCGAGAAGAATTAAATATAGACAATGAACATGTTGGATTTTTGACACAGGTATCTCAATCAGATAAGTTTTACGAAAGTTACACCATATGTCCTCAATGCGAAGAGAGAATAAATAAAACTGCAACTAAAATTTATTTACAAGTTAAAGTCCATGATATTCCTTTGAATAAATCAACTCAGTATTGGGATGCTAGGTGTTTTCCTATGCTGTTTCCTACTGGTAAAAACTGTCAACATGATTATAGGCCAATTAACATTCGAGATAGCGATTTTATAAAAAGTTATTTTAAGTTATTGTCTGCAAATCCAAGATATCGATCTGGCCACATTTTTCCCAATCATTTTTTCCCAACGGGATTTTTTCCCAAACTATTATTTTTCCCAAAGCCTTTTTTTCCAACGTATTATTTTTCCCAAAAAAAATAAGTTCCAAAGTAAAAATTCCCAAAGTAAAAATTCCCAAAATAAAAATTTCCCAAATTTTTATTCCTCACCATCAATTTTTTTACAATTGTTCACCATCTTAGGATCCACAAATCAATCAATTGATGAGAATCCGCAAATCGTAGCCTTGCTATATGTTTATTCTCTTTTAGAGATAAAGGAAAAGATTGTTTATTCAAAAGTTTTTAAAATTGTGCGCGAATACTTCAAACAGTTAGATGCAGATTTTAAGCCACCAGAAATGATAATGACTGATTTTGAGGTGTCTATTATTGATTCTGCACGCAAAATGAATACGCAAGTAAAAGCCTGTTTTTTCCACTTGCGGCAAAATGTGTTTCAAGGCTCAAGGAAGAAGGAAAGCGTTAAAACCTCGATATCCCCTGTCATTATGGAACCAGTATGAGTCAGTATTACAAAAAACAGCAAGAACAAACAATTTGGCAGAAGGTTGGCACAGCAGTTGAATATAGGCCAGAAAATAAAAAGAAATGCACCGTTATTAAATAAAAAAAAAGAAAATAATATATATAATATTGTTTTGTATACTCTCGAGAGTGAAAAAGTGCTTGAATATTTAGAATTCATAGGTTACCATATAAAATTTTGTAACGTTTAATTTATTAAAATTTATTTGAAAAAAAAATTATTTTTGGAAATTAATGGTTCATTGGGAATTTTTTTTTGGAAAAAAAAGTTTTTGGGAAAAAATATTTTGGGAAAAAGTCCTTGGGAAAAAGTCATTGGGAAAAAAAAATTGGGAAAAATGTCGCCAGACGCAAGATATCGCTTAAATAAACAATATCTTTTTCACTTATTACACGACAGTAATATACGACAATTAAACCAAGGTATATACCAAACTTTAAACATTATCAATTCTAAAGAAAAATATACTAAAAAGGATTATTTAGAAAAATTAGAAAAACAAGAATTAGAGTCCAATTTAAATTGTATTTTTGGAAGATTGAGAAAAACACAGCAGTTTTGGAAAAAACCAATGTGTGATTTGAATGCAATGATTCGATACTATGGACCTGCTACTTTGTTTTTAACCTTAAGTCCTTCTGAATGGATGGATTCTGAAATGCTTCATTACATGCGTGAAGTGAATAGTCATCTTGATACCAAAAAAATGGATATTAATCAGTTGGTTGCTCTTGATCCAGTTTCTGCTGCAAGATACATGGAGATTAAATTTAAAGCCGTTTTAGCTTTAAAATGAAATGTGCACTACCTTAAATTTATCCATGTTGAACAGACTTAATTCAGAAGAAATAGTATTAGAATCTAAGGATAAAATTGCTTCAAATAATCCTGAGATGAAACAACAAGGCTTGAATCTATTGAAAAATTTTGATGATGATATGTCAAGAACATCAGGACTTCCTACAATTATCAATTTAAAAATTGGAGCTAGAGTTATGATCAGAAAAAATATAAGTCCGTCACAAGGATTAGTTAATGGAGCAGTTGGTAAAGTAGTTTTTGTTTCTAAAGATATACATAATGAAATTAATAGTGTTAATATTCAAATTTCTGATTCTGAATGTATGTATTCTATAGAGCGAATGTATGTATCTTTTAATATAGCAGAAGGCATAGATGTCCATCGAGAACAATTTCCACTAACATTAAGTTATGCAATTACAGCTCATAAAAGTCAAGGATTAAGTTTAAATAATGTTCTAATAGATACAGGAAACAATAATTTTGATTTTGGGCAAATTTATGTAGCTTTGTCTAGAGTCACTAGTTTAGAAGGGCTTCATTTAATTAATTATGATCCACATGCAATTGTCTGTGATAATCGTGCTGTTGCTGAATACAATAGACTTCGACAATTATTTAAACCCAACTTACCATTATATGAAATTTGCAATTCTCGGGGAGTTAGGCGAAAAGATGAAGTTTGGACAGTAGCGAAAAAAATTCTTGATGCCCAAAATAATTCCCTAGGAGATGATAAAATTCCCTTGAATGTCAGAGGGTTAAGCAATCATCAAAATATCCTTGATTACGTTAATTCAACTATTCAAATATTATTTAATAGTCATTTGATTAAACAAAACATAAACAGGCTTCCAAGAGGTCATATTTTAAAGGAGATTTTAAACCAGTATGTAACAAACAAAGATAGTATCAACTTATTGGAATTCAGGCGTTTTGGAGGAGATCAATACCTACCTTTAATTAGGCATAAAATTGAGGATTTTTTAAATTCAGTTATAAATCATTGTAAAAATTTAAGTGATATAATTCAACAACATGTAACAATTCTTTAAGTATGTAAAAACTGTGGAATAAAAAAAAACGAGGAAAAAAAAATTAATATTTTGAAACTAACAGTATGGAAAGACTTTGACAAAAGTTATAACTTAAAAGATATGATTGATTTCAATACATCACGTATGCAAGATACTAGAAAATATTGCGATAATTGTAAAAAAATCACAAATATGCAGCAAAAATTTTCTTTTTAAGAAATAATAAAATATTGTTAATAAAAGTTGTGCGTAAAGATTGTGCTGCAAATGGAGATAGCAAAATAAAATCTGTGAAACTAAATAATATTCCTTTATCTAAAATAAAGATTGGAAACTATAAATATCAAGTAATTAGTGCTATTTTTGAAGAAAATATCATACGAGATAAATCTTCTAATAAAGTTTACTCATGTATGATTAGAGATAATAAATCAGGATGGATGTATATTCAAGATGAAGTTATTCAAAGGCGAAAATGGCCAAGAAATTCTTCGAATGGATTAGTTTTTGTACTCGAAGCTATAAAAAAAATAAATAAATTTTCAAAAAGAAAAAAATAAATATTGATTGTAATATTTTAATATATGTATAATATTCATGTAAATATATTTTTTAATTTTAGTATTTATTGTAGTTTTGAAAGCTTGAATTAGATGTATTTTTGTATATAATTTTAATGTAATTCATGCATAAATTAATTTTATTCCAGTTGCAGTAAAAATTAAACCTTTTAAAATATTAGCAAAATAAATGAATTTTTATGAAAACGAATACTTTCATTTTATATTGTATTGAACCCTGTATTAAAATTTAATAGGTAACAAATGAATTTGCTAAGTTCCTTAAAAAATACCTGATATAAAACAAAAAAGACTTTAAAAAAGTAAAATGTATTTTTGGCGACAGTTCATTTATCTCTACTCTACGTATAAATAAATTAATAAATTAAAAAGAAAATCTTAAAAAACTACTGATATAAAATAAAAATAATATGGTGACAGAGATCATCAGTCGCTTTCTTGCTTACAAAATTATTAACAATAGTCTTTTCTGTATACTATAACTAAATAAATATTGTTAAAAAAGATTCCTAACAAAATACTGATATCAAATAAAAATTATACGGCGACCGTCGTTACCACTAACTTTCTTGCATATATACAATTAAGTTATTAAAAACATTGATTGTGTGTAGAATTGAAATGAATTAAATTATTCATTTGCAAAAATTGAGTTTTGTATCTTTATAAGAACTGCGCCATCGGTTATCATCTGTAAAAAAATTATTTTAGCACCACCGATGGCGCAGTTCTTATAAAGATACAAAACTCAATTTTTAGTAAAAAATTGAAATTAGTGCAAATTCTTTGGCGTTTTGGTGTAGGAAAATTTAAATCATCTATGCTAACTTATTTCAAACCCCGTATGAGCCCGTATATTTTACTACTTAACTTGGACAAAAAACTGAAAAAAAAAAATTTCAAGGGACATTGATATGACCCGTATTTTCGGGTAGTTTGAACCTTCAAAAATCCGAAAAAAATCGTGAACAAGAAATCGGTGATATGTGCCAAAAAGATTTTTTCACTTTTATGTCAGAAAACGGGTTATTCGTATCTGAGCTACCCCAAATTTTCAAAATAACTTTTTAGGTAAATAAAATTTTAAAAAATTGATAAGAAAATCGGATTGACAGGGAAAAACCACTACAGAAGAAAAAAAAACTTTTCTTTTTCCGATGAAATTTAGCCAAGTTATCGTCAATTTAAGATTTTGCTCAAATTCGTCTGAAAAAAGATTGAAATTTTATTGAAAAAAGCCTGTTTCTGAACTTTAAATATGCATTACTGGCTTGATTTTCATCGCAAAATAATAATTTTTTTTTTAAATCGATTAATTTTTCCCTGGCAATTCATTTCTTTAAGAGGCTTTAAGGGGTAATTTTTTTTCGGAAATCGACATTTTTTTTTCTTTTAATGTGTTTATATATCATTCAAGAGTATGGAAAAAAATTTTTGTTTCGAAATTCGCTTTATTTTTGATTCTATGAGGCATAATAGCGCGCGCCGTAGACGTATATTTTTAAAATTTGAACGCAGCTACTGCTTGAATACCGTTAATAGGCCTAAAATTTAATTCTTTTTGTTATATTATCATATTATATTGATATTATACATATATACAAACACAAATACTGTGTATTAGTGTTAAAAATATTCAAAATAAGGCATCAGACAGCATTTTAAATACCGAGTCAGCTAAAAACCGGAAAATTGAATTAAGAGAGAAAAAAATGCTGCTCAAGAGATGGAATTTGAGGAAGTTAAAGGATTTCTGTATGGTCCCGGAATCGCAGAAGATTGGTAAGTTAAGTATTTAAGTAATTTTCAACTCATATTTTTGTTTTTTTCGACATTTAAAATTTTTGCTCATTTTTTAAAAACGCGTTTTTCAATCTTTTGAATGAGATAACTCCACAACTACTGAACCGATTTTCAAATTTCTTATTTTATTCTTTTCCTAATGACTTATCGGCCGGCGTTAGTGCTTTTCGGGAAAATGGTTAAAAATCATAAATATAAGCTTGAAAAAAAATTCTGAAACAGTATATATGTTGGGAAACCTTCAGTAAATCCATTTCTGCCATTATTTTTTCGGAAAAACCCCGGGAAATTCCGGAAAATGGGAAAATGCGTTTTAAGAAAAATCGCAATATCTCATTTGCCGCCATTTTTTTTTTTTTAATTTTTTTTTGAAAATTTTTTTTAACCGAAATCCCATCGATCTGTCTGAAAAAAAATTTTGGTATCGGCCATTAAGGTCAATTTTAGCCTGTTTTAGAATAATTTCACATTTTTAATATTTCTTTATTTAATTTTCCATAAGGGGATAAAATAATTGACTTTTTTTCTTTCAGAATCAAATAGCCAGGGAAAAAGTAGTCCTAAAAAAAAAAAAATTGCTTTTTTCGATGAAAATTAACCGAGTTATGGTCAAGTAAAGATCGTGTCACAAATTACCATTTTTATACTAATTCCAATTTTAGGGTCCATAACGACATTATAACTTGAAAAATGCATAACTCGCTTAAATTTTATCGTAAAAAGAAAAGTTTTGGATTATTATCGAATATTTTTTCCTTGACTATTCGTTTATCCAATACAAAAATTAATTTTATTGACAGAAATTTATTTTTTTTGATAAAAAATGATAATAATCAAAATCAGTCTTTAACATGTTACATTAGTTTTTGACAAAAAAAAAACTTTTTATCGACTAAACTAATTTTTTTCTTGCATAAAAGAATAGCCAAGGAAAAAATATTCGATAATAATCCTAAACTTTTCTTTTTACGATAAAATTTAAGCGAGTTATGCATTTTTCAAGTTATAATGTCGTTATGGACCCTAAAATTGGAATTAGTATAAAAATGGTAATTTGTGACACGATCTTTACTTGACCATAACTCGGTTAATTTTCATCGAAAAGAGCAATTTTTTTTTTATTTAGGATTACTTTTTCCCTGGCTATTCGATTCTGAAAGAAAAAAAGTCAATTATTTTATCCCCTTATGGAAAATTAAATAAAGAAATATTATAAATGTGAAATTATTCTAAAACAGGCTAAAATTGACCTTAATGGCCGATACCAAATTTTTTTTTCAGATAGATTGATGGGATTTCGGTTGAAAAAAATTTAAAAAAAAAAATTTTCAAAAAAAAAATGGCGGCAAATGAGATATTGCGATTTTTCTTAAAACGCATTTTCCCATTTTCCGGAATTTCCCGGGGTTTTTCCGAAAAAATAATTGCAGAAATGGATTTACTGAAGGTTTCCCAACATATATACTGTTTCAGAATTTTTTTTCAAGCTTATATTTATCATTTTTAACCATTTTCCCGAAAAGCACTAACGCCGGTCGAGAGCCGCCTAATGAGTTTGATTGGCCATAACTCGGGCTGTTTAAGACCTAGAATGCTGAAAAATTCAGGATTTTCCCATCTTTATGTTATAAAAACATGGGAAAAATTTGAGGCCGATCCGATGACCCGACCTGCCCACCATTGCTGTTTTGGCAAAGAAAGACTCATATGGAAAAACTTGTTTTTAAACTTTAAACGCGTTTTTCTCGAAACGTGTTTTTTCAAATAGCCGTGCACGATAACGGAAAAACTACCATATTTACCAGGGATTGACGTTTAGTTTTTTTTTATAAAGACCCCAAGAAATTTTTAGGACCGATCACAAACAAACAGGGCACTTTTTTGACTTTTTTTTTATTTTTGCTGCCTCAGCGTGAAAAATGAAAATTTTGGAAAAAGCTCTACGTCAATCCCTAGCTTTAAGCCTTAAGAAAAATAATATATATTTTTTTTTTTTTTCAGATGATCCTAAGTTGTGCTATGCTGCACGGCGCAGGTCACCTTTTTTTTTAGTGCCTCTCAACAATCTCTCGTAAACCGGAATGACGTCATAGAATATCTGAATATAAAATGTAGAGGATTTAAAAAGCGGAAAATTTAAAATTTTGAAAAAATAATTTTTCAAAAAAGATTTTTTAGTAAAATAAGTAAAAAGTCTGCTTATATTTATTAAAATTTTTTTATTTAGTTTACTTAAGTAATACAAACTGATAATGACTTGAATAATTAACGTATTTAAGATGTTAATATGACATTTAAATGTTCTAAATTAAAAAAATTAATAAATGTCTTCTTAGCTACCCTCTCAGCCACCCACAGCAAATCAAAGTGAAATTATCTATCTAGACGTACATTTTAGTATCCAATAGTGAAATATTTTACCTCAGAAATAAATTTTGCAAGGAAAGGATGGTTTGGTACTGCATTTTAAACGATTATATAAGAACAAAATTTTAAAATAAAGTGAAATTGAAAAAAACCTAAAAAATACGATTTTATACCTGAAAAAAAAACGGCTTTTGGGATGATTTTGATTTTTACGGCATAAAACTTGGAAAAATATTTCAAGTTGATCCCATTTTTAACATTTTCAGTAACTCGCACTTCAATTTAAAATTATTTCAAGTCCACCGTGCTCGAGATATTTTAATTATTTTCAATATTTTAAAAAATTTTATCAATTTCAAAAACAGTAAAAATTAACTATCTCAAAAACTACAATAGTTCAGCAGATAATCTATGACTAATGTCACTCGCAGACTTTTTTTATTCATTTTGACACCGGCATCATGCCAATCGGTTCGGCTGTTCCTGAGTCATTAGGGTACAAACAAACAAACAAACAAACAGACAAATAAATTTTCAGATTTATATAGTATTAAGATATAGATATTAGACTGCCAAAAAAAAAATCGACTTTTCGATTTTTTAAGGTGCTCAAGCGTTTTTGGATGCCATTTAATGAAAAAATAAGTACTACATAAACCGCATTTAAAAATATTTAGTCGTTTGACAGCGCCAAAGCATTATCGATTTTTGAAAATGGGCTCAGGAACGTCGGGAGGGACTAAAGCTACTAAATTTAAAAGGCAACATAAAAATAAAATTTCAAGGGGTATTTCATAGTTTTTTTGGTCGCTAAAAACGATGGAATCATCTATTTTGAATTATTTTTTTAAGGGAAAAAGTTATGAGCTAATTTCAGCGGTAAAAATATCAAAAATTGGACAGTTTTTGACGTCAAAAACTTGCTGCGGACTAAAAAATGTATAGAAATTATTTTAAAAGGGCATTCCGCATGTGTTTTTGGTCACTAAGAACGATAAAATTGGTTATTTTTATTTATTCTTGACAGATTCATAGTAATGAGCCAAATATTGTAGCTTGATTTTCCAAATTTAGCATTTTTTTGAGTTAAA
Organism: Anagrus nilaparvatae; assembly: GCA_022575985.1. Taxonomy (NCBI): domain Eukaryota; kingdom Metazoa; phylum Arthropoda; class Insecta; order Hymenoptera; family Mymaridae; genus Anagrus; species Anagrus nilaparvatae. Next base: position 2,227,245 of record JAKSXM010000237.1, on the reverse strand, counting down.
TGGCTGTCAAGCGTACAGATAACTTTTCTGAACCTCTAAAAAGGTAAATTATCATATTTTTCTCTTTTCCTAACTAGCGCAGAATTAATTGCTTAGATTTTTTTTAAGGGTCCTAGTTTAGTTCAGTGTTACCACAATGTCATAAAATATGGTTTTCAGGCAATTTTCTAAATAATGTTGTCATCTTGCAATTCAACCAAAATATTTCCAATTGGTCCTATTTTTTTTGCATAAAATACATCTTTCAATCTCCGTAATCGGCAATTTTTCATCACCGATTCTCTCATCGTAATAGTTAATAAACCAAATGCCCATTTTCGGCCCTAAATGACCAATTTTTAAATTTCAATAAAATCGAGTTTAATTTTTTACAATAACTTTTTGTAAGTTCTAAGTTTCCAAAAATTTCTTACTCGTTCTTTTAGCTTTAGATATTTCCGAGATATGGTTCTACAAATTTAATGATAAAGTATCATTTTTTTTTTAAACCTCAAATTGAGACTCTGTCTTTAAATTATCATATTTGCTAAAAGGAAAATTGAAAACAAAGAAGTAAAAAAATTTTGGAAACTTAAAGTTTGTACAAAATTTTTGAGACCAATAAGACCTATTTTTAATAAAACTTTCAATTTTTGTAGCAACTTAAAAATTGGTAATTTAGGGCCGAAAATGGGTTTATTAACTACTACGATGAGAGAATCGGTACTGAAAAATTGCTGATTACGGGGATTATAAGGTGTATTTTATGCAAAAAAATGAGACCAACTGGAAGTATTTTGGTTGAATTGCAAGATGACAGCATTATCTGGAAAATTGCCTGAAAACCATATTTTATGACATTGGGGTAACACAGAACTAAACTAGCACCCTTAAAAAAAATCTAAGCAATTAATTCTGCGCTAGTTAGAAAAACACAAAAATATGATAATTTACCTTTCTAGAGGTTCGGAAAAGTTCTCTGCACGTTTGACAGTCATTTAACTCAAAAAAATGCTGGATTCGGAAATTCAAACTACAATATTTGGCCCATAACTCTGAATCCGTCAAGAATAAATAAAAATAACCAATTTCATCGTTTTTAGTGACCCAAAAAACATGCGGAATGCCCTTTGAAAATAATTTCTATACATTTTTTAGTCCGCAGCAAGTTTTTGACGTCAAAAACTGTCCAATTTTTGATATTTTTACCACTGAAATTAGCTCATAACTTTTTCCCTTAAAAAAATAATTCAAAATAAATGATTCCATCGTTTTTAGCGACCAAAAAAACTATGAAATACCTCCCAAAATTTTGTTTTTATGTTGCCTTTTAAGTTTATTAGCTTTAGGCCCTCCCGACGTTCCTGAGCCCATTTTCAAAAATCGAAAATGCTTTGGCGCTGTCAAACGACTAAATATTTTTAGATGCGTCTTACTTAGAACTTATTTTTTCATTAAATGGCATCCAAAAACGCTTGAGCACCTTAAAAAATCGAAAAGTAGATTTTTTTTTTGGCAGTCTAATAGATATAGATATAGATATAGATATAGGATTAGTACTAAATTTTTAATACTGGCTTCGCTCACCACGGCAGCCACCAAAGGGCCAGCACCCCCATGGATCCCTGCGACTTAATTTTTCAAAAAATATGTTGTTTTAGGTTACTTAATATTTTGTAAAATAACCTTTTTTCCTCCAAAGTATTATCCAAAATTTAATGAATCATAAAAATTAGGGGCATATGAACCCAAGCAGTCATTGTTTCCTTCGAATACCCATTCTTGGGTTCTGCCTGATATTAGCTGTTCAAATTTCTTTTAGTTGCTATTGTAAATTTATTAAATTAATTTAGTAAATATTAAAATTATTGTAACTTTTGACAGATCGAACCGATCGCCTTAAAAATTTAGGTGGATGCGTAAAAAATATACTCGAATCAAATGAAATTCTTTTTTCTAAAACTTTCCCTTAGTTTTTAGTTTTTATTGATTTTTTTTTAATTTGATAAAATTTTTTGTTGTTGAAAATTTAGTATTTTTAACATAAAAAATTTTTGTTGTTATCAATCGAAATAAAATCTAGCCTGTGTTTTGACCCGTAATTTTTCCATCTTTTGCCGTAAATCTAATGTCTGTAGCTTTTATAATGTTCTCGTTTATCGCGTTCGGATAAACACATAAACATAATTAAACATTTATATATATTAGACTGATTTTTTTTTCTAAGTATCCGGGATTCTTCACGCGCTGGCAGAATTCGAAAATGTAAGTAAAATAAATAAGAATTTAGACTAAAAAATTGATTTTTGAGCCCACCATAATTCTGGAAAGTTTTTTTTGGCCTCTTTAAAATTGGGATTTTCTTAAAAATTTCAGTTTTTCTAGTGGATTCAAATCGCGTTTACGATTTTGTTTCAATGGATATTCCTTAGTATTTTTTCCCCAGGAATCCAATGAAACCATTTATTTTAGCTTTTGACCATGTTTTATAGGAGAAAAATCGATTTTCGTTAACTTTTAGGGTCCAAATTTCAAAGGGACCAATTTTAAAAGTTATGTAGTTTTCTGAATAAATTTGTCTGTATAATATTTACAAGAGGAACTTGTCTATTTTTTCATCATAAATCCGATGAAATCATTTATTTTAGCTTTTGCCCACGTTTTATTGGAGAAAAATTAATTTTTTTGGTTTTTAGGGTCCGAATTTTAAGAAAATCTATTATAAACGGTAGCAGTTTTCAAAATAAATTTTTCTGAAAATTATTTACAATAGGGTCTTGTATACTTTTTCCCCAGGAATAAAAAAAAAAAACATTTATTTTAGCTTTTAACCACGTTTTATTTGAGAAAAATCGATTTTCGACGTTTCTGAGGGTCCCAATTTTAAGGAAACCAATCATAAAAGTTTAATTTTTTACAAAATAAATTTTTCTGCATATTATTTACTAATTTGACTTATGTATTTTTTTAAATTCGATGGAAAAATTTATTTGTTTATCTGGACATTTCTTTTGCGAGAAAATCTACTTTTCCAAATTTGACCAATTTTTACTTTAATTATGCTTTTTGAATTACGCGCAATATTTATAATAATGTTTATTTTGCATCATCGTTATTTGATTGTAATAACTTTTATATTTATAAATACTTGTTATAATTGTATAAATAAAATTCGGAATAAAAGAATTTAGTTTTTAAATTATAATAATTTTCTGCATTTACGTTTGCTTCAAGCATATAAATAAAATAAATGTACTTATGGTTGTTTAAGTAGTTCGGAGTCGTTTGATAATTTTAATTTTAAATAAATATGAAATATATCTAAATAAGCTCCTCGAATATAGCTTGTAACTTAACGAAATTAAGATAAAGTTTTCACGAAGTTCTCGATTGTATCATTGAAAAATCGAATTTATATAATAGTGTTGGTATTTATAATCATAGAAATTTAAATCGGTAAGTATTTTATCTTTTATAGTAAAATAAATTATTTGTAATTAACATACCTACTTCCACTTAAATGAATTTTTTCTTTAATTTTCGTGATGCCGAAAAATTTTTTTGAATGATACAGTTAGAAAAACATTTTCTGGTCCAAATCTACCGAAAAAAGCGAAGTTTTATCTTCATTTATTTATCATAATAAATTTAATAATATGTCAATAAACGAAAGTGCAACAAAGGTTGCAGAGCGAGTGATTAAAATATATAAAGAAAATTAAATACCTATAAGAAATTAATGAGATATTATAAGAAGTATCAAAAGACTTTATTTTTCTTGGTATGAATTGAGAAAAAATGAGAATCTTTCTGATAAAAGAATAACAAATGAGGAGAAGAAGAAGAAGGTAGAAGAAATAAGAATTGAATAAGAAGAAGGTGTTATGTGTTATCTTTATTAAATATAAAGAACATTTAAATTTGCAAAGAAAAAGCTTTTGTGAATACTTTGAGATTGGTTTTTGACGTTACATCTACAAATTTGCTTAATTTATTAACAAATATAAAAGCTTTGAAATACCTTAAAAATCAAGGTATTCCAAAAGTTAAAAAATTTAAACATAATTGATTGTCCAATCCAGCCAAATAGTAATATTATTAAACCAAGCAGTCTTGAGAAGAATGAAGCAATGATGGCTCTTGATTCACAGTTTATCAATTATTACAAAAAAATCAATCTATGTTTGTAATGATGATGACGCAGATGTTTCAGAATGTTTGTGGTGAAAATACTGCTGCTCTCCTCGATAGGTTTGGTATAATTGATACTGCCGGAACCTTAACTGCTTAGACAATGGATCAAGGTGTAGATGAAATCGTATCATGTAGTCGCTCAAGCATTCGTGAAAAAAGATCTACTTTAAGAGATAAAATTGAGCACAAAATAAAAAAAAATTAACCATTCTTATTTAACTGTCCATTGGGATGGTAAGACTGTAACAGAAAAGATCAGACATTTATGCCGTTACTAAGCCTTGCAAAGATGGAATTCAAATGTGGTGTCAACGTGTTGCGATACAACATCGTCAAACACAGGCTGTCATATAGGTGCCTGTACATTATTGGAAGAAAATTTAAATAAAAATCTACTACATGCTATGTGTAGGCGCCATGTGGCTGAATTAGCTCTGGCATCTGCGTTTGATGTTTGTTTTCCTCGATAGTCAACTGGTCCAGAAATAGTATCATTAAAAAAATTCAAAGTGGATTGGAAAAATATTGACCAGAAAAACTACCAAACAGCACTAGTCGATAATAACAAATGCTTGAAATCCTTAATTCGTACAAAAAGAGCTAAAACTTTAAACTTTATTAAAGAAATTCAGCAACTAGAAAAACCGCCAAGAAAAGGTTATGCAGAATTTCTTCAACTTTCTGCAATATTTCTTTCTTTCTTGGCGATGAAACAACAGTAACATTAAAAAGACCGGGGGCTATGCACATAGCTCGATGAATGGCACCAGCTATCTATGTCTTGAAAATGTACTTGTTCAGAGGATAACTAAACTTATCTTATAAAAAAAAAATATGCTTCGTAAAATGGCTATATTTATAGTTTTTTTTTACGTTCCATATTGGTTTAAAACAATATAACCACTTGAAGCACCTGCATCGGACCTTCAGTTTCTTAAAGATATGGTTGACTTTATAAGGGTTGATTTAAAAATATCAGATGAAAAAATAAATCAGATAAAAAAATTTTATAACCATCTTTGTTACTTATCAAAGGAATTTGTATGCCTATTATTATTTAGTGATAATGTTACAATTTCTGAAAAGAAAAAAATTATTGCTGTGTTTAAGAATCCAGATAATGGAAAGAGAGAAATAAAAGCTAATATAACAAAAAAAAAATATAAAAAGTCTTACACTTTCAGACTTAATCATTGATCACAAAAATAGTCTCGACTTTTTCAACATCAAAATACTCTTTTCTCCAAATTCGTATTTTGACTGGAGTAAAACTCGAAAAAAAATATTTATTTTCATCGAAAATTAAAGTTTTGGAAGTTTTTTTTACGTGAAAGTACATGGAAAATGCGTAACTTCTAGAAAAAAAAATTGATGGGTCCCAGTTAAAAATTTTTAGCTGCGTTAGCCCAAAGTTAGAAAAAGGAAGACTTTTTATTTTACGCTGTCAATAAAGCAGTAATTTTTAGCAAATAAAAAATACTCTCATTCAATTAAAATTCTTTTCATAAATAGCCATTATCTTATTCAGGTCTGTCCAGCCATTCTTGTACCAAAAACTCCCCTAACCAAAATCTCCTATAGAAACATTGATAGCATTAATCAAAATGAATTCACTTTGAGGCTACTCGAGTATAAATGGTCCTTTGCGTTTATCAGCTCAGATTTGGACTACGTTTGGAATAACGCTGCTACTAATATAATTAACGTATTGGATTCTCTTGCACCTTTAAAAGAGTTTACAATTAATAAAAAGTCATCTCCCTGGCTTACCCTTGAATTAAATGCAGAATCTGCCAAACTCGATAGGCTCTATAAACTCTACAAAAATAATAGAATTCCTAAAAAACTAAATGCCTATAGGGACTTTAAGGACAAGTTAAATTGAATAAGATTCCTTAATTTAATTAAAAAGAAAAAAATTATAGTTTAAAACACATTTGCTTGTGTATAGCAGCCACAAGCAAATAAACCTTAAGTATGATAACTTAGCTTTGAACTAATTTTTAGATTAGCTTTATGATTAATTTTTATAGCAAAATTTTTCTATAGTGGTTTGAACTTGATATTATGATAATCTGAAAAAGTAGGAGCAAAAATTATAGTAGTAAAAATTATTTTAAGATAAGTTAAAAGCGTAATGATATTTACCACCCACCTTGCCAAATTTACAATTATTACAGAGCTTGTCATAAAAGAAAAAAATGAGTTTAAATAACAAGAATGACAAATAGCTGATTTTGAGAAAAATTTTATGCAAAAAAAAAAAAATAAAACCAGTAATGAAAAATATAAGAAAACATATAAATATCATTAATTTAGCAATAATTTAGCAAATTTTTAACTTGCTGTTAAAGTCTGATTCGATAGTAATTTGACAAAGTAGGGGTGTAAAGCAGCAAAAATTATAAGCAAAAGCCAGTAAAAAGAGTAATTTTTGCACCCACCTTGCCAGATTTATATATAAATGTACAAGTATGTACATATCTACAAATACCATCTGTATCTCCCTCCTCTCAACCTGCAAAATTTCTACAATTGCACATTAAGGAAGAGAGACAGAAATACCATTTATAAAATAGTTGAAGAAATTTATAAAATTATGAAACTTAGATATAATGAATTTAAGCAAAAAAGTTAATTAAAAAAAAATAAAACCGCAAGTGGAAAAATTAAAAAAAAATATTAAGTTATAAAAAAGTTACATGAAGTTAACTAACTAAATTTAGCCCAGTATTTAGAAAAAATTAATAAATTAGGAAGGTCTAATTGTCACAACTGAGGTGCAGCATAATCCGTAGGTCCATGGTTAAAAGCTTCAACGTTTTTAGCAGTATTGATGGAACAGCAAAAGTATCTAATTTATTTGAACTGCATCAAGGCCACAGATCCCATGCCAGCTAAAGCAGTATATTCACTAAGCCAAATGTCCATAAAAAGTACCTATGTAACGTCAAAGTTAATTAACTGAGTTCAAATAATTCAGAAGATAATGATAATAATTAATTTTGATAAAATAGCATAAAGAGAAAAAAAAGAAAAAAAAAAAAAAAAAAAAAAAAAAAAAAAATTTTCAAATATTTATAATTAAAAATTTAATAATAATAAAAAAATTTGGAAAACTTTTAATTAATTTATAAATTTATTACAAAAAAAAATTTACATAAACTACACATGAGCAGCTTCCTTAATATTATTAAAGAATAATATGATTATATTTTAGCAATGTTTAGCAATTAAATTTAGTTTTATATACATGAATTTTTAATAAGGTTGTAACGAATAATTGACATTACTGTTTAATAAAATAAAACAAATTACTTTTTCGTTAGCTAGTCATTTAAAAGTAATTTTTAATTAAGTAAAGTTTTATAAATAATAATAAGTAGAAGAATAATGAAAACGTCTGCTAAAAGCATAAAATCAAGTTAACTTATCTTAACATTTTCTGCTAGTAAATTTTACTGCGCCGCTTTTTGATGCGCGGAAATTTGATATGATGAAATTTGATATTTTCACAACAGCTATAAAACTTAAAGTTCAAGGAAACATTTAAGCTTGGTTAAAAGATTTTTCACTAATAAGCATTTGAAAAATCGACTTTTGAAAAAAAACAGCGTATTTTAGCGATTTCTCGCTTTTGCGCTGCTCAAAAAAATATTTTGACCCCAGAATCGGATAGCATAACCTATCTGGACCTAAGAGGAAAAAATTTTTTATGTTTAAAAATAAGAAAAATTATCCTTCATTTTTCTTACTTTTTTCATAAAATTCTAAAACACAAAAGTGGATACCAAAAATCGATATTTTGTTCTGGGAGGCTAAAAATTGGGCGGCTGATTTTAGTTTATAAAACCAAAGTGCAACTTAACATAAGTAATACAATTACAAGATCAAAAAATTTAGATTTACATATAATGTGGTAATTAATTATAAGAATAAGTTATTTAATTATTGTGCCTTTTTATTTATAGTAATATGTTGCTTATAGTAAGTTAAGAGACACACTGTCGATTGGATCGGTTTAATTTAATTGCTGTATTAGTATTATTATCACTAAACTTATATATATATATTTATTTATCTAATTATACACACATATATTTACTACAAATGAACCATATTTACTATATTTACTATATTATATTTACAAAAAATTTTTATATATACTAGAATATATTTACTGATGTTGACTAATTTTAATTTATTAAAAGAATTTTTTGCCCTCCCGGGCGTAAAACTCGTGTGTAAAGAATTTTCTGAAGTCGTTCTACGCCTAGGTGGGCAAAAAATAGTGTAAGCACCATGGGCGAAATACTTAAGACACGAGCGTGAACACATATCACGCTAGTGCCGAAACTTTTACGCCCTTGATACTTAATATACTATATTTTATTTTACTTCATTTATATTTGTATTTAGATTAATTCATTGACTTTGTAAAACAAGAGTGTACTATTTTGTAATTTTTAACAAATAAATCATGCACTGAAAAACCGGTACCATTGAAACAATGACTTAGAAGCAATTGATATATGCCAATGACGGATATCATAAATTCAATGGCGAGATTGAAATTATTTCAAATATTTAAAGCTATTGAAATGATTATGAATACATAGGTATCATTTCAATGTATAATAAACAGAAAATAAGTAAAAATTTATTTTTTTTTTTTTTTTTTTTTACATTTATTATTTTATTTTAATGTTTACTTATTTAATTATTCCTCGCTTGTGTATTTTTTTTTTAAGGCGGTATATTGTTAATTTGTTATATTATTTTTCGATTTTTTTTATTAATTATTATTACATTATTATACATTTATGAATTTAATTTTTTTTTTAATTTATAATCAAATAAAAAAACTGCGACTTCATCCGGGATCGAACTGGGTACCGTTGTGAACCGTGTTGATCAGTAAGCAGCGACCTTATCCATTACGCCAGCAGGACTCTTTGTGTTTATAAAAAAATTTTGAAGACTATATGTTACAGATAATAATTTTCCCACTCCTTTTTTTAATATTCAGAGTAATTTATGCATATCTAGCGAAATGCATGATTAAAAATAATAATTAAATTTATAATAAATGATTTTCAGGTAATTCCATTTCTTTATAAGAGTAATAATGAATAGCAATAATATAAACAAAAACACCGCGCGCGCCAAGTCTGAGTAAACAATAAATACGCAGAAGGATAGAAAGAGAAAGAATAGTATACCTAGACATATGCACAATACGTAATTTGTTTTGTTATTATTAATATTATTGAACTAAAATCAATTTCTATTGATTGAATGTTTTTAAACGTTAAATCAAAATATTAAAAATAATTATTTTGATTGTATGCTCTCTATTAATTCAATCTTATATTTTCTTTTATTTTGACGAAAATTTACATCAAAACAATGACTGCCATATTAATGGCGAGAAGCTATTCGTTTAATAGCGGCGCCATCAAATCAATGATATATTCTATTGGCATATTTCAATCGCTTCTAAGTCATTGCTTCAATGGTTGCGGTTTTTCAGTGTGAAAATAATAATAATAATATGTTGAAAAAACACCCAAGATACTCTCCGTTTATTCCAACGCGCCTTCTGTGCTTAGAAAAAAATTAGCTAAAATACTTCTAAAAATGGGCATTTGGTTTATTTGCAATAGCGATGAGAGAAGAAATAATGGAACATTGCGGCTAACCGAAGTTAAAAGATGGTACTTATATGGAAAAAATGAGACCAGCTGAAAGTATTTTGGTTAATTTGTGAGGTTATAGCGTTATATGAAAGATTTGGATAAAACCCTATTTTTCATCATTGTGCCCTGCATTTCTAACCCCAGAAGGCTGTTGGAATAAACGGAGAATATCTTGGGTATTTTTTCAACATATTAAAGTCATCCATAACAATAGATTGTAATTTCACGACCCAAAGGTTCCGGTCTCCCCTTGTAAGTTAAATTTTTCATTTTAACATAAGTATGGCAATAGCTTGGCAACAGCAGAAAAAAATTCAATTTACAAATTTTAGATAAATCTGATTTGGCATAAGCACGGCAAAACGTTCGATCTCAAAAATAATTTTTTGACTTATATGCTTTATAAAAACAAATAACAATAAAATAATTCCAATATAATTGATTTATTCAATTTTATATTCCAATGTTAAAAACTAAAAAAAATATATAAACTTTTTAAAAAATACACATTTTTATTTCTTTACAAGTTTTTTGATAATTACTTTAATTTTAACTATTATTATGTTCTGTTTACTTTTTAATTCATCATATTTAAGTATTGGTCTGTATTGGACATAATTTTTAAATGAATTATATTAAAATTGAATTAGCCTGTATATCACATCACTTTTTTGTGTCTCAATATGTCTTAATAAAAAATATACAGGGTAATTTAATTTTTATATGGCTAAATTTAAACCAAACCGGGATAAGATGCATGGTCGGGTCTTTAAATCGGTTGGAAAGACTTTTTTTCCAAAAGTGCTACTATAAAAATTAGCTTCCACGTTAATTCTTAACATAGATAGGGGTAGGGGTACTTCAAAACTTGAAATCTAAGAGGGGTGGCCAAATTTGTCCGGTTTAAGGGGAGGGGTCAAATTTGTCCGGATTAAGAGGGGGGGGATCAAATGAGACTTAAAATAATTTCAATTTAGGGACTTCGAAAAATCTGGGATTAGGGCCTTAGAATAATTTTGATTTAGAGACCTAAAATAATACACGTTCATTAATACGAATCAGAATAGTTTGGGTTTCGAATCTTAACATCTAGTAAGGTGATAATTAAAAATTGTAAAATTAAAAAATTGTATGGTTACGTTGCGTAACATTTGCATTATACCTAGCCCTCAGCTGCAATTAAACATGTTCCATGTATTTAAGTTGTGTTTACACAAACCGGTTATAAGTTTTAGCTTATAAGGTTCGGTTCTCGATTTTTGGCGGCCATTTTTGTGTTTTGGACTCTTCTAAAAAAAGTTAGAAAAATCAGAGAAAATTTTTCTTATTTTTTCTGTAAAAACACACATTCACATGAAAAATTTTTTCCTCATAAGTCCGGATAGGAAATTTTCCGTAAAATACAATTCTGGGGTCAAAATGTTTTTTTTAGTTGCGCATGTGCGAAAAATCGCTAAAATATTGCGAAACCCCCTTTTTTTAAAATTTGAATTTCTCAAAAGTATATAAATAAAAAATCCTCTAGTAGGTTTCAAAATACTTCTGACACTTTAAATTTTACATTAGGGTGATTCACAAAAAAAGTGCTCCAAAAATGCTCTTCCTGAAGTATGTTAAAGTTTTGGCTACAATATGACTTCATATCAATTTTGAGCTCATTTAAGAACGTTTTAGGGGTCAACCAAACCCAGGAAAGCCCTAAAGTCCTTCTAAAGTGGCTGGCTACCACGAACAATTGGTGTGAACGACAAAATTTTTTTATTAAATATACGTTTTTTACACTCTATGATATGTTTTCAGTGTCGCTAAACTCGATAATGAGGATCCCAGAGTCCGAAAATGCCTTAATCACCTTTAAAACACACAAAGCACTCCTTTTTTGGCAAAAATTTTTGGGTTAAATAGCGAAAATCGTATTTAATCGGAACATTTGGGTTGGGATATATATTATACCCAAGATTCCCTTTGTTTATTCCAACACGCCTTCTGGGCCTAGAAATGTAGGGCTCAATTCTACGAAAATGTTATAAAATAGGATTTTTAGGTAATTTTCCAAATAAGAGTCTCATTTTTTTGGTATAAATACTACCTTTCATTCTCCGTAACTCACAAGCTTTTTATTGCTGATTTTCTTATCGCTATAATTAATAAAGCAAATGTCCATTTTAGGCCCAAAATGTCCAATTTTCAAATTGCTGCTAAAAGTGTGATTTTTGATGAAAATGAGTTTTATAGATCTCAAAAATTTTGTATAATTATGAAGTTTTCAAAAATTTCTTTACTTGTCCATTTTGCTTTAGATGTTTCTTAGATATAAATAGAAAAAGATAGTAATAAAATATGACTTTATTTTTAAATCCATTAATTGAGACTCTTTCTTTAAATCATCATATCTGCAAAACAAACAATCAAAAAGAAATGGAAGCAAAAAAGAACTGTTTTAAAAAGTTTTCATTTGGTATCTTTAACGTAGTGAATAAATCTATGCATTTTTATTGTTTAGTTGACAGAAGCTAAAAAATTATTAAGAAAATCTTAAAATATGCCTAGACATACCCCACCCTACATTATTATTTTTTTAAACTAATAACTTCTCTTTATTTACTTTTTTTTTTTAATGTATTTAAAGATATCAACTCTTTATTTTTTTTATTTTCCATGTTTATTGAAGGTGCATTAATTATTAATAAAAAAAAGAAATTACTTTTTATAAAATTAGAAATTTGAAATCATAGTTACAAAAAAAGAAGGTATAATAGGTATAGTTAAAATATTTCTATAATATTTTTTTATGATTTTAAAGCGTTTCTCCTTTTATTTTTCGACGAAAAATAACGTTTGTATATTCACGATTATTTTTCGTAAATTTGCAAAAAAAAATTGGTAAATTTTCGATGTTTTCGTAAAATTACAAGTCACTTGTAAATTTACGATTTTTTTGAAAAAATACACACAAAAAATTGTAAATATGCGAATTTTTCGTTAATATACTAAAATTCGTAAATTTTCAATTTTTATCGAATATATTTCAATTTTTTGAAGTATTTACTCATTTTTCGCAAAAAATCTATTTTTTTCGTTTATCAAAGAAAGTTACTTTTTACAGTGTAGTTTAGATAGTTGTTAAATCTGGTGGTTATAGTATATATTAAGGACGTTGACTACAGATTGATAAAAATATGTGATTTGTCTGAAAATCTAAGAAATCACCCTGCCTAATCTAAGGAATTTTGACCTTAGTTATTGAACCCAAAAGATGAAATTTTATACAGGTTTTAATAGAAAATAGAAGTTTTATAACTTAATCGACTTCTAAATATACGATTTCTAAAAAAATTTTTTTTGTTGGATAAGATTTTCAAATACAAGTTAACTGTGTTAAATCGGAGGTAATTAACTACTTATGATTAAAACAATACTACGTTTGTAAAAAAGCAAGTGATCTTTCTTTTTGCAATACTTGTAGGGTAGATTCAGCAGTGAATGACCAATGAATCAAGAACTTTATTATAGAAAACAAATTTATATGCATTTAGGTTGTGTTTTAACAAACCGTTTATAAGTTTTTTTTACACACTTTTATACCAAAAATAGTATTTTCTGGTTAATCACTGGCATCAAATATGAAACCATCTTGTTTTTGTAAAATTATAAACATAATTTGTAGCATATGAACCTACGTGTTGTAAAATATTTATAGGTTTATGGCACATTTTTGCCTACTTTAAAGTCCAAAAAAATGGTCAATTTTACTCAAAACTCAAAACGTTACCTCAAAATTTTCGAAAAATTGATTTGTTTATTGTTTTTTAAGGTTTATGTAGCAAATAATCATGGGTAAATAACATACACACATATATTTTTTTTCAAACTTACATTGGATGCTCCAGATTTCCTGACGATTTAATGAGGCACAGACTTTCAACAGGTGTAACTCCGCCATCTAGGAAATTTTTTTCCCAAAACTTTGTATTTTTAATTTTAATAAATAAGTTATCTTTTCCAAAAATTTAAGTAACAAATTTCAACTCTTTCGTAAAAAAACCCCTATCTGAAGAAGCATATCATTTCCAGAGTTGGGCAAATATGACAGAAATGGATTTTTTTTCATATCCATATTCCATATTTTTTCATATATGGAATCCATATTATGGCACCCATATTAATATGGAAAAAAAAATGATCATATTTTGATTTCATATTAATATGATATGGAATCCATATTAATATGATATGGATATGAAAAAAATATGGAAAAAAAATATGGAAAAAATATGAAAACAATATGGAAACAATATGGAAGTCATATTAATATGAAAAAAATATGGAAACCAATATGGAAACAATATGGATGTCATATTAGGGCCATATTAATATGAAAAAAATATGGAAAGAAAATGGAAACAATATGGATGCCATATGGACATTATATAGGGCCATATTAATATGAAAAAAATATGGAAACGATATGGATGTAATATGGATGTCATATGGATATATATTAGCGCCATATTAATATGAAAAAAATATGGAAACAAATATGGAAAGAATATTATATTGTTTCCATATTGTGGAAACAATATGGATGCCGTATGGACATTATATTAGGGCCATATTGATATGAAAAAAATATGGAAACGTTATGGATATAATATGGATGTCATATTAGGGTCATATTAATATGAAAAAATATGAAAACCAATATGAAAACAATATGGATGTCATATGGATGTCATATTAGGGCCATATTAATATGAAAAAAATATGGATGTAATATGGATGTCATATGGACATTATATTAGGGCCATATTAATATGAAAAAAATTTGGGAAGAATATGGAAACAATATGGATGCCATATGAACATTATATTAGGGCCATAATAATATGGAATAAAAATGGAAACGATATGGATGTAATATGGATGTCATATGAGGGCCATATTGATATGAAAAAAATATGGAAACCAATATGGAAACAATATGGATCTCATATTAGGGCCATATTAATATGAAATAAATATGAAAAAAATATGGAAACCAATATGGAAACAATATGGATGCCATATAGACATTATACTAGGGCCATATTAATATGAAAAAAATATGGAAACGATATGGATGCCATATGGTCCTCATATAAGGGTCATATTAATATGGAAAAAATATGGAAACGATATTTTTTTCTGTGCAAGTATTAATTTTATAAATACCATTTTCACTCGATATATGGATCTGATATACACTGACAGTAGTAGGGGAAGGAATCATTCCCTCGGTTAAGGCAACAGAGTTCTCAAGCTTTTGGAATATTTCTGGGAAAGAATATTCCCCAAATTTTTTAATAACAGAATTAGAGTAGTAAAAACTACAATCTTCTTTATTGGCGGAAGATATTTTGGGAGGTATTTTTCTTATTTTGAGATAACAGCGCTCCAAAAACACAAGAAAGATTTTATACAAATTTAGGGGAAGATTCTTTCCCGAATGGGATACCTGCTTCCCCGTACTACTGTCAGTGCATGTACTTGATTTTTTGACAATTTTTTTCTTAAAATTTTTATGTTAAGGAATAAAAAAAAACTAATTTTTTTTTTTTGATTGACGTAATACATAAATTTTTTCACGGGAGTCCTGATTCATTATAACTGGATTTTAAGAATTAAATACCTAATTTTTCTACGATTTTCCAAAAATTAGTAATCACGTAGATAAAAATGCTGATATCTGAGAAATAAGGAAACACCAAATTTATAAAAACTCTGATGTGTAAAAAATTAGGCATTGTGGCTACAAAATATAGAGATTTTTTAGTTTTTTGCGAAAGAAATTTAAATTAAAAAAATGCGGGATAGTGAGAACTAATCATTTCTTAAAACTAGAACTTCCGTGGGAAAAAATTAGGTATTGCTTTCAAAATAAAAAAAATAAAACTATTTTTTTTTTATTTTTGATACAGAAAATTTATGGAGAAAAATTTTAATAAAATTAGGTATTAATTTCATAAAATCCAGTTATAATGAATCATCTTAAACTAGGACTCCCGTGAAAATATTTAGATATTACGTAATCAAAAAAAAAAAATTAGTGTTTTTTTCATTCTTTAACATAAAAAGTTTTAAGAAAAATTGTGAAAGTATCAAGTAACAGATCCAAGTAATCGAGCGAAAACGATATTTATAAAGATGATACCTTTTCCATATTTTTTTCATATTAATATGGCCCTAATATGACATCCATATGACATCTATATCCTTGCCATATATTTTTCATATTAATATGGCCCCAACATAATGTCTATATGACATCCATATTGTTTCCATATTTTTTTTATATCAATATGGCCCTAACATGACATCCATATGACATCCATATAGTTTGCATATTTTTTTCATATCACATCCATATTACATCCATATCATTTCCATATTTTTACCATATTAATATGGCTCTAATATAATGTCCATATGGTATCCATATTGTTTCCATATTCTTTCCATATTTTTTTCATATTAATATGGCCCTAATATGACATCCATATCGTTTCCATATTTTTTTCATATCATTATGGCCCTAATATGACACCCATATTGCATCCATATCGTTTCCATAATGTCCATATGGCATCCATATTCTTTCCATATTCTTTCCATATTTGTTTCCATATTTTTTCATATTAATATGGCGCTAATATAATGTCCATATGACATTCATATTGTTTCCATATTCATTCCATATCGTTTCCATATTTTTTTAATATCATTATGGCCCTAATATGACATCCATATTACATCCATATCGTTTCCATATTTTTTTCATATCTATATGGCCCTAATATAATGTCCATATGGCATCCATATTGTTTCCATATTGGTTTCCATATTTTTTTCATATTTATTTCATATTAATATGGCCCTAATATGACATCCATATTGTTTCCATATTGGTTTCCATATTTTTTCATATCAATATGGCCCTAATATGACATCCATATTACATCCATATTGTTTCCATATTTTTTCCATATTAATATGGCAATATAATGTCCATATGGCATCCATATTGTTTCCATATTGGTTTCCATATTTTTTTCATATTTATTTCATATTAATATGGCCCTAATATGACATCCATTTTGTTTCCATATTGGTTTCCATATTTTATTCATATTAATATGACATCCATATTGTTTCCATATGGTTTTCATATTGTTTCCATATTTTTTTTTTCTATATTTTTTTCATATCCATATCATATTCATATGGATTCCATATCATATTAATATGAAATCCAAATATGATCATTTTTTTTTCCATATTAATATGGGTGCCATAATATGGATTCCATATTTATATGGAAAAAAAATTGCCATAATATGGATTCCATATTTAAAAAAGTATGGAATATGGATATGGAAAAAAAATTCATTTCTGTCAGATTTGCCCAACTCTGATCATTTCATTGCCTTATTTTTGAAAGAATTATAGAATATTAAATATTTTAATCAATGAAATTCAATATCCAAAATTACTTGTACATTATTTAAGCATAATAATTCTACTCAAAATCTTTAGTACTCGCCACCAGAATAACCAAAGCATCAATCTATTAAGAAAAAATGTACTCCTAAAAATTCATTAAGGGGCGCCCGAACCCAATTAGCGCGTAATATTGCGCGACGAATTTGTAGAGGGGTTTTTGAGGGGCTTGTTAAAAAGTCTTTGAAATCTTTAATAGTTTTATATCAGAATATCTTTTTACATTAATTTTGTGCGAATTATGCATTCTTTTTGAATTAAAAATTATTTAAGTAAAATTAAAAAAAAAATTGTGTCGCCCTTTTCTTATATCACCTTCTTTATTTGCGAGAATGCGTAAGAAACTTGACAAGTTGGTTACAAGATCGAACTCTTCACATGTATTTTATACACATACAGAATGTATATAATTTCTTGTAATAATTTAAATATCGCGATTAATATTTCAATAAAGCATGATTGTCAAATTACAAACGCATGCGTGAGATTTTATTATGTATAATGGATGAAAAAAATATACTCTTCATTTTATAATTTATATTTTATTTTGTCAGAAACTCAAATTTTTCTTTGATTAAAAAATATTTTAATTTTTTTCAGCTATATGCTCCTGCAATTTTTTTTTATAAGTTTCGATATTCATAGAGGACTTTAAAAAACAGTATGAAATCCCATAAGGAACGTGTGTTAATTCAAACAATTTTCAATTACTTATTTCTCTTTTTTTTTGTCGGAAAACTAGAAAGTTTTTGAGCTTGTTGGATTTCTTTTTAAATTTTCTTTAAAATATTGGTATATCTCAGCTAGTATTATTGGATTTTTTAGAAGCGATAGGGCTACTTTCAGCATAGAATATTTTTATGGTGAAAAGTACTTATTGTTAGTAAAGCTAGAGAACGAAGCAAGGGTATCAAATGGTTCAGAATACTTTCAATTTAGGGACTTAAATAATCTGAAACTAAGGAAATAATTTGCGATTAGGTGCTTATAAAAATATTTATTCGAGTTAATGCAGCAAATCTGCTTACGAATAACATGGAAAGCGAAACTTCCATGCGATTTACTATCAATTATGTATTTATTCTTACAATTAGTGATGGTAAAAATCTATCATCTGTTTTGATTGTGCGTACTGTAATTTTTATAAATGTTTTAATATTTTATTCACAAGCTATTACTTTTTTTTAAATTTGTCTTATTTTTTAGGTAAATAAATTAAACTTACACGATTACGATGAGGAACCTGAAAAATTTGTTCTACGATCAACTGACTCAAGAAAATTTTATGTTTGTGCTGAAATAGAAGATGTTGGTCCTCGAAGGCATGAGTGGGTACATACAATAACTTCTATTTTACAAACACAGCGAGATTTCTTAAAAGCATTACAGTCACCAATTGCCTATCAAAAGGAACTTACCAAAGAAACATTGTAAGATTTTTAAAATGGCAAATCAATTTTAACAATCTGTTTGGAAAAATCATACCAGAAATATTGACATATTTTTGTATATTTTTTATGATAGAAACTTCTAAATGTAACAAAACGGTCCTTTTTCTCTTTCATCCTTTAAAAAATCATTCCAAGATAAATACATTTTAAAAAATATATGTTTTTATTATTATTATTATTCAAAGATATTTTGAAGAAAAAGTACTAGGAATACAATTATGATTATGACATGTTCGTTAAAACAATGTGTCCAAGTTTCTTTTTATCATTCTACAATTAACTAACAAAAAATTGAAGCAATTTATTGAATCTGAATAAAAAAAAAATAATTTAATTTTAACAAATTGAAGAAAAAAAACAAGACTAGAGATTTAATCATGTTTAGTAAATAAATTTAAAATTATGTCTGAATTTTTATATACACCTGTAAATAAAAAATTAAAATATCTGTTTTAAAGAAATATGTTAATTTATTATATTTATTTTTGATGGACTAACAATTTTTCAAAAATTATTTTTATTATTAACACATTCCCTACGTCTTAAAAATTAAAAAAATATTTGCGATATTTATGATGTTTCTACAAAAGAGCAAGACAGGATTGGATTTTAGATAACTTTAAAATTTTTCTTATTCCTAGAAAATAGATAATATTACATTAGTAAGAAATGACTAACAAATAATAAAATTATCGTTTTTTAAAATAAATATTATAATTCCCCGATCTCGCGACTGATTAACGCTGTCTTAATTTTGTAAAAAAAAACCTCAATTTTTTTTATTAAAAAATCAATTTATATTTTATAATAAACCAGAAAATATTAATAACTAAATTATATAAAATGATCATGGAACTTGTCTACTTGTTACGTTTTTAACTTATACTGCCATTCTATTATATACTAATGTTTTGGAATAGAATTTATAATAAGCCCTGAATTATAATTATTATAAGTAAATTAACTTAAAAGTATAATATAAGAAAGTTAACCATAAAGTATTTTAAATTCTTAAATCGAAATAATTCTCAATAAGGTATTTTTAATAACCAAGATAGCAGCTGCGCAGCCGATGCGGTGCGAAAGATGGTTCGTAAAATCTGTTATTAGTGTTTACAAAACAATGCATCAAGAATCGTTTAATTGTTAAAATTTGGACTAAAAAAAATATATTAATAATAAAACCAGTTATTTAAAAAATATTTACTTAATAATTTGTTATTTTATATTAATATTTATAAAAATAAAATATTTCAACTGAATATATCCTAGATTTTGACTTCAAACCCACCAATCTAGGATTAATTAAATTCTGATGGCATACCTATTATTTAATTTGCAAAAATATTTTAAAATTAATATAAAGCTAGTTATGGTCATTAATTACTAATAAATAATATTATATGATAATAAAAAAATTATTTAAAATTATAACTATATATTGCTACTTATGATAGGTCATAATTCGAGCTATCGCATCCGTATTCTTTAATATTTATGTATTTAACTTATTCCTGCTTATGTTAGCTCGTAAATCGATATATAAGTTTTATTAATAAGTTTTATTCTGGGGATATTGAGTACCCCAGGCATTTTAATACTTAAGTTGCTGGTTGGTAGATAAATGTTGTAGATGTATAAATATGTTGAAGATGACCTCGGGTACCAGAGCTGGTTGAACTAAACTACGTTAAGTTTGAGATTATAGAAGGAGTTGTCACTATTAAATAAATACACTGAGCACTTTTGGTAAAGTTAATGACTTTATTATAAGTTAAGATAAAAATGCGTCTAAGTCAATAAGTCTAAGTGAATGAATGATTATACTGAGAAGTCTGTTCTAATTAACTCCTAAACTGGACCTGATGTTAATAGGTCAGTTATCATGGGAGGATGTAAGAGGAACTGAAAGGAACTGGATATAGTGCAGTTGCGGGTATTTTATATAAACCAATTAGTAACTGCCTAGGTACTAAAATTAAGGTGGGATCGCCCAGTAGGCGGAAGCGTCGATCTCGTCACGTCCAATTAACGAAAGCGTCGTTGATCATTTGGGGGGAATTCGCGAGGGGATTTATGCAACTCTTCGTTGCCTAAAATATTTGAAAATACGTCATTAATGACCTTCGATTTTATATTTTCTGTTGATTATAGCAAGCCGGATTTGAATTGGTGAAATAGGATATTAAAGAATGTATGAAAAAGGAAATGCAGGTATGTTAGCTCGATTTACGAGCTAACATAAGCAGGAACAAGTTAAATATATAAATATTAAAGAATGCGGATGCGATAGCTCGAATTATGACCAATCATACGTAACAATATATTTCTGTTGTTTTTTGTAAGATCGGTTATTTTTATAATTTAACGCTCGAATCTTGTAGGCATTTCTTCGGTCAGAACAAAATTTTTTATATATTTAAACTTAAGAGTTTTTATTAATAATAGTTGGAACCTAAAAACTTTTGTTTCTAAAAAATCTAAGTTTTTTTTTTTTTTTTTTGGGCCCCTTCAAGAAGGGGCCTTTTTCGTAGGACGAGGAGAATGCATTTACGCATACCATTCACGCGTACTGTATGGTTATGTGGGACTCAACCTCAAATTTGTATCTGGGGTTGCCCAGATATACACAATTGAGGAATTACAATACCCACTAAACTCCCCACCCTCCTGCATTTATGACAATATCATAGAATCCGGACCGGGACTCCCTGTTTAGGTATTACTTCGGTCCGGAAACAATGCAGCCCAGGCAATTCTTCGCCATACCCTGTCAATAAAGGAGGAGATTTTCCTACGAGAGGAAACCTTCCTCCTTTTTTCCAATCAGTGTCGCCCGTACGTACTCTGCCACACTGTACCAGTTAGCGGCACTGCGCAGCATTTCCGGGACGACTACTTCCGGCCTCCATTCATCGAAGGGCGGTCGCCCTTCAGCGAAGCGAGGACACCCAAAAAAGGTGTGCTCAGCGGTATCCAGCTCGCCCGGGCAATGCAAGCATTCCGGAGATGTCACCTTGCTCCACTTGAAAAGCATATCGCGGAAATAACCGTGACCAGTTAGGAACTGTGTGAGGTAGAAGTCTACCTCTCCATGATCACGGTTCATCCAGCTTTCCAAATCGATGATAAGGCGGTGCGTCCAACGTCCCCTCGGGTCACCATTCCACCTGTACTGCCAACATTCCATTGTGCGGGAGCGAGCGCGAACGGAAGCTACGTCGCGCTCTTCTTCCCCACGGTTATAGATTGCCTGCCTTTCCAAGGCAAGCAGGTCGATGGGAATCACCCGAGCCACCACCTGGATCGCTGGCTCTGATACTGTCTTGTACGAGCAAGCGATTCGAAGTGCACCCTGCCTCTGTACTGCCTTTAGTTTCTTGCAGTACTTTTTTATGCGGACATTGTCCGCCTACACCTCTGCACCGTAGAGCAAGATGGAGTTGATTGTCGTCATCAACAGCCTCCTCTTCCCTGATCTGGGACCGCCGATGTTCGTCATCAGCCACGAGAGGGACTTTGTCACCCGGCCAGCCTTTTCACAGGCCTGCTGGAATTGTCTATTGTAGGTTAACTTGTTATCCAAGAAGACCCCCAAATATTTGACCGATGGTTTGGTCTGGATCATAAGGGGATTACCTCCGTCATCAAAGCTGATGCCGAATATGGTATCAACCCTTCTCCGGGTCAGAAGGACAATCTCCGTTTTCGGGACTGCCAGTCTTAGTCCGTGATCCGACATCCAGCTATTGATAAGGCGCATGGCCTCATCCAAGGTATTCTGCTGGTCCTCTGGCTCTCGAGCTGTTATGGTTAGATCAACGTCATCCGCGTATCCGATCATGAAGCATCCATCCGGGAGCTCAATCTTTAGCAAGCCGTCGTAAAAGGCATTCCACAGATCAGGACCCAGAACTGAACCCTGCGCTATGCCTGCGCTTAATACTTTACCTCTTGTGCCATCGAGCGTGTCCCAGCGCAGGTATCGGTCCCGGAGGTAATCTCTGAGTATATTTCTCAGAACTCTGAATACCTGCTCGAGGGAGTGCAACATATCGTCCCCCTTAGCCGAGTTGAATGCGTTTTTCACATCCAACGTGACAAGCAGGACGTCCGGTTTAATATCCGGCCGCACTTGTCTGGCCCTCATAACCACCTTCACGACCTGCTCGATGGCACCGATCGTGGAACGCCCCTCACGAAAGCCGTGTTGGTCGTCGCTAAGGTCACCGGCTTCCCTAATTGCTTGCCGCAATCTTCCTCTGACCATGCTCTCCATCACCTTGCCAATGGTATTTAACATACACAATGGTCTGTAAGATGATGGAGATCCTGGTTCACCCTTTCCCTTGCTTATCAGAGCCAGACGGGCCACTTTCCAGTCCCTTGGAAAGGCGCCTGCCACGAGGCACGCGTTAAACATGCCAAGCAGGAGACCAGGGATTACCTTTGCAGCCGCCTTAAGGGCTTCCGCGGGTATTCCGTCTGGTCCTGGCGCTTTCCCATTTTTCATTGACCTAATTGCCTGAAGCATCTCCGCCTCGATAAATAGCGGAACTTGCTCCCTCGGGACATCCAAAGCAGGGTGTTGTTGGTTTGGATGATCCGGAAAGAGAGCGTCCACTATTCTTTTGGTCGTTGCTTCATCCATCGTGTTGTCACATCCGGACTTAAGTTTGCCCATGACAACCTTATATCCCAGGCCCCACGGGTCGCTGTTGACATCATCTCTTAGGGACCGAAGACAGCGCGCCTTGCTGAGGCGGATAGCTTTTGCCAGCCTATGCATGGCTCCCTTGTACTCTTCAGAGCGCGTAGCCAGCTCTGGGCGGCCATGCGCTCTTTGCCGTCTTCTGCGTGCGCCGTGACAGACACGTGTTAGCTCCGCAATTTCTTCATTCCACCAGTACACGCTTCTTTTACCCTTCCAGGGCCGTTTACGCGGCATAGAGGCATCGCAGGCTCCCCTCAGAAGAGCAGTTACCCTCTTGACAAGGGTCTCTGCCTCTCGCGGGGTGGTCGGTCCTCCATGCCAGGCTGGGATAGACGAGAACTCTTCGCGAAGATAATCCACAAATCTGTCCTCGTCCATCTTTGACACATTCCAGCCTAGTGGGCGCTTTTTGTACGGGGGCCGATTAGCAACCCTATCACGTACTTTGAAGGTGATGTAATTATGATCGCTGCCATTGGCTCCATCCATCACCCTCCAGCCACCCACTCTTCCTGCCAGCCCGGCCGAAGCAAAAGTGACATCAGGGATCGATTCGCCAAAGCCTGGCCTTACGCAGATAAGCCATTATTATTATGCTAACTTAATAATGGCTGGCCTCGGCTCTTAAGCGCACTTGCCAATTAGACCAGCCATTATTTAGCCGGCCTTTTTTGGTCAATTTTAGTGCGGCGGCTTCTGGTAGGTCTACGACCGCCATATCCGCCTTAGTGCCCTTAGCCTTGAAGATGGCGACTTTTATGTCGTCATCGTTCTGCAGCTTGGTTGCCTCCTTTATCACCTGCCTCACTTCGTCGCTACCAGTAGTACCATCTAGGCTTCTGATCTCCACGGTTAGGTGGGGAATCAGTTCCTTGACTGTACTTTCTGGGCCTGCGACCGTCTTGACAGCGTCTAATAGTTTTTGCCGGTCTTTCGTCGAGCTCAGTTCTATTAGGACGCTCCCATCCTGGGTTTTCTGGATTCGGTGAACCTCAGTCCCTTAATCTTTTAGTTGGACACCTCTTTTGATCTCCAGCAGGGCTGTTGCATAAGACTTCCCTTCAGGAGGCTTTATTATTAGAGCCTCCTTACACTTAGAGATCCTTATGCGCCGGTTCTGGCGCTTCTTTCTCCTGCCTTTTTCTGTCGCCTCGGAAAGGAGGAGATACGCCATCTCCTTCCTTCTTCTGCGGCTTTTTCTTTTTGCTTCTTTTATTTTCTGCCCCCTGCCGCAGGTTTGCTGCCGCTGCAGTTATTTTTGGCTGTTGCTTCTCCTGCTGCTTCTTCTGTTCCTGCTCTTGGTTTTTACGAGCCTCTGCCTCCTTTCTTTCAAACTCTTTTTTCTTTTTCTTCTTTTCCTTTTTTCTTTGACCTTTGCTTTTAACAGCGACGAAATCATCCTCGTCTGGAGGGGAGGTATCTGTAGCTACATCTTTTGGCTGCGTTTGCTGGCCAGAAGCTAACTGATTTACCTCCTGAACCATATCTTTCGGAGGAGACATCACTGCATTAGCGAAGGTCTTCCTTAGAGGGAGTTCCGGGGAAGTTTTCTGAGCCGGTCTCTTTTTTGTATTCTCCTTTCCGGTTGAGCTTCGGGACGCAGTCGGAGCCCTCTTCTTTCCTTTTCCAGTCATAACCCCTGATGCTTTCTCTATAGGAATATCGGGTTTTTGTTTTCCATTTAAAAGCTCCTGCTGCAGTTTAAAAATTGTCTTAAGCCTGGCTAAATATTTTTCAAACTCAGCTATGCCTTTTTTGACTGTCATATTACAGTTCTTCTGTACTTTGACTGAGTCTCTCATCTGAGTAATATCTATCTCCATGTTTGAGTGGATTTCAATGCACGCCTTGTTATAGTCCTTTGATATTCGGAGATATCTTTCTATATTTTCTTCCCTCTTGCCTTCGTCATCAAGCCCAACTTCGCTAACATTAGGCAACGAATATGACCTCTGGTCCTTCAGAATAGAAGGCCGTATCAAGCTGTTGCTTGAACCTTTTTGGGCGCCACATTTTGCGCATATATCACCTTCCATTGAGGATTTGCGGGAGGAATCCTCGACCTCTAGCCTAGTTAAGACTACCTTTGCCGTCTTTTTTTCAGCATTAATTAGAGCTAGATGTTGTTGCTCTGTGGGCGTGGTGTTCTGCCCTTGCTGCTGAGAAATGCTAAATTGGAGACCCCCAGAATCCGTGTCTCCGGCTCTGACCATCAAGGCTTTCACTTGATCGGAATCAGAGGTTGAATTATCCTCTGTAAGAGGGGTATCAACCTGGGGTAATTCACTGTATTTATTTAGCATTGTACATAAAATAAGCCTGTGTCCCTGGACAAAGGGCCCTTAGTTGGGTAAGAGTACCCTTCAGAGTATTATTAAAGGATTTATGTTAGTCGCTGACAGAGAGTATCTATCAGCTTCCAGCGTCCATCCAGTAATAATAGTCCTACAGATCGGGGGGTTTTCACCACCATGTCTGATGACATCACATACGATTATTAATCCGGCATGTAACAGACTTCGATTGAGAGGCGGTGACGCGAGGGAACACCAATCCTCAATCTAACAGGCGAAGTGTTTCTACCTCTATGTTTGCTACCATTCCACAATGTTTTATACCTGTCATGGAACAGGTCAGGCATCTACCAGTGGAGTCATGAGGGCTGATGTCAGATTTTACTCTGGAACCAGACGGCATTGATTCCATAGATAGATCCCCTACAGAATGGAGGATTGCTCCTCCTTGTCTGATGACAATGCCACTTCCCAATAACCCAATAACCCATCACCTTCACACATTACTAAACCAGAAAATACAACCTGCAGTCATGATTTAGCGGGACTCGCGACTACCTTTAATCGGCTACGTCGCTGTGCTTGAGGTAGAATTCTCCCATGCTAAGAGCCAATACGTCAGGTCTAAGGCAACCCTGTATGTGGCTTAAATCGCACTTAGGTTGGAGAAAACCTTGGAGCCCCTTTAATATCCCTCTTCCTCAAGGATAGTTTAGGATAGCAGTCTGCGGCTGCATGCTTGTCAAGAATATTCGAGGGAAAGACAAGGCATAAGACCCGGTTTATAGGGCAGCCTCAGTTATTCCAGAACCACTTATAGACTAACTATGAGCAGTCTGCGGCATTCCTAACATGCACACATGGGATAAAGCATATAGCATGTCCCCGGAGAAATGCAAGTCATGAGACCCGATTTATAGGGCAGCCTCAGTTGTTCCAGAGAGCTATATCCTATATCCTTGATTCTAGTTCAACCTTGAAAAAAGGCGGCCTGAACCACCCTCCTCCTTCCTCCTTTCTAAGTACTGTTAGTTTTTTCCAGTCTCAGATTTACGACCCACCGCACCGCTATACTACACCATATATACCATTTTTTGAGTTTACTTATATTGCATTTAATAAAAATAAAACTAAAAAGAAAATCTTTTAAAATATTACTGCGCCATTTATGGCGCCGTTTCTAAGTTAAGTTAGAAACACACTAATATACGCGAAAATACTCTTTCTCTCTCATTGATAATCGCAATTCTCTCGAATATGTATCGAAATAGTCGGAATTCTCTCGAATATATATCGAAAGAATAAGTCAAAGTGCGAGTGTATACTGTGGTCTATACATATACATATAAACATTATATAAATATAATATAGAAATAGAAATATAGCGTCTGCTCTCGCCCGGTACAAGATATTATTGTGATATTATCATAGAATAATAATATTATTCTATGATATTTATTTGATTACAGCATTCTTTGATTATAGAGTTAGCAATATTTTTATTTTTACGTTAAAACTATCTATATTTTTTTAATATATAGAGTTTGTTTTAATACATAAAATTATATATACATATTCACAAACACGTATTGGTTATGTCTTTCTTTTAATGCAGACAACCATAAATAAAAAAAGTAATTATTAGGTAAATGAACAATTTTTTTCTTTTAAGTTTTTAGCTTTTAACTAAAGGTATATTCAGTTACAAGAAAAATATTATTCAGTTCAGCTTTATATTTACAGTCTCATGTATTACTTAAGTATCAAGAGATCCATTGCTGGAGCAGTATTTATTCTTACGATGAATGTTCTGCAGTTTAAAAACTCATTAATTGCAGGAAACAAGTAATCAGTATCTAAGGCTGACAAGACTCATATGGTGTTATAGATAATTCCTTTTGAACTCCAGAACATTGATCGTACAAACAAAGACTACTCTAGTGATGGATTTCTTGATAGTTAAGTAAAACTTGAATGAAAAATATTATTCATTCATTTATTTTTATTTTTTAAATAATGAAATAACTATCTCTTTGGTTTTATATGTCTAGCATGTATCTTTTTTTTAAAGCAGTCAACAATAAATAAAAAAAGTAAATAATTAAATGAACAATTTTTTTCTTTTGAGTTTTTAGCTTTTAAGTAAGGGTTTCAAAAATATAATTCAGTTCGGCTTTATATTTACAGTCTCGTATATTACTTAAGTATCAAGAAATCCAATGCAGCCGGAGCAGTGATTATTCTTACGATGAATGTTCTGCAGTTTAAAAACTCATTAATTGCAGGAAACAAGTAATAAGTATCTGAGACAGACAAGAAACATTTGGTGTAATAGCTAATTCCTTTTGAACTCCAGAACATTGATCGTACAAACAAAGACTACTCCAGTAATGGATTTCTTGATAGTTAAGTAAAACTTGAATGAAAAATATTATTCATTCATTTATTTTTATTTTTTAAATAATGAAATAACTATCTCTTTTGTTTTATATGTCTAGCATGTATCTTTCTTTTAAAGCAGTCAACAATAAATAAAAAAAGTAAATAATTAAATGAACAATTTTTTTCTTTTAAGTTTTTAGCTTTTAAGTAAGGGTTTCAAAAATATAATTCAGTTCGGCATTATATTTACAGTCTCGTATATTACTTAAGTATCAAGAAATCCATTGCTGGCGGAGCAGTGATTATTCTTACGATGAATGTTCTGCAGTTTGAACACTCATTAATTGCAGCAAAACAAGTAATAAGTATCTGAGACAGACAAGAAACATTTGGTGTAATAGCTAATTCCTTTTGAACTCCAGAACATTGATCGTAAGAAAAAATAATACATTAGTCATGGATTACTTGATACTTAAGTAACACATGAGACTGTAAATATAAAGCTGAACTGAATTATATTTTTGAATGCTTTAATTATAAACTAAAAACAAAAGACAAAAATTCTTAATTTATTTATTTATTTTCTTTAAAGATGCAACCTAGACATATAAAAAAAAAAAGAGATGGTTGTTTCATTATTTAAAGAAAATAAATAAATAAATTAAAAGTTTTTGTCTTTTAAGTGATTAGTTTATAATTAAAGCATTCAAAAATATAATTCAGTTCAGCTTTATATTTACTGTCTCATGTATTACTTAAGTAACAAGAAATCCATGACTCGTGTTGTGTTTGTTCTTGTGATCAATGTTCTGGAGTTCAAAAGGAATTAGCTATTACACCATGGTTTTTGTCCATTTTTTTTATTTATGGTTGTCTGCATTAAAAAAAAAGATGTTTATTTCATTATTTAAAAAAAATAAATAAATAAATTAAGAATTTTTTTCTTTTAAGTTTTTAGTTTATTATTAAGGCCTTCAAAAATATAATTCAACTCAGCTTTATATTTGCAGTCTCATGTGTTACTTAAGTATCAAGAAATCCATGATACTCCAGTTAAAATGCGGGGGGGGGGGTGTATTTTCACTAGCCAACATGAGATTTGCTCTACTATATGTTTTTTGGGTCGCTGATCACGAAAATCGGGGTTATTTCCGGGAGATATTTTCGGAACACCCTTAAATTTGCAAAAACTACCCCCGGGGTTTTTTGGGTCGCTAATCAAGAATTTAGGGAAATTTTTGATAAATAATTAATATTTCACCCTTAAATTAGCAAAAATTACCCCTAAAAGGGGGTGTTTTTGCTATTTTCGCACTTTGAGCGACCAGATTATGTCAATACGGGTTTTTTGGGTCACTAATCAAGAATTTGGGGGAATTTTTGATAAATAATTAATATTTCACCCTTAAATTATCAAAAACAACCACTAAAAAGGGTGTTTTTGCTATTTTCGCACTTTGAGCGACCAAATTAAGTCCTAACCGGTTC
This sequence comes from Anagrus nilaparvatae, assembly GCA_022575985.1. Taxonomy (NCBI): domain Eukaryota; kingdom Metazoa; phylum Arthropoda; class Insecta; order Hymenoptera; family Mymaridae; genus Anagrus; species Anagrus nilaparvatae. Next base: position 2,197,508 of record JAKSXM010000237.1, on the reverse strand, counting down.
TCTGGGCCGCTGATCAAGAATTTGGGGGAATTTTTTTTGAATAATAAATATTTCACCCTTAAATGAGCAAAAACAACCCCTAAAAAGGATGTTTTTGCTAATTCTGCACTTTGATTTTATTAGCCAATCAAATTTTTTGTGTTTAAATTTGAATTTTTTCTTTATAGGTTATTATGGGTTATACTTATATCCTACATTTATTGTAAATATCTATCTTTGACATTTTGTAAAAAGAATTAGAATTTTATTTTAAAAATATTAAATAAATTGGAAATGATTTAAAAATATAAGAATATATAAAAAATATATAGTAAGAATATTTTTAAAAGTAAAAATCTTGTTTATGAAAATGATTTTTCATTGTAAAACAAAGTTCTTGAAATATGACTTTAAGGATTATAGTTGTAAAAATATTAACGTGATCTTCCTAGAAACTATACTTATTTGTAAATCGACATTTTTTTTAGACGAGGATAATGAGTGAAAAAAGGATTTAAACCCATTAACCAAAAAGCAGTTACTATGACCATTGACTAAATTAACTTAACTCTATTCAATTATCAAATATTTTGAACACATCTAAATAAGCACTAATCTATAAATAAAAACGTTTTCTTTAATTTTAATCTAATTTCCCACCGATAAACTGGTTATTTAGGGGCCTGGCAAGTTAAGCAGTTTCTAAAGATAATAAATTTTTAGAATATAAGCTAATTATATTTAAAGTACAGCCTGTGAGCCCAATGTGAAAAATCTGTATAAGAAAAATTATCTGTTTACTGTAAACTTTTGCTGAAATAAAAATTTACTTAGCTTAGGCCATGTAATTTCATCTCACAACATTTTTGGCCCAAAACTTAAAATATAACTTGTGATTAGGAAACAACAAGACTTAACTTAGTTTTAATTATACTTTAATTTATTAAAGTTTTAAAAACATTAATTTAATCAGTATCAGTATTTTGAAATGTACTTTTACTGAAATTAAATTTTTACTTAGCTTAGGCCATAAAATTTCATCTCACAACATTTATGACCCAAAAGTTATAACATATTTATTAGGAGTTTATACTTTTGCTAAAATAAAAATTTACTTAGCTTAGGCCATGTAATTTCATCTCACAACATTTTTGGCCCAAAACTTAAAATATAACTTGTGATTAGGAAACAACAAGACTTAACTTAGTTTTAATTATACTTTAATTTATTAAAGTTTTAAAAACATTAGTTTAATCAGTATCAGTATTTTTATTTATATCAAAATTTTAGGTTAACTAGAATGCTTACTTAACTTAGGGCCAAAATAATTGATCTCACAACCTTTACGGCCCGAAAATGTATAGGCAATAATCTCAAAAGTTTTATTGTTCTATCCTTTTTTAGTGTCTCTGGGCCCAGATCGCATGTAAATGCCAAAAAACCCATACTTAACTTAGACGTAATTATACTTTAATTTATTAATGTCTTACATCTATTTAAAATTAGTTTTCAGTTATTAAAAAAATTATATAAAAAAACTTTGCTCAAAAAAGAGTTTCAGAAATGATAATTGATTATTTGTAAATTATTTATATCAAAATTTTAGGTTAACTAGAATGCTACTTAACTTAGGGCCAAAAAAATTGATCTCACAACCTTTACAGCCCGAAAGTGTAGGCAATAATCTCAAAAGTTTTATTGTTCAATATTCTTTTAGTGTCTCTGGGCCTAGATCGCATGTAACTGCCAAAAAAGCGATACTTAACTTAGACGTTATTATACTTTAATTTATTAAAGTCTTATATCTAATATCTTATCTATGAAAATTAGTTTTCAGTTAGTAAAAAACTTATAAAAATAACTGTGCTCATAAAAGTATTTCAGACAGGATATAGTATATATTGTAACTAGTTACTATAGTAGGCTGATATAGGCATGGTTGAGATGGAAGATAAAAAAAAGAATGACAGAGCGCTGACGCGCTTTTATCTTCCATCTCAACCATGCCTCTTTCAGCGTTCTATAGTATCGCGTTATAATCGATACTTTTTGTAACAACATCTTCATCTGTATCGCATTTACGACAAATATCTAGAAATTTATTTGACACTTTTGTTTATTTTATACTTTTATTTATTTGATACTTTTATTTATTTGATAGTTTTATTTATTTGATTAAAAGAAACTTAGTTGTGACTCATTTTTTAAATGAGTCATTTCTTATATTATACCAGACAATTATACAGGGGGGCCCTGTAGAGGAAATTTAGAGTGGGAACCTTTCTTAATTTGTTAGCAGCCTGAGAACTTGGGTCTCCTTTTGTGTTAGTTGCTTTTGTAAAATCAATCAGAAATCAATTAAAAATGTCAAGTGAAGTAAAAGAAATGCTTATAGAAGAGCATGTGGTTGGTGAAATCGAAAATGAAATAGCTAATTTACTTACTCAAGAAAGTATCGGAGTGAAAGATAATGTGTTTGAAATTTTATTGCCTGATAAAACAAAAGAATATTATATAAAAACGTATAATAATTTTAAATTGTGGGAAAAAGAAAATAAAATATGATACAATTGAAGTTAAGGCGAAACCTGCTGCAAGTAATTCTGCTGAAGACATGGATGTTGAAAAAGTCAATCTGCAGTTACGAATAAGAAATGAAGCAAATACAATAACTAACGTAAATTTGTTAAATGAAAATACGTATGTAGAAAAAAATTTTATATTACCTAGTACTTCTTCAACTTCAAAAAATATTATACATTATCATTTTTCTAATTGTAACATTTCAATAAACAATTATTAAAATGAATAATTTTTTTCATTTATTTTAAAAAATGTAATTCAATAAAAAGTAATTAAAATTAATTTTTTTTCCATTTATTTTATATTTATTAAAATAAAAAAAATTTCTTGGTACAAAAATAACGATAACCATGACTAATAAATTTAATATTTAAAAAACTGAAAAATTTATTTCATATACTTTTATTTTCAACTAATAAGTATAATATTTACAAAAACAAAAAAATTTATTTGATACTCTTATTTTTGTGGTTGTAACCCGATTTTAAAATTAATCATTGTATTTAACAATTTATTTGATACTTTTATTTTTGAAAGGAATTTTTTTTATATTGTTATCGCATCCATAATTCTTTCTCTCTTTAACTCATGCGCTAAAGGACTATAAAATAATGCGTCTAAATCTATATATGACTATACGAAGATTTTTTCTTACTTCAATAAAAGACCACTATTTCTATAACATAAATTCGTCGATATGCTATACAAAGGAAGATAGTGTTACAAAAATTTATTATTTGTAAAAGTTGTTTATATGAAATTGTAGCAATTCTGAATGCTTGCTTAACTTAGGGCTAAAGTATTCATAAAATTTATGTTAAAATTTTTAATAGTTCAAAATAATACAGTTTGAAAAAAATAATAAATATAACAAACACTTATTTGTAAATAGTGCATGCATAATAAAAAAAAATGTAAATTACATGTAATATATGAAGTGTTAAAAATAGAGAATAAAATTTCAATTAAAATCAGATTTTTTTAAAATTCGAATACGAATTTAAGGTAATTCAATATATTTTATTTTTCAAAATGTAGATATTCAAAAATGCTTGCGAATTTCCCAAACAAAATAAAATAAATAATTTTTGCTAATTTAATGGTAAAAATTTGCATAAAATTAATTTTCATAGAGGCATCACCCAAATTCTTGATCAGCGACCCAAAGAACCCGTTAGGACTTAATTTGGTCGCTCAAAGTGCAGAATTAGCAAAAACATCCTTTTTAGGGGTTGTTTTTGCTCATTTAAGGGTGAAATATTTATTATTCAAAAAAAATTCCCCCAAATTCTTGATCAGCGGCCCAGATAACCGGTTAGGACTTAATTTGGTCGCTCAAAGTGCGAAAATAGCAAAAACACCCTTTTTAGTGGTTGTTTTTGATAATTTAAGGGTGAAATATTAATTATTTATCAAAAATTCCCCCAAATTCTTGATTAGTGACCCAAAAAACCCGTATTGACATAATCTGGTCGCTCAAAGTGCGAAAATAGCAAAAACACCCCCTTTTAGGGGTAATTTTTGCTAATTTAAGGGTGAAATATTAATTATTTATCAAAAATTTCCCTAAATTCTTGATTAGCGACCCAAAAAACCCCGGGGGTAGTTTTTGCAAATTTAAGGGTGTTCCGAAAATATCTCCCGGAAATAACCCCGATTTTCGTGATCAGCGACCCGAAAAACATATAGTAGAGCAAATCTCATGTTGGCTAGTGAAAATACACCCCCCCCCCGCATTTTAACTGGAGTATCATGGATTTCTTGATACTTAAGTAACACATGAGACTGCAAATATAAAGCTGAGTTGAATTATATTTTTGAAGGCCTTAATAATAAACTAAAAACTTAAAAGAAAAAAATTCTTAATTTATTTATTTATTTTTTTTAAATAATGAAATAAACATCTTTTTTTTTAATGCAGACAACCATAAATAAAAAAAATGGACAAAAACCATGGTGTAATAGCTAATTCCTTTTGAACTCCAGAACATTGATCACAAGAACAAACACAACACGAGTCATGGATTTCTTGTTACTTAAGTAATACATGAGACAGTAAATATAAAGCTGAACTGAATTATATTTTTGAATGCTTTAATTATAAACTAATCACTTAAAAGACAAAAACTTTTAATTTATTTATTTATTTTCTTTAAATAATGAAACAACCATCTCTTTTTTTTTTATATGTCTAGGTTGCATCTTTAAAGAAAATAAATAAATAAATTAAGAATTTTTGTCTTTTGTTTTTAGTTTATAATTAAAGCATTCAAAAATATAATTCAGTTCAGCTTTATATTTACAGTCTCATGTGTTACTTAAGTATCAAGTAATCCATGACTAATGTATTATTTTTTCTTACGATCAATGTTCTGGAGTTCTATTTAATTCAGAAACTTAAAAGAAAAAATATTTAATTTTATAAAAATTATATTATAAAACATCCAAGGGGTAAATATATTGGATAGAATCTTTCGGCTGCGTTCAATATTATTTCAATATATACCTATTAAAATTGTAAGTTTTAAAAAAATATTTCATATTTTAAAAGATAAATGATCCTTAAAAATTTTATATATTTTTAATCAATTTTTTACAGTTAAATGACTGTTAACGATTCCCTATGAAGTATATTAGTTTTTTTGAAAGAATTAATTTTGTTGTTTACATCAAAATTTGAATTTTATTTCATCCTTTCCACAATTCGATTCTGCTTAAAAAAAAAATAAGGAAATAACTCAAAATTAAATATTAAAGTTGGATTTTCTAAAATTGCTTGAAAATTGCTAATTAAATTAGGAAAGCCAACATTTTTCCTAGTAAATTTTGAGCTATTTCCTTATTTTTTTTTTTAGTCGACGCAGAATTTAATTACGTTTTGGATAAAATAAAATTCAAACGTTTATATTTGAAACAAAATTAATTATTTCAATATTTCAAAAAAACTAATGTCGTTAATGCATGGTATTATTGTACTCGTAATACACATAATGTTAATTTTTTTTTTTTTTTTTAACATTAAGTGGATGCCTCAATCCTAGAACCCACGGTAAAAGAACATCAAGCATTTTTCGCAAAGAAAAAATCTTGATGCTGATATAGCTGGGAATCGAACCCGAATCTTCAGGTCCGAAGTCCAACGCCCTAATCACAGAGCTACCGAGGCTCTTATAAATTCTATGGTAAAAGATAGTAACTTTTCTTGTCAAAATTTAAATTCAAGAATAATATTGCAAAAAGTTTGGAAGAATTTTTCAATTTTTGATTCCATTGGATTTGTTAAAGAAGCATGGGAAGAAATTAAGGGCTCTTCATTAAATAAATGTTGGTCACAACTATTGCTAGACGCTATTAAGGATACGCAAACGGACTCACAGGAAACTATCGAAGACTGAATACAAAGCTTACTTCGTTTAGGAGGAGAAGGGTTTGAAGATGTTACTGAGCAAGAAGTTTTAGAGCTCTTACAAGATAAAAATCATGCGTTATTGGCAGCAGAACTCGACGAAATTGTAACAAAGACTCAAGATGATGAAGAAGAAATCAATAAAGAAAATGAAGAACTGTCTTTTAAATCGGTCACGAAAATCATTCTACTTATGAATGACGTCATTGAGGAAGCCCTTACAACGATCTTATCATGACTAGGAGTCTAAAATTTAGGCATGACTGCGAAAAGGCAGTTCAAACTTATGTAAAGTTACTTAAAGATATGAAACGCCATGCAATACAGACAAAAGTTACAGATTATTTTAAAAGTTAAGGGAAATTTTTTGTAAAAAAAATAAAATATATTCGTAAAAATTGTGTCTAATTTTTCTCTTAGAACGTAACCCCCTAATTCCCATAAGACTAAGGTCCTGGTATTCGCGGTACTTTCGTGGAACGCATTAAACGCGAATAGCGGGGGATTCCTGTATATCAAGAAATATCGTTTTCACTCGACATCTTGAATCTTATAATTTATTTTTTCAAAAATTTTTTTACCAGAAAATTCAAAAAATACCGATTTTTTTTTTTTTGGACGCAGTACTTAATTTCTTCCTATGAAAGTACGAATATCTAAAATTATCGTTTTTAAAAGATTCTCCATCTGATACATAATTTTTTGAAATTTAATTTTTCAAAATTTTTTACATAAAATAATTCAAAAAATACCATAATTTTTTTTCTTTTTGGACGTAGTACTTAATTTATTTCTATGAAAGTACTAATATTTAGAATTATTATTTTAACTGGATACCTACAATCTGAAACCTAATTTTTTAAGTTATGCATATAGAATACGGAATTCGCTTTTTTATTTTGATAATCATTTTGATGTTCATTAATGCGTTTATATAATTTTCTAGAGGTTTGACTTACATAGGCAAATTCACATTGATCACATTTGATTTTATAAATTACAAACCTTTTGTTGAATTTATTAATTTTATCTTTTCCCTTTTTTTTTATTTCGAAAGCAAATGAGAGTTCAATGTAGCTTGAAATGAAATAACTGCAGCACAGTCTGCATTATTGGTAGGAATAATTATATTTCAGGACGTAAGTTTTTAATATTTATATTATTAATGCCTTCTAATGATATTCCATTTTCTTTGTCCTCGATGTTTCCTCCATCATAATTTTTAGCACTCTCATATCTACATCAGGTAAAGGCGAAGTCCTGGTATTAGCATTAAGTGAATCAAGTCTTTGAACAGCGTAGCGTTGCATGTCAGCCTAGGTCTGAAAATTTTACGTTCACTTTTAATGTTTTTTTTTTTTATTTAATTATTTTAAACAGAACTTTAAAATTTTACTTCAACCCATGCAGTTTCACTCCTTTGAGGCCCCAACTTATCTAAGTCTTCAACTAAGCACTACCAAGTAGTTCCACTGGTTGACTGCCTATCTCAAATTGGTTATTCGTTTCCATAAAATTAAATAAAAACATTTTTTGATTAGGGTTTCGCAGTGCGTTTCGCTTTTACCCTTCAAAATTAAATTAAATTTTAAAATTAGTAATATACAAAAGAAATTTTTTACTTATTACTCAAAAAATGGCCAAAATCGCAAAAATCTAAATTTCGTAATTTGGGTTTAAATAGGCATATTTGCACCCAGAGGGCTGAAAAATTGGAAGAGTTCATATTTTATGTGTATCAAAAAGTGTGCATAAAATGAGTCAAATCGATGGATTTAATCCACCAATAACTTTTTATACGGAATAATATAACTTCTCAGCCACCCTCGCAGCCACCCACAGCTTTAATGCTTGAGAATGAAAAATTAAACTTCAGAAATACATTTTATTAGGTATAGAATGATTTTGAACTTTATTTGATACGAATCAAGAAATTTAAAAGTAGAGTGAAATACAAAAACCTCAAAAATACTGTTTTTTACCTGAAAAAAAGGCTCTGGAGATTTTTTTGATTTTTACGGCATTCAACTTGGAAAAATATTTCATATTAGTCCACCTATATATAAGGGATGATTGCGTTACATATATTTTAAATATATATTCTGGCATAAATATTGCATAAAAAATTTCAGTTTTACTTCAAATTCCAATGTTTTCCTCTTTCTATAAAAATTTATCCAGAAATATATATATATAAAAAACACTTTAAAAAGTAAAAAGAGGGGTTTCAAAAAAATTTATATATGTAACCGAACCTTAAAAAACAATTGATATGCTTTATAAGTTTGGTTTCAGATTTTGGTTCCATTTAAGGAAGATAATTATTCTTTTGAATTTAAAAAAAAAAATTCCAGCAGAAAAAATGAAATTTTTTAAAACCCAGTGGTTTTAAAACTTAGTCTGGAAAATCACCACTGGGTTTTATAAAATTTCAATTTTTCTGCTGGAATTTTTTTTTTTAATTTAAAAGAATAATTATCTTCCTTAAATGGAACCAAAATCTGAAACCAAACTTATAAAGCATATTAGTTGTTTTTTAAGGTTCGGTTACATATATAAATTTTTTTGAAACCCCTCTTTTTACTTTTTAAAGTGTTTTTTTAGCCGATATCAGTTATTTTTTAATATTCTTAGAAATTATTTTTTTTTCACACTAAATTTATTAATCCGGCAAAAAAGTCGAAAAATCCCAACTGAGAAAGTATGGCTTGATCTTAAATGACTCCACTATAATAAATAGTATATTTTTACTAATGGCCACAAAAGTAAAGAATGGCCCAAATCGCACGTAAATTACCGTCCGAGGCGAAGCCGTGATAATAAGAATTATTTATAGTTAAATTGGTTAATTCTCAATTGAATAAACTTAATTTTAAATTATATTTTTTATAGATTTTGAGTTTAGTTAAATTTTTAAATTTCCGCGCTTATTTTTTTCTCGCATTTAAAATTTTGTTTATATATAGTAATAGAAAGTTTCGTATACATATAGTAATAGAAAGTATATATAAATTCATAAAATCTCGCGTCTTACAAAAAGAGAAGCAGATATACAAATTATAAAGCATAAGAGAAGGAAAACACATAGTGTTTGAAAGTAGGAACATTATAAATTAAAAATTCTTTTTTTAAATAAATATATTTGTTGAAAGACAAAAATTTATAAACAATATAATTTTAAATTAAAAAATAAATTGTTTAATTATTAAACTACAGAATTTGGTATTCAATTTAAAGAAAAAAATGAAAGAATAAAAATATTTATAAGCCAGATAGAGCCTCGTTAAAGTATATTACAGTAGTATACGATTTTAAATCCCGTAAGCACTATCGTGCTCCTGCAATATACAGAATATATATTTAAAATATATATAAGGCAATTATCCCTTATATAAAGGTTGAGGAAACACTAAAAAATTAAGTGTAAAACACTTTAAATACAAAATATAAAATTTTTAAACTTTCGAAATTTTTGAAATTTTGTTAATTTTTATCTTTTGGCTTACAGCTAATTAGTTAAAAAAAAAAATCAAAAAAGCCGCAGTGACACATGAAATTAGATACTTCTAGAAGTAGTTTAAAACCGGTTTTAAGTGAATAGCTAAAAATTAAGTCCAAAAGCGATTTTTGACCGTTTTGACCCACTGTGCGCTATATCAAAATAAAATTAGTTAATTTGACTGGGTCAATCTGATCTAGTTTTTTTTTTTTTGTCAAAAAATTTTCTTTTCCTTTTGAAAAAGAGTTTAAAAAAAAAATCTTTTCACAGTAATTTTATTAATTCCATGTTTTTATTTTCAAGTTTTTTTTAAATTTTGATTTTTTCCAGCCTTCTTGTCAGGATAATCGAAACATTGAATAAGAAAGAATAAAATGTGAATTAAATAAGAGAAGAGGCCTTAAAATTATTTATTTTTGATAAATAATATATATTTTTTGTAACACTATCTTCCTTTGTATAGCATATCGACGAGTTTATGTTATAGAAATAGTGGTCTTTTATTGAAGTAAGAAAAAATCTTCGTATAGTCAGATATAGATTTAGATGCATTATTTTATAGTCCTTCAGCGCATGAGTTAAAGAGAGAAAGAATTATGGATGCGATAACAATATAAAAAAAATTCCTTTCAAAAATAAAAGTATCAAATAAATTGTTAAATACAATGATTAATTTTAAAATCGGGTTACAACCACAAAAATAAGAGTATCAAATAAATTTTTTTGTTTTTGTAAATATTATACTTATTAGTTAAAAATAAAAGTATATGAAATAAATTTTTCAGTTTTTTAAATATTAAATTTATTAGTCATCGTTATCGTTATTTTTGTACCAAGAAATTTTTTTTATTTTAATAAATATAAAATAAATGGAAAAAAAATTAATTTTAATTACTTTTTATTGAATTACATTTTTTAAAATAAATGAAAAAAATTATTCATTTTAATTATTGTTTATTGAAATGTTACAATTAGAAAAATGATAATGTATAATATTTTTTGAAGTTGAAGAAGTACTAGGTAATATAACATTTTTTTCTACATACGTATTTTCATTTAACAAATTTACGTTAGTTATTGTATTTGCTTCATTTCTTATTCGTAACTGCAGATTGACTTTTTCAACATCCATGTCTTCAGCAGAATTACTTGCAGCAGGTTTCGCCTTAACTTCAATTGTATCATATTTTATTTTCTTTTTCCCACAATTTAAAATTATTATACGTTTTTATATAATATTCTTTTGTTTTATCAGGCAATAAAATTTCAAACACATTATCTTTCACTCCGATACTTTCTTGAGTAAGTAAATTAGCTATTTCATTTTCGATTTCACCAACCACATGCTCTTCTATAAGCATTTCTTTTACTTCACTTGACATTTTTAATTGATTTCTGATTGATTTTACAAAAGCAACTAACACAAAAGGAGACCCAAGTTCTCAGGCTGCTAACAAATTAAGAAAGGTTCCCACTCTAAATTTCCTCTACAGCGCCCCCCTGTATAATTGTCTGGTATAATATAAGAAATGACTCATTTAAAAAATGAGTTACAACTAAGTTTCTTTTAATCAAATAAATAAAACTATCAAATAAATAAAAGTATCAAATAAATAAAAGTATAAAATAAACAAAAGTGTCAAATAAATTTCTAGATATTTGTCGTAAATGCGATACAGATGAAGATGTTGTTACAAAAAGTATCGATTATAACGTGATACTATAGAACGCTGAAAGAGGCATGGTTGAGATGGAAGATAAAATAAAGAAAGACAGAGCGCGTCAGCGCTCTGTCATTCTTTTTTTTATCTTCCATCTCAACCATGCCTATATCAGCCTACTATAGTAACTAGTTACAATATATACTATATCTACAGTTTATAGTTTAAGCTTCGTTAGCATATAAATAAATAAAATATTTCTATTTTTATTTTTATGCGGGTTTATTTATTTTTCGCAAAGTATAAAAAATTCAAAGAGATAAGCTACAAAATAATTTTTGTTAAATAAATATAAATTATATACAATATTACGACTCATTTTCATCAAAAATTACAATTTTAGCAACAATTTAAAAATTGGTCATTTTTGGCAAAAAATTGATATTCGATTTACTAACTATAGCGATGAGAGAATCAGTGATGAAAAATCGCGGTTTACGGGGAATGAAAGGTAGTACGTATACGAAAAAAATGAGATGAAATGCTAGTATTTTGGTAGAATTGCAATAAGACAGTGTTATTTGTAAAATTGTCTAAAAACACTATCTTATAACATTGTTACAGAATTGAGCCCTGCGTTTATCGTCCAAGAAGGCGCGTTGGAATAAACGGAAGAAGTTTTTGGTATTTTTTCAACATATTTAAATCATCCATTATATTTTACGACCCAAATGTTCCGAATATATACGATTCTCGCTAAAAAATCCAAAAATTTTTTGTAAAAATGGAGTATTTTCGGTGTTTTAAGGGTGTTATAGGTATTTTCGGACTCTGAGGACCTCATTTTCGAGTAAAGAACGTATTTTGAAAAAAATTTTTGTCGTTCACACCAATTGTCGGTGTTAAACAACCACTTGAGAGCTACCCTGGGTTTGTGCGACTCCTAATTCGTTCTCAAATGAGCTGAAAATCAGTATGGGATCATTTGGTCACCTAAACTTCAACATTCTACAGGAAGAACATTTTTGAAGCACTTTTTTTTTGTGTGAAGAACTCTAATATATATATACAAATTTCGTGATTTAATAATAATTATACTTTAAAAAAAACAATTATATAAAGTCCTATAGTATTCCTATTATACAAAGAAGACAAGTTTGAGTATTTTCTTAATTTCTGTGATCCGAGATTAAATTACAGAAAATTCCAAGAATAAGAGATTCTTGCAAAATTTTAAATTACTATCAAGAAGCTTTACTTAAAATTCTTCTCAGATCTTCTGGTAAAGTTTGTGTAATTTCATTTATTCTTTCTTTGAGCTTTTTTTGCACAAAATATTTTAATGGTACTTCAGCTAGATAACTTTTTTCTAGTTTTTGCCGAATTTTTAAAATCAAATCAACAACTTTAACTTTTTGCTTATCTCTGAAATTAATATAAACATCAATGGGTTGCACCGTAGTTTGAAAAATAAAACTTACAGCTTGTGAAAAAGCTTCTTGTTGAATGGCCTGTAATTTTTGGACAAGTTCTATATACCCGGCTTGAAACTATTCTGAAAAATTAATGCATCTAAGAAATCTTTTATATAATCCAACTCAAGCTCCTTTAATAGTGGTCCTGAACTACTGAAAAAAGTCGTCAGGGTTGAAAATTTGAGATATCGGAGTAGCTGGTTGGTAGCTGGCTGCTGACAAAAATAAATTTTTTAATATTCTTGTAATTAATTTTTATATACTTGCTTTAAATGGTGATATATTTTTTTGCAAAGGCATCAAACTGGCTATGTATCTTTCTAGCGGAATCATAAAACTTTCTGTTAATTATTTTAAATGCATTTTTAAAAGGGCATTTTGTTCTTCTCCGGGTCTTTTCGTTTGTACTCCTCTTTATTTTAATAATTTTTTTAATATTGCTTTATCTTTTTGTTAAAAAGATTTAAATTGAGTATAAAACCCAGCTTTAGAATCTAAAATTTTAATACCTTCAGATCTTTTTGATTTATATTTGGGACTATTGGCAGCAGAATCTTATTATCTGCTATTCTTAATATATGAGGCCAATGCATAAAGTTTTAATTTGTCTTGGCGTATGCGTCATTGCCATGGTGAAGTAATATATCGCTAGTATAATATTTTTTATTATTATTTAAAATTTCTTTTTTATATATAATAAAATAATAAAATAATAAGATAAGTTTAATTTAATAATAAAGAAAGAATTTTAATAAAAGAATGAAAATAAGATTATATCTTATTATTTTATTATTAAACTCTTACACCGCCCAAGCGCGGACTCTCGAAGTAGTCGGCGTTTTGTGCATAAAAGAGGGAACGAACTCTCGATTCGTTCAGTTGGGTTTTGACTCTCCTCATTGGCGGTTATCCGTAGTAGAGGGACTAGATACCGGCGGATATCCGTGGTATTTAAAAGTGAAATTGTGTGTCCTGGTGAAGAACTCGCAGTAGACTTTTTACATCGAATAGCTGTTGGTCATTTTTAGGTGAGGTAGCTTAATATAAAGAGGGTTTTCCCTTTTATATTCAGATATAATATAATATACCAAGAATGTTTATCGCTTGTCGCATTATTGTATTATATACGAGTATTTATATACTTTTGTGTGAGTTAGGTTGGATAACTGCCTAGCGTCCCTTATCTTTTTTTTTATGGTATTCTATACGTTGAGCTGGTTTACCGCTTAAAGTCTCTCTTTTTTTTTTTATATCAAGTACGTTAGGCTGGACACCCCTCTAACGTTCTTTTATTCTCTTTAAGTATTTTTACTATCGTAAAAAAAAAACATTAGGCCGGATTACCGCCTATTAACATTACATTTATAACCTTTTAATATTGGGATGGATTATCGCCCGGTATTAAATGTAATTATATAAATAAAATACCTAACCTCTCTTCCCTTAATCATAAATAAACATAGTGAGCTTTAATTATCACGGGCCGAAACGAATCTAAGTTTAAGGCACGACTTCAATTTCTCAAGGAAAAAAAACATACTTTTAAATTTTGAATATCTTTTTTATTTTAATATATATTTTAAAAAAATTTTTTTAAAATGAAAATATAAGTCTTAAACGATTTCAAAAAATGGTTTCGAGAAAAATGCGTTTAAATTTTTTTTTTCCTATTCACAAACCTGGCTTTCTGCTTACAAAAACCTTAATATCTTTTTAGTGGTAACGAATTTTTGTACAAAAATTTTTTTTACATATTCTTGAAACATTTTTACACACAAAAAAAAACAAAAACAGAAAATCAAAAATTTTTTTTACAATTATTGAAGTCCTGCCTTAAATAAATAAAATAAATAACATATGTATGTTTAATTTAAATTAAGTAAAAATCTTTTTTAAAAAACATAATTAATTAATAATTTCTTTTTTATTTGCAAATTATAATTAAAATAATGATTTATGTAATAAGAGATTAAGAAATATAGAAAATTAAATCAAAAATATAAAAATGTATGAAATCAGAATAAAGTATTTTCTTATAATAAAATCGAAGTAAAATCTAAATGAAATACTTTCATATAATAAAAATGTATAAAATCTATATAAAATATTTTCATATAATTAAAATGTACAAAATCTGAATAAATACTTTATTATTATATTTTTTGTTTAACTATAAAAATTTTTTTTTACTATTTATTTCAACTACCCTTCCTTAGCAAGCCAGATCCATTTTAATAATTATTTTATTAAAAACCGTTTTTGGAGGATGAAAACTATCCCCCTTAGGTTTTTTTAATTTCCTAATTAATTAAAGGTTGCGCAAACCTTTTAACCCTACCAAATTAAAGGGCTAATTACGCGCAATTGTTTGGTCCCAAATTTTTAAAGTTTGTATTGCATAAATTTTAAAATAAGTGTATAATTTTATTTAAAAAAAAAGATAATTTTTTTAGAAAAATGTAGAGCTCATGTAGATTTAAGAAGCTATAATACATTATGTAAATGTAAATAGTCTTTTATTTGTTCCAATACAAAATTTGATACATAAAATGAAATATAGTATGACAGATATAACAGTTTTGATTACAATATATAAATTAAATAACAAATATAAAATAATAAAAAATTTTAGCAGTGTCTCGGTAACAGTGTGTATCAATTGTTAAATAGATATTTTAGTAAAACTATTTGTTTTTACCAAATCATTTGCATACGATAATATATATCACAGTCAATTTACAACTATGTAGAGCTTAAGCTTTAAAACAACAAGTAACTAATAGTAATTGGCGATATCAACACATTTCAATCTTGACAAATCTGACTCTTCTTTTAAAAGACCGAATCATCATATGCATGATTAGAGGTTCTCAGATACTCAAATAGGCTTTTTTTGAAAGAATTTAGTGAAGGGAGGAATCGTATTTGTGAAAAAAGAGAGTTCCAGCTTCTTATGACTTGCACTTGAAATGAAAAATCACCATGCCATTTTTCAAGCTCAGGTATGGTTAACTCACGTTTTATTAGCTCACCACTGGCAGTCTCTTTTGAGCTGTATCTCATAAAAATAGAGGTTAAATAATTAGGTTTGCGTAGGCGGAGAATTTTATACATAATAATGGATGTAAAATATAGCCTACGAGTATTGCAAGTTAGCCACCCTAGTATTTCCTCATAAGGAGTAGTGTGTGTGTCTCTGCTAATCCCAAATATATATCTCAGACATGTGTTACTTAACCTTTGAATTCTGTCTTTTAAGTTTGTCGAGCAGTCTAAATATACAGTTGAGCAATAATCCAAGTGAGGAGCTACTAAAGCTTGTACAAGCTTAATTCGAAGGGCCTCAGTTGTACATTGACTAATGAACCTCAGAGTGTAGAGAACTCTATTAATCTTTTTACCTATTAAAGGCTCCCAAGATAATTTACTTTCTAAGATTACTCCAAGGCTCTTAACTTCTTTTACAAACGATACAGTCACTCCTTCGCTTACAATAATTCCTGGTAAATTAAGTCTCTCGAGTTGGTCTACAAAATAATTGGTGCCAAAGTATATGGCTTTTGTCTTATCTGGGTTCAGTCTCAAAGAGTTGGTCTACAAAATAATTGGTGCCAAAATATATGGCTTTTGTCTTATCTGGGTACAGTCTGAAAGAGTTGATCTACAAAATAATTGGTGCCAAAATATATGGCTTTTGTCTTATCTGGGTTCAGTCTCAAAGATACCTTTTGAGCCCAAATATTGATATTGTGAGCCGCTAATGAAAGCTTCTTAATTGCCTCTTTTGTGTTCTCAGGAGGAGCTTGTACATAAACTTGTAAGTCATCTGCATACAGTAGATAGAAGATGTCTTTATCAAGATGATCTTTAACATCATTTATATAAAGGCAGAACAAGAGGGGTCCTAGAACAGACCCCTGTTGAACGCCAAGGTTAACTTCAAGTGGGTCAGAGGAAGATGTTTTTGTAGTGACTTGCAATTGTCTGTCTTGGAGATAAGATTTGAGCAAGGTCATTTTGAAAATCCTATAGATTTTAGTTTGACTATTAACTTAGATGGTGCAATGAAATCAAAGGCCTTACTGAAATCAAACTGCAGCAGTAATGTCATTTATCTTTTACTTTTACCAAATCGTATGTCCACTGTTAATTTTAATAGAGTTGTTTCTGTACTGCAGCTGTTACTGCTGTAAGGCCTAAATCCAGTTTGTAATGGGTCCAACAACTTGTTTTGTCCTATGTACTATGTGATTCGGTCATGTGCTAGCTTTTCAAGTACCTTTGCCAGGAAACACAAGAGTGCAACAGGGCGGAAATCTGAAGTTGAAGATGGAATAGAGGTGTTTATTAGCAATGATTTTTTCCAAGCTGTAGGAAAGCTGTTAGTGACGCGTTAAAAAGTTTGACTAGGTGAGGACCAAGGGTAGGAAGTGACTCTTATTATTGTTTGACTCTTATTTTTATTATTTTATGAGGTATACCATCAGAATCTGTAGCTAGTGATGAAAAACGAGTTACTGCCAAAATGACATCATTCAGAGTAACCTCAGTAAAACAAAAGCCATCATTAGATGTTGAGTTAATCAGCTCATCAATGTTCTCCACGGGTGAAGTTGAGACACCAGCAAAATAGTTATTGAGATCATCTGGGGAGAAGCCATGAAGATCACTGCGAGAGATGGTTAACAGTCCTAGGCGTCTCATTTCAGCCATATGTCTCTGTTATTGTCAATTGCTTCGTCCAGTTTGCGTATAAATGTGTTGTGTGCAATTTCAGAGAGCAATTCTATTTCTTTAGTGAGCTGAAGAAGATCATTTAAGAAAAAGGCTTTTTTAGAATTAAGATAGCGACGTTCGATGGACTTACGCTTTATTATCCAAAAATTTAATTTATTGTCAATCCATGGGTGTTTCTATTTTTTGGAATTGATAGTTTTTAGAGGTGCTAGGTTATCAATCGCAGCCTGAAGGTTTTTGCTGAGAGTAGCTATAGCCGAGGCTAGGTGTAAGTTAGTATCAAAATCTGACCAGTCATACTGATTCAGAACCTCATTGAGGGTTTCCGGAGTTACGTCATTAAATTTCCTGTAAAAGAAACTTTCCTTTGGAATCTTAGGTAGGAATATCCTTATATTTGCCTCAATGAGGTTATGATCACTCACGAATGGCGGGATCTTGTTAAAGTGACTAAGGACTGTATCGTTGCTGTCTACACATTTAACGTCAATCCAAAAGATACAAATGATAGAACCTGGGGGAAGACGAGTAGCTCGATGATTAATTACCTGTAGGGATAGTTCATGAAAGAGATCTTTCATAAGTGTGGCATTATTACTGTCAGCTAGCAAGTCAATGTTTAAGTCACCCATAATTATCTTATGACTGTAATTTGAGCACAAGTCACGCAGATTAGATATAAACTGCGGATCAGCGTCGAAGGGTACATAAGATTGGCGGTATATTAAACAGAGAAAGATAGGTGGAATTTATTTACCTGAGATGCGGCACATAAGATATTCAAAGCAATCAGGCTTACCGTTATTTGTTGTCTTAGAGCGTGCTAGGACTGTGGCTCTAAATTTGTTTTTGATATATAGGACAACCCCACCACCTTGAGTATTGCGATCTTGCCTAATTGAACTGTAACCACTGTTTACTATGATGTTGTCATCTACAGTAGTGTGAGTAGTGTAGGGTTTTTAACTGTGTTATCTTTGTCTTAATAACATGCCCATATGGCCCTTAGATCTGTAGCAGAAGTAAAATAATGAGTACGGTCACCACTTTTTGATTTTACTAGAAATCTTCCATCCTTATGCCTTATATATTTAAAACCAAAATTGCGAGCAACAACCTTTAAGGAAGAAAAATGCTTATATTATAGTGATGATAGAACGCTATTTATTATAATTTTCGTTGGAGGTAAATTAGAAGAGGCAGTATTAATTAAAAGCAAGTGGTCAAAATCATTTGTACTAAAATAGTTTCTGCTACGTTTTAATAATAATATATGCTGTACAAGATTTATTGATGTAAGTCGAACATTCTCTGGAACATTGAATTAATATGTATAAAGTTATTTTTTTAAAAATGGTTTTTATATTTTTTTCAAGTAGTTGCTTTGTGATATATTTTTTTATTTTGTTGATTAAAACAAAAATTTAAGGATAAAAAAATTTCATACTGTGTAAGGTACTGTACATCAAAAACCAGCGACGATGCAATTTATTAAAAAAAATAGAGCCTCATTATCATTAATTATTATTATATAAAGGCGAGGCATCAGCTTACTCTCTCAGCGATTTCTGAGTTCACTAACGTATGACAAGTTCAAGTTCGCATGACAAATCACCCCCACATTCAAATGTGTCTATTACCCTTTTTGCTGACGTCTGCAGTCTCGCCACAGTGGAACTATTACTACTCTGCTTTTTTATATATAAAAAAACCTATAAAGATTCTTTATGTAATAATATAGGTGTCTGCTGTCCCATGTATGAAAAAAAAGAAAAACAAAAAAATTCCACCTTAGAATAAAATAAAAATTGGTATTCTGTAATATTAATATTTTGCAAAAATTTTAATCTATATTATCTGCTGTTTTATATATTAAGAATCCTCCAAAATTTCATTCTGGAGTAATATACATGTCGCAGTACAATAGACATTTTAGTATAATAGGCTATTATCCGTATTTTAGAAAAATAAAGTCTTTAAATTCATTTTGCCTATGATACTAAAATTTTTAGTATTATAGCCTATTACACGTGTTTTAGCCTATAATACTGACGAAGCGCCGTATATTAGAAATTAAATTTTTTTCTAGTTTACTACAGTAAAATTTCACAAGCGCGCCAAATATAAAGTAAATATGTTATTTATTTATTTCGTGCAGATTTATTTTCAAAATATTTTATTTTACACAAATTGTTATTTATTTTTCAAATGTGTAAGTATATTTTCCCGAAATCGCTTTTAAAATTTTTATTTATATGTTATTATTATTAGTTGACAGCTTGAATATTTAAAATAATTTCGCTGGTTCCCACGAACAGAAGTACAAAAATGTGCCTCAAAATTTATTTCCATTATCGATGTACCTAGAGAAAGCATAGTATCCTTGAGAGAAGCTGCGGTCAAGCAATCGCTTACGGTTGGTCAAGGTTATAAAAAATGCAATTGTAGAGCTTCTGCAAAACAATGTTCAACAAATAGGTATAATTTATATAAATCTGGGGTATTAAGTAGTTCTAGGTGTCATTTAAGTGGTCCTTGTACAAATAAATAAACATTTCTAATCATTATTATATTATAAAAAAAGTTAATGTAAATGTACACGAAATAAATAAATAACACATTTACTTTACCGTAAATATACTATTTTTTGATTTCGTGAACTAATTAGGTAGTAATTAAAATATAATTGTCATAAATTTGAGATTAGAATGTTGTTAAAGAAAAAGTATAAATAATTATTAATTATATTTCTGATTTCAGCAATAAAATTCTACATTTTTAGAGACAAAAAAGTTTTTGATTTACTAAAGACACGCCACTTTAAGTCTCATACAAAATACCGTACATCGAGCAAAACGACTCCAAATTCAAGCAAGCAAGAAGAACTGGGTCTTTACTAACCGGATTAACGCGTTATATCTCTGAAAAGCTCAGTTATCCGGGAGAAAGCGAGACTGTTACTCTCATCTTCCAGAAGTAATAGAATAAGCTTTCTAAGACATCTAATGCGACTTCTCTAATAAAGTCATCCTTTAGATTGTATAAAAAGTCTTTCTTGATCTAAGTATAAAATAAACTTCAAGTCTAAATATAAAAGTTTGGTGTGTAAAATCATTTCCAAAACCCTACCTATCCATAAACACGCCAAAACAGGCCCAGTCAGTCTTCGGAATCGCCACATATAAAAAGAGTGAATGCAAACAACATCACAGAAGTCACAGGTTGCATTTTTCCATCTGCCAAATTCGTGACACTAGTACAAGTTTAAACTTGGATTATATTAATATTAGTTTGCTACAGAAAGTTAATTAATTTCATTTAAGAAAAAGTTAAAAGAAACTGTATCACTTTTAATACACATTTTTAATGAATTTTAAAAAAACACCAACAGTACTTTTGAGTTTAGCCCTTTCCTTTGAATTATGCTTGAAAAACTTGGGTAATAATTAAACATTTTTTTTTATTTTGATATGAGAATGACAAATTAGTAACTAAATTGAGTTCTGGAAATTGTAGACTAAGCTAGAAAAAATAAAATCGTTAATTTGATGGATTTTATTTTGCTACAAATAAAGAGTAAAATAATTTCATAAAGGAAACTTTTAATTACACTATATCACTTGGAATATACACATTTTTAAATAATTCAAGCAAGCTCCAACAATAATTTCATGTTTGGTAATTTTGTTTAAATATTATTGAAAAAATTAAATCATGAAGAAGAAATTTGGGATCAAGCAAGTCACCATTTTAAATTGAATTAGATTGATTTTCATTTTCTGTTAAGTTATAGTCAATTAATTTCATAATAAAAAAAATAATGAAAAATAGAATTGTATTTCTTTTAATATAAAGATTATTAATGAATTTCGATCAAGCACCAGCAGTACTTTCAAGTCTCGTACGTAAATGTCATTATGCTTGAAAAAATTAGATTATAATTAACAAATCCTTTTAACTTGTGAGAAAGAAATTAATAATTATTAACTTAAGATTTCGCTTTAGAAGTTGTGGACGAAATCAGTAGAAGTTTTGAAATGAAATCGATTTATGTTTATTTGCTAGAAATAGATAGTCAATTAATTTCACGAAGAAAACACTTAAAATCACTGTATCACTCTAAACAAAGACTTTCAATGAATTTCAAGCAAATATCAATAGTACTTTTAAGTATAGCCCTTCCATTGAATTATGCTTGAAAAACTTGAGTTATAATTAAATTTTTTTTTATTCTGATGTGAGAATGGCAAATTAATAACTTTAAATTAAGCTTTAGAATTTGTAGACTAAACTAGTAAGAAATTTATAAACTTGAATTCAGCATTAGATATTGTAGAACATGCTAGTGTTAATTTAAACTTAGTTGATTGTAATTTTTTACTAACTCAGAGTAAATTAATTTCATAACAGTCCGGCCACACTTCAGAGCGAAAACGATAACCAAAAACCGAAAAATCAAGCAGGAAATTCAAGCTTTTTTGTTCATTTTATAAAAATTATTAAAATTTTTGAATCATAAGTTAGTATTGTAATATTAAATGAATAAAATAAATAAATGTTTTCATATTAGTTATAAAAACTTTTAGCTGTTAATTATTTATGAATATTACCTAAAAAATAAAAATAAACTTTTATTGTTTTATAAAAAAAAGTATAAATAGGTTTAAAATGTTTATTAAATGTGCATCAATTGATAACAAGTTTTTTAAAGAATGAAAAAGAAAAAGTTTTGATTATTTGGATTTCTTAATTTTTCGCAGCAATTTACGCAGCTCAAAAGTAAAAAAAAGTTTTTAAAAATAAAGATTGCTTATTTAGCTTTTAAAACTTCTTTTAGTAGAATTATTATTAAAATATAATGATAAAAAGTTAAATTGAATGTAATCGGTTAGTTGCGAGCTTTCGAAATTACTTAAAACAGCTGAAAATAACTTCAAAGCTTCAAGGAAAAATTTTCTGAATAATATTTGCTGGAGTTACTTATATATTTTTTCTTAAAATTGGTAGTTTAGCTGACTGATGAGAAATATGAAGTCTTTTATAGAGGGATTCGCTAATAAATAAGGCCTGAGGACAATTATCAATTAATGCTCTAGCTAAAACTACATGACCAGTTTCATCTACTATTTTTACAAGTGTGGTTACTAACAAAACTGTATTAGGAGATTCGCAGAAATTTATCGAAGCATCTGCATCCAAAAATGATTCTTGGCTACTATTAAGTTCAGTATCAACATTATTGGCTACGTTTACGCTACTTTCGACTTGATTAGCATTTTTATTTTGGTTTGAATTCTGAATATGCAGACTAGTGTGATGCATTTTCTTGCAAGTTTCGCATCTTCTAGTAGACTTGCATTTGTCCATAAAATGATTGCCGAGACAATTAATACATTTTTTCTTTTTATAGACACATGCTTTTCTTTGTTCTTAAGATTTTGACAAATATGTATTGCATTGAGAAAAGTGATGATCTTGTTTACATATAATACGTTTTGATTTAAATTTGTTTGAATTATTGACTACTTGTGAATTAAAAACTTTGGCAGGAACTGTAGAGACATTAATATTTTTACTGTTTGAAGAACTAGCAAAAGAATGTAAATTTGAATTATCACTTGCCTCTAATGATTCCATTATACTAATCTGCAATTCCAGAAATTCTACCAAATTAGCAAAAGAAGAAGGTACAGAATTAGGTTTGGATGCAGCAGTTTGTGCTTGATTTTTTAAAGGCGTAGGGACATTAGGTAAATCAGCTATGGATGCATTATAATTGGGATTAATATAGAATAATTCCCATTGTTTTTTTGTTTCTACATCTAATAACGAAAGAATATTCTAGAACCGATAGATCATCCCAGAATTCGACAGGGCATTTCAGAATTTTCAGAGCTGAAATTGAAGTAATAACTCCATCTAAAATACGTTTAAGTTCCATGGCTGAAGGCCTACTGATGCGTTTAAGTGAGAAAATGGAAGATACATGAGCAAAAACTAAACGCTTTTTTACTTCATATATGTCTTTTAATTTGCTCCAGACAATCTCAAAATTTTGTTCTGTAAAAGAGTAGCTCTGAACTAAATTTTCTGCGTCACCTTTTAGACATTTACGAAGGTGGCGTGGCTTTGTATTTTTGGACATATTTTCTTTATTTACAACTGAGGAAATAAAGATGTCCCTAAAACACTCCCAATCCTGAAACGTACCATCAAATTCAGGGAGTTCCATTCTAGGCAGACGATGAAAGTCTTCCCCAACATAATGCGTCGATACATTATGATGAGATCTATCATGGTCTGTATGATTAGGGGCTGTTGAGTGTGTGTCTATATACATTCTAAATTTGCCTTATATTTCTAAGTACTGTAGCTCTAAATTTTCAAAATGTTTATCTTTAAAATAAGGTTGGTATTTTACTTCATTATAAGTTACACTAGTATATAAAGCGTCATTATTTACTTCAAAGTTAGACCAAGTTTCTTTCAAAGTTTCTAAACGCGCTTTACAAGAGCTAACATTCATATTTTCACCTTCTGATTCAAAATTCGTATAAGCATTTAGATTTCTAGGCTTTAACTGTAATTGACGCATTATTATATCAGTCACGTTTACTATTATATTATTTACAACAATTAATAAAAAAAAAATTTGATTCAAAGAAAATTTAAAAAAGATTATAATATAATAACAATAAATAAAAGACAAAAAGTCAGAATAATTAAAAATTATTTGTAATATAAGTGCAAAAACAGCTGATAAAATAAATGGAATTGACGCAAGACGCAAGATAATTACAATAGTAGATAATAATTTTTTTGAATGTATAGCAAAAAATTGAGCAAAAAATTTAAAAAAGATTTGAAATAATTAAACAAAAAAAATTATTACAATTTACAAATGATTGTAATATAAAAGAATTTGAAGACTTAAGAATAAATAAAAAGAGTAGACAAGCCTTCATCCAGAAGCATTGAACCAGGGCTGGACAGCATTAGCGAGGAGAAGACCAAGAAGAGTTGACATCCAAAAGAGAAGTACAGCCTTGATCAAGAATCCAATACAGCAACATTACCTGCAAGCGATACAATGTTTAATTAGAAAAAAATTTTTAAATTAATTTAGAGAAAAAAAAGAGATCGTATTTCTGTAAAGAAAAAATATTATTATTTGATTTATTCATATAGATTCATAAGTACTAATAATTTTAACAAAAAGACATGTAATTTTTTCTGCTGAGTTAGCAAACAAAAAGAATAATTATTTAGTAAAAAAAAATATGATCTTTTTAAAAAATATGATAATTTATTTAACACTAGATTCAACGAGCACTATTTAAATTTAAATACTCAACGTAGTAAATATCAAACATTTTGTAGAAAATTATTGAAAAATTTTTATCAATTTTCCAATAACTTTTTGCATCTAAATATTGTGTAATGATATTATAAACACAAATTAATTGAAAAAAAGTGGTATTAATAAATATTTTTCACATCGAAAAAAATGCCAGAGCCGGTGGGACTCAAAACCACGATTCTTTCATATCTAGTGAAATCGCTTTAGCCAACAAAGCTACGGCGTCCGAGCCAACACACCAACTTTATTTTAACATCTTCTTTGATTCGAGAGGGCAACTCATCGACCTAGTGCCAATTTTGATTATAAATCTAATTTTTTTTATCGTTCGTCATATTTTGATAATGAATTAAATGAAATTGGTCTTTACAAAAAAATGATGTTAATAATTTTTAATTTTTACTTTTAAACGTGGTATAAATTTAAATACTCAACGTAGTAAATATCAAACATTTTGTAGAAAATTAGGTCGAAGAGTTGCCCTCTGGAATCAAAGAAGATGTCAAAATAAAGTCGGTGTATGTATACCACGTTTAGTAGTAAAAATTAAAAATTATTAACATAATTTGTTCGTAAAGACCAATTTCATTTAATTCATTTTCAAAATATGACGAACGATAAAAAAAATTAGATTTATAATGTTTAAAATAATTAAAAATACAAAATAATATTAATTGAACTAAAATAAAACAATGGTAACAAGTTTTAAGTTTTTCCTTGACGTATTTTAAGAAATCTATATATTTTACTTAGATAATTGGAATATTAAATGTATAATCTATATTATGATATTGAATATAATATTAATGTATATAAAAAAAACTAAACTAACAAAAAGAAATTTAAAAATTGTAGAATGTATATAGCTAATAAATCTAGTTCAGAAAAGAATAAAATGAAGATTAAAAAAAATTCTTTTATAAAATTTTTTTGAATCTTTTTATGGTATATGCCAGTTAGCTTCTTGGATTGCCCTTGGACCTCTATTGTAGAAATTTGTTTGATATTGTATAATGCTGGTGTTATCTGAAATCAATCTAGAGGAATTAGTTTTAAAACTCCCGAGACAGTATATACCCAAAACTTTGAATACATAGGTGGTGATACTCGTAATAATAAAAAATTAAAATTTAAGATTTGGTTTAAAGGGTTAAAATGGTAAAATTTGTAAGATTTAAATATGACACAGTTTATAAAATGTGAATTTATCAATTTACAAAAAGATATTGAATTTATTTTTGAAAAATCATACAATTTCAGCAAATTTTATGATTTTAAAGTAAATTTTTACATTTTAAAGGGTTAAAAATTCTAAATTTTATCAAAGTTTATTATAATTTAATTAGTAATATACGAATTTATTGACTGGTGAGAAAAATTTTCTAATTGATTTTTAAAAAATCATACGATTTCAGTAAATTTTATGATTTTTAAATAAAATTTAATAATTTAAATAGGTTATAAATTATAATTTTTATAAAATTTTACTATGATCTGATTTATAAAATATCAATTTATCGAATAAATTTCAAAAATCATAAGATAAATTTTATGATTTTTATGTAAAATTTTATAGGTAAAAGGGTTAAAATTCATAAATATTGTAAAATATGAATTTATCAATAGATAAGAAAAAATTTTGAATTAATTTCAGTAAATTTTTATGCAAAATTTTATAGTTAAAAAGATTAAAAAATTGCAATTTTTATAAAATATTAATATGATTTGATTTATAAAATATCGATTTATCAAATTATGAAAAAAATGTTTCGACTTAATTTCAAAAATCATACAATTTCGGCAAATTTTATGATTATTAATTAAAATTTTATAATTTAAAGGATTAAAAAATGATATGAATATATCAATAGATAAGAAAATTATTCAAATGGTTTTAAAAATCATACAATTTCTGCAAATTTTATGATTTTAAAGTAAAATTTTTATAAGAAAATTATTTAATTGGTTTTTAAAAATTATATAATATCGGTAAATTTTATGATGTTTAGGTAAATTTTATAATTTGAAAGTGTTAAAAATGATATGTATTTATCAGTTGATAAGAAAAAATGTTTGTGAATTAATTTAAAAAATCATACATTTTCAGCAAATTTTATGATTTTTGAATAAAATCTTATAAATAAAGCGAGATGGAAATACTGCAGGTTTTCCAAATTAAAACACAATGAAAAATATCAAATTCATATCAAATTTATATCATTATATTTAAACATCAAATTCACAAAAATAATACAATATATTTGTTTTATATTTTTGAAATGTTAAGCAGTTAATAATAAAGCAAGCATACTCAACTTAATTTATTCATAAAATAATAGTATATGATATAGTAGTAAACTTGATATAAATGAGCACCGATGTAAAAGTTGTCTGCTACTTCTATTATTTTCCATCTCTTTTCTTTTAATACCAGTTTCGTCTGCTTTTTGAATGATGATGAAAGTGAAGCACATGCATTGAATTAAAAGTTTGATGATTTTGAAATCTGCACGTTCATCTTTGCTCGCTGCTTTTATGTTGCGCGTACCATTATCTTCTGCTAACGCTTTATTTGAAAAAGAAGCGATAGAACTTGAAAAAGATGACAATCATGAAAAAAAATTTTTCCAGTATCGTCTACTTGTAATGCGCATGCTCAATATGCTTGTTGCTTTTTAAATTCAGAGTTTAGGGGGCGGTAAGAAAAACGCGCCAATTTTCTTGATAATTATCACTTTTCTTGATTTTCTTATTTCTTATAAATTTTGATAATTTTTATTTTTGGAAAATAACACTTTTTTTTTGAAAATTATAAAAATCCAAAAAAAAAGCTTTTAATTTTTTTTTTAATTTGTGTTTATTTTAAGTTTTAAACATTAATCAATCTTGATGTATTGCAATTTTTGAGTAAATAGTTTGTCCGCCATTTAAAAGTAAAAAATTTGGAGCTAAAATTTTGAAATGTTAGCACCGGTATTTTTATATAAATTCTAAATTTGTTGATTTACATTATTTTTATAATTGACGCTGATTTTTACTTTTTATGATTTTTAATCACACCGCATGACTATTATACTTTTCGTATATACCGGCACATGGTTTTTAAAAAACACTTTTAAAATAACTGCATATGTTATTTTATTTTTAGCATTTTTTTTGCACTTAACACTTTTATTAGCACAGGTTCTATAGCCCAGGGATGCCAAAATGATGGAAATACTGCAGGTTTTCCAAATTAAAACTCAATGAATTTTGTAATGATAACATTTTACTAGCCGGCGGTGTGTTGACTTGAATATCAAAAGTGTTTATGTTAAAGCAGCGAAATTTTCAATTGAAACATTAAAATATCTCATTTTTAAAGGAATTTTTTTATTTTTTAAATTATACCAAATTATTCAAAATTAATCAGAAAATTTTTTATTATTTCACTGTTTTAACATGAACGCTCTCCAAAACATGAAAAGACATACCCTTATGTAAAATTTCCCGAGGAATCCAAATTTTTGGTCATATTTTTGATTGGTCACGTGACTTGGCGGGAAATTCGAAATTTCTAAAAAACGAACTTTTGAAAGCTGCTATTTTTTGATCTAGAGCTCCCAAAAAGCAATGTCCCATCGAAATTTTTTTTTCGCCATAAAATGTAAAGTTCAAGGAAAAATTTAAGCCTCGTTAAAAGATTTTTCACCAATAGGCATTTGAGAAATCGACTTTTGAAAAAAAACAGTTTATCTTTAATAGTTTATGGAAATTTCCTATCTGGACCTAATAGAAAAAAAATTTTCATGTTAATGATAGTTTTTAACAGAAAAAATAGGAAAAATTATCCCTCATTTTTCTTACTTTTTTTATAAAAGTCCAAAACACAAAAACGGCTGCCAAAAATCGAGATTTTGCTCTGGAAGGCTAAAAATTGGGCTGGTGACTTATTTTTGATAGTACTTTCAGAAAAAAACACTTTTGGTTCAGTTTTGAAGACCCGACCATACAAGTCGTGTACGCTTCATTTAAATCTACCCATATATGGATTCCATATATGAAAACAACATAAAATATGAATATATGGGAAAATATTCATATATGTCATGTTTACTCAACTTTGCAAATAACATACCTATATTAAGTTTATAAAAATAGTTTTCATTCTTAAAAGAAGGAAAAACATATCTATTTTTTTTAATCTGAAAAAATATGAAAATTAATTTTGTGTCCTATTTTGGAGCAGTTTTGAACATCCGTTCACGCTTTATTTAAATGTTCCCAGTAAAAATTTTTGTATTTTTTGCTGCTTTTTTTTACCAGAGTCTTCGAATTATAAAAATAATTACTTCTAAAGCATTATAGATGGTTTTTTGAGTTAATATATCATTAATATAGTTAAATTTTTAAGAAAAATCAAATAAAAATAATTTCCAAACCAATAAAATAATAGTTTTGTAATTTTGAACCATGGTTTTTTGTTTTTTTTTTTTTTAATATTTATAATCTTCTGGGAGCTAAAAAAGGGTAGGACAAGGCTTAAAATGATGGAACCCATTTTTTTTTAATCTTTCAATAGTCTAAATATTGAAAAAAAATCATATTTAGCGGCGTGCATCACAAAAAAATTTAGAAAAAAAATGAAGCATCTAAGATACATAATTTCTGTAGAAATGCTCCCCCCATTTTTTTCGAATATTTTGGTCACAAAAAACCCCCAGCTCCAAGGATTTTAGTTTTCAATTTTTTTAACCCGTGTCACCGTCACTTGAAGTTTCCCATTTAAATAACATGGAAATTTTGAGTTTTTAGCTATACAAATTTTTACAAAAGCCAAAAAGCGTTTAAAATAGCTAATTTTTACTGAAAACATACTTTTATATGTTTTAAAGATATGCAAACAGCCCTGCATTCATTCAAAAGGGAATGTTGGGGCTAGAAACGCAAATTTACATGTTGGCTCAATCTTATAAAACAGGGTTTTTTTGGTAATTTTCGATAAAACGCTCCAACCTCAGAAATGAACCAAAATACTTCTGGTCATTCTATTTTTTTTGGTGTAAATGTCATTTTTCAAATGCCGTAAACTGCGTTTTTTTATCACTGATTTTCTTAGCGCTATAGTCAATTAACCTACTGGTAATTTTCTACTAAAAATAACCAATTTTTGAATTTTTTTAAACTGCTGTAAAAAATGTAATTTTTGACGAAATTGAGCTTTATAGGTTTTAAAAATTTTCTACAAGCTTCAAATTTACAAAAATTGTTTAGTCACTGCTTTTAAATAAATTATTAACCAGATATGATAATTTAAAGTCATAGTCCCAATTTCAGGGTTTAAAAAAAATCAATTTTTATTATTTACTTTGAAAAACGATATCTTAAAAACTATTTAAAGAAAAGAGGCGAATAAAAAATTTTTGGAAACCTGAAGCTTGCAGAAAACTTTAAAGGCCTATAAAACTCAATTTTGTCGAAAATTACAATTTTTGCAGCAATTTAAACAAATTTAAAAATTAGGCCTTTCGGGTCAAAAATTACCATT
The DNA here is from genome assembly GCA_022575985.1 of Anagrus nilaparvatae. Taxonomy (NCBI): domain Eukaryota; kingdom Metazoa; phylum Arthropoda; class Insecta; order Hymenoptera; family Mymaridae; genus Anagrus; species Anagrus nilaparvatae. Next base: position 2,167,281 of record JAKSXM010000237.1, on the reverse strand, counting down.
AGGTTAATTGACTATAGTGGTGAGAGAATCAGTGATAAAAATACACGGTTTACTTCGTTTGAAAGGATCATTTTTTAGTATCGTTCGTTTTGTAGTCATTGTTAGTGATCCAGTTGAAAAGAACCTTTCAATCGGGACTGACGAAGCTAAGGTACTTAGTACATCTCTAGCCATTTGAGATAATGTTGGATAACCTGTCTCGTGCTTTTTCCACCATTTAAGGATGTCTGCGTGTCTTGGAACTCTAGGAGTATGCAAATATTCATGAAACACATTACCCAATTCATCGTTATTTGTATTTTCTATGTAAATAGAGTTAACAGAAAATAATCAGTGATATATTGAAAATATGTTTTCATTGTGATTTTATTAGAAATTTCAGCCATTATAATTTATTAAAACAGAAAATTTTATCCAAATCTTTAATATAAATCGAGGTTATGGAAATTTTGAAAGCAAATAAAAAAAAAAGTAATAATATCATAATTTTAATTATAAATTAAATTTAAAAAAATTTTTAATTGAATAATTATTTGTTTTCGATATTTTCGATTACAATACAACATTAACGCTTTCGATATCTATACGATATTACAAAAAGCGATATACCGATACCGATATCGATATCTATGAAAATATCGTATCGTATCGATATCGCGGAACATTATTAAAAATAGACAACCCGGCTGAAAAAAAAATTGCAGTATCAAGTTTTAGGGTTGCTAAATCCAAATCCAGGGTCAAAAATGGTTTAAAAATCAATCATAAAAAACTACTTTGTTTTTAAGACTATTTTTAAAAATAAAGCAAAATCAAACAAATGCCATTTTATGCAGAGCATTTTAATAAAATTTTTGACATATTTGCAAATATACCTGTATTAAAATATTGAAATTAAATATAAGGGTGAACACTATCCACAAAATAATAATTTTTTTTCTCCGTTAACTATTTAATAATAGTTTATAATAATTTATTTTCTTAATCAATTTTTTGAAAATAGTTTATTATATTTTAACCATTAATTAATTTATTAACGCCCACCCTTAATTAAGGAATAAGACAAGGTATAAAAGCTACCCTAAATTTAAAAAAAATGAATTAAAAAAAAAGTGGTACATTTTTGTTTAAAAAAAATTTTTTTTAACATCAAATTTTATTTTTCGAATTTTTTGTTTTGCAATCATGTTTTCACGCCACTGACGCGGAAAAATTTTACACAGCTCTTCGCCAAAAAAAGGAGATGCCCCAAAATAAGAGTTTATTAGGTACTTTATGTGTGATCTGGGACATTCTTTTTTTTCTGGCCGCGAACCCTAAGTATACTTAGGGGGGTCAAATGGACCTGAAATAATTATGACTTAAGGACTGACAATAATTAAACAAAGGATTTTAGAACAATAAGGATTTTACTATAATAATATTCATTTAATGGTTACAAATTAATTAGTCGAGGGTTAAGTGTAGAAAAAGGCAAACCTCTAACTAATAATAAACGAGCAGATATCGAGATGAAACTTTTTGCATTTGCCTAAGAATAACCACACTAAAAGAACGTTTCAACGAAAATATTATAGAATGTCAAGGGGTGATTTTTACCCAAATTTCTCGCCCCTTCCCACCCCAAAATAGAAATGAAGTAAAATTGAAGTAAACCATGATTTTTTTCACATTCAGGTAATGTAGGCCACTAAATTCGAATTTGATGCCAAAATATACATTCATCCGGTTTTAAGGGATGAGTTTACCTTTTTTTTACCCCAAATACCCCCTAAATTTACATTAACTACTAAATCAAATATAATGTCAAGCGGTATTGGAATGTAAATGACTACCCTTTTTTTACCCCTTTCACCCCTCAAAAACTTATTTTTGTCTTAAACAGTCTTGCTTTACGAGACTTATTCTTAATTTTTGAATATTGCTCCTTTACCACGTCGAGTACTTATATTTTTCGTTTAAGGAACGTGGCCCTGAAAAGGGCCGATTGGTAAATCCTCCCTTGCCACGTCTTATAATTTTACATAGTAAACTTTGTAACGTATTTGTCGCGCGCGCTCCAATCAGTGAACGAGCTCGAAGTCAGCGAAGGCCTATAAATATAACCGCGAATCTAGCCAAAGCAGCATTTGCTGTCCTGACTTCAGCCTTCACGCACGCGGCTACCTTGACGCCTTCGCTAAGCTGTGGATGAGATTGTTTGCTGGTTTGATTGTTGCTGATGTGCTTGGTGCACTTGGAGGAGTCCATGGCTTTCGGACGTTAAATCCTCATTGAAGCAGCTCGTAAGCTGTGATTGATTGAATCGCTTGGTGCAATTTTCCGAGCTCGTAGGCTTGAAGAGGTGGACATTGATATTCCTGGCCAGGAGAAGTCACCTGAGCACTAGGTGCTCGCATGTTTGTAAGTTTTTGATTTCTCATTTGTATGTTTGTGTATGTATGTGTATTTGTGACCTTGGTGATTTAATTTGTTGTATGCTTGTGAATTTATTGATTTTGGAACGTGTAGTTGAAGCCACGCATCAAATGCAAAAAAAAAAACCACCGGCCCTTTTTAGGGCCACCTAATACGTAAAAAATAAGAACAATAATTCAGAAAGCTTCAACTGAAATTAACACTCCTGATAAAAAAATCTTTTCCTTTTATTAAGATTAAATTAAGATTTTTAAAAATTTGTCTTAAAAAATATTGTAATTTTATTGGAAAACGACTGTTTGTAAACTATTAATTTGGAATTATTTTTTAATTTTAAGTAATCTGAAGGGTGTCTAACGAGCTATTATGAATACAAATTTTAAAGTACTCCATTTTATTAATAAAATCATGTAGCCAAAAAATTTAACCATCCGATACCTAAAACCGTCTGTCTTGTTAGACCGCAGAACTTAAAATACACTTTTGTTATTTCAAAAAAATAATAACTTTGATTTTACTAAACATTAATCTCTGACAGAAATCTTATCTTTATAAACATATGAATATAATAAGTTTCTTTATTTATATTTTAACTAATAGTTTTCGAATCTACAAAACGGTAGTAAGTGGTACTTTTTATCATAATACGAATATAAAAAATTATTTTTATTGACAGAAAAACATCTGACTCACCACTTTTAGTTAAAAAGTAATTCGGAACGGTTTTTAACGCTATTTATCTTATTTTCTTCTCAAGGAATGTTAACCTAACCCTTATACTCAAAAGTAATAATAGATTTTCGGTGGATTAAATATTATTTTACTAAAAATATGAATTTTTATATAAAGACCAGTTTGTAAAAATTTTAAAAATTTAATTATTTAAAAAAAATTGGCTATTTATTCCCTAAAAAAGTTATTTTTGCTTATTTAGAGATGATTTTAATGATTATACTAATATTGTGCACTGAACTCACAAATTTTTGTATTAATTAATTCTTTTTAAGTATTTTTTGATGTTAAATGAATGCATTAATTTCATTGTTATAAAAATTGCCTACTTTCCTATATTTTCCTAAAATTTCTTACTTCAGCATATTTACGTTATTATATTTTGAAAGTATAAAAATTTCTATTTACTAAATTTAAGTCGACTTGTAAAATAATAGTATCAATTTTTAATATAGCAAATAAAGTAAATAAATCATAAAAATAATGGTAAATTGAAGTAATAACTTTATTTTTTTACTTGATAATTATAAATTTTAAATGATTTCCATACAGGTATCTTGTAAAATTTTAATTTTATCAATACTTCAATAAATCTTTTACACTAATATAATAAAAAAATAGCTAAACCTGTTATGACATCATTGATTAATAATTTTAGGAATTTTAATTGGCTAAGGATGATCATAAGTATATTTGGTATTTCCTAATATTTAGGAATTTATAAACTAAGAATATTTAAAATTATGTAATTTTAGTATTGAAGCAGAACCTATTATTAAGCAATATAAAGAAATTATACGAGTCAAGCATTAAAATTAAGAAATATTAAATAATATTGTTGTCAATTAATCAAATATTTTTTTAACTATAAACAATAATTATACTCTATAAGATCAAAATAAATTAATATATGGACAGTTAAATATTATAAGTTATAATAAAGTTTTAATAAAGTTCATTTTTAACCTCTAATTCGTTGCGCTTATTGGTTCTAGCTACCCTAAACATCATGTGTAAGTTTATTTATTTATGTTTATCTGTTTATTACTAATAATCATAGCCATCAGACCCTTAACAAACCTTTTTTTATAAAAATATAGTAATCATAATGATATTTTTTTATACTAAGCAAAAATAAAATAGAATTGGTAAATATACTTTTATATAAAAATACTACATATTCAAAAAATTAGATTAAAAAAATATGTATGAAAATATTAAATAAATAATTCATTGAATAAATAAATAAAATAGGACTAGTTATAAGTAACTGAAATTAATTTATTATGATATACATAAATGTTGTTAGAGTTGGATCTGAAATATTTACTAAAATATGACGTTTATTTATAAATAATTTTAAAGCTACTTTTTGATTTTAAATCGAAACAAATATTACTTATATTTATAAAAATTTGCTTTTCATAATATACGATTTCTACTGGCAGGGAAAAATTGCGTTGGCTAAATTTATTTATCCGGAAATGGCCGTATTTTAAGGGGTGGTGCTTGTAGAGTTAATAGGTGTTTGCATCCAAAAAAAAGAGGTTGGCTTGGGAGAGGTAGAAAAAAGAAGAGTAAAAAAGGGTGCACAAAGTATGTACAAAAAAGCCAGTTTTGGTAACTTTACGTGTAGCTGCAAATGTAGCAAGACAACTCGACTGCTATATTGCATATTATATGCTGCGTTGCATTGCGAGCTTTTTTGCTTCCACCGCCTATTATTTATTAGCCCTAACGTGCAATTGTATTGATCTGCAATATAAAACCCGCTTGCTCAGTATTACCCCTTAATATTCACTGGACCTCTCCCATCGTGATTTTTTTCATTTGTAAAAAGATTTCTGAGTACATCGAATAAAGATTTGAATATAAATCTTATTGCACTAAATTATGAGTTTTTTTTAAATTAGTTATTTTATGCCAATCTTTTTTTTCAAAACTGTTTATTTAAGGGAAATTTTTCCAAATTTTTTTTTGAAAGGCGAATTTTTTTGTGGGCAATAAATTACTTCATAAATGTCTTAAGAATATTTAAATAAATTTTTTTCTTGAATCCCCTCTTTAAATATATTTGTTAGCCCGTTTTGCACACACTGTCAAACTAACTTTTTTGAGAAATCAAACAACTAGCTTTATTATTAAAAAAAAGTAGATTTATTTTATTCTCAGCATACTTTTAATTATTCTTAAATAGTTAGAAATTAAATTAAAGCTACTTTTAGATGTAAATTACTCAGCAAATTTGAATTTTAGCAGTTGCTTGCAAAGCCAAACGCAGCTGTACTAATAAAATGGCTAAAAGAAGGAATCGGACCAGAAAGAGGAAAAAGAATCATCTTTATGTCAACTATAAGGCAGAAGGATTATTTTATTAACCAGAAATCGCCTAATGACTGGTCAAAATAAAAAAAAAGAATTACCATTTTTTTTACATCTTTTGATAACTTTTCTGCAGAAGTACAGAAAGGATTTTAATGCTTATGGTCTAGATTTTTTTGTTATGAGTTACTCTATACTAAAACAAAAAAAACATGTATAAAAAAGCATCGAAAAACTTTTTTTTAAACTTTAAACACGTTTTTCTCGAACATTCTTATACAAACTGTGCACAAGATTACGTAACAACTATTCCACCAATTTACTTTGTATTTTCTGAAAGGTTGAAACTTTAAAAAATTTTAAATTATTTTGCAGGGGATGACTTCAAGTTTTTTTTAAGTACTCAAAAACTTTATACAGCTAATTTAGTCTTAAAAATTTAGGCTTTTCTTTTGCATTTTAACTCTGCGCAGCCACTATTTTGCTGGTCATTAATTTTTTTGAAAAAACTCTAACCCCTCACGTTAGGTTTAATCTTTTACCAAATTTTTTTTTTGTAGAGCAAAACTGGAGATATCCTGTACGCGGTGTTGATGACGCGGGAGTAACGTCACGAAAAAAGAAAATAAATTTTTTTGGTTAAATTTAATACCTACATAATACAATAATAAAACATTTAGTCAAAAAATTCTAACCGTATTTTCAGAATCCTCACATATTTAGGTAAAATGACCTTCAAGGGATTATAAAATTTATAGATTTATAAATCTTATATGAGTATATCCAGCTAAAAGGTACATCTTTTGCAGAATGACCTTCACGGATTTGCAGCAAATTTTGCAGATGTTTTTATTTATATGAAACATGAAGTGCCCAATTTTTTAGCTCTCTAGGTGTAAAACTGCAAAAATTAGGTTTATTTGAACCTTTTTGGGAAAATTGCTGCACTGCACTAATTTTATTTTATAAAATTTAATCGCTATAAGAAAAACATTAATTTGATTGAAAAAAATTCATTTCAAAAAAATCAAGGTAGGAGATTGTATTACAATAACGTTTTTAAGCATGTTTTTATTTTTTTTTCAGCTGTTTTATTAGATAGGACCTTATCATTTTTTTTTTCATTAAAATTATTATTATAATTAGTTCCATATCTTACGCGAAACTTCACTACATTAAAAAAAAAATATGATAAGATTAAAAAATGGAAGCGCCTGGAAAAAAGTACGAAAATAGAGTCTGTTTTTTATCCTTCAACATCCCCTAGATCATGCAAAAAATAGTTTTTGCTGCTAGTATCCTTCCAAATTTCATGTACATAAATAATATCGTTTGGAAGTTATAAGCATTTTGGTGAAGCGTACATGCGTATTTTTAAAATGGACTAAGACTAATATCTCCTATCTCCGACAAAATTTTTGGCTAAAAATTTTTTTACATACTTTTGATGGTCCAAAAATGATGTCTACTTAGGCTCATTGCTGCAGCTCTCCCAAATTTGAGAATTTATATGACTACTTTTGGCCGCTAAATACTTTAAGGGCATGCATTATGGCTTCGACCTGAAGTTAATATCTCCTATCTCCGACAAAATTTTTGGCCAAAAATTTTTTTACATACTTATAAAGGTCTAACAATGATGTCTACTTAGGCTCATTGCTGCAGCTCTTCCCAAATTGGAGAATTTACATGATTACTTTTGGCCGCTAAATATTTTACGAGCATGCATTATAGCTTCGGTCTGAGGCTAATATCTCCCATCTTCGACAAAATTTTTGGCTAAAAATTTTTTTACTTACTTGTGAATATCCAACAATGATAAATTTAACCATTTCAAACGTTTAATAAACGTTTAATACATAAAAAAAGCATATATAATTAGTATAGTACCCGGGTACACCACCATGCATCATAGCTTCGGTCTGAGGCTAATATCTCACATCCCAGACAAAATTTTTGGCTAAACATTTTTTTACGTATTTATGAATGTCCAACAATGATAAATTTAACAATTCCAAACTTTTAATACATAAAAAAAGCATATATAAGTAGTATAGTACCCTCGTACTCCACCGGGTCAGGAGTGTACTTTATTTTAACGATTTTATTTTTTATATTTAAACAATTTTTTTCATGCGCAGTATGCAAAAATCTATTTGAAATTAGTTGTTTGAAGCTGGCCTAAAAGCTCAGTTCAAAATTTTAAGTCAAATCCAAGAAATCGACAATTTTCGGCCAAAATAGTACCCAGGTACTCCACCGGGTACATAAGGGTTAATGAAAAAGTGGTTTAGTTTCACGTAATATGTCTAGACGAATAAAACACAAAATTTTTTTTTTAAATCAGACCAGCATCTTGAGTTCATCTGTCCATAATAAAAAATGTGGTTTATATACTTTTCTGCCATCTATAAATGGAACTACTTATGAAAATAATGATTTTTTGGTTTTTTTACAAAATTTAAATTATTAATGAAAAAAAGTTGTTCATACGTAATTAAGCAAAACTTGCATGTCGTAAGTATAGCAGAGCTGTGTAGTACGGACCCCCCTCCCTTATAATATATAAATACTGCATTCAAAAAATTTTAAGTACGTGTTATAAGAGTTGGACCGGTCCGAGCTACACAGTTCTGGTTATGAGACATTCCTATAATTGGGGGTAGGTTATTCAAAAAAGAAAAGTATCGCGAGACCATAATTCAATTGGGCTATAATTCTCCACAAGTATAAGGTTATAATTTTAAGGTAGACTTCCACTTCGCGCGCTCGGTATTTGAGTGAAAATTAAAAATTATTTTAAAGGAAAATGTTAAGAGACAATGGAAAAATTTTTTTTGGGGTAAATAAACACACAAAAAGAGTATTTAAAAATAATTTTTTTTTAATTAATTTTTTTTTTTATGTATAAAACTTTAGCTTGAAGTTGACGTGTTTTCATCGGAATAAGCTGATGGTTCGATTGATAACTAAAGTTTGGCAGCACGTACAAAAAAAAAATAAAATTATAATTAATATGAGTATAGTTAGCGCGTGAACTAAAATTTTTAAGTTTGGACAAAAAAAAAAAAGTTATGAAAATTTGAAAAAAAAAAGTAAAAAAAATAATTTTTTTTTCTCGTTTTTTTGCAAAAAAAATATGAAAAAATTAAAATTTTTGCAAAATTTTACTTCACGCGAAAACTACACATATGTAAAGTATGTGGCCAAAATTTGGAGATAATCGGACCAAGTAATTTTTTGTAAGGAGTCGCACCAGGTACAAAAATGTAGTTTCGAGAAAAACGCGTTTAAACATTTTTTTTATGTAGGACGCAATGCGGGTCGCTTTGGAAAAGCGGATTAAAATAGTATAAAGAATGTTTGAATCTTTATAAAAATTTTTAAAAGCGGATTAAAATAGTATAAAGAATGTTTGAATCTTTATAAAATTTTTTTTTATATAATCTTTGATAGTTTTACTATTAAAAAAAAGAATAAAAAAATTTTGACCAAACGATTTTCCCCGAAGTGGAAGTCTACCTTAAGAAAAATTTTTAACTTTGTGGATATTGGGCCTTATCTCATTTAAATTATAAAAAAAAAGTTTTTAATTTATACTTTTTCCTTATTTCAATAATTAAATTATTTTCTTAAAATAATCTAATTCTATTTCATGGGGTTCCTCACAAGAAAGATCAGGTTTCAGTTTCACGATATATCTTTTTTAAATATAATCTTGCCATATTAGGTGTGCTCCTTTTCATTACTAATCACAAATTTTTTCATTGATGAGAAAATTAGTGATGAAAAAAATTCGGTTTACGGCGTTTCTAAGGTTTCATTGAAAATTACCAAAAAATCCTATTTTAAAATAACACTGAACACTGCGTTTCTAGGCCCAGAAGGCCCATTGACATGAACAGATGGTAGTCTGCCTGTTTTTGCAACATAATAAAATCATCCATAACCATTTTGGGTTATTTAGTGTTTCAAATGTATTGAACTGCCCTTGTAAGGGAGAAAAAAAGTAATTACTTAGATTTTACCTTAATTACTATCTGAGGTAATCCGTCCTCTGGTGGTAAAAAACTTTTCCGAAAAATGTAAATGAATTACGATAACATATAATAATATGAAAATAATTATATGTATATTTATTCATTCTTCATATCTTCACTCAGACTACTCATTATTTATAATGACTTACTAGTAATATTACTAGTAATAAAAATTTAGGTTTAAATAATAAGACGAACAGTAATATTATAAATATCAAAAAAGTAGAAAAATTAACACATATTTTACACAGCTTAATTAGGACTTGTTTTCAAGGTTTTATCAAATCTATGAACAGTTCTATTTACAGCTCGTAAAAGATTTATTAGAAAAAAAGAAAAAGATAGTTTATTTTTTAACCTACAAGACTTTTTAAGATCATTTGGTATTGTTAATTGCTTTGATTAGAATAATGGGTGGTTAGAATAACAATCCAAGTTGTTTAGAAATGAATTTAGCAGTTCGAAAAATTAGTACGCACGTACATGCGCTTGTATCTAAAAAAGCTAAAGATAATACTAAAAATTTGCATACAGTTAAAATAAATCCTATAGTTGCTAAGAAAAAAAATTTTAAATCAATTGAAATAGAAGAGTTCTTAAATTTAACTTTGATCATGATTAAAGTTGTGATAGCTGACTTTACTGGAGTCAATACAAGAAAAGTATAGTTTGGTACATTTCCGGTTCCGTCGTCAAAATAAATCATGATGATATGAATGCACAGAAAAATAAAAAATGTTAAGAATGCTTGAACGCATTAAAAGGCAGTTTATTACCTAACATGCTTCAAGCAAGAAAAGAAGTGGGTAACGGAAAAAATTGTATAAATACCTCAAGTAAGGACGTTCTTTGGCTTTCTACAATTGCAGAAAAGGTAATAAGGATCGCTCCAAAAAAAAATGCTTAAGAAAAATAGACACAAATTTTCGTTTAAAATTGAAAACAAAACAAAGTAAAACAAGCAATTTATTTCAACAAATTGCTGACTAGGATTTTATTGCCCTTCATTTTAAACTTGACCACAGGGCACAGCTTATTGATAATAGTTTGAAATTATTATTTACTTTAAGATTAAATAATGAAATTAGTAGCTTTCAATAAAAAAGAATAGAATAAAGCATTTGTTAAATAAGACGACTATTTTTAAAGGACAATAATAAAATTATAAATTTTAAATAATTCTTTCATATAAGTCAAAAATTCAAATTACACTAAATGTTTTAAAGATAAAAATGTGCAACAAAATATACAGTTATATACTTTATAAAACTTAAAAAAGTATCTTAAGCTAAAATTTTGTAATGAAATTATTAATCATTAAGAAAGTTTTATTAAGTTTTTATATTATTTTTTTTTATAATTTAAAATATTTTTTTTTATGCAGTGAAAATAAGTACGCAAGAAAAAAACCAAATGCTTCACTCAGCATTATACACAAATATATAAAAATATTTTATAATTTAATCATATATTTAATTAAGAAACTTTTTTATGCGTAAGTATACAAAAAAAATAATAAATTAAATATAATGTAACAAATAAAATAAATTTTGTTTAACATTTAATATTTAAATTTTTTTGTATTTTGTTAAGAAAATAAAATTTTAAATAAAAGAAGATTTTAAATTTTTAGTGCAGAAAAAAATGCTATAACTTGGATTAGTGTAGGTATTAAAAATACATACATACGTAATAGTAGAATGAGAGAAACTACAATTCTTAACTCGCTCTCAACTATACTTTTGTATACTCTATTAGTATAAGCTCTTTGCATAGTACCTGTAAATGGGAAAAATACTCGGGACTTGAGATTAGGTAAATTAAAATAAATTAGATCACAAATAATACAATTTAAATAATAAAAAACTTATTATTTATTAAGTCATAGGGAGACCTCTGAAAGAGAGAAAAATACGTTTTATATACAAAAGAGATCACGAGACTGCAGCACGTGAAAGAATTGTTTTTATGCAATAATAGCATTGAATTATTAGTATTGAATTTAGTAAAATATACCCCACTTAAGGACGCTCTGGCCAATGAATTCCCCAAATAAGGCATATACTGGTTATTAGAGGAAAGTCTAAATATATAGATAGTGATAAATTGAATATTCAAAGCTTAAAGAATTTATTGGTACTTTCCAAATATGAGGTATACGTGGGAAATTTCGTGTAATTAAACGAAAAAAATTCGATAACGCAGTTTTAGCAGCAAGGACGCCTTATTGTTTGTTTATTGTACAAAGCGCGCGCACTAAGGTTATAGTAAATAAAAACACTTTAATATTATTCTTTATTCGTAATTTCATATTTATTAATTAAGTAATAATTATCACAGGCCCACAAAAAAAAAAAAAAGTCAAAACCCAGAAGGTAGACCTGACTAACTTTAAGTTTTTTGGTGTTCTAAATCCAAATTTTCCATCCAAAATTCGATTTGTTTGTCCAGTTTCCCCCCAGCACCCCCCAGCACAACCCTGGGGGGGTTAAAATAATTTTTTTATAAAAATTTAAAATTAGTGCATATTCTTAGATATTTTGGTCTAATACTAGGGGTATTTCAGAGGTTCACCGGGAGTTGACAAATAATTGCATAAATATTTTTAGTTTTCCTACAAATAAGACCAAAGAATTTACATTAGTTTGAATTTTTTACTGAAATCAGTTTTTGACCCCTAGGGGGTCTAGTTACTGATATTAGGGGTGCTTTAGGGGCTAATATGGAGATCGAAAACAGTTTGCATAAATATTTTTAGTAATTTTAGATCAAAATATCTAAGAATATGCACTAATTTTAAATTTTTATAAAAAAATTATTTTAACCCCCCCAGGGTTGTGCTCCGGGTTGCTGGGGGGAAACTGGACAATCAAATCGAATTTTGGATGGAAAATTTGGATTTAAAACACCAAAAAACGTAAAGTTAGTCAGGTCTACCTTCTGTGTTTTGACTTTTTTTTTTTGTGGGCCTGTGTTATTATATTAAAATAAATTTTTTTCCATAAAATAATTTGTAAATTGCATTTAATAAAAAATACTAATATATACTTTATAAATATATACACGGAAGTTTAAATTTGAGTTTTCAATTTGTTCTTTTTGCAGAAGTACTGCGTGATTAAAAAGTAATAACGCATTAAATGTAAATTAGTAAAATTAAGAGATATTTACCATTAAATTAGTAAATATTATTAAAAAAATTAATTTTTTGAATTTATAAAGTATTATTTGTATCACTTTAATAGTTAAATGTGTATTATTTTTTTATCACTCAACGACTTGGGATACAAGGCCAGAGCGTCGTTAAATGTTTTCGAATACGGTCCTCTTTTATAGAAATTTTGCAATATCAAATATTTTTATACAATAGTAGCATTGAAATATTAGTATTCAATTTAGCAGAATATTCCCCACTTAAATGTTCTCGAATACTGTCCTTTTTTATAGAAATGTTGTAATTTAAATTGTTTTTATGCAATAATAGCATTGAATCATTAGCATTGAATTTAGTAAAATATACCCCACTTAAATGTTTTCAAATATTGACCTCTTTTATAGAAATTTTTTAATTTAATTTGTTTTTATGCAATGATAGCTTTGAAATATTAGTATTAAATTTAGCAAAATAAACACCACTTAAATGTTTTCGAATACTGTCCTTTTTTATAGAAATGTTGTAATTTTAATGGTTTTTATGCAATAATAGCATTGAATTATTAGTATTGAATTTATCAAAATATACCCCACTTAAATGTTTTCAAATATTGACCTCTTTTATAGAAATTTTGTAATGTAAAATATTTTTATGCAATGATAGAATTGAAATATTAGTATTGCATTAAGCAAAATAAACACCACTTTAAATTTTTTTCCCTGTTTTATAGTAAAGTTGTAATTTTAATGTTTTTAAGCATTGATAGCATTGATATTTTAGTATTGAATTTAGCAAATTTGCCCCATTTAAATGTTTTCAAATATTGTCCTATTTTATAGAAAAGTTGTAATTTCAATTATTTTTATGAAATGATAGCATTGAAATATTAGTATTGAATTTAGCAGAATGTTCCCCACTTAAATGTTCTGGAATACTGTCTTGTTTTATAGAAATGTTGTAATTTCAATTGTTTTTATTCATATTGATTTTTGACAACTTTATAAAATGCCAATGTATATTTTATTTTGTTTCTTCTATGAAAATGTTATTAAAAAAAAATATTGTATTGCTAAAGTCATATTAATTGTTCATGACTCTATAAATTGTCAATGTATATTATATTTCGTTTTGTATATGAAAATATTATAACATTTCAATCGTCTTTCTTAAACATGATGAAATGAAAATTTAAAAAAAAAACATATTACAAAAGTCATACTGATTGTTTACCACTTTTGAAATTTGCAATATCTATTTTATTTAATTAAAAATTTCCAAAAAAAATCTTTTATTGCAAAAGGCATATTTATTTTCCCTAACTTTAGAAATTTTATATATATATTATATTTTGTTATATTTATGGAAATTTGATAAAACCTCTTTCATTTGTCTTAAATCTGAAAAAATGAAAATTTCATATAAAAATCTTTTCTGCAAAAGTCATATTGATTGTTCATAACTCTATAAATTGTTAATAATATTAATAATTTTTCACAACTCTATAAATTGTCAATGTATATTATATTTCGTTTTGTATATGAAAACATTATAAAATTTCATTCGTCTGTCTTAAACATAAAAAAATAAAAATTTCCAAAAAAAATATTTTACTGCAAGAGTCATATTGATTTTTCACAACTTTATAAATTACCAATGTATAATTTATTTTGTTTCGTCTATGAAAATATCACAACAAAAAAATATTTTATTGCAAAAGTCATATTGATTGTCCAAAACTTTATGAATATTTCATAACTTTATAAATTGTAAATTTATATTTTACTAGCTGATTGGCCTCTCGATGCTCGGCTTTACCAAATAAAAACTCTTGTGCATTAATTTTTTTATATTTTAATCATATGTAGTTGATTATAATAAATTTAATTATACGTGATTTAAATGCAATTTAATTTTATTTAAAAATGAATGAGAACAGAATTAATTTAACAGAACAAAATTAACAAAAAAATTTTATAATTCATATTAAGAAAAAGTTACATGATTATTTATAAATATTTATAACTAATGAGGTATATTTTATAACATAAATAATTATTGATAATAAATAATAATTGAAAATAAAATATAATGATATGCAGTTTTTTTAACAAAATTTGCAGTTTTTTTCATATTGTAGATAATTAATATTTAAATATTTTCTATTTTCATATTCATCACAACTGATATTGTAGACAATCAATATGAATTTTACTATAGAATGAAATTTTCATAATTTTTTATTGTTCATAAATAGGACAGGCGATATCCATTTCACTCTATGGTGAAATTTTTTTAGCTTTTTCATAAATAAAACAGCCAGCAATATAGATTGAATATTTTGAATTTTTTTCATAATGTAGACAGCCAATATAAATTTTACTATAGAGTGAAATTTTTATAATATTTCATTTTTCAATTAATAGTACAGCCGATATCCATTTTACTCTATGGTGACATTTTTGGGATTTTCCATATTTAAAACAACTAACAATATAGATCGAAATTTTTGCTGTTTTTTTATATTTTAGACAATCAATATGAATTTTACTCTGGAGTGAAATATTTATTATTTTATTTTTTTTCATAAATAGGACAGAAGATGTTCATTTTACTCTATAGTGAAATTTTTTGGGTTTTTTCATATATAAAACACTCAACAATATAGATTGAAATTTTTTCAGTTTTTTCATATTGTAGACAATCAATATGAATTTTACTATCGAGTGAAACTTTTATAATATTTTTTATAAACTTTTATAATTTTTATAATGTTTTCATAAATAGGACAGCCGATATCCATTATCTTATCTTATCTTATCTTATCTTACTACTATATATATTTGAAAATTTATTTGTGTGTCTGTGTGTCTGTGTGTCTGTGTGTGTGTATTATCATCAGGGTCAAACCAGTGATCGAAATTATATAAAACCGGTGTCAAATTAAAGAAAAAATGTCCGCGAGTGACATAGGCCATAGTTTTGCGATTCAGCTATCGTACTTTTGGAGATATTCAATTTTTAGTGTTTTTGAACTTGATAAAATTTTTTAAAATTTTTAACAAAAATTAAAATATCTTGAGACAATCGAAAAATTTTACTGTCAAACTTTGTAGTATTCGATTTGGCACCAATTCTTGCGTATTCTCCTAAATTTTTACTCAAAACGGAGGTATCTTTAAAATTTTATAAAATATTTTTGAAGCTGGCCGGAAAATTTTTTTTAATTTTTTTATTTTTTGTGGTATTTATAATCATCTATTTGTGGTTCTGTGTCTGTATGAGTTTCATCACCAGGGTTGAATCAATGTCAAAATGAAGTGTCGAAATATAGAGAAAAAGTCAGCGGGTGATATAAGCCATAGTTTTTGAAGTCAGTTACCATACTTTTGGAGGTATTCAATTATTACTATTTTTGGAAAAAATAAAATTTTTTGAAAATTTGATTAAAAAGTGAAATAACTTCTAAATAAAATAAAATTTTACTGTCGAAATTGGTATTACTCGATTCCTCACTAATTTATACGTATTCACTTATATTTGCATAAAAAACGGACGCTTCTTTAAAAATGTGTAAAATTTTTTTGAAGTCTGAGAAATTTTTTCGATAATTTGCAGTAAAATAAAAAAAATAGAGAAAAATTTAGGAAATTTTATAGATTCTTTACTATTCAGAAAACAAAAACATGATTGTTGTATCATAAATTAATTTTTTTACAAATTAGTTAATCGAGTTTATCATTAACGAAAAATTAGAACCCTCTGAAAAACTAGATTTTGCATATCCAGGAGTCAAATGTACGATTTTTTATTTAAAAATGACTGTATTATTTGCAATTTATATTGTTTACGCTACAAACTATTATGACTATAAAGACGCCCCTCTGAAAATTATTTGATAAATTTTTATTATGAGGTCCTAAATTCTCTAGATCAAAAATTACCGGAAAAATTGCATATGCAGTTAATAACGCGAAGTTTAAATTATGAAATCACTAGCTGACTAACATGATTCATAATAGGTCTTGAAGTCTCTAAGTCTAGATTAACAAAATAGTACACGAGATATTAAGACTAAAATGCTATAGATTCTGTTCGTGCGGGAGAAACACGTCGATTGCATAAAAAATAAATTATCTTTGGGTCTCTCAAATACCTTTTCAAATAATTTTCCGTAATTAATAATTATAACTTTACTGGGGACAGAACTAGGGTTGAATCTCCTCTAAAAACTCTTAATGTGTTTGCATAATTATAAATGTGCAGTGAAATGATTTTCTTAAGCAACAGAAACAGAAGTAAATGCAATACAGGGGGGGGCGGAGCCACCCCTCCAACTTTTGCTAGTACTCTATATATGGTGAAATTTTTGAGTTTTTTCATATATAAAACAACTAACATTATAGATTGAAATTTTTGCTGTTTTTTTATATTGCAGAGAATCAATATTAATTTTACTCTAGAGTGAAATATTTATAATTTTGGTTCCTCATAGAGGACCCATTGTTTTAGGTGAAATTTTAATTTCTGATTTTTTGACATATACGCACGTTTTGAGACCTCAGGATTCTAAAAAACCAGTTTTTAAAAAAATTATGTATTTGTGTGTGTGAGTGTATGTATGTATGTATGTATGTAGCACTGTCACCGGTGATATTTCACAACCATTATGACATTAAGACCTATTTTTTTTATAAAATTTTTTTCACCAAAAAATCTCCAGGTATTTTTTTTTTTTTTTTAATTTGGATGTAACACCTCATTTTTATCCATGCAAGTAAATTTTTGTAGTATTTTCATATTGTAAACAGCTAATATGAACTTTAATATACAATTAAATTTTTAAAATTTTCGTTTTTTTTATTCTTAGGACTGCCGATACCTATCTTATTTCTTAATGAAATTTTTTGAGTTTTTTCATATATAAATAGCCGACAATATACATGGTAAATTTTTTAGTTTTTTCATATTGTATACCGCCAATATGAATTTTACTATACAGTTAAATATTTCTAATTTTTTTTTCATTGTTAGGACTGCCGATATCTATATTATTACATCGTGAAATTTTTTTAATTTTTCATATACAAAATAGCCAGAAATATAGATTGAAATTTTTGTAGTTTTTTCATATTGTAAACATCTAATATGAATTTTACTATACAGCTAAATTAAAAAAATTTTTATTTTTTTCATTCTTAAGACTGCCGATAACTATTTTATTTCATAGTGAAATTTTTTGAGTTTTTTAATATATCAAATAGCCGACAATATAGATTGAAATTTTTGTAGTTTTTTCATATTTTAAACCGACAATATGAATTTTACTATACAGTTAAATTCTTAAAATTTTTGTTTTTTTCTATTATTCTTAGGACTGCCGATGTCTATATTATTTCATATTCAAATTTTTGAGTAATTTCATATATAAAATAAAAGAGTTTCGGGGCAAATTACTCCTTGGAAAAAATGCTATCTTTTTTAATTTTAGCTCACGGCACAGAATTACAACTGTTTAAAAATTTTTTGAATAATAGCCTGTTTTTTAGAACAGTTGTAATTTCAATTGTATTGAAATATTAGTAATTAATTTAGCAGAAACTATACCTCACTTTAGTTTTATTTCAAAAAGTTTTCTTTTTTATAGTAAAGTTGTAATTTCAATCGTTTTTATGCAATAATAGTATTGATATATTATAGTATTGAATTAATCAAAATATACCCAACTTAAATGTTTTTGAATTCCGTCGTGTTTTATAGAAATGTTGTAATTTCAAATGTTTTTATGCAATGATAGCATTGAAATATCAGTATTCAATTTAGCAAAATATACCCAACTTAAGGTCTTAAGAGCGTTAGGATTTTGCCTATCGGCATCCTTGTCTTACTCATGTAAAAAAATACGGATTGCAACTTTAAATAAATAAAAAAAATTTTTAAATAATACTTAATTATTACTATTCAAAGCTTAAAAATGAATTTTATTAACTTAATTTTGGCATTAAATAAATTATTTATTATTTAAACAATATTATTTAATTATTTATAAAGAAAATAAATAAATAAAAAAATATAATAAATGACTCTACCTCAATAGCAGAATAAACGTTTATTTTTCATACATTTTTTTAAGTAAAACCATAAAAAATGACGGTCGATTGTAAATTTTAAGGTCTTTTTTTATTTATTAGGACTTTATTTATCAACTCATAAAAAAAAATATCTAAGTTTTGTATTTTAAATGCTTTTTTTTCATTTTTTAAAATTCCCCATAAGAGCCTGTGTTAATTTATTTTTTATTTATTTATTTTCTCAAAAACTATTCGGTCAATTATAAAAAAAAAAATACGTGTAAAATTAAACTATAAATGACCTTAAATGTTTTCAAATATTGTCCTGTTTTATAGAAATCTTGTAATTTCAAATATTTTTCTGCAATGATAGCATTGAAATATTAGTATTGAATTTAACAGAAAACAGAAATTATACCCCTCTTTAATATTTTGTTCGTTAACAACTTAAGAAGATAAACTCATATTGATTGTCCACAATTTCAAAAACATCTAAAAATTTTAATATATATTGTCAGGTGTATTATAGCAGAAACTATACGCTATTCTATATATTTTTCGAATAGTGTCCTGTTTTATATAAAAATTGTAATTTAAAATGTTTTTATGCAGTGTTAGCATAGAAATATATTTATTGAGTTTAGCAGAGACTATACGCCATTCTAAATTTTTTTCGATTAGTCATCCTGTTTTATATAAAAGTTGCAACTTAAAATATTTTTGTGCAATGATTGCATTGAAATATTTGTATTGAATTTAGCAGAGACTATATGCCATTCTAAATTTTTTCGATTAGTGTCCTGTGTTATATAAAAGTTGTAATTAAAAATGTTTTTATGCAATGATACCATAGAAATATTTTTATTGACTTTAGAAGAAACTATATGCTATTCTAAATTTTTTTTGATTAGTGTCCTGTTTTATATAAAAGTTGGAATTTCAAATATTTTTATGCAATGACAGCATTTAAATTTTTTTTTTTATTTTAGCTGAAACTGTACATCATTTTAAATATTTTTCTAATAGTCTCCTGTTTTATACAAAAGTTGTAATTATAAATATTTTTATGCAATGATTGTATTGAAATATTTTTGTAATCTCAAAAATTTTTATGCAATGATAGCATTGAAATATTTTTATTGACTTTAGCAGAAACTATACGCCATTTAAAATTTTTTTCGATTAGTTTAATGTTTTATATAAAAGTTGCAACTTAAAATATTTTTGTGCAATGATTGCATTGAAATATTTTTATTGACTTTAGCAGAAATTATACGCCATTCTAAATTTTTTTTAATAGTCTTCTGTTTTATACAAAATTTGTAATTATAAATATTTTTATGCAATGATAGCATTGAAATTTTTTTATTTACTTTAGCAGAAATTATACGACTTTCTAAATTTTTTTTAATAGTCTCCTGTTTTATACAAAATTTGTAATTATAAATATTTTTATGCAATAATAGCATTTAAATTTTTTTTTTTGATTTTAGCTGAATGTGTACATCATTTAAAATTTTTTTCTAACAATCATTTGGATGTCAGCAGTTCTAGTTATGAGAAAATAAAAAAAATTTTTGGGTTAAAGTATTGGGTTAAATGAACTTTTGAATTCAATTATTTTAGTTTCTCTACGTCCCTCTTTGAAATAATTTTATTAATAATTTTATTAAATTTATTTTAATCTATGTTAGCAGAAAATATACCTCATTCTACATTTTTTTCTAATAGTGTCCTGTTTTATACAAAAGTTGGAATTTCAAATATTTTTATGCAATGATTGCATTGAAATATTTTTATTGACCTTAGCAAAAACTATACGTCATTCTACATTTTTTTTTAATAGTGTCCTGTTTTATAGAACAGTTGGAATTTCAAATATTTTTATGCAATGATTGCATTGAAATATTATTATTTAGCAGAAACTATACTTTATTTTACATTTTTTTATAATAGTGTCATGCTTTATACAAATGCTGGAATTTCAAATATTTTTATGCAATGTTAACATTGAAATATTTTTATTGATTTTGGCAGAAACTGTACACCATTCTAAATTTTTTTGACTAATGGTTTGTTATATATAAAAATTGGTATTTCAAATATTTTTATGCAATGTTGATATTGAAATATTTTTATTCACTTTGACAAGAAACTATACGTCATTCTAAATTTTTTGAATAACGCTCTGTTATACATAAAAATTAGGATTTCAAATATTTTTATGCAATGTTAATGTTGAAATATATTTTTAAAAAATATTATATGAAAAAATTCAAAAAATTTCATCGAATAAGGAATTTGATATCGATATTATAAAAAAATATTTCAATGTTAACATTACATAAAAATATTTGAAGTCTAAAAAGTAAAAAAAAAATAATTTGGATGTTAACAGTCCTAGTTATAAGAAAATAAGAAAAAAAATTTTTTCAGATGTCGGCAGTCCTAGTTATGAAAAAATAAAAAAAAAATTTTTTCAGATGTCGGCAGTCCTAGTTATGAGAAAATAAAAAAATAAATTTTTTTAAATGTCGGCAGTCCTAGTTATAAAAAAATAAAAAAAAAAATTTTTTTAAGATGTCGGCAGTCCTAGTTATGAAAAAATAAAAAAAAAAATTTTTTAGATGTCGGCAGTCCTAGTTATGAGAAAATAAAAAAAAAAATTTTTTAAATGTCAGCAGTCCTAGTTATGAGAAAATAAAAAAAAAAAATTTTTTTAGATGTCGGCAGTCCTAGTTATAAAAAAAAAAAAAAAAAAATGGTTCTAAATAGTTTTTTTGCTATTTCTCTTCAATGAATGCATTAAATAAAAAACTAAACAAAGTTCCTTTAGAAAATCTTTTACTAAATAGAATGCAACTGGGTTTTTACATTTTGATACAATTCGTTTTAAGTTATCAAGTGGCGAAAATGACAACTTTTTGAGTTTTTAAATTTAAACTACTTAGCTTCAAACCGTTGTAACTCCAAATTGAGAACTCAAATTAAAAAAAATAAAGAGATCAAATCGATAGCATTTTTTCCAAGGAATAATATGCACTTAAGCTTATTTCGAAAAACCTCTTAGATTCTGAGAAAAATCAGTTTTAGTAAAAAAAAATTAAATTTTTTTATGTTTTCGACCACTAACTTCTCAGATTGATATCTCAAAATCTATTGAATATTTTTTAAAAATAAAAAAATCGGTTGGGGATATTTCTTTAAAGATTAATTTGAAACAACTTTCATGTATTCTCGTCCATACAGCTCTTCATAACTGAGTGCTGAATAATATTAAAAATAATCAATTTTTTCGATTATTTCATTTTAATATATATAGGATTTTGTTTTTTCTATGAAAATATCATAAAATTTCATTCGTCTGTCTTTAATATGAAATAATAAAATTTTCCACAAAAAATCTTTTATTGCCAAAGTCGTATTGATTTTTCACAACTTGATAAAAGTTGAAAATTTTCAATATATATTTTTTGTAATATAAAATAATATAATAATATATATATTTTGTTTCAGATATTAAAATAGTATATTAAGTATCAAGGGCGTAAAGGTTTCGGCACTAGCGTCAGCACTAGCACGAGTGCTCGGCGAAGCTGGGCACGAGTGATATGTGTTCACGCTCGTGTCTAAAGTCTTTCGCCCATGGTGCTTACACTATTTTTTGCCCACCTAGGCGTAGAACGAGTTCAGAAAATTCTTTACACGTGAGTTTTACGCCCGGGAGGGCAAAAAAATTTTTTATATAATAAATTTTTTTGTAATTTAACGTAAAGTGGTTTTCTTGACATTTCTCTTTAATGAAAGGGTTAAATTAAAAACCAAAAAAACTTATTTTAGGTAACGCTTTAACAAATATATAGCACTTTAGTTTGGTGATATAGATTTTGAGTTACGAAGTGATGAAAGTGACAACTTTTAGAGTTTTTAAATTTTGATTTTTTTTGGCTTCAAACAGTTGTAACTCTGAATCATGAGCTCGGATTAAAAAAAAAAACGTCAAATCGATAGCATTTTTGACTAGGAAAAATTTGCACTAAAGCACGTCTCAAAAGTCCTCTTAGATCCTGAGAAAAATCAGTTTTTGTGAAAAAATAAAAAATTTTTTTACGTTTTCAACCACTAACTTCTGAGATTAATATTTCGGAATCTATTAAATATTTTTTAAAAATAAAAAAATCGCCTGGAGATATTTATTTAAGGATTACTTTAAAACCACTTTTATGGATTTTAATCCATTCAATACTTCATAATGTGATCTGTAATAAAATCAAAATTTTTCTATTTTTAGCAATCTTTCATTTTAATATATATAGGATTATTTATGTATTTCATTACTTGATTTTCTAAAACAAAAAATTTTTCAGGTTCAAAAAATTTGAATGTTCAAAATATATCCTATATATATTAAAATGAAATAATTTAAAAAAGTTGTCACCCTAATCAGTGTGTAACTCAAAATCTATATCTCCAAAACGATCAAACTAAAGTGCTATGTATTTGTTAGTGCGTTATCTAAAACATGTTTTTTTGGTTTTTAATTTAACCCTTTCATTAAAGAGAAATCTCTAGAAAACCAATTTACGTTAAATTAAAAAAAATTTATCTTTTAAAAAATTAATATCTGAGACAAAATATATATATTATTATATTATTTTATATAACAAAAAATATATATTAAAAAATTTCTACTTTTATCAAGCTGTGAACAATCAATATGAGTTTTGCAATAAAAGATTTTTTTTTTGAAATTTTTATTTTTTCATGTTTAAGACAAACGAATGAAATTTTATGAAATTTTTTAATTCTTAAATTTTTTAATTTTTTAATTTTTTAATTTTTAAATTTTTTACAATCCATATGACTTTTGCAATAAAATATTTTTTTTGAAAATTTTTATTATTTCGAGTTTAAAACACACAAATGAAATTTTTAAAATTAATAAAATTTTAGACAATCCATATGAGTTTTGCAATAAAATATTTTTATAAGAAATTTATTTATTTCGGTTTTAAAACAGACAAATTAAATTTTAGGAAATTTATAAAGTTTTGGACAATCAATATGACTTTTGCAATAAAATATTTTTATTGAACATTTCTTTATTTCGATTTTAAAACACAAAAATGAAATATTATGAAATTTATAAAGTTTTGGACAATCAATATGACTTTTGCAATAAAATATTTATTTTGAAAATTTTTATTATTTCAAAATTAAAACAAAAGAATGAAATTTTATGAAATTTTCATTATAAAACTTTCATTATAAGTGAGAGGATGATTGTATAAAAATATACCCCTATTATTGCATAAAAACCATTAAAATTACAACATTTCTATAAAACAGGACAGTATTCGAAAACATTTAAGTGGGGCATATTCTGCTAAACTGAATACTATTAATTCAATGCTATTATTGCAGAAAAATAACTGAAATACAACATTTCTATAAAAGAGGACAATATTAAAAAACATTTAAGTGAGTATATTTTGCTAAATTCAATAGTAATAATTCAATGATATTAATGCATAAAAAGATTTGAAATTACAACATTTCTATAAAAGAGGACAATATTCGAAAACATTTAAGTGGTGTTTATTTTGCTAAATTCAATACTAATATTTCAATGCTATCATTGCTTAAAAACATTCAACTTTTGTATAAAACAGGGAAAAAAATTTAAAATGGTGTTTATTTTGCTTAATTCAATACTTATATTTCAATGCTATAATTGCATAAAAATAATTGAAATTACAACATTTCTATAAAACAGGACATTAATCGAAAACATTTAAGAGAGGCATATTTGCTAAATTCATAACTAAAATTTCGATACAATTAATGATTACAAACATTGAAATTAAAAGTTTACTATAAAACGGGGAAAAAATTTAAAGTGGTGTTTAATTTGCTAAATTAAATACTAATATTTCAATGCTATCATTGTATAAAAATAATTGAAATTACAACATTTCTATAAAACAGGACAGTATTCGAAAACATTTAAGAGGGGCATATTAGCTAAAATCCTATACAGTCCACTACTTTATTTCATATCTTTATATTAAGTTTAGATTAATATTATAGTTAAAGTAAATTAATTAATAAACATTTATTAATAACATTAACTTTTTTTGTCCATTCCTTATTTCTTTTTACAAACTCACTTACGCCATAACAAACTAAAAAATTTCTATAAAAGAGGTCAATATTTGAAAACATTTAAGTGGGGAATCTTCTGCTAAATTCATTACTAATATTTCAATGCTATCATTGCATAAAAATAATTGAAATTACATCTTTTGTATAAAACAGGAAAGTTTTCGTGAACATTTATATAGGGCATATTCTACTAAATTGAATACTAAAAAATCAATGCTATTATTGCATAACAACAATTGAAATTAGAACTTTTCTATAAAACAGGGAAAAAAATTTAAAGTGGTGTTTGTTTAGTTTAATTCAATACTAATATTCCAATGCTATCATTGCATAAAAATATTTTACATTAAAAAATTTCTACAAAAGAGGTCAATATTTGAAAACATTTAAGTGGGGTTTATTTTGATAAGTTCAATACTAATAATTCAATACTTATATTTCTATGCTATAATTGCATAAAAATAATTGAAATTACAACATTTCTATAAAACAGGACAGTAATCGATAACATTTAAGAGGGGCATATTTGCTAAATTCAATACTAAAATTTCGATGCAATTAATGATTACAAACATTGAAATTACAAGTTTACTATAAAACGGGGAAAAAATTTAAAGTGGTGTTTAATTTGCTAAATTAAATACTAATATTTCAATGCTATCATTGCATAAAAATATATTAAACTAAAAAATTTCTATAAAAGAGATCAATATTTGAAAACATTTAAGTGGTGTTTATTTTGCTAAATTGAATACTAATATTTCAATGCTATCATTGTATAAAAATAATTGAAATTACAACATTTCTATAAAACAGGACAGTATTCGAAAACATTTAAGAGGGGCATATTCGCTAAATTCAATACTAAAATTTCGATGCAATTAATGATTACAAACATTGAAATTACAAGTTTACTATAAAACGGGGAAAAAATTTAAAGTGGTGTTTAATTTGCTAAATTAAATACTAATATTTCAATGCTATCATTGCATAAAAATATATTAAAATAAAAAATTTCTATAAAAGAGGTCAATATTTGAAAACATTTAAGAGGGGCATATTTGCTAAATTCAATACTAAAATTTCGATGCAATTAATGATTACAAACATTGAAATTACAAGTTTACTATAAAACGGGGAAAAAATTTAAAGTGGTGTTTAATTTGCTAAATTAAATACCAATATTTCAATGCTATCATTGCATAAAAATATATTAAACTATGTTATGGCCAATTTGGCCTAAATAAATATTAATTATTAAATTATTAGTCATTATAACAAATTTCTCACAAGTCATTATTTACCGTCGTAAATAGATTACGACTTTTATTTTCTATATTTTTTTTGATAACGATTAATTCTTTATATTTTTTCTAGTAATTACTAGTTTTTATCATCTTATTTTTTTTCTAATTTTTGGAATTTCCAAAAACTTAAATGCCTACGTGAGAAACGACTTGTAATAACTTATTTTTTTCATTATTATTGTTAATCTAATCTTATTTATTTAAGATATTTAAACTCATGACTTTTATATTTAAAAAAAAAAACCAGAATAATTTAGATTTGTCACGTCATACTTTGTCAGGTGATTTTTTATTGTATAGCTTCATAGAAAATACGTGGGGTTTATCAGACATTCAATTTGTATATAAGCAGCAGTTTTTTACCATTGAAACCAGTTCCAATCCAACCTTTACTAACCTGGTACTGTCTACAGTCATTCAGTAGCAACCTCTCCCGCAGAATCTACAGTCATTTTCTGCAATTCCTAACCTTTGCCATTTACAGTCACTTGGCAAAAATCCTATACAGTCCACTACTTTATTTCATATCTTTATATTAATTTTAGATTAATATTATAGTTAAAGTAAATTAATTAATATAATATCCTCCTAAATCCTTGGTCAAGGTCACTCTCAAGTCGTCCAGAAACCACTCTTTTACTATGGACTTCCCAGCTCTAGTCCTAAAACATCTCACTAATCCGTTACCTTCTGCTCAGGTTCAAGATCGCAACTGGAATCATCCTTAGGGCCTGCAGCTTGCCGATTTAGAATTTAGCAAACCAGGGAGTATTGACTGCATCCTCAGCTCCGAGGTGTATGCGGTTATCATTCTCGAAGTTCTTCGCAAAGGACCTCATCCATCACCCATCGCTCAAAACACCGTTTTTGGTTGGATTCTCACAGGATCCATCGAAGCTCCATCCAACTGCAAGTCCAGAGTGTCCTGCCATCTGATTCAACGAGAGTATTCTCTCAACAATCAGTTAAAGATGTTCTGGGAGATTGAAGAACCTCCAGCCTCCGCAACCCTTACTCCAGAGGAAGCTGAGTGCGAAACTCATTTTCAGGTAACCCATCAGCGAGACTCCGATGGACGTTACATGGTTAAACTTCCCTCCCAGAAGAAGCCTGACCTTCCAGGCCTTCTTGAGATAGCCAAATCTCGATTTTTCTCCACTGAAAGACGTTTGAACTCCAACCAACAACTCTATGAGGCCTACAAGACATTCATGAGAGAATATCACGACCTGAACCATATGGAGTTGGTACCCCAGAGCGAACTTCATAAGGAAGATACATCTTATATTCCACATCATGGGGTGCTTAAGCCTGACGGATCTGGAAAACTACGAGTTGTGTTCAATGCTTCTCAGCTTGCAAAAAATGGCAAATCTCTCAAAGACTATCTTTACCCAGGTCCAAAGCTACAGTCTGAGCTTCTCAGCGTCCTCACTCGGTGGAGATTCTACAAATACGTTTTCACGGCGGATATCGTAAAAATGTTCCGGCAATTCAGGATACATCCTGACGATACTGATTGGCTGCGCATCTTTTGGCGCTCGTCAGTGAATCAACCTCTTCAATCTTACAGGTTAACAACTGTCACCTATGGTACTGCATCAGCGCCTTATCAAGCCATACGCTGCCTTAAGCAGCTAGCAATTGACGAGCAACACCGCTTTCCCTTGGGTGCTTCTATTTTGCAACATCACAGCTATGTAGACGACAATTTTGGCAGCAACCATGACATCGAGTCAACAATTCAAGCGAGAGACCAACTAACGCAGATTTTAGCTTCAGCGGGTATGCAACTGGACAAATGGTCTGCAAATGATCCTCGAATACTTAAGGATTTAAGTTCAAAATCGGATGCAGAGCGCATATTTGATGAAACCGTCTCCACTCTTGGATTGAAATGAAACCTCAACAAGATTGCTTTCTGTTCAAAGTCTCCGCAAAACCAGTGTCTACCACGGTAACCAAGAGAACGATACTCTCAGAGATCGCATCGCTATTCGATCCACTCGGATGGCTATCGCCTGTAATCATTAGGGCTAAAATCTATATCCAAGAACTTTGGATCAGACAAAAGGACTGGGACGAACCTGCCGATGATGGCCTCAAGGAAGCTTGGGTATCCTTCAAGGAGCAGCTCCCAGATATCGAAAAAATTTCAATACCTCGCTGGGTTTTTAAAACTAGGACATCACAATGGGAACTACATGGCTTCTCAGACGCTAGTGAAAGAGCCTAAGCTGCTGTAATTTTTTTGGTAACGTATGATGAAAATACTTATCAAAGTTCTATGGTTTTAGCTAAAACAAAGGTGGCACCTGTCAAAAGACTATCAATTCCAAGACTTGAGCTCTGTGGTGCGCAACTTTTATCCAGAATCATCAGCTTCACCAAAAAACAACTTCTCAATCAGCCTACAAGATTATTATGCTGGACGGACTCTCAGGTAGTCCTGGCCTGGCTCAAAGGTCATCCTACACGCTGGAACACCTTCGTAGGCAACAGGGTTAGTGAAATCCTCACCGCCGCTCCGTATGCTGACTGGAATCATGTCGATACGCACAACAATCCAGCTGACATCGCTTCCAGGGGGGCTACTCCACTTCAACTCCAAGGTTCAACACTCTGGTGGAAAGGACCAGCCTGGCTCCTTGAAGGTCCTGAAAACTGGCCTAAAAATCAGATTTCAGAGGCAACCAACTGTGAGGACAAATCCACTACAAAGGTCTTCCGCACTGCAGTGGAAGAAAATCCATTTCTAGCTTGGACCTCCAGGTACTCCAGTCTAAATAGGTTAATCAAACATATTTCTGGCTTCCACAGATGGAAAACCAATTCTGCCTTGCCACCCGGAACCCAAAGGTTAGTCTGCTCAACTAGTATACATCTTGCGTCAGCCAGGGCATCAGTAATCAAGATTTTCCAGCGCCACTATTTCCCAGATGAAATTGAGACACTCAGCAAAACAAGCCGTTAAAAAAATCTAGTCACTTACGCAGTCTGTACCCCTTCTTGGATGCGAATGGAATCCTGCGAGTTGGTGGCCGTCTACAAAACCTAGCAGGCTCATACGACGAGAAGCACCCTCCAATCATCCCAAAAAATTCTCATCTGGCGACCCTGCTGATACGAGATGCCCACTTGCGCACTCTTCATGGTGGGGCTCAGCTAGTGCAATCAACAATTCGCCAGAACCTCTGGATCATCCATGACCGAAGTCAGATCAGGATGATCATCAGCAAGTGTCCACGGTGTCTGCGCTTCCAAGGAAAAGCGCAACTCCAACTGATGGCTCCACTACCAGCTGTCAGGCTCTTGCCATCCCGACCCTTCACTTATACTGGCGTTGACTACGCTGGCCCATTTGACACCAGAGTATACAAAGGAAGAGGTCACAAATCTGTTAAAACCTATGTTTCAGTTTTCGTGTGTATGGTTACGCGGGCAGTACATCTTGAACTGGTAACCGATTACACATCCAAGGCGTTTTTAGCAGCATTCAGACGCTTCACCAGCCGCAGAGGACTATGCCATACTGTTTACAGTGACCATGGTACCACCTTTCAAGGAGCGGCCAATGAGATTCAAAGGCTCTTTGAAGAACGTTCCCAATTCATATCCGACGTCTCTACATCATTATGGACTGAGGAAATTGAATGGACTTTCATCCCTCCCAATGGTCCCCATTTTGGTGGGCTTTGGGAATCAAAGGTAAAAAGCTTTAAACATCATCTTAAACAAGTCATAGGTGCAGCCCATTTAACAATAGAAGAATTTACAACACTGATATGCCAAATCGAGGCTTGTATCAATTCAAGGCCGTTAAGCCCCCTCACAGGGGACTCTGGGGATGTCTGTGCTCTTACCCCTGCACATTTTCTGATTGGAGGACCAATCAACATGATACCCGCACCTTACTCCGTCAAAGAAGAGGGTAAAACGCCTACTGAACGTTGGCAAATGATTCAAAAAATGGTAGCTGACTTCTGGCGCCGTTGGAGATTAGAAGTGCTTCACGATCTTCAGGTTCGTTCTAAGTGGTTGGAACCGCAAAGAAATCTACAGGTGGACGACGTGGTTATTATACAAGAAGACAATAGTCCACCTGCAAAGTGGCCCCTAGGTAAAGTCATGGAGTGCCATCCAGGTGCAGATGGAATTGTACGAGTTGTAACGTTACAGACTTCGACCTCTCAACTTCAACGGCCAATAGCAAAATTAATTTTGCTTCCAGCCAATACCCACGCCTCAGCCCACTATTCTAGTGTTCTTTCCAAAGGATAGGTCACCTCATGGTGGGCGGTCATACCAATTGTAATTTTGTTTATAATCCTAAGTTAAGACCAAATTAATGCTTATTGCGTTCTGTATATTCATAATTTTGTTTTGTAACTTTAGAATCATTATTTTTAAGGACTTCTAAATGATGTTTACAGTTCTTGTCGTTAAACTCAGTTTAACGAGGTGGGCGGTATGTTATGGCCAATTTGGCCTAAATAAATATTAATTATTAAATTATTAGTCATTATAACAAATTTCTCACAAGTCATTATTTACCGTCGTAAATAGATTACGACTTTTATTTTCTATATTTTTTTTGATAACGATTAATTCTTTATATTTTTTCTAGTAATTACTAGTTTTTATTATCTCATTTTTTTTCTAATTTTTGGAATTTCCAAAAACTTAAATGCCTACGTGAGAAACGACTTGTAATAACTTATTTTTTTTCGTTATTATTGTTAATCTAATCTTATTTATTTAAGATATTTAAACTCATGACTTTTATATTTAAAAAAAAAAAACCAGAATAATTTAGATTTGTCACGTCATACTTTGTCAGGTGATTTTTTATTGTATAGCTTCATAAAAAATACGTGAGGTTTATCAGACATTCAATTTGTATATAAGCAGCAGTTTTTTACCATTGAAATCAGTTCCAATCCAACCTTTAATAACCTGGCACTGTCTACAGTCATTCAGTTCCAACCTCTCCCGCAGAATCTACAGTCATTTTCTGCAATTCCTAACCTTTGCCATTTACAGTCACTTGGCAAAAATCCTATACAGTCCACTACTTTATTTCATATATTTATATTAAGTTTAGATTAATATTATAGTTAAAGTAAATTAATTAATAAACATTTATAAATAACATTAACCTTTTTTGTCCATTCTTTATTTCTTTTTACAAACTCACTTACGCCATAACAAACTAAAAAATTTCTATAAAAGAGGTCAATATTTGAAAACATTTAAGTGGGGAATCTTCTGCTAAATTCAATACTAATATTTCAATGCTATCATTGCATAAAAATAATTGAAATTAAAACTTTTCTATAAAACAGGAAAGTTTTCGAGAACATTTATATGGGGCATATTCTACTAAATTAAATACTAAAAAATCAATGCTATTATTGCATAACAAGAATTGAAATTAGAAATTTTCTATAAAACAGGGAAAAAAATTTAAAGTGGTGTTTGTTATACTTATATTTCAATGCTAGAATTGCATAAAAATAATTGAAATTACAACATTTCTATAAAACAGGACAGTAATCGAAAACATTTAAGAGGGGCATATTTGCTAAATTCAATTCTAAAATTTCGATGCAATTAATGATTACAAACATTGAAATTACAAGTTTACTATAAAACGGGGAAAAAATTTAAAGTGGTGTTTAATTTGCTAAATTAAATACTAATATTTCAATGCTATCATTGCATAAAAATATATTACACTAAAAAATTTCTATAAAAGAGATCAATATTTGAAAACATTTAAGTAGTGTTTATTTTGATAAATTGAATACTAATATTTCAATGCTATCATTGTATAAAAATAATTGAAATTACAACATTTCTATAAAACAGGATAGTATTCGAAAACATTTAAGAGGGGCATCTTTGCTAAATTCAATACTAAAATTTCGATGCTATTAATGCTTACAAACATTGAAATTACAAGTTTACTATAAAACGGGAAAAAAATTTAAAGTGGTGTTTAATTTGCTAAATTAAATACTAATATTTCAATGCTATCATTGCATAAAAATATATTAAACTAAAAAATTTCTATAAAATAGGTCAATATTTGAAAACATTTAAGAGGGGCATATTTGCTAAATTCAATACTAAAATTTCGATGCAATTAATGATTACAAACATTGAAATTACAAGTTTACTATAAAACGGGGAAAAAATTTAAAGTGGTGTTTAATTTGCTAAATTAAATACTAATATTTCAATGCTATCATTGCATAAAAATATATTAAACTAAAAAATTTCTATAAAAGAGGTCAATATTTGAAAACATTTAAGTGGCATATATTTTACTAAACTCAATACTAATGATTCAATGCTATCATTGCATAAAAACATTTGAAATTACAAAATTTCTATAAAGAAGGACAGTATTCGAGAACATTTAAGTGGGGAAAATTCTGCTAAATTCAATACTAATATTTCAATGCTATCATTGCATAAAAATAATTGAAATTACAACTTTTCTATAAAACAGGAAAGTTTTCGAGAACATTTATATGGGGAATATTCTACTCAATTGAATACTAAAAAATCAATACTATTATTGCATAACAACAATTGAAATTACAACTTTTCTATAAAACAGGGAAAAAAATTTAAAGTAGTGTTTGTTTAGTTTAATTCAATACTAATATTCCAATGCTATCATTGCATAAAAATATTTTACATTACAAAATTTCTACAAATGAGGTCAATATTTGAAAACATTTAAGTGGGGTTTATTTTGATAAGTTCAATACTAATAATTCAATGCTATTATTGCATAAAAACCATTAAATTTACAACATTTCTATAAAAGAGGACATTATTCAAAAACATTTAAGTGTTGTTTATTTTGCTAAATTCAATACTAATATTTCAATGCTATCATTGCTTAAAAGCATTGAAATTCAACTTTTCTATAAAACAGGGAAAAATAATTTAAAGTGGGTTATATTTTGCTAAATTGCATTTTAATAATTCAATGCTATTAATGCTTAAAAAAATTAAATTAAAATTTCTATAAAAAAGGACAGTATTCGAAAACCTTTTAGTGGGGAATATTCTGCTAAATTTAATACTAATATTTCAATGCTATCATTGCATAAAATCCATTAATATTACAACATTTCTATAAAAGAGGACAATATTCGAAAACATTTAAGTTATGTTTATTTTGCTAAATTCAATACTAATATTTCAATGTTATCATTGTATAAAAATAATTGAAATTACAACTTTTCTATAAAACAGGAAAGTCTTCGAAAACATTTAAGTGGGGTATATTCTGCTAAATTCAATACTAATAATTAAATGCTATTATTGCATAAAAAAAATTGAAATTACAACATTTCTATAAAACAGGACAGTATTAGAATCATTTAAGTAGGCACTATTTTGCTAAATTCAGTACTAATAATTCAATGCTATTATTGCATAAAAACCATTAAAATTACAACATTTCTATAAAACAGGACAGTATTCGAGAACATTTAATTGGGGAATATTCTGCTAAATTCAATACTATTTATTAAATGCTATTATTGCATAAAAAAAATTGAAATTACAAAATTTCTATAAAAAAGGACAGTCTTTGAAAACATTTAAGTAGGGAATATTATTCTAAATTCAATACTAATGTTTCAATGCTATCATTGCATAAAAATATTTTACATTACGAAATTTCTATAAAAGTGGTCAATATTTGAAACCATTTAAGTGGGGTTTATTATAATAAATTCAATACTAATAATTCAATGCTATTATTGCATAAAAACCATTAAAATTACAACATTTCTATAAAACAGGACAGTATTAGAAAACATTTAAACTGGGTATATTTTGCTAAATTCAGTACTAATAATTCAATGCTATTATTGCTAAAAAACCATTAAAATTACAACATTCCTATAAAACAGGACAGTATTCGAGAACATTTAAGTGGGGAATATTCTGCTAAATTCAATACTAACAATTAAATGCTATTATTGCATAAAAATAATTGAAATTACAAAATTTCTATAAAAAAGGACAATATTTCTAAAACACTTAAGTGGTCTTTATTTTGATAAATTCAATACTAATATTTCAATGCTATCATTGTATAAAAATAATTTAAATTACAACTTTTCTATAAAACAGGATAGTTTTCGAGAACATTTATATGGGGAATATTCTGCTAAATTGAATACTAATATTTCAATGCTACGATTGCAAAAAAATATTTGAAATTACAAAATTTCTATAAAACAGGACCGTATTCGAAATCATTTAAGTGGGGTATATTTTACTAAATTTAATACTAATAATTCAATGCTATTATTGCATAAAAACAATTTAAATTACAAAATGTCTATAAAAAGGACAATATTCAAAAAGATTTTAGTGGGGAATATTCTGCTAAATTCAATACTAATAATTCAATGCTATTATTGCATAAAAATAATTGAAATTACAACATTTCTATAAAAGAGGACAATATTCAAAAAGATTTTAGTGGGGAATATTCTGCTAAATACA
Organism: Anagrus nilaparvatae; assembly: GCA_022575985.1. Taxonomy (NCBI): domain Eukaryota; kingdom Metazoa; phylum Arthropoda; class Insecta; order Hymenoptera; family Mymaridae; genus Anagrus; species Anagrus nilaparvatae. The sequence continues at coordinate 2,132,534 of JAKSXM010000237.1, read as the reverse complement.
ATACTAATAATTCAATGCTATTATTGCATAAAAATAATTGAAATTACAACATTTCTATAAAAGTGGACAATATTCAAAAAGATTTTAGTGGGGAATATTCTGCTAAATACAATACTAATAATTCAATGCTATTATTGCATAAAAATAATTGAAATTACAACATTTCTATAAAAGAGGACAATATTCAAAAACATTTAAGTGAGCATATTTTGCTAAATTCAATAGCAATAATTCAACGATATTGTTGCATAAAAACAATTGAAATTAAAATATTTCTATAAAAGAGGACAATATTCGAAAACATTTATGTGGTTTTTTTTTGCTAAATTCAATACAAATATTTCAATGTAATCATTGCATAAAAATAAATGAAATGACAACTTTTCTATAAAAGAGGACAATATTTGAAAAAATTTAAGTGGGGTATTGAGTATTTAATTTAGCAGAATATGTACTGATAAATTCAATACTAATATTTCAATGCTATCATTGCTTAAAAACATTAAAATTCAACTTTTCTATAAAACAGGGAAAAAAAATTTAAAGTGGGTAATATTTTGCTAAATTGCATAATAATAATTCAATGCTATTATGGCATAAAAACACCTGAAATTACAACATTTCTATAAAAGAGGACAATATTCGAAAACAATTAAGTAGGGTATATTTTGTTAAATTGAATACTAATAATAATTCAATGTTATAAAACAGGACAGTATTCGAAAACATTTAAGTGGGGCAAAAATGATAAAGTCAATTCTAAAATTTCAATGCTATTAATGCTTAAAAACATTGAAATTACAAGTTCACTATAAAACGGGGAAAAAATTTAAAGTGGTGTTTAATTTGCTAAATTAAATACTAATATTCCAATGCTATCATTGCATAAAAATATTTTACATTACAAAATTTCTACAAAAGAGGTCAATATTTGAAAACATTTAAGTGGGGTTTATTTTGATAAGTTCAATACTAATAATTCAATGCTATTATTGCATAAAAACATTTGAAATTACAAAAATTCTATAAAAAAGGACAGTATTCGAGAACATTTAAGTGGGGAATATACTGCTAAATTCAATACTAATATTTCAATGCTATTAATGATTACAAACATTGAAATTACAAGTTCACTATAAAACGGGGAAAAAATTTAAAGTGGTGTTTAATTTGCTAAATTAAATACTAATATTTCAATGCTATCATTGCATAAAAATATATTAAAATAAAAAATTTCTATAAAAGAGGTCAATAATTGAAAACATTTAAGTGGGATATATTTTACTAAACTCAATACTAATGATTCAATGCTATTATTGCATAAAAACATTTGAAATTACAAAAATTCTATAAAAAAGGACAGTATTCGAGAACATTTAAGTGGGGAATATACTGCTAAATTCAATACTAATATTTCAATGCTATCATTGCATAAAAATAATTGAAATTACAACTTTTCTATAAAACAGAAAAGTTTTCGAGAACATTTATATGGGGAATATTCTACTAAATTGAATACTAAAAAATCAATGCTATTATTGCATAACAACAATTGAAATTAGAACTTTTCTATAAAACAGGGAAAAAAATTTAAAGTGGTGTTTGTTTTGTTTAATTCAATACTAATATTTCAATGCTATCATTTTACATTACAAAATTTCTACAAAAGAGGTCAATATTCGAAAACATTTAAGTGGAGTTGATTTTGATAAGTTCAATACTAATAATTCAATGCTATTATTGCATAAAAACCATTAAATTTACAACATTTCTATAAAAGAGGAGATTATTCAAAAACATTTAAGTGAGTATATTTTGCTAAATTCAATGGTAATAATTCAATAACATTGTTGCATAAAAACAATTAAAATTACAACATTTCTATAAAAAAGGACAATATTCGAAAACATTTAAGTGGTGATTATTTTGCTAAATTCAATACTAATATTTCAATGCTATCATTGCTTAAAAGCATTGAAATTCAACTTTTCTATAAAACAGGGAAAAATAATTTAAAGTGGGTTATATTTTGCTAAATTGCTTTTTAATAATTCAATGCTATTAATGCTTAAAAAAATTAAATTTACAAAATTTCCATAAAAAAGGACAGTATTCGAAAACTTTTGAGTGGGGAATATTCTGCTAAATTTAATACTAATATTTCAATGCTATCATTGCATAAAAATGTATTAAATTAAAAAATTTCTCTAAAATAGGTCATTATTTGAAAACATTTAAATGTGGTAAATTTTACTAAATACAATACTAATAATTCAATGCTATTATTGCATAAAAATAATTGAAATTACAACATTTCTATAAAAGAGGACAATATTCAAAAACATTTAAGTGAGCATATTTTGCTAAATTCAATAGCAATAATTCAACGATATTGTTGCATAAAAACAATTGAAATTACAATATTTCTATAAAAGAGGACAATATTCGAAAACATTTATGTGGTTTTTTTTTTGCTAAATTCAATACAAATATTTCAATGTAATCATTGCATAAAAATAAATGAAATGACAACTTTTCTATAAAAGAGGACAATATTTGAAAAAATTTAAGTGGGGTATTGAGTATTTAATTTAGCAGAATATGTACTGATAAATTCAATACTAATATTTCAATGCTATCATTGCTTAAAAACATTAAAATTCAACTTTTCTATAAAACAGGGAAAAAAAATTTAAAGTGGGTAATATTTTGCTAAATTGCATAATAATAATTCAATGCTATTATGGCATAAAAACACCTGAAATTACAACATTTCTATAAAAGAGGACAATATTCGAAAACAATTAAGTAGGGTATATTTTGTTAAATTGAATACTAATAATAATTCAATGTTATAAAACAGGACAGTATTCGAAAACATTTAAGTGGGGCAAAAATGATAAAGTCAATACTAAAATTTCAATGCTATTAATGCTTAAAAACATTGAAATTACAAGTTCACTATAAAACGGGGAAAAAATTTAAAGTGGTGTTTAATTTGCTAAATTAAATACTAATATTTCAATGCTATCATTGCATAAAAATATATTAAACTAAAAAATTTCTATAAAATAGGTCAATATTTGAAAACATTTAAGAGGGGCATATTTGCTAAATTCAATACTAAAATTTCGATGCAATTAATGATTACAAACATTGAAATTACAAGTTCACTATAAAACGGGGAAAAAATTTAAAGTGGTGTTTAATTTGCTAAATTAAATACTAATATTTCAATGCTATCATTGCATAAAAATATATTAAACTAAAAAATTTCTATAAAATAGGTCAATATTTGAAAACATTTAAGTGGCATATATTTTACTAAACTCAATACTAATGATTCAATGCTATCATTGCATAAAAACATTTGAAATTACAAAATTTCTATAAAGAAGGACAGTATTCGAGAACATTTAAGTGGGGAAAATTCTGCTAAATTCAATACTAATATTTCAATGCTATCATTGCATAAAAATAATTGAAATTACAACTTTTCTATAAAACAGGAAAGTTTTCGAGAACATTTATATGGGGAATATTCTACTCAATTGAATACTAAAAAATCAATGCTATTATTGCATAACAACAATTGAAATTACAACTTTTCTATAAGACAGGGAAAAAAATTTAAAGTAGTGTTTGTTTAGTTTAATTCAATACTAATATTCCAATGCTATCATTGCATAAAAATATTTTACATTACAAAATTTCTACAAATGAGGTCAATATTTGAAAACATTTAAGTGGGGTTTATTTTGATAAGTTCAATACTAATAATTCAATGCTATTATTGCATAAAAACCATTAAATTTACAACATTTCTATAAAAGAGGACATTATTCAAAAACATTTAAGTGTTGTTTATTTTGCTAAATTCAATACTAATATTTCAATGCTATCATTGCTTAAAAGCATTGAAATTCAACTTTTCTATAAAACAGGGAAAAATAATTTAAAGTGGGTTATATTTTGCTAAATTGCATTTTAATAATTCAATGCTATTAATGCTTAAAAAAATTAAATTTACAAAATTTCTATAAAAAAGGACAGTATTCGAAAACCTTTTAGTGGGGAATATTCTGCTAAATTTAATACTAATATTTCAAAACTATCATTGCATAAAATCCATTAATATTACAACATTTCTATAAAAGAGGACAATATTCGAAAACATTTAAGTTATGTTTATTTTGCTAAATTCAATACTAATATTTCAATGTTATCATTGTATAAAAATAATTGAAATTACAACTTTTCTATAAAACAGGACAGTCTTCGAAAACATTTAAGTGGGGTATATTCTGCTAAATTCAATACTAATAATTAAATGCTATTATTGCATAAAAAAAATTGAAATTACAACATTTCTATAAAACAGGACAGTATTAGAATCATTTAAGTAGGCACTATTTTGCTAAATTCAGTACTAATAATTCAATGCTATTATTGCATAAAAACCATTAAAATTCCAACATTTCTATAAAACAGGACAGTATTCGAGAACATTTAATTGGGGAATATTCTGCTAAATTCAATACTATTTATTAAATGCTATTATTGCATAAAAAAAATTGAAATTACAAAATTTCTATAAAAAAGGACAGTCTTTGAAAACATTTAAGTGGGGAATATTCTTCTAAATTCAATACTAATGTTTCAATGCTATCATTGCATAAAAATATTTTACATTACGAAATTTCTATAAAAGTGGTCAATATTTGAAACCATTTAAGTGGGGTTTATTATAATAAATTCAATACTAATAATTCAATGCTATTATTGCATAAAAACCATTAAAATTACAACATTTCTATAAAACAGGACAGTATTAGAAAACATTTAAACTGGGTATATTTTGCTAAATTCAGTACTTGTAATTCAATGCTATTATTGCTAAAAAACCATTAAAATTACAACATTCCTATAAAACAGGACAGTATTCGAGAACATTTAAGTGGGGAATATTCTGCTAAATTCAATACTAACAATTAAATGCTATTATTGCATAAAAATAATTGAAATTACAAAATTTCTCTAAAAAAGGACAATATTTCTAAAACACTTAAGTGGTCTTTATTTTGATAAATTCAATACTAATAATTCAATGCTATTATTGCATAAAAACAATTTAAATTACAAAATGTCTATAAAAAGGACAATATTCAAAAAGATTTTAGTGGGGAATATTCTGCTAAATTCAATACTAATAATTCAATGCTATTATTGCATAAAAATAATTGAAATTACAACATTTCTATAAAAGTGGACAATATTCAAAAAGATTTTAGTGGGGAATATTCTGCTAAATACAATACTAATAATTCAATGCTATTATTGCATAAAAATAATTGAAATTACAACATTTCTATAAAAGAGGACAATATTCAAAAACATTTAAGTGAGCATATTTTGCTAAATTCAATAGCAATAATTCAACGATATTGTTGCATAAAAACAATTGAAATTAAAATATTTCTATAAAAGAGGACAATATTCGAAAACATTTATGTGGTTTTTTTTTGCTAAATTCAATACAAATATTTCAATGTAATCATTGCATAAAAATAAATGAAATGACAACTTTTTTATAAAAGAGGACAATATTTGAAAAAATTTAAGTGGGGTATTGAGTATTTAATTTAGCAGAATATGTACTGATAAATTCAATACTAATATTTCAATGCTATCATTGCTTAAAAACATTAAAATTCAACTTTTCTATAAAACAGGGAAAAAAAATTTAAAGTGGGTAATATTTTGCTAAATTGCATAATAATAATTCAATGCTATTATGGCATAAAAACACCTGAAATTACAACATTTCTATAAAAGAGGACAATATTCGAAAACAATTAAGTAGGGTATATTTTGTTAAATTGAATACTAATAATAATTCAATGTTATAAAACAGGACAGTATTCGAAAACATTTAAGTGGGGAAAATTTGATAAAGTCAATACTAAAATTTCAATGCTATTAATGCTTAAAAACATTGAAATTACAAGTTCAGTATAAAATGGGGAAAAAATTTAAAGTGGTGTTTAATTTGCTAAATTAAATACTAATATTTCAATGCTATCATTGCATAAAAATATATTAAAATAAAAAATTTCTATAAAAGAGGTCAATAATTGAAAACATTTAAGTGGGATATATTTTACTAAACTCAATACTAATGATTCAATGCTATTATTGCATAAAAACATTTGAAATTACAAAAATTCTATAAAAAAGGACAGTATTCGAGAACATTTAAGTGGGGAATATACTGCTAAATTCAATACTAATATTTCAATGCTATCATTGCATAAAAATAATTGAAATTACAACTTTTCTATAAAACAGAAAAGTTTTCGAGAACATTTATATGGGGAATATTCTACTAAATTGAATACTAAAAAATCAATGCTATTATTGCATAACAACAATTGAAATTAGAACTTTTCTATAAAACAGGGAAAAAAATTTAATGTGGTGTTTGTTTTGTTTAATTCAATACTAATATTTCAATGCTATCATTTTACATTACAAAATTTCTACAAAAGAGGTCAATATTCGAAAACATTTAAGTGGAGTTGATTTTGATAAGTTCAATACTAATAATTCAATGCTATTATTGCATAAAAACCATTAAATTTACAACATTTCTATAAAAGAGGAGATTATTCAAAAACATTTAAGTGAGTATATTTTGCTAAATTCAATGGTAATAATTCAATAACATTGTTGCATAAAAACAATTAAAATTACAACATTTCTATAAAAAAGGACAATATTCGAAAACATTTAAGTGGTGATTATTTTGCTAAATTCAATACTAATATTTCAATGCTATCATTGCTTAAAAGCATTGAAATTCAACTTTTCTATAAAACAGGGAAAAATAATTTAAAGTGGGTTATATTTTGCTAAATTGCTTTTTAATAATTCAATGCTATTAATGCTTAAAAAAATTAAATTTACAAAATTTCCATAAAAAAGGACAGTATTCGAAAACTTTTGAGTGGGGAATATTCTGCTAAATTTAATACTAATATTTCAATGCTATCATTGCATAAAAATGTATTAAATTAAAAAATTTCTCTAAAATAGGTCATTATTTGAAAACATTTAAATGTGGTAAATTTTACTAAATACAATACTAATAATTCAATGCTATTATTGCATAAAAATAATTGAAATTACAACATTTCTATAAAAGAGGACAATATTCAAAAACATTTAAGTGAGCATATTTTGCTAAATTCAATAGCAATAATTCAACGATATTGTTGCATAAAAACAATTGAAATTACAATATTTCTATAAAAGAGGACAATATTCGAAAACATTTATGTGGTTTTTTTTTTGCTAAATTCAATACAAATATTTCAATGTAATCATTGCATAAAAATAAATGAAATGACAACTTTTCTATAAAAGAGGACAATATTTGAAAAAATTTAAGTGGGGTATTGAATATTGAATTTAGCAGAATATGTACTGATAAATTCAATACTAATATTTCAATGCTATCATTGCTTTAAAACATTAAAATTCAACTTTTCTATAAAACAGGGAAAAAAAATTTAAAGTGGGTAATATTTTGCTAAATTGCATAATAATAATTCAATGCTATTATGGCATAAAAACACCTGAAATTACAACATTTCTATAAAAGAGGACAATATTCGAGAACAATTAAGTAGGGTATATTTTGTTAAATTGAATACTAATAATAATTCAATGTTATAAAACAGGACAGTATTCGAAAACATTTAAGTGGGGCAAATTTGATAAAGTCAATACTAAAATTTCAATGCTATTAATGCTTAAAAACATTGAAATTACAAGTTCACTATAAAATGGGGAAAAAATTTAAAGTGGTGTTTAATTTGCTAAATTAAATACTAATATTTCAATGCTATCATTGCATCAAAATATATTAAACTAAAAAATTTCTATAAAATAGGTCAATATTTGAAAACAATTAAGAGGGGCATATTTGCTAAATTCAATACTAAAATTTCGATGCAATTAATGATTACAAACATTGAAATTACAAGTTCACTATAAAACGGGGAAAAAATTTAAAGTGGTGTTTAATTTGCTAAATTAAATACTAATATTTCAATGCTATCATTGCATAAAAATATATTAAACTAAAAAATTTCTATAAAATAGGTCAATATTTGAAAACATTTAAGTGGCATATATTTTACTAAACTCAATACTAATGATTCAATGCTATCATTGCATAAAAACATTTGAAATTACAAAATTTCTATAAAGAAGGACAGTATTCGAGAACATTTAAGTGGGGAAAATTCTGCTAAATTCAATACTAATATTTCAATGCTATCATTGCATAAAAATAATTGAAATTACAACTTTTCTATAAAACAGGAAAGTTTTCGAGAACATTTATATGGGGAATATTCTACTCAATTGAATACTAAAAAATCAATGCTATTATTGCATAACAACAATTGAAATTACAACTTTTCTATAAAACAGGAAAAAAAATTTAAAGTAGTGTTTGTTTAGTTTAATTCAATACTAATATTCCAATGCTATCATTGCATAAAAATATTTTACATTACAAAATTTCTACAAATGAGGTCAATATTTGAAAACATTTAAGTGGGGGTTATTTTGATAAGTTCAATACTAATAATTCAATGCTATTATTGCATAAAAACCATTAAATTTACAACATTTCTATAAAAGAGGACATTATTCAAAAACATTTAAGTGTTGTTTATTTTGCTAAATTCAATACTAATATTTCAATGCTATCATTGCTTAAAAGCATTGAAATTCAACTTTTCTATAAAACAGGGAAAAATAATTTAAAGTGGGTTATATTTTGCTAAATTGCATTTTAATAATTCAATGCTATTAATGCTTAAAAAAATTAAATTTACAAAATTTCTATAAAAAAGGACAGTATTCGAAAACCTTTTAGTGGGGAATATTCTGCTAAATTTAATACTAATATTTCAATACTATCATTGCATAAAATCCATTAATATTACAACATTTCTATAAAAGAGGACAATATTCGAAAACATTTAAGTTATGTTTATTTTGCTAAATTCAATACTAATATTTCAATGTTATCATTGTATAAAAATAATTGAAATTACAACTTTTCTATAAAACAGGACAGTCTTCGAAAACATTTAAGTGGGGTATATTCTGCTAAATTCAATACTAATAATTAAATGCTATTATTGCATAAAAAAAATTGAAATTACAACATTTCTATAAAACAGGACAGTATTAGAATCATTTAAGTAGGCACTATTTTGCTAAATTCAGTACTAATAATTCAATGCTATTATTGCATAAAAACCATTAAAATTCCAACATTTCTATAAAACAGGACAGTATTCGAGAACATTTAATTGGGGAATATTCTGCTAAATTCAATACTATTTATTAAATGCTATTATTGCATAAAAAAAATTGAAATTACAAAATTTCTATAAAAAAGGACAGTCTTTGAAAACATTTAAGTGGGGAATATTATTCTAAATTCAATACTAATGTTTCAATGCTATCATTGCATAAAAATATTTTACATTACGAAATTTCTATAAAAGTGGTCAATATTTGAAACCATTTAAGTGGGGTTTATTATAATAAATTCAATACTAATAATTCAATGCTATTATTGCATAAAAACCATTAAAATTACAACATTTCTATAAAACAGGACAGTATTAGAAAACATTTAAACTGGGTATATTTTGCTAAATTCAGTACTAGTAATTCAATGCTATTATTGCTAAAAAACCATTAAAATTACAACATTCCTATAAAACAGGACAGTATTCGAGAACATTTAAGTGGGGAATATTCTGCTAAATTCAATACTAACAATTAAATGCTATTATTGCATAAAAATAATTGAAATTACAAAATTTCTCTAAAAAAGGACAATATTTCTAAAACACTTAAGTGGTCTTTATTTTGATAAATTCAATACTAATATTTCAATGCTATCATTGTATAAAAATAATTTAAATTACAACTTTTCTATAAAACAGGATAGTTTTCGAGAACATTTATATGGGGAATATTCTGCTAAATTGAATACTAATATTTTAATGGTACGATTGCAAAAAAATATTTGAAATTACAAAATTTCTATAAAACAGGACCGTATTCGAAATCATTTAAGTGGGGTATATTTTACTAAATTCAATACTAATAATTCAATGCTATTATTGCATAAAAACAATTTAAATTACAAAATGTCTATAAAAAGGACAATATTCAAAAAGATTTTAGTGGGGAATATTCTGCTAAATTCAATACTAATAATTCAATGCTATTATTGCATAAAAATAATTGAAATTACAACATTTCTATAAAAGAGGACAATATTCAAAAAGATTTTAGTGGGGAATATTCTGCTAAATACAATACTAATAATTCAATGCTATTATTGCATAAAAATAATTGAAATTACAACATTTCTATAAAAGAGGACAATATTCAAAAACATTTAAGTGAGCATATTTTGCTAAATTCAATAGCAATAATTCAACGATATTGTTGCATAAAACCAATTGAAATTACAATATTTCTATAAAAGAGGACAATATTCGAAAACATTTATGTGGTTTTTTTTTTGCTAAATTCAATACAAATATTTCAATGTAATCATTGCATAAAAATAAATGAAATGACAACTTTTCTATAAAAGAGGACAATATTTGAAAAAATTTAAGTGGGGTATTGAGTATTGAATTTAGCAGAATATGTACTGATAAATTCAATACTAATATTTCAATGCTATCATTGCTTAAAAACATTAAAATTCAACTTTTCTATAAAACAGGGAAAAAAAATTTAAAGTGGGTAATATTTTGCTAAATTGCATAATAATAATTCAATGCTATTATGGCATAAAAACACCTGAAATTACAACATTTCTATAAAAGAGGACAATATTCGAAAACAATTAAGTAGGGTATATTTTGTTAAATTGAATACTAATAATAATTCAATGTTATAAAACAGGACAGTATTCGAAAACATTTAAGTGGGGAAAATTTGATAAAGTCAATACTAAAATTTCAATGCTATTAATGCTTAAAAACATTGAAATTACAAGTTCACTATAAAATGGGGAAAAAATTTAAAGTGGTGTTTAATTTGCTAAATTAAATACTAATATTTCAATGCTATCATTGCATAAAAATATATTAAAATAAAAAATTTCTATAAAAGAGGTCAATAATTGAAAACATTTAAGTGGGATATATTTTACTAAACTCAATACTAATGATTCAATGCTATTATTGCATAAAAACATTTGAAATTACAAAAATTCTATAAAAAAGGACAGTATTCGAGAACATTTAAGTGGGGAATATACTGCTAAATTCAATACTAATATTTCAATGCTATCATTGCATAAAAATAATTGAAATTACAACTTTTCTATAAAACAGAAAAGTTTTCGAGAACATTTATATGGGGAATATTCTACTAAATTGAATACTAAAAAATCAATGCTATTATTGCATAACAACAATTGAAATTAGAACTTTTCTATAAAACAGGGAAAAAAATTTAAAGTGGTGTTTGTTTTGTTTAATTCAATACTAATATTTCAATGCTATCATTTTACATTACAAAATTTCTACAAAAGAGGTCAATATTTGAAAACATTTAAGTGGAGTTGATTTTGATAAGTTCAATACTAATAATTCAATGCTATTATTGCATAAAAACCATTAAATTTACAACATTTCTATAAAAGAGGAGATTATTCAAAAACATTTAAGTGAGTATATTTTGCTAAATTCAATGGTAATAATTCAATAACATTGTTGCATAAAAACAATTAAAATTACAACATTTCTATAAAAAAGGACAATATTCGAAAACATTTAAGTGGTGATTATTTTGCTAAATTCAATACTAATATTTCAATGCTATCATTGCTTAAAAGCATTGAAATTCAACTTTTCTATAAAACAGGGAAAAATAATTTAAAGTGGGTTATATTTTGCTAAATTGCTTTTTAATAATTCAATGCTATTAATGCTTAAAAAAATTAAATTTACAAAATTTCCATAAAAAAGGACAGTATTCGAAAACTTTTGAGTGGGGAATATTCTGCTAAATTTAATACTAATATTTCAATGCTATCATTGCATAAAAATGTATTAAATTAAAAAATTTCTCTAAAATAGGTCATTATTTGAAAACATTTAAATGTGGTAAATTTTACTAAATTCACTACTAATGATTCAATGCCATTATTGCATAAAAACAATTGAAATTACAACATTTCTATAAAAAAGGACAGTATTCGAGAACATTTAAGTGGGGAATAATCTGCTAATTTCAATAATAATATTTCAATGCTATTATTGCATAAAAATAATTGAAATTACAACATTTCATGTCTACATCATGAAAATATTTCAATTATTTCAATCTATATTGTCGGGTGTTTTATATATGAAAAAATTCAAAAAATTTCATCGAATAAGAATTTGGATATCGGCTGTCTTAAATATGAAAAATCCAAAAATTCAAAAAATTTCACTTGAAGTTGTTTGTTTGTTATTTCTCTTTAATAAATGCTTTAAATAAAAAACAAAAAAAATTGGTTTTAGAAAAGTGCTGAATAAATACAAAGCAGTTTGGTTTTTACATTTTGATACAAACCATTTTAAGTTATCAAGTGGCAAAAATGACAATTTTTTGAGTTTTTAAATTTAAACTTCTTAGTTTCAAACAGTTGTAACTCTGAACCGAGAGCTCAAATTAAAAAAAACAAACGGACTTTGATAGCATTTTTTCCAAGGATTAATCTGAACTTAAGTTCGTCTCAAAAGACCTCTTAGATCTTGAGAAAAATCAGTTTTAGTGAAAAAAAATGAAATTTTTTTATGTTTTCGACCACTAACTTCTGTGTTTGATATCTCAAAATCTTTTGAATATTTTTTAAAAATTAAAAAAAAGCTGGGTATATTTCTTTAAAAATTAATTTAAAACAACTTTAATGTATTTTTGTCCATACAGCTCTTCATAAATTAGTGATGAATAATATTAAAAATAATCAATTTTTTCGATTATTTCATTAATATTATTTTCATTAATTAATATATATAGGATAGGATTTTATGATTAAAATATTCTTTTAAACAATTTTTAAATGAAAAACAAAAATTATTTTAATTTCGCGCAGCAATATTTTTTATTTTTAGACGTCAACGAATAGTGTGATAGTTAAATGTTCAAAATTACTGTAACATTCTGCCGAGCGTAGCGAGGCCAATCAGCTAGTTTTCATATAAAAATATAATTATTATATGATTTCACGTACTTATATTCCCTGAAGAACACATTTTACTTTCAACTTTAAAAAAAAGCCGTAGCCATCTATTGGAAAAAATTGAATTGCATGAAAAAAGAAATTAAAGCTAGTTTTTTTCCAGTAGATGGCTATGGAATTTTTTCAAAGTTGAAAGTAAAATGTGTTCTTCAGGGAATATTAGTAAGTGAAATCATATAATTATTATATTTTTATATGAAAATATATTTTCAACGTTCAAATTTTTTGAACCTGAAAAATTTTTTGTTTTAGAAAATCAAGTAATGAAATACATACATAATATGAGTAAGTCTTAGTGAAACTTTACTAATGGAAAGGTAAAAGTCGGGGATTTGAAAAAAACTAATTGGGTTGGGTTTGGTATACGTTCAAATGATACCATACCAAATTCTAAGGTTTTAGGTTCAAAGGGTACAAAATGGCGGCTATTTTTCGGTCTTATATGGTTTTTAAAAAAAATAATTTGAAAAAATGACAATTTTCGATTTCATTTTTTCTACGCTCTGAATAAAGCTGAAAAATGGTTTTCTTGACTATGTCTTATGTAAAATTTCCCGCTGAATCCGAATCTGCCACCAGTTTTTCAAAAAAACCTCAAGGGAAACTGGAAAATTGGAAAAACTAAAAAAACTCATTTTTTTTCAAACGCAGATTTTTCATATAGTCGTAACTTTTTTTTTTTTCTAACTGGTCTTAAAATTTTTTTTTTGTATGTATTTATTACTTAAAAAAAAATTTTAGGTACTTAAAAATCCATTTCAATATTTCCCATTTTCACGAAATTTTTCATTTTCAATTTTCCGGATTTCCTTGTCACCTAATGAAAATTTTGACCAAATTTTCGGATTCCTCGAGAAATTTTACTAAAGACCCCCTTTTTTGAAAAGTTTTGGATGTTTCCATAACGCTATAGCAATAAAAGAAACAGCAAAATACTGAATAACTACAAAATACGACAATGTTATAAAATAGGGTTTTTTCGTAATCTTTAATTCAAAGCTGCAACCTCGACAGTTAACCAAAATACTTCCGATTGGTCTCATTTTTTTCGTATAAGTGACACCTTTCAATTCTCGTACACTGCAATTTTTTTTAATTAATTCTCTCACGGCGATAGTCAATAAACCGAACGCCTATTCTTACCCCAAAATGACCAATTTTTAAACTGCTGCCAAAATTCTAATTTTTGATAGAAATGGGTTATGTAGGCCTTGAAAATTTTCTACAAGCACTAAGTTTCCAAAAAATTTTTACTCGTTTTTTTATAGCTATTTGTTTCGCAGATATGTTAATTTAAAGTCAGAGTCCCATTTTTAGGGTTTTTGAAAAAAAGTCAATTTTAATCTTTATCTTTAATAAGGGGATATCTTAGAAACTATTTAATGAAAAAAGACGAGTAAAATTTTTTTGGAAACTTAGTGCTTGTAGAAAATTTCAAAGGCCTACATAACCCATTTCTATCAAAAATTAGAATTTTGGCAGCAGTTTAAAAATTGGTCATTTTGGGGTAAGAATAGGCGTTCGGTTTATTGACTATCGCCGTGAAAGAATTAATTAAAAAAAATTGCGGTGTACGAGAATTGAAAGGTGTCACTTATACGAAAAAAATGAGACTAATCGGAAGTATTTTGGTTAACTATCGAGGTTGCAGCTTTGAATTAAAGATTACGAAAAAACCCTATTTTATAACATTGTCGTATTTTGTAGTTATTCAGTATTTTGCTATTTCTTTTATTGCTATATCGTTATGGAAACATCCAAAACTTTTCAAAAAAGGGGGTCTTTAGTAAAATTTCTCGAGGAATCCGAAAATTTGGTCAAAATTTTCATTAGGTGACAAGGAAATCCGGAAAATTGAAAATGAAAAATTTCGTGAAAATAGAAAATATTGAAATGGATTTTTAAGTACTTAAAAGGCAAATACTCTAAAAAATTTTTTTTTAAATAATAAGTACATACAAAAACAAAAATTTTAAGATCGGTTAGGAAAAAAAAAAGTTACGACTATATGAAAAATCTGCGTTTGAAAAAAAATGAGTTTTCTTAGTTTTTCCAATTTTCCAGTTTTCCTTGAGGTTTTTTTGAAAAACTGGTGGCAGATTCGGATTCAGCGGGAAATTTTACATAAGACATAGTCAAGAAAACCATTTTTCAGCTTTATTCAGAGCGTAGAAAAAATGAAATCGAAAATTGTCATTTTTTCAAATTATTTTTTTTAAAAACCATATAAGACCGAAAAATAGCCGCCATTTTGTACCCTTTGAACCTAAAACCTTAAAATTTGGTATGGTATCATATGAACGTATACCAAACCCAACCCAATTAGTTTTTTTCAAATCCCCGACTTTTACCTTTCCATTAGTAAAGTTTCACTAAGAATTACTCATATATTATAAAATTAAAAAAACGCGTTTCGTTACTCAATAGGATACATTTAATTTCAATTTATTGGTTAGCGAAAAAATCGCATAAAAATGCAGTAGAAGAGTGTAAAAGTGTCCCGAAAATTTGCAAAAGAATTTTGGGAACCGGCGAATTGTGATCGAAATGTATTTTTTTAGAGAATTCTTTTGCAACATTTTTGAACTCTTTTTATTTACTTTCATACACTTTGACGTAAATTTGGACTACAATGTTTACTTTTTTCTACGCATATGAATATTTTTGCATTTTTTATATTTTCACCAGTGTAGTAATTTTTGCGCTCTTAAAATTAAAAAAAATAAAAAGCAAAAAAAAAGTAATTTGGCTGTAAAAAATCAAGGAGAAGACCTATGAGGCTAAAAATTGGGGAGGTAACTTACTTTCGATAGTACTTTGAGGGAATATTGAAAAAGGAACACGTCCGTTTACTCGCGCTTGATAAAAATGACGTTTCAGCGAATTGTTTTAATTAAAGCTCACAACTATAAATATGCGATTATATACATTCAGGTGGTAAAGCATCACCTAGACACGTACTCTCATGCGGTATAGGAATCTCACATGAGGAATTATAATATCTTCCCTTAGACGTGGAATTAACGGCATCACGTAGGGGGATCTCGTGAATAATTAAATGTTTTCTTCCCTTAAACGTGGAATAGTGGCATCACGTAGGGGCATCGCGTTATAGTAATAAAAAGAAGATAAAAGAGAAATTTATACCTTTTTAACTTACACTCGTTGAGAAGATGTTCACCAGGACCTTTTGGACCTTCTACACAATACAGTGTATAATGCACGAATGCTTAATTTTTACGTTTAGTTCACGCTATTTATACTCTTTTTTAACTATGTTTTACGTTAGTTAGAATGAGACAGAAACTATTTTTCAAAAGTAATTGAACAATGGCCGGTCAACAATAGAAAAAAAAAAAGTTTGGAGTTTCACGATTTAATTTTAAATACTACTTTGATACTAAAATATGTGGTTAAATTATTGCACAAAGACTCTATTTTAATGTAACACTAATTTTATAATGATTACTTAATTATAAAAGAGAAAATATTTCATTTATTCACGAGCGATCACATAAAATGTACCGGTCGGTATGTTATACACTATACCACTGGTGGTGACGGCGCGCGGTTGTATATGTGTGTATAAGAGAGTTATTTAGTCTGCTAGGTAAAAAATAATACAGTTGGTTTTATTTATATATTTTTTTATATCATTTTAATTAAATAATTTTATGGGTGGGTGATAACCATCTCAATATATATGCCTACAAATTTGTATGCAACGCGCAACTAACACTACCCTGTCAACATGAATATACCGAATTGTCCTGACTAATCTACAAAAAAGCCTCTTTCGTATTTTGTAAAATACAAAACAGCGTTATTAGTATTTTATATAATTTTCATGAACTCGCATGCATTTACAAAATGCACGTTTACTAAATACTAAACATAGTCGTTTGTATTTTTAAAAACCATCGACCGAATTTAAAATTTTATGCAGAGTCTCGGCAACTGAAACGTATGTTGTAAACTACAAACGAGGTTTATTTAATATTTTAAAGGAAAATATACACAGTGCATATGAAATAATTTTATAAAATGCGATTGTTATTATTATTTTATAATTATTTATAAATAATTCTACTCTAACAAAAATAACCACGTAGTCCGAATCCCTAACTCAGGGAGTCGGACTACGTGGTTATTTTTGTTAGAGTAATAAGCAACAATCATTTCTATTTTTTCAAATACGGTTTATTAGCAAAAATGGTCCAGTTGCCCACAATATGCGTTTTTTGGTTATTTATTGCAGTTTTTTTCGGATTTTTAAATTTTATATATATTTTTATGGTAGCTAAAAAGACCCCAAGATGAAAATGATCCTTGCAGGTAGAAGCGGATACCCTGGGGGTATAATTTTCAATTTTTCAACCTAAAATATTTTCCGATTTTCCAAGATGGCGGACCATAAAACTTAAAAATATTAACTTTTAACTTTAAAATAGGGTTTTTGAGGGTCAGAAAAATGAATTTTAGATGAAAAATATTCAATCTTTCGACCCAACATATTTTCCGATTTTCCAAGGTGGCGGACCATAAAACTTAAAAATATTTACTTTTAACTTTACAAGGGGGTTTTTAAGGGTGAGAAAAATGAAGTTTGGATGTCATCTTGGAAAATCGGAAAATATTTTGAGTTGAAAAATTGAAAATTATACCCCTAGGGTATCCGCTTCTACCTGCAAGGATCATTTTCAGTAGTATAGCAAAGCCATTCCTGCCTCATAATTACCGCGGCACAAGATAGGTAACCCTTTACAGGTATCTGCGAAATTGCAGAAACCTGTTACAGAAACCTGCAAAAAAAATTACAGGTCCCTACTCAGTTTCATGCTGAGGCAGGCCGCTTGGAGGGTCATACAGCAGTCCGGGCGGATTAAATAGTACATGTTACTATATACATGCATATGTCGCAAAAAAATTTTCGTTACATTCTCTACAGGCTTTTAATGCAAATGTAGAGTTTCTGCAAATCAATGTTCAACAAATAGGTGTAATTGCTATAAATTTGGGGTTTTATGTAATTCTAGGTGTCATTTAAGTGATCCTTGTACAAATAAATAAAAATTTCTAATCATTATTATATTATAAGATGAATTTTCAAGCAAAGCAGCCTGGCCGTGAATGTAATAAAAAAAGTTAATGTAAATGTACACGAAATAAATAAATAAAACATTTACTTTATACTTGGCGCGCATGTTAATTTTTACTATGGTAAACTAGAAAAAAATTTAATTTCTAAAATACGGCGCTTCGTCAGTATTATAGGCTAAAACACGTATAATATGCTAAATACTAAAATTTTTGGTATCATAGGCAAAATGTAAATTTAAAGACTTTATTTTTCTAAAATACGGATAATAGCCTATTATACTAAAATGTCTATTGTACTGCGACATATATATATTTATTATATATGGGTGGTTTTCACTGTAACTGTATATTTTTTTATTGTTTACGGCACAACACTAATTATATTTTTATTTTTTTTTTTTTTATTTTATTTTTCCAAAGACCTAAAATTTTCAGTGGTACTGCTACAAATGTAAAAATAAATTCTACATATTATTCTTATGGGACTTTTTTATTTATGCAGACGGTGGCGACGTGGACGGTTGCGACATTTTGAATGTATTATTGAAATAACTTTGTATTGAAGCCATCAAATTTTCTCAAACTCTGGGTATCTTATTTTTCCATCAAAACACATAACTGAACAAGATATATTAAGTAATATATGACATACACTTGGAGAAAACGACATGGACGGTGGCGACATTTTTTTTTGTAAAAGCGTTTTAAAAATTTAATAGGTTTAATTTTCATAGTTAAAGCTTTCATATTTAAAATTTTAAGGTTTCCACGATTCATACATGAGTAGTTAACTAAGAAAAAAAAATACAACAGTGCTTTCAAGTGCATAAATATGGAGTGCGCATCCATAAAAGGTGGAAAGCTTAAAAAGAGCTAAAATCGAGGGACAGACATTTATGTGACGATAAGCTAAGAGGATTGCATGAAAATTTGTTTCGTTGAAAAACATGAGTTTTTGCGACCTAAATACGTCTTATGCATCCTACAGAAAAATTTAACTTCAAATTTTAAGCCGTTTGTTAATACTCGAAGTTGACAGTTAAGCAAAAGGACAGCGGACGGTGGCAACATTTTGAACACATATGCTCCAGAAAATTTTTGGTTCCTCAAAGAGGAACCATTGTGTTAGGTCAAAATTTGATTTTCTATTTTTTGGCATATAAGCACGTTTTGGGACCCCAGGAAGCTAAAAAACCTGTTTTTTAAAAAAGTCTGTATGTGTGTGTGTGTGTGTGTGTGTGTGTGTGTGTGTGTGTGTGTGTGTGTGTGTGTGTGTGTGTGTGTGTACGTATGTATGTAATCGGAGATATTTCACAAATATTATGGAATTAAGACCTAATTTTTTTTTCAAAAATTTTTTCACCAAAAAAGCTCGAGGTACTTTTTTTTTTTTTGATTTGGATGTAATACCTCATTTATTTACATGAAACTACTTATATTTGAAAGTATGGTTTTTACATGATATCTCGAATCGGATACTTAATTTTCTGAAAATTTTTTTTCTAACATTTTTTTCACAAAAAAATACAAAAAATACAAATTTTTTTTTTCTTTTTGGACGTAGTACCTAATTTATTTCCATGGAAGTACTAGTTTTAAGAACCTTGTTTATTGTTATTTTTTGGATCTGATACTTAATTTTTTCAAAATTTTTATTGTCAAAATGAAAAAAATAGAAAAATAAAAAAAAATGCAATATTTTTTTTTTTTTGGGTGTAATACCTCATTTAATTCTATGAAAGTACTAATATCTGAAAATATTGTAACTAGTGATATTTCAAAACTATTATCGAATTAAGACCTAATTTTTTTTTCAAACATTTTTTTATCAAAAAATCTCAAACACCCCCTTTTTTTTTAATTTGGATGTAATACCTCATTTATTTCCATGAAAGTACTTATATTTTAAAGTATAGTTTTCAAATGATATCTCGAATCGGATACTTAATTTTCTGAAAATTTGTTTTCTAAAATTTTTTTCACAAAAAAATACATAAAAACCAATTTTTTTTTCTTTTTGGACTTAGTACCTAATTTATTTTCATGGAAGTACTAGTTTTAAGAACCTTGTTTATTGTAATTTTTTGGATCTGATACTTAATTTTTTCAAAATTTTTTTTGTCAAAATTAAAAAAAAAGAAAAATAAAAAAAACTGCAATATATTTTTTTTTTTTTGGGTGTAATACCTCATTTAATTCTATGAAAGTACTAATATCTGAAAATATTGTAACTAGTGATATTTCAAAACTATTATCGAATTAAGACCTAATTTTTTTTTCAAACATTTTTTTATCAAAAAATCTCAAACACCCCCTTTTTTTTTTTAATTTGGATGTAATACCTCATTTATTTCCATGAAAGTACTTATATTTTAAAGTATAGTTTTCAAATGATATCTCGAATCGGGTACTTAATTTTCTGAAAATTTGTTTTCTAAAATTTTTTTCACAAAAAAATACAAAAAAACCAATTTTTTTTTCTTTTTGGACTTAGTACCTAATTTATTTTCATGGAAGTACTAGTTTTAAGAACCTTGTTTATTGTAATTTTTTGGATCTGATACTTAATTTTTTCAAAATTTTTTTTGTCAAAATTAAAAAAAAAGAAAAATAAAAAAAAACTGCAATATATTTTTTTTTGTTGGTGTAATACCTCATTTAATTCTATGAAAGTACTAATATCTGAAAATATTGTAACTAGTGATATTTCAAAACTATTATCGAATTAAGACCTAATTTTTTTTCCAAACATTTTTTTATCAAAAAATTTCAAACCCCCCCTTTTTTTTTTATTTTGGATGTAATACCTCATTTATTTCCATGAAAGTACTTATACTTGAAAGTATGGTTTTTACTTGATATCTCCAATCTGATACTTAATTTTTTGAAAATTTTTTTCCTAAAATTTTTTTCACCAAAAAATACAAAAAATACGAAACTTTTTTTTCTTTTTGGACGTAGTACCTAATTTATTTCCATAGAAGTACTAGTTTTAAGAACCTCGTTTACAGTAATTTTTTGGAATTGATACTTAATTTTTTCAAAATTTTTATTCTCTAAATTAAAAAAAAAGAAAAATTAAAAAAATTGCAATATTTTTTTGGTGTAATACCTCCTTTAATTCTATGTAAGTACTAATATTTTAAAATATTGTAACCAGTGATATTCCAAAACAATTATCGAACGAATACCTAACTTTTTTTTCCAAAAATTTTTTTATTAAAAAAATCTCAAAATACTTTTTTTTTTTTTAATTTGGATGTAATACCTCATTCATTTCCATGAAAGTACTTATACTTGAAAGTATGGTTTTTACTCGATATCTTGAATCTGATAATTAATTTTTTGAAAATTTTTGTCTTCAAAATCTTCGTTACAAATAAATACATAAAACATCAAATTTATTTTTCGTACTGGACATATCTAATTTATTTTAATGAGAGTACAAGTTTTAGAAATCTAGTTTATAGTAATTTTTTGTATCCGATAACAATTTTTTTTTTATTTTGATATAAATTATAACACACAAGAAAGAATGATGGAAATCTTGCCTCTTTTTGACTTCCTCGGATTATTTTGTTCGTTGCTATGTTTATTTATGTATGTAGGTTAATGAAATTATAAACAATAATAAACAGCCTAAAAATATTAAATGGTTATGTTTACATTTTAAAATTAAGATGCCAACCATTTTAAAATTAAGTTGCCAACCATTTCTTTGACAAAACAAAAAAATCATGTTCAATCATGTTCAATATCTTAATTATTAAGGGATAAAATTTTTTGAAATAATAATAACAGCCTTTACGAGTAAATTTTATTAAGGGATAATTATATATTCTAATAAAATTTTACAAAAAAATAATAAAATTAGCTTTTTTTATATTTATCTCTATTTAATTATGCAAAAATGATTTAAAATCCATTAACGCCGGCGCGATCAATCCATGGACGCTAGAATTTTTACTTTAATAACAAAATGATCTTAATGGTCTACTTTACCTAGTAAAAAAGAAAAATGAATGTATAATTGCATGGTTGTAATCAATAATATTTATTGCATATTGAAGTTTAAAGACCATTGTTTGAGGAACCTCAGTGCCAGCTAGTTGGCAGGGTATTTTGTTAACTTACCAATATATGCATAGTAGGTTGTGACTTTAAAAAAATATTATTTATGAACTTTTAAAAAAAAAAAAGTGAAAAAGAGCTTTAGTTTCGGATATAAATGGAGGGGATGCTATGTATACCGTTCCTGTAAAAACCACCCATATGTTTATTATATATATTTATAAATCCTATAGAATTATAAAATAGGTTTGCATTATTACAATTTCTAGTTTTTGGTCCTATATAAATGTAAATGTAAATGTAAATAGTGTTTTATTTGTCCAATCACAAAATTTGATACATAATTATAACCTAGTAACAATATAAAATAATAAAAAGTATATAACATTAAATATTTATAATACAATTTAAAATATTTACAATCATATAAGAGTCAATATAAATTAGTTTATAATTAATTATTTGAAAAAGAGATTTATAAATTTAAGTTCAACAAATATTATAGTTAATTAATAAAAATAAACAATTTAACTCAAAATTTAAAATATAATAATATATGATTTATTCTATGTGACTGAAATAGCCAAAAAATAAATTAATAACATAGTTATACTAGCAGTGAGTACAAAAGTAATAGCATCTATAGCAAATAACAATTGTATAGATTAATTAATCTTAGTCAGCAAATCATAAATAGCAAATTTACATAGAAGTAGATAACAATATATAGCAATCTAATATTTCATTGAAACAATATACTTGCTTTTTATTTTTAAAGTTAAACTAGCCACATTTAAATACTGAACCATCATATGTTTGTTTAAGAGTTTTTAAGTGGGTAAAAAGAGCTGACTTAAAAGAGTTAAGTGAAGGAAGATACCTGATTTTGGAAGGTAAAGAATTCCAACTTCTGGTGCCTTGTACTTGAAAAGAGAAATCACCATTCCACTTTTCTAGTTCAGGTAAAGCTAATTCACGATGTAGCAACTCGCCCCTTTGGAGGTATAACGAATAAATATTTGAGCCAGGTAATCTGGTTTATGAAGTCTAAGAATTTTATACATTATTATCAGTGTAAAATATAGCCTGCGCATAGAGCAAGTTAACCACCCTAGTTTTTCCTAATATATAACATAATTACTTAATATTTTATTCAAATTTAACTTATATAGAAATCTACAAGTAAAAAATTGTATTTTCAATAACCTAGAAAAATAAAAATGTAGTTATGAATTTCATATTACGTCTCTCTATTACAGGTTATTAAAAATAACATATTTTTGACTGTAAGATTTCTATATAAGTTAAATTTGAATAGAATATTAAGTAATTATTTTTATAGGACCAATAACTATAAATTGTAAATGCATTAATTACATCATTATTTCAAGTAAAATAAATAAGGTTTTTATAACTTGTAAAAGGTAATGTGATATGAAATAAAATGGATAACACAATTTAGAAATATTAACAATAAGCTTTTATTATGTGTTAAACGTGATTCTTTTTTTTTTTGTATAACTAATAACTGCGTATATAAAGCTTTTGTGCCGTACTCAAAAAAGCTGTGTATGGCCTTCACTTGTGATAAAATTTACTTTTATTAAAGGTTTGACAATATCTCATGTCATGCATACGCACACGATTTTTTTCAAAAAAAGAAATTTTTTCTTGCGCGCGAACAACCACGTTTTTAGCACGCTTGAGTACAAGAAAAAAAAGATGCTCCTTTTTAATTTTATATTTAAACATTCTCCCAGCTTAATTTTTTATCCTAATAAAAAATTGCAAGATTATATAAAAAATTTAAAAATTATAAAAATTTAATTAGAATAAAGCTATTTACAGAGATCTATAAAAAATATTTTTTTGTATTTTTTTTTGTTAACATCTATATACAAATAATTTATTTAAAAGATTAATAATAAAAAAAATTAAAAAATATTTATTTACAAAACATGTTGAGCACAAGAACTCGCCTAATTTCCCAATACAAAAAATTAATTAAATTAATTAATAATTTTTTAAAGTATTTTACGAATTATTAGCATTATCTGATTTTTCAAGTGAAATCAATTTATGGACTGGGCGCTTCAAAATTGAACCAGCTGTCTTGATTTCAACAGCCCTTGTCAATTCATCGAAACCTTCGTAAATTTTAATTACGTGGCCTAATGGCCACTTTGAAGGAGGTAAGGTCTCGTTCGAGACCAAAACTATGTCATCGATCAGTAAATTTCTTTTATTTTGTCTCCATTTTTTCTTTTTTGAAGACTCTGGAGATACTCCCTCGACCATTATTCCCACCATTCCTGCAACAGTTTCTGAATTTGCTTGTACCTGTCCATGGGGGGAATCTTAGTTCTCAAACAATTAGGCTCAGGCACAATAAAGGAATTTGATTGAGTGAGCAAGAAAGATGTTGATAAAAATTGTCCATCAATTGGAATGTCTGATAGAGGCAACAATGGGCGGGAGTTCAAACAAACCTCAATCTGTTTGAGTAGGGTGTAGAATTCCTCAAACGTTAGAGTATGATCCCCTAAAACCCTACGAAGATGGTGTTTGACCGACTTCACAGCAGCCTCCCAAAGACCCCCAAAATGTGGTGCGCCTGGAGGATTAAAAGACCAAGTTGTACCCTCGCAAGTTACCTTAGCCTGAAGTTCCTGCATATGGCTTGAAGAGGCCATATACAGTTCCTTCAAGGCCTTATCAGCTCCAATGAAGGTAGTTCCTTGATCGCTGAATAGACCAGTGCACGGACCACGAGTGGAAGTAAATCTTCGGAAAGCCGCTATGAAATCGTCACTAGAATACCCTGTTATTAATTCCAAATGTACGGCTTTGGTAGCCATACATATAAAAACCCGATATAAGCTTTATAAGTAGCCGATCCACGACTTCTAAATCTTAAAATTTTGTATGGACCAGCATAATCTATACCTGTATTAAGAAAGGGTTTATCAGGACGCTGTACTCTACTGGGGGGTAGAATACCCATTTTTTATTTGACAAGATTAGCCTTGTATCTTAAACATTCACGACACTTAAAAATATAACTTCTAACTAAGTTTCTTCCATTAATAAGCCAGAATTCCTGTCTAAGGGTAGCTAACGTAAGAGTAACACCACCAAGCAAGGTTTTTTGATGATAGTATCTACTTAGTAATTTTGAAAGAGCACAATTTTTAGGAATGATCAGGAGATGTTTTTGTTCATGAGACAATAAGAAATTATGAATTTGACCCCCTACTCTTAAAAAATTATCTTCTAGAATAGGATCTAATAAGTCTGAAGATTTTATTAGATTTAAGCAATTTTTTAAGGTATTCATTTCATTTTTAAAAAAGAGCAAACTGAGTAGTGTAAACCCAAAAGAGTTTAGCTCTTTTAATCTCAAAAACATTAACAAATTTATTACTATTAGATTCAAAAAAATTGAACCAAGAAAATTGAAAAATTGGTAATTTTGATATGATTTTCTCAAATTTGTTTATGTTTTTTGACTTAACTTTAATTAATAACTTTGACAGAAATCGAAAAACTAAATCAGTTACTCTCAATAAACGAAGAAGTTCTGAATTTTTACACACTAGGTCCCAAATTTTATCAATTTTGATTTTTTCAATGTGTACCACGTGAGCAGTAACTAAATTTATTGACTTGCTTTGAAAAGCATTATTGTCTGAAGCAAAGTTAAAATTTTTCTTCATTCGGTCATTTTTCTCCCACCACAAAGAAAAATTTTGCAGCTGTTCTGGGAATATGACTCTTGAAGCGCAGTCTGCAGGGTTTTCATGAGTCCTGACATGCCTCCAGAATGCTTCAGGAACCTAATTATGAATTTTTAAACAACGGTTTCTAATAAAAACCGACAGCCATTTTGAAGGGTGTTCTCGTAACCAAAAAAGAACATCTTGCGAGTCTGTAAAAAGCAAAATTTCAGAAGAGGGTAAATCCAAAGCTCTTAGTAATTTGACAGTCAATCTTGCTAATAGTAATTCTGAACAAAGCTCTAATTTAGGGATTGAGTGCATAGGCTTTATAGGAGAGACTTTGGATTTAGCCTGTAGCAGAAGAATTTCAGTTTTATTTTGAAACCTTGTTTTTAAGTAAACGTATGCTGCATATGCCATCTGAGAAGCATCACAGAAGCCAAAAATCTCATATTTAGCGTCAGGCTCCAAACCTAGCCAATGAGGAATACGAATTGAATTAATAGCAATTAGCGCTTGATACCAACTTAAAAATTCACAACTAAGAGAAATTTTCAGTTTATTGTCGCATTTTACTTTTTTAATCCATAATTTTTGCATAAATGCTTTACCTGTTATCAAAATCGGAAACAAATACCCCAATGGGTCAAACAACTTGGAAGTACTGGACAATACAATTCTCTAAGTAATGTCTTTTTCAAATTGGTCGAGCTCGATATTGAACGTAAAATAATCTTCCTTAGGATTCCAATTAAGGCCTAATAACGAGAAATAAGAGTTAGATCCATTAACACCAGCTTTAATATTTTATGGAAAATTTAATAATGCATCGTTGTTGAAGTTCAAAACCAGCGCATTTGCAAATATTAATGATTTGCTGCTTTTCAAGAGTTTCTGGCAAAGAATAGCCTCCCGGAAAGGTATCATCCATGTAAGTTTCAGAATTTAGTAATTCTGAGCCAAGAGGATATTTTTCGCCTTCATCAATAGCTAACTGCCTAGTGACTCTAATAGTATAAGGACTACTAACAACCCCATAAGCAACAGTATTTAGTGAATAAGCTTGTATCTTATCACCATTATTTTTACGCCATAGAATCTGTTGATATTTACGATCCTCTGGGCGAATGAGAATTTGACGATACATTTGCTTGATATCACTGACAAAAACATATTGTTACTTCATCCAGTGTATCAATAGTTCAGCCAAGTCGGGCAATAAATTAGGCCCTGTATGCAAGAGGCTATTTAATGATACACCATCGTAATCATTGGCTCAACCATTGAACACAGTTCGAAGTTTAGGTTTTAAAGAATTTTTTTTGAGAATTCCATGATGGGGAAGAAAATAATATAAAATAAATCAACAATATGACCTGTTTTTCCCTTATGACCTGTGTCCTCATAATCCCTCATGAATTCAATGTACAGATTTTTTAAAATGAGATCAGCGAGAAAACGCTTTTCCATGCGCAACAGCATCTTTTCAGCAATAGAAAAGCAGCCTGGGAATTTCATATTTTCAGGACCACGCTTAAAAGGCAAACGTACCATATATCTACATTCGGGGTTTCTAGAATAAGTTCTGAGAAAATGGTCTTCGCACTCTCGCTCATCCGGATTAAGCAATTTTGAGGGCTCATCGAAGATTTCCTCTTGTCTCCAAAAAAGCTCTAAATCGAAGGAAAGAGTAGATTCGGCGTCTGAAATCACCGATATGTTAGAAGTAGACTCAATGCCTGCATTACCTGAAATGACCCAGCCTTATTTAGTACTCATAGCTATCGGATCATTCAGAGCGCCTCTTCTAATCTTTTCTTCAATAATAGAAGCGTGGATAGAGGCACTAAGTAAAATTTCGATTTGACCTCTCTTGTCGAAATTCGGAACAGCTAATAACAGACCAGAAATATGATCTAATTCTTTACATCCTTTACTGGCTGTTGGTGAGTACGAATATACCTTTGAAATATCGAAGGCTAAAACTTCAATTGAAAAGTCCGAAACAAAGTGAGGTTTAATATGGAGTTTATCCAATTTTTTACAAGTATAATTTTTAACGCCACCTATACCTAATATTGGCATATTAAGAGGCATTAAGTTTAACTTTAATCTCCTGAATAACGATTCGCTGATAAAGGATGCTTGAGAGCAATTATCAATGAGTGCCCTTGCGAGGAATTTAAAACCATCTTCGTTAACAACTTTAACGATTGCAGTGGACAACAGAACTTCACAGGGGTTTTCAGAGAAGTTAACAGAGAGATTACATAATTTAGTTGATGAAGCTGTTGCAGCTTCAGAGGTAATTAAATTTTTGTTTTTATTTGAGGATCCTGAATCAGGTCTAGAATCATTAGTTTTAGCTTTAACTAGTTTTTCATTATGCAATGTTGTATGATGTTTTCCCTTGCAAACATTACAACGTTTTTTTGAAGGGCATTTAAAAAAGGTATGATTGCCAAATTAATTAGTAAATTTTCTAAGTTGCTTTATGCAATCATATCTTTTTTCAACTACTAATTTTTTGAAGTTCTACAATTAAAAATTAAGTGCCATTAAGGGCATTGTTGCTTAGAAGGCTCAACTTGATTATGAAAAACTTTTGCAGGATTTTCATTAACATTTGAGTTTTTAAAAGAATTAGAATTATTGGAATTTGATTTTTCATTTAAGTTTATTTTAGAGCTATTTTCTTCTAAGGATTCTAGAATGCTGATCTGGGATTCTATAAAAGAAATTAATTGATCAAACGTTGGAGGATCAGAAACTTTTACTACTGATGCTTCACTACCAACTTTTTGGGAAGTTAATGACAAATTATTGAAGAAATTTTCCCATTGCATTTTCATGTTATTTAAGAGCAGATAAAGGAGTATTCAAACTAACTAATATTCTTTTTAATTCAGAAGAACAAAATTTGGACATTGACTTTATAGAAAATAATGAGGACATATGAGTATTAACAAGCCTTTTTTTATTTTCATATTTATCGACCAATTTTTTCCATATGATAGTAAAATTTTACGAGGTTGTCGGATATGACTTGACAAGGTCCTCGGCGTCACCCAGACATGTTCTAAGATGCCTCAATTTGGTGACGTCAGGATCATTGTGTTTGTCAATTACCGACGACTGGAATACGTCGCGAAATGACTCCCAATCCTTATATTCACCGGAAAATTCAGGTAAGTTAATTCTAGGTAGTCTTTCATTATCTTCATTGCTAGTATTTCAAAGTTAAAGGCATGAGTTTCAATAGCTGTAGAATTAAGGGAGGTATGAGAGTGTGAATCTAGATAAAGTTGGAAGAGGCCCAAATTTTTTAAGTATTGATATTCAGTACTATCGAAAAGAGCATCCTTAAAATAATTTGTTCTTTGACTAGTTTAATATAATCAGGCTGATTATACAATTGGGCATCTTGGATTCGAATTTAATCCAATTGTTTCTTAAGGTATCCATCCTAACTTTACAAGATGATATGCACATGTTATCACCCTCATTTTCAAAATTGGTATAAGCATTCTTAATTCTAGGTATCAAGTTAACTTGTTGCAAGTTGATGGAAGCCATGGTCCAGGACTAACTCCAAAGAGTAATTATAAAATTGAAAGGGTATTTGCTTTTGGTTACAAATTTTACATGAAAAGCTAACGTTAAATATAATTAGTATGTTAATCTACCAGTAAGTTAGCATATGGGTCAATATTTGTGAAGTGTATACAGTTTGGATTTTCAAGTCTCAGAATGTACTTCAAAGTATGTTTGGTCGAAAGTATATATAAAAAATATAATTTTCCCCAATTTTTAGCTTTTTAGATCCAATCCTCTATTTTTTACAGCGATTTTTGTTTTTTTCAATTTTTTGAAATTTTTAGTTTTTGAGAAATTTATGTTCATTAATTTTTCTCGCAAACGCGCAGTTTACAATAAAATTTTTTCTCCTTATAGTACCCCATAGGAAATTTCCCGTAGAATTCGATTCTGGGGTCCAAATTTTTTTTTGAACTGCACATGCGCGAGAAAATCAACTTTCTTGCTTTGCCTTTTCTAGCTTATATACCTCAGCTGCAGACAGCTCAATTTTCATCCTGTTGGTCTCAAATCGTATGTTTTTTCATATACTTTCAGCATATGAAATCATTTTTTTGGGTAAATTTATTTTAAAAGCACTAAAATTGAAAAATAGCGATTTTTAAAAAATCATTTTTCACAAATTTTAAATTTTCCGCCAAGTCACGTGACCAAATGAATATCTGACTGAAAATTCGGATTTAGCGAAAAATTTTACATAAGCATACCAATTTTCGTCTTATTTCATTAAATAGTTTCTATGATATCCCATTTTAAAGATAAAGATTAATTGACTTTTAAATTGACTTTTTTTAAAAAACCCTAAAAATGGGACTCTGACTTTAATTATCATATCTGTTAAACAAATAATTATAAAAAGACGAGTAAAAATTTTTTGGAAACTAAGGGCTTGTAAAAAATTTTTGAGGCCTATAGAACTCGTTTCTTTTAAAAATTAGAATTTTGTCAGCAATTTCAAAATTGGTCATTTTGGGGTAAGAATAGGCATTTGGTTTATTGACTATCGGCATGAGAGATTTAGCGACAAATAATTGCAGTGTGCGGTAACTGAATGGTGACACTTATACCAAAAAAATGAGACCAATTGGAATTATTTTGGTTAACTGGCAAGTTTACAGCTTTGTATTAAAGATTACAAAAAATTCTATTTGATAACATTGTGGTATTTTGTAGTTATTCAGTATTTTGCAATTTCTTTTATTTTTATAGCGTTACGGAAAGTTCCAAAACTTTTCCAAAAAGAGGGTCTTTTGTAAAATTTCTCGAGGAATCCGAAAATTTTGTCAAAATTTTCATTAGGTAACTAGAAAATTCGGAAAATTGAGAATAAGATAGAATAGCTACAAAATACGACAATGTTATAAAATAGGATTTTTTTCATAATCTTTAATACAAAGCTGCAACCTCGCCAGCTAACCAAAATACTTCCAATTGGTCTCATTTTTTCGATATACGTATCAACATTTATTTACCGTACACCACATTTATTTGTTGTTAATTCTCTCATGGCGATAGTCAATAAACCAAATCCCTATTCTTACCCAAAAATGACCAATTTTGAAATTACTGCCAAAATTCTAATTTTTAAAAGAAACGAATTCTATAGGCCTCAAAAATTTTTTACAAGCCCTTAGTTTCCAAAAAATTTTTACTCGTCTTTTTATAATTATTTGTTTAACAGATATGATAATTAAAGTCAGAGTCCCATTTTTAGGGTTTTTTAAAAAAAGTCAATTTTAATCTTTATCTTTAAAATGGGATATCTTAGAAAATTTTTAATGAAATAAGACAAAAATTGGTATGCTTATGTAAAATTTTCCTCTGAATCCGAATTTTCAGTCAGATTTTCATTTGGTCACGTGACTTGGCGGAAAATTCAAAATTTGTGAAAAATGATTTTTTAAAAATCGCTATTTTTCAATTTTAGTGCTTTTAAATTAAATTTACCCAAAAAAATGATTTCATATGCTGAAAGTATATGAAAAAACCTACAATTTGAGACCAACAGGATGAAAATTGAGCTGTCTGCAGCTGAGGCATATAAGCTAGAAAAGGCAAAGCAAGAAAGTTGATTTTCTCGCGCATGCGCAGTTCAAAAAAAAATTTGGACCCCAGAATCGAATTCTACGGGAAATTTCCTATGGGATACTATAAGGAAAAAAAATTTTATTGTAAAGTGCGCGTTTGCGAGAAAAATTAATGAACATCAATTTCTCAAAATTTAAAAATTTCAAAAAATTGAAAAAAACAAAAATTGCTGTAAAAAATAGAGGATTGGATCTAAAAAGCTAAAAATTGGGGAAAATTATTTTTTTTATATATACTTTCGACCAAACATACTTTGGAGTATATTTCGAGACCCACCCATGCAAAGTCATATACAGTTCACAAATATTGACCCATATACAAAAGAAGTAAAAAGTTTTTTAAAAAATTAACAAGAAATTTGTAAAGAAACTGCAAATATCCTTTCGTTACAAGAATGTTAACATTAAAAATAAAATTTATATTAGCTATGTTTGAACTACCAATTCAAGAAAAATATAAAGTTAATAAAATATAAAGGTTAAATACTAAAATGAACAAAGTAGTAATAATTAAGTATCCAAAATTAGTAATTCAAAAAACAATACTCCTTGATAAAATTTACAATGGATTAATATATGAATATATTATAATAAAAGATTGATATGTAAATATACTGCTCGATGACAAGTCAAGGCCTGAAGGAGTCCACCAATTCAAAATAGCTGAGACGATGAAAATTCCAGAGAAAAAAATTTCAAAAATTAACCTTGTACTGCTATGCAAGAAGTAATTCCTTGAACCGACAAGAGTTTGAATCATCAAGAAGCCAGGTCCAAGTGGAGTACCTAGGTAACATCAATTGAATTAATTCTTTGTAATATAAAAGTCAAGAGACAGAGATATAGCCAGTGAAAATAAAAAAAATTTCCTTTCTTTTTTTTTTTTTTGATAATACACTAAAATTTTTTCTTTCTTTTTTTTTTATAATACACTAAAATTTTTCCTTTCTTTTTTTTTATAATACACTAAAATTAACTTTATTTTAAGCTTGAATTAATTAACAGAAGTTAATTAAAAATATTTTAAAAAATAGTAAAATCTCATGTAAAAAAATAACCGAAGGAAATAAAGTGCAGAAATGCATCGATTGCTTTTTTAGGCACAAGAAAGACTACGAACTTTATTTCCTAGAATGACTTGTATATACAGAGATATTTCTATCATTAAGTTTTTAAATTAATTTTAATTTTTGTATCCGTATTTGTACAAATCAAGACTATTAAAATATTACTGCTTTAAAAGAAAAAAAAGTTAGCGTAGAAGAAAACTTTGAACATCTCTATCTCTTTTTAACATATGACCATATATAACAGTACATTTATATTATTACGACCACTTTTAAGTGACACGAGAGTTTAAATATTTTAATGAAATTACAGTTTAATTATTATCGCATAAATTATCATTTTTAAAATATTATTTTTAATTAATAATTTTTATTTTAAAATTTAAAAATTTTTTTTTTGAATGTGTTGGACAATAACAATTTTTACACACGAGTGGGAGAAAGAGCTTATATAAGAGAGAGTATATACTTATAAAATTTGTATAATTATTATAATTGCACAAAATTTAATTTAATTAAATGCTATTTATTAATTATATGTTTTGAGAATAATGATAATAAAAAATAATAGTATCACTAATAATAATAAAGACTTACTAGTGATATTAGTTTGTATTTTAATTATATGTATAATAATGGACAAATATACTTACGTATCTTTTTAAACGAAGATGAGAAGAAAAAGACATCCTACAGGGTGACATTTAGCAGAAAGATTGAGTATGCAAGATGGCCGCTGACTGAACTGCTTGATTACCACGACGACATCTGGAAAGGCGGCGCCAAAAAGCTTGAAGAAATGATCACGTGACAATGTTCTTCTTGAATAAATTTCTTTGTAGCCGGAAATTTTAAAAAAGCGCCATTTTGGATACCTTTTCTTGTTTTTTGCAGTTGATTAGAATTTTGAAACAAAAAAAAATTTTCAGGTTGAATTTTTAACAAATAATTATAATTGTATCTCTGCTATTTTGTAGTTTAATTTTTTTTTTTAAATTCTCCAAGTTGAATTTAAAACCTTTTTTGCGTGGACTGTATATTTTTCTTAATAACGATAATTTCACCCTGTTTATTCTTCTTTTTTTTTGTATAACTAATAACTGCGTATATAAAGTTTTTGTGCTGTACTCAAAAATGCTGTGTGTGGCCTTCACTTGTGATAAAATTTACTTTTATTAAAGGTTTGACAATAGCACATGTCATGCATACGCACACGATTTTTCTTCAAAAAAAGAAATTTTTTCTTGCGCGCGAAAAACCACGTTTTTAGCACGCTTGAGTACAAAAAAAAAAGATGCTCCTTTTTAATTTTATATTTAAACAAATCACATTGCACTTTTTTTTTGTTAAACTTGACGGTTCGTTGGACCAAAATATTGAATAAGCTGGATTTTATAACTTGTAAAAGGTAATGTGATATGAAACAAAATGGAGAACACAATTTAGAAGTATTAGCAATAAGCTTTTATTATGCGGTACACGTGAAGGCCAAGTGAGCACTGAGCATCGTGCTGTGCCGGCTTCTTCTTTCTCCCCTCTACAACATATATACACTAAAACTATTTACAAATACACAACGATATGCAAATTACTCACATTTAAATGATATAAAAATTTTTTAATAAAGAAGTTTCTATTTTAGAAACTTTTTTAGCTAATTTTTATTTTGAATAAAAAAAAACTGGATTCAGTGAAATCCTATAAATTTATAAAATAGAATTGAACAACGTAAAAATTTTTAAAATAGAAACTTTTTAATACACAATTTCTAATACAAAATAATAATGTAATTAATATGTTATTACAATTTCTAGTTTTTTGATCCTATAAAATTAATTACTTAAAATTTTATTCAAATTTAACTCATTTAGAAATCTACAAGTAAAAACTTGTATTTTCAATAACCTAGAAAAATAAAAATGTAGCTATGAATTTCATATTAAATCTCTCTATTACAGGTTATTTAAAATTACATATTTTTGACTGTTACATTTCTATTTAAGTTAAATTTGAATAGAATATTAAGTAATTATTTTTATAGGACCAATAACTAGAAATTGTAAACGCATTAATTACATCATTATTTCAAGTAAAATAAAAATTACTAACATTAAAATGACATAAAAATTTTTCAATAAAGAAGTTTCTATTTTGGAAAATTTTTAGCTACTTTTTATTTTGAAAAAAAAAAACTGGAATCGGTGATATCCTATAAATTTATAAAATAGATTTGAACAACGTAAAAATTTTTAAAATAGAAACTTTCAAATACACAATTTCTATGTCATTTAAATGTGTGTAATTTTTATTTTACTTAAAATAATAATGTAATTAATGTGTTATTACGATTTCTAGTTTTTTGCTCCTATAAAATTAATTACTTAATATTTTATTCAAATTTAACTCATATAGAAATCTACAAGTAAAAACTTGTATTTTCAATTACCTGGAAAAATAAAAAGGTAACTATTGTAACAGCTGGCAAAGCAAAAAGCCAGCTTTACCATAAGTCATCGACCAAGGGGTATCCTGCGTCGATCAAGAAGAAACACATAAATATTAATTCGTTTTACAATAGTTAAAACCGAAAGTAAGCTGGATTACATGTGAAGCATCAGGCCACGTAATAACGAGGTCAACTACAAAAAGAATAAGACGGATCCTGTTTGGAGGTCCTTTACGCACCACTAGTAACCAGCTCATCAAGAATCATATAAATATAGCCGAAAAATCAGAACCTGGGTCAGACCATCGACAGTCGACCATACGTTTAGTCGTACGGGCATTCGAACTCCGGTCGAGCTTCCGAACAGTCGCAAATTATCTATCTTAAATCTCTATTTTCGCTACTACTCTAATTAACTGTTTGACTTATAACTATTTATTGTACGCTAACTTGTAAACCATTTAAACATTTATTTTATAATAAACTCTAAGTTTTAATCAAAGGTTTATGATTTATTTAGTAAATATAGTCCTAAACATTAGTCCTTTTAATACAGTTTTGCCTTATTCCTTACGGGAATTTGTCGCTAGTTGTTGAATCCAATATAAAATATATTAAAATATTAGTATCCAGTATAACACATAGTAAAATCAGTTTGTAATCGGTACCAAAATATTTAACCGTTACTCTATGAATTTCATATTAAGTCTCTCTATTACAGGTTATTAAGAATTACATATTTTTGACTGTTAGATTTCATAATAGTTAAATTTGAATAGAATATTATCAAAATCAAAATTTGAAAAAGACAAAATGTACAATAATGTGTAATAAATTGCATGTATATTATTTTCGAAAAGCAATTTTTTATGGCTAAATATACTCAAAAGTACCAGTTTGGCAGATTGGTACTGCTGATCACACCGCAAAAGTGTCAGATTGGCCCAAAAGTGTCAGAATGGCCCAAAATTGTCAGGGTGGCCAAAAAGTGTCAGATTGGCCCAAAAGTGTCAGAGTGGCCCAAAAGTGTCAGAATGGCCCAAAAGTGTCAGCGTGGCCCAAAAGTGTCAGAATGGCCCGAAAGTTTCTAAACTATTCAGAGCAGCGTAGGTGAAACATTAATGAAAAATTATAGGTTCTGATTGATTCTATAATTACAATAGAGTGTAACGTCAGATCAAAATGACCGTAAACAAAAGGGTTATTATTAGTTATAATCAAAAATCAATAGTTGCTGAAAATCAAGCATGACCTGGTAAAAATATACCAAGCATAATTAAATTGACACCTGAGAAAAAACTTATAACCAGTTTGTGTAAACACAACCTAAATGCATGGAACATGTTTACTTCCAGCTGAGGACTAGGATTAATACAAATGTTACTCAACAGTACAATACAGTTTTCTAATTTTCTAATTTGTAATTATCACCTTACTAGCTGTTAAGATTCTAAACCAAAACTATTTTGATTCCCTAAACCTGAATTATTCTGAGTCCCTTAATCGATATTATTCCAAGTCCCTAAATCGATATTATTTTAAGTCCATGAACCTGTATTATCTTAAGTCCTTAAGCTCAGATTTTTCAAAGTCTCCTAATTATTCTAAGTTTCATTTGACCCCACCCCCTTAATTAGACAAATTTGACCACCCCCCTTTAATAGGACAAATTTTACCACCCGCCTTAAATGGGACAAATTTAACCCGCCCCCCCTTGAATGGGACAAATTTGACCCCCCCCCCTTAAATGGGACAAATTTGACCCCCCCCCCTTAAATGGGACATATTTGACTCCCCCCCTTAAATGGGACAAATTTGACGCCCCTCCCCTTAAATGGGACGCCACTAGGAGAAAGTGCCTATACACTCCTCCTTAAAAACGACGAAGGGGTATTAAACCAAAATACTAGACCCTGTACAGCCCCCGACTCTCAAAGTCATTATCAATTTGTAAATAATATAAATAACTTAGGACACCCCCAATATTCTAGAAACACAGGGTCAGAACGTGACTCAAGTTCAGTGTTCAAGAGAAATTACGAATTGTCAAAAATTAGGGCGTAGTCAATGAAAGACGCCCTAGATTATATTCCTAAATTTGACGGTAATAGAAGTGAACTAACAAACTTTTTACGAGGGTGTAATTTAGCTCCTAAATGTATTCCCCCTGAATTCGAGTCTCAGCTTACAAAGTTAATAGCAACTAGGATATCGGGATCGGCAGCTGAGGCAATGGGAGAGAGAGTTTTTTGGGACATGCAGGAAGTTACAAGTTTTTTCGAGTTCATGTTTGGAAATTTAAAAACTGTGCATGAACTATACGGCGATTTAGCTCAAATTAGGCAAAAACCCAGTAAAGACACGGTCTTATATTCATATAGAGTCAAAATATTGGGTCGGAACATTGCGAAAGCAGCGATGAACGACCCGAATGTAAATTATAGAGAGAAAGAGATAGGTCTAGACCGGGTCTTATTAAAGTATTTTTTGCGCGGTATGGAACCTGAAATAAGAGTACGATT
Source organism: Anagrus nilaparvatae (assembly GCA_022575985.1). NCBI lineage: Eukaryota > Metazoa > Arthropoda > Insecta > Hymenoptera > Mymaridae > Anagrus > Anagrus nilaparvatae. The sequence goes on along the minus strand of JAKSXM010000237.1, from coordinate 2,094,577 downwards.
AATACCGTGTAGCACTTTTGACGATACAGTTAAAGAAGTGGTTTTGGTAGAGAGAGAAGTGGGAGTTTATGCGCAAGACAACTCTTACACAAGTGCGGCAGCAAATATGAGGTAAGTTACGAATAGCAATAATGACGGGGAAAAATGTGATATTTGCGGCGGTGCTCATTTAACCACGTCATGTGAAATTCTTAAGAAAGCGTTAAACGAACATAATAGAAAAGCAAACGAGGTTAATGCGGCTAATAATAACCAAAGTAATATGGCTCAAGCAGCAGGCTATTCTGGTCGAAATAAAGTAGTTTGTTTTTATTGTAAAAAATCGGGCCATATGATAAAAGACTGTAGGAGAAGAATCTATATAAATAATAGAGCAGCACGCGAGCAAGCGTCGGGAAACGCCAGTGGGCCTCGGTTTCAGGCGCTAACCAGAGTACAATGAACCAATAGTTCATATACATTTAAGTAAGGACAGCTAAGCGCCAACGGTTAGCATAGTATCCGAGTCGCTGGTAAAACCTTATTTATTTTTAGACGACTCGGGTGCAAATGCAAATTTAATTAAAAATTTTGCGGTGCCCAATTATTTAAATGTAGATAGAAATAGTATAATTAGATTAAGTGGTATTACTGATCCAACCATTCCAACTTTAGGCAAAGTATATTTAAATTTCAGTGATTATAAATCTGTTTTTCATATAGTAAGTGTTAATTTTCCTATTGATCAGGATGGTTTGACTGGTAATATATTTTTATGGGAGACAAAAGCAAATTTGAATTTAAATTAAGGATGTTTAGAAATTGGAAAAAATTCATTCCCTTTTGCTCAGGCAGTAGAAGATAGGAGTAGTACGTCTTATTTTCCAATAAGCCCTTTAAATTCTACTTTAGTAAAAGTCTCTCAGTCTCTTAGTAATACCTCAGCAGAACCTTAGCAAAGCTTCAGAAGAACCTCCGCAGAACGTCAGCAAAGCCTAGGCAGAACCTCGGCAGAACCTCAGAAAAACATAAGCAGAACCTCAGCAGAACCTCAGCAAAGCCTAAGAAGAACCTCCGCAGAACCTCAGCAGAGCACCAGCGGAAACCCCGCAGAACCTCAGCAGAGCACCAGCAGAAACACCGCAGACACCCAGCAGAGTCACAGCAGAAACCCCGCAGAAACCCAGCAGAGCACCAACAGAACCCCCGCAAAACCACTAGAGAGCACCAGCAAAATTCCTGAAGTTATTTTTAAAAGCAGTAACAAAACCTTATTTAATCAAATAAAAATTCTTTCTAGTTCTACAACAGGTCCAAAAAATCCTTTGGTACAGACATCAGATCCTTTAAACTCTGATTTAAAAACTTTGAATTGTTTGTCAACGCGCGAATCACATCTCAATACAAACAATTCCTTGCATATATCAGGGTTTAAGGAAAATTCGGTGGTAAGGCATGTGTATAAGGTACTAAGGATTGCTGAAGCAAAAATTCAAGGTTTTGACGAGTTCAAAACGCTGAAAGTGTTGTTAAAGTTTTTAGCAAAAAGTAAGGATTTAATAACAATGGCAATTGATGATTCTAGAGCGTTAATTGCTATGGCAAAAAGGTTTTTGTTAGAAAAAATATCACTAACACCATTAGAGTCCAGAGAAACCTTAAAATTGTGGGATAAGCTCATGTCATATTTAGAAGTGGGTAATAATATTTGCTCTCCGGTGTTAGAATTAATAGTAAAAATAGTAAATAATTTTGATAAAATAAATCAAAAAATAGTTATCAATAAGGTAGATAAGGCTGAAAGCTTCAGGCATAAAAAAGATTTAGCTGAAAGAATAGACACATTATCTGAACATAAGTTTGTACATAATTCTGCAGAAGAATCTTATTTTTTGAAACAAGTTTCAATATTAAAAGAACTAATTTCTGACATGTTAAAAGAAAATAATCTTAGTGATTATAATAAGCAAGATATATTAACTTTAACAAATGTAATACTAGATAATATAAATTTTTAAGAAATAAATACTCAAGGTTTATTTAATTTGTTAACGGTTTTAGAGGTAGAAAAACTTAAGTTTATGTCTGAGGTATTTAAAAAAGCTATAGAGGTACTGGACAAAATAAAAGGTAGTAGAAAAGGTAAGGTTAGAGTGCTGGTAATCACTCCCGAGGAAAGGATCAAGAAAATCAAGGAATTATCAAATCATTTAAATGAATATGAATTGAAAATTATGGAAAATGTAATGACCGAATTTCATGATTGTTTTCACATTTCAGGGGATTACTTACCATGCACGGATTTATATCAACATTGCATAATAAGAACAAATGAGCTGCCCATACATACAAAACAGTACAGGATAAATCCATTTCTAGCTGAGGAACTTAAGGAGCAAATAACGAAACTTTTGAAGGAGGGTATCATAGTGCTAAGATTCTCAGCATATAATTCTGGTATTTTGCTGGTTCCAAAGAAGCCAAACGCCCAGGGGGTGGTCAAACATCGACTCTGTTTGGATTTTAGAAAATTATATTCTGTAACTTTGGAAAATAGCTACCCTTTACCATCTGTATTGGAAATTCTGGACAAGCTAGATGGCGCTCAGTACTTCATCTCTCTTAACCTTTCGCAAGGTTATCACCAGGTGGACATTCAACCAGATGACCAGCATAAAACGGCATTTGTCTGTAAATATGGTTTATTTCAGTTCCAAAGATTAGCTTTTGGGTTATGCTCAGCTCCCAGTTCGTTTCAAAGGCTGCGAAACATAGTACTTGCTGGACTAGAGAACGTAGTAGTTTACATCGACGATATTTTGATATTTGCCAAGACTCTAGAAAAATTATAAGAAGCTTTAAGACAGGTAATGTTGAGATTACAAAAAGCTAATTTAAAATACAGCCTGAAAAATGCTACTTCTTAAAAAAGACCATCAATTATTATTTGGGGCATATTATTTCCAAGGAAGGAGTCCAACCAGATCCAAAGAAAATAATAGCAGTTGAAAATTCCCAGTACCTAAAAATCAAAAAAATATTAAACAATTTTTAGGTTTAGCAGGCTACTACCGTAGGTTTGTATCAAATTTTGCCAAAATAAGCAAAACATTGACAAGTTTACTGAAAAAGGATGTCGAATTTGTTTGGGGTGAAGAAGCACAAAAGGCTTTTGAGGAACTAAGATCAAAATCAATACAAGCTCCAGTATTAATCTATCCAGACTGGTCCATGGGATTCGTGTTGACAACGGATTCTTCAGATTTTGCTTTGGGTTCTATTCTATCTCAAGGTGAAATTGGTCAAGATCATCCAGTGGCATATTATTCTAGAACACTTACAGATGCAGAAAGATATTATAGTGCAACGGATAAGGAATGGCTTGCGATTATTAGCAGCGTAGATTATTTTAGACCTTACTTGTATGGACGAAAATTCAAGTTGGTTATTGAACATAAAGCCCTCATTTTCATGAAAAATAAGAGAAATCCAAATGCAAGAGTAACAAGGTGGAGGTTGAAGTTGGATGAGTATAAGTATGAACTTGTATTCAAGTCTGGTGTAACTAACGTAAACCCAGATACTTTAAGTCGAAATCGAGTGCTAATTTTAGAAGTAGTTCCTATGACTAATAAAAAAATTCTGGTATTAGGTTGTATATTGGAGGAACAGGACCAGAGTCCATCTGTGGAGCCAACATCACAAGCAGTGTGCAGACCAAATACCAGGTCCAGAAAGGCAAGTCAGAAATATCTAGATGCCATAAGTGCACTGCAACCTAAAAACAAAAAGAAAACAGTTAATCAAGCATTACCTGAAGAAGTAGTCAATTAAGAAGTACCTAATGTCGCAGAAATTATCCAGGAACACAGCAGTCAGCATTATCAAGATATCGACGAAGAGCTGTCTTTATCATATGTGGATAATATCTTTCAACAGGAAAATGAGGACCTTCCTTTCCAAAACGTGGGCCTCGATGCAACGGAGCTAAGAGCTCATAGGGAGAGGATGTCCGCAGGAAATTTCGTTACATGCAGAGAAAAACTTCACATGCGCAACGATAACGTAGCGTATTTTGTGAATACTTCAGGTGCACCTTTGGACATTGGAGCTCTAGAGATGGATGCAGTAAACAAACTACCAAGGAACCTACCATTAAACTTATGCGAACCGTATATATTCTATTACCTGTAGCATCAGGTGTAGCAGTTTCTATGTCTAGAGCCAATGACAATATAAAATTAACATTAGGTAAATTACAGAAAATTTTAGAGTAGAAAGGTATAGAATCTTTCAGTATATATAAGTCAGAAAATATTTGTGATCTGACTTGGGTAGAAATTTTGAATATACTAAAGAAAAGTTTTGATTCAAGTTCTAAAATAACAATAGTCATATGTTTAGGTTTAATAAGAGAACCAAAAAATGGCAGAAAGAGAGCAAATATTCTAGGACTCATAAAAAACAATTTTTCTTGGGAAGGCATGAAACAGGATATTGAGGACTTCATTAAGCGATGACTGGATTGTCAGCCGAAGAAATTAGTTAGAGTGAAAACAAGGCAACCGCTTTTGATTACTGACACACCTCCGCAAGCGTTTCATAAGGTGACGATCGACCTGGTCGGCCCTTTGAACACCGCGGCAAATGGTAATGTGTATATTTTAACAGCTCAATGTTTACTGACTAAGTTTGCCCAGGCCTATGCGATACCAGACGGATCAGCTAGCTATAGCAGAAGTTTTCATAAGGCGTTTAATATCAAAGTTTGTGTGCCCAAAACAACTGTTGACAGACAGAGCCCAAAATTTTGCTTCAAAATTACTTAAGGAAATAGCAAGAAGGTTTAAAATTAAGCAGATTAGAAAGTATAGCTATAGGCCCCAGAGTAACGCTAGCCTCGAGCGTTCGCATCATCCTTTAGCCGAATATTTAACTCATTTTGTGAACAAAAATCTGGACGACTAGCATGAATACCTGGACATGGCTATGTTAAGCTATAATAGCGCCGACCATGAATGGACAAATGCGACTCCGTTTGAATTGGTTTTTGGCCGAATATGTAGAACACCGTCAAGCATGGAGGACCCAGAAGATTTGCCTACAACCATGGATGAGTATTTAAAAAATTTAGTCACTTGTCTAAATAAGGTACAAAAGTTAGCTAGAGAAATTCTCATAAGAGCGAAAGAAAGGTCATATAGGTATTATGATAGCAAATTAGTTCATAGAATTTTTAAAATACGCGACAGCGTATATTTGCTACCAGATTATAAAATTAGAAAATTTAGGAATCATTATCTAGGCCCGTTTGCTGTAAGTGACACATACCAAAATGGTAATGTAAAATTGAAATTAGGTCAAAATAAATTCAAAATAATACATCCAAATAGAGTGTGGAAATCGTACCTAAAACCACGATTCGGGCTAAATAACTAGATTAATACTCTCTAACTCTACAAAATGGCTTGAGAATAAAAATAATATGTTTATTTTTCACAATTAATTTTATGTAGACAAAATAACGGTTAATAATAACAATAAAAATTCAAAAATAAGCAATATTAGTAAAAACGAAATAAGTTTAATCTAGTAAATTATTATAAATTATGAAGAAATAAATCAGGCAGCAGCTGAACCTAGAAGATTTATCTCCACTCGAAGACGGATTTCATCCCGTCTGTCAGATTGGGGGTCAGTAAAAGGCAGACTGTAAAAGAAAGGGAGGAAATTAAATTTTCAATATAAAAATTGTTGTCCTGAAAATCAAATAATACTCACATGCCCAATACTTAAGACGAAATTCTTCGATCAAATACTTTGGAAACAGGAAAATTGGCTAGTTACATTTTTAAAGTTACAATAAAGTCAATTTAGACGTAACAAGAGAAAATAAAAAAATTTAACTGAGTACAGACAGACAGACAAATAAATTTTCAAATTGGTACATAGTATTAAAATATGTATAGATTGTTCTAGAATTGGCTAAATCAAATAATACTAATGGTGACATTAAAATTTTATCATATCTTTCAGATATTTCACTTTTTAACCAAATTTTCAAAAAATTTAATCTTTTGCAAAAACAGTAAAAATTTTTATATTTTAACTTTATTTTAACATCGGTTTTATGTAATTTCGTTCATTAAACACAGGCACATAAATAAATGATTAAAAATACCATAAAAAATAAAAATATGAAAAATTTTTTTTTTACCAGATTCAAAAATATTTTATAAAATTTTAATGATACCTCCGTTTGAATAAAAATTTAGGAGAATACGTAAAAATTAGTGCGGAATCGAATACTACAAACTTGTGACTATACAATTTGTCATTAGTCTCGAGATATTTCAATTATTTTTAAAATTTTTAAGTATTTTATCAATTTCAAAAACATTAAAAATTAAATATCTTAAAAACTACGATAGCTAATCAGAAGATATAGGGCCTATGTCACCCGCAGATTTTTTTTCTTCATTTTGACACTGATTTTATGCCAATCGATTTGGCGATTCTTGAGTCATTAGGGTACAAACAAATAAACAAACAAACAACTAAATTTTCAGATATATATAGTATAGTATTAAGATATTAAGATATATATATATATTAAGATATATATATATTACCTACTTTTAAAAAACTATAATATTCTATGGGATAGACACTATATTTTTTAGAGTGAGATAGATAATATAGACACTATATTTTTTAAAGATAGACACTATATTTTCCTTGCGAATTTTCTGTTATGTTTTTTTGAGGATACTTTTTCAAATTAAGCTAAAGAATTTATTGATATCTAGAATTAGCCTGGGATGTCTATTTTTTTTTTTTTAATATATTTTTTCAAATAAGTCTAAAGAATTTATTGATATCTTGGATTAGCCTGGGATTTCTAAGATTTTTTTATTTGTTAGACATCTCAAATTTACATTACACCTTTTGTTGCTTTTTTTCTATCCCTGCCGGGTCTGTAAGGTAATAATTAAAGATACGTACTAAATATTATCGAAATATTAAAATTTAAACTATTCTGTAACCAGGTACGTTAATAAATAGAAATAGGATTGAACCGATAAAGTTGGTTATAGTAGGAACCGAATATTACTCCTATTAAAAGAACGGAAAATATTTATGCTGAATCTGAGATTCATTCTCCAAATTTTTTCTCTTAGGCTAAAGAATTAATATTTTTAAATATTTTATGTTAATATTTTGAAATAAATAAATTTACATTTTTTTTTAATTTATTTATTTATTTTTTTTTCATTATTTAAAAAATAAATAAATTTAATTTTTTTTTAGTGAAAAGTTCGTATGGTATGAGTAATATTCGGTTCCTACCATAACCGACTTTATTTGTTCAACCCTGTTTCTGTGCAGGAAAAACGTACAGAAGGCTGTTTTGATTTTTATACCGTTCATTTGTTGCTAAATTAATCATATTATAATGAGCATATTGAATTTTTTATTCCGACAATTCAATAGTAAAAATTATTTTTTATTACAAAAAAATTTTTTTAAAATGAAAATATTGCCTTATGAACCCGGCAGGGATAGAAAAAAAGCAACAAAAGGTGTAATGTAAATTTGAGATGTCTAACAAATAAAAAAATCTTAGAAATCCCAGGCTAATCCAAGATATCAATAAATTCTTTAGACTTATTTGAAAAAGTATCCTTAAAAACATAACAGAAAATTCGCAAGGAAAATATAGTGTCTATTCCATAAAATATTATACTTTTTAAAAAGTAGGTAAAGTAAGTAAAGATATCATAACAGTCGCAAGGTTTAAAAAAAAAACAATGTGAAGCAATTAATAAAACTATAAATAAAAAATAAAAAACGCTGCCAAATTATGGGCACTACGATTCCTTAAACAATGAAAAATATATTCAATATGAATTGAACATTTGTGCCATCTAATGAAAAAATATAACAGGAAATTCGCAAGGTAAATGTAATGTCTATCCCATAAATTATTATACTTTTTAAAAAGTAAGTAAAGTAAGTAAAGATATCATAACAATCGCAAGGTTTTAAAAATAAAACCGATTCTCAAATTAAATAGATACTTTTTATTTATCTTAACAGTATTCAGTAATCAAATAATTAAAAAAAAAGAAGATAGGAATACAAAAATTGAATAAATATTTACTCTAATATGGTGTATAAAAAAGTTCTTTATTTTATGCATATTACATTATTTTAAAAATAAATCTAAACAATCTTAAATATAAATATATATATATATAATAAAAGTTTTAAAATTGATTACTTTGAAGTTTAAAATGGTATGTTTTTCCAATAGACGAGCATTTTTGTAGGACATACAAGTATATATCTTTAGAATTTCTGGGCCATTTACATCCATTAATTTTACCATCGTCAATAGAAAGCCAAGAATTTTTTCTGCTACCTCTGATAATAATCTTATGAAGACCATCATTTAACGTTTTGCCTGTATGAAAAACAGCACTTATGACACGGCAGTTTTCCTTATTAATTTAAATTTTTGTTTGTGGAACACTTTTTACGTTAAAATTTGTGTATTTGCATCATTCATTTTTATTTTCTATTAATTTAAATATACAGAGCATAACAATTATGGTGTCATTATTTGAATTTGGAATTATTTCTTGTTGTTTAATAATAGTAGATTTTTTATAGTTTGGGCAAACAAGTTTTTCTTGATCCTTTCAAAAGCCTATGTTGTAATCAAAAATAAATTGTAAATCAAAAGATTCTTTATTTTTTTGCGGAGGCAAAAGCCGAAAAAATGATATAATATAATTTTTAGTTTCTTGAACTTTTCTATAATTTTTGCAATGTACACAGCGTTTTTTAATTTCCATGTCATGATTTAATAATTTTTGCAATACATTTGACTTCTCAATGAATCTACTTAAAAATTCAGAAACATCTTCTTTTAGATTTAACCCATACATAATATTAAATTTCTTTTTTAAGTTTATTATATCATCTAGTACAATTCCTTCATGTCTATGTTTTATGAATAAATTTTCTAAAATATTATCATCATTTTCAAGATCTTTCAAATTAAAAAATTTTTTTTCGAATACAATCATTGTGAAATAACAGAAGAAATACTACTTTAGCGTATGAAGATGCAGAATGTTCTGTCGGAATGCCTTTTATATCCTTATCATCTAAATCTGAATCTTGCTGAACTCTTAAAAATTTTTCTCAGACAGTCCATTCCTCATCTTTAACTGTTAAAGCATTGTTTTTTTTTTTTTCTAAAGTTGGCAAAGCAATGTTTTTCTTATATTTTCGAATATTTCTTAACCTATTGTACTCTTCAGTTGCATCTGAATTGACTTTGATACTTGAGGGATCAAAATTAATTAAATGAAGCCCATCTAACTTGGTAACTCTGGACAACGCTACATAAATCTGGCCATCATCAAAAATGTTATTACCAGCTTCAACTACTATATTTCCTAAACTTAATGCCTGGCTTTTATGAATAGTGATTCCATAAATTGAACATATTGGAAACTGATTCCTAATTATAAAAATATTATCCCTTAACTCAAATTTTATTTTAGCTCTTTCTATTAAATGTTCAGTATTATCTTTCAATTTAATTATAATTTTTTCAATAACATTATAGTGGTTTTTCGAAACTGAAACAATTGTGCCGATAGCTCCATTGACTATTCCTTTAGAGACATCAATATTTTTTCTAAGCATTATTACTGAACCCAATTTTACTTTTATAACTCTAGATATTCCAATTAAACTCGAATCATTATCATCATCTTTCTTTAACAAAGTTGCAATTCGTTTTTTCATTATTGAAGATATATTACTAGAATAGTCATCAATAGCTGTAAGATTAATTTCTTCCCCTTCAAGCATGCTTAACATTTTATCATTTAAGGGGAAGTTCAAAAATGACTTTGCACATGTCCAAAGTTGGTAAAAGACAAAGTGTTCCAGGTGGCAACGAAGTTATATAGTCAGCTAATTTATTCAAGCGAATATCAATATTAGAAGATGAAAATTTTAATTACCTCGTTTGGAGGAGTTTAATATCATTATTATTAACAATTCCTACTCTTAATCGATTTAAAAGCTCTCCGTTAATCTTGTCTGACTGATTGTTGTTGATGAGACTTCTGTCTCATGTTAATAGTCAACTCATCATAGTAGAATTTGTGCCAAAAATTTTCTGTAATATTTATAGCATTCAAATACTTTTGAATTTTCGCTGTAGATAATGGTTGAAATGCATACTCTTCTTTTACAGGTTTAAGTTGTAAGAGATCTCCAAATAAAAGAATATTTATTCCTCCAAACCAACCATTTTCTTTTTCGAATTAATCGAATATTTCTGACAATTGCAGATGAATGTACATAAGCATTGTATTTGATATTATAGATACCTCATCTATGATTAATGTATCTATATTTTGAAATCTTTGTCTTAAAATTTTTAATGTCATGTTATTCAAGGGTTTATAAGCTGCAACGCCACCCTGTTTTACAGGGATATCCAAGAGTCTATAAAATTTTAAGCCATTTACATTAAAAGCCGCAATGCCTGTTGGAGCAGACACAGCACTGTCCTTACCACGTTTTACTTTATTCCATTGAACAATAGTTTTTATAACTTTACTTTTTCCGGTGCTTGCACTTCCACTAATTATCATACGACATGGCCCATCATTGGATAATACGGATCAGTAAAATTATTAAAAACTCGTTCTTGGTCCTTATTAAGTTCTGAAATATTTTGTGACAAACTAATATTAGTATTTTCTAAATTTACTTCAAAGTCATTCAAATCTTTCATAATATTCTCTGCTTCTTTAGGAATGCAGTCTTCTGGTATATTATTGGACAAAACCTCATTTTTTTCAATAGCTTTATCAATGTCATCATTCATTTTTTCTTCACATTCTCTACTGGTTTTAAATTTCTCAGGATAAGTAAGCATTTCTGGATGCATATTACAAATTTGTTGAAAAGCATCAGTATAGGTATTGCAACCAGCTATAAGCTCTTCAGTATCTCTCCAAGGTTTAAATAATAGCAATAGAGAATAAAAATAATTTTCTGATTCACTATCGGGCTTGTATTTTCAGTGATTAATCAAGTATGGTTTTCTTCTTTTTTTACAAAATACCCTGTCACTATTACGAAGGTAATAAAATTCTAAAGTCTTAGGTGGATCATCATATCCAATATCAAAATATTTTGCAAATTCATATAAAGACAGATGAGCTAAATTTTCAGGACGATTTGGGTAATAGTCATCTATAAAGCTTTCATAAAAAATATTCTCTGAATTGGCAGAAAGATTAGATACAATATTTTTAGGCTTAACTCGTTTATTTCTAATCATTCGCACATCTAACCACCTAACATTTGTTTCATTATCAACTACAAACATAGAATGGCCTAATAACAAATCTGATGCTTCTAATATTCCACATTCGCTATGGTTTAAGGCCCTTAATGAAAATGACCACAAGCGACTAACGACTGATTCAGCTGATTGTATATCACTGAAATCTTCAACACTTTTTTCTATTTTCGTTACGTATTTGCATACGTATTTTGTTATTACTTTAGAGGATTCTTTAGAATATTGAATTTCCATATTTCCATCCCATATTATAGCAAGATTCGGACAGTAATCATTTATATATTTTTCGTTTTCTTTACGTGGTAAATTAATAAGCCTAAGCTCATAAGCCTTTTTTTTTAACTTTTTACGACCAGCAATTGATGAGGCAGGATCATTAACTTGAATCTGTTCATTTACTTCGCGTGGGAAATCAAAACGACAACGGCATGTGATCTCTTTACCACTATTATTTGTCACATTTCTCATACAATAATTATTATGTTTATGTGTTTGATGCTCAAAAATTCTTCTATATAATTCAGGTGAGATTCCTTTATCTGGAATAGTACAACTTAAATATTTTAGAATGAATTCCGCGACTTCTCCTATTGGTGATTCTCCTATGGTTGGGTAATCCTCGATCCAAAGTAACATGTGAAAATGTGGAAGACCTCTGGCTTGGTACTTCCTGCGCCAAAAAAAATAAATTACTTTACCTAATGGTTGAGATTCTGACAATAAATATGCTAAAATAGCTTTAAATTTGATATCCATGAATTCTGAAGCTAATGCTGGATTTATAGCTATTAATTCTGAAATAGATTTATTTTTATATTCTTCTCCTAAATCTTTTTTTAAATACTCTACCAATTCTGACCACATCCATTCACCAGGGCTCAGCGATAAGAACCAAGTTGCTGGACCATAATGATCTATCATAGCATATAAATCATTCTCAGCTTTTGACCAATATGCCTGTGTGTTTGGTAGGCGAGAAAAAACTGTATTTAGGTGTGATTCTAGTAAATTTTTTCGCACATCATCTAAATAAGTACCAGCAGTATATTTAGATTTTGGATTAAATATGTTTAAGCAATGAAAGATTCCAGTATTAAATTTTCTCATAGTGTCATCGTGCAATAAATGAAAAATATACTACTTATCTAAACGAAATCTATTATTAACTGATAACATTCGTGAAAGAATAAAGTCGCAATTTCCGAGTTTACTTCTTTCGCTGTATAGAGAATTTTTTCCATAAGGAAATAATCGAGGAAAACATTTTACATCTAAAAATTTTTCATTGTAATTAATAGGAGTTACCTGTACAGGTAGCATTTGATAAATTTTTGCGCAAGTTTCGTTTATTTTCTTTTCATATAATGGATAAAAGCTATAATCATTATCAATGTACTTTTCTTATAATGTTAATAAAGATTCTTCCTCTGTCGAATCATCTTGTAAATTATCATCATTCTGATTTTCTTTTTCATCATTTTGAGGCACATTTTGTTGAAATTCAATATCATTCATATCATTTAATAATAAGTTCCGATCTTCATAATTTGGTAGAATAATATTATGGTATTCAGAATTATTTTGCTTAAGCCAGTTTAAGGCATTCCATAACTTACTGAAATCAACTTAGTCTTCCCAAACAGTTTTCGATTTTGTTGGCACTCCTTTAACTAAAATAAACATTTCATGATCTTTCATTATTGGATCTGTATCAAGAATTTTATTTACTGTCCCTTGCAAGGGCAATGGTAAATGAAAAGTACGGCCTACTTTTTTAACAATTTTTTCTCGATTTGGTAGGTTTTTTGTCATTACAGTAGACATATTCTGAACTATTTGAAAAGCTTTAGCTCTTTGAATTAAAATGCTTTCATAAAGGTTTAAATTTCTTAGTTCGTTAGGTACAGGGTCTGTAACCAATTTATTCAAGATGGACATTGGTGGTATTTGTGTTTTCTTTTTGATATAATCTAAACAGTAGTTGCAAATGTAGTGAACTTTTTCATCACCGGTATCACTTAGCTCAACATCTATATTTTTACTTTTAAATAAATTAATTAATTCAATCCATACGTTATTTTCTTCTAGAACTTTCAAATGCTTCTTAACATTGGTATTGATTTAGGTAATCTTTCACACGAAATGCACGCATAGTCATGACTCGGTAGATCCATCATTATATTATGATATTGTTTTATTCCCAAAATGTGATCATTAATTATTTTTTCTTCAACTATGTTTGATTTGTGTTTTTTAAAACTTTTTTTCCAGATTAAAAACATCAGATTTATTAAAAGCATTCTCGATTTTGATGATTTCATTATTTATTCTTTTCATTTCATTCAAAATATTTAATAAATTTCTTATTTCTGGAAAATGGCTCTTTAAAATTATTAATTTCAATAATTTTGATTTGCAAGTTAATGGATTTGAATGGCATTGAATCAGATGTCCAAGCTTATTTTTTTTTTGATCAGATGATGAGCAAACATCTAACAAACTGAAAAAGAAATTTATTCTTGAAAAAGTGCAGTCATTTATACAGTGAAATATATTTTGCAATTCTTCCAAAAGATCTTCATCATCAAGTTTACAATGATCACCGCATATCCAGCTCTTGACTTTTTTACTTGGTGTCCAAATAAATGTCATATTTGAGCAATAACTGTAAGAATTAAAGTCAAAAAAATTTTCAGAATGAATAGTGTGCTTCGATACGCAACACAAAGCGGTATATTTATCTCGAATACTATAATTTAAAGATGTATGAGCTAAACGATTTAGGGCACGATTAACCTTAGACTTGCTATTTTTAATTTTATTTTTTAACTTACGAATTAAATCTGCTCTTTTGTAAATACATAAATTAACAATCTTTTCTGCTTTTATTCGTATGCTGGCAAAAGAAGAAGGATCTGACAACAATAATTTTTGATATAATTTTTGAATGTAAATTTCTCTAGTTTGAAGTAATTTTCGTGTACTAGTTTTAACACTAATTTGAGCATACTATTTTTTAATTTTTGAAGATGTTCTATTTTGTATCTTATCTAATGCATTTTGTTTCTCAAAATATTTTTTTCTTAATTTATCAAGCTTTTCACTGCTAATAATTTTATTCCTCAAATCCTTTCGTCTATTATATTTATTTTTTTCCTGAAGTTTTGAATTTTTTTCATATTCTTTATGAGATAACTCATTTTCAAAACTTAAAAAATCATCTGTTTCTAAAATTAGGTTTTCATCTGTATTTATTAAGTTATCAACTTTTTCTGTGTTAACAATTTTATTTTTTAAATTATTTTTTATTATAGGCTTATTTTTATTTTTTACTCTTGAATTATTATTATTTTTATCTTTGGTAATTTTATTTTCAGATCTTGTGAAATCATCAGTATTATAAATTTTGTGTTTTTATTATCGTTAAAAATAGATTTTGTAGATTGCGTATTTGATATAGCAAAGTTCGATTCATTATCTGTAGTCTTATTTGTTTGTTTTCCAGTAATATTTATTGTTGAAGAATAAAATTTTTTTGGAAATTCATTTGATTCAGCGAACTGAGGCTCAAAAAAATTGTTATTACCGTTGCTATTCATATTGTTGTTAGAATATGATTCAAGAAAAATAATATAAACACCATTAAAAGATATAGGAGGAAATAACTTTTTGGGTCAAAGATTATCATTTACCTCATACCACTGATTTTTTGACTTATCATATATTTTATTTACATAATTTCCAGATTCTAGGGTTTCACCCCAGTGAAAAATACAACTTGAAATTTTATAAACTTTATTAGAAATTTTAACCATGTCAGATGCGACATTAATATTGCATGAAATCTTATATGAATAATTATTTTTACATCTAAAACTTTTTATCTTAAAATAAATAAATCGTTATTTCTTAGCTTTATAACTTGATTTTCTTCTCTTTTAGATTTACAATTTATACATTCAGTATCCCCAATTTTAAATTCTCCAAAATTAAAATCAATCAATTCTTCTAAAGTATAATTTTTTGTGGTATCAGAGGGCAAACAAATCTGGATTATATTATAAGGTAGTGTTTCAATATTATTAGGTAGTGTTTCAATTAAATTATCTTTGCAATTTTTACAGTATCTCGTCACTTCCAAATCAAATTAGATAATACTTTCAATGCTAGGGGATTTATCAATTAAGGAAATTCTTCAGCATCTTGCTGAACTAAATCTGTAAAGCCAGCCCGAGTTAGTAGTCTTAAATCTTTTATATCATCATAAGTGATAAATTTTATTTTGTACTTGAAAAATAAAAACTGCAAAAATACATCCATAAAATTATGAACTGAAATATCAAAAAAATTTATTGCAAACATTTTGTCCCTAATTGGCTTTGAGTTGACTAATGCTTGAAAAACTGATGTAGCATAACAAGAAACCTTATCAGTGTTACTAATTCCTTTAATATTATTGAACAAATTCCCGAGACAGTTTGAAACGATTGCATTTTCATGCACTGGAAATAATTTGATATTATTGCTTCTAAACATTTCATATAGATGGTATCGCATTTTATTAATATCATAATTCATGTATTCTGGCTCGACGTTAAAAAATAATGAAACAGCACTTGCAATAGCAAATACACCACAATCTACTTTATTCGTTTGTTTTTTAACATTGGAAAAATATAAGGAAATTTTTTTCTGGAAAACAGAAAAGAGTTTATCTAAGTATAATATTTGGTGGTGATGTAATTTTTTCTCTCCGATTGAATCATAAATGTAAAGATACCTATCATAATAAGCACATATCAATGACCATACTTTTTTCCATTTATAATGTCGAAACTATTTAGTATTTCAATATGTCGTTTATGTAAAGGAGCAGGTCTTATTCTGTGTAAAACCTCCAATTTATAAGAACCACGAGGTGAAATAGTTTTTTTTGAATTATATTCTAACAGAATATTTAGTTTATCAATATAAAGGTCATTTAATTGGCCATTGTGTAAAAGAATGTGTATTTCTCTATCTTGCAATGCCCAAGTAAATCTATTAGAAATTACTATTTCACGATGGTTTTCAGGGATATTGAAATCAATAATTTCTTGAACAGATGTATTATCGGTTTTTGACAATATAACTTTTTTAATTTTAGAAACCAAAAAAAAACCAAAAAATTTAACCAGTTCTTTATCTTTTGCTTGAATTTTTAGTATTTTAGAATTGCTAGAATTTTTATTAGAGTTCAGTTTAATGTATTTTTTGAGTTAAAAGAATTTGTCTCAGTATTATCAGTAATTGTTGAATAAGTTCTCTTAAGACTCCTGCTTTTATTTACATTACTAGAATTCAGTGTTTCTGAATTTTTTATGCACATATTAATTACTGTTTCGCTGAAAATTAAGTTTGGCAACGGTTGAATTTTAGGTTTTTCTTTTTCCGGGCAACTTAATATTAAAAAATGTTTACTTTTTTTTTTGCTGTACTTGTAGAATTTTGAATTACTATTTTTCCACCAAAATCACTTACTATTTTACTATTTATTTTTTTGGTCTGATGTGAAGCAAAAGAATTATTTGGTAAACTTTTGGAAATATCAAGGCGCTTGTATTTTGAATTTAAATTTATTTCTTCACAAAAAATACTATTAACTAAAACTCTAATTTTACTTGGCATTTCAGTTTGCGATCTAGTTAAAGAGTATGTTCTTTTACTCATTTTTAATACTATTAACTGTTTTTGAAGAGTCAGAATTAATTGTAATACTAATTTGTTTATTCTGATGCATAATTATGTTACGTATCCTGAGGTTTTATCCAAGGGATACGTAAATCTAAATATAAAATATAAAATATAAATAAGTTTATCCTGGGGATATGAGTGCCCCAGGTATTTATTTAGTATGATGGTTTTTTTTTTTTTTTTTTTTTTTTTATAAGGGAAATATGTGAATCTTACATCAGCCATGGAGTGTTTGCGGGCCTTAAAGACCCGCAAATTTCCATGACCGCCCAGTTGTACAAAGTGTACAACCGGCAGACCACTGGCGAACACGGTCGCCGGCTACGCCCCAGATTCTTACTGGATAAACACACTTTAAACCCCCCGCGCTTGTTTGTCCCAAACCGGAACTCCCTTTTCAGGTATAACTTCAGTTTGGGACGCGCAGCCTAGGCAGCTGGCTGCTGCCTTCCCCCCTGCCTAGGGGCAGGAGAGCTCTCTACGATAGAAAGCCCTCCTCCTTCTTCTGCAACAAGGTGGTCCTTACGTACTCTGCTACTTTGTTCCAGTTTTCGGAACTCTGTAGCATTTCCGGGACCACCGTCTCCGGCCTCCAAATCGGGAAGGGCGGGCGCCCCCCCGAGTAGCGAACACATCCGAAGAATCTTCGCCGCACTTAAGACACGCCTTACTTCTGTCTAGGCCTTTGCGGACTATGGCCATAGCCCAGACATTTGTAGCAACGCCTTACGTCTGCACGAAGGCGCACTCTACTCGGCGCCCAGCCAATCTGGATTTTGCCCTTTTTAGCCAGGCGTAGAACGTCTGCTTCCAGGAGGTCAACAACGGCCATATGGCTGGTTGTCCCTTTCGTTTTGAAAATGATGACTTCAAGTAGGTCACCATTTTCCATGCCAATAGCCTTGGCAACGGCCTCCTGTATCTCCTGCTCCTTCGTGACTCCATCCAAGTCTCGAACTTCAAGCTTGAGCATTGGAATCAGATCACGAACATTCGATTCAGGGCCCGTTACCGACTCCACTGCTTCTCTCAGCCTCCAACTCAATGAGGACACTGCCATTTTGAGTTTTTCTGATGCGGTGGACCTTCGTGCCAGATTCTTTGAGGTTAACGTTTCTCTTTAAATCAAGAAGCGTTTCCTCGTAAGTTTTACCCGCCGCTGGGGTAATCTGGAAGGCTTCCTTCCTTTTTCTAAACCTGCGCCTTCCCATCTTGGAAGGAACTTTATCCTTATCGGCAGGTTCCTTTGCCTGTTGGGTCTTCTTGGCTCTGGGTTTATTCTTCCCTTTCCCCATAGTCTGCCAGTTTTCTGGTAGCTTCGGGGGTTGCGACTGCCTTTGTTGCTCTTTTCCGTCAGCCACTTGCGTTAGCTTAGTTGGCTGATCCGTCTTTTCGGGAGGGTTATTTCTCTGCTTAAGCTGCAGCCTTTTAAGTTTCTTCTGCTGCTTCTTTTCCTTTGTGGATCTATGCCTAGGGGCGCCCCTATCTCCATTGCTGTTGGAGGAGATCCCGGAGCTATCCTGTGGGCCGTCCACCTTGCTGTTGCTAGGTACCACCTTTGAGTCATCTTCCTTATTGGGAGGTTCTCCCCCCGCAGGTTGATTCTCTTTTGGTGGCTGCTTCACTTTATTCTGCTTCGGCTTCTGCTTTTGAAGTAGCTGTAGCAGACTTTCTTTATTCTTTTGTTTCTGAAACAGTTTCTCTTTTTGTCGCCGCTCTTTTTCCTCCTGTTCCAGGCGCGCTTTCTCCTTCTTCCTCTGCTCTTGCTCCTTCTTTTGGTTTTCTTGAAGCAGCATTTTCCTTCTTTCGTCTTCCTGGAGCTGAGCGCTGTTCTGCTGCTCCTCCTCAGATTTAGCTGTATTGCTAGAGTTGCTAAGGTTTAAAGGAATTCTTTTCCTCGCTTGGTTTGACTCTGGGGAATTATCTCCAGAGGAAGGCGATCGGACCCTCTTTGCCTGCTGCTTATGTGCTGCTTTTTTAAGAGCAGACTTCATATCATGCGTTTCTGCATTGAGTCTCTTCGTTATTAGCTCAAGTTGAGCGAGCACATTGCCGAAGAGGCTTACTCCATTCTTAATTGGCATGCCGCAATTTTTCTGTTTTGTTGTACAGTGTTGTGTCATGCTGTCTTGGGCTTCCTTCATATCCTTGTGGTGTTTTTCCAAAGCCTGTATAGCGTCCTTCAAAACAGAGATGTGGTGAAGGAAGGCATTGGGTTTTTCGACCACTGCTTGATCAAAGGCCTGGTCTGTGTCAAGACTACCAGTGCCATATGATAAGGTCCGCAGATATTCGAAGTTGTCCGCATAACTTGTTTCTTCTATATTCCCTGCACCTAGCGCAGTTAGTGGATGCTGAATATGTTCAAGCATAACGATGTCTTGGACTTCCTTCTGAAGTCCCCCCTGGACGGAAAATGGTGTTAAATCCGTCTCCATGCAAAATTTTTGGCCCTCCTCAGAATCCATGGGACCGGTGCCGGCCACCGGGGCTTTCACCCGATCGGAACCGACAGTTGAATTCATCACTCCTTGAAGTGAGTTATCAACCTGAGGTATACATGTTTTATCATTTTGCATATTTATTGTTAAAATAGCCTGTGTCGCTGGACTAAGCGCCCTTGGATGAATGCGGGTAAGGGTACCCTCTGTGCGATGTGAAAACCTGGAAAAAAAAAAGAAAAAACTATTGTAATTAGTGTACCTGTAATAAAGTGGGAAAAAGTGATATTCTAGGACCGCGAATTCAGACCCACAGCAATCTTCACCCTGAGTGCAAGACACAGGGGGGTGATCGTTGCAAGTCCTGCAGATTAGATGTCTGCTGACATAATACGATATTTTATCCGTCGTATTAACAGGATCCTCATAGGCCATTTCTAGCAATTGGCTAAGATCCCAGCGATGCACATAAAAGAAAGGTAATAAGTTACCTCTACAATGGATCACCAGGTAAAAAACAGCTCGTGCCGTTTCAGCATTCGATTTGCATTGCAAGAAAGAATGCGACATCCACCCAGACATCCGCTCCCGAGGCCTACACATCTACAAAATTCGATTAAATTTTATTAGGCTAGTCAAAGAAGCTCTGAACAAAAAGCATCTTTGACTAGTCATGAAGCAAGCGCCCCAGGGCTCACCAATACAGGGACCCTAGGATCAGTCATGTCCGTGCCCAGCACCTACAGTTGTCAGGGTTTATCTGATAATCACCACTTCGAGCCTTACGTCCCAAAGTTATTAGCTGCAACACATATGTATTACATTTAAAGTAAACAGTTTTTTGTTTAGACAGAAACACATACAGCCAATCCCAGCGAACTTTTCAGATCTTTTCGTGGCTTTTTCTGAATCCCCCCAACAGACAGCAGGCGAAGGACACGGACACGAAGGAACCAGCAGCAATGGTGTCCTAGCTATATAGGGTAGGGTGACATTGCTGTGGGGCCCTGCTCTAGAGAAGCCCCAGCCATACGTACCATTCTTCATACAAATACAACAATGTCTTTAGCATTAGTGTACAGCAGAAATTAAAATATTAAAGCTGCCTTTAGAGACATCTGAGTTAAAGGAAATGTATGCCCCACTCGCAGACGTCCTCATAGACAACGCACCCCTCACAATGAGTTCGATGGCATCGGGCAAGAAGTGATTCCACCTAGCATCCAAAAAAAAAGGAGTAAGGTGGAGTAAAAAAAAAAAAAAAAAAAGAAACTATAACTAGTAACTGAAAGAACCACTTAGGATCTCAGCCAAGGGCCGTCGGCTGAGTGACGCACAGTTACGACGTGTGCAAGCCTCAGCCTTGGTGAGTAGATGAACATTCGTGTGCAATTATGCGCATCAACAGGGTAGCCACGAGAAGGCTGTTCAATCCCACCTGGAGTTATCGACACTAAAGGACCAAACAAGTGGTCTGTAGCTTGTACAGCGTCGTGTCAATCGGTAACTCCTACCAGTCCATGGGACTATCCCATCTCATTCCAGCATGTCAGGTATTCACCAAAAAAGTTTATTTCCCGACCACCACTTAGTATGATGGTTACTGTTGATATAAGTTGTAGATGATCCTGGGTTCTAGCTGGATGAACTTAACCTGAGGCTAAGTTCTTAATTACAGAAGGATTTGTCACTTACTTTAAAATAACTGATAACTAATTTGGTTTAGTTATATAACTTCACTTTATTGATTATAAGTTCAAATAATACAAGTCTACAAGTCAAGTAATTATAAAGGTAGTACTATAATAGAGTAGTAATACTCAAACGGAAGATAGTATTCTAATAAATGGTGGTACTCTAATGAGTGGTGGTA
The DNA here is from genome assembly GCA_022575985.1 of Anagrus nilaparvatae. NCBI lineage: Eukaryota > Metazoa > Arthropoda > Insecta > Hymenoptera > Mymaridae > Anagrus > Anagrus nilaparvatae. Next base: position 2,073,147 of record JAKSXM010000237.1, on the reverse strand, counting down.
CTCTAATAAGTATTTTGGGAGCCTGAAGGGCAATATATAATCTAATGTGAATCTGCCCATACTGCGAGATTTTGAGGGAGACGTTCAATACAAAAAAGCGTCGGTCTCGTCACGTCCAATTAGCGAAGCCGTCCCTAATTATTACTAAGAATCGCGAGGTGGGATTTATGCAGTTTATAACGCCTATAAATCCCTACTAATTTATGTCATAGTTGACTTTTGGTCCCACGCTATTGTGCTAGATCAGCATTAGCAGAAATGCACCTGCGGGTTCCTATGTCGTCTGTAACATTAATACAGCTATCGCATATATGGTATAATGTGGCTATTTCCGCCCTCTCGGATTGACCACGATTATTAATTTATATTCTGAAAATATCTTAAACTCAAATGCTGTAAGAAAAAGGAGTCATATATCGCGGGAATTTAAAAACAATGTTGAAGAGGGGAGGTGAAAGGGATATAACTTGTAATAATAAGAACTTACTTTATTTAACTATAAAATTATATAAAAATAAAATTCACTTTATTCAAAATTACATTTAATTAATATTTTACAATCTATAATTAACTTTCACTGTCTGTATAATTTTAACCGCTAATTAATCATTTATAATTTATAACTATAATGTCACTATTCACTGCTTCGATAATTCACGACACACACTTAAATATTCTCTTAATCTTTACCTTTTGTTATTTCTGCAACTATTTTCTTGATCAAATTTAATTATGATTATAATAAAAGACCTAGCTATACTTTTAAATAAATCCTTACTCCCATAAAATATTTCTTCTAACTCCAAGATTTTAATAACAATAATGTCCACCAATCAATCTTGATTTCAATAGCAATTTATTTAGTTTAATTAATCTACTATTATTTATCAATCCTTGCCGCGACAATACTTTTCGTTATTAAAAATGTTTAATTTATTAATTATCATTAACCGAAATTCACTTTTAAATAATTACTTAATCAATTAATTAAATTAATACTTTTGTCAAAAACATGTGCCTTTTGTTTCTCAAGGTCCGCACATGAATGCTCTCCTTAGCCGGCCTCTCTTCTCTTCTCTCTCTTCTCGTTCGATGCTCTTGCGGTCGGCCTATATCTATGTGTGTCGTGCGTGTATGTCGCTATTACCTATTATAAAAATCGATATTTTAAAATATAATGATCGCGAATAATAAAATTTCGGGCACTTATGAAAATCGTAGTTTCCGTGTTTTATAGCAACGCTAAAATAACCCTCCTCTAAGGGGGGCGTTTGGGACAAAAGCCCTAGAACTTCTGTTTCATAACACATACTTTACATTAATTTGCCATAACCCAAGCTTACTGACTTTATTAATGATAAAACAAAACACAACTATTTACAAATAAGATTATATCTCTTATTTTTCAAATTTCATAAGCGCGAAAAAAAAAGGTAAAAAAATTATTCTATTACTTACATCCTTATTAAGCTGAACTCCCAGGTATTTCACCGATGTTCTGGTTCGGATCGTGTGAGGGTTTCCGCCGTCGTCGATAATTACATCGAAGTCGGTAGGAACCCTTCGACGGGTCAGCAGTACGATCTCCGTTTTTGGGATCGCAAGCTAGAGCCCGTGATCGCCCATCCAGAGGTTGATCCGTCTCATGACTAGATTCAACCTCTCCTGGGTCACTTCCATGTCCCTGCCAGTTATGGTCAGGGCCACGTCGTCGGCGTACCCGATCAGGGAAACTCCTTCCGGGAGGTGGACGCGCAACAAGCCATCGTAAAAGGCATTCCACAGGTCCGGTCCGAGAACCGAACCTTGCGCGATGCCTGCACTCAAAACCTTTTCACGCCTACCGTCGAGCGTGTCGTAGAGCAGTCTCCGGTCCCGCAGGTAATCCTTTAGTACGCTACCCAGATACCTGGGTATCCGGAAATCGTACTCGAGGGACCGGATCATGTCATCCTACCTGGCCGAGTTGAAAGCGTTTTTGACCTCCAGCGTTACCAGAAGGACGTCCTTGCGAATTGCAGGCCGCTTTTCCCTCTCAGCCTCTACGGTATCCACGACACGCCGAATGGCGTCTATCGTGGAATGCCCTTCACGAAAACCATGCTGCTCCTCAGAGAGACCACCGCCCTCCTCGATTGCCCTTCTGAGCCTTGCCCGGAGCAAGCTCTCCATCACCTTACCAATGGTATTTAACATACACAAAGGTCTGTAAGATGATGGAGAGTCCGGGGCTCCCCCCTTGCCCTTGTTCAAGAGCACGAGACGTGCCACCTTCCACTGCTTTGGGAATACTCCAGCCACCAAACAAGCATTGAACATGCTTAACAGGATACCAGGGATTACTTTGACCGCTCTTTTGAGCACATCCGCCGGTATCCCGTCCGGCCCCGGCGCCTTGCCATTTTTCATGGCCTTTATGGCCTTGACCATCTCGCCTTCGCTGAACAGCGGCACTTCCTCCCTGGGTATCACCTCAACCAGGTTTTCCCGGATGGGCCTTTCAGGGAAGAGAGCACCGACGATCCGTTCCGTCGACGCCGCGTCCATCATGGTGTCGGACCCCCGGTTCAATTTGCCCATTACGACTTTGTAGCCTAGGCCCCAGGGATCCTTATTTACATCTTCCCGTAATGCACGCAGACATCGAGCCTTGCTTTGGCGGATGGCCTTGGCCAGCCGGTGTTTGGCGTCCTTGTGTTCCTGCGAAAGCAAAGCAGCCTCAGGTCTGTCCCGTGCTCTTTGCGCCCTTTGTCGCGTCCTATGGCATTCCTTTCGGAGCTCAGCTATTTCGGGATTCCACCAGGACACTGGCTTTCTCCCTTTCATGGGCCTGCGGCGAGGCATCGAGGCATCACAAGCCCCACGTAATAGAGACGTTACTTTCTTAACTAAGATTTCAGCCTCGTGGGGACTTGTAGCCCCTCCATGCCAAAGCGGGGATGGACGCTGACTCGATTCGAAGATACTCCTTAAATCTGTCTTCGTCCATCCTTGAGACGTTCCAGCCCAGAGGACGCCTCCTGTACGGAGGACGTTGTGAGGCTCCTTCCAATACCCGGAAGGCGATGTAATGGTGATCACTACCATTGTATTGATCATCCATCACTCTCCAGTCGCCTATTTTCCCAGACGCAGCTTCTGTAGAGAAGGTTATGTCCGGGATAGAGGCACCCCACCCTGCCCTCTCGTAGGTGGGCTTGTAGCCTAGGCCCCAGGGGTCCTTGTTTACGTCTTCGCGTAATGAACGCAGAGCTTGAGCCTTGCTTTGACGGATGGCCTTGGCCAGTCGGTGTTTGGCGTCCTTGTGTACCTGGGAGTGCGCAGCAGCTTCGGGTCTGTCCCGTGCTCGTTGGGCCCTTCGTCGCGTCCTGTGGCATTCCTTTCGGAGCTCAGCTACTTCGGGAGTCCGCCAGTACACTGGTTTTCTCCCTTTCCAGGGCCTGCGGCGAGGCATCGAGGCATCGCAAGCTCCGCGTAATAGAGACGTTACTTTCTAAACCAGGGTTTCGGCCTCTCGTGGGCTTGTAGCCCCTCCTCGCCAAGCGGGGATCGACACTGACTCGATTCGAAGGTATTCCTCGAATCTGTCCTCGTCGATCTTTGAAACGTTCCAGCCAAGGGGACGCCTCCTGTAGGGAGGACGTTGTGAGTTTCATTCCTTTACCCGGAAGGCAATGTAGTTATGATCGCTACCATTGTAGCCATCCATCACCCTCCAGTCGCCTATTCTCCCAGACGCAGCTTCTGTTGCGAAGGTTATGTCTGGGATAGTGATACCCCACCCCGCCCTCTCGTAGGTGGGCCTGTTTCCTCTATTCTGGACCACTAGTTTGCATCTAGCAGCCATTTCGAGTACCATTTGTCCCCTTAGGTTGGTCGTCGGCATGCCCCACTCTAGGGCCCTGGCATTGAAGTCTCCGCCAAGGATAACGCCACCAGTTGCCGCCCGTACCGTGTTCTCGATGCTGGCTAGCTTTGCAGCGAGCACCTCCGAGCTGTCGTTAGGGGAAAGATAACAACTTATATAAGTCGTCTCTCCGCACTTGGCCCAAACGTGGCAATTCCCTTTTCCTGTCTGGGATAGGGACGTTTGGGCTCTGCCTCGAAGCCATAATTATTATTTATTATTATTATTTTTATTATTATTTATTATTTATTATTATTGTTTATTATCATTCTTTGGGGTATTAATTTGGTCATTTTCCGGAATTTCATGTGTAATCATTTATATATGTAAGCGACGGCTGAAGTACACATTTAATACACGCTCCGTAATTTTAAATAAAAAGAACCACTATCAATTGTTTAAAAATCACAAAAAATAGTAAGAAACATAGATTTATCATAAAACTAACTACAGTGCAACATAAAAAAAACATAAAACATTACAAAATTAGTGCAATTTAAAGAAAAAATTTTCAAACTCTAACTGCGCGTCAGCCACCATACATATTTATCAGATTACTCATTTCTTCAATATCAAGATTTTATACAACGTACATATATATATATACTAGCATAGGTGATAGGGGGGGGCTCTGCCCCCCTGTGTCACATTTCTTTCTGTTTCTGTTGCTTTAAAAATTTATTTTTCACTGCAAATTTATAATTATGCCAACACATTCAAACTATTGCGTAGTGATTTGAGCAGCGTTATTATTACAGACAGACAGACAGACAAATAAATGTTCAAATATATATAGTATATACTATTCAGATACGTACATATAGATGGTTCTAGAATTGACTGAATCAAATAATACCAATTGCGACATTAAAATTTTATCATATTTTTCAGATATTTCACTTTTTAACCAAATTTTCAGAAAATTAAATTTTTTTTCAAAAATAGTAAAAATTTTTTTATTTGAACTTTATTTTGACGCTGGTTTTATGTAATTTCTTTCATTGGTTTGAGCCTCATGATAAAACACATAGACACATAGATACACAAATAAATTATTAAAAATACCATAAAAAATAAACAAATGAAAAAAATTTTTTTTACCAGCTTCAAAAATATTTGATAAAATTTTAAAGATACCTACGTTTTGCATAAAAATTTCAGAGAATACGTAAAAATTAGTGCCGAATCGAATACTACAAAGTGTAATAAAAAAATTTTTCGATAGTTTCGAGATATTTCAATTTTTGTTAAAAATTTTAAAAAATTTTATCAAGTTCAAAAACACTAAAAATTAAATATCTCAAAACCCTACGATAGCTGAGCAAAAAATCTATAGCCTATGTCACCCGCAGACTTTTTTTCTTTATTTTGACACCTGTTTCATAGCAATCGGTTTGGTGGTTCTTGAGTCATTAGGGTACAAACAAACAAACAGACAAATAAATTTTCAGATATATATAGTATTAAGATATATATATGGCGTTAGAGAATTTTTTTAGTTTGATAATCACTTCTATATGCTCCGCCCCCCCTGTGTCGCATTTACTTCTGTTTTTGTTGCTTGAAAAATTATTTTTCACTGCAAATTTACCTATAATTATGCAAACACATTCAGAGTTTTCAGAGAAACCTAGTTCTGTCTCCAGCAAAGTCTCCAGTAAATTTACAATAATGGATTACAGAACCATATTTAAAAAGATATTGGACAGGCTATACCCAATCCCGACATACAGACAGACAAATAAATTTTTAGATATATATAGTATATAGTATTAAGATATATAAAAAATGTTGCTAATTTATAAAAAAACCTCCGTTTTGAACAAAAATTTAACTGAGTACGTATAAATTAGTGCCGAATCAAGTAATGCCAAATCTTATAGTAAAATTTTTTCATATTTTTTAGATATTTCACTTTTTAACGAAATTTTCAAAAAATTTTAATTTCTCCATAAATAGTAAAAATTAAATATCTCATAACTACGATAGCTAAGCAGAAAATGGTCTATATCACCAGCAGTCTTTTTTTTTCTATATTTTGATACTGGTTTCATGTCACTTAGTTTGGTGGATCTTGAGTCATTAGATACAGATAAATTATTAAAAATACCATAAAAAATATAATACCATAAAAAATAAAATAATGAAAAAAAATTTTTTACCAGCTTCAAAAATATTTTATAAAATTTTAAAGATACCTCCGCTTTGAATAAAAATTTCAGAGAATACGTAGAAATTAGTGCCGAATCGAATACTACAAAGTACGATAGGAAATTTTTTCGATAGTTTCGAAATATTACAATTTTTGTTAAAAAATTTAAAAATTTTATTAAGTTCAAAAATACTAAAAATTAAATATCTCAAAAACTACGATAGCTGAGCAGAAAATCTATGGCATATGTCACCCGCAGACTTTTTTTCTTCATTTTGACACCGGTTTCATGCTAATTGATTTAGCGGGTCTTGCGTGATGAGTGGACAGACAGACAGACAAACAAATAAATTTTCAAATATATATAGTATATTAAGATATGTATGTATATATTACCATATACACATGTATATATATACGTACTTTTATACTGTTGAAACTTTTAAAATTTAAACCAAATAATCAGTATACATTAATAGTAACAAAGTAACTTCGGAAGGTAGATCGTCAATCAATAATTCAACTCAAAAGTTTGTGCAAATTTGAAGTACCTCGCGTAAATTATCTGTATATACAAATCTGATACACATACCCACAATCAATAGTTATTAACTATATTACCGACACAGGATACAAATCTAACATAAATAGCCCGACGTAAGATGGCACAAAATACAATTCATATAACTAACAACACAGAAGTCATATGTGAAGACATCGAAGACTATAATAATAAAATGGAAAAAAACAACAATAATTTCAATATTTTTCACACTAACATTCGAGGCATAAATGCAAATCACGAAAATCTTTTAACAAAAATAATAGAAATCAAGTACAAACCTGACATAATAATATGCACCGAAACTAGAAAAATCCACAGTATAACTGAATACAAAATAGAAGGCTACGTCAAACACTACAGCGAGGGTAATATCAATCAAAACGATGGAGTTCTTGTTTACGTGAAGGATAATATAAGTTCAAAAATAAACATTACAAGCATAGGTAAAATTAAGGCAATAGAAATAAGTATAAACCAAAGTAAAAATAACATAGTCAATGATAATTTGCTGATAACTGCCTTGTATAGGTCACAAAAAGTCAATAAAGATGAATTTAATAAATTATTTAAAAAGTACTTAAAAGATAAAAAAAGTCAAAAAAATCACATAATTATAGGTGACATAAATATAAATATATTAGAAATAGATAAAGAATCAATAGAATATTTAACGAACATGCTTCAAAATGAGCATGTAAGCGGCATAAATACGGTAACCAGACCAAACAAAAATGGTGGTACTTGCATAGACCATATTTTTTATAGACTGACAAAAAACAAAAATGCAGTAACATATAATATTCAAAACTAAATAACAGATCACTACATGGCCGCTATCAGCATACAATCTTATACAATACCAAATGAGAATAAGAAAAAATTATACAAATTTAATTACAAAAAAATGTTAACATTAGCTATAAATACAAATTGGGGGGAAATATACCAAATAGGGAACGTAAATGAAGCAACGAATTTGCTTATCAAAAAAATAGTGGAAATTCAAAACGATTCAAAGGTCAAAATAAAAAATAAAAGTAAAATTGAACCAAAAAATGAATGCGTAACCAAAGGTATATTAAAATCTAGTAAAGTAAAACAAAAATTATATAAAGTTTGGAAAGATGATCCAACAAATGTGCAAAAGAAAAAAAGATTTGTAAAATATCAATATATATTTAAAATAATGATAAAAAAAGCGAAAGAAATTAATTTACAAAGACAAGTAGAAAACATAAACAATACCAAAAAATTATGGGAATTTATCACTAAAAACGTTTACAATAAAAATACAAAAAAGAAAAATGAGAAAATAGACTTAATTACAGAAAATCAACAAATTTTGATAAATAAAGAGGACATAGCAAATACTTCCAACAATTACTATACAAACATAGCAAAAAATATATAATATATATAAATATATAATATATATAAATAATATATATATATAATATATATAAATATATATAAAAATATATATATTTTTTTCACAAACTAGCACTGAAAAAGTCGAAAAAGTCATAAATTCACTAGACGTAAAAAAAGCAACAGGTAATGATAATATCAGTGTTGCAACCCTAAAAACCCTAAGTAACTACGTAACGAAACCAATTGCCCATATTTTTAAATTAATTATAGAAACGGAAGTATTTCCTGACAGCCTTAAAATTGCAATAATTACACCAATATTCAAAACAGGCGATAGTCACCTATGTAAAAACTATAGACGCATAGCTCTTTTATCAAACCTGTCAAAAATATTTGAAAAACTAGTGAAGGTTAGGATAGTCAGTTACCTAGAAAAATACTATAAAACCTATTACTAAAATATACTTTTAGTCATAATCAACTATTTTTAATTAACTAATGATTTTGCGAGAATAGGAATTTGTCCCAGTTTCTAATGAATTCCACAGCTTTTTTAACCGGTAATTCGCTAGAAATCTGTCTTACAGTAGGGGGTAGACTGCCAATGTCGAATCCTGGGATAGGACACTTTCTGGTCTTTCTACTTGGGTTTCCTCTTCCACTATTTCTTCAGGGTCTTTTTCATTGGGGTCATTAATCCATGCATTAGCATATGGTGGGGCCGCAAAAAGTCTAGGGTAAATTTCCCAGATCGGTTTGGCTTCCTTTCCCATTTGCTGGACATACTTTTTATACATGTCCCTTGCGTGTGGGTGTTTACATCTTGGACAAGGGTACCCCTTCAATCCAAGGATACCCCTTCCCTCTCACAATTGAAACATATCTTTTTTATCACCTCATTATTTCTGCAGTTTCGTCTCGTGTGTCCTGGCTGTCTACAATTAAAACATACATTAATACATTCGCAATTTTCATTCTTAGTATGGTCCCGTCTGGTGCGTCCGTACTGTTCGCAGTTAAAGCAGGTGAAAAATGGAGGGTCAACTTCCTTGTCCGTAGTTACTGGGTCAAGGCCTTTAAGGTCACTTCCCCTAAACATTATTCCTGTATTTATATACTGTTCCGGTCGTAGAGGAACAAGGGGAAACGCGTCTAGGGTAGGTCTCTCGGGCCTATTACGAAGGAGTACAACTTTCTCCTTTTTCTTCTTGTCACTATCTAGGACAACGGGTTTAGGGATTTGAAGGGACATTAGAGTAGGTATAGAACCAATGATCGGGGCAGGAACAGGATGTGATTTTAATCCCTCCACCAATCTTTCTATCAATGGCATTGGATACTCTTGATTATCAGGAACTTCACGTTCTTCGATTCTAGGCCGTACTTTTATGTCATTTTTCTTCTCGTTGTTAGTTTCGACCTTAGGTTTTCTTGGCGGCCTTTTTTTCTATCGCTGGCCGTTTCCTTTTGATAAAGACAACCGGGGCCGATTGCCCATGTACATTTACAAGGAAGATTCTTTCACGATTATTTTCTTGGTCGCAGGTTGTATCTTGGGGGACTAGCGTTGGTTCTATTGGATTCAAGAGGTTCTCCTCTTCTTCCTTTGATGGGAGATCTATTTGATCGATCAGATTGATCTGCTCCAACAATTCCTTTTCTATCTCTAGAGACATGGCTACCAATTTCTAAATCAGAAGAAAAAATGTTGACTTGTCCTTCTGCTCGTCTCCTATATTAATTTATTTTATTTTATTTCCTTAAAATTCTGGTCATTATTTGGGATCAGGTAGGGAGGTTTAAGGCGGCGTAATTGCGAGACATGAACCTTATCCAATCGGCTAGTCAAGTCTACTTTATACGTGTTTTGCGACAAAACCTTAGTGATTTTCGTAGGTTCTTCCGTCCTAGGCGCGAGTTTCGCAGAAAAATGTTTATCTGACGAAGATAAACATTGCGACTGACGAAGAACCATATCCCACTCCTTAAACGTTACCTCCTTCCTATCTTTGTCAAAGTAAGCCTTTTGTTTTTCGCGTGCATTATCAATGTACTTGGCTACTAGATCTCTTAAAATTCTTAACCTTTTTAGCCTATCTTTCCATGATTCTAGGTCAATTTTATGTACATTAATAATATTTGTTTCCGCTTCCCTTTCAAATTCCCTTCGCAAACTTTTTACCGGCTTTGGTTGCCGACCCTAATTTAAAAACGCAGGAGAACATTTCATAGATTCTTGCTTAGCCGTGTTTATGGCATGTCTAAATTCATGTAGGTGCAAGTCCCAGTTACGGTGGTTCGACCCTATAAACATACTTATCATAGTTTTTAAATTACGATTTTGGCGTTACACGGGACTTGCGGCTAGATAATAGGGGGGGGGGGGGGTAGTTATAAACCGTACACCGTAATCTTTTAGCATCTTTTTGACTAGATTATTGTCAACCTCTTTACCTTTGTCCGCTAAAAAATACTCTGGTGTTTCCCACCTAAACAAGATTAATTCTTCGAACGCTTGAGCAATGTTTTTGCCATCTTGTTTCCTGATAGGTTTTAGCTCAACCATTTTCTTGAATAAATCTTGAAAAACAACCAGATACTTAAAGCCATTTTTACTTGGAGGAAACTCCATAAAATCAGCCGCAACTACCGTCCAGGGTGATTCAACGATTCGTTTACCCATCAAGCCCTGTGGCCCGGTTTGCACCGATTTATGTCGTTGGCATTCAATACAGGAATATACATACTGAAGGGTATCATGGTACATTTCTGGCCAAAAATATGTTCTCGCTAATCGATCATATGTTTTTGTAATGCCGAAATGCCCCGAATACGGTTCATGATGTGCTTCTTGAAAAGCCCTTCTAATCCAATCTCGTAGTAGAACTAATTTCCAGCTATTTTCTTCTTCGTCGATTGGGTCTAACAAATAATCCTTTCTGTGTATATACATTCTATTATCTATTAACTGCCAGTCAGGGAATTTCCATGGCCAAGTTTGAATTTCTTTGATTCTGCGCAAATACTATTCATCTGTTATTTCTTCTAAAACCGCTAAAAAGTCTTGTTCACTGTCGTCGCATGAATCTTTTAAATCTTTATAAGGGATTCGTGATAGGGCATCAGGAACATAATTTAAATAACCTTTTCTATATTGTATGTCAAAGTCCAATTGTTGCAATTCTAAGGCCCATCGTGCGAGACGTCCAGTAGGTTCTTTTAAATAATTAAATAATTCAGCCATTTTAAACTTGAATGGTCCGTAATGGCCGTAAATTATAACCTTCTAGATAGGGTCTGAATTTTTTTATTGCCCATATAAAAGCCAAACATTCGCGCTCTGTAGCGCTATAATTCTTTTCCGCATCATTTAATACTCGACTAATATAAACGATCAGGTGTTCTCCGTCATCATGTTGTTGCGTCAGCACAGCACCCAAGGATTCGCCGCTAGCGTCAGATTCTACCGTGAATCTTTTTGAAAATCGGGCCTAGCGAGTACCGGGGTACTGACTAAGGCCATTTTTAATTTTTCAAAGGATTCCTGTTGTTCTTGGCCCCAGGTCCACTTAACGTCCTTGTGTAACAACTTGACAAGAGGTAATTTTAGTTCCGCAACTTTTTCAAAAAACCTGGAATTCCATCCTTTCATACCTAAAAATCGCCTTAGTTCTTTTAGGTTAGTAGGGGCTGGGTATTCTAAGACCGGTTTAATTTTTTCTTTGTCTGGTCTAAGGCCATTTGCATCTAACACAAATCCTAGATATATAATTTCCTTACAGCCAAATTCGCATTTTTCGGGATTTACTGAAAGTCCTGCTTCTACCAATTTTTTTAAAACTATTCTTAGGTATTTTAAGTGTTCTTTGAAAGTCTCCGTTGCTATAACTATATCATCCTGATAAGTTAAAACGCAAGGCTCGAGGTCTGGCGTAATTATCTTATCCATCAGTCTCTGGAAGGTTTTAGGGTCATCCGTGACGCCAAAAGATATTCTGGTGAATTGTAGTAGTCCTAGCCCTGGAAGGGCAAAATCTGTATACATTTTTGACGACTCTTCTAAAGGACATTGGTAAAAGGCTTTGCTCAAATCAATTTTGGACAGAAATCGTGCTTTTCTGAATTTATCCAAAGAAGCATCCAAATTTGTTAATGGATATGAATCTTTTTCTGTCACTTTATTGAGGTCGCGATAGTCCACGCACATCCTCCAGGTTCCTACTGGTTTGCTAGGAACCATCAATGGTGCGCTACACCAAGAACTATTAGAATGTTCGACCACACCTAACTTGATCCACTTTTTAGCTTCCTCGATCGTCAAATTCAATAATTTCGGAGACATTCGTCTAACTTTGTGTCTTACCGGTATGGCATCGGGTTTCATTCTAATTTTATGCTTAATTAGGTGAGTTTTGCCTAAGGGCATTGGGTTTGGGGGTAAACATTCTTTTAAAACCTTTTCTATTTCCGTTTTCTGATCATAATTTATCTCTTCTATTCCAGCGCACTCGCCGTATAAGGGTATTTCTGCGATATTATCATTACTACTAAACTGATGCCATTTTTTTCCTATATCTCTAACTCTCCATTTATTGCTAGCTGGATAAACTTCTATTTTAAATTTAATTGTAAAATCCATCCCTAATACCATTTCATATTTTAGGCGTTTTGCCACTTTTAGTTCAATATTACCGCAAATTCCGTCAATATCAAAACAAACTTTTAATTTTTCTGTTATTGGAGAAATTTGTCCGGTAGCATTAATCATAGCTGTATTTGAGGGTTTGAATCTATGTTTGAAATTGTCATAGAATTTAGGTCCTAAATACGAGCCATTACTTCCGGTGTCAATAAGAGCCTTAATTTTAACATCGCCTATTATACGTTAAAAAATAACCTATTATCGGTAGTTAAAGCCGCTAATTCTAAGCGTTGTAGATCAGCTAATTCTTTATTAATCTCGGTCAAATCTTGTTCAGGTAAACTAATTTTGACATTGTCAACTTGTTCTTTCATATCTAGGGGTAGAGTTTCTTTAATTTTCACAACGACATTCCAATTACTAGTTCATTTTTATTTTTCACTAAATTTTCTTCAGGCCATTCATACTTTTTTAATATTTTATTTTTATTAGTTTTTAAACTTAACAAATTTTTATTTTCAGCTTCATTTAATTTTAATTTTTCTTGTTCAGTTTTATTTAATTTTAATTTTTCTTGTTAATAAAATTTATCTTGTTCTTCTATGCTAATTAATTCATAATCAGGATCAATATCATCTTCTTGGTCGAACCTTATTGTATAAAAATTATCGCTACTTATTTTATCTAAATCTAAATTTTTATTTACACTATTATTTTTATTAATTGTATTTACAGAATTTATATTATTTACAGTTTTACTATTTAAACTATGTATATTATTTACCCCTTTTACTGCTGTTTGGAGGTTACCGGGGTCTGAGTAGCCTTCGTTTGCCAGTTTCCCATTGACTGGTTTTTCTTTTCCTGGCATTTAACACAGTTAGGGTAAGCTACGTATAAATTGCCGAAACCAAAGCATACTAATCAATTTCCTAATTGAGGACATGCCCTAGTTTTATGACCCACTTCTGAACATAGAGTACATGTACCGCTAAAAGGGGTTCTAGTATAAGACTGGTGCATATTGGCTCTAGGTTGATTTTGGTAAGCTTGGTTGGGTCTGACATTATTTTGATTAGCGTTGAATTGATTGTAATTATTCGGGTAAAAATTTTAAGGGGGGTAAAACCAAGGTCTTTGGGGTAAACCTGGCGTTCTGGGGTAGAACTGCTGGTTTGCCTGCGCCTGGTACCCTCCCTGAGGAAAATTTGGTCTACGAGGTCGCAGCTGCCCTGACATCTGACCGGGTGTGGTATTATTTACTTGTTGCTGTTTTGGTTGCTGCTGAGTATTTGGCTGCTTAACTTGCTGGGTATTATTTACCGTGTCAGTAGTCATGGCGGCTATTTCTTCTTTATTCTCTTGATTTTTCGCTGTTTTTTTCTTGTTCTTTTTAGATTTCTTTTCGTTTTTAACTTCTTTATTATTTTCTGTTTCTTCTCCATTCGAAGTTTGAATAGCCGCTATTTTCATTTTTGCTGTTTTTTCCTCATATGCTAACTCAGGCATTATCATTTTATCCTTAGACCTAGGGGCAACGTATCGTGATCGTATTTCAACGCTTTTTCGTGCTTTTTACCTACGCTTAAGAGCTTTTTAAAATTTTCAATTTTGTGAGTTTGCATGCAAGTTTCCATGTATCTTTGGTAATCAGGGTGTAAAACCCTAAGTGCCATAGTCACTAATTTTGATTCAGATAAAGGCTCTTGAAGTTTGTCCGCGATTGTCTTGAATTTAGAGACAAACGTCGCCATATTTTCGTTTTTACCTTGCATTCTGGTTCTTAACTCATCTATGTAATCTTCGTCATCTCTTGGGGGAATAAATCTGTCTATGAAAGCCTGCTCTAAATCTTCCCCAGAATTTAAATTACGCTTCTCTGTTATATACCATAAACCCGCTTGTTTATCCAGTATAGCAGATAATGCATATTTCAATTGTTGGAAAGTAAGGCCTGAGCTATCATGACAATCCCGCAATTTTTCCAAGAAGTCTGAAGCCTTGTCAGTATCTCCTTCAAACTTTAAGTTCCAGTCCTTAAGGGTTCTTATGGCATTCTTTTTGACTTGGTCTGTAATTTTTTTGAGTGGTTTTTTGATGCAACGTCATTAACTTCGGTCATTTCAGATCCTTCGCTATCTGAGTCGCTGTCAATTTTACTTTTATTCCTTATAGATTTTTCTGATTTGCTGACGTTACTTCGTTTTCTTAATTTTTCTTTTTCTAAATTTTTAGTTTCCTTTCTTAAACTTTCTGTTTCCGCGTTTATTTTTAGAGCTTCCAGATTTATGGCTGCCCTTGCTTCTTGCAATTTATTCCATTCTGCTTCTATAAGTAATCGATCCCTTTCTCTTGCGGTGTTATTGGAAGTAATGCTACTTTCAAATTTATCATCTTTCTCATTTCCATTTATATTTATTTCTGGATTATTAGTATGCTGGTTAACTTCATTATTTATTTCAGAATTATTATTTATAGTTGAATGGGCATTTATGCCATTATCAGGATAAATATGCCCGTAATCCTAATGGTAGCTATAAGTACCGTCTGCATTCATTCTCATTGCTGGGGCTAAAGTTTGACTAATCGGGTTATAAATGTTTTTTAAGTTGAATCTAGGAAGGTTTACAACATACAAATTTTGATTAACCCGTAACCCTAAAGGATCCTGTTGTATAAAGGTAGCGGCTCCTATTACTCTTGAAGCCAATATACCTGGTTTTTGTGTACATGTCGGAGCGATGGTGCTGGTTACAACAGGAGTACTTACAGTACGTACCGATGTACATACAGGAGTACTTACAGGTACATTAACGCTAGTTATCGGGGTAGGAGAGGCGGAAGGCAAGGGTATACCTGCATTCGTTGAGACGGGTACATTCAATCTAACGTCGTGTAATTCAGATACTATATTATTACTACTAGCATTTTCCGAATTATCGTTGTTAGTTTGTACCACTTCATCGAAGGATGGTGTCTCAAGTGCCCTCTGAAGGGTTAGCGGTAATGCCCCTGCTACTTTCTCATCCTCTTCTGGGTTCCACATATAAGGAGCTTCAGGGTCAATTTTCAGTATTTCATACCGAAATAGCCTGTTTTTAACCTCATCATAAGAACCTCTGTGTGAGAGACCTAACGTGTCCAGCCTCTGGTACACAGCCCACCTTTCTAACTTGTTTATTGCATTTTTAACTGATCTAACATCTCTTTTATCTTCGTATTTCTGAATCGCTGTTTTCCTACCCATTTTAAAAGAAAGGTTTAATATTATATTGTGATAAAGGATGATAAACCTATCTTAACAAGAGAAAATTTTCTAATTTATATTAATTAATAACTATTTATTTAAAATCAAAACTTCTATCTGTTCCTCAATAACTATTAACTCTATTGTCTATCTTTATCTACTCAAAAAAAAATCTAACTAATTCAGAGATCCTTAAAAAAAAAATGTTGAAAATTCGCAAAAGAAAAGGGTTTTAAAGTCAACCGGTTAACAACCTCAAAAAAAATTTTTAAATTGGGCAGAGACCTTAAAACAAATTGTTTTTGCAAAAAAAAAGTAGTATTACTATCAAGTCGATGTGGTTATTATGGTACGTAACTGTCCAAGAGAATAATTTTGCTTGTAGTCTTTTCAAAAAAAAAAAGGGAAAAAGCTTTTTAATAATTGTAAACTGGATTAAATTTCCTAAAAAAAAAGAAAAATTTTAACTAATTAGTAATTTTAATTCAATTAACAAAGACATCAACTGCTTTTAAACTAGTTTGTTTAATTAAATTATTTTGCAAAGTCTTCTCTGTACGGGTACCAAAAATAAATTAATATTTCCATTTACTTGTATAAATATTTTTACCGCAATATTTTTACACCTTTTATATTTTCCGCTAATTAAATTTTACAGGGCATATAAAGAATGTACAATTCTTTATTTTCCCCCCTCCCAAAGGACTAATTTGCAACCGCAGATTATCAAAAAAAATTTTGATAAAATATTTTAGGTTGGGTAAGGTTATGCCGCAATCCGCAAAAAATATAGGATGCTAATATAATGTATAAGTTTTACAACTCGCAAAACTTATACAGGGTAAAAATGTGGTAAAAAGAATTGTAATATGTGTAAAAAATAATAAAATAATAATGAAATAATATGATAATAAAATAATATAAAATAAAATTGATATATTAATAATAAATTTTAATTAAATATTAAATATAAACGCTTTGTCAAGGAATTTCGCT
Source organism: Anagrus nilaparvatae (assembly GCA_022575985.1). Lineage (NCBI taxonomy): Eukaryota > Metazoa > Arthropoda > Insecta > Hymenoptera > Mymaridae > Anagrus > Anagrus nilaparvatae. Next base: position 2,056,267 of record JAKSXM010000237.1, on the reverse strand, counting down.
AGTATTTATTAATTTAGTAACTTAAAACGGCATCTGTATGAAAAAAAAATTTTTTAAATCCGTGCAAGTGCGTATTCTAATAAGATATTCTAGGAAGATAGTATTCTAATAAATGGTGGTACTCTAATGAGTGGTGGTACTCTAATGAGTATTTTGGGAGCCTGATGGGCAATATATAATCTAATGTGAATCTGCCCATACTGCGAGATTTTGGGGGAGACGTCCAATACAAAAAAGTGTCGGCCTCGTCACGTCCAATTAGCGAAGGCGTCCCTAATTATTACTAAGAATCGCGAGGTGGGATTTATGCAGTTTATAACGCCTATAAATCCCTACTAATTTATGTCATAGTTGACTTTGGGTCCCACGCTATTGTGCTAGATCAGCATTAGCAGAGATGCACCTGCGGGTTCCTATGTCGTCTGTAACATTAATACAGCTATCGGATATAGGGTATAATGTGGCTATTTCCGCCCTCTCGGATTGACCACGATTATTAATTTATATTCTGAAAATATCTTACACACAAATGCTGTAAGAAAAAGGAGTCATATATACACGCGCGCGCGACAATAATATATACATGTGAATTACGGTAGCACGAGGTCGACTTTATTTCTTAGGGATCGCGGGAATTTAACAACAATGTTGAAGAGGGGAGGTGAAAGGGATATAACTTGTAATAATAAGAACTCACTTTATTTAACTATAAAATTATATAAAAATAAAATTCACTTTATTCAAAATTACATTTAATTAATATTTTACAATCTATAATTAACTTTCACTGTCTGTATAATTTTAACCGCTAATTAATCATTTATAATTTTTAACTATAATGTCACTATTCACTGCTTCAATAATTCATGACACACACATAAATATTCTCTTAATCTTTACCTTTTGTTATTTCTGCAACTATTTTCTTGATCAAATTTAATTATGATTATAATAAAAGACCTTGCTATACTTTTAAATAAATCCTTACTCCCATAAAATATTTCTTCTAACTCCAAGATTTTAATAACAATAATGTCCACCAATCAATCTTGATTTCAATAGCAATTTATTTAGTTTAATTAATCTACTATTATTTATCAATCCTTGCCGTGACAATACTTTTCGTTATTAAAAATCTTTAATTTATTAATTATTATTAACCGAAATTCACTTTTAAATAATTACTTAATCAATTAATTAAATTAATACTTTTGTCAAAAACATGTGCCTTTTGTTTCTCAAGGTCCGCACATGAATGCTCTCCTTAGCCGGCCTCTCTTCTCTACTCTCTCTTCTCGTTCGTTGCTCTTGCAGTCGGCCCATATCTATGTGTATCGTACGTGTGTGTCACTATTACCTATTATAAAAATCGATATTTTAAAATATAATGATCGCGCATAATAAAATTTCGCGCACTTATGAAAATCGTAGTTTCCGTGTTTTATAGCAACGCTATAAGGGTTTACTATTTATATATATATATCAAATGTTAGGCATATCAATTTTGACCTACCATACGTAACAACTCCCTCCGTTCATTCCAATCGTCCCGATTGGGTCAGGTGGAGGAGATAGGGCTAAAGGCAGGGTTTTAAGAGGGTGGTAAATATTAAAATTTTCTGTCTGTGATCAATGTCGATACATAATTATATAATATAAGTACATAAAATAAAATTTTTGATTATAATAGTGATTCTATATAATTTTAAGATATATGTTTTACATAAAATTAAAATTTTTGATTATAATAATGATTTTATATAATTTTAAGATATATGTTTTATGATTATACATATATATAAATTGTAAAATATCAAAAAAATTTAAAATTATAAATAATGAAAAATAAAAAGATTTTTAAAATGTATAAAATTATTTGGATTTATATAAAAATTCTAGAGATTATTTGTTAAAATATATATGATAAGTAAAATAATAAATTTTTGGATTCTTTAAAATGAAATCTTATGGAAGGTGCGAGTTAGTTACTTGGATTAATCTTCTTTGTAATGATCAAGTTGTTAATTTTGTTGCTGGATTTTCCTAAGTTGGAGTTATCTGAAATCTAGAGAAATTAGTTTTAAAACCCCCGAGACATTATATAACCAAAACTTCGAATACATAGGGATAGGTGGTGATATTCGAAATCGTATAAAATAAAAAATTAAGATTTAAAAAATTTTTATGATTTTTTTGATTAAAATTTTGCTTTTACAAGGTTAGTTTTGGTTTAAAAAAATGTAGAAATTAATATTGGTTTGCCTTTCATTGTATATAAAAAAAAAAACGATTGAAATTTTGTCAATTTTTGTAAAATTAAATAGTGTTAAACCAACAATATCTTTAAGTTATTGGTTTAATATTGCTTTTATATCATAAAATTATCAGTTGATAGGAAAACAGAAATAAATTAACTCTTAAATTATAAAAATTCAGCAATTTTTATGGTTTTTAAGTTAAAAATCTTTCAATATATAGGGTTACAATTAACAATATTTTAAAAATTTTAGTGTATAATATAGCTTATGTAACTTGTAATTATCAGTTGATATGAAAAAGAATAAATTAATTTTTAAATTATAAAAACTTTTATAATTTTTATGTTAAATTTGATAATTTATAGGGTTAAAAATGACAAAAATTTTTTTAAAATATGAATTTATTAATTAAGAAAATTTTTGAATTGATTTTTAAAATCATACAATTTCAGCAATATTTATGAATTTTAAGTGAAATTTTATAGTTTAAAGGGTTAAAATTGATAAATTTTATAAAACCTTTGTATAATTCAATTTATAAAATGCGAATTTATCATGTGATCAGAAAAAAATATTGAATTAATTTAATAAAAATCATTCTATTTCAGCAAAATTTTATGGTTTTTGAACTAAATATTATAATTTAAAGGGTTATAAATAATAAATTTTATAAAAGTTTACTATAATTTAATTTATAAAACAAGAATTTATTGAAAATATTGGAAAAAATCATACAATTTGGGTAAATTTTATGATTTTTGGAATGAATTATAATAATTTAAAGGGTTAAAATTGATAAATTTTATAAAATTTTAATGTAATTTAATAAGAGTTTATTAAAAATATTGAAAAAATCATAAAATTTGAGTAAATCTTATGATATTTAATTAAAATTTTATAAATTAAGGAATTAAAAAAAAATGATATAAATTTATCTATCGATAAGAAAATTATTGAATTGGTTTTAAAAATCATACAATCTAATTAAATTTCATGATTTTAAATTAAAATTTTTATAGTTTAAAGGTTTTTTTTTTTTTTTTTTTTTTTTAAGGGAAATATGTGAATCTTGCATCAGCCATGAAGTGTTTGCGGGCCTTAAAGACCCGCAAATTTTCATGACCGCCCAGTTGTACAAAGTGTACAACTGGGAGACCACCGGCAACCGCGGTCGCCGGCTACGCCCCAGATTCTTACTGGATAAATACACTTTAAACCCCGCCGCGCTTGTTTGTCCCAAACCGGAACTCCCTTTTCAGGTATAACTTCAGTTTGGGACGCGCAGCCTAGGCAGCTGGCCGCTGCCTTCCCCTCTGCCTAGGGGCAGGAGAGCTCTCTACGATAGAAAGCCCTCCTCCTTCTTCTGCAACAAGATGGTCCTTACGTACTCTGCTACTTTGTTCCAGTTTTCGGAAATCCGTAGCATTTCCGGGACCACCGTCTCCGGCCTCCAAATCGGGAAGGGCGGGCGCCTCCCCGAGTAGCGAACACATTCGAAGAATGTGTGCTCTACTGTATCATCCACGCCAGGACAGTGCAAGCACTCCTTTGTTGCCACCTTATGCCAATGCTTCAACATGACACGGAAGTACCCGTGTCCAGTTAAGAACTGGGTAAGGTAGAAATCCACGTCCCCATGCTGTCGTCACATCCATGCCTGCAGGTCTGAGATCAGTCTGCGCGTCCACAGGGCATTTTTCTCTTGGTTCTTTTTCCATCGTTTTTTCCATGCTTTCATAGAGTTGAAGCGGGCGCGAGTGGAAGCCACTTCGCGCTCATCTACGCTCTCGTAGATGAATTTCCGCTCCAACGCTAGCAGGTCAATGGGTATCACCGAAGCAACAACCTGGATCGCCTCTAGAGATACCGTGTGGTATCCGCAGGCGATCCTCACTGCCGCCTGCCTCTGTACCGACGATATTTTTCGTCTGTACTTGGCAGTTTCTGTGGTCCTCGCCCAGACTTCTGATCCGTAGAGCAGGACAGAGTTGACGACTGACATCAGGAGCCTCCACTTCCCTGGTTTGGGTCCCCCAATGTTATAGTTTAAAGGGTTAAAAATTATAAATTTTAAGAAATTTTAATATATTTTAATTTTTGGCGTAAAATTTGGCTGCTATGGGGTCAATTTTAGTGAAATAATTTTAAATTTGGTTTTGGATTGTTGATTAATGTATAATTTATTATATAGGTGATAAATTAAGTATGTGAATGTCGGTATAGTAGGAAATAGATGTATATGTTACGAAGGTTTATATGATTCTGCGGTATAGGTGAAAAATTTATGGTATAGGGGGAAATATAATTTATAAGTAAAGTTTTTATAATTATAAGATGCAAGTAAAAAAAATTGTAGAGTTTATATAATTTTATGGTATAGGTGAAAAATTGCGGTATAGGGGGAAATATACATATTATAAGTAATTATTTGTAATGTAAAAAATTATATATGTTATGCTTAGATTTTATATGATTTTACGGTATAAGTGTAAAATTACGGTATAGGGGGAAATATGTATATTATATGTAGATATTTTGTTTTTCAGGGAATAAACTGTGTCGAGAATCAAGAAGTTCTTGAAGTTTTTATGGATGATCCCGTATTCAGGGAGTTAAATGGAGCGGATCTTGCTAGTGTAATAGTGTAATAGTGTAATTATAGTGTAATTTAATTTTTAAAACAAGAATTTATTGAAAATATTGGAAAAAATCATACAATTTCGGTAAATTTTATGATTATTGAATGATTTTACAAAACTTTAAAGGGTTAAAATTGATAAATTTTATAAAATTTTGGAATAATTTAAATTATAAAACAAGAAATTTATTTAAAATATTGGAAAAAATCATACAATTTCGGTAAATTTTATGATTTTTGGATGAATTATAATAATTTAAAGAGTTAAAAATGATAAATTTTATAAAATTTTAGTATAATTTAATTTTTAAAACAATAATTTATTGAAAATATTGGAAAAAATCATACAATTTCGGTAAATTTTATGATTTTTGAATGATTTTACAAAACTTTAAAGGGTTAAAATTGATAAATTTTATAAAATTTTGGTATAATTTAATTTATAAAACAAGAATTTATTGAAAATATTTGAGAAAAATCATGCAATTTCGAGAGAACGATAAAATTTTATTTTAGATTTTAAAGAGGGTACGATTAAAAAAAAAACTTTTATTTTTAAAGTTAAAGAGGGTACGATAAAAACTTATTCTTAAAGTAAGAGAGGGTACGATGAAATTTTTAGTTTTAAATGTTAAACAGGGTACAATAAAAAATTATTTCTTTTATTTTTAAAGTTAAAAAAAAGGGTAAGATTGGGGGTTAAACAATTTTATTTGTATTTTATACTAATTGTATTTAAGAGATTTCATTTACGAATATGAGGTATATTTACAATGTTGCTATATAATGAACGCGTGAGTGAAAAAAAATGATATTAATATTTTTATTATTCGTCCTGTGTTGAGTATCGTTTCCCTCCTTTTCTCCTCTATCTCTTTATTTTTTTTTGTACGTAAATATTTATTTTTAAATTTATTTATATATAAAAATTTTGTATTGAGAAAGTCAAATGGAGCAAGAAAAACAGAGATATGAAATTGTTAAGACAATAAAAAAATAAAAAAATTTTAAACAATAGTTTTCATAATGTTTATATACACAGGTTTATGCCTGATACCAGAATGACAAAGAAGTTGTTTGAATAAATTTTGCAAAACTTTATGATATTTACAAATCGTAGGAGAAAAAGAGAGGCCAATTTAATTAAATTTGATTAATTTGTTATAGAAAAAAAAACTTTCCTGCAATTTTCATATACCCAAGTTGAGTGTCGATGAGATATATGCAAATATGAGGCTTATCTCAGACTAAGAAACGCTATACTGCGTTGGTGAGTTAGTTAAGAACAGCACCAGTTTATAAAAGCTCTGTTTTCTTTTGATATTGGCTTAAGGAAACTAGGATGGAGTTAATTGGTGTTACAATTAGTCGGTTATACAGCTTCTCGTCTGGTTTATAAGCTCTCAGAAGCATTTTTTTGTTCATAGATTCTGGATTCCCAATTTTTTTGCATATATATTATTATTTAATAATATTTCCATTAATCATTCTTAGGGTACAAGCAATTTTCATAGTTGAGAACATTACTCGTCTATGAGAATTATGTATTAATTTATACAGTAATGCACATTTAATTTTGCGTTTCTTTGAAGTTGAAGTGAGATCTTGGTTGGGCAAAAAAAAAATGAATGTTGCAGTAGTATTGTAATAAAAATTGTATGGGTTTTAATAAGTTGGTTATCCCATCTTTCACTCCATGTGATTTAGTATAATTTATAAAGTGCAATTATGCAGTCTTTAAGATCAGCTGTTTTGATAATATTATGTCATTTCAGTCTCAAGGCCAAAATCGTATGCAAACAATGAAAATTGTATCTCTATAATTATTTCTCTTTTGTTTGTGGAATGTGATTTGCGTCCCTGGTTGTCCAGCAAAATTTTCCTCTCTGAATTTTTCGTTAGTTATTTATTATTTATTATTAAAAAATTTCGTTATTAATTTTTGTGCTAAAGAGAAAAAGAGAAATGGAATACAGGCAAAAGCATATGTATATTGGTAATTTTGTAGTCGTTTTTTTTTGTATCGTTGATTTTTAATTTAACTGTATATTCTAAGAATTCCAAGGAGCTTTGAAAACTTAATTTATGTAAATATATATGTAAAGAAACTCTATAAAATATTGATTTAGATTCATTTGGTTGTCGGGAGTGGTCTTTGTTGTTTTTCTTTGTAGATTTTTGTAAAGACACGATAAAAGATTACGTATTTGTTAAATCGAAAGTAATTAGGATATATTTAGATTACGTTTATGATTAGTTGATTAAGTTTTAATTTTAAGCTAATAATAGTTATGAATTAAGTATGTATGTAGAAGAATTATAGTAAATATGAATGTATATATATACTAGGGGGGCCCGCCCCCTGTGCGCTTCGCGCGCCAATCCCCGTAGAGTGACTGAAAAAGTGGGTTAGTCATGAGAACAACAAATGTAAAATTTTAAATACTATTTTTATAATTACTTTCAATTAAAAATATTGATTATATTGCTTTTCATTTATTTTAAAATTCGCTGATAGGTTTATAATTAATTTATTTGGCTTAAAAATAAAAAAAAATAAAATCACTTAGACCCATAAGGGCCAGTTTTGTCCAGTAGTACCTTATTGGCCCAAAAGTATCAAATTAGCCCAAAAGTGTCAATAATTAAGAAAATGGAAAATTTTATTATACCCCATAAGGTTCGCTTACACTCACAAGGTCCGGTTTTGCCCAATAGTACTATATTGTAGTCAAAATGGCCCAAAAGTGTCAGAGTGGCCCAAAAGTGTCAGATTTATATCTTACTACTATATATATTTGAAAATTTATTTGTGTGTCTGTGTGTGTGTGTGTGTGTGTATTATCATCAGGGTCAAACCAGTGAACGAAATTTAATAAAACCGGTTTCAAATTAAAGAAAAAAAGTCCGCGGGTGACATAGGCCATAGTTTTGCGACTCAGCTATCGTACTTTTGGAGATATTCAATTTTTAGTGTTTTTGAACTTAATATTATTTTTGAAAATTTTTAACAAAAATTGAAACATCTTGAGACTATCGAAAAATTTTACTGTCACACTTTAAAGTATCCGATTCAGCACTAATTCTTACGCATTCTCCTAAATTTTTATTCAAATCAGAGGTATCTTTAAAATTTTATAAAATATTTTTGTAGCTGGTTGAAAAATTTTTTTAATTTTTTAATTTCTTATAGTATTTTTAATCATCTATTCGTGGGTCTGTGTGTGTATGTGTTTCATCATCAGTGTATAATCAATGAAAATTCAAAATGAAGTGTCAAAATATAGAGAAAAGTCTACGAATGACATAAGACAAAGTTTTGCAACTCAGCTACCGTACTTTTGGAGATATTCAATTTTTACTATTTTTGGAAAAAATAAAATTTTTTGAAATTTTGATTAAAAAGTGAAATATTGTCTAAATATGATAAAATTTTACTGTCACAATTGGTATTACTTGATTCGGCCCTAATTTATACGTACTCAGTTATATTTTTGTTCAAAACGGAGGTATCTTTAAAAATTAGCAACATTTTTTATATATCTTAATACTATATCTTACTACTATATATATTTGAAAATTTGTCTGTCGGGATTGGGCATAGCCTCTCCTATATATTTTTAAATATGGTTCTGTAATCCATCATTATAAATTTATTAGAGACTTTGCTGGAGACAGAACTACGCTTCTCTGAAAACTCTGAATGTGTTTGCATAATTATAGGTAAATTTTCAGTGAAAAATGATTTTTTCAAGTAACAGAAACAGAAGTAAATGCGACACAGGGGGGGCGGAGCCCCCCCTCCAACTTTTGCTAGTATATATATATATCGGGAAGGATAAAATTTTTTTTTTTTTTATTTTTTTTTTAAATAGTGGGAAGGATAAATATTTTTTTTTTTTATAATAGTGGGAAGGATAATTTTTTATTTTTAAAATAGCGGGAAAGATAAATTTTTTTTTAAATAGTGGGAAGGATAACTTTTTATTTTTAAAATAGATACATATTGGTTAATATAAGAAATTACAAATATATATATGGGTAAAAATATTTTATTATCAAAGATCATAACCTGAATACAATTTTGAACCTAAAATTATGTAAATATTTAAAAGGTTTTTATAGAACTTGTATGTAAAAAAAATTTATTTAAATTTGCAAGTCAATCTGTATTTTTCACTGGTTTTTCACAGATATTTAAGGATTCCTGAGAAAATTTTGAATTAACCTGCTAACACCGTAATAAACGTTTTGAAACTAACACAAATTTTCTGCGTATACGTAAAACTTTGAGATAAAAAAAATATAAAATATTGTACTTCATTAATACTTATTCATATGTATTATATTTATCAGAACTTTAGATTTATCGACATTAAAATTTTTATAGTTAAATACACTATTATTTTTCAAATCATACTTATAATAAATAAATTATATTTTTGTAATAAATTATATTAAATAAATTTTGTTAATTAAATTATATTTGTTTCCTTATATCGTTTGTCAATTTATAGCTTAAGTCGTTATTATTATTATTTTTTTTGTATTCAAAGTAATTAGGAAGGTAAAATAGAATTGATTACGTTCATTCCTACTAAGGGCCAAAATCCATTCCTCATAAAAGGGTTATTAACTTAATTAATTAACACCCAATAAAAAGATATTAGTAGCTCACCTTAGCAATAAATTTAAGTAAAATAATTATGGAAGGTAAAAAGCTGCATAATAAAATTGTGTTCAGAATAAAAATCTTTTTTTTTTTTTTGTAGTTTTCTTATATTAATAACATTTTTCACAACCTTTGAAATTTTGTATTTTAATGTTAAGTTGTTTCAATCTTTATATGATTTTCATCATTTTATTGTTCATTATCGTTTATCTTTTTATCCATGTATTTTATACTTATATACTATTATTTTTATTATTAATTATTATTCATTATTTATTATTATTTATTATTTATTTCTTATTATTTCATTATTATTATTATTATTATAAGAGTCTTTCTTTGCCAAAACAGCAATGGTGGGCAGGTCGGGTCATCGGATCGGCCTCAAATTTTCCCCATGTTTTTATAACATAAAGATAGGAAAATCCTGAAATTTTCAGCCTTCTAGGTCTTAAACAGCCCGAATTATGGCCAATCAAACTCATTAGGCATCTCTCGACCGGCGTTAGTGCTTTTCGGGAAAATCATAAATATAAGCTTGAAAAAAAATTCTGAAACAGTATATATGTTGGGAAACCTTCAGTAAATCCATTTCTGCCATTATTTTTTCGGTAAAACCCCGGGAAATTCCGGAAAATGGGAAAATGCTTTTTAAGAAAAATCGCAATATCTCATTTGCCGCCATTTTTTTTTTGAAAATTTTTTTTTCAAAATTTTTTTCAACCGAAATCCCATCGATCTGTATGAAAAAAATTTTGATTTCGGCCATTAAGGTCGATTTTAGCCTGTTTTAGAATAATTTCACATTTTCAATACTTCTTTATTTAATTTTCCGTAACGGGTTGAAATAATTGACTTTTTTGCTTTCAGAATCGAATAGCCAGGGAAAAAGTAGTCCTAAATAAAAAAAAAAATTGCTCTTTTCGATGAAAATTAACCGAGTTATAGTCAAGTAAAGATAGTGTCACAAATTACCATTTTTATACTAATTCCAATTTTAGGGTCCATAACCACATTATAACTTGAAAAATGCATAACTCGCTTAAATTTTATCGTAAAAAGAAAAGTTTAGGATTATTATCGAATATTTTTTCCTTGGCTATTCTTTTATGCAAGAAAAAAATTAGTTTAGTCAATAAAAAGTTTTTTTTTGGTCAAAAACTAATGTAACATGTTAAGGACTGTTTTTGATTATTATCATTTTTTATCAAAAAAAATAAATTTCTGACAAGAAAATTAATTTTTTTATTGGATAAACGAATAGTCAGGGAAAAAATATTCGATAATAATCCAAAACTTTTCTTTTTACGATAAAATTTAAGCGAGTTATGCATTTTTCAAGTTATAATGTCGTTATGGACCCTAAAATTGGAATTAGTATAAAAATGGTAATTTGTGACACTATCTTTACTTGACCATAACTCGGTTAATTTTCATCGAAAAGAGCAATTTTTTTTTTTATTTAGGACCACTTTTTCCCTGGCTTATTATTTTAACCCCTTACGGAAAATTAAATAAAGAAGTATTGAAAATGTGAAATTATTCTAAAACAGGCTAAAATCGACCTTAATGGCCGAAATCAAAATTTTTTTTCTTACAGATCGATGGGATTTCGGTTGAAAAAAATTTTCAAAAAAACATTTTCAAAAAAAAAATGGCGGCAAATGAGATATTGCGATTTTTCTTAAAACGCATTTTCCCATTTTCCGGAATTTCCCGGGGTTTTTCCGAAAAAATAATGACAGAAATGGATTTACTGAAGGTTTCCCAACATATATACTGTTTCAGAATTTTTTTTCAAGCTTATATTTATAATTTTAACCATTTTCCCGAAAAGCACTAACGCCGGTCGAGAGCCGCCTAATGAGTTTGATCGGCCATAACTCGGGCTGTTTAAGACCTAGAAGGCTGAAAATTTCAGGATTTTCCTATCTTTATGTTATAAAACATGGGGAAAATTTGAGGCTGATCCGATGACCCGACCTGCCCACCATTGCTGTTTTGGCAAAGAAAGACTCATAAATAACATGGGGTTTTATGAACATTTCAATATTTATTTTATTATTCATTCGATTGTTATAAATGACATGGGCTATAGTTATTATTTTACGTCGCCCATTATCACCCAGAATTTTACTCTAAAATGAAGAGTGAACTTGCTGAGCCGTGCTGCAGCTATTTGTCTATGCTGTTCGTTTCAGAGTAAATTATTCCCTATAATAAGGTCTAGTTTTTCCTTTAAATTGTCCATATCATGTATGAGGGCCATTCACCTCTCTTCCCAGGTTTAGAAATCTAGCTCGCCCCACAGTAGTGTGAGGGCCATTCATCCCAAATCTAGGCTAAAAAGGATCTAGCTCACCCCACAGCGATCCAGACAACCAATTTTAACCAGGAAAAATTCCGAGTAGATTGTGGGGGGGGGGGGAAGAAAACTATGTAAAGACTTTTCACGTTTTTTCTTTAACATATAAAAAATTTTATGGTTGGTAAAAATTATTATTTAATTGAAAAATTTTAAATAGATTTGAATTTAACGCAACTTTATTACCATTTATAATAAAAAAGGAACACAAGATAAAAAAGATAAAAATTTATGGTTTGGTGGGTGTTAATCACTTTGTAATATAGTGGGTGTTAATCAATTTGTAATATAGTGGGTGTTAATCATTTATAATATAGTGTCGGTATAATAGTAAATAAATGTGTATGCTGCGCACAGTGATCTAGAAAAAAAAAAGAGGAAAAAAATTTGCTTTGATCGAGAATTTAGCCAATTTTAATGCGGTTTGCGGCATTTTTCTACTAAAGCCCTCTATTTTATGAAAAGAACGTCGAAAAAATTATTTGGCTTCTTTTTTCACCCCTAAATCGCTAAAATCCACCCCTAAATATGAAATATGAAATATTATATTAAAATTATATATTTGTGCATATAAAAAAAAAATAAATTTATAAAGTGAGGCAAAAATGAAAAATTTATCAAAAAATAACATATTTTCTTTTTTTTTAATAAAAAACTACCCTTAGGAAAACTCCTAATACTCTTTTAACAATCCTTATGAAACATATACTTTGAGGATTCTTAAAAGAGTATTAGGAGTTTTCCTAAGGGTAGTTTTTTATTAAAAAAAAAAGAAACTATATTATTTTTTGATAAATTTTTCATTTTTGCCTCATTTTATAAATTTATTTTTTTTTATGTGCACAAATATATAATTTTAATATAATATTTCATATTTCATATTTAGGGGTGGATTTTAGCGATTTAGGGGTGAAAAAAGAAGCCAAATAATTTTGTCGACGTTCTTTTCATAAAATAGAGGGCTTTAGTAGAAAAATGCCACAAACCGCATTAAAATTGGCTAAATTCTCGATCAAAGCAAATTTTTTTTCTCTTTTTTTTTTTCTAGATCACTGTGCTGCGGTCAGATTTTTAGTTTATAGCTTGGTAGGTGTTAATCACTTTGTAATATAGTGGATGTTAATCATTTTGTAATACAGTGGGTGTTAATCATTTATAATATAAAGGTTGTTAAACATGGCGGGTGTTAATAATTTTGTAATATAGTGGGTGTTAATCATTTATAATATAGTGGGTGTTAATCATTTTGTAATATAGTGGGAAGGATAAATTTTTATCGGGAAGGATAAATTCTTTTAAAACAGTGGGAAAGGAAGAAATGATTTAACTTTTTGACCAAGGTGGGGCTTTAAGCGTACATGTCTTCCATCCATGTCTTTGTACCGAACTACGTCTGCTTTCAAGGTTTACTGCAATATTAGCAGTTTCACGTAGGGTTTTTGGTTATTTTGAAGTTACTTTATATTCCGGTGGGTTTCTTAATCCAAAAAGAAAGCATTAAAGTGCTTAAGCACTGGTTCGTGTTTTCCATTGTTCTTTTTCGTTCGCGGTTAGACTAACTGATGAATCATAAATAGCGTGTAGGGTCTGTTCTAAATTTTGTACCCGTAAGGCGTAATCGTCAACTGGTTCACCTGGATTTTGTTCAGCTTGTCTCATGTCTAATTTAATTAAGTCTGCGTCAGTTATACCACCAAAACTTAATTTTAAATCTTGTAAAAAATCTTCTAAGCAGCTATAATTAGGAGCAATACCAGCGTAAGCATCATATGCTCGATCTTTAAGACAGCGGGGAATTGAATTAAATAAAAACTGTTTGCATCCAGGTCCATAAGTTCTAACAATATCTTTTAAAACTTTGGAAAAGCTTGTAAGGTTTGTGGTTGACCAGAAAAATCGGCTATAATTGCAATGGCAGTTATAAGTGGAATGATATTATTTATTGCAGGTCTATTATAATTATTGAATTCATTTGTTCTATCTAAATGCAATGCTCTTTCAGCGTTAAGCATAACTGCCATTTGATTGCGTTCTCGTATCATTTGCGTATTTAAGCGTTCAATTTTAAGAGTTAAATTGGTTATTTCAGTAGGGCTAATTTGTTTAGTTTGATTGGGACCGTCCATGGTTCGAGTTGATATAGTGATATTTGATTCAGTGTCAGAAAATGTATCACGCGGTTGTCCCCAAGAATTATTTTGCATAATATTTTAAAGAAAAAAATGTAAAAAAATGTAAAAAAATTTTTATTTAATTAAAAAAATTAAAAAAAATTTTTATTTTATTTTATGAAAAAGTTAAAATTTGTTCGAAAAATTTTAAAAATGTCTCGGAGATTTATGTATGTATAGGAAAATTTTAAGGTACTTACATTAAAAATATAGTTGCGACAAGGAAGGATCCTGGACTTTAGGAAAAGTCCATTATGATTTCCAAAGGTTGATTTGTATAATAAGTCCTAAAAACTGCTTGGTTACGGCTTGGTAATAAACAGCTTGGCTACAGCTTGGCAGTAAACAGCTTGGCAACGGCTTGGCAATAAACAGCTTGGCTACGGCTTAGTAATAAACAGCTTGGCAAAAAATTCCAGAAACTGCTTGGCGAAGATGTAGATAAATTTCTTTAGATGGTATTGTGTGGTATAACGGCTTAAAATTTTTCAATGTTCTCGAAGTTTAGTTGATTAGAATTTCTTTCTTCGCCGAATTCGATGGTATAATTTACAGTCACTATCACTTTACTATTTGACTTGTTAGTAGATAATATTTCGTGTTTTGAGATTTAAAAATTTTTTTTCTTTTTGTTCTTCTTTTAATTCTCCTTTGCAATTTTCGCAAGGAAGGTGGTATCCTTGTTTCTTAGTCATAAATTGTAAATATTATCTTGATAGGAAATATGCTCCAGTTCCTTCTTACCAGCTTTCCTTTTAGGGAGCCAATTTATGTTACGTATCCTGAGGTTTTATCCAAGGGATACGTAAATATAAATATAAAATATAAAATATAAATAAGTTTATCCTGGGGATATGAGTGCCCCAGGTATTTATTTAGTATGATGGTTACTGTTGATATAAGTTGTAGATGATCCTGGGTTCTAGCTGGATGAACTTAACCTGAGGCTACGATCTTAATTATAGAAGGATTTGTCACTTCCTTTAAAATAACTGATAACTAATTTGGTTTGGTTATATAACTTCACTTTATTGATTATAAGTTCAAATAATACAAGTCTACGAGTCAAGTAATTATAAAGGTAGTACTATAATAGAGTAGTAATACTCAAACGGAAGATAGTATTCTAATAAATGGTGGTACTCTAATGAGTGGTGGTACTTTAAAATAACTGATAACTAATTTGGTTTAGTTATATAACTTCACTTTATTGATTATAAGTTCAAATAATACAAGTCTACAAGTCAAGTAATTAAAGGCAGTACTATAATAGAGTAGTAATACTTAAACGGAAGATAGTATTCTAATAAATGGTGGTACTCTAATGAGTGGTGGTACTCTAATGAGTATTTTGAGCGCCTGAAGGGCAATATATAATCTAATGTGAATCTGCCCAAACTGCGAGATTTTGGGGGAGACGTCCAATACAAAAAAGCGTCGGCCTCGTCACGTCCAATTAGCGAAGGCGTCCCTAATTTTTACTAAGAATCGCGAGGTGGGATTTATGCAGTTTATAACGCCTATAAATCCCTCCTAATTTATGTCATAGCTGACTTTTGGTCCCACGCTATTGTGCTATATCAGCATCAGCAGAAATGCACCTGCGGGTTCCTATGTCGCCTGTTACATTAATACATCTATCGGATATAGGGTTTACTATTTATATATATATATCAAATGTTAGGCATATCAATTTTGACCTACCATACGTAACAATTACTTAAATTTATAATCATTATGAATTTAATCATTATAAATAACTAAATTAAAAATAAATAATACAAATAATTTAGAATTACAAAATATCATAATCAGAAGAAAAAAAATACTATAAACAAAACTATAAACAAAAAATCAAATAGTAATATAACTTTGGAACCTTCTTCTCTTTTTTGAAATATTTTTTTATAAAACCTGCATCTAAAAATAATATAAAATAAATTTTGCAAAATAAGCATTCATAAAAATTTTTCGATTTTTTTTTTTTTTTTTTTTTTTTTTTTTTTGAACTGACATATCGACGCCCCTAGCGAAAAAAACGCTTATTCAAAATTCTAAGGAAAAAAACTCTAAGTGAAAGGTAAATGGAATACTACGCTACCTCAAATGTAGCGGCGAAGACGACGCTTACTCAATTTGGAGGCGAAGACTACTCCAACAAAATTTCCAAAACTCGTATTTTGCTATTTTCTGTCGTACCGACTTAATGTTATTTAAATGAAGTCGGTACGACAGAACATAGCAAAATATGAGTTTTGGAAATTTTGTTGGAGTAGTCTTCGCCTCCAAATTGAGTAAGCGTCGTCTTCGCCGCTACATTTGAGGTAGCGTAGTATTCCATTTACCTTTCACTTAGAGTTTTTTTCCTTAGAATTTTGAATAAGCGTTTTTTTCGCTAGGGGCGTCGATATACCGACGTAGGGTATCCCAAGGAGGCTTAAGCCTGTGCTGGGGCAGTTGCGGAGCAGCCGACTTTAAGATGTTAACTGAACTTGTATTCACCCGAACACTGTCAATGATTAACCAATTATTCATTAGTTATTCATTGACAATATCCGTGACATAGGAAAACTGCAGAAAACCTATGCCAAGAACAGCCGGATACATGTTTTCTACATATTATTCGATTTTACAAACGAATTCTTTTTCTAGGATTTAAATAGCAGAATAACTTAAATCACAAAAAATTATATCTTAAAAATTCTATCATTCATAACTTAAATTAATTTATTTTTTTATTAACTTTTGAAAGTTAAACTGCCTAGCATACCTACAAGATCCCTTAAAATCAAGAAAAAGAAAAGATGTTCTTAAATAAAAGTCAATTTCAAGAGAATAAAGGGTTAAATTAAGGGCGTTTCACTCGTCTAGCATGATTTTTAACGTTAAATTCGTATTCAGTGGCCCAAAATACCTACTAGATCCCTTTAAATGCATAAAAATGGTATTCTAAAAAAAAGTAAATTTAAAGGGTTTAAAGGTTGAATTAAGGGTGTTACACTCGTGTAATAAAATTTTTGACGTTCAATTCCTATTTAGCGCTCTAAAATTCCTACTACTTCCATTGAAAACGCAAAAAAGGTATCTAAAAAAAAAATCAATTTTATGGCTTAAAGGGTTAAATTAAGGGTTTCACACTTGTCTATTAACATTTTTGACGTTCAATTAATTTTATAGTGGACCAAAATACCTACTAATTCAATTGAAAATGCAGAAAAAAGGCATTTTTAAAAAAAGTCAATTTCAAGGATTTAAAAAGTTAAATTAAGGTTAAATTAAGGTTAAATTAATTAATTTTACACTCGCCTAATAAAATTTTTCACCTTCAATTCATTTTTAGTGGCCCAAAATACCCAATAGATCCCTTTAAATGCAGAAAAAAAGTATTCTAAAAAAAGTCGATTTCAAGGGTTTAAAGGGTTGAATTAAGGGTATTACACTTGTCTATTAACATTTTTTAAGTTCAATTCATTTTTAGTGGCCCAAAATACCTACTTATTCCATTGAAAATGCAGAAAAAAGGTATTTTAAAAAAAGTCAATTTTTGGGTTTAAAGGGTTAAATTGAGTGTGCTTTACTCGTCTAGTATAATTTCAAGCATTAGATTTGTGTTCTGCGGCCCAATTCCTACTAAATTCCATTAAATTGCAGAAGAAAATATTACCAAAATAAGTCAATTTTAATGGTTTAAAGAGTTGAAATAAGGATGTGATACTTGTATTATAGTATTTTTAAAAATTGCAAATAAATATGTATAATTTAATAATTTTTTTTTACTGCCTTCTCCCAAAATTCAGTTCTGTGTTTTGTATTTTGAAGCTAACATGCTTAAAATTAATTCCAAAAAATTAAAATTTTTTTTTTGTGTAATAACTTTAAAAAAAATTTTTTTAAATTTGTGGAAGACATGTCAAAAATAGTTGAAATAAAGCATACAAGAAATGATTATCTGTTTTATTACTTAATTTACACCATGCTGGTATACAATTTCTATGCATAACTTTATGTTTCTAGAGTTTTTGGTTCCTCAAAGAGGAACCATTGTGTTAGGTCAAAATTTGATTTTCTATTTTTTGGCATATAAGCACGTTTTGGGACCCCAGGAAGCTAAAAAACCTGTTTTTAAAAAATTCTGTATGTGTGTGCGTGTGTGTGTGTGTGTGTGTGTGTGTGTGAAATCACAATTTTTTTTTTTTTATTTTGATATAAATTATAACACACAAGAAAGAATGATGGAAATCTTGCCTCTTTTTGACTTCCTCGGATTATTTTGTTCGTTGCTATGTTTATTTATGTATGCAGCTTAATGAAATTATAAACAATAATAAACATCCTAAAAATATTAAATGGTTATGTTTGTATTTTAAAATTAAGATTTAAAAGTTATATTGGCAATTTTTTAAAGAATCAAACAATTTATAGAATTAAATAATTTATTATTTTGTGATTAATATAGAAATAATATAAATAATGTTAAAATCTTGAAGCAATTAATGTGGTTATTTTTTTTATTACAAAATATTATTATTCTTATTATTATTATCATTGTTACGGAAGATTGGTCAAATGCAAGAAGTACACTGAGAAAATAAATTATAAGAAATTATTATAAATTCTGGTAAAAATTCCTACCTTTTTATAATAATTGAGCACTATGTTTCGTTTTCTAGTAGAAAATCGCGAATATTTGTAATTTTCGCATCGTTGCCAACCATTTCTTTGACAAAACAAAAAAATCATGTTACTCAATATTTTAATTATTAAGGGATAAAAATTTTTGAAATAATAACAGCCTTTACGAGCAAATTTTATTAAGGGATAATTATATATTCTAATAAAATTTTACAAAAAAATAATAAAATTAGCTTTTTTTATATTTATCTCTTTTTAATTATGCAAAAATGATTTAAAATCCATTAACGCCGCGCTGGCGCGATCAATCCATGGACGCTAGAATTTTTACTTTAATAACAAAATGATCTTAATGGTCTACTTTACCTAGTAAAAAAGAAAAATGTATGTATAATTGCATGGTTGTAATCAATAATATTTATTGCATATTGAAGTTTAAAGACCATTGTTTGAGGAACCTCAGTGCCAGCTAGTTGGCAGGGTATTTTTAAATATTGTATACTTATATCATACTATAATATTTTTATATATAAAAGATTTTTTAAAAAAATAGTAAAATTCAATAACTAAATACCTACTGCATATATTGTAATTGTTATTTAAATGTGTAATGGGCACAATTCTTTATTTTTAATATTATCAGTAAATGCCAACTTTTTAAAAAAATGTGTCTATTTTATTATTATAACAGAATAATTTTTTTAAAAATTAGCAGATTTTTCAATTTTAAGAAATAATTTTTGGTTCCTCAAAGAGGAACCATTGTGTTAGGTCAAAATTTGATTTTCTATTATTTGGCATATAAGCACGTTTTGGGACCCCAGGAAGCTAAAAAACCGGTTTTTAAAAAAAGTTTGTATATGTGTGTGTGTGCGTGTGTGTGTGTATGTGTGTACGTACGTACGTATGTAATCGGTGATATTTCACAAACATTATGGAATTAAGACCTAATTTTTTTTTCAAAAATTTTTTCACCAAAAAAACTCGAGGTACTTTTTTTTTTTTAAATTTCGATGTAATACCTTATTTATTTCCATGAAAGTACTTATATTTGAAAGTATGGTTTTCACATGATATTTTGAATTGGATACTTAATTTTCTGAAAATTTTTTTTCTAAAATTTTTTTCACAAAAAAATACAAAAAATACGAATTTTTTTTTTCTTTTTGGACGAAGTACCTAATTTATTTCCATGGAAGTACTAGTTTTAAGAACCTCGTTTATAGTAATTTTTTGGATCTGATACTTAGTTTTTTCAAAATTTTTTTCTCAAGATTAAAAAAAAAGAAAAATAAAAAAAACTGCAATATTGTTTTTTTTTTTGTGTAATACCTCATTTAATTCTATGAAAGTACTAGTATCTGAAAATATTGTAACTAGTGATATTTCAAAACCATTATCGAATTAAGACCTAATTTTTTTTCCAAGTATTTTTTTATTAAAAAAATCTCAAACCCCCTTTTTTTTAATTTGGATGTAATACCTCATTTAATTTATGAAAGTACTTATACTTGGAAAGTATGGTTTTTACTTGATATCTCCAATCTAATACTTAATTTTTTGAAAATTTTTTGCCTAAATTTTTTTTCACAAAAAAATACAAAAAATAAGAAACTATTTTTTCTTTTTGGACGTAGTACCTAATTTATTTCCATGGAAGTACTAGTTTTAAGAACCTCGTTTACAGTAATTTTTTGGAACTGATACTGAATTTTTTCAAAATTATTTTTCTCAAAATTAAAAAAAAAGAAAATTGCAATATTTATTTTTTTTTTTGGGTGTAATACCTCATTTAATTCTATGAAAGTACTAATATTTTAAACTATTGTAAGCAGTGATATTTCAAAATAATTATCGAATGAATACCTAACTTTTTTTTCCAAAAATTTGCTTATTAAAAAAATCTCAAAATACTTTTTTTTTTTTTTAATTTGGATTTAATACCTCATTTATTTCCATGAAATTACTTATATTTGAAATTATGATTTTTACTCTATATCTTGAATCTGATAATTAATTTTTTGAAAATTGTTGTAGAGGTTGCATGAAATAAATACACAATATAATTATATTTATAAACAATAAGCGAATCTTTATTAAGCGGTTACAAAATGCACGTCTTTACCTTTAGACGAATCTAAGGAAACTAAAAATAGAGGGGAGAGTTTTATAGAAGGAACGAGGAATACACACATATACTCACACCTTATACATTTATGTTTAATCAAAGTTGTACACATTTCAAATTTAATAAACAACAAAAATTTTTTTCTCCAAAATCTTCGTCACAAAAAAATACATAAAACACTAAATTTATTTTTCGTTTTGAACACATCTAATTTATTTTAATGAGAGTACAAGTTTTAGAAATTTAGTTTATAGTAATTTTTTGTATCCGATCACAATTTTTTTTTTATTTTGATATAAATTATAACACACAAGAAAGAGTGATGGAAATCTTGCCTCTTTTTGTCTTCTTTGGATTATTTTGCTCGTTGCTATGTTTATTTATGTATGCAGCTTAATGAAATTATAAACAATAATAAACAGCCTAAAATATTAAATGGTTATGTTTGCATTTTAAAATTAAGATTTAAAAGTTATATTGGCATTTTTAAAGAATCAAACAATTTATAGAATTAAATAATTTATTATTTTGTGATTAATAGAAATAATATAAATAATGTTAAAATCTTGAAACAATTAATGTGGTTATTTTTTTTATTACAAAATATTATTATTATTATGATTGTTGCGGAAGATTGGTCTCATGCAAGAAGTACACTGAGAAAATAAATTATAAGAAATTATTATAAATTCTGGTATAAACTCCTATCTTTTTATAATAATTAAGCGAATATTTGTAATTTTCGCATCGTTACCAACCATTTCTTTGACAAAACAAAAAAATCATGTTACCCAATATTTTCATTATTAAGGGATAATTATATATTCTAAAAAAATAAAATTTTATAAAAAAAAAGAAAATTAGCTTTTTTTATATTTGTCTCTTTTTAATTATGCAAAAATGATTTAAAATCCATTAACGCCAGCGCGACCAATCCATGGACGCTAGAATTACTACTTTACCAGCTACTAAAAACGAAAAATGTATGTATAATTGCATGGTTATAATCAATAATATTTGTTGTAAATTAAGATTACAGCCCATTGTTTGAGGAACCTCAGTGCCAGCAAGTTGGCAGGGTATTTTTCTTTTTTAAATTAAATTTAGATCAAATGTTTTAAAGGAGAGTAAAAATTAAATTTTGCAGGTAGAGCTAATTTAATTTAATAATAATTTAAAAAATTAAATATTTAAAAAGGTTAAAAAAAACATAGTATAAAATTGCTTCATAAAAGGTAGATAGCACGTAGTAAATATTTAATTTTTTTAATTAAATGTTTTAAAAAATTTTATTTAATTGATAAGAATCATAATTTGTTTGTATAAACAAAAGAGAATTTCACAAAAATCTTTATATACCTTTAAAAAATCCAATACGTGTTTTTATATACATGGAACAGTTTTTAGTATTTTCTGAATTCTTGTAAAACTTTTTTACATACCTTAATACACATAAGAAACCACAAGTATATTATCTTAATTAATTAAACAAAGTTTTTAATAAAATGTATATATTTTCTTTGCTCTTTGGATGTCTATTAATGACTAAACTAAAACTACCTGAAAGCCAAGGAAAATTAATTCCTACGCAGCATAATAAAATTTATGAATTTTTATTTGGGCACATGTTTTAAATCTGTTTTTTTTTTTTTTTTTTTTAATGTTAGAATTCTTTGTAAATAATAAAATTATTTAATAAAAGTAATATAGCTATTAAAAAAAAAGCAATAAAATTAAGAGAAACTTATGTACGGCATACATTACCGGTATATCAAAGGCGTTAAAAAATATTTAAATTTTCATTTTAATTTTAAAAGTTCATTTCATCTATTCAATGTTTTAAAATTTACATTTCATAGACTGATGATACCCGATAATGTTTTTCCGAAAAACTACTGACAGAAATGGATTTACTGAAGGTTTTCCAACATATATACTCTTTCAGAATTTTTTTTCAAGCTTATATTTATGATTTTTAACCATTTTCTCGAAAAGCACTAACGCTGGTCGAGAGCCGCCTAATGAGTTTGATTGGCCATAACTCGGGCTGTTTAAGACCTAGAAGGCTAAAAATTTCAGGATTTTCCTATCTTTATGTTGTAAAAACATGGGGAAAATTTGAGGCCGATCCGATGACCCGACCAGCCCACCATTGCTGTTTTGGCAAAGAAAGACTCGTAAGTAACAATTTTCTTTTTACATTATTTTTGTAGCTTAGGACTAGACTAAATTTCTCTAATATGTTAATTAATATACTATATAAGTAACAGATATGTATATGAATATGCGAGTGTATACGTATATCACAGCGTGATGTTTATATTTATCTACTATAAACAGCTGTCATTTTTTTTTGTTTTACGATAGTACGGGCCCCTTTTCAAATATCTATTTTTATTCATGTTCTCCTGATACATTTGTATATACAAAATTTAAAATATTTTAAGGAATTCGTGTACCATTATTATGTATATATACTAACTATGCGTTATTATTACCTAATAACAGAAAATAATAAAAATCCCCTTTCCTTATTAAATTTATTTAAAATATTTTTATTCAAAATTATAAGAATACCTCTTCTATACTTATAACTACTGGATCAAAAAACTGAAATGAAAACTTCGATATAAATCGAAAAAATGCGATAAATCGCAAAAATTCGTTAAAAAAAACATAAGTCAAACCAAAATTTGATATCTCAGCCGTCTCCGATCGTGAGTTAAATGTAAATATATGTCCCTCTCACTTAGAAGCAATGAATTTAGAGTGAGAGAAAATATTCTCATATATACACGGTGATTCGCAAACACTAGTATATGAAATACCATCCGTGACAAAGTAAAAGTTACGTCAGTGATACTAGTTGTATTCACGTCGATAACATCAAATTCTGTTGACCACTCACAGTGCATCTCAATCAGGAGATAAAATTTAAAATAAAAAAAATTATCGAAACTATGCAATAATTATCAGATAGTTGTAAATAATTAATGGTTTGTTGAAAACTATAAATTTAATAAAAATAAATAATGAAAATTTTCACGACAAATTTAAAAAAATAAAATAAAATTTTAATTAAAAATAGGTATAGGTTTTAGAGTATTAAAAAATTTTAAATTAAAGTAAAATAAATTATACTTACGATATTGTAGAAAAAAAATATGATGTAATTAATTATTTTGAAAAAAACTCCTGGCTGTATACTTTCTAAAGAGCACTGAACAAAAAAGTAAAATAGTTTATGCAACTAAAGAATTTAATTTTGAAAAACAGGTCTCTCAAACGAAAAAGTATTCTTAATATCAGGCAATATGAAAGGTTCATTCAACCGCGTCTTTTGAAGAACTAAAAGACATACATCAATCCACTAAACAAGCTGCCGATGACTTAATCTAGTGTTTGTTCTCGCGCGCGACTCCTATCTGGGATGATGCCCATTGATGACGAGTGGCCTCCCTCGGCCGAACTGAGCATAAAATTAAATGATTTGATTACAAGCTTTAAAAAAAAAAAATTTTATTTAAAGCAATTTTTTATTTGCTATTGTTTTGAGGAGTTAATGATTTATTCAGTAAATAAAAATGTATTTACTGAATAAAACATCAGAGATTGGTCGATTAAGCATTAATAGCTTAATGCAAAAAGCGTTTACAATCTCAGTTGTTTGACTTAAAATCTGATTGTAATTTAAACAAGTTTTTTCATTCATGCTCATTTGATTTTTCCTATATGGGCCAAATAGTTACGCAACCTCGATTATACAAAAATAGCGAGATATCATAGTCTGAAAAAATTCATGAAAAAAATGTATTAATGACTAAGACTTTAATGCATTTTTTTCATTAATTTTTTTTTAGGCGTGAAAACATTTCATGTAACAATCTCATCACCTTGATAAAAATATAAAAATTTCGAATAAAAATGCCATTGCGCTTAAATCAAAAAAATTTTTCTTGAATTTTTTCAAATGAAAAAAATTAAATATTTTTAAAAAAATGTTAAATTGTTTGTCTTTTCTAGTTTACAGTTAAAAACTAAACATTCAACTTTTTTTATGCATTAAAAAAAAGGAAAAAATAAATAAATACTTTTTTTTTATCAAGCGCAGATAAATATCTCTCAGTACCTGAAATATGTCAGGTAAGAAAAATTTTGTAGAATTTTAAAATATTTTTGTTTATACCCTGTTTATACCTAAGTTAACGCGCTCCAAATCATTTTAAAATTTTGAATTTTTTTATAATAAAGAACATCGTTACCAAGTATTTTTTTAGATTTTTGTTCAGTAATAGCTCAGCAAGTGTACCCCTTTAAGCTAAGCGCGTTAAAATAAAATATTTTTTTTCGTGTACCTATTATTTTTTTTTTCATTAAAATGAACGGATTCTTGAATCCTAAAGAAAAATCTTTCTTCCTGCGAACAAATGTCACCAGTGAATTTTCCCGAAAGGGAATTTATATGGAATCCTGATCATTTGAAAAATGGTAACAAAGGCGAAAGAAGGAAAATTTTTCTGAAAATTGTAGAAGCTTTGAAGAAAAAGTTTCAGAAAAAGTTTACAGGTGATTATTATAATTAAGAATTCTTAATTACTTTTTTCTAAAAGGAAACATAATTTATTAATTACATAGTGTTGAAAATATATTCACGTTTTTTTCAATGATGCGAGTTTGATCAAATAAATTTTTTATTTATTTATAGTTCCAATTATTATTATGACTAAATATTTTAGATCCAAAACCAGTTGAGGAAATTTGGAAATATATCGAGGATGCTTACCGAGCAAATATAAAAAAAATGCAAGGATAAAGGAAGGCCGGTATCGTATTATTGGGCTGATAAATTACAATTCTTAGACGAAGTCTTTGAAAAAGGAGAAGAAAGAAAGGAAAATAAAAAACATCGTAATTCTGTAAACGCTGTCCGTCAAAGAATGGCTGTTTATGAACGTTTATTGTTACCTAACAATTTTGAAAATATTAATAACACAGAAAACGGTGCAGCCAATAAGAGAAAAAGAAAACAGAAATGAGTAAAAGAAAATTTTTTAAATGATCTTTTTATTTTGGTTCAATTCATTTATGTATTTATAAAACAATTATATTTTTTTTTACATTTTGTTTTCAAAGTTCTGTAAAAAATAAATAATAACTATAAATATGTTATTAAATAAACGTGATATAAAAGTAAAAAATATTCGGTTTTTGATAACAACTTCTGCAAAAATTTACCAAAGTTTTCCGAAACATAAACCTATTTCTACAATTCTACAATTTTTAACAAATTAATTAAGAATCTTATATTTTACTTAAATTATTAGATTATTTCTTAAATCATACGATATAAAAGATGAAATTTTGTATAATAAAATGTACCAAAGATTTAAGAAGAAAAAATTTCTTAGACTTTATCAATGCCAATTCAGTATCGTTTTTTTTTTTAATTACAAAATGAATATAATTTTGCACGCGAATTAGCATTGGTTAGTATCGTAGAAACAGCCAAACTATTGATGCCAAAGAATACCTTTTTAATTAAAATTTTAATTTTAAAAAAAAAATTGTCCTGAAAATTTTCATAATTTTGTTTTATTAAATTCATATTTTTCAACAAACTGTTAATTAGTTACAATTATCTAATTATTATTGCATAGTTTTGATAATTTTTTTTATTTTTAAGTTTATCTCCTTATTGAGATGCACTGTGAGTGTTCAACAGAATTTGTTGTCATCGACGTGAATACAACTAGTATCACTGACGTAACTTTTACTTTGTCACGGATGGTATTTCATATACTAGTGTTTGCGAATCACCGTGTATAAGCAAAGCTAGCTTTTGCTTGCGATGGAGGGTCGCGTGACCGCCCCCCCTCTATCCCATAACAAAACATAACAGTCAAGTACACTTTTCCTAATAAAAAACACATCTTAACCCGGGTATGTAGTTTTTTATGTAGTTTTTTCAGCTAGGTCAGCTTTGCAGCCTCAATGACCATCCATTACATCTGGGTCTGCGCAGATGAGTTAAAAATACATAAAAATGTATAAATTTAACTTTTCTTTCATATTCTAGTATATTACAATTAAAATTGTAAGATTTATAATTCATTATTTCTTTTTCAAACGTTTTTTTGAATATATTCACCGAGATAGCCCTATTTTGGGCAAAAATAAAAAAGCGCCGAGCGGATTTTTTCCTTTTTTGTTTTTTTAGGACCTGTAGGTACCCTAAAATCAAAATTCATCGGAATCTCGGAGGTACCTTCAAATTTTATTTAAAATTGTTTCTAGCGAACCGTGACCTTACAATAAGCATACATTCTGTTAACAAATTTAATCAATTATTATCTTTTCTCAGATAAAAACGAATATCTTACGGCACACAGGTAGAATTTGATTTAGGTAATTAAAAAATGTTAATATACTCTTTTTAAAGAATATGGGAAATTTTTCTTTGATTTTTTTCAGGATTAAGAAAGATTAATATATACTGAAAGATTTAGATATTTTAATCAAATTTAGAAACTCAAAGTATATTTTATATTTTCACAGCACATTTTAGTAAATTATTATAAAGGAAAGTTGGTGCCAGTTTTATTGATCAGTAATATTCAGCAAACGATCTTGTTAGGTGAAAAATAAATACGAATAATCTAAACTCTATTATTTATATTAATTAATGCAGTTAAAAAAATTTTCTTTATAAATTTTAAATATTTTTATGCAAATTCGGGTTAAAGAAAAATTTTCGAATAATTATTTATGAATATACTTTGAATAACATGTAATAATAAATAATAGTTTTCCATTTAAGAAGGTGTGGATCCCATCAAGATTATTAAAGAGAAAATACTCAATAAATATGTAATCGTGCATGAAATAAAAAAGCCTTAGCTTTTTTATAATTCTTTGCGATTTTTTTTTTTAATTGTGTTTGTACATTATTAGGCAACCTTCGTTTTTTTTTTTTTTAATTTTTATGTACATTAAGTACCTGAAAGGTGGCGCTGAATGAAGCGATGAAAAAAAAATAAAAAAAGTTGTCTGACTGATTCAGCCGCCCAGGTTCATCTTAAAAAAAAAAAAAAAAAAAAAATAATGTTTTTCTGCTTGCCCTATAATCCAAGAGAGGAAGTAAATTTTTTGGTAAAATGAAGCAGTAATTACTGGCAAGTCAGATCAACTTGAAACTTTTTGCAATTTGTCAAGAAAGGTGTCTAGTTCAGAAGTAAACAAGTTTGGTTGGTTGCTCTTGGTCCCAAATTTGGCAAAAATTGGCCAAACTGTTATTTTTGGACAAAAATAAATAAATATTTAATATCTTGGGCAATATTAAATTAATATTGGTGAAAATAGATACCAGGGGGTTTTTGGCTCACTGATTAGGATTGTAATGTCTGAAATTTCTCAAACAACCTGTAAACAGTAAAAACTACCCTTTTTCAGGGGTTGTTTTTAAATGTTTTTGAATTTTCGCTAAGATTTATTTTTTTTATTATGGCCTGAAATTGAGATATAAGGTTTAATAATAGGGGGGTTAAAACTACCCTCAGAATAAGAAAAAATACAAAAAATATGACCTTATATTTTTTTATATTTGGATCAATTTTTTGAAAATATTTTATCGTATATTTACTATTATGGAATTAATTACACCCCTCCCCAGGGGGGGGGTGAAAACTACCCCTAAATTTTAAAAAATGAAAAAAACGATATTAAATTTTTTTTTGCGCCTTTTCGATTTACAGCCCAAAAAGTAACAATATTTGCAACCCTGGGCGTGAAAAGTACCCTAAATTTAAAAAAAAATTGATTAGGCCATTGATTTCGCTTATAGCAAAGAAACTTGCCTTAAGCCAAAAAAAAAAGTTTTCAGCTATTAAAATCCTTATTATTTTTTACCCCTTTATCGAAATTATTCTAAGTTTAGAATTAAAAATAATTTTAAGTCCCTAAATCAAAATTATTCAAAGTCCCTAAATGAAAGAAATTTTCAGTTATAAATCTAAACTCAAATCATTCTAAGTCTCTAAATTGAATTAATTCGAAGTTCATTCCCCCCCCCCCCAGTTACGTGCTTGCAAAACCCCCTACCTGTAAACATTTGTCGTTTACAAATTTTCCATAAAATTAAATATTTACACGAAAAAAACACAAATCTTTGATTTTTGTGCCTTTTTGATTACTTACTTTAGGTTTTACGGCTAATTTACATCTGAAAAAAGTCAAAATTTGAAACATTACAGCAGCATTTTATTGAGTTATCATCTAAACATACGGTACTGAAGCTCAAACCTAGAAGGACATCTTACAGTGAATTTCAACTTTAAAAGCGAGGGAATTGATGTATGGAGCATTAGAAAGAAGAACCAAGAAGAAAGCCTTTTTCTCACGTTGTGAACTTTGAACAGAGCAGACGTACAATTAAAAATATCTAAAACAAGCATGAGTCATTAGCATCTCAAGCATCAATTATTAATTTATAAAACTAAATTGATTCTCAAACGATTCTTAAACTAACTTTTTCAATAGTTGTTACATTTTTAATGGTTCAATTACCAATTGTTAATAAATAATTACTGTTACAATATTTATATATATCTTAATTAATAAATTATATAATCAAGTGCCATAATTCATAAAGCATCGATATCAAACATGAATAAATCAAGTACGCATCTCAAACTCATAAGTGTGTTATTTATTTAAATCTGCAAACCTGCCAACATAACAAACTATTACCTTTTCAGGTAGAGAACCCATAATTTCTAGTACTGTTGGAGTAGCAAAATATCTCTAGACTCCATTTAGTAACACATTTTTGTTGAAATATAATTCATATTTTATGAACTGAAAAAAAATCGTATCTTGACATGAAAAATCAGAGTCTGAAATTTTAGCTCTTAAAATATGAATTATATATATATATTTCAACAAAAATGTTACTAAATATGTAATATTGATACTTCGAATAGCATGTACATAATACATAATAGTTTTCAATTTATGAGGGTGTGGATCCCATCAAGATTATTAAAGAGAAAATATTCAACAAATATGTGATTGTTCCAGTAATAAAAAAGCCTTAGCTTTTTTATATTTCTTTGCAATTTTTTTTTATCAAAACTTTTTGCCTTAAAAAAAACAGCAATATTTTTACCTTTTTGAAAGTAATACCTCATTTTTTTTCTGTGGAAGTGCTAGTTTTAGGAATATACTTTATAGTCAATTTTTTGTATCTAAAACTTAATTTTTTCAAATTTTTTTTTTTTTAATTTTTTACTTAAAAAAATGAAAATAAAAATAATAGCAAATAATAACCCAACCTAACCACTCTGTGTGCGTGCCTGTATTCTGTTATATTTTTATGCAGTATAATATACTAAATAAAAACTGCGTATGCACGGTATTTGATATTTGCACACTAAATTTTCAATTTTTTACCATAACGTATTTTCCGATTTTCCAAGATGGCAGACCAAATAAGACCAATAATGGAACTTTCTACTTTACCTGGGGGTTTTCGAGGTTGAGAAAAACGTTTTTATTTACGAAAATATTCATTATCTTACGCTAAAATACTAACCAATTTTTCAAGATGGTGTAACAAAAATATGAAGAAACGAACTTTCTTCATTACCTGGGGATTTTTGAGGTTGAGGAAAACGTTTTGATACTCCATCTTCGAAAATTTGAGAACATTTTGGGGTGAAAAAATGAAAATTTCCATCAATAAAGACGTTTTGCTCATTCTCGTAATCTTCCAGGTAATGTAAAGTTTCTTACTTGATGTTTTTGGTCCGCCACTTTGGAAAATCGAAAAATATATCGGAGTGAAAAAACAAAATTATTCAGAAATAAAAACGTTTTTCTCAACCTTGAAACTCCCAGATAATTTAGGAAATTCCTTAAGAACGTGGTCCGCATTCCTTATTTAAATCTTTCCTGAGATATCTTATATTTATTTAAATGAATTAATTTTGTTTTTATATTAGAACCTCTTATCTAAACTCACACTAACGTTTATAAAAAAAATTTTGGGTTACAATTTTGTACTGCGCGTGGACAGCTTAGACTCTCAGTCTAAAAGTTTAATTGCAGGCCATGTTGCAGGCGGTATTAGAGTTAAAGATTAAAAATCTTTTGATAGGCTAAAAATAAGGATTAGTTGATTTTTAGAAATGAAATTTGGGCTCTGAGAATTAATATTTTGTTGTTATCCATTTCATACCCGGGTGTTTTTAACATAAAAATGTTTTTTATGGGGGTGGTTAAAAAATTTTGTAATTTTTAGTGCATGTTTTTCTTTGATATTGGTATAAATACTTTTTTATTGGTATAAATACTCTTACAAACATTAACATTTTTTGATCATGCATAATTTGAGATAAATTTGTAATATATGGCTCAATTTAAACCAAACCGTCGTGAAAGACATGGTTGTGTTTCCGTTACTTTTTTTTAAAAGAGGCAAAAATACAAAAATGGGGTCTCCCAAAAATTGAGGTCTGAACTTTATGAGTTAATGAATGACGTGGAGGCTTATTTTTAGTATTAGTAAAAACTGTTTTACCACTTACAAGTAAATTTTTAGAATCAGAGGGGGGCAATTTTAAGCTCTTTGGTGCGTCAAATGTATGTTTAAGACGAAAAAAATGTTTAACCTCCACCATCTAAATTTATTCCTACTTTTTATACTTTAACATGCAGGAATTGGACGAGGGGGAAAAAATATCCAAATTAGGGGTGGATATTTTTTATCGTGTAAATGCTCTCTAAAACAAATAACGTGAATACTATCGAACAGAGAAAACAAAAATTTTTCCAAGCACAAACGTTCCACCACAGGTAACACGGCGTAAGTAACCAACGGGTATAAACATGTAATCATTTTTTTTTTTTTTTTTTAAATTATTCTTTACAGTTTTATAGATTAGGCACAATTTTATATGGAAATTATGGCTTACAATTATTTAACGAATTAAATTAATGGTTATACAAATTTCTTGTTATTATTATTATTATTATTATTAATATTATTGTTTATTTATTTATTTATTTTTTTTTTTTTTGTACCTTAAATTTATTTTAAATTTTAATTTTATAATAATTAAGAAATTCGTTCACATAACTTATCATTTTTATGCTTGGCTTGCTTAAAAACTCTTTGATGTCTATAGGTAATTGATACCTGTTTTGCCGAAGTTTACGAATTAGAGATTTCCTTTCCTGGTCGAAGCGTGGACATTGCCAAATAACGTGGTTTAGGTCTTCATCTGGATAACCACATACACATGCAGATTCGGAAACTACTTTCATTTTATGCAAGGATTTATTTAAATTATAGTGAGCTGAACGGCATCTATTAAGCGCAAAGTTATATATTATTATAGTTTTTTATAAATTAACTGTGTCTTATTTATTAACCCCCACGAAACCCCCACCTAATAAATCTGGTAAGTTTATGTACAAAAAAGAACCTAAGATGCATCCGCCCTTGCCCCCGTACCGTCTTATTCTTTTTAATTTTTTTTCGTTTCAACTTTGCAATTATTTGAGCAAGAAAACAATTCCATACTTTCAACTAGCGAAATCACGCTATCCACAAGCGTATTTATGTTTTTAGCGATGGCTGTATAATTTTCAATTTTTCTCTTAAAAATATGTATTCTTTTAATAAAATATTTTATAATGGTAAGACTGGATCTCCAATGAGTCAAAACCACAAGCGCAGCCGCAAGGCAATGCGCAGAAACAAAAAATCGTGTTGTGCGCATTGCGTTGTGGCTGTATTAGGGGTTGCGGATCACTTTTATGAAGCTTAGAAAAGCAGACTAATTTTTTAGTCACACATACTAACGTAGCCAAAATCTAAGAAGGAAATTAATAATTTTTTAACATTTTTCTTTTTAGCCAATAAAAACTGTTGACATAAAAATAAAAAAAAATAAATCATTGAAAATTTAGATATTTTGAGGTAAAATATAACTCCCCATATATTCAAAAAAAAAAAAACGGCACTTAAAAAATTATAATTCTTTTTTCGATGAAATTTTGCCAAGACATCGCAATATTAAAAAATTTTCATGTTTACCTTGCTTTCAAAATTTTTAAGAAACTATCTTTTGAAAAAATGGGTAAATTAGCTAACTGTTATCGTTAAATGTAATTTTTAAATTAATTTTAGTTTTTTTTTCATGTTTACGGCTTCAAAAAAGAAATAAGACCCTACTTCTATTGTTATATTGCGATAAATTAATTTTTTTGCCGAAAAAATTGGTTTTCATAAAACCAATTTTGTTTTTTGAGAAGTATGCATGGTTAAGTTGAATTTTTAATAACATATAAAAGCGAAAAAAAAATGAAATAGTTGAATATTAAATGATAGGAACTCGAAATCAAATAATTTTTTTTTTTTAATTTTTTTAACTGCTGAATGAAAAAAAGAATCTGTTTTTTACCATAAAAATATAAAATATTTATATTATTAAAATTAAAAAAAAACATTTTTTTAGGTATAAATAATAAATAAACCTAAAAAAAGTGTATTAGTATAATTATACATGGTTGTATGCAGTATAAAAATGTGTTAGTCATCATTTACAATTTAGTCAATAAATTAAAAAAAAAAACTTTACTTATATTTTATACTTAAATAAACTACATATAAAACTGGGTGCTCCATTTCTACCAGTATTATTTTGTGCATAGTATCTACTCCTCGTGACGTCATTATGAAATAGGCTTACACTATATGTATATAATATATAAAAGAAACCGATTTTATTTTAATAGTAGAAACATATTTATACTTAATATTTTAAAAATTTTGAAACAATTATGCACCAATTTGGTTATCTATTACTAAAAAATGAATTTCTTTAAGAAAAAATCATTGTTATTCGAAAAATTTTCTCAGTTTTCTAGTTTATCTAAGATAATTTTTCATTTTTTTAATAGTATTCTAGATACTTGATAAAAATCAAAAAATTTTGACTTTGGCGCGCAATTTTTGGCTAATGCAACCTGAAATTCACTATTAATTTTTTATACCTTTATTTACTAGTTCTAAGAAAAATAATTTTCCACCAACAAAACGATTTTCTAATTTTGTGTATTTGAGCCTATTTTGATGCAACTACGGATGTAGTAAATAAGTTTTCTCTTTTTTTAATAAAGAAAAAATATTATTCATGTCTAAGAGAGAGAGAGAATACTCTAACAAAAATAACCACGTAGTTATACTCCCTGGCTCAGAGAGTTATTTCAGGGCCTCGATTTTCGAATCTGATAGAATAATAGAGTAATGGAACTCCACTCTTAAAAACTACTCTATTAATAATAAACAGATGTATTTTCAAAATAAGTGGAGTGGAGTTTTTTCCATTCTCCCTGTTTCTATTGAGGGAGAATAATATCGCTATGTTGCCGTCATGTTTATTATCTCTCGGCCAATGAAAGCGTAGTTTTCAAAGCGCGTTAAGCTGAATAATTTGAAACTATTCAAATATTTTATATTTAGACTCAAGTAATGATTCCATAATGTTATAATTCATTTTATTTATTTTTAATAAATAATAATATTTAAAAATTATAAATAAGAATGAAAAATTAGAATTTCAGAATTTGAAATTTAAAACATTAAATTACTTATAATTATAATATACTTATATTTCACCCTTAAATTAGCTAGACTACCTCCAAAAACGGGTATTTAAGCTATTTTTGCACATTGAGCGTCCAGATTTAGTCCATATAGGTTTTTTAGGTCACTGATCAAGAATTTCAGGCATGTTTTTATGAAAAATTAATATTTGATGCTCAATTTAGCAAAAACTACTCGTGATAAGGCTATTTTTGCTACTTTCGCAATTTAAGCTAATTTAGGGTTGAAATATTAATTTTTCATGAAAATATAACCCAAATTCTTGATCTGGGACCCAAAAAACCCATATGGGACAAATCTGGTCACTCAAAGTGCGAGTACATAAAAAATACCCCATTTTGGGGGTAGTTTTTGCAAATTTAATGGTAGTCCGCACATTTATTTACAAAATGACCTTGAAATTTGTGGTCAGCGACCCAAAAAACCAAACCATAAATGTTCTGACCAAAATAAATATTTTAAAACTTATATTCAGATTAAAATTTTAATATAAGTAAAAGAATATATTTGTTTATTTATTTCTATTAGTTATATTTTCTAAAAATTTTATCTTTTGTAAAATTCGCTAGCTCCCCTTTCTCTATGGTCAATAGCTTCATTCATCAATTGCAAATACATTAAATTACTAAAAACTATTTTCTACATAATGATACACAGCCATGTCTAGATAAATAAAACAAAAAAAATTTGTCAAAAATAAATAAATTATTTTAAAAAATGTTACCTAATACCGATTTTGTAGTTCAACGAACATAAAAAGACACTAAATGTATATTATAATATAAACTTATAATGAAACACGTGTTTTATATGCGGGGGTTCCATTTTTTTATGTTGATTCCATAGCTAACTAGCGAAGGAGAACATTTAATGGAATATTTTCTATTAGGAGTTCTCCATTCACTTTCGAGAATAGCGTTTTTCGAAAACTATAGAAAAGGGAGGGGAATTCTATTACTCCATCGCTCTATTAATTTCGAAAATCGGGGCCCTGAAATAACTCTCTGAGCCAGGGAGTATAACTACGTGGTTATTTTTGTTAGAGTAGAAGGTATTTTTTGAAATACGATGAAATCAAATAATATGAAAATAATACATGATTTAGTAATAAAAAAATTATTAAAAATGCATCTTACTTTATCTACATAATTTTACTCAGTCTATTCACTATTTTTAATAACTTACTATTTATTATTAATTCCTCTTGAATTACAAAGAATGTTTTTTTTATGTAAAACACGTTAGCCATAAACAGAGGCAAAATTTTTAATGGAAATGATACTTTTGATCGTTTTTATCCAAAGTTAAATATATTTTTGTTTTAAAATCTAAAAATCCAGGGGAATTGTCAAATGTGTCCGATTTAAGGGGGGGGGGGAGTCAAACAGGACGTAGAATAAATATATTAAGGGACTTAAAAATAATAATCCGGGCTTAGAAATATTCTAGAATAAAGGACTTAAGGAATTAAGAAATAATACATGCTTAGGAAATCAGAATCGTTTGGGCTTAGAATTTTTGGGCTTAGAAAGGTGATATTTACAAATTGTATTAATAGAAAATTTCAGTTTTTAATGTTGCGTAGTATTTATGCATTATAACTAGTCTTCAGCTGTAAGTGAACGTGTTCCATGTATTTTTGTTGTGCTTACACAAACCCGTTATAAGTTTCATATATATTCATTTGAAAATAAAACCAGAAAAATTTTTCTTGGTTCTGTAGTTATTCAAGATATTTAAGATAACAATTTTATGCCTTAGGACTCATTAAGTAGCAATGATATTAATATATTGAACGAAAAAAAGTTCATTAGGAATGAACAGTCTGTTAAAAGATTGATTTTAAACAATGCTCAAGAGTTATCAACAATAAATCATACTGACATAAGTATGTAAATTTATATGACGATAGTTAAGGATAATTAATTAGTTAATTTTCAAAATCGGTTAATTTTAAGGATAATTAATTAGTTAATTTTCAGATTTTCATAACAGCAATACAAATAGTTGGGAAAGGAATATTAGTGGAAAAAGTTATGATTCCGATGTTGAATACTTGAATAAAAATTTATAGCGGGAAGATATTTTAAATAACTATAGACCAATTGTCAGTTTATGTTTTTATTTCCAAAATGGAACTTATTTCTAAAATGATAATTGTGATTGCAATAATTGCACAATGGAAACTTCTTGTCCATTCGAAACAGTAGGTTTTATGAAATTATATAAAATCAATTACAATCTTAAAATTATTTATCCAAAACACACGCAGAAACAATAAAAATACAGGTTTTTACTTATTAATGTTACTTAATTTAATAAAATATAATTAAATTTTTATCACCCATGTTGTTTATTTATATTTTTTTTTATACTCTAAGTTGGGAAGCCTGATAAATGCTGATTTGGCCCTGGTCCGGGTTCCAAACTTGGCTGGATCTGGAAAGTATGGCTTCCAAACCGGGCCGGAGCAGCCCATACTTGCAGATTCTATTCGGGCAGTCTTATCATAGATGATTTAAAAAGAAATTTATCTAAAAATTTAAATGTTTTAGGTGTACGGCTCTGGAATAGATGCAGATTATGAAAGTTATGTAAATAAATATTTACAAGATTTAGATGAAATATTAAAAGATTCCTATGAAAAAGTAAATTCATTTGATGAGGTGTTAAATAATCCTTAGTCTTATGAAAAAATAGACGCTGTATTAACAATAAATAGAGCAGAATTGTTTTTGTTGATCTTAAAATTCCAAAGCAGATGTGGATTATGCCATAGCGGTTTGTCAATTCTGTTAAATCTGATAAATGCAATGTTTAACAAACCACTACGGAGAATATGACAATTTTGCGGGATGTATCAAGTATCCGATTTCATACAAAATTCCATCTTTACGAGATGACAAAAAGACAAGACGTATCATGAAAGAATCTACAGAAGAAGGGTATGAACCGATTGATGGCATTCTTAGACCATCCGCACTTGTATATTTGAATCTTTTTAATCTAATTTCTGGTGTAGTTGTAGAATACATGCATTTTGTATTATTGGGTATTTTCAAAAGAATTTTTTTAGAATTTTTAGGAGAAAAAGATATGGATTATTTACTTACAGACATTCATTAAACTCATAAAACTACTAAGCCATGTGAGACAATTAACTCGCCCCTTCACTGACGAAAAATTTTGGACAGCTAAAGATTGGGAGAACTTTTTATTGTACTACAGCTTGCCTCTGTTATCTCTAGTCGTTGAATAAAAATACTTAGACTATTGGGCACTACTAGTCGAAGGTATTCATTTACTATTGGGTAATCGCATTGCGCATGCTGATATTATAAAAGCAAACAAGTTGTTGTGTGAATTCGTCTATGAAACTCAAAATTTTCACCAACCAGCAATGTACTTTAATATTCATTTATGATTGCATATATTTCAAACAGTCTTGGATTGGGGGCCTTAGTGGTAAAATAGTGCATTTGTTTTTGAAACTGATAACCACTGGCTAATGAGGGCAATAAAAAATGCAAGAGGTGCAACGTTGCAAATACAACGATTCATAAATATAAATTTTTATACAAGTATTTTAGAGAAAAAAGTTTCCGAAAATACTTCAGAAATCGTCAAACATTATTGTCTTGATCTGTTAAAAACTAGAGTAAAATGAGTTGTTAGAGTAAATGAAAGCACGTCATTTTTAGATAAAGTAGAATTGATTGATAAAGAATTGGCAAATACTTATTTACTTGACGAGCAAAGTCTATGCCTTAAAAAATCAATATCAACTAAATGACTGCTTATATGCGTCTTATAAAAAAATAAATCAAAAATCAGACAATTCCGTAGCACAATTAAAAAATGGAAAGTATATCATTATTAAATATTTTGTCGTAGATGGTATTACTAGGGAGGCGTACATTTTATGTGATATTATAAAAACTAAGAAACAGAAAATAACCAAAAATTTCGCGACATTGCGGATTGTTGATGAAATAAATCCTTTGGCTATGAAAATAAGTATCTATGAATTGGAAACCATCTGTGTTTCATTTAAAGTAAATAAAGAATAATACATATGTCGCTTACCAAGTTTAGTTTCATATTGACGTATAAATCAGTAAATATATTTATTTAAAGTATTTCGAAGTATGTTTGATAACATAAATAAATAAAAATTGTAAAATATTAAGAAAAACTTAAAAAATTTTAAAATTTCATTACATTTTTTAATTTACATTACAAAGTAATTTTTACAGACAGATTATTTACGGATAAAATAAATGATATGTTAAAAAAATTGTAGTTTTAAGCCCAGGTTTTTACTTCAGATGAAAAATTCTTAAAAGTTACTTTTTCTTTAAAGACGTAAAGTTAATTTCATTGATTAAAGTTTCATAATTTTAAGTCGTTTTCTAATCTTGAAATCGTTAATATTTACATTTTTGACTCGTAATAAATAGTTTTAATTTTGTTTTTTTTTTAATAAATTTTGAATAAAATTAATTATAACTGTAAATTAAATATTTAAGTTCTAGTAGCCTGCAAATTAGCTGTTACTAAATAGTTTTGTACAAGAATGTATATATCTTTATACTTTTATGTTTATATCTACTTATTTTAATTTTAAATTTAACAAGAAAACGTTTTATCTGACAAATGTTATCATATAAAGACAGATTTACCTATAAAATAAAATAAAAACATTAGTCATTTTTTAATTAAAACGCTGAATATCAATTAACAGTTATTTTCAAAAATAAAAAAGAAATATACCAAAATATTATAGTTCAAATTACAGCAATATTTATAAAATTTGAGAAAAAATTTGATTATATTTAGCTTCTTGTTAAAAAAATATTTGTACCTGTACTCAATAAAAAGTTTAAAATTTTATAAAGTAAAGTGTTGAAATGAAAATTTTGTATACTTCCTTATCGTTTTATGATAATGTATACACTTTTTTCGCAAAAAGAAGTGCGAGCCTTACAATGTAACCTTCTGATTGATTATGTCCTTAGTTAACAACATAACATTTGTTTAGATCGCCAATTTAGTTTTTTTAAAAAATTTGGGTTATTTGTAAAGAGGCGAGTTTAAATCTAATGGTCTTCAACTCGATACCTTCCTTTTTTGCAAATAAATAAAAGAAAACACAAGATTCTCTGGCTTAATAGTTCCTAATCTAGAAAGTAATAATTATCTATATTTCTTTTATTTTTTCTTATAATCCTGTGTTTTGGGATTAAAATTTTGTCAACTTATGGAGAAATTATCTGCAGCTTACCAATTTTTTACGAATCTGTATTTTTCGATGTAGCACATTAAAGTATAGGAAGGAGTATTAAATTTTTTTTTTTTTAAACATACAAATCAATAAAAAAGAAATTTTTGATTATTAAGATTAAATTAAGATTCCGATTAAAGAAACTGATAATTGAAAGTGAATTTTATTTGAAAAACCGACTTGAAGACAAGACGATGAGTTTGAAACTTAATTGATAAAAAGCACCTTTGTATTCAAACTTTATTGAACACGATTTTCCATTTAAAAATTTAATACAAACAATGTATAGGGGAGAGCGCCGTTGTATGGCGCAGTACGTAATGCGCCAAACCGTAATATTTATTAACAGATTCATTATTTTTTTTAAATTCCAATTAATTTTTATATATAAATAAGTAATAAATTAATTCGCGGAAAAAAATTTCATCATCAGCCATTCTTTATTTTTTATTTAAGAAAAAAATTTTTCAAGGGTTTTGTTACTATTTTTTTCGCATTGTTTTTAGGTATAAAAATCTAATAAAATTAGTTTTGAACAAAATTTTTTCTTTTAATTTATAAAGTAGGCTATTTCACAATAAACTAAAAAATTTTTATTTAAAAAAATATATTATTCGCTGTAAAAATTAAATATTCCGAAAAGATACTTATTTTCCTATTACGGCGCGGCCGATGTTCTTTATAGTGCGCATTGTTTTTCGAGCGATAGGCAGTGTTTATAAATAAAAATTGTTTATAAACTTTATTCAAAACATATTTTAGGCAGTTTTAAATAATTTTTATTCATAAAAAATAATAATTTAGGATATTCAAGTAAAACAATAAATTTTCGTACGGGTGCTAATCAAAATACTTTATTTATTTTTAACTAACATAAATAACAAATAAAATAACTTAATTGGCAATATTTCGTAATTGAATAAAATATCTAACAACTTAATTTACCTATAAAATAAAAATTTTGAAATTAATGTACATTTATAAACACTGCGCCGCTTAGGAACACACTGCGCCGTTTTATGAACACTCGCGTAAAAATTGGAGTTTAAAGAGTTCGTCTTATTTTAATTAATACAACTAAAAATTATTTTAGAGTTAAAAATCATTAATAAGAATATTTTTGAGACCTTACTGAATACATATCAATAAAAAAAAGTTTTAAAAATTAAATAATATTTTTACTTCAGAGCTTAGAAATAACCCGCGCCATACATGGGGGTTCTCCCCTATGGTTCATGTTTCTTTCAAAAATAGTTCAATTTGTTTTTAAATAAGATGACTGCATGTGTCATATAATAATTAAACGCACTATTAGTAACTATGAAAATTAGTATATGAATGCAATTGCATTATGTAATATTTTGAGGAAATATTTGGGGAAATTGTAGGAAATTTGGTTTGGGTAAATGAATAAATTCATATCTTGTATTTAAAATAATAAAATTAATTATTAAGTCACTTCGATAATTATAACAATATAAATAAAAATTAATTAGCGGACTGTATAAAAATTGAGAGAAATAATAGCTGGTGTTTAAGTGAATTACTTGAATTTGAACACTGAATTTACACTGAATAAATTGATTTGACACGCCGGGTGGCACATGATTTTAGTTATTAATGAGTTGTGTGAATTGAAATGTTAAAGGCGCGATAGCCGACCACAGAATGAGAGCGACGTATGCGCATGAAACGGTTTTATAGAACCGGTGAAATTTTAACATAAGAGAAGGGGCCCTAAAACGGGGGGCCGATAAATTAAATAATTACAATATCGCGTAAGACTTTACTTACCGCGAATATTTAAATGAAAAAATATAAAAATATGATTTTTAAGCTATTGGCCGCAACATACCGCCCGCCTTGTTAAATCTTATTTAACAAAATAAGTTTGTTGAAAATAAAATGAGTTGATACATTAATTGAAAGTTGAATTAAATTTAACGCGTGATTCTATACAATGCTATGTTTTAATGTATTTTACATGACTTATTCAAAAATTAATTAAGTTGTAAGTTTAATTAACATTTGAAAAGAAAAAAGAGAAAAAACTTAATTAATTTTTTACAGTGTTAATTTGAGTTTAGTATGATGTTGAAACTGGACCGCCCGCCGTGAACTGACCCACGTCTGGAACACCACGTTGGTTGGAACAGTTTGCTGAATTGACTGATGTTGGAGTTGCTGATGTTGCCAGTATTGGAGCCGCTGAGGTTGCCGCTATTGGAGCCGCTGAAGTTGCCGCTATTGGAGCCGCTGACGTTGCCGCTATTGGAGCCGCTGAAGTTGCCGCTATTGGAGCCGCTGAAGATGCTGCTATTGAAGCTGCTTAGGTTGCCACTATTGGAGCCGCTGAAGATGCTGCTATTGGAGCCGCTGGGCTTGTTGCTATTGGAGCTGCTGGGCTTGTTGCTATTGGAGCTGCTGAGTTGTTACTGGTGGAGCAGACTATGATGTTGCTCACCGCATGAGGAACTCGTTCGCTTGGAGGGGCATTTGTTTGGCTGGTGTCCAGGCCCCAGACAGTTGTAGCAAGTACCAGGATAAGATGACATCAGCTTACGTCGTTGTGGTACATCCATCTGCAGGAACTTGGAGCACTTGGATAAGTAGTGGAATTCCCCGCTGCAGAGTGGACAACTTGGCGTAGATCGCTGGTGACTCGTGGTGTGGGCTGAGGCGTTCGACCTGTTGTTGTTGGCGTTGATTCCTTGGAGATAGCGTCGTTGATTTGACTGAGAGCCTCGACGTAGCGTTCTTCGACATCTGTAAAATGATTTTTTTTAAAATACGATCTATCTTTTAGTTCTTCCTTATAATGTCGTAGTTTTCGATGCCGATCACGAAAACTTTGCCAGTATTCTTTTAGCAGTTCTTTTCTACACAT
Organism: Anagrus nilaparvatae; assembly: GCA_022575985.1. Taxonomy (NCBI): domain Eukaryota; kingdom Metazoa; phylum Arthropoda; class Insecta; order Hymenoptera; family Mymaridae; genus Anagrus; species Anagrus nilaparvatae. The sequence goes on along the minus strand of JAKSXM010000237.1, from coordinate 2,013,563 downwards.
TAAAACTGCTAGTGGTTTTTTCTCTCCCCCCTTTAGATCTGAATTAACGAGAAAATCGAGGATCAAGTTCCCGTCAGTAACTTGATCTATTAAAAGAGATTCGGCATCTTCCATCTTAGTTGTAAATTAAGAAAAAAGATTTTACCTTGAAAGTGGGTTTAACTTTACCCAATGTTAAAAATTTGAGGTGCCTGAAAAGCAGCAACCGTACATGCGTCTGTGGCTGGCAGTGAAAGTAAAGTTGGCTTGCTTGTAGTTGACTTGGTGGGGAGAGAAATTGCTGTCTGTGGTAGGAGAGTTGATGATGACGTCGTCTGTGGTAGCGTGCGCTGATTTTTGTATTGAGAGGGGAGCCTCGTTACTCGCCCTTCTCTCTTCTTGAAAATGATGATGGCGGCTTCTGCCGATTTATGAGCTCCTGATACACAGGGCCTGCCCACGTGGTTGTTTCTTGATAAAAGATGCGGTGCACTAGGTCCTGTAGTGCACTTAACCCTTTTTTTTGGCACTTAGTAAATTTGATATTGTATTTTTTGCACAACACTGAATTATGAAAACTTTTTCACTTTGATTTTTTTTTTTTTTTTATATATATGGCACTTGATTATGTTAATGATTATCACGTGTTGAGCACTTTTTTGTATCCGTTTTTTTACGCACAATCCTTGCTCGAATTCGCACGTTTTTTCGCGATTATTGTTCTTTTTATCCGGCGAGACACTGACCATGTAATATTTTGAGGAAATATTTGGGGAAATTGTAGGAAATTTGGTTTGGGTAAATGAATAAATTCATATCTTGTATTTAAAATAATAAAATTAATTATTAAGTCACTTCGATAATTATAACAATATAAATAAAAATTAATTAGCGGACTGTATAAAAATTGAGAGAAATAATAGCTGGTGTTTAAGTGAATTACTTGAATTTGAACACTGAATTTACACTGAATAAATTGATTTGACACGCCGGGTGGCACATGATTTTAGTTATTAATGAGTTGTGTGAATTGAAATGTTAAAGGCGCGATAGCCGACCACAGAATGAGAGCGACGTATGCGCATGAAACGGTTTTATAGAACCGGTGAAATTTTAACATAAGAGAAGGGGCCCTAAAACGGGGGGCCGATAAATTAAATAATTACAATATCGCGTAAGACTTTACTTACCGCGAATATTTAAATGAAAAAATATAAAAATATGATTTTTAAGCTATTGGCCGCAACACATTATATTAAATATAATTTTTTCTTAGAATTTAGTATACTAAAACCATATTTGTTTCATTCTCTAAGCTGTGACAAAAATAATTAAATATGTAAATTCGATATCGTATAAGATATTTATTAAATTTATGAAAATAACTAGCAAAAGTTGGAGAAGGGGTTCTGCCTTCTTCCCCTCCTGTATCGCATTTACTTCTGTTTCTGTTGCTTAAGAAATTTATGTTTCTCTGCACATTTATAATTATGCAATCACATTAAGAGTTTGCAGAGGAGTCTAGTTCTATCCCCAGTAAAGTTGTGATTATTAATTACAACGTATATAAAAAGGTATTGGAGAGGTTAGTATTTCTTATGGAGTCGACTTAAGTCTCCCGCATGAACAGAATGTAGCATTTTAGTATTGGTATTTCGTTTACTATTTTAGCACTGTGGCCTACGTCACCCGAAGACTTTTTTTCTAAATTTTTATACTTCATTTCGGCTGTTCATTGGCTAGAACCTGATGATGAAATACATACACACACAGACATACAAATAAATTATCAAAAATACTATAAAAAATAAGAACATGAAAAAAAATGTTTAACCAGCATCAAAAATATTTTATAAAATCTTAAAGCTACCTCCGTTTTGAAGAAACTTTTAAGAGAATACGCAAAAATTTGTGCAGAATCGAATACTACAAAGTGTGACACTAAAATTTTTCGATAGTCTCAAGATATTTCAATATTGTTTAATTTGTGGTAATTTTCAAAAACACTAAATATTGATTAGGTATCTCTAAAATTACAATAGCTGAGTCGCAAAACTACGACTTGCGTCGCCCGCGGACTATTCTTCTTTATTTTGATCCTGGTTTTATGTAATTTCGTTCACTGGTTTGACCCTGATTATGGAACATACACACCCACACACAGGAACACAAATAAGTTTTCAAATATTATAGTAAGATAAGATATAAAAGTTGTATAAATTATTATCTTACAGTTTTTGTGCAAAAATTTGATACACTGAAAAAAAAATCCGGTTGCCACAAGTAAAATTCCGCTTGTAACTAGCGGAGTTTTTTATCTCGTCAAACGTTTGCAAATGACTTGAAACGTAAAAAAAATTAAAAAAAAAAATTTTCCCGCTTACTTGGGATATACGTACTATCGATCAAAAAAAGATGTGGACCTCTCGTATTTTTGAAATATTTTCCAGGAAAATGGTCCTAGAATGTTCGGGTAAAAAAAAATCTGTTGAAAAATTATCCTTCGATCTGTGTAAAAAAATTTATGATTGTAACTTTATTAGGAGGGGAGGGACAACAATAAAAGCATCAAAAAAGTAAGAAAAAAAAATTTTTATTTTTTATGCCGTTTTTAAACGTTTAATTGGTGCCTTAAAAATTATTTTAAATAAACCAAATTTTAACTGCAGGTTCTTTAACTCTTTAAGTTCAGGGGAGCGTTTGAATTTTCAAAAAATATTAACAATTAATTTGTTTATAACAATTTAAGCTAAAATCGCTTCTGCTTATCGTAGAAACTTAATTCTTTTTTTAAATAACAGGTAATCATGCCTGGATTACAATTTTAGAATTTGGTCAACGTCAGAATATTGGTTTGATAACAGTATCCAAAAAACGAGTGAATTTTTATGAATAGAATATTAATAAATAAGCCCCATTGTTCATTAATAAACTGATGAATAAAAAAGTTTATGACCTAAACACCTGCCAATATCTTTATATTTTTTAAAGAAACAAGGTAAGCGTAGGCATTATTGAATACATATTATGATCAAGACAAACCCATTTTTAATATATAAATTAAGACCTTAATTAGCAAGAAAACTCTGAAAAGGGCATATATGCCTTAAATCTTGCTTAAATAGAAGTTTTCCCTGTCGATGTTGCAGGTTCCATATCTGTTACGCTTACCTTAATTCGTAAAAAAATTCAAGGATATCTACGGGTGCTTAGATCATAAATTTTTTTATTCATCAGGTTATTAATGAACAATGGGGCTTATTTATGAGCATTCTATTAATAAAAATTCACTCGTTTTTTGGATACTGTTATCAAACCAATATTCTGACGTTGACCAAATTCTAAAATTGTAATCCAGGCATAATTACCTGTCATTTAAAAAAAGAATTACGTTTCTACGATAAACAGAAGTTATTTTAGCTTAAATTGTTATAAACAAATTAATTGTTAATATTTTTTGAAAATTCAAACGCTCCCCTGAACTTAAAGAGTTAAAGAACCTGCAGTTAAAATTTGGTTTATTTAAAATAATTTTTAAGGCACCAATTAAACGTTTAAAAACGACCTAAAAAATAAAATTCTTTTTTTCTTACTTTTTTGATGCATTTATTGCTGTCCCTCCCCTCCTAATAAAGTTACAATCATAAAATTTTTTACAGAGATCGAAGGATAATTTTTTAACAGACTTTTTTTTACCCGAACATTTTGGGACCATTTTTCTGGAAAATATTTCAAAAATACGAGAGGTCCACATCTTTTTTTGATCGATAGTATATCGGTATGATGAGATTTGAGAAATTTTTTGAGAAAAGAAAAGAAAAAATGTTTTTCTTAAATTTTCTTTATGTTTCAAGTCATTTGAAATTGTTTGCGAAGAAAAAATATTCCGCTAGCCACAAGCGGATTTTATTTACAGTATACAATAATTTTAATATTTGAAGTAGAATTAATTTGGAAATTATACACGAATATCGAGACGAATATATAAAAATAATATAGAATATATAATAATACACGAAGTAAATAATAAAATTTTTGATATTGGACAGAAATTATATTCTATTTCGTAAAAAATCTTTTCATTATTGTGAAAAATTAATATATTTCATATTTCACTACTTCAAATACTTACCGCATTTAATTGCAAAATAGACCAGTGGATAAATTTTATTAAAAAATAAAAAAAATTACAGTACACTCTTACGACTTATAAAAAAAAAAAACGAAAAAATTACAAGTCTCAAAAATTATTAAGTCCTTTAAAAAATAATTATTTTGCAATTAAGCATGATTTCTTCCAATAATTACACAATTTTACCTTCAATTATTCTTTTGATTAAGAATAATTTGATTTTTTTTTTAAATAACCTAAAACGAAATGGCTACGTATCTAGATACGTACAAATTTTCACCTATGGAAGAAAATCAATGATTTCATAAAGCACGTATTTTATGAATAATTTTTACGTTCACTATATAAATTTTTAATTAATTTCAAGAACACGGCACTTTCTTATAAATTAGCCTGAATAATTTGGCATATTTAGTGAAAAAATTTTCTATTAAATTTTAAAGTAAATCGGATCAAAAATTGTTAACGTTTTTTTATATAGGACAAATAATTTTAAAGTATTTGTGATATTTGTATTATTAATTTTAATTAAATCTCCATGAAACAAGCTCAGTTTTTTTGTGCTTGAAACTACATTACAAATATGCTTGAAAAACTTGTAATATTTTTTCCAAAAAATTTTAATCTAGTTAAAAGAATTAAATATTAAATAGGGGAGAAGCGGGTTGGTTGGCGCAATGGGTCGTTTGGAACATCCTTATTCCTTAAAACACGGTTACTTTTTTTATAAAATTTTTAATACAAATTAAAAATATAAATTATTATTTCAAAAAAAAAAATTGAATTAGTTGCATAATTTTTATAAATAAAGTAATTAAAAATATGACAGGTTTTTGTGTGTGGATGTGGATTCAAAAACCTAAGGATTTATGAGTAAAAAAATATCTTTAAAAGGATTTATCTAGTTAATTATTATATTAAATACGCTTTAATTTAAAAATACGTCGTAATTTTTTTTAAATAATTTAAATTTACAAAATAAATAAATTTTTAAAAAAAGTGTAAAATCGGGTTGGTTGGCACAGCCCAGACGGGTTAGTTAACGTAAGAATAGTAGGAATTGTTTATTTTATTTATATTTCTAAAAATTTATGAAAAAATGATCTTATAACTATTAAATTACGAAATATTATGAAATTTATAAAAAAATAATTCATTCATTCATTAATTTCTCAGAAAACATACAGAGAACAAATGTAATGATATTTTGAAAAATAAGAAATAAATTTTATGTTTTTATGTAAAAAAGATGTTAAAGATGATTTTTATGACGAGTTTAAATGTTTTTATTTACATTATTTATAAAAACATAAACCTTTTGGTGTGTGCCAACTGACCTGATAGGTGTGCCAACCGACTGAAAAATTTATTATTTTTTCAATAAATATTATCCAGTAAATAAAAAAATGTTTTCAAAAAAATAACTGTGCTAGTAAAAAAAAGGGTCCAAATTTTAATTTAATATAAATATTATCTGAAAAACTTGATTATTTTAAGAGTTAAAATAATTTAAAATTCATTAGTCTGAGTTTCTACTAGAATTCAATTAAGTTTAAACTAATACTTATAGAAAATCAGTGAGTCTTATGATGCTCAAATTTCATGAATACGTTTCATGTTTTATGTACAAATTTTTGTTTTACTATCAACACTACTTTTAAAATTAGGACTGTTTTAAAAACTGCTTAAAACACTCAGAATACTGTACCAAAATATTTTTAATTTTGCTGTGAAATTTTATATTTCAAAAACCTTATAGATCTTCAAGTATATTTAATCTTCTAAGACTAAATTTTATTAAAATTAAAATTAAACTGGATTACCATTTTTACACGAAAAAATATTTTCTTAAAGCTTGGTATTCAAAAACAATTTTCGCAGTTTCTCTTATCAATTTTTAATAAATTTCAATTTAAATTTTAATAAATTTCACATATACGTGAAACTACTTGAAATACTTGCATTTGTTTCCTCTTTCCAAGGATACTATCGATCAAAAAAAGATGTGGACCTCTCGTATTTTTGAAATATTTTCCAGAAAAATGGTCCCAGAATGTTCGGGTAAAAAAAAATCTGTTGAAAAATTATCCTTCGATCTGTGTAAAAAAATTTATGATTGTAACTTTATTAGGAGGGGAGGGACAGCAATAAATGCATAAAAAAAGTAAGAAAAAAAAATTTTTATTTTTTATGCCGTTTTTAAACGTTTAATTGATGCATTAAAAATTATTTTAAATTAAACAAATTTTAACTGCAGGTTCTTTAACCCTTTAACTTCAGGGGAGCGTTGGAATTTTCAAAAAATATTAACAAATAAATTGTTTATAACAATTTAAGCTAAAATCGCTTCTGCTTATCGTAGAAACGTAATTCTTTTTTTAAATGACAGGTAATCATGCTTGGATTACAATTTTAGAATTTGGTCAACGTCAGAATATTGGTTTGATAACAGTATCCAAAAAACGAGTGAATTTTTATGAATAGAATGTTAATAAATAAGCCCCATTGTTCATTAATAAACTGATGAATAAAAAAGTTTATGACCTAAACACCTGCCAATATCTTTATATTTTTTAAAGAAACAAGGTAAGCGTAGGCATTATTGAATACATATTATGATCAAGACAAACGCATTTTTAATATTAATTAAGACCTTAATTTGCAAGAAAACTCTGAAAAGGGCATATATGCCTTAAATCTTGCTTAAATAGAAGTTTTCCCTCGGTTTTTCCTGTCGATGTTGCAGGTTCCATATCTGTTACGCTTACCTTAATTCGTAAAAAAATTCAAGGATATCTACGGGTGCTTAGACCATAAATTTTTTTATTCATCAGGTTATTAATGAACAATGGGGCTTATTTATTAGCATTCTATTAATAAAAATTCACTCGTTCTTTGGATACTGTTATCAAACCAATATTCTGACGTTGACCAAATTCTAAAATTGTAATCCAGGCATAATTACCTGTCATTTAAAAAAAGAATTACGTTTCTACGATAAACAGAAGTTATTTTAGCTTAAATTGTTATAAACAAATTAATTGTCAATATTTTTTGAAAATTCAAACGCTCCCCTGAACTTAAAGAGTTAAAGAACCTGCAGTTAAAATTTGGTTCATTTAAAATAATTTTTAAGGCACCAATTAAATGTTTAAAAACGGCATAAAAAATAAAAAAATTTTTTTCTTACTTTTTTGATGCATTACTCGCTGTCCCTCCCCTCCTAATAAAGTTACAATCATAAAATTTTCTACAGAGATCGAAGGATAATTTTTCAGATTTTTTTTTTAACCGAACATTCTGGGACCATTTTTCTGAAAAATATTTCAAAAATACGAGAGGTCCACATCTTTTTTTGATCGATAGTATCTATATCCGCTTTTCGAAATATCTAGTATCAACGAAGTTAACACCGTGTTCTCAGGTATCTAATACAAATTTTTGGTACCAAAGTAGCTAAAGGTAGCAAAGTAGCTTTTCTGAGGTATCTAATATGGGAATGATATTTTAGTTTCTGAAAATTAATAACCTAATTTCATTCAAATTTATCTAGAAATAAGGTCTCATTTTGTGATAGAAATTGTCTTATTTTCGCATATAAAACCAACTTCTGAGTACCTCTTAATTATTTGTATATAGTACGGTATAGTTTTATTAAATATTAAAACCTAGCGATTATTCTGATATCTTTACTTACTTTACTTATGAAAAAGATTAATTCTATATAGAATTAATTGATATCTTCAATTAGCCTGGGCTGCTTAGAATTTTTTTTCATGTTGAAAATTTTAAATTTATGTTACACCCTGTGTTGTCTTTTTCTGTATCCTTATCTTGTCTTTAAGATAATAGTTGAAAATATGTATTATAAACACTATATAAAAATTATAAAATTTTAATATTTAAAATTATAAAACCATGTGTTTATAAACCTTTTTGGTTCCTCAATGAGGAACCATTGTGATGGGTCAAATTTTGGTTTTTGATTTTTTGGCATATAAGCACGTATTGAGTCCTCAGGAAACCGGTTTTTAAAAAAAGTCTGTATGTGTGTGTGTGCGTATGTCTGTGTGTATGTATGTAATCGGTGACATTTCACAAACATTATGGAATTAAGACCTAATTTTTTTTTCAAAAATTTTTTCACCAAAAAAGCTCGAGGTACTTTTTTTTTTTTAATTTGGATGTAATACCTCATTTATTTCCACGAAAGTACGTATATTTGAAAGTATGGTTTTTACTCTATATCTCGAATCTGATACTTAATTTGTTGAAAATTTTTTTCCCAAAATTTTTTTCATGAAAAAGTACAAAAAACACCAATTTTTTTTTTCTTTTTGGACTTAGTACCTAATTTATTTCTATGAAAGTACTATAGTTTTAGAAAGTTTTTTTATAGTCATTTTTTGGATCTGACACCGAATTTTTTCAAAAATTTTTTCTCAAAATTAAAAAAACAAAAAAATTAAAAAACCTGAAATATTTTTTTTTTTTTGATCTAATACCTCATTTAATTCCATGAAAGTACTAATATCTGAAAATATTGCAACCGGTGATGTTTCACTACCGTTATGAAATTAAGACCTAATTTTTTTTTCAAAAATTTTTTCACCAAAAAAGCTCTAGGTACTTTTTTTTTTTTTAATTTGGATGTAATACCTCATTTATTTCCACGAAAGTACTTATAATTGAAAGTATGGTTTTTACTTGATATCTTGAATCTGATATTTAATTTAAAAAAAATTTTTTTTACAAAATTTTCGTCACAAATAATAAAAAAAATACCAAATTATTTTTTCTCTTTGGACGTAGTACCTAATTTATTTAGTTTTAGAAAGTTTTTTTATAGTCATTTTTTGGATCTGACACCGTATTTTTTCAAAAATTTTTTCTCAAAATTAAAAAAACAAAAAAATTAAAAAACCTGAAATATTTTTTTTTTTGGGGTGTAATACCTCATTTAATTCCATGAAAGTACTAATATCTGAAAATGTTGTAACGGGTGATACTTCATAACCATTATCGAATTAAGACCTAATTTTTTTTCCAAAAATTTTTTCATCAAAAAATCTCAAAATACTTTATTTTTTTTTTTAATTTGGATGTAATACCTCATTTATTTCCATGAAAGTACTTATATTTGAAAGTTTGGTTTTTACACGATATCTCGAATCTGATACTTAATTTTTTGAAAATTATTTTCCCAAAATTTTCGTCACAAAGAAATACAAAAAACACCAATTTTTTATTTCTTTTTGGACGTAGTACCTAATTTATTTCTATGAGAATACTAGTTTTAGACAGTTCGTTTATAGTAATTTTTTGGATCTGATACCAAATTTTTCCAAATTTTTTTTCTCAAAATTAAAAAAACTGCAATATATTTTTTTTTTGTGTAATACTTCATTTAATTCCATGAAAGTACTATCTTGAATAATTATTATCCAATGAATTACGTTAGATTTTATTTTGAAAAAATAGATTTTAACTTTTAAAAGTTAATAGAAATGAATGTATGATTGCATGGTTGTAATCGGTGATATCTGTGGTATATTGAAGTATTTAGCTCCTTGTTTGAGGAACCTTAGTGCCAGCTAGTTGGCAGGGTATTTTATGTACCTGTTGGGTTCAAATATTAGTATTTATACAATATTTGTAATGCATAATTTCAGCTATTACCTTAAGATCCAACCAGGTTATTGAAAAGACGCAACAAAGGGTACAGTATAAATTTGTAATATAAAATTCAGGCTATATCAAAACATCAATAAATTCTTTTGGCTAATTTTAAGACATATTATATAAAACTTTGTGTTTGACATCCCAGGTTAACCCATGATGTCAATCAATTCCTTAGACTAATTTGAAAAAGTACTCTAAAAAAATAAAAGAAAAAAATTCACAAATTAGCTTTATTCCATAAATTATTATACTTTTTTAAAAAGTAAAGTAAAGATATTGTATTCTAATTAAACGTATTCTAATTACGTAAAACATTTAAACAAAGATATTGTATTCATTGTTAAAACTAATTCCTTATGCATTTAATAATTACTGCAAGTTAGCATACTGAAATAATATATTTATTCTATTCAGCATATACTTATCATAAACAGTTTTTGGAGTAATTGATCTGACCAGGGAATATAAAATCGTTTTCTAATAGTTATGGTGTACACCTCTTGGACACTTGTACATCGAAATCGTAACAAGTTGTACAGATACTTGCCAGTGAACCACCTCCATGCGCACTAAGTCCGCCTACAGAACGCCTCTACAACCCCCTCTTTCAAATAAATTTAGTAAATTCTTAAAGCTATCGTTCATTTGTGCAAGCATCTCATTTGCAGTCTGGCTGCAGACCGCGTTTAAAATTTATATTGTATATCGTTTTCAAGTACTATATACCGGTAAAAGTATCAGTGATTATGTTGAAATTAGTGTGTGATATTTTTATTTGACTAGTGATATTTGTACAAATAAATATTGAATAATAAAATGCAAGTACTAAGTGCAAGATCGTTAAAAAATTTTTTATTCGAAATCCTGATGATCAAGTGTATTATGAAGATAATTTAAAAATTTGCATTACTGATAACATGTGCTGTTTTTAATTAAATCAACGCTTGCGTATTTTTACATGTAAAAATTAGTAAAGGGAAAGGGAGTTATAAGTAAAGCACGTGGGAGAAGTTGATTGTTTATTTTATTCGAAATAAATAATGTTTCAGGTTAAAATGAACTTTAGAAATATAGTATTTATAACAAAAAAGAATTTTTAAGGTAATTAATGAATAATTAAATTAAAATTACTTTAAATTAAATATAATAATTTATTATTATTATTATTATTATTATTAGTATTATTATTATTATTATTACAATGCAATACTGTTTAAGCATATAATAATTTATTTGGAATGTGATTTAGAATTCCATGGACGTTATATTTAATTTCTGTATGAACTGATTTAAATTTAAGCTTAAATAGTTAAATACTATATTGCAAATGCAAAGGCTAATGCAAATATAAAAACTACCGTATGATGTAACAACATAAAACTCTTAGGGTTTATATATAAAAGTCTTTATCATTTTGAATTTTTTACATTCATAGTATTTTAAAATATAATTATACCAAATTCTGTTGAATTATATAAATTTCAGGAGACGCATCCGTGAATGTATATAATTCAAATAACTACCCGGGAATTCATTTAATAATCAAAATTCTTATATTAAATATTTATTTCATTTAGCAAGGATTAATTTTCGTTAACGAGTATAATGTTGCCAATTTTTGTTTACAAATGTATTATTTATAACAAATGATTAATTTTATATAGTAAATCTTATAAAAACTTTAATATTGCTTTGTACATTGACAAAGTAAGTAAATAAAATTTCATTAAATTCTTTAATTCGTAATTGAAAATATGGAAACTAGTAGTTAGAAAAAAATGTTTTAAAAAAACTTTTCGAAATTTTCGAAAAAAAGTAAATGAGTTGTATTAAGTCGACATGAAAATAGTTTTTTTTTTTTTTAAATGAAAACTCATTAATTAATTAAAAATTTTAAAATTTGTAAAACTGTAGGCTACAAAAAGCCTCAAAATGATTATTTGCTCTAACATTATGATATTTTGAGATATTTCTATTAGCGTAGAAGAATTGTTCAGACAATTACAGAAAAAAAATTTCTATTTAATTGGAATGAAAAATTCAATAACAGAATAATCCCAATAAACATTATGCTAGCACAGACTGGTATATTGCAGGCATAACTTTTCCGTCCCGCGAGTTACAGATGTCAGCATATATGATACTTTTGCTTCCGCATTTGCAAACAATAATTGCTCGCTATATTTGGCGTGATGGTACAATATGTCACTTGACGGTAATTTTATACAGAAAAAAATCTTCTTGACCTAAGAACATCATATGCATTGAAGTTAAATTTTTTGAATCTAGAGTATATAATTTTAAAACAAGAAATCCATTGTTAATTGAAAGAAACATATTTTTCGTTTAAGTAAATATATGCATTGATTTAAAAATAAAATAATTGCATTCTAATTGTATTCAAATAAACATATGTTTCTTGGGGAAAGCGAACGTTTTCTTGCCACTAGAAACTGGATAGATTATTACAAAAACTTTCAGTGTTTTGAATCAGAAAAATATATTCAAAAAAATATTTTCTAAATTCAAGGAAGCGTTTTTTTGGATCATGAAATTCAATTTTTGATCCAAAGCAAGTAGTTTTCAAAAAATTATAATCTCATGCCAAAATTATATAACTTTATTTTAAAAAACTGCTTTATTTCGTTCAAATAATTATATTTTATTCGCTCAAAAAATGTACTTTTTTTTCAAGAAACAATTTTTTTCGCTGAATTAACTATAATCTCCATTCATTTATATAAAAATTATTTTGCAAAAAGTAATTTGTAGATATCTTCATAAGCGAAACTTAATTCAATACAAAAAAATTAATCAGCAAATGAAGAAATAGAAGTTTTTGCGGATATGATTAATATTTTAGATAAATTAGAGCAAACATTTTTCAATTTCTGAAAAAATTTTTTTGCCCTCCTGGGCGTAAAACTCGTGTGTAAAGAATTTTCTGAACTCGTTCTACGCCTAGGTGGGCAAAAAATAGTGTAAGCACCATGGGCGAAATACTTTAGACACGAGCGTGAACACATATCACTCGTGCCCGGCTTCGCCGAGCGCTCGTGCTAGTGCTCACGCTAGTGCCAAAACTTTTACGCCCTTGATACTTAATATACTATTTTATGTACTCAGCTTGGAAAAAAAATAATTATTTTTATGACATCAAAATAAAAAAATAATAGCAGGATTCACTCATATGTTTATTACCACCTGATAATTCCATTTGGTTTTGAATAAAAATTTTTTTTTATTTCTTCTTAAAAACTTGATGCATTATTTTATGTTTTTGAATTTGCTTTATCAATAATTTTTTCGTTACATAGTCTTTGAAAATTAACTTCTATTTAGTAAATGCTGCTGTGGTCCATTAGATTGGTTGTGATGCGTAGTTCTGCAGTCAAGTAATTTGAGTTCGATTCCCGGGTATGACAACATTTAAAATTTATTTTAATAAAAAAAAAATAAATAAAAAAATAAAATAATGTAAAAAAAATAATTAAATGAAAAAATAATTTAAAAAATTATATGTATAAATCAATAATAATAATTAATAAAAATAAGATTAATAATAAAAAAATTAAAAAATTATAAAAAAAAAAAACAAGAAAAAAATAATTTTTAGCATTTTGTAAAAAAAAAAAATTTTTTTACTGACTATTTCGAACAAAAAAATTATTTTATAGATTAAAAAATTTATTTATTTCACATAACTAATTATTTAATTGTACCAAAAACTCATGATGTTGATGCTAACCGACTGCTTATTCTTTCTAAGAAATATTTCTTTCTCCCAAAACATTATTTTTTTAAATATAGAACATAGGTTTTTAACTCAAAGCGTAAGATTTCATTAAGTTAAAAAGACATAGCTTAGGCAGTATTCAAAAGAATAATTTTCTTGAAACAAAGCAAATTTTTTTTAATGTAGTAATTTTTTTTCTCAGTGTATTTTTAAATAATATGAAAACTATATTATCGATTCATTAAAAATACTCAATCGTGCATTATGTTTTATTTTAAGGAATAATTATTAATAAATTTAAATGTTAAATAAAATTATTTGTTAATAAATTAAAAAAAAAAATTAATATATTTTAATGTACCCTGCCAACATGAATATACCGAATTGTCCTGACTAAACTACAAAAAAGGCTGTTTCGTATTTTGTAAAATACTAAACAGTGTTATTAGTATTTTATAAAATTTTCATGAACTCACATGCGTTTACAAAATACTAAACATGGTCGTTTGTATTTTTAAAACTACCAGCGACCTAACTTAATAATTTTACGCAGAGTCGGCAACTGAAACGTATTTTGTAAACTATTAAACGAGGCTTATTTAATATTTTTAAGGAAAATACACACAGTTTAAATGATATAATTATATAAAGTGCGATTATTTTTATTATTTTATAATTATTTATAAATTATAATAAGCCAACAATCATTTCTATTTTTTCAAATACGCTTTATTAGCAAAAATGGTCCAGTTGCCCACAATAGGTGTTTTTACACTAACATATCCTAAGGAAGTGATTTATAAGAAAAAAATATACCAGTGTAAGGCTTGTCGTATCATTTTTTTTATAGACCACTTTCTTAGGTTATGTTAGTGTAATGCTTGACGTGTCATTTTATAGAAATGATTTTTGGGTTATTATAGATTGTTGGCTTATTATAATTTATAAATAATTATAAAATAATAATAAAAGTCACACTTTATATAATTATTTCATATACACTGTGTATGTTTTCCTTAAAAATATTAAATTAGCCTCGTTTAGTAGTTTACAAAATACGTTTCAGTTGCCGACTCTGCGTAAAATTATTAAGTTAGGTCTTAGGTCCATGGTAGTTTTAAAAATACAAACGACCATGTTTAGTATTTTGTAAACGCATGTGAGTTCATGAAAATTTTATAAAATACTAATAACGCTGTTTAGTATTTTATAAAATACGAAACAGCCTTTTTTGTAGTTTAGTCAGGACAATTCGGTATATTCATGTTGTCAGGGTATTTCATTAATTATTATTGAAATTAAATTTTTTTTTTTTTGTAACACCGGAGACGCACGTCACCGGAAGGACTCGAACCTTTGATAATTGGGATGCCAGCTTCAGAAAGATCCTCAGCACCAAGCGTGCAAGTAGAATTTTAATAAAAAAATATCTAAGAGATAGAAATATTTTTATTTAATATATAATATTAAATTGATATTAAAAAGTATATTTTGAGTATTAATTTTATAGTGTGTGCGAATATATTTGAAAGCATATATTTTAACAACAAATTAACAATATTATTAAAAATTTAGTAAATTTACTACAATTTGTTATTTTATTACTAACAGTGGATTAATATTAATAATTCGTAATAAGATTTCTAATCTGTAGTAATATTGCGTACATTTTTTTTACAAAAAAACTTTTATAATACATCTACAGTGAAAAAATTGTTATTAGATAAATATTTTAAATCAACAATTTTTCCAAGTTTCAAATGATAAGAAAGTGAGATGGCATCTTTAAAATTGTATTAAAACTGTAATTACTGAGTCAATAATATTGTTTTCATAAAGTTTTAGTTTTTATGTTCATAAAATACTAGCATAGTGCTTAACGAGGTTGAAGCCTTACTAAACAAATCAAAGTTTAAAATAGATTTTCTCATTTGACTAGCGAACTAAGATTTACTAGATATGGTTACTTTTTATTCCCCATTAAATATTTTTATAAACAAAAGCAAAAAAAAAATTAGTGTAATAGGTATAAAATATTTAAAAAAATATTAATAAATGTAATTATAATGTATTTAAAAACAATCAACTAAGTTTTTTGAATTATTTTCTTCTTTACTCGATTATTTAAAAACGCGCGCAATACCGACTCCGCCCACGTGTTCTTAAAGTTACTAAAGACAATTGTTATTTTCTTTATTTATTTCATTTATTTAATATTTTTAACATCTCCAAAATAATATAAAAAGTATTTCAAAAAATTCCTTAATAGTTTATTTCTAACTGTAACAAGCATTATAAAAATCTCTTCTGTAAAGTTGGAGAAATTTTAAAATATATACGATTTTTTGAGGTCTGCCATTTGATTCTTATGTTAAATGTTTTTATTAATTACTCTTCACAGAAGCTCCTAATTATCTTGAAATTTTGACAGTGTTATTTACATATTAAAAGCATTAATTATCCTTAATCTGAACAATATTTGTTCTATAATAGCTCCGAAAGTATACCTCCTTAATATACTTGCGAGCAACTCTTGCCAGCATTTATTCGTAGATTGTCAGCAAATGTTTTTATCGAGTAGCGCGCCCAATAGTGGTGAACACAAAGCTAGGACAAAACTGGAAAGTAATGCTTTTACATTTGCCGCGAGCAAGTGGTGTTTATTGGGCTTATATGTACTTATGTAATATTTTTTTTATCCAGTTTTTATCCATTAGCATCTGCATGCTGAAAGAATTAAAAATAGTAAAATTCTTTTAATGCAATAAGGGGAATGAGAGTAAATAAGTACCTGCCACCTGGCGGTTATATTTCCAACGTATCTGCAGTGATTGGAAAAACTCGAATACTTCAAATATGTATCACGGTTCTCTTGAAGACAAAGAAGGGTTTTCCAAAATGACACAAAATCTGAGCATAGGACATATTTTTTGAATAAATATATATATTTCGAAAATACCAACTGGAAATCTGCCCGGTTTTTTAAATAATCTGCCCGGTTTTTTAAATACTGCCGTATTTTGCATTATTTTGAAAAATCGAATAAAATTATTTAATTGGTTAAAAACCTTTGTATTAAAAAAAGCTTTGTATTAATTTTTTTTTAGTATAGTGCATGTAAAAATATAATTTAAATTTGATAGATTAAAAGTTTACATGAATGTATAAACTATTTCCACGTTAAATTTGTATTTTTATATAAGAACTAAAAAATAAATTTTTAAATTCTTATTCATTTTGTATTAAAATATCAGAAATATCAAGCCCTTATGTATGCGTAAAAAATTTATTCATACTAAAATTTAATTTATGTTTTCGTGTTACTTTTTTACATACAGGGCCTTTTCCACGTTAATTTTGTATTTTAAAGTAAAAACAATATAATCTTTTTTTTTTAGTTTTTATTAATTATTGAAAAAAAATGAAATGTTAAATCTGTACAGTATATTAGATTATTATATTAAATATATTAGTTTGCAAATTCCTGTAAGAATGGATATATTTATGGTCTGATACATATAAATTGAATAAAAATGTTTAAAATACCAAACTGGGAATTAGGTAACATTTTAAAGTCTGCTAACGAATAACTTCAGTTTTTATAATTAACCTATCGCGCAACTTAAGTTGCGCATGATTCCCTAACAATCAGGCACATGTAAGTTCAGTGACCGCGTATTTGTTTACAAGAGTAACAAGTGTATTCAAAATTCGTACAAGAACATATATATCCATGCTTACATGAATTTGTCTACTATAATACTGTGCACATTCCAGATTTCATTTTTTTTCAATAATGAATATAAATTAAAAAAAAAATATTATTTTGTTTTTATCTTAAAATACAAAATTAGCGTGGAAAATGTTATGCACCCAACGCCCAACATTTCGTAATTAATTTTAAATGTATGTTCTAAATTATTTTGTAAGATTTCAAAATTTGTAATTTTATTATTTAAGCAGTTTTGTTAATTATGTCAAATACCTCAGTTACTTTTATCAGCATATATTTTTATGTATTAATGAGAACTACCAAAATGTCGCAAGCATATTTGTTAATATTTTAAATAAATTGTCCTCATTAGATTGAATATAAAAGGATGTAAAAATTATAAAAGTCGGCCAGTTTGTTCTTTAAAATTCGCCAGTTAAATAAGTATTGTTAATAAAAGTTATTTGTTTAAATCTAAATCTCTTAGATTTAGATTTAAATAATTTAAATTTAAATATTTAAATAATCTTCTCTTAGTAGATTATTTCAACTATCATTAACACCTATTAAAGCAAGTAAGTAAATAAAGTTTCCATATCACATAAAATAACTAACAAAATATAAATTATTAATATTAGACTATAACAAAAAGGCCATTTATGTAAAAAAGTATGTATAACTATTTTATGCGTACGTAAGGGCTTAATATTGCTGAAATAATAAAGAATGAAAATAATAAAAATTTATTTTTCAGTTTTTATATAAAAAACGAAGTTAACGTGGAAATAGTCATACACACGCGTGTAAACTTTTAATCATTTAAATGTAAAGCTTATTTTTACATGCACTATACTTTAAAAAAAAAAGTTTTTTAACCAATGAAATAATTTTATTAAATTTTTCAAAATAATGCAAAATACTGATTTTTAGTAAATTTTTATAACGGCAGTATTTCAAAAAACCGAGCAGAAATCATTTTCTAGTTGGTACAAGTTGGTATTTTTGAGATACATATTTATTCAAGAAATACACCCTTTGCTCAGATTTTCGTGTCATTTTGGAAAGCAATACTTTGTCTTCAAGAGACCCGTGTGTATTTATAAATATTGCTTATTGGAGAAACAAGAGTATTTAGATATTACTTTGCAATTGTAATAAGCAATTGTTATACATAGATTTTGCACAAATCGAGACACTAATACATATGCATGAAAGTGATTTTAGGATTTTAGTTCTTTCAGCATATTACAGGTGCATTTAACATATACTTTCCAGGGCTAAAGTAGATAAAATATGAAATCAGTCAAAAAAAAATTTTTATAAATTTGAGTGTTGCCATCCCCCATGACTTACGGATTATTTATTAGAAAGGTTGCATCTTACTGAGTCAATAAGATACAACCTTTTTTATAAAATAAGTTTTGTTGTAAAATACAAAAATTTTCTTTTTTTTTTTTTAGAATTCATTATGGGTAGGTTTAAGAGAAGTGTGTATGAAATGTTAAGTTGGGTCTTCAAAACTACCCAAAAGTATTTTTTTCTGAAAGTACTATCAAAAATAAGTCACCAGCCCAATTATTAGCCTCCTAGAGCAAAATTTCGATTTTTGGCAGTCATTTTTGTGTTTTGGACTATTATGAAAAAAGTAAGAAAAATGAGGGATAATTTTTCTTATTTTTTCCAAATCTGTTGAGCAGCACGAGAAATTGCTTAGATCGATTTCTCAAATGCCTAATAGTGAAAAATCTTTTAACCATGCTTAAATTTTTCCTTGAGATTTGTATGTTTTGTGAAAAAAATTTTCGATAGACATTGCTTTTTGAGAGCTCTAAATCAAAAAATTGCAGCTTTCAAAAGTTCATTTTTTAGAAATATCTAATTTACCACCAACTCACGTGACCAATTAAAAATCTGATAAAAAATATGAGTTTCGCGGGAAATTTCACGTAAGGATAGGCCATTTCATATTTTTAAGACTTTCTATGCTAAAACAGCGAAGTGATAAAGAATTTTCTGTTTAATTTTGATTAATTTAGTAAAACTTAAAAAATAAAAAAATTCCTTAAAAAAATGAGATATTTTAATCTTTCAATTTAAAATTTAGCTGCCTTAACATAAACAATTTTAAAAACATTGAAAAATATATTTTTATGTAAAATTTCCCACAGAATCTAAATTTTTTGTTAGATTTTTAATTGATCACGTGACTTGACGAGAAATTCAAAATTTGTAGAAAATGAACTTTAAGCTGTTATTTTTTATCAAGACGTCTCTAAAATTTTTTTTTTTCGCTAAAAAATCTAAAGTTCAAAGAAAAATTTAAACCTGGTTAGAAGATTTTTCACTTATAGGCATTTAAGAAATTGACTTTTGAAAAAAAACAGTCTATCTTAGCGATTTAAGTAACGACACTCTTTACGTTTTTCTTATAAATATACTATGTCAAGTAATATTTAGGTTCCATGGACATCTATAGATATTAATGCCTTACTAGAATATTGTTATCTGTATAACGTATTGTAAAATAAGATAGAAACCCATCAACTTAGTCTTTTGTAAGCTATCTACGGGAGCTCATGCACATAATTCCGGTCTGTATATTAAATACTGAAATGTCCGTTGATAATAAACATGCTATAATATAAAATTAATGTAGTGATCTTTTCTTAACATATTGACGGGATTTTGGACCAAAACCCATTACAAATGATAATCCTAGACCAATTATATTATTTATCAAGGAATCAAGGAATCGAGGAATGAAATCTGGATAGTACACGTATATAAATTATACATATTCGATAATACATTTATAATTAAATATTAGGTGCTGACACTTCAGACCAGTATTTATTAAAAATAATAATAATAATAATAAAAACATCTTATTGAATAATATATGAAATATTTCTAGAATTTGTTTAGGTAAAATAAAAATTAATGTTTCAAGATAAGTACAGAAACGTTAATTATAAAATATTAATATTTCAAAAATTTTCAGGAAAATTTTCTAATCAATATAATATGTATTAAATTAATTACTATAAAAAAACATAAAATTAATTAAAATAAAAATTACAATAAAACACATCATTTATATATTTAATTTATATATGTCGTAATACAATAGACATTTTAGTATAATAGGCTATTATCCATTTTTTAAAAAAATAAAGCCTTTAAATTCACATCTAGCTTATGATACTAAAATTTTTAGTATTATAGCCTATTATACGTATTTTCGCCTATAATACTCACGAAGCGCCGTTTTGTAGTAATTAAATTTTTTTTCTAGTTTACTATAGTAAAAATTCACACGCGCGCCAAATATAAAGTAAGTATGTTATTTATTGATTTCGTGTACATTTTTTTCCAAAATATTTTATTTTACACAAACTGTTATTTATTTTGCAAATGTGTAAGCATAATTTGAACGATACTCGCAGTGATTGTTTTAAAAGGCAAAAAATAGCAGCTGATAAAATGATAAATACCACAGGAAAAGAATTTCCTCCACTACTATCCATCAAAAAAAGATGTGGACCTCTCGTATTTTTGAAATATTTTCCAGAAAAATGGTCCCAGAATGTTCAGGTAAAAAAAAATCTGTTTACAAATTATCCTTCGATCTCTGTAAAAATTTTTATGATTGTAACTTTATTAGGAGGGGAGGGACAGCGAGTAATGCATCAAAAAAGTAAGAAAAAAATTTATTTATTTTTTATGCCGTTTTTAAACGTTTAATTGGTGCATTAAAAATTATTTTAAATTAACCAAATTTTAACGGCAGGTTCCTTAACCCTTTAACTTTAGGAGAGCGTTGGAAATTTCAAAAAATATTAACAAATAAATTGTTTATAACAATTTAAGCTAAAATCGCTTCTGCTTATCGTAGAAACGTAATTCTTTTTTTAAATGACAGGTAATCATGCCTGGATTACAATTTTAGAATTTGGACAATGTCAAAATATTGTTTTGATAACAGTATCCAAAAAACGTGCGAATTTTTATGAATAGAATGCTAATAAATAAGCCCCATTGTTCATTAATAACCTGATGAATAAAAAAGTTTATGACCTAAACACCTGCCAATATCTTTATATTTTTTAAAGAAACAAGGTAAGCGTAGGCATTATTGAATACATATTATGATCAAGACAAACGCATTTTTAATATAAATTAAGACCTTAATTAGACAAGAAAACTCTGAAAAGGGCATATATACCTTAAATCTTGCTTAAATAGAAGTTTTCCCTCGGTTTTTCCTGACGATGTTGCAGGTTCCATATCTGTTACGCTTACCCTAATTCGTAAAAAAATTCAAGGATATCTACGGGTGCTTAGATCATAAATTTTTTTATTCTTCAGGTTATTAATGAACAATGGGGCTTATTTATTAGCATTCTATTCATAAAAATTCGCACGTTTTTTGGATACTGTTATCAAACCAATATTTTGACATTGACCAAATTCTAAAATTGTAATCCAGGCATGATTACCTGTCATTTAAAAAAAGAATTACGTTTCTACGATAAGCAGAAGCGATTTTAGCTTAAATTGTTATAAACAATTTATTTGTTAATATTTTTTGAAAATTCCAACGCTCTCCTAAAGTTAAAGGGTTAAAGAACCTGCCGTTAAAATTTGGTTAATTTAAAATAATTTTTAATGCACCAATTAAATGTTTAAAAACGGCATAAAAAATAAAAAAATTTTTTTCTTACTTTTTTGATGCATTACTCGCTGTCCCTCCCCTCCTAATAAAGTTACAATCATAAAAATTTTTACAGAGATCGAAGGATAATTTGTAAACAGATTTTTTTTTACCCGAACATTCTGGGACCATTTTTCTGGAAAATATTTCAAAAATACGAGAGGTCCACATCTTTTTTTGATCGATAGTAGAAGTTGGCGATAATGTTATAGTCCATGTACCAACTGTAGATCGAGGACCCTTAGACCTACCGAATATTTGCGGTATAATATTTAAAATTGAAATAACATTTATCAGATTGGTGCAAAAGCAAGGATTATAATAGGCTAGTTCCCACGAACAAAATTTCAAAATTTATTTCCATTGTTTATGTACCTAGAGGAAGTATCCTTGAGAGAAGCTGCAGTCATCAATCGCTTACGGGTGGTCAAGGTTATAAAAAATGCAATTGTAAAGTTTCTGCAAAACAATGTTCAACAAGTAGGTGTAATTGCTATAAATCTGGGGTTTTATGTAGTTCTAGATGCCATTTCCTTGTACAAATAAATAAAAAGTTCTAATCATTATTATATATTATACTGCTGTTAAAGTTTAAGATGTAATAAAAAAAGTTAATGTAAATGTACACGAAATTAATAAATAACATATTTATTTTATATTTGGCGCGCTTGTGAGTTTTCACTATAGTAAACTAGAAAAAAAATTTTTTTTCTACAATGCGGCGCTTCGTTAGTATTATAGGCTAAAACACGTATAATAGGCTATAATACTAAAAATTTTAGTATCATAGGCAAGACGTGAATTTAAGGGCTTTATTTTCTTAAATACGGATAATAGCTTATTATACTTAAATGCATATTGTACTGCGACATATATATTTACATAAATTTTATAAAAATTTAAAAGTTTTAAATATAATTTTTATCACATACTATTAAGATATAGAGATAGTAATAGACTATCTCTTGGGGGACTGAATCTTGCGACTATATGTATGTAGAGATATTTTCATCTAGACGTCAGAGGTTCGCGCCCCAATCGAGTTCATAACTGTATAAAGACGCTATTCGTAGTAAGAAACTACTTTCCTAAATATATGCAGATTTAAAACTCTTCACCATGTTGAGGCTAGGATTCTGTTTACATCATAATATTTGGAATAATGAAATATTATGAAAAAAAGGTTCTGTAGGCAGAATTAAGGTCTATGACTTAAGCCGCGCTTCTTAAAACTGTAGTTTCGGTTTTGAGAGTACAAGGCGAAGGATGTTTTATGGGGAGTGAGATTAGTCGGTCAACATGTCAAACATGGAGGCTGACATAAACTAGGGTCTGGCCCATAAAATATACATACGTCAATCCTGCTCGCATTAAAAAAAAAATGGTTTATCCTTATCAATTGTAAACTAGATAAAATTTTGACAAGTTTTAAAAATCAATATAAACTTATCACAAAAAAATAAAAACAAAATAATTTTAGATATTTGAACAATTTATTAAAAATATTCATATATATAGCTAATTCCCCAAAATAAAAAACAAAAAAAAAAAAATTATTTATAAAAAAGTATAGTTAGAAAACTATACATGGCTGAATCACTATTATAAAAAATTTAGAATTATTTTGTGAGTGAAACTGAGTTTCATGAAACTAGTTTTTACATTTAAAATTTGGAACAACAAGTTTTTAAAATTTATATTATTTAAAAAGTTAACTGTTAGCAGTAAGCAGGTTTTTAGTTAAACTATTAAACGAGTGAAAGATGTTTAAATAGCAGGGGAACTAGCTCCCGTTAAAATGATACACTAATCATAAAAAACTGTTTGATGTAGTTAAGTTAATTAAATACAAAATCAAAACGTTAATTATACACAAAACAATGTAAATTACATTAATATGCTTTATTTATTAAAACAAAAAGTAAAAATAAGTCTTTAAAATATTGGACGATAATTTTAAACAATAATCTATTCGAAATTTTAGTTGAGATTTTTTGAGAATAAGACAATAATAAGATAGTGCAAATTACATTCAATCAGCAGAAAATAATGTATAATTAAAATAAATTTAAATTTTTGCTAAATTTTTCTAAGTAATTTCAATTAACAAATTTTAATCAAAATTAACATATTGTATTATTGTATTATTTACGTTAATTTATTAAATTAAAGTATAAAAGTATACCATTATAGGTATAAATTTTACAAAAATATTTATATGTTTTTGGATATCTCTAATTTGTAAATGAGTCATCCATAAAATGCTTATAATTACATATCTTACCAATCATAATTACAATTAAATTAAAGTTCATATTTACATTTACGATAGGTAGAAATATTATACTTTTTTGAAGAATAAACTAACCATTAATAAGATTTCATTTACCTTTACTGTTAGATTTACAATTTACGTTTGCAATTTACTATTTAAACATAAGTAAAATTCATGGATAAAGATGATTCTGGTATAGTACACTTTATGAAGTCTATTGAATGAGCGAGAAGTCACCGCAACCAGCTAGTTTTACTGCTTCGTATTATAATAGCTGAAAAAATTGAAAAAGATGCAGAACAAGCAATTAGGTTCGTACATATTCATTTATATAAAAAACTTTTTGACACATCGCGTAAAAATTTAGAATACATTACACTTCATATAATTTACTTCAATTAATATTTTTAAACACGATGTATACACAATTTATCAGAATAACACTACAGTAGATAATTATAACAATAGATTTTTTAAATGTTTCCAAGAATATAAAAAATTATCTTTAAATATTATGGAAAAAAAGCTATTAGAAAATATTAATAATTTGGACTACAATACAGCTAGCATTCTTACGCTATTACAAAACAATCAGAAATTTATGTAAAGAATAAAATTCAAACTGTTCACAAACTCTAATCTAGTAATTCATACATCGAAAGAAAATATGAAAATAACGAATAATAACTATAGTATTTCTCATGATGAATAAAAAGTGAAAAATGATTTAAAAGGTCCAACTTTAATATCTTTTAATATACTAAAAACGAAAAAACTGTAAACGTACGATTTATTAGCCGATAAAACCCGATCTAAAAGTAAAAATATACATTAAAAAAATATTCAAAACAAAAGAAAAGTTTCACCAGAATTCGACACACAAGATACACATTATATTAAACAGTCAATAAAAGATGAAATATATTCAAATAGTATACCCGGAGAAAGTGCTGTTAATAAACATGAACGAGATCAAGGTGAAGAAAGGAGGTGATGTAACTTGAGTTTTTTTAGCGGTCCTTAAACGCCGTGTTTACTAAAATTATCACTAGGCGGCGCAGTTTTTTGTTCATTATCCGTGTAGGTGATTGCGTTAGTAGTAGTATTAAAATATAGATGTGTGTATGTGTTTATAAATTAATTATTATTACTTTAAAGGAAAATTAATTTAAGTTTTGTGTCCAGAGATTAATGATTAATATTAATTAAATAATTTAAACATTAATACTTATGATAATAGCATAATATAAACAAATTTTAGTAAAATCGAAAAGTCGATTTTTTTTTTTGGCAGTCTAATATATACTTGGCAGACTAATATATACTCATATATAACATCAAAAAAAGAAAAGTAATTTTAAAATTTTTTTTGATATTTTGAAAATTTAAGTTTCTTATCTGAAACACGTTTAAAGTAAATAGAAAAAAAAAGTTAAAATTCAAAAAAGTTGCAACAACT
This sequence comes from Anagrus nilaparvatae, assembly GCA_022575985.1. Classification (NCBI taxonomy): domain Eukaryota; kingdom Metazoa; phylum Arthropoda; class Insecta; order Hymenoptera; family Mymaridae; genus Anagrus; species Anagrus nilaparvatae. The sequence goes on along the minus strand of JAKSXM010000237.1, from coordinate 1,987,874 downwards.
CACAAATCTGTACACCTTTACGAGTAATTTTCTGCAAAAATTAATTTAAAAGAATAAAATGTGTTTGGGAGAGCGATTTTTGTCCATTTTGCCGCACTGTGCGGCGTGTCGTGGATACCATAATGGACGGGAGGAGGAGGAAGCATGCCATCCTTAACGACGTACTTCTAATAACGTTAAAAGTAAAAAACGCATTCAACTCTGCCAGGTGGGATGACATGATCTTGTCTCTTGAGGAGGATTTTCGTATATCCAGGTACCTAAGGACTATCAATGGGACCGGAGACTGCTCTACTGCACGCTCGATGGCAGGTGGTAGAAAGTTTGGAGCATGGGCTTCGCTCAAGGCTCAATTTTTGGAACAGACCTGTCATATGCCTTTTACGATGGCCTTTTGCGAGTTTGCCTCCCAGAATGAGTTTGTGTACGCTGATTACGTGGTCCTAGCCATCACTAGCAGGAACCTGCAAGTGAACAAGGCGAAATTGAATCTAGTAATGAGATAGATTAATCTCTGGATGAGTGAGCATAGGCTCCAGCTTGCGATTCCGAAAACAGAGATCGTACTGCTTTCCCTTAGAAGGGTTTCCTCCGACATCTATGTAAATGGTAGAGATCCTCACATGATCCGAGCAAAAAGATTGTTTAAGTACCTGGGAGTTCTACTTGACAACAAACTGAGCTTCTGTAAAATATTTTAGAGGACTTGTGAAACAACCGCGTCGGTCACATCGTCCGTTTATGGCCAACATGGGAGGGCCCAAACTAGGGAAACAAAGACTCTTTATGTCATTAGTGAACTCTGGCCTGCTTTATAGATTGAAAATTTGGGCAGATATCACCAAAACTGTCAAGTACAGAAAAAAAATCTCTTCTGTCCAACGGCAACTGCCTTTGCGGATTGCTTGCGCATATAATACGGCATCCCTACTAGCGATCCAGGTGGTAGCAGCAATCATACCTATCGACCTGCTAGTGTTGGAGTGGAAACACATCTAAGAAAGCGTGATGGACGCACACACTAATTTCGGATCCATAGAAGTGGATAAAACGATAGCACGGGGAGGTGGACTTTTACCTCACCCAGTTTCTAATAGGTCACAGATACTTCCGTTTCCTGTTAGATAAGTGGCATAAGGTGGCAAAAAAGCAGTCTTTATACCGTGCAGGCGAGGCACAGTGTTGTAAAAAAAAAAAAAGTGGCCAAAAATCGGCTTCAACGCAATTTCTTATGAAAAAAAATTCTGCTGGATGGAAAATGACCGTTTTTGTGTATACTCAATGATGGGCTACCGAGATCAAAAAAATTTTTTTTAATTTTGTTTATTTAGCTGCTGAATGAAAAAAAAAGCTATTCTTTACCATAAAAAGGTAAAATATTTATAATTGTAAAATGAAATTATTTTTTTTTAAACTTAAACTTTATTTTAAACTTAAATAAAGTATAAAAAATATAAACTATTTAAAGACAAAAAAAAAAAATACTTCATTTTAAGTCTAAACTATAATTAAAAATAGAAAAATCAAATTTTTCATTTTTTTTTAAATTTTTTGACTAAATTGCAAATGTTGACTAACACATCTTTATACAGCATACAACCATGTATAATTATACTAATACACTTTTTTTGGGTTTATTTATCATTTATGTATATATTTTAATACAGAGCTGTACCTAATTTTTTTTATTTTAAAAATATAAATATTTTACCTTTTTATGGTAAAGAAAATATATTTTTTTTTTCATTCAGCAGCTAAAAAAATAAAAAAAAAAGATTTTTTGATCTCGCTAGCCTATCATTTAGTATACACAAAAACGGTTATTTTTCATCCAGCAGAATTTTTTTCATAAGAAATTGCGTTAAAGCCGATATTTGGCCACTTTTTTTTTTTTTACTACACTGTGCGAAAAGAATACAGCAGAACAAACATTCTTTAGATGTGTGCGCTACTCGCTCTTCCCGATTCGGAGGCCGGAGAGGGTGATCCCGAAAATGTTACGGAATCCTGAAAATTTGAACAAATTAGCAGAGAACGTAAGGGCCACCTTGTTGAAGAAGAAGAAAAAAAAGGGGTTTCTATCGTATAGAAATCTCGTATCCCTAGGCAGGGAGGAAGGCAGTAGCCAGTTTCCTAGGCTGCGTGTTCCAAACTGATTTTAAGCTTGAAAGGGGAGTCCTGGGAGTAGACTGGAAGTACCTAGAAGTAACTGGGAGTTCTGCTTGATAACAAGCAGAGCTTCTGGAAACAATTTCAGAAGATAGGTAAGCGAGAACTCCTGATGTCCGTGGTAAACTCTGTTTTGCTATACGGATCGGAAGTTTGGGCGGACGCCGCCCAAATCAAAAAGTACAGGCAGAAGATCTACTCTTGGTTGGAACGCGAACATGTGGAGGTCTCACTCAGTTCTTAACGGGTCACGAGTATTTCCATGACATGTTGAGGAAAGGTACAAGATGGAAACAAGGCTTGCACTGTCCTGGTCAGATACCTTAGAGTACACATTCTTTGGATGTTTGCGCTACTCGTAATGCTACTCAGGCGCCCGCCTTTCCCGATTTGGAGGCCGGAGAGGGTTGTCTTTGAAATGTTACAGAATCCTAAAAAATTGGAACAAATTAGCAGAGAACGTAAGGGCCACCTTAATGAAGAAGAAGGAAAAGGGGTTTATATCGCATAGGAATCTCGCATCCCTAGGCAGGGGGAAGGCAGCGGCCAGTTGCCTAGGCTGCACGTGCCAAACTGAAGTTAAACTTGAAAAGCGAGTTCCGGTTTGGAACAAACAAGTGCGAGGAAGTTGCAGTGTGTTTACTCAGTAAGACTCTGTCCCCAACGTCAGCAAAGTCTCCCAGTTGTACTTGTACAACTGGGTGGTCATGAAAATTTGCGGATCTTTAAAGCCCCCAACCACTCCACGGCTGATAAAAAAAAAATTAAATGTATTATTAACCAGGAATAACCAAGATCATAATCTATTATTTCGATTATTATATAATTTAAAATTTTAATTGTACATCTGTTTATTACTAAGTCTTAGATTCTATTTAAACTCTCTTTATAATTGGATTCCTTATAAATACAGAAATTAATAATTTACAGCTTTAATTACAATATTATACATTTTCAACAAAATTTAATTTCAGTTATTAAGATAATAATGCATAAAAATTATTCTTTAAGTTATATTGTTGAATACATTCCACATTTTAAAGTCTAATACCTAATTTAAAGTCTAATAATAACAATTTATGACATCAAAACATGCAATAGCAATCTTATTTCTTATTATTTAGTTTTTATTTGAATATTATAGCTTTATTTTTATGAGTTTAACTAAAATTGACTGATCTATTATTTTACAGTGTTATTAAGTAAGTTATAATATCAAAATTTTAATTATATATGGGTCGATATTCCTCAAGTGTATGTAAACCTAATTCTTTGGTCTTTAAATCGGTTCCAAAATATTTTTCCCTCAAAAAACTATCCAAAATAAGTTACCTCCCAAATTTTTAGCCTCCTAGGTCTTCTCCTTGATTTTTTACAGCCAAATTACTTTTTTTTGTGCTTTTTATTTTTTTAAATTTTAAGAGCGCAAAAATTACTAAAAATTGTCTCAGACTCTTATTTTATTGCAAAAAAAAGTTTTCCTTTTTAGCCCGGATGGGAAATTTCCCTGGCTATTCGATTCCGTGGTTCAAAATTTTTTGCGAGCTGCGCATGCGCGAGAAATCGAGTAAATACGTTACAACTTCTAGCATTCATAACTCCCCAGCAGACAAACCAATTTTACTTTTGAAATACCCAAAATTTTTGTCTTCATATACACTTTTTATGGTAAAATTTTTGTTTTGCCTTTTGTCTCCCTTAAAAATCTAGAGCAAAAAAACTGATTCCAAAATTTTCATTTTTTAAAAATGTCACTTTTCCCGCCAAGTCACGTGACCAATCAAAAATCTGACCAAAAATTCGGATTCTGCGGGAAATTTTACATCAGGATAACAATTTTTGTGTATTTTCAAAATTTTGTTTCAATTTTACGAATTTTTAAATTTTTAACCCAAATACTTCAAATTTAAAAAAATATGCAATCATCAAAAAACGATGTTTTATTGATTTTTTCACACTTCTAATAATTTAAAATTCATTAAAATGAAAAAAAAACTTTTAATATGATTAAAATTTTGAAGTTTAATATTAATTGACTTATATTGTATCAAAAAAGTTTATATTTCTTGCTTTAGTTAAATTTTAAATGATTAAAAATGTGAAAAAATCAATAAAACAACCTTCTTTTGATAAATGAATTTTTTTTGAAATTTTAAGTATTTTGGGTAAAAATTTAAAAATTCGTAAAATTGATACGAAATTTTGAAAATACACAAAAATTGGTACCCTTATATAAAATTTCCCGCGGAATCCGAATTTTTGGTCAGATTTTTGATTGGTCACGTGACTTGGCGGGAAATGTGAAATTTTTAAAAAATGAAAATTTTGGAATCAGTTTACCATAAAAAGTGTATATGAAGACAAAAATTTTGGGCATTTCAAAAGTAAAATTGGTTTGTCTGCTGGGGAGTTATGAATGCTAGAAGTTGTAACGTATTTACTCGATTTCTCGCGCATGCGCAGCTCGAAAAAAATTTTGAACCACGGAATCAAATAGCTAAGGAAATTTCCTATTTGGGCCTAAAAGGAAAACTTTTTTTGCAATAAAATAAGAGTCTGAGACAATTTTTAGTAATTTTTGCGCTCTTAAAATTTAAAAAAACAAAAAGCACAAAAAAAAGTAATTTGGCTGTAAAAAATCAAGGAGAAGACCTAGGAGGCTGAAAATTGGGGAGGTAACTTATTTTTGATAGTACTTTGAGGGAAAAATATTTTGGAACCGATTTGAAGACCCAAGAATTAGGTTTACATACACTTGAGGAATATCGACCCATATTTTTCTTGTGTAAAAGAATAATTAGTCCTTTTATTATCTTTATATTAGATTTTACTAGATATTAATATACTTAAGAGTATAATTATTAGATTATATTATTAATAACTATAAAATTATAAACAATTTAATTCTTATAATTTTATAATTTTTTATGAAAATGCCGTTTTTTTAAGAACAAAAAATTGTTTGGATCCATCAACTGTTCGTATGACTTCTCTCTATCTTGTATCTGAGGCTTTGGCTGCTTCTTGTCTTTACGCTGTTAGTGCTTCGCTCTCACTTGCTGCAGCAGCTGCTGTCTCTTTTCTTTCTCCTACCGTTGCTTCTCCTGCCATTAATAGTTTTGGTTAGTAAAATAATTAACTTAAATTATAATATTAAAATAACAGAACTTAACTGTCTACAAAATGTTAAAAATACTGAATTATGTCAACTTCTCATATAAAAAATAAATAAGAACTATACTTTAAAATTGCAATTTCCAGGAGCAATATCACTTTAAACCAAGATGTGTAACAATAGTTTTTATGTTATCCCTAATAAAAATACTATGCCTAATAATATTTAGGTTCCGTGAACATCTATAGATGTTAATGCGTTACTTGAATATTCTTATCTGTACAATGTATTGTAAACTAAGATAGGAAGCTCTGAAGTTATTACTTGAGGAAATCATTTACTTTAAAGCAAATGTAAGGTTTCATTATTTGTTTGTTTCAATGGTATTAAAATTCAAAGAATACAGTTACTTTTACGAAAGAGTGTTTCTTTTTATTAACAATGTGTTTCTTGTTTTAAAATTATATATTTTAGATTTAAAAAATTAAAATTCTAAGCACTCGATGTTCTTGAATTTAAGAATTTTCTCCCATTGTATGCAAAAACGCATGAATACAACAAAATGCAATCAAGATTGAATTGAATTTTTAACCACAATTTTTATTATTCATAACAAAACAATTAGAACTCTAAAACTCCATGCTTTCAAAATTTGGAGCCTAGAATAAAAGTAAAACTTATATTAAATTTAGAAGTATTATCAGTTTATTATCAGTCCCATTTAGCTTCAAAAAATTTTAGGTTACAATTTCAAGTAACTAAACTCCAAGATGATATTAATTTTTTGTATTTTATAAATTACTCTCTTAACCTTAACTTATCTAGCTAATTAAATAGTAATAATTAATATATAATCATATTTATTTTTTATTTGAAATTCCAAATCATAGAATAAAATCCTGCAGCGTGTAGGACTAAGAACTTTTGGGTCTAAAAAACCATAAATATACCTCATCCTTTTGAATTCAAGTTTATATGTAATCATCATAGTCCGTTTTGCCGATAAAGTTAGCTTTAAGTTGTTAAATTTAAGTTAAATTTAAATCATTAAATTTATTCTTTAATAACAATTTAAAATTAATAAATATATAAAATATAAAATTGTGATAAATATATTTCAGCGGTTCTAAGCATAAAATAGTCAAAAAATCAAAAAAATTTCACTTCGTAATAAAATTAATATAAGTCATCTATAACACAGCTACCCAAAAAGTTCTGATCCTGGAACTAAACTTACCTACAGGTATGTTTTTCGATGTCCTAAAAACGAATCTGAAGTCATTATTTACCCTAAACCCTAACATTTTGCCCTAGCTACCCCAGCTACCCTTTAAAATGACCGGACCCAGGAGGCGATCTGGCCACATTTTTCCCATTCTTTTTTCCCAAAGGGGACTTTTTCCTAAACTATTAATTTCCCAAAGCCTTTTTTCCAATGTATTATTTTTCCCCAAAAAAATAAGTTCCAAAGTAAAAATTCCCAAAATAAAAATAAATTTCTTACCTGTGCGCAAATAATGAGTATCACATTATTCGTTATTGCTAACTATTATTGCTAATTAAATTATTAATTATTAGAATTTATTGGTTACCATATAAAATTTTAAATTATATCAAAATTTAACATTAAATTAATTAAATAATTATATTTGATAAGCAGAAGCTGTAAATATAACAAATTTTATAACGTAAATTTATTAAAATTTATTTGAAAAAAAAATTATTTTTGGAAATTGTTTCATTGGAAATTTTTTTGGAAAAAAAAGTTTTTGGGAAAAAATATTTTGGGAAAAAATCCTTGGGAAAAAAAAATTGCGAAAAATGTCGCCAGAGGCCAGGAAGCAAATATTTTACTTTGTCAAAAGTTTAAGAAAAAAAGTATTTTAACTACGTTTTTCGTTGTTCTAAAAACGAAATTGAAATCAGAATTTACCTTTCACTCTGAATTATTGCCTCAGCTACCCGAATCACCCTCTAAACTGCCCCATGAATATTTTATTTTTCAAAAAAGTTCAAAATAAAAGACGTTTTTTAATGTTCTAATAACGAATTTGAAGTCAAAACTCACTCACCATCCTTAGTTTTTGATTCAGCTACCCCAGCCACCCAGTGAACTGCCTTAGAAAATGAAAATGTTATTTTTACAAAAGTTAAAAATAAAAATAAGATAGTTATGTTTTTTGATATTCTAAAAATTAATTTGATGTTATAATTTACCCATCACCCTTAGTTTTTGTCCCAGCTACCCCAGTCGCCCCAGAGGTAGGTTAATCGCATTAAAGTATTACAGCGATTGTAGAATGCTGCTAAAAACTTTTGTTGGATACAGTAAGCATGTAAGAGCATATTTGTTGAAGTAAGTTTCATTTCTTGGAATCAACGATGTTTCTTTTCGTATCTAGAGTTCCAATCCACAAGGGATCTTCTTACAAGCTTTCTTACATAGATATAAACTGTCGCTCTATGTTTATAGTTCAACAGTAATCTTGCATCACGTATATATCTAATCCTCCTTGATATCTTTTTAATTTAATTTTTTGTTAATTTCCTTGTTGTCAATTGTTTTACTTTTTGTTTTAATTTTATTTTTGTTGAGGTGTAATTAATAATTAATTTTCTCTTATCTTTTTGATTTTTTTATCTTATTAAATGTTAAAGTCTCTATTTTTGTTAGTTCTCTTGTTTCTTTTCTTGTTTTTGTTTTGTGAGAGGTGCCGCCAAGATATTGCAGAAATAGAAAAGCAACATCAAAGAAGATGGGAATAAATAATAATATCGAATTCATTTGCTTCCAGACTACTGTTGGTCAATGAAGAAAGATACAGACGATATCCAAAGGGGATGGGAACTCTAGATACCATCATTGATTTCAAGAAAAAAATTTTACTTTATCATATATGCTCGTAGGTGCAACCTGTTTCCAACAAAAGTTCTTAGCTCTATCCTGAAATTATTGTAATATTTTAAAATGATTTATTCACCTACCTCTGGGGAACTTGAGAGGGTTACTACTAGGGCATCTGGGACAAAAACTAAGGGTGATGGGCAAATTCTGACTTGAAATTCGTTTTTAGAATCTCAAAAAACTTAACTAACTTATTTTTATTTTTAACTTTTGTAAAAATAACATTCTCATTCTCTAAGGCAGTTTACAGGGTGGCTGGGGTAGCTGAATCGAAAACAAAGAGTGGTGGGTAAATTTTGAGTTCAAATTCGTTTTTAGAACATTAAAATACGTAACTAAAGTACTTTTATTTTTAAGTTTTGAAAATAATAAAATATTCAATCTCTGGGGCAAATTAGAGGGTGATTTGGGTAACTATGGCAATAATTAAGGGTGAAAGGTAAATTCTGATTTCAAATTCGTTTTTAGAACATCAGAAAACGTAGTTTAAACAGTTTTATTTTTAACTTTTGGACATAGTAAAATATTTGCTTTTTGGGTCGGTTTAGAGGGTTTCTGGAGTACTTGGGGCAAAAACTAAGGGTGATTTGGAAATTTTGACTTCATATTCGAATTTACGACCTCAATAAACGTAGCTTACATACTATTATTTTTAAATTTTGATTAAAGTAAAATATTTGCCTTTCTTGGTCGGTTTAGAGAGTGACTGGGGTAGCTGGGGCAAATTCTGAGGGTGTAGGGTAAATTCTAAATTCAGATTCGTTTTAAGGGCTTTAAAAAACTCACCTTCAAGTAGGTTTAGTTCCAAGATCGGAACTTTTTTTTATTAATATGAAAAAAATTTCTCATATATTCTCGGTGGTTTTATATATGAAAAAACTCCAAAAATTTTTCTAGAAAAAAAATGCCTCAAAACTCTGACTGAGGGTAGAGATTAAATATAATCAGAATACGTTTGGCAGAATATCGAAGCTGATCCTTTTTTAAGAAATAAAAAATTAGGTCTTAATTTCATAACGGTTGTGAAACAACAACGGTTGCAATATTTTCAGATATCAGTACTTTCATCGAATTAAATGAGGTATTATACCAAAAAAAAAAAAATATTTCAGGTTTTTTAATTTTTTTGTTTTTTTAATTTTGAGAAAGAATTTTTGAAAAAATTTAGTATCAGAACCAAAAAATGACTATAAACAAACTTTCTAAAATTAGTACTTTCATAGAAATAAATTAGGTACTATGTCCAAAAAGAAAAAAAAAATTGGTGTTTTTTGTATTTTTTCGTGAAAAAAATTTTGGGAAAAAAATTTTCAAAAAATTAAATATCATATTCGAGATATAGAGTAAAAACAATACTTTCAAATATAAGTACATTCGTGGAAATAAATGAGGTATTACATCCAAATTAAAAAAAAAAACGTAGTTTTTGTTTTAAAAAAATTAGGTCTTAATTCCATAATTGTTGTGAAATTTCACCGGTTACATACACACACACACAAACACACATACATACTTTTTTTAAAAACCGGTTTTTTAGCTTCCTGGGGTCTCAAAACGTGCTTATATGCCAAAAAATAAAAAATCGAAATTTGACATATCACAATTCAAAAATTGGTCATTTTTAGTCAAAAATTACCGGTTGGTTAATTGGCTATAGTGATATAAGTATTAATATAAAAGAACGCGGTTTACGGCATTTGAAAGGTGACACTTGCATCAAAAAAAGTAGAACAACCAGAAGTGTTTTGGTTAATTTTTGAGGTTGCAGCGTTTTATCGAAAATTAATGAAAAACCCTGTTTTTATAAGATTGAGCCAACATGTAAATTTGCGTTTTTAGCCCCAGAATTCCCTTGGGAATAAATGCAGGGCTGTTTTCATACCTTTAAATATATTAAAGAATGTTTTCTAGTAAAAATTAGCTTTTTAAAATGCTTTCTGACCTCTTTCAAAATTTGTATAGCTTAAAACTCAAAATTCCCATGTTATTTAAATGGAAAACTTCAAGTGCTCGGCGGCGCGGGTTAAAAAAATCGAAAATCAAAATTCTTGGAGCTGGGAGTTTTTTATGACTAAAATAAACGAAAAAAATAGGGGGAGCCAAAAAATATAGAAAAATAAAAAATAAGACACACTCTAGTGCAGTGATAATCAAGTGGCATAAAAAATCGTCGTTGAGTGCTAATACGACAACCTCTTTAGGTAGTAAATGCCCGTAAATTTCCTTGAAAAATTGTTCATAAATGAATATATCCATGATATATTAAACCTTTTTTTTTAACTTTTTTTTTTCTTGTAATAATAATAAACGTTGATTAACCGCTAAAGTCGATGAAACGCTGACTAAAGGCGTCGATTTTACAAATTAAATTGTAATCGGAGTAAATTATGCAATTTATAGTTTCAGTAAAAACCTTTGCGAAACGTAAGTCTATCCGTATGGTTCCGTGTTTTACGAGGTTCCAATGACCTTCGTTAGTTGATAGATCAGGGGTTAAGTTGAAAGCAAAAAGGCAATAGCCATTAGGGTAAGACAGCCTGCTGATGGAGTTGCTTTGATTTTGAAAATGTACACCGGTACCGCTAATTAGAGTATGATAAGTCTCTAAATCAATTTGAATTAACCTGAATGAATTGCACAACAACGGTGCATAAGATGGTGGTGAAAAATTGTTTATCCTTACATAACCGTAAATGTACTTCTCAAAGTCGAGAGAAACGCTCCTCAAGAGAGGTTTATATACGTCTCCCGTAACCCATGGTTCCAGAATATCTGAATATATTATCAACATGTTAGGTATATTAGCGATTAAAGTAGGTTGTATTTCAGCTTTAACTTGTACTTTTCCTGGAGCCCGAAGCTCGTACGTACTTTTTTCAAATCCTAAAATGTTTCTAATTTTTTTAGAAATCTCCAAGCTCTGCAAAGCGTTACTTTTGCAACTTTCGTTACAAAACAATTTTAGAACGACATAACCTTTGTGATTACTCGTGAAGCCAAAATGGGGTCGCACAGATCTGAGTACATTTAGCTCGTCTAAAAGTACCTGAATGTTTGCAAATATACTGGGGCAAATATGCGTGATGTAGTCATTGGTATTTGAATTTCTTTTAAAGCCACACTCCACTCGTCAGCTAAATCAATCAGTTTTGGTAGGTACGTGATAAAATGCGTTGTCATGTGGTTGATATAAATTCGTATACTACTGTTGCTCGATAGTACAATAGAAAATTGATTCTTCCCCTTGTTTAGATATCAATCAAATCACTAGCCCGAATCCAAGAGTTGAATTTAGCAGGATAACCGCGCCAACTAACGAGGTATTTCTTAGATTTACCTGTAAAATTATGTCAATTTCAAATGCAGCCTCGTTCAAGTTTTTCCTGACAGGCCAAAGTTCTTCCTTGTAGTAAATTCCGTCTATAATTTCACCGTCCAAATCTTTTAAAGTATACACTGGTGAATGCTTTGCAGTGGAAAAGCGTGCAATTTTAAATAATTCTAATGTCCACCCACTTTCGTAACCTTTTCGGAAAACGTCTGGAGCACGACTGATGCGTACCACTGAACCGACGCTATATTTTGGTGTTTTCTTAATTTTTTTTTTCATTGCACCGCGTATACCTTTTTGTCAGATTAGAGCGGGCAATTTCGGCATTACGTAAATTCACACTAGCAGGAGTCATCTTTGTACCTGAATGTACGGTGTGATTAAATGATAGAGTTTAAAATATCGATGTATCTGCGTGTATTTTTACGCGTAAAATAACGCCACAAACGATGTTTTATAGTTTGAATGACGCGTTCTGCTATTGCACTTTTATCACCTTTTTTTATAACTTTAGCTGTAAACTCACGGCCTTTATACGAGTGAAAAACCACCGGTAGTTTATCGAGGTTTTCGGTGAAAATTTTACGCAGAGCGCCATCTACAGAGCACCAGACTTGTCTGTTAGCGATTCTACCCATAAAAATTTACTTAAAGTATCAATGATGAAGAGTACAAAAGTGTAATTGTCGCTGAAAGATTTTATTTATATTTTTTATATGTATAATTTATTATTTATATGTATATGCGTCCTGTTCGCCGTCCTGTTCTCTCAACCAATTTTTTACTATTAGTTACGTATCATTGCTAAATTTGTTCTTTGTTTTTTGCAAAAAATAGTGAGCCTCAGCGAACGAAGGAGGTTGCTCTGGATCGTAATGCAATTTATTCAATGAACCTTCCATTCTAAACTTTGTTATTATTATTTTTCGTCTTCTTATTATTATTTTTACAAATTAACGTAATATTTTTCTTTTTAGCTTTTTCATTAACAATGAGCTTTTGATTCTTCTTCGTATTCTTCATATTCTCCTTTATCACTTTTTCATGCTTTGTATTTTTATTTTTATTTATTTTCTTATTCAAACCAATAGCTTTTTGAATTCGATCGAAAAATTTCTCAAAAATAATTTTTGAAACCATACAGCAGGCTGTCACTAACGCAGCAGTCCTCTCGTCTGGTTCAGCGTCAAAGGACAACATGCGGGAAAATGCTTTCTCGGCTAAAACTCGATCGGCTTTTCGTCGCTCTTTGTTTTATGAGTAATCCTTGTCATGTTGTAAGCACGCTTTATCAAGTAGATTTATCCCATGATTATTTTGTTGAAAACGCTCATCGAGATGCGTTCCGACTACGCAAAACTCGGACTCATTTAAATGCATTTGAAACGGCAATAGATCAATAAGTCCGTCAAGAATGCTATTTTTGTTGGCAATCTCTTCTTCATCTATAGGTTCAACTAGAATCTCAATCGGATTTTCCTTTGCTTGCTAAAATACGGGAGGCGCACAAACTTCTTGGTTTTTTTTTACTTGATACGACCCCATTGTTTTAGCGGTGAATTAGCTGGTGAACGAAACGACAACGTCTGGAAACCCTCTGGTTAAGTTTTTTTTTTTCAAACTTTTGTTGGACGTTGTTGCTGTTGGACTATCTTGTTGGACTACAAGTCCAAGGATGTTTCCAAGCGCGATAAAATTGATCCATTTTTAGTTGGCCGCGTGCAAAATCTTCGGTACTGAAAATAGTATATTTTTACCCATGGCCACAAAAGTAAAGAATGGCCCAAATCGCACGTAAATTACCGTCCGAGGCGAAGCCGAGTAAACGTAACTTACGCATAAAGATCTCGCTAAACAAGATTTATCTATTTTTATTTTTAAAAGAGAAACTTTTTTAACATCGTGTTGAGAAACGTACGATAAGCGCACTCGCCCCCTTCCTGCAAGTACAGTCTCTACGGATGCCGTTAGATTCAAATTTTCTGAGGCTATGTCAAAATTACTTGAGTTCTAAGAGGCGCTTTCGATTAATGTCAAAATTTCGTGATAGTTAAATTTACCTACTGGTCCAAATGACATCCATAAAGGTTTTAAAAGTCCTGCGGCTTGAATATATACCTATAAAATCGTTGGGCAATGTCGGTGCAAGCAATAAGTTTTTCGATTCTTTCATACATTCATCCAAACATGAAATTAAGTCGATATTTAAATCTGGCAGTTTTTTCAGAAATTTTACAGAAATTTCGCGTTAATTTAAAGCACTTATATCTACGAGATTTTACAATTATTATTAAAATTTATTTAAATTTTATTTACATTTTCTTTATTATTATTTCTGCTTGGTTCCCCTTCCACCTCGTCCTCGCTGTCAATTTCCATATCTTCGCAACCACCACCACCACCACCATCAGTATGCAAATGGTTGCCTTAAAAAAGTAATTATTTTTTACATAAAGTAAATAAATTTTTTTTTTGTTTTTTTATACCTAGTACATTGATATTTTGTCACCAACTCTATTATCCAACTCCACATCCTATTCAACCACCGGATCAAGCAAAAAAGGGTGTTCTTCAAAAAGACCACGCAAGTCCTGTTCATTATTTTCACATGCTAAGATGTAAAAAAAAAAAAAATAAATTTAAATTGTAAATATATATTTTGCATAAATAAAAATATACCTTTACTCATTGATGCAACGTTAACCATATTTAAGTCTTTGATTAACCCCGCAAGAAGTCGATGGATTTCCATCTGTTAAATAAAAAAAATTTAATTTTAAAATTTTTGAAAAAGTTTTCAAAAAGTAATAGTTCTTATTAACATAGCAAAAAGTTAAAAATTTTTAATTAAAAAAAAAAAAAAATAAACAACTCTAATTTCAAGACATACATTTATCATTAAAAAAAAAAAAAATACCTTTACTGGTTAATGCAGCATTATCTATATTCAAAATTTGTTGATTAACATCGTCAGTAGGCAATGAATCATCAGCTATTAAATAAAAAAATTAAATTTTAAGATTTTTAAAAATCAAGTTTTAATTAATACTAAAAATTTTTTTTTTTACACCCAGGTAATATACGTTTCTTTTTTCATTAAATTATAAACATTTTTTGAATAAACATAGTAAAAGAATGCATTACATAGTTTGACACACAATATAAATAACAAGAAAAAAATTTTTTTTTTTGCTGATACAGCAATAAAAACCTTAAGAAGGTACATACTTTTCATTCTAACAAATTACGATTCATTTTCGATAAGATGATCATTAAAATCAACAGTACATTTATTTAAACAAAGAGGATTCAAATAACAAAACAGTAAATAATAAATATAAAGAATTTATTGAGATCGTAAAATAAAAAATAACATTTTCAATTTATTTCGTTTTCGTTTTCCCCAACAACGGCTTTTTTACATCTTTGAAATCAGTTTTTTCACATAAATTAGTGGTCGATTTATTGCTGCTACCACCATTAGTGGTCCATTTATTGCTGTTTAATTGTTTCCAATAACAACCAAAGGTATTCTTGTCATTTTTTACGTCGTTTTCAAATCGACTGTGTTTGGAACAGTTATTTGTCTATTACCCATTTCACTTCCAAAAAATTGTCAAGATGTTAAAAACTCTCTGGTTTATAGAATACTAAACATAATTTAAAAATTTCCCTGAATCCCTAAAAAAGAAACTGAATATTAAAAAAAAAAAACAAAAGACCTCTAACGTAAAAAATACATATTAAAAATATTCAATTTTACTTATTTTCACCCCTAAATGCATATTAATAATATTTAATTTTACTTATTTTCACCTTTTAATTATTTCCACCTCTTACTACATATCAAAAATATTCAATTTTACTTATTTATTTTCCCCCTAAATTCATTACAAAAATAAAAATTTTAATCGACATCACCCCCTAAATTCAATATAAAAACAAAAATTTTACTCGACATCTCCCACTAAATTCAATATAAAAATAAAAATTTTTACTCGACATCTCCCCCTAAATTCATACAAAAATAAAAATTTTACTCGACATCTCCCCCTGAATTCAATATAAGACAACAATTTTACTCGACATCTCCCCTAAAATTTATTACGAAAATTTCACTCAAAATCTCCACCTAAATTCAATATAAAAACGAAAATTTTACTCGACATTCACCCCAAAATTCAATATAAAAACAACAATTTTACTCAACATTCACCCCTAAATTTAATATAAAAACAACAATTTTACTCGACATCTCCCCCTAAATTAATTATAAAAATAAAAATTTTTTTACTCGAAATCTCATCCCTAAATTCTATACAAAAATAAAAATTTTACTCGGCATCTCCCCTTAAATTCATTATAAAAATTTTACTCGACATCTCCACCTAAACCAATACGAAGCATCATCTTCCACTCATTTATGACCAAAGCTGGGCAAGACTGGCATGCTCATTGTCCGTTTATCAAGAAACGGGAATTAAATTCATCTTAAAATAGCAGTGGCACGGAAAATTTAAAGACTGATTAGTTTATAAAATGTTCCATAAACGGAAAAATTTTAAAACGGATAAGTTTTTATATAATCCGTGCCACGGAATTTTTAGGGACTTACCCGTCCTCGACTTTTCCTAAAACGGCAAAAATTTCAAAACTTGCCGTTTTCAATTGTCCATTTTTCCTAATTGGGAACGGATTTTTATCCGTTTTCACAAAGAATGAAAATTCGTATTTATTTTTTAATTTATTCAATTCCTTAATAATTCTCGATGTCATTTTAATTGTTAAGTAACTATACAGAATTTTTCCACTTGAATTTTTTGTATTGTTTTATTTTACCTCTCAACAAAATAAAAGCATCTTCGAGAGCATCATAATTATAACTTTTGTGATATTAAAATAAATTTTAAAAAGTATTTATTTATTTATTGTTTACATTAAATTCAATTAGCATATTTATTGCTATAACTTTACGGTTTTTAACTAATAAAGTAACAATTTAACTAAACTTAAAAAATATACATTTAAATACGAGAAAAATAAAAGAAAAGTTAATATTTTAAAGAATAATTCATCAATGCAAGTTTTAATTTAGGCATCTTTTTGGTGGTGATAAAGTATGGAATTAAATTGAGAATTTGGCATGATTGTCCGGCAACTTAAATTGATGAAAAAATTTTAGATAAAAAATTACGGTACTTAAAATTATAATAATCCTCAAGTAAAATCATAGGATGAGTAAAATTAAACAACTTTCTGAAAATATTTAAAAATAAATACGAATTTTCATTATTTGTGAAAACGGTTAAAAATCCGTTTTCAGTTTGATAAAACGGATAATTGAAAACGGTAAATTTTGAAACTTTGGTCGTGTTAAAAAAAGTTGAAGACGGATAAATTTTCAAAAATTCTGTGCCACGGAATATTTTGGAAACGGATCGTTTGGAAAAATATTCGTTTATGGAAGATTTTTGGAACGAATAAAGTGACCAAACTGAACCGTTTCTAATTTGTTCGTTGGCAACTGAAACGAGAACTGCGTGCCAAAATCGCCGTTTTTGCCCACCTCTGCTTATGACAAGGTCAGAGCTCTTTCATAGCATACACACATACATATGCGTCTATTTTACATTTTGCTGACTTCGCGGTTTCATCATAGTAGAACTCAAGTTTCCCACAAGTACTTTGTACAGCTGGGTGGTCATGGAAACCTTTGAGCGTTTTTAAGGCCCGCAAACATCACATGATTGATGCAAGATTACATATTTCACATATTTCCTCCGTAAAACAAAAAAAAAACTGAATCTTTAATGCACTCTTATTATTATACCCTTGCACTCTACGCTCGCACAGAATTGATCTCTTGGAGCCTCGTTATATATCAAAGCAGGAGACATTTTTACACAAAGTGACAAACTTTCAAGATCTCGAAACCTATAAATTAAATGGGATTTACAAAAAGCGCTTCATTCAAAAATTAAATAAATATTTTTAAAATTTATGAGCATTATTAATATTAGAAATATAGTGGAAATGAATTATACATAAAAATCACTGGAAAGTGATGTAAAAGGGAAGTATAATATTTTTTTCTATACTGCGGCCCAAAAGTACGTATTTCCCGGACGCTGCGCGCACAGTGGGATAAAAGGGATAAAAAAAGTTAAAAAATCGGCTTTACGCCAATTTTAAACAAAAAGAAATTCTGGCTGAGAAAAAACTTCCGGAGACATG
This sequence comes from Anagrus nilaparvatae, assembly GCA_022575985.1. Lineage (NCBI taxonomy): Eukaryota > Metazoa > Arthropoda > Insecta > Hymenoptera > Mymaridae > Anagrus > Anagrus nilaparvatae. The sequence continues at coordinate 1,970,120 of JAKSXM010000237.1, read as the reverse complement.
TATTTTAAATGATAGGCTACTGCAAATCAAAAAAAATATTTTTTAAAAATTTTTTATGGAGGTCGAAATCTTAAAAAAAAAAGTAGGCAAAATATACTATAAATTGGCAAAGTTATTAATTAATTTAAACAAATAAAATACTTTTAAATCAAGACTGTATGTAAAATTGGGAGTATTTAGGTTAGAAATAATCGTAAAAAGTTTCCAGGTGTGAATAAATATTTTTTTATACAACTTCATATCATTGTGTGCTCGTGTGCTTGTGTATGTGTATTTCTTAGTGTAAATAAATGTTTTAATTTGAATTCTTAGCAACAACAACAATTCCGCAACACAGTAGTCTGGAACACGAAAAAAGTTTCGTCACGATTATACTAAAAACCTCTGGTATTTTCTGATTCTATAGGGTCTCCCGAGGCAAAAAATTCTTGTTCTAAAATTAAAATCATAGCTCTAGGGGAGTACCGCCCCAATTTGGGGGTTGTTGGGGGGTAAATAAAAAAAATTTTTTTTTTTAATTTAACATTTTTTGCATGATTTTAGTCCATATAAAGTGACGTACAAGTGAGAAACACAAAAAATTTTGCTCTAGTTTTTTTTGAGTTGGAAGGTTCAAAATCATATTTTTTCAATATTTGAGAAAAAAACTATTTCTCAAATTTTTTAAATAAATTAAAATTACTTTTAATGATGGATTTATGTTTTTTCAATTGTTTTGTAATTATAATTTACTAAAATAAGTTTATTTGGGACAAAAAAATATAAATTTTTAATTTTCAAGGTCTTAGAACAACTCGAATGTTAAATATTAGATTTTTTTAAAAATTCACATACTTGGGATTTTTCTATCAGATTCAAATGATGCTGTAAAGTGGTTTTAAAGACATTTACCATAGTAATTTTTCCGGTACAGTCCAAATTCGCTATTCATTTTAACATTTTATCACTTATTTTTAGGAGGAAAATCCGTTTTTTTGTTTTTTATGGTTTCAATTTTCAAGGGACCAATTATTAAAAGTTTCGCAGGATTTAAAAAAAATTTTTGTGAATAATATTTACAAGAGTCACTTACATATTTTTTCCCCTGAAATTCAATGAAATCACTAGTTTTTTCATCCGGAGTTTTCCTTAGCCACAAAATCGTTTTTCTATAAATCGTCCCCTATAATCTCAATTCACGTAACTAAAAAATTTTTTAGGTCAGTGAGTTTTCACCACAAAACAGAAAAAAGTTTTTCTATTGTCTAGAGTAGTTTTTCCTCAATTGGACAAACAAACAAATTGGACAAAAGCAGTAAAAGTAGAAACAAATGATTTTATGGCTAAGGAAAACTCCGGAAGAAAAAACTAGTGATTTCATTGAATTTCAAAGGAAAAAATATATAAGTGACTCATGTAAATTTTATTCAGAAAATTTTTCTTGAAACCTGCGAAACTTTAAAAAATTGCTCCCTTGAAAATTGAAACCAGAAAAAACAAAAAAACTGATTTTTTTCCTAAAAATCGTGGTAAAATGTTAAAATAAATAGCGAGATTCAGATTGTACTGAAAAAATTACTATGGAATACGTCTTAACGACGCTCTGGCCTTTTATCCCAAGTCGTTGAGTGATAAAAAAAATAATACACATTTAACTATTTAAATGATACAAATAATACTTTATAAATTCAAAAAATTAATTTTTTAAATAATATTTACAAATTTAATGGTAAATATCTCTTAATTTTACTAATTTACATTTAATGTGTTATTACTTTTTAATCACGCAGTACTTCTGCAAAAAGAACAAATTCAAAACTCAAATTTAAGGTTGATTACTCTGTATTTTGATCACGATAGAAATCGATATAATTTTTATAGGGGCTTCGTATTATAATAAAACACATAAAAAAAAATTTTTAAGAAAACTGTGGTTTTCATTTAAGAGATACAAAGCTCCAAAGTTGAGTTCTTATACATTGCAAGCATAGAAGCTGAGTCAAAAATCAGGGGTTTGAGATTTTTATGTTATGTCAATATTAAAACTAAACGATGGATTTAAAAAAAAAAATAGCACCACGTAAATTAATTATTGAAGAAACTAGTATTCGATTTTTAAATAAATTGTGGTTTTCGTATAAAAGATATTTTAATTAGAAAAAATAAAAAACCGATAAAAATTTTAAGGCGACAACGCCGCTGTTTAAAATACACGCATAATATTATAATAATAATCATGTAAATAAGAAACGCGCTCTACAAACATTCTGCGACGTTGTCGCAATTTTTTTTTTATTTTAATTTCAACTAAAAATGACCGGCCGTATACCGTCAAATTTTTGTGACGATTAATCCACCTTAAACTTCCGTGTATATATTTATCAAATAAATATAAATATTTTATATTAAATGCAGTTTACAAATTATTTTATGGAAAAAAATTTATTTTAAAATAATAAATTATTACTTAATTAATAAATATGAAATTAAGAAATGAAGAATAATATTAAATTAGTGTTTTTATTTACTATAACCTTAGTGCGCGTGCTTTGTATAATAAACAAACAATATGGCGTCCTTGCTGCTAAAACTGCGTTATAAAATTTTCTTCGTTTAATTACACGAAATTTCCCACGTATACCTCATATTTGGAAAGTACCAATAAATTCTTTAAGTTTTGAGCTTTCAATTTATCACTATCTGCATTCGGGAATTCGCGATTTGATGGTAAAAATAATCAACTTCCTGAATTCTTCCCATAAGACTAATGTAATATTTACTTATCTTTGGACCTTTATATCTCAAAATTATGCACGACTATCGACTATAAGGCCCATACCATTCGATTCCTAAGACTTTCCTCTAATAACCAGTATGTGTCTTATTTGGGAAATTCATTGGCCAGAGCGTCCTTAAAATCCAGTTTTTAACATCATTTGAATCTGATAGAAAAATCCCAAGAATTTTTTAAAAAATATTTAACAATTGAATTGCCATTGAAAAAGACCTTGAAAATTGAAAAATTGTATTTTTGGTTCTAAATAAACTTTTTTTAGTAAATTATAATCAAAAAACAATTGAAAAAACATAAATCAATCATTAAAAATAATTTGAATTTATTTAATAAAATTTCAGAAATTGTTTTTTTTTTAAATATTGAAATAATATGATTTTGAGCCTTCAAAGTTTTTATGTTCCTCACTTGTTCGTTACTTTATATGGTCTAAACTCGTGTAAAAACTGTTAAATTAAAAAAAAAAAAATTTAATTTACCCCCCAAAAACCCCCAAATTTGGCGGTTCTTCCCGAGAGCTACGGTTTTAATTTTTGGACAAGCAAGACCTAAAGAATCAGAGACCCTATAGAATCAGAAAATACCAGAGATTGTTAGTATAATCATGGTGAAACTTTTTTCGTGTTCCAGACCACTGTGGCAAATTACACCAAAGACGGAAAAAATTAAAAAAATTAAAAAATTAATAGGGTATTTTTCTTTCTTGCTACTAAAATGGGCATTTTAATTGAGCTAACGAATACTTATGTATACTAAGGTTAAAGTAAATAAAAAAAGGCAACTTTAAAAAAAAGAAAATTTACCCTAGCATGTTCTTGCATAAAATGGCGCTAATTTAAAAATTTAACTTTATGGTTCTGTCCAGTTCTGTCATTAAAATACGAGTATTTCTTTGCCAAAACAGCAATGGTGGGCAGGTCGGGTCATCGGATCGGCCTCAAATTTTCCCCATGTTTTTATAACATAAAGAAAGAAAAATTCTGAAATTTTTAGCCTTCTAGGTCTTAAACAGCCAGAGTTATGGCCAATCAAACTCATTAGGCGGCTCTCGACCAGCGTTAGTGCTTTTCGGGAAAATGGTTAAAAATCATAAATATAACTTGAAAAAAAATTCTGAAAGAGTATCAACCTTTAGTAAATCCATTTCTGCCATTAGTTTTTCGGAAAAACCCCGGAAAATTCCGGAAAATGGGAAAATGCGTTTAAAGAAAAATCGCAATATCTCATTTACCGCCATTTTTTTTTTGAAAATTTTTTTTTCAAAATTCTTTTCAACCGAAATCCCATCGATCTGTCCGAAAAAAAATTTTGGTTTTGGCCATTAAGGTCAATTTTAGCCTGTTTTAGAATAATTTCACATTTTTAACATTTTTTTCTTTAATTTTCCATAAGGGGTTAAAATAAATTACTTTTTTTCTTTCAGAATCGAATAGCCAAAATGGCCGAAACCAAAATTTTTTTCCGGACATATCGATAGAATTTCGGTTGAAAAAAATTTTGAAAAAAAAATTTTCAAAAAAAAAATGGCGGCAAATGAGATATTGCGATTTTTCTTTAAACGCATTTTCCCATTTTCCGGAATTTCCCGGGGTTAGTACATCACGATATACGATATTAATATCGATATCGATACGATATCGATACGAGACTTTGCTAAATTTATCGATAACGATACGATATTTTGTTTTAGCAATATCGCCGATATTCTCGTATCGCCGATATTCAAAGCCAAGAATATCGGAAATTATCGATATCGCTTTTTTGTGAATTTATTAATTTATTTATTTAACTAGCTATACATATTATTTGAAAAAATATAAGTATGCGTATTATATCAAGTATTATATCCTTATACCGGGTTTCTATTGTTTAAAAATATTTTTAGGCACGATCACCCTATGTATGCAATACATAGATGAAATTGTGCCTTATAAGTTTGTCATGTCAAAAAAAGGAAGTCTTTAAATTGTCCAATTATAATATTTGGTTTTCATATAAATTAAATAGAAAGAAACCTTTTATATATATTTTGGCGCATTATATTTTTGTATGTTTAAAAAAAAAAAATAACAAAAGACGGTCGGTCACATTATTTTTTAATTAAAAAAAATTGCTTTTTATTTTGTATGTCGATATTTTATCGAATATCGAGACGATATCGATACGATACGATATCGATACGATATCATGTTCTGAAAAATATCGTCGATATCGATACGATACGATATTTATAGTAGTTCTGTCGAGACGATATCGATAATTTTAAAATATCGATATCGTATCGTATCGTGATGCACTACCCGGGGTTTTTCCGAAAAAATAATGGCAGAAATGGATTTACTACAGGTTTCCCAACATTGATACTCTTTCAGAATTTTTTTTCAAGCTTATATTTATGATTTTTTGAGAGCCGCCTAATGAGTTTGATTGGCCATAACTCTGGCTGTTTAAGACCTGGAAGGCTGAAAATTTCAGAATTTTCCTATCTTTATGTCATAAAAACATGGAAAAAATTTGAGGCCGATCCGATGACCCGACCTGCCCACCATTGCTGTTTTGGCAAAGAAAGACTCATATATATTTTCTGAGATTTTCATAAAAATCTGATAATTTTTTGCCAAGTTATTAAACAAAATTAAAAAATTGGACAAAATTGGATTTTTTGAGGTTGAGATCTATTTTAATAGCAAACTTGCACAATTAGTTCATTCTCTGTCTAATGACGAAAATTTTCCATTTTTTCTTTTTTTTATTACCATTTTAACCAGGCATATGACAAAATCCAATAGCAACCTTCTTAAAATCTAGCAAAAAAGTAGTTTTTGCCATACATCTGCCAAACTTGCCTCCGGGACGCAAAAGAAATCAGATTCCTACTTACATTATACGTATATTAAACACACAAAAAAAAATTAGACTTTCCTTTTACATCACTATTAAATGATAATTCGCTTCCACTAATAACAGATAATTTTCGTTGAAATGTCTTTTTAAAAAAGTTTCGAAAACTAACTAGTTTTATATGCTTAAAATATATTATTTCAAAGAGTAATTCGATTGTTATGATTTTCTACGTGCTTATTTAAATTTGAAAAGAATATGAAAAAAAAATATTGAGACGGCTATGTAAGATAATTGCATTAGAGCGTTATTGTGACAAGAAAACAAGGGAAACAATTTTTTTTTCGATAATCTTTAAATTATTTTATGGATAAATGACATGCCAATACAACAGCTTTTTCAGTGTTTTTTGTTAATTTAGTATTATTATCATTAAAATTTTAGTATCATTAAAATGATACGTGAGGTCTCAAAAATAAAAAACTTGTTGTTTATAAAAAAAAATTTTATTTATTTTTTTAGTTATCATTATGTCAATTATGTAATAAAATACTGAAAGTATAATAAGATCAAGATCAAGATCCCCAATCAAGCCTATTTTTTTATTTTCTTCATATTTAATCAATATATTCTCGCACAAAAAAACCATTATATTTTCCTATATGATAAACCATATGGTTAACCAAAAGACATAAACGAACTTTTTATTTACCTGGGGATTTTTTAGGTTGAAAAAAATAACAAGGTTATTTCATCTATGACGTTCTGTTTCTTTATATTTCCTTTATCTATGATGTTCCCAATTTACAAAAAAAAATTTTTTTAAGTTAGCAATATAATTGTTTTTTATAAACGAATATAAAAGCGATCATTAGGAACGAAGAAATTTCTAAATATAAGATAATCAATTTTATTTGTGACGTTTCGAAAAAATTTTAATATATGATCAGCTGATATTTGTTTATATATTACTTTGGCATTTGGTCGTAAGATGAAGAAGCAGTAGAAACAATTTTTATCGTTGTTGTTTAAGAGTATTTATTGTATGTATATATGAGACGTTTTAGTTCTTGATGTCTTATTACGCTAAAGGTAGGATTATGCATGTTGATGTTCCTGCTTTTAGAAATTTTTCTTTTTGTTCATCCATTTTATTTGTCAACTATGTGCAATCTTTTAAAATAAAAATTGTGATTTACTTCATTGCTATGTGTAGCAGTACTGATCTTTTATCTCTTTTGTCTCACTAATATATTTTATATACTAGCAAAGGTGATAGGGGGGCTCCGCCCCACAGTGGGGAAAAATAAAAGAAAAGGGGACAAAAAAAAGATCAGTCCGTGGTTACATCTAAAATAAAATCTGTTTTAGTAAAAATTTGTCAAAATATGTAATCTTCAAATAAAATGGTAGCAGAAATATTAAAAAAAATTTCTTAAAAAAGTTCACCGATCTGGTACGGTGGCTCCGAGTTCAAAAAAATTAAAAATCATTAAAATTAAAAAATATATATATATAAATAAGTTTATATGATTAAAAAAACGTTATTTAAAGTATTTTTTATGTTTGCTAAGGTTTTTGAAAATCTACACACACATATATACTAGCAGTACATGCATATGAGCAATTTGCAAATTTCTGTCACTAAATATGAATTATATAGATTTTTATACTACAATTGTTTTATTTTATGTTACTTAAAAGATGAAAATCAAATTTCAGTATATTTTTACACATATGCATGCGTGTGAGTGTGTGTGCGTGTATATATGTACAATAAATCTTATTTATGATTAAATAAATCAATGAAACTGAAAGATATTATTTTCAAAACTAAACACACACACACACACACACACACACACACACTCACACGCATGCATATGTGTAAAAATATACTGAAATTTGATTTTCATCACTTAATTAACATAAAATAAAATAATTGTTGTATAAAAATCTATATAATTCATATTTAGTGACAGAAATTTGCAAACTGCTCATATGCATGTACTGCTTGTATATATGTGTATGTAGATTTTCAGAAACCTTAGCAAACATAAAAAATACTTTAAATAATGTTTTTTTAATCATATAAACTTATTTATATATATATATATTTTAATTTTAATGATTTTTGATTTTTTTGAAATTCGGAGCCACCGTACCAGGCCGGTGAACTTTTTTAAGAAATTTTTTTTAATACTTCTGCTACCATTTTATTTGAAGATTACATATTTTGACAAATTTCTACTAAAACAGATTTTATTTTAGATGTAACCACGGACTGATCTTTTTTTTGTCCCCTTTTTTTTATTTTTCCCCACTGTGTGTCGCATTTGCTTCTGTTAGTGTTACTTTACAAAATCGGCAAGGGATCTGACCAACACTTTTTCGACAAATCAATAATTCTACACAAAAAAGTTTTGCAGAATCATTATATACCAAAAATCGTTGTGCTGAAAAGTTCAACACAAATTTTTTGTAGTCAAAATATTTAACACACCATTTTTAATATTGAATAACTAATTTCTTTCATATAACAGCATAAACAAATATCACTTTACGGAAAGGGATTTGATCAACACCAAATTATTCGACACATCAATGATTCTACACAAAAAAGTTTTGCGGAATCGTTCTACACCAAAAATTGTTGTTCTGAAAAGTTCAACACAAATTTTTTTTAGTCAAAGTATTCAATACGCCATTTTAAATATTAAATAACTTATTTCTTTCATATACTAGCATAATTAAATATCACTTAATACAATGAGTTGAATATTTCGATTAGAAAAAATTTGTGTTAATCTTTTCGGCACAACGATTTTCGTTGTAAAACGATTCCGCAAAACATTTTTGTGTAGAATTATTGATGTGTCGAATAATTTTGTGTTGATCAGATCCCTTGCCAAAAAATCCCATGTAAAAAAGTTGATCATGATTATATACAAATTGTATACATCATTGTATACAGAAAAACTGTATACAAAAATGATTCTATACAATTTTTCAATTATATACAATCTAATGGGATTTCCCTAAATGGGAAGAGAGAGGTTAGAAAAACAGAAATAGAAAATAAAAATCTGTAATTTTCCGCTCTAGCTCTAGATTTGACGGCTCCAGGAATCCTAGGAACCTAAAATTAAAAAAAGCATCCATATTTTCTAATTTTTCCAATATCTTTAATTTCAAATCTGTAATCTTCTTATTAGTTTTAATTGCGCTTCTTTTTTTACAAAAACATTAAATTTTTTATCTTCTGATGGTTATAAAAAGTTTCTTTCATATATCACATATTTTCAAAGACTTGATCAAAAATTGATTTCGAAACACACTTATGAAAAAGTTCTTCCGAGTCTTAATTTGTACACACAATTATTTTGTTTACTAATTTTTCCATTTGAAATTCGTATTTATTTTTGAACATTTTTTTTTCATAAATATAACATTTTTAGTTTTTGATCTTGAACTTCTAGGTTTTCTTATAAACGCAATTAAATTAGACATCACTTTTTTTAGAAAAAATTTCAATCACTCTAAAAAATATTAAAATCTTATTAAAAAAATAAAAATCTTATAAAAAAATAAATCTTTTGCAAAAATTATAGGTTAAAAAGTTTTAACTAGCGGCGCACGACCGGCTAGTTTGACTTCACGCGATCAACTAATTTTTTTTTGACAATTGTTTTTGTCACCAAGCAACAATTTAATTAATAAAAAAAAAACACATAATTTTATTGCGTTGCTTGGTGACAGTAAAAAACAATTGTCAAAAATTATTAGTTTACCTTGCCGAGGAAAGATTGGCTTTGACTCAGATGTTGCATAAGTTGCAATATGCACCAATCTTTATTTTGCTTCCTTAGTTAATATGTACTGGTGTGTGGGGTATTTGACCTTGAACATCCAAAGATAGCGGTTAATAATTTTTTCTGAATTTTTTGGTCATTATAAGTGTTAAATTAAATGCAAAATTTAACCTTTCCTGTCAATATATAGGCACAATTGTTTGAAAATCACAAGGAGATACAATTTTTTTTTGACATACTTTAGAGTTAGAGGTAGTTCATATCTATGTTGCATATTAGTCACAAGTTACCTTTATAAAGAAATACTAACCCTAACTTTAAAAATCCATTATTGCAAATATTAAATAAGCCCTCTTGACATAAGATTTTAAATATCTATATCCTACTGGAAGTCTTCAGTGCATTAAATACTGTAAAAGTAAATATATCACTGAACGACTCCCACTGTTGATAATGCATATAAAAATTAGGTATTGAAAAGGGACGCAGCCTATCATTATCCAGGGTAATTCTTTGCCTTTATGATTGGGGCTGCACAGTACGATTAGGGGGGGTATTAGAATCTAAAGCATTTTGTTTAGCTAAACGCTGTAAAAAGGTGTCCTCTACCATATAAAAACATCTTCTTAAAACATCATCTTCTTTTAAATATACATGATCTGGAATTATCGGGTATCCAGGATAAGACAACATCTCAATTTTTTGGAAATTTTTTACTTAAAGTTTCCATCCTTACCTAAAAAGACGTGAGGAATTTATCAGGGTCTGCATCAAACCTATTAAAAGCTTTCAATATCAAACACGTTAGTGCATCTGGTTCCGAAAACAGATTAGACATTGTCTTCTTATTTAATTTTAATGTATTATGATATTAAAATTTTTATAAAAATTAACTTTTTACTTGCTAAATAAGAACTTGATTAAAAAAAATCTTTTATAACACTAACAATTTAAAAAAAATATTACAAAGAATGAAATTTTAAAATTTTAAAAATGTGAAAAGAGAATTAATTAATAATAAAATTTAAATTTGTAAGCAAGTTTTGATTAATTCAATTAACTATTAATTTATGAATATTTTTAGATTAATTTAAAAATTTTCAGATTTTATATTATTTTATATAAAAAAATCTATTAAATTAAGAAATATATGACAAATATATTTAGAATAAAAATATACATTTTTTTAATTATATTTTTAATTATAAGCCTTGCCAATTAAGAAAAGATTTGAAATATAATATTGAATCTTTATTAAGGACCAATTCTCAAAAATTTTTTTAAATTTTCGATATTTTTACAGTTCTTTTATTTTACTTAAAAACTATTTAAGAGTATGTAAAAAAAAATTTGCAATAAAATTCCAACGCGTTTAGGAGATATTAGAGTTTTTGTAAAGGTTATTTATATACGTAAGTACAATAAAAAAAAACTTTAAACGCGTTTTTCTCGAAATGGCTTTTTTGAATCGGCTTGCAGTCTCTTTCAAAACGTATACATCCGATTTACGTATTTTTTTTTTATTTTGTTAAATAATTAAATACGCAGGGTTTAAACCAAAAAAAAAAAAAAATTTTTTTTTTTGTTGGTTTAAACCCTTGGCAAACCAATTCTAAAATCAACCTGTTTTGGTTTTTTTGTTTTTGGCAATCTGGTTTCGAAGTATCGTGCAAGCCGCAAAAAACTACCTCAACTTTGACACGCTATATCTCTATAATGATACGTGCAAAAAATAAAAAAATTTAAAAAAAAGTTAATATAAGTATTATATAATTATGTAAAAAAAAAAATTTTTTGGCCAACTAATAAAATAAAAAAAATACACGCATTTTAAAAAGCCAATTTTTTTTTCAAAAATGAGAATCGGACCTTCAATGCTTTAACGGAACGCTGTCGTGACAATTCCTTATTAGCAAATAGCACCTCCCAGAACAGCAAAACATTGATCTCTTACGTCCAAAAAGATGCTAGTGCTACATAGCAATCTTTTGAGCTCAGAAGCAGAATTTTTTTGAATTTTCCCAATAGAATAAATTGCAGATATATGAGCATTGGCCAATCATTTTCAAAAAAAAGTAGCATTTATTTTAACATGTTAAGCAAACTAAAAAAAAAGTTTTTTATTATTTTAAGAAAAGTCGCTAAAAAATGATATCAACAGCGACCTGTGGGGCCTGAGATATAAGGTTATCATGGGCAAACTTAACTCCGGGTCTGAGAACACGATAGATGAAGCAGCGACCAAAGGAATAGTTGACGCTCTCTTTCCGGATCATCCAAACCAACAACACACCGCGGCTTTGGATGTCCCGAGGGAGCAAACTCCGTTATTTAGAGATGCTTCAGACAATTAGGTTAATGAAAAATGGGAAAGCACCAGAAGCAGACAGAATACCCGCGGAAGCCCTTAAGGCGGCTGCAAAGGTAATCCCTGGTCTCCTCCTTGGCATGTTTAATGCATGTTTCGTGGCAGGCGTCTTTCCGAGGTACTGGAAAGTAGCCCGCCTGGCTCTGATAAGCAAGGGTAAGGGTGAACCAGGATCTTTATCATCTTACAGACCATTGTGTATGTTAAATACCATTGGCAAGGTGATGGAGAGCATGTTCAAAGGAAGATTGCGGCAGGCAATTAGGGAAGCGCGTGAGCTTAGCGACGACCAACACGGTTTTCTAAAATCTGCCTAAATCGTTATATCACTTATTGTTGACGCAGAGGTGTTTTATAATTAAAATGAAAATGAACACAATTATATTTTGGAAATATAGTTTTTATTTTATATTTCTGTTTTCATGTTTTGCGAGCATGAACGTGTATGACGTACTGAAAGGGACGCCGTTATACAAGTTGGGGGGTCGATGCGCGCGCTGCTATTTACATATATACACATACTTTAATCACTCAATTTATGACATTCCACCCATCTATTTTATGAAGTAAAATGAACAGGTGTATGATAGCAAAAATTAAAAAAAAAATGAAAAGTGAAGTTAAACAATTGATATATTAAAATTAATGATTTTGAAAATATTAATTTTTGAGTTTATTTTAGAGCTAATATGATTTTAAAAACAAACATTTACACACACTCACACACTTTTTACAATTATTTACAATTATTTAATGATATATATTTTTTTATAAATACAATTTTGATTATTTTATGTTTTTTTTTGTACATTTTGTTTTTTTTTTTTTTAAATATATAATAATAAATTAATGAATAAATAAATAAATAAATAAATTAATACAATACATTACACAATTTTTACACTATTTACAATTTTAATTAATACAATTTCAATTTTGCTTAGTCTGATTCATTGTCTAAAGACGTTAACAAAACTAATTTATGAATCGGCCTAGTTAGCATTGTAGCACTGGTTCTCAGGTCCACAACCCTTGTCAAGTTGTCAGACATTTTATACACTTTTACTACTCGAGCTAATGGCCACTTTGCTGGTGGCATTGTTTCATCAGTAATCAGCACGATATCATTTACAAGTATATCTCGCTGTGCCAATTTCCATTTTTGTCTAGCTTGCAAAGATTGCAAATAGTCACAGGACCAGCGTTTCCACCAATCTTGTGTCATTTGCTGTATCAATTTGTATCAATGCGTGGGAGATATTTTTTGGTCTAAATGAATGTGTAATAATGAGACACCATTAAAAAACAAAAAATCGTCCTAAGTCTCAACAGGACGTTGTAATACTTTAAGTGAAGAGAGAGGGGTATTCAGGGAATCTAGTATTCTCTTAAGTTCCTTTGAAGTGTAATCATTCATAGGATTTATTGAAAAAATTGATGACATATGTGCATTTATTAACCTTTTTTGTTTTCATAGCGATCAGTCAATTTTTTCCAAACAATGTTAAAATTTTTCTCAGTTAATAAGAGTTTACTAGATTCCATGCATCTCCCTTTACATGGGACCTAAGATAACTTAACTTATAAACATTGGAAAGCTTTTCTCGATTAACTACTGCTGTAACAAAAACGTCTCTAAAAGCTTCCCAGTTTTTAAATTCACCGTCAAATTCAGGCAAAGCAATTCTTGGCAACCGTTCACAATCATAAGAGTTTCCTGTATTATTATTGTCATTAATGTTGTGAATTGTTTCATCAATGTGAGTGGAATCTAGTAAAACATGAGCAGGTGGGGGAGGGTGATCATCCAAATATTTTTGAAACAAACTTGAAACCTGTATGTAAGTTTCTTCTGTTTCTTCAAACAGCGCATCTTTAAAATATGGTTGATTACTAATATCTTCATAATCAGGGCTACTAAACAGTGAAGAATGGTTTGCTTCATATTTCAAAAGTGTATTTTGAAGGGTAGACAATCTGACTTTACAAGAGGAAATTGACATGGAGTTACCTTCTTTTAAAAAATGTTGATAAGCATTTTTAATTCTAGGAATTAAAGCTATCTGTTTCATAATTATATCAGTTATGGTGAATTGGCAAAACAAGTATACAAATAATATTATTGAATTTAGAATAAAATAATTTTTATGAAATTAAAAATTAAAATCAGAGTTTTAAATGAAACAAGATTAATTAAAATATTTTACAACAGTGATTCTTACTTTTTTTAAATAAAATTGGTTTTCATTTTATGCGATTCTTATTTTAAAAACAAAAAAACCTTTAATTGATGAAAGAATTCCAGCAGCAAGGATTAACAGCTGATGGTGAAGTTGTTGAAAAAAAAATCATGGGATGATGCATGAGTATTTCAGGCTGCTAACAACTGACAAGGCTGCTTCACCAAACACCAATGCTCCAAAGTATGTTAAACCTAGGTAACATCAAAATTTTTTAATATTTTACAAGAAATAATTTTTTTTGTTAGTTGAATTTGATTCTACAAGAAAAATTAGACAATGAGGTTAGACTGTAATGTTACTTCAAATCTAATTTAATAGGAATTTTTTTTTAGAAAAATTATAAAAAATATTGATAATTAGAGTTTAATTTGATAAAAATTAAGAAAGAAAAAAATCGTTAAACAATAGATTAAAATAATGTCATAAGTCGGCCCCAGCTTATGTAAAATTACAATACAATAAATAGGAATTAATTTAACAAAGTAAAGTGTAAATACTGTAAAAAATTTATATTAATAATATCTTTGTATTTTATACAATAATAATTGTGCACAAAAATTTAAGATTTGTGCACAGATTTAATTGTAAAAAGATTTTAAAATATTTCAATTAAAATTAAAGATTTAAAAAAATAAATTTACTTTGTCAAAAAAAAATAAACAATTATACATAACTTATGTTAAAAATTTTTTTTGTGCTGTGTTGTCGTCTACAGGAAAATTGGAGTTGATTTTCATGTCAGCAGCGTGTGTGCGCACCTGCGCGGTGATGTAAAACATTTGATGAAGAAGAAGGCATGTGAAGAAAAGATGGATGCCACTGAAATACTTCCCCTATTTTGGTTAAATTTGAAATATAACGATGATTTTGTGGTGCGCCTGCGCAATGATAAAATTCAAATTTGATGTTAATGAATGCCTAACCAAAATGGACGCCTTCTTTTTTCTTTTTTATTCTTCCTCCAAAAATTAAAATTTTTTTTTTTTTTTTATATAAAATCTTGACAAAAATTGAATTTGTTCTTGAGATTGTATTATATTTTTTGATTGTCAAATTTTACCTGCTTCTTTCTTTAATTTGGATCATTGATATCCATGTGCTTTTTGATGATAAAATTGCAACTTTTTTTTTGATGATTATTTGATGAAACTATTTTCACAGTTTTTTTGAACTTTACAAAAAAGAAAATTTTTATTCAACTTAATCTTCCTTTTTCTTCTTTTTAATCGCCACAAGTATAAAGAGTGTTCGCATAAACAGAAAAAAGCACATAGCGTCGTACACAAGAAAATTATTTTTCACGTTTTTGATAAATAAATGTGTTCACATGTTCACTGAATGATAATGTTTTGTTAAAAAGAAAAATATGTAGATTAACGAAGGGCACGCTTTAAAGCGGCCAGACGTTATTGAAAAAAAAAAATTATATAAATATTTTTTTTTTTACAGGATGTAGCACGCCGGCCAAGATGCACGCCGCGTTTCTTCTTATGCTTGGCTTTAAACTTTTTTCAAAAACTCACTTATTCTTAATTTTTCCGGGATGCCAGATGTTGACGCAGAGATTTTTTATAATTAAAATGAAAATGAACACAATTGTATTTTGGAAATATAGTTTTTACTTTATATTTCTGTGTTCATGTCTTGCGAGCATGAACGTGTACGACGTACTGAAAGGGACGCCGTTATACAAGTTGGGGGGTCGATGCGCGCGCTGCTATTTACATATATACACATACTTTAATCACTCAATTTATGACACTTATTAATTTATAAGCCATTGATAATTATTTTATCTAATTAATTAATTATTTATTTCATTCACAAGATGTGTGTTATATAGCGTTCTTACAGAAATGTCGCGTAATGACGGAATATGTATATTTTACAGTTCTATAATGCGCGCACTTCATTTAAACTTAATATTCTTAAGTTATATGTTATTAATATATAAGTTATTATATAAGTTATTATATAAGTTATTACTTATTATATAAGTTATTACACTCTTCACTATAAGGCAATCCATTATATAAAAATCGATGGAGATCTGAAGTTGCTTCTATTCAACTTTTTATTAGCCTTCTGATTGGCCGAATTTACATCGATTATTCAATTATATTTAAATTTTTTATAAAAATTGGGGTTCATTATCAGTATTGTATAAAATAAAAATATACATTTATCATAATTTAAATTCATTCTAAACATTCAAAGATTAATTAATAAACTAATGATTATTAAAAAAGCTTTATTTATGCAAAATTTAAATAAATAAAGTTAATGGTTATATTATTTAGTTTGTTTATAAATTAAAATACAAAAGAAATGTACCTGCAACAAAAAGAGATTAAAAGCAAAACTTGTAATATTTATAAAATTAATTAGGCTTAGGTATACAAGCGAACAAAAAAAAATAAAATTAGTATTTAAACATTATATAGGCATTTTTTAAACAACCAAAAAATTAATACTTTTGTAATAAAAAGTAATAATATCATAAAAAATTTCAAAATCTTGAAGCAATTAATGTGGTTGTTTTAATATTATTAAGGGAGGAAATTAAATTAGCAAATTCGTTACGGAAGGTTTTGAAGCCCTATTAAAAATACATAGAGCCATATGGGTCAAAATGGCCTTGCCGGGCTATGCCACTGTAAACACGTTAATTGGTTTTTGCGAGGGTTTTTGACTCTGAAATTAATTAAACCCAAATCCAAACGCATCAAATTGGCTTAAAAGTGCTTTTAACTAGAAAATGTTTATTAGGGTGTTTCTTATTTCCCAAATTGACCGTAGAGAAAAATACTGGTGCGAATATGATACTTCAGTTAATAATACTTTGTATTTAAAAAAAAAAAAAATTTTTATCTATATGTTAATATAGTGTGCCGATTTGCAAATGACAATCGGTCGAAATCAGAAAAAAGGTTTTAAAAATGTTTTAGAAAGCTTATAGAAACCTTGCGAAAATCTTTTTACTATTAAAATGTACTAAAAGCTTTTTAGTACCAAAATATCTAAAAAAAAAAACAATAAATTATAACATATTTTAGGATATTTGAACTAATTTTAAAATTTACAGTTATCTACAAAGCAAATATCCACGACAATTGCAATTTGACAATTTTCTTCTATTCTATTTGATATTTTGTTATTAACAAGCCTTCAGAACATTTCAGCAGTAAAAAGTTTGTAGCAAGATTTCTAAAATTTTTCTAAAACATTTTTGAAACCTTTTTCCTAATTTTTACCGATTTTCATTTGCAAATTGGTACACTACATTAAATTGCACGTCAAAATAATTTTTTTGGCGATTAGTTTTATGACCTGAAGTATCATATTTGGTCCAGTATTTTTGTCTACTCTCAGTTTTTAAAATGAAAAACACCCTAATGTTTATAGACGGGGGGGGGGGGGTTACTTCAAGCATATAATTTGGAGAGGGGATCAAATGGACTTAGGATAATTTCGATTTAGGAGCTTAGAATAATCCAGGTTTAAGGACTTAGAATAAATCAGGTTTAGCGACTGTAGGGACTTTAGGGACTTAAATTAAGTTCGATAAAGGGTTCTAGAATAATAAGAATTTTAGGAGCTTAAATTAACATGAGTGCCAATCATTATCCTAGAATACTATTTATTTAATGGTTACATAATCACCAGTAGATTCAAAGTATATGTTCCATGTTTGTTGTTTCTGAGTTCACAAATTGGTTGTAAGTTTTTTCATATTATACTTGTAGTATGCCGATTTATAATAAAAATATAAACTACCCGATGGAATGTCCAAACTGGAATTTTCGCATATGAGTAATTCGTAGTCAAACTTTACTAAAGGGAAGATAAACATTTGGGATTTTCACAAACCAATTCAAATTTGTTTAGTACGCAGAAATATCATTTCATACAAATTTTTAAACTTTTAGATTGAAAGCTTTTGAAATGGCAGCTTTCAGTTTTTCAATTTCAAAATGTTTTCAAAGTTGCTAGAAAAATGTGAGCTAATTTTGCGGTTTTGCTTGGTTTCATTTCTGTTAGAAATATCTTGTAAAAATTAGTTCCAGAATACAGGATAGCACATGAAAGTATATTTTTAAACTTTTTTGGCAGTATTCAAAGTCAATGAAGCTCATAAAAAAGTATTTTTCATTATTCTATTATTTTTCATTATTCTATTTTTTATTATTCTACGTTCTTACTTTCAGGCGATCTTTTTTTTGCTTTTAATGAAAAACTATGTGTTGAACACGGGAAAAAATGTAGGAAATTTTACTTTCAATGCTGTTTGGCTCGTTCGCTGCGCTCACTCGTGCATACAACTGTATTGAAAGCCAAATCCTATTTTTTTTCCTTGTTGAACAGATAAATATTTTAACAAAGGAAGTAATACAAGCAAAACCTTAGTTTAATTTTGCATCGTATGCATTTAACAATAAAATAATTAAAAATACATTAAATAGAATAGCACAATATCTGTATAATTTAAGTAGCAAAATATGAATTTAAGTTATATAATTTCAATACATACATATTAAATAAAATGTTAACTTTTACACGCAAATAAAATTTATATAAAAATTATGTAAAAAGTAGGGATAAAACAATTCCCACTCAATTAAAATCGAAATATTCACAATATATGTAAATAAGTCTATTACGCAACTATAATAAGAGAGGGAACACCGGGCCCTCACAAAACCGAGGTGATCTAATAAATCGATACACGAAATATGATTATTGGGGGAATATCTCTCTTAAGAGTAACTTAAAAATATAAAGGACTTGCCTCACGTCTCTCTCATTATTAGCATAATAGACTTATAAATTTTAATAAAAATATTAATTTGAACTTAGAATATTTTTGAGATATTTACTAAATCTAAGGGGACTTAGTTAACTTTAATTAAGTTAGAGAACTTAAACTTTTTCTTTATTTTTATCTCTTTTTATGTTTCGAAGATTATAATTTAAAATTTTTCTTTTTTAAATTCCAATTTATTTAAATAAAATAAATTTCTTTTTTTACATTTAATAAAGCTCATACTTATTCGTCCAGAAAGTCCTTATTAATTTAAATAAATGATATGATGTATGTAATTGAACATAAATCAAATAAATAAAGTTTTTAAATATTTTTTTTTTTAAATTGTAACAACTTATTTATTATTAATTAATCAAAATTATTAAAATAAAATGCAATTATTAAATAAATTGTTACATAAAAAAAATATTTTAATATTGTATACGGGGGAATTACCTGTTTATGGATATGTGTGTGTACATTGACTCACATATATACGAGGGCCACATGCAAATGGATGAGGGACTTTAAATAATTTAGAGTTTATTTATATAAATGAAAATATAAATTTATTAATAAAAAAGAAAATTTTTTGTATATAATAATATAGGATAGTTATATATATATGAATATATATCTATATATACGTGAGTATATATACATATATAGCATACACATATAATATTGGGTATCACGGTGTCAACTCCCGTGTATACTCACATACATGCACTCACACTAACCTAAATCTAATGTGATTTTACTTTCACATAAATCTCAATAGAAAAATATAGACGCGATGAGCTCATATAATTTTTATGTGCACAATACCTTTTATAATAAAAAAATCGAAGAAATTCTATAAATTCCTTAATTAAAATACTCCTTATCTCCACGTGCTTCTTTCAAGTTTATGGACCCTTTGGTAATTTTTGGAACTAATTAGAATCACTAATATACGTTGACACTAGCTAACTTTATTTTATCACAATAACTTTGATTGTAATTGAACCAAATTTTATAAAACTTAGTATGATTTAATAAAGATAATTATCAAATTCTTTAAATAAAAAAAATATAAATTGGAGCAGTATATTTCTATGCTCTCTCTAGCAGAAGAAGGAATAATCCCTCCAAATTCTTGTCCGCCCGTACCGTTGTTTCTTCTTTTATTGACGAGTCATTACTCATATTTGGACGGTACGTAGCGGAGAATTTAAAAAATAAAAAAAAATCAATAAGAAAATAATTGAAAATAATTATAAATTTTCTTTGTTTTAATATGCGAAAATACCGCATCACAAAATTAATTTAAATCAATTATGTTCGAAGTTAGATGCTTTGAGTAGGGATTGCCGGATCTAAGGTTAATTGAGCAAAGCGTCTCAATTGATTCTGAAAAATGAACTTTTCGATTTGACCTTGAGGCTGTCGGAAGGTTTCATCCGAACTAACCCTGAGAAGCATCTCTCTGAGATCATAAATTAATATTAAATAACCTACTAATTATTATTGAATTATTTTATTATAATTATTTTTATAATTATTTTTATATATAATTATTTTTGAATTTGGTATATTAGTTACTAACATTACTCGTATGTGGTCTGAGGTAAGGCATAAAGTCCGAACTTCTGATCGTACAGTAAAATATTGAATAAACTTGTATTAGTAGTCACTTATAACCAACGCGTATGATTTAATGAGAGCATAACACCTCAAGTTGAGCCTTGCTTTGGACTTTAGTCTTACGATCTATCCTATTACAATAAGTTTAAGTGCATGATAATTAATTAGGAAATTCCATTTCAGGAGTAACAAATAAATTAAATAGTGTTCAAAGCAAATTATAATTAAAGTTGTAGCGATAAGTCTCGTTTTTTCGGAGTGAATTTCGGTATAAAAGTGAGCCGTTTTACCCCGTGGAAACGTGCACGTTGCAATTTCTGTTGCCAATATTTATCAAATAATAGCTCAAAAACTATTCTCAGAATATAAAATATGCACTATTCTATATTATGGAAATGATTTTCAAGCTATTTTTTAAAGAATATCACCGAAATAAAATGAAAAGAACGTTTGCTCCTATAACTTTCTTTACTCAAAAATTAACGTGTAAAAATGTTTTTGTAATTTTTAATATAATTTTAATTCCAATTATTACTTAAAATAATAAATTTGTATATTATATAAATTTAAATGATTATTTAATTTTAATTTAAAAATTAAAAAGTATAAACCTCAATTTATATTTTCATTTTTTATGGCCTTTAGAAAAAAGTTGTGGGTTTTTTACGTTTGCTATAAACTTTGTAGGAGTATAAATGATGATTTTATACAATAAGACAAGAAACCATTTTTTTTTTTTTATTATTTAAATTCTTGAAAAGAATTATTTTTAATAAAAAATTTAACGCAGATAACGGAACAAACAAAATATTAATCGGTCTATTTCGGCTCTTGCGGAAATTAGTGTGAGCCATCATCAGTGTAATACACTAATTTCCGCGTAATTACAGATAAACCAAAAAAATTGATGTTAAAAGGGTTTATAAAAATCAAAAAAGACAAATTAAACATGTGTTTCGGAGACTTACGTCTTCTATCAATTGATGATTTCTTTTTAACTAGATGACCATAATAGGGCCATAATTAATGGCCAGTTTATGCCCCATCACCATAAATCATGGCCATAATATGGTAAAAATTATTCCTAGGGATTAAATTAATTTTATAATGAAATTATAAAAAATGTTATTATTCTGCGCGCGCAGAGGGCGCGGCTTTCTAGTATTTATTAAAAAAGATAAGCAATAATTCAAATTGTTTTAATTAAGCTATTCACCATTACGGTAAATAACAAAAATAGAAAAAATAGGTGCGTGAAATGTGACCGGCTTGTGCCGACGGTAAGATGACAATGCCCGTTGGTATCTCTTTCGTCCACGATGCCTTGGGCCATACGCGCAATTCTTCGGTCTCTCTACCTCTTTCTTTTCTCTCATTTCTCTCAATAATAATAACAGTAATGCCTTGTATTTTAATATATTTTATAATAATGATTTACCTAAAATATTATGAGTTATAATGTATGGATAACATTCAATTTTTCGACCCTAAATATTTTCCGATTTTCCAAGATGGCGGAACATAAAACTTTAGAAAATTACAATTTAATTTTACGAGGGGGTTTTTAGGGTGAGAAAAATGAATTTTGGTTGGAAAATATTAAATGTTTTAACCCAAAATATTTTTCGACTTCCTAAGAATTAAAAACAAACTTTATACTTTACAGGAGCGTTCGAGAGGGACAGAAAAATGAATTTGAGGTAGAAAATTAAAAATTATTTACCCTCACGCATTTTGAAGTTTTCTATGATAAGGAAATACGTAGTACGATAAAGAACATTTGTACATTGCATATGAGTTTTCAAGATTTTTAAAAGAAAATAATTTTACACATTAATTTTACAATATATTTATTATTAAATGAGAATTTTTTTTAAATTATTTTTTAATAATAATGGTACAAATTCGGAACTTTTGTTAAGTACGCTTATCCTCTTAGATATAAATACACGCATATTAAATCTATTGAACTAATTTCTATATTAGATTCATTTTGATTTAATTAGCTTTAATTTAATTAACTTTATTTTTCACCCGAAATTCATTTTTCTCGCCCTAAAAAACCCCCTGTAAAGTTTAAAATTAATATTTTTAAGTTTTATGGTCCGCCATCTTGGAAAATCAGAAAATATCTTGGGTTGAAAAATAAAAATTATACCCCCAGGGTATCCGCTTCTACCTGCAAGATTCATTTTCATCCTGAGGGTCTTATCATTTTCTTAAAATACCTGGTGGTTAACCATCTTGTATACCATCATGATTTTTTTTGCGTGAGAATATGAACATAACAAGTATATAATCTGTAGGTAAAATGTCCCTGAAATAGAGGGGCATTTATGAAAAGTAACTTTTTGCCATTTTTCCACTGCTAGATGAACTATAGTATTTTCTGGATGCGACGACGCTTTTATGGAAAATAAAACGTACAAGTATTTTTTAAAATTATTTTTTTAGCAAATTTTCATATAGAAAAATAATTCCACATTTAAATAAATGATCCATATACTAAGATTTTTATTACGATTTCATACACATATAAAATATTAGTTGTATTTAGATTCACACACACAAATATATTGTAATAGAAAATATTCATAGATCGATTGGAAGGGGTGATTACTATAAAATTTAAAGAATGCGCGATCAACTTCTTATAGAGAAGGGATCGATAATTATAATTGATATATGTAAATTCGACTATTACGCACCTGTCAAATAAGTGGGATGACCGCCGACAACGCGCTTCCGAGGTGATCTCGTTAATCTCAGATCGATTTTTATTATTCCGGCATAACATCTCAAAGAAGAAACATTAAAATCATAAACTCAAGCCGGCAATCATCTCACTCATAAATTAAATAAAATAAACTAAATTTTCGCACTTAAAGATTTTACTAAATTAAATTCAAATTTGTAAATATTTTTGTAACTAAACTCACAATTAATTTCCTTTGTTGAATAAATCAAATAATTTTATTTTACTTTAATTCAAACAAGTGTTGAATTTATTAAGTTCTATCATAAACGCATCCAAGTTCCAAGGAGGGATAAGTATAGAAGGGTAACAGTTTTACTAACCATCCATTCATCAATAAATATTAATCATTTTTTTAATCTTTTGGTATGGTGCCCCATCAACAAGGCGTTTGATGCGGTAATATGGATTTGCGTCCTTATTTCTCCTTTGACCTTGAGGCTGGGAGTTCATACTAAATTATAAAGTGAGTCTTAGTTCATTTAAGATTCCATATCCATCTATTAATACTGGCATGGTGCCGCATCAGCAAGGTGTCTGATGCGGTAATAAGGAGTCACGCCCTTATTTACCCTTTGACCTTGAGGCTGGGGTTTTCATGCTAGTTTAATACTCTTTTAATCCTGTCATAAAGTCCTATTGAGTACAATTTCCTCATAAAACAAGGCGTTTTTATGAGGGATAATCCAATAACGATTATAGACAACGATTATTTTAAGAGTATAGGTGGTCGCTACATAAGTTGCCATCTTTACTAAGGGATGCCCGTCTTATTTTTTATAAATACGTACGTTGCATGGAGTTCATATTTGAAATCTGCAACATCGAAAACCCCCCGATATACTTTTTCAAGTTAAAATAAAGGATCGTATAAAAATCGGATTTTCACCCCTTTTCACTCCAGTTTTCGAACCCCAGATGAAATTTCATTTTTCGGAGTTTATATTTGAAATCAGCAACCTCGATAATCCCCGGCTATAGTTTTTTAAATAAAAATAAAGCATTTTATATAATTTGATTTTTCACCCCTTTTCACTCCCACTTTTTCACCCCTAAATGAAGATTAAGTATTTTTCAGAGTTTATATTTGAAATCAGTAACCTCGAAAACCTTTGGGTGCTAATTAGAAGAAAAAAAGACATAATGTTTTACGAATAGTAAAGACTTATGTCAACGTTGCACGTTTCGGCCACAAAATATAGCTAAAATCGATTGTTTTTTAAAGTTTCCACCCCTTTTAGACATTTTCTGAAGTTAATTGGTAAAAAATGATTCAAAAAATGATTCAAAAATTGAATTTCTCATGAGTTTCTAGTCTTAAAACAATTTTAAAATTTACGTGGCACAATTTAACTGCCTGGGCGTTAATGGGTTAAGGGGAATGGGGGGTATGGCCTGTGATGCATTTTTCGGAACCAATTTTTAAGATTTTTAATAAGTTATTAAGAAGTTATTACTCGTTGTAAAGTATTGATAAGATGTGGTAAAGTTGGTAAAATGATTTTTACGAGTGAAAGATGTTTAAAAATTTTTTATTTTTAACGACGTTTCGATCGATTAAGATCCTTTTCAAGTCAAATGTTTACAATTTATATTACATATTGAGAATATTGATTCTCTTGGTCAATATTTTGTCAAAAATTAATAAATAAATAAATTTGTAGATATTTAAAAAGTATCCACAAGTCATATTATTAGAATATTTTTAATATTAATAAGTGTAAATTGTTAAAAACTAAAATATCACAGAAAAAATACTGATATGTAGGTAAATTTTGAACTTAAATATAAATAAATTATAATGAAATAATCTTAAAAATTATTAATTTATAAAAAATATGTATGATTGTTGTTTACAATCAACTGTTACTAATTTGAGAAAAAATCTGAAATTAGTAATAGTTGATTGTAAACAACAATCATACATATTTTTTATAAATTCATAATTTTTAAGATTATTTCATTATAATGTATTTATATTTAAGTTCAAAATTTACCTACATATCAGTATTTTTTCTGTGATATTTTAGTTTTTAACAATTTACACTTATTAATATTAAAAATATTCTAATAATATGACTTGTGGATACTTTTTAAATATCTACAAATTTATTTATTTATTAATTTTTGACAAAATATTGACCAAGATAATCAATATTCTCAATATGTAATATAAATTGTAAACATTTGACTTGAAAAGGATCTTAATCGATCGAAACGTCGTTAAAAATAAAAAATTTTTAAACATCTTTCACTCGAAAAAATCATTTTACCAACTTTACCACATCTTATCAATACTTTTAAGATTTTTTTTTATCGATTTGGTAAAAGTAAGGTAAATAGGGAAGGGTCTATACTAAAGAACAACTTTTTAGGAGTATCCAAAAAAATGTTTATTAAAAAATATTGAAAATTGACCAATTTGTCAATAATTTTATGCTGACGTTTTTGATAAAAAATAAATTTGTGGTGAGACACATAGATAATAGCTGCCTGATCTGAAACAAAAAAACCGAAAAGATTTTGTTAGTTATTATTGAGGTAGTGACGTCGAGTTTTTTTATTTATTTTAATTATTCAATTTCTGGTGTGAGTTAAAATTCAAAAAAATGGAAAAAAAGAAATTTTTTTTGTTGGAATTTCTGTTTTTTTCAGTATAAACTCACACAAAAAATTGAATATTTGAAATAAATAAAAAAACTCGACGACACTACCTCAAGAAACTTATTAACTAACAAAATACAATAAACAATACAAACAATAATAAGTTTAAACATTTGGCTAACAAATTAAACAAATTATCTTTATAATAAAAATCATAATTTTGTTACCAAGTACTTAGAAAACAGTTAATTTTTTATTTTTAACGTAAGGGAGGTTATTTATGCTCCCAGGTGAAAAATGGGTATTTTTTTGCCGCCTACTTTATTGAATAATTTTAATTTATTTTTTTCACTAACTTTAAAATAATATAAAAGGAGATGTATCAATTTTGATACAACTCAGATGATCTTCAATTATATGTTCAAGTCCCTCCTGAATCCATATCTAATGGAGTAAAGGCGCTAAGCATGGTAGCTCGCAAGGTTTCTGAATAAACTAAGCTGATGTTTCTTCATCTCAATCCAGATAAAACCAAGGCAATTTACTTTGGTACACGCACTTTTGACGATTGACTAAATAAATAGAATTTTGGTTTAATTTCGTTAATGCACTAACCTGGGAATCTCAAATAATTTCAACTGAGGAAAAAGTCACAAAATACTGTACACCCTGCGATTCATTAGACACTGTACTTCTGAAACTCTGCGTAAGCGACTTGTCCAGGCATTAATTACACCTCATTTAGACTACTGTAGCACTGTTATTTTATATGCTAAAACGTCTCTACTGGTCAGAATACAAAGACTTAGCAACAAGGGCATTCGGTACATTTTTGGCATAAGAAAAGATGCCCATATATCACCATTCAGAAATAAATTGAATTGGCTTAAGACAGACACACGCAGACTGCATTTTTGTAATATTATTATTTAAAAAATACTACGTATGAATAAGCCAAATTACGTAGCAAATCTGTTTACAAGACACCGGCCTAAACAGACTGCAAGATGGATGTCTAAAACTATAGAACTGACTGTACCTGACATCATAAAGGGGAGAGCGGCTAATTCTTTTCAGGTATTGGGGGTAAAAAATTGGAATTCACTACCCATTTCCATCCGAAATCTCCCTTCCTTTAGTCGCTTTAAAACAGCTCTATTTAAGCACTTTCACTTCAAAGAATCGGAATTGGATGGCTCATAGCCTGCTGTTGATTAATATAAGCTTTATTTACTTATTTAATTATTTACTAACTTATTATAGGTGCAATAAATTTTAGTATACTGGTTCTGTGATGGTTCCAGCAGATGTATACATTCTATTAACTAAGTTGCACTTTAAATTTAAATATATTATACGTAAACTGACTATATACCAAATCATTGTTATACCAAATTATACACTATAAGGTTATCATATTTTATGTACATGTATATATTTTTTTTGTATTTGGTGAAGATAAACTTTATCTTATCTTTATTTTATTTAATTTAAGCATAGGATATACTAGATATATTTACTGGGTATATAAAAAATAGGTATATAAATGCAACGTAAAATAAAATAGTATATTAAGACTACTTCTACAGACCTTCGTAAATGCAAATGTAAACCGCAAACGTGAAAAATTTTTTAATGCTGCCAACAGCTTTTAATTATTTATTTTTAGGTAACCTAGTTAAGGCGCGCCTCTGAAAATTTTTAAAAAATTTTTGATATTTTTTTTTATTTTTTTTTTGGGTGTAAAAATATTTCAAGAATATGAGAAAAAAATTTTGTACAAAAATTCGTTAAAAAGATATTAAGGTTGTTGTAAGCAGAAATCCAGGTTTGTGAATGGGAAAAAAAAACTTTAAACGCGTTTTTCTCGAAACCATCTTTTTTAAATCGGTCACCAGGATTGCTCTAAAAATACTGGTTGGATTGACTAGATTTTTTTTTTATTTTTTTTATAAACTAAATACCCAGTGCGGAAACCAACAAAAATATATAAAATTGCCTTTTTTGTACTTTTTTTTTAACGTACAAGGTTCAATTTCGTGCGCGAAAATTGATTTTTTTTTTCTTTTACGGTCCAATTTTTTATTTTTTTAAAATTTAAAAATTTTGTTGGATTCCGCACTAGGTATAACGGTTCTAAAAATAACCTCGTCGAATTTTTTTTTGTCAGGGTACCTGGAGTGGAGATTTCCTGGTGACCGCAAAAAAACAGCCTTACAATTTCTGGTCAATGTTTACAAGATGGGACAATAAAAAAAAAAATTAATACAAAAAATATGTATATTAAGACTTATATGGGCATATCTCACCAAGTGGTTATATTTCTAATTTTATAAAATAAATTTTATTTTTGAGAGCACAATAACGACATTTGGACAGAAGTTTAATAAAACAATAAAAATTAAGATTTTCTTTGCGTAACTTAATTTTAAGCTACGGCGTTTGATAAATGAACTTCTTAAATTAAAAAATATATTTAAGGTTATATTTACTAAATGATGAAATTAGTTCTCAAAAATACTGGAAAATATAGAGGTACATAACAATAAATTTTATTTCTGTCCAAAAACCAATAATAAGAAGATAAATTTTCAATTTTTTTATAAACAAAAAATTAAATGTTCTACCTACTAGATTTAATCTCTGGTTCTACAGACTGCGCTATAGTTATAGCTAGGCTCAGCTCCCTGAATCTTTAACTCATTGCTCCTCGCATTGCTCACATAAAGCCTAAGTTACTGCTAAAATCAT
This sequence comes from Anagrus nilaparvatae, assembly GCA_022575985.1. Lineage (NCBI taxonomy): Eukaryota > Metazoa > Arthropoda > Insecta > Hymenoptera > Mymaridae > Anagrus > Anagrus nilaparvatae. The sequence goes on along the minus strand of JAKSXM010000237.1, from coordinate 1,941,543 downwards.
GGGCGGATCAAAAGGGGGGTATTAAGGATAATTGCCTCCCCTGAGCTCCAAAAAATGCATGTTTTTTGTTCATAATTTTGTTTTTTTATACAAATTTCATCAGAAAACATACAAAATTTTGCTTAAGCGCCCCACCCCTTAGGTCCTTTTCTGAATCCGCCACTGGTTAAAATATGATCGCATTATTTTCTTATAATTTATTAAATCATTTAGTTGTGCCTTTTATGATTTTTGAAATATTTTTTTAGAGTTTTTGATTTTTTTCAAAATGTATTTTTCTTGAAATATAGATTTTAATGATCCACTAAGTATGACCTACAACTACATAATTTTATTTATTTTTTTAAAGCACTAAATTCAAATCAAAAACATCTTTTTTGAACTAAGAATGAAATATAGGTAGTTCTTACACGTTTGTTATTTTTAGGTTATTGGTAAACAATGCTTCTAAATTGTACGATTATTTTATACAAAACTGAGATTTATACATACAACGCATTGAATCAAGCTATGCCATTTTTTTTAACTGAAATCTTATAACATTTTACATAAATCACAAAAGATTTTGCGAAGATTTTTTAAAAATTGAACGAGTGCCATTAAAAAATGTGATTTTAGTACCAAAATTACGCATCGACAACAAAGCCTTTTGATGTCGATATCTAAAAAATTATTGGAGGTACCAGTTTTTCTCAAATCACTTTCAAATTGTGAAGCATTGTAGAGAATTTTCACAATAGTTAGAAATAAAAATTGTTCACGGCATTCATTTGTGGCTTAAAAAACTTTCTTTGATCGTATTTATTTTAAAATGTGGTTACCAATGTTTCAGCTGGCAGAATTTTTTTTAGAAAAGGAGCACACTGTTTTAATTATGTGAAGAAATTAAATATACTATTAATTTATCAAAATCTATTTATAAAAAGGCAAATGGTTTTACGGCATTCCCACTGTAATGTTAAGAATTTAAAAAACTTAACAAGGTTACCAACAAAATATTAGGGTTTCGAATCATTCCAAGGTTGTTATTTCATAATAATTAACGAAATTAGGCAAAAAAATTTCTTGAGACTTGAGAAGAAATATATATAAATAAATTTCAATAATTTTTTTTTGAAACAGAAAGCTGGATTTTCATTAAAGCTCTCATATATGCAATATAACCACTTGGTGAGATATGCCCATATATTCATTAAAAAAAAAATTTTTTAAATAAATATTTAAATAAAAAAGTTATTACAAATTTAAAAGTGCGTTTTTTTTACTTAAAAAATCAGAGGCGCGCCTTAAAGTGCACGTGTGTATACGTTACACGTGGTTGCATGTATTTTGAGTATAATATAAATATTAATAAAAGATTAATTTTGTTATTAAATTATTTTTTAATTATTTATTTAAACATATAGAAAAAGTAAGTTTTTTTAAAATGTTTTTGGTGAACTTGTTATTAATGAAGTAATTAAATACCCAGAATTTTATATGATGAATCTGACAGAGTACAAAGAGGGTCATAAAAAAAATATTTTTTATCCAAAAATTTCAGCTGCCTTGAGCAGAACGTGTGAAAGACAAATAACATGTAAGTCATGATTTTTTAATTGCAGCAAAATTGAAATAATTGATTAATTTTTATTTTGTGTGTCCATGTTTTAGGTGATGAAGTCAAAGATACACGGGAAAAACTGACAAGAATGTATTCGGAGTACACAAGAAAACAATTTCCTGCAATTTCTTTTGGTTCTGGAGCAGCTAGTCAACAGCATCCTCATCAAGATTTGATGGATAAGTTAAGTTTCTTAAGTGATAAGTTTAGTAACAGAAGAGGAAAATCATCTATTGGAGTTAGTGACATTAACCCTCAGAAGCACGGGTGGGGTCCAGCGGACCCCATGGTAGTTTTAAAAAACATGGCATTATCCTAAATCTATAATGGCACTTTCTGTATATGTTTGGTAATTCATTTTGGTAGTTGTATTACTCATCTACAACTATAAAAGCCCCAGAACTTTTCGTGTATTGGTTGCATACGCTTTGAAAAATTTTTTTGGGGTCCGCTAGACCCCCCCGTGTAGTTACGCAATATTTTTTGCTTTAAAAAAATTGTCATTTTGTAAATATTTTTTAATTATCTGATTGATAAATCAATGTTTTATAAAAATTCAATAAAAGAATGTTCTTTAAATAATTTAAACATTGCAAATATTGCTCAAAACCTATTTGGTGAGAAAATTGAAAATTTAATGCATAAAGTTCAGAAAATGCAATGGGCAAAGATATATACTTCGGATATGCTTTCAAGGTTATAAAAAATATGATAAAAATGTGTTTCAATATTTGTGGAATTAGTTCATCATTTATTTTTTATATTTTTAAAATAAAAAAAGTATTTTAATAAAAAAAATTATGCATATAAAAATTTACAAAAAAGTGTCATTTTAATTCAAGGGAATAATTCATGTTTTTTTTAATTTGAAATTTCTTACTTAAATTTTTTTAAAGTTCACCCTTTGGCATTTCCCGTTTAGTGGTTAAAAAGTTGTTTATAATTTTTTAAACCAATTTTATTGCTATTTAAAAAAATCACCCTTTTTATAATGACAAGAAATTTTCTTTTTTTAATATCTTTAAACAGACTAACAATTTTCAGTTTTTTATTTTATAATCGTATAATTGAACTCTTCTGCGTTCTAAATAAATTTTGAAGGAGTTATAGACTAACAAAGTTGCTGGGGTCCGCTAGACCCCCCCGTGCTCTAACGTTTTCGGAAGGCACCCGTGCTGCTAAGGGTTAAAAATTGGAATGAACTGGATAAAGTTTTAGCGCAAAAGCAGGAAGCATGAATAATCGTTTCAGAACCGAATAAATTTCACAAAATAAAAAAAATTAATTCCAATGATGTTGTAAGGAATGTACTAAAAGCAATGTCATCTGCTATTCAATTTTGTGCTGAAAAATTTTCAGAAAAATTCATGAAATCTAAACAGAAATTAAATACTGCAGAAACTCATGTAAAACAAATTTTAAAGTATTTTAAAATGATCCATGAAGAAGAAAGAAAAGACATGATTATGAAAGAAATGGTAGCAGTAATTATTGAGTTTCTACAAGAACCTCAACAGTAGGATAATTTTTTTTCCATAAAAAATTATGATTAATTTCTAATGATATATATATTTTTTTTTTTTAATAGATGAATTGATTCTGAAATTGCAGTTGATACAAATGCTGAATATCAAAATTTTATAAATGTACATAAAAACACAATAAATTATAAATTTTTATTATGTATGTCTTGGTCCATTTTAAAGATAATTAAACTATAGTTTGTGTTACTAATTTAATGCAGTTTTACTATAAACTGATGAATAAAATTTAAGGTTCGTTAAGATTACTATTTTGTTACTAGTTATTGTTTATCTTCAAATTGAAAAATCTATTATTTGCATCAAATCTGTTAATAATTAGTATGTAAAATAATAATATTATCAAGATTATTATTTAATTAAAAAAGACGTAGGGTATTTCATTTTGCTATATTAAACTTTTTTTTTTTTAAGATAAGATAATTATTTTTAGTTTTATATGCATTTCATATTTTACATTGTGATAACTCGATAATGCATACCTTAGGGCATATGAAATAAATAAAATAATTTAAAGAGAAATTTTTTATAAGAAATCTATGAAATTTCCCAAATTTAAATCATCAAATCAAATAGAGTCAACATAATAATAAGAAAAAATGTTATTTGAATTTAAAAAAAAATTTACAAACTAGAATTAATTGGGAATCTAAACAGTTAATTAAATTTGAACAATTTTAGATGCATTTAAAGTTATTCATATAAACTAAAAACAAAATATATTATACACTTTTATCGTAATATCATAGCACGTTCAGAAAAAGATAGATGACTTTATCTCCCACCATCTATTTTAAAAGCATTTTTAATTTTAAATATTTAATAAAATTATATGTTAATCAAAATAATTAATCATGAATGTGTTACATTGACAATAGTAGGGGATGGTAGCACTCCTTCAATGAAGAAAACAGCAATCTTTATAATTTAGAAAAGAATCATTCTTGGAAGATTCTTCCCCAAAAAAAGTGAGAATCTTTCTTTTTTTAATATTTTATTATTTGCTGTAAATAAACAATTTTATAATCAATATTTAAAAAAAATAGTATTGTTAAATTAGTTAAAAAATAATTTTATGAATAAAAAAATACTAATTTCACTAAAAATACAAGTTTAAATATTAAAAATAGTAATAAATATTTGCTTCTTCATCGAATTCAAAAAAGTAGGGTTATGATCGTTTGTTTTTAATATTTGCTACTCCCGTACTCACAAAATTAATTTATTTTGAGTTAAATTGATTAAATATATAAAAATTAAACAAATATTAACTTTATTAAGCATTCAGAAAGTTAAATGTTGAAAACGGTGAGAATTCTCTCTTTGTGCGGGATAGGATAGATCTTAAAATAAAAGTGATATTTTTTCCATGATTTGGGAAAGAATCTTTCTCAAAAAGAATGTCTGCTTCCCCGTACTACTCAGTGTAATTAATATAAATTGAATGTACATGGAATTTATTAATTTTTTAATACTTTCTTACAAATATATGCATTATCTGATATGAGTTGAAAAAGCATAAAAATTTAAATATTCAATGTTTTTATTTTTTTATACCTTTATCTTTTAATATTAATAAATATTATTGAAGAGAATAACACCCTCCTGCATTTATGACATATAATCCGGACCGGGACTCCCTGTTTAGGTATTACTTCGGTCCGGAAAAAATGCAGCCTAGGAATTTTTTCGCAATACCCTGCCAATAAAGGAGGAGGCCCGTACGTACTCGGCTACACTGTACCAGTTCACGGTACTGTGAAGCGTTTCCGGGACGACTCCTTCTGGCCTCCATTCTAAGAAGAACGGTCGCCCCTCAGCGAAGTTAGGATACTCAAAAAGGTGTATTCAGCGGTATCCGGCTCGCCCAGGCAATGCAAGCATTCCAGAGATGCCACCTTGTTCCACTTGAAAAGCATTTCACGGAAATAACCGTGACCAGTTAGGAACTGTGTAAGGTAGAAGTCTAGCTCACCATAATCACGATTCATCCACCTATCAAAGTCGATGACGAGGCGGTGCGTCCAACGTCCCCTCGGGTCACCATTCCACCTATGCTGCCAACATTTCACTTTGCGGGAGCGAGCGCAAAGGAAAGCTACGTCGCGCTCTTCTCCCTCACGATTCTAGATCGCCTGCTTTTCCAAAGCAAGCAGAATGATGGGAATTACCCGAGCCACTACCTGGCTCTCCGGCTCTGATAAAGTCTTGTACGAGCAAACGAGTTGACTCTGCCTTTGTACATGCGCTCTCTGCCGACTTCTGCATGCCCTATGACAGACCCGCATAAGCTCCATAATTTCCTCATTCCACCATTACACGCTCCTTTTCCCCTTCCAGGACCGTTTGGTCAGCATAAAATAATTGCAGGCTCTTCTTAGGAGAGCAGTTACCCTCTTGACAAGAGTCTCTACCTCTCGAGTGGTTGGTCCTCCATGCCAAGCTGGGATATACAAGGATTCTTAACGAAGATATTCCGCAAATCTGTCCTCGTCCATCATTGACACATTCCAGCCTAGTGGACGCTTTTTGCACGGGGGCCGATTAACGACCCTATCACGTACTTGGAAGATGATGTAATTATGATCGCTGCTATTGGCTCCATCCATTACCCACCAACCGCCCACTCTTCCTGGTAACGGGACCGAGGCAAAAGTTGATCTGGGATCAATTCATAAAAGCCTGGCCTTACATAGGTTGGATTATTCCCAGAGTTCATGACTACAAGCGGCCATCTCTAGGATCAATGTTCCCCTACGGTTCGTGATTGGCATTCCCCATTCCAAGGCCCTGACATTGAAGTCCCCGGCAAATATGATACTGCCGGAGACTTTCCTTATCGTTTACTCCAACGAGACTAGCTTTGCGGTAATATGATACTGCCAGAGACTTTCCTTACCGTTTTCTCCAACGAGACAAGCTTGGCGGTGAACACTCCAATAGTGTCATTCGGTGATGAATAACAACTAATGAAAGTTTTATCACCGCACTTTGCCCTGACCAAGGAAGTTGCCTTTTCCATGTCAGGACATGGACCTCTGAGCACGACCTCGTAGCCATATAGCGCACCGGCCTGTGTCATCGGTGAACCAGAATTGCCAGTTTCTATTACGAAGTGGCTTGGATAGCAAGACAACAGACTCTATCTCGCCCACGAGCTGAACGAGCAAATGGTCGGCAAGAATGGTCCCCTTCATATTCCCTTGTAGGACTCCGAACATTACCGATGTACCGATGATACTTTATCTTCCTTGGCGTAAGTGCCAAGGATAAGACTTACATGCTCCGCATCCAGGAAGGTGGTCGGTCATGCCTTGTCAGTTGGTTCTCTGCAGAGAAAGTATTCTGCTGTTTCCAGAGGGCATTCTGCTGACTTGTGACCTTAACCGTCACATTTAAAACCCGATGAGTTTCGGTCCGTGCCCTTACAAGACCACTGGTTGTGGCTGAAACCAAGACACTTGTAGCACCGTAGAACCACGGCTCTTAAGCGCACTTGCCAGTTAGACCAGCCTTTATTTAGCCGGCCTTTATTGGTCAATTTTAGTGCGGCAGGCTTTGGCAGCTCTACAACCACCATATCCACCTTAGTGCCCTTAGCCTTTAAGATGGCGACTTTTATGTGCTCATCATTCTGCATCTATGTTGCCTCCTTAAATCTAAAATAATTTAAAATATTATGCTTGTACATATTGGCGACATACAAAAAAGTTAACTGATAAGTAATTATAATTAAATTTTCTTTTTATAATTTTCTTAAATCAGAATATTCAAAAAATTTATTAAATATAAATTTTTATTATTATACAAAATTTTTTATTTAAAATTGAAATTTCTTATTTTATTTAATTTAGATATACAGTTTATTATTATTATTATTATTATCTTTATTTGTTTCAAAACAAAAATACAGTAACACTCTCTTACAGTTAGTTAATCAATATATGCATAGTAATAAATAAAATAAAATAAAATGATTTTTTTTTTTTTTTATAAATAATTAATAATATCATATATATTTAATTATTATGAGCAATTATACTAGAAAAAAGATTTGGTTTGAATAATTTTGTTTAGCAACAATCAGTATTCATATTTCAACAAGTATGATAAATTTTTCATAATTTATTGGTCAATCTTAGGTATACTCAGTTAGTAGTTAATAAGTATAAAATAAATACTTATATAAATATAAGGTATGATGGTCAATTTTAAATTAAATAAAAGTGAATAAATAGTTCAATAAGTTAATTAATAATTTGCTATAGATGTTAAATATTATCTTGATTGTACACATACTGTCTAATTATCTTTTTAAAAATGGAATATGAGGATACATCCCTTATGCAGGGAGGGATATTATTCCAGAATTTTGCATATTTAATTTGGAATGAATATAGCCCCCAATCAAAAGTAGCAAAGGATATGTCAATATCTTAACGAGGGCCACGAGAAGGTCTGTCTTTTTCATAAGGTTTAAATAGGGATGTAGTCTAAGTTATTCTCATTGATTTTCATAAATCTAGGAATAAACAGCTCCCTTTTCTGAATTTGTTCAGCATTAGCATTCCGGTATTGTGTAGGATAAAGTTGCAGCTATAGCTAATGCTCTATTTACCCTATTGTAAAAATTGTTAATATTATTTATAATGCTATGATTGTTGCTATGAATAAATTTATTAGTATTATTATTTTCTACAATATTTTCTAAATTTAAAAACTTTTTATTAAAATTAAAATTACGATTTAAATTATTATTATTATTGCCATTATTATTATTATTATTATTATTATTATTTTTTTTTTTTTGTCAAGGGAATCTTGTGAATCTTACATCAGCCATGGAGTGTTTAAATTTCCATGACCGCCCAATTGCACAAAGTTTACAACTGGGAGACCACCGGCGAACGCGGTCGCCGGCTACGCCCCAGATTCTTACTGGATAAACACACTATAAACCTCCCTGCGCTTGTTTGCCCCAAACCGGAACTCCCTTTTCAGGTATAACTTCAGTTTGGGACGCGCAGCCTAGGCAACTGGCCGCTGCCTTCCCCCAGCCTAGTGACAGGAGAGCAATCTACGATAGAAAGCCCTCCTCCTTTTTCTTCAACAAGGTGGCCCTTACGTACTCTGCTACTTTGTTCCAATTTTCAGAACTCCGTAGCATTTCCGGAACCACCTTCTCTGGCCTCCAAATCGGGAAGGGCGGGCGCCCTTCCACGTAGCGCACACATCCGAAGAAAGTGTGCTCCACCGTATCCTTCACGCCAGGGCAGTGCAAGCACTCCTCTGTTGCCACCTTGTGCCAATGTTTTAACATGATACGGAAGTACCCGTGTCCAGTTAAAAATTGGGTGAGGTAAAAATCCACCTCCCCATGTTGTCGTCCAGTCCATGCCTGCAGATCTGAAATCAGTCTGCGGGTCCATCGGGCATTTTCCTCTTCCTCCTTTTTTCACCGTTCCTGCCATTTTTCCATAGAGCTGGAGCGGGCGCGAGTGGATGCCACTTCGCGGTCCTCTACACTATCGTAAATGTATTTCCGCTCCAACGCTAGCAGGTCGATGGGTATGACCGATGCTACAACCTTGATCGCCTCGAGCGATACCGTATGGTATGCGCAGGCGATCCTCAGGGCCGCTTGCCGCTGCACAGACGATATTTTATGTCTGTACTTGGCAAATTTGGTGATATCCGCCCAGATCTCAGATCCATAAAGCAGGACAGAGTTGACAATGGACATCAAGAATCTTCGCTTCCCGGGTTTGGGCCCTCCTATGTTGGCCATGAGCCTTGACAAGGAGGATGCGATCGACGCGGCCTTCTCACTTGACCTCTGAAATTGTTCCCAGAAGTTCAGCTTGTTATCAAGCAGAACTCCCAGGTACTTAACCGATGTCTTGGCTTGGATCGTGTGAGGGTTTCCACCATCATCGACATTTACATCGATGTCCGTGGAAATTGTTGTTCGACGGGTCAGCAGTGTCGTAGAGCAGTCTCCGGTCCCGTAGGTAGTCCTTTATTACGTTACCCAGATACCTGGGTATCCGGAAATCGTACTCGAGAGACCGGATCATGTCATCCCACCTGGCCGAATTGAAAGCGTTTTTGACGTCCAGCGTTACAAGAAGGACGTCTTTGCGAATTGCAGGCCGCTTTTCCCTCACAGCCTCTACGGTATCCACGACACGCCGGATGGCGTCTATCGTGGAATGCCCCTCACGAAATCCATACTGCTCCTCGGAAAGGCCACCGCCCTCCTCGATAGCTCTTCTCAACCTTGCCCGGAGCATGCTTTCCATCACCTTTCCGATGGTGTTTAACATGCACAAGGGTCTGTAAGATGATGGAGAGTCCGGGGCTCCACCTTTACCCTTGTTCAAGAGCACGAGACGTGCCACCTTCCACTGCTTTGGAAACACTCCCGCAACCAAGCATGCATTGAACATGCTTAACAGGATACCAGGGATTATTTTGACCGCTCGTTTGAGCACTTCCGCAGGTATCCCGTCCGGCCCCGGCGCCTTGCCATTTTTCATGGCCTTGATGGCCTTCACCATCTCGTCCTCGCTGAATAACGGCACTTCCTCTCTGGGTATCGCCTCTACCGGGTTTTCCCGGATGGGCTGCTCAGGGAAGAGAGCGCCGATGATTCGTTCGGTCGATACTGCGTCCATCATGTTGTCAGACCCCCGGTTCAACTTGCCCATTACGACTTTGTAACCAAGACCCCAGGGGTCTTTGTTTACATCCTCGCGTAATGAACGCAGGCATCGAGCCTTGCTTTGACGGATAGCTTTGACCAGCCGGTGTTTAGCATCCTTATGTTCCTTGGAAAGTGCAGCAGCTTCGGGCCTGTCCCGTGCTCTCTGCGCCCTTCGTCGCGTCCTGTGGCACTCCTTGCGGAGCTCCGCTATTTCGGAAGTCCACCAGTAAACTGGCTTTCTCCCTTTCCAGGGCCTTCGACGAGGCATAGAGGCGTCACACGCCCCTCGCAGTAGAGACGTTACTTTCTTGACTAAGATTTCAGCCTCGCGGGGACCTGTAGCCTCTCCATGCCAAGCGGGGACGGACGACGACTCCATTCGAAGATACTCTTCGAACTTGTCCTCGTCCATCTTTGGTACATTCCAACCCAAGGGACGCCTCTTGTACGGAGGCCGTTGGGAGGTTCCCTCAAGCACCCGGAAGGTGATGTAATGATGGTCGCTACCATTGTAACCATCCATCACCGTCCATTCGCCGATTCTCCCAGACGCACCTTCTGTTGCAAAGGTTATGTCTGGGATAGAGGCACCCCAACCTGCCCTCTCGTAGGTGGGCCGGTTTCCTCTATTCTGGACCACTAGTTTTCATCTAGTGGCCATTTCTAGTACCTGCTGTCCCCTAGGATTGGTCGTCGGCATGCCCTATTCTAAGGCCCTAGCGTTAAAGTCTCCAGCAATGATAACGCTTCCAGTTACCGTCCATTATTATTATTATTATTATTATTATCATTATTACTATTATTAAGAGTGTTATTATGAAATAAATTCACTCACGTCCTACTGGCGACCTTTAGGACTATTGGATACAGCAGGAAAGGGCTTCGAAAAAATGCTACAACTGCGTATTTTAAATGCAGTAGAAGCAGCAGGGGACTTATCTCCTCGGCAATACGGGTTTAGACGAGAGCGGTCCACGATCGGGGCTGTGAAGGAGGTCGTCGACGCGATAACGGGGGCCCAAACGGATAATCATTACACTCGTAAAATTACTCTTTTGGTTACCCTTGACGTCAAGAACGAATTCAACTCGACAAAGTAAACAAAGTTCCTGCAAGGACTAAATGACTTTGCAGTATCGTAATATTTGATGCAGGTAATGAAGAGCTAAGCAACAGAGTACTATTGTAAGAGACTCGTCAAGGGAAGAAGAGTAGGAAAGTGACAGCAGGTGCAGCTCAGGGCTCCATACTGGAACCGGACCTATCATATCTCTTATGATAGTATCCTGAGACTAGAGCTGGTGGATGGCTGCTTTATAATAGGCTACGCGAAGGATATTGCCCTCGTGATCATAGCAAGGAACGTGCAACAAGCTCAGGACAGCTTGAACGTCTGCATGTTAAAGACGAGCGCATGGATGGAAGAGCACGGATTAAATCTGGCAGCCGCTAAGACAGAGATCGTGATGTTCACGGGGAAGCAAATCAATACCGTCATTCCAATATGGGTCGATGAGCATACCATTATAGAGACTAAAAGGTTCGTCAAATATCTTTGAATAGTTCTGGATACGAAGCGGACCTATTTCGAGCATATTTCTCAAAGTGTCAAGAGGCAGGTACTACGACAATGGCCTTGAGCAGGCTGATGTCAAATTTGACTGGCCCGAAGCCCAGCAAAAGAAAGCTGCTAATGTCCGTAACTCAATCCATCTTATTGAACGGAGTGGAGATTTGGGGTAAGGCTCTGGAAAAGGATATCTATGCAAAAGGCATGATAAGAGTTCAGATTCAGGGTGCTCTGAGGGTTTCTTGCGCATACAGGACTGTCTCAGAAATGGCAGTTCTTGTTATTGCCGGAATTATTCCAATTCAGCTTCTTGCTAAAGAGCGCAAGCATATATACGAAAGAAAAAATGAGGAAGACCTAGAATATATTAAAGCGGATGTTAGGAGAGCTACAATGTTGGAGTGGCAAACGCTCTGGGTGGACCGCGCGGACAGTGCATGGAACAGGCGCCTCATAAAAGAGGTCGCACCCTGGAGTCATAGGGGGCACGGAGAGTCAAACTACTTTTTGACACAGCTCCTCAGTGGCCATGGGGTTTTCCAGTCTTATCTTTTCAAAATGGGAAAGGTTGTGAGCCCTGAATGTGTATTTTGTCCCGACAAACGAGACGACGTGCGTCACAATTTTTTCGAAGATGACCACTGGATAACTAGAAGGAGGGCGCTGTAGGCAGAGATGGAGGTGGAGGAAGTCACACCCAATAACATAGTTGAAAAAATGCTCTAGAACGAGGAATCATGGAGCGTCATGGCAAGAGTGGAGAAGATCCTGCGTACAAAAAAGTTATTGACGACACCCTAACCAGGAGCCTTGTGTAGGACCGGTCAAAATAGACGGTTCTTGCACGCGGCACCAATGGGGGGGGGGAAATGGAGGACGTACAAGGATATTTATTTATTTATATATTTATATATTTATTTATTTATTAACCTATGTATATATCTATCTGACGACATGGTGAAATAACAAGAAAGAAGGAATCTCCAGGATGAAAAGACAAAAGAAAGAAAGGATCTTTATTTAAAGAGGATAAATGGCCTAAGTCAACCCAATGTAATGTGATAATCGGTTCCGGGTTGAATTGTATAAGGCAGAGTAGGGGATGAGTTTAGTCGGTAGCTTTCCAGCGTGATCCGAGTCAAATCGGAAGCAAGCTGACATGGAGTCCTAGACATAACTTGGGGGCCGGGCCCAAGTATGCGTAACGCAGTCTCACCTAGAGCAAATATTTAGTTGTACAGTTTTCAGAGCTTTAGGTCTATAAAATCGTCCAACTTTATATTAGCCGCCCTTGCTCGCATGCAAAAAAAAAAAAAAAAAAAAAATTATAAAATAAATTAAAATTAGCAATACTGCTCTCTGGTTTCATGTTGTAGTCACTGTTACATGTATTGGTGGTCTGTATATTATAGATGGATTGTGAGTCAATACTGGTGCTTGATTTTATAGATGAATGTCGTGAAAGACTAGTAGGAGCCTGCATAGAATTGTACAAATCCTCTAATGTAGTTGTTATCCTTTGGTTTTCTGACTTAAGAGCATTGGTAAGAGTGCTATTATTGACACGCATGATTTGTACTTCATTCAATAATCTGTTTAATACTTGAATATCTTTTTCAAAATTAGAATGTGTTAAGATGTCAGATGCAGGCTGTACTGTGAATTCGTGACATGCATTCTGAACTGTAGCATGGGCTGTCGTAGATGTAGTGACACTCCCATTATTGCGCCTGTTGATCTTTAACGTTTTAGCGGGCGTGGCTGCTCGAGAGTGGGAATAACGCCCCTTAGTTAAGTTAGCAGACAGTATACTACGACGATTCATGGACTTGCATGTGATACATGTATATTGCATGGTTATAGTATCTGTGATAGTGGCACAGCTATTCTTTGAGTGCATTTGTCTTGAGCATAAAATACAGGTAACCAAAGGATTACCTTTCTTGCCTTTAAGATTGCACATTTGACATAATGTATAATTTATGGTTTTTTGTGTGCTATTGTCATTGCTGTGAGACATTTTGAAACAAGAAAAATAAACTTTTACCTTAAGATAATAAATACTGATGATAATATACTCTGATGATAATATACTCTGATGATAATATTCTCTGATGATAAAATATTCTAATAATAGTATACTCTAATGGTAAATAGTGCGAGGTATAATAATTTTTCCCTCCAAAACTAAAATGACAACAAGAAATAATGCACTCAATTAAAATAAATAATAGCCACTTAACAACTGATTAAAGAATACTAATGCACCACCACTGTTATGCAACTATAATTCACAGTTCATCTGATAAATACTATATATGATGGTATATTATATTGCACTAGGCAGATAATTTGTTTAATAGCAGCAGAATAAGCATGTAACAATTAACTGTTGTTTTACTAATATATACTTTTAGTCATTATAAGATTAATTGCACTTTTGGTAGATTAAAAATTCTTGAATAATTTGATGTATAATTTATAATGAATTTACTATTTTATATGCACTTTTATTAATAAATAAAGAGAGTACTTTTAAAGCATGCTTGCCTGCACCGCGCCTGCGCAATTATCGACAATGATGCAAGAGAATTTTTAAATTATAAAACTATGTATAGTTGTACTTTTATTAAAACTACTGTATTAAAATATTGATATTATTCCATAACCAATTTTTCCATCAATATATCAGCTTTTTGATTGTATCGTTGAGCTTCATCGATGTGGTGCTTCAATTTATTGAGTGCAATAATAAGTTCTTCTTCTAGTCCTTCTTCAATAGTAATAAAATCATTTAATTGTAGGTTGAAAAAATTGACCAAATTCAGACAAAATTTGTTAGATGTTAATTTATTTCCCAATATTTCGAACAATTATTTTGTTCCTCTTCAGGGGATTTTTGCTAAATGTACAAAATTTTTACATGTATATAAAAATTTTTTTAATAATATATAATAGATTTAATAATACCTTAATGTATGATAATATTACATATTGGCGTTAAATGTAGTTATAATAATAAATAACAAGTCAATATATTATAATAAATAATTTACGAATAATAATAATTATTAGATGTGATAAATATTTGAGAATAAAAAAGTAAAATAATTTATAGTGCATGATTTTTAACAAAACACGTTTTAAACATATTAGCTAGCTATAACAATAATAAAGAAATCATGTGTTTACGAGTTAAAGTTTTTCTGCGCACACCAAGTTGACATATTATATGTATATGCTGTGCTCCATATTTAATAGAAAAAAAAAATTTGAGATCAAGTGATATTATAATTTGGCATTAAGAGCTTTATAGGAATCTTTTAATTTATCACAGTCTGTATTGGCATTCAATTTGTTGTAACCTTGTTTGTCTATGTAAACCATTTCAGCAAAGGACCTTTTGAAAGAATTTGTTTCTTTATGTAGAATTTGTATATTGGTGAAATCAAAATTATGATTGTACTTTAAGATATTTTTTGTTATTACATTGTGGTATGATTCTTTGAGCTTGATGTTGTCCTTGTGTTCTTTGGTTCTAGTTTTTAAAAGACGCTTAGTCTGGCCCACATACGTTTTATCACAATCTTTGCAATCTATTTTGTAAATAAGGTTTTTGTTGTTTTCTTTTTGTAAAGGTTCTTTATTAGGTTTAACGATACAATTGAGTTTAAATGGAGCTCTATAAACTGTGTTCATATTGCATTTGGATTTTATGGTGTGTTTTATGTTGTCGGAAATTATGGGAATTAATGGTAATACTATTGTATTTTTGAAATCTGGTTTAGAATTAGTATCTTGAGTGTTATTGTTGTTATTATTGTCAAGTTGATTAAGAAAACAAGTAAAAATTCTATTTATGAAGTGTTTGGGGAAGTTATTGAGTACTAAATCATTTTTTAATTGTTGGAAGTTTTTTTGATGTAAACTGCTGTCAGAGAGTTGTACAATTTTATGACAAAGGTTTTTAATGATCTCTATTTTTGTTGACATGGAGTGGTGTGAAAGAAAGTTCAGATATCTTCCAGAAAATGTTGGTTTTTTGTAAATGTCTGTGGTTATAGTCCCATCTGTATTTTTTATGAGTAGAATTTCTAAAAAGTTTAATACATTATTGTTTTCTAATTCATATGTGAATTAGATGTTAGGGTGAAAACTGTTGAACATGTCCAAAATGGGATGTAACATGTCTTTTTTGGCTATCATGATGGAATCATCAACATATCTGGAATATGATATAATGTTTGTTTTGAATGTGTTAAGAACTATCTCCTCAATGTCTTGTATCACTAAATCAGCCAAGATTGGGGAAAGTGATAAGCCCATAGGAAGGCCGTTTATTTGCTGGTAATATTTATTATCAAATTGAAAATATAGGGAATTCATAATAACTTCCAATCCTTTTAGAAATTCCTTCTGAGGTAAATTAGTAAATTTTTCTATGAGAGACCAACGTTTTATAATGCTGATTTTTACTAGATCTAATGGGATATTGTTAAACATGTTAACAATGTCGTAAGAGACCATGTTGTAGTTTTTTGGGATGGTAGTGTCCTTGATTTTGACCTTGACCTTGATATAGTTATCTTGTAAAAAGATTTGAAACCATAATTTAACACAAATTTAAATATTTTAATACTTTCGCATAGAAAATTCGCTGTTTTTTTTAGGGTTTTTAACCTCTTTTCATTCATTTTTTTTTACCCAAAATTTGTACTTTTTTTAAAATACTCGACGAGAAACTACTTTTATATCATCAAAAAAGTAAAAAATACCCTGCCAACTAGCTGGCACTAAGGTTCCTCAAAAAATGAGCTTAATAAATCAATATGCCACTGATACATCTCATTACAACCATGCAATCATACACACATTTCTCACTTAATTCTATAATAATTGTGATAAAAAAGGCAGTTTTTTTTATTTTTTTTGCTTTTTTAATTTTGAGAAAAACATTTTGAAATTATTCAGTTTCAGATCCAAAAAATATCTAAAATAAACGTACTTTCTAAAACTAGTACTCTCATAGAAATGAATTAGGTATAACGTCCAAAAAGAAAAAAAAAAATGGTATTTTTTGTATTTTTTTGTGACAAAAATTTTGTGAAACAAATTCGAGATATTGAGAAAAAATTGTCTTTTCAAATGTAAGTACACACAAACACACACACATACAGACTTTTTTTTTAAACCGGTTTTTTAGCTTCCTGAGGTCTCAAAACGTGCATATATGCCAAAAAATCAAAATTCAAAATTTGACCCATCACAATGGTTCCTCTATGAGGAAAAAAAAATCATAAGAAAAATAGGATACATTTTTGGTCCTTATTCAGCAACCCTAAATTTTACTATATTTTTCATTTATTTTACGTAATTTTTAATGCATACCACCTGATGACCTTAAGAGATGCATAAAAATTTTTTGTTTTCCTATTTCTTTTTCATTTGTAGTCTAGAAATGATTATCAGGCAGTTTAAAAGAATTTTAACAGATCTTATTAGAGTTTTTTATATTTATTATAATGATAGTTTAAAGTAATATAATAATATTGGGTAAATTTAAATTAAGTGAGAGTTATAATGATAGTCGGGCCTTCTAAACGACTCGGAAGTTTTTTTTCTTAAATAACTACTAAAAACTGGCTACCAGCCAAATTTTTAGCCTCCTAGAGCGAAATCTCGAATTTTGGTGGCCATTTTTGTGTTTTATCCTCTTATAAAAAAAGCGAGAAAAATGAGAGATAATTTTTTCTTATTTTTTTTGTAAAAAAATGAGATTAACATGAAAAATTTTTTTCTCTTGAGTCTGAGTGGGAAATTTCCCGTAGAATCTTATTCCACAGACAAAAATTTCTTTTAGCAGCGCATGCTCGAGAAATTGCTTAAGCAGACTGTTTTTCTCAAATTTGAATTCCTCAAATGCCTATTAAGGTGTTAGTAGTGTGTAAATTTTTGATGACAGAAATGAATAAAACTTATATAATATCAAAGATAAACTATTAAGAAACTAAAAAAAAATGTTAGCAACTTTGTGTACGTAATTTTCTTTTAATTAAGAAAAGAAAATAAGCAGTTTAAGATTGCTCTTATGGGAACTCATTTTTGGACTTTATGTAAAGTATGATAGAGATGACACAAGTTAATGAAATTTTACTATATCCAAAATACTCTTTAGAGTACCACCACTTATTAGAATACCATCCCTTATTAGTATACTATCTTTCGTTTTGAGTGTTGCCACTCTATTACAGTACTACCTTGACTTAAAGACTTAGACAGTTTATTATTCAACTTATAATCAATAAAGTGTAGTTATACAACCAAACCAAATTAGTTATCAGTTATTTTAAAGTAAGTGACAAATCCTTCTGTAATTGAGAACTTAGCCTCAGGTTAAGTTTATCCAGCTTGAACCAGGGTCATCTACAACTTATATCAACAGTAACCCTCATACATAAATAAATACCTGGGGCACTCAAATCCCCAGGATAAACTTATTTATATTTTATATTTTATAATTATATTTACGTATTCCTTGGATAAAACCTCAGGATACGTAACACTATCATTATAATAAATATAAGAAACTCTAATCAGATCTGTTAAAATTCTTTTAAACTGCCTAATTATCATTTCTAGACTACAAATGAAAAAGAAATAGGAAAACAAAAAATTTTTAACCATCTTTTAAGGTCATCAGGTGGTATGCATTAAAAATTACGTAAAATAAATGAAAAATATAGTAAAATTTAGGGTTGCTGAATAAGTTCCAAAAATATATCCTATTTTTCTTATGATTTTTGTTTCCTCATAGAGGAACCATTGTGATTAGTCAAATTTTGATTTTTGATTTTTTGGCATATATGCACGTTTTGAGACCTCAAGAAGCTAAAAAACCGGTTTAAAAAAAAAGTTTGTCTGTATGTGTGTGTGTGTGTGTGTGTGTGTGTGTGTGTGTGTGTGTGTGTGACCGTTCATAATTTACAACCATTATGAAATTAAGTCTTAATTTTTTTTTCCAAAATTTTTTCATCAAAAAATCTCAAACTACTTTTTTTTTTTTAATTTTTATGTAATACCACATTTATTTCCATGAAAGTACTGTTCCGTACTGTAAATTATTGTAAATATACCTTTATTTTAATATAATATGTAAAAATACCTTAATGTATATATTAGAATGAGACAGGTAATATCAAGCGCTACCTGTCATTGGATATTACGCATTCAACCGTATACCAGTACACAAGTTTAATAAATCATATTATTAACATATTAATCACACAGTATCAATTATTATTTTATATCCACTCCAATATTCCATCAATTAACCTCTAATTTATGGTAGTTCCGTTCATTTGGTCCTTCGAGCTTTATTAAGGAAATATTTTTTTAATTTAATCTACAAATTAGTTAAAAATCTATAAATCAGCACCACGAGGTTACAAGATTTTTATTCAAGTGAAAAAGGGATATTGGATAATTAATGTGTTTTTTTTTTTTTTTTTTTTTTTTTTAAGTGGATAATAATAAAAATTAAACTAATTAACGCTCATTGATATAATCGTGCTTGTGATTAAATATCATCAGTCTTTTCAAACATTTATAAAAAAATTATTTATATGGGTTACTAGAAACATTTGTATTTAATTTATTATTTAAAGTCATTGTCATCTTTTTATAATGTTGGTTTTTAGTATGTACATTAACCTATCTAGGATGCTCCATTTTCTATAAGTCTGGATATTTCATTATTTTATTAATTAATGATTCACCAAAATCCATATTTTTGAAGTATAATTATTGAATACATATAATTACTTCGTATAAATTTTTTTTTCATCAATGTATTTAATTGAAAAAAGTTATTTCTCTTAAAACTAACCCACGTGCACTTTAAGCAGATTACCTAAAAATAAATAATTAAAAGCTGTAGGCAGCATTCAAAATTTTTTTGCCCTCCCGGGCGTAAATCTCGCGCGTAAAGAATTTTCTGCACTAGTTCTATACCTAGGTAGGCAAAAAATATTGTAAGCACCATGTGCAAAATACTTTAGACACATGCTTGAACACATATCACTCGTGCGCGGCTTTGCCGAGTACTTGTCCTAGGGATCACGCTAGTGCCAAAACTTTTACGCCCTTAATACTTAATATACTATTTCACGTTTACGGTTTGCGTTTGCATTTACGAAGGTCTGGAGCTTCCTGGATTTTCCAAGATGGTGGACCAAAAAATATACAAATATAAAATTTGAAAATAACAAGGGGTTTTTCAAGGCAACAAAAATGAATATTTTGGTGCGAAAAATTCGATTTTTCAAATCAACATATATTCTGACTTTCCAAGATGGTGGACTAAAAAACATTCATATATAAAATTTGAACATTATAAGGGGATTTCTAAGGCAAGAAAATTGAATCTTAGGCGGAAAATTTCAGCATATTTTTCAATTTTCCAAGATGGCCAATCAAAAAATATACAAGAAATTTGAATATTACTTGGGCGTTTTTTAAGGCAAGAAAATAAAATTATAGCTGGAGATTATTCGATTTTTTTAAATTAATATATTTTCCGATTTTCCAAGATGGTGAACCCAAAAACATAAAAAATGAACTTTTAAAATTTCAAAGGGCTTTTTAAGAGCAAGAACATTAAATTACAGTTGCTAAATATATGATTTTTCTATTTAACATATTATCCGATTTTCCAAGATGGCATGCTGGACCAAAGAACATACAAATATAAAATTTGATCATTATTAAAATGTGATTTTGTAGGAAAAAAAAATAGAATTTTAGGTGGAAAAAATACGAATTTTAAATTGAACATAACTTCCGATTTTTCAAGATGGCGGACTGAAATACATACAAATATAAACTTTTAATATTACAATGGGATTAAATAGATTAAGAAATATGAATTTTAGGTAGAAGATAATCGATTTTTCAAATCAAAATATTTTCCGATTTTCTTAGATGGCGCACCAAAAACATAAAAGAAATAATTTTTCAACATTACAAAGGGCTTTTTCATCCCCTGTCCCCTTTCTTAACTTTTCTAATTCCCAAACCTCCTTACTTCCCAACACCTGTAAGCCAAAACAAAACCAAAATGCACCAAATTTTTCCTAGTAAATAAACTCCCAAAGAGCTCTTAAATTTAAATTTATCTAGTTAATATTATTATCAAATATTTTTAGATTATAAAATTATTTTCTTATTTCTATTTTAAATTTGTTAAATATTATATAAAATCTTTTTTTATAAATTTTTATATACAAAACTTTTGTAAATAACGTGCCTGCGCAATAAAATGTAAATACTTATTTTGTAATTCAATATTTTTGTACAATTCTATATAAATAAAGCTTTAAATCAATCAATCAATCAAGGGCTTTTTGAGGGAAAGAAAATTGTATTTGAGCTAAAAGTTATTGAATTTTTGCAATTCAACATATTTTCCTATTTTCCAAGTTGTCAAAGCGAAAAACATACAAAATAAACATTATACAGTTATTTTTAGGGCAAAAAAAATGAAAATCCGTGTTCATTGTATGCAGTTATCGCAATGTATATTTGATTATCTTTGAAAATTTCAAAATACGTTGGGGTAAATAAATTGAAAATTTCTACCTCAAATTTATTTGTAGTGTTGAAAATTCATTTTTTTGTTTTTCGAAACTCCATCTAGGAAAATCGGAAAATATGTTGATTTAAAAAATTGAATATTTTGCAACTAAAATTCATTTTTCTTGCTCTCTAAAAGCCCTTTATAATTTTGAAAATTCATATTTTTGTTTTATTGCCCGCCATCTTGGAAAATCGGGAAATAAGAAGTATTATATTATACAGAAAATAATATTTTTTTTTCACTTCTTTTTTATTAATATTTAATTTCTAATAGTTTATGCTTATTATGAAATAATTAATTATTTTTTTTTTTTGAAATTATTTTACAAAATTATTAGAATTTATATCGAATCCGTAGCGAATTGAATGTGAATTCGATGCGCATTTGATTCGAATTCGAAAGTACGCCGGTTTTTCGTGACAAATTCAGGAAAAAAATATGTGCTAACTGGGACTATTATTTAATTATTATTTAATTATGATAGTTATTGCATTACACCTATCCTCAAAGTTTCGAAATAAAATTTTAGTTTTATTTGACCTGGTTCGGAAACCAGCTCAAGTTTAATTTTGCTTAATTTATAATTTAACAGATAATGAATGACTAAGCTATTTAATATTTTTTTTTAAGTGTATAAGGTCCACTGACCTTGTGTAAATTTTTAAAAACATTGACCTTATGAAAATTTTAGTATACATTTTTATGGATTTTTGTATGGTTGGTATCATATGTATAAGGTATTATAAAAATTTTTTTAAAAATATTATTTTTTTTTTGAAGTTTTTAATTTTCTGTTATGTTGCGTTGGTTCAAACTTTGTATGGTTGCCTTACTGCAGGCACTTTAGCTACCTTCAGATATTCCTGCCCGCTAAGTATTGGGAGTTTTTAATTTTAATTTTAAACTATCAAATGCTTGATTTCAGAAAATCAATAACAGAGAGTAAATAAATTATAGTTAACAAAATATTTACGTAATGAGGCAGGTTTATTTACTTTGTTTATTCTCTTATAAAATTAAAAGTTTTTATCGAAAGAATGGTAAGATGTAGGTTCCATGTAAGCTACTTACATAAGCTCCTTACAAATCTCCTTTGAAAGGCAATAGAGGGGGAATGATTGGGTTCTGTTGGAGTGAGTGGCAAGGTAATGAGAAAATGGTGATAAATTATTACAAAAATTTTTATTTAATATGGCATCAAATAATACTTTATTAGTTAAAGGCCAAAATCCAGCGTCTGTTCACAGTGGGACGTACTGGGGCGTCAACGACAACCGAACAGTAAAAATAAAGGGGAGTGCACACACGCATTATATACATATCTCAACTATATACATATATCTTAATCTTATCTTAATACTATATATATCTGAAAATTTATTTGTCTTTTTGTTTGTTTGTTTGTTTGTTTGTACCCTAATGACTCAAGAACCACCAAACCGGTGTCAAAATAAAGAAAAAAAGTCTGCGGGTGACACAGGCTATAGAGTTTTTGCCCAGCTATCGTAGTTTTTGAGATATATTTAATTTTTAGTGTTTTTGAACTTGATAAAATTTTTTTAAATTTTATAAATAAATCTAAATATCTCGAGACTATCGAAAAATTTTTTTATTACACTTTGTAGTATTCGATTAGGCACTAATTTTTACGTATTCTCTGAAATTTTTATGCAAAACGGACGTATCTTTAAAATTTTATCAAATATTTTTGAAGCTGGTAAAAAAAATTTTTTTAATTTTTTTATTTTTTATGGTATTTTTAATAATTTATTTGTGTATCTATGTGTCTATGTGTTTTATCATGAGGCTCAAACCAATGAAAGAAATTACATAAAACCAGTGTCAAAATAAAGTTAAAATAAAAAAATTTTTACTATTTTTGGAAAAAATTTAATTTTTTGAAAATTTGGTTAAAAAGTGAAATATCTGAAAAATATGATAAAATTTCAATATCGCAATTGGTATTATTTGATTCAGTCAATTCTAGAACCATCTATATGTACATATCTAAATACTATATACTATATATATTTGAACATTTATTTGTCTGTCTGTCTGTCTGTCTGTAATAATAACGCTGCTCTAATCACTGCGCAATAGTTTGAATGTGTTGGCATAATTATAAATTTGCAGTGAAAAATGATTTTTTAAAGTAACAGAAACAGAAAGAAATGTGACAAGGGGGGGCGGAGCCTTCAAGTAAGAAAAATAAATACATAATTAAATAAAAGTTATCTGGGAAAATTTCGGGCGTAAATGCATGCATTGAATAAATGAGCTAAAGGGTATCGTCTAATTGACGTCTATAGACTACGATTTAACAATGAAGCAGTTAAGTGTAAAGGATGAGTTTGAATGTGAACCTTTTGATTTGTTACGAAAAGTACGAGCAAGTAGCTGTTAGTGGAACCACTGAGTATAGTGGGTAGATTTTGTAACACGGTGAATTTCCCCGTGCTACAATTTAACTCAACAGGGCAGAGTTTAAAAAACCTGCGCTGGCGCTCCTGTTGGAGAACGGCGCAAGCCTAATAGTATTAAAAATTTTAAAATGTAACATTTCACGAGGGAGTATAAGTACTACTTATCGGGAGGGGGTTTTATAAAATTTATACGTAGTGGGGTAAAACGGAGATGAACTCGAGAGACACGCGGGTCTCCCAGTTCAGTTCCATTTTGGAAATTGTAGTACTTTTAGTAAAATCAATTTTTTCCGTTCATAAAATTTAATCGTTTTTTTTTTAAGATTTCTAATTATTAAATTCAGTTTCGGTTGCAGTTCGTTTTATTAAATTCCGCTTTAGTTTATTAAATTCAGTTTTATTTACAGTTCATATTGTTAAAATTCCGTAAAATCATTTCGTTAAATTTTATTTCGTTTATTAATTAATTATTGAGTTAAAATTTTGAAAATTAAAGAAGGAAAATTAGTGGCAAACAGTTTTGTGTAGTGAAAATTTTGCAGTGCAGTAAGTTTAAAAACTGTTTTTATTGTGAATAACGAATTAAAGGATTGCTTAATTAAGCAATTACGGGCCCATACAATGGCGTACAAAAAATTATTGGGAGATTCCCAAGACTCGGTAACTCGGTATTTCGATAAACTAAAATTACCTGGAGCCGATAAAATTATTTGCTCCAGGAGGTTAAACAAGGAATTCCGTTATGTAATTTCACAATATCGGGAAACTCTGATGAAAATTAATCTGGAATTCGATGAGGAGTCCATGGGACTTTTCACGAAACAAATGGATCAATTCCTGAGTTCCTTTTATCAAGAGGACCAATAATTGCTGGAAATTATGGTTCACTTGATAAAACAAAATGGTGTATCGAAATTTATTAAAATAAAGGTTTATCGAAATTTATTAAAATGAAGGTTTTCCGTATTATAAAAATTAAAACAAAATGGAGTATCGAAATTTATTAAAATAAAGGTTTATCGAATTATAAAATTAAATAATGGTTTTCGTATCTTAAAATTTAAGTCTATGGTTTCTCGTTCTTAGAAATTACAAATTGATTTCCCTTATATAAAGTGAGACTTTGAACATTAATTATCAGCTAAAGTAATTGAAACTATGGAATACCGCTTAATAATTAATAAAAATTAACTTATTGTTAAAATTGAGTATTTGTTCTCTCGTTAAACTAATAAAAGATATGGTTTCTCGTTATATTTAAAAAAAAAAAATTACATATGAATCCCACAAAAAAGTTGAAAATTTGGACTTTACTACTAGCCATTTTAAGAAACCCTAAAGCCTAAATTAGGTTAAAATAGGCTAAACTTATGCCAATGCAGCTAATTTTAATAAGATTAACTAAATATTGTACCCAAAAAAATCAAATGTCACTTTTTGAACTTTTTACTCGCTCTCCAAATTTTTACTAAATTTTGAATTTGATGAAATTTCAAATATTTAGGATTAAAATTTTGTTTAATTCAACACTTTAATTAAAATGAATTAGCTGTGCCAAGTCAAAATAATTTTAAAAAGTCAAAAATTGAAAAGCACATGGTGCCTTTTGTACGTATAAAAGTTCCAAATTCTACTCAAGTTGCTTAAAACGTTTTATATTTATTAATTTGAATTAATTTTATTCTAATTAACTAATTAAAACTAATTTAGGAATATTAGTTAATAAAATAATAGAAAAGTTCAACTTCAGCGACAAATTTTGAAAATTTAAAAAAAAAATACAGTTTGGACTTATGATATTTTGAACCAAAATTAGAAATAGTTAATTAAAATAATTTATTATGATAAATCTAAGTAAAGTTAAGAATAAAGTTAATTAAAATAAAGTAGTTAAATAAAAATTATGAAATACTTTGGTTCAAAATAGAAAAAGCGCATACTAACATCAGGGTAGTTGCTCTATCTGGAGCTCCGCTAATACCTGAAATACATAAAAGTTCTCCAGGACTTGCTGAATATCCCAGAACAATTAGTCAGCGAGCCCTGGACATTAGTTTACTAGCTCCAGCTCTAAAAAGGGTAAAACAAGCGGATCATAATTTTAAAACTTTAGGTATAATTCTATCAGGAAATTAGGTAAAATTTGCACAAAACAAACATAAAATATATAAAGAGAGAAAATTAGCAATACAATTAGTTGTTAATAAAATTATTGCAAAATTTCTCTCATAAAAACAAAATACAATATGAACACTAGCACCTTAATATTTAAAACAGAACACATTACACAAAATTAACACGCATAATTCACACTACACAATTGGGAAGTAAAAATTTTTTGAATTAAATTAATTAAAATTGTTTGTATTTAATTATTTAATTAAAGTAATTAAATAATTAAATACAAACTTGTATTGTATAAATCTGTTGTTACAGCAATAACAATTCAGGGATTATAGTCCCCATAATAAAATTGTGATTGCGAGTTACTAGTTGGGTTTTTAAAATTAAATGATAACCCAGTTAGCACAGCATGTACCGTACATACCCTTTGAGGTTTAGGTCTTAAAATCTAAGTTAGAAATAGGACTCAAAATTGAAATTAGTGTTAAATATGATTTAAGGAGTCCTGAATTTGGCTTGCCGCGCGGACCAGAGGATGTCTGCGGGATTTTGGTTTAACCATTATTTTTTTAGATCCTCAGATGGAATATCGTTAAGTTAAGTTAGGCAATGGCGATTATTGTCACAAAACGAAATTAAAATTACAATTCATAATTAATTTTGTCCAGATCAGCTTTAGGCGACCCCTAGTGGCTGAAAACATGGTTTATCGTTAAATTAGCCTCAAAATTAACCCCAGCGGCTTAAAATAAAATATAAGTAAAATTTGTTGCTATTTTAACTAAAATAGCGCGCCGCGACTTAAAATTAGTAAAATTGAAAACTTTAGAATAAAATGAGAATAAAATTATGGAATATCGTTAAATTATTATATTATTATATAAACATGCATTTTCTTGAAATTTTAGTATTAATTTGTAAATTTTCTATAATTGCACTTTCCGCCATTTAAATAACCTTAAATTAGAGTAAATTGAGTACGGATTTATTTTATTAAGGATTATCGAATAAAATATTAAAAATTCAATTAATTATTTAAATAAATGGTAGAAATCATGGCTTATCGATAACAAATAAGACAATTTTACACTCTCGTTAATTAAAATTATTGTCACAAAATATAAATTTTTGGTTTATCGATAAATAAATAAAATAAAACATTTTATATTCTCGTTAATTAAAATTGATTGTCACAAAATATAAATTTTGGTTTATCGATAAATAAACAAAATAAAACATTTTATATTCTCGTTAATTAAAATTGATAGTTACAAAATATCCATTTTGGTTTATCGTTTATTAAATAAAATAAGACATTTTATATTCGAATTTAGGATTATAAAATGTAGGAAATTTTGGATTTATCGTTATTTTAAACATGAAAATTAGTAAATTTTAGTAGTTTATAAGGATTTTTAAGTTAAGTAAGTTTTTTTGTGAACTTTAGGAACTCCGACGTTAAACTTATGAGTTCCCCCCGCTCTCCTGTCGTATTTACGAGCTGTGCTAGTCGGATTTTGGCCGCGTAAGTATTAGGGTTGCGTTATGCCCAAAAGGGGTTTCTAAAAAACCTTGTCACGAATCGGGACGTGACTGGCGCCTTGGGTAAATTTTAAATTTGCAGGAAAGTCTACATCTTGGCATGACGTAACTGTAGGAAACGCCAACTGGATTTCTGGACAATTACTGTCTAGCGTTTTAATTTAGCGCGACTTTCGGCCTCTTCGAGATCTACTTAATAGATCAGAGTTTGGAGATGTAAAGTCTTTTTGAGGAAAATTCCCTTTCTAATGAAAGTTTTAGTTAAAATAGGAAATTTTCTTTTTAGAAGAGAAAAGTTGTAACCGAATGCCAGATTTCGCAAATCTGACATTGGTCACAAGCCCTATGGCGCGCACAACGTACAGTCAGCCGTATATTGATTCGCCAGCAAAACAAGTAAAGTATCGGCTATCTATACAAGGCTATTGATGCTCGCATTCTCAGTTGGCTTCGGTCTACTTAGCTGGATCGCTGTAGCAAATGGATGTCTCTTGGGAACTGCAAGGTGTGTAAAAGTGAGAATGTGTGTTAGTTAATTAATTAAACATTATCTTACAAATTATTTGGGAATGTAAGAATTAATTATTACGGAAAATATTAGTTTAAATAAAATAATAAAAAAGTGTATACGTGCCAAAATAGAGGAAAAAGAGTAAACGTGTTAAAATGTGTATCACGTGCTCTCTGAAAAGTAAAATATTGCGGACATAAAATCTCCATATTTTTAATAACTTATATTAATAACTAAATAATGGGTAAAATTAATTAGTTCGCGGTTTTGCTGTATTAATGGAAAATACGTGTAATTATACGGAAAATTTATAGTGTGAGTTATCTTAGGAAATAAAGTTAAATAGATAGATAGCCTCGTGGGTATTATATTATGTTGTATAGAGTTATTATTCGTTAATTTATTAATAAATAATAAATTGATCGTTTATTTAAGACAAATAATCACATAAGGTAATTAAAAAAGCTAATTAGTAAAGCGCTGAGTTTAGAAGGCTTTTTACTCTAGGGAGAAAGAACCACAAAATCATTGATTCCTGGATCGGTCCCACACGTGCTTGAAATAAGAAAATTATACGAGTTATTAATCAAGTGAAATTCTGTATATAAGCGGGAAAGAGATAGACGAAATATTCATAAATTATTTAAAAGTTTACAATATACTTGGCTCTCTAATAATTACTAGAATATTATTGCTTAATTAAAATAAGTAACATTTTATTGTTAAATAATTAATGGCTATATTTACAATAATTTACAGTTTTTACTTAATTAATAACTAAAATTGTATCATTTTTAATAATTTACAATATTTCTGTCAGTAAAACAGTCATAATAAAAAACCGTAAAATTGGAATCCGTAAAACGTGCTTTGTTATAATATAAAAATATTGCGAAATATGATTGAGTTTTATCAAATATTTAATTCAGTACTATTTTATAAATTAAGGGGTGTTATAGGACGAAATAACCATGGGTTTGATCATTAAATTAAGGATTCATTAAGTTGTAATTTATGTGATTTCTATAACAAATTAAAGTTAATATCGTTATCGAGTCTGATTAAGTTAACTATTGAAAATATATACGTGCGTTCCTCCTTATACGCGGTTTCTATATGCGTGAGTGTCGCTTATACATGGTTTGTCTATTTTTCTCATCCCTCTTTATGCGTGATCATTCCCTCCGTATACGCTGATTCTATTGGAAATTCAAAGCAAAAATTTTTCCTGATTATCTTTTTTTATTCACGGCCAGGCTGCTTTGCTTGAAATTTATTTGTTGCTTAAATTTTCAAGCAAAGCAGCCTGGGCGTGTTATTTTGTAACATAACCAATTAACATAATTTATTAAACAACACTATCTCTCAGACAAGCAAAATTATTAGAAGCATTCCTTCATAAATTATGGCTACCAAATAAAAAATTCGAAATAAAAATTCAAAAAATTTCTTTATAAAAAACAAGAAATGTCTTGGATATTATGGTTTGAAGCTGAAAATTCTCAATTTTCAAGAATCCGAGAATAGAGTCGCAGCCGTTGCGCAAAAAATCAAATTCAATGAGTCCTTTGTAGAAACCATAAAAGACAAAAAAGATAATAATAATAATAGTTCTTCGATCATGGGTCAATTTGCTGTGTAAATTAAACACGCATCACTCAATATTACACTCAAAAATAAGTACACAAAAATACAATAAAAGTATAGAAACAACCAAAAATTATTTTTAACCCTAGAAAGTTGGATTGTATGGAATGTAACGAATTTATGTTAATTAGGATATTTTTGACTTAAAAAAGTCAAAAAAATTTGAGAAGAAAACTTCTCTGGTGCGGATTGAACCCACGACCCTTAGGTATCTAGCCTGTATCTTTACCAATTGAGAGGGTGTCGGTTGCAGCTTGTCATTATTTATTAAGTTTTTAAGGTGGCAGACACAATTGTAGGGAAAAAAATCGATTTTCTGTTCATTGTTTGTTTGCGTTCAAAAACATCTTAAAAATATTCAAAAAAAAATTTATAATGATATCTTGAATAATAAGGAAGTTACAAAAGATTAAACGAGACACCGCAAATGACGTAAGATACAGTATTTCTCGAAACAACGTTTTTCAAATTTGCGGGTACGATAACTCAAAAAATAATTAAGATATCTTCCTAATTTTTTGGCTATACTATTAAAATACAGTTATCTTCTGGATTAATGGAATTGTTTTTAAAAAAATGTGCCAATTTTAATTTTAATAATTTTCACAGTTATCCATTTTCCGAAATTTGAATCCATCAATCCAGAAGGAAAATGTTTCAAAAACATATAAAATTTAATTTGGTATGCTTCAGAACAAGTTGGAGGCTACAATCACGCCCGCAATCAAAAGTGAGGCCTAATTTTGAGCACTTGTATTCGGCGCCATTTTTAAACTTAAAAAAAAAAAATAAAAAAAAAATGTTTAGTAACTTATAATCTAATAAAGTGCCAATTTTGAAAAAATTATCTTAATTATTTCTACCCGAATACCTATCCAGAAAAAAAAATGTTTTTTTGTTCTCCAATTGTATCTGCCACCTTAAAAGAAAAAAAAGTCCGAAAAAGCCTTCTTTTCGGGTATAGATGCGGGGACACTATGTATACCGTTCCTGTGAAAAGCACATAATTATATCTTAATAATTTTAATAATTATTATTATTATTGAAATTTCCTATATATATAAATATGTACATAAATATAAGTATAAGTATTATTTACATGTTTAATAAAAGATATATTACATTATTATATGTCATATAATTTCAAATTACAATATATATTTAATAATAATTAATTTATTTAATTTATATAGGTTACCAACATGAAATTATAACATGGCAGAAGAATTAGCCGAAGAGGAACAAAATGATACACCGGCACCGGCTTCTCCGCCAAATGATCTTCAAACTTCAAGTGCACTTCCAGCTCTAGTATATCAAAAAAGGAAGCAATCTGCTGAAGTATTTTACAGTCAAAATAAATTAAAGAACAGGAGTGAAAATTTGATCATGTTAGATACTTTAAAAATATCAAGAACCAGCATGTTTCCGTATGCGATGAAAACTGAAATACACATTGGCGAAGACAGCTCATATGATGCACCATTAAATTTAAAAAGCGAGGTTATTGTAAAAAATTTATTACTCAAAACTAGTCGAGGACTTTAAACTAAGCAACGTTTAAGTTATCATTTTAGATCATTTAAAACATTTTAAGAAAATTTAAAATAAGAAAATTAAGCATATCATGAACGATGTCAAAAAATATTTCTTAAAAATTGTATGTCACTAAAAAAGATAAAATAAATTTAATTATAATAATTGCTTTATTTATTATATTTTTTTAAATTAATTTTTGAAAAATTTGGGAGATAGAAATAATAAATAGAACGGTATCGAATTTTGTTTAAAAAATATAATTTTTTGAGACGGTTAGGTTGGAACCTTCACTTTTAATTAAAAATATTAAATTAATTTTAAACAATTAATTACTGAACCTTCTCATGGTACTTAAACCCATTCAAAAAAAATGAAAAGGGAAATTCACGGATACTAGCACATAAGTACTGTATAAAGTCTTGCATAATATGAGCGCACCCCTCTCAGCTGAATAATAAGTATTATATACTATTATTATAATATGCAGATATAGTGTTATATACAGAATGCTTTAGTATGTAATGTATTATCAAACCTACTTAAAAAAAGAAAATTCTTAAGGCTACCTCGTTTGTCCGTTTTCATAAATAATGTCAAAAATTAATTTTTAAAAATAGTTTGCTGGTACAAAGATAAAATAAATTTAATTGTAATAATAAATATTATTTATTATATTATTTTAAAAAATTTTTTGGTATAATTGTAATTTTTTTTTTTCATTTTGAATGCGAACAGGGATGACATCTATAAGGTTGGATAGATTTAAAGAACTATGACTTTAAAGACTGTACAACCGGGCACATGTTCAAATGCGTCACGCATAGATGGGTCCGGCTACCAAATTATGTCGGACTACATGACAGCATGTTACTGATTTTACTCGGCTCACTTTAGCATGCTATTGACTAAACTCATCCCCATCAAGCCTTATACAAGTTAGCCTGGAACCGTTTATCACATTACATCATGTTGACTTCAGGCCATTCTTTGGTGGCAGATCCTTTCTTCCATTCGTCCTTTTGTCCTGGAGATCCTTTCTTTCTTCATCTTGTTATTTCACCATGTCGTCAAATAAATAAATAAATAGCAATTGCAAATGCAAATATATAGCAATTGCAAATATATAGCAATTGCCAATGGATACAATAGTAACATAATTAATAAATTAATCTACAAACATAAAAATCGCATAATAAAACCTGAAACCAAATATGTGTCAGCAATATATGGAAATTACACTCCGTTTACGTTAATAAATACTTTCAGGAACTTTAATTATCAAGTGGGCTTCAGGACGAATAACAAGTTATCTTAATTATTAAGGAAGAGAAAACACACACCCCTACATCAAAAATCAGGAATTTACAAGCTTAATTGTAATGATTGTGACTCCTTTTACATCGGGCAAACTGGAAGGAAATTTATAGCTAGATATCCGGAGCACATACCACCTAAGAATCCAAGAGCTAGAAAAAACTAGAGAGCTAGTTATAGAAAATATCAAATCTAATTTTGCTGAACACATCATCAGCAAAAAAATAACTGTACAAGCCTAGAAAATAATTTAACCCCCTTCATATATGCAATAAGGGTAACATCATGAACGCCTTAGAAGAGTTTGAAATTTATAAAACCTTTAAAAACCAAGACTCGAAAGATGAAATATTAAATGTTCAATTGCATTTTAAATCCCACGCATTATATAATACAGCAATAAATATTCTACAAAATCAACAATAACAAGAATAATAATTGTACAGTATTTACATCTAAACGTAACCATACGGCATAATATTTTTTAAATTTGAAAATTAAATTTTATTATATTAAAATTTAAAATCCGAATAGAAACATTATAACTCATCAGTAGCACGCCGGCTATCTTTGCGCGCGCTCGTTACGTTTGCAAACGTTATGTACGCTTATAAATGGGGCAGTTTAAATGTTTTAAGTGTTTTAAATGTTAATTATTAACTCATGTAAATAATATTAGTGTTTTTTAAACCCTGATGATGGAATTATTTAATTCCGAAACGCGTCGGTCTTGACGTAATTCAACGAAGTCACAATAGAAGGATATATAAAAGGTAATAATAATATATACAATAGTAATATTTCAATGCAATGATTGCATAAAAATATTTAAAAATACAATTTTCATATAAAACAGGACACTATTAGAAAAAAATTTAAAATGATGTATACTTTCTGCTAAAGTCAATAAAAAAATTTAAATGCTATCATTGCTTAAAAATATTTAAAATTATAACTTTTGTATAAAACAGGAGACTATTAGAAAATACCCTGCCAACTAGCTGGCACTAAGGATCCTCAAACAATGAGCTTAATACATTAATATGCCACTGATATCACCGATTACAAGCATGCAATCATTCATACATTTCTATTAACTTTTAAAAGTATTTTTTTATTGATCAAAAATTTTGGAACTAATTTTCAAAAAATTAATAATCAGATTTGAGATATAGAGTAAAAACCATAATTTCAAATATAAGTGGGCATATCCATTACTTTTCATACAAAAGTGTGCGCTCCCGTGACTCCGATCGGGCTCAAATGTTCAGGTGGTTTGAAGTAATAAAAAACTCAGCCAGCCAAAATTTCAGCCATTTTGCAGGACTAATTGCCGAGATACAAGCTCTAAAAGGTCCAAAAATAGCTGTTTTTAGCCAATTTTAAAAAATTTACTGGGCTTCAAGGAATAGTCCAAAAAACATCCGGCTGGTCTCAATTTTTTCCTTGAAATTTCAACTTTTACGAAAAAAATTTTCAAAAAGGTTCATGGAGTTGATTTTTACTGGCATTGATTAACGTAAGATTTATTTTATCAAAAGATGCTGATTTTTGAACTTGAATTGTGACTCAGCATCATCAGCTAGACTTCTGGTTGGTCTCATTGAAAGCGTCTAGCAAAGACCTTTTTTCAAATGAAACCTTAAACGTTAATAAAGCTTATCAGGGACCGGAGATATAAGCAATTGAAAGTTTGCTGTTTCCGAAAATATCAATTTTTTAACAACTTTAATCGTCTGCAAAATTTTTCTCTGAGCAATTCAAGGGCTGAAAATTTCAGGAAAGCTTCTTTTGATATTAAAAAAAAATCCCTAAAAATTTGGGCGATGGTATTGGCTTCTGTTCGTAGATATAAGACTCAATCAGTAGATATAAGAAAATGTGTAATAATTGGACCAACATTGGCCAATAAATGGTTAAGGGGTCAACCAAAAAATTTTTCTTCTTCAATATTCGAATAGCCAGGGAAAAATGAACTAAATTAAAAAAAAAAATTTTTATTTTTGACCGAAAAATAAGCAAGTTATCATCAATTTAAGATTTTTTAAAAAATTTTCCAAAAACCCCAGTTTTAGGGTCATTATACAGTATTCTAACTTGAAATAATGATAACTCGCTTATTTTTCAGTCGAAAATAAAAATTTTTTAAAGGTTTCCTTCTATTTTTTAAATTTTCGAATTTTTTCCTGCCTATTCGAATATTTACAAAAAAGAAACTTCTTATATGCAAAAATTATTTTTTTGGGCCAAAAACTACCCTAATACATTGACAAAATAAAGTAAGTTCTAAAGTAATTTAAAAGTGCTCAGAGCCCTTAAAGTGCTCAGAGAAAAATTTTGCGGACGATTAAAGTTGTTAAAAAATCGATATTTTTATTTTATTATAAAGAATTTTTTTGGCAAATTACTTCAGAACTTACTTTATTTTGTCAATGTATTAGAGTAGTTTTCAAGTTCAAAAATCAGCATTTTTCGATAAAATAAATCTTACGTTAATCAATGCCAGTAAAAATCAACTCCATGAAACTTTTTAAAAACTTTTTTGGTAAAAGTTGAAAATTCAAGGAAAAAACTGAGACCAGCCGGATGTTTTTTGGACTAATTCTTGAAGCCCAGTAAATTTTTGAAAATTGCCTAAAAACAGCTATTTTTGGACCTTTTAGAGCTTCTATCTCGGCAATTAGTCCTGCAAAATGGGTGAAATTTTGGCTGGCTGAGTTTTTTATTACTTCAAACCACCCCTGAAAATTTGAGCCCGATCGGAGTCATGGGTGCGCACACTTTTGTATGAAAAGTAATGGATATGCCCAAGTACTTTCATAGAACTAAATGAAGTATTATTCAAAAAAAAAAATATTGCAGTTTTTTTAATTTTTTTTTTTTTTTTTGAGAAAAAAATTTTGAAAAAATTCGGTATCAGATCCAAAAAATTAATATAAACAAACTTTCTAAAATTATTACTCTCATAGAAATAAATTAGGTACTACGTCAAAAAAGAAAAAAAAAATTGGTGTTTTTTGTATTTTTTTGCGAAAAAAATTTTAGGAAAAAGATTTTCAAAAAACTAAATATCAGATTCGAGATATCGAGTAAAAATCATACTTTCAAATATAAGTACTTTCATGGAAATAAATGAGGTGTTACCTCCAAATTAAAAAAAAAAAGTAGTATTAAGATTTTTTAATGAAAATATTTTTGAAAAAAAAATTAGGTCCTAATTCCATAATGGTTGCGAATCACTGGTTACAATATTTTCAGATATCAGTACTTTAATGGAATAGAATGAGATGTTGCAAAAAAAAAAAAAAAAAAATATTATAGTTTTTTTAATTTTTTTGTTTTTTTAATTTTGAGAAAAAATTTTGAAAAAATTCGGTATCAGATTCAAAATATTACTATAAAGGATCTTTATAAAACTAGTACTTTCATAGAAATAAATTAGGTACTACGAAAAGAAAAAAAAAAAGAAAAAAAAAATTGGTGTTTTTTGTATTTTTTTGTGACGAAAATTTTGGGGAAATAATTTTCAAAAAATTAATTATCAGATTCGACAATTCGAGTAAAAATCGTACAGGTAACTCTCCGTATACGCGGGGGTTACGTTCCGGGAAGGCCCCGCGAATACGGAAATCGCGTATACTGAAACCTTAGTATTATGGCAAACAGGGGTTTAGGTTCCTAAAGGTTGAAAAATAATAGACAAACTTCAAAAACTCTAGTTTCTCAAACATCGAGTCATATTAGGATCTCCAAGCATGGCTTCGTCAATCCCACTTTGAATCAAATTTATAATCTTTATCAACGACTTGGAATGAATTTCTTTATCTTTACTGGCATTGAACTGATAATTTTTGGGACTTTTGTTCTCTAAATAATTAAAAAAGTCTAGCGCTTGTTGTCGTATAGAACGGCCATCTAAAGGAATTCTTTTGTGAGTAAGATCTTGTATCCAGGTGATCAACAGATCTTCCATTTGAACAATATTTAAATTTCGAGTTACTTTGGACATTTTTGCTTGAATTCCTACATTTTTCATTCCTTCACGTATTTTTTCTTTATTATCCCGAATACCCCGAATCGTTGACTCGTTGACTTTAAATTTTAGACCGACCGCTGCAACAGTTTCACCTTTATCGAGAAGTTCTAAAATTTTTAATTTCTCACCAAGATTTAATACTTTTCTGATTTTTTTTTGAATTTTGTTTTCCTTAGGTGCCATGATTTTTATTAATAAAAAATATTTAATTAATTCAATAAATTTTTAATTTAATTTATAAAAATAAAAATGTCTAAAAAAATATTCGAAATCAGGGTTT
The DNA here is from genome assembly GCA_022575985.1 of Anagrus nilaparvatae. NCBI lineage: Eukaryota > Metazoa > Arthropoda > Insecta > Hymenoptera > Mymaridae > Anagrus > Anagrus nilaparvatae. The sequence goes on along the minus strand of JAKSXM010000237.1, from coordinate 1,905,073 downwards.
TATAAATTTGCAATGACGTGAAATTGGTAATTATATATATATAATAAATAAATAAAATTTCAAAATAATAAAATTTCTTCAAAAAAAATAATTTATCAAGATATCAAACCGCGTAAAAGCGAGTCCAGAATCCGCATATGACAAAGCATGTCCTCAATTGCAAATCCGCGTGAAAGCGAAATCCGCGAATAAAGAAACCGCGTATACGGAGGGTTACCTGTACTTTCAAATATAACTACTTTCATGGAAATAAATGAGGTATTACATCCAAATTAAAAAAAATAAGTAGTTTGAGATTTTTTGATGAAAAAATTTTTGAAAAAAAAATTAGGTCTTAATTCCATAATGGTTGTGAAATTTCACCGGTTGCATACACACACACACATATACACACACACACACACACACACACACATACATATATACTTTTTTCAATCATTGCATAAAAATATTTGAAATTCCAATTTTTCTATAAAACAGGAGACTATTAGAAAAAAATTTAGAATAGTGTTTAGTTTCTGCTAAAGACAATAAAAATATTTCAATGCAATCTTTGAAATTTTTGTGTTTTCATGTTTAAGACAAGCGATATCTATTTCCTTATATAATAAAATTTTTTGAGTTTTTTCATATATAAAAAAAAAGAAAATATATATGGAAATTTATTTAGTTTTTTCAAGTTGTGAAAAATCAATTTAATTTTATCTATAAATTATAATTTTTTGAAATTTTTATTTTCTCATGTTTAAGGCAGACGATATCCATTTTCTTATATAATGAAATTATTTAAACTCTTTCATATATAAAACAACCGACAATATATATTAAATTAAAGTTTTTAGAAATTTTTCAGATTGTGGACAATCAATATAAGTTTATCTTTTTAAATTGTTAACGAAAAAAAAATTAAATTGGGGTGTAATTTCTGTTAAATTCAATTTTGAGGCCGGAGAAGGTGGTCCCGGAAATGCTACGGAGTCCCGAAAACTGGAACAAAGTAGCAGAGTACGTGAGGGCCACCTTGTTGAAGAAGAAACAGGGGGGCTTTCTATCGTAGAGAGCTCTTCCTGTCCCTAGGCAGGGGGGAAGGCAGCGGCTAGCTGCCTATGCTGCGCGTCACAAATTGAAGATATACCTGAAAAAGGAGTTCCGGTTTGGGACAAACAAGCGCGGGGGGTTTAAAGTGTTTTTATCAAGTAAGAATCTGGGGTGTAGCCAGCGACCGCGTTCGCCGGTGGTCTCCCAGTTGTATACTTCGTACACCTGGTTATGGAAATTTGCGGGCCTTTAAGGCCCGCAAACACTCCATGGCTGATGTAACATTCATATATTTCCCTTAAAAAAAAAAAATATATATATATACTAGGGGGCTCCGCCCTCTGCGCGCTACGCGCGCCAACCCCCGCAGAGTGATTGAAGTATTGCGATAGTATATTTTTAATCACTTGCAAGGCGTACCTTATTCTTTTTGAAACAACTGATTCTTGACAGTGGTTGTAGATTTGGTATCGTAATACAACTTTATTAAAGTTTAAAATTTAACTCTGTTAAATATAGAAAAAACCGCATTGGCCCAAAAGGACCACATTGGCCCAAAAGTACCACTGTGACCCAAAAGGACCACACTGTCCCAAAAGGACCACTGTGATCCAAAAGGACCACACTGTCCCAAAAGGACCACATTGGCCCAAAAGGACCACATTGGCCAAAAGGTCCATTTTGGCCCAAAAGGACCACATTGGCCGAAAAGGACCACATTGGTCCAAAAGGACCACATTGGCCCAAAAGGTCCATTTTGGCCCAAAAGGACCACGTTGGCCCAAAGGGCTCAGGCGACAACGGCGGCAGCGTTTATAACTTCATAATATATAGAGATAATGCTATTATTGCATAAAAACAATTGAAATTACAATATTTCTCTAAAACATGACGGAATTTGAAAACATTTAAGTGCAGTATATTCTGCTAAATTCAATACTAATATATCAATACTATTATTGCATAAAAACAATTGAAATTGCAGCTTTTCTATAAAACAGGCTACTATTCGAAAAAAATTTAAAGTGGGGTATATTTTGCTAAATTCAATACATATATTCCAATGCTATCATTGTATAAAAATATTTGAAATAACAACCTTTCTATAAAACAGGACAATATTCGAAAATATTTAAGTGCGGTATATTATATGCGGTGCGGTATATGCTAAATTATTCAATACTAATATAATATTCAATACTAATATATCAATACTATTATTGCATAAAAACAATTGAAATTAGAATTTTTCTTTAAAACAGGACAGTTTTAGAAAAAAAAATTAAAGTGAAGTATAGTTTCTGCTAAAATCAATACTATTATTTCAATTAATAAATCCAATAATTCAATAAATCGGACTCTAAGTCTTTTTTTTGCTATTTCTTTTTAATGAATACATTAAATAAAAAACAAAAAAAGGTGGCTTTAGAAAAGCGTTTAATAAATACAAAGTATTTTGGTTTTTATATTTTGAGACAACCCATTTTAAGACATGAAGTGATGAAAATGACCAATTTTTGAGTTTTTAAATTTTGTACTTCATAGCTTTAAACAGTTGTAACTCTGTGCCGTGAGCTAAAATTAAAAAAAAAGCGTCAACTCGATAGAATTTTTTCCAAGGAGTAATTTGCACCGAAGCTCTTTTGTTTTAAACATAAAATGACACAAAAATTTAAATATAAAATAATATAGACATCGAAAGTCCTAAGAATAATAGAAAAAAACAAAAATTTTTTAAATTTAACTATATAGTAAAATTCATATTGTCCATTTATAATATGAAAAAACTAGAAAAATTTCAATCTATATTGTCGGCTATTTGATATATGAAAAAACTCAAAAAATTTCACAATGAAATAAGAAAGTTTTCAGCAGACTTAATAATGAAGAAAATAAAAATTTTTTTAATTTAGCTGTATAGTAAAATTCATATTGGCTGTTTACAATATGAAAAAACTACAAAAATTTTAGTATATATTTCTGGCTATTTTATAAATGAAAAATTAAAAAAATTTCACTATGAAATAAGATAGATATAGGCAGTCCTAAGAATAAAAAAACAAAAATTTAAAAAATTTAATTGTATAGTATAGTTCATATTGGTGTTTACAATATTAAAATACTACAAAAATTTAATTTCATGGAAAAAAATAAGGTATTACATCCAAATTAGAAAAAAAAAAGTACCTGGAGAGTTTTTGGTGAAAAAAATTTTATAAAAAAAAATAGGTCTTAATGTCATACTGGTTGTGAAATATCACCGGTGACAGTGCTACATACATACATACACATACTCACATTTATATAAAATCACACAGATACATACTTTTTTTAAAAACTGGTTTTTTAGCATCCTGAGGTCTCAAAACGTACGTATATGTTAAAATATCAAAAATAAAAATTTTACCTAAAACCAGCAAAAATTTTAATCTATATTGTTAGCTGTTTTATATATGGGCGATTATTTCTCAACCCGGCCACCCCCCTCTGTCCAAAAATGGTGGCAATTGAAAAAGATTTTGGTTTTCTCAAATTGACTGGAAAAGGGTCTAGTTTTTTATTCTCATTGCCCTTTTCAACTCTGTAAATCTACAGTGTCCATTTTAGGCACTGAGCGGCGGCAGGTCGACATTTTAAAAACAGAAAAATTGAAATAAAAGTAGATTAACGGTAAGTTTTTTGAAATTTTTTTCTTTTAAAAGTTGTTATTTATTAAAACAAAGAAAATAAGACCACTTGCGTGGTAATTGGTTGATTTCTTAAAAAGTTTTGTGGGTGCTATGTAGTTTTTAAAAATGGGTTAAAAACGGCTACTTTGACTGATGATATCTCTGAACCTACATATCCAAAATAAAAAAGTTTTAGTGCAAAATGGTAGCTTTTTGATACATAATAAGTGTGCCAAATATCAAAGGATTTGATTGAGTAGTTTCGGATTTAGCAATTTTAAGGGTAATTCTGAGACAAATTTTGACCCATTTTTTAAAGAGAATTAATACCCGAAAATTGCTAAATCAGAAACTACTCAATCAAATCCCTTGATATTGCCATGATTGCCGACAGCTTGTCTCTGGCTATTTTTGATAAAATTGGGTAAAAATCCTCGTGCTCTCTCCACCAATCTAATATATTTGTATATTCAGGAGCACATGGTGCATCTAAATAGTTGTTTAACTCTTCTTCCCAGTTTTGTTCCTCATCTTCATCAAAAATAACTAAAAAATCCAGCAACTTATTATTATTAACCTCCTTTTTTGGGGGTTCATTTTTCACATCTTTGCATTGATTAAACGTATAATATTTGTATATTTTTTTAAAACATTTGAAACTTTCTTTCTCTAATTCTTGTCCCCAAGAAGTTTTTGCAAATTTTTTTTTTATGTCTTGGGTCTAAAATAAGGGAAGCACTGTAGAACCAATTACATTGTCTAAAGTGCTTTAAAAGTTTAGTTTGACCTTTCTGAAAATCTTCTATTAAAATTCCATCTAATCGCGATCGATCATTTTTTTCTTTTTAAACAGACGTAATCTTTTAGACTTTATCAAGTAAAATGTTGAATGCTAAAACTGCAGTGGGAAGCGTGGGGTACTTTTCAGCTGATAAAAGATCTGATACATGTTTAAAAATTTGTAAATATTATATAATGATATCTAAGCATCCCATTCAATGTCAAGTAGTCTAAGCTCTCTCATTTCTAGGTTATTATCACATAACGATTTTATGGGAGCTTTTAAATTCTCAAAAACTTCCAACATTTGAAGACTGCTATTCCATCTTGTAGTCTTTAATAACTAATAAATAACTTTTAATTAATATAAATAATTTTTAACGGTTTACACAATCAACGCGTGAAATTCTGTTTCTGCTAGTATAAATGTGATTAGCGAAATATTTTAAATTTTTTGGGAGGCAGAACGAGGCGAGGCGAGGCGAGTCGAGGCGAGTCCGAGGTTTACAAAAGGACAGTCTCGGCCTCGCCTCGGTATAACGAGAATTTCAATTTTCCGATCTCGCCTCGATCTCGCCTCGGACTCGCCTCGCCTCGCCTTGCTCAAAGCGAGGCCACCTCGTTACCTCGGTGAAGGTCTATTGGTTCAGCCGAGCATCGCGAGGCCAATCAGCTAGTAATAATAATAATAATAACAACAGGCCCGAGGCAGCTGCACTTTCCCAGGAACACAAGGATGCTAAACACCGGCTGGCCAAAGTTATCCATCAAAGCAAGGCTTGATGCCTGCGTTCATTACGCGAAGATGTAAACAAAGATCCCTGGGGTCTAGGTTACAAAGTCGTAATGGGCAAGTGTAACCGGGGCTCTGACAACATGATGGATGCGGTGTCGACCGAACGAATCATCGGTGCTCTCTTCCCTGTGCGGCCCATCCGGTAAAACGTAGAGGCGATACCCAGGGAGGAAGTGCCGCTATTCAGTGAGGACGAGATTGTGAAAGCCATCAAGGCCATGAAAAATGGCAAGGTGCCGGGGCCGGACGGGATACCATCAGAAGTGCTCAAACGAGCGGTCAAAATAATCCCTGGTATCCTGTTAAGCATGTTTAATGCGTGCTTAGTGGCGGGAGTGTTTCCAAGGCAGTGGAAGGTGGCACGTCTCGTGCTCTTGAACAAGGGTAAAGGTGGAGCCCCGGACTCTCCATCGTCTTACAGACACTTGTTTATGCTAAATACCATTGGAAAGGTAATGGAGAGCATGCTCCGGGAAAGGCTGAAAAGAGCCATCGAGGAGGGCGGTGTCCTTTCCGAGGAGCAGCATGGATTTCGTGAAGGGCATTCCACGATAGACGCCATCCGGCGTGTCGCGGATACCGTAGAGCACGAGAGGGAGAGGAATCATGCGATCTGCAAGGACGTCCTCCTCGTAACGCTTGACGTCAAAAATGCGTTCAACTCTGCCAGGTAGGATGACATGATCTGGTCTCTCGAGCAGGGTTTTCGTATACCCAGGTACCTGGGTAACGTCCTGAACTACCTCCCTAACGCACTATTTACGGGACCGAAGACTGCTCTACGACACGCTCGATGGCAGGCGGCAGAGAGTCTTGAGCACGGGCATCGCTCAAGGCTCGGTTCTCGAACCGGACCTGTGGAACGCCTTTTACGATCGCTTATTGCGCATTCACCTTCTGGAAGGAGCTTCCCTGATCGGGTACGCGGACGACGTGGCCCTGACCATCACCGGCAGGGACATGCAAGTAACCCAGGAGAGGTTGAATCTAGTCATGAGACAGATCAACCTCTAGATGGGCGAGCTCCAGCTCGTGATCCCAAAAACGGAGATCGTACTGCTGACCCGTTAAACAACAATTTTCACGATCCGAGCCAAAACATCGATTAAGTACCTGGGAGCTCTGCTTGATAACAAGCTGAACTTCTGGGAACAATTGAAAAGGTCGAATGAGAAGGCCACGTCGGTCACATCCTCCTTGTCAAGGCTGATGGCCAACATAGGAGGGACCAAACCAGGGAAGCGAAGATTGTTGATGTCCGCTGTCAATTCTGTCCCGCTTTACGGATTTGAGATCTGGGTGGATATCACAAAACTGCCAAATACAGACACAAAATATCGTCTGTGCAGAAGCAAGTGGCCCTGAGGATCGGCTGCGTGTACCGTACGGTATCCTTAGAGGCAATCCAGGTAGTAGCATCGGTCATAACCATCGACCTGCTAGCGTTTGAGCGAAAATACTTTTACGATAGTATAGAGGACCGGCGCCCACCAGCGCCCGCTCCAGCTCTATGAGCGCTTGGCAGGATTGATGGAAGAATGAACGAAACTCTGATCTGAGATCTGCAGGCATGGACTGGGTGACAGCATGGGTATGACTATTACCTTACCCAATTTTTAACGAGACACGGTTATTTCCATGTCATGTTAAAATATTGGCATAAGGTGGCAACAAAGCAGTGTCTATACTGCCCAGGTGTAAATGACATAGCAGAGCACACATTCTTTGGTTGTGTGTGCTACTCGGAGGGGTACCCGCCCTTCTCGATTTGGAGGCCAGAGACGGTAGTCCCGGAAATGCTACGGAGTTCTGAAAATTGGAACAAAGTAGCAGAGTACGTATGGGTCACCCTGTTGAAGAAAAAGGAGGAGGGCTTTCTATCGTAGATAGTTCTCCTGTTACTAGGCTTAGGGAAAGCAGCGGTCATTTGCCTAGGCTGCGCGTCCCAAACTGAAGTTATACCGAAAGTTCCGGTTTGGGGAGTTTAAAGTGTGTTTATCCAGTAAGAATCTGGGGCAAAACTGGTGACCAGTCTTTCGGTTGTACTTGTACAACTAGACGGTCATGGAAATTTGCGGTTCTTTAAGGCTTAAACAAAACTAAAAGAAGAAAATGTAAAAATGAAATGGATTTTATTGCATAGAACCAAGGAGGATAGAACACGCTTGTAGAACCAATAGCACTCCACCTATTTTATTCTTGAGACCTTACGCCATGTTGGCCCTCACCCCTCTTAATAGTTTTATTTAAGCACGCTTTGTGTATGACATATGAAGAAGTACTGGGTTAGCGAATAAAAAAACTGCATGAATTATTTTAGTTTTGTTTAAATAAACAAAAATTATTTTTAAATTATATTAGTGTATGTTTATTAATATTCATGTGTAAGTATGTGTATATTGATTATCTGTATGTATGAATGCTAAAAAAATATTTAATAATAATTATATATTTTAAACAAAAATTCATACTGTTCTATTTATTATTTCTATCACACAAGTCTTCCAAAGATTTATTTAAAAAAAAAAAAATAAATAAAAATAATTACAATAATTAAACTTATTTTATCTTTTTTACTGATATACTATTTTCAATAAATCATTTTTGACATCATTCATCATATGCTGAAAACGGCCAAAAGAGGTAATCGTAAACAATTTCTTACTTTAAGAAGTTTTCATTTATGAAATGATTTTAAAATGATAACTTAAACGTTGTCTTGGTTTAAAGTTGTAACGTGGGTATTTTAGGGTTAATTAAATAATGCGAATATTTTTGGGCGCGTGCATGTAATTTAACAGATTTATTAAAGAGCGCCTTTTAACTGCAAATACGCTTCGGTACTATTGGCTCATAATCATAATAGTAATGCGGGGGAATGACCTACCTTACCTCGTTATTCAGGTAGCTCTCGCATGAAAATTATCTCCTCGAAAAGTAGGGGGAGTCCTAAATACGGAGTTAGAATAAGTAATATGGGGCATACACTAATAAAACATATACTATTTTTGATTATTTAATGAACTTAACTGAATCATTTATTTAATTAAAAATTTGCCCTTAGGTTTAAATGTTATTATAATTTTTAACATGTAAAAGTTAATCACTTATATACATATATAAACCGATCCGCGAGCACACACACTGAACCCCGAAGCACATATATTTTATTGTATATTTTACCGGTTCGCTGATTCACTCGAAGATGCTTGAACTCTTGGAGACGGTGGAGCTGAAGGCGTTTGACGACGACTTGTGGCTTCTCATGAGATTACTTGATTTGGCAGGTTGCGCTCGAGGGAGTTGAACTCTATACCTCTTTTAACGGCTGCTAAAAGCTTCTTCAAGAGAAAACGCCATTGGTCATATTTTACGAACTTTATGTATCACCTTTTTATTTATTGACACCTTGTTTTTAAGTCGCGACTATTTTATTAATTACAAAATTAAATAATATTAATTACAAACCGGAAGGACTTTACGTGACTTTAGGTCCAAAATTTAAACAATTTAAAAAAATCCGGAGTCACTTGTAATAATCTAATATATGCGTGCACTTGTTGCTAGCTGTACGCATTCTGAGGGAACTTCTTCCACTCTCTCTTTTCTTCTCTTCCTAATTTTCGGCAACGTGCTCGTTCGCCTATCTTATTGTATATTATAACACTTTAAAAAGTAAAAAGAGGGGTTTCAAAAAAATTTATATATGTAACCGAACCTTAAAAAACAACTGATATGCTTTATAAGTTTGGTTTCAGATTTTGGTTCCATTTAAGGAAGATAATTATTCTTTTGAATTAAAAAAAAAAATTTCCAGCAGAAAAATTGAAATTTTATAAAATCCAGTGGTGATTTTCCAGACTAAGTTTTAAAACCACTGGGTTTTATAAAATTTTAATTTTTCTGCTGGAAATTTTTTTTTTTAATTCAAAAGAATAATTATCTTCCTTAAATGGAACCAAAATCTGAAACCAAACTTATAAAGCATATCAGTTGTTTTTTAAGGTTCGGTTACATATATAAATTTTTTTGAAACCCCTGTTTTTACTTTTTATAGTGTTTTTTAGCCAATATCAGTTATTTTTTAATATTCTTAGAAATTATTTTTTTTTCACACTAAATTTATTAATCCGGCAAAAAAGTCAAAAAATCCCAACTGAGAAAGTATGGCTTGATCTTAAATGACTCCACTATAATAAAATAAATTTGTTTTTGAAAATTACAGTTTGCAATTATTTATTTAATAAAATTTAATAGTTTTTTCAAACTTTTCAAATACAAAATTTTAACTTTGAAGTAATAAATTATTAAATTTTCAAATTGAAAATGTTTATAATTTTTTAATTTAAAAAATCCTATTTTAAAAATAAATCTTTTAATTAATTTAAGAATTGATGATAGTTAAATTTGTTATTTCCCAATTGAATAAACTTAATTTTAAATTATATTTTTTATAGATTTTGAGTTTAGTTAAATTTTTAAATTTCCACGCTTATTTTTTTCCCGCATTTAAAATTTCGTTTATACTAACACGTGTATACACATAATACATATATAGTATTTAAGTATAGTATTGCTTAGTATGCATATATATAGTAATAGAAAGTATTATAAATTCATAAAATCTCGCGTCTTACAAAAAGAGAAGCAGATATACAAATTATAAAGCATAAGAGAAGGAAATTCATAGTGTTTGAAAGTAGGAACATTGTAAATTAAAAATTCTTTTTTTAAATAAATATATTTGTTGAAAGACAAAAATTTATGTACAATATAATTTTAAATTAAAAAATAAATTGTTTAATTATTAAATTTAAGTATTCAGTACACTATATTTAGTATACACTATAGCACTTATTTTTTTCTCGCTATTTTTTTTTACTTTATTCAGTATCGTACACTATACATACATTATACGCGTTTATTTCCGCTTTTTTTTACTATACTATATAAAATAAAAAATATATATATATATATATATAGAGAGAGAGAGAGATATATACATATATAATAGAGAGATAGTAAAAATCTCGTGCCTTAAAGAAAGAGAAGGAGATATACAAATAATGGAGCATAAGAGAAGGAAAAAACATAGTGTTTGAAATTAGGAACATTAAAAACTAAAAACTCTTTTTTTTAATAAATAAATTCATTTTAAGACACGAATTTATGAACAATTTATTTTCAATATATTTTTGAAATTAGTAATTATTAAATCACAGTAATTGGTATTAAATTTAAAGAAAAAAATGAAAGAATAAAAATATTTATAGGTTAGATAGAACCTCTTTAAAGTATATACAGTAGTACACGGTGCTACGGGTATTTTTGAAACTCGTACGCACTATCGTGCTCCTGCAATCTTCTGCCCGTCGGCTACTGCTCTCTGAGCTTGGCGGCGATAATTAATTATTTTAAAATAATTGCATGTATATACGTATACTCTATGTATATACGTACGTCGTCATCGTTGCGCGGGTGTGTGCATGTATGCGGACGGCTTTATTTATTTTTATACTCACGTATATGCATATACGTTATGCAATACATATACGTGCATATGTAACGAAAAATGCCTCGTTACAAAGTCCAAGGATCGTTTAATGTTAATTTTATCTTAAAAAAGATCTAGTTTGAGCTTTTCATAAGCATAATAAGATACTAAATTATAATAATCTTCTAATAATGTCGAGTTAAAGGTATTTTGAATAGAGATTATCAAAATCCTACACATATTTAAATGAAGGGTTATTAAAAAATTAATTTTTTTTTCTATTTTACTATAACTCAATTTATGCCGCACTGTATAGATGAAAGTGCATAAAATTTGATTAAACTTTAAAGAAATAAACAGTCAGATTTTTTTTTTTTTATTTTATTTTATTTTTTTTTTTTTGAAAGTACAAAATGGTACTAAGATATAAATCTCAAAAGTTGGTGTTCGTAAACGCAAAAAATTTCATATTTCATAACTAAAAATATTTTTTTTTAGGGTATAAGTGGTCTTTTGAGAAAAGATTTTACGAAAACTATTGCTTGAAAGAATGCTATTAATTTGAATATTTTATTTTTATATTTAAGCTTTTGGTTAAGAGTTAAAACTTTTTAAAGCCAGAAAGTTCAAACTTTAAGAAATTAAAAAGTTGTTACTGGAAACACTTAATATCTCAAAATAGTTGTTACTAAAAGGTAAAAACCATATTGTTATGTGTTTGTTGAACGACTTTCTAAAGTATTTTTTTTTTTTGTTTTTTATTTGTGCTTGTGTAAAAAAATGGTTTTTGATTTTTCTGAATATACTCTCTTTTTACATTGTTCAAACTTTTAATTCAGTTGCTTATGAAAATAATATAATCAGGTACTATAAAGAGAAAGAATGATTTCCTTTTATTAGCGTGTGCATGCAAATCACCAGTGCTAAAGGACCATGTTTTGTACGATTACCGCAGCTCCAATACTACTGGTTTCGATTTTCAGGCATAATATATGTAAGCGAATACGAATACGCATATAAATTTTCGTATAGTCCCAATATATGCTTAACTTTAGTAATATTTTTACTGCTCACTAAAAGTTGCTATAGGAAAAGGATAAATATATTAAAATAGGTTTGCACTATACGAATATTCATATGCAAATTTGTATATGAACGCTTATAGAGTCAGTTTAATTGCACGCGGGCATTCACTTTTTCGTTTAAAAGTCATAAAGGATAAACAGCGTGCACTCGCTGATGAACTCTCGAACGGAAAACATCGTGCATTCATACTTAAATTCTTTCTTTTATTCAATTTTTACTTAAATTTTATACTTCTTTTAATTTATTCAAGTTCAATAAATTATAAATTATGAGTTGAATTTACAATAGGTCTTTTTTTATCTAGTCTAATCTCTCCCATATTAAAATATTTAAAAAACATTAGGTGTCGAAACACCCGCTTATAATGCATTGATTAAATTTGAAGAAAGTAAAATTAAAAATAATCGTGAAAAAAATTTATCCTAAAGGTTCTTTAACCAGAAAAGCTATTTTACTGTTAAAATTTCGAAAAAATAAAATAGTGAAAAAGTAAAAATTACAAATATTAAATAAAAATATTTGATTTCTGAGCTAACAATTTGCTTTATTTTTTCAATAAATTGCCCACGTTTCGAAGACCTTCAGTCTTCATTATCAAGGCTAAAAATTTACAATATTTTACAATTTTATAAAAACTTTTTTACATAATTCCAAATTTAAAAATTAAACATTACCTTATTAAATATTTTAAAGTAAAGAATATACAATATTCTTCACTGAGTAACGATCTTATACTAATCTTTGAGCTTTTAAAAAATTTTACAAGTGCTAGATTTTTTTATACGAAGGAACATAATATAAACAAAATATAAAGTTTGTAACTCTAACGTACATTTTTAATGACTATTTTTTAATATGAAACTTATTACTCATTATTAAATACTCTGAATCTATAAATTTTCAAAATAATTTATTTGTCGGTCCCTAAACTCTTCTATATGATTTTTAACATATATCTAAATGTTCAAGTGCTTTAGGTTTAAAAAATGTTTTATTTAATTTTTATTATTTCCGTTTTCTTATTATTCTACTCCTTCTGTTTAACCCCAGTCTATTTTTATAACAAAAAATTCGTTTTTTAATCTTTTTGCTCTTTTTAATCAAACGTATCGTGTTTTTAAAGTGACCTTTTAAAAAAATTACAAAGTTATAAAAAAATGAAAAATAAAAAGTTAAGAAAAAAATAAACTTAAAAAAAAATTTTAATTGGAAATCATAAAACAGTGATGTTATAAACATGTAGTGATATTTCTTTATATAGAGAGATTACCGAAATGGAGTATATACAGTTTGTTATGATCTTATGGTCATAACTTAGATTTTATTAATTACTATAAAACTAAAATATTATATAAGGAACGATTGTTAGCTTATGAAACTGCAAGATACTATTAATGCTGAGTTTGCATTAATAGGTTAGTACGTTGACGCCTGTATAGATACATATCAAATACAATGTTTAAACAACTTACTTTATATGTATGTGGATGGTTCAGGCTGATAATAAAAGAATAACGCAAGTTGAATTTTGGTGAACACTTAATTTATTTAAAAAGACCCACACTTAATGATTCGAGTATACAGATCAAAACCGAACTTAAACTGACTAAAGTATAATTTTTAATTTCTTATATATAACATTTTAATAAAAATCTTATTTATTATTTCTTAATTTTAGTGCTTATTTTATATAAAATTATTTATGTTTCGCAATAATAAGTTTTCTTGAATACTAAAATAATGCAATTGTAAAAATCCTTAATTTGCACATTCCTAATTATTTTGAAATATTAAATATATTTATGACACATTATAAATAATCTAAATAATTCGATTTTATTTATTTAGTGAATAATGATGTCATAACATCCCCAGCACAAGATTCTAAAAATTATTTAAATAATTTTTGTGTCTGATTAGGAAATCAGATCAAATGTTTCTTAAGGCTAGTGTTAGTAGGATTACATTGTATTATGTTTTTGATAATTTAATGACTTACATTTTTTGCTATGATTCAGCAGTGCTGTCTGCGTATTTAATTGTACATATTTTTTATTATTTTTTTTTTAAAGTATGCTGGAATAAATTTATGATAAATATTTTATTATTTTTATTTGTTTTTTGTTTTTACTTTTATTTATACAAACGTTTTTTTATTATTATTAACTAAAGATTTTTTTTATTAATTTTATAAATTATTTTTTGATTTTTTTGTATGTTTTTTTATATTATTAATTTTTCTATTGACATAAAACTTTTGTTTACTTATCGTCTATTGTTAGTGAAATTGATTTATAGGTTTTTTTTTTTAAATTAGATATACCAAATTTTTGTAAGGTTCCCTTACTAGTGTCTACTCCCCACCAAGTTTGTGAGTGAAAATAAATTATTTTGGATTTGAACGAACAAATATTGATTTCGGAAAATCAAGCTTAGAAAATCATAGTAAACATGTTATTTAATATTTTTGATAAAATTTAAAATTTTGGTCATAGGAGTGATATGGAGTAGGTTCAAGTTTATTTTTATTTGGAAGTGCGACTACTGGAGGTGAGGTAGGGATTGTTGGTGGAGCATCTTGCTGTGGTTGTGGCATATTTATTTTTACTTCTTCTTTTGAGTTATTGTATGTGACCTGTGCTTTTTCGTGTTGTTTTGTTTTCCGAGAGTCGTATCGAGATATTTGGACTAAGAAATTGGTTAATGATGTGAAGACAGCTGCTAATAGATAAAAAGAAAATCCGTAGATTCTTCTTAGTTGGAAAAAGTTCAGGATTACCTCGATTATTGATTTCAATACATAATAAAATAGTGAAAGGAAGCCGATGACACCTGAGGCTGTCATAGAAAAAGTCCAAAAATCCCTTTTTATTGTCTCCCAAAAATGATCTATTATTGTGTAGATTGAATTTTCTGTTAATAGATTTTTGAATAAATCTTCGTGGATTGAGCTTTTGCCATTTAGTGTTCTTGCAATGCTGTTTAGATAGGCTTCTTTTTCTATTGGGAAGAGTAAATGTTTTTTAAAATCTTGTAATTCTTGTTGTGAGTATAGTCCGCTTGTGGCTAAATTTTCGAGAGGTGTATATTTCCAAGAAATTTTTGCATTAGGTTTTAGTACTAATGGAGGTTGAGCTTTGCTTATTGTTGGAGTTAATTTTATCCATTCGTTATTAATTTTGTATAATGGCGGTAGAATATTTGAACAACTGATTTCTGAGCCTTCTGTAATCAATATTCTTGTAATAGGTTTTAAAAACATGAGTGTTTTGTTGTTTTGTAGAACAGGTAATTCTTGATAACAACGATCTGTTTGTATTAATTCAACATGTTTTGGTACGCATTTTAATATGTAAATTGCTTCGCCAACTACCTTAGCAAAATGTCCAATTCCAAAATTTTGATAGGCATATTTGTCGGGATCGAGGGATGCTAATATTTGGTTATTTTGTAAAATGGATTTTTTGAGGTTACATTCTTTTTGTAACATGTTTAGATATAATTTGTCGGCTTGAATGTTTACATGATGTTCAGTGTAAACAAATTTTTGATTAATATATGTAAATAAGTCTAAATTTTCTACGACTCCGGAATTAAGTGGGATTCTTTCAAAAATTTGGTTTACGGTGCTTTTATGGAATCTAAAATTAGAATCTTGGGGTGGATGGTTTGATAAGCAACTATGTCGCATATTGTTATATCCTGAGTTATTTTAAAAGCAAATGATATCTGTTGCGAGTTTAATACGTAAGTTGTAATATTATTTTTAATGTTTGAAAAATCGACAATTTTTTCGCAAAGTCCGTAATATAGTACTGACTAATGGTCGGATATGCATCCGTGAGAAACAAAGTTTTGCCAAAACGTGTGGCCATTTTGAATGTCAATACAATGGTACAAATTAAATTCGCAACTTATACCTGAATTATAAATTATTTTATTATTATTTAAATCTACTGATGCTGTTTGTTGAGTTAAGGTGATTTTAATATGACCTTGTACAAATGCGTGATAAAAAGTGCTACAGGCGTCAGAGTAGAATTGCCCGTGGCAATTATTGCCTTCGGCAGATCCTGCAAAAACTATTGGGGTAATTCTAGTCTGATTAACATTTAAGTTTGTTATGATATGTGCGTTATCGTATTTGAAAATTTTGGTATCGTGTATAAATTTACACTGTGCAGAGGTAATTTCGTATAAAAATGTTGCTTCTGCGTTTTGAACGGGTTTTACGTAGTCGAACCAACCTGCGCAGGACTGCACGACCCTGTGAATTTCTATTAGGCATTGAAATACGTTTATGTGTTGATATTCTTTTATTTGTAGTAGTTCGATATATGCATTTGTAGTTTCAAGTTTTGGCTGCTCAATTTTACAGTCATCTATGTTAGTGAGAGAAATGGCTGTTATGTTAAATGTGGGGTCGCTGCAGTCAAATCCTATTAATGAAGTGGATGTATCTATTGTTAAACAAAAAATGAAAAGTGGGATTTTTCCAAACATTTTTCCTAAAACATAAAAGATATATTAGTATTGAGTATAATTAAATTTAAAAATGAAAAAAAAATTATTATTAAACTATAGTTTGGGCTTAAAAGGTAGGTTTAGCCTTTTGGTGTGTACTAATTGTACCTTTTTTGTTTTTAAGTCCATAATTGCGTAATTATAGTCAGAGAGTTTTCTAACAATTTCATAAGGTCCTGTGAATGGGTTATCCGGTTTAGATAATTCGCCACCTTTGGTTAGGTAGACGATATTTCCAACCTGAAAATCCACAATGTTAACCTTTTTATCCTACTGCTGTTTTGAAATTATTTTGGCTTTGTGTAAATTTTCGTTTGCTATTTTGCGTATTCCCACTAGTCGTGAAACTAAATCGACTAAATAATTTTTGTAAGTGGGCAATTTTTCGGATTCTTTTATATTAGCCTCACTGGGCATCCGTGCTAGAAAGCCAAAAGTTAATTCAAAAGGTGTATAATTATGAGCAGTATGTATAGTATTATTATAACAAAAGGTACATAAATCAATGTACTTGTCCCAATCAGAGTAACGTTTTGTATAATTGCGTAGGTATTCTCCAATTACGCAGTGGGCTCTTTCAATGGCTCCGTTTCCTGCTGGATTATACGCGGTGGTTGTGATTCTAGTGATTTTAAAGCGTTTCGCGACAGCGTTCATTAATTTACTGACTAAATTACTTCCTCGGTCTGAAATGACCACTTTAGGAACTCCAAAAAGGCAAATAAATCTATTTATGAATGCTGTGGCTATTGTAGAGGTTTCAGTGTTCAAAATTGGGACTGCGACCAAGAATTTTGTTAATTGGTCTTGCATAGTAAAAATGTATTGATAACCAGTGGTTGATTTTTGTAAGGGGCCAACTATGTCAATAGAAATTCTATCAAAAGCTGTCCCTGGGCAGTCGGTAAGACACATCGGGAGACGGCATTTACGTCGGGAAATTTTGCGCAATTGGCAATTTAAACATAATTGAATTTTTTCTGTGACAAATTCTTTTAATTTTTTCCAATAGTAATGCTGCTTTATACGCGATATGGTTGCTCTAATGCCTCTGTGTCCTGCCGTTGGCAGTTCATGAAATTGTTTGAAAACCTTTTCTCTGTTTTGTTCTTTTACGTATTCTAATGTTTGTTTACAAACTAAAATTTTAAAATTATTGTTAGTACTCTTATGTAGTAGTTTAATGACGTTAGTGAATGGAACGTTCCCTATAAAAATGCTTTCAGCTATACTAATGTTTTTATTTTTAACATCCTTAATTTTATCCATTATTAGTAAAAATAATTTTTCTATGTTTTCTAGGATTAGTTTATTAGATTCATTAATATTTATACATATACCAAAGTAAAGTCTATTTTTATATTTTTGAATATTTAATTCATTTATATTGTTATTAGAATAAGTTTTAATGTTACCCGATTTTATTAAATTAACAGCACCTTTATCTAGAGGTTTGCCGTTTTTATCTATGAAATAAATAATATTATCTTTACGAAATTCTAATAAATCCTTAAGATATGCTACGTTAGTTAAATTTAGATTTTGGTTATATTGTAAATTTATGTTGTCATTGTTAGTAGACTCGTTATCTGAGCTTTCATATGAATTATCACTGAAATCGCTTTCTTCAGATTCTGAATTTAAATCTATTAAATTTTTAATTATCTTTATTTTTACGAGGTCTACCGCGAGGATTTTTATGCGCATGATTTCTCGCAGTGTCAGTATTTTTATTTCCTACTCTTCGCGTTTCTTTACTTATAGAGTCATTGTACTGTGTTGTGTTATGAGTATTCGAATGAATGATATTATTTTTACGTTTTTTATTTAAAGTTTTAGGCTTATTATTTTTATGATTTTGGGTAGGTTTAATATTTGTTTCATTATTTTTAGCTAATGGATTTTCTTTAATAGCTCTTTGTGCTCGTGTCATTACATTTGATTCTTTATTTATACATGGGATATCCCTGCTTAAACAGTCTGCTACTGTATTAAGTGCACCTTTGTAGTATTTAACATCAAAATCTAAATCAGAAATTTTATGTCTCCATTTCAGTACTCTAGAATTTCTTTCTGTGTGATTTGAATAAGATAGTGGTTTATGGTTGGAGTATATTATAAAGGGTTTAAATAGATACCCTCTTAATGATTGTACTGACCAGTAAATAGCTAAATATTCCTTTTCAAATGTACTATACCCTTTTTTCTGTCTCATTCAATACTCTTGAAATATAGCAAACTGGGGTTTCCTTTTTTGGTGGACCCTGGCATAATACAGAGCCTATTGCGAACCCAGAAGAATCACAGTAAGGCGCCAAATTTTGGCTCAAATCTGGAAATATTAGTACTGGCGCTGTACAAAGGCATTCTTTCAATTTATTAAAAGCTATATCTGCTGTAGGGGACCATTTAAACTGGATATCCTTTTTTAGTAAGTCAGTAATTGGTTTTGCTATTGTTGCGTAGTTTTTGAGAAAACGGCGGTAGAAATTACAGCATCCAAGATAACGTCTTAATTGTTTTATTGTTCTTGGTACGGGTATATTTTTAATAGCAGCTATTTTATTTTGATCTACTTTAATGCCTCTTTCTGAAATTTTGTATCCTAAGTAAATGAGTTCTGTTGTTAAAAATGAGCATTTTTTTATTTGAATTTTTAGATTAGCTTGTCGTAATAGTTTCATTAAACGTATAAAAGCTTGAAAATGTTCTTCCAAAGTCTTAGAAAATATTAACAAATCGTCTATGTATACTTTTATATTGGGGTCGTTTTTTAATATCCTAGTAAGAAGCCTTTGATAAGATTTAGGGGATGATTTTAGACCCATCGGCAGTTTCCGAAAATTATAGTGAGCATTATGGGTTGAAAATGCTGCTTTATGTTTGTCGGCTGGGTCAAGTAGGACCTGGTAAAATCCGGCAAAAACATCGAGGCAAGAAAAGTATTTTGCGCCTTTTAATTGGTCTAATAGTTCTGTAATTTGTGGTAATGGGAAATTCTTGGTCTAAGACTCTCTTATTAAGCTGTCTCAAGTCTATGACGAGGCGTTTTCCAGTTTTTCCTTTGACACCTTCTCGTTTAGGTATCAAGAAAATGGGAAAATTATAAGGCGAGTCACTATGTTCTATAATACCTTGGTCAAGCATTTCTTGCGTTTGTTTTTCGATTTCTGCTCGATCTCTGTATGGGATAAAAAATTGCTTGACATAAATTGGATTTTCGTCAATTGTTTTAATTTTGTGATAGACCCCTTTTACGTCTGTAAGCTTTTCTTCTTTTAAATGAAAGATATCGTTATTTTCTGCAATTAAATTTTTCATAATATCGTATTCTGGCTAGTCTTTTAAGTGGTCTAGATTGCATAACTCAAAACTTTTTCAGCTCTTGTTTTTTGATTAATATTGGTATTATTTTCTAAATTATATATTTCTATAGATTTTTATTTCATATATATAAGTTTTTATTCTTTTATATTTTTGTTTGAAATGTTCTAACTTTGATCAAATACATGGGTCGTTTCTTGTTATTAGGTTAAAGTAATCACAGGAGAAATTATCTTTATTTTCACTATTAAGGTGCGTTAAAAAAATTTCGTAATCATTTTCTGTAATAATATTATTTTCTAATTTATAATCAAATTCATCAAATTTTACTGGTTTTATTTCGCAGTGTAATATTTCTACAATTGAGTTTTATGCGTCAGATTCAATAAACGTTTCATTTTCTGTAATAAGTTTGTCAGGGAAGAGCATTTGATTGCTGAGACATTCATTCTTTAAATTGCATTTATATATTTCAACTATATTATTTTTAAAAGCATTTTTTGCTGACGATGCATCGTGTGTTTTTGATAACTCTTGCAAGAGAGAATTATTTATAAAATCATAATCGCTATTTTGCGTTGCTTCGTTAAAAAAATTATTTGTAATAATATTATGTTCATTTTTTCTTAAAGAATTTAACATATTTTTATATTCATTTTCGTAATGAAAGGTAGCTACCGTATTGCATTGGAATTTGCTAAGATCAGCGTTTAAGTTGGAAGTGCATGCATTTTGCTGATTTTTGCATTCCGAAGACAATAAAAAATTATTTGAATTTGTTTCAATAATTTCATTCATTCATACATCATTATAATCTATATCTAAAAAATAGCTGTCACCTATTTTGTCAGATGCGTCCTTCGGATCCTTGTTAGGGAATCGTTGGGGCCTGATTCTTTTTTTCTCACTGACTAATTTTGTACTATTATCTTTTGGTGCTTTTAATTTAATCCATTATGATGATTTTGTCTATAATTATTATTATTATTATATCTAGGCTTATTAAAATTACGTTTGCCTCGATATCCATTTTGATTTCGGTTATAATTATTACTATTATTATTGTTATTGTTGTTATTATATTGTTTAGATTGTTGATTACGGGAATTATTATTGTTATTATTTGTTTGAAAATTTCTTCTATTATTATTATTTCCCGAGTTATTTTTGGGTCTATTTAGTGAGCATTGGTCTGTATTGTGGCTGACTGAATTTGGATGGTTAATGCAAGTATATTTTGGTGTCTGAGGGGAACTTTAAGTTTCTTGATTTTGATTATTTTTATTTTCGAAAGCTAGAATCGATTTTTCTATGAAAGTTTCAACTGTTTTTTGTAGTTTGTCAAAGTTTTCTTGTATAGTTTCTGGGCAATGTAGTGTTTTGTGGTCAGTGGAAAAACATTTTTCACATTTTTCTTTAATGATAATATTGGCTATTTCTGTGGCTGTCTCGTTTTTAAATATAGGTTGAATTTCGTGTCGCATGTTTTTAAATTTTTCTAGTTTTTCTTCTATACCGGATACTTTTTTAGCGATTTCTCCTAATGTGCTTTGTTCATAATCGGGGCTTAACCGGCATTCAATTTCTGGTAGAAATCCGTCTATAAACTTTTTTTTAGCCATTTTTTCTAGTTGAAGATTAAAATTTGCGATTAGTTCTCTTGTGTTTTGTTCTGTTGCGACACTTGATTCATATGCCTTTTTTGTCCTTTCGATTAAATTTTCTAGTCTTAATTGATAACTTACGACCGGTTCGTTCTTAAATTTATATATATTTCCAATTTTATTTAGCAGGTCTAAATGGTCTATGTTTTTTCCAAAAAGTCTTTCAAAATGGTGAGTAAATTCGGGTATGGATTCAAAATTTATTTTCCTAATCGTTTCTGAGGCGCAATCTTTTACTTTGTGTCTTAGTAAATTTAACAGTCGAGGTATTGATTGGTTTTCTAGGCTATCAGCCGCTTTTTCGACTTGTTTTATCCATGTGAAAATGTCTGGTGTTTTTCCGTCAAATACTTCAACTTCGTCTAGGCCCTGGTGCAAAAGTTAACGTTAAATTTAACGTTAAAATTTAACGCTAAATTTTAACGTTAATTTAAGGTAACTTTAACGTTAATTTAAGGTAGATTTAACGTTAATTTAATGTTAAATTTAACGTTAAATTTAACGTTAAAATTATCGCAGAAAATTAAAGAAAAAAAATCTTCATAATTTTGCTAATCCAATTGTACTTATTATGGAAATTACCCTGATGCTTATAAAATTTAGCATCATTACTATTTTTTCACAACTAAATTTTTTGATCAAATTAATGTTCGTTCTAACATTAAATTTAACATTAAATTTAACGTTAAAATTCAACACTAAATTTAACGTTAAAATTCAACACTAAATTTAACACGTTAAAATTCAACACTAAATTTAACGTTAAAATTCAACACTAAATTTAACGTTAAAATTCAACACTAAATTTAACGTTAAAATTCAACACTAAATTTAACGTTAAAATTCAACACTAAATTTAACGTTAAAATTTAATGTTAAATTAAACGTTTAAATCCGATATTAAATTTAACGTTAATTTTAACGTAAAAAAAGCATACAACATAACAACCAAAGTTTTAAAAACGTTTTTGAAATAAGCCTTTAAAATGTTTCAAATGTCCGTAGAAAAACGTTTCCAAACGTTTTATTAATATTTCAGGAAGTTTCATCGGCTCCGACTTTTTTCCCTTAAAAATTGCTTTTTGGCGTATTTACGGACAATTGGTGAAAAAAAATAAAAAAAATTTAGTATTTTCTTCATTTTTTTATTTTATTAACAAATCAATGAAATGCACACAAACACAAAAAAATTGACAATTTATTAAAACTTTATTTCGATCAATAAACTACAGCTGGTTTAGTAACATCATTAGAAATTTCTGTAAATAAAAGAACATATAAATTTTTTAGCTATTATTCTCCATAAAAGTTTAAATCTGAATAAATTGCATTACCTATTTATTTTTTCAATTATATTATATGATCGTTTTAATTTTTTGAAAATGTAGTCTGAACCTCAAAAGTCAGCTATTATTAACTGCAGATGTGAAATTTTCAATTTAACAGTTTCAATCAGAACTCCATCTTTTCCAAAAAAAGTTTTATACCAGATCTCCTATCAGACTCTCAAAAATATTCATTTTTTCTTGTGAAAGTAAATTTCCAATCTCTGAAGATCAAAAAAAGTAAAAATATAGTTTTTCACACTGTCAGATTGCTGCGCTTAAATTTTTCTTAAAAATTAAGCAAATTCTTAAACATAGGTAATTTAAGGGACATTAATTTAAGGGACAGTAAATGTTTTTTTGAAAATCGAATTTTTTGTGTGCGCATAAATCACATCATATACACTGTAAAAAATATTTTTATTTCTTCAAAATCTCCTCTTTAATTTTTAAACGCTATCTTCTCGAAGCAGGCTTTCTTAAATTGACGTGCAAGTTCGGGCGCAAGTTTGATGAGTAGTTAAAAATAGTATATTCACGGCTGGTGTCCAGAAAATTAAATAATGGTCCAAATCGCACGTAAATTACCTTCCGAGGCGAAGCCGAGGATGGTAAACTGCGATTTGGGTAATTCTTTATTTATGGACAAGGGTCGTATACGATTTTTCTTCGTCAGTAGCGAAAAAACGCTTTTTTTCCGGGAAATACGTGCTTTCTGGCCGCTGACAAGAAAAATATATTAACATGGAACATGTTTATAGGGAGGGAGTACTTGAGAACTTGAAAATTAAGGGGGGAGGTTAAATTTGTCCTATTTAAGGAGGGTGGTCAAATTTGTCCTATTTAAGTGGGGGGTAAAATTTTTCCTATTTAAGGGGGGGGGGGGGTCAAATGAGACTTGGAGTAATTAAGATTCGAGACTTTGAAAAATCTAGACTTAAGGACTTAGGATAATACACGTTTATGGACTTAGAATAATATCGATTTAGGGACTTGGAATAATTCAGGTTTAGGGAATCAAAATAGTTTGGGTTTAGAATCTTAACAGCTAGTCAGGTGATAATTACTAATTATAAAATTAGAATATTGTATTGTAATCTTTTTAAGATTTGTATTATACTTAGTTCTCAGCTGGAAGTAAACATCTTCCATGCATTTAGGTTGTGTTTACACAGACCAGTTATAAGTTTTTTTGATGGGCTGACTTCAATTTTTTTTTTTTTAAAGTTCTCGAAAAGTTTTTACAGCTTAGGGCCGAACTTAGCTAAATTAATACCTGAATAAAAAATAATCTGTAATCCCCTCCAGGATGCACTGGCCAATGAATTTCCGAATAATGGTATATTTGCATTTCTACGAGGAAATACGTTTTATCAGCACTAAAAACGAAAAAAAAAAAAATTGACTAGGCTGCGACTACCACCATGATTTTCTGGTAGTTTTTACCCTATAAAATGCAAAAAAACGTGAAAACGGAATCGGCAATAGATGCCAAAAAGATTTTGCCACTCATATGTCAAAAACCGTGTTTTTCGTATCTGAGCTACCCCAAATTTTCAAAATAACTTTTTAGGTAAATAAAATTTTAAAATCTAGATAAAAAAATCTGATTGCTAGGAAAGAAGCTTTCCAGAAGAAAAAAAATATTTCTTTTTACGATGAAACTTAGCCAAGTTATCGTCAATTTAAGATTTTCTACAATCAGATTGTCTTAAAAAAGATATTGAAAAAGCCTGTTTCTGAACATAAAATATGCATTATTTGCTTGATAATTATGGTTAAATACTTATTTTTTTTTTTTAATCGTTTACTTTTTCTCTGAGTATTTATTTTCTTCAAGAAAAAAATCATTTTTCTTTTATCACATTTCAACTTTTAGGTCAAAAACCAATAAAAATCTGTGTTAAATAAATTTTTCTACTTACAGTTTTCAAAGGCTTCTGACCTATATAGACATTAAAATTTTGTCAATAAAAAGGATTTCTTTCTTGAAGAAATGAATACTCTGGGAAAAATTAACTCTTTCCTGAGGAATCTCCCTAAATCGTTCTCTGTGTGACTTACATTAGTATGCGTGTATGAAGTAGTGCTATACAGCTATGTATAGTAACTAACGTTTAAAATTATTTTTATTCTTTAAATATAAAAATATTAGTTATTTACGAATGATTTATCAAATATTTTATTTTAAATAAATTAATATATTTAAGAAATAAAGTAAAATAAACTGCGTGAAGCGTGTATCACGTGACTTGTTGTGGGGGCAATTCCTCAGGAAAGATTTAATCAATATTTTAAGAAAAATTATTATTTTACGATGAAAATCAAGCTAGCCATGCATATTTTATGTTCAGAAACAGGCTTAATTCAATAGGATTTCAATTATTTTTAAAACAAATTTCAGCAATAATATGCATAATATTTGCTCGATTTTCACCGTAAAATAACAAATTTTTTTTTTTAAATTATATTATTTTTCCCTGAGTATTCATTTCTTTAAGAAAAAAATTATTTTTATTGAGAAAATTTCAATTTTTAGGTCAAAAACTGTGTTAAGTAAATTTTTCTACTTGCAGTTTTCAAAGGCTTTGGACCTAAAAATTTAATTATTGTCAATAAAAATGTTTTTTTTCCAGGAATTTCCAGGGAAAAATTAATCGATTAAAAAAAAAAAAATTATTATTTTACGATGAAAATCAAGCGAGTAATGGATGTTTAAAGTTCAGAAACAGGCTATTTTCAATATAGAAATATCGTTTATAGTCAATTTTTGCCACTAAAAAATATTTTTTTTAGCACGTAGTACTTAATTTTTTAAATAATTTTTTCTTAATTTCTTACTTAATTTCTAAAATACGAGTATCTAGAATTATCGTTTCTAAAGGATTTCTCTTTCTGATACGTACTTTTTTTTAAAAAATTTTTTTTTAATTTTTTACATAAAAAAATTAAAAAACACAATTATTTTTTTACTAATATCTGAAAATATTGTAACCGGTGATATTTTACAACCATTATGGAATTAGGACCTAATTTTTTTTTCAAAAATATTTTCATTAAAAAATCTTAAATTACTTTTTTTTTTTTTTTTTTGGAGGTAATACCTCATTTATTTCCATGATAGTACTTATATTTGAAAGTATGATTTTTACTCGATATCTCGAATCTAATACTTAATTTTTTTTTTAATTTTTTTCCTAAAATTTTTTTTGCAAAAAAATACAAAAAACACCAATTTTTTTTTTCTTTTTGGACGTAGTACCTAATTTATTTCTATGAGAGTACTAGTTTTAGAAAGTTCGTTTATAGTAATTTTTTGGATATGATACCGAATTTTTTCAAATTTTTTTTCTCAAAATTAAAAAAACCAAATAATTAAAAAACAGCATTATTTTTTTTTTTTTTTAGTGTAATACTTCATTTAGTTCCGTGAAAGTACTTATATTTGAAAATATGGTTTGTACTCGATATCTCGAATCTGATATTTAATTATTTGAAAATTTGTTCCAAAATTTTCGATGAATAAAAAAAACTTTTAAAATTTAATAGAAATGTATGTAACTATGATTCCATGCTTGTAACCGGTGATATCTGTGGCATATTGAAGTATTAAGCTCATTGTTTGAGGAACCTTAGTGCCAGCTAGTTGGCAGGGTATTAATTTTTTCATTTTGTACCAAGAACTAAATTTTTTTCTATGAAAGTTCTAATACCTAGAATTATCGTTTTTATTCGTTACCTTCAATCTGATACTTAATTTTTCGAAAATTTTTGTCTCAAAAACTTTTCGTTAAAAAATACAAAAATCACTAATTTTTCTTTTCTTTTCAGATGTAGTATAATTTTTATCTATGAAAGTATTAACTTGATATTTTCAATTAGATAATTAATTAATAACTACGCCAACTATACCAAAAACTGTCTAACAGACATAATTAGCATAAAGAAGATTATGTACTGGTGTAGAAAAATTTACCTTTTCATCATGTGAAAAACCGAATTTTTTCCATGAGGTGTTAAACTGACAATAGCAAGGAAAGGATATGTTTTTCTTATGACATTATTTCTTGTTAGGTAAAATGGACCATTGAGAACATTTTGTTATTGCTAATTTCTCAAAATTTTGCACGATTATCGCCTAAAAGACCCAAACCATTGGATATCTGAGACTTTCTTCTAAAAAAATGTAAATGTAAAAAAAAAGAATTAAATATTTTATAGAATTAATTTAAATTTAAAATATAGATAAGTTTGTAATTAATATTTAAAAAAAACTCTTTACCAGCCCTTAAAAATTAGGCTTAAACTCTTACCAATTTTTTTTTTTTATTCGGATAAGTCAAACTGGAGATACCCTTTACACCGTCTTTTCTTGTTTTTTCTCCTTATTAAAAAAATTCCTTATTCACAGAACCAACATTTTTAACAAATCTTTAAAAAAAAGTTTCTGAAATTTCAAGGTTATCTATCCAGAATTTCTGAGTAAATCGACGCAGCCTACAACAAATTCTCTTATTTCACTAAAAAAATCTTCCTTGATTGAACCTCTGAAAATACTTCACAGAAAAATATATAATTTTTAATATTGTACCTATTAAAATTTAGCTAAATATATTTTTTTTGTATACATTTAAATATTTTTTTTTGCTGATAAAAATGCAACTAACTTTTTGGTTAAGTTTGTTTATATCCAAGTTCAAGTTCATTAGCATGATATTAACTATGTTCACAAACAAACTTAACCAAAAAGTTAGTTGCATTTTTATCACCCAAGCAAAAAAAATCATATGACTAATCATATAATTTATCATATAAATAATCATATGAATAATCATATAATTAATGATATGATTAATTGATCCCAATGATCATATAAATAATTATATGATTAATTATATGATTTTTCAAAATCAGCTAATTTTTTAAAAAAACGTTAAAAATTTCTACATTTTTCTAATTTATCAGAAACTTTTATTTTTTTCATCGAATAAATTGCTTTTTGACGATTTACAGAAAATTGGCGTAATAAACGAAAGAAATTTTAGCATTTATTTATTTTATTAACGAATTATTAATGCCACATAGCACCAAACGTTTTTTAAAAGTCTAAAAACATTTCTAAACTTTTCCAAATGTTTCATTAATATTTTAGGACATTTCACCGGTTCCTTCTTCTTTTTTCTAAAAAATTACGTTTTCCGTATTTGTAGATATTTGGCGTTAAAAAAATTAAGAAAATTTCGTATTTTTTTCATTTTATTTATTTTAACCAATTATAAATATAAAAAGCAAAATTTACTATTTATTAAAACTTTATTGAGATCATAAAACTAAAACTGATCCTTGGAAACATCATTCAAAATTTCTGTAACTAAAAAAAGTATAAATTATTGAGATATTATTCTCTACTGCAAATAAAATCTGAGCGAATTGCATTACCTATTTGCTCCCTGGGGCAGGAAGTGTATCTCCTGGAATACCTTCGGGATAAAAATGAACTGCCCGAGGGAAAGCTGATATCCTGGAGGTATAATTTTTTATTTTTCATTCAAAACAATTTTCCGATTTTTCAAGATGGTAGATCAAAAAACATGTCAGATTAAGCTTTTTACATTGCCTGGGGGTTTTTCAGGTTGAAAAAATGTTTTTAATGATGAAAATTTTTATTCTTTTGTCCTTGCATATTTACCGATTTTCCAAAATGGCGGACCAAAATATATATCAGAAAAAGTTTTTCACATTGCCTGGGTTTTTTGGCCCTAGCATATTTTCCAATTTTCCCATAAAATATGAAAAAAGGAAATATTTATATTGCTAGGGGGTTTCAGAGGTTGAAAAAAACGTTTTTACTAATGATTATTTTCATTTTTTTCCCCAGCATATTTTCTGATTCTCCAAAAAATAATTTAAAAAAACTTATAACTGGTTTGTGTTTTCACACAACCAACCATCATGGAACATGTTCTTAATAAATTACAATTATAAATCTGGAAATGTAAATTATCCTAAGCCCATGAACCGAAAGTATCCTTAGTTTTTGTTCAAATCAGGGCTTGACCAGGCCCTGAGTTCTACTTCAAATTATTCTAAGTCCCTAAATCAAAAATATTTTAAGTCTATTACACCCCCCCCTCCCCCCGAAAAACGTCACTTTTTAACCCCTCTCCCCTGCCGAGCATGACTTTTTCAAACATCCCATGTTAAAATAAATTTCTTGAATTGGTAAATTAGTTAACTAAATAAATAAGAACAAAGCATGCTATCGAATCAAATTAAATACGTTTTTTGTTTATGATAAGCATTGGAACTTAATGTTTCTTGAAGATTAAATTCTTGAATAAGTGAAAAAATGAAAATTTTCATATTTAAAAATGTTTTCCTCAACCTTGAAAACCCCCAGGTAATGTAAAAAAGCTTAGTCTGAAATTTTTTGGGCCCACGATCTTGGAAAATCGGAATATGGTGTAGCAAGAAAATAAAAATTTTCATTAACGAAAATGTTTTTCTCAACCTTAAAAATCTTTAGGTAATGTAGAATGTTCCTTTTTTTATGTTTTTTGGTCCGCCAGATTGTAAAATCAGAAAATATGCTGGGGCAACGAAATAAAAATTTCCATTAATGAAAACGTTTTTCTCAACCTTTATTGAAATCCACAAGTAATGTAAAATGTTCTTTTTTTTCATGTTTTTTGGACCGATATATTGCAAAATTGGAAAATTGTTTTGGATAAAAATTTAAAATTATGCCTCCAGGATAACAGCTTTCCCTGAGGCGCGGGCGGTTCATTTTCATCCCAAAGGTAATTCAGGAGATGAAAAAAATTTTAGGGACAATAAATTACACCAAATGGTTATGGATGAGTTTATTATGTTGAAAATACATGTCTGCTACCCTCTGTTCATTCCAATAGGCCTACTGGGCCTATTAATGTTATGGGGTTTTTTGGTAATTTTCAATGAAACGCTTAAACCGCACAAGTTAACCAAAACACTTCTGGTTGGTCTCATTTTTTTGGTTTAAGCTTCACCTATTAAACTGAAATTTATTATCCCTAATTTTCTCATCATTGTAGCTGAATGACCAATTTTTAAATTGCTGCTAAATTCGTATTTTCTGACATAAAAGGGTTTTATATGTCTCGAAATATTTTTACAAGCTACAAGTTTCCAAAAATTTTTTACTCGTCTCATTTCCTTGAGTCGTTTTTAAGAAATGGCTCTTGGAAGTTAACATTAAAAATGAGCTTTTTTAAAAAATCATAAATTTGAGACTCCGATTTCAAATTATCATATCTGATTAACAAATAATTGAAAAAGGTAGAATAAATTTTTTTTGAAATTTTAAGCTTTTGGAAATATTTTGAGACTTATAAAACCCTTTTTCTTCAAAAATTACAAATTTGGCAGCAATTTAAAAATTTGTCATTTTTAGCCAAAAATGACCGTTTGGTTAATTGGCTATAGTGATAAGAGAATTAATGATAAAAAATTGCGGTTTTACGGCGTTTGAAAAGTGGCACTTACAGCGAGAAAATGAAATTAACCAGAAGAGATTGGTTTAACTTGTGAAGTTTTAGCGATTCATTGAAATTGGCGATAAAACGATAACATTGAGCCCTGCGTTTCTAGGCCCAGAAGACCCATTGGATTGAACGGAGGGTAGTCGGCATGTTTTTTTAATATAGTAAACTCTTCCATAACCATTTGGCGTAATATGGTGTTCCAAATGTATTGAACTCCACATGTAAGATACACTGTAAAAAAAACTCCGGTGATTTTTCGACAAAATTGGTAAATTTACTAAAATTTAGTAAATTTTCGAAAAAATTCGCAATTTTTCGAAAAAAATCGTAAATTTACTAATATTTGTAAATTTGCGAAAAAATAGTAAATTAACAATTTTTTTTTTCGTAAATTTTCGACAAAATCGTAAATTTACAACTGTGTCGTAATTTTACGATTTTCGTAGAAAAATTGCAAATTTTAATCGAAAATTTGTGACAAACAATTGTGAAATTACAAGTCCTATTTTTCGTACCTAAAAACGCATAGCAAACCATTTAGAGTCATAAAATAATGTTTTTTTTATTTTATACCATACTTTAGGACGCTCCGTCATTTGAATTTCCAAAATATACAGTTTGTTAGAGGAATGACTCAGGAATCGAATGATATGGGCCATATAGTCGATAGTGATTGCCAGAGAAAAACTACTCAAGAACAAAAAAAAACTTTTCTTTTGACAATGAAACTTAGCCAAGTTATCGTCAATTTACGATTTTACTCAAATTTTTCTTAAAAAAGACATTAAAAAAAGTCTGTTTCTGAACTTAAAATATGCATTATTCCCTTGATTATTATGGTAAAATACTCATTTTTTTTTTTAAATCGTTTACTTTTTCCCTGGGTATTTATTTCTTCAAGAAAAGAATAATTTTTTACCACATTTCAACATTTAGGTCAAAAACCAATGAAAAATTGTGTTATATAAATTTGGCTAATTACAGTTTTCAAAGGTTTCTGACCTAAAAATTAAAATTTTGTGAACAAAAATGATTTTTTTTTTTGAAGAAATGAATACTCAGGGAAAAATTAATCGATTTTTAAAAAAAAGTTATTATTTTACGATGAAAATCAAACAAGTCAGAAATAGGCATTTTTCAATATAAAATATTGAGTAAAATCTTAAATTGACGACAACTCGGCTAAATTTCATCGTAAAAAGAAAAGTTTTTTTTTCTTCTGGAGTAATTTTTCACTGGCAATCAGATTTTATCATCTATTATTTTAAATTTTAATTAACAAAAAAGTAATTTTTATCTTGATTAATGAAGTTATCGCCTATTTTATTTTTCTCAAATTATTTTGGGTTGCTCAGATACGAAAAACACGGTTTTCGACATAAAAGTGGCAAAATCTTTTTGGCATCCATCGCCGATTCCGTGATAACGTTTTTTTTGCATTCTATAGGCTGCAAACTATCAGAAAATCATGGTGGTAATCGTTGCCTCTTAAATTTTTTTTTTTTCATTTTTAGTGCTCATAAAACGTATTTTTTCGTAGAAATGCACATAAATTAGGCATTATTTTTTTTTTACTACTTAACTTGGACAAAAAACTGAAGAAAAAAAAAATTTGAAGGCGCATCGATATAACCCGTTTTTTCAGATAGTTTGAACCTTCAGAAAACCGAAACAAAAAGTGAACAAGAAATCGGCGATAGATGCCAAAAAGATTTTTCCACTTTTATGTCAAAAACTGCCTTTTTTCGTAACTGATTTTCGAAAATTTTTATTTCAGGGGTTTTTCGCGGTATTTTTAGGGATATTTGTTTGTGACAAGTTAAAAAAAGTTCAAAACTAATACAAACAAGGTTTTAGCATCAGTTTTTAACAATATTTTGACATTTATAAGCTTAAAAACCTGTATTTATTTTTTGCTTTTTTTCAAATTTTGTTTTATTAATTTTTCTTGCACCTTAGGCTTGTCTATTTTAATATTTTGTCTATTTTATTTTTATCTCATAAAATATATTTTTCCAAGCAAATAAAACTCCATTAATGATTATGGGCCCAAATATTTTTTATTTTTACACGTTTATTACCAATTTTTTCAATTTTATACAATACGTAATTTTTGACCGATTATGCATATTTTCAAGCTGTAGAATTAAATTAAAAGGGGAGTTCAATAAATTTGGAACACCAAATTATAATAAATGGTTATGAATGAGTTTATTATGTTGAAAAAACATGCCGGCTACTCTCCGTTCATTCCAAAGGGCCATCTGAGCCTAGAAACGCAGGGCTAAATGAAATAGGGTTTTTTGGTAATTTTCAATGAGACGCTAAAACCTTACAAGCTAACTTAAACTCTTTTACTCTTTTCTTTGGTTGGTTTGATCATTTTTTTGGTGTAAATACCACCTTTCAAACGCCGTAAACCGTAATTTATTATCATTAATCCTCTCATCACTATAGCCATTTAACCAAATGGTCATTTTTGGTTAAAAATGACCTATTTTTAAATTGCTGCCAAATTTGTAATTTTTGACGAAAATGGGTTTTATAAGTCTCAAAATATTTCCACAAGCTTCAAATATCCAAAAATTCTTTACTCTACTTTTTTAAATTATTTAATCATCAGATATATGATAATTAGAAGTCGGAGTCCCAATTATATGGTTTTATAAAAAGCTAATTTTTAATGTTAACTTAGAAGAGCCATTTCTTAAAAACGACTCAAGAAAATGAGACGAGAAAAAATTTTTGGAAACTTGAAGCTTGTAGGAATTTTTCAAGAAATATAAAACCTTTTTTTATTAGAAATTACGAATTTGGCAGCAATTAAAAATAGGTAATTTGGTTAATTGGCTACATTAATAAAAAAATTAGTGATGGAAAATTGCGGTTTACGGCGTTTGAAAGGTGACACTTACACCAAAAAATTGAGACCAACCAGAATTGTTTTGGTTAACTTGTGAGGTTTAAGCGTTTCATTGCCAAAAAACCCTATTTTATAACATTGAACCCTGCGTTTCTAGGCCCAGAAGACCCATTAGAATGAACGGAGAGTAGCCGGCATGTTTTTTCAACATAATAAACTCATTCATAACCATTTGTAATAATTTGGTGTTCCAAATGTATTGAACTCCCCTTTTAATTTAATTCTACAGCTTGAAAATATGCATAATCAGTCAAAAATTACGTATTGTATAAAATTGAAAAAATTGGTAATAAACGAGTATAAATGAAAAATATTTGGGCACATAATCATTAATGGAGTTTTATTTGCTTGGAAAAATATATTTTATGAGATAAAAATAAAATAGACAAAATATTTAAGATGAAAAAGTATAATTAATTCATTTTAACAAGAATTAAAAAATTGGGACTCTAGGGGTTCCATCATTGTAGCGCATTAAAATAATTATTTTTGGGCATCTTGATGGTATGTAACAATCAATTTGGACTAAAAATTATCAATATTTACCATTATAACTTGTACGTAGATTAAAAACAGCCTAAGGTGCAAGAAAAAGTTATAAAACAAAATTTGAAAAAAAGCAAAAAATAAATACAGGTTTTCAAGCTTATATATTGTTAAAAATTGATGCTAAATCCTTGCTTGTATTAGTTTTGAACTTGTTTTAACTTGTCATAAAAAAAAATCCCTAAAAATACCGCGAAAAACCCCTGAAATAAAAATTTTCGAAAATCGGTTAGCTCAGTTACGAAAAAAGGCAGTTTTTGAGATAAAAGTGGAAAAATCTTTTTGGCACCTATCGCCGATTTCTTCTTCACGATTTTTTTCGGTTTTCTGAAGGTTCAAACTACCTGAAAACACGGGTTATATCGATGTGCCTTCAAATTTTTTTTTTCAGTTTTTTGTCCTCATATACTAAAAATTATTATCAAAATTAATTTTTTTTTTTTAAAGTAAAAATGTCCCATTTAAATTATAATTGACTCATTCTGTTTTTACTTATAATAACTTGTTCATCCAGATTATCCTTTTTTACGTAATTAAAAATATTTTTTATTCTTAAAATATTAATAATTATATACCTATATGCTAAAAGAAATGTAGCGAAAAAAAATAAAAGTATTCATCTTTTCTCATGGTATAAAATCAAAAACATTATTTTATGACTCTAACTGGTTTGCTATGCGTTTTTAGGTACAAAAAATATGGCTTGTAATTTCACAACTGTTTGTCACAAATTTTCGATTAAAAATTGCGATTTTTCTACAAAAATCGTAAAATTACGACATAGTTGTAAATTTATGATTTTGTCGAAAATTTACGAAAAAATAAATCGTAAATTTACTATTTTTTCGCAAATTTACAAATATTAGTAAATTTCCGATTTTTTTCGAAAAATTGCGAATTTTTTCGAAAATGTACTAAATTTTAGTAAATTTACCAATTTTGTCGAAAAATCACCGGAGTTGTTTTTTACAGTGTATGTTAACTATATTTACTTAAAATATTAATCTTACAACTATCGAGTCAATGCTTTGCACCATTCGGTAAAAAAAAAAGAAACAATAAATTAAAAACGTTTATTTGTTTAAAGAAATACAACTTGTTAAATTTCTAGTCATAAATGCTTAAAATTCAAGATTAGGCAGTTAGGATTAAAATTCTGCTAAAACTTGCTCTAAAATTAGCTTTAAAAATTAAAATAGCTACTCATTATTACTGGAAAAGTTTAGTGAATAATTTCCTACCGCCCCACCTTCTGATAATGAATTTTCTTCAGCTAGTGCCTAGAGCAGAATTTTGATCCTAACTGCCCATATCTGGAAGCATTTATAACTAAAACTTTATAATGTTGTATTTAATTAAACTTTTTAATTTTTTTTTTCATTTCTGGCACCCAATTTCGCAAAGCAACGACTCGATAGCCAAAAAGTGATTAATTTAAGTAAATGTAGTTAGAATATCTTAGTGTAACTCAGTGACTGAAGAGCCTCCTTAAAAGGTATAATCAAATAATAGCTTCTGTAGATAATTAAAATACCTAATAAGAACCTCTTAGGGCTATCCAAATATTATATTACATAAGGCAAAAAAGAGGAAGGAAGGGGTTTGATTTTCTTATTTTTTCTTAGTCGGGAGGGAATGAGATTTAAAAATATCTTATGCAAGGTTTACTTAGCATATTAATATTTTTTTTTAAATTTAAAATTCAATCTTTTGGCTTTTTCCAAAAATATGCCAGTCACCAATTGCATTATAATGATTTTTAATTTAAAATATTAAGAAATGTTTTTAAAAATAATTTGAATAATAGGTATTACTTTAAAATAGACAAGGGTGGTTCAAATTAGGATTTAAAAAACTAATATTCTATTGTGTAAAGTTACAAGCTTATAGAATTCACGCACATGAAAATCATCTAATATGTTTAAATTTAATTTTTGTGGGGTTTTTATTATCTGAACATTATTTTGTAAAACACATTTCCATGCATTACTCTTTTCTTAGACAACATTCAGCAAACATTTTAGAAAATGCATAAAAAAATTGGACTGTTAAAAAAAACATTTTGATAATGAGTAAGATCTTACAAAGGGAGCAGGAGGTTAGATGAAATTCTTATTCTTTCTTACAAAAGGGGGAGGGAGGGTCTAAAAACCCCAAAACTTGTCTTACGTAATATATGAATAGCCCCTTATATTTTATAATATACATTTTTTTAAATATTTTGTTACTTACAAACTTCATAGATTATTTTTGTTAAAACATTTTTAGAATGGTTTTAAAAGCTCTAGAAATGCTTTTCATATCCTTTTTGCTGATTTTTACAGATTTTCATTTGCAAATCGACGCACTACGTTAAGCTTTAGTTGTCTGTACCCATTGCCATAAGAATCAATATTGGTTGAAAATAGCAAGTTAACTTCAATCATATATGTATCTCAAAGATGCACTTTTATTCGAAGATTTAATTTTAACCTAAAAAAGACATAAAAAAAGCAAATATAATTTGTTAAATCTTAAAATAAAATTAAAAAAGAGTGAATTTACATTAACAAGGTGAAATTTTACTTGTAGGATTCTAACCTTGAGATCTTATTTCATATTTACTCAAAGTCGATTTCTTTTAATAAATTCCTGGTTAAAGTTGCAAAAAATAAAACTGCAAAAAATAATTTAACTTTGTTTAGTATTTTATAAGGGCTAAAAAATATTTTATAATACTTTTTGATTTTAATTTCAATTTCAGAGAATCAGCTATTTGAAGTCATTTTTATCCAAAGTACATTTTTCAGCGTTTAGAGAACAGACAGAACCATTATTTTTACAGATCTACTAAAAATGCTTCTTTGATTGGACTGAAAAAAATTCACACAAATTAATATATACTTTTAATATTGCACTTATTAATTTTTAACTTAATGTAATTCTTTCTATATTTTAATATTTTTTTTTACTGATTAAAAAATTTGATTTATTACTTTTTGGTTAAGTTTGTTTATTAGAATAATTTATGCTAATGAACTTGAACTTTGATATAAACAAATTTAACCAAAAAGTAATAAATCAAATTTTTTAATCAGTAAAAGAAAATATTAAAATATAGAAAAAATTACATTAAGTTAAAAATTAATAAGTGCAATATTAAAAGTATATATTAATTTGTGTGAATTTTTCTCAGTCCAATCAAAGAAGCATTTTTAGTAGATCTGTAAAAATAATGGTTCTGTCTGTTCTCTAAACGCTGAAAAATGTACTTTGGATAAAAATGACTTCAAAAGCTGATTCTCTGAAATTGAAATTAAAATCAAAAAGTATTATAAAATATTTTTTAGCCCTTATAAAATACTAAACAAAGTTAAATTATTTTTTGCAGTTTTATTTTTTTGCAACTTTAACCAGGAATTTATTAAAAGAAATCGACTTTGAGTAAATATGAAATAAGATCTCAAGGTTAGAATCCTACAAGTAAAATTTCACCTTGTTAATGTAAATTCACTCTTTTTTAATTTTATTTTAAGATTTAACAAATTATAGCGAATTTATTTGCTTTTTTTATGTCTTTTTTAGGTTAAAATTAAATCTTCGAATAAAAGTGCATCTTTGAGATACATATATGATTGAAGTTAACTTGCTATTTTCAACCAATATTGATTCTTATGGCAATGGGTACAGACAACTAAAGCTTAACGTAGTGCGTCGATTTGCAAATGAAAATCTGTAAAACTCAGCAAAAAGGTATGAAAAGCATTTCTAAAGATTTTAAAACTATTCTAAAAATGTTTAAACAAAAATAACCTGCGAAGCTTGTAAGTAGCAAAAATTTTTTAAAATGTATATTAAACATATAGAGGTTCTTTTTAGGTTTTATAATGATTTAAAGAAGCTAATATTTGATTACCTTTTAATGGGGCTTTTCAGTCACTAAGATATTCTAACTACATTTAATTAAATTCATCACTTTTCAACTATCGAGTCGTTGCCTTGCTTAAATGGGTGCCAAAAAAAAAAAAAAAATTAAAAAATTTTATTGGTTTAAACAAATGAATTTTAAAGTTTTAGTCATAAATACTTCCAGATATGGGCATTTTGGATCAAAATTCTGCTAGGCACTAGCTGAATAACATTCATTATCAGAAGGTGGGGCGGTAGGAAATTATTTGCTAAACTTTTCCAGTAATAATGTGCAGCTATTTTCTTTTAATTTTTAAAGCTAATTTTAGAGCAAGTTTTAGCAGAATTTTAATCCTAACTGCCGATATCTTGAATCTTAAGCATTTATGACTAGAAATTTAACAAGTTGTATTTCTTTTAACAAATAAACTTTTTTAATTTATTGTTTCTTTTTTTTTAACCAAATTGTGCAAAGCATTGACACGATAATTGTAAAATTATTATTTTAAGTAAATATAGTTAAAATATCTTAGTTTCAAAATGTGTAACTCACTTACTGAAAAGCTTCCTTAAATCTCGTCTCTAACAAAAATAACCACGTGGTATTACTCCCTGACTCAGAAATTTATAAATGTTTAAATTCAGGGAGTTAAATTTTTAACCTATTCAAATATTTGTTAATCAGATATGATAATTTAACGTCAGAGTCCCAAATTTATGATTTTTCAAAAAAGCTCATTTTTAATGTTAACTTGCAAAAGCCATTTCTTAAAAACGATTCAAGGAAATGAGAAGAGTAAAAAATTTTTGGAAACCTATGAAGCTTGTAGGAATTTTTCGAGACTTATAAAACTCTTTTTTGACAAAAAATACGAATTTGGCAGCAATTTAAAAATTGGTCATTTTTAGCCAAAAATGGCAATTTGGTTAATTTGCTATATTGATGAAAAAATTAGGGATAATAAATTTCAGTTTAATAGGTGACGCTTACACCAAAAAAATGAGACCAACCAGAAGTGTTTTGGTTAACTTGTGAGGTTTAAGCGTTTCATTGAAAATTACCAAAAAACCCCATAACATTAATAGGCCCAGTAGGCCCATTGGAATGAACAGAGGGTAGCAGACATGTTTTTTCAACATGATAAACTCATACGTAACCATTTGGTGTAATTTGGTGTTCCAAATGTATTGAACTCCTATTGTTAGTTTCAAAATGTGTAACCCACTTACTGAAAAGCTTCCTTAAATCTCTACCCTAACAAAAATAACCACGTAGTACTACTTCCTGACTCAGAGAGTTATAGCTCTTAAATTCAGGGAGTTAAATTTTTTACTTCTTTTCTAAATTTTTAACCTATTTTATTTTAACTCTCTAAATTCTGCCCCTGAATTTAGAGAGTTAAATCACCGAAATTAGAGTGTTAACTCCCTGGGACAGGGAGTTATCTCCCTGAAATTTTTGTCATCTCCTGAAATACCTTTGGGATGAAAATAAACCGTCCCAGGGAAAGCTGTTATCCTGGAGGCATAATTTTAAATTTTTATCCAAAACAATTTTCCAATTTTGCAATATGTCGGACCAAAAAACATGAAAAAAAAGAACATTTTACATTACTTGTGGATTTCAAAGGTTGAGAAAAACGTTTTCCTTAATGGAAATTTTTATTTCTTTGCCCCAGCATATTTCCTAATTTACCAATATCGCGGATAAAAAAACATAAAAAAAGGAACATTCTACATTACCTGTGGGTTTTTAAGGTTGAGAAAAACATTTTTAAATATGAAAATTTTTATTTTTTTACCCCCAAAAATAACAATTGATGCATGCATGTATATACTTATTCAAAAATTTAATCTTCAAGAAACATTAAGTTCCAATGCTTATCATAAACAAAAAACGTATTTAATTTGATTCGATAGCATGCTTTGTTCTTATTTATTTAGTTAACTAATTTACCAATTCAAGAAAGTTATTTTAACATGGAACGTGTTCATAGGTTGGGTTGTTTGAAAAAGTCCGGCTCGGCAGGGGAGGGGGGTTAAAAAGTGACGTTTTTAGTGGGGGGGGGGGTGAAATAGACTTAGAATATTTTTGATTTAGGGACTTAGAATAATTTGAAGTGGAACTCAGAGCCTGATCAGGCCCTGATTTGAACAAAACCTTAGGATACTTTAGGTTCATGGGCTTAGGATAATTTATATTTCGAGATTTATTGTAATTTCGGTTTTTCAAAACTGTTATAAGCGAACATGTTCCATGATCGTTGGTTGTGTGAAAACACAAACCAGTTATATTTTTTTTAAATTATTTTTTGGAGAATCAGAAAATATGCTGGGGAAAAAAATGAAAATAATCATTAGTAAAAACGTTTTTCTCAATCTCTGAAACCCCCTAACAATATAAATATTTCCTTTTTTCATATTTTATTGAAAAATTGGAAAATATGCTAGGGCCAAAAAACCCAGGCAATGTGAGAAACTTTTTCTGATATATATTTTGGTCCGCCATTTTAGAAAATCGGTATATTTGCAAGGGCAAAAGAATAAAAATTTTCATCATTAAAAACATTTTTTTCAACCTGGAAAACTCCCAGGCAATGTAAAAAGCTTAATCTGAAATGTTTTTTGATCTACCATCTTGAAAAATCGGAAAATTGTTTTGAATGAAAAATAAAAATTATACCTCCAGGATATCAGCTTTCCCTCGGACAGTTCATTTTTATCCCTAAGGTATTCCAGGAGATGAAAAAAATTTCAGGGAGTACACTCCCTGCCCCAGGGAGCAAATAGCTAATGCGATTCGCTCAGATTTTATTTGCAGTAGAGAATAATATCTCAATAATTTATCCTTTTTTTATTTACAGAAATTGTGAATGATGTTTCCAAGGACAAGTTTTAGTTTTATGATCTCAATAAAGTTTTAATAAATCGTAAATTTTGCATTGTATATTTATAATTGGTTAAAATAAATAAAATGAAAAAAATACGAAATTTTCTTAATTTTTTTAACGCCAAATATCTACTAATACGGAAAACGTAATTTTTTGAGAAAAAAGAAGAAGGAACCGGTGAAATGTCCTAAAATATTAATGAAACATTTGGAAAAGTTTAGAAATGTTTTTAGACTTTTAAAAAACGTTTGGTGCTACGTGGCATTAATAATTCGTTAATAAAATAAATAAATGCTAAAATTTCTTTCGTTTATTACACCAATTTTCTGTTAATCGTCAAAAAGCAATTTATTCTATGAAAAAAATAAAAGTATCTGATAAATTAGAAAAATGTAGAAATTTTTAACGTTTTTTTAAAAAATTAGCTGATTTTGAAAAATCATATAATTAATCATATAATTATTTATATGATCATTGGGATCAATTAATCATATCATTAATTATATGATTATTCATATGATTATTTATATGATAAATTATATGATTAGTCATATGATTTTTTTTGCTTGGGCAGCAAAAAAAAATATTTAAATGTATACAAAAAAAATATATTTAGCTAAATTTTAATAGGTACAATATTAAAAATTATATATTTTTCTGTGAAGTATTTTCAGAGGTTCAATCAAGGAAGATTTTTTTAGTGAAATAAGAGAATTTGTTGTAGGCTGCGTCGATTTACTCAGAAATTCTGGATAGATAACCTTGAAATTTCAGAAACTTTTTTTTAAAGATTTGTTAAAAATGTTGGTTCTGTGAATAAGGAATTTTTTTAATAAGGAGAAAAAACAAGAAAAGACGGTGTAAAGGGTATCTCCAGTTTGACTTATCCTTTCCTTGCTATTGTCAGTTTAACACCTCATGGAAAAAATTCGGTTTTTCACATAATGAAAAGGTAAATTTTTCTACACCAGTACATAATCTTCTTTATGCTAATTATGTCTGTTAGACAGTTTTTGGTATAGTTGGCGTAGTTATTAATTAATTATCTAATTGAAAATATCAAGTTAATACTTTCATAGATAAAAATTATACTACATCCGAAAAGAAAAGAAAAATTAGTAATTTTTGTATTTTTTAAAGAAAAGTTTTTGAGACAAAAATTTTCGAAAAATTAAGTATCAGATTGAAGGTAACGAATAAAAACGATTATTCTAGGTATTAGATAATTCTAGATATTAACTTTCTTTTATAGAAAGAAATTAAGTACTACTCCATAAAAAAATGATTGTTTTTTTTAAATTTTTTTATCAAAAAAGTTTTTTAAAAAAAATTTTAGAAAAATTAGGTATCAGATTGGAGATATCGAGTAAAAACGATAATTCATGATATTAGAACTTTCATAGAAAAAAATTTAGTTCTTGGTACAAAATGAAAAAATTAATACCCTGCCAACTAGCTGGCACTAAGGTTCCTCAAACAATGAGCTTAATACTTCAATATGCCACAGATATCACCGGTTACAAGCATGCAATCATAGTTACATACATTTCTATTAAATTTTAAAAGTTTTTTTTATTCATCGAAAATTTTGAAACAAATTTTCAAATAATTAAATATCAGATTCGAGATATCAAGTAAAAACCATATTTTCAAATATAAGTACTTTCACGGAACTAAATGAAGTATTACACTAAAAAAAAAAAAAAATAATGCTGTTTTTTAATTATTTGGTTTTTTTAATTTTGAGAAAAAAAATTTGAAAAAATTCGGTATCAGATCCAAAAAATTACTATAAACGAACTTTCTAAAACTAGTACTCTCATAGAAATAAATTAGGTACTACGTCCAAAAAGAAAAAAAAAATTGGTGTTTTTTGTATTTTTTTGCAAAAAAAATTTTAGGAAAAAAATTAAAAAAAAAATTAAGTATTAGATTCGAGATATCGAGTAAAAATCATACTTTCAAATATAAGTACTGTCATGTAAATAAATGAGGTATTACCTCCAAATAAAAAAAAAAAAAGTAATTTAAGATTTTTTAATGAAAATATTTTTGAAAAAAAAATTAGGTCCTAATTCCATAATGGTTGTAAAATATCACCGGTTACAATATTTTCAGATATTAGTAAAAAAATAATTGTGTTTTTTAATTTTTTTATGTAAAATTAAAATTTTTTTAAAAAAAGTACGTATCAGAAAGAGAAATCCTTTAGAAACGATAATTCTAGATACTCGTATTTTATAAATTAAGTAAGAAATTAAGTATCAGATTGAAGGTAACGAATAAAAAAGATAATTCTAGGTATTAGATAATTCTAGATATTAACTTTCTTTTATAGAAAGAAATTAAGTACTACACCATAAAAAAATGATTGTTTTTTTTTAATTTTTTTATCAAAAAAGTTTTTTAAAAAAAATTTTAGAAAAATTAGGTATCAGATTGGAGATACCGAGTAAAAACGATAATTCTTGTTATTAGAACTTTCATAGAAAAAAATTAAGTTCTTGATACAAAATGAAAAAAAATGATGGTGTTTTTTTAATTTTTTTATGTAAAAAATTTTTTAAAAAAATTTTTTGAAAAAGTACGTATCAGAAAGATAAATCCTTTAGAAACGATAATTCAAGATACTCGTATTTTCATAGGAAGAAATTAAGTACTACGTGCTAAAAAAAAAAAAACACCGAATTTTTTGTATTTTTTAGTGGCAAAAATTTAAGAAAAAATTATGTATCAGATCCAAAAATTAACTATAAACGATATTTCTTTATTGAAGAAAGCCTGTTTCTAAACTTTAAACATCCATTACTCGCTTGATTTTCATTGTAAAATAATAATTTTTTTTTTTTTTAATCGATTAATTTTTCCCTAGAAATTCATTTCCTTAAGAAAAAAAAACATTTTTATTGACAATAATTCAATTTTTAGATCCAAAGCCTTTGAAAACTGCAAGTAGAAAAATTTACTTAACACAGTTTTTGATCTAAAAATTAAAATTTTCTCAATAAAAATAATTTTTTTCTTAAAGAAATGAATACTCAGGGAAAAATAATATGATTTAAAAAAAAAATTTGTTATTTTACGATGATAATCAAGCAAATATTATGAATATTATTGCTGAAATATGTCTTAAAAATAATTGAAATCCTATTGAATTAAGCCTGTTTCTGAACATAAAATATGCATGACAAGCTTGATTTTCATCGTAAAATAATAATTTTTCTTAAAATATTGATTAATTTTTCCCAGAGTATTCATTTCTTCAAGAAAGAAATCCTTTTTTATGACAAAATTTTAATGTGTAGGTCAGAAGCCTTTGAAAACTGTTAGTAGCAAAAATTTAACACAGATTTTTATTGGTTTTTGACCTAAAAGTTGAAATGTGATAAAAGAAAAATGATTTTTTTCTTGAAGAAAATAAATACTCAGAGAAAAAGTAAACGATTAAAAAAAAAAAATAAGTATTTAACCATAATTATCAAGCAAATAATGCATATTTTATGTTCAGAAACAGGCTTTTTCAATATCTTTTTT
This sequence comes from Anagrus nilaparvatae, assembly GCA_022575985.1. Classification (NCBI taxonomy): domain Eukaryota; kingdom Metazoa; phylum Arthropoda; class Insecta; order Hymenoptera; family Mymaridae; genus Anagrus; species Anagrus nilaparvatae. The sequence continues at coordinate 1,861,068 of JAKSXM010000237.1, read as the reverse complement.
AAGACAATCTGATTGTAGAAAATCTTAAATTGACGATAACTTGGCTAAGTTTCATCGTAAAAAGAAATATTTTTTTTCTTCTGGAAAGCTTCTTTCCTAGCAATCAGATTTTTTTATCTAGATTTTAAAATTTTATTTACCTAAAAAGTTATTTTGAAAATTTGGGGTAGCTCAGATACGAAAAACACGGTTTTTGACATATGAGTGGCAAAATCTTTTTGGCATCTATTGCCGATTCCGTTTTCACGTTTTTTTGCATTTTATAGGGTAAAAACTACCAGAAAATCATGGTGCTAGTCGCGGCCTAGTCAATTTTTTTTTTTTCGTTTTTAGTGCTGATAAAACGTATTTTCTCGTAGAAATGCAAATATACCATTATTCGGAAATTCATTGGCCAGTGCATCCTTGAGGGGATTACAGATTATTTTTTATTCAGGTATTAATTTAGCTAAGTTCGGCCCTAAGCTGTAAAAACTTTTCGAGAACTTTAAAAAAAAAAAAATTGAAGTCAGCCCATCAAAAAAACTTATAACTGGTCTGTGTAAACACAACCTAAATGCATGGAAGATGTTTAATTCCAGCTGAGGACTAAGTATAATACAAATCTTACAAACATTACAATACAATATTCTAATTTTATAATTAGTAATTATCACCTGACTAGCTGTTAAGATTCTAAACCCAAACTATTTTGATTCCCTAAACCTGAATTATTCCAAGTCCCTAAATCGATATTATTCTAAGTCCATAAACGTGTATTATCCTAAGTCCTTAAGTCTAGATTTTTCAAAGTCTCTTAATTACTCCAAGTCTCATTTGACCCCCCCCCCTTAAATAGGAAAAATTTTACCCCCCACTTAAATAGGACAAATTTGACCACCCCTCTAAATAGGACAAATTTAACCTCCCCCCCTTAATTTTCAAGTTCTCAGGTACCCCTCCCTACAAACATGTTCCATGTTAATATATTTTTCTGTACAGTAAATCGGTGAAATAGTTATCGCCCGAACTTGCACGTCAATTTAAGAAACCCTGCTTCGAGAAGATCGCGTTTAAAAATTAAACAGGAGATTTCGAAGAAAAAAATAGCTATTTGTTAAACAAGGGATGAAATGTAGATTTATGCTTTCTATGCAGTTGTATGCACGAGTGAGCGTAGCGAACGAGTACTGACAGCATGGAAAGTAAAATATCTACTTTTTATGCGGTGATCTAACACACAGTTTTTCATTAAAAGCGTAAGAAAGAACGCTTGCCGTGCAGAAAAAGGATTCTTTCTAACGCGTGTAATGAAAAATATTTTTTACACATACTTGATACTCTTGATACATATAGTGTAAAATCTGGTAATTACTATATAGGTAGTAACCTTTTTATCTCGGTAGTATAAATTTACTACCCAGATGTTAATTACCCAGACAAGAATTTTCACAGTGTATATGATGTGTTTTATGCGCACACAAAAAATTCGATTTTCAAAAAAACATTTACTGTCCCTTAAATTATTGTCCCTTAAATTACCCATGTTTAAGAATTTGCTTAATTTTTAAGAAAAATTTAAGCGCAGCAATCTGACAGTGTGAAAAACTATATTTTTACTTTTTTTGATCTTCAGAGATTGGAAATTTACTTTCACAAGAAAAAATGAATATTTTTGAGAGTCTGATAGGAGATCTGGTATAAAACTTTTTTTGGAAAAGATGGAGTTCTGATCGAAACTGTTAAATTGAAAATTTCACATCTGCAGTTAATAATAGCTGACTTTTGAGGTTCAGACTACATTTTCAAAAAATTAAAACGATCATATAATATAATTGAAAAAATAAATAGGTAATGCAATTTATTCAGATTTAAACTTTTATGGAGAATAATAGCTAAAAAATTTATATGTTCTTTTATTTACAGAAATTTCTAATGATGTTACTAAACCAGCTGTAGTTTATTGATCGAAATAAAGTTTTAATAAATTGTCAATTTTTTTGTGTTTGTGTGCATTTCATTGATTTGTTAATAAAATAAAAAAATGAAGAAAATACTAAATTTTTTTTATTTTTTTTCACCAATTGTCCGTAAATACGCCAAAAAGCAATTTTTAAGGGAAAAAAGTCGGAGCCGATGAAACTTCCTGAAATATTAATAAAACGTTTGGAAACGTTTTTCTACGGACATTTGAAACATTTTAAAGGCTTATTTCAAAAACGTTTCTAAAACTTTGGTTGTTATGCTTTTTTTACGTTATTTTAATTATCGGCATATAAGAAGGTTTATTAAAAAAGATTTTAGTTAGTGTGTTAAAATAATCGTATATATAACAAAAAATGGATATTTATATACAGTTTCGTATAATGCTTATTCATCGTAAAAAAGTAGTAAAGAATTGAGTGTAAAACGATTAAAGATAAGGAGAAAAGAAAATTTTGATTTCTGGCAGTATTAATTTTAATAATTTAATATAATTTTAATTTTAATGTTAGCTAAGATAATTTGATTTGATTTTAATTTTAATTTAAGTTTTATTATTTTATTTGGTTCGATTCATATATTTTTTTTTTTTTAAATTTTGGTATTAGGAACCACTTTGTTATGATCTTATGGTCATAACTTAGATTTTATTAATTACTATAAAACTAAAATATTATATAAGGAACGATTGTTAGCTTATGAAACTGCATGATTCTATTAATGCTGAGTTTGCATTAATAGGTTAGTACTTTGACGCCTGTATAGATACATATCAAATATAGTGTTTAAATAACTTACTTTATATGTATGCAGGATGGTTCAGGCTGATAATAAAGGATAACGCAAATTGAATTTTGGTGAACACTTAATTTATTTAAAAAGACCCGCACTTAATGATTCGAGTATACAGATCAAAACCGAACTTAAACTGACTAAAGTATAATTTTTAATTTTTTATATATAACATTTTAATAAAAATCTTATTTATTATTTCTTAATTTTAGTGCTGATTTTATATAAAATTATTTATGTTTCGCAATAATAAGTTTTCTTGAATACTAAAATAATGCAATTGTAAAAATTCTTAATTTGCACATTCCTAATTATTTTGAAATATTAAATATATTTATGACACATTATAAATAATCTAAATAATTCGATTTTATTTATTTAGTGAATAATGATGTCATAACAAGTTCAATAACGATAAAAAAGACAGTGGAGCTGTATGCTAACCTTGTATCGTTCTTCTTTCTCTTCTTTTTCTTTTCAAAAAATAATTATAAAAAAAAATACACGTTATTAGAAAATATCATTTATATTAATATGGAAAATGTTCATTCGATGGGGTATTTGTCCGGCTCGGCAGGGCGAGGTCAAAAAGTGACGCTTTTAGGGGGGTGTCAAAAATTGACGTTTTTAGGGGGGGGGGGTGAAAAAGTGACATTTTTAGGTGGGGGGGGGTGAAATGAACTTAGAATATTATCGATTCAGGAACTTTTGATGCAGAAGTACCTAGGGAGCATTGGTACAGAAGTACCTAGAAACCTATGATGTAGAAGTTCCTAAAGAACTTTGGTGCAGAAGAACCTAAGGACTATTGGTGCAGAAGTCCCTAAAAACCTTTGGTGCAGAAGTCCCTAAAGACCTTTGGTGCATAAGTACCTAAAAACCTATGGTGCAGAAGTACCTAGAAACCAATGGTGCAGAAGTGTGCACGTGTTGACGTTTTTAGGGGAGGGGGGTGAAATGGACTTAGAATATTATCGATTCAGGAAATTTTGGTGCAGAAGTACCTCGGGAGCATTGGTGCAGAAGTACCTAGGGACCTATGGTGCAGAAGTACCTAGAAACCTATGGTGCAGAAGTCCCTAAAGACCTTTGGAGCAGAAGTACCTAGGAAGCATTGGCGCACAAGTACCTAGGGACCATTGGTGCAGAATTTTTAAAGAATTTATTGTAAAAATTAATAAAAAATAATTTCATATTATTTAAAAAACTAAAATAATTTGAAAATTTAATTAATTTTGTTCACTTTGATGTCTAAGCAGCATGATTTCTATAATAAAAATCTAAATATAAATATATGGATATAAATATTTGTATTATGAACACAATAGATACTTTATTATTAGTGTTATGAAGTGAACATGTTCCATGTTCGTTGGTTGTGTAGTTACACAAACCGGTTATAAATTTTTTTTTCTATAAAAGTAACTTACTAAATTAAATTAAAAAAGAATAAAAAATAATTAATGCTTTAATCAAATTCGAGAGTTTGTCAATCCACACTAAATCTAAAAGAATTTTTTGTTACCCAGAAAAGAATTAATGTTTATTTAATTCTTTAGAGAGGTATTATTTTGAGGATAATTCTTTTAAAAACAATTATTTTCAATTTTATTCTTTTTGAACAGAATAAAAACAAAAATAATTGTAAAAATAATACAGTAAACCTATAATACATATACCGAGACAATTTGCTTTCATAACAATTCATTTTATAACTATAATTTAAAAAAATTTGTAGGGCATCTAAATCTGAATTTATCAGCGAAAAAGGCAAATGAAATATTTGGATTAAAAAGTTGCCGAGCGAGTCCTACATTCAATTTTTTGAAAATCTGTGGCTTTGAAATATTTCTGGTTAATTTGAAAACCATTTTCAAGTTTAAATCCAAAGTAATTTCTAACAGGCATACACTTTAATTATTCCAACTTTTTTGGAATGAGCATTGAGCACAATCAGTAGTAACCACATTTAATAAAAAACCTGCTTGCTCAATTTAATACATTCGAGTACTAAATGATTCAGAACTTTTTCCGGTGCACAACCTTTTCTTAAAAAGCAAGAAACCGTTTGAGGTCACAATCTACGTACAAGCTGAAACATAAAGACCAACGCTTGGTCATATAACTGATTTTTTTGTTTATCCGGAGTATATTCACCAAGATTCACGTAACCGTAAAGTCCTATAAAATTGTGGACAAAAAACAAACCTTCGTATATTAGCACTTCGTCAATTATAAAAATCCCTATCAATAAACGATATAAATAAACCACAAAAGTAAATTAAAACACATATTTAAATAATAAACTAAAAAATAATTAGATAAATCACTTCGTCTATCAGATTCCGAGGCCTTCGATTTTATGCATTTAAACACGTTTCAACCAAATCCACTTTACAAGGAATTCCAAATATTTAAAAATGTTATGTATAAAATTTATAAAATATATTCAATGGATAACAAATAAAATTCGGAATTAGAATATTAACTCAGAATTTAAAAAGTAAATATAATCAAAAACACAGATAAATAAATACAAAGAAAAAAATTTTCTTTTTCATTTATAAATAACGAAGAATAATAATATTTATTTCAGAAAAAATGAGTCTAAAAAATGAAAATAGAGAAAATTCTCCTCCATTAGAGCCAATAAGTAATAAGTAAAGACTCAGAAGAAAAAATTATAAAGTATGAAAAGCTACGCAAACTATACCTTATAATGAGGTAGAATTAACTACTACCGTTGCTACGCAAACGTCTATATCCAATAGCTCTGAACCTTATGAAGCTATGGAAAAATAAATACATTGACTTTATGGAATCACAAATCTTATATTTAAATCAATGACAGCAGCAGAAGAATTTGTAGAGAATAAAAATAAAGAATAAAAATCATATAAAGAAGCAATGTTATTTATAGATTCTTATGAATGAGATCTATCAAATAAAGCAGAATTATAATCTTTGGAATAAAATAACGTATAGACTTAAGTAGATAAACAATTAAACAAGAGAGAAGAGAAGAAATTAAATATTATAGATTCTTGTTGAGTTTTTACTATAAAAACGGGAGAAAAGGGCAAGAAAACAATATGTAAAGCTGAATTGGTAATCAGAGGTTTTAAAGATTACATCAACAATGTATATGAGCCCGTCGATGCAACAAGGGCGTATAAAACTTTGTATGTAGATAGAGAAAGTACTACTTTCAAAAGTTCTATATGCCGTTCTTGCATCGACGGGCTCATATGAACTTGAAGAAAATAAAAAATTATAACCGTTTTGTGTAACTACACAACTAACGAGCATGAAACATGTCCACTTATAACAGTTATAAATCCAAAAACCGAAATTACAATAAATCCTGAAATATAAATTATCCTAAATCTATAAACTTTCAAGTATTCTAAGTGCTTGTTCTTATCAGGGCCTTATCAGAAAATTATACACATAATTATACAGAAAAAATTGATGAAATTAAAAATAAAATAAATACGAATTTCAAAATGAACCTAAAATTTTCTTAGGAATAAAAATTAAACGAGAAGGACAAAGTGAAACTATAAAAATAACTAAATATTGAAAAAATATTCAGAATTCAGAATGACTTCGACTTCTCCTAGAGAAGCCAGACAAGTTAAGAAAAGAAAAAATAAAATTAATTCACAGAAGAATGAAATAGTTCCATATAGAGAAGCTATAAGAAGTTCAATGTATTTAGCATGTGCTAAAAATGTGATAAAATTTTTAAGCTATGCTTTTGAATGTTGAAGCCATTCTTTGAAATAAAAGTACTTGATTGACTGTAACTACTTAGTTGTTTACTTTTATGGAGCTGCTCAAAGCAAGAAGATTGACAACGGCTTTTTTTGCGATAAGCTTAATTTTGCAAATAGTTTTATAGAAAAATTTTGCATGGATTCAGTACCTAATTCTTCAGCATCAAAACAATTGACTTCTAGTCCTCCAACTACCCCTGTTTCTTGACATATAATTGATCCTCCATATGTGAAAGGATAGTGTGACTCAAAAAATTTTAAAATTTTGTTACCATCTGTTTTGTCTCTTGATATTCTGGAGTCCTAGAATCTATGTGTTGCCATTTGTATATGAAACATCGCATAAATCTTCAAGTTCTAATAGTATACTTAAAGCGTACGGAATAGCAAGTAATGTTCTGTTATAGATGCAAAGCATCAAAGAGAAAGGCCATACTCTGGTTCACCTTCTTTAGTTTTCATTGCTTTATTAAGACCTTGTTCCGCAATCAGATCAGATATATATTTTCTATTATATTGATTTTAAACTTTGTTTAATTATGACATAATTCATTTTTTGAATTTATATATTATATTAAAATTTTTTGATAAGGTCGACATGGATCGACGAAACGTCAATTAGATAAAATAAACATCAAACTTTTACTTAGATAGATCGACTTTTATTTACCTTTTAAATTTTTTACCAAGTGATAAAATTTCATCAATCATTATTAGATTTAGATATCATCTGAAAAGCTTCTGAAGACTCATATAACCATTTTGGACCTTGAAACAACAAATTAAAATTTAAGAAATCATTATATTTCAATCCACGAAATGCACAGTCAGCGGGATTATCAGCTGATCTTACATGTCTCCATTGGGCTTTTGGAACTAGGTGATGAATTTTTGAACATTTATTGGCAATGAAAGTAGTCCATTTAGAAGGATGGTTCCTGAGCGAATACAAAACGTCTTTGGAATTACTCCATAAATGACACGTATAATTTGTTAACTTTATTTCGTCAACTATTTGGTTCTCGAAAACACTAGCACCCAAAGGAAATTTTGAACGTTCGTCTTTATATATGGAGCATTTCACTAAACGTTCGTCTATGATAATTTCTTTCATTGCCTAATATAGCGGTTTTTGAATAATATTGATAACACAATAACAACAATAAAAATAATAAATCAAAAATCAGATTAGTTTTGCCCTTTTACAAATATTTAAACAAAAAAATAATATGCGCTCTCATTAATATGAATATTTCTATCATAAACAAAACTACAAACAAACTTAATACAATAATTATTTTGGGAAAAGACAAAATTGGAAAATTTGATAAAAATAACGTTGTTTATAAAATAAAATGCAATGACTGCGATTATACTGCGATTATACATATGTCGGTCAAACTCGTAGAAAATTAATGAAAGAAATTATTATCATAGACTAACGTTTAGTGAAATGCTCCATATACAATTTATAGATTGTGCACTGAACCGCATGTACGATACAAAAAATTTATTTAAAAATTTATTAATAGTATATTTATGGACAAGGGTCATATAAAATTTTTCTGCGAAAGTAGCGAGAAAATTCGATTTCCTTGTACTTTCGTGGCTACTGTACAGAAAAATATTTTTATAAAAATAGTATTGTTTACATAAAAAAGAATTCATAAGTTTTTTAATTTTTTTAATTTTCCTCAATTTTTCATTTTTAATTTCCAAAAATACCATTATAAATTCTAACATATAAATCTCAACGTTTTCTATCTCTATATTTCCGAGTTTCCTCCTTACATACTCTTATCTTTACATTTCGTGATACTTTTTCTCTCTATCCCCACCCTACAATCAACTTGTACATCAGGTTCAGTGTATCAAGAAAACAACAAAAATATTTATCAAATTTTCTAAAATTTATTCATAACTTATTAGTAAAAAACTAATTTTTCAAAACAAACTAATAATTTGACATGGGCTTACGTCTAAATATGACTAAAATATATTAGGTGCAGTGAGTTTTTATTTTTTAATATGTGCTTAAAAATAATTTAAATTTTTATGAAACATAAATAAACCGTTTTTACAGTTCGCTCAAATTTCCACATCTTTTTAAAATATTTTTATTTAAATAAATTATTATAAATTATTATTTATGCAAATTAAAAATTTTATATATAAAAATTATGTAAGTGTTTTTGTAATATTGTTAAAATTTTTGTAGATACTGAAGAAGGGGTTAAAAACCCCTGAAACGTTGATGAAATAAAAAAACTTTCTAAACTAAATTGTTCCTTTTGATCATTTTTTATTATTATTTATAATAATAATTTCTAATAAAAAATAAAACTGGAAATTAAGTAGTACAAAAATATATCTTTTATTTAATAAGGTGTGACTACTATAATAGTTGTACTAAGACTGAGCACAGTTCGCCGCTTCTCAAGGCACGCGCTCACACTCTGTGCACACATGCACGTACACTACAAATACACGCATACTAATTATTATAATATAACTATTTAATATAGTGCATTATTTAACATAATTTAATAAATAAATTTTTTTTAGTTTGTTTTCATTTTTTTCGGGTTAGGTTGGTTTATTTCGAGGTTTTTTTCCCCTCAAAGAGCATCAAAGCTGATGCGAGTTTTTAAATTTTAAGGAAAATATTTTTCCCGGTTACTTGGGATATGTATGTATTGGTATGATGACACTTGAGAAATTTTTTTACAAATTAAAATAAACATAAATAAATTTTTTTTTATCTTTTACTTTATTGGCGATTGACTCAGAAAAAAAAAAGTTCCGCTAGCTACAAGCGAAATTTTTTTTCAGTGTACTTAATATAATTTACAACATATTTAAATTTAAAAAAATAAATATCCATACGACGGTATTATTTATGATACCAACCTAAACATTTATTGAACGTCTGTTTTGAAAAATACCTTGTCACGTCAAACTGAAATTTGGCATATTTTTATTATTAATAAGAAATTTTAAAGACTCTTCTACTTATGAAATTTAATTTACTGTGGATTATGATCCGTTTAACTGACATAGTTTCGCTGATTATGCATCCCATTGTTGGTAAAAGTACACTCATCAGTGAAGAATATCAACGATGCTATAACCCACCCAAGTCTTCTCATTCCTAGTATAGTTAAGCAAAATTGTCTCTGAGCTACAAAATCTTTTGGTCTCATTAGAGCTTGGAGTTTTTGATATCCATAATAAGGTTTCATCCCATGAAACCTTAAAATTCTGTGAACCATTACGTGATTGGTACCTAAACTACATACTTTTGTGCTCAAATTACTGTTTTCTCTAAATGCTTCCAAAACTAAATTTTCTAACTGTAAATCAACTCTTGCGTAGCGGCCACCATACTGTTGATTAGGGACTAAACAGCCACATCTGTTCATGCGATTATGCAATGTTACAAAAACCCGATAATCTGGGTATCTATTAAGACCTTGATACATGTATTGATAGAGACGTTCAGCAAATCTAAAATGATACTCGGATAAAACAAGTGCGTATTGCATTCCCTGATATCCCTTCAAAGAGTATTCCCGGTGGGCCATATTTTCTCGTAATAAGTGGTATTGAACATTGTTATTTTGATTCACAATGTTATTTGCATCCATGTTAAGGAATTATTATTATTTGTAGCACTCACTAATTTATAATTAATTTGAACAATCAATTTAATGTTTTTTTGCAACTCTTTTCTTATTTTTTTTTTTGTTAGACTATTTTTTAATCCGTTAAAACATTAATTATAGGTACACCGAAATTTTATGAAATACAAGTATACCTGTAACTTTTAAGTAAATAATAATGATTGGAAGTTAAAAAAAACATTGGATGTCGCACAACATAGGACTGTTTCACTACTGTTTTTCTACAAAATTATATTAAAATGTTTCTGCACGGTTTTCTGACTTTTCCTTGAACTATCTCGTTCGGCGTGAAAGACAAAGGGAAAAAAGCGTTCACATACACGAAACTCTAGTAAAAGATTATTTCTTATGTGATGTTCGCCCTTTTGAATTTCAAGTTCCAAACTCTGAAATATTTTTGTTTATTTCTTTCATTTAAAATTTAGATTTTTTTTTCCATATTTTCTAAGAGTCAAAATCAATAATGTAAAAAGAGAAATTATTAAAGAAAATCTATTTTAAATAAATTTATATAAATTAGTAATTAATATTTTTAATTAGAATTTTTATAATTAGAGATGTTAGAACTTAATTTCAACAAAGAAAAGAATTTGACGCCATTTGCAAAAATGCGCTAGTTTAAAAATTTTTATGGAATTGTGCAAACTCTTTAAAAATAATTTAGTCTTCAACTACTATAATACAAGTGATTATCAATTGCTGTTAAAATCAAAGGATCAACTGCATATCAATAAGTATGTAATAAATAGTTATCACATAAATTTATCCTAAAAATAATATCATTATAACATCATTTCAAATAATGTAGTAAAAATTAGTTTAAAATTAATTAAAATACATTAGTATTTTAATAATCAGCTTATTCATAAAAATTATACTAATAAATTATACAATGGAGCATTATGATCATATCCCATCACTTCGTCATAAAATTTATTTAATTCTACAAGTTGAACAGCATACTGCGATTTGGGAAAGTATTAACGATGCAATCAATTACAGAAATCAGAATGCTAAAAGAGCAGCATTTAATAATATTAGCCTAAATATGAATGCATTTCTTCCAGGAGAGCCTTTCAATGCTAATTAATTTACAACTCTTTAAATGTATTGAAATAAGTATTTTTTTTCTTTAATTAAATTTTATTTGACAAAAATTAGACATTTAAGAATTATTGGTTTTTTACGGTAACTTGGAAAAATATATGATACAAATAATATTTTAGAACGTGACTTTTACGAGCATAATTTGTTGCTTATTAATTTTTAAAAAACATTAATCCAACGTTTCGATTACAATGTAATCTTTTTCAAGGCTGGAATAATATATGACAGTAGTTTACAAAAAAATATACGTAGATTTTTTACAAAAATTTACAAGATGGAATGATTGTTGACAAAACTGTTTTAAAAATATCATAAAACGTTGTAATATGCATAATAACTATCTATGTGTGACATAATTGAAACAATAACTGTAAAACAGATTTAATTATGTATATATAGTCAAAAAATGATTAAAAATATGAAAAAAATAAATAAAAACTAACCTACGTATAGTAAAATATAAAAATGTGAATATTGCACAAACAATAAATATAGTACATATTGATAATATGAAAATCACTAATTTAGATAAAATGTAAGGTATATAAGATTAACACATGAAAACTCTATTGAAAAACAAATACAATAAAATACAATGTTTTGATTGTTATTATTATTATTATTTATTCCGTCAGCTGTGAAATTATGATAATGATGGTAGAATCATACAACTATAGACATCTATGGCCAGGAATGATAACCACAAACTTCATGTTAAGTTACGATACGATTGCGATACGATTACGTTACGATTTTTACTATACGTTGGTTAGTTTTTATTTATTTTTTTCATATTTTTAATCATATTTTGACTATATATATGTTACGCCCGAAACGAGGTAACGGCCGGTTCCGCGGAATCGGACAGTAAGCCGGCCGGTTCCACGGAATGGGACATCAAACCGTCCGGTTCCGCGGAACGGGGCAACAAATTAAATAAATTAATACATTGAAAATAAGAAACATTTCTAAGAAAAAAGATTTTTATTTAATTTCTTTTACATTTAAAAGTCACGTTCTAAAATATTATTTTAAACTTCACTCCTTACTATCGAGCGATAAATAAATTTTGAATAATTATTCAAATAAATTATTAGATACAAAGTTCCTATATCAATTTCTCCTGATATGAAAGATAAATGCACGTTCATAGTGAGTATCAGTGACCGTTTCAACGATCAACTGATGTTATCAAAAAATTTATGTAGGATCTTTCGATCAATTATTTTTCTCTACTGCGGTCCGAAAGTATGTGTTTTCCGGACGATGCGCGTCCGGCAAAGGCCTATTTTCTCGCCACTGTTGCAGAAAAATTTTGTACAATCCTCGGCCATAAACAAAGAATGACCCAAATCGCAATTTACCATCCTCGGCTTCGCCTCGGAAGGTAATTTCCGTTCACTTTGGGCCATTTTTTATTTTTCTGGCCTAGGACCGTAATATACTATATTCGTATCTTTAGGTCTGGGTCATGATATGAACTCATGAATGCCGGAGAAAACTGCAGCTATACCCGACTTAAAAAAGCGATGCACTTATAGTACCCTTGATTATATCAGTCGATTGATCGACAGGTCACTTAAACTCACTATATGATTGCGCCTTTTATAAACTGGAGTTATCGTAGAATTTCAAAATTTCATTACATACTCTTCTGCTAATCAACTAGTACTAAAAAATGACACTCTTTTTGACATTATTTAGGAGTAAAAACTGTTTTTTTCAACATCAGGAGTCAACTAATTTATTGCTTCAAACATGAATAATCTATTCTTTTGCAAATTAACTTTAAAAAGATGAATATTTTTTTTTAAACACGTATTCTTTTCATTAATCAATTTTATTAAATAATGTTCTTAAAAAAAAATATTTTTTTAGTTCGCAAAAAGAGACATACCATTATAAGGGTAGGTCCAAATAGATAAATGTCAAATTTTAGAGTAAAATACTGAAACGAAAGCCAAAAATCCTATGTGATTCATTTATTAGTGTTGGTGGGTAGATAGAAATTAACATTATATCAGTAATTGTTTTTTCTATTAAACTACAAAAATTATTGACATTTCGAATCTAAAATTTTATAAATTTTAGGTTTAAAGGTAAAAAATATGTAGAAAACAATTAAGACTGATTATACAAGATCTTACAGAAAACATCATGGTCAACCAAACTACATATTTAATCATTATCTCCATTTTTATTATCTCCATTTAGGAGCAGATGACCAGCGTAAAGCTCTTCTAAACAATATAAATAATATCATCAATAATGTTATTAGTAATCATAACTAAAACTTTTAACCGAGGCGGTGGTCGAGTGGATTAAATCTCGCGACTATATGTAAATAGAGATACTTTCATATAGAAGCGGGTTCGCCGCTCGAGTAAGAGTTTCAGAACTGTATATAGACGCTATTCGTAGTATGAAAATACTTTCGTTAATATATACAGATTGAAAACTCTTCACCACATTGAGGCTAGGATTCTGTTTTTATCATAATATTTAAAAGAAAAATCGAATATTATGGAGAAAACAGAAACTGATATGAAAGTATCTTCTGATAGTGAGGATACATGGCCTTAAGTCAACCTGAAGTAATGTGTTAAACGACTCCAGGTTGACTTGCATAAGGCATTAAGGGGGGTGAGTTTAGTCGGTAAACATGTTAAGCATGGATTCCGATATAATCTAGGGCCCGGCCCTAGATATGCGTAACGCAATCTCACCTAGACGCATGTAGAAAATTACATGTGTCAACCCTGCTCGTAGAGCGAAAAAAAAAAATCATAACTAAAGAGTGTATTTCAGTCATCTAGATGGTCTTATTTAATGCTTATTATTTAAAGGTAAAATTCATTGAAAATTGATAAGAATATTGATAAATTAATTACAATAAATAACCTCAAATAATATAATTAAAATAATTTATTTAAATACAAATACATTAATCCTTTAATGTTTATAAGTTCATACTGCACGATAAGAAATAAAAAAGTATCATCCTCATATTAAGCTAAAATATTTAATGCAAGTGCATTATTTGCTCCGATAAGGGAAATGCTGGATTTGCTTGTCCGTTAAAAGATTTAGATAGTATATGGTTTTACAATTGTGAACATGGTTACTAAAAAGCTTATTCCTAATTATAATTACATAAAGCTTTATCAATAAAAAGTGTTTCGCTTTTTTGCTTTAGTAGCCAAAAAAATTATTGATCAAAAAAATCTTGAAATCAAAAAAATTATCCTGCATCCCTCTTATCAAAACAGAGAGTGCACTAGCTTCTTTTTTCAAATTAATGAAATGCAAAAAAGAATGTAAATTTCCCGTTACAAATTAACAAACAATAAAGTATCATCCTCAAAGTCAGCTAAAATATTTAATACGAGTGCACTCTTTGATCCAATAAGAGAAATGCAGGATATGCTACTCGATTCAAAAATTTAGAAAACATATGGTTTTACAAATTGTGAACATGGTTGCTAAAAAGCTTATTCCTAGTTATAATTACATAAAGCTTTATAAATAAAAAGTTTTTCGTTTTTTTGCTTCAGTAGCCAAAAAAAAGTTATTGATCAAAAAAATCTTGAAATCGACAAACTTTTCCTGCATCGATCTTATCAGAACAGAAAGTGTACTAGCTTTTTTTTATAAATTATTGAAATACAAAAGAAAAATGTAAAGTTTCCATTACAAAAATACAATTAAACAAGTATTATCCTCATATTTAGCTAACGTATTCGAGTGCCAGTGCACTCTTTGATCTGATAAGAGAGGATCAGCAGGATGTTTTAAAAATAGCTATGATTTTCTGACAAAAAAATGGCCTTTTTTTATTAGTCCTGGGTTACCAAATGAATATGTAGTTGAATAAGTAGTTTACTTTACACCATAGTTGTTGAGCTTTTTAGTAGTCTCTTGAGTCCTTTATTAGTTCTGCATGTAGTCCATATATGGCTTTCTTTTTCTTGCTTGTAGAAGACTAAAAAATTCAGTCTTGTAGCTTAAAACAAGTTATTCTTGAACAAGTCCTAAATTTTTTCCTACTTACCAGCAGCATCATGATACTTTTAGAAAGTCCAAGTTATTTTTATCATAGCGTCATCATCTGGACCCAACTAAAAGTAATATTTCGAAGGATAAAATTTATGCACGAATTATTATCTTTTGATTGATTGAACTGAAAAATATAATTGCCGAGAAAATTGGAGTCGATGATGACTAGCAACTTCAGCAAAAACTGGAGCAAACTATTAATATCATTGGTTTGACAGATTATTGGATTACTTTTTGAATTACACTTTAAACCTTTCCTTATAAAATTATTTCTTTTTTTAAGTATCTATGATTTATTAAAATTTCAATAATTTATAAAAAAGTTTATGGCAAAAAAATTTTTTCCAAAAACTTACTAAACCTGACAATGTAAGAAGGAGTTCATTAAATTTCCATAGATTTTTTTCTAATAAAAAATTATTCTTATCAGT
Organism: Anagrus nilaparvatae; assembly: GCA_022575985.1. Lineage (NCBI taxonomy): Eukaryota > Metazoa > Arthropoda > Insecta > Hymenoptera > Mymaridae > Anagrus > Anagrus nilaparvatae. The sequence goes on along the minus strand of JAKSXM010000237.1, from coordinate 1,845,258 downwards.
ATCATAAGATATATATTTGGCAATAGAAGAGACGAATATATCTCCCCTTATAGGAAAAAACTTAACTGGTTATGCACAGACAGCAGAAACTTTATTTTACCGGCATACTTATATACAAAGTTTTACGTTTACAACAACCTCCTTACCTTATCAACTCATTCACAAAATACATACCAAAGGATATTGCTAGAAGCACTTTAATTACAAAAGAATTAAAGCTACCTCCTATAAATGAGTGTGGGTCCTCGTCTTTTCAACTACAAGGAACGATCTATTGGGAATCCATCCCTCACAATATTAGAGTCGAACCTTGCCTAAACTCCTTCAAAACGGCATTGTATAAACATCTACTGACATTAGATCCATAATGAATGCACATATATATCTTATCAAAGCCAAGCCCAAAGATTATATTTATTACATTGCTTTTATATTTATTCATATTTACTATTGTATTATATTTACTTATTTAACACTACTTTCACGCATGTGAATACAGATCCAATATTTAAACTATATTTATACAAAATCAAAACAAGCATATATATACTTAATTGACTGTGATAATATAGATTATCTGTATCTTAAATCTTATTCTTAATTAATTTTAATTTGTATTATATTATATATAAATATTGTAAAAGACTGCTATGTCAATAAAATGTATTTACTATTTTGTTTAAAACAAATAAAGAACATCTATCTATCTATCTATCTATCTATCTATCTTATCGGTAACAGAGAAATTTGAAGATTCGTTAACATATTATTTAAGAACCTGCCCAAAAAAATTTAAAGGGCCCATTTGTTTTTGTTGACAATACAACAAAATACCACGTATTGAGTAAATCCCTGTATAAATAATATAATAAATTAAAAAAATTTTTAAGATAATAACAAAAAATATTTCAATTTAAGTATTATTATTATTATTATTATTATTATTATTATTATTATTGTTTATTTATTTATTTGTTGCCACAAAAAAGTATACAGTAAAATAGTTTTATAAGTAATAATACAAAGTATATGTACAAAATATTTATAAGAAATAAAAAAATGAAAAGAATTAAAATAATTTAAATAATTAATAACAATTAATATATGTATGTATATATCAATATAAAGTATAAATATATATATATTTATGTCTTTCGTACATGTAGTAAATATAATCTAATCTTTGGATAAAAGGTTTATCATAGTCTTTTAAGTAAATAATAATCATTAAATTTCAACTAGTTAATTAAGTATTAATTCATAGTAAATAAAATAAAAGGAAAGGTATGAGTAGTAGTACAATAGCAAATATTTAAGTAAATTAGTGCATTTATATGTGATATATGTATTTGTTACGATAAGTGTATAAAATATTTCAATTCAGTTACAGATAAATAAATTCTTAATTAGGGGTCTAACGATTAAAAATATTTATATATTTCTGTCTTGAAATTGTTAAGAGATGGTAGAAATCTTATATTAGATGGAATCGAATTTCAAAGAGCAGTGCCATGATATTGGAAGGATTGCGCACCACAATTTTTCAATTTATGTAGCACAAGTTCTCTGGTTTTCAGTTTACCACGAGCACTACTCTTGGGAGTATATTTCGTGAACAATTCTGTTAAGTATTGGGGTTGGAATTAGGCGTAAAATTTTGTATACCATTATGGCATTAAGTAGTAGCTATGTAATAAAATTTTTTATAATAAAACAAAAGAATTTAATATATATTTGCAAAATTAAAAATATAACTAAAATAATTTAATTTAATAACAACATAAAATATTAGCATGAGAGAATTTTAAACCGATTGAAGGACAGATATTGGGGTTTTTTGTATACACAAGAGATATTTCATTAAATGGGTTTTATATGTATCTAAACATGTATAAGCTTTCAGAGTAAAAGGCAAATTATTCCATTCGGTTATGATTGTTATAAAAAATGATTTTTTATTAAAATCTGTTCGAAATGAACTTGGAAGAGTAAAAATAAGTGGTAGGAATTCGGACATAGATGTATCAGGCTAATGCTTTGTGACGTCTTATTGTGTCATCAGGAACTTTGAATTGTTATGAGAGATATACAGGTCTTTGACGGGATATCAAACTATGTACAAGTACTAATTTAAAGTATTTTCTACGTGTATTAGCAGTTAACCAATTCAATTCATTCTTTAATGAAGTTATTGACACATGTTCATATCTTCCCACTCCAAAAATAAACCGTATTGCTAAGTTTAATATCCTTTCAACTTTATCCCCAAGAGTAACATCAAGAGCGTCATAAACTTGATAACAATAATCAAAAGGGAGTAATTAGAGAAGTTACCAATAATTTATGAAGATTATAAGATAAAATCCTGGATTTTAGACGTAATATATGCAATGCAAAATGCATTGATTTTGACAGTTTCATTATGTGTAAGGACCAATTTAGAGTAGGTGTTAATATAACACTCAGATTTAGAACTGATAAGGAATAATCTATAGTAACATTAGAGAGAATAATAGAAGGGATTTTTTCATCATTAAATTATTTTGTTGAATAGACATACCAAATTTTTATGCTTTTTATCTTATCAGGAGTAAGTCTCAAATGATTATCTACTTTCCAGTTTACTATAGCATTGAAATCACTCTTCACATGCAGTATATCAGTATTAAAGCAAGAAGGCTTACATTCAATGAAAATTTGTAATAACATAATAACAATAATTTATGCGATTTAGATTGAATCCATATAAATTTAAAAAAAATTGGTCCCAAAACAGATCCTTGAGGAACGCCAAAACTAGTTGAAGTAAAATCTGTAGGGTTACCTTCTAAATCAATCACTGTCTGTTGACAAAATAGCAAATGGTCATGAAATTTAGCGTGTGATGGATAAAGCCAAGATTATATAACCCGTTTAGTATAATAATATAGAATGATCAATAGTATCAAAAGCCTTACTGAGATCAAACATTAACAAAATTGTGATAACCTAGTTCAACGCCTCGTCTAATTATATCAGTAAGATTCAATAAAACAGTCTGGGTACTGAAATTTTTCCTGTAACCAGACTGATGCTCATTGATCAGATTATTATTTTCTAAGTAGGCAACTACTTTAAAGGTCGCGCAAAATCTTAGGCCACTTTTTTTGACGCTATTTTATAATAAATTGAAAATTTTTGTTATAACTAAAAAGGACCCCGCACAAATCTTATGGAAATCGGATCCCGGTCAAATTGACTGAAAATTTCATACGTTATTCCTTGAGCCATTCTGAGTAAAAGTTCTCATGGGCACATTGCCCAAAAACGAATTTTTTTCGAGTTATTGGACCATATCATTCTCGAATTGTCTTAGAGCCCCGTTTCGAAAACATCTTTGTACCGATAGTTCAAAAGAATTTCGCAAAAGCTATATACGTTTTTTGGGTCGCTAAGCTCGAATATGGTGTCCATTTTTATCAAAAGTTCTCCAGCTGCCCACAATAGGCAACTTTTTGCTATTCTTTGGGCGTTTTCCGTTGTTCTTATCTGATATGCATTACTTTAGGGCCGCTGATCACGAATATGATATATTTTTTTACAGAAAGTAATATAACTGCCCACAATAGGCAACTTCCGGTTATTTTTAATGATTTTCCGTGATTTTTTTCGGATGTCTATGATTTCAGGGTCGCTGGACATCAATCTGATCCCGGTTTATACCGAAATTGGCCCAGTTGCCCACAATAGACAAGTTCCTATTTTTTTTAACGGTTTTTTCAAGTTAACTTCATTGTTCTTTCACCTAATAAATTAAGAAAAAGTTTTATTATCACGCGCGCTACACGCCTCGGGCCTATAATCCGTCGCATTTGCCAAAATAAACATTTCTTAGACCCATTTAAGAATGTACTATTATACGTTAATTAAGGACTGTAATAATAAAAAAAGTAGGCCTTTTTAAATATAGTTTCAATATGTTTTAAACTAGAAATGCCAAAAATCTACAGAAGTTAATGCTTCGGAGTTATGAAGCTAACAGCATTAGTTAATAATTAATACTTTTTTGTAGGGAAATTATTTTAATAATATGGCTGAATTGTCTGAAATGTGCTTTGATCTTTTGCATGTATATAAAGTAGAATGGAGTTTTTCTAATTTTAAAAGAGATTTCCAACAAAAATAAAGCATTCAAAAATATTTCGTCACCTAAGTTCATAAGATTTCATTATGGTAGCATAAGGATAAGTTAAAATAGAAAAAAATAGGATTTTTTAAACATGGGTCAGAAATGTTGTGAATTCGATAGATCTAAAGCGATGCATTTATGAACATTGAAAGCGTAGAGACTTTTACTTTAAATGACTTAAAGAACAACTTATTTTTCATAATGCTATTTAATTTTTATAATATGCTTTTTTTTATAATGCTATATTTTTCAAGTAATTCGGAGCCAGAGTTTTTATGGGCACAATACCCAGAAGTGAATAGTTTTATAGTTATCAACCTCAAATTATGGTATAACCGTAAGAAATAACTAAAAGTTGCCTAGTGTGGGCAGTTAGATTACTTTCTGCAAAAAAATATATCATATTCGTGCTCAGCGGCCCTAAAGTAATGCATATCAGATAAGAACAACGGAAAACGCCCAAAAAATAGCCAAAAGTTGCCTATTGTGGGCAGCTGGAGAACTTTTGGTAAAAATGGACACCATATTCGAGCTTAGCGACCCAAAAAACGTATATAGCTTTTGCGAAATCCTTTTGAACTATCGGTACAAAGATGTTTTCGAAACGGGGCTCTCAGCCAATTCAAGAATGATATGGGCCAATAACTCCGAAAAAATTCGTTTTTGGGCAATGTGCCCATAAGAACTTTTACTCAGAATGACTCAAGGAATAACATATCAAAATTTCAGTCAATTTGACCGGGATCCGATTTCCATTAGATTTGTGCGGGGTCCTTTCTTTTTTAAACGGTCAAAATGATTTACTATTCTTCTGTAAAGTTACCTTATATATAATCTACCCTGCATATATTTTTACACCAATTTAAATATTTTAATACTTTTGCATAGAAAATTCGTTATGTTTTTTAGGGTTTTTATCCTTCTTTTATTTACTTTTATTGGACCGAAATTTCAACTTTTTTTACCATAATCGACGAGAAATTACTTTTTTATCATCAAAACAGTGAAAAAAAAATCATAAGAAAAAATAGGATACATTTTTGGACCTTATTCAACAACCCTAAATTTTACTATATTTTTCGTTTATTATAGGTAATTTTTAAGTTATTCTATCTCATGGCCTTAAAAGATCGTTAAAAATTTTTTGTTTCAATATTTTCTTTCATATTTAGTATATAGAAATGATAACCAGGCAATTTAAAAGGCTTTTACCAGATCTGATTAGACTTTTTTTTAATTATTATAATGATAGTTTAAAGTAAAATAATTATCATGGGTGAATTTAAATGAAGTGGGAGTCAAACTGTAATATTCATTTATGGGGAGCCATTTTTGGGTTTTGGCCTCTCATAATAAGAGTAAGAAAAATGAGAGATAATACTTATTTTTCTGTATAAACTCACATTAACAATAAAAATTTTGCTTTTATGTTAAAGCAGCGAAATTTGAAAGTATTTAATTTTGATAATTTAAAAAATAAAAATATTTCTTATAAAAATGTGATAGGTACTTTAATCTTTCAATTTAAAATTTTGCTGGTTGAACATAAATCTTTCCAAAATATAAAAAAATATACCTTTAAGTAAAATTTCTTGTGGAATCCAAATTTTTATCAGATTTTTAATTGGTCACGTGAATTAGCAGGAAAATTAAAATTTGTAAGAAAAGAATATTTAAAAACTGCCATTTTTTTAACTAGTGCTTTCAAAAAACATTAAACTGTAATACCTCTGAAAATATACTTACGTGGTGATATATTTTTGTCAAAGTTTCAATAACTTCACCATCCTCAATAATTGTTTCATGTAAACACCATACCATTACTTAAATTTCTTTTTAAATTTGGTTTAAAAATTTGTTATTCTGCCCGAAAAACGGATGCAAATTTTTCGCTGCATGCAAATATTCGCGTTCGCTGGTAAAATATCGTTTAAAATATTATAAAAAACTAATAATTAATAGTTTTTTCACTCCTTTTCAACCTATTTTTCCACTCCAAGATAAAGCTTTATGATTTTTTTGAATTCATATTTGAAATTAGTAACCTCGGAAACTCCCGGGTGCTAATTAGAAGAAAATAAAACATAATATTTTACGAATAGTAAAGGCTGACGTCATAGTGGCACGTTTTGGTCGCAAATCAGGGCTAAAATCGCTTGTTTTTTAAGTTTCCGCTCCTTGTAGACATTTTCTGAGTAAAAAATGATTCAAAAATTGAATTTCTAATGAGTTTCTTGTCATAAAAAAATTTTTTAAATTAATTTTTAATGAATTTTTTAAATTAATTTTGGCTGCCTGGACGGTAATGGGTTAATTAGTAAAGCTGTTTTTTTTTTATATTTTATTATATAATGAAACAGTTTTTTTATTTTTTGATCCTTTTAACTTCGTCATTTTTAATTTTTTAATTTATTTTTTATTGAAATGATAGAACGAAAAAATTTTTCCTGATTGGGGGGATACAAGCTCCGGAGCACTCGACTTAATGATTTTTCAGCTATGAAGATATTAAAACCCAAAGTTAAGGTCACCTAAAGCGTAAATTTAGATTTTCTCGCACATGCGCAGTTTAAATAAAAATTTTTGAACCCAGAATCGGATTCTACGGGAAATTTCCTATAGGGCCCTAGAAGGAAATGTTTTTTTATCAAAAAATAAGCGTTTACGATAAAAAATAAGAAAAACATAGTTACTTAAAAATTTAATCTGACCAAAAATGAAAAAGTTTATACAGCTGTAAAAAAGAGAAGATCGGATCTAGAGGGCTAAAAATTTGGGAAATTTAACATTTTTAGTTATATTTTTAAACGAAATTAGTTAGGTGTTGATTTGCAGACCCACCCGTACACTTTATATGAGCAATTATTTTAAAAGTGATACTTAATTTGAGCCTGGAATCGTAAATTTTTTTTTTGAGGGCACATCGATATGACACGTGTTTTCAGATAGTTTGAACCTTCAGAAAACTGAAAAAAATCGTGAACAAGAAATCAGCGATAGGTGCCAAAAAGATTTTTTCACTTTTATGTCAAAAAACGTGTTTTTCGTATCTGAGCTACCCTAAATTTTTAAAATAACTTTTTAGGTAAAAAAACTTTTTTAAAATAGATAAAAAAATCTAATTGCCAGGGAAAAACCACTCCAGAAGAAAAAAAAACTTATCTTTTTACGATGAAATTTAGCCAAGTTATCGTCAATTTAAGATTTTGCTCAAATTCGTCTTAAAAAATATTGAGATTTTATTGAAAAAAGCCTGTTTCTGAACTTTAAACATGCATTACTCGCTTGATTTTCATCGTAAAATAATAATTTTTTTTTTTAAAATCAATTAATTTTTTCCTGGCAATTCATTTCTTTAAGAAAAAAATCATTTTTATTGACCAAATTTCAATTTTTAGGTCAAAAGCCTTTGAAAACTGTAAGTAGCAAGATTTTCTTAACACAGTTTTTGATCTAAAAATTAAAATTTTGTCAATAAAAATAATTTTTTTCTTAAAGAAATGAATTGCCAGGAAAATATTAATCGATTTAAAAAAAAAAAATTATTATTTTACGATGAAAATCAAGCGAATAATGCATGTTTAAGGTTCAGAAACAGGCTTTTTTCAATAAAATTTCAATCTTTTTTAAGACGAATTTGAGCAAAATCTTAAATTGACGATAACTTGGCTAAATTTCATCGTAAAAAGATAAGTTTTTTTATCTTCTGGAGTGGTTTTTCCCTGGCAATCAGATTTTTTTATCTATTTTAAAAAAGTTTTCTTACCTAAAAAGTTATTTTAAAAATTTAGGGTAGCTCAGATACGAAAAACACGTTTTTTGACATAAAAGTGAAAAAATATTTTTGGCACCTATCGCCGATTTCTTGTTCACGATTTTTTTCGGTTTTCTGAAGGTTCAAACTATCTGAAAAGACGGGTCATATCAATGTGCCCTCAAAAAAAAAATTTACGATTCCAGGCTCAAATTAAGTATTACTTTTAAAATAATTGCTTATATACAGTTGAGAAATAATAACCTATATATAATATTTTAAATTAAATAAACACAGTTGTGAAAAAACTTTTATTATCCATCTATTTTACAATTTATTTTACATATAACGACTACGCGTTTCGGGAATAAATTTCAATTATCTACAAGGGCGGTCGCCCCGGGACGCAAGTGCCCACGTGACCCTAGATATACGCCGATTTTCCTCTGTCTCTCTCTAATATTATAATATACATCGAAAGTCGAAATCGAATTTTTTATAGTTCGATTTTTTTATCGAACTTTTTGACGTTCAATAGTTCGATTTTATTTAATAAAATTGTTTCGTTTTAGTTATTATTATATAGTTATATAATAAATATGTTTTCCTTTTTCTTTATTATACAAAATATTTTTTCCTTTTTATTATCGTATTTTAATTTAATTAAACTAAACTCCGAAATGGAAATTCATTCGTTCAGTCAGGAGCTGTCACGGTGTATTATATTAAGATAGAAAACTAACCTAATGAAACCCCAGTGCTTATTGTTTATATAATTCATAAAAATAAAATAATGTTTGATTTAATTTTTTTATAATGGATTATTTAGTGTAAATTAAATTTATTAATATTTTGATATTTCCTAATTAAAAAAAAAGTTATTTAAAAATATATTGTTATACAGACTTTAGTACAAATATATTGTTAGACATACAGACTTTTTTTAAAAACCGGTTTTTTAGCTTCCTGGGGTCCCAAAACGTGCTTATATGCCAAAAAATAGAAAATCAAATTTCGACCTAACACAATGGTTCCTCTTTGAGGAACCAAAAATATTGAATTTTAATTTTTAAAATGTTTTTAAACATATAAAGTGTATACATATAACATTAATAACCAAATTAGACAAAAGTTTGAAACTTTCGCAAAAGATAATCCTCCTTTTCTACTGTCTACTCCATTTTAAAATTTTTTCCAGAAAATAATGTTGATATAAAAATATTTTTATCTACCGATATAGAGAAAGCGAAGAAAATTAAATCTCAAATATTTTAATAACCAAATGAGATAAAAGCTTGAAATTTTTACAAAAGATTCTAATGATGAGTTCGAGGATGAGTTACTAGAACTTAAACTAGTCCTTAGTTTTTATTTTCTAAAGTTTATTACTTTAGTAGAAAAAAATTTTGTTTCAAAAACACTACTGATATTATAAGACTGAAGAAAATGAGTACTGTATAATATTTTAAGAACCAAATCAAAAAAAAAGCTTTCAATTTTCTCAAATGATTATTATAATGGCTATGAAGAAGAAAAAGTAGTCCTTGTTTTTCTACCCGCTACAGTTAAATACTTCTAAAATTTTCAAGCTTTTATCTCATTAAGTTATTATAATTATTACATTTCATTTTTTTCACTTTCTCTGTATCGTTAGGTAAGAATGTTTTTAAAATAGAATTTTTTTCTTGTGAATTTATAAATTGGAGCAGACAAAATATTAGGACTAGATTTACTTGTTGCAAATCTTCATTAGAATCTTTTGAGAAAATTTCAACCATTTATCTCATTTGGTTATTAAAATATTAGAGATTTCATTTTCTTCGCTTTCTCTATATCGGTAGGTAAGAAATTCTTTTAAAACAGAACTTTTTTCTGTTGAAATTATAAACTGAATCAGATAAAATATGAGGACTAGATTTACTTCTTGCAAGTCATCATTAGAATCTTTTGAGAAAATTTCAAGCTTTTATCTCATTTGGTTATTAAAATATTAGAGAATTCATTTTCTCTATATCGGTAGATAACAAATGTTTTTATATCATTATTATTTGCTGGCAAAAATTTTTAAATGGAGTAGATAAAAAATGTGGACTAGTTTTACTTCTTGTAAGCCATCATTAGAACCTTTGGTTATTAATATTGGAGATTCAAAGAATTTTCCTTTGTTATAAACTTCTATACCGGTACAAGAGATGTAATAATTTAAGTATATTGAAATTTAAACAATAATTCAAATAAAAACTTTTAAGACAAAAAGAAGAGGGTAATATTTTACAATGCTTAAAATAGAAAATAAATAATACATTTTATGGTTAAATATATTTTATTCAATTAAATTTCATTATTTTTTGATAATGAAATTTTTTCACATGATTCAATGTATATTTACTTCTCAGGCTATTTTACTATATTTTAGAGATAAAATATTTGTTTGTTTTGGTAAAGTATAGCAAATAAAAAATTTTTTAAATAGTTTCTAACAATAAATTTTTTCAATATCAAAATATCAACAAAAAGGCATAGCTGTTAGAAGACACACATCAGATGCAACTTTTAGTCACTTTTCTATTTTTAAATAAAATATCTGAAAATATTAATAAATTGAATTTAAATTAAATAATTTAATGTGTTCATCAAAATTAAAATGAAAAATGAAAAAAAATCCGTGAAAGGGGAAGCTACGATTTCAAAATTTATTTATTTATTTATTGAGAGTCAATTAAAATTAACAATTTAGGTATGCTTAAATTTTTTTTGCTAAAAACTTTTCAAAAATTATAATGAAATTTTTTTTATTTTATTGAAATATACTTATGTGAAATGAATGAGATCTCCCAAAAAAACATTTATATGTAAAGTTACGCAAGTGCCTATAAGTGTTCTGACTGCTTATTTATTTTATCTAGTATTTTATTAGGTAAACATTCTATTATCACTATTATTAAACACTGCGAAAGTTTTGAGATCTAAAACAAAACTTTACGCAAGTTATGTGGCCTGATTAATAAAGAAAAAAAATAATATTACTTATTAAGTAATTGATTTATTGTAGATATATATGGAATTTAAAGTACCGGATTAAACATTCTATTATCACCAATTTTTAACACTACGAAAGTTTTGAGATCTAAAACAAAACTTGACGCAAGTTATGGAGGCTGATTAATAAAAAACAAAAAATATTAATTATAAAATTTTATTGCTTGAGCATACATTACTTTGTATGTATTACTTTGATTCCTCAACTTTTATGTATACATTTTGTGATATGCAAATATAATTTTATTTTCATATCTTAATTAAAACCTTAAAAGGTTGGATTACAAAAATAATTTTAGACAAATTTTATGCCTCCGAATATGATATAAATTTTGAGCATATTAATTTAATGATATTTTATTTTTACATGCCAAACACAGAAAAAATACGACTGAAAAGAAACACAGAATAAATAAAATAAGATTTCATCCTTGACCTTGGAAGAAATTTTCAACTCTAAAATTTGTTTTTTGTGAATGAAAAAAAAGTGTGAAACTTATTTTTTTGAATGCTAAAGCTATTCAAAAATTTAACAAAATTAGCGAGAACCAAGCATTATGTACTTTATTTTTATTTACTAAAATCTTTCAAAGATTATTATTTAATCTATTTTTATAAAATTTTTAATAATATGTATTTTAGTAATTGTGTTGTTAAAGCTATTGTTTTTTTTTTTTATTTTGGCTCAATTTAATATTTTTTTTTAAATAATGATGAAGACTTTATTTTTCTTGTTTTAATATCTTTGACATATGAATTAAAAAAAGTATATTAGATTTTAGCTGTTAATGAGTAACTAACATGCTAATCTTATCAAGAAAAAAAATATTGCAAAAAAAAAAATTTCACAATGTTGAATTAAGAAAATTCTTAATAATACTACGTTTTCATTATTATATTATTATATAGCTATATTTGTGTCTGGATTCAAATTTACAAAACAGTAATCTGATTATATTTACATATTAATCAACGTATTTTAATTATCCTGACCCCGTGATGAAACTCAAAAGAGAAAGATAGAAAATTTCAACCCTTATATGGCACATCGATGGCTTAGGCGAAGGCGGCTCTCGTAATTTACATTAATCCAATAATTGCATGGAGGTTTCCTAATTAGAAATTCAAATAAGGTGGTGGCAGATAACTTCGTTGGTCTGTAGTGTCTAGTTCTGACTAAGAGAGTTTCTGTTTTGTGCACAAAGATTAATATCATCATTGAAAGAATAAAAGAAGACCGAGTAATGGTATTGAATGGGGACATATTGCAGCTACATTCTAACTTAGAATAATATATAATAAGACTTTTATTAATGTGATTTTACAATCATTTTAAATTTGACAATTATTTTTTATTTATTATTTAGTAAAGTAAAAAATATTTTATTTATTTCGATTTACATTATACATTTCAATAAAAATAGTAACGTAAAGCAAATAAAAGAATGCTAATGAATTAATACATTGGTTTTTTAATACTGGGTTATTTGGAATTCCCCTTTAATGTTTAAAAAAAAATTAATTAATTTTTGGACTTTTGAAAAACTTTTTTCCAAAAACATGTGACCTGATTTTTTATTAAAAAGTGCTTATGAAAAAATATTATGAATTTAATAAAGAAAGTAGGAAAAGTTTTCTTTAACAAAAAAAAAAAAATTAAGTAAAACAAAAATTTTAATTTAAAATCAAATCCAATAAGTTTATATTTTATGTATTTTCGATCATTGATTTTGTAATAATTCTATAAAATAATGAATTTATGTAAATATTTTACGGCAATCATGGTCTAGTAAAAAAAATAGATTTGATTACGCTAAGGCACAGATCAAACTGGGAAACTATGGCCAGAGAGTTTTTTTTGCAGTTCAGAATTACATGAAACTTATATGTAACTTATTATTTTTTTACCACTACTTAATACAGCCTTGGAATCGGCACAAAAAAAATGATACTATAATGAAATTTATACAAGATGCACAAATTAGACTTATTAAAAACATTAATCAGAATAATACTGCAGCTAATACAATGAATGTCATTCAGAAATTTTATTACTTTGTTAATGAATTTAATAATATAAGAAAAAAAAATCAAACAATTGATCAGAAATGTTATTCTCTCGTATCTATAAAGGTTTTTAACGCCTTGCCTAATAATCTGTAGGAAATGATTATGAAACTCTAATAAAATTAAATATTCATGGATTTGTAGCTTCAAAAAATGGCTAGTCAATCTTAGACTTTAGCTATTGTAAATTTTTTGTTATTAAAAAAAATTTACATAGTATAAGTTTTGCAAAATACAAAGTGCTTGTAAAATCAGAAATGTTATTGAAAAATAAAATTTCTTTGTGATTTCCTATAGATTTTGTAAACTTACAAACCATATACCTTATATCCAAATTAAAAAAGAGATGAGAAATGAAACTCCCGCTCTTAGTTCTTTCAATACCAAAATTTTAAAGATAATAAAAAAAAATTTATGCCCAATAATGGTTGAAATATAAATATAATTTTATTTCCATAATTCTACTATGAAAAATGGGCTATCAATGCAATAAAAATTTTAAGTATAATACGATTGTTGACCAGAAAAATAAAAAATAACTCGAATTGTACGTAAATTACCTACCGTGGCGAAATCGCATTATTTTTTTATGACTAATGGTCGTCAATAATTTTTCTGCGTCAGCGGGGAGAAGTCACGATTTTCTTGGCCGTTACTGTCCAGAAACAGAATTTAAATAAAACAATTTTTTCAAAATTTAAAAATCCTAAATTAATTATATTATATGCTATTTAAACTGAGAATTTTTTTTTTATTTTTTGATAACAATAAGATTTTTTTTAGTAGTTTATAAAAATAAAATGCCTTAAATAATCATAATTTAATTTACAAATAATAAACTTATTTGATAAATCAAAAGAAGCATGTCACTCATAATTTAAAAATATATTGTCAAATCTTCTTTAGCATGATGGTATATTTTGAAACTAATAAATTGAAGATCTCGAGTTCACGCCCAGGCCAAGGCAAATAAAAACAAATAGAAATGAAATTAAATAAATATATATATTTAAGAAAGTTGGAGGGGGGCTCCGCCCCCCCCCCTGTGTCTCATTTACTTCGTTTTTGGTTTAGGTTAACCAAATTTGTTAATTGAAAATAATTTTGAATTTTTAGTGAATGACAGTATTTATAATTTTAATCTAAAAAAACTTTTATTTAATTATTTAAAAACTAAAAAGTTAATAATTTAATTTATTTCGTTTCATGAATACTAAAATTTCTTCAATTTGTGTCCAGGATTCTTATTTTTACAACAAATCATCTAAAAAATTATTTTTAAAAATCAAAAATTTTTTCAACCATATCAAAAAAACAAAAAAAAATTTTTTAATTTATGATCAAACGTCGTAATAAATTATTAAAAATACCATAAAAAATAAAAAAATTAAAAAAATTTTTTTTCCCAGCTTTAAAAATGCGACATTAAAATTTTTCGATAGTCTCGAGATGTTTTAATTTTTGTTATAGTATATTAAGTATCAAGGGCGTAAAAGTTTTGGCACTAGGAGAAGTCATTCGAAAGTTTTTCGCCCATGGTGCTTACAATATTTTTTGCCTACCTAGGCATAGAACGATTTTAGAAAATTCTTTACGCGCAAGTTTTACGCCCGGGAAAGCAAAAAAAAAAAATTTTTTTAATTTTACAAATTCAAAAACACTAAAAGTTAAATATCACAAAAACTACGATAGCTGAGCAAAAAATCTATGGATTAGGTCACGCGCAGACTTTTTTTCTTTATTTTGACACCGGTTTCATGCTAATTATTTTGACGGTTTTGAGTCATTAGGGTAAAAACAGACAAACAGACTAACAAAAGGACAAATAAATTTTCAATAGTATTAAAATATATATATACTAGGGGCTACGTCCTCTGTGTGCTTCGCGTAAATGTGGAAGTTTTACATTATGATTCCTGACATAATTTCGTATTGGTTTATAAAACTTTTGTATAGTCTTAAATGGGTCAATATTTGTGAAGTGTATACAGTTTGGATTTTCGAGTCTCAGAATCTACTCCAAAGTATGTTTGGTCGAAAGCATATATAAAAAAAATAATTTTCCCCAATTTTTAGCTTTTTAGATCCAATCCTCTATTTATACAGCGATTTTTGTTTTTTTCAATTTTTTGAAATTTTTAATTTTTGAGAAATTTATGTTCATTAATTTTTCTCGCAACCGCGCACTTTACAATAAAATTTTTTTTCCTTATAGTACCCCATAGGAAATTTCCTGTAGAATTCGATTCTGGGGTCCAAATTTTTTTTTGAACTGCGCATGCGCGAGAAAATCAACATTCTTGCTTTGCCTTTTCTAGCTTATATGCCTCAGCTGCAGACAGCTAAATTTTCATTCTGTTGGTCTCAAATTGTAGGTTTTTTCATATACTTTCAGAATATGAAATCATTTTTTTGGGTAAATTTATTTTAAAAGGAATAAAATTGAAAAATAGCGATTTTTAAAAAATCATTTTTCACAAATTTTAAATTTTCCGCCAAGTCACGTGACCAAATGAAAATCCGACTGAAAATTCATATTCAGCGGAAAATTTTACATAAGGATACCAATTTTCGTCTTATTTCATTAAATAGTTTCTAAGATATCCCATTTTAAAGATAAAGATTAAAATTGACTTTTTTTAAAAAACCCTAAAATTGGGACTCTGACTTTAATTATCATATCTGTTAAACAAATAATTATAAAAAGACGAGTAAAAATTTTTTGGAAACTAAGGGCTTGTAAAAAATTTTTGAGGCCTATAGAACTCGTTTCTTTTAAAAATTAGAATTTTGGCAGCAATTTCAAAATTGGTCATTTTGGGGTAAGAATAGGCATTTGGTTTATTGACTATCGGCATGAGAGATTTAGCGACAAATGATTGCAGTGTGCGGTAACTGAATGGTGACACTTATACTAAAAAAATTAGACCAATTGGAAGTATTTTGGTTAACTGGCACGTTTGCAGCTTTGTATTAAAGATTATGAAAAAAATCCTATTTTATAACATTGTTGTATTTTGTAGCTATTCTATCTTATTTTCAATTTTCCGAATTTTCTAGTTACCTAATGAAAATTTTGACGAAATTTTCCGTTTCCTCGAGAATTTTTACAAAAGACCCCCTTTTTGGAAAAGTTTTGGATGTTTCCGTAACGCTATAGAAATAAAAGAAATAGCAAAATACTAAATAACTACAAAATACCACAATGTTATCAAATAGGATTTTTTCGTAATCTTTAATACTAAGCTGCAAACGTGCCAGTTAACCTAAATACTTCCGAATGGTCTCATTTTTTTGGTATAAGTGTCACCATTCAGTTACCGTACACTGCAATTATTTGTCGCTAAATCTCTCATGCCGATAGTCAATAAACCAAATGCCTATTCTTACCCCAAAATGACCAATTTTGAAATTGCTGCCAAAATTCTAATTTTTAAAAGAAACGAGTTCTATAGGCCTCAAAAATTTTTTACAAGCCCTTAGTTACCAAAAAATTTTTACTCGTCTTTTTATAATTATTTGTTTAACAGATATGATAATCAAAGTCAGAGTCCCATTTTTAGGGTTTTTTAAAAAAAGTCAATTTTAATCTTTATCTTTAAAATGGGATATCTTAGAAACTATTTAATGAAATAAGACGAAAATTGGTATCCTTATGTAAAATTTTCCGCTGAATCTGAATTTTCAGTCAGATTTTCATTTGGTCACGTGACTTGGCGGAAAATTTAAAATTTGTGAAAAATGATTTTTTAAAAATCGCTATTTTTCAATTTTATTCCTTTTAAAATAAATTTACCCAAAAAAATGATTTCATATTTTGAAAGTATATGAAAAAACCTACAATTTGAGACCAACAGGATGAAAATTGAGCTGTCTGCAGCTGAGGCATATAAGCTAGAAAAGGCAAAGCAAGAATGTTGATTTTCTCGCGCATGCGCAGTTCAAAAAAAAATTTGGACCCCAGAATCGAATTCTACGGGAAATTTCCTATAGGGTACTATAAGGAAAAAAAATTTTATTGTAAAGTGCGCAATTGCGAGAAAAATTAATGAACATAAATTTCTCAAAAATTAAAAATTTCAAAAAATTGAAAAAAACAAAAATCGCTGTAAAAAAAGAGGATTGGATCTAAAAATCTAAAAATTGGGGAAAATTATTTTTTTTATATATGCTTTCGACCAAACATACTTTGGAGTAGATTTCGAGACCCACCCATGCAAAGTCATATACAGTTCACAAATATTGACCCAAATATAATATTATATTATGAATAAATTAGCAGAATTTGTATTAAATATAATCAATTTTCTTTATTTATAAAATTATGCACAATAAATTATATAAATATAATATTTATAATATTGAATAATTTTATTTTTAATTAAAAATTTATTTATATCAGTAATATATAATATTTTATTTGAATATTACATGGATAAAAATCCTATTCTATATATATTAAAATGGAATCCATTATATAAAAATCGATGGAGATCTGAAGTTGCTTCTATTCAACTTTTTATTCGCCTTCTGATTGGCCGAATTAAAATCGATTATTCGATTATATTTAAATTTAAATAAATAAAGTTAATGGTTATATTATTTAGTTTGTTTATAAATTAAAATACACAAGAAATGTACCTGCAACAAAAAGAGGTTAAAAGCAAAACTTGTAATATTGATAAAATTAATTAGGCTTAGGTATATAGGTGAAGAAAAAAAAATAAAATTAATATTTAAACATTATTAGGCATTTTTTAAAGAACCAAATAATTAATACTTATCATAAAAAATTTCAAAATCTTGATGCAATTAATGTGGTTGTGTTGATATTATTAAATATTATTAAGGGAGGAAATTAAATTAGCAAATTTTTTACGGAAGGTTTTGAAGCCCTATTAAAAATACATAGAGCCAGATGGGTCAAAATGGCCTATGCCGGCCTATGCCGCTGTAAACATGTTAATTGGTTTTTGCGAGGGTATTTGACTCTGAAATTAATTAAACTCGAATTCAAACGCATCAAATTGGTTTAAAAGTGCTTTTAACATGGAACATGTTTATAAGGGTGTTTCTTATTTCCCGAATTGACCGTAGAGGAAAATACTGGCGCGAATATGATACTTAAGTTAATAATACTACTTATTTTCAACAAAAAAAAATTTACCTATATGTTAATATAGTGTGCCGATTTGCAAATGACAATCGGTCAAAATCAGAAAAAAGGTTTTAAAAATGTTTTAGAAAGCTTATAGAAACCTTGCTAAAAACTTTTTACTATTAAAATGTTCTAAAAGCTTTTTAGTACCAAAATACCTAAAAAAAAACTGTAAATTATAACATATTTTAGGATATTTGAACTTAATTTAAAATTTACAGTCATCTACAAAGCAAATGTCCACGACAATTGCAATTTGCCAATTTTATTCTATTCTATTTGATATTTTGTTATAACAAGTCTTCAGAACATTTTAGCAGTAAAAAGATTGTAGCAAGATTTCTAAAAGTTTTCTAAAACATTCTTAAAACCTTTTTTCTAATTTTTACCGATTTTCATTTGCAAATTGGCACACTACATTAAATTGTACGTCAAAACAATTTTTTTGGAGATTAGTTTTATGACCTGAAGTATTATATTTGGTCCAATATTTTTCGATTTAGGTGCTTAGAATAATCCAGGTTTAGGGACTTAGAATAAATCAGGTTTACGGTTGGTAGGGACTTAAGGGACTTAAAATAAGTTCGATAAAGGGTTCTAGAATAATACGGATTTTAGGAGCTTAAATTTACATGAGTGCCAATCATTACCCTAGAATACTATTTATTAATAGTTACATAATACCAGCGGTAATTGAAAATATATTTATGTTCCATGATTGTTGTTTGTGAGTTCACAAATTGGTTGTAAGTGTTTTCATATTATACTTATAGTATTTCTATTTATAATAAAAATATAAACTACCCGATGGAATGTCCAAACTGGAATTTTCGCATATGAGTAATTCTTAGTGAAACATTTCTAAAGGGAAGGTGAACATTTGGGATTTTCATAAAACCAATTCAAATGGGTTTAATACGTAGAATTATCAGTTCATACAAGTTTTTAAGCTTTTAGATTGAAAGCTTTCGAAATGTCAGCTGTTTCCAATTTTAAAATTTTTTCAAAGTTGCTAGAAAAATGTGAGCTAATTTTACGGTTTTCTGTTGGCAATATTTGTCAAATAATAGTTCAAAAACTATTCCCAGAATATAAAACATGTGCTGTTCTGTATTATGGAAATGATCTTTGAGCTATTTTTTAAAAAATATTGCCAAAATAAAATGAAAAGAACGTTTGCTCCTATAACTTTTTTTACTCAAAAATTAAGTAACGTGTAAAAATGTTTTGGTAATTTTTAATATAATTTTAATTCCGATTATTACTTAAAATAATAAATTTATGTATTATATAAATTTGAATAATTATTTTATTTTAATTTAAAAATTAAAAAATATAAACCTCAATTTTTATTTTAATTTTTTATGGCCTTTAGAAAAAAGTTGTGGGTTTTTTACGTTTGCTATAGGCTTTGGAGAAGCATCAATGATGATTTTATACAATAAGACAAGAAATCATTTTTTTTAAATGATAATTTATCATTAACTAGATGGCCATAATAGGGCCATAATATGGTAAAAATTATTTCTAGGGATTAAATTAATTTAATAATGAAATTATAAAAAATGTTATTATTCTGCGCGCGCAGAGCGCGCGGCTATTCTAGTAATTGTAAATATTGGTTGTAACTGTAGTTACGAAAATACATGAAACTTGTTTTAAATTAATCTTTAAAGAAATATGCTCAAGCGTTTTTTTTATTTTTAAAAAATATTTAATTTTTAAAAAATATTTATTTCTCAGATCTAAGAGGTTTTTTTAAGACGAGCTTCTGTGTAAATTATTCCTTCTAAAAAATGCTATCGATTTGAGGTTTTTTTTTTTTTTAATTTGATCGCACTGTTCAGAGTTATAATTCAAAATTTAAAAACTCAAAAAAGGTCATTTTAATCACTTCATATCTTAAAATAGTTTGTACAAAAATGTAAAAACCATATTGCTTTGTATTTATTAAACGCATCTCTAAAAATACTTTAATTTTTTTATATTTAATTCATTCATTAAAAAGAAATAGCAATTTCTTAATTTTTCTATTTTTCATACCTGGGACAGCTGACACCAAAAACATGTGACAATTGTTTGGTGCAACACAATTTTTTTATTTTTTTTTTTTTTAATTTTGAAATTGAAGTTAGTTTTCCGATTTTCTTATGGATAATTAAAATGATAAGGCAATGTGCGGAAAAACATCGCATTGTTAATTTTTGGAACACAAAGAAATTACGAGTACCACGTAGTGGAAAATAGTAGATTTCTTTATAAGTGCTGTAATCCCTCAGAGGGAGGGGTGACAATTATTATGTTTTTTCCTACTTTTGAGCACTGTAAATCCTACCCGCATAACTACTCTTTGGAACGAGGGTATCGAGCCCTTCGAACGGCAGAGTTCTAAAATAAAGTCGAGGTTGTACCTCTAGAATAAGGGCGGTGCACTTCTGCACCTAACGAAGCTGATAAATGTTTGAGGATTTCTTAGCATAAATGAAGACATTAATTTATTAGACTAATGCGTAAATTTATTGAGTGTGCTTATATACAAAGAGGTTTACTCTTACGAGTTTGCTCTTCGAGAAATCCCAAACAAGTGTTGCGTGATGTGCGAATGCTCTTTATTATATACTTTTCGCAACTCACGCACACATGTTTGAGATTTTTACATAAAGAATTTGTTCTGGAAGCTTCTGGAAGCCTCTAGAAAGAATATCGCTTTTCGCGCGCATTCGTTATTTTATAATATTTAAGTTTTTATATTATTTAAATATTTTAATTATTTTTATTACATATTTTTATGACTTTAAATATATTTTACATTATTTCTTTTTTAGTTAATTATTATTTATTATTATAAAAATATCTAATGAACTAAATATCTAAAAAACTAATTTACATATTTACATACTTATAAAGTAATTAACATACCTATGAACTAATTAACTTACTTATTAACTAATTATATAATTTATATTTATATTTTATATTTTATTTATATTTAATCTAATAAATTAATATTTAGATTAAAGTAATACTTAAGAGGCTGCCAGCATAATTCAATACATGCTGGATAGTGCTGCCATCTAAGTAATATTTGATTATCATTAAATATAATTGTATCGATACATAAATTGATTTAAATCCGGATTTTGGTATTTTATACACTTATGCGTGTGTATGATACAACACACGTATAAGTAAGTAGAATTAAACTTTTAGCATGCATTATAATGCATGCAAATAGTAACGTACCAAATGCCTAGACCCCTAAGATATGCAAATATTTATGAATAATTATTCATATGCATATCTTAGGGGTCTAGGCATTTGGTACGTTACAGTGCCAAAGTAATACTTCGCCAATCGAAAGAAGAAAGAGAGATATAGAGATCCCCCCGGGGGGGGGGGGGGATCCAGAATTAAATTTAATTAAATTTTATTAAATGCATATAATAAAATTTAATAAAATTTTATAAAATAATTCGTCGAATTAGGTTGAAATAAATTTTATTATTTTTATCAGATTTTATTAAATTTTCTTAAATTTTATTAAATTTTATTCAATTCATTAAATTAATAATAAAAATTAAAAAAAAAAATAGTATTTTAAGTATCAAGGGCGTAAAGGTTTCGGCACTAGCGTGAGCACTAGCACGAGTGCTCGGCGAAGCCGGGCACGAGTGATAAGTGTTCACGCTCGTATCTAAAGTATTTCGCCCATGATGCTTACACTATTTTTTGCCCACCTAGGCGTAGAACGAGTTCAGAAAATTCTTTAAACAGGAGTTTTACGCCCGGGAGGGCAAAAAAAATATTTCCGAGTTTCGTACCCAGAACGTTTCACATGCTAGACTCAATAAACCACACGACCACGGCATTTATTGAAATATAATATACTAATAATATATTTAAGCTAGCCGTTTTTTTTATTTTCACAATCAAGATAATTCAAAATTAAGAGAACTACTATAAAAAACTTATTTAAATTTAAATTTAAAAAAACATAATTATTGATGATAATAAGATTTTATAATTAAAACTGTTTATATATAGTATACAGTAGTCCAGTCAAATTGCGAAAATGTTTGAGAATGTGTAGCCAGGGTAAGTTTAGGTATAATATATGTTTTTTAGATCACTGAATTCAAATCAGGGTCGAAATTCCCTAGAAAATGGGACTAAACCCTTAAAAAAGCAAATACTTCCCCTTTTTAGATGCATTTTTGCATTATTTTAGAAGTTAACCCTCGTGGAAAAAAAAGAACATAATATTCCATAATATCCCATAATATCCCATAATATCTCCATTTTTTGGCACATAATATGGGATAATATGGAATATTATGGGATATTATGGGATAATATCTCATAAATAAGCAAAAAAAAAAAAATGAAAAAAAAAGTAAAATTATCATTAGAACATTAATATTAGGATTGATAGGCAATATAGGTGTCAGTAATAAAAAGTATATTAATATAATTATATTCTGAAGGCAAAATTATTTAATTTTTTTTATTCAATTTAAGATTTTAAGTTTTAGAAAGAAAAGACAATCTTAATTTTATTCTTGTTAAGATACTTGTTTAATTATAATTAAAAATTTGTTAAAAAGTTTAAAATAATTTTGTATTTAGGACAAAGAAAATAAAATTTTCTATTAGATGAACATTATAATTTGTACATCAAATCTACTTCGCGCGCTAGGTTTTTGAATGAAAATTTAAAATTTTTTTACAAGAAAACAGAAAAATATAATAGAAAAATTTTTTTGTTGTGAATAAGTACACTAAAGTAGTATTAAAAAAATGTTGTTTTATTCATTTTTATGAATGTAAAGTTATCCGCCAGAGAAATATATTCTATCCACCAGAAGCCTTTCTAGAAAGGGCTCTTAACTATACCTTTTAACTTGAAAATAAAAAATATGTAAATAATTCTTATTTTACAATTTAAGTTAAAACTGGGGGTTTTTTGGGGCGCTAAATCGCTAATTTTGGTCACGAACGTGAAAAAACGTTTGCGTTTGCGGGGAATTCGGAAAATAGGCGTTTTCTCATCCTGAAAAATGAAAATCGTAAAACTTTATTTTATTCAATTAAAAAACGGTATCTGAAAGTTTTTTGGAGCGCTGAATCGATATTTTTGGTCAGGAATGTGAAAAAACGTTTGCGTTTACGGGAACTTGGGAAAATAGGTGTTTTTTCATTCTGAAAAGAGAAAATCGTAAAACTTTATTTTATTGAATTAAAAAACGGTATCTGAAGGTTTTTTGGGGCGCTGAATCGATATTTTTGGTCAGGAATGTGAAAAAACGTTTGCGTTTGCGGGAAATTCGGAAAATAGGTGTTTTTTCATTCTGAAAAGTGAAAATCGTAAAACTTTATTTTATTCAATTAAAAAACGGTATCTGAAGGTTTTTTGGGGCCCTGAATCGATATTTTTTCTTAGAAAATTGAAAAAATGCTTTCTTAATCGGAAAAATCGCAAAACAGGCGTTTTTTTATCCTAAAAAATTAAAATCATAAAACTTTATTATATTTAGTTAAACAACGATTCCTGTGGGTTCTTTGGGGCGCTAAATCACTAAGGCCTAGTCTGCATAACCGAACCGCACGGCGCAACCCAATGCTAGTATACTAATATAGGATTGCGCTTTTGCGGCGTCACGTAGCTCCTATACCAATAGCATTTTGGCTGCGCCGTGCGGTGCAGTAATGTAGACTAGGCCTAATTTTGGTCACAAACGTGAAAAAAGTTTGCGTTTCCGAGAAATTCGGAAAATAGGTGTTTTTTCATTTTGAAAAATGAATATCGTAAAACTTTATTTTTTTGAATTAAAAAAATTTATAACAGGTATGTGTAACTACACAACCAACGATCATGGAACATGTTCACTTATAACATTGATAATAAAGTATCTATTGTGTTCATAATATCAATATTTATATCCAAATATTTATATTTAAATTTTTATTATAGAAATCATACTGCTTAGACATCAAAGTTAACAAAATTAATTACTTTTTCAAATTATTATTGTTTTTTAAATAATAGGAATTTATTTTTTATTAATTTTTACAGTAAATTCTTTAAAAATTCTGCACCAAAGGTCCCTAGGGACTTCTGCACCATAGGTCTTTAGGTACTTCTGCATCAAAGAACCCTAGGGACTTCTGCAGCAATGGTCCCTAGGTACTTATGCATCCTAAAAGGTCCCTAAATCGCAAATATTTTAAGTCCATTTCAACCCCCCCTGCCGAGCCGGAATTTTTCAAATACCCTATCCAATAAACATGTTCCATGTTAAAACGGTCTCTAGGGATTTATTGAGACGCTAAATCCATATTTTTAGTTAGGAAATTAAAAAATGCTTTCTTAATTGGGAAAATCGTTAAACCGGCGTTTTTTTATCCTAAAAAATTAAAGTCATAAAACTTTATTATATTTGGTTAAACGACGATTCCTGAGGGAGGTATGAAGATTTGAAAAAAAATCGTAAAAAACGCAATTTTTTTTCATGGTATTTTTTCAAAAAAGTATAGAAAGAATTTTTATTCTTTGAAAAAATGTGTTTAAAATTTGGAGAAAATCGGACAAAGGAATTTTGAGTTAGGATGATAGCCGTTTGCTTTTTGGCACGTCAAATTGAAATGATACATATATGCATTTAAATTTTTAAAAATTAAATAAAAAATTTTTCCATTCCAAATTTTCGTCCAAAAACCTAACGCGTGAAGTAGTTACTAAGTATGTTCCATTAGGGTTGTTGACAAAAAAAAAGTGCTCCAAAAATATTCTTCCTGAAGTATGTTGAAGTTTAGTTGGCAAAATGATCCCATACCAATTTTCAGCTCATTCGAGAAAATAAATTAAAGACAATAAAAATTTTTTTTTTTATAATAAAAGAAAATTTATTTTTTTCCGTCTAATAGTGACAAGTCAATTATAAACTGACGCGTTTCGAGATATGTAATCTCATTTTCAAAGATTTAAGAAAATTTTTTTATTTTCGTGTCATCTCTTTGATACAACGAAGTATACTGAATATAAATTTTGTTATATTTATATTTTTCAATTTTAAATTTTAAATTTTATTTGTATCAACATATATTATTATTATTATTTACAATTATTATTATTGTTATGAATTATTTTGATTATTATTGTGATTTAAATATTTTATTGCTGTGTCATATAAATAATTAGAATTAAAAATTAATTGGTCATTTAATAACAAATGTGGATTTTTTTGATATTCTATATATATAAAAAATTCTTAAAATATAATATTTTATTAATTCGTTCCTTTCATAAATTTAAATTCAAAGATATTAATATTGGTCAATATGGAACACAAAAATAACAATATAATTATTGCTTTATATAAAATTGATGGAAAATTATTTGTCAGTCTTATTACTGACCTAAAAGAATTGAAATGGTTTATTTCGGCTCTGTATAGTAGTACGAGCCATCCTCAGTAAAGTATACTACTATACTTCTTTAGATAAACCAAGATGTTAAACTTTTCATGATTCTCATTTATATACCATTAGTATATCATTTCTCTTTCGAGAGAAATTACAGTATATGTTCATCTGTGTTTAGGTAGTACAACACAATATATATACTTATATTTATGTATAGTTAGTCAAATAACAGTTTAATTACTGAAAAAGTATGACTATTTTACTATACACAAAGTAGTATATATATAATAGACAAAGAAAACTGTAATTCTTGGCATATTTTAGACCCAATGCCAAAAAATTAAAATATAATATTTTATTAATTCGTTCCTTTCATAAATTTAAATTAAAAGATATTAATATTGGTCAATATGGAACACAAAAATAACAATATAATTATTGCTTTATATAAAATTGATGGAAAATTATTTGTCAGTCTTATTACTGACCTAAAAGAATTGAAATGGTTTATTTCGGCTCTGTATAGTAGTACGAGCCATCCTCAGTAAAGTATACTACTATACTTCTTTAGATAAACCAAGATGTTAAACTTTTCATGATTCTCATTTATATACCATTAGTATATCATTTCTCTTTCAAGAGAAATTACAGTATATGTTCATCTGTGTTTAGGTAGTACAACACAATATATATACTTATATTTAAAAATTTTTTCTTTTTAGGTCTGGATAGGAAATTTCCCTGGCTATCTGATTCCGGGGTCAAAAATTATTTTTGAGTTGCGCATGCGCGAGGAATCGCTAAGATAGGCTGTTTTTTTTCAAAAGTCGATTTCTCAAATGCCTATTAGTGAAAAATCTTGTAACCAGGCTTCAAATTTTCGTTAAACCTTATATTTTTTGGCAAAAAAAACATTTCGATGGGACACTGCTTTTTGAGAGCTCTAGATAAAAAAATAGCAGCTTTCAAAACCTCATTTTTTACAAATTTCAAATTTCCCGCCAAGTCACGTGACCAATCAAAAATCTGATCAAAAATTTGGATTCCGCGGGAAATTTTACATAAGGATATATCTTTTCATGTTTTTAAGAGCGTTTATGTTAAAGCAACGAAATTTTAAATTGAAAGATTAAAATATCTCATTTATTAAGGAATTTTTTTATTTTTTAAATTATTCCAAATTATTCAAAATTATTCAGAAAATTCTTTATTATTTCGCTTTTTTTCGCCGCTTTAACATAAACGCTCTTAAAAACATGAAAAGACATATCCTTATGTAAAATTTCCCGCGGAATCCAAATTTTTGGTCAGATTTTTGATTGGTCACGTGACTTGGCGGGAAATTTGAAATTTGTAAAAAATGAGGTTTTGAAAGCTGCTATTTTTTTATCTAGTGCTCCCAAAAAGCAGTGTCCCATCGAAATGTTTTTTTTGCCAAAAAATATAAGGTTTAACGAAAATTTTAAGCCTGGTTACAAGATTTTTCACTTATAGGCATTTGAGAAATCGACTTTTGAAAAAAAACAGCCTATCTTAGTGATTCCTCGCGCATGCGCAACTCAAAAAAAATTTTTGACCCCGGAATCAGATAGCCAGGGAAATTTCCTATCCGGACCTAAATGGAAAAAATTTTTCATGTTAATGTGAGTTTTTTACAGCAATAATAAAAAAAATTATGACTCATTTTTCTTACTTTTTTTACGACAGTCAAAAACACTAAAATGGCTGCCAAAAATCGAGATTTCGCTCTGGGAGGCTAAAAATTGTGCTTGTTACTTATTTTTGGTAGTACTTTCAGAAAAAAACACTTTGGGGCAGTTTTGAAGACCCGACCATGTAAGTCGCACTCACTTCATTTAAATCTACCCATATCTATTGTAATGTATAATATTGTTTAAAAATTTATTTTGATTTGTAAATATAAATTCATTTTCAAAATTATTTAGATAAATATCACTTAATAAACCAGAAAGTGGTGAACCCATGGCTAAACCTTATAATGAACAATAATGATAAGAATAACAATAATGACGATAAAAATCAAAAAATAAAATCTAATTATGCAAAACATATTACAGACAATAATCATAATTATACTGATATCAATACAAATTTAGAAGCATTATATTACTGTAAAAAAGGTAAATACATGAATGCTGTTGAAGAATTTTTTATATATATAGAATATCAAAAAAATCCACATTTGTTATTAAATGACCAATTAATTTTTAATTCTAATTATTTATATGACACAGCAATAAAATATTTAAATCACAATAATAATCAAAATAATTCATAACAATAATAATAATTGTAAATAATAATAATAATATATGTTGATACAAATAAAATTTAAAATTTAAAATTGAAAAATATAAATATAACAAAATTTATATTCAGTATACTTCGTTGTATCAAAGAGATGACACGAAAATAAAAAAATTTTCTTAAATCTTTGAAAATGAGATTACATATCTCGAAACGCGTCAGTTTATAATTGACTTGTCACTATTAGACGGAAAAAAATAAATTTTCTTTTATTATAAAAAAAAAATTTTTATTGTCTTTAATTTATTTTAAATTATATAGTGAACGGACACATAAAATAAAATGTTTTACTCATTCGAGAACCATTTAGGGGTCGCACAAACCCAGGGTAGCTCTCAAACGGCTGTCTAACGCTAACAATTGGTGTGAACGACAAAAGTTTTTTTCAAAATACGTTTTTTATACTACCCTATATGTTCTCGGTGTCGCTAAACTCAAAAATGAGGTCCTCAGAGTCCGAAAATGCATTAAACACCCTTAAAACACCGAAAACACCCCTTTTTTACCAAAAATTTTTGGATTTTATAGCGAGAATCGTAAATATTCGGAACATCTGGATCGTAAATTACAATGGATGACTTAAATATGTTGCAAAAATACCGAAACCTACTTATTCCAACGCGTCTTCTTGGCCGAGAAACGCAGGTCTCAATTCTATAACAATGTTATAAGATAGGGTTTTTAGGCAATTTTCCAAATAACGCTGTCATATTGCAATTCTACCAAAATACTACTGTTTGTTCTCATTTTTTTTGTATAAGTGCAACCTTTCATTCCCCGTAAACCGCAATTTTTCATCACCGATTCTCTCGTCGCTATAGTTAGTAAATCAAATGTCCATTTTTTGCCAAAAATGACCAATTTTACAATTGCTGCTAAAATTTTAATTTTTGATGAAAATAAGTCTTATTAGTCTCCAACATTTTGTACTAGTTTCAAGTTTCAAAAAATTTGTCACTTGTCCATTTTCCTTTAGACCTTTCGGAGATCTGACTCGACAAAGATATGTGATAAAATATGATTTTTTTTTAAAAAACCTGAAATTGGACCCCGCACAAAAGGATAGGAAATGGCCGTTCGGTCAAATTGGCTGAATTTTAAATATGTTACAGATTTCACCATTTTGAACAACAGTCACAATGGGCACAAAGCTCAAAAGTCCCAACTTTGGCTGCTACAAAGCTTGAAAGCTCCAAAGCCTCATCATAACAAAATTGCTTAAAAACGTTTTTTCTTTTATTTTTAAAGTATATCTTTATATTTTTGAGGTCGCTGATTTCGAATTTGATGTCAGATTGACAATATTGTCAATTGGCAGCTGTCAATTAGCTGTCTAAAGTATAAATCACCATGTAGAACTTAATAGATTACCTGGTATTTATATATATTTTTGAGGTCACCGATTTCGAATTTAAATTAAGATTGACAAGAATATTAATTGGCAGCTGTCAATTAGCTGTCAAAACTCTAAAATATCGTAGAAAACTTTATTGATTAGCCCAGATTTATGTTTTTGAGATCGCTGATTTCAAATCTGATGTCAAATTAACATTATTGATAGTTGGCAGCTGTCAATTTACTTTCAAATAGCCAAAAAAAAAATAATATAACAAATAGATTTTAAAAAGATCTTATGTTTCTGAAGTTACTAATTGTTAAATATTATATAATATAATACTAGGCAAAGTTGACAGTTGACCGCTGTCAATTTAAATAGCCCATTAAAGTCAAATAACTTTTTTAGTCATAAAAATCCGTTTTTAGCTTTACCCAGGGCCAATGACGTGGACGTGATGGATACTGATCCCTGCCCACTAAACTCCAATAGGTAAAATCGGCCCCCGGAATGGGTAAATCAGTAGGTTTTACTCATTCACATTGGGTAAAACCAAGTAATTTACCCAATGCGCTGCCGAAAGAGTAAATGAGACAGCATTTACTCATTCCAATAAGTAAAATGGTATAATTTACCCATTGGCTTATATCACGGAGGAGTTAAATTATGAAATAACCTCAACATTATTATTTTTATACAAAATTACTAAAACAAATAAAATAAAAAATATTAAAATGAAAAAAACAATTTTAATATTTTGTTAAGTTAAGAAGTGATAGGGTAAAAAAAACTGCATTTATTTTGTTGACATTTAATTAATTTAGTAAATTAATTTTAATTAATATTTCATTGATATAAATTCTTAAAAATAAGAATTATAATTGGATTAAAAATGATAAAATGAAATTTGTTTATAATTACACAAAAATAAGTATGATTTTAATTTAAAATTTTAAAATTTTAAAATTAATACAATTTTTAACCTACAAAACTTATGCATATAAAGACGCGTATATATATAATAAATCTTTTTTGAGGTTATTTAATAAGTTAACTCCTCCGTGATATAAGCCAATGGGTATATTATACTATTTTACTTATTGCAATGAGTAAATGCTGTCTCATTTACTCATTCGGCAGCGCATTGGGTAAATTACTTGGCGCCCAAAAAAACCTTCAGATACCGTTTTTAAATTGAATAAAATAAAGTTTTACGATTTTCACTTTTCAGAATGAAAAAACACCTATTTTCCGAATTTCCCGCAAACGCAAACGTTTTTTCACGTTCGTGGCCAAAATTAGCGATTTAGCGCCCCAAAAAAACCCCAGATACCGTCTTTTAGTTGAATAAAATAATTTTTTTACGATTTTCACATTTCAGAATGAAAAAAGACCTATTTTCCGAGTTTCCCGCAAACGCAAACGTTTTTTCACATTCCTGACCAAAATTAGCGATTTAGCGCCCCAAAAAACCCCCAGTTTTAACTTAAATTGTAAAATAAGAATTATTTACATATTTTTTGCCCTCCCGGGCGTAAAACTCGTGCGTAAAGAATTTTCTGAACTCGTTCTACGCCTAGGGGGGCAAAAAATAGTGTAAGCACCATGGGCAAAATACTTTAGACACGAGCGTGAAGACAAATCACTCGTGCCCGGCTTCGCCGAGCACTCGTGCTAGTACTCACGCTAGTGCCGAAACTTTTACGCTCTTGATACTTAAAATACTATTTTATTTTCAAGTTAAAAGATATAGTTAAGAGCCCTTTCTAGAAAGGCTTCTGGTGGATAAAATATATTTCTCTGGCGGATAACTTTACATTCATAAAAATGAATAAAACAACATTTTTTTAATACTAATTTAGTGTACTTATTCACAACAAACAAATTTTTCTATTATCTTTTTCTGTTTTCTTGTAAAAAAATTTTAAATTTTTATTTAAAAACCTAGCGCGCGAAGTAGATTTAATGTACAAATTATAATGTTCATCTAAAAGAAAATTTTATTTTCTTTGTCCTAAAAACAAAATTATTTTAAACTTTTTAACAAATTTTTAATTATAATTAAACAAGTAACTTAACAAGAATAAAATTAAGATTGTCTTTTCTTTCTAAAACTTAAAATCTTAAATTGAATAAAAAAAATTAAATAATTTTGCCTTCAGCCTATCAATCCTAATATTAATGTTCTAATGATAATTTTACTTTTTTTTTTCATTTTTTTTTTGCTCATTTATGAGATATTATCCCATAATATCCCATAATATCTCATATTATCCCATATTATGTGCCAAAAAATGGAGATATTATGGGATATTAAGAGATATTATGTTCTTTTTTTTCCACGAGGGAAGCTAAAATTGTCTGATAATTTCCAGAATAATTTAAGATTAATTAAGAATATATTTGGAATTTCTTATTATATACTAAAATTGAGATACAAGGGCTAAATATACAGGGTGAAAACTACCCCTAAATTTTAAAACAATGAAAAAAATGTTATAAAATTTTCTTTTTCAAACTTGTCGTCTTGCAACAAAAAAACTGACTACATTTTTAGTAGAGAAATTTAGCCTCCCTCTCACTCCAGGGGTGATAGTATTGAAAGCCAACAAAAATTTAAAAAACATGGAAAATTGATTTAAATTTCAATTTTCTATTAATGAATGATAATATTTGCTTGAAATTTAAGTACAGTAGTTTCAATTTTTATGAATCAGTTTTGTAATTTGAAAAAATTTTTTTTAAATTTCAATAATAAATTTTTTTAATTGAAAAAATGTGGTATAAAATAACTTTTATTAATTTTTATATTTGGAGATTGTTTTCACCCCCTGGCGGACGGAATAATTTTTTATACTAAAAATATTAGTTTTTCTATTTGTAAGAGGAAAAGATTCAAAAAAAAATATATTACCTTTTATTTATTTTTTTTTAAATTAAGGATAGTTTTCACCCCCTGGTGACAGGGATGATTTTTTGTAGTACAAATGTTGTTAGATTTTGTTTGTAAGACGAAAAGTGCAAAAAAGAAAATTTTATAAAGTTTCAATTTATAAAGTTTTATTTTTTTTAATTATTGGGTAGTAGCCTCCCTGGGGGTGAATAAGTCAAAATTATATTAAGTCCATTTCACCCCTCCTGATTAAAACATCAATTTTAGCCTGTTTAAAGCATTTTTTTTAATATTAGTTATTTTAATTAAATTTAATTAAATTTAATTAAATTGAATTCGGTGAATTTTCCAATTCAATTTAATATAATTTAATAAAATTTAATAGAATTTAATATTCTCGAGTTAAAATTAATTCGGGAAATTTTCCCCCGGGGAGGTAGCGGCTGTAGGCCTCTAGTTCTCTATATGACTATTTCTTCTTCAATTTGGCAATTTATTACATTTGCGCACGAATAAAGAAATAAACTTTTTTTAATGACGTCGTCAAAGTTTAAGCCTTTGGAAAACATAATTCACGAGATAACTGGATTTAAGGTGTTACAATACTAAAAATTTATGATAACAGAAATGAATGAAACTTATAAAATATAAAGATAAAGTCTTTAAAAAATGAAATAAACTTTCTTTTACAACTTTGGTTGCCTAATTATTATTTAATCAAGAAAAAAGTGTAGGTAGTTTAACATTGCTCTTATGGAAAATGATCTTTGGAGCTTATGAAAAGTATGATTGCGATTACACAGATTAATGAAACTTAAATAATATAGTAAATAAAAGCTCAAAGATTATATTTACAATTTGTTTTACTTGTTTTATTACCTAATTAATAAATAATTAAGTAAAAAGTATGTAAATAACCTAATATTATACTAATAGTACATATACAATTTTACATATGTATGTAGCGTCAATAATTCAGAAATCGAAAAAAATACAAACAAAATGTCGGATTTAGTATTGTACCACCTTAAATAATACAAAAAATTTAATTTTTTTAAAAATAATACACGTTTTTTAAAATGATAAAAAAATAATTCATATATATATGTAAAAGAATAAAAAAAAAATGATAGAAAACAGAATTAAAAAAAAAAAGAAATATAAAATAAAAGGATCTAAGTCACAAGTGTTGGATCTTTGATTGTGTATATTCCAAGTTAGATTCTTTATATACTAGTAAGTCATTATAAATAATGAATAGTCTGAGTGAAGATGTGCAAAATAAAGAAATATCCATATTATTTATTGTATTCATATTATTAAATTTCATCGTATTTCCAAAAATACACCTTCCTCTCTCTTCAACATCAATAATTTTTTTTCTTCCAAGTGGTTTGAATACATTTTTTAGGAAATAAAAAAAGAATTCTCTAGAAAGCCTTTTACCACCCGAAGAAGGATTGGCTTCGCCTCAGATAGTAATTAAGGTACAATCTAAACCAATCCTTTTTTTGCTCCCTTAGTTACAAATTTACTACTTATTTAATAACTTAAATTACAAATTTTTTTTTAAATATGTATTGGTGTATGGGGTATTTCACCCTAAACATCAATGGCAAATAATTTTTTCTGAATTTTTGGTCAAGATATACGTCGAATTCAATGGAAAACCCTTTTGTGGAAAAATATCGGCACAATCTTTAGAAAATCCCAAAGATATAAAATTTGTTTATTACAATCAGAACCAAAGCTTCGAGTTAGAGGTAGTTCAGAGTTATAGCTATGTTGCATATTATTATCAAGTTATCTTCAGTTAAAAAAGACCTACACTAATCGAAAGGGTTCCTTATTTTAAAGATTAAAATAGTTCCTGAATGCCTTTTTAAAAAAATAATCTATCTCTGTTTCTCAGGGCCCCTTATAAGAAAGATCAGACTTCATTTTCAGGAATAGTATATTTACGGCTCGTATTCAGAAAAGTAAATGATGGCCCAAATTGAACGTAAATTAACTTACGAGGCGATGCCGAGGATAGTAAATTTTGATTTAGGCCATTCTTTATTTATGGACAAGGGTCGTATAAAATTTTGATTTTTTTACATTTTTAGCTTAAAAATCATGTAAAATCTAAAAATAAAAATACTTCTTTTGGAAAAACAAAAGTTATGTCTATTATTAATGAAAATCAACTTTTTTTTAAGTTAAGATTTTATTTTCTATCAAAATGTCTATAGCTAAAAATTTACCCAAAAATCAAGAAAATCCCATTTAATAAATTTTCATTTTTTCTATATTTTAATAAACCATTTTAATTAAATTATAAAATTGAGATCTATCATTCAAAGGATACCAAAATTACTATACCTTTGTAAAATTTCCCGCAGAATTCAAATTTTTTGTCAGATTTTCAATTGGTCACGTGACTTAGCCGGAAATCAGCAAAATAAGTAACAAGTCAAAATTGGAAAAAACGAAAATCGGTATTACTCGCTTAAAACAAAAATTACTCTCGGGAAATTTTTTTCAGGAAAATATATGCAATTTTTGAAAATTTAGAAAAAAAAAATTTTTTTTTTTAGCGGGAAACTTTTGAGTTATTTTCACTTAAAGTTTAACACAAGTTTGAATTTTCCCGCAAATTGACATAGAGTAGGAAAAATCTGACTTAAAATCGAAAACCTACTTTTTTTTCTTTCTTTAACGTTTTTTAGAGCTTTTTTACGGGACTTTCAAAAATGGTGTCTGAGGAGAGAAATTTGACCAAAAAAATTTAAATCAGCATAGCACCCTTCAAAATTTATAGAAAACCTTCAAATTCGGGGAATCGTCTATTTTTAAGTTGTTTTATCGGAAAAAACCAAATTTCCTGTTTTTGAGACCTGGCATATAATTTTGTGCTTTTTATCCATGGAATTACTCAAAAGAAAGCCGGAATTTAAGAAACTTTTATCGACAAATTTGGATTCAGGATAGCCTTAATAAAGCGAATCAGCAGAACTTTATTTTATGCGTAACATAAAGTAGATGAAATGTAAAACGCGTTTCACTAAAATCGCTATATTCTCGATGAGACAGGCGAATACAGTCGAAGCATTTTGTAAAAAAGAATTTATAACCGGTTTGTGTAACTACACAGCTAACGAGCATAGAACATGTTTACTCATAACAGTTATAGATCCCAAAACCGAAATTACAATAAATCCCGAAATGTGAATTATCCTAAGTCCATAAACTTAAAGTATTCTAAGTTCTTTTTCTTATCAGAACCTGATCAGGCCCTGACTCCCACTTATTCTAAATTATTCTAAGTCCCTAAATCAAAAATATTCTAAGTCCACCCCCCCCCTAAAAACGCCACTTTTCACCCCCCCCTGCCGAGACAAACTTTTTCAAATACCCCATCCAATGAATATATTCCATGTTAAAAATTACAGTGAACATCCTGATTAAATTTCCAATACATTTATAAAAATTTTAAGCTATTTTATATAGAAGGATAGAATTTGAGTTAAGCTTCGTAACTCATGCCTCACTCAGACTAATTAACCAAAATTGATACTTAAATTCTTTCAAATTTGGTTAACATAATAAATATACAATAGTATTTGCTATTTATAATAATTTATAAGCATTAATCCAGCAAATGTATATTATTAATACTATTATATTATGCATAATATAAAATAGATTCAATATTCAATGCATTTCGTTAAAATCGCTTTAATTTCGGTCTGATGAGTTATTTTGTGAAAAAAATGATAGTGAATATCCTGATAAAATTTCGAATTCAACTATATAAATTTTATATATATTTATACAGCCAGTCTTAGACAAACTAACTCACTTTATATCATTTTCCTGCGGGGATATAACTTGAGTAAAGCATGCGTTAGCATGCGATAGCATGCGATAGCAGACTAAATATTACGTATGTTAAGGAACTTGTTTTTATGGTAAAAAAGTATTGATTTTTTGTTGCCTTTTTAATTTATATGTAATTAACAGAGAAAACGATATAAGTTTTTAATATTTTGAGGGGATTTGGTAGCTTCTTAGTGTAAATCGCTCTTGAAAGTGTTAAAATCAGCTTCCTTCTGTATGTATACTAGCTCGAAGTGAAGGATATTCGAGGCTGAGGCAGTGGTTAGGGTTATAGCTTAAATTAAGGTATGAAACTAAATAATGCGCAAAGTGAAGGCCAGCTTTACTTTGCACACAGTTCTCATCAAATAGTGCGCAAAGTAAAGTATAAAGGAATGTATCACTTTGTCTCGTGAATTTGGTTTGCAAAGGCAAGCTTTGACGACAGAATTAAAAAAAAATTGTTTTTGCACCAAGAAACTGTCACACTGTATTACTACATAATGAAACTTTTAAGGTTTTTTTATGTATAAAACAGCAGAAAATATAAATATAACCGACAAATATCTTAAGGTCTTAAGAGCGTTAGTATTTTGCTTATCGGTATCCTTGTCTTACTCATGTAAAAAAATACGGATTGCAACTTTAAATAAATAAAAAAATTTTTTCAATAATACTTAATTATTACTATTCAAAGCTTAAAAATGAATTATATTAACTTAATTTTGGCATTAAATAAATTATTTATTAGTTAAACAAGATTATTTAATTATATTTAAAGAAAATAAATAAATTAAAAAATATAATAAATGACTCTACCTCAATAGCAGAATAAACGTTTATTTTTTATACATTTTTTTAAGTAAAACCATACAAAATGACGGTAAATTGTAAATTTTAAGGTCTCTTTTTATTTATTAGGACTTTATTTATCAACTCATAAAAAAAATATCTAAGTTTTGTATTTTAAATGCTTTCTTTTCATTTTTAAAATTCCCCTTAAGAGCCTGTGTTAATTTATTTTTTATTTATTAATTTTCTCAAAAACTATTCGGTCAATTAGGTCAATTATAAAAAAAAAAAAATACGTGTAAAATTAAATTATATTTACTTTACTTTCTCCAAGTTTTAGCTTTTTTTTTGCATTTTAATTCTAACGCTCTTAAGACCTTAATACTATATATACTTGAAAATTTATTTGTCTGTTTGTTTGTTTGTACCCTAATGACTCAAGAACCGCCAAACCAATTGTCATGAAAGCGGTGTCAAAATAAAGTAAAAAAGTTTGCGGATGACATAGGACATAGATTTTTTGCTTAGCTATCAAATTTTTTAACAAAAATTGAAATATCTTAAGACTATCAAAAAATTTTAATATATTCACTTAAATTTTTATTCAAAACGGAGGTATATTTAAAATTATATCAAATATTTTTGAAGCTGGTAGAAAATTTTTTTTTCATTTTCTTATTTTTTATGGTATTTTTAATAATTTATTTGTGTACCTGTGTGCTGTTATAGTCTTATGGTCATAATTTAGATTTTATTAATTATTGTTGCATAAACTAAAATATTATATAAGGAACGAATGTTAGTTTGTGGAATTACATGATTATATTAATGCTGTGCTTGCCTCGGTTACTGATTTCAATACATAAAATATTGAAAGAAAACCGATGACGCCTGATGCTGTCAGAGAGAATGTCCAAAAATCCCTCTTTATTGTCTCCCAAAGATTTTCGAATATCGTGTAAATCGAATTTTCTGTTAATAAATTTCTGAATAAATCTTCGTGGATCGAATTTTCGCCATTTAATGTTCTTGCTATACTGTTTAAATATGCTTCTTTTTCTACTGGAAATAGTAGATGTTTTCTGAAATTTTCTAATTCTTTTTGTGTGTATAGCCCGCTTGTGGCTAAATTTTCGAGAGGTTGATATTTCGAGAGGTTGAGGATTCCTGACTTTCACCCAGGCGGCCCGGGTTCGATTCCCGGTATTGAAACCACTTTGTTCTAGTCTTATGGTCATAATTTAGATTTTATTAATTATTGTTGCATAAACTAAAATATTATATAAGGAACGAATGTTAGTTTGTGGAATTACATGATTGTATTAATGCTGAGCTTGCATTAATACGTTAGTACTTTGACGCCTATGTGTATGCATATTAAATATAATGTTTAAATGACCTACCTTGTATGTATGTGGATGGTTCAGGCTGATAGTAAAAGAAATAACACAAGTTTAGTAAACACTTAATTTATTTAAAAAGACCCGCACTTGATGATTCGAGTATACAAGTTAAAACCGAACTTAAAACTGAAACTATTATAATTTTTAATTCCTCTTATATAGTATTGATATTGTTTATGGTTATAAAACTATTTGCTTATTTTAATAACAATCTTATTTATTATTTCATAATTTTTGTGCTGATCTTTATATTACTTTATTTATATTTCTCAATAATAACTTTTCTTAAATACTAAAATTATGTAATTGTAAACATTCTTAATTTGCACGTTCCTAGTTATTACAAAATATTAAATATAATCATGACATACTTAAATAATCTAAATAATTCGATTTTATTTATTTAGTAAACAATGATGTCATAACAGTGCCTATGCCTGTTTCATCATGAGGCTCGAACCAATGAACGAAAGTAATAAACCAATACTACGAAATTACATAAAACAGGTGTGAAAATAAAGAAAAAAAGTGTATGCCAGACATAGGCCATAGTTTTGCGACTCAGCTATCGTACTTTTGGAGATATTCAATTCTTACTATTTTTGGCAAGAATAAAATTTTTTGATAATTTGACTAAAAAGTGAAATATCTGAAAAATATGATAAAATTCTACTTTAATTGGTATTACTCGTTTCGAGACTAATTTATACGTACTCAGTTAAATTTTTATTAAAAATGAACGTTTCTTTAAAAATTTGTAAAATTTTTTTGGAGTCAGAATTTTTGGTAATTTGCGGTAAAAATAATAAAACTAGAGAAAAATTCAAGAAAGTTTCTAGACTCTTTACGATTCAGAAAACAAAAACATGATTATTGTATTATAAATTAATTTTTTTACAAATTAGTGTATCGAGATTATGAACGAAAAACTAGAGCCCGAAACACTAGATTTTGCATATCCAAGAGTCAAACGAACGATTGTTTATTTAAAAATGACTGGATTATTTTCAATTTATATTGTTTATGCTAAAACTATTAGGACTATATTGAGGCCCTTCTAAAAATTTTTTGATAATAATTTTTTATTATGAGGCTTTAAATTCTCTTGATTAAAGAATACCAAAAAAATTGCATATTCAGTTAATAAAGTAAAAATTAAATTATGAAATCACTAGCCAAATAACATGATTCATAATAGGTCTTAAAGTCTCTAATTCTACAGTACTAAAATAGTAAATGAAATAATAATACTAAATTGTTAGATTCTGTTCGCGCGGGAGTCACAATATAAATTTTACTATAGAGAGAAATTTTTGGAATTTTTATTTTTTCATATCTAGGAGAGATAATTTAAATTAAATTAAACTTTCTTATAAAACAAGAAACTATTCGAAGAGAATTTATAATGGGGTAAATTTTGTTTAATTCAATACTAATATTTCAACTTTCCTAATAAACTGGACACTATTCAAAAAAATTTAAAATGGGATACGTTCTGCTAATTTCAAGATTAATATTTCAATGCTATCATTGCATAAAAATAATTAAAATAGTAAGTTTTCTATACAACAGGACACTATTCGAAGAAAATTAATAATGAGGTATATTTGGTTACATTCAATACTAATATTTAAACTTTTCTAAGACACAGATAACTATTCGAAAAAAATTTGAAGTAGGGTATATCCTGCTAAATTTAATACTAATATTTCAATGCTATCAGTGCAGAAAAATAATTGAAATCACAATATTTATATAAAACAGGACGTATAGTAAATACTAATGTCTCTTTCAACGCTATAGTAAATACTATTGTCTGAATGTTATAATTGCCTAAAAATAATTGAAATTTTAACTTTTTTGAACAACAGGACACTATTCGAAAAAAATTTCTTGTAGGCGTTATTCTGCTGAATTCGAAACTAATATTTAAATGGTATCTTTGCATAAAAACCATTCTAATTATAACTTTGAAATAAACAGAACACTATTTAAAGAAAATTTGTAATTGAATATATTTTGCTAAATTTAGTTCTAATTTTTAAACTTTTCTAAGAAACGGGACACTATTCAAAAAAATTTAAAGTGGGGTATACTCTGCTAAATTCAATACTTATATTTCAATGGTATCATTGCATAAAAACCACTGAAATTACTACATTTATAAAACTAGTGTATATTCTGCTACATTGAATACTAATTTCTGAATGCTATAGTTGCATAAAAATAATTAAAATTAAAACTTTTCTATAAAACAATACACTTTTCGAAAAAAATTTATAATGGGACAGATTTTGCTACATTCAATTCTGATATTTTTAGTTTTCTGAGTACAGGACACTATTCGAAAAGAAATTTAAAGTGGGGTATATTCTGCTAAATTCCAAATTAATATTTCAATGCTGTCAATGCATAAAAACAATTGAAATTACAACTCTTATAAAATAGGACATTACAAGAAAAAAATTTAAAGCGGGATATATTCCGCTAAATAAAATAGTAATATTTCAATGCTATAGTTGCATATAGATAATTAAAACTAGATCATTGCTAACAATGATAGACCGTGCGAAGCATAATAACACACTGTTTTAGGTGAAATTTTGATTTCTGATTTTTTGACTTATAAGTACGTTTTGAGACCTCGGGAAACTTAAAATCCGGTTTTTAAAAAAATTCTGTTTGTGTCTTTGTTTGTATGACTGTAACCGGTTATATTTCACAACCAATATTACAATTAAGACCTAATATTACATTAATTATTTTTCAAAATTTTTTTCACCAAAAAATCTTGAGGTACTTTTTTTTTTTAATTTGGATGTAATTTCTCATTTTCATTCATAAATGTACTAATATCTAGAAGTATCGTTTTTACTCGATATCTTGAATCTTATAATTTATTTTTTGTAAATTTTTATTTCAACATTTTTTGCATCAAATAGTAGAAAAAATACCAATTTTATTTTTCTTTTTGTACGCAGTACCAAATTGTTTTCTATAGGCGTATTAGTTTTAAAAATATCGTTTATAGTCAATTTTTGGATCCGATACGTTTTTTTCTCAAAATTTTTTGCATTAAAAAGTAAAAAAAATTTTATTGCAATATTTGGGTTTGTTTTTTTTGTCCCTTAAACCCGAAACCCGGGTTAAAACTAGAGTCTAAAAAACCCGCGCTTATTCAAAATATAAAATTAATATTTTAATAATTTAAAAAAAAAATAAATGTAATATAAATATAAAAAATTAGTAAAAAATTAATTTTTAAATATATAATATTAATTTTTTACTGATTTTTTATATTTATATTACATTTATTTTTTTTTAAATTAAAATATTAATTTTATATTTTGAATAAGCGCGGGTTTTTTAGACTCTAGTTTTAACCCGGGTTTCGGGTTTAAGGGACAAAAAGAACAAACCTTTTATTTCTTCTTGGACCTAATACTTTATTTTTTTCTATTAGAGTACTAATATCTAGAATTATCGTTTTTACTCGTTATCTCCAATCCGATAATTGAGAAGATGGAAGCGTCGGTAATTTTTGTTATTGAAACCACCTAACCTAAACTGTAACTGAGGTACTGGACGCAGGTTACAGTTTAGGTTAGGTGGGTCCAATAAGTTAATAAAAATTACCGACGATTCCATCCTCTTAATTTTTCAAACATTTTTTTTTTCAAAACTTTTTACATAAAAAAATTTTTAAACCACGATTATTTTTTTTTTCTTGACGTGATACCAAATTTTTTTCATGAAAATATTAATATCTAGAATTTTCGTTTTTACTCGATATCTCCAATCTGATAATTAATTTTTTGAAAATTTTTGTCTCAAAATTTTTGCCGCCAAAATACACAAACAACGCCATTTTTTTTTTTGAAGTAGTACCTTATTTAGTTCTATAAAAGTGAAGTTTTTAAGTAAAGAATATATAAAATTCTTCACGTAGTAACGATCTTATACTAATCTTTGAGTTTTTAAAAAATTTTACAAGTGCTAGATTTTTAAACAGGAACATAATATAAACAAAATATAAAGATTGTAACTATAACGTACATTTTTTATGACTATTTTTTAATATGAAACTTATTACTCTAAATGTTCAAGTGCTTTAGGTTTAAAAAAATTTTATTTAATTTTTATTATTTCCGTTTTCTTATTATTCTACTCTTTTTATTTAACCCCAGTCTATTTTTATAATAAAAAATTAAGTGATAATACGATCTTGTTGGACCAAGAGCAATAAAAAATACAAATTATTTTTTACCGACGTTTCGTCATCGAACTGATGACCTTATCAAGGAACCTTTATTAAAAAATTCATATATAATTTATAATGAACTATAAAATTAATTAGTTACAAAATAACGTACATTTTTTATGACTATTTTTTAATATGAAACTTATTACTCTAAATGTTCAAGTGCTTTATGTTTAAAAAAATTTTATTTAATTTTTATTTTTTCCGTTTTCTTATTATTCTACTCTTTTTATTTAACCCCAGTCTATTTTTATAATAAAAAATTCAGTGATAATACGATCTTGTTGGACCAAGAGCAATAAAAAATACAAATTATTTTTTACCGACGTTTCGTCATCGAACTGATGACCTTATCAAGGAACCTTTATTAAAAAATTCATATATAATTTACAATGAACTATAAAATTAATTAGTTACAAAATTTATAAGCTTACAAAGTAGGTAGTTATCACATATTTCTAAAATAAGAAATACAGTCAAAAATTTGGTAGTACATATTATAATTATAAATATTTGATTATTAGATATATAACATTTTTATATTAATAATTTAGATTTATTAAAAATAATTAACAATAATTAAAAATAATAGATTAATCAAACTATTACACATTCTGAATGCTACTGTTTAAGAACTATATATATATATATATACTAGCATAGGTGTGAGGGGGGGCTCCGCCCCCCCCTGATCTATTCCCGGTGTTGTTGTTATTGATTTTTTATTATTATCATGTTGTTATTGTCCAAAATATATATCAATGTCAAAAAAAATTAACGCCTTGAAATAAGCTAAAATTTTTTTCTTAATGTAGACCTTTTACCAGTTCAAATGTGACC
The DNA here is from genome assembly GCA_022575985.1 of Anagrus nilaparvatae. Taxonomy (NCBI): domain Eukaryota; kingdom Metazoa; phylum Arthropoda; class Insecta; order Hymenoptera; family Mymaridae; genus Anagrus; species Anagrus nilaparvatae. Next base: position 1,801,936 of record JAKSXM010000237.1, on the reverse strand, counting down.
AATACGATAAAATTTGTAGTAAATTCAAAGGAATGGTGTAATTTGGAAAATGGGCCAGAACAGGCTATTTTTGGACCTTTGAACAGACATATTTCGGGCCCATGAGGTGCTAGAGGACTAAAACTTTGGCTGAGGGACTTTTTTATCACCCCAAACTATACCCTAAAATTTGAGTTGAATATATATAATATATAGTAAAAAATTTTATTTATTTTTTTTTTAATTTTAAAGCAACGTACGTTTTTAATAAAAATTTAACTAAGTACGCATAAATTACATTTTAATATAGAATATAAATTACATTATAATATACACAGACCCACAAATAAATGATTAGAAATACCATAAAAATAAAAAAATGAAAAAAATTTTTTTACCAGCTTTAAAAATATTTTATAAAATTTTAAAGATACCTCCGTTTTGAATAAAAATTTCAGAGAATACGTAAAAATTAGTGCTGAATCGAATACTATGAAGTGCGATAGCTAAATTTTTCGATAGTCTCGAGATATTTCAATTTTTGTTAAAATTTTTAAAAAATGTTATCAAGTTCAAAAATACTAAAAATTAAATATCTCAAAAACTACGACAGCTAATCAGAAAATATAGGGCCTATGTCACCCGCAGACTTTTTATCTTTATTTTGACACCGGTTTCATGCCAATTGGTTTGGCGGTTCTTGCGTGATGAGTGGACAGACAGACAGACAGACAGACAGACAGACAAACAAATAAATTTTCAAATATATATAGTATTAAGATAAGATATATGTATATGAGAGAAAAAGAGTATTTACAAATAAAAATCAGAAATAAATGACATAAAAATAAGGATTGCTTGAAAAAAAAACGCTGCCAAGTGATTGGCACTATGGTTCCTCATCAACAATAGCAAAATATTTATAATGTTCTATTTTATCTAATAAAAATGATGTTTTTTTAATTTTTTTATATGAAAAATATTCAAAAAAAAAATTTGAAAAATTACGTATCAGATGGAAAAAATCCTTTAAAAACAATAATTCTAGATATTAGTACTTTCATAGAAATAAATTAAGTAATACATCCAAAAAGAAAAAAAATTATTGTGTTTTTTTAATTTCTTTATACAAAAAATTTTGAAAAAAAAAATTTACAAAAATTACGTATTAGATGGAGAATTCCTTTAAAAATGATAATTCTAGATATTAGTACTTTCATAGAAATAAATTAAGTACTAAGTCCAAAAAGAAAAAAAATTATTATGTTTTTTTAATATTTTTATACAGAAAATTAAAAAAAAAAATTTCAAAAAAATTACATATCAGATAGAGAAATCCTTTAAAACCATAATTCTGAATATTAGTACTTTCATATAAATTAATTAAGTACTAAGTCCATGAAGAAAAAAAATTATTGTGTTTTTTTAATTTTTTTATACAAAAAATTTTGAAAAAAAAAATTTCGAAAAATTACATATAAGATGGAGGAATCCTTTAAAACCATAATTCTGGATATTAGTACTTTCATAAAAATAAATTAAGTACTACGTCCAAAAAGAAAAAAAATTATTGTGTTTTTTTAATCTTTTTATACAAAAAATTTTGAAAAAAAAAATTTTGAAAAATTACTTATCAAATGGAGAAATCCTTTAAAAACGATGATTCTGGATATTAGAACTTTCCTAGAAATAAATTAGGTATTACGTCCAAAAAGAAAAAAAATTATTGTATTTTTTTAATTTTTTTATTAATAAATTAAAAAAAAAAAAAATATCGGAAAATTACGTATCACATGAAATAATAATTTAAAAACGATAATTCTAAATATTCGTACTTTCGTAGAAAAACATTAAGTACTACATCCTAAAAAAAAAAAAAATTGGCATTTTTTATATTTTTTGGCGGCAAAAATTTTGAGAAAAAAATTTTCAAAAAATTAAGCATTAGGTCCAAAAAATTACTTTTATAGAGGTTCTTAAAACTAGTACTTCCATGGAAGCAAATTATGTACTACGTTCAAAGAAAAAAAAAAATTGGTGTTTTTTGTATTTTTTTATAAAAAAAATTTTGGGAAAAAAATTTTCAAAAAATTAAGTATCAGATTCGAGATATCGATTAAAAACCATACTTTCAAATATAAGTACTTTCGTGGATATAAATGAGGTATTACATCCAAATTAAAAAAAAAAAAAAGTACCTCGAGCTTTTTTGGTAAAAAAAATTAAAAAAAAAAAATTAGGTCTTAATGTCGTGTTGGCTGTGAAATATCACCGGTTACAGTGCGACATACATACATACATACATACATACATACATACACACACGCACACACAGACTTTTTTAAAAACCGGTTTTTTAGCTTCCTGGGGTCTCAAAACGTGCTTATATGCCAAAATATCGAAAATCAAAATTTCACCTATCATAAAGGTTCCTCTATGAGGAACCAATATTATTTTAAATGATTTGGTTAAGAAGTATTTCATAGGGAGGAGAGAAATTTTTTAGATCAGTTTTTACATCTAATGCATGCTTTTGATGTTTTTTAATGTAGAATAATTCAAAAAGCTTTCTTTTTTTTAAATTGCTTTCTTGGTGTAAAATTTCAAACTCCTTCAAGTCAAAATCATGTTCATAGCCTTGAGTTTTGGTTTCTTTCTTGGGAAGCGAAATCACATTGTAGTTATTCTCACTTCTACTATAATTTTTTTCGATGTTCCTTAAAAATTCTTGTACATGCTAATCTACCTGTTTGGCTAATATGTTTACAGTCACAATCTTTACAATTAATTAAATAAACTTTATTTTTATGTTGTTCTTTTTTAATTTTATCTTTACCTAATTTGATAAATTTATTAAGATTGAACGGTATGTGAAAAATAATGTTTAAATCATATTGTTTAATGAAATTTATTATATGATTGGTGATATTTTCATTTACATATGGAAGTTTGAAAAGATTTCTACTATTAAAATTTGTATCAGAATCTGTATTTTGTGAACTATTAAGAGAGTTTAAATGAATAAGTCCCTTTTTGATGTGCTTGAAGATTAAAGATTGAGGATAATTATTCAACAGTAAAATTTCATTTATGTATTTGAGGTTGTTCGGTTGAAGTTCTTTATAAGCCAATTTAATAGATTTTTCAATAAGATTTTTGATGATTGCTATTTTGTGTTGCATAGGATGATTAGATAAATAATTCAAAACTCTGTCTGAGTAAGTAGGTTTTCTATACCAATTAGTTAAGATGTTACCATAATTATCTCTATGTATTATAAGATCTAGAAAGTTTTTGATTATTTTCCACTTCCATTGTGAATTTAATTCTGGGATAGAATCTATTGAAAATATCTAGGATAGTTTGAATCTTATCTTTAGGGACAATAAGAAATGTATCATCAACATAATGGCCATAGAATCCTATCCTATATATATTAAAATGAAATAATTTAAAAAAGTTTTCACCCTAATCAGTGTGTAACTCAAAATCTATGTCACCAAAACGATCAAACTAAAGTGCTATGTATTTGTTAGTGCGTTATCTAAAACAAGTTTTTTTGGTTTTTAATTTAACCCTTTCATTAAAGAGAAATCTCTAGAAAACCAATTTACGTTAAATTACAAAAAAATTTATCTTTTAAAAAATTAATATCTGAGACAAAATATATATATTATTATATTATTTTATATAACAAAAAATATATATTAAAAAATTTCTACTTTTGTCAAGCTGTGAACAATCAATATGACTTTTGCAATAAAAGATTTTTTTTTGAAATTTTTATTTTTTCATGTTTAAGACAAACGAATGAAATTTTATGAAATTTTTTAATTCTTAAATTTTTTAATTTTTTAATTTTTTAATTTTTAAATTTAAAATTTTTTTTTTAAAACACACAAATGAAATTTTAGGAAATTTATAAAGTTTAGGACAAACAATATGACTTTTGCAATAAAAGATTTTTTTAATAAATTTATTTATTTCGTGTTTAAAACACAGAAATGAAATATTATGAAATTTATAAAATTTTGGACAATCAACATGACTTTTGCAATAAAATATTTTTATTGAAAATTTCTTTATTTCGGTTTTAAAACACACAAATGAAATTTTATAAAATTTATAAAGTTTTGGACAATTATTATATGAATTTATGAATATTATATTATAATATTATAAATTCATAACATTCTTATTTATATATTCATATAACAATCTAAATATAATAATTAACATTAAATTACAAAAAAATTTATCATTTAAAATTTTTTTTTAATATCTGAGACAAAATATATATATTATTATACTATTTTATATAACAAGAAATATATATTGAAAATTTTTTGACTTTTATCAAGTTGTGAACAATCAATATGACTTGCAATAAAAGATTTTTTTTGGAAATATTTATTTTTTTATGTTTACGACCGACGAATGAAATTTTATGAACTTTTCATATATAAAACGAAGTAAAATATACATTGGAAATTTATAAAGTTTTGGACAATCCATATGACTTTTGCAATAAAATATTTTTTTTGAAAATTTTTATTATTTCATATTTAAAACAAACGAATGAAATTTTATGATATTTTCATAGAAAAAACTAAATAAAATAAACAATTACAATTTATAAAGTTATGAACAATCAATATGACTTTTGCAATAAAATATTTTTTTTAAATGATATTTACATTCACGAAAAAAAATAAAAGATAAATTGACAATTTATACAGTTTGAATTATATGAACTTTTCATATACAAAACGAAGTAAAATATAGATTGGAAATTTATTAAGTTTTGGACAATCAATATGACTTTTGAAATAAAATAATTTTTTTGAAAATTTTTATTATTTCCTAATTAAAACAAAAGAATGAAATTTTAAGATATTTTCATAAAATTTTTGACAATCAATATGACTTTTGCAATAAAATATTTTTTTTGAAAATTTTTATTATTTCATATTTAAAACAAACGAATGAAATTTTACGAACTTTTCATATATAAAATGAAGTAAAATATACATTGGAAATTTATTAAGTTTTGGACAATCAATATGACTTTTGCAATAAGATAAATTGACAATTTATAAAGTTTGAATTATATGAACTTTTCATATATAAGACGAAATAAAATATACATTGGAAATTTATAAAGATGTGGACAATCCATATGACTTTGTCAATAAAATATTTTTAGGAAATTTATTTATTTCGTGTTTAAAAAAGACAGATGAAATTTTATGAAATTTTCTTATATAAAACTTTCATAAGTTTTGGACAATCAATATGACTTTTGCAATAAAATATTTTTTTTTAAGTGGTACTCTTAAGGTGGTGTTTATTTTGCTAAATTCAATACTAATATTTCAATGCTATCATTGCATAAAAATATATTAAATTAAAAAACTTCTATAAAATAGGTCAATATTTGAAATCATTTAAGTGGGGTATATTTTACTAAATTCAACACTAATGATTCAATGCTATTATTGCATAAAAACAATTGAAATTACAACATTTTTATAAAAAAGGACAGTATTCGAGAACATTTAAGTGGGGAATATTCTGCTAAATTCAATACTAATATTTCAATGCTATGATTGCATAAAAATAATTGAAATTACAACTTTTCTATAAAACAGGAAAGTATTCGAGAACATTTAAGTGGGGAATATTCTGCTAAATTGAATACTAATATTTCAATGCTACGATTGCATAAAATTATTTGAAATTACAAAATTTCTATAAAACAGGACAGTATTCGAAAACATTTAAGTGGGGTATATTTTGATAAATTCAATATTAATAATTCAATGCTATTACTGCATAAAAACAATTGAAATTACAACATTTCTATAAATAGTTCAGTATTCGAGAACATTTAAGTGGGGAATAATCTGCTAATTTCAATACTAATATTTCAATGCTATTATTGCATAAAAATAATTGAAACAACATTTCATGTCTACAACATGAAAATGTTTCAAATATTTCAATCTATATTGTCGGGTGTTTTATATATGAAAAAATTCGAAAAATTTCATGGAATAAGAAATTGGATATCGGCTGTCTTAAACATTAAAAACCCAAAAATTCAAAAAATTTGACTTTCAGTCTTTTTTTTGATATTTCTCTTTAACGAATGCATTAAATAAAAAACAAAAAAAAGTGGTTTAGAAAAGTGCTTAATATATACAAAGCGATTTGGTTTTTACATTTTGATACAAACCATTTTAAGTTATCAAGTGGCAAAAATGACAATTTTTTGAGTTTTTAAATTTAAACTTCTTAGATTTAAACAGTTGTAACTCTGAACCGAGAGCTCAAATTGAAAACGAGAGCTCAAATTGAAAAAAAACAAACAGACATTGATAGAATTTTTTCCAAGGATTAAGACCTCTTAGATCTTGAGAAAAATCAGTTTTAGTGAAAAAAAATGAAATTTTTTTATGTTTTCGACCACTAACTTCTTTGTTTGATATCTCAAAATCTTTTAAATAGTTTTTAAAAATAAAAAAAACTGCTGGGGATATTTCTTTAAAAATTAATTTAAAACAACTTTCATGTATTTTCGTCCATACAGCTCTTCATAAATTAGTGCTGAAATATATTAAAAATAATCAATTTTTTCGATTATTTCATTTTAATATATATAGGATAGGATTTTATGATTAAAATATTTTTTAAAACAATTTTCAAATGAAAAACAAAAATTATTTTAATTTCGCACAGCAATATTTTTTATTTTTAGACATCAACGGATAGTGTGATAGTTAAATGTTCAATATTACTGTCACATTCTGCCGAGCGTAGCGAGGCCAATCAGCTAGTGGAATATTAAAATCAAAACTATTTAAAAGTGTATTTTAAAAATAATAAAAAATTCGTTTTTTAAACTTTTTGCTATTTTTAATTAAACGTATCGTGTTTTTAAAATGACCTTTTAAAAAACAGATGTCTTCTATTCTATTCATGGTATTATCATTATATTCTATAAACATCATCTCTGAATGTAATCGTTTTTTTGAAAATTTTTGTCTCAAAACTTTTCTCTTTAAAAAATGCAAAAAACAATACTTTTTTTTTGTCGTAGTTCCTAATTTTTTTCATGAAAGTATTAATATCTAGAATTATCGTTTTTACTCGATATCTGCACTCTAATATAATATAAAAAAGGAAAAAATTGGCCAAACTGTTTTTTTGGCGCAAAATATCTCGGGCAATATTAAATGAATTTTCGTGAAATTAGGTACCGGGGGACATTTTGGGTCACTGAATACGATTTTAAAGTAAGAAATTTCTGAAACACCCTGTAAATAGTAAAAACTACCCTTTTTAGAGGTTTTTTAAAAATGTTTTGGAATTAAAGCTAAGATTATCAAATAAATGCCACTTTTTTCAGAAAAATTTTTTAAAAAGTATTTAGTATTTATTTTTTGCTAATTTAATTTTTTTTTTCTAAATAAAATATTTTAAATTTGAATTTAATTTAATTATTAACAATATAATGAAAATCTGTTAAAACATATAAGAATGATTATTAGACAACAAATAGTATTAATATTGTTGGTTATAATACAAATTTATCTTAAGTATGAAAAGAATATTTATTATAAGTTATAATCAAATAGGTATAAATTACAGACTTATTCTTTTTAGTTTTGAAAATTTAAATAAAAAAAAAAAGTTATACCTAATATAATTTATTTTATTTTGTATTATATACACTGAAATTCTTTTTGTGGTTCTGCGCACTTGGACCGTTGACCACGGCACTTAAACCCCAGGCTGAGATAGCACAATGATTTTGGGGGCCTCAGCTCCAAATTAATAATTTTACATCCTGAATTTAGGTTTGCATAATTATTATTTTTTTGGTTACTCACAATAACAAAATATTGGGGTTATAATAACTGAGCTTTAAAATGTAAATAATCCTGAAAATTTTTAGCAGCCCAAAATACCTACTAAATCCCACAAAAATAAAAAAAATTATTTTCTTTTTAAGAAAAATTAAATTTTCAGGGTTAAAATGGTTAAATAATGATGCTACACCCCTATAACTTAATTTTCGATGTTAGATTTGAATTTAGAAGGCTAAGAACCTACTATATACCTTCAAAATTGCCAAAATGGTTATTTTGAACTTTTTGGGTAAATGGGGGGGTTGGGAGTGTTTTTACCACATTTGAATGACAAAAAATTTTTTGCTGCGCTTTTTTCCTTATATCTTTCTGAATGGATTCAGCTGAAAAATTTATTTTCATAAGACTTGGGTGGATTAGCGAGGAAAACTTGACTGTTTTGTTCAAAATCCAATGATTAATCAAAGTAATAAACCTAATCATAGTAATAAAAAGTATCTGTAGCCTACATAATTTATTCTTAAATAAAAAGTTTAACAACAAAAATTTTACTATATCATTATTTATTTTTTATATTATATAATTGCATATTAAATTTGCACAATTTAAAATTTTGAAACTAAATGTTTGATTAATTAAATAAAATTTATATTTACTGATGATTTTAAATTTAAAAAAGTAAATTAGAGCCTAAAATTAATTATTAAAGTTCTCTTTCTCTTGTTTGCTTTTTAATCTTTTCATATATGTACTGTAGAAAATGCCTGATGGACCTTTTAAACTATCTATTTCAAACGGAGTAAATAATTCTTCTTTACAATTGGAAAAATTTGGATAGCTTTTTCGATAAGTTCTTTAAATCGATGCATGCTTATTCTTTGTAAAAAAAAAATAAAAATAAGTTTTATTTGAATAATATTTTATATTTTAAATTATGTTATAAGGTTTTTACTTTAAGTTAACGCTTCTCAAAAGTTCTTCATTTAAGACCAATTCAGTCAGGATTGACAAATCAATGATTATTGTATATTTATAATTTATTAATAAAAACATTCCAACAGGATTATTATCTGGAACGTGGAACAAATCATTATTTTCAAAATAGCTGACTTCGTCTATACGAAAAGCATAATTTATGTGAAAAAAATATTAATATAAGCATAATCTTTAAATTGAAATAATAATACGTTACATTTATTAAATTAAGTAAAAATATGTGTTATTTGAAATAAATAATTTAACGCACCTATTAAGACAACTGGTATTTCATGAAAAATTTCCATTTCAAATAAAAGTTAACCTTATAACCAATAATTACACAAAATAGGTTATTAATATTATAATTTATTAAATTAAACAATTTTTAAATAATTAAAAATTTTAGAAATTGAAAAACCAAGGAGTTTAATTGAATTTTAATGTAAAATAGATTTAAGAAATAAATTTTAATACTTTAAAATCTCAGGATTCTGTAACACTAACATTTGTGCCTCTTGACTCCAACCTATTTTACTTATCTAAACCCCTAATAAATAGTTGCGAGGGGCAACGATTTTGGGGCTATACAGCCCGAAATTAAGCTGTGAGAGCTCTGAAAAATTTATTAGATATGATGACTGAACGCAATTGGTCAAAACACCAAAAAGATTTTCAGTGTAATTGATTATTTTATTTTTAAAGACTTATTAACTTTGTTAATAACTTTTGTTATAGGTACCTAAAAAATTTTAAGTAATTGAATCGTTCTGTTTTTGCTTATAATAACTTGTTCGTTCAGATTACCCTTTTATACGTAATTAAAAACATTTTTTATTCTTAAAATATAAATAATTATACACCTATTTGCCAACAGAAATGTAGCGAAAAAAAAAATTATTCATATTTTCTCATGGTGTAAAATAAAAAAAAATTATTTTATGACTCTAAATGGTTCGCTATGTGTTTTTAAGTTGAAAAAATATGGCTTGTAATTTCACAACTGTTTCAGTTTGTCGCAAGTTTTCGATTAAAATTTGCAATTTTTCTACAAAAATCGTAAAATTATGACATAGTTGTAGATTTTTGTTGAAAAATTGCAAATTTTTTTGAAAATTTACTAAATTTTCGTAAATTTACCAATTTTGTCGTAAAATCACCGGAGTTGTTTTTTACAGTGTATAAACATTTTATGTAATTGCTGAAAAAAAGGATTTTTGGCTATAACTTTTTTTTGGCTAAAGATAACGAGATGTACAATGAACCATTTCAAAGCTAAGGTTATCGCCGAAATTTCATGTCATCTGAACCATTTCTTTTAAATTCCGCCCAACAAAAAAGAGCATTATTTAACGTTGTAAACATAAAATAGGCAATTTTAAACTGCCAAATCTGTTTACAGATGAAAAATTATAATAAAAAATTGAAATACAAATATCTTGGAATAAATGCTAAAAAATTTGTCTGTTTTAAATAAATAATGTTCACGCTGCTGGCCATAAACTGAAAATTACTTACAATATATACGATTTTACCCAAGTTTATCAGGCCAAAACGTAAACAATAATTACATGATAGGGCCAAAAATGGCTGGACATATTTAGGAACAAGTGTTCCGACCTTACATCTAAGGATTTTTTTTTCAAGTACCTCAGCCCAGATGGTGCTAAAAAATTGGAATGAAGAAAATTAGATAAAAGTTATAACCATTTTTGCCATGTCATATCTTCTTTAATATTAATCTTACAAAAATTAGAAAAAAATCACTTTATTTTTCAACTAAAATACTTCATTAATTTTATTTGTAATACTACCAGATTTTCAGTAAATTAAAAAAAACTTTAAAAAATTTAACATTTTTTGGCAAAAATTACACTTTTCCTTGCGCTATTACTTGAAAGGGGTTTATTTTTATGAAAAATTGTATTTAATAATTTTATCATAAAAAATGATAATTTATCGATTGTTTAAGTTTTTTTTTAACCCCCTTCCCCAAGAAGTTTCACCCTCCCCCCGCTCCCAGCGCTTTTCCCCAGTAATTGTTTACTTGGGTACTGAGCACCTTTATTAGCAAAATTTAAGTTACTACAAGTATCTGTTATTTGCCTCTAATTAGTCCTTTGAGATTTTACTTCCTTCTTTGTATTAATACCTAAGTTTTCAAAAAATTTTTGTCTCAAAATTTTTCTCTTTAAAAAAACAAAAAACACTATTTTTTTTTTTTGACGTAGTAAATAATTTATTTTTATGAAAGTACTAATAACTAGAATTATTTTTTTTACTCGATATCTCCAATCTGGTACTTAATTTTTAAAAAACTTTCTTTCAAAATATTTTTCCACCAAAAAATATAAGAAAATTAAAATTTTTTATTCTTTATGTACATAGTATTTACCTATTCTTTTCTATTCTTTTCTAGCACTAATTTTAGAAATTCTATATAACTACGCGAGCTACACCAAAAACTGTCTAACAGACATAATTATTATAAGAGAAGGTCATGTACTGGTGTAGAAAAATCTTCTTTTTTAATCTCACCTGAAAATAATCATATGCTACAGTATACTCTCGTGAACGTGCGATAGAACCTTCTGAGGTACATTCGGAGAACATTCGCGCCGAATACAAATTTAGAATATGACTCCGAATGTACTTCAGAATATTCTATAGAACATTAAATGATTATTTTGTTTTTTTTTTTTAAATAAACAAAGAATATGCAAAATAAGGGTATATATTTATAATAAGTTTAACATATTATTATTATAAAAATAAAGTAAAATATATACATAAATGTATATCAGTTTAGATTCCATGTACCAAATATATCATAGATATGAAGAAATAAATTTCTTATTTCCCATATTAATAAGTACATCAATGGTATTTCACTCTGATACATTGAGTGAGATCATCAGTAAGAAACTCAATGTATCTTTCTTATATACCATTTTATTCAACTAGATGTGTCTTTGATTTCTTATATACTCTTGCAAAATCATTTCTCTTGCGAGAATATATATTTGAAATCAATTAATAACATTGGACCACTTTGTGGTAACAAATATTATAGTTGAATAAAGTATATCACATTCAAAGCACCAAATTCATGGCATTAGATGTGATTAGATTTGTTATATATTCTCGCAAGAGAAATGATTTTGCAAGAGTATATAAGAAATCAAAGACACATCTAGTTGAATAAAATGGTATATAAGAAAGATACATTGAGTTTCTTACTGATGATCTCACTCAATGTATCAGAGTGAAATACCATTGATGTACTTATTAATATGGAAAATAAGAAATTTATTTCTTCATATCTATGATATAATGGTACATGGAATCTAAACTGATATACATTTATGTATATTTTACTTTATTTTTATAATAATAATATGTTAAACTTATTATAAATATATACCCTTATTTTGCATATTCTTTGTTTATTTAAAAAAAAACAAAATAATCATTTAATGTTCTACAGAATATTCTGAAGTACATTCGGACTCATATTCTAAATTTGTATTCGGCGCGAATGTTCTCCGAATGTACCTCAGAAGGTTCTATCGCACGTTCACGAGAGTATACTGTAGCATATGATTATTTTCAGGTGAGATGTAAAAAACCTAATTTTTTCTATGAGATGTTAAACTGACAATATCAGGGAAAAGATCAATTTTAGTTTTTCTTATTACGTTATGCTTTGTTAGGTAAAATAGACCATTAAGAACATTTTGTTATTGCTAATGAATAACCAGAGTGCAAATTGTTTGGCAGCGTTTTTTTTTTAATATAGTAGATATAATTAATATTTAAATTATTTAAAGTTTATATTGAATAATTTGGTATTTTAATGAGGTCGCACAGTGTAGTAAAAAAAAAAAGTGTCCAAAAATCGGCTACAACGCAGTTTCTTAGGAAAAAAAATTCTGCTCGATGAAAAATTACCGTTTTTGTGTATACTAAATGATAGGCACCATAGATCAAAATTTTTTTTTTTTAGCTGCTGAATGAAAAAAAAAATATATTTTTTACCATAAAAAAGTAATATATTTATAGTTTAAAAATAAAAAGAAAATTTTTTTTAGGTACAGCTCTGTATTAATATATGTACATAAATGATAAATAAACCTAAAAAAAGTGTATTAGTATAATTATTAGGGTGTCCGTTACTTCCCAAATAGCAATAAATCCCCAATTAGCAATAAATATAAATAGTATTTTACACTTCTTAATAATACTACATTTCCTACTTAAAGTTTATTTTTCAGTTTAAAAAATATAAATACGTTTGCGAAATTTTATAAAGAAATTATTAATTAACTGAATTTAATAATGAAATTACATTCGTTCTTATAAAAAAAATTTATTCTTAGATCTTATTTTTTTTGCAAAATAAATATATAGAATTCAACTTAATTCAAAAATATTAATTTATTATATAATTTTTTTCGATTTAATTTCTTATTTAATTAGTAAAATTTTTGCAAAACACAAAGCAAATTAGTAACTTTAACTTCAGATTCGTAATCAGTGACCTCGAAAATATATATAAAATATAATTATTCTAGCTAATTTAAAAAACTTTTTTAATAGAACTTTCTTCTCTTTGCTTGTAAATTTGATTTGCAAAGTTTTTTCAAAACAAAAAAAATCGCTAATTCTGACCTCGAAAATATTTGAACACAAAATTTTTTTTCATTATTTTAAAATATTTTAACCATGTCCCATTTTTACTATATGCTTGTCTCACTGTGCGTCTAGTGTTTTTCCATCAAAATTTTCAACCTCTTATTTTCAACCCGTTATTTTGTTGGTTAAAACCGTCAAGATTGAAATTTATTAACTCGTTTAAATGTGCAAGGTTTTGTTCTGCAATATTATAAATATTACTTCTGCTATTTCTTGTGCGGGTAGTCTAGCATTTTTGTAAATTGGTTGAGTAGTTGAGTTTGAATGAAGTAGGATAGCCTCTGTTGTGTCTGCTAGGAGTGATTTTTGATTTTTGTCAGAAGAAGTTCTAAAATTATTAATATTTTTAAAAATATTTAAATTTTGTTCTTGAAATTGACTATTATTTAATTAAGTAGAAAATTTAGTATTGATTGCTCCAGATATTTAAGATTTATTTATATTAGAAAGTGTATTTTTGATTTTGTCATCTATTTTTGGGTCGTCTTAAGATAAGACTTTTAGAAGTAAAAATCTCTTAACGAACTCTTTTATTGATTGTATGCTACGATTTAAGATGGATCCTAAGAGTTCGTTATTTTCATGTAAATTTTGGTTTAATTATTGAGATTTTTATCATGTGATACGGCCAGTTATATTAGAATTTGACATAACAATTTCATTTTAAAGTTATAGTTAAGTAGTAAAAAAATAGAATAAAATTAGTTTTTGTATATAAATACTAGCATAGGTGATAGGGGGGCTCCGGCTCCATTAATTTTATTAACCCTCAGAAGCACGGGTGGGGTCCAGCGGACCCCATGGTAGTTTTAAAAAACATGGGATTATCCTAAATCTATAATGGCAGTTTCTGTATATGTTTGGTAATTTATTTTGGTAGTTGTATTACTCATCTACAACTGTAAAAGCCTCAGAACTTTTCGTGTATTGGTTGCATACGCTTTGGAAAATTTTTTTGGGGTCCGGTAGACCTCCCCGTGTGGTTACGTATTATTTTCTGCTTTAAAAAAATTATAATTTTGTAAATATTTTTTAATTATCTGATTGATAAATCAATGTTTTATGAAAATTCAATAAAAGAATGTTCTTTAAATAATTTAAACATTGCAAATATTGCCCAAAACCTATTTGGTGAAAAAATTGAAAATTTAATGCATGAAGTTCAGAAAACGCAATGGGCAAAGATACATACTTCGGGTATGCTTTTAAGGTTATAAAGAATATGATAGAAATGTGTTTCAATATTTGTGGAATTAGTTCATCATTTATTTTTTATATTTTTAGAATAAAAAAACTATTTTAATAAAAAAAACTATGCATATAGAAATTTACAAAAAGGTGTCATTTTAATTCAAGGGAATAATTCATGTTTTTTTTAATTTGAAATTTTTTACTTAAATTTCTTTAAAGTTTACCCTTTGGCGTTTCCCGTTTAGTGGTTAAAAAGTTATTTATAATTTTTTAAACCAATTTTATTGCGATTTAAAAAAATCACCCTTTTTATAATGAGAAGAAATTTTCTTTTTTTAATATCTTTAAACAGGCTAATAATTTTCAGTTTTTTATTTTATAATCGCATAATTGAACTCTTCTGCGTTCTAAATAAAAAAAAAGTTAATTTTGGACCAATTTTGAAGGAATTATAGACTTACAAAGTCGCTGGGGTCCGCTAGACCCCCCCCCCGTGCTCTAACGTTTTTGGAAGGCACCCGTGCTGCTAAGGGTTAAAATTAATGAAAAATTATAGGTTCTGATTGATTCTATAATTATAATAGAGAAAATAAAAAAATTTAATTAAGTACAGACAGACAGACAAATAAATTTTCAAAGTACTAGCAAAAGCTGGAGGGGGGGCTCTGCCCCCCTTTATTGCATTTACTACTGTTTATGTTGCTTAAGAAAATCATGTTTCACTACAAATTTATAATTATTCAAACTCATTAAGAGTTTTCAGAGGAGCCTAGTTCTGTCCCCAGTAAAGTTATAATTATTAATTACAGAAAAATATTTAAAAATTTATTGGAGAGACTATTTCTAATCCCGAAGATAATTTCTTTCTTATGGAATCGACGTGTTTCTCCCGCACCAACAAAATCTAGCATTTTAGTATTAATATCTCGTGTACTATTTTGGTTTACTATAGATTTAGAGACTTCAAGACCTATTATTTATGAATCATGTTAGTCAGCTAGTGCTTTCATAATTTAAACTTCGTGTTATTATCTGGATTTGCAATTTTTTCAGTATTTTTTGATCTAATGAACTTGCCTCATAATAAAAAATTATCAAATAATTATCATTAATTTTCGTTAATGATAATAACGATTAACTAATTTAAAAAAAAATTAATTTACGATACAACAATCATGTTTTTGTTTTCTGAATAGTAAAGAATCTATAAAATTTCTTGAATTTTTTTCTAGTTTTTTTATTTTTACTGAAAACAATTTTCTGACTCCAAACAAATTTTACAAATTTTTAAAGAAACGTCTGTTTTTTATAAAAATTTATCTGAATACGTATAAATTAGTGCCGAGTCGAATAAAATTTTCTCATGTTTAGAAGTTATTTCACTTTTAATCAAATTTTCAAAAAAATTTATTTTTTCCAAAAATAGTAAAAATTGAATAACTCCAAAAGTACGGTAGCTGAGTTACTAAACTATGGCCTATGTCACCCACAGACTTTTTTTCTATATTTTGACACTTCTTTTTGACATTGATTCGACCCTGATAATGAAACACATACACACACAGACCCACAAATAGATGATTATAAATACCATAAAAAATAAAAAAATTTTAAAAAATTTTTCAATCAGATAGATAGATAGATAGATAAGCTTTATTTGCAAAAAGTTTTACAAAAATGTGTACATAAAGTATAACATGTATAAAATTTAACAATTCGTGTATATATAACGTATATAATTTTACAGTGATTAAAACATTTAATATTAATAAATAAGATTAATTTTTGGTACCTGTAAGTAACTCTGGTATATTTAATAAATAATAATAATAATAATAATAATATAACTAGATATCTCAATCACTGAAATAGTACACAGCAAAAGTGATTAATTTATCACAGTCAAAATTTCTAATTAACGAAGTATATTATAATAAAATGTCTTTATCTATATTATGTACTAGCATAGGTGTGAGGGGGGGCTCCGCCCCCCCCTGATCTATTCCCGGTGTTGTTGTTATTGATTTTTTATTATTATCATGTTGTTATTGTCCAAAATATATATCAATGTCAAAAAAAATTAACGCCTTGAAATAAGCTATTTTTGGACCTTTGAACAGACATATTTCGGGCCCATGAGGTGCTAGAGGACTAAAACTTTGGCTGAGGGACTTTTTTATCACCCCAAACTATACCCTAAAATTTGAGTTGAACATATATAATATATAGTAAAAAATTTTATTTATTTTTTTTTTTAATTTTAAAGCAACGTACGTTTTTAATAAAAATTTAACTAAGTACGCATAAATTACATTTTAATATAGAATATAAATTACATTATAATATACACAGACCCACAAATAAATGATTAGAAATACCATAAAAATAAAAAAATGAAAAAAATTTTTTTACCAGCTTTAAAAATATTTTATAAAATTTTAAAGATACCTCCGTTTTGAATAAAAATTTCAGAGAATACGTAAAAATTAGTCCTGAATCGAATACTATGAAGTGCGATAGCTAAATTTTTCGATAGTCTCGAGATATTTCAATTTTTGTTAAAATTTTTAAAAAATGTTATCAAGTTCAAAAATACTAAAAATTAAATATCTCAAAAACTACGACAGCTAATCAGAAAATATAGGGCCTATGTCACCCGCAGACTTTTTATCTTTATTTTGACACCGGTTTCATGCCAATTGGTTTGGCGGTTCTTGAGTGATGAGTGGACAGACAGACAGACAGACAGACAGACAGACAAACAAATAAATTTTCAAATATATATAGTATTAAGATATGAGTATATATATATGTATGTCTAATTAATATTTAAGCGTATATTGCACTAAACTAAGCAAAACAAAACTAAATGGAGGATCGTCCAGAAACAACCTTACAGTCATTAGTTAATAAATGTTTGAAGAGGGCATTTTTAAAGCGACTTAGTGAAGGTAAGAATCGAATAGTGGAGGGAAGCGAATTCCAGTAATCAGCTCCAAGAACCTGAAAACTTTTAGAGCCCCGACCCTTTATGATGTCTGGTAAAGTTAATTCTGTCGTCGAGGAATGCCCTCTTGCTGTATCCTTTGGTTTTTTTATTTTAAAACAGTCAGCCAGATAGTTTGGTTCTTTCATGCGCAGTATTTTATATATAATTATATTACAGAAATAAAATGTGCGTTTATTAACAGTTAGCCAGTGTAGCTTCTTTCTAAGAGGAGAAATATGGGTATCTGTACTAATTCCAAAGATATAACGGATACCTGAATTACTAAGTCTTTGGAGCCTATTCCTTAGCGTGATTCCTGCATCAATTAATACAACACTACAGTAATTTAGATGAGGAGTTACCAATGCCTGAATGAGACGCTTCTTGAGTGTCTCTGATGTGCAACCTTTGATGAATCTAAGAGTGTAGAGTACCCTGTTTACTTTTTTCTCAACAGATATTACATGAGGTTCCCAGGACAGTTTACAATCCAAGATCATACCAAGACTTTTTACTTCCTGAACAAAAGGAACGATTATTCCACCACCCATATCAATCCCAGGAAGCTTTAGTTTATCCAAGCGATCAATAAAAATACTAGATCCAAAATAAATTGCTCTAGTCTTGGCAGGATTTAATTGTAGACAGACCATTTTCGTCCAAAGGGAAACATAATCAGCCACAGTATTGAGTCTACTGATACCCTCCAGTATACATTTAGGGGATACCTGGATATACACCTGCAAATCGTCAGCATACAAGAGATGAAAAACGTTATGATCCACGTGATCTTTAATATCATTAATGTATAAGGAGAACAATAGTGGGCCCAATACTGAGCCCTGTGGGACGCCAATATTAGTGTCTCGAGATTCAGAACAAGTTTTTATTTAGCTTAAAAAAGTTTATAAAAATTATTTACAAAAAGATCTAGTATTTAATAAAAAAAAAAAAAATTATTTAAAAACTACTTCTACATAGTATGAAAATACATTGTATTTCATATGTAAATAGTTAAAAGCAGTATAATGATGATTAAAAGTATATAAAATCTTGCATTCGTAAAAGGTCGTTAAAATTAAAAATAATAATAATTTACTATCGAATGTATAAAATTTCTTTCTTTTTATTTTAACTTTATTCTAAAATCGCTTTTATTTAATTTCGTTCATTAGACACAGGTACACAAATAAATTATTAAAAATACAATAAAAAATAAATAAATGAAAATATTTTTTTTACCAGCTTCAAAAATATTTTATAAAATTTTAAAGATACCTTCGTTTTTAATAAAAATTTAGGAGAATACGTAAAAGTTGGTGCCGAATCGTATACTACAAACTTGGGACAGTAAAATTTGTCAATAGTCTCGAAATATTTCAATTTTTTTAAAAATTTTAAAAAATTTTATCAAGTTTATAAACATTCAAAATTAAATATCTCAAAAACTACGATATCTTAGCAGAAAATCTATGGCTTATTTCACCCGCAGACTGTTTTTCTATCATTTGACACTGGTTTCATGTCAATTGGTTTAGTGGTTCTTGAGTGATTAGGGTACAGACAGACACACAGGCACACAAATAAATTATAAAAAATACTATAAAAAATAAGAAAATAAAAAAAATTTTTTTTAATAGCTTCAAAAATACTTTATAAAATTTTAAAGATACCTCCATTTTGAATAAAAATTTAGGCTAATACGTAAAAATTGGTGCTGAATTGAATACTACAAACTTGTGACAATAAAATTTGTCGATAGTCTCGATATATTTCAAATTTTTTAAAAATTTTAAAAAATTTTATCAAGTTCAAAATCACTGATAATTAAATATCTCAAAAACTATGATAGCTGACCAGAAAACCTATGGCCTATGTCACCCGCAGCCTTTTTTTCCTCATTTTGACACCAGTTTCATGCGAATAGGTTTGGCGGTTCTTCAGTGATGAGGGTAGAGACAGACAGACATACAGACAGACAAACGAATAAATTTTCACATATATATATATATGTTACGTTCCGTTTGAGGAATGGGCCATTTCGCGGATTGAGACGGTCACCTGTCCATTCCGCGAAATGGCCATAAAATCGGTCATTCCACGGAACGGGACATCAAATCTTACTCTCGTTCCCCGATTTGGGACAATTGGTTTTTTTAAAGAATAAATCGTGAATTTTAATAATAAAAAAAAAATTTTTTAAGATTTTGAGTAAAATAATGAAAAAAGAATTATTTTATTTATTTCATAAAAAATATTTTCTTTTTAACTGTTTATTAATAGTAACTTTTATTCTTTTTTTTTTAAATTAAATTTATTAATTATTACTTATTTAAATATTTTCTTTTTAACTTTTATTAATAAAAAAAATTTTTTTCGTACATTTAAAATTATATTTTTGTGTTGAATATCTCGCACAAAAAAAAACATAATGATTTATCATCATGTTTTATCATATGGTTGGTATCATATGATTTACCATAAGGTATATATTTTTGATAAAATAATTTCTGTTATCTCCTGGAGAACCTTCGGAATGAAAATTAACCCTCCTAGGAAAAGCTGAGAACCTGGAGGTATAATTTTCATTTTTTCACCCCAATGTATTTTCCGATTTTCCAAAATGGCGGACCAGAAAATTTGAAAAAAAGAACTTTCTACACTACCTGGGGGTTTTAGAGGTTAAGAAAACCGTTTTTCTGAATGAAAATTTTCATTCTTTCACTCCAACATGTTTTCCTATTTTCCAAGATGGCGGACCAAAAAAACATGAAAAAAACAACTTTCTATCTTACCTGGAGGTTTTCGAGGTTGTGAAAACGGTTTTGATTAATGAAAATTTTCATTTTCTTACTCCAATATGTTTTCCAATTTTCCAAGATGGCGAACCAAAAAACATTAACAAAAGAACTTTATAGTTTACTTAAGAAAAACACGTAAACACATAAAACTGACTGTACAAATAGAGTTTTTAGTTGATGAAGTCAATGATAAAGAGTATATTGGGTGAAAGAATGAAAATTTTCATTCATAAAAACGGTTTTCTTAACCTCTAAAACCCCCAGGTAGTGTAGAAAGTTCTTTTTTTCAAATTTTCCGGTCCACCATTTTGGAAAATCGGAAAATACATTGGGGTGAAAAAATGAAAATTATACCTCCAGGTTTTCAGCTTTTCCTAGGAGGGTTCATTTTAATCCCGAAGGTTCTCCAGGACAGAAATTCTTTTATCAAAAATATATACCTTATGGTAAATCATATGATAAATCATAATGATTTACCATATGGTCCAACCATATGATAAAACATGATGATCAATCATTATGTTTTTTTTTGTACGAGATATTCAACACAAAAATATAATTTTAAATGTACGAAAAAAATTTTTTTTATTAATAAAAGTTAAAAAGAAAATATTTTTTATGAAATAAATAAAATAATTTTTTTTTATTATTAAAATTCACGAATAATTCTTTAAAAAAATCAACTGTCCCAAATCGGGGAATGAGAGTAAGATTTGATGTCCCGTTCCGCGGAATGGCCGATTTTATGGCCATTTCGAGGAATGGACAAGTGACCGTCTCATTCCGCGGAACGGGCCGATAAGCGTCCCATTCCGCGAAATGGCCCATTCCTCAAACAGAGCGTAACATATATAATATTAAGATGTATAAGGGTTGATATTCCTCAAGTGTATGTAAACCTAATTTTTGATTCATCAAGTCGGTCCCAAAATATTTTTACCTCAAAGTACTATCGGAAACAAGTTATCTCCTCAATTTTCAGCCTCCTAGTTTTTTTTCTTGATTTTTTACAGCCGTATTAGTTTTTGTTGTGCTTTTTATTTTTTTAAATTTTAAGAGCGCAAGAATTACTAAACATTCCCTCAGACTCTTATTTTATTGCAAAAAAAAATTTCCTCTTGAACTCGTATATGAGATTTCCCTAACTATCCGATTCCATGGTTTAAATTTTTTTCGAGCTGCGCCTGCGCAAGAAATTGAGTAAATACGTTCCAACTTCTTGCATTAATATCTTCCCAGCAGACAAACCAATTTTCATTTTGAAACACCAAAAATTTTCGTCTTTATGTAAATTTTTTATGGTAACATTTTTCTTTTGTTTTTTGACTTCCTTAAAAAAGCAAAGCAAAAAAACTGATTTCAAATATTTCATGTTTTAAAACTTTCAAATTTCCTGCCAAGTCACGTGACCAATCAGAAATTCTGACCAAAAATTTAGATTTCGCGGAAAATTTTACTTAAGGATATATATTTTCATGTTTTTACAATCTTATATGTTGAGACAGCAAAATTTGAAAGAATTCCCCGATTAATATCGATTAATATAGTACAATTAAAAAAAAAAAAAAAATAGAGTTAAATCCAGCTTAATGGTGCCCATCTTGAAAAACGACCCTCACCGATCGACCCCAAATTTAGTAGATGTTTATATATATATGAAACATGATCCCATCCAATTGTTTAACCCTTAAATTAAAATAGTTAGAACTCTACATTAATTACAAGCATTACGAATAATTATCAAAAACGTATTTTAAAGGATATGAGTAACGTATTCGACAAAATTTACCAAGATAAAACTCTCAAATTGAAAATAGAGGCTAAATTAAAACATTATATTTTTTCTTTGACTTTTTTGAACAATAATAATTTATATTTAAAATGATTAATCGTAGGAATTATTTTTTTTTAAATATATAGGATTAAAAATGTTTCTACATCGAAAATTTTATAGTAATTTTATTTTAAGAAGAGTTCTGCTGTTGACTTTTGAAATTCATGGATAAAAATATTTGACTTTGTAGATATTCAAATAACCACATCGGTGGTAGAAATCTTCTTTATTTGGTATCCTGAAGCATTTTAAGCTAATACCAACTGAAAAATCGAATTTATCGGTAACATTTTTGTTTTGTTTTTTGGCTTCCTTAAAAAAGTAGAACAAAAAAACTGATTCCAAAATTTTCATTTCTTTCTAATTTAAAATTTCCCGCTAAGAAGTAACGTAAACAATCTAAAATTTCACCAAAAATTTGAATTCCGCGGGAAATTTTACTGCAGGATGTATATTTTTATGTTTTTATAAGCTTATAAGTTGAGACAGGGAAATTTGAAAGAATTCCCCAATTAATATCGGTTAATTTAGCACAATTAAATCTGACCAACCATCTCGCGGTGTTCGTAAAGACTTGAAAATACCATCCTCAATAACAACTGACTGGGGCTAAAGTCTTTTCAAGTCAAATATGCTAACTTCTGGAATAATATTCCACCATGTGTACGTGACCTACATCCATTCACACTTTTCAAAAAGAGTATCAGACAATATTTATACAGCAGAGATTTATAAATCATTTTAAAGGACCCCGCACCATTAGCATTGGAAAATTGCAAATGGTGCGATTTTCTTCAAACTTTGGGAATCGATAGTTCAAGAGATTTTGAAACGAAAATGTCTTATGGAAAAATTGGAAATATTCATTCCCTTTTGAGATACGGAGGCTAGAAGTTTAAAAAAGTAAAAAAATTATTTTGCTGATACAGAAGAGGTAAGTAAAAGATTTTTCTTGTAGTCATTACCGTCTGAATCAAGATTGGATTTCAATATGTTTTATAGGTCACTGATTCTAATAATAATGTTCCTAAAAACCCAAACGTATGTGTTAGCCCTTAAGGGCAAAAATGGCCCTTTTAAGGGTTTCTAAGTACAAATCATAAATGCTTACATCATAACTCAAACTGTGCGATATTATGGAGAATAAATTCGATGATGGTCGTCACTAAACCCAAATGGTTTATGAAGAGTTCTCAAAGAGCTACATTGCCATTTTTAGGTCTTTTTCTTGTAAGATCCTTGAGAACAACGTGAAGAACTCAAGATAAACACTTTTTGAGTGGCAAAATTACTTGACGACTATCTGAAAATCCTAACAGTAATTCTAAAGCCCTTATAGGGCAAAGTTGCCCTTTTTAGGGCTTACTATGTATGAATCATTAATAACTATATTACTTACTTAAACTGTACGATAGTTACATCACTAGATTCAAAGATGATGGTCCCAAAAACAAAAAAAAAAATTATAACCGGTTTGTGTAACTACACAACCAACGAGCATGGAACATGTTCATTTATAACATTGATAATAAAGTATCTATTGTGTTCATAATATAAATATTTATATGCAAATATTTATATATAGATTTTTATTTTAGAAATCATGCTGCTTAGACATCAAAGTGAACCAAATTAATTAAATTTTCAAATTATTATAGTTTTTTAAATAATATGAATTTATTTTTTATTAATTTTTGCAAAAAATTCTTAAAAATTCTGCACCAATGGTCCCTAGGTACTTCTGCACCAATACTTCCTAGGTACTTCTGCACCAAACGTCTTTAGGGACTTCTGCACCAATGCTCCCTAGGTAATTCTGCACCAAAGGTTCCTAGGTACTTCTGCACTAATGCTCCCTAGGTACTTTTGCACCAAAGGTCTTTAGGGACTTCTGCACTAATGCTCCCTAAGTACTTCTGCACCAAAGGTCTTTAGGGACTTCTGCACCAATGCTCCCTAGGTAATTCTGCACCAAAGGTTCCTAGGTTCTTCTGCACTAATGCTCCCTAGGTACTTCTGCACCAAAGGTCTTTAGGGACTTCTGCACTAATGCTCCCTAGGTACTTCTGCACCAAAGGTTCCTAGCTACTTCTGCACCAAAGGTCTTTAGGGACTTCTGCACCATAGGTCCCTAGGTACTTCTGCACCAATGCTCCCTAGGTACTTCTGCACCATAGGTCCCTAGGTACTTCTGCACCAATGCTCCCTAGGTACTTCTGCACCAAAGGTCTTAAGGGACTTCTGCACCATATGTCCCTAGGTACTTCTGCACCAAAGGTTCCTAGGTACTTATGTACCAAAGGTCTTTAGGGACTTCTGCACCAATAGTCCCTAGGTACTTCTGCACCATAGGTCCCTAGGTACTTCTGCACCAAAAGTCCCTGAATCGAAAATATTCTAAGTCCATTTCACCCCCCCCCCCCTAAAAGCATCAATTTTTGACCCCCCCCCCCTGCTGAGCCAGACTTTTTCAAATACCCCATCCAATGAACATTTTCCATGTTAATAGTTTAAAAACAAAGTTTAACTTATGATGAGAATTAAGAGAGTTGTCTTTGTAAAATCCCTGTAGCCAAAAAGACCTAAAAAGGGCAATGTAGCCCTTTGAGAGCTCTTCATAAAGCATTTGGATTAAGTGACGACCATCATCGAATTTAGCCTCCATAATATCGTATAGTTTGAGTTATGGTGTAAGCATTTATGATTTGTACTTAAAATACCTTAAAAGGGCCATTTTTGCCCTTTAAGGGCTAACACATACGTTTGGGTTTTTAGGAACATCAATATTGGACTCAGTGACCCAAAAAACATATAGCTTGAGTTATGATGTAAGCATTTATGATTTGTACTTAGAAACCCTTAAAAGGGTCATTTTTGACCTTTAAGGGCTAACACGTACGTTTGGGTTTTTTAGGAACATCATTATTAGAATCAGTGACCCATAAAACATATTGAAATCTAATCTTGATTCATAAGGTAATCCCTACAAGCAAAATCTTTTACTTACCTCTTCTGTATCAGCAAAATAATTTTTTTACTTTTTTAAACTTCTAGCCTCCGTATCTCAAAAGGGAATGAATATTTTCGATTTTTCCATAAGACATTTTCGTTTCAAAATCTCTTGAACTATCGATTCTCAAAGTTTGAAGAAAATCGCACCATTTGCTATTTTCTAATGTTAATGGTGCGGGGTCCTTTTGTATTAAATTATCTAAAGTTATGTATTAAATTATTTAAAATTTTGTATTAATTAACGACTTGACGTACATTCTAATATGCTATGCATTTGAATATTTATTGATTCTTTTAAAATTCATTTTAATTTAATTTAAAAGATTTGACCAAAATAACTCTTACTAGTCATGTATTTTAATTATATCTTACTAGTTATGTATTTAAATCCAGTCACTTAATAGACGTGTATAGTGCACGGCTTGAATAATGAAAGTAGCCGCGAAGTATCCGGCTCGAAGGACCAGAATGTTGATGAGTAGCTTAGTGGACTGTATTTTTATAAATGATTAATTAAAATAACTGAAACTGGTGATGTAAAAAAATAATAAAAAACTAATAATTAGTAGCACAAAAATATATAATTTATTTTTTATGAGGTGTGACTACTATAATAGTTGTCCTAAGACTGCGGGCACTGTGCGCCGCTTCTCAAGGCACGCGCTTACACTCTGTGCACACACGCACGCATACTTATTAACCTATATTCAAATGTGTATTATACAGTGTAATATTTAACACCGCGTTTAAGCAGTGTAGTAGGGAGATATTAAAAAATAATCATTTAAAATCCCCGACTACACTGCTTAAACGCGGCTACTTTCATTATTTAAGCCGTGCACTATACACGTGTATTAAGTGAGTGGAGAAAGGGCTTAATTGTATATGTCGTAGGGAAGTAGAGAAGTCCGTGATTTGCCAAATTGTTCGTAGTAGACTAATGGAAGTTTTGATCGGCTACTTCCCTAAAATTTTTAGTGAAGTAGACGAAAATTATAGCTGTTGTCTACTACACCGATAGCCTTTAGGGAATTAGACGAATCGTCTACTTCACTGAGATAAACTCAGTGGAGTAAACTAATTTATTTTATTTGTCTACTTCGCGGATGGCTCTTAGGGAAGTAGAGAACAAAGAGAATTTGGTGCTTATGCCTTATAAAATTTATTGTATAATAAAAAATTATTGCAAAAAAGAGAGTTAAAATTTTTAATTAATGTAAGCATTCCTTTTTAAACGTCATTTACATTTTTTAAAAAATTTTATTTATTATTAAGACATGAAAGTCCTGTATGACATCGAGAATTGCAAGGAATTCCTGACTAAAAACATTTGTAACTATTCGTGCCGCATAATTTTTTGGCTGATTTACAGTTGCATTTGCGCAAGCCTCGTCCACCAGTCATAGATTGTTGAGTAGTAGCTTCACGTAAAGGAATTAAAACATCTTTAGGCACTTCGGAAACTTGAATTAGCTTTGATTAACATTTATGCAAATCGGCTCTCAGAAAATATCCGTTTATGACACCGTATTTTGTTCCGATTTTATATAAATCATTCTTTTTGTCCAATACGACACCTCGTATGTTGGAAAAATCTAATAGTTCTTGAGATTTTGTCCATACTGTATTATTACTACTTTTTTTATTTTCGTATAAAACTTTTAATTTTTTTTCAAAATCTTCTCGATCTACTAAAATCTCCTGTATTGGTACATTTCTATACATTAAAAAAAAAAAGGAATCAAATATTACCGTCAAACACCTTTGCAAAACCGATAACACTGAAACTCATTGGCAGTAAATTCTATAAGAGTTTTATTTACGTTATATTTATTATATAAAATACATAAATAAACCTTGAATATTTTAAATTTCTTTTGGTAGTAAATAATAATAAATAAAATTTGAAACAAATGTAAATGTCAATGTTTAATAAGAAATGTTTATATAATATAATATAAGGCATAAACACCAAATTCTCTATGTTTTTTACTTCCCTAAGAGCCATCCGTGAAGTAGGCAAATAAAATAAATTAGTTCACTCCACTGAATTTATTTCAGTGAAGTAGACGATTCGTCTACTTCCCTAAAGGCTATCGGTGTAGTAGACAACAGCTATAATATTCGTCTACTTCACTAAAAATTTTAGGGAAGTAGGCGATCGAAACTTCCAATAGTCTACTACGCACAATTTGGCCAAATCATTAGGGATTTGGCCAAATCACGAATTTCTCTACTTCCCTACGACATATATAAATTTAATATCCTTACAGAGAAATTTTATAAGTATTATATTGTATTAAATTTTATTTTATCATGTATATATTGTATATTTATGTATTACATCATTTTTGCTTGGCTAAATAAAGACTATAATAATAATTATAATAATTAAAAAAAAATATAGTTAAATCCAGCTTAATGGCCAATCTTGCAAAATGACCTTCACCGATTGACTCCAAATTTAGCAGATTTTTTTATATATACGAAACATGATCCCTCCCAATTCTTTAGCCCTCTAGGTGAAAAATTTCTCACATTGGGCTCATTTGAATTTTTTTAGAAGTTTTTAAATTTGCTAATAATTTACTAGCAATTAATTTATAACCGAAAGGATGCAAAAAAAAAATATTTTCAATAGATACCACTACTGAAAATGTCCCAATATATTCGAATTTTCAGTTGGTATTAGCCTAAAATCCTTCAGGATTCCAGAAAATGGAGATTTTGACCACTGATGCGATATTTTGAATTTCTGAAAATAATTTTTTTATCTATAAATTTTATAAGTCAACAAGAGTACTTTTCTTAAAATAAAATAGTTAGAACTCTGAATTAATCACAAGCAATAGGAATAATTATTTAAAACGTATTTTAAAGGATATGAGTAATGTATTCCACAAAATTAACCAAGATAAAAGTTTTAAATTTAAAATCGCTGCAACATTTAAAAGATTATAATTTTTCTTTGACTTTTTTATACAATAATTTTTATTTAAATTGGTTAATTGTAGAAATTATTTTTTTTAAATGTATAGGATTAAAAATGTTTCCTCATTGAAAATTTTAAATTAATTTTATTTTAAGAAGAGCACTGCACTTTTGAAATTCATGGTGAAAAATATTTGACTTTGTAGATATTCAAATAACCGCATCGGTAGTAGAAATCTTCATTTTTTGGTATCCTGAAGCATTTTAGGCTAATACCAACTGAAAAATCGAATTTATCGGGAAATTTTCAATAAGGACATCTTTTGAAAATATTTTTCTTTTGCAACCTTTCGGTTTTATAAATTAATTGCTAAAAAATTATTAGCAAATTTGAAAACTTCCGAAAAAATTCAAATGTGTCCAATTCTTAATTCGGAATCAATGATTGAAAGTCATTTTGCAAGATGGGCACCATTAATCTGGATTGAACTCTATATTATTTTTTTTTTTAAATTGTGCTAAATTAATCGATATTAATCTGGGAATTCTTTCAAATTTCGCTGTCTCAACATATAAGCTTGGAAAAACATGAAAATATATATCCTGAAGTTAAATTTCCCGCGAAATCCAAATTTTTTGTGAGATTTTTGATTGTTCACGTGATTTGGCGGGAAATTTGAAATTAAAAAAAAATGAACATTTTGGAATCAGTTTTTTTGCTCTACTTTTTTAAGGAAGCCAAAAAACAAAACAAAAATTTTACCATAAAAAATATACATAATGACAAAAATTTGGGGTATTTCAAAATGAAAATTGGTTTGTCTGCTGGGGAGATATTAATGCTAGAAGTTGGAACGTATTTACTTGATTTTTCGCGCATGCGTAGCTCGAAACAAATTTTGAAGCATGGAATCAAATAGCCAGGGAAATTTCCTATCTGGAGTGCAGAGGAAAATTTTTTTACAATAAAATAAGAGTCTGAGAGAATTTTTAGTAATTTTTGCACTCTTAAATTTAAAAAAAAATAAAAAGCACTAAAATTTAATAAATTTATATACTGAAAATTCAATGGCTTTCTGAAATAAAATTTATTTGAATAAAAATTATTAATTATTTAATCCTGTGTCCCAATGAAAAATTTTCTATGGTAACTGATATAAAGGAGTATTCAATTTATAAAATTATAGTATAAAGAAAAAAAATTTGATCAACAAAGTTACTATAAATATCCTGAGTAATTTTACTTCAATTGAATCAAGATTTAGAGTGTTTAGTTAATAGCCGTCAACAGAGTTGGTCTATTTTTTTGGGTCGTTCATCAGCATATTATCTATTTTTTATGAGAAATTTGGGCTATTCCCATAAATTTTCAAATTCGACTATCCAGGTGCCTTATGAACTTACCATTTTGTCCATATTCAGCAGCACTTCCTTATATTTTATAAGGATATGAGCAATTATTTTAAAAGTAATACTTAATTTGAGCCTGGAATCGTAAATTTTTTTTTTGAGGGCACATTGATATGACCCGTGTTTTCAGATAGTTTGAACCTTCAGAAAACCGAAAAAAATCGTGAACAAGAAATCGGCGATAGGTGCCAAAAAGATTTTTTCACTTTTATGTCAAAAAACGTGTTTTTCGTATCTGAGCTACCCTAAATTTTTAAAATAACTTTTTAGGTAAAAAAACTTTTTTAAAATAGATAAGAAAATCTGATTGCCAGGGAAAAACCACTCCAGAAGAAAAAAAAACTTATCTTTTTACGATGAAATTTAGCCAAGTTATCGTCAATTTAAGATTTTGCTCAAATTCGTCTTAAAAAAGATTGAAATTTTATTGAAAAAAGCCTGTTTCTGAACCTTAAACATGCATTATTCGCTTGATTTTCATCGTAAAATAATAATTTTTTTTTTTTAAATCGATTAATATTTTCCTGGCAATTCATTTCTTTAAGAAAAAAATTATTTTTATTGACAAAATTTTAATTTTTAGATCAAAAACTGTGTTAAGAAAATCTTGCTACTTACAGTTTTCAAAGGCTTTTGACCTAAAAATTGAAATTTGGTCAATAAAAATGATTTTTTTCTTAAAGAAATGAATTGCCAGGAAAAAATTAATCGATTTAAAAAAAAAAATTATTATTTTACGATGAAAATCAAGCGAGTAATGCATGTTTAAAGTTCAGAAACAGACTTTTTTCAATAAAATCTCAATATTTTATAAGACGAATTTGAGCAAAATCTTAAATTGACGATAACTTGGCTAAATTTCATCGTAAAAAGATGTTTTTGGTTCCTCATAGAGGAACCTTTGTGATAGGTGAAATTTTGATTTTCGATATTTTGGCATATAGCACGTTTTGAGACCTCAGGAAGCTAAAAAACCGGTTTTTAAAAAAAGTCTGTGTGTGTGTGTGTGTGTGTGTGTGTGTGTGTGTGTATGTATGTATGTATGTATGTATGTATGTATGTATGTCGCACTGTAAACGATGATATTTCACAGCCAACACGACATTAAGACCTAATTTTTTTTTCAAAATTTTTTTCACCAAAAAATACAAAAAATTCCAATTTTTTTTTTTTACGGACGCAGTACTTCTGTGGAAGTACTAGTTTTAGAAATATCGTTTATAGTAATTTTTTGGACGTGATACTTAATTTTTTCAAAATTTTTTTCTCAAAATTTTTGTTGCCAAAAAATACAAAAAACGCCAAAATTTTTTTTATTTTAGGACGTAATACTTAATTTTTTCCTTTGAAAGTACGAATATCTAAAATTATCGTTTGTAAAGGATTTCTCCATCTGATACGTAATTTTTCGAAATTTTTTTTTTTAAAAACTTTTTACATAAAAAAATTAAAAAAACACTATATTTTTTTTTCTTTTTGGATGTAGTACCTCATTTTTTTCCATGAAAGTACTGATATCTAGAAGTATCGTTTTTACTCGATATCTCGAATCTTATAATTTATTTTTGAAAATTTTTGTCTCAAAATTTTTTTCACAAAAAAATACAAAAAATACCAATTTTTTTTTTCTTTACGGACGCAGTACTTAATTTATTTCTGTGGAAGTACTAGTCTTAGAAATATCGTTTATAGTAATTTTTTGGACCTGATACTTAATTTTTTCAAAATTTTTGTTCTCAACATTTAAAAAAAATAAAAATAAAAAAAACTGCAATATTTTTTTTCTTTTTGGATATAGTACCTAATTTTTGCTTATGAAAGTGCCAATATCTGAAAATATCGTTATTACTCGATATCTCCAATCTGACACTTAATTTTTTGAACTTTTTTTTCTCAAAACTTTTTGCATAAAAAAATAAAAAAAACAGCAATATTTTTTTGCTTTTTGAAAGTAGTACCTCATTTTTTTCTGTGGGAGTACTAGTTTTAGAAGTATACTTTTTAGTCAATATTTTGGTACTGAAACTTAATTTTTTGAAAATTCTCTCAAAATTTTTTGCATAAAAAAATTAAAGAAACAGCATTATTTTTTTTCTATTTGGACGTAGTACCTAATTTTTTCCTATGAAAGTACTTATATGTAGAATTATCGTTTTTACTCTATATCTCCAATTGATACTTAATTTTTTGAAAATTTTTTTCTAAAAATTGTTTACATAAAAAAATTAAAAAAATAGCAATATCTTTTTTCTTTTGGGATGCAGTATTTAATTTCTTTCCATGAAAGTACTAATATCTAGAATTATCATTTTTATTAGATAAAATAGACCATTAAGAACATTTTGTTATTGTTAATGAGGAACCATAGTGCCAATTACTTGGCAGCGTTTTTTTTCTTCTGAAGTGGTTTTTCCCTGGCAATCAGATTTTCTTATCTATTTTAAAAAAGTTTTTTTACCTAAAAAGTTATTTTAAAAATTTAGGGTAGCTCAGATACGAAAAACACGTTTTTTGACAAAAAAGTGAAAAAATCTTTTTGACACCTATCGCCGATTTGTTGTTCACGATTTTTTTCGGTTTTCTGAAGGTTCAAACTATCTGAAAAGACGTGTCATATCGATGTGCCCTCAAAAAAAAAATTTACGATTCCAGGCTCAAATTAAGTATCAATTTTAAAATAATTGCTCATATGTCTAATAACTTCCACTAACGGAGAAAAAAATTTTTTTATTTCTAATTTAATTGATTAATAAATTACAAACATAAAATGTGGAACTTCCTTTTAAACGCAATATTATAAAAAAGATGCAGTTTATTAAAATCCACTTTCGTGCTTAATTGAACAGGGATACTTTATGATAATTTACATAAATCACTTCCGATATTAACCGTTTTTTATAATTCAGCTTAATGATAAGAATAGATAATGCAATCTAGCTAATAGTATGATCAGTATTAGAAAGCTTTGGCATCACCTAGTTACATTTGTTAGTTACGTCACTTCTATGTTTTTTAACGCGGATCCTCAAACCTTTTTTGGCTTCTTCAACATTGAGGCTCAGCATTTTTTTCATTCAAGTAAATAAACATTATTAGGGCGCAAATACTTCGTAAAGGGTCCTTATTATTTGTGATAATATGCGATAAATTATTATCTTTGACTTACAATGTATGGAAAATTCTAAATAATTACTTATGTAAATGTTTATTTATTAAGCCTTGACTCGAAATGAAAGAGCTAGGGATGAAGTTTAAGAAAATGTATGGTTAATGTGGATTTAAAATAGTTGAAAAATGGGATAAATTTATATTTTATAACTTAGTGATTTCAAGGAGTTAGTTCTCCAGACTTGATATCAAGACAGTATCCAACGTTCTTTGCTATAGATAAAGATTGGCGTCCCATTCAGGCCTCCAGATCTGGAATTAGTCTGTACATCAACTAGCCCACTTTGTTACTAACCCATTGTTGCTGCTTTTGATTTATAGCATTGGAGTGGGCACGTATAAAAGCCAGTTCACGCTCAAATACGCTGTTGTCTATGGATTTTCGCTCATATGCTAGCAAGTCTCCACCTATGTTAGCCAGAATACTCTATAGTGAAGTTGGATTGTCGCGGCCTTTGCACAAGTTTATTGAAATTGTTCCTAAAATTTCAGTTTATTTTCGAGCAGAGCTTCTACGAGGACCACGTGATTCATATTGTTTAAAGAGAGATTGAGGAACTGGAGGTTCTGTCATACGTATTAGCTTGTACATTGTTTTTTGGGCTGCTAATTAGTTGGTGTTTCATAAGGCATTCTGTTTAATCTTCTCCTGAATTGCATAATATGTTTCTGTCGCGTTAAACCGTATATGTATCGTATACTCGAGTTGGAGAGTCCCTGTAATTGCGCACTTAGTTGATTAGAATATAGAAACTTATAATAATCCAAGTGCGGAACCAGAAGAGACTCAATCAGGTTCTAGAAGGTTGAATGCAGAGATTTGACCAGAACCAGTTTAAGGATGACTTTGAGAAGCCTACTTCCTGTAGTTTTCTAAGCATCTTAGATTGAGAGAAATTATTATTGAAGACATTCGAAAATTCAAACTGCAGTAGCAGAGTGGCCGGCTTCTTTTCCTTACCCATGGGCATACTAGATCATTGCCACGTGGGCTATTTCGGGACGCAATGTGGAACTTCCTTTTAAAGCAAAATTAAGTAAATAATATTAGTGTTTTTTAAACTCTGAAGATGGAACTATTAAGTTCCATAACGTTTCAGAATTGGCGTAATTCAACAAAGTCATTAGTCGAATTAATAATAGGTAAAAATAATAATAATAATATATATAGTCTTTAAAAATATTTAAATTCATCTTTTTTTCTTTTATTTAATCATATTTTTACGTAAAAGCTCTGAATATTTTTTTGTGTTATAAAAGAAACTATTCTAACCTTGCTAAGATTATTTTAAATATAGGGACTTTAAGTATTTACGAAACCTTTACTGAAAAAAAATAATATTCAACTTTGCAGGATAGTGACAGAAGTTCTAGTGGTAGTCCAGAAGCTTCCAATAGCCCCAGGGATCAAGTAATTATCAATGGCTTTCAAAATTGGACAGACAGCCAATCTTATGTAATATCTAACGATGCTAAAAAGAAAGTAGAAGTTGAAGGAATATTGAATGGAAAAAGTAGGTATCTTACATTTTTAAAAACCTTTTTCTTATTACTATTTTTCTACTTTGTTTGATTAAAACTATTAAGTCTTGTTTTGTAAGGATTATTCTACTGTAAAAATTTGGAGTTGCTCAGATGTTCTAATCGTTATGGGGTAATTCCGTGGACAAATAGCAAAAAATTCTAAGCGAAGTCTCAAAAATAAATTTTTTTTTTTCGATAAAACAACTTAAGCCCTGTCTTCAATTTTAAAAAAAAAATTTTTGGAATATAATTCCAATGCGTTTAGGAAACACTTAAGTTTTTGTAAATGTATTTATATACGTGAGTATACTAAAAAAAAACTTTAAACGCGTTTTTTACGAAATGCCTTTTTGTGAAATTGTTTATACTCTCTTTCAAAAAGTATACATCCGATTGACCTAATTATTTTTTTATTTTGTTAAGTAATTAAATACGCAGATAGTAAACCGACAGTCATAAAAAAAAATTTTTTTGTCCTTTTATCAAATGTAAAATTTCGTACAAAAAAAAAACAGTTTTTTCTCCATTTTGCTGGCATTTTTTTAATTTTAAAAAAAATTTTATTTTTGTGATTTTACTATCTTGGCAAAACAACTCTAAAAATAACCTTTTTAGGTTTTTTTATTTTAGGCAACCTGGGGTCGGAATATCGAGCAAGCCGCAAAAAACTACCTCAACTTTGGCACGCTGTATTTCCATAATAATACATGCAAAAAATAAAAAAAATTTAAAAAAAGTTAATATAAGTATTGTATAATTATTTAAAAAAAAAATTTTTAAGATAAATAATAAAATAAAAAAAATACGCGCATTTTAAAAAGACGGTTTTTTTTTCAAAAAATTGAAAGACGGGCCTAAAAAATAGATGATTTCACGAGTCTGAAACTTTTCTGTAAATTGTTAGGGGTAATATGCTAATTTACATTTTTTTGGTAAAACTGTTCTCCTCAGCCACCATATTAAAGACCACCAGAAAGTCCCGTAAAAAAGCTCTGGAAAACAAATTTGACAAGTAATTCAAATTTTCAATCAACATTTGCCCACTCTGTGTTGATTAAAATGAATTTCAATTTTGTGTCCAAATTTTAATGAAAATAAACGAAAACCCACTAATAAGATTTTTTTCTCGAAGTTTTCTAAAATTCAATGTAATATTTTGAAGGAAATATTTGGGGAAATTGTAGGAAAATAGGTTTGGGTTTATAAATAAATTCACATGTGATTAAAATAATAAAATAATTATTAAAACGCACTTATTGAATGTATTATATACAAACAATTAAATGTTAGATTAGTGGACTGTATAAATAAATAATAGTAATTGAAAAGCTGGCGTTTAAGAAAATGAATTAAATAGTTTAATTGAATTTAAGCACTGAAGTTACGTTAATTATGATTTGATTGATTTGACACGCCGGGCGGTGTATGATTTGAATTGTTTTATGAGCGCGACCGCCGACCACAGAATGAGAGCGATTTATGCGCATGTATCAGTTTTATAGAACCGGTGAAAGTTTAACGTGAGAGAAGGGGCCCTAAAACGGGGGGCCGATAAATCAAATAATTACAATATCAAAGAAGTTAGAGTAAATGCGCGAATATTTGAAAAATATAAAGAAAAATATGATTTTAAGCTATTGGCCGCAACATTCAATATGACTATAAATTAATCTCTGGGCCATATAAAAGTCCTTGTTTTTGAAGGATTTATTGGCAAAAATGAGGAATTAATAAATGAATTAA
Organism: Anagrus nilaparvatae; assembly: GCA_022575985.1. Taxonomy (NCBI): domain Eukaryota; kingdom Metazoa; phylum Arthropoda; class Insecta; order Hymenoptera; family Mymaridae; genus Anagrus; species Anagrus nilaparvatae. The sequence goes on along the minus strand of JAKSXM010000237.1, from coordinate 1,765,810 downwards.
AACACTGGTTTTTAACTTTCACTTAACTTGGCTTTTATTATAAAACGTTATAGAATTATTCAACAATTAAAGACACACATATAGTTAATCAAAACGCTACCGGCACGTCCGTTCGGTACGAGAGCTCGAACGGGAAGAAGGCAAAAACGGAGCCGGTGTTGCCACGCGCGCATCGTTTACATATACATACTCATACGCATTCCGACACTGTAAATCTCTTTTTAGCAGAGGCAATCGCGGGAAAATCAGACGATTTAAAAACATTAATAAACTATATAATAAATAAATAAAAATGTTAGGTTTTAACACTAACAGTCCTTTCAAATCCAAATAAGCTTGTTCTTCTTCTTGCAAGGTTTGCTTATTGTCAAAACGAGCCTCTTTTGTAGCTTTTTTATCTTGCTTGTTTGCTAGAAAAGTACGTTTAGTAACATGATTGATAGCTAAATTATTCCTGTTTCTGTTATGATGAGATAAAAGCCAGCTGACACGTAATTTTTATATTAAGGAATTTAAAATAATTTTTGCATATAAGAAGTTTCTTTTTTGTAAATATTCGAATAGGCAGGAAAAAATTCGACAATTTAAAAAAAAAAATTTTTATTTTAGACTGAAAAATAAACGAGTTATCATTATTTCAAGTTAGAATACTGTATAATGACCCTAAAACTGGGATTTTTGGAAAATTTTTTAAAAAATCTTAAAATGATGATAACTTGCTTATTTTTCGGTCAATAATAAAATTTTTTTTTTAAATCAGCTCATTTTTCCCCGGCTATTCGAATATTGAAGAAGAAAAATTTTTTGGTTGACCCCTTAACCATTTATTGGCCAATATTGGTCCAATTATTACACATTTTCAGAGTCTTATATCTACGAACAGAAGCCAATACCATCGCCCAAATTTTTAGGGAATTTTTTTTAGTATCAAAAGAAGCTTTCCTGAAATTTTCAGCCCTTCAAGTGCCCAGAGAAAAATTTTGCAGACGATTAAAGTTGTTAAAAAATCGATATTTTCGGAAATAGCAAACTTTCAATTGCTTATATCTCTGGTCCCTAATAAGCTTTTTTAACGTTAAAGAATTCATTTGAAAGGTCTTTGCTAGATGCTTTTAATGAGACCAACCGGAAGTCTTTAGCTAATAATGCTGAGTCACAATTCAAGTTCAAAAATCAGCATCTTTCGATAAAATAAATCTTACGTTAATCAATGCCAATAAAAATCAACTCCATGAAACTTTTTGAAAATTTTTTTGGTAAAAGTTGAAAGTTAAAGAAAAAAAATGACACCAGCCGGATGTTTTTTGGACTTATCCTTGAAGCCCAGTAAATTTTTGAAAATTGGCTAAAAACAGCTATTTTTGGACCTTGTAGAGCTTGTATCTCGGCAATTCATCCTGCAAAATGGCTGAAATTTTAGCTGGCTAAGTTTTTTATTACTTCAAACCATCCCTGAAAATTTAAGCCCGATCGGAGTCATGGGTGCGCACACTTTTGTATGAAAAGAAATGGATATGCCCAAGTACTTTCATGGAACTAAATGAAGTATTACTCAAAAAAAAAAATATTACAGTTTTTTTAATTTTTTTTTTTTTAATTTTGAGAAAAAAGTTTTGAAAAAATTCGGTATCAGATCCAAAAAATTATAGGAAAAAGATTTTCAAAAAACTAAGTATCAGATTCGAGATATCGAGTAAAAATCATCCTTTCAAATATAAGTACTTTCATGGAAATAAATGAGGTGTTACCACCAAATTAAAAAAAAAAAGTAGTTTTAAGATGTTTTAATGAAAATATTTTTGAAAAAAAAATTAGGTCCTAATTCCAAATGCGCGTGCGCGGCGGTAGTGAGAACATCATACAATAAGTTGCTCTGCTTTATTTACATAAAATCAGTATATATAATTTAAAAATTACAACTATCAAGATATTGTATGCAATAAATAATTAAACTTTTGGCTGTGTGATGTGCAATAAGTTTTTATAATTAAGCTATTATTTTATATATAATTGCTAAACTTTGACAACAACAAAACAACATAACCTACCGCTGCTGTGATATCGTTAAAGTACTTGTTGTTACACAGTACCTTTTTTTTTTTTTTTTTTTTTTTTTTTGCGCAAAATTATCTTGCATAAGTGGATAGCATAACTCTAGTGTAGTGCAAGTTACTGCAATATTGCAATTATTGCACTTTATTAATTAACTTAACTAGAACAGTTTTGGTGGGAAATATTATAATATTATCATCTGTTTTATCAACTGTACATCTTATATGCTCTTCCAACCACTCGTAAGATGGCACTAAATAACAGCTATGCCAACGCCATTAAGAAAACTCGTGTATACAAACTCTGCAGAGTTTGCAATTTACAAGGTAGAAAAGGAAATCCTCTAGTTAATTGCATCATCTGCTGTAAAAATGTGCACTCCACCAACAGTTGTTCTTCCACTTCTATTGCAAATAATACTGTTGATACAATTGACAATAAAATTAATAAAGAATCACGATTAATATGTTCAATTTGCAAGGCAGGTAAGCGAAATTCTATAAATTCTATAGTCCCCACCAGTCTTACCAACAAACGTCATAGTAGCCAATCAAAAACTACTATTGGTGGGCGTGGCTCTGCCACCCAAGTTGACACACCTCCTTGCATTACTTTACATACTACAGGGCGGGACGCTAAGAGTCGTGGTTCTCCCACAGAAACTAACTCAGTTAACAACACTACAGGCACTGTTATTTCTCAACTGGACTATCAGAAATATATTGATAAATTAAATGAATCAGTGAATGAACTTAAGATATTATGCACAAATAACAACACGCAAATAAACTTCTTAAAGCAAGAGAATCAGCGACTTGTGGGCCTTGTTAACTCACTGAGGGATGAACTACTCTCAACTTTTAATATGCCCAGACAAAAATTTTCTTCAGCCACCATCAATCAAAGCAACTCTACACAATCAGCGGTATCAAATAATAATTTTATAACAAATTTTAATGATAATAACAATAATTTAAGTAATTTTATGAAAAATTTTAATATTAGTAATAACAATCTTTCTAAAAATGAACAACAACTACATATTTTGGACACAAAAAACAATGAACATAACCAAAAAACACACACTCTTAACACACATACTTCCAAAATAGATACAGTAACTATTTACAACAGTAAAAATAATAATAATATGAAGAATAATTTTTATAATAGTAACATAGCGAATAGTAGACATCAGAGTACTGTGTGCAATAGTATTGAGACATATGCTGTCACACCCTCTGCAGCACCTACACTCTCCCCTTTACTTAGTCAATCCACAGATGCTGTGTCTGTTGAGAAAAGGGAACTATTTATACCAGGTTTTATGGAAATCAACAATGAAATTAACTTGCGCTGTATTTCTTATTCCATTTTAAAAGCGCTACTCCCTTCTCTCAACCAATCAGACAGTTGTGGAGTACGTTTCACTAGTATTAGCAATATAACTGAGCAGCTTCCTGCTATCAAATACCCATCCTTCATTATCACTCTGGCAAAGCCAGAATTAGTCCAATTAATTATGAGGGCGAAGAGAATTCACAATTATTTTTCTACCAGGGACTTGGATATATCAATTTTAAACTCTGAAATAGCTACTTTGTTACCTGATAGGAAGATTTTTGTGAATGAAACATTATCTCCTATTGAACGATTAAAATATATAACTGTCAAAGAAACAGCATCTTCCTTAGGTTTTAAATTTAATTGGTATAATTCTGGTAGATTCTTAGTGAGATGGAGGGAGGGGATGAGAGCGCATGAGGTTCGCTCTGAAACTGACTTACATGATCTAATTAAATATCAAAATATTAGACATATTTCTCATTGTAATGACAATCAATTACGTGATACAAATTGACAATCAATCTCAGGATCTGTGTCCAACTCAAAACCTTCTGGCCTCAAAGTTGGCTTCTTGAATGCCACTTCATTAAAAAAGCACATGTGTGAATTTAGAAATTTTTTATCATCTGATAACTCCTATGACGTTATGTGTATTGCTGAAACTCGTTTTGGTCCTCAAATTAATAACCACATTATTGATATTTCTGGCTACAGTGTTTTGAGACAGGACCGCAACACACAAGGTGGTGGCATAGCCATTTACATAAGAGAAAACAAAGGCAAAGGTTTTGTGTTCATCAAAAACTGAACAGTATGGTAAACCCATGAAACCAGAATACTTGTTATGTTCAGTTTGGGAAGGTAACTCTACCCCCACTCTAATTGCATTAGTTTATCGTCCCCCCGACGTTTCTATTACATCTGATATGCAACTCTTTCAATATTTACGTACTTACTGTTCAGACTTTAGTCATAAGGTAATTATTGGTGATTGGAATGCCAATTTAAGTGATACAAAGGACTCAGATGCTACGTTCTTGATGGATCTTATGAATGAATTATCACTTAAATTGGTAGACACAGGTCCCTCGCATCATGGTGGTAAAGCTGACACTTGGATTGACTCGATTTTTGTTGACAATTGTGACTATATTCTTGACTATGACCATAATTTACCTACTTATCCAAGTAGGCATGAATTAATATCGGTTACTATTGAAATTTTTTATCCCACTCCCCCTAAGGGTACTTACACCTACAAATGCTTCAGTAAGGTCACCTCGCACGAACTTAATCAACATTTAAATAAATTAGACTGGTCTTCTTATTTGGTAAATGATGATCAGTTTGACGTTGAACTAGGGCTGAACAAACTTACAAATAATATTCAGACCACTATTGACATACTTGCTCCGGACAAAACTATTGATCAACGTAAATCCACATATCCCTGGATGAATTCTGAACTTCGATTGCTAAAATCAAAACGTGACTCAACTAACAGACGTTATAAAAGAACAGGGTCTAGGACTTTGCTTAATGAATTTCTTAAACTGGCGGATTTATATGAGGAACAGTCGGAAATAGCTCGTTGTGCATACATGCACAATCGTATTTGCAGTACTTTGGATGAGAATAAAAACTTTTGGAAGGAGATGCGTAATTTGGGACTACTACCTAAGCCAAATGATGCTCTACATGGCTTCCTGCCTGAAGAGCTCAATGCTTATTTATCTAACATCTGTATTTCCCCTCATGAAAATCCTGATGATTCCTGAAATATCATCAATAGTGCTACTCCTGATGGTTTTGCATTCAAGGAAGTCACTAAAAATGAGGTAATATTAGCTGTTGCTCATTTCCGTTCACAGGCTAGAGGTGATGATGGAATTCCTCAAAGCATTGTTGCGAAAGCCCTCCCAACCATAGCTCCTTTTCTCACCAAGCTTTTTAACGTATCACTAGCACAAGGAGTTTTTCCAATAGCCTGGAAAAAGTCACGAATTTTAGCGTTGAAAAAAGTAGCGATACCATCTTCGCCATCAGATTTTCGCCCCGTTGCATTATTATGCTTTTTGTCAAAGGTCCTTGAGAAGTTGGCTCATGATCAGGTAGTAGGCTTCTTGTCTAGACATAAAATCCTGGATTCTTTCCAAGCAGGGTTTAGGAAGAATCACAGCACTCAGTCAGTACTGATAAAGCTTGCTGATGATATTCGCATGGGTATGGACAAGAGGCTTGCCACACTGTTATTGCAGTTTGATTTTTCGAAGGCCTTCGATAATGTTTCTCCATCTAAACTTCTTAAAAAACTCAGGGATATTGGTTTTTCGAAATCATCATTATCTTGGTTTTGGTCATACCTCTGTGGACGATCAATGTGTGTGTCATCAAAATCTATAACATCAACTTTCCGCGATATAAATACTGGAGTGCCCCAGGGATCCGTTCTTGGGCCACTCCTCTTTTGTATTTACATGAACGATCTTAAAGACCACTTAAGTGATGACATAACTTTCAGACTATTATACGCGGATGATCTACAGATATATGTCCAAGTTCCCACTGACCAGATTGAACAAGGTATTGCATACCTTTCGGAACGATCCATAAAAGTGGCGACATGGGCTAATGCAAATAACTTATCTATAAACATAAAGAAAACACAAGCGATTGTTTTTGGTTCTTCTACCACAGTTAATTCATTTAAGAAATTAAATATTTCAAAAATTGTTATCAATGATAGTGGTGCTTGTGTTCCCTTTGTGGATGAGGTTGTCAGTCTTGGTATCACCTTAGACTCTTGTTTGTCTTGGCGTCCTCAAATGACAAAGGTGACCAAGAAAGTAAATAGCATATTGTATGGTCTTAGGCTCATCAAATCTTGTACCTCTGAAGCACTTCGTAAGCGCCTCATTGAGTCTCTTGTGATTCCCCATTTGGATTACTGCTCAGCAGTTTATTCTGATATTTCTAATGAACTGAGTGGGCAATTACAGAGACTCACTAATTCAGGTATTAGGTACATTTTTGGTTTGAGACGACAAGAACACATTACATCATACAGGAAGCGTCTTGGTTGGATGCTTAACGTGACCAGAACTGACTACTTTGCATCCCTTATTATGTATAGAATTGTGCGTATGAGAGAACCTCCTTTATTATGCACTTTATTTGAACCATACAAATCAGACAAACCTACCAGAGGCCCCCGTAAAGACCTTAAGGTTACCACAGTACCCACTGACTGGGGTCTATACTCTTTTCAAGTAAAGTATGCGAATCAATGGAATTCGATTCCCCCCTGTATAAGGGATTTACCATCCTATTCTCGTTTTAAAAAGAGTATCAGACTTTACTTTCATAAATTAGAGAATGAACAATAGTGCTGGTGGCATTTGCAACAATCATCTTGAAATTGACTATGTATTATTGATGTTTACTATTTAACTATTTACTTATTTACTATTAACAGTTAACTTTTAAATAGTCATTTTATTGTAAATTTTCTTTTATATAACTATATTTATGTACAGATTATATTTTATAACCATTCAGTATTATTTCTTTAACTAGTTATTGTAAATTTTCTTTTATTTAGTTTTAGTTTAAGTAAAAAAAAAAAAAAAAAGAAAAAGAAAAGTAAAAGTTTAAATTTTTATTCTTATATATTGTAAATTTATTAATATCTATTGATTTATGTATTATTTTATTATGTATATAATTGACAATTGAGTGTATTGAATATATTTTTGTAGTTGGCAAATAAAGATTGATAATAATAATAATAATAATTCCATAATGGTAGTGAAATTCACTGGTTACAATATTTTCAGATATCAGTACTTTAATGGAATAGAATGAGGTGTTACACGAAAAAAAAAAATATATAGTTTTGTTTTTTTAATTTTGAGCCCGATCGGAGTCATGGGTGCGCACGAAAACTGTTATCTTAGTTAGTTCTCTAAAAATGTGATTTCCTGATTGCATATTATATGTAAATAAAGTATTTTCTTCCCATTGAACCCCTATATTAAGATTTCAATTAGCCCAAAATAAGGGTTGAACTACCCCAAATATCACGAAAAATAGTATAATTTGTTAAATATGATGTTTAACAAAGTTATTGCTTATATTTGATGTAAGATGATTATTTTACAAAAGAAAGCAAAATATACAACCCCTAGGAATGTAAACCACCCCCTTATTTTATTACAACCCTTCTTTTATTTCTTTAGTAAATTAATATTAAATTTAAGGGCCTTATTTTATTTCTTTAATAAATTAATATTAAATTTAAGGGTTAAAATAAAATAAGGGGGTGGTTTTCATTTCTAGGGGTTGTATATTTTGCTTTCTTTTGTAAAATAATCATATCTTAAATCAAATATAAGCAATAACTTTGTTAAACATCATATTTAACAAATTATACTATTTTTTGTGATATTTGGGGTAGTTCAAACCTTATTTTGGGCTAATTGAAACCTTAATATAGGGGTTAAATGGGAAGAAAATACTTTATTTGCATATAATATGCAATCAGTAAATCACATTTTTATAGGATTAACTAAGATAACAGTTTTCAGATAATGGATTTACTGGGGCAACATATTCACAAAATTCATCATTATCATAGATAAGGCCATTCTCGATAAAAGATACAATCAACATCATTCCAGAATTCACCGGTTCACAAGAAGATGTGGAAAATTTCGTAATCGGGTGTGGCAGGGCGAAAGGTATGATACCCCCAGAAAACGAAAGCAAGGTAGCACCGTTAATTCTGTTAAGGCTAAAAAGAGAGGCAGCGAAGGCAGCTATTGGACACAATTTCCGCTCCATACAAGAGGTCATTGACTTTGTGGAATTCTCCTTAGGAAATCCCAAAACGTCGCACGAGCTAGGAGGGGATTTAGCGAAGGTACGACAAGGAGAGAAAGAGAAAGTTGTATTATTTGCCAAGAACACAAAAGAGCTAGGAAGAAAGATAAAAAAGGCGGCGGTATTGGAGGGGAGACCATTGGAAGACGCCATTTTAGACAGAGACATGCTTCGTTTCTTTTTGAAAGGTATGAGAACGGAGATAAGAACAAGGTTAATGCCGTATGCTAATTCGCAGATACTCTCAACGAGACTATAGTGGTAGAGAGGGAATCGTGCTCGTATGAAGAGGCGAAAACATCGAAAACAGAAGAAATAAAAGTCGTAAGCACGCATACTACACCAAATAATAATTACTGTTTTTTATGCCTTAGACTCTTTTATGCCCGGAGTTGCCAAAATTCGTAGAGGGGAGAAAGCAACAGGCTAATGTGAAGAAAAATAGAGGGCCATTGTTCAAAGAATGCTCATGTCAAGGAGAATTGTTCGAGCAATCCGGGAAATCCGAAAAAACCGGAGTGTTTAATTAAGCGTCAGCAAATGGAATGCAGCAGCTGTAAGAAAAAAGGGCATACAAGTCGTTTTTGCAGATCAAGGCCTGCCAATGTAGGAAGGGCAGAAGAAATTAATCAGGGAAACAGCAACAGCCAACCGATCGGCGTGAATCGGGAGGCTCCATGTACATGGAACACACAATCCACCTAAGTCGAAATAGCAACTCGCCAAAAGTCGTCTTATCTTCTGCTAGCCTAGGTAAAAAAATTGACAACCTCTTGGATTCAGGAGCCAGCGCAAATCTATTGAAGCAAAAAGCAGTTCCAGATAAGGTAAAAATTTGTAAAAATGAAATAGTTAAGCTAATTGGAATTTCAGACCCTGAAGTCAAGTCATTAGGAAGTATAGAATTTAAAATTTGCGGAATTTTAACAAAATTTCATGTAGTAGAAAATAATTTTCCAATTCAAGAAACAGGGCTCATAGGAAACAAGTTTTTAGACGGCAACAAGGCAGGTCTATATTTTGATGAACGATGTTTATTGCTTCAAGGAAAAAATACCCCTTCCAGTCCAATAAAGAGGTATTATAAGAAGAAGAAGTAGAGGACGGAGAAGACAAGGACGATTCTATAGTTCAGGTTGTAAGAGAGGGAAAAAAGGTTAAAAGAAAAAATTCTCCTACTCTAAAAGTAAAAGTTAAAAGTAAAAAGAATTGTAAAAGTGTTAAAACAGCTAAGCAATTAATAAGTAGGGACAGTAGTTTAAAGAAAAAAATAATTGTAGCGTTAAAAAATGCAAATAAAATATTATTTTTATTTTTTAAGACGGGTCAAGTAACGTTAACGCGGATGAACTTTCAAGAAATCCAGTGTTAAATATCGAAGCCGTACCGGTAAGAGTATCTCGTATATATACTTTTCAGGAAGAAGAAATACGGCAACCTAAGAAAAAGCGCTTACTAACACTTAGAACTAGAATGCAGACTAGAAGAGGGGCACAAAGTTTAAAATATCAAGAGGCAATCGAAGTATTAATGCCTAGCAGAAGAAAAAAATGAGAAAAACAAGTAAAAGAAAGAGAAAACAAAGCTGAAAGCAAAAGTGAAAATGGAGAGGAAGGAGAAGCAGGTACCAGTGAACTTTTAAATAATACTTTCGATTTTAATTCTGAAGTAGTAGGAGACGAATTAAATAACCCCGAAGTATTGGAAGATTTGCTATTTGCAAATGCTGACTTAAATACTACGGAATTGAATAATTTTAGAGAGTTGGCGAAGGAGAATAATTTTATCTATAACAGAGACAAAATTTTCATGCGAAAGGAAAACTGGGCCTACTTCGTAACATCTTCCGGTAAACCTGCTTGCACTGGCGCTTTAGAGCTTGATGCTTTAAATAAAATACCAAAAAATTTAAATTTAATAGTAGGTGAACTAAAAGTAATTAAAATAGGTAGTAGGCCTCATATTTTACTGCCTATTAGAGAAAGTGATCCTGTTTCCATGGCAGAGGTAAGTGAGAATTTGACAAAATTATTTAATAATTTAAAAGTTCTGTTGAAGGAATATGGAATCAAGTCATTTAGCATAGCAAAATCAAACAGGATTAATTTCATCGAGTGGTTGGAAATACTTAGAAAACTAAAGACTAAGTCTCCAAGGTAATGAAGATACAAAAATCATAGTTTTTTTAGGAGAGGTGAAAGTGCCGCATCCGTCAGAAAGAGAGGCTTTGATTAAAGAAGCTCATGATACTTTAGTTTCTGGTCATCATGCATTTTTGAAAACTTTCAAACGTCTCAGAACCAAATACAGCTGGGAAAATATGAGAGATAAAAATCAAGATTATATTAGGCAGTGTTTAACCTGTAATTTAAAAAAATTGGTAAGACGAAAAGTTAAAAATAAAATGTAGATTACAGATACTCCAACTCAAGCAGGGCAAAACCTGAGTATTGATATAGTAGGGGTTTTAACTACAACTAAAAATTTAAATACTGTTATTTTTACTATGCAGGATACGTTGACCAAATACAGTGTTGCAGTGCCAGATTATTAACAGATTCACAAGCCAGTTCAGTAGCTGATGCATTTGTCAAGAGATACATTACATTGTTTGGGGCTCCCAAAACCGTGGTTTCAAACAGGGGAGCAAACTTTGTGTCAAAACTATTTGCTGCCGTAGCTTTGCAGTTCAAAATCAAGCAGATAAGGACATGTGCTTATACACAAAGGTCAAATCCTGTGGAAATAGTGCATCATAACCTCGATCAATTCTTAACAATCTTTGTAAATGACAACGAGGATGACTGGGATGACTATGTAGAGCTGGCAACATTTTCCTACAACTCTATGGTGCACTAATCCACTAAAACGACTCCTTTTGAATTAATGTTTGGACGGTTAGCTAGAACACCTTAGAAATCAAGAAGCCAATTGAAAACGAAGGCACTAAAGATGCTTATTTAACTAACCTAATAACAACATTAAATAAGGTACAAAAAATTGCAAAAGAAAATATTATCAAGGCCAAAGAAAAATCGAACACTATGGTCAAAATGTATTAAAACACATTTTTAAAATTGGCGAAAGCGTATTCTTATTGCAAGGTGGTATGATAAGTAAATTAAACAAAAAATTAATGAAAAAAATATATTTAAATGAAAAAAAGTAAAATTTTTAATTTTCCTATCAAATATGAAAAATTATTATTTTAAATTAATTGTATATACAACAAAACACATAACCTTATTAACATAAAAAATAGCTTACTATATACAAAAAATTAAATTATAAATAATTGCTTCCACAATTTATTTAATATATTTAACAGGTTTTTCAATGATTAAATTGTGAAAAAAACTTCTTTAAATTGAATAATTAATGTTTTTCCTGACCTTTCCCGTACGCAAAAATCCTATCAATAATTTGATCAAAAGTTGTATCAAAATTTTGATACAACTTTTGATCAGACTTTGATAGGATTTGTATAAAAAATTCGCGAAAGTTGTCTCAAGATAATTAACCACCAGGTATTTAAAAAAAAAATAATAAGATCCCAGGATGAAAATGAACCATGCAGGTAGAAGCGGATACCCTGGGGGTATAATTTTCAATTTTTCGACCCAACGTATTTTCCGATTTTCCAAGATGGCGGACAATAAAAATTAAAAATAATGACTTTTAACTTTACAAAGGGGTTTTTGAGGGTGAGAAAAATGGATCTAGGGTGGAAAATATTCAATTTTTTGACCCAGCGTATTTTCCGATTTTCCAAGATGGCGGACAATAAAAATTAAAAATAATTACTTTTAACTTTACAAGGGGGTTTTTGAGGGTGAGAAAAATGAATTTAGGATGGAAAATATTTAATATGAGATAATATGGGATATTATGGGATAATATCTCATAAATGAGCAAAAAAAAAATGAAAAAAAAAGTAAAATTATTACATATTTACATATTATCTCATATTATGTACCAAAAAATGGAGATATTATGAGATATTATGGGATATTATGTTCTTTTTTTTCCACGAGGGTGTTGTTTTGCATTTACAAAAGACGGACAATTTATACAATTAATAGATTTCTTTGTAGATAAGGCAAATGTAAAAGAGTTTACTTTATGTAAGACTGTTCAATGTACTCCTCGTGGATCTCATGTAAATTACAAAGTTAATGCAATTAATCAAAATAAATCTACTATAGAAACTAGTTCAATAGATTCAATATGCGTGTATCTAAGAGGACAAGCGCATTTAACAAACGTTCCAAATTTGCACCATTATTATTAAAAATAGTATAAAAAAAATTCTTATTAATTAATAAATGTTTTATATAAGTAATGTGTAAAATTATTTTCATTTAAAAACCTTCAAAACTCATATTCAATGTACAAATGTTCGTTATCATAGTATATATTTCAATAACTTAGAAAACTTAAAAATGCGTGGGGGTAAACAATTTTCAACCTAGAATTCATTTTTCTCACCCTCAAAAACCCCCTTGTAAAGTTAAAAGTCATTATTTTTAATTTTTATTGTCCGCCATCTTGGAAAATCGGAAAATACGCTGGGTCAAAAAATTGAATATTTTTCACCCTAGATCCATTTTTCTCACCCTCAAAAACCCCTTTGTAAAGTTAAAAGTCATTATTTTTAATTTTTATTTTCCGCCATCTTGGAAAATCGGAAAATACGTTGGGTCGAAAAATTGAATATTTTCCACCCTAAATTCATTTTTCTCACCCTCAAAAGCTCCCTTGTAAAGTTAAAAGTCATTATTTTTAAACTTTATGGTCCGCCATCTTGGAAAATCGGAAAATACGTTGGGTCAAAAAATTGAATATTTTCCACCCTAGATTCATTTTTCTCACCCTCAAAAACCCCCTTGTAAAGTTAAAAGTCATTATTTTTAATTTTTATTGTCCGCCATCTTGGAAAATCGGAAAATACGTTGGGTCGAAAAATTGAAAATTATACCCCCAGGGTATCCGCTTCTACCTGCATGGTTCATTTTCATCCTGGGATCTTATTATTTTTTTTTTAAATACCTGGTGGTTAATTATCTTGAGACAACTTTCGCGAATTTTTTATACAAATCCTATCAAAGTTTGATCAAAAGTTGTATCAAAATTTTGATACAACTTTTGATCAAATTATTGATAGGATTTTTGCGTACGGGTTCCTATGCTACACGTATAATTATGCCCGAAAAAATTAAAAACATCACGTGACCTACTAAACCACGCCTCTCACAGGGTACGAATACAAATTGGTTACATATTCAAAAATATAAAAAAAAAAGGCTTACAAAATTTTTGTTTTATAAAAATAAAAATATCATGTTATTTTGATTTTTTTTTTTGGTGATTTGAAGCAGGCACAGGAAGGTAGAGAACTGCAAGTATCGCCAGGAGTAGGAAGATGAAGCATTATTAGTAATAGACATCCATCACTTAAGTGCTGCTAAATATTAGGCATTTTTGGCGTTACGAATCATCTCCTTAGAGGTATAAGACTTGTAGCAAGGATCACAAAGAATTTTTCTTTTTGCCTTACACATGGATGGATATCTGATGAACACAGCAATATCAAGGTGGATCTCCCTCAAACTTTTCTTCATAAAAATCATCAGAAGCGACCTCGTTTGAATAATTAAACATGCAATAAAATGAGCATCAACAGGCAGAGTTGGCAGTGCATCAGGAAAAAGAAATGAAAAATGGAAATTAAGTATAAAAATTTGTTTTAGAATAATAAAAATTAAAAACTGTTTAAGGGCAAGAAAAAAGAAACTCAACAAAAAGCAAGATTCATGTTGTTAATTTCAAACTCTCACGTAAGAAAAAGGAAGGTAGATCAGCCAAGGTTACTCCAGATAGCCGACAAACCTTATCTTTGGAAAATAAGGTATCCGATCTCTAAAAATGATAAGAAAATAAATTAATTAAGTAAATTTTTTTGTTAAAATAATACAGTAGTAAAAACTCATGTTAAAGGCGTTTACAGGCATAGTAAACGCCTCACTAAAATAGTATAAGAATAGTTAAAACAATAAATACTACGGGTAATTATTAACAAAATGATTGTTTAAACATTAAAATAATAAAACTAATAATAATAATGATTAGTTATGTGAATATTTTAAGTAAAAGGGCAAAAATAAAATCAACAAGTTCAAACATATAAACTTTCAATGTAAAAAAATAGTATATAGAGATATTCAAAAGGAGTCTATGGGACCCTTAAATGCATAGGCGTTTCCTCATGTAGTAAACGCGTTTTGTTTTACACTTATAAAATTTTGTTTTAGTAGAAAAATCCTTTTATTTTTAATATTCACAACTATAATTAAGTTTTAATTTTTTTTGAAAAAGGATTAAGCTGTGAAATAGATATCAATAATAAATGAATAATTTTTTTGAGTATTGTTTATTAAAAAAAAAGGTTAAAAAATTGTTTTTTGTCTATCTAAGTTCAAATTAATGTTTTCTCTAGGAAAATATCAATACTTCTAAAGAATCACTGAAATTTAATAGGAAATTAAAATAGTAAGAAAAATTCTATGATATATTAAAATTAAACTCAAATATACAAAACTGTTGTACTTACTTGACAAGTAACTAAATCCATATTTCAATTTGCCATCTTATTGACTAAAATTCACTAATTATAATGTAATAAAGATTTTTTTTTGTTTTGTTATTAACAATAAGTTAAAAAAGTCACTGAACTAAAAAAAAAAGTAATAAACGTCCATAGTCAAATCATTAATAAAGGGAAATAAAATTAATAATCATTTTATATTAAATAATTAAATAAATTATTAAAATTTATTATCAAAAATATCGTAAAATTTCATAAATAATTAAATTTTACAGTATATACATATAAGGGTAGTTCCAGTACTTTTCGTACAGATTAGGGCGCATTCATATCAACGATTAAGCTTAACTTTTAAAGACTAACTTGGGGTAGCAAAAAATTCCTTAAGCTAAAAATTTAGCCCTCTATCACTTCATGCAATCGAAATATGGCCATTTAAAGGTCAAAAAGTAGCCTAATTTAGACCATTTTTTAAATTACGCCATTCCTTTGAATATATTCCAAATTTGATTTTATTGATCGCATTTCAATCAATAAAAGGTTTGTTTTATGTAAAAAAATTTTATCTGATTCCAGAGCATCAATTTTTTTGGCATTGATAAATGTAAAATAAATTTAACTAAAAAAGCTGATTTTCAAAATATTGCCATGGCGTAAGATCAACTCTAAAATACTTTCAGTTAGTAGCATTTTTTTTGTCTACTCAAGAAACTTCAAATGCAATTCTAAAGTTTAAAATCGGTGGATTTGAACCGGAGATATTTTGATTTTTGTGGCAGCTGTTTTTAAAAAATGCATTTTATTGACATTTTGCGCCACCTAGCATTTTTTTCTAAGTACTTTGAAATGTCTGAAACTTGCAGAAACTTCAATATATGTTCTACTAGTTTCATAAAAAATTTCTTTGCTTATTTGCCTTTAAATACCTTTTTTGACTAATCCAAATTAAACCTTCCATTTTCCAGAATTATCCATTTTCCGGCTTTTCCTGTAATCTAATCAAAATTCTGACTCGATTTTTGGATTTCTCAGGAAATGATACTATATAGAACCTCTTTTTAGAGTAATTTTCTACGTTTCTGTAATACTTTATAACAAAGAAGAAAAAACAATTTGCATAAAAATAAAAAAATTAAAACTGATAAAATTAAAAGAAAATTAAAAAATTAAAACAATTAGCATTATTTCAATTTTTTTATTTTTATGCAAATTGTTTCTTCTTCTTTTTTATTTAAGCAGAAAAAAAAAATAAAACAACAGTTTTCCAGTATTACAAGATCTAGACTGTCAACCAAAAATTGTAAATTGGTTAATAAATAAATAACAAATTTTTTTTTGAAGTAGTTAATTAATTATTTTATATAAAGCAGTTTGGTGATTTGAAAAAAGTATACTTGGATCGGTATACTAAAGATTCTTCATTTGAAGGCAATTCTCAAATGGGGAGTAGTAAAAAGAGCGATGACCGCACTTTGATTTCAAATGGAGAATTTTCAGAATGAATAATTAATTGTTTTTAATCAATGGTTACTTTACCCCCAGAAAGTAACCATTGAATGCACCTATAGTACTCCGGAATATACTAAATTATTATAAACAATGCTCCGCTACTGCTCTAGCACAGGCCTCACCAGTAAGCCTCTTGGAATTTCCTAGTCGGTATGTGGCAGCAAAAAAAAAACCACTGATAGTATAAGTTGAAATATTTGCATTTTTTTATATTATATATTGCCAATGTTTATTTTACTACGGAGTGAAATTTTTTCGATTTTTGTTTTTTTTATACCTGACTCCGACATATATTTTATGTAAATTTTTTTGGAGTTTTTCAAATATAAAATCACCAATAATATGAATTAAAATATTTGCAGTTTTTCATATTATAGACGGCCAATATATATTTAACTACGCATTGAAATTTTTTCAATTTTTTATTTTTTATTACCTAGGAAAGTAGATATATTATATTTTATGAATAAAATATCATAATTTAGACATGATAATTACAAAATTAATAAAATGAAAGATGAATAATAATTTTCTCTTATATCAAATAACTTTCCCTTGAAGGCCTTTCATAATAATGCAATATTTAAAATTTAGAAATAGATTTAGTAATATTTCATGATATGTTACTTGATAAATAGCATGATTAGGCAGATATAGTCTATAAAACTATGTTTTGAGTCCTTTGTATCACTTAAATTGGCATTCCAATCACCAATAATTACTTTATAACTAAAGTCTGAACAGTAAGTCCGTAAATATTCAAATAGTTGCATATCAGATGTAATAGAAACGTCAGGAGGACGATAAACTAATGCAATTAGAGTGGGGGTAGAGTTGCCTTCCCAAACAGAACATAACAAATATTCTGGTTTCAAAGGTTTACCATACTGTTTAGTTTTTGATAAACACAAAACCTTTGCCTTAAAGTTTTCTCTTATGTAAATTGCTATGCCACCACCTTGTGTGTTGCGGTCCTGTCTTAAAACACTGTAACCGGAAATATTAATAATGTGATTATTAATTTGAGGACCAAAACGAGTTTCAGCAATACACATAACATCATAGGAGAAAATATATGCCAATATATGCCAATATATGCCAAAAAATCAAAAATCGAAATTTAACCTATCAAAATGGTTCCTCTTTGAGGAACCAAAAAATTTATAATGGGGTATATTTGCTAAATTCAATACAAATATTTCAATGCTATCGTTGCATAAAAGCATTTGAAATTACAACATTTCTATAAAACAGGACAATATTCAAAAACACGTTAGTGTGGTATATTCTGCTAAAATCAATACTAATATTTCAATGATATCGTTGCATAAAAACATTGAAATTACAACTTTTCTATAAAACAGCCTTCTGCTATTCGAAAAAAATTTAAAGTGGAGTATATTCTGCTAAATTCATATAAATTATTTACCATTATATTAAAGGAATCTTCATTAAAGAATTGATCTTGATTGGTTTCATCAAAATTATTAGCATTCTTTATTTTTATACCAAATTTTTGTAAATTTAATCCATGTGTTATCAAAATTGAATTTATTGTTTTTATGGCACGTTCTTTAGCAACTTTCGTATCCAAACAAGGTAAGAAGATATGTTGGACGTGTCCTGTTTTATACAAAAGTTTGAATTTCAAATATTTTTATGCAATGTTAACATTGAAATATTTTTATTAACTTTGGCAGAATCTGTACACTATTATAAATTTTTTTGAATAATGCTCTGTTATATATAAAAATTGGTATTTCAAATATTTTTATGCAATGATTTTATTGCAATATTTTTATTGACTTTAGCAGAAACTATACGTCATTTTACATTTTTTTCTAATCGTGTCCAGTTTTATACAAAACCAGGAATTTGAAATATTTTTATTCAATGTTAACATTGAAATATTTTTATTGAATTGGGCAGAAACTGTACACCATTGTAAATTTTTTTTAAGAATGCTCTGTTATATATAAAAATTGGTATTTCAAATATTTTTATCCAATGATTACCAATTGTTAATAAGTAATTACGGTTACAATATTTATATATATATCTTAATTAATAAATTGTATCAAGTGCCATAATTCATAAAGCATCAATATAAAACTTAAATAAATCAACTGTGTTGCATCTTAAACTCATAAGTGTGTAATTTATTTAAAACCGCAAACTTGCCAACATAACAAACTATTACCTTTTCAGGTAGAGAACCCATAATTTCTAGTACTGTTGGAGTAGCAAAATATCTCTTGACTCTACTTTGTAACACTTTCTGATATATTTTTTTAAATTTCTTGCCTTGTTAATCATACTTCAAGTGCAACCTACGATTGAAATGATATCCAATAATTTTCAGTATGAAATAGCTAGGTTTTCATCAATAATTACTTTAAAAATTTATCATTTAATATTTTTAATATTTTCCTTAGCTGTTGGCTATTCCTGACGGGCCATTTAAGAAATACTCTTAAAATAAACAATTGAACCACAGATTTACAGCAAATTAGGGATTTCATTTCGCAGTAGCTAATTGGAAGAAATGATTAAGTTAATTGCGAGTATCTTAGGACCTGTTACCCCATTACCTTTACGTAGGTGTAGAACAGGTAATTGTCCTTTTCCTCGTGGTTACTTAACCATATTGTTAAGTGAAAATCACGATCGTATGAAATTGCACAATATAACTTCATAATATCAATAATAAAAATTTTTTTCAACTGTAAAAAAAAAAAATTTCAATTCGATGCTTTTATTTTAACAGAAATGTAAAAAAAAAACATAAATATTTTCTAAATGTTCAATTTTACTTTTTTAATATTGACAAAATTATTGACAAAATCACTTCTTCATAATTTTTGTTGAAAATTAATTAATTAAATAATATATTTACATTGAAACTTGTAATAAAATAAGCAAAACAAAAAAAATTTCAAACTAACATGTTTCAATGATTTCTTAAAGGGCCCGTCAGGAATAGCCAACAGCTAAGGAAAATATTAAAAATATTAAATGATAAATATTTAAAGTAATTATTAATGAAAACCTAGCTATTTCATACTGAAAATTATTGGATATCCTTTCAATCGTAGGTTGCATTTGAAATATGATTCACAAGGCAAGAAATTTAAAAAAATATATCATTCCTTAACATACTACTATGATGTTTTAACTTATTTATACCAAAATACTGAATTTAGCATAAGAAAAGATCAAATTAAACTCCCTCCCATACATAAAGAAATTTATAAAAAAAGCCCTTACATAGCGTCTTTAAAATTATATAATTTACTTCCAATAGATGCTAAAAAACTAAACATATCCAACTCTAAAGCCCTAAAAATAAAGTTATTAGAATTCTTACTAAATATTAGTGCATTTACAATAGGCAATTCATAATTTAAAAACTTAAAATTTTATATTGTGATAAATTTTAGTTTAAAAGTTTTTAACTTAAATAAATAATGTTAATTAATTTATTTTTCATATTATATTGTACATATTAATATTTCAAATTATTTTACTGTTAAATTTTTTGTTTTTTTTTACACCATCTCCCGCACAGACAGCTTTTAGCTGACTCTGGGATGGTCGACTTTTGCAATTTACTGTACTTTAGAATTATAATGTATATAATATAATGTACTTAATAACTAAGTTGATTTGTATGATGGTTGAATAAATAAATAAATAATTAGATCATATCAGAAAGCAATGTATCTATTTCATACAGTATACTTTTCTAAAGTAAGTAGAGGGGGGGGATATCAAAAATATCATAAGGTAAATTGTTGTCTAATAATAATATCATAATCTTAAAATTGGCCATAGAATGAAATATTTTTAACTAAGCAATGGTCGAATTCCAGTCATTCATTTTTAACGATTCGCTAATTTTTGGTCGTTTTTAGTTATATTTTGTGTAAAAAAAATTAATATTTTTGGTTTATACAAATATTAAGTATTATTTTATATAAAAATTTAATTTTAGCCATCATCATTCACGATTCACGATTCATTCATTTTCACACAAAATATAACCAAATATTAGCGGATCCTGAAAAATTAATGATCGGAATTCGACCCCAGAAGAAATAAATAAAACGCTGCACTATGGTTCCTCATTAACAATAGCAATATATTCTTAATGGTCTATTTAACCAAGTAAAAACGATAATTCTACATATTAATTAGTACATTCTACTCCAGTCAAATCATGGGAGGGGGGGGGGTGGTATTGTGGCAGCCACCAGGTTTGGTCTACTATACGTTTTTTAGATCGCTGAACACGAAAATCGGGGTCTTTTCTATGCGCCATTGGAGCTAGAGCCTTAAATCGAGCAAAACTGCCCCTAACAAGGGAAATTTGGTAAAAGGGGATTTCTTGGGTCGCTGATAACTAATATTGCAAATATAACTATGAAAAATTACCCCTTCACCCTTAAATTGGGCAAAACTGCCCCTAAAAAGGGAATTTTTGCTGTATTCACTGTAAGCCTTTGAAATTTGGTATACGGGGGTTTTTTATTCGCTGATAACGAATATTGTAGTTATAACTATGAAAAATTACCCCTTCACCCTTAAATTGGACAAAACTTTCCCTAAAAGGGGTGTTTTCACTACTTTCACTATATCCCTCCAAGATTCGACCTATTAGGGTTTTTTGGGTCGCTGATCACAAAAATCGATGACTTTTCAATTAAAGCTTAACTCTTCACCCTTAAATTAGCCAAAACTACCCCTAAAAGGGGTAATTTTGCTATTTTCACTCTAGCCCTCCAATTTTTGGTTTAATAAAGGTTTTTGAGGTCGCTGATCACGAATTTTGAAGTTATAACTATGAAAAATAACCCCTTCACCCTTAAATTGGCTAAAAGTACCCGTAAAAGGGGTGTTTTTACTACTTTCACTCTATCCCTCCAAGATTCGACCTATTAGGGTTTTTTGGGTCGCTGATCACAAAAATCGATGACTTTTCAATTAAAACTTAACTATTCACCCTTAAATTAGCCAAAACTACCCCTAAAAGGTGTGTTTTTTCTACTTTCGCTCTAGCCCTCCAAGATTTGGTTTTAAAGGGTTTTTTAGGTCGCTGATCACGAAAATCGCGTTTTTTTCAATTAAAAATTAGGACTTCAGCCTCGAATTTGCTATAACTATCCTAAAAGGTTTGAAAGTTATAAATAAATGAATTATACATTTTACAAGTTATCTTATTTATAAAATAAAGGTAAGCAAATGTTTTATCATTTGAAAATTTTTCAAAAATTAAAAAAAAATTTTTTTGCATTAAACAAAATTTTTATTATGCCTCAAAATAACCCTTCAAGGGATGTTTATTGTGATCAGCGACCTAAAAAACTCTATTAGACTAAATCTTAGAAGGCTAGAAAGAATATAGCGAAAGCGCCCCTTAATAAAATTAAGTACTCTGCTCCAAAAGAAAAAAAATATTGCTTTTTTTTTAAATTAATTATTATTAATAACACGGCATGGAGGGGCTATAGGTCCCCGCGAGGCGGGGTAGTAACGTCTCTATTGCGTGGGGCGTGTGACGCCTCCATGCCTCGTCGAAGGCCCTAAAATATGAGAAAGCCAGCTTACTGGCGGATTTCAGAAATAGCGGAGCTTCGCAAAGAGTGCCACAGGACGCGACGAAGGGCGCAGAGAGCACGGGACAGGCCCGAGGCTGCTTTCCCAGGAACACAAAGATGCTAAACACTGGCAGGCCAAAGCTATCCGTCAAAGCAAGGCTCGATTCCTGCGTTCATTACGCGAGGATATAAACAAAGACCCCTGGGGTCTTGGTTGCAAAGTCGTAATAGGCAAGTTGAACTGGGGGTCTGACAACATGATGGACGCGGTGTCGACCGAACGAATCATCGGCGCTCTCTTCCCTGAGCGGCCCATTCGAGAAAACCGGTAGAGGCGATACCCAGGGAGGAAGTGCAGCTATTCAGCAAGGACGAGATGGTGAAGGCCATCAAGGCAATGAAAAATGACAAGGCGCCCGGGCCTGACGGGATACCAGCAGAAGTGCTCAAACGAGCGGTCAAAATAATCCCTGCTATCCTGTTAAGCATTTTTAATGCGTGCTTGGTGGAGGGAGTGTTTCCAAGGCAGTGGAAGGTGGCACATCTCGTGCTCTTGAACAAGGGTATAGTTGGAGCCCCGGACTATCCATCATCTTGCAGACCCTTGTGAATGCTAAATACCATTGGAAAGGTGATGGAGAGCATGCTCCGGGCAAGGCTGAGAAGAGCCATCGAGGAGGGCGGTGTCCTTTACGAGGAGCAGCATAGATTTCGTGAAGGGCATTCCACGATAGACCCCATCTGGCGTATCGTGGATACCGTAGAGGGAGAGGAATGATGCGATCCGCAAGGACGCCCTCATGGTAACGCCGAACGTCAAAAACGCGTTCAACTCTGCCAGGTGGGATGACATGATCCGGTGCCTTGAACAGGATTTTCGGATACCCAGGTACCTGGCTAACGTCCTGAAGGACTACCTACGACGTGGCCCTCACCATCACTGGTAGGGACATGCAGGTAACCGAGGAGAGGATGAATCTAGTCATGAGACAGATCAACCTCTGGATGGGCGAGCACGGGCTCCAGCTTGCGATCCCAAAAACGGAGATCGTACTGCTGACCCGTAGAACAACAATTTCTACGGACATCAATGTAAATATCGATGACGGTGGAAACCCTCACACGATCCGAGCAAAAACATCGGTCAAGCACCTGGGAGTTCTGCTTGATAACAAGCTGAACTTCTGGAAACAATTTCAGAGGTCGAGTGAAAAGGTTGCATCGGTCGCATCCTACTTGTCAAGGCTCATGGCCAACATAGGAGGACCCAAACCAGGGAAGCGAAGATTGTTGATGTCCGTTGTCAACTCTGTCCTGCTTTACGGATCAGATATCTGGGCAGATATCACCAAAACTGCCAAGTACAAACATAAAATTTCGTATGTGCAGCGGCAAGCGGCCCTGAGGATAGTCTGCGCGTACGATATGGTATCCCTTGAGGCGATCCAGGTAGTAGCATCAGTCATACCTATCGACCTGCTAGCGTTGGAGCGGAAATACATTTACGATAGTGTGGAAAACCGCAAAGTGGAATCCACTGGCACATGCTCCAGTTCTATGAGTGGCAGGGACAATGGAAGAATGAACAAAAGGCCAGGTGGACGCATACTCTGATCT
Source organism: Anagrus nilaparvatae (assembly GCA_022575985.1). Taxonomy (NCBI): domain Eukaryota; kingdom Metazoa; phylum Arthropoda; class Insecta; order Hymenoptera; family Mymaridae; genus Anagrus; species Anagrus nilaparvatae. Next base: position 1,742,203 of record JAKSXM010000237.1, on the reverse strand, counting down.
CAGATCTGCAGGCATGGACTGGGCGACAATCATGTTTACTCAATCATGCGACAATTATGATACAACAATCATGTTTTCGTTTTCTGAATACTAAAGAATCTAGAAAATTTCTTGAAAATTCTCCTCTAGTTTTCTTGTTTTTACGGCAAATTACCGAAAAATTAAAAAAAAAAATCAAATTAATTTTCTGACTACAAAAAAATTTTACAAATTTTTAAAGAAACGTCCATATTTTATACAAATTTATCTGAGTACGTATGAATTAGTGACAAATCTAGTAATACCAATCGCGACAGTAAAATTTTATCATATTTAGAAGATTTTTCCTTTTTTAATTAAATTTTTAAAAAATTTTATTTTTCTCAAAAATACTAAAAATTGAACATTTCCAAAAGTACTGGTAGCTGAGTTGCAAAACTAAGGCCTATGTCACCGGCAGATTTATTTTCTATATTTTTACAATTCATTTTGACTGTTCATTGGTTTGACCCTGATGATGAAATACATACAAATAAAGAAAAACAAATAAATTATTAACATAACCATAAAAAATAAAAAAAAATTTTAAAATTTTTTAATTAGCTTTAAAAATATTTTTTATAATTTTAAAGATACCTCCATTTTGAATAAAGTGCCAATATTTTTAAAAAATAGCTAAAAATCATTACCAGAATGCAGAAGAGTACTTGAAAGAATAATTATCTTCCTTAAATGGAACCAAAATCTGAAACCAAACTTATAAAGCATATCAATTGTTTTTTAAGGTTCGGTTACTTATATAAATTTTTTTGAAACCCCTCTTTTTACTTTTACAAGTGTTTTTTTAGCCAATATCAGTTATTTTTTAATATTCTTAGAAATTATTTTTTTTTCACACTAAATTTATTAATACGGCAAAAAAGTCAAAAAATCCCAACTGAGAAAGTATGGCTTGATCTTAAATGACTCCACTATAATAAGTGATCCTAAAACGTGGCTTGACATCATTTGTGTTGATAATAATGACACAATCTCTAGTTTCAATAATAAAGTACCTCCATTTATAACTGATCACAATCTCATTGATGTTATAATAGAAGTTCATGTCCCTAAACTCCCTGAGGAAAACTTTTCCTATAGAAAGTTTAGAGACATAACTCCTGAGGATATCAATGAGTTTTTGGCAGGATGTGATTGGAGGGACTTTGAAACCACATCCTTTGACGTAGACTCTGCTGTTACTTGTTTAAATAATAATATACAAGCAGCTATTGATAAATTAGCACCCTTGAGGACCCTAAAAAATAAAAAGAAAAAATATCCTTGGATTGATCCTGAACTAAGTCTCCTTATGAACAAGCGAAAAGCAATAGAAAGGCGTTACTTGAGATCCAAAAACCCTTTGTTAGCCAGTGAACTTATACAACTTACTGATGAAATCGAAGTCTCCTCGAAAACAGCTCATAATGAATTTCTTCATAAAAGACTTGAAGAGACATTGGATAACAACCAGGATATTTGGCGTGAAATGAGAAACCTTGGACTTTTGCCTAGCCCGAAAAATGAATTGCATGGGTTTTCTCCCAATGACATTAATACTTATTTTGCTAGTGTTTCATTCTCTCCTACTGAAAATTTAGACGATATTTCTGAATTAATTGACTCTACATCCAATGATGGTTTCAAATTCAAAGAGGTATCTCTTAACCCCTTAGTGCGGTATGACGAGTATACTCATCATAAATATATGGGATTCCTATCTTAATTCTGCATTAAGGGGTTAATGATGTTATCCTAGCAGTTTCTCATTTTACATCTCAGGCCAAAAGACCTGATGGAATTCCTCATACGGTTATTGCTAAATCTTTACCAGTTCTAGGACCCCTTCTTGTAAAACTATTTAATGCTTCTTTGAAAAATGTAATTTTTCCATCTGCTTGGAAAAGATCATTACTTCAAGCAATCAAGAAAACTTCCATTCCATCATCACCTGGTGACTTCAGACCTGTTGCCTTATTATGCTTCTTAGCAAAAGTGCTTGAAAAGCTGGCACACGACCAGATCACGACATATCTAAAACAGAATAAAATACTGGGCCCACTGCAGACTGGTTTCAGACAGTATAGTGGCACTGAAACTGCCTTGCTATAGTTGACAGATTATATTAGATCAGGCATTGACTATGTTATTATCATTTGATTTTAGTAAGGCATTCGATTCGATAGCTCCCTCCAAACTTATTGCTAAGTTAAAAACTATGGGATTTTCTAAAAGTGCTCTATTTTGGATAAAATCTTATCTTCAAGGTAGAACTTTACAGGTAACATCAAAATCCTCTATTTCTAATCCACTTAGTGTCAACCTTGGAGTTCCTAAAGGCTCTGTTTTGGGGCCACTTTTATTCTGTTTATATATAAACGATGTTAAAACTCATCTAAATCCTAATATTTCTCATTTACTCTATGCTGATGATTTTCAGATCTACATGCAGGTTTTCCCTGATAATATTTCTGAAGCAATTAATAGCTTATCTTCAAAAGCTCAAAAAGTTTCTGCTTGGGCTAGTAACATCTCTTTTAAGCTTAATCCTGATAAGACAAAGGCGATTTATTTCGGTAGTACCTTCTTTGTTGACAAACTAGACAAACTGAATTATCCTGGAGTAATCATAGGTAAAAAAATTGTCCCTTTTGTCAAAGAAATCAAGAGTCTTGGAGTAATCTTAGACAACAGGTTGTCGTGGGAATCGCACATCACTGCGATCTGTAAAAAAGTAAATAGAGTACTCTATACACTACGCTTTATTAGACACTGTACGACTGAGGCCCTTCGTATTAGACTAACACAAGCCCTGGCTGTTCCCCATATGGAATATTGCAGTGTTGTCTATCTAGATTGTTCGATTAAATTAAAAGATAGACTCCAACGTTTAAACAACTAATGTTTACGCTATATTTTTGGAGTACATAGAGACACCCGTATAACTCCATATAGGGAAAGGCTAGGCTGGTTGACTACCAACTCTCGTACGTTTTATTTTACAGCTATATATATATACTAGGGGGCTCCGCCCCCTGCGCGCTTCGCGCGCCAACCCCCGTTGAGTGATTGAAAAAGTGGGTTAGTCATGAGAACAAAAAATGTAAAATTTTAAATACAATTTTAATAATTACTTTCAATTAAAAATATTGATTATATTGTTTTTTTTTTATTTTAAAATTCGTTAATAGGTTTATAATTAATTGATTTATCGGCTTAAAAATAAAAAAAAATAAAATCACTTAGACCCACAAGGGCTGGTTTTGCCCAGTAGTATCTTATTGGCCCGAAAGTATCAAATTAGCCCAAAATTGTCAATAACTAAGAAAATGGAAATGATGCAGAATGGCCCAAAAGTGTCAGAGTGGCCCAAAAGTATCAGAGTGGCCCAAAAGTGTCAGAGTGGCCCAAAAGTGTCAGAATGACCCAAAAGTGTCAGAATGGCCCAAAAGTGTCAGACTGGCCCAAAAGTGTCAGACTGGCCCAAAAGTACCATATTTCGTGGCCCAAAAGTGTCAGACTGGCCCAAAAGTACCATATTGCGTGGCCCAAAAGTGTCAGACTGGCCCAAAAGTACCATATTGTGTGGCCCAAAAGTGTCAGATGGCCCAAAGGTGTCATTCGACAGCGGCGGCAGCGGTTATAACTTTATAATATGTAGAGATAAAATTTTAAAGGCTACGTCAACCTGAATATCTACTTGATTTCTTTGACAAACTTATACCTAAATCGACCAGCAGAAGTGAAGAGCTAACCAGGGAATTATATCTCCCAAAATTGAAAAAATGGCATGGTGACTCTTCTTTTCAAATACAGGGTGTTAAAGGGTGGAACTCACTACCAACTACTATCAGATTCCTTCCCTCAATTAACTCCTTCAAATCAGCACTCCTCAGTTACTTAAGATCTTCAAATCATACATTTGATCACTCAGTATTTTAACACTGACTCGACTGTTACTTGGACTGTGATGATTTTATCATCGTAATATTTATACAACAAACCTGCATTGTCATAATTTCATATTTTTATTAAATGGCTCTATTTTTAAATTTATTCTACTTTTTAAATTTATTCTATTTTTTGATATATATTTATAACATTATTGCGTTAAAGATTGATTAAATTTATTTTATTTTTTATTCTACTCTTACCTAGTGTAAATATTAAAATTGTTGTATAATTTCTAGTTATTTATTGTTATTAATATTGTTATAGAATTTGAATTTATTTATAAATGTTATTATCATGTATACATAATTTTGTACTGAACAAATAAAGCATATCTTATCTTATCTTATCTTAATAAAATAAAATTGTTTTTGAAAATTTCATTTTGCAATTATTTATTTAATAAAATTTAATTGTTTTTGCAAACTTTTCAAATACAAAATTTTAACTTTGAAGTAATAAATTATTAAATTTTCAAATTGAAAAGGTTTATAATTTTTTAATTTAAAAAATCCTATTTTAAAAATAAATCGTTTAATTAATTTAAGAATTAATTATAGTTAAATTTGTTAATTCTCAATTGAATAAACTTAATTTTAAATTATATTTTTTTATAGATTTTGAGTTTAGTTAAATTTTTAAATTTCCGCGCTTATTTTTTTCCCGCATTTAAAATTTTGTTTATACTAACACGTGTATACACATATTACATGTATAGTATTTAAGTATAGTATTGCTTAGTATATATAGTAATAGAAAGTATATATAAATTCATAAAATCTCGCGTCTTACAAAAAGAGAAGCAGATATACAAATTATAAGGCATAAGAGAAGGAAAACACATAATGTTTGAAAGTGGGAACATTATAAATTAAAAATTCTTTTTTAAATAAATATATTTGTTGAAAGACAAAAATTTATGAACAATATAATTTTAAATTAAAAAATAAATTGTTTAATTATTAAATTACAGAATTTGGTAATAAATTTAAAGAAAAAAATGAAAGAATAAAAATATTTATAGGTTAGATAGAACCTCTTTAAAGTATATTACAGTAGTACACGGTGCTACGGGTAATTTTTGAAACCCGTACGCACTATCGTGCTCCTGCAAAACTCCACTGTAAAAAAAAACTCCGGTGATTTTTCGACAAAATTGATTTGAGGAAAATTTAGTAAATTTTCGAAAACATTTGCAATTTTTCAACAAAAATCGGAAATTTACTAATATTTGTAAATTTGCGAAATAATAGTAAATTAACGATTCATTTTTTCGTAAATTTTCGACAAAATCGTAAATTTACAACTATGTCGTAATTTTACGATTTTTGTAGAAAAATTGCAAATTTTTTGTACCTAAAGACGCATAGAAAACCATTTAAGGTGGCTCGCGGGGTTTATGAAAAACAAATAATATGAAGTAAAATTTGCTGGAGATGAAGATAATTAAAAAAGAAATCCATAGATCCAAAAAATACTCAGGTTCCCGATCAATTAAGAAAGAAATAAGTAACTAAAAATTTTTAAGGTTAACACTGTTAGCAAATAGGTATATAATTGTTAATATTTTAAGAATAAAAAATGTTTTTAATTACGTAAAAAAGGGTAATCTGGACGAACAACTTATTATAAGCAAAAACAGGATGAGTCAATTATAATTTAAAAATTTAAATGGGACATTTTTACTTTCAAAAAACAATTAAATTTTGATAATAATTTTCGGGTTATATAGTTACCAGATTAATAATATACTCTAGTCAAAATACGAGTTTGGTTGTATTTTCACTGGCGAATACAAGATTTGCAAAAAACCCGTATGGTTCAAATCTGAGCTCCCAAAGTGCGAATATGTAAAAAAAAACCTTTTTAGGGCTAGTTTTTGCAAATTTAAAGGTGAAGCACCCATTTCTTTACGAAATGACCCCAATTTTCGTGTTCAATCGCGCAAAAAAAACCATCCTGGTTAACCAGATGGTTAACCAGATGGTTAACTACCAGGTATTAAAAAAAAAATAATAAGATCCCAGAATGAAAATGAACCTTGCAGGTAGAAGCGGATACCCTGGGGGTATAATTTTTAATTTTTCGACCCTAAATATTTTCCGACTTTCCAAGATGGCGGACCATAAAATTTTAAAAACATAAACTTTTAACTTAACAAGGGGGTTTTTGAAGGTGAGAAAAGTGAATTTAGGTTGGAAAATATTCAATTTTTCGACCCAACATATTTTTCGATTTTCCAAGATGGCGGACAATAAAATTTAAAAGTATCAACTTTTAACTTCACAAGGGGTTTTTTGAGGGTGAGAAAAGTGAATTTAGGGTGGAAAATATTCAATTTTTCGACCCAGCATATTTTCCGATTATCCAAGATGGCGGACAATAAAATTTAAAAGTATCAACTTTTAACTTAACAAGGGGGTTTTTGAGGGTGAGAAAAATGAATTTAGGGTGGAAAATATTCAATTTTTCGACGCAACATATGTTATGATTTTCCAAGATGGCGGACAATAAAATTTAAAAATATAACTTCACAAGGGGGTTTTTGGGGGTGAGAAAAGTGAATTTAGGGTGGAAAATATTCAATTTTTCGACCCAGCATATTTTCCGATTTTCCAAGATGGCGGACAATAAAATTTAAAAGTATCAACTTTTAACTTAACAAGGGGGTTTTTGAGGGTGAGAAAAATGAATTTAGGGTGGAAAATATTCAATTTTTCGACCCAACAAATTTTCTGATTTTCCAAGATGGCGGACAATAAAATTTAAAAATATCAATTTTAACTTCACAAGGGGGTTTTTGAGGGTGAGAAAAGTGAATTTAGGGTGGAAAACATTCAATTTTTCGACCCAGCATATTTTCCGATTTTCCAAGAGGGCGTTCAATAAAATTTAAAAGTATCAACTTTTAACTTTACAAGGGGGTTTTTGAGGGTGAGAAAAGTGAATTTAGGGTGGAAAATATTCAATTTTTCGACGCAACATATTTTCCGATTTTCCAAGATGGCGGACCATAAAATTTAAAAATATCAATTTTTAACTTTACAAGGGGGTTTTTGAGGGTGAGAAAAGTGAATTTAGGATGGAAAATATTCAATTTTTCGACCCAGCATATTTTCCGATTTTCCAAGAGGGCGGACAATAAAATTTAAAAGTATCAACTTTTAACTTTACAAGGGGGTTTTTGAGGGTTAGAAGAGTGAATTCAGGGTGGAAAATATTCAATTTTTCGACCCAACATATTTTCCGATTTTCCAAGATGGCGAACCATAGAATTTAAAAATATCAATTTTTAACTTTACAAGGGGGTTTTTGAGGGTGAGAAAAGTGAATTTAGGGTGGAAAATATTCAATTTTTAATATTTCCCGATTTTCCAAGATGCCGTATCGAAAAACTTAAAATAATGACTTGTAACTTTACAAGGGGGTTTTTGAGGGTTAGAAGAGTGAATTTAGGGTGGAAAATATTCAATTTTTCGACCCAACATATTTTCCGATTTTCCAAGATGGCGGAACATAAAATTTAAAAATATCAATTTTCAACTTCACAAGGGGGTTTTTGAGGGTGAGAAAAGTGAATTTAGGGTGGAAAATATTCAATTTTTCGACCCAACATATTTTCCGATTTTCCAAGATGGCGGAAAATAAAACTTAAAAGTATCAACTTTTAAATTCACTTTTCTCACCCTCAAAAACCCCCTTGTTAAGTTAAAAGTTGATACTTTTAAATTTTATTGTCCGCCCTCTTGGAAAATCGGAAAATATGCTGGGTCGAAAAATTGAATATTTTCCACCCTAAATTCACTTTTCTCACCCTCAAAAAACCCCTTGTGAAGTTAAAATTGATATTTTTAAATTTTATTGTCCGCCATCTTGGAAAATCGGAAAATTTGTTGGGTCGAAAAATTGAATATTTTCCACCCTACATTCATTTTTCTCACCCTCAAAAACCCCCTTGTTAAGTTAAAAGTTGATACTTTTAAATTTTATTATCCGCCATCTTGGAAAATTGGAAAATATGCTGGGTCGAAAAATTGAATATTTTCCACCCTAAATTCACTTTTCTCACCCCCAAAAACCCCCTTGTGAAGTTAAAAATTGATATTTTTAAATTTTATTGTCCGCCATCTTGGAAAATCGGAAAATATGTTGGGTCGAAAAATTGAATATTTTCCACCCTAAATTCATTTTTCTCACCCTCGAAAACCCCCTTGTTAAGTTAAAAGTTGATACTTTTAAATTTTATTGTCCGCCATCTTGGAAAATCGGAAAATATGCTGGGTCGAAAAATTGAATATTTTCCACCCTAAATTCACTTTTCTCACCCTCAAAAAACCCCTTGTTAAGTTAAAAGTTGATACTTTTAAGTTTTATTGTCCGCCATCTTGGAAAATCGGAAAATATTTTGGGTCGAAAAATTGAATATTTTCCACCCTAAATTCACTTTTCTCACCCTCAAAAACCCCCTTGTTAAGTTAAAAGTTGATGTTTTTAAAATTTTATGGTCCGCCATCTTGGAAAGTCGGAAAATATTTAGGGTCGAAAAATTGAAAATTATACCCCCAAGGTATCCGCTTCTACCTGCAAGGTTCATTTTCATCCTGGGATCTTATTATTTTTTTTTTAAATACCTGGTGGTTAACCATCTGGTTAACAATCTGAGAAACCAGATGGTTAACCATCCTGGTTAACCAGGATGTTTTTTTTTGCGCGAGCAGCAACCCAAAACACCTATGGTAGAGCAAATCTCGTGTTCGCCAGTGAAAACACAACCGCCACCCCCGTGTGTCTAGAATTTTTTTGAAAGTTTACTAAATTTTCGTAAATTTACCAATTTTGTCGTAAAATCACCGGAGTTGTTTTTTACAGTCTTTTTTATCAGTATTCAAAACCATTGAAGCATATAAAACAATAATTTTTTTAAATTTTCACTAAAATTTTTTAACTCTAAAAAAGTGACTGCATTTTAAATTATAGTCTGCGTCTATTTACCCAGAAAATCATAAAAAATCTGAAAATTCCAGAACATTTTTTGGAAAGATTTCTTATAATAACTTTAGTTTTTTTAAATTCAATTCAAATATTAAAATCGTAAAATTTAAAAGAAGATGTTTTTTAAAGATTTTAAATTTTTCGAGCAGAGTGCAGGAAAGTATATCAAAAGAAATTTAAAATATTTTTCATGAAAATTTCCCAGTAAATAAATTTTACACATTATTACAAATATAAATTCACTTCACATAATTTTAATTAATACGCCACTTTCTAGGAACTATTATTTAATTATAGTAAAATACCTAAATTGAAAGTACTTTAAGTGTGAAAACTGAGGTCATTGTAATCCAGTTTTACCTCCTGTTTGAATCTAAATACTCTTTCCTATGAAGATGTTATATGCACCTTTAGGTTGCTTTGCTTGAATTGCTTAAAATTTTAAACAGGTGCTTGAATTTTCATGCTAAGCAAACGAACCTTCTATGATAAAATTTTAAAACAATCAAGATGCACAGATGCACAAATAACTTGCATGAAATATGTTGACGATTACTGACGACTCGTTTATTACAATCTTTCTAGATTCCGAAAGTACCTTGTAAAATTAAATTAGCTCATAAACCCAAATTATTCTAAATTCTTAAACTCAGATTATTCCATAATGTCGGTTCAGAGCCATAAATCAAAATTTCGTTCCAAGTTCCATTTGACCTCCCCCCCTAGATAGTGACTATTTGACCCTCTCTAGATTTTCAGGTTTTCTGAGGTTCCCACCCTATGAAAAAAAATAGAATTCCAGGACGATTTTTAAATAATTAATATGATGATTTGATTAAAAATATTAAAAAATTTTAATCACCTATTTTCATTGAATATTTTGTTAAATTATGAAAGTTTTTCAATCGATGCTTTATGTATACTAAATATTGAGTAATTAAATAATATTTTTAGTAATAATACTGTATGGTATGCACTGGCGATCCTGAGTGCCGCTTGCCTCTGTAGTACAGTGCATATATGAAGCCTGTACTTCTTTACTTCTTGATTCGGGCGGCGTACGCCCAAACCTCCTAGCCATATAGAAAAATAGAGTTCACCGCAAACATCCAGGAGTCTACGCTTTCCTGGTTTAGGCCCCCCTATATTGGCTATGAGCCTTGACAAGAAGGATGCAATCAGCTTGTTGTCAAGCAGAAGTCTCAGGTACTTCACCGATGTTCTTGTATGGATCGAGTGAGGATTCCCACCATCGTCGACGCTTATATCAAATATGGTGGGAACCCTTCGACGGATCAGCAGTACGATCTTCATTTTTGAGATCGCGAGCTGGAGCCCGTGTTTGCCCATCCAGAGTTTGATCTGTCTCATGACATGATTAAGCTTTTAAGGTTCTATTGGACCACTTCTTTCCCTCTAACCTTTATGGTTAGGGCCACGTCGTCCGCGTACCCGATCAGGGAGACTCCTTCCGGGAGGTCAACGCCTAACAAGCCATCGTAAGAGGCATTCCAAAGGGTCAGATTCAAGAACCGATCCTTGCTCGCGCTTAACGATCTTTCCCGCCTACCATCGAGCGTGTTGTACAGCAGCCTTTGGTCTCGCAGGTAATCCTATAGAACTTTGTTCAAAAACTGTAAATTATCATGTAAAACTTTATAGATTACCTAGCATTTATGTTTTTGAGGTCAGTGGTTTTGAATTTGATATCAGATTGATAATATTGTTAAATAACAGCTGTCAGCTAGCTAAAAAAATTCTAAAATATTCTAGAAAACTTTATAGATTAGCCGTCGTCACGAATTGATTGATTGATGGATATAGTCTTTATTTGTATATGTACAAAATTAGTTACACTCTTAAATTAGGTTTTAATTTTAGTTATAATTTTAATTATGAATTTATTAGCTTAATTATTAAAGTGCAGATAAATAATATATAAAAAAAATTTTAATTATTAGAAATATAAATATAAATATATAAACCATAATAAATTTCATTTAATTATCTGAAATATAAAATTAAGTTATAACAACAACAATTAGTCAGTGGTCAATTAATCAATATATAGTCAAAAAGTAAAGTAAATATGACAATCTATCAATATAGATCATTATCAATAAGTGAGTTAAAATAAAAATAAAATAAAAATAGTTATAATATAATTATTTAATACTAAATTTGGTATCGTATTATTGATGTAAGTCTGACTTATATAAATATTGCCTTAATGCCTTCTTGAACCTAGAAAAAGATTCCAAAATTTTGAGTACGTTACTTGGAATGATTTAAGACCCCAGTCAGTCGTTGCTTTGGTAGGTTGGAGATCTTTACGTGGGCCACGAACTGGTCTATCAGGTTCATAAGATTTAAATAATGATAGTAGAATAGGAGGTTCTTTCATTCGTACAATTCTATACATTACTAAGGAGGCAAAGTAATCAGTGCGAGTCAAGCTAGTCATCCACCCTAATTTTCTACGGTAAGGAGTGATATTATCATGACGTCTGATACCATAGATTTATCTAATAACATTATTGGCTAGCCTTTGAAGCTATAAACAAAGTGGTATACCACCTTACAATAGTCAAGATGAGGGACCACAAGAGATTCAACTAATCGTCTACGAAGTTAGATAGAACTCCAAGGCCCAAGATACTTTTTAGAAAGTAGAGCACTCTATTAACTTTCTTGGGAACATGAATAACTTGAGGCCGCTTTGATAGTGTATTATTAAGTAGAATTCCAAGACTCTTTATCTCATTAACAAACGATACTTTGTCTCCTTTGACATTAATTACCACGTTGTCAATTTTTAAACTGTTAAAAGTTTTGATAGTATTTGAAGAACCAAATACTATTGCCTGAGTTTTCTTTGCATTAAGAAACAAAGAATTCAATTTTTCCCATTCTGATACTTTTTTTGCAGATTCAGACAGTTAAGAAATACCACGTTCTATTTCATTAACAGGGATCTGGACATAAATATGAAGATCGACTTCATATAGTAACCTAAAAGTATTATTATCCATCAAATGATCTTTAAGATCATTCATGTATATGCAGAAAAGTAGTGGGCCAAGGACAGATCCTTGAGGCACACCAATATTGATTTCACGAGTTGAAGACGTGAATAATTTTGATTTAACAGATTTTAACAGACAATTTAACATGTCCAGATCCACTGTAGGGAATCCTTGGAAAAACCAATATCCTTCAATTCCTTAAGAAACTTGGAAGGAGAAACATTATCGAAGGCTTTTGAGAAATCAAACTGTAGTAGAAGAGTAGCCAGCTAGATAGCTAGATATATCTTTACCCATTTTAATATCATCCGTAAGTTTTAACAATGCAGTCTGGGTATTATGAAATTTACGAAAACCTGTTTGAAATTGATCTAAGATTTTAAATTTATTTAGAAAGCTGACCATCTGATCATGAGCTAGTTTTTCAAGAACCTTCGATAAAAAGCACAGTAATGTTACTGGTCAAAAATCCGATTTTGAAGGAATTTGAACCTTCTTAACTGCTGTGATGCATGAATATTTCCAGGATGATGGAAATTTTCCCTGTAGTAATGAAGAATTGAATAGTTTAGTCAAGTGAGGAGCTAAAGTGTGTAAGGCCTTTGCTATAACACTCTGAGGGATATCATCATCACCCTTTGCTTGAGATTTGAAATGCGAGACTGCAAGTATAACATCATTGACTGTAACACTCCTGAAAGTAGAACCCTTTGTAGAAGCATCATTGATTTGTGAAGATACAGAATTATCTTCTGTAGGGGATATTGGTAAAGTTTGTATTGAGTTATTCTGGCAAAAAGCCATGAAGAGCATCATTTACTTTAGGAATCAACCCTAGCGTCTGTATCTCCTCCCAGAAGTTTTTATTAGAGTCAAGTGTGTTACAGATACGACTTTGCATGACGAGCAGCCTCAGATTTCTCCTCGTATTTATCAGTCAAGGTCAAAAATTCATTAAGATATTTATGAATTATGTCATCGAAATGAAATTGTTAATAGTTGAAATCTGTCAATTAACTGCCAAATGTTAAAATAAATCTTTACATTTTTAAAGGAGGAAATATTTTTGAGGTTACTGATTTCACATTGGATACTGTAACGGTTCAAGTTTTTGCTACCGATTACAAAGTGATTAAACTGTATATATTTAAAGTGGATTCAACTACTTACAACAATTTCCATAGGAATAAGGCAAACTTTAAAAAGAGGGCAATATTTAAGGTTAGGTTATACCAAATAAAGCTTATACATTTAATGTATATGAGAGTATATTTTAGAATTAATATATAAGTATTAAATAATACAAATAATAACCGTAAAATAATTAATACAAGTCAAGCTTTAAAATAGAGTTCAATAAAGTATAGTGTATAGGTTAGATAGCTAAGGCTAATCAAGAGTACTACAGAAGTGGCTTGAAAAATCGAATAATCAGTACAACTAAATGGATAGACGAATGTTGATGGTCTAATCAAGGTTCTGATTTTCCGGCTATATTTATACTGCACTTTTGACAATGGTCACCAGTGGAGTGACAGAGATCTTTAAACAGGATCTATTTTATTCTTTTTTGTAGGTTTTGGAGGTTTGATGCTTTCACTTGTATACCAGTTATATTTCAAATAAACTATTGTAAATCTACTTAATGGTATTTAGTTTCTATGTGTTTCTTCTTTTATCGGCGCAAGATAATGGTTGATGACTTATGGTAATGCATGTTTTAACCTTTGCCAGCTATTACAATACCAGTTTGAAAAAAGTTAACAGTTTTGAGCTGTCAAATAAAAGTTAAAATAATTAATAAGAAACGCATGGTTTTTTACTTACAAATAATAATGGATAGCTGATTAATCCCTTTTTATTATTTAAAAGGTAATTGACAGTTGTTTTAATATTAGGTTTGTGGGTTATTTAAATAAATACACTTATTTATATTTTATATAACACTCAATGTTTATTCTCGTCTAAATCTTAATCTTAATAATCACGTCTTAATTACACTAAAATATAGTTAATAATTAGTTATTATAAAATGTCGAACACGCCGATACAATATAGAGAGAACGATGTCGATACGACGGTTGCTATACAAGCACTGAGAACTTCGCGTCCCTTTCTTCTCCACATAGTATAAAGCGGATGTGATAGAGAGCGCCACATTCCAACACTCCCTCCCGATCTCGAGCACATCCAACAGATAACTACTTATCTGAAACAAAATAATCAAAAACATATCAAATGAATATTATTAGCTCATCTAAATCAAAAACACTCTTTTACAACACACTCTAGAACACAATTTTTTTTACATCAATTTTGCGCCTAAATTTATTGCTATGACACGTCTTTAACACAGACATCACAAAATTACGAGATTAAGTAATATCATCATCGAACCAAGGAAAACATTCGTTATTTTTAGTTTTGACGTTAGTTTAAAGAAACTGTATTTGTAACTTTTCTTTTCTAATATAACACATCATAAAATATTGCGCTTGACAAATTTATCAGATTAATTATAGTTCTAAAATAATCTTAATACAAACCTGCTTCTCAATTAAGTATTTTATAATTCATAATATTCGCAACCAATTAGTTTTGAATGTACACTCAAACACATATAACTCAAAGCTACAGATTTACTTCTTTAAAGTAATAAATGAACTATTTGATAATAGCTTAGTTGTCTCCTAAAAAGTTAATTTCAGTTTCATTAAAATTTTCAGTACTCATCTAAAATCCTTTTGCAATATAATAATTAGCCATTTTCTTTAATAAGGATCATTTCATTCCATATGATTTTTGTAAACGTTTTCAATTCAATGCCAATGTCATAATATAATTTTAATGTGTCTCGTAATATAACTTTCATTTTCTTTAAGTCATTAAGAAATTTGTTTATACTTTTTCACAGACTCAAATGATTAAAATATCTTATATCTCTGAAATTCTTACGGAAACTTATCTTTCTTTCCATTATATTGAGTTCTGAGTTGACTTCAAACTATGCTTTTTCACGTCATTTTAAAGACTCTTCTTAAATCATTTTTATATATTTGAACATTGTATATCAAAAATAATTTAAAATTCTTTTCTTTAGTTTAATTTTAAAATCATTGCTGCGTCTAATTTTAATAAGTAATTTTAATATTAACATCAATTAATAGGTAAATTAGTCCCACTTTTAGAGTATGTAAATAGGACCAATCTTAATCTTCTTTAATGAAAGATTCTCATTCTATTTCTTGAGACTCATCTATTTCTATCATAGTTAAGAACTGCAAGAGTTTAAATTTAAATTTATTTATTTACGTCGTTAATAAAGGCTTTTCACGTCCATTCAGCTTATAATTTAAATTTCATGTATTTATCATTAAATATTTTATTTTTGTAGAATATTTTGATTTCTAGTCTTAAATTTTCTAATTATCAAAATCCTCTGAAATATAGTATTTTCATCTTTTCTATTTTTCTCGAATCTGAAAAATTAATTATGCTACCTAAATTCGATGAATTTCATTAATTGTATTCTACATGTTTAAAAGATATACGATTTCTGTTCATCTTGTAAAAGACAAATTATATGCAATTTTATAAGACATAGCTTGCTACAATATCTACTCTCCCCATCTATTTTAAAAAATTGCATTAATTTATTATAATGATCAGATTTTTGATCAATTTTATTTATCAATAGATAACAAAATTTTCGATTTTAATTAAAATTTTCGATTTTAATTAAAATTTTGTTAACTTTGTTTTCTTTTACACTCTCCCTCCGTTCTTGATATTTCAAATAATTCTCTTTAAATATCTCATCAATATTTTATTAGTCAAATTTCCTTATTTAAATCAAAACCTTCTCGAGAATCATCTTTTCTACATTTGAATAGTATCACATATTCATAAACTTATCTTGATTCAGATCAAAGGGAAATTCATTCACTAAAGTACTTCATTAATATAATAATACTTATAAATACATGTCTAAAGTTTAGAGTTTATTTTAATGCAGTCAGCATGTTTTAAATTCTCAAGGAAGTTGTAACTCCGGTAAAGATTTTTCTCATATTAAAATACGAATCATATATCATTAATGATCATTTATGAAAAATCTAATCGTCAATATATAATAGTTCTAGGACTACAAGGTATTAGATTTTCACATCTTATTCTGCTATTTATTTAAATATTCAGTAAATTAAATATCTTGATTTGACTTCAGGTAATACACGTCAATATCTGGTCTTATACCATATTTTAGTGATATCTATATGGACTTCACAAACACATCCTTATTTCGTCTATACTTTTGAAGAAACTATCACAATATAAAAATTAGTTAGGTGTTGAGATTAATAATTTTTCTAATAAATAAACATAGAATATCGTCGATTTCGTGTTGATATCGTATTAACTCATCTATTTAATTCATAATTTAATTTTCATAATTCGCAATTCATATTTAATTTTGCACTCTTCTAGTATTTATCTTAGAAAAAAAATTTTAAAGTTTTCTGACACGTCTTAAAACGCACATTTTTATTTAAAATAAAACTTATCTCTGCATAGTTATGCTAATAAATTAATTTTATTTTCTGAAGAATTTTAATTTAAGTTCAGTCTTAAAACCTTTCTTCGTCATTGAGAATAACTCATCAGAAACATTTAATTATATGCAAGTTAGGATAACTTCAAAATTATAGTATTTAAATCTATCGCAATTTATTGTACAGTTTTATTTTGTACTCATCTTTATTTCTCACTTTAATAATATAAGTAGACGATTTCAGAATTTGCTCTTAAAGTATATGTTTATTGCATACTCTTATCTATTTTATTATCATAATGGTCACCATATTTAATTCATTTGTATGTTTTAATATATATCCACAAAATAAATATAAAGAATATCATACTGAGGTATGAATTTGGATATGAATTTAAAATATTCAATTCTTATTTGCTAAAGAAACATCTAAATCATTCATAATTTAGTATAAATACTCCCTCCGATCTTAAGTACTCAGTCGTCATTCTCATTTTTATTCAATATGTCATAAAATTGTTTTCAACTTTATTTTACTAATAATGTAGTAAAAAACAAGTTAAATAAACGTAGTAAATTAAATCCTTTGATTTTTCATTAGACAGATATAAGTCACTTCTTATAAATTTATTAATTGTTAGTAAAGTATCACATTCCTTTTCACGTCAGTTGTAAAAAAATTTTACTATAACGTAGATTTTAACACATTTTTGCTATTGGCAACAAATATATTAATATTTATCTTTTCATCGATCTTCAACAGCTATTTTAGTGTATTTTTACAATAATTATAATTTCTACATTATTCGAAGAACAAATACATCAAATTTATTATTTATATTACATAAATAGATATATATTTCAAATACAGTTAATTTATTTTCCAAACAAGAACTCTCATCTTTAAAATATAGTCGAATTAAATTCTAAAAAGAAAATTTAATTTCAATAATTTTCATATATTCTATAAATTGAAATATTCTAAATCTTATTCTTCAAATTTTCCAAATCTTTTATCTGTTGATTCAAAATTACTATCCTTCATATAATTTTATAACCTCAAGATAAAGTTTTGAATTTCAACATTTATCTTAGGAATAAGAGTTTGATCACATTTTAAACTATCACATCAAAATATGAATCTAATTTTTAAATTTTATTGTTTAGTTTTCAGACATATACATATATTAAAGCAAATGTTTATAATATATAGGTTCTACAAAACTCATATATAAGAAAATTTAATTTGTGAACAAAAATTTATATTGGCTTATAGATTTTGACAAGATAGTGAATTCTATAAAGCCATTCAATTCTTAAGTAATAGATAATTAACCCTTGGTAGAATCGGAGCAAGCCCTAGACATTCCACCTTTTGCAAAAATCAGTAAGTAATTTGACTTCTTTATGAGAAGTATACCAGATAATAAACTAATATTACTCTTCAGAAATATTGATACCACATCTATTGAATTGTATTTACTCAGATCAGCATTTATTTCAATCTATAATATCTTAAGCTCATCATCCTTAATTGTTGTTATATATATTATAATATATATTATGACTTATATATTATTTACATTATTAAGTAATAAACCCAATGTATTAATATTATTAAATACTTAATAGAAATATTTAAACTTATCGTCTTATCTTCAAATTTTCTAATTTGTCAATATCTCATTTTGAAAATTATTTAAAAATATTTTCACATTCTGTAAAAATCTACTTCACTTACTGGAGGTATAATATTATATATTAAACTTGATAAACATGTTATAATATCATAATTTATTTCTAAATGGTCGCATCTATAGCCTTTTTAATAGAATTTATTTGAAAATAGTCACATCAATAATCATTTTTACGAATTTAATTCGTGTAATTGCCACATCAAGAATTTATGCTCTTCTTTGGTATCTTGGTCATATATTTTAATTTTCAATCATTCAACATCTTTAATAATTTCCAGCCTTTTACAACATCTAATATTATCAGATTTATTTATTCAGGATCCTGTTAATTATTATTTTATTATTTTTATGACTTAACTGCAGTTTAATATCATAAATGTTCAACACTTTTATAGTTAGTAAACTATTTTCTTTTGATTGGTGGGGTTTAATTGAACACATCTCTCGTCAACTCATCATTAACACATAATAATTTAGCATCTCATCTCATCTTAATATATTCTTTTCTTAATACGTCTCTAAAACTTTTCTAAAATTTAATGATATTTCTCTTCTATTTTCAATTTCTAATCTCATCTTTGATTTCCATTTCTAATCTCATTTTCCCCCTCCAATAATATTCGCTGGATTTTAAAGGTAAAGGCTGTTTTTTTTTTTTTTTTTTTTTTTTTATTTCTATTCAAAAACTTTTATCTAAATTAATTCTGATCTTCATTTAATCACATACAGGTATATAAAATAAGAAAATAAACTTCTAAGTAAATCAGCTGAACACAAGCATGATTCTGAAGTTCATTTATGACCTCTTTTATTTCAAATATTAAGTTTTATTTACCTTGTAAAATTTAAACCTTCCGACTTCTGTATCAATCAGCTGAACACAAGCATGATAAATTTAGAAGCGAATGACCTCTTTTACATCCGAACACAAGATAGTATCAAAGATCACCCTTGCAGACACATAAAAAATTAAGAACACATTAAAATTTTACAGTATCTACAAACCAGCAGTGTTGAATTTAAGAAATATTTAAATATTTATAAATATTTATTTGATTATAATTTATTTTAACACATCTTGTTAAGAAAAATTGAAACATTCCATCTCGATCAAATACAATATCTTAATATCCTAATTTCATAATATTTAATGATCGTTGAGTAGGTACCTATATTAAATTTTTAAATACGTCACTATAAAAATTTAATGTTTGCTTAAATCTAAGACTTTAATAATTTTAATTTTTAGTAACACTAAAAAAAATTTAATTTATTTTGTGTTTAAAAACCTCTTTATTTCCTTCTCTTATACATGTATAAATACTGCCTCATCTATTATATTTAATGTTATATAATGGTATGGCTTCATATTCTCATCAATTTTTCCATAATTTAAATAATTTTATTCATAAATGCATTATTTTTAAATTTTATCATCAGTCAGGTTACATAGAACAAAATATTCTAAAAATTTTTTTTTTTCATTAAATTTAAGGTTAGGCATACACGCGCTCTCACACGCAGTGCACATACGTGAGCGAGCGCATATATGAACCCCTATAAAAATTGTATGCAAATATGAGTATGGATTACATGTACATGTATCCGCTTCGAACCACTCAAGCACTCACACAAACAAATTCGCACCTCGTGAAAAAAAAAGTTTATTCACATCAATTATGGGGGCATGTTTTCTTTATATGCATGCATAATTATATATTTAACTTTTTATACTTAAAGTATATAAAAGACAAACAATCACGCCTTATTTAATAATTTAAAAAAATCCACACATCGAAAATTTAAATAGTTCATTTTGTGCATGGCCCTCAAATATAGAACACATATATAAGAAAGCACACACACACATACAAAACAATGTTTCCGCATAATAAAATATCCACTCATCCTATTTTCAATTTCCATGGTCTCCTACATGTATGTAATAAATAGTACATAAAATTAAAACACTCCGAACTCCAAAATTTAAAAAAATTATTCATATACTCTCACATACAGGACACATGTATATTCGAGTATTGATAACTTTCATAAATTTTAACCGTCAAAAGGTAGCGTCTAAAATGCGCGGCTAACATTTTATGTATATGTTACGTGATTAACTCACACACACACACATATGCATTTATTAATACATAAAAATATTATTTTTTTTGGCCATTAAACACACCCGCACATACACATTTCTAAAATTAATTTTAATTTTAATGAAAATTAATTTAAAAAAAAAAATTTTCCGCCATTTTTTAAAAAATTTTATGATAAAAAAAATTTCATTTGCACTAACATGCCTTTGGGTCGTAAACGACGGCCATTTTGTACACATTTAACAAAATAATTTCGCGTCGAAACTCGTCTACACGCGTAATCAAAAAAAATTCAAAATTTTTGTTTTAAAATTTAAATTAATATTTATATCCGAAAATATAAAAAAAATTAACTTTTCTTTCTTTTCTATTTTTGCCGGCTACAAAAAATTTGATCGATCATGCACACATTTTATTTTTCCACTTCCGCTTCGTAAAATAAAGATCTTACCCTCTCTACCTTCAGCCATTTTTAACCTCTCTCCTTGGTTATGTGAAAAAAAATTCACACTAAAATTTTATTCACACTAAAACACCAAATATTTTAAATAAATAATCTTTTATTTATTTTTTTTTTTTTAAAATAACACCACACACCAAAATTTTCTTTTACATAAAAGAAAAGAGAGCTATTTTTATTTCACTCGCGCGTCCGCGAGGGAAGCGTGTTATGCTGCGGCCCATGACCTATTAGGTTTGTGGGTTATTTAAATAAATACACTTATTTATATTTTATATAACACTCAATGTTTATTCTCGTCTAAATCTTAATCTTAATAATCACGTCTTAATTACACTAAAATATAGTTAATAATTAGTTATTATAAAATGTCGAACACGCCGATACAATATAGAGAAAACGATGTCGATACGACGGTTGCTATACAAGCACTGAGAACTTCGCGTCCCTTTCTTCTCCACATAGTATAAAGCGGATGTGATAGAGAGCGCCACATTCCAACATTTAATTTATACTAAAATTTACTTCAGATAAAAGTGGTTTTTTTTGGAAATTGACATACATACTAAATTTAGTGAAAATTTGTTATTATTATTATTTTTTTTTTGAATTCATTTATTGTTAATGTCGAAAATAAATTAAGAGTTTGCAAATCATTTTTAAAGAATCTAAAAAATAGTCTCAAGTTGCCTATAAAATAAAATTTTCCTAAGAAATAGGGCTCCACGTCTGCTCTATTTATGATAATCATAAAATCGGTCGCCATTATAGGTTAAAACGCATTACAATCATGTTTTGAACATACAAATTTCTTGGCCCCATTGACCAACTTTTATTTAATTTTGGGAAGATTGAAAGCCGATTTTGGAATGATTTTTAAGTGATAAGACAAAAATTGCGCTAAAAAATGTCATTTTTTTATAACTATCGCCAAAACTCATGCAAGAGCTAATTTTTTTAAAAATTTGATTCTAGATTCGAAATCTACGACCTCAAAAACTTAAGATCAGGTATTCTAGAATAAAATTTTCTTATCTTTTTCCTAAAAACAATGAAATATTTAAAAAATATCCATTAATATTGACATTAATGGGTTACATTAATAAACTTTATTTCACTATTAATATTGTATTGGATTTGTTTATCCTATAAATTATAGTCCTATACGGAATTGTTGATAGAGGTCGCCAACAATTACAACTGCAGCCACACCATTGGAGCCTGATTCTGTATTTATATCTATCTAACGCTGCTAGAAATATAACGTGCGAAAGTAACGTATGATTATATCGAATTGAAAGAGATCAGAAATTACTAACTTTGCTAAAAACATTATGGTCTTTTATCATTGCTACCAATTTTTGTAACTTTAGCATTTTTTTTTATTGCATGTGCAGTTGTAGTTTTGATCTATCTTGAGTTAAAAAAGTACTTTGTAAACCTCCTCACGGTTTAGTTGGAGAAATAAATTTTTAAACTTCAAAATTAATATAAAAGAAATTAATATACATCATAATGCATGTAAAAACCAAACAAAAAAATATCATTATAAAGGCCTGTTGTTGTCTCAGAGGTTATTTGAAATAAACTAATTGAATGACACAACGTTATTTTTAAATATATATTTTTTACTATATATATTATTTTCATGTCTTGTTGGCATGAAGGTGTACGACGTACTGAAAGGGACGACGTTATACAAGTTGGGGGGTCGACGCGCGCGCTGCTATTTACATATATACATATAATTAATCACTCAATTTATAACACTCCACCCACATATTATATGAAATAAAATGAACATGTGTATGTTACCAAAAAATTTAAAAGAAAATGAAAATAAAATAAAAAGTGAAGTTATACAATTGAAAGATATATATAATTAATCATTTTGAAATAATAATTTTGAGTGTTCATTAGCGCTAATATAATTTTGAAAACAAACATTTACACATACTCACTCACTTTTTACAATTATTTACAATTATTTAATGATATTTTTTTTTGATAAATACAATTTTGATTATTTTATGTTTTTTTTGTACATTTTGTTTTTTGTTTTTTTTTTAAATAGATATACAATAAATAAATTAATGAATAAATAAATAAATAAATAAATA
Source organism: Anagrus nilaparvatae (assembly GCA_022575985.1). Classification (NCBI taxonomy): domain Eukaryota; kingdom Metazoa; phylum Arthropoda; class Insecta; order Hymenoptera; family Mymaridae; genus Anagrus; species Anagrus nilaparvatae. Next base: position 1,719,282 of record JAKSXM010000237.1, on the reverse strand, counting down.
AATAAATACTATACACTACACAATTTTACACTATTTACAATTCTAATTTGTACAATTTCAATTTTGCTTAGTCTAATTCATTATCTAAAGACGTTAACAAAACTAATTTATGAATAGGTCTAGTTAGCATTGTAGCACTGGTCCTCAGATCCACAACCCTCGTCAAGTTGTCCGATCCTTTATACACTTTTACTACTCGAGCTAATGGCCACTTTGCTGGTGGTATTGTTTCATCAGTAATCAGCACGATATCATTTACAAGTATATCTCACTGTGCCGATTTCCATTTTTGTCTGGCTTGCAAAGATTGCAAATAGTCACAGGACCAGCGTTTTCACCAGTTCTGTGTCATCTGCTGGATTAACTTATATCTTTGCTTAGGAGGTATTTTTTTGTCTAAGTAACTGGGTACAGGTATCAAATAAGTTTGAGATTGATTTAGCAATAACGAGAGTGATAAGAATAAATCTGTGGGGTCCTCTGTCAATGGCAACAAGGGACGAGAATTGAGGCAAAATTCCGCTGGTTTTAGGAAGGTGTAAAATTCTTCAAATGTGTATTTGGTGTTCCCAAGGAGTTTAAAAATGTGATGCTTGATAGATTTCACCGCAGCTTCCAGATTCCGTCAAAATGTGGCGAACCCGGTGGGTTGAATTCCCAAGTAGTGCCTTCGTCAGCTATGAAACCAACAAGTTTTTGCATGTAGGATGAATACTCTACATACATTTCCTTGCGGAGTCTGTCAGCACCGACAAAGGTAGTACCACGGTCACTCACCAAACGGGTACAAGCTCCACGAATTGACGTGAATCTACGAAATGCAGCGATGAAACTTTCACTATAATAGCCTGTAACCAACTTAATATTAAGAGTTTTGGTTGCCATACAGATGAACACAACGACATAATCTTTTAAAGACTTTGGGCCTCTTCCCTTAGGAGTAAGAATGTTGAAGGGGCCCGAGTAGTCCACACCATTAATTCTGAATGTTTTATCAGGTTTTGTTATTCTATAAAAAGGTAAATTCCCCATTTTTTTAATTTCGCGAGATGAATTGCAATGAATGCAGGAATAGCATTTCTTTATGTGAGCTTTAACTTACTTATTTAAACTTTAATTACATATTTAATTTTGTACATAGAACTAACAGCTGAAAAGGTTTGCTTGATAGTGCCATGTTTTGTTGACAAATGAAAAAGTTCTACAATTAATTGTGAGAGTTTACAGTTGAACGGTAAAATTAGAGTATGTTTTTCCTCCTCTGACAAATTTCAGTTTTCAACTCTGTCACCTACTCTTAATAGATTGTCTTGTAAAATGGGGTTGAAGGAATTTAAAGATGATTGTTAAAAAATTTCTAACGCACCTTCTTGGCCGAAAAACGCAGGGCTCAATTCTATAACAAGGTTATAAGATAGGGTTTTTAGGCAATTTTCCAAATAACGCTGTCTTATTGCAATTCTACCAAAATGCTATCGCTGGGTCTCATTTTTTTTGTATAAGTTCTACCTTTCAAGCGCCGTAAACCGCAATTTTTCATCACCGATTTTCTCATCGCTATAGTTAGTAAATCAAATGTCTATTTTTGCCAAAAATGACCAAATTTAAAATTGCTGCTAAAATTGTAATTTTTGAAGAAAATAAGTCTTATAGGTCTCCAACATTTTGTATTAGTCTCAAGTTTCGAAAAAATTTTCACTCGTCCATTTTGTTTCATACCTTTTCGAGTTATGACTCGACAAAGATAGTGATAAAATATGATTTTTTTTAAAAAAACCTTAAATTAAGACTCTTTTTTTAAATTATCATATCTGCTAAACAAACAATTGAAAAGGAAGCAGTAAAAATTTTTTCAAAACTTAGAGCTTAATTGAAATTTTTGAGAACTTTAAGACTCATTTTCATCAAAAATTAAAATTTTAACAGCAATTTTAATATTTGTCATTTTTGGCAAAAAACTATAGCGATAAGAGAATCGGTGATGAAAAATTGCGGTTTACGGAGTTTGAAAGGTAGAACTTATACGAAAAAAATGAGACCAAACGATAGTATTTTGGTAGAATTGCAATAAGACAGCGTTATTTGGAAAATTGGCTAAAAACCCTATCTTATAACATTGTTATAGAATTGAGCCCTGCGTTTCTCAGCTAAGAAGGCGCATTGGAATAAACGGAAGGAGTTTTCGGTATTTTTTCAACATTTTTAAGTCATCAATTGTAATTTATAATCCAGATGTTTCGAATATATACGATTTTCGCTATAAAATCCAAACATTTTTAAAAAAAGGGGTGTTTTCGGTGTTAAAGGGTGATTAAGGTATTTTTGGACTCTGAGGACCTCATTTTCAAGTTTAGCGACACCGAGAACATATTAGGAAGCATAGAAAACGTATTTTGAAAAAAATTTTTGTGGTTTGCACTAATTGTCGGTATTAGCCAACCACTTGAGAGCTACCCTGGGTTTGTGCGACCCCTAAATCGTTCTCAAATGAGCTGAAAATTGGTACGGGATCATTTTGTCACCTAAACTTCAACATACTTCAGGAAGAACATTTTTCGCGCACTTTTATTTTTTAGTGAAGAACCCTAATAAAAATATTTTGATTTTATACAATTCATTAAAATGAGTCTAATATATTACAAAAATAATTTTAAATAATTTAGATAATTTTCTAATAATTTACTATTTATATGATTTGTTTTCAATAAATTATTTAATTTATAAAATAAAAGTAAAATGATCAATTTACATATTTTGTTTTTTATATTTAAATACAGTATAAATACAATATAAATACAGTACAATATACAAATATATAGAACAAACAATTTCAATTTTAAATATTTATTTTATTTTAATTTCTAATTTATGACCTGTTCCTGGATACAACCACACTATACCATACAACTAAGGCCTCCATAAACTCCAATGTCTATTAAACACCACAAGTATCACATGATACCATTGGAGCCATATTTTCTTCTAAAATATCTCTATTGCAAATAATAATTAATAATAAAAAACATTCTACATGGTATGATGAAATTATAACTTTATTCAGACTAAAGTTTCTAACTTTAGAAAGAATGATAAGCTAAAAAAGCTTCAAGAATTTACTATTAAGATATGACTAACACTAATCGTTACAGTCATTTGCCAAATTCATTAGAAAAACTAATAAATATACTAACAAATATATATTACTAAATTTCAAAATTAGTTTTAAGATATGACTAAAACCAAATGTCTCAGTTATTTGCCAAATTTATTAGAAAAACTAATAAATATACTAATATATATATATTAATCAAATTTAAAATTAAATTAAAATAATATGATGTCATTACATTCAACCAAATATTCAACCCATCTCTCCCCTACTAAACAAAAGGTATTTATACTAAAATTTCAACAACTAAAAAAAAAAAGATGAGCTAAAAAATTTTTAATTTTTTAAAGAATTACTAAGTTTTAATGAGTCCAACATAGTTGCCACCCACCTTGATATACCCAATGAATTTTTACCAAAAAATTCAAAATATTCTGAAAATATTTCAATTTAATAAATTCAATTATATTTAAACAAATTAAAAAATAATACCAATACAAGCAAAATAAAATAACATATTTGTTTATACCAAAAATATCAATATGGCATATCTCCCATGACACATGAGCACCTTCTGTTCTGCACATAAAAAACATCTATACAATCCAAGACAATGTCCACAAGGGTTTACGAGGCCCAATGTTTTCCATCAGTGCAGATCCATCAGAAAACCAAGGCAGCAATTACCTATAGGAACTTCCCATATATACTAGTTAAAGTTTTTTTTTTTTTTGATTATTTTATAAAGAATCTAAATTTTATCTTTTTTTTAAATCACAATTTGCTAAAAATTTAAGAAATTTCAATATAATACTAATTTCTAATATTAATTGACTACACAAAAAAAAAAAAAATTTAATTAAAAAAAATTTAATTTAATGTTCACATTGCTATAAAAAATTTTAAGTTAGTATTCTTTAAAAAAAAAAAAAAATTAATTTTCATCAAACAGAAAAAATTTATTTTTAAATTATTGAAAAAAATTAGAAGAGATAAACACATGATTTTTTGATACTCACGTAAAAAGCGCACTGCCATTTAATTTTAATTACAAGAAATATCTTTATAACAAATTTTAAAGATTTTAAAAATTTATTTTTAAATTACTCTAATTTTTTATACATAACAATTGATTTGAAAAAAATTATTCGATTAAATCAAAAAATTACTTAATTTTACACATTAAAAACTTTAATGATATTGATCAGATCTGATATTGATAATTTATATAATTTTGATTTCACATTTAAAGCGTGAGATAGAAAAACGCAATCAATCCACGTTCTCTTTCCTTACTTCAACAAAAAATAACAACCACGTGATAATTTAACGCGAGGAAAAAGAAAAAAAAGGAAAGCCGTGTATATTACCAAGCTTTTCTTCTGCTTGTCCCCACTGACAGCAACTAATATGGACGGCAGAAACCGTTTAAATTTTGAATTTAACACGTGAGACAATGATTTCCTTTCTTTTCCGATGACGTAATTCTAACCTTCACTTATAGCAATAAAATTCCTGCGCCATGACTTTTCTTTTCCTTTTTTCCTCAATTTAGTTTTTTTTTAATCTTTATGTTTTTCATGATTTCGTCGAATCCCACAAATTTAAAAAAAAAAATTTTATTTATATTTCAAAAAAAATTTTTTTTTTTTATTGTGGATCTCTAACGCTACACGTTAACTCTCGTGAGGTGCGCACACACACATTCACACAAAAAATTTTTAATTAATTTTAATGCTAGAAACACGTGAAAAATTGAATTTTTGAATCATTTTACACCAACAACCCCTCTACAAGGGGTGAAAACTTAAAAAACAAGCGATTTTCTTTAATTATCTATATATTTATCTATATATATATCTATATAATTATAAGATAAAGCTTCTTATAATTTTAAAATTTAAATTATTAAAATCTTTAAAGATTTTAATTAAACAAAAAGAAAAATAATAATAGCTATATAAAACAATAGTTTTAGTTATTTGAATTAGATTGCAATTACATCACCGAGTTCATCAATACGAACAGTTACAAGTAACAATAAGTGAATTTAATTCTTAAAGCTCAACAGTTTATTAAATAAATTTAATTATATTGATAGAATATTTTGACTTTATAGTTAACTTTCTTGATAGATTCTTAAAATTGATCCTCATTTATCAATCTATAGTTATAATTGCGAGTATTCCATGAGCATATAACTCTACTTGATGTTGCCAAAAAAGAAAAGTAAGATTTAGAGATATTTTCTCCTCTTTTTTTCCGCAATTTTCGAAATATTCAATTTTCTTTTGCTTCTTTTATACATAAAACTTTTTTTTAACTTATGTTGAATTCTTCAAAAGAACTTGTGTACTATTACTTTCAAACAAAACCAATCTTATCAATTAATTTTTTTTTTGTTTTTAGGAAAGGAAAAATTTCCTGATGAAACAGTAAAAAATGTTGCCAGTATGATAAACTTACGTAATAGTACATCGTATGATGCTGATATTAAAGAAGTATCTACCGAAGCAAAAAGTCACCATTCAATAAATTTACCACTAAATCTAAGTAGATCTTCGCCAGGTAAATTTATAAACTTAATATTACTTGTTACATTTTTTAAAAATTTAAATTCTAACTGGGTCAGTATTTGTGAAGTATATAGTTTAGATTTTCAAGTCTTAGAATGTGCTCTAAAATATTTTTCTTCAAAAATATATCTACAAAAATAAACGATCCACAATTTCTAGCCTTTTAACCCTCAGCAACCCCAGGTACCTTTTTTTCCTGACCTTACACGACGCAGGTCTTAGAGACCCGAAGCAACTTTGAACAACTGTAACTTCTGTTTATATCAACAGAATTTGACTTGTTGGTTATTTTCGATTGGAAAACTACTCAAAAACAAAAGAATGCAATAAAAAATACTAATTTATTCAAATCTTAGCAGTTGCGATAAAAAAAATAAAAGCGTTCTTTTAAAATAGGCTATTTCTTCAAATTAGTGTAACTTTGCAACAAATAAAAATAAAAAGCTTTATAGGTATTTTTCCAAAAATGCCAAGAATCATACTTAATATAGACAAAATAAAGACAGAGTTAGGTTATGGTGGAAAAAAGTGAATTATTCCGGGAAATGAAAATGAGGGTTTTAAATTAGGTTTTATTACGCAAAAGTGTTAAAAATAAGTTGAAAAAAGAGGAAAAAAAAACAAAGTTACATAATTACAAAAAGTTTATGACTTATTTTTTAGTCTAGAGCACTCAATGCATCCCTTTTTTCTATGCTTTTTGCATATCGTCAAATTTTAATTTTCCTGTCTAGTTTTAGTGGCCATAAATAACACCTTTGCCTGCGCTCTAAGACATTATCTTACAAAACATCTCTAGGATCTTCTTCGTGTTCGTTATTATCACCATTAACACATAATTTATTTGTTTTTTCAAATAAACCTGGGTTCCTCGAAGATTCAACCTATCCTAAAAATGGAGCTTTAATAAATCTAAAGCAAGCTGAGAAATAAAATCAATTCTTTCTACTGGGTCTTTTTTTGCATTAAACGTGTACAGACTGTACGAGATCGAAATGGCTTTATAGAGGATTTCATAAAATAAACGCATTGGCCTATAAAAAACCGTTCAAAAGTCTTAGACACTCATAAATATAAACAAATTTATTTTTATTTACTAATAAATAAACAAAACAAGATATTTTTTATTAATTTAAACATTTCTTACCTTTTAAAATGAAAATACGAAAAATTACGTTCATGCACAACGTAGCTCTCTGAGACCCTAAAATTCAGAAGCGTTTCGGCCGAAGCTGCGTGAGCTACGGATACTTTCAGACCCATCTGGTGTACCTGAGGATTAAAACAAATTTTATATTTTTTACAGCAATTTTGATTTTGATCAAAATTTAAAAATTTTAAATTGTTAAGAAATTTTTCTCGCAAAATCTTACTTAACAGTTAAAATTTTTTTTCTATATGGTTTCTATAGGAAATTTCTCGTAGAATTTGATTCTAGGGTATAAAATTGGTTTTTTAACTACACACTCGCGAGAAAAATAACTTTCTTGATTTGTCTCTCCTAGTTTTATATCTCAGCTGCAGATAGTTCAATTTTTATACTGTTATTATTTATTATTATTATTATTGCCAGAAAGTTTAATATACTTAAAATATACATAGTATGATGCTCATGGAGATAATAAAAACTGTTTATAAGCCTGCATTAAAAATAAAAATTTATTTATTTTACAATATAAAAATTAAAAATTAAACAAAAAATTAAATACAAATATAACTAAAATAAAATAAAAATTATTGTAGTCAAAAATAACATATATAATAGAGTGTGTCTTATTTTTTTGCCACCGAGCACTTGAAGTTTCCCATTTAAATTACATGGGAATTTTGAGTTTTTAGCTATGCAAATTTTTACTAAAGCCAAAATGCGTTTTAAAAAGCTAATTTTTACTAGAAAACATTCTTTTATATGTTGTAAAGACATGCAAAAAGCCCTGCATTCATTCCAAAGGAAATTTTGGGCTAGAAACGCAAATTTACATATTGGCTCAATCTTATAAAATAGGGTTTTTCGGTAATTTTCAATAAAACGCTGCGACTTCAAAAATTAACCAAATCACTTCTGGTTGTTCTACTTTTTTTGGTGCAAGTGTCACTTTTTAAACGACGTAAACCGTGTATTTTTATCACTGTTTTTCTCACCGCTATAGTCAATTAATCTATTGGTAATTTTTGACCCGAAAGGCCCAATTTTTAAATTTGCTTAAATTGCTGCCAAAATTGTAATTTTCGATAAAATTGAGTTTTATAGGCCTTAAAAGTTTTCTGCAAGCTTCAAGTTTCCAAAAATTTTTTACTCGTCTCTTTTCTTAAATAGTTTTTAAGATATCGTTTTTCAAAGATAATGATAAAAATTGATTTTTTTTTTAAACCCTGAAATTGGGACTATGACTTTAATTTATCATCTCTGGTTAATAATTTATTGAAAAGCAGTAAGTAAAAAATTTTTGGAAATTTGAAGCTTGTAGAAAATTTTTAAGACCTATAAAGCTCAAGTTCTTCAAAAATTACATTTTTGACATCAGTTTAAAAAAATTCAAAAATTGGTTATTTTTAGTCGAAAATTACCAGTAGGTAATTAACCAAGTCAATTAAACTATAGCGGTGAGAGAATCAGTGATATAAATACACGGTTTACATCGTTTGAAAGGTGACATTTACACCAAAAAAAGTAGACTAATCAGAAGTATTTTAGTTCATTTTTTAGTTTGTAGAGTTTTATCGAAAATTACCAAAAAACCCTGTTTTATAAGATTGAGCCAACATGTAAATTTGCGTTTCTACTCCTTAAATTCCCTTTGAAATGAATGGAGGGCTTTTTGCATGTCGTTACAACATATAAAAGTATGTTTTCAGTAAAAATTAGCTTTTTAAAATGCTTTTTGGATTTTGTAAAAATTTGTATAGCTAAAAACCCAAAATTCCCATGTTATTTAAATGGGAAACTTCAAGTGCTCGGTGGCACGGGTTAAAAAAATCGAAAATCAAAATCCTTGGAGCTGGGGGTTTTTTATGACCAAAGTATTCGAAAAAAATAGGGGGAGCCAAAAAATATCGAAAAAAAAAAATAAGACACACTCTAATATATAATATAAAATCTAGTAATATGAAACCAGCAATATTAATTAATTAAGTTATTAATTATATATACTACGCAGTTTTGAGTTTTTTATTTTTTTAATGATAATAACTATTCTGACTAGAAAAAATGAAAAAAATGTTAAACCTTTTTTTTGTTGGAAAAATTAATAAAGGAGACTTATGAATTCTTTTTTATGCATTCAATACTGCTTTTATAGAAGTATTTTAATTTTTTAGTATTGTACAAGCAATTCAGTGCACAATCCATAAATTGTATATGCAGCATTTCACTAAACGTTCGTCTATGATAAATTCTTTCATTATCTAATATAGATGTTTGTAAGAAGTTAAATAATAACTATAGTGTTTTTGGTTCCTCATAGAGGAACCATCGTGTTAGGTCAAATTTTGTTTTCTGATTTTTTGGCATATAAGCACGTTTTGGGACCCCAGGAATGTGTGCGTGTGTGTGTGTGTGTACGTACGTACGTATGTAATCGCTGATATTTCACAAATATTATGGAATTAAGTCCTAATTTTTTTTTCAAAAATTTTTTGACCAAAAAAGCTTGGGGTACTTTTTTTTTTTAATTTGAGGTTAGAGCGGCTGACCGGATATCAGAGGGACACGGGATCGAAACTCATCTGGAGACATTTTTTTCACAAACTTTTTTTCAATGTTTTTTCATAAAAAATATTATTCTCAACATCAATTCATTACTTAAAAATTTAATTTGCAAAAATGAGATTTTTAAAAAAATATTTAATCAAACAAATTTGTTGATTAAAAAAATTAGCAAAACTACTTGATACGTTAAAATAAAAAAAGTGAAGTCTGTTTGACTCCACGTATCAAAAATGTGAGTTTTTCGAATCTAAGGGTTTGTTTGTTCATCAAGGTCGTATCAAATAATTAATTAATTAATTTAATAAATGAACGTATAAATATTAAATTTTTCCATGAAAGTACTGATATCTAGAAATATCGTTTTACTCGATATCTCGAATCTTATAATTTATTTATTGAAAATTTTTTTCTCAAAACTTTTTTCACCGAAAAATACAAAAAATACCAATTTTTTTTTTCTTTATGGACGCAGTACTTAATTTATTTCTGTGGAAGTACTAGTTTTAGAAATATCCTTAATAGTAATTTTTTGGACCTGATACTTAATTTTTTCAAAATTTTTTTCTTAATATTTTTGTCGCCAAAAAATACAAAAAACTCCAAAATTTTTTTTATTTTAAGACGTAATACTTAATTTTTTCCTATAAAAGTACGAATATCTAGAATTATCATTTGTAAAGGATTTCTCCATCTGATACGTAATTTTTTGAAATTTTTTTTTTCTAAATTTTTTAAATAAAATAATTAAAAAAATAGCATAATTTTTTTTCTTTTTGGACGTATAACCTCATTTTTTCCCATGAAAGTACTAATATGTAGAATTATCTTTTTAAGTGGATATCAACAATCTGATAACTAATTTTTTTTCAAAATTTTCTTTTAAAATTTTTTATATAAGAAAATTAGAAAAAAACAATAATTTTTTTTTCTTTAGGACTTAGTACTTTATTCTTTCCTATAAAAGTATGAATATCTAGAATTATCGTTTTTAAAGGATTCCTCCATCTGATACGTAATTTTTCGAAATTCTTTTTTTCAAAATTTTTTACATTAAAAAGTTAAAAAAGTATTATCTTTTTATTGATATAGTGCCTATTTTATTTCTCTGAAAGTATTAATACTTGGAATGATGAGTTTTGAATATTTTAATATTTTAATTTTTTATTAGATAAAATAGAATATTGACAAAGTTTTGTTATTGCTAATGAGGAACCATAGTGCCAATTACTTGGCAGCGTTTTTTTATGTTGGTAGAAAACTGAGTTTTTATCTTTATTATCATATGCTTTTTCATGTTCTTTACTCAGTTGTTTAATTTTCTACAAGTTTGATCAACTTATGTATAATTGCAGTCATTACATTTTATTTTATAAGCTACATTGTTTGTATCAAATTTTTCAAGTCTGTCTTTTACCAAAGTAATTATTGTTTTGAATTTGTTTGTGGTTTTGTTAATGATAGATATATCCATATTGCTTAGAGCGTATACTATTTTTTTTTTGAATATTTGAAATATGGCAATACTAATCTGATTTTTGAGGTAATAGTTGTATTATTTTTATTAGTGTGTTATTTTTTTTTTTTTTTTTTTTTTTTTTAAGGGAAATATGTGAATCTTGCATCAGCCATGGAGTGTTTGCGGGCCTTAAAGACCCGCAAATTTCCATGACCGCCCAGTTGTACAAAGTGTACAACTGGGAGACCACCGGCGAACGCGGTCGCCGGCTACGCCCCAGATTCTTACTGGATAAACACACTTTAAACCCCCCGCGCTTGTTTGTTCCAAACCGGAACTCCCTTTTCAGGTATAACTTCAGTTTGGGACGCGCAGCCTAGGCAGCTGGCCGCTGCCTTCCCCCCTGCCTAGAGGCAGGAGAGCTCTCTACGATAGAATGCCCTCCTCCTTCTTCTTCAACAAGGTGGTCCTTACGTACTCTACTACTTTGTTCCAGTTTTCGGAACTCCGCAGCATTTCCAGAACCACCGTCTCCGGCCTTAGTGTGTTATTATCAGGATTATAGTTTTGTTTTATGGAATGAATTCGTTTCTTTACATATTTGTTTACAATTTTAAAGAATACTCATTTTCTTCTAGGAATTTTTTCGCTATTTTTTGTTTTTCAGGGTGATGGGAGTTAAAGTTTAGATATCGGCCGGAATAAGTTTCTTTCTTGTACCAATTAGTAGAAACAAAAGAATTTTTATTTCTGAAAATTGTTATATCAAGGAAGTTAATGCTATTATTTTTTGGTTTTTATTTTTTTAAGGTAAATTTTAAGTCATTATGGTAACTGTTGAAATTGGCAAGGATCTTTTTTATATCTTTATTGTTGCAAATTAAAAAACAGTCATCAACACATCGTTTATAAAAGAGAACCAGGGATTTGCAGTCTTTTTCAGGGTTAGAAAAAAAGTTAAAATTGTTATTTAAAACTTTAGAGCTACGTAATTTATTAAGACAAGTTTTTTCAAGATGATCCTTAGCAAGTTCACATAAAATAGGTGAAGAGCAAAATGTCATTGGAAGACCTTTATTTTATTTATAACATTGGTGGTTAAAATATAAGTAGATAGAATTCAAAAGAAATTAGAGGCAATTTAGAAATTCTAACTTTGTTAAGGGGATCTTATTTTCTAAACAAACCCAATTTCTATTTAAAGCCTCTAAAACTAAGTTGTTTGGAATGCTCTATCAACATCAATAAAATATATTATGTGCAGAGAGTTTTATTTCGATTTTTTGATTTATTAATATGTGATTCCAAAATGATGTTATTATACATAAATAAATTTACAGTTTGGTTACGTCTAAATTTCCCAATTCCTGAGGAAACTAAACTACAAAATACAATATACCAGTCGAACGACAAACTACAACAAACAACAAAATACTACAGAAATGAATAAAATATTGAATTTTGGTTTAGTTTTTTGTTAATGTGAATCTCAATGGATTTATTTAAATATGGTATGCCAAATAATATGAATGCTATAATTATTTACTATTGTTCCGTATCGATGTATATAATTGTAAATAGTGTTAGTGTATGTATGTTTCAAATATGTGTTTTTTCTTTTAAGCACAGCACATGTAAATCACTTATTTTTAAATTTAAATTTTTTTACCAATTTTTTTTGAAGGTTAATTATAAAAAACAGTTTTATAAAAGTTATTTAACAATAACGATGATTTATCCACCTTAAACAAAAAATCAGTAAACTCTAACATCCAATATCCTTTTTCACTTGAATAAAAATTTTGAAACCTCATGGTGCTGATTTATGATTTTTTACACTAAAGGTTCACTGACTTTCTCCTTTATTTACTGCAGGACATCGGCATAAGCCCTGTCCTCCGTCAACTTTATCGTTACTGCCTTATCTCTTGCTCTGGGAATCTTTTTTTGATTTGATTTTTTCTTCTTCCCCTTTTCCTCATCCTTTTACCTTCTCTCTTCCTTTTTCCTATTTTTCCTTCTATTCCTACGGCCAGTGCATTGTTGAAAGCCTTCATTGCCTTCGGTATTTCTAGAGCGAGTCTGAGATTCTGGATCTCATTCATCGTCTCCATTGTTTCTAACCAGGTTTACCGTCTCTACCTGAGAGCTGACAGTTACGTAGGCGGCTTAACTAACCTGGCAGCTGCTAGCCTTTTAGCTGCAGCTGCAGCAGAAGAGACTTTTAATTCCCTGTTTTGGCTTTTTTCACCAGCACTCTTTTTAATAGGAGTCTGGATTCCTCCTTGCTCCTCGCCCGATACTTCTCGGCCCCGTTTCTTATCAGGTGTGGCACTTTTGGAATATTCAGCACTTACGTATTGCTTAAATTCTACCTCTATGGCAAGGGCTTCTCTTACCTGCTAGCCTTTGATAACTTTCAACTTGTTCATATTATTCTTGAACAGCTTCACGCCATCTTGTACTACCATTGACATGTTAGGCTGTTTTAAATTGCTCTTCCACTTTAACAATTTTTTCCGTCATCTCATCATACAGCCTCTCGATTGTAGCATGGCATCGCCTCAGCTCTATAATATTCTTGTCAATCGAGGTACAGAGTAAGTCTTCTCTATCTCATCCTCTGTCTCGATTTCGAAATCCATATTTTGAGCATTTTTACCGTTCTTCTCAAATTCAGTCGCGCTTTTATGTAAAGTTATATTCGACATTTTGAATCATGTAAGATTTCGTCACTCCATTTTCAACGGCCTCCTTCAACCCCTCACATTCCGGGCAGCTGACATGCAGACTGGTTGCATCACAGAGGATATAGCTGACGGCATGTACTTGCACCACCTTACTCCTCCCATTCACGAAAAAAAATCATAAAAGCATAGTTCCCCACCTCCCATCTTGCGTCAGCAGAGGCCAAAGATAGTTCAGGTTGCTCGGCACATAACCAGATAGCGTGCTTCCCTATCCAGGATCCTCTTTTGGCACTCACGGGTCGCGCCGCACGGCATACTGTCAATTCCGTGCATCTGTGTAGACACACACATTTGACATGCAAATGTAAATACACATGTTCCGCATGGGCAGACACACGGCGGAGAAATTTAGAGTTTCCTCAAACACAGCTAGAGTTTCTTGTCTTGGTTTGCCACGCCTATCCAAAAAGACCGAAGTCTTCCTGGCCCCAAGGCTTACCTTCACACATTACTAAACCAGAAAATAATAACCTTCAGTCATATTTTAGCGGGACCCGCAACTAACCATTATTCGGCTGCGTCGCTGTGCTCAAGGTGGAAATCTCCCTTGCAAAAACCCAGATACATAAGGCAAAAGCCATATCTGCATATGGCTTAAATCGCACTTAAATTTGGAGATGACCTTGGAGTGCCGATTTCTCAGAGATACTTATGGATAGCAAAACTGCAGCACATTCATTAAGGATGTACAAAGAAAAAACAAGGCATAAACCCGGTTTAGCTTCAAGAAATCAGAATTCGATTAGCTCAAATCAGTCCAAATTTACTAGATTCCCCATAGAAAATGTCAATAATTCCAGAGCTCTGGAATGCTGTTAATAATAATAAATTTTTCTAAATGAAATCCTATATATATTAAAATGAAATAATTTAAAAAATTGACTATTTTAGATTTTATTGGACACGCAATTATGAAGAATTGTACGGACGAAAATACATAAAAATGGTTTTAAAGTAATCTTTAAAGAAATATCTCCAGACCTTTTTTGAATTTTTAAAAAATATTTAAATGATTTCGATAAATCAATATCAGAAGTTAGTGGTCGAAAACGCAAAATAATTTCATTTTTTTTCACTAAAACTGATTTTTCTCAGGATCTAAGAGGTTTTTGGAGGCAAGGTTTAGTGCAAATTATTCCTTGGAAAAAATGCTATCGATTTGAAGTTTTTTTTTTTCTAATTTGAGCTCACGGTTCAGAGTTACAACTGTTTGAAGCTAAGAACTTCAAAATTAAAAAAATCAAAAAGTGGACATTTTCATCACTTCAGATCTCGGAATGGATTGTATGAGAATGTAAAAACCAAGTTTCTTTGTATTTATTAAACACTTTTCTAAATGTCATTGAAGTTATGAACGTTCAACGAACAATACCTAACCTAAACTGGTTAAAAAAAGTGGATTTATCTTAATAATAATTTTTCCGGTGGTTTTTCCCAAGAAATACTAAACGAAAATAAATCTTTAATAAAAAAGGCATAATTAATAAAAGATTTTACATGGTTTAAAGCACCGGAAATATAAAAAACTAAAGAAAGAAATTTTTCCTCTTTAACCTAAACTGGTTAAAAAAAGTTGATTTATTTTGATAATAATTTTTCCGGTGGTTTTTCCCAAGAAATACTAATCGCAAATGAATCTTTAATAAAAAAGGAATAATTAATAAAAGATTTTACATGGTTTAAAGCACCGGAACTATGAAAAAGTAGAGAAAGAAATTTTTAAACGTAAAGGTTTTTTGTTATTTTTAACTTTTGAGTCAGTTTTCCCAAGTAGAACCTTCATAATATATTTATGTTAAATATTTAATTTCTTATTATTTGGGATAACTTTTTTTAAATATAATTCACCAGAAAATATTTAAAAGAGGAAAAATGCTAGAAATTTGGAGGTTAAAGAATGCGTTTTTTTTCTCACTTTTAGTCTTTAATCTATTCTTTTAGTAAATACAGATTACTTACAAGGAATAATTAATTAAAAATAAGATTTGGAGTTTAACATTAGATTTCATTATAAATATTGGGGCTTTTCCTATAAAGAATCAGGACTTCACCCTAAAATTTTTAAAAACTGCATTTGCAGATTAGAGGGTCCAGATTAGGACTGCATAGGTGTTTTGGTCATTGATCATAAATGTGGAGAAACTGCCTAAAATAATTGTCGCTTTACCTTTAAATTTTCAAAAACTCTCCCTAAAACTGGCATTTTTGATGTATTCAAACTTAGAGTGCCAAGATTTGATTGCTTAGTTTTTTATGACGTTGATCATATCATGAGTTTTGGGGTTTGGTCTATAAAAAGTTGGCGATTCAGCCTTAAATTTGTAAAAACTTCCTCTAAAATTATTCATAAATTTTAACTTACATATTTTGTTTTTGTGTGAGTTTTTTGTAATTTTAAAAGAGTCATACTACCAATTTCTCATAGAAAATACCCTGAAATTTCGGATCAGGGACCAAGAAAACCTAAAGTGAAAAATATCTGGTGACGGCTAGTAGCTGAAAACCCTCCTATTTCCGCGATTTGACTGGAGTAAAAGTTATTGGCTTTTCAGCTTTATGGTTATTTTTGGTGTGCAACCCTTCAGAAAAAGTGTAAAAAAGGTAGAAACATCAAAAACATGCCTTTTTTACCCTATATTGTTGCCAAAACATGCCACTTTATTATAATTCTGATAATTCTTAGTATTATTAGCTCACCCCAATTTCTACCCCTAGATGAAACTTCATGATTTTTTGGAGTTCATGTTTGAAACCAGCAGCCTCAAAAAACTTCAGATTTAAATTTAGAGCTAATAATACTAAGAATTATCAGAATTATAATAAAGTTGCTTGTTTTAGCCGCAAAAATAACAAAAAAACCTTAAAGTTTAAAAATTTCTTTCCCTACTTTTTTATATTTCCGGTGCTTTAAACCATGTAAAATCTTTTATTAATTATTCCTTTTTTATTAAAGATTCATTTGCGATTAGTATTTCTTGGGAAAAACCACCGGAAAAATTATTATCAAAATAAATCCACTTTTTTTAACCAGTTTAGGTTAAAGAGCAAAAATTTCTTTCTTTAGTTTTTTATATTTCCGGTGCTTTAAACCATGTAAAATCTTTTATTAATTATTCCTTTTTTATTAAAGATTCATTTTCGTTTAGTATTTCTTGGGAAAAACCACCGGAAAAATTATTATCAAGATAAATCCTCTTTTTTTAACCAGTTTAGGTTAGATATTGTTCGTTGAACGTTCATAACTTCAATAACATTTTTCTAATGCCACTTTTATTTTTTTTTAATTTCATTCATTCATTACAGAGATATATCAAAAAAACGACTTAGAGTCTAATTTTTTGAATTTTTTATTTTTTTATATTTAGGACAGCTGATATCCATTTTTTATATGATTTTATATATTTTATATTTTATTTATTTAAAAAAAATTTAAATGCTACCATTTCATAAAAATATATAAAATTTAAAAAATATTTAAATGCAATCATTGCATAAAAATTTTCTTAATGCAATTATTGCATACAAATATTTGAAATTCCAACTTTTCTATAAAACAGGAGACTGTTAGAAAAAAATTTATAATGGCATATAGTTTCTGGTAAAGTCAATAAAAAAATACAATTTTCTTATAAAACAAGACAAATACAAAAAAAATTTTAATGCAATCATTGCATAAAAATTTTTAAAATTAAAAAAATATTTCAATGCAATCATTGCATAAAAATTTTTGAAATTACAAAAATATTTTAATGCAATCATGGCATAAAAATTTTTGAAATTAAAAAAATATTTTAATGCAATCATTGCATAAAAATTTTCACAATACAAATATTTGAAATGCCATAAATTCCATAACTAGAATGGCATAACTAGAATGGCGTATAGCTAAAGTCAATAAAAATATTTCAATGCAATCGTTGCACAAAAATATTTTAAGTTGCAACTTTTATATAAAACAGGACACTATTCGAAAAAAATATAAAATGATGTATAGTTTCTGCTAAAGTCAATAAAAATATTTCAATGCAATCATTGCATAAAAATATTTGAAATTACAACTTTTATATAAAACAGGACGACTAATCGAAAAAAATTTAGAGTAGCGTATAGTTTCTGCTAAAGTCAATAAAAATTTTTCAATGCTATCATTGCAAAAAAATATTTTAAGTTGCAACTTTAATATAAAACAGGACACTATTAGAAAAAAATTTAGAATGACGTATAGTTTCTGCTAAAGTCAATAAAAATATTTCAATGCAATCATTGCATAAAAATATTTGAAATTCCAACTTTTATATAAAACAGGACGACTAATAGAAAAAAATTTAGAATGGCGTATAGTCTCTGCTAAAGTCAATAAAAATATTTCAATGCAATCGTTGCACAAAAATATTTTAAGTTGCAACTTTTATATAAAACAGGACAACTAATAGAAAAAAATTTAAAATGGCGTATAGTCTCTGCTAAAGTCAATAAAAATATTTTAATGCAATCATTGCATAAAAATATTTGAAATTACAACTTTTATATAAAACAGGACAACTAATCGAAAAAAATTTAGAATGGCGTATAGTTTCTGCTAAAGTCAATAAAAATTTTTCAATGCTATCATTGCAAAAAAATATTTTAAGTTGCAACTGTAATATAAAACAGGACACTATTAGAAAAAAATTTAGAATGACGTATAGTTTCTGCTAAGGTCAATAAAAATATTTCAATGCAATCATTGCATAAAAATATTTGAAATTCCAAATTTCATATAAAAGAGGACACTATTCGAAAAAAATATAGAATAGCGTATAGTTTCTGCTATAATACACCCGACAATATATATTAAAATTTTTGGAAGTTTTTTAAATTGTGGACTATCAATTTAAATTTATTTATACGATATATGTTATCGAAATTTTTATTTTTTCATGTTTAAACAGGTGATATCCATTTTCTTATATAATGAAATTATTTAAGCTCTTTCATATATAAAACATCCGACAATATATATTAAAATTTTTAGATCTTTTTCAAATTGTGGTTAATCTTTTTAAGTTGTTCACGAAAAATATATTAAAGAGGGGTATAATTTCTGTTAAATTCAATAATAATATTTCAATGCTATCATTGCAGAAAAATATTTGAAATTACAAGATTACTATAAAACAGGACAATATTCGAAAACATTTAAGTTGGGTATATTTTGCTAAATTCAATACTGATATTTCAATGCTATCATTGCATAAAAACATTTGAAATTACAACATTTCTATAAAACACGACGGAATTCAAAAACATTTAAGTTGGGTATATTTTGATAAATTCAATACTATAATATATCAATACTATTATTGCATAAAAACGATTGAAATTACAACTTTTCTATAAAAAAGGACACTTTTAGAAATAAAAACTTATAACCGGTTTGTGTAAACACAACCTAAATGCATGGAACATGTTTACTTCCAGCTGAGGACTAGGTATAATACAAATGTTACTCAACATTACAATACAATTTTCTATTGTTGTAATTTGTAATTATCACCTTACTAGTTGTTAAGATTCTAAACCCAAACTATTTTGATTCCCTAAACCTGAATTATTATAAGTCCCTGAACCTGAATTATTCCAAGTCCCTAAATCGATATTATTTTAAGTCCATAAACCTGTATTATCCTAAGTCCTTAAGCCCAGATTTTTCAAAATCTTTTAAAAGTATTTTATTTATTTTTATATACTTACCTAATTATTCTAAGTCTTATTTGACCCCCCCCTTAAATAGGACAAATTTGACCCCCCCCCCCTTAAAAAGGACAAATTTGACCCCCCCCCCCTTAAATAGGACAAATTTGACCCCCCCCTTAAAAAGGACAAATTTGACCCCCCCCTTAAAAAGGACAAATTTGACCCCCCCCCTTAAATAGGACAAATTTGACCCCCCCCCCCCTTAATTTTCAAGTTCTGAAGTACCCCCTCCCTATAAACATGTTCCATGTTAAAACTAAAGTGAGGTATAGTTTCTGCTAAATTAATTACTAATATTTTAATGCAATTGAAATTACAACTGTTCTAAAAAACAGGCTATTATTCGTAAAAATTGAAAGCGGGGTATATTTTGCTAAATTTAATACATATATTTCAATGCTATCATTGCATAAAAATATTTGAAATTACAAGATTTCTATAAAACCGAACAATATTCGAAAACATTTAAGTTGGGTATATTTTGCTAAGTTTAATACTAATAATTTAATGCTATTATTGCATAAAAACAATTGAAATTACAACATTTCTATAAAACAGGATTGTTATAGAAAAAAAAATTAAAGTGAAGTATAGTTACTGTTAAATTCAATACTATTATTTTAATCAATAAAACCAATAACTCAATAAATCAGACTCTAAGTCTTTTTTTTGCTATTTCTTTTTAATGAATATGTTACCGCTAAAGTACTGAAAATGTTATTATATATAATACCTAGGTAATATATATATTAACGAAAAACTCCAAAACTGATACGTTAATTTATTAAATAAAACTCAATTTAATATATTACCTAGGTTTTATATATAATATCGAGACAGCGTTAGGTAATACATTAAACTCGAGTTTATTACCCGCTAATTTATTGAATAGATGAATTTTTCAAGTATTTATTATTGTTTGTTTTTATAAACTATTAAATTTTAAATTAACGGCAAGTATTATTATTTGAGTATTATGATTATGATTTTATGTCTTAAATAATTTTTGGTGAAATAAAGATAATAAATAAACAGACGGCGCTCTGTTTAGCTTTACAAGTTGAAAAAGTAATACATATTTGAAAATTTTGAGTTATAATATTACAAAACTAATGAGTGCTATGGACGTTGATAAAAAAATAATTTTCAAAGAAAGATTTTACGAAAAGCTTGATAGTTTAATTGATAAAAATTCAAAAAATACGTATTATTTTTCAAAAAGTAAAACTGAAGAAATAATCGTTACAACATTATGATGTTTTAAGTTCAAATGGAGTAGAAAAATTAATACTTCCTCTTTCTGACAAGAATCCTGACATAAAATATTATTGTTCAGTAGAACAATTTTTTTTATGCGAAGTTTGTCAGAAAAAAAAGGGTGCGTGAAAAAAGCATTGGTTGTAAAGCCCATAATTTCTCCTTAAAATAAATCTTAAATTTTTTTTCTATAAATTAACCTAGATAATATATATAATAACGAGTGCTGGTAGGTAAAATATTAAACTAAAACTGAATTTAATATATTAACGGGTGCCACTTAGGTAATATATTAAATAGAACGATATTATATATAAAACCTAGGTAATATATTAAATTCAGTTTTAGTTTAATATTTTACCTACCAGCACTCGTTATTATATATATTACCTAGGTTTTATATATAATAACGGAATTCAGTACTTTAGCGGTAACAAATACATTAAATAAAAAAAAAAACAAAGCATTTTGGTTTTTATATTTTAATACAAACCATTTTAAGATATGAAGTGATGAAAATGACCAATTTTTGAGTTTTTAAATTTTGTACTTCTTAGCTTTAAACAGTTGTAACTCTGTGCCGTGAGCTAAAATTAAAAAAAAAACGTTAACACTATAGCATTTTTTCCAAGGAGTAATTTGCACCGAAGCTCTTTTGTTTTATATATGAAATGACTAAAAAATTTGAATATGAAATAATATAGACATCGGCAGTCCTAAGAATAATAGAAAAAAACAAAAATTTTAAGAATTTAACTATATAGTAAAATTCATATTGTCGGCTTACAATATGAAAAAACTACAAAAATTTCAATCTATATTGTCGGCTATTTGATGTATGAAAAAAATCAAAAAATTTCAGTATGAAATAAGATAGTTATCGGCAGTCTTAAGAATGAAAAAAATAAAAATTTTTTTAATCTAGCTGTATAGTAAAGTTCATATTAGCTGTTTAAAATATGAAAAAACTACAAAAATTTCAATCTATATTTCTGGCTATTTTATATATGAAAAATTAAAAAAATTTCACGATGTAATAATATAGATATCGGCAGTCCTAAGAATTAAAAAAAAAATTAGAAATATTTAACTATATAGTAAACTTCATATTGGCGGCTTGCAATATGAAAAAACGAAAAAATTTACCATCTGTATTGTCGGCTATTTATAGATGAAAAAACTCAAAAAATTTCATTATGAAATAAGATAGATATCTGCAGTACTCCAGTTAAATCACGGGGGGGGGGGTGGTTTTGTTTGTGGCCGCCACCAGATTTGGTCTACTATAGATTTTTTGGGTCGCTGAACACCAAAATTGGGGTCTTTTCTATGCGTAATTGGGGCTTGACCCTTAAATCGGGCAAAACTGCCCCTCAAAAGGGCATTTTTGCTGTCTTCATTGTAAGCATTTGAAATTTGGTATACGGGGGTTTTTTGGGTCGCTGATAACGAATATTGCAGCTATAACTATGAAAAATTACCCCTTCACCCTTAAATTGGGCAAAACTGCCCTTAAATAGTGCATTTTTGCTGTACTCACTGTAAGCCTTTGAAATTTGGTATACGGGGATTTTTTGGGTCGCTGATAACGAATATTGCAGTTATAACTATAAAAAATTACCCCTCCACCCTTAAATTGGGCGAAACTGCCCTTAAATAGGACATTTTTGCTGTATTCACTGTAAGCTTTTGAAATTTGGTATACGGGGGTTTTTTAGGTCGCTGATAAAGAATATTGCAGTAATAATTATGAAAAATTACCCCTCCACCCTTAAATTGGACAAAACTTTCCCTAAAAGGGGTGTTTTCACTACTTTCACTCTATCCCTCCAAGACTCGACCTATTAGGGTTTTTTGGGTCGCTGATCACAAAAATCGATGTCTCTTCAATTAAAACTTAACTCTTCACCCTTAAATTAGCCAAAACTACTCCTAAAAGGGGTATTTTTGCAACTTTCACTCTAGCCCTCCAAGATTAGGTCTAATAAAGGTTTTTGGGGTCGCTGATCACGAATATTGAAGTTATAAGTATGAAAAATAACCCCTTACCCTTAAATTGGCCAAAAATACCCCTAAAAGGGGTTTTTTTTCTACTTTCGCTCTAGCCCTCCAAGATTTGGTCTTAAAGGGTTTTTTAGGTCGCTGATCACGAAAATCGCGTTTTTTTCAATTAAAAATTAGGTCTTGAGCCTCAAATTGGCTAAAACTACTCCTAAAAGGTTTGAAAGGTATAAATAAATGAATCATACATTTTACAAGTTATCTTATTTATAAAATAAAGGTAAGAAAATGTTTTATCATTTGAAAAATTTTTCGAAAATTAAAAAAAATTTTTTTTGCATTAAACAAAACTTTTATTATGCCTCAAAATAACCATTCATGGGCTGTTTATTGTGATCAGTGACCTAAAAAACCCTATTAGACTAAATTTTAGAAGGTTAGAACGAATATAGCGAAAGCGCCCCTTTTAGGAGTAGTTTCTGCTAATTTAAGGTTAAAGAGTTACGTTTTAATTGAAAAGACATCGATTTTTGTGATCAGTGCCCCAAAAAACCCTATTACACCAAATCGCGAAGGGCTAGATTGAAAGTAGCGAAAACACCCCTTTTAGGGGTTTTGCTCAGTTTTGCTCAATTTAAGGGTGAAGGGGTAATTTTTCATAGTTATAACTGCAATATTCGTTATCAGCGACCCAAAAAACCCCCGTAAACCAAATTTCAAAGGCTTACAATGAATACAGCAAAAATGCCCTTTTTAGGGGCAATTTTGCCCGATTTAAGGGTGAAGGGATAATTTTTCATAGTTATTATTGCAATATTCGTTATCAGCGACCCAAAAAACCCCCGTATACCAAATTTCAAAGGCTTACAGTGAATGTAGCAAAAATTCCCTTTTTAGGGGCAGTTTTGCCCGATTTAAGGGTGAAGGGGTAATTTTTCATAGTTATTATTGCAATATTCGTTATCAGCGACCCAAAAAACCCCCGTATACCAAATTTCAAAGGCTTACAGTGAATATAGCAAAAATTCCCTTTTTAGGGGCAGTTTTGCCCAATTTAAGGGTGAAGGGATAATTTTACATAGTTATAACTGCAATATTTGTTATCAGCGACCCAAAAAACCCCCGAGTACCAAATTTCAAAGGCTTACAATGAATACAGCAAAAATGCCCTTTTTAGGGGCAGCTTTGCCCGATTTAAGGGTCAAGCCCCAATTACGCATAGAAAAGACCCCGATTTTCGTGTTCAGCGACCCAAAAAATCTATAGTAGACCAAATCTGGTGGCGGCCACAAACAATACCACCAAAACCGTGATTTTACTGGAGTACAGTCCTAAGAATAAAAAAAACAAAAATTTTAAAAATTTAATTGTATAGTAAAGTTCATATTGGCTATTTTCAATATGAATGTACTACAAAAATTTACTTGCATGGAAAAAAATGAGGTATTACATCCAAATTAAAAAAAAAAAAAATACCTGGAGATTTTTTGGTGAAAAAAATTTTATAAAAAAAATAGGTCATAATGTCATACTGGTTGTGAAATATCACCGGTGAAAGTGCTACATACATACACTAACACACACACATACATAATTTTTTTCAAAAACTGGTTTTTTAGAATCCTGAGGTCTCAAAACGTGCGTATATGTCAAAAAATCAGAAATAAAAATTTCACCTAAAACAATGGGTCCTCTATGAGGAACCAAAATCATAAATATTTCACTCTAGAGTAAAATTAATATTGATTCTCTACAATATAAAAAAACAGCAAAAATTTCAATCTATAATGTTAGTTGTTTTATATATGAAAAAACTCAAAAATTTAACCATATATAGAGTATAATGGATATCGGCTGTCCTATTTATGAAAACATTATAAAAATTATAAAAGTTTATAAAAAATATTATAAAAGTTTCACTCGATAGTAAGTCATGTTGATTGTTTACAATATGAAAAAACTGAAAAAATTTCAATCTATATTGTTGACTGTTTTATATATGAAAAAACCCAAAAAATTTCACTATAGAGTAAAATGGATATCTTCTGTCCTATTTATAAAAAAAAAAAATAATAAATATTTCACTTCAGAGTAAAATTCATATTGATTGTCTAAAATAGAAAAGAATCAGCAAAAATTTCAATCTATATTGTTTTTTTTTTTATATATATGGAAAATCCGGAAAATGTCACCATATAGTAAAATGGATTTCGGCTGTACTATTAATTGAAAAATAAAAAACTATAAAAATTTCACTCTATAGTAAAATTTATATTGGCTGTCTGCATTATGAAAAAAATTCAAAATTTTCAATCTATATTGCTGGCTGTTTTATTTATGAAAAAGCTAAAAAAATTTCACCATAGAGTGAAATGGATATCGCCTGTCCTATTTATGAACAATAAAAAATTATGAAAATTTCATTCTATTGGGAAGTAACGTGACCGATGCGACATCTAGAAAGTCAATGTTAATTTTGTATTGAACTAAACTTAGAGGGTTTTTCAATGACCCTCTAACTTTAGTTCAAAACAAAATTAACATTGACTTTCTAGATGTCGCATCGGTCACGTTACTTCCCAATAGTCATATTTATATTGACTAGCTGATTGGCCTCGCTACGCTCGGCAGAATGTCACAGTAATATTGAACATTTAACTATAACACTATCCGTTGATGTCTAAATATAAAAAATATTGCTGTGCGAAATTAAAATAATTTTTGTTTTTCATTTAAAAATTGTTTTAAAAAATATTTTAATCATAAAATCCTAACCTATATATATTAAAATGAAATAATCGAAAAAATTGATTATTTTTAATATATTTCAGCACTAATTTATGAAGAGCTGTATGGACGAAATTACATGAAAGTTGTTTTAAATTAATTTTTAAAGAAATATCCCCAGCCGTTTTTTTAATTTTTAAAAAATATTCAAAAGATTTTGAGATATCAAACTCAGAAGTTAGTGGTCGAAAACATAAAAAAATTTCATTTTTTTTCACTAAAACTGATTTTTCTCAAGATCTAAGAGGTCTTAAACCTTGGAAAAAATTCTATCAATGTCTGTTTGTTTTTTTTAAATTTGAGCTCTCGGTTCAGAGTTACAACTGTTTAAAGCTAAGAAGTTTAAATTTAAAAACTCAAAAAGTTGTCATTTTTGCCACTTGATAACTTAAAATAGTTTGTATCAAAATGTAAAAACCAAATCGCTTTGTATTTATTAAGCACTTTTCTAAAACCACTTTTTTTTGTTTTTTATTTAATGCATTCATTTAAAGTCAAATTTTTTGAATTTTTGGGTTTTTAATGTTTAAGACAGCCGATATCCAATTTCTTATTCCATGAAATTTTTCGAATTTTTTCATATATAAAACACCCGACAATATAGATTGAAATATTTGAAATATTTTCATGATGTAGACATGAAATGTTGTTTCAATTATTTTTATGCAATAATAGCATTGAAATATTAGTATTTCAGATTATTCCCCACTTAAATGTTCTCGAATACTGAACTGTTTTATAGAAATGTTGTAATTTCAATTGTTTTTATGGAGTAATAGCATTGAATTATTAATATTGAATTTATCAAAATATACCCCACTTAAATGTTTTCGAACACTGTCCTGTTTTATAGAAAAGTTGTAATTTCAATTATTTTTATGCAATGATAGCATTAAAATATTAGCATTGAATTTAGCAGAATATTCCCCACTTAAATATTCTCGAATACTATCCTTTTTTATAGAAATGTTGTCATTTCAAGTGTTTTTATGCAATAATAGCATTGAATTATTAGTATTGAATTCAGTAAAATATACCCTACTTAAATGTTTTCAAATACGGTCCTCTTTTATAGAAATTTCGTAATTTCAAATAATTTTATGCAATCGTAGCATTGAAATATTAGTATTCAATTTAGCAGAATATTCCCTACTTAA
This sequence comes from Anagrus nilaparvatae, assembly GCA_022575985.1. NCBI lineage: Eukaryota > Metazoa > Arthropoda > Insecta > Hymenoptera > Mymaridae > Anagrus > Anagrus nilaparvatae. The sequence goes on along the minus strand of JAKSXM010000237.1, from coordinate 1,692,744 downwards.
ATGTTCTCGAATACTTTCCTGTTTTATAGAAAAGTTGTAATTTCAATTATTTTTATGCAATCATAGCATTGAAATATTAGTATTGAATATAGCAGAATATTCCCCACTTAAATGTTCTCGAATACTGTCCTTTTTTATAGAAATGTTGTAATTTCAATTGTTTTTATGCAATAATAGCATTGAATCATTAGTATTGAATTTAGTAAAATGTACCCCACTTAAATGATTTCAAATATTGACCTATTTTATAGAAATTTTTTAATTTAATATATTTTTATGCAATGATAGCATTAAAATATTAGTATTGAATTTAGCAAAATAAACACCATTTTAAATTTTTTCCCCTGTTTTATAGTAAACTTGTAATTTCAATGTTTTTAAACATTGATAGCATTGAAATTTTAGTATTGAATTTAGCAAATTTGACCCACTTAAATGTTTTCGAAAACTGTCCTACTGTTTTATAACATTGAATTATTAGTATTGAATTAAGCAAAATATACCCCACTTAAATGTTTTCAAATATTGTTCTGTTTTATAGAAAAGTTTTAATTTCAATTATTTTTATTCAATGATAGCATTGAAATATTAGCATTGAATTTAGCAGAATATTCCCCACTTAAATGTTCTCGAATACTATCCTTTTTTATAGAAATGTTGTAATTTCAAGTATTTTTATGCAATAATATCATTGAATTATTACTATTGAATTTAGCAAAATATACTCACTTAAATGTTTTTGAATATTGGTCTCTTTTATATAAATGTTGTAATTTTAATGGTTTTTATGCAATAATAGCATTGAATTATAGTATTGAATTTATTAAAATATACCCCACTTAAATGTTTTCAAATATTGACCTCTTTTATAGAAATTTTGTAATTTAAAATATTTTTATGCAATGATAGCATTGAAATATTAGTATTGAATTTAGCAAATTTGCCCCACTTAAACGTTTTCGAAAACTGTCCTACTGTTTTATAACATTGAATTATTAGTATTAAATTTAGCAAAATATACCCCACTTAAATGTTTTCAAATATTGTCCTGTTTTATAGAAAAGTTGTAATTTCAATTATTGTTATGCAATCATAGCATTGAAATATTAGTATTGAATTTAGCAGAATATTCCCCACTTAAATGTTCTCGAATACTGTCCTTTTTTATAGAAATGTTGTAATTTCAATTGTTTTTATGCAATAATGGCATTGAATCATTAGTATTGAATTTAGTAAAATATACCCCACTTAAATGTTTTCAAATATTGACCTATTTTACAGAAATTTTTTAATTTAATATATTTTTATGCAATGATAGCATTGAAATATTAGTATTAAATTTAGCAAAATAAACACCATTTTAAATTTTTTCCCCTGTTTTATAGTAAACTTGTAATTTCAATGTTTTTAAGCATTGATAGCATTGAAATTTTAGTATTGAATTTAGCAAATTTGACCCACTTAAATGTTTTCGAAAACTGTCCTACTGTTTTATAACATTGAATTATTAGTATTGAATTTAGCAAAATATACCCCACTTAAATGTTTTCAAATATTGTCCTGTTTTATAGAAAAGTTGTAATTTCAATTATTTTTATTCAATGATAGCATTGAAATATTAGCAATGAATTTAGCAGAATATTCCCCACTTAAATGTTCTCGAATACTATCACTGCTTTTTTATAGAAATGTTGTAATTTCAAGTGTTTTTATGCAATAATATTATTGAATTTAGCAAAATATACTCACTTAAATGTTTTTGAATATTGTCCTGTTTTATATAAATGTTGTAATTTCAATTGTTTTTATGAAATAATAGCATTGAATTATTAGTATTCAATTTAGCAGAATATGCCCCACTTAAATATGTTTTCGAATACTGTCCTGTTTTATAGAAATGTTGTAATTTTAATGGTTTTTATGCAATAATAGCATTGAATTATTAGTATTGAATTTATTAAAATATACCCCACTTAAATCTTTTCAAATATTGACCTCTTTTATAGAAATTTTGTAATGTAAAATATTTTTATGCAATGATAGCATTGAAATATTAGTATTGAATTTAGCAAAATATACCCCACTTAGTTTTTTTCAAATATTGACCTCTTTTATAGAAATTTTGTAATGTAAAATATTTCATGCAATGATAGCATTGAAATATTAGTATTGAATTAAGCAAAATAAACAAAACTTTAAGAGTACCACTTAAAAAAAAATATTTTATTGCAAAAGTCATATTGATTGTCCAAAACTTATAAAAGTTTTATATATGAAAATTTCATAAAATTTCATCTGTCTTTTTTAAACACGAAATAAATAAATTTCCTAAAAATATTTTATTGACAAAGTCATATGGATTGTCCAAATCTTTATAAATTTCCAATTTATATTTTATTTCGTCTTATATATGAAAAGTTCATATAATTCAAAGTTTATAAATTGTCAATTTATCTTTTTGCAAAAGTCATATTGATTGTCCAAAACTTAATAATTTTCCAATGTATATTTTGCTTCATTGTATATATGAAAAGTTCGTAAAATTTCATTCGTTTGTTTTAAATATGAAATAATAAAAATTTTCAAAAAAAATATTTTATTGCAAAAGTCATATTGATTGTCAAAAATTTTATGAAAATATCTTAAAATTTCATTCTTTTGTTTTAATTAGGAAATAATAAAAATTTAAAAAAAAATTATTTTATTGCAAAAGTCATATTTATTGTCCAAAACTTAATAAATTTCCAATCTATATTTTACTTCGTTTTATATATGAAAAGTTTATATAATTCAAACTGTATAAATTGTCAATTTATCTTTTATTTTTTTTCGTCAATGTAAATATCATTAAAAAAAAAATATTTTATTGCAGAAGTCATATTGATTGTCCAAAAATTAATGACAATTTCATAAAATTTTATCTGTCTGTTTTAAACACGAAATAAAGAAATTTACTAAAAAAATATTTTATTGCAAAAGTCATATTGATTGTTCATAACTTTATAAATTGTAATTGTTTATTTTACTAGATCCAACTGCGCTTCGCGCAGAGAATGACTTCTTTTAATTTCGTATTAATTCTTCTATAACAATTCGAATTGAATTGTATCATTCGATAACGGGTCCAGGCCCAAAAAAATTATTGGATGTTGTGTGTATACAAACTGTAAAAAGTAACTTTCTTATATTAACAAAAAAATTAGAACATTTTCGAAAAATTAGTATATTTTCAAAAAAATGTGTGAATATTCGAAAAAAATCGTATATTTACTAAATTCAGTATATTAACAAAAAATTGGAGTATTCTCGATATTTTTTTGGGAATTCGCAAGAAAAATTGATATTTTACAATTTTTTTCTCGAAAATTTACAAAAAATAGTTGTAAATTTCCGCAAAATAGTTGTGAATTTACAACTTTTTTCGTAAAATCACAAAAAAAAAATCGAGAATTCTCGAATTTTTCGATAATATACTAAATTTAGTATATTTACGATTTTTATCAAATATTTACAAAATTTTTTGAAAATTCACTAATTTTTCGAAAAAATTCTATTTTTTTTGAAAATCTAAGAAAGTTACTTTTTACAGTGCATGAAACCCTTATAATACCGAGGAAAAATTATACAGCAGTCTTGAGATGACTCAAATTCTTCTAGAACGAAATAAAAATTAAAATATAAGGTATTAAAACCATTTTATTCTGATTTATGGTGACCGTAATATTTTATCTGGTAGGAATAGATTTTCAAAGTAAATTATTATTATTTTGATAATATTTCTCATATGTTTTTTGTAATCCAAACATTTTTGAAAATAAAAAGTGCCACTGTTGAAGAATCTAAATCATTCCTAGGACGCTGTATAATTTTCCTTAGCATTTTATGGGTTTTAATGTTAATAATTCATATGTGCACCTATATCCAATTGCTTTTTTGGATCTAAACTCGTTATAGAATCCATGTAGTTATTGTAGTACATCTCATTTCAAATAAGTACCAAAATATATTTACCGAAAGAAATATCACAAAAATGAATAATTTTTAACACCTTTTTTCTTGGCAAATCGTTTTGTCTTATTCTCTAGATTTTATCCTTATAAAAAATCATTATTTCTTCAAATATTATCTTCCTAGATGCCATTCTAGACTTTTTTTTCGTAGATATAAATATTTTATTTTTTCATGTTATATCGGGTTCATAAATTAACCCGGTGAGGTAAAATTTTATATACCGAGTATTATAAATTTTTCTTACTACTTCCTAAACTATCATTACTGCATCGTGGACGAATTTTTACCTGTATTGAATAATTAATGGGTCAGGCATAACAAATTTTATATGCCGATAAAAAATTTCATTTTTTAATCTTTTGATTTACATTAGATAATTCATAATTAAGTATTTTCTAACCAATCCAAGATAAATTAAACATATGAGCCCATGTATGGACATGTAAATTTTATAAGGAACTAAAATTTTGAAACCCAAATGTAGATTCAATTAAACTTTATTAAAAATTAAGCAGATTCGTCGAAAGTATTCTCAATCTCAAATTCTAAATTACTTTCTATCCATAGCCCTGGATTATTCGAAAGCCCTAAAACGAAATTATTTTAATTCCTAAATTATAATAAGAAATAATAATTTAAAGTTTTTAAATCAAGTCCTTTAATTCGAATTATTTTAAGTTTCTAAATTAAAATCATTTTAAGTCCCGAAACCAAAAATATTCTGAGTCTCCAAATCAAAGTTTAGAAAGTCCCATTTTACATCCCGGACACTTTTAACTATTGGAGCTACTGAATTACTCCCCCCCCCCCTATAAACATGTTCCCTGTTAATATTCAAGCAATATTCAAGCCTAATTTTTTCTTGCATTTTTTGGATAATCAGTTTTTTCACGATTCTGTAAATTTTTACTAAGTTGTACAACAAAATAAAAATCTGACTTTGAATTAAGATCCGTGTAAATTTTAATTTTTTCAAAAAATTATTTGTTAATTTCTTTTTTATAAGTTAATCAGACTAAAGAATCCCTATACGTATCAGAATGTTTCTTATTTATTTTTTGGAATATAATTTTTTTTTAAAGACGACAAAATTATTTTTTCTGGACAATGACGTATTTCCGAATATAGTAATGTGCAGTTTTTTTAACAAAATTTTTAGTTTTTTTCATACTGTAGACAATCCTATATATATATTAAAATGAAATAATTTAAAAAAGTTGTCACCCTAATCAGTGTGTAACTCAAAATCTATATCACCAAAACGATCAAACTAAACTTCTATGTATTTGTTAGTGCGTTATCTAAAACAAGTTTTTTTGGTTTTTAATTTAACCCTTTCATTCAAGAGAAATCTCTAGAAAACCAATTTAAAATGAAATAATTTAAAAAAGTTGTCACCCTAATCAGTGTGTAACTCAAAATCTATGTCACCAAAACGATGAAACTAAAGTGCTATGTATTTGTTAGTGCGTTATCTAAAACAAGTTTTTTTGGTTTTTAATTTAACCCTTTCATTAAAGAGAAATCTCTAGAAAACCAATTTACAAATTACAAAAAAATTTATCTTTTAAAAAATTAATATCTGAGACAAAATATATATATTATTATATTATTTTATATAACAAAAAATATATATTATAAAATTTTTTGACTTTTATCAAGTTGTGAACAATCAATATGACTTTTGCAATAAAAGATTTTTTTTGGAAATTAGAAAAAAGACAAACGAATGAAATTTTATGAAATTTTTTAATTCTTAAATTTTTTAATTTTTTAATTTTTTAATTTTTAAATTTAAAATTTTTTTTTTAAAACACACAAATGAAATTTTAGGAAATTTATAAAGTTTAGGACAAACAATATGACTTTTGCAATAAAATATTTTTTTAATAAATTTATTTATTTCGTGTTTAAAACACAGAAATGAAATATTATGAAATTTATAAAATTTTGGACAATCAACATGACTTTTGCAATAAAATATTTTTAAAATATTTGACGAAAGCACGTATTTCCCGGTCACTGCGAAGACTTGTTTTCTCGCCACTGCCGCAGAAAAATCGTATACGACCCTTGGCCATAAAAAAAGAATGGCTCAAATCGCACGTCAATTACTTTGGGGCTTTATTTTTCTGGCCATGGGTCGTAATATACTATTATTTACTATTATTATTATTATTATTATTATTTTGATCATAATCATCAAGTGCTTCTCTTATGCATTTAAAAAAATATTTAAAAATTTAAAAACATAATTTACACAACCAAGATTTGAGGTTTGAAATATATGCAAAAAAATGATATATTAACCAATAATTTAAATTTTAAATTAATCTATGCCTTCTGTTAATTTTTTAAATGAATTAAATAAATAATTTTTAATTATCAATAACCATTTATAAGTTAAATAATTAGCTACTGGTTTATTATATAACTTGTAAGATACCTAAAATAAAATAACCTAACTTTTTGAGTTGTGTTAATGTTATTGTTTTTAAAGTTTGCATGTATGTTATGTATGTATTGTTTACATTATTGCGAGAACCAATCAGAATGACTCTTTTAGCGATAACAATGTACATAGTTACCGTATCGATGAACAACTCATTTTTAGGATAGGATTTAGTTTTTTCTATGAAAATATCATAAAATTTCATTCGTTTGTTTTAAATATGAAATAATAAAAATTTTCAAAAAAAATATTTTATTGCAAAAGTCATATGGATTGTCCAAAACTTTATAAATTTCCAATGTATATTTTACTTCGTTTTATATATGAAAAGTTCATAAAATTTCGGACATTCGTTCGTCTGTATTAAACATGAAAAAATAAAAATTTGCAAAAAAAATCTTTTATTGCAAAAGTCATATTGATTGTTCACAACTTGATAAAAGTCAAAAAATTTTCAATATATATTTCTTGTTATATAAAATAATATAATAATATATATATTTTGTCTCAGATATTAAAAAAAAATTTTAAATGATAATTTTTTTTGTAATTTAATGTTAATTATTATATTTAGATTGTTATATGAATATATAAATAAGAATGTTATGAATTTATAATATTATAATATAATATTCATAAATTCATATAATAATTGTCCAAAACTTTATAAATTTTATAAAATTTTATTTGTGTGTTTTAAAACCGAAATAAAGAAATTTTCAATAAAAATATTTTATTGCAAAAGTCATGTTGATTGTCCAAAATTTTATAAATTTCATAATATTTCATTTCTGTGTTTTAAACACGAAATAAATAAATTTATTAAAAAAATATTTTATTGCAAAAGTCATATTGTTTGTCCTAAACTTTATAAATTTCCTAAAATTTCATTTGCGTGTTTTAAAAAAAAAATTTTAAATTTAAAAATTAAAAAATTAAAAAATTAAAAAATTTAAGAATTAAAAAATTTCATAAAATTTCATTCGTTTGTCTTTTTTCTAATTTCCAAAAAAAATCTTTTATTGCAAAAGTCATATTGATTGTTCACAACTTGATAAAAGTCAAAAAATTTTATAATATATATTTTTTGTTATATAAAATAATATAATAATATATATATTTTGTCTCAGATATTAATTTTTTAAAAGATAAATTTTTTTGTAATTTGTAAATTGGTTTTCTAGAGATTTCTCTTTAATGAAAGGGTTAAATTAAAAACCAAAAAAACTTGTTTTAGATAACGCACTAACAAATACATAGCACTTTAGTTTCATCGTTTTGGTGACATAGATTTTGAGTTACACACTGATTAGGGTGACAACTTTTTTAAATTATTTCATTTTAAATTGGTTTTCTAGAGATTTCTCTTGAATGAAAGGGTTAAATTAAAAACCAAAAAAACTTGTTTTAGATAACGCACTAACAAATACATAGAAGTTTAGTTTGATCGTTTTGGTGATATAGATTTTGAGTTACACACTGATTAGGGTGACAACTTTTTTAAATTATTTCATTTTAATATATATATAGGATTGTCTACAGTATGAAAAAAACTAAAAATTTTGTTAAAAAAACTGCACATTACTATATTTTATTTATAATTATTATTTATAATCAATAATTATTTATGTTATAAAATATACCTCATTAGTTATAAATATTTATAAATAATCATGTAACTTTTTCTTAATATGAATTATAAAATTTTTTTGTTAATTTTAGAAGTATAAAATTAATTCTGTTCTCATTCATTTTTAAATAAAATTAAATTGCATTTTAATCACGTATGATTAAATTTATTATAATTAACTGCATATGATTAAAATATAAAAAAATTAATGCACAAGAGTTTTTATTTGGTTAAGCCGAGCATCGCGAGGCCAATCAGCTAGTTATATATTACAATAAATTAATATTTTATTTAAGGAAAACCTATTTTAATATTTGAAGTCATTGCAAGTAGACCATTATTAAACAGGGGCCTTAATTGTTTCTACGGCAAAAAAAACTTCTGGTTAATTTTATTTTTTTGGTGTAAGTGTAAATTTTCAAGCTCCGTAAACCGCAATTTTATAACACTAATTCTTTCATCGTTGTAGTAAATAAACTAAAGGCCCATTTTTAGCCCAAAATGACCAATTTTTAAATGAAAAAAAAAAAAAAAATATATAAAAAGACAAGGAAAATCAGAATTTTTTAAATCCATTGCTATGAACTCGTTTATACTAAAGCCTAAAGATTTTCATAGTATAGAATTTATATGAAATTTCCTGGAGAATCCAAATCTAAACTTATTCGACTCGTACGAGGTCATTTATTGCGGCAAAATTCAGAAAAACTGTTGAAAATGATGAAAATCCGACTTTTGTATTTGAGGCATTTGCTGTGAGCTCGTTTACATTAAAGCCTAAAAAATATTTAAATAAAGAAATTATGTAAAATTTCCCTGGAAATCCGAATTTTCTCTTATTTAAATCATTCGGAGTCATTTAGAACGGAAAAATTCAAAAAAATGAGAAAAATTGAAGAAAATTTACGATTTTTCGATGATTTTAGAGTCTAGGAAGTTCGATCACATCTATGTTGATATGACATCTGAAAATCTAAATAAAAACACGCTTTTTCTGAGAAGCTTAATAAAAAACTCGGATATACAATTTTTCTGTAGCTTTCGTAAAATACCCTGTGAATTTATCGATTTTAGGAATTTTCAAAAACTAATGGCAGGACTGGATTCCTGAGGAAATTTTACTATAGTACCACTTTTTTCATAATTTTTAATCGTTTCCAGAAGGAATGGCATATAAAAGAAGAATGAGCGGCTGAGGAAAGATGAAAACGTTAAAAATATATATAATAATATTAAAAATAGCCATGAAATGTTGAATTTATTAAAAAATAATATAATTCCTGATGAATATGAAATAGCATCTTTAGACGTAGTTGCAATGTTCCCTAGCATTCCTCATAACTTAGTGTTAGAAGCTTTAGACAGAAATTGGGAACTTTTAGAAAATAAAATGCCTCTAACTAAACTTGAATTTCTAAATGGCATAAATTTTTTATTAAATTCAACTTTCATACAGTTCAATAATAAATTTTATAGACAGAAAAAAGGCCTTCCTATGGGTTTTTGCTCTTCCCCCTTTTTCAGTGATCTAGTTTTAGATCATTTAGAAAAAGTTTCTTTAAATAAATTAAAAAGTAGTCTTGTCTTAAATCATGATAATAATTTCTTCTCATCGCCTCCAAAAGAATGTAAATCACCTGTCATTTTTTACAAACGTTACGTTGATGATATTTTTCTAATAGGTAATAAAAAAGATTTTAAAAAAATTACTGACACTTTCAATAGCTATAATCCTAACATAAAATTCACCATAGAACGAGAAGATAAGCAAAACAATAGTATCAATTTTTTAGATGTCACAGTATTCAGAAACAATAATTCTTATGCCTTTACTAATTGGCACAGAAAGCCCACTTGTTCAGGCAGATACCTCAATTTCCTCTCTCACCATCCTCTTAAACAAAAAATTGCAATAGTCTACAATTTAACAGATAATTGCATTCTTTTGTCTGATAAGAAATTTCATAATTCGAATATAACAACCATAAAAAAATTATTATTATCTAACAATTATCCGTTAAAATTTATAAACAAATATGTTAAAAAGAGATTAATATTTTTACGTAATAAAAGAGACAACAATCTTACAAACCAAAATAACAGCCAAATTCTGAAAAACAAATTAATTTTACCATATTATAAGTACCTTAATCATAATATAATAAATAGCCTCAAAAATCTTAATATCTCTATTATTAATAAAACTACTAATAGGTTCAATTATTTAATCAGACTAGGTAAAGATAAGCTTAATAATTTTGAAAAAAGTCATATTGTCTATCAGATAAAATGTCAAAATTGTGAATATGTTTACATAGGTCAATCTAAACGAAAATTAAAAAAGCGTGTAAAAGAACATGAAAAAGCTCATAATAAAAAAGATAAAAACTCCGTTTTATATACTCATACTAAAAACACCAATCATACTTTTGATTTTAATAAAGTCAAAATTTTAGATATTGAAAAAAGGTCTTTTAAAAGATTTTTCTCAGAAATGATACATATTCACAGTTTTAAAAAAACACTAAACCGCATGTATGATACTCATAATTTAAAATATTTCTATAAAAATACCATCAATTTAATCATGAACAGATTTTCCGCATTAAGATAATTTTTAACTTTCCCCACTATTTTAAGCTATTTATTTAAAGTTTTCCCCTCTCTCTTTTTTTCTATCTCGATAAGCTGTAAAATTTCATCAGTTACGACACATACGTTGTGTCATAAACTTATCATATCAATTTAATTGTGTAAAACTCAAAACAAATATTTTTTGTAAATTTTATTTTTGACATGAGATCCATTTCTCAAGCAATAACCTCTTTAAACAAATTTGTAAGTTTTTCTTAAAAAATACTGATACACAGTGAAACAAATTATTAAATTTTTAAATTTTTCTTACAGAAGTTTAGTTACCTAATTAAAAAGTTATACAATTTTTACATTAACTTGTAATATCATAAGTGTTTAATTAATAAGGTAATAATAACTTTTGAATTATTTTATATTTGTTGTTTTCCAACTAGTTTTTAAGTATTATAATTGTTCTTCCAGATCTTGATAAGGAGAGTACAACTCTCGAAACGTCGATGTAATATAAAAAAATTTTTAAATAAATAAAATAGTTCCTATCAGATCATACAGAAAAGTTTTTTTCAATAATTTCTTTTCTAAATACACTTAATATTAATTTAAATTGTTTTTTAACATCGGTAAGGTAAAAATCAGTTCTTTAGGGTTTATAGTTTCATAATAAACTCGGTTTTAGATTTATCCAAAAACCTGGAGCTGATATTTTTTTTGTCCACTTTTTTGTTTTTTTGCCCCACTGTGCGTACGTTTTTAATAAAAATTTAACTAAGTACGCATAAATTAAATTTTCAATATAGAATATAAATTACATTATAATATACACACAGACCCACAAATAAATGATTAAAAATACCATAAAGAATAAAAAAATGAAAAAAATTTTTTTACCAGCTTCAAAAATATTTTATAAAATTTTGAAGATACCTCCGTTTTGAATAAAAATTTCAGAGAATACGTAAAAATTAGTGCCGAATAGAATACTATGAAGTGCGATACGAAAATTTTTCGATAGTCACGAGATATTTTAATTTTTGTTAAAAAATTTAAAAAATTTTATCAAGTTTAAAAATAATAAAAATTAAATATCTCAAAAACTGCGATAGCTGAGCAGAGAATCTATGGCCTGTCACCCGCAGACTTTTTTTCTTTATTTTGACACCGGTTTCATGCCAATCGGTTTGGTGGTTCTTCAATCATTAGGGTACAAACAAACAGACAAATAAATTTTCAGATATATATAGTATTAAGATATAGGATAGGATATTACAGCTTCATACAATTATCTTCAAAAAAAAAAAGAATTTAGAGATGAAAGTGAAAAAAGAGAAAAAATTACCAATATTAAATAAAAATATTTGATTTCTGAGCTAACAATTTGCTTTATTTTTTCAATAAATTGCCCACGTTTCGAAGACCTTCAGTCTTCATTATCAAGGCTAAAAATTTACAATATTTTACAATTTTATAAAAACTTTTTTTACATAATTTCAAATTTAAAATTAAACATTACCTTATTAAATATTTTAAAGTAAAGAATATACAATATTCTTCACTGAGTACCGATCTTATACTAATATTTGAGCTTTTAAAAAATTTTACAAGTGCTAGATTTTTTTACACGAAGGAACATAATATAAACAAAATATAAAGTTTGTAAATCTAACATACTTTTTTAATGACTATTTTTTAATATGAAACTTATTACTCTGAATCCATAAATTTTCAAAATAATTTATTTGTCTGTCCCTCAAATTTTTAACAATATCTAAATGTTCAAGTGCTTTAGGTTGAAAAAATTTTTTATTTAATTTTTATTATTTCCGTTTTCTTATTATTCTACTCCTTCTATTTAACCCCAGTCTATTTTTATAACAAAAAATTCGTTTTTTAATCTTTTTGCTCTTTTTAATTAAACGTATCGTGTTTTTAAAGTGTCCTTTTAAAAAACAGGTGTCTTCTATTCTATTCATGGTATTATTGTTATATTCTATAAACATCATCTCCGAATGTAATACCAACTTGAGATATTGTCAACCTCCCAGTGAAGTCGAAAAAAATTAAAATACGACAAATGCAAAAACTAAAAATAAGCGAAAGTTCGCAGAAAGGAAATATTAAAAGAAGAGTACACGAAGCAGACGATAAAAGTTCTGATGAGACTAATAAAACAGTAACTTATCAAGCAACCTCTATACATCTCAGCCTATGGTCACTAATAATAGAATCCTAAAACCATATAACCAATCACCAAAAATCAGAAAAAATAATTCGGAAAACATAGCGAAAACTACATCTGTTTATACCGTATCAGATAATATACAGCGAGAAGCATCAGTATATGATTTTAGCCATGAAGAAGACAGTGATAACTCAGTTCTTATGGATAAGGTAAATTAATTTCTAAAAATTTTTCGCCATTTCAAAGCTATAACTCTAACATAAAATTGCCAGCTGAGGTTCTCTCAAAGATTTTTTGTATTTTCTCATTTGTTTAACCAATAAATATAACTGCTTTTCGATTAAGATCCTTTTCAAGCTAAAAAATATAATGAATTTTTTAATAAAAATATAATAAGTAATTTAAAAATATGGACACAAAAAGATTTTTTTCTTACTCAAAAGTTTACATCATTTTATTGCACAATTTCTCAATAAACTTTTAAAAACCAGTATCAGAAAACCAAGATCTCATGTAATAAACAGCTACCATTTTATACAAGATATAAAAAACATCTACATACCAGATAACTATGTTCTTATTAGCTTAGATGCCAGTAGTCTTTTTACCAACGTGCCTAATAATCTAATAAAATTAAGCATAGATAAAAGATTCGACCAAATAAGGAAAGTTTCTACCATTCCTATCCACGAAATACATAATGCAATAGACTATTTCAGTGATAATACCTTTCTACAGTTTAATAATAAGTATTATAAACAGATTTTTGGATGTCCTATGGGATCACCTATTTCCTCAATATTTGCAGACATAGTATTAGACGACCTCGAAGAATATTGTCTGAGCCAATTGGATTTTACACCTCCAATTTATAAAAGGTATGTGGAGGACATCTTAACTTGCGTTCCTGTAGACAAAGTCCAAAATGTTATTGATATTTTCAACTCTTACAACAACAGACTACAATTTACTTGTGAATTGGAGTCTAATAATAGAATTAATTTTTTGGATATCACTCTAATTAGAAATAACAACACTTTATTACATAATTGGTTTAGAAAACCTTCTAATTCCAATCGTTTTTTTAATTTTGACTCAAATCACACAAAAGCACAAAAAATAGGAATGATATATAATTTGGTTGACAGATCCATTTTACTTTCCAATGACTGTTTTCACTCAGAGAATATAGCTATTGCCAAAGAATTACTTCTGCAAAATAAATACCCAAATAAATTTATTGATTTTTATATTAAGAAAAGACTAAATTCCATCAAATATAGAAATAACTTGCTTCAAAACACTGATAATAATAATAATAACTGTGATAATGAAGGTATTGATTACCACAAAAGGATTTTATCAAAATTACCAAAAGTTTGCCTTCCACTTGTAGGCAGAATGTATTATAATATCTCTAAAATGTTAAGGAAATATAATATCATAACTATACCTAAAATTATCAATAAAATGGATAACATAATAACAAAAGGTAAAGATAAATTTTCAAAAGACATTCAAAGTAATGTAGTATACAAATTTGAATGTGATGATTGTGACAAAACTTACATTGGACAGAGCAAAAGAGAAGCCTTGGTAAGAATTAATGAACATGAAGGTGGTATTACAGCATATAAAAATAAGAAGAAAAAAGAAGAAGAAAAAATAGCTTCTACACAAAAACATCCTACTAGAATTAGTCAAAGACTTCTTAATAAAAACCCTGATTATAGAAAAGAAGAACTTAATAATGTCTCAGTAGTTGCTAGCAGTAAAGAGGAAAATATTAACAACAAAAAATCTAAAAAGTACCCAGTTGTTACACAACACTACATTGACACTGGTCACAATTTTAATTTCAAAGATTTCAAGATATTGGACAAAGAACCATCATTTCACAAAAGAACTATTTCTGAAAGAATACACATTAAACTTCATCCAACAGCAATAAATAAAATTGAAGATACTGAAAATCTATTTGCTCCATACAATTCTATATTTCATAAATTAAAAAAAATCAAATCATAAAAATAGTTTTTTCACCATTTACATAATATTTACATAATCACAGCTGTTTTTCTGTGTTTACATAAATCATATGTTCAAATTTTTTATCAATAATGTCGATAAAAACAATACTCTAGTCATATCGATTATAAATCATAGTATCATATTAATATTTACATACAATAGATGGCTCTAATTGCACAATAAGTAAAATTTTTAAAATCAGTAACAGTTGATTGTAAACAACAATCATACATAGTTTATAAATTTATAATTTTTAAGTTTATTTCATTATAATTTATTTATATCTAAGTTCAAAATTTACCTACGCATCAGTATTTTTTCTGTGATATTTTAGTTTTTAACATTTTATACTTATTAATATTAAAAATATTCTAATAATATGACTAGTGGTAAGATAATATAAATGCAATTCAGTATGTTTTTTATAATAATTTATTAAAAAAGTTTTTTCATGTTTATAGGATACTTTTTAAATATCTACAAATTTATTTATTTATTAATTTTTGACAAAACATTAACCAAGAGAATAAATATTCTTAATATGTAATATAAATTGTAAACTTTTGAGTAAGAAAAAAATCTTTTTGTGTCCATATTTTTAAATTACTTATTATATTTTTATTAAAAAATTCATTATATTTTTTAGCTTGAAAAGGATCTTAATCGATCGAAACGTCGTTAAAAATAAAAAAAACTTTTAAACATCTTTCACTCGTAAAAATCATTTTACCAACTGTTCCACATCTTATTAAAACTTTACAACGAGTAATAACTTCTTATTAACTTATAACTGCTTTTCATTAGTGCCTAGGATACTCCGTTACTGAAAGTTGGAAAAAGGTTACTTGAAGTAAATAGATAGAATAAACCCTAAGTTAAGGTTAAAATACACGGTATAAAGTGAATTACTTAGATTAAAAAAAAAAATAGATTTTTTTCGAAAAAATAGTAAATTTAAAATAAAATTTGTAAATATTCAATAAAAATCGTAAATTTAATCAATTTTGTATATTATCGTAAAATTCAAGTTAACGAAAAATTTGAGAACTCTCAATTTTTTTGTTAAATTATAAATTTATTTTTAATTTATTTGAATGTTTTAGGAATTTCAAAATCACAAAAATTGAGGCTCATATATCAGAAAAAAATTTAACTATTTCTTTTTAATTTTAATTTACGTTGATTCTACAGGAACCTATTTTCGATTTTATTTTAGATAAAACACTTCGAAATAGGAGGGTACCAAATAAAAATAAAAATTCTAAATAAAGAAGTTAATTATGAAAAACAACAAGTTAAAAATTTAAAGCAATACAAATCAAACTTCGAAAGAATGAATTAAGAAGATTTATTAAATGCAAACTCGTTGGTAGAACAACATAAAGATTTAAATTTTAAATTGCAGCAGGAAGTACTTGAGAATAATTAAGGACTCATGAGTAAGTATAAATTGTACAAGAAATTATTCAATATTCAGGAGCCAACGAATTTTAATAATAGTAGAAAAGAAGAAAGTGTTCCAAAAAATTAATACGACACATACGGGCAAAAAAATATCAAAGGATGCTTAAGACATTCAGGGAGAGTTTTATTGAACGACTCTTTAAAAAGCTGTACAAAACAGGTAGGAATAGAACAGACTGGGAAAATTGAGGGAAAGTTGAAGAGTGCCATAACAAACATTAATTAACAAGCATTAATTGGTAAATATTTTTTAGATGCAAGACAATTTATTAAGTGGCATTATTATTAATAGTGCAATTATTAAAGTAAACTGTATTGCAATGATTCTTAAAGAGTTAAAAATATAACAAGAAAACTTTAATCAAAAGCCTTAAATAAAAATAGCTTACCCAATGAATATTTTTTTTTCTATAAATTCTTATAAATGATTTTAGAATTTGTTCCACATTACTTTGGTCAAAAAAGATTTAAGAGCTTAAGTGAGGAAGAAAAAAAATTAAGCGACCTAGAAGTTAAAAGGCTTGTTACTGTGTTAGTATCAGAAGAAAAAATACCAGAAAAAAAAAGAAAATGGAAAGTAATAAGCAGAAACATATAAACTAATCTAGCGAAGATATATTTTTGAATTACAAAGGTACGTAAATTTAAGTAAAAAATATTAATTTAAAGAACACTGAATTTTTTGTTCATTTATGTTATTTTCCCTACTTCAGAAAATATTTATGAATTATTTTTATTTGTGTAAGCCCAACCTAAATGCAGGCATGTATATATAGGAGGAGCCAAAAGAGTATTTCCTCCCGAAATGAAAATTTTTATATATTTCTGTTTTTATAAAATTAGCAGTAATTATTTAACATAAAATCACTTCTAATCAATTTAATAAGAAAATCAATTAAATTTTATTCGTTATTAAAATAATTTAAATCAAAGCTATTACTATTATTAGGTTATGACCCCTCTCACAAAATATACTAACCAGTCTTGCAAAATTTATGACAAAATATGTGCCTGTAAATACATGGTACCCAAATTGTTTAATAAACTTTCATTAATATATTTGAAGTTGCTGTACACCCGTTGTTCTATATCAAAATTATTTGAAACACTATTTGCCCTTGCTTTCCTTAAAATCCCACTTTTTTCCCCAACAGTTTTGAGATTCCCCAAGATTTTTTTTCTATGAACATGTTTCATGAAAACTACAGGTTAATAATTTCTCATTTATGATGTGGAATTTACATGTTCTTTGACTATGTTGCAACGAGTTTCGTAAAAACAGTCCTAGTTTTAGTTATAGAAAAACCAATTCGTTCACTATACAACTGAAAAAGTTGTGATAATCGGTTTTTTTTTATAAGTATATAGTTAATTACGGTTATGTATTTTTAAACATAATTTTAAACACATTTTTTAAACTATAATTCAACATTTTTTAGGAAATGAATATCAACGGAGAACAAGTGACGATAATCAAGATGGAACAAATCAAGACCCAAATGATTATGATATTACTCAGTCATTACCAATTGACGTCTTTTCCGGACCGAAGTAATACCTAAACATGAAGTCCCGGTCCGGATTCTATGATATTGTCATAAATTCAGGAAGGTGGGGAGTTTAGTGGGTATTGTAATTCCTCCTCAGTTATACTGAGTATCTTCGCAACCATAAATTTGAGGTTGAGTCCCACTTAACCATACAGTACGCGGTGTATGGCATGCGTAAAAGCATTCTCCTCTTCCTACGAAAAAGGCCCCTTCTCTGAAGGGGCCCAAAAAAACATAACAAAAAACCAATTGACGTCTAGTTAAAAAAAAAAGAACTAAAAAAAAAAATAAAAGAATTTAAAAAAATGTTTTTATTTGTGTAAGAATTCTGAGAATAAAGCTTTTAATAAATAAATTATGCATTTATATATAAATAGTACATTTTTTTATTTTGCTTATCATTAAAATAAGTATTGTTTGCTTAACAAAAAAATAATATTTTAAGTTAAGGCTAATAATATTAAAGTGGTTGGAAAATATTTTTCTGGTAAGTACCAGCGAGATTTGGCTTGAAAAATTATTCTTTTATTATAGAAACAAATAAAAACTGACCACTTTAAGGGCGCTCTGTCCACCACTGGGTGTTTTTTGCGCAGTATATTTGTAACTAAAATATTTTAACCATATATTTATTTACAATAACTTTTTAATGAAAGAACCAATGCTTTTCAGTATTTAGTAAAAGAATATAAAAAAAAAATTAAAATTGTTTATTTTTTTAAACAAATACGACCTGTTAAATTTTTGAAATTTTCGAGTCATAAAAGCCTAAGTTCCCAGATCTGGGCTACTTGGATCAAAATTCTGCTTGGCTCATATTGAAGATCATTCAATTCTAGGTGAAGGTATCGTGGGAAATTTTTCGCTAAACCTCTTCAGTAATGAGTTACAGCTAATTGTTTATAAAAAAAAAGTTAATAATGCTCTACAATTTATAAACAAATTGGTATAACTCATTACTGAAAAGGTTTAGTGAAAAATTTCCCACGATACCTCCACCTAGAATTGAATGATCTTCAATATGAGCTAAGCAGAATTTTGATCCAAGTAGCCCAGATCTGGGAACTCAGGCTCTTATGACCCGGAAATTTCCAAAATTTAACAAGTCGTATTTGTTTAAACAAATAAACATTTTTAATTTTTTTTTTATATTCTTGTACTAAATACTGAAAAGCATTGATTCTTTCATTAAAAAATTATTATAAATAAATATATGGTTAAAATATTTTAGTTACAAATATACTGCGCAAAAAACACCCAGTGGTGGACAGAGCGTCCTTAAATAAAAAAATTTTTTAATTTTAATTTACGATACTTGCTATTAATTTGCCTATTTAAAATTTTAGTCACTTATATAAATACCCTGCCAACTAATTGGCACTAAGGTTCCTCAAACAATGAGCATAATATATCAACATGCCACTGATATCACCGATTAAAACCATGCAATCATACATATATTTCTCTCTTAATTCCATAATAATTGTAAAATATTACCGGTTAAAATATTTTTAGATATTAGTAGTTTTATGGGATTGGATGAGGTATTAAAAACAAAACAAAAAAAGTATTGCAGTTTTTTTAACTTTTTTGTTATTTTAATTTTGAGAAAAAAATTTTGAAAAAATTAGGTAAGATATCCAAAAAATTACTATAAACGAACTTTCTAAAACTACCCTATGAAAAAAATCTTTGATCTGCGCAGATCTGTAATTTTTATTTTTCATATCTGTACAGATCTGTATTTTGCCACTTTCTGCGCATATCTGTACAGATCTGTAAAATTAAAAAATTGGCTATCCACGGTACATAGGGAATTCATGGAACGCATTCCTATAAAAAAATGGTTTATTATAAGGGATTTTATGAATTTCCATCCTGTAAAGAAAAACGATTATGTTTGAACTTTTATGTTAAAAAGAAAATATTTTTAAATTTATAAATTTTAAAAATATTTTTTATGCTAGATTTAAATTTAAAAAAAAAAACAGTAACAAAAAAATCTATAAATACATAATAAAATAATGCTCTTTTAAATTTAATTCACGAGTTAAAATAATCAGATACAATATATTTTTACATAAAAACATTCAATAAATAATTATTATTTAGAAAAAAATTAGTAATTGAGCTAATATCTGGAATTTTAAAAATATTTAAAACATTACTTTTTTCAGCTGGTAAAATATTTGAAACTAATAAACTGAACTTTTGAATGATAATTCGCCTGTCTTCTACAATCTCATAATTATAAAATTAATGCTACATAGATCATTGCTATATTGAAAATAATATTTGATCGAAGCATAACATTGACTACCATCATTTATTGTAATTCTGTCTGTAAAATCATTGGTTTTAATTTTTTTATATTATTCAGATATGAAAAATTTTCATTAATTTTGGCTTTGCTGAAAATTAAAAAGGTCTTCTTTATTCATTAATTTTTCCCAATTTACTGAATAGACAATAAATCCACTTCAATTTTAAAATGTCTTTAAGGGTTATTTGGGCCACAAAATTCAATAATGCCTTAAAAAAGGCAATTAAGGCATTTCTGTAGGTAAATTAGCTCCATTTTCACCCCAAATTTAATATTTAAGAAAACTATATTTTTTAATTTAATAACGTCTATACGGGTTTTTTCAAGTTTTTTTAGTCATAGAATTCAAATATGATGTCCGAAATTTAACGCATTGCTTAGGGGTGAGTTTGCTATTTTTTCACCTCTATTTCTCCAAATATTAATTCTTAAAAATACTTGAAAAATTTTTATTTCTTAATTTTATATTTTCTTTTGGTAACTGATAATGTCTTTTTAAATAAAATAAACCAGATTTTAACCATACATTTCATTTAATATTATAATAATGAGGTTTAGAGGTGGACGAGACTGCGAGACCAGTATCGGTCTCGTCTCGGTCTCGTCTCGATTTCGAGACGAGACCTAGACGAGAGCATTTGCGAAAAATTCGAGACGAGACGATACATTCACATCGAGACTCTCGGAAAGTCTCGTCTCGAAAAAAAAAAGTTATTAATACATTTAGTTAATTTAAATTTTTTTTATTAATAGTCAATTAAATTTAAATTTTTACAAATTTTTTATGAGTAAAAAAGCATTAAAATTAATATTCTTATTAAGACTGTATACTTGAAACATAGTTATAATTATAGTTTTCTTTGATTTATCATTGCATAAATGTTCTTACTTTAAATACACTAAATTAATAAATACAATTTATAGATAAAGTTATATATTTTTTTCGAATATTTCTTTTCTCAATGATGATTTCATCCACATATTTGTACAAAAAAGAGTTCTCGCTGAATCATCCTCTCGTAGTTCATCTTGATAAACTCAAAATAATTGGAATATTTAATTTTTTCTTTATTTAATTCTAAGATTTATTACAGCTTTCACTAGGAGCTTGAAAAAGAATACTATCATCTTTATCTCTAATTACCTCAGAGAGAGATTCTTGAGAATTTTCTGTCGTAATATCCGAACGGCTCTTTTTAGAATTTCTTTCAGAAGCATTAATAGAACGTTTCATTATTATTTTAAATCTTAAAAATACATTACAGTAATTTATTGCAGATAAAAGCTTTTTCTTTCAAATGTATACAATTTTATTCAAAAACAATATTTAGCAAAAGAATAACTGCTTGATAAAAATTTAAGGTTATTTTATTGGCCATAAACGAAACTCAAAATAATTGGAATATTTAATTTTTTCTTTATTTAATTCTAAGATTTATTACAGCTTTCATTAGGAGCTTGAAAAAGAATACTATCATCTTTATCTCTAATTACCTCAGAGAGAGATTCTTGAGAATTTTCTGTCGTAATATCCGAACGGCTCTTTTTAGAATTTCTTTCAGAAGCATTAATAGAACGTTTCATTATTATTTTAAATCTTAAAAATACATTACAGTAATTTATTGCAGATAAAAGCTTTTTCTTTCAAATGTATACAATTTTATTCAAAAACAATATTTAGCAAAAGAATAACTGCTTGATAAAAATTTAAGGTTATTTTATTGGCCATAAACGAAACTCAGCTCAGAGAGCGCTTTAGTCTCGTGGAATTAATAAATTTTTAATTGTTTGTATATAAATAGTTGACAATTTTATTTTTATAATTTTCCTGAAGAAAAATTTTAATTTTTTCGAGACTTTCTCGAAAACGAGACGAGACCGAGACGAGATCGAGACGATACCGCAAAATTTCCAAATTTCCGATACCGAGACGAGACAAGCCTAAAGTCTCGGAATCGTCTCGTCTCGTCCACCTCTAAGGAGGTTATATAAGAACTGAAAGAGGTTAATTTACCCCCAGCAATGCATTGAATGACATTTCTAACATCATATTTGAATTCTACGACTCAAAAAACCCGTATAGACATTTTAAAATTAAAAAATAAAGTTTTTATAAGTATTAAATATTAAGATGATAAAAAGGGTTAAAAAACGGCGAATTCATCACCAGTAATATCTTAACACCCTTTTTTTACTTTTTTATTTTTCGTGTGGAAAGTTTGAAATTAATAAGCAAAGTTTTTATTAAATTTAAATATTTAGGACGTGAAAGGGGTGAAAATGGAGCTAATTTTCCTCCAGAAATACCTTAATTATCTTTTTTTAAAGCATTATTGAATTCTGCGACCCAAAAAACCCATGAAGACATTTTAAAATTGGAAAAAACAGTGCTTTTAATGAATTACATATTTTGGGGGTAAAAGGGGGTGAATCAAAATTATTTTAATCAAAAAGTTTTAAACATACATTTAATTTCAGGAGCGAGGGGGGTGACATATGGCAAAATGACATCATTTTGGGAAGTTTTAAAAAGCCCTAAGAATAATCTCTGGTAAATAAAATATAAAATACATGAAAAAATAACTTTTCTTTTTCATAGAAATAGATTTTCTTTTTCATAGATGAAATATCTTAAATTTATCTCACCAAATATTATGAAAGATGTTTTTTTTAATAATTTAATTATATTATTTTTTATTAAATTTCTAATCATTGTAATTTTGGTTCCTCATAGGGGAACCATTGTGATAGATGAAATTTTTATTTTCGATTTTTTGGCATATAAGAACGTTTTGAGACCCCAGGAAGCTAAAAAACCGGTTTTTCAAAAATGTCTGTATGTGTGTGTATGTGTGTGTGTGAGTGTATGTAATCGGTGATATATATTTCACAACCATTGTGGATTTAAGACCTAATTTTTTTTTCAAAAATTTTTTCATCAAAAAATCTCAAACTGTTTTTTTTTTAATTTGGATGTAATACCTCATTTTTTCCCGCGGAAGTACAAATATCTAGAAGTTTCGCTTTTACTCGATACCTTGAATTTTATAATTAACTTTTCTCAAAATTTTTGTCACAAAAAAATACAAAAATCACCAAATTTTTTTTCTCTTTGGACGTAACACCTAATTTATTTCTATGGTAGTTCTAGTATTAGTAACCTCGTTTGTAGGAATTTTTTGGATCTGATGCTTAATTTTTTCAAAAATTATTTCTCAAAATTAAAAAAAAAAATAAAAAAAACTGCAATATATATATTTTTTGTGTGTGTAATATCTCATTTAATTCTATGTAATAATATCTGAAAATATGGTTTTTATACTCTATATCTCGAATCTGATATTCAATTTTTTGAAAATTTTTTTCTCAAAATTTTTTGCATAAACAAAATAAAAAAAACAACAATATTTTTTTTCTTTTTGAAGGTAGTACTTAATTTTTTTCTAATAGTACTAATATCTAGAATTATTATTTTTACTAGGTAAAAGAGATCATTAAAAACAATTGTTAATGAGGAACCATAGTGCCAATTACTTGGCAGCGTTTTTTTGTATAATTTGGGTACCTTTTTAATATTGGATATATTTATAATACAATTCATGATAACTCGTAATAAGTCGATGAAATATTAAGAATAATCAAATTAGGCGTTTTTAAAATTTGTTATTAAAAGCTCTGAAACTTTTCTTTACAGGATGGAAATTCAATACATCCCTTATAATAAACCATTTTTTTATAGGAATGCGTTCCATGAATTCCCTATGTACCGTGGATAGCCAATTTTTTAATTTTACAGATCTGTACAGATATGCGCAGAAAGTGGCAAAATACAGATCTGTACAGATATGAAAAATAAAAATTACAGATCTGCGCAGATCAAAGATTTTTTTCATAGGGTAGTGCTGTCATAGAAATAAATTAAGTACATTGTTCAAAAATAAAAAAATTTTGGTCTTTTTTGTATTTTTTTGTAACGAAGATTTTGGAAAAAAAATGTTCAAAAAATTAATTATCAGATTCGAGATATCGAGTAAAAATCACACTTTCAAATATAAGTACTTTCATGGAAATAAATGAGGTATTACCTCAAAATTAAAAGAAAAAAAAGTAGTTTAGGAAAAAAAAAAAATTAGGTAACTAGCTGATTGGCCTCGCGATGCTCGGCTTAACCAAATTAAAAATTTTTGATCATATGTGTTTAGTTATAACAAATTTAATCATACGTGAT
The DNA here is from genome assembly GCA_022575985.1 of Anagrus nilaparvatae. NCBI lineage: Eukaryota > Metazoa > Arthropoda > Insecta > Hymenoptera > Mymaridae > Anagrus > Anagrus nilaparvatae. Next base: position 1,668,281 of record JAKSXM010000237.1, on the reverse strand, counting down.
TAAAAAGCAATTAATTTTTATTTAAAAATGAATGAGAACAGAATTAATTTTATACGTGCCTCTAAATTTATTAATAAAAAAATTTTATTATAAGATGATTTAAACAGTATAAATACTGTTGTCGTTCCAAATATTAAAAAGATTTTAGTAGGAATTTATTATGAATAATAAATGCGATCTTATATAAAAAAACGCGAAACAAAGTTTTAAAATCGTTATAAAAAAGCAAAACAACAAAAACAACAAAAACAAATTTTTTATTTAAAAATATTATTAAAATATTAAATCATTTATTCGTTTTATTGTATTAACGTCTAAATTTTTATATTATCTAATTAGGAAAGTTTTTTATTAATTAAATCTATAGTATTTTTGTAATAATATTTCAGGTTTTGAGTGTCTTGCATACGGTTTAGTGTTGACTTTCAGTCGTGTATATGGAGCATTTCAGAAAACAGTCTCCGGTATAACTTTTTTTGTTGATCAAGTATTTTTATTGATTTTAAATTAAAATTTATTTTATGCTTTTTTGACTTCCTGTGGATATGAAATATTGAGTCTTTTTTTCGATTTTTATATGCTTTTTTGTGTTCATTAACACGTTTGTAAAGTTTTCTGCTAGTATGGCCTATGTAGGCAAATTTACAATCTCTGCATTTAATTTTATAAACTACGTTATTTATTTCAGATTTACTTATTTTATCTTTGCCTAGAGTTATAAGTGTGTTGAACTTGTTAGGGATTTGGTTTACGACGGAGATATTTGAATTTTTTAGGCTCATTATAATATCATCGTTTAAATATTTATAAAAAGGGATCACTAAAATATTTTTGGGAATATTATCAGTAATATTGACGTTCTTATTAGTATTACTTAAGTGGGCTAATCTTTTTTTTATATATTTATCAATAAATTTTGAAGGGTAGTCATTAGCAAATAAGAATGTTTTAGCTATGTTGATGTTATCTTGATGAAATCTTTTATCTGACAGTAAAAAGTAAAATGCATTTGTCAATTATACTATTGTATTTTCAGATCTTGAAAAGGGAGACACAGATCTCCGAAACGTCGATGTAAAAACATTAAAGAAATATCTTGTTCCAAAAAGATCGCATTTATTATTCATAATAAATTCCTACTAAAATCTTTTTAATATTTGGAACGACAACAGTATTTATACTGTTTAAATCATCTTATAATTTATTGGCAATTGATCAAAAAAATGCCCAGCAACACGAACAATACGAACAAACGTCTGCTACCACCAAGACTTTGCAAAAATAAATACAACTGTACAATTAACACAAAAAATAAGAATAACAAAAAAATGGATAATAATCGTCTAGCTCATCATAACATCACAAATAGTGTAGGCATAGAAAACTTAAAAAATATTAATGATGTTTATAAATATGTTAAATCTAATTATAATGAAGGTATTTTCAAAAAAATCCAATCGTTAACAAAACTTTCAAAAAAAGTTTCCGTTGAACTTTTACACCAAAAATTTTTATTGAATTGTAGAAAATACGATTTAATTCCGAAACACATCTTAAATGTGTTAAAAAATTTTAAAAGTTTTTCTGTTCACAGTCTGTCTATAAAAAATAGGTTCAGTCATTTAGACGAAATTATAAGTAAAAAAATTTTAAATTATTTAATTGAAGATACTCATATCCACGTAAAATTCTTACAAAAAAATCTAAAATTACTAAAATCAACTTTAAAAGATAATTTAGACACAGCTTTACTAAATAAATATTTTAGTATATTAAAACGGTTTTTAAAAAGGCAAAACTCAAAAATAATTGCAACACATTCTTCAAAACTAAAAATATTATTTAATAAAACTTTAGAGTCGGCATTTCCGGATTTTTAATCTCAGAAGACAATTTAAATCGTTCTGAACATAATAACGACACAGTAAGTAACTCTCACATTAATTGCTCCAAAATTAAAGAAAAGTGGTTTACTAACCTTACCAATGTAGTAATTCCCAAAGATGTAGTAGATATACTATCTTTAGGCGAAAAATTTAACTTTAAGTGCGAAATAGGAAAGTATGACTATTTTGAATTATTAAAAAGCATTCAAACTTCTATACATAATTTAAACAACTCCCCCGAAAATTCTTTAGATAAAATCAGAAAAAAAATAATTGGCGTAATTAACAAAAATTTACACAATAAAAAACATATTAAATATATAGACAAAATTATAGATGAAAAATTAAAAAATACAAAAAAGTTTAAAAGTGACCACCCTAATTTACTTGTCACAAGAGCAGACAAAGGAAACTCAACAGTAAAAACCTATAGAAAAAAATATAACAAACAAATTGAGGAGCAATTAACAAATAAAGATGCGTACTTAGAAATAGAAAAAGATCCCTTAGTCTCTTTAATAAATCTTGTTACAAATTTCCTTTCAAAATGGGATTTTTGGAACGTTTTCGATAGTGATGAATCTTTCCTTTACATTAAATTAAATGTTAAAAATACAGTTTTAGCTTTAGTTTATGGTTTAATAAAAATTCACAAATAAGGGTTCCCAATTAGAATTATTGTTTCATTCATAAACAGCCCTTTATATAATTTTGACAAATGACTTACTAAGTTTTTACAAAAATATATAAAAAAACCCTCCTCCTCAGTTAAAAACAGTTCAGAAATAAAAAATTTTTTATCAAATAACGTAGTTTCTGAAGAATATGAGCTAGTTTCATTAGATGTCGTGGCGATGTTTCCCAGCATTCCACATAGTTTAGTGTTGGAAGCTTTAGACAGAAATTGGGAAAGTATCGAAAAGAAGATCCCTATTAATAAGTTACAATTTTTAAATGGTATAAACTTCTTACTCAGTTCCACTTACATTCACATAAACAATAAATTCTATAAACAAAAAAAAGGCCTTCCTATGGGTTTCTGTTCTTCCCCATTTTTTTGTGAACTAGTTATGGACCATCTTGAAAAAGTATCTTTAGATAAATTAAAAAGTAGTATAGTATTAAATAATAGTTCAAATTATTTTACGAATCCTCCAAAAGACTGCAAATCTCCAATAATTTTTTATAAAAGATTTGTAGATGACATACTTTTGATTTGCAACAAAAAATATTTAGACAAATTAACCCCTATATTTAATAATTATAATACAAATATTCAGTTTACAATGGAAAATGAAAATACTTCAGACAATAGCATAAATTTCTTAGATATTAAAATATTTCGCAATAAAAATTCTTTGGTAGAAACAAACTGGTATAGAAAAGATACATTTTCAGCAAGGTACATTAATTTTGTCTCACATCACCCAATCAAACAAAAAATTGCAATAATCTATAGTATAATTGACAAATGCATTTTACTTTTTACTGTCAGATAAAAAATTTCATCAAGATAACATCAACATAGCTAAAACATTCTTATTTGCTAATGACTACCCTTCAAAATTTATTGATAAATATATAAACAAAAGATTAGCCCACTTAAGTAATACTAATAAGAACGTCAATCTTACTGATAATATTGCCAAAAATATTTTAGTGATCCCTTTTTATAAATATTTAAACGATGATATTATAATGAGCCTAAAAAATTCAAATATCTCCGTCGTAAACCAAATCCCTAACAAGTTCAACACACTTATAACTCTAGGCAAAATAAAATAAGTAAATCTGAAATAAATAACGTAGTTTATAAAATTAAATGCAGAGATTGTAAATTTGCCTACATAGGCCATACTAGCAGAAAACTTTACAAACGTGTTAATGAACACAAAAAAGCATATAAAAATCGAAAAAAAGACTCAATATTTCATATCCACAGGAAGTCAAAAAAGCATAAAATAAATTTTAATTTAAAATCAATAAAAATACTTGATCAACAAAAAAAGTTATACCGGAGACTGTTTTCTGAAATGCTCCATATACACGACTGAAAGTCAACACTAAACCGTATGCAAGACACTCAAAACCTGAAATATTATTACAAAAATACTATAGATTTAATTAATAAAAAACTTTCCTAATTAGATAATATAAAAATTTAGACGTTAATACAATAAAACGAATAAATGATTTAATATTTTAATAATATTTTTAAATAAAAAATTTGTTTTTGTTGTTTTTGTTGTTTTGCTTTTTTATAACGATTTTAAAACTTTGTTTCGCGTTTTTTTATATAAAAAATAGTTTAAAAATACGTTGAAGAAAAAAGTCAAAGAAAAAAATATTTCTCTCTCATTAGAGCTACATAAAATTACAGCTGTGACATAAGATCTTTAAATTTATATACTTTATGTAATTTCTAGGTACTTGAGCTATAAACTCTTAACCCTTGATTCCTATACATTAGTAATTAAAATAAATATCAATTTTGTTTATCTTACTCAAATTCTTTCAATATATAAAAAAACTTTTTTCTCTTTGTCTAATAATAAAAAAATTTTTGTTAACGTATGAATCGGTGAACCTTTAAACTTTTTCAATTTAATAGATTTTAGTACTTCATTAGCAATGAGAACAGAAACTCTTATAACTAAAATTACAGTTTATTATTGTTTTCTATATATATAAAAAATTTTTTTTTTTTAATTTTATAATGTTTATTGTATAATATTATGTTTCTAATTCAAAAAGATATTTTTTAAAATTTTCGTAAGTTAATTATTATATATTTATTTAATTTGAAAATTTAGTTTTTCTGTAATAAAAAAAATTTTGTAAAAAATTGTTTACATAAATTGTATGCATTGTATTTTCAGATCTTGAAAAGGGAGACACAGATCTCCGAAACGTCGATGTAAAAACATTAAAGAAATATCTTGTTCCAAAAAGATCGCATTTATTATTCATAATAAATTCCTACTAAAAAAAAATTTTATAATACACATAAAGAAAAAGTTACATTATTATTTATAAATATTTATAACTAATGAGGTATATTTTATAACATTAATAATTATTAATAATAAATAATAATTGAAAATAGAATATGGGTCAATATTTGTGAAATGTATACAGTTTGGATTTTCGAGTCTCAGAATGTACTCCAAAGTATGTTTGGTCGAAAGCATGTATAAAAAAAATAATTTTCCCCAATTTTTAGCTTTTTAGATCCAATCCTCTATTTTTTACAGCGATTTTTGTTTTTTTCAATTATTTGAAATTTTTTATTTTTAAGAAATTTATGTTATAAAATAGGATTTTTTTCATAATCTTTAATACAAAGCTGCAACCTCGCCAGCTAACCAAAATACTTCCAATTGGTCTCATTTTTTCGGTATACGTATCAACATTTATTTACCGTACACCACATTTATTTGTTGTTAATTCTCTCATGGCGATAGTCAATAAACCAAATCCCTATTCTTACCCAAAATTGACCAATTTTGAAATTGCTGCCAAAACTCTAATTTTTAAAAGAAACGAGTTCTATAGGCCTCAAAAATTTTTTGCAAGCCCTCAGTTTCCAAAAAATTTTTACTTGTCTTTTTATAATTATTTGTTTAACAGATATGATAATTAAAGGCAGAGTCCCATTTTTAGGGTTTTTCAAAAAAAGTCAATTTTAATCTTTATCTTTAAAATGGGATATCTTTGAAACCATTTAATGAAATAAGACGAAAATTGGTATCCTTATGTATAATTTTCCGCTAAATCCGGATTTTTAGTCAGATTTTCATTTGGTCACGTGACTAGGCAGGAAATTCAAAATTAGTGAAAAATGATTTTTTAAAAATCGCTATTTTTCAATTTTAGTGCTTTTAAAATAAATTTACCCAAAAAAATGATTTCATATGCTGAAAGTATATGAAAAAACATACATTTTGAGACCAACAGGATGAAAATTGAGCTGTCTGTAGCTGAGGCATATAAGCTAGAAAAGGCAAAGCAAGAAAGTTGATTTTCTCGCGCATGCGCAGTTCAAAAAAAAATTTGGACCCCAGAATCGAATTCTACGGGAAATTTCCTATGGGTTACTACAAGGAAAAAAAATTTTATTGTAAAGTGCGCGTTTGCGAGAAAAATTAATGAACATAAATTTCTCAAAAATTAAAAATTTTAAAAAATTGAAAAAAATAAAAATCGCTGTAAAAAATAGAGGATTGGGTCTAAAAAACTAAAAATTGGGGAAAATTATTTTTTTTATATATACTTTCGACCAAACATACTTTGGAGTACATTTCGAGACCCGCCCATGCAAAGTCATATACAGTTTTCAAATATTGACCCATATAATGTAATGTAAATGTAAATATGATTTATTTGTCCAGAACAAAATATGATACAGAAATATAACAGTATATGTATAAAGTTTATAAAAATATAGATGTAACTATGCAATAAATTATTAATAACATTATATAACATAATTATATCAAATGAAACAATTTTAGTAACGTCATGGCAACAATGAGTAAAACAGACAATAGTAACAGGAAATAAGGAAATACTAAATTTCTAATAACATCAATGCTTTTAGTCTTGATATAGTATATATCGACACGAGTGGCGATATATTTTTTTTTTCAACAATATTCGAATATTCATCGTTTTTTAGACAAAAAAATAAATATTACTAAAAAACAAAACTTTTTTTTTATACACTTTATTTATTTGCACATATATACATTCATTTTTAATAAGTTAGAAAAAATTACATTTATTTCTGATTATTTATTTCGGCATCTATGCTATATTATTATTCTCGTCTATTAATAAATTTTCATCTTCTTCTTTAACATTATTTTCCAATATTTTATTTTTTAAACAAAAACACGCTCATGCGTTCTATACAACGGCCACGTTACTACTAAATTTTATTCGGTTTTTCATCGAACTTTGATCATGCGCAGTCTCTACTTCGATCTCTACTATTACGATAATACTTTTATACGTACGAGTAGACTCTATATCGTAAGAGTAGAAGCCCTCTTGCGATAAAGTACCTTTATTTCATATACTACGGACCGTCTATAAACGATACATATTCGAATAGCGTTGTAAAAAAACATTATTAAAAGACTGAGTCTTTGTATGTATGACTAGAACTTTTTAAGTACTTTAATAAACCTGCCTTAAAAGAGTTAGGTGAAGGGAGGAATCGTATTGATGAAGGGAGGGAATTCCAGCATTTTGTACCTTGTACTTGGAATGAGCAGTCACCATGCCATTTTTCACGTTCAGGGGTTTCTAATTTACGTGTTATTAACTCACCTCTGGCTGTCTCTTTGGGAACGTACTTTTTGAAAATGTGAGTTAAGTATTCAGGCTGATGCAAACGAAGTATTTTATATATAATGATGGACGTAAAATATAACCTACGATTGTTTGTGGTTAACCACCCTAATTTGTCTCTGTAAGGAGTAATATGTGTGTCCCTGCCGATTCCATAAATGTATCTTAAACATGTATTACATATAGTAATATGCAGATTTTTTAACAAAATTTGCAGTTTTGGTTCCTCAAAGAGGAACCATTGTGTTAGGTCAAAATTTGATTTTCTATTTTTTGGCATATAAGCACGTTTTAGGACCCCAGAAAGCTAAAAAAACGGTTTTAACATGGAACATGTTTATAGGGAGGGGGTACTTCGGAATTTGAAAATTAAGGGGGGTAGTCAAATATGTCCCATTTAAGGGGGGTAGTCAAATTTGTCCCATTTAAGGGGGGGGGGGCCAAATTTGTCCCATTTAAGGGGGGGGGGTCAAATTTGTCCCATTTAAGGGGGGGGGGTCAAATATGTCCCATTTAAGGGGGGGGGGGTCAAATGGGACTTGGAATAATTTCAATTTTGGGACTTAGAATAATTTGGGTTTAGGGACTTAGAAAATTTTTTTGATTTAGGGACGTAGAATAATACGCGTTTAGGAAATCATAATAGTTTGGGTTTAGAATCTTAACATTTAGTAAAGGTGATAATTACAAATTATAAAAATAGGAAATTGTATTTTTTTTTGTGTGTCTATGCTGTAAGATTACAGATGTAAATGTAAGTAAACATGTTCCATGCATTTTGGTTGTGTGTACACAAACCGGTTAGAAGTTTTTAAAAAAAGTGTACGTACGTATGTAATCGGTGATATTTCACAAACATTATGGAATTAAGAACTAATTTTTTTTTTCAAAAATTTTTTCACCAAAAAAGCTCGAGGTACTTTTTTTTTTTTTAATTTCGATGTAATACCTTATTTATTTCCATGGAAGTACTTATACTTGAAAGTATGGTTTTTACTTGATATCTCGAATCTGATACTTAATTTTTTGAAAATTTTTTTTCTATAATTTTTTTTACAAAAAAATACAAAAAATACCAATTTTTTTTTTCTTTTTGGACGAAGTACCTAATTTATTTCCATGGAAGTACTAGTTTTAAGAACCTCGTTTATAATAATTTTTTGGATCTGATACTTAGTTTTTTCAAAATTTTTTTCTCAAGATTAAAAAAAAAAGAAAAATAAAAAAAACTGCAATATTTTTTTTTTTTTTTGGTGTAATACCTCATTTAATTCTATGGAAGTACTAGTATCTGAAAATATTGTAACTAGTGATATTTCAAAACCATTATCGAATTAAGACTAATTTTTTTTCCAAAAATTTGTTTATTAAAAAAATCTCAAAATACTTTTTTTTTTTTTAATTTGGATGTAATACCTCATTAATTTCCATGAAAGTACTTATACTTGAAAGTATGGTTTTTACTTGATATCTCGAATCTGATAATTAATTTTTTGAAAATTTTTTTCTCCAAAATCTTCGTCACAAAAAAATACATAAAACACCAAATTCATTTTTCGTTTTGGACATATCTAATTTATTTTAATGAGAGTACAAGTTTTAGAAATTTAGTTTATAGTAATTATTTGTATCCGATCACAATTTTTTTTTTTTTTTTTATATAAATTATAACACACAAGAAAGAGTGATGGTAATCTTGCCTCTTTTTGACTTCCTTGGATTATTTTGCTCGTTGCTATGTTTATTTATGTATGCAGCTTAATGAAATTATAAACAATAATAAACAGCCTAAAAATATTAAATGGTTATGTTTGCATTTTAAAATTAAGATTTAAAAATTATATTGGCATTTTTTAAAGAATCAAACAATTTAAAAATCTTGAAGCAATTAATGTGGTTATTTTTTTTATTAAAAAATATTATTATTATTATTATTATTATTATTATCATTGTTGCGGAAGATTGGTCAAATGCAAGAAGTATACTGAGAAAATAAATTATAAGAAATTATTATAAATTCTGGTAAAAACTCCTTTTTATAATAATTGAGAGAATATTTGTAATTTTCGCATCGTTACCAACCATTTTTTTGACAAAACAAAAAAATCATGTTACTCAATATTTTAATTATTAAGGGATAATTATATATTCTAATAAAATAAAATTTTATAAAAAAAAATAAAATTAGCTTTTTTTATATTTGTCTCTTTTTAATTATGCAAAAATGATTTAAAATCCATTAACGCCGGCGCGACCAATCCATGGACGCTAGAATTTTCACTTTAATAACAAAATTATCTTAATAATCTACTTTACCAGCTACTAAAAACGAAAAATGTATGTATAATTGCATGGTTGTAATCAATAATATTTGTTGTAAATTAAGATTACAGCCCATTGTTTGAGGAACCTCATCGCCAGCTAGTTGGCAGGGTATTTTTCATATTGTAGACAATTAATATTTAAATATTTTCTATATAAATATTTTCATATTCATCACAACTGATATTGTAGACAATCAATATAAATTTTACTAGATACTGAAATTTTCATAATTTTTGTTTGTTTATAAAAAAGACATAAGATATCCATTTTACTCTATAGTGAAATTTTTTGGGTTTTTTCCTATATAAAACAGTCAACAATATCGATTGAAAATTTAATTTTTTTTCATAATGTAGACGGCCAATATGAATTTTACTATAGAGTGAGATTTGTATAATATTTGGTTTTTTCATAAATAGGACAGCCGATATTCATTTTACTCCACAGTGAAATTTTTTGGGTTTTATTTTAATGTAGACAGCCTATATGAATTTTACTACTGAGTGAAATTTTTATAATTTTATGTTTTTTCATAAATAGTACAGACGATATCCATTTTACTCTATGGTAATACTTTTAGGATTCTCTATATATAAAACAATATATTATTTTTGATGAAGTTTATTAAAAATAAACAACGATCTATATGGAACAAATAAACATGATAACTTTTTTCATTATCTTTGTCTGTGTGTCTGAGGACTGAGCCTCTCTTTGTCACACAGAATAATTTTTCTTGAAGAAAGTTATATGATATTAATTTTTAGATGGAAAAAATTTTTTTATTAAAAAATGAAAAATCTGAAAGTTCATTTCAGCTCTGCAAGAAAACAGGGCGAGCTTCATCAGTGTGAGACCCTGTTTTCTGCTTTTCACATATGAACAAACAGAAAACTTAATAATTTACAAAAAAAAAAACAAAAATGTAAAAAAATTTTTTAAAAAGAAAGAAAGAACTTACATTTTTTGACACGCCAGGAAGAGAGTTTCAAGTAGAATGAACATAGAAAGAAAGAAATCTCTCCTTCTACGCACACACACACTTAAAGCTCCCACATCTGCGTTCAAATTATGTCGTCAAACTATGAAATATTTAAAACTAAGATAAAATGTAAAAATTATAAAAATATAAAAAATATAAAAAAATTTTTTATTCAAATAGAATTTTTTCATTTTTTAAAAAAATATATATGTATGTCTAGATGGTAGATGACAATTATTATTTTTGTTTTTGTAGGCATTTTTTCGATCAATTGCCAATTAATATTCACAAAAAAACAGTAATAATTACTGTTTTACGTTCCAAATTAATTAAATTAATTTTGATGAAGTTTATTAAAAATAAACAACGATCTATATGGAACAAATAAACATGATAACTTTTTTCATTATCTTTGTCTGTGTGTCTGAGGACTGAGCCTCTCTTTGTCACACAGAATAATTTTTCTTGAAGAAAGTTATATGATATTAATTTTTAGATGGAAAAAATTTTTTTATTAAAAAATGAAAAATCTGAAAGTTCATTTCAGCTCTGCAAGAAAACAGGGCGAGCTTCATCAGTGTGAGACCCTGTTTTCTGCTTTTCACATATGAACAAACAGAAAACTTAATAATTTACAAAAAAAAAAACAAAAATGTAAAAAAATTTTTTAAAAAGAAAGAAAGAACTTACATTTTTTGACACGCCAGGAAGAGAGTTTCAAGTAGAATGAACATAGAAAGAAAGAAATCTCTCCTTCTACGCACACACACACTTAAAGCTCCCACATCTGCGTTCAAATTATGTCGTCAAACTATGAAATATTTAAAACTAAGATAAAATGTAAAAATTATAAAAATATAAAAAATATAAAAAAATTTTTTATTCAAATAGAATTTTTTCATTTTTTAAAAAAATATATATGTATGTCTAGATGGTAGATGACAATTATTATTTTTGTTTTTGTAGGCATTTTTTCGATCAATTGCCAATTAATATTCACAAAAAAACAGTAATAATTACTGTTTTACGTTCCAAATTAATTAAATTAATTTTGATGAAGTTTATTAAAAATAAACAACGATCTATATGGAACAAATAAACATGATAACTTTTTTCATTATCTTTGTCTGTGTGTCTGAGGACTGAGCCTCTCTTTGTCACACAGAATAATTTTTCTTGAAGAAAGTTATATGATGTTAATTTTTAGATGGAAAAAATTTTAGTATTGATGTAAAGGACCTCAGAAGTGCTGCGTTTGTGGTATGAAGGTTCTTTGTCCAAAATGTGATAATTTTCCCACTTAAAGTTATGTTTAGTATCTATATAATGCTGAGTAATAGGTGGTATATTATCTTTCTTCTGAGTGTTGTTATCATTATTGTCAAAGGTATTTTTTGATGGTTCAACCTTCTTATTTATGTGGCTTCTGAGAACCCTATGACTACCAGTTTGTTGTTTTTCTTTTTCTTTGGCTAAAGCTAATTCTTTTTTAATCTCTCTATCAACACCAGCCTTGTGTTCACCTACACGTATAGATACTTCACGTTTGGTTTGGCCTACATATGTAGCATCACACTCATTACACTCTATCTTATATATTACATTAGTATTCTCACCCTTTTTAAGTTTATCTTTGGCTTTGATGACTAGACTACTGTTACTTTTATCAATTATAGGTATGGTGATGACATCATATTTTTTAAACATACCTGACATACTGTTGTAGAAACTATCAATATTAGGAATGCATATCTTTGGTTTCTTAGCTATAATTCTTTTTTCTATGTCATAACTCACATTTTCATTGTTGTTGTCATCCTCAGCTCTGTACTCAAGAGTATTTATTCTTTTACTTATGTAGTAGTCTATGAACTTGCTGGGATAATCATTGTTCAATAACAGTTGTTTAACTACTACAAGGTTATCTGTGTGGAATTTCTTATCAGAAAGTAATATTGCTTTATCTACTAATGTATATATCATTCCTATTTTCTGATGTTTTGTGTGTGCTGAGTTGAAATTCAAGTATCTACCCGATGAGGTTGGTTTTCTGTACCAATTATGTGTCAATTTATTGTTCTGTCTAATTAATTTAATGTCTAAAAAATTTATACTATTGTCAATTTCTGTCTCATGAGTAAACTGTAGTCTATTGTGATATGAATTAAAAATTTCAAGAATATGTTCTATTTTGTCATTTGGGATACATGTTAATATGTCGTCAACGTACCTGACAAAAAATACAGGTTTAAAATCTAGTAGGCTCAAACAGTGTTCCTCAAGATCCTCCAAAACTAGATTAGCAAATATTGAGGAAACTGCAGAGCCCATTGGTGAGCCATGTATTTGTTTGTAGTATTGATTATTGAATTGAAAGACTGTGTTGTTGTGGAAAAAATCTATTGCTCTATGTAATTCAATTAAAGGAATGTGTGTGTTTTTCATTATTGAAGAGTATCGTTTATCTAAACTATTTTTTACTAGTTCTATTGGTACATTGGTGAATAGGCTAGATGCGTCAAGACTTATTAACATGTGGTTATCAGGAATATGGATTTGAGAAATTTTCTGGATAAAATGATAGCTATTTTTTATGTATGAGTCAGGTCTCTTAGTGCAGTTACTTAATAATGAATTAAAATACTTAGCAAATTTATGTGTAGGTGTATTTATTGTGGAAAGTACAGGTCTAAGTCCTCCTGGCTACTATCCAAAACTGTCAAGTTTAAGTGAGAAAAGTGGTTCTAAAATGTCTACCTATTAAGAGATCTAGTTACGTTTTAAAGTTACATTTGTTCTTACAGAAGAAGAAAAATTATATTTACATTCATATAAAGATTTAAATAATTAAAATTATGTGTATTACAATATTCCTAAAAGTAATCTAGTTCAATTCCATATTTTTTTTTTATATTTTTTTAAGACGTTACAAACTTAGACCTGTACTTTCCACAATAAATACACCTACACATAAATTTGCTAAGTATTTTAATAGAGTGTAATGAGTGTGATGCTACATATGTAGGCCAAACCAAACGTGAAGTATCTATACGTGTAGGTGAACACAAGGCTGGTGTTGATAGAGAGATTAAAAAAGAATTAGCTTTAGCCAAAGAAAAAGAAAAACAACAAACTGGTAGTCATAGGGTTCTCAGAAGCCACATAAATAAGAAGGTTGAACCATCAAAAAATACCTTTGACAATAATGATAACAACACTCAGAAGAAAGATAATATACCACCTATTACTCAGCATTATATAGATACTAAACATAACTTTAAGTGGGAAAATTATCACATTTTGGACAAAGAACCTTCATACCACAAACGCAGCACTTCTGAGGTCCTTTACATCAATACTCAAAAAAAGTCTATCAACCTACAAGAAGATTCTAAAGGATTGTTCAAACCATATCTTTCTATAACTCATAAAATGAAAAAAAGCAAGCATTTATTGTTTACATAGTGTTGCCATGACGACGCGACTTTGACGTCCGTATGCTTATTGATTACCTATATATATATCTATACTCCGTCGATCAATATCTCATAGATGTCGTTAGTAATATGAATTATTGATTATTTATTTCACCAATACAAGCATTACTACTACATATACACAATTTAAAATTTTTATAAATTTAACTGTTAATCTACAAACAATTAAAACTCTGTGATAATAGCTTATTAAGACCAATTAATTTTAATTAATATATTAAATAATTTTAAAAATAACTTTCTGTGATATTATGTATATATATATTTTTAATCTTAAACAATGACATACGGTAAATATCTATAACTAATTCACAATTGATAATCTATGTACAAATTAGGTTAATTTCTTTATATATTTTTTTACAGATTTTTTAATCAGAAATATTAAAATTTTATATAATGACTGGACCCTTTACATCCTAATATTCATGTAATAATAATTTAAAATGTAAGAATTTAAAATTGTCAAATATTTTTATATACTTTGTGTAATATTACTAATTAAAAATTTCTATATAGATTTTGAAAAGGACCCCGAACTAGGGGTAGAAACGTTTGTTTCTATATACACGTTTGTGAATATAAAACAATATAGATTGAAATTTTTGCTGTTTTTTTATATTGTAGACAGTCAATTAGAATTTTACTCTAGAGTAAAATATTTATGATTTTTTTTTGTTCATAAATAAGACTTTTCATGTATAAAACAGCCGATAATATACATTGAAATTTTTGTTGTATCTTCATATTGCAAACAGCCAATATAAATTTTACTATGCAGTAAAATTTTTTTAATTTTTGTATTTTTTATTCTTGAACTGCCGATATCTATTTTATTTCAAAGTAAAATTTTTAGATTCTTTTCATATAGATTAAAATTTTTATAGTTTTTTCATATTGTGTGAAAATAAATATACATGAAAAAATATACAAAATATACATGAAAAATTCAAAAAATTTAACTTTATAGAAAAAATCACATTGTCTCTC
This sequence comes from Anagrus nilaparvatae, assembly GCA_022575985.1. Classification (NCBI taxonomy): domain Eukaryota; kingdom Metazoa; phylum Arthropoda; class Insecta; order Hymenoptera; family Mymaridae; genus Anagrus; species Anagrus nilaparvatae. The sequence goes on along the minus strand of JAKSXM010000237.1, from coordinate 1,653,246 downwards.
TGCAACATGAAAAAACTGCAAAAATATGAATCTATATGACCGGGTGTTTTATAGATAAAAAAACTCAAAAAATTTCATTAAATAGAAAAATGGATATCGGCTGTCCGATGTTTTCATGTATAAAAAATAAAAACTTCCAAAAACTTCACTCAATAGTATTCTTTAGTTTTCTCTTTATCGAAAAGATTAAACAAAAAATACATACTTTTATTGAAATGCTGCAATTTCAACTATTTTTATGCAATGATAGCATTGAAAATTAGTATTGAATTTAGCAGAACCTATACCTCAATTTAATTTTTTTTTCGTATAGTGTCCCGTTTCTTAGAAAATTTGAAATAATAGTATTGGATGTAGGAGAGTATATACTAATTTTAAAATGGTAATTTCAATTCTTTTTATGCAATGATAACATTAAAATATTAGTATTAAATTTAGCAGAATATACTCCACTTACGTGTTTTTGAAAATTGTCTTGTTTTATAGAAATGTTGCAATTTCAAATATTTTTACGCAATGACAGTATTGAAATATTAGTATTGAATTTAGCAGAATATACACCGCAAAAATATTTTCGAATCGGATCCTGTTTTATAAAACTGTTATTATTTCAAATGTTTTTATGCAATCATTGCATTGAAATAAATGTATTGAATTTAGCAAAATATACGCTGCTCTAAATTTTTATCGAATAACAGTATAGCCTGTTTTATAGAACAGTTGTAATTTCAATGTTTTTATGCAATTATAGCATTTGAATATTAGTATTGATTTTAGCAGAATATACCCCACTTAAGTGTTTTTGAATATTGTCCTGTTTTATAGGAATCTTATAATTCCATATGTTTTTATTCAATGATAGCATTGAAATATTTTTATTGAATTTAGCAAAATATACCCCTATTAAATGTTTTCGAATTCCGTCTTGTTTTATAGAAATCTTCAAATTTCAAATATTTTTATGCAATGATAGCATTGAAATATTAGTATTGAATTTAGCCGGAAGTCCTGCTTGTCACGTTGGATGTGAAAAACGCATTCAACTCGGCTAAGTTGTCGATGTGTTGCACTCCCTCGAGCAGGTAATCAGAGTTCCGGATTATCTGAGAAATATACTCAGAGATTATCTCCGGGATCGATACCTGCGCTGGGACACGCTCGATGGCACAAGAGGTAAAGTATTAAGCGCAGGCATAGCGAAGGGTTCAGTTCTGGGCCCTGATCTGTGGAATGCCTTTTACGACGGCTTGCTAAAGATTGAGCTTCCGGATGGATGCTCCATGACCGGATACGCGGATGATGTTGATCTAACCATAACAGCTCGAGAGACAGAGGACCAGCAGAATACCTTGGATGAGGCCATGCGCCTTATCAATAGCTGGATGTCGGATCACGGACTAAGACTGGCAGGCGATCTATAACCGTGAGGAAGAAGAGCGCGACGTAGCTTCCGTTCGAGCTCGCTCCCACACAATAGAATGCTGCCAGTATAGGTGGAATGGTGACCCGTTGGACGCACCGACTTATCATCGATTGGGAAAGCTGGATGAACCGTGATCATAGAGAGGTAGACTTCTACCTCACACAGTTCCTAACTGGTCACGGTTATTTCCGCGATATGCTTTTCATGTGGCGCAAGGTGACATCTCCGGAATGCTTGCATTGCCCGGGCGAGCTGGATACCGCTGAGCACACCTTTTTTTGGGTCTCCTCGCTTCGCTGAAGGGCGACCGCCCTTCGATGAATGGAGGCCGGAAGGAGTCGTCCCGGAAATGCTGCGCAGTACCGCTAACTGGTACAGTGTGGCAGAGTACGTACGGGCGACACTGATTAAAAAAAGGAGGAAGGTTTCCTCTCGTAGGGAACTCTCCCCCTTTATTGAAAGGGTATGGCGAAGAAATGCCTTGGCTGCATTGTTTCCGGACCGAAGTAATACCTAAACAGGGAGTCCCGGTCCGGATTCTATGATATTGTCATAAATGCAGGAGGGTGGGGAGTTTAATGGGTATTGTAATTCCTCCTCAGTTATACTGAGTATCTGGGCAACCATAAATTTGAGATTGAGTCCCACATAACCATACAGTACGGGTGTATGGTATGCGTAAATGCAATCTCCTCGTCCTACAATAAAGGCCCCTTCTTTAAGGGACCAAAAAAAAAAAAAAAAAAAATTTAGCAGAATATAGATCGCAAAAATATTTTGAATCGTGTCCTATTTTCTAGAAATGTTATTATTTCAAATGTTTTTTTGCAATGATAGCATTGAAATATATGTATTGAATTTATAAAAATATACGCCACTCTAAATTTTTTTTTAATAGCAGTAGCCTGTTTTATAGAACAGCTGTAATTTCAATGTTTTTATGCATTTATATCATTTAAATAATAGTATTGATTTTAGCAGGATATACACCACAAAAATATTTTTGAATCGTATCCTGTTTTATAGAAATGTTATTATTTTAAATGTTTTTATGGAATGATAGCATTGAAATATTTGTATTGAATTTAAAAAAATATTCGCCACTTTAAATTTTTTTCGAATAGCAGCAGCCTGTTTTATAGTAAATTTGTAATTTCAATGTTTTTATGCAATTATAGCATTTAAATATTAGTATTGATTTTAGCAGAATATACCCCACTTACGTGTTTTTGAATATTGTCCTGTTTTATAGAAATCTTATAATTCCAAATGTTTTCATTCAATGATAGCATAAAAATATTTTTATTGAATTTAGCAAAGTATACCCACTTATTGATTATTTTTTGAAAAAAATAATCTAGATATCGGCTGTCCTAGTTATGAAAAAATCAACAACAAAAAATTTCTGCTTACTGAAATTCATATTAATTGTCTAAAATCTGATAAAATTTCTAAAATTTCAGTTTACACTGTTGGCAATTTTACGTATCAAAAAAACAAAAAAATAAAATATAGATCTCGGTTGTCCCAAGTATAATAAAAAATAATATTTTTGCTGTCTGTCATATGAAAAAAATAATAATTTTTATTTTATATTTACTGTGAATTTATATATGTAAGAAATTCACTTTTTAGTAAGGTTAGGTTAGGTCGGCTGTCCCAATTATGAAAAAATAAAAAATTAAAAAAATTTTATTCTGTCATTAAATATATTTTGGTCGTATATAACATGAAAAATCTAAAAATGTATATCTTAGAATTTCAATGCTTCTATATTGTTGGCTAATTCATATTGAAAAAAAAAAATAATTTAGATGTCGGCTGTCCTAGTTATGAAAAAATAAAAAATAAAAATTACTGCATAGTGAAATTCATAATGACTGTCTACAATCTGATGAAATTTCTAAAATTTCAGTTTACACTGTTGGCAGTTTTACGTATCAAAAAAACCAAAAAATATAACATAGATTTCGGTCATCCCAAGAATGAAAAAAAATTAAAAAAATTTCAACCCGTCGTTAAATATATTTTGGTAGTTAATAATATGTAAAATATAAAAAAAATTATTTAAAAATTTCAGTGCTTCTATATTGTTGGCTAATTCATATTAAAAAAAAAAATAAAAAATAAAAAATAAATTATTTAGATGCCGGCTGTCCTAGTTATGAAAAAATCAAACAAACAAAAAATAACTTCATAGTGAAATTCATATTGGCTGTCTTCAATCTGATAATATTTCAAAAATTTCAGTTTACACTGTTGGCAGTTTTACGTATCAAAAAAACCATAAAACAAAATATAGATGTTGGCTGTCCCAAGTATAAAAAAAAAAATTAAAAAAATTTCATTCTGTCATTAAATATATTTTGGTCGTTTATAATTACGAAAAATATAAAAATATATATCTTAGAATTTCAGTGCTTTTATATTGTTACGTATCCTGAGTGTTGTGTTGTTTTAACTTGTAACTTTTTTTTTTTTTTTTTTTTTTTTTTGCGTAGGAAGTGGAGAAATGCATTACGCATACTGATCAGCATCCGAACTGACAATTATGTGGGACTCGACCTACTTTGCCTATACCCACTAAAACTCCACTCCCTTCACTTGCAGAACTAATCTCAACAAAATTTAAAAACTGGGTCTCAAACCACTATATAGAAGTTTTGTTTAATTTTGCTTGAAAGCTAAGTTATCATGCTTAAGCTTTATTTATTTGTGCGCGTGAGTATTAAATTCAAGAATTTTACTCAAACTATCATATTACTCTCACCTTTTTTGAGGAGAGGGAGAGTGTCTAAATTGACTTTCCAAACTACTTTAAGCAAAATTTTTATATTGGGTTAAAGTTCTACTTGCTGAACTTTATGAAACTTGTTAATATGCTATAATGATACTTCTCTGTAGTACATAGCTCAAATTAAAAAAAAGATAAGTGTCATTATTGACTGTGTAATTCGATCTGAGCCTTCAATGGTCTTACAAACCATTGTTGTCTACGGATTTCATGCCGGTCTGATGGAATTAGTGAAACTCAGAATCAGATTAGCATTTAAATTGAAAACCTTTTATCAATTGTAATTAAACTGTTTAAATTTTTAAATTATTTTTCATTTACCACAATTATTTTTTATATTCATTCTTTATTTACAATTTTATTAGTAAAATTGTGGTGGGTGGAAATGTTGTGTGTTTATGTATTATATGGTATGTATGTGTAGGAGATCTCCCCTCCCTTTTTTGTATATATTCTCCCTTTTTATATTTAGTGTTCGTTGAGACGCCAAGCGACGAGCGTCGTCTTAATAAATAGTATTACATAATAAATACTATGTGTATTTAATAAATCAACCATCTCCATCACCAAATCCATCATTTATCCATCACTGAGGTTTTATCCAAGGGATACGTAAATATAAATAATTATGAATATATGAAATATAAGTTTATCCTGGGGATATTGACTGCCCCAGGTATTTTATTAAAGTTGGATGGTTATATTTTGGTTGGTTTATAGTTGATGTATTTGTAGAATGAGTTCGGGTTCGATCTAAGCTGGATGAACCTAACCTGAGGCTAAGTTCTTAATTACAGAAGGAATTGTCACAATAATAACTGATAACTGATTTGATATATAACTTTCACTTTATTGATTATAAGTATATATAATAAAACTGTCTAAGTCCTTAAGTCAAACGAATTATAAAAGATACTTAATAACGAGAGTCAATACTCTAATTAATGATGGTTATGATTCTAAAGAATACAATTTGGGCGCCTGAAGGGCAATATATAATCTAAAATGAATCTGCCCATATTGCGAGATTTTGGGGGAAACGTCCAATACAAAAAAGCGTCGGTCTCGTCACGTCCAATTAGCGAAGGGGTCCATAACTATTACTAAGAATCGCGAGGTGGAATTTATGCAGTTTATAACGCCTATAAATCCCTACTAATTTATGTCATAGCTGACTTTTGTCCCACGCTATTGTGCTAGGTCAGCAACAGCGGAAATGCACCTGTGGGTTCCTATGTCGTCTGTAATATTAATACAGCTATCGGATATAGGGTTTACTATTTATATATATATCAAATGTTAGGCATATCAATTTTGACCTACCATACGTAACAATATTGTTGGCTAATTCATATTAAAAAAAAAAAGAAATAAATAATTTATATGTCGTCTGTCCTAGTTATGAAAAAATCAAAAAAAAAAAAAAATTACTTCATACTGAAAATCATATTGGCTGTCTTCAATCTGATAAAATTTCTAAAATTTCAGTTTACACTGTTGGCAATTTTCCGTATCAAAAAAACCATAAAATAAAATATAGATGTGGGCTGTCCCAAGTATGAAAAAAAATATATATTTTTGCTGTATGTAATATGAAAAAAAAAATAATTTTTATTTTAGAGTTTCGGTGGGTTTATATATGTAAAAAATTCACCTTGTAGTAAGGTTAGGTTATATCGGCTATCCTAATTATGAAAAAGTAAAAAATTAAAAAAATTTCATCCGGTCGTTAAATATATTTTGGTCGTTTATAATATGAAAAATCTAAAAATATGTATCTTAAAATTTCAGTGCTTCTATATTGTTGGCTAATTCATATTGAAAAAAAAAATAATAATTTAGATGCCGGCTATCCTAGTTATAAAAAAAAAAAATTGCATAGTGAAATTCATACTGGCTGTCTACAATCTGATAAAATTTTAAAAATTTCAATTTACACTGTTAACAGTTTTACGTATCAAAAAAACAAAAAAATAAAATATAGATGTCAACTGTCCTATGTATGAAAAAATAAAAAAAAATAAATTTTACTGTATAGTGAAATTCATATTGGCTGTTTACAATCTGATAAAATTTTTAGAATTTCAGTTTATATTGATGGCTGTTTTATGTATAAAAAAAAATAATAAAATGTATATGTCGGCTGTCCTAGATATAAAAAAAAAAAAAAAAAAAAGTAGTTTTTTTTGCTAATTATTCTCTTTAATAAATGCTTTTAATAAATAAAAAACCAAACAAAGTTCCTTTAGAAAATCGTTTTATAAATAGAAAGCATTTGGGTTTTAAATTTTGATACAATCCATTTTAAAATATGAAGTGATGAAAATGACCACTTTTTGAGTTTTTAAATTTTGAACTTCTTAGCTTTAAACAAATGAAACTCTAAACGGTGAACTCAAATTAAAAAAAAAAAAAAAAACGTCAAACCGATAACAAAAGTAGGAAAATATTAAAATAAATTTTAGGAAAAAAAATTTATAATAAAGAAAATAAAGAAAATAAGTCCGCGGGTGAAATAGGCCATAGTTTTGTGTCTCAGCTATTGTACTTTTGGAGATATTCAATTTTTATTGTTTTTGAATTTGATAACATTTTTAAAAATTTGTAACAAAAATTGAAATATCTTGAGACTATCGAAAAATTTTACTGTCATACTTTGTAGTATTCGACTTTGGACCAAGTTTGGACCAAAAAAAGTTAAAGTATGACAGCCCGGAATACTCTAGATTTTTAGATTAGGCCAAAACATACTCAGTTTATTTATGAGATTTTTCGGTGATTATGGGTTCTCGACAAGTATGTCGGGCCATCAAAGTTCCGCCGTTTACCCGCGCTATTTTAAATTTGTTTAAAATAAAAAAATTTACAAGCAATCCATTTTACAGTCAGAATCTCTTAATTATAGAGTTATTATATTTGCGAGTGACATAGGCCATAGTTTTGCGACCCAGCTATCGTACTTTTGGAGATATCCAATTTTTACTATTTTTGGGAAAAATAAAATTTTTTGAAAATTTGATTAAAAACTGAAATATCTGAAAAATATAAGATTAAAAAAAAATTATTTTGTTATTTTTTATAGTATTTATTAATTATATTGGTTTGAAAATAAACAAATGTTGATTTCAGTTATAAAAAAAAAAATTGTCCATTTGTGAAATAAATTTTATTTTTTTTCACCATTTCACGAATTGGTAAAAAAAAATTAACCATTTCACGAATTGGTCAACATCTCTTAAATTTGACCAGTTCACGAATTGGTCATTTTACTTGACCAATTCACGAAACGGTCAATTTCAAAAATAGGGTGTAACATATATGATGTTTGTGAAATATCACAGCTTATATTATTTTCAGATATAAGTACTTTCATGGAATTAAATTAGGTATTACATAAAAAAAAATATTGCAGTTTTTTTAATTTTAATTTTGAGAAAAAAAATTTGAAAAAATTCGGTATTATATCCAATAAATTACTATAAACGAACTTTCTAAAACTAGTACTCTCATAGAAATAAATTAGGTACTACGTCTAAAAAGAAAAAAAAAATTTGGTGTTTTTTGTATTTTTTTGTGACGAAGATTTTAGGAGCTTCCTGAGGTCTTAAAACGTGCTGATATGCCAAAAGATCAAAAGTCGAAATTCGACCCATCACATTGGTTCCTTTATGAGGAACCAAAAAGAATTTATTCTAATTTTAGATCAATGAAAATAATAATATTAAATTTTTTTGTTTTTTTTAAGGATTTCAGGCGTTAATAAATTGATTTTTTTAGAGGGTTGTGAGTAATGGAGGATACTAGCCAAAGAAAATTCGTAGTCCCAATTGAATTTGTAGAGGTAATGCCGAATGTTTTGAAAATTTTCATTTCAAAATTTTTTCCTTAATAAATAAATTTTTAGAAATTTTGTATTTTCTTATTGTACGGAATGCCACATTTTTTCTAAAAATTTTAGTGTTTTGTAATAATACTTATATTACAAAAATGAAAATTTCTTAATAAAAATAAAATTTTTTTACGTAAAAAAAATAGTATATTAGTTTTTCTTTTTTTTGCTTCTATAATTTAAGTTATGCGATTTAATTATTATTGTCATTTGTGAGATAGTTTAAATGACATTCATCAACAAAAAGCATTTTTCATTAATCTTAGATCAAATCATTTTTACCCATACAAATATTTTTTTATTATTAAAAAAAAAAAAATAGTACCAAATTAACTCGATAAATATTTGAACAAATGTATGGTTTTTTTGGCGATTCAATTAGTTTACTTTTTTTTAATACACTGAGAAAAACGTTTCTTTGATTCAATGGTATATATCATTAATTTGATAAACTGATTTCATTGAAATATAGCAATGAAATATTTCATTAATTTAATGATATATATTATTAAAATTATTTTAATGAAATATAACTTTAGTTTATGACTTATTATTTTTTTTTTAAAGAAAATAAAATATTAAATTTTTTAACCATTTGAGTCAGTTATTTTTTTATTTAATATTTTAAACGCTGTTTTTATCGACTGAAGTTACGATGACCGCATATGTGTATTATTTAGTTTTTAATTTGTATCCCCCGTATATTCGCTTATTATTATTTCGCTATATATATTCGCCTCGTTTCGCTTATACGATGTCTTAACGCGCGCTTCGTGTCATATAATGTAATTTTGTTTCTCATATAGTAAAGGAAAGTCAATTTTATGACTTGCGAGAGTGATATTCCTAGAGCGACATCTGCTTATAACAATTATATCAAAATTTTAAAGTAAATTATTAAATTTAAATAATTGAATATCATTTTTTTAAATAGTTTTAATATTTTTCAAATTTTGTTTAAAAAAAGAAATTAGTAAAAAAGTATAGGTGAATATAAAATTTGTGAAAAAAAATATATAATTAAATAAAAAAATTACAAACAGTTAATTTTTTTTAATAATTTATTTATTTATTTTTTTATGCATCAAAGATTAAATTAAATGGAAAGAAAATCATATCAACATTCTAAATCTATGAATGACAAGATGCATATAATAAAAACAAAAAAATTCTTTTTTTTATTAATTAAATTCTTTACAAAAATAAAAAGCAACTACGTAATTTCTCTTTTTGTTTTTTGTTTTTGGCGTCAACTCTCTCTAGACACACTCTGTATATTAAAGTATACCGTGGAGCCACCTCTCTCAGTGAATTCCGAATTGCGCAGTACAGTCTAAAATTACTGAATTTAAAATATTATTAATTTAATGAAATATTTCATTGATTCAATAACTATACTATTAATTTAATAGAATATTTCATTGCTATAAGTAGTGTGAAAAGGGGATAGGTTCAAATTTCAAGGTTTTTCCAAGCTTTCCCATAGCATTTTCTGAAAATTTTTTCATATATTTTGTGTTTGCAAAATTTTTGAAAAAATTTTTTCCAAAATTCTTATTTTTAATGCAGTTTTAAAAAATTGTGAAGAAGAGGAAACATAAAAATATAGTATTTATTAATTAATTTATTAATTGTTTAATTAATATACATAAAAATTTATCCCAAACATTCACACTTTCATTTATTTTTATTTGTAAACATGAAGGACTCTCTCAAGATATTTATTTTAGTTTTATCCACAGGTATCGTTCTTATAATTTTATTTTTATTATATCATTATAATCCTCTTTTTTTTAATCCAGTGTTTATTATTCAAGGACGCCCGACATGCGAATTCGATACATTCCTCCACAAAAATAAATGTGTTAAAAGTGTGTATATTTACATAACCTTTTTTTTTTTAATTTTATAAATCCTTTGATTTTTTATATAGAAGCCTTAACGTTAGAAAGTTTTTGTGAATTCAATGAAACATGCAAATTTCTCGATTTTTCAATATGCTTGTCAAATATTTGTGTTTGTATGGATAATTATGAGAATACTTTCGGTGTCTGCAAACCAATAAATTCAAGTAATTATTTTTAAATACAACATTTGAAACAAAATTTATTTTTTTTTTTAAATCATCTTAATTTATTTTTAGCAATTACTAAAAATGTTATTATACAAGAAATTTCAAAAGAAGGTCTTAACCCGCAAAATAATAATCAAGAAAAAGTTTTAAATTTATTATACATTAATATTATTATCTGCCTTGTCGTTTTTATGTCTATGGCTTATTTTTTATTTATATATTTAAAACCAAATTTTATTTACGTTAGAAATTAAATTAAAAAAAAAACTTCTGTATTCAATAAATTTGTTTGTAAAAATATTATTTATAATGAAAACATTGGTAAATCACTATTTCGTGTATTATAAAAACTTAAAACTAATCTTCTTATTTTTCTGTATACATAAACTACAATAAAAATTTGACATAAAGCTAAAATTATTATTATTGAAAAAAAAATTATTTGCAAAAAATATTTTCTTGAGAATCAACTAAAATTCTATCCTTCTGTGGAAATTCTACAACCTGCGACACGAAATCAGACTCCACGCATTCACCTTTAATAAAAAAGAAATTTTAAATGATATGTATACAGAATACACATTTTATTTTTTTACCTAAATATTCTAGAAAGGGTTTTTTACAAACACATGTTTTATTTAAACAAACTGATTGGTCAATCCCGCTTATACACTGCTCAGAATATTCGCATTCAGCTCCTTGAATGAATATTTTTTTTATTCTCAAATTAAATTAAAAAAATTTTTTTTGTTTACCTAATTTCATTGCCTTTGAATAACACTTTTCATTTATTAAAATCTCGTAATAATAACATTTTTTAACAGTTTCAACTTCTTCCACCAATGTTAAAATATATATTACTATGAATAATAAAAACTATATACTTTTTTTTCGAAAGATAGATTTTAATTTTATTATTTTATGCATACTTAAAAATGCAAAATCTATTTTCTTATAAGTGTAAAAAACTTAATCAATCTGTCATCGATTGAATTCATACTAATTAACAAGCTTATAAAATTTTTGCATGAACCAAAAAAAGCATCCAATTAAACAATAGAACTATTTATTTTTTATCTTATTTCTTTCGCTTTACATTCATATTTGAGTAACAATATACCCTTTATTGATTAATTTTTTAACCGCACTAATTAACATTTTTTTCTATATGAGGTATTCCATGACTTAGTGTTCTAAAAAAATTTTTTCTAATTTTGATTATTTTTAAGAAAAATTTATTTACAATAAAATTTTGTAAAAAAAAAAAGACAAAGTTTTCTTAAATTTAACCTTGTGCGATTTTTAAATCTCAAACTTTCTCTCTATATATTCTCAAATATCACCCTTTTTTTTTCACATTACCCTGAGAAAAAACTTTATAAGGAGCTTATAAAATCCCTCTCTCATTTTATCAATACCTCACCCAAGTTCTTGAGGGTTTTACACCCCCTTCTTTGTTTAAGAACTGTATAAAAGTCGTGGACTTTTTACTCATGGATTGCAATTGCTTAAATACTTCTCAAGTAAGCAATCTTTCGCATATCGCGGCTAAAAGTTTTATTCACAATCTATACTTGGATAAAAAAAATTTCGATTTCTCATATTTTCATACTAACTTATTTAAAAAAATTACTATTTTTAAAAAGTTAAGATTTAAAATTATTTATTCGATTTTTTATCCTGATTTTCAAGAAACTACATCGGATTTAGACATTTTAAATTTTTTAGAAATTGTTGAGCTTATTGAAAAAACTTTTATTGTCGACCTACAGTTTATTTGAAAAAAAAAAAAACAGAAATGCAAACCACAAGGTAAGTTTAAACATTTTAAAACTAGAAAAAAAAGATTTTTCTGAATTAAAAAATTTTTTTAAATTGTTTTTTATAGAGTTTTGGGTCGTATCTATCAAATTTCTTCATCAACGAATCTTATCGTTCGCATTTCTATTACTGCTCAGCCAAGTGTTCAAATTGCTTTGAAAAATTCCAGAGGCTTTGAGATTGTTTTTGAGGAAAATGCATGGAGTGATTTCTTATCCAATGAAATTATTCAGAACTATGCAACAAACAAACGATATGAAAACCCAGTGGACGAAGTTCAACTCCATGACTCGAATATTAGAATTGATTTCGTTGAAATTGGCGAGCAACCTGCACTTCGTATTGCAAAAGGCAAGATCTCTGTAACCATTTTCACGACTACTTATATGAATATATATTATATATATTTAGATTATATATTATATTATTAATATATATTATATTTATTTATATTTATATAATATATATTATATATATTATATATATTATATATTAATATATATTATATCTATTATATTCGTAAGCCATGCTATAAACATTATATACGAGCGATGCAAAAACCACGTACAGGATATCAAGACTAAATTAACGGAATTTCTTGAAGTTATCGATGCTAATGATACAAAGCTGATGGCATATAAAAAGATTATTGGGTGTGACAAATTTCAACAGAATATTTTGGATTATGAAGTTTTAGGATCTTCGATTGGCTTTTTGCTGAATTATAAAAAAACTTTGTTAAAATCATAGTATAATTTTAACGATTTAAAAAATAAAAATATTTATATGTAATCTTTTTCTTTTATAATATATGTATACTCATATTCTTTTTTTTTCTACAGGTTTTAATATATGTGTAAATACTTGGTTTAAAAAAAAATGGGATAAAGGTTAAATAAATAAATACAATAATTTTTATTTCTTTAAATTTTGATTTTTATTTATCCTTTAAAATTTATCATTCTTTTCCTCATAAAAAAAATGTTTTGCAGTGAACAGACACTTGACCCCCTCTCACCATGATAAATACAGCGTAAACCATGAATATTTCTATCTTTTATTTTATATTTAATATTTAAGTCTTCAATATTTGTCGCCCGAAATCCTTGATTTTTTAACCAGTCCTGCTTTTCTTGTCCTTTTACATAAATTATCTTTGCATTCCTCAATCCTTGCTTTAAAATCTTTGACAAGTCGTTGCAAGAAATATATCCATGATCCCAATTTAACATGTGGTAATTTAATCGTAACCAATTTGCCTGTTTTTTATCTTTGAAAGATAATTCCGACTTATCAAACGGAGGCTTAAATATATAATGATTTACACCTAATAAAGAGTTTAAAATTGCTAATTCTTTCACAATATACTCATTACCATGTCTAAAATATTGAATGTCTACGTAGAAGGTCATTTTTTCAACTAAACTATATTTGTTTATTTTTCTCAGTTATATAGTAACTTTTTTTAAAATTTTTGCGTGTAAACATATTTTCCCTTACATATACTTTTAGAAAAGATACGCCACCTGACCAGCATTTGTCTTTTTTTTCATGTTCAAAACCTTTTTTTTGATTTAAGAAAAATTCTTTTACATTTATTTTATACCAATTTTTTAAATCTGTTGCAACAGAAACTGGTAATGTTTGTGTGTTGAAATATTTATATTCAACACGTACATCGGCCCCCTTTTCTCTATCAAAACTTATTGCTTCTTCATAATTTTGAAGCATAATAATGTAAACATAGATAGTGTCTTTTTTGTCTAAAATGTTGGTTATTTTATGTTGAAAAATATCAAATGCATCGTCAAAAAATTGATCTATTAGTAAATGTCCAAGATTTTTTATAATTCCTACTTTTATATATTTATTCAATGAAATTTTTATCGGGATCCATTTAACTAGTTTACGCTTTGAGATTAATGAATTTAAATTGTCTGATATATGTATTAAATATGCAAAAGCGACTTCACAATACTGTTTTTCTTCAATACTTGTTTTTTCATCACATAAAGCTTTTTTTACGTCTATTATACGTGAATTAATTAAATCGAGATGTTTTTGAACCAGCTTTTCTCGTTCGATTCTTGAACCAAGACAATCTGACCACCCATCGAGAGATTCTACCTGCATTTTTATACATTTTTCAATTATTGAATCCATGCTAAAATAAAAAATACATATTAAAAAAAAATTTTTTTTTTTTAAATGAACATTAAAATTTTATACTTACATTTTTTTTTTTTACACCTGTTTTTCGATTAGGTTCAGAAAGGGATTGTAATTGACAATTTTTTCATGTATCAATAAACAAGATGCAGTGACTCTTTGATCCAATGGTTGAGAGAATGTAAATTCGAGTCGGATGTCTACAGATGATACTTTAATCGTCGGGTCGCAATTCGAACAGTCAAAAACTATTAATGGTGCTTTATCTTTATACTCGCTCATGGATAATTTTTGTTTTCCAGATTCTCCGTAATATGCGCTCTGAAACGAGCTATATAAATTGTATGCCGTTGAAAATTTATTTTTTTGGAAATCTAAATCTAGACTCTCGGCTGGATATCTTTGACTGTTTAAGTACAAGTGAGAATCCGTTAAATTACAATGGTCGAACAAGCTTGCGTCTTTAGTTTCATTTTCTCTTCGATTTTGCTGAAAACCAACGATTACAAAGAGTGGGCGGTCGACTGGCGATGCATTTTTAACCTGCCAGTTTACTTTATCCGATGATGGAATGTTGGGGAATTCTAAGTAATCCCATGCTCTGAAAAAGAGTTGAATCCACTTGCCTTTTTCCAAGATTTTTAATAATTTTAATTTGTAGACATCCTTTACTTCGACATGTGGCATTTTCCAAGCCATTTTCGAAATTTCAATGTTTATATCGGTACATTGCGTCCCCCCGCCGGTGGAGTGTGATAAAAACAGTTTTTATCTGTTCGACTTCTTATAAAAACAAGTTCCATACGTGTATAAATCATAATTTTCGTATAATCTTGAAAAAAACCCATAATTTGTCGAAGAGGAATAGAGTAGCTAAAAAATCCATCTTTTTTCATTTCTAATTTTACGGATCCCATCTCACTCAAAAGCGCATCGTCACCCTGCTGTTCAGAGACATATTGTTTCATAGTTACTGAATGTCCTGGTGAACGAATTGAATCGACGCAGAAACCATTTACTTCCAACTTTATCTCGCTGAACAAAAATAGTAGAAAATTTTTTGTTAAAGTAACCTTG
The DNA here is from genome assembly GCA_022575985.1 of Anagrus nilaparvatae. NCBI lineage: Eukaryota > Metazoa > Arthropoda > Insecta > Hymenoptera > Mymaridae > Anagrus > Anagrus nilaparvatae. The sequence continues at coordinate 1,637,999 of JAKSXM010000237.1, read as the reverse complement.
TTGACTGCTTCTGGCACAATTTGGCTAAGCTTTCCTTCGATGTATAATAATGAATTATGCGGATATAGAAAACTAGACTGGTTTTGCACGGGAATCCTAATCTCATCCAGTTTTTGAAAACTCGAATTATAGGGTAGATAAGAATGCAAACGCATTCCAACCACCGAATCATCCTTTGGCACGGGGCTTAATACGTCTAGCATCGACGCCATTTTTATTGATTTTATAGCCCAAAGATTTTAGAAAATAGATGTTTTCGATACTAAGAGACTTTTTTGTCCCTTTTGAAGTGTCTGGTTCAATTGCAGACAGGTCAATGAGTGGTTTGTGGAAATTTGCTTTATTAAATATTATAGGCATAATAACGACACTTCCTGAAATGCAGTAATGCAATTAAAGTCTCTCCTCTAAGGTTCAAAAGTTTAGAATTCTGATCACAAAGGCGCACCTCTACGTTATCGAGGGTTTTAGCTGTCACTGGCAAATAAATCACGTTAGCCGGGTTTTCGACAATTTTAAATCCTGGTGGCACGTCTGGGAAAAATTCGTACAACGTATGCATCGGTTTCCCATTGGAAAATGAGCCAGAAATTACATTACACTCCAGTCTAATAGATTCAACGGACATAATTGAAACTAAATTCTGAGATTCGTGTTTTTTAAAAGCTTCTAGTTTTATGGGATTGAAACCCAGAAGGGGGGCAATGCTATTTTCTTGAGAAAAATCAATTTTAAATCTCGAATAAATGACCGCTTTCAAGGTCTGCCTGTTTCCCTTCAAATAAATCGGTTTTTCACGCAATTCTTTTGGCGCTGTTTCCGGTAAAGGGTTTTTTTCATGAAAATCACGCATTTCCTCTATTAAAAATTGTTCTAAATCGTCTAATTCATAGCAGCCGTGTAGAAAGACAATTTTTTTATTTCCATCATACCACAACGTATTATTGTCCTCGGTTACATTACTAATACTATTCCAACCACAGTATCCAATTAATCCAGCCTCATAATCACCCAAAAGGTCTATAGGTGGAAAAAATTCCGATTTAAGAATCGAACTGTCGCTTGTAAGTTGCAGGGTGAAACTCATGGTTATAAATGAATATTGCGACGGATTGTTTAACCTTTTAACGACTTTAAAAACTGTATACACAATTGACCACAATTGCTTGAATTGTAATCTTGAAATTGATTTCGGTTATAAATAATCTCTGCCCGTGGACCAATGTAATTTATAAATTCTTGCGGTGGTTCGACGTTCCCGAAAGAATCAAAGTATTTAACCAAGTTCCCTCGTTTATGCCAAGACACCCAATGTGACCCCTCCTTAAAACTGGGGTCCAGGTTCAATATACCAGCCTCGTTTTTTCGTGGCGTTTGATTTTCCAACTCATTTCTCATGAAAACACCTTTAAAGTTTCTTATACCCCTAGCCATAGATGCTAGCTGGATATTGGTCGTTGGTCCGTCTAAAAGTCGTTGTTTTTTTTTTTTTTACGTTTATTCGTTTTTTTTCTCTTTAAACCCCCACCCTTTTTTTTATTCTTGCGGATTCCTTTTCCAGATTTCTTATAGGGTTTTAAATATAGACCGTTCCCCTGTCTCGTCTCTAGTTTTAAATTTTTACCCGCTTTCACTAGATCCTGAAGGGCTCTCACAGCTGAGACTCCCGCGCTTATTGTTGCTAAAGCAGGTAAAAAAAAACCGCGACCTCGTTTCTGTCTCGTCGATTTCTTTCTTTTTCGTATTCCTGCGCCTATTTTTCTTTTTAAATTCATGATAGCATAAACACCTGCAGATGAAATTTTCTCTCCAAGACTTGCACTTTTTAAAAAGATTCGTGATTTTGCCTTTTCAGCTAAGATTTTATCTGCAATATGGCGGCTTTTTAAGACGCTATTTTTTTCGTACGCAATATCGTGTTCTTTACAGGCTGAATCTAGATGATTAATGCCTTCCTGGTGTAATTTCTGATTGATCCTAGTGCCAGGACCACAAAATCTAGAGAAATATTTAAATTTTATTCCTAATTTAACCTTAAAAAAATATTTTTTTTTTTTTAAAGCTACCTATATCCTGGCAAATGAAGTTCAAAAAGAAGTTTATCAATTAAAGTATTAATTAAACCATGCCCTCTTTTCTTGTGTAAAACTGAATTGTGACTAAACATGACTGATCATGTCGACTCCTATTTATATACTAAAACCTAAATCTAGACCGCATCAAAAAATATATAAACCGCCTGTTAAACCCAACATCTTTAGTTTGAATATATATCTCAAAGAAAATGAAACTAAAATTGCAAAAACCATGTATCAAAATTATTAATTTTGGCGAAAGGAATATTAAAAGACATAGGTTCAAGCATGGACCTCGTTGGCCCGAAACCATTCGCGCTCTGATAATTGGTCCTTCAGGGTGCGGTAAAACAACGATTTTAGTCAGTCTATTGTTAGACGAGTTTGGTCCTAGATATAAAAATTTATATTTATACTCAAAAACTTTGTTTCAAAAAAAAATTCGTTATTTAAAGCGTGTCTTGAGGAAAACCAAACGTATAGGATACTTTGAATTTTCGAATAAAGAGAAAGTGATTCATCCTTCTCGTGCACGACGTTATAGTATAATGATTTTCGATGACCTTGCAATGGACGACATCGATGTAATTAAACTATATTTTACAATGGGTCGACAATTTGGTCTGGATACGTTTTTTTTATGTCAGAATTACACGAGTTCACCAAAAAATGGTATTCGCGATAACGCCAATTTTTTAATAATTTTTCGTCAGGATGAGTTGAGCCTGCATAATATATATAAAAACCATGTAATCGGCGACATGTCATTTAAAAAATTTTTGGAAATTTGCGCCGAATGCTGGCGCGACAACGAATTTGGATTTTTAGTTATTGATAAATACGCTGGTATTAATTCAGGGAGATACAGATTGGGCTTTAGCCATAATATAATTTTGTAAAAACACACAGTTTGTGACTAGATGTCGAACAATTAACACGTCAAAAAATGAAGGATGAAAAATTAGCTCATGAAATTGAAAAGACTCGTAAAGTTATTCGAAAAAAATATAAATTATTGAGCGAGAATGCGGCTGGTGAAGATGCAATTTTTTCAAAAAAATTTAAACCGATTATTGAACCCTTGGAAAGTATTGCCAAGTCAAAAACCACCCCCTCCAATACAGTTGTTTCGACTTCTAAAAAAGAAATCATAGATAATTTACCGGTTGAGATTAAAAACGAGGTTAGAAAAAAATCACCATCGAAAAAAAGAAAAATTTTTGAGGTATCTTCTTTATCGGACCCGCATTCGACATACCCAAACAAAAGATTGCATGAAAATCCCGACGAAGAAACATCTCATCGTGAAAATCGTGATAATCGTGAAAATTTACAAGATGCCCACGTTTCTGACGATGAAATATCCGACATATCGGGCATTTCTCATGTTTCTGATGGCGATAAAAGTTCCAGTGAAGAGTCCAATTACAGCGATGCTGAAGATTCATCCAGTGTCGATAATGCAGATTTAAATGACTCGTCAGCAATGGATACTGGAATGAACCTGGATGATTATCTTCAGACAGTTCACCCCCTCCCTCGTCAATTTTTGGAAGAATTTTATAAAAATTCCAACACGAATGACATTGTTTATGGTCCATACTTAAAGTCCGATGAGCAGCTTTATTTAGGCAATAAACTATTATCGTTTAATTCTAGGGGTGATATAATTGTAGGCGATGATGTTTATAGAGGGACACCAGGTCTTTATAACCTGATATTCAAAGATCGTCCTCAGAAAAAGGATTATACTTACAACGATCGAGGCAAATATCTGGACATATTAAAGGACACAGACGCATATTTGCAAAATAATGGAAAAAAAATTAAAAGCAGCAAGAGTTTCAAATATAGGGAAATTGTTTCTGCTTTAGCGAAGAAAAATCAGAATAAAAAAGAGGGGAGGGGGTTTGTGAGATTAAAAAAACCCAACACAGATGTAGTGAGATACAGTCCATGTCCAAAACAATATGTCTGGTTTGATGATCCGGATGAGATTGTAGACCGATTGCGATTGTTGATAAGCCAACGAGATGCTGGGAACAAATGGGTTTCCAATGAAATTGCGTCAATAATCGAGGAACTTACAGAGATGAATATTATTATAAATAAACGATCAAACCGTAAAAATCTATCATTTTAATCATGCCTGTTGTGGATAAATTTGGTATGCCGTATGGTAAAAAGCGGAAAACTGAAGAAAATTATTATGAATTTGGAAACTGGTACAAGTATTATAAGACAATATTACAAGACAATGAGGGTTTAAGAAAACAAATAAAAAAAGTGTCAGATCAAATTGAAAAATTGAATATTCATAAAATTTTTGAAATTGAAGGTTTGATTGAAAACGCGTCTAAAATTGGTGTTCAGGATAAATTTAAAAATTCTCTATCTGTTGAACAACTGCAATTTATAAATGAAACCGATGAAAAAATTAGAAAAACTTCGGAAGAGTTTGAGATATTAGTCGCGAATCGCGAAACAGCAATTCAAAATAATTTCTCTCAACAGGTCAATGAATTGAGATTTAAAAATTTACAAACCGAAGAACGAATTTCAAAAGAATTTGAAAAGTTTTCGGGCTTAATTCAAACACACGTAAGAAATGTGATTAAGAACGAATTTAATGACAAATTTCCGGCCGCGTCCGCTGTCGACGTCGCCTCGGGGAGTCCCCGGGGTCCGGACCTCGCGACCCCAACTTTGGATGATCTCCAGTTCAAGGTCAAGGCTCTGCAAGAACGATTGACCGAGGAATTGACGCGGGTGATTAATGATGGGAAAGAAAATGCAAAAATTATAGCCCAAGAACTGATTGTTAAAAATAATAATGAAAATCAAAATGAAAAATCAGATTTTTCAAATTTTGAAAAAAAACTGGACATTGAGGATAAAAACAATGAAAATCCAGAAATTTCTGAAATCGATAGCCTGAAATTTAAATATAAACAGATTGATGAGCGCATGACAGAACAGCTTCGTAAAATTTTAAATTTGATTGGTTCGAAAAAGAAAAATCCAGATGAAGAAACCTCGTCCAATGAAAATATATTAAAAAGCACCGAAGAATCGAGTGTCGATAAGAATCAGGAACCTGTTGAAACTTTGACTGATGAAATTGACAGTTTGAAATTTAAAGTTAAGCAAAGAAACGAACGTATTACCAACGAATTAAAAAATTTCCTGGCGCTTATTAATGAAAAAAAAAAAGAACTTGAAGAAAAAATTGATTTAAACAACTTAGTTGTAAAAAAATTGGAAGAATTTAATATCGACGATACAACATTTGAAATCATTCAAGATTTACAATTTCGAATGGAGCAAATTGATGGACGTAAAAAAAAAAAAATTAAAAAATAGTCCCATATAACGAAAAAAATTTTTTTTGTATAAATCTCAGGTTTATAAAATAAAAATTTCAGTCTGCACGAGGAAAATGACCGATATATGTGGAATTCACTTGAATGAGATTCAATACAGAGAAGCGAATAAAATCTTAGCTTGTATTGAATGCAGAGAACACTTACAAGAATGTAAAATTTGTAAGAATCAGTCATTTAAAGCATACGATTATAAAATTATTACTGCGTTTTTTACACTCGTCTTATTGCTGCTCATTCAATTTTTTACGATAATAATTTACTTCTGCTAAATAATAATAATAGTATGGAAAAAGCTGGTGTTGTTCATGAAATTCATAAAAGCGCGAGACGGAATTTTCCCCGCAGGCGTGTTGTTGTCAAGGGATTCGATGATCTTTTTATGGTAGACTTGATGGATTTGCAACTATATAGTAAATTCAACTCTGGTTATAATTACATTTTAACCGTCATAAATTCATTTTCAAAATTCGTCTGGGCTGTACCAATAAAATCAAAGGGTGCAAAAGATGTCACTACAGCTTTTGAAAAAATTTTAAAAGAATCTATTCCATAGAATCTACAGGTAAATTTTTTTCTTTAATTAAAAAATTTTGTAATTATTGATTAAAAAAAAAAATATTTATTATTTTAGGTTGACCAAGGCACAGAGTTTTATAATAAAGATTTCAAAGATTTAATGAAAAAATATAACATTAACATGTATTCGACCTTTACACACATAAAAGGTTCAATGGTCGAACGTGTCATTAAGACCTTGAAACAAATGATTTGGAAACGTTTCAGTCTCAACGGGAGTTACAAGTATATAAATTTTTTGCCTGAAATCGTGGCCAAATATAATGCCACGAAACATCATACAACGAATATGTGTCCCAAAGACGTACGAAAAAAGCATGAGAAGCTTTTATTGAGCACGGTTTACAATTATAATAATAATATTATACGTGCATAGGCCTCGCTTCAAAGTTGGACAGAAAGTTCGAATAAGCAAGTACAAACATGTATTTCAGAAGGGATACTTACCATCATGGTCTACTGAAGTTTTTACAATTGAAAAAGTTCAATCCACGAATCCAGTGACATATATTTTAAAAGACTATCAAGATAATGTAATTTCAGGCGGTTTTTACGAATTTGAGCTTTCGAAAACGAATTTTGAAAATGTTTATCTAGTTGAAAAAATTTTAAAATCAAAAGGGGATAAGGTTTTTGTTAAGTGGCTTGGTTTTGATAATTCACATAATAGTTGGATAAAAAAATCTGATGTATTAAATAAATAAATAAACAATATGTATATTTTTAAAAAATCTTTATTTATTGCATTTCCTAAAATTCCTTAATTTTATAATGTCCATGAGGCAGAGTTTCCACTGTATTTGGAATACGCCATCTTTTATCATCTTTACATTGTAAGGCAATTTTCTTTTCAGAAACTGTATATACATTATGATGCTTAGATCTAATAGAATTCTGTTCACATGTTGAAATTTCATTGTCAAATAAACATTTTACATAATTTTCAAACTTTAAATTTTTTTCAACATAATAATTTTTAACACCCTTTGCTCTCGTCATTTCTACGTCATCTTCGGTCAAAACTGCATACATTTTCGCAGACAGGGCAACGATTTTCCGAATTATACGGTCAGCTGTCTCAGACTTCATAAGACCGAGATAACCTTTATGCATAGGTGGAATCCCAAACTTATTATCTGGCGGAAAATTACTTGTATCAAATTTTTCTATATTTTCCCGAATATTTCGGTAAGGATCAAATTGTTCAAATTGTTCAAAATTAGTTTGGCAATATCCAAAATACAGAAACCCGTAAAAATCGGACGGTCATATGTTATTTGCAGTTTATTCAACTCGACGGCGGCAAAATCATCACTAAAAAGTTGCAATCTTTTAAAGTTGGGTCGGGAAATTAAATTTCCAATATCCAGTTCCAATCATGCAAAGGTGCTTGATGAAAATATTCTTGTGAATTAGGAACTTTTTCCAAATAATCAATTCTTATAAAACAAAGATCGTTGGACGAATATGTTGGAAATTTTTTGCCGTAAATCTCTCTGATAAGATAATAAATCTTGGCATTATTTTTTTTATCTTGCATAAGTTGAATAATATAATGGATGAATGCATGAAAAGCCGACTTGAATAATGAATTATTGTATGTAATTTTTCCAGAAATGGTAAGATTTTGATAGCATGTACAGACACCAGTGAAATATCTGTAAGCCAAAAGTATATCTGCGGGAACTTGGCATTGACAATACTTCCAATCAGTAATCAAGTTACCCAAAAAATCAGAGCACATGCAATAGAACATTTTCTTCCTGAATGTTTGGTACACATCGAGATGATTAAATTTAATGTGCAAATCTTCTAATAACTTTGGTAATTCTGAATACGTTAAAAAATTCGATGTGATTATTTTACACGTTGGTGTCCATGCGGCGGATCGGTTATAATTTTCGACAACATATTCAAAAAATTCGATCCTAGCTTTGCTTGAACTTCCACATGATTTCACAAATTGTAAATCTGTGGGGATAGGTGAATGCAAAGATTGTTTGTTTTCAAGCATAATGCGATTGAAAAAAAAGTATTGAAATTTAAAAGACGAAAACTTTTAAACTGATAAAAAAAACATTTAAGAACCTATTTATATAAAAATAAAAACCGAAAGGGGATGAGAATAAATTACTTTGATTTCTCAACAAACATGTATGCAACTTTTTTTTAAACAAAATTAATAACTTAAGTCTTTTTTAGCTACGCAACAAATTTTGAAAAAAAAAAGTGTGAGAATAAAAAAATTATAAAGCTTTTGCATGTAAATAACAAGATTATTTTTTTTTTAATTTTTGCAAGACATATAAGCTGATAAGACATAAATTCAATATGTAACAAAAATTTAACGTACATGTAAAAATCACAGTGAGGGAGAAAAATAATGGTAATAAAAATGAATATGTAATTCGAGAAAAAATTAAGGACAAAAAATAAGGAGTTTATTAAAATCCGAGCAATAAATTTAATAAATCGAGGTGTAGTGAAGGCGTGAGATTAAAAAAAATTGAAACTTTTTTTTTGGCGAGGGTAGAAAATGAAAGTGTTTTTAAAAATATAAAAGCTCAGGATTTTTGCAAACGGGTATAAGTTCAATTTTTGAATCAGAAAGAATCAAACGTTTTTTGAAATCGAAGCAATGGTAAACTTAGAACTTGTCATGCATAAAAAAGAATTACGTATTGAGGAAAGAATTAAAAAAAAATTATATAGTATGGCCTACATCAATTTCATGTGTTTTTATTATTTCCACCTAAAACGAGAGCACTACTTAAATCTGGTAAGAATATTTATTTTTTAAATTCAAAAACAAAATTAAAAAATTATTAAATTTATGTTGTAGATTAAAGAGGTGATGGATTTTAACGGTGGAGAGGACGATCCACTTCATCCACTAAGAAAATGTAGTCTGGGGGAGAGAAATTTGGTAATTTAAATATTAAAATAATAAAATTTTGAAAATCAAATATTTATAAAAAAAAAAAATGAAATCCTTGAAAAAACAATTTAAGAAATTCAAAAAAATAAATTGTAATGATAAAAATAATTTTATTTCGATATTTTTCAGGTCCAATGGATTGCTTCTGATAAGCAGTTGCGGATATGGCACCAGCAAAGCTGCGATATCCTTGACTATAATGAACCGATCTATCCAGCCTATATCGACAAACTTTTTGAAAAAATTCCTCCACAGAATGAATGTGTAAATGATCCACAGGCAAAAAGGAGACGACTATTTTAAAAATATTTTTTTTCTTAATTTAAAAAAGAATTTAAAAACATGTATAAACGAAAAAATCGATAAAAAGTGTAGAAATATATAAAATAAAAAACATTTAAAAAAAGAAGCCTGAATCATTTAAATTATGCATGGCACGCGACAGGTAGAGAGAATAGTATTATAAAATATAGTATACGAAACCGGTATATAAACTTGAATAAGGATAAAAATAAGACTGAAGGTTAAAAAGAATCAGTTAATAATTAAAAATAAAATCGATTGAGGAATATTAATAAAATGTTTAATTTGTTTATTTAAAATTTGTTTATGAATAATTTATATTCATTTAAAAAATTCGTAAAAATTAAAAAAAAATTTTTTTAATTTGCAAAATATATGAAAAAATTTTCTGAAAATGCTATGGGAAAGCTTGGAAAAACCTTGAAATTTGAACCTATCCCCTTTTCACACTACTGCTATATTTCAACGAAATCAAACCTATTAAACTAATGGAATATTTGTCTCAGTGTATACATAATTATTATATCAAAATATTGAAACAAAATAAATAAATTCAGGTATTCTTTCGTGAATAAAATAAATATAAGTCTCGAAAAATCTCTTTAATAAATTTCTCAGAACAAAAAACAATAATATACTTAAATGTCAATGATAAAGCGTTGCTAAATGAATTATAAAAAACTTTAAAAGAGAAATGTGTATAATATTATAGATGATACGCAGTAGTATGCTCGCCCCTCCAATTCTTTGTTACACAAATGTTTTACTAATAAAAAAAATTATTATACAAAAATTATTATATATTATAGTTTTAAGGTTGCTAATTTCAAATATGAACTCAAAAAAAATCATAAAGTTCCATCTCATTCAAGTTAAAATGTCGTTATGAACCCTAAAATTGGAATTAGTATAAACTTGGTAATTTGTGACATTATCTTTACTTGACCATAACTTGGTTAATTTTCATCGAAAAAAGCAAATTTTTTTTATTTTCAACTACTTTTTCCCTGGCTATTCGATTCTGAAAGAAAAAAAGTCAATTTATGTAACCTCTTATGGTTTATTACATACATAAGTATTAAAAATGTAAAAACACAGACTAAAATCGCTCCTTAATTGCCGAAATAGAAATTTTTTTATGCTTCAGATTGATGGGATTTTGGTTGAAAAAAAATTTTCAAAAAAAAAAAAAAAAAAAAAAATTGGTGGCAAATGAGGTATTTCGTTTTTTCCAAAAACACGTTTTCCCATTTTCCAGAGTTTTCCGGGGTTTTTCCGAAAAAATAATTGCAGAATTGGATTTACTGAAGGTTTCCCAACTAGACCTGTGACGAGGTAACGAGGCAACCTTGTTCTCGGTGTACGAGGCGAGGCGAGAACGAGGCGATAACGAGGCGAGATCAAAATTTGAAATTCTCGCTTAGACGAGGCGAGATCGAGAATAAAATTTCCAAAATCTCGCATCGCCTCGCCTCGCCTCGCCTCGCCTCGCCTCGTTAAACCTCGTAATTCTTTTTTTACCCAATTTTTACCAAGACTAGATTGCCATACCCCTTGAAACAGCACCTTAAAAATGCTAAGAATTTTTAGGGAGTTAAAATTAAGATATTAAGAAATAAAAATGTGCTTTAAATGTGTATAATATACTTTTAATATGCATTATACATGCAATTTTATAATTTTTTGTAAAATTTGTGATTCTTGCCTCGCCTCGCTCTCGTCACAGGTCTATTCCCAACATAAATACTCTTTCAGAATTTTTTTTCAAGCTTATATTTATGATATTTAACTATTTTCCCAAAAAGCACTAACGCTGGTTGAGAGCCACCCAATGAGTTTGATTGGCCATAACTCGGGCTGTTTAAAATCTAGAGGGCTAAAATTGTCAGGATTTTCCTATCTTAGTATTATAAAAACATGGAAAAAATTTGAGGCCGAACCGACGACCCTACCTGGCAACTATTGCTGTTTTGGCTAAGAAAGACTCGTATGTAAATACATATGTATTACTAGATATAGAATAATTTTGGTAATATTATTTAATTTTTTCAAAACTGGTATTTAAAACAAAAGATAAAAACGATAATAGAATTAAATGATATTATATTAATTTTATTTTAAATAAAATTGATTTTTTTTTGTTTAATTGATATACACGAATTGCACTGAATTTTTTTAATTTAAATGGTGGAAATCGGTAAATATTAACCGTTAAAAATAAACCTTATCTGAACTATTTAGTGGCAAATATTAACATTTATTATGACCGAGCTTACTACTACTAGTATCTTATTATGCTAAGAGAACATGAAATAAATAAATAATTTTAAAAAATTAAAAAATTTATTTATGAGAAATTACTTAATCATGAATCCATGATAGTTTGAATGGTTGAATAAAACGGTTCAAATCATTTTTACTAAAAAGATACCCAATAATAGCTAATATTTTCTATTCCAGATAGACTTCCTTGTTTTTAGTAGTAATTATCTTTTTTTCTGTCATTTAAAAGAAACTAATTTTTACTAAAATTGCCGATTAGGAAATTTCCTGCAAAGCATACTCGCGTCCTAAAAAATTTTATTTAAACTGTATAAGCATAAGTGATCTCTAAAATGAGTTTCTTTACACCAAATCAATGTCTGTAGATATGTAGATTATTTTTCTTTCTTTAGATTGGGTGAGAATGGATGAAGATAATGACATTTCGAATTGCAAAAATAATATTAAAAGTATTTTTGAATATTAAAAAATATTATATTAAAATTTGGTTATTCTCTCACATACCCCTCTAAAGACACAGAAAAATCCATTTCTATATAAAGTATCCAAATCATATGAATCTGAAGTAAGATTTTTATTTACTACCTAATCTTTGCAGTAAATTTATAAGTATAGAAAATTAGCAATTATAAACTTTTATTTTTTAACCCAAGGCAATGCTTTTATACATACAATCGATCTGGAAATTTTTAAAATGTAATAAAAGTAGGTTAAAAATATACTCTAGTCAAATCACGGGATTGCGGTTGATATTTTTCCCACTATTGACGTTTGTTCCCCTGTAAGTTTTTTGGATCGATGATCACGAATTTCGGAGTTCCGGAGCCGGTCTAAGAATAGAACAACCTTAAATTTGTGATTTCGCCCTTTTAAAGTGTATTTTAACATTATTTTTAACAGGAGTTATTAATAACAATTTAACCCATTAAGTTCGAAGGCCTTTTTTACGTGTCGATTTGTAAACCGCTTCAAAAAATATATTATATACTAGAAATTATAAATAAAATGATGGTCCCTTAAGTAAAAAGAGTTGCTTTTTAAGAATCTGAGGTCAGATATTCGATTTAGACTTCTGGAAAGTCAGTACAGCGGGTCAAAGTTGGCCAAAATTATAAAAAAAACGATACGTAAAAGACCTGATTATTATGTTACAAAACGCTGTAATTTTACTAAAAACCGCTACATTTTCATTTATTTAATGTTTCGAACTTATATTTTCACCACAAAAAAAAAATTTCATTTTCGAAAGTGAAAATATAATTTTTCATTCGCATCCAGAGTCCATATAAAAGTATCTTATACTTACTCGTATATTATCTTTAATTTTAGCATTATTAACTTTTTCCAGCAAATTTTGCTCAAAATTTTCCGTCCGCAATTTTGGAAATTTTTTCTAACGTTGAAAATATAAGTTTGTAAATTAAATAAATGAAAATGTAGCGGTTTTTAGTAAAATTACAGAGTTTTGTAACATAATAATCAGGTCTTTTACGTAACGTTTTTTTTATAATTTTGGCCAACTTTGACCCGCTGTACTGACTTTCCAGAAGTCTAAATCGAAAATCTGACCTCAGATTCTTAAAAATCAACTCTTTTTACTTAAGGGACCATCATTTTATTTATAATTTCTAGTATATAATATATTTTTTGAAGCGGTTTACAAATCGACACGAAAAAAAGGCCTTCGGACTTAATGGGTTAAGCAGATTATAATAAGTTTTTTAGCTCGCTAATCATGAATTTGAGGGTCCTAAGTGTGTAATATATTATAATAAGTTTTTTCGCTAGCTAATCATGAATTTAAGGGTCCCAAGTGTGTAAAGTTGATAAAACATGCCTAAATTGGCAAATCAACCCTTATTTTTGCAAAATTTATATCTAAGCCTTTTCAAACGACAGGATCATGATTTTATAGGTTTTTGGGGTCACTGGTTACAAATTTGAAGAATTAAATTATAAAGTTGGTTAAACACCCTTAAATTTGCAAATTAATATACACCCTTAAATTTGTAAATTCACTTTTATTTTTGAAAAACTATGTATACAAGCCTTTTCAAACGGAAAATACTTGCTTTCACAGTCTTTTTGAATTTTAAAAAACTTATCATATGAATCATAAAATTATATTTAAATCTATTTTCATTATCTAAAATCATTATATATATCAAAATACACTTAGGTGCCCAAATTATTGGTAAACTCCTTCTTTTCCACGATGGAAATAACAAGTTAGGGGACTTATGTTTATTGATTGGATGAACATGTAAGTTCAGGGAAGTTGTACCCTATATGTTTTGCTATATATGCGACACTTTACACTTAGTACTATTTTTGAATAATACATTTATTTTTACAAACTTATTAACATTTTCTTTTATGTTAACTACGTCTAGACACATTTATTTCGCTAAGTCAACAGTTTTATCGCCCAAAACTTGGTCAATATTAAATAATTAACTAATAAAAAACTATCTTTAAAGTAAAACCATTTCAAGTCGCTGCCAGAAAAAAAATTTTTCTTTTATGCATCTAAAAATATTGGTATTATTTGGTTGCAGAAAGTCCCACGTACCTGTATGGACCTCCTGGGCTTACAAATCAGACCCCCTAGCAGGGTTCTTGATATAGGGGTTGTTTTAATTTTTCTTTAATCAGAGGGCGTATAAGTAGAGTGGAGCAAAGGTGGTCATTCTTACTGATTGGCTCCGCAGGACATTCAAATTTTAATTTTTTTTTTTAATATTTTTTTTTTTTAGTTTTACACACAAAAATTAGTCAATTCTTAATTCAATGATGAATTAAAAAAACGGTGCATGCCTAATTTTTGGCTTTGCTTCACTCTACTTATACGCACTCTGTCTTTCATGAGAAAAAAAACTTTTGGATGTGTCCTCTAGTACCCTTCTTCCATGCGTTTTCTATTAAAGAAGACCCTCAAAAAGTGCTAATTGAAAAATCAAAGTTTAATAGTAGTTGGGTTATAAGGGGACCCTATCCTGAGCAGTAAAAAATTTCAATTTTCGAGGCAGCCTTATATATTTAAAAGCATGTAAAAAAAATTGATGAAGAGCGCTCGAAAAAAATTTAAAAAAATTTAAAAAAAGTATCTAAGGCGAAAAGAATGATGTTTTTCTAACAATATTTTCCAAATTTTCCGGTTTATGAAAATTTCGATAATAAAGCGGCATGCTACAAAAATAATCAATAATAATAATAATATATGTTATAGTATATATAGTTTATATATAGTATTCTCCACAGGTGTTTTTAAAAAAACACTATAATAATCATGATCAAACGGGATTGTGAGTATTATATTAAATGGGATTTTTTTTTTAAATGACTTGAAATATTTTACTATGTGCTTGGCTATTTCATAAATAAATTTGTAATAATATAGCAAGTGTGGACAGCAAGTATAAAAATAAAAAATGGCTTTATAAATGTTTTTATTCATTCAAAAATTTATAAAAGTATTTATTACATAGAAAAGTATATAAAATCTTACAATAGCGAGTACAATACAATATTAGTTTAGTTATAGTTTACAGTTATATTTTAGATAATAGTTACGCAAATATAGTTCGTTTTTTATAAATATTTTTTTAGAAAAATAAGCGACGTCTTTTAATAATAGGGCTTTTTTCCACATCCTCTTCCCCGAATAAGCGATTTAAACAGAGCGGCCATATAGTACCATCATAGTCGAGTAAGTTGCTTGATTGTTGATGCAATGTTCGCAGAATTTTATCCATGGCCAGCGAATGACACTGAAATTCACAAAATAAAAAATTTTTTAAATGATTTTATAACATAGTATAAAGTTCGATATTAAATAAATTTTAAAGAGCATGCTTATCGAATAATAAATATTTTAAAGGAAAAATTATTTTTAATAAAAATTTTTAATAAATTTTATTTTTTTTAATTGTATTAGCTTTTCTAAATACAAAAAATTTTTACTTACTAAATTTCTAGTCCTGCGGCTACATCTAGCTAACGGATGATTTTCATCGTCATCACTACCGTCGAAATTAATAACCTTCTTTACCTTTAACAAAAAAAAAAGAAAAACATATTACTTTGCTAATTGTAAACACGTATTTTTTAAATATATATTTTTTATTCTTACCAAGTCCAAATAAAATTTTCGGTTAAAATGAAAATAATAAAAGTTGGAGAAGTTAATGTACGCCATTGAGTACACCTTTTTTTCTACTCGTTTTTCGGCCTTTCTTTCCTTTTTAAGAACTTTCATTTCAAGTTGAGTCATTTTTTCAAAAACTTGTAACTGAGTCCCTTCACAATTCGAAAAATCAGACTTAGCGCCCTTTCAAGATATCACGGACTTATATGCTTCTAAAACCCCTCTCAAACTGGTCCCCACACTCCTTAAATTTTCAAAAAAGATACTTAGAAAAAAGTCACTATAGGCAAAAATCGATTATTCACCCTACACCCACTCCTTAAATTTCAATATTCACCCACTCCTTAAATTTTTTCAAAAATATACTTAGAAAAAGTTACTATAGACCAAATCGAATATTCACACGCTGAATCTCATTTATAAAAATTTTTTACGATATTGGGTTGGCATTTAAGCTTTTAATAAATTTTGCCTTTAAAAAGAAATAATATGATTTCATTATTTATCATTTTGTATTTGTTAAAAACATTCCCACACGTAAAATTTCGATGATATTTTTTAAACCACCTGTTTTTTTCAATTCACCCTAAAAAAATTTAAAGCCCACATGAGAATATTTTTTTAAGCTATAATGTTTTTAAATAATGTGCGAATTTTGAATTAAATTATTAGTGTTAAAAAAAAATCATTTTTTCACACAATTTTTTATTTTTTAAAAAATGTGCTTCAAAAGCTACTACCATAAATTTCAACAAGCATCAAATCTTATTTATAATTTTTTTTTTTACTATATTAACTTTGTATTTAAGCTTAGATCGAGCGTGAGAATGCATTTAATAAATTTTATACTTTAAAAAAGCCAACATTTTAAATACATAACAAATCTAATTTATGATGTTTTACTATAATGGCTCGACATTTAAGTTTAAATCGCACGTAAGACACTTTAATAAATTTCATATTTAAAAAAAAAGCGATAATATGATTTTATTATTTATCATTTGTTAAAAAAATTCCCACACGTAAATTTTGAATTTACCCTAAAAATTTAAACGTGTATTTTTTTTTTTAAACTATAATGCTTTTAAATAATATGTGCCTTTTGAATTAAAATATTATTGTTAGAGCATTTTTTCTCAAGGAATTTTTTTTTATTAGACGATCATTTTTTTATTATATGTGTGCTTTCTTTAAGAATATTTAAAATTTAAAAAAAAATAATATTAGGGTTTTTTTGAATTTCATAAAAAATACTTTTGGTCCCAGCCATTTTTGTCAAAAAAGTAAGGGTGGCGACATTTATATAAACAAGCACTTTGAGAGCTGTTTGCATCAGTCCAAAATTTAACTTTGAATATTGATATTTTTTTACCATGAGTCGTATAAACTATACACTTGAAAATAGCTCTTTAAAAAAGCTAGAAAAACCAACAGAAAGTTAAATATACGCGCGAAAAAAGTTTTTTAATTTTTTAATAACGCTTGTTGGTGGATTTGCAGCATGGAAACCATCGCTATATTGTCATATAAACCAATACAAAAGAGAAATTATTCACAAGAATTTCAAAGATCTCGATGTGTACAAAACTTTTAAGAAAAAAATGATTTATTGCAGATGTACAAATTTTTGGAAGAATTTAATCACAAATTGGAAAAATTGCGAATGTGAAATTGATAACGAGTATGTTCAATATTTATATAATTTGGGAAATGGTATTTGTGCGTGTTTTTACAATAACTGTAGAAATTTACAAGAAATAAATTACAGTGAACCTCGGTTATAACGAGTTTCAAGGGACCGGCCGTTTTTGCTCGTTATAACCGATGCTCGTTACAACCGACGTTGTATAAAAAAGTAACGATTAAAACTACGTACGATTTTTTTTAATTTAAAATACTATTTATTAATTAATTATTTAAAGTGATCGCTTATACAGGTCTGTTTATTTTTTTTTCTTTCATCCATTTGCATTCCTTCAACAATTTTTTTCATATTACAGTATGATATAAAAAAGCTATCTTAATATTATGTACTTCATAAAAATTCCTAAGTGTTTGCAAAGCCTCCAATGCAGTATTCGATGATACTGCGGTTAATACTTCAGTCGCATTTTCTATTTCTTCATCATCATCAGATTCCTGCTCTGTTTGCACGCTTTCTATAATATCCTCATCACTTGGAATTTCAGCTACAAGTACTTGGCTGTCAATATTGACATACTGATCGACTACTTCAGCGTCAACAGGAATATTGTTCTGTATGACCCACTGACTTAATAATGGTTCAGGTTCATCAGATTCTTCATTTGTTTCTTTACTTGGCTTTTCTATTAATGTAATAAAAGATATTAAAGTAAAATACTAAAAAAATTTAATTCATTTTCTTACCAGCAATTCCCGATTCAATGAAGCAATTTTTGATAGTTTTTGAAGTAACAGAAACCCAAGCTTCTGCAACAAATCGAACTGCGTCTAATATGGAAACTTTAAAATCTGTTGTGGCTTTATTGATATGATGTAAAATTAATAACTTTCTGTAATGACATTTTAAACTTCTAATGATACCCTGGTCCATCGGCTGTAAAACTGATGTAACATTTGGTGGAAAAAAGACTAATTTTATATTTTTTAAATTTTTTATCTCACAATGAGCGGAACAATTATCTACTAAAAGTACAATTTTTCTTTTTGCTTTTGTAATTCAAGATCCCATTTTATAAGAATGCTTGTGAAAATTTCTGATGTCATCCAGGCTTTTTTATTTAAAGTGTAATCTACTGGTAAATTTTTAATATTTTTGAAGGCTCTTGGTTTTTTTGATTTTCCAATCACAAGAAGTTTTACTTTTTCAGTACCGTTTAAATTTGCTCCAACAAGAACTGTAATTCTTTGCTTCGAAAGTTTACCACCAGAACATGTTTCATTTTTAAATTTTAAGGTTTTATCTTTTCTCTTTCTCTTTTATCTTCTCTTTTATCTGCATTGTATTTTTTATTTTAAAAAATCAATATTTTTATAGTCTATATCTTTTTTTCAAGAATTTATGTATACAAGAAACTAGAGTTTAAAAAAATTTTTTGCTTCTTTAAAAAAAATACTAGAGTTTTAAATCTTTATTTACTTTCAAAAAATGCTGGATTTAAAAAAACGTATTAACTTTAAAATATATTTTGAACCCTCCTTTTTTTTTTATTTAGTCCTACTGGTGGGGGCTGAAATCGGGTATTTAAGCACTTGCAGGCATACAATGTACCAGTTTATATTTGCGTTTTCTTTTAAACACTATTTTTTTAAAAAAAGTTCAAGATGGTTGATTATATTAAAAATATTAAATCGAAAAAAACCGAGTTGGATCAATTGTTTGTTGATTTTCGTGAAAATTTTACAGAAATTAAAAAGGAAAATATTAATAAAAAATGTGATGAACTAAAAATGATTATTGAATATTATTATTCGCATCGACATAATATCGGTCAAAAACAATTTTTCGAAAGTGCAAATAAGGATATCGAAACTTATAAATTAATAGTAAATAATACGAATCGGGATTTAGGATTTAAATTCACCGAAGTTCAATCAGTGTTTGCGAATCGATTAAAAAGCGCAGTCTTAGCAAACTTAAAGTATACAATACCTTCAGAATTTTTTGATGCATGTCAAGAAACAATAATTGACTATATAAAAAATACTCTTGAATTACATGGATCTGTAAAAATAAGTATAATATTTAATGGATTTTTTCATTTAAAAAATACTGAAAAAATTGAAAAATTTTTTAATACCAAGTATGAAGTTTTAATGAGAATATCTGATTTAAATGCTTTTTATGAATCTAGCAAGGAGAAAATACTCGTGCTTTTGCAAGAATTTCAAGGAGAAAAAAGCGGCTGGAGCTTAGATCAGATTATATCTATTCAATTAATAATTGCAAAGTATACGGCTTTGAAAGTCGGCAATTTCGTTCAACTGCCTGTATGGATAAGTTTAAAATCAAAAGCCGTATTTAATATTGAAACTGATCATACAATTTACGCGAATTGAAATTAAATTTTAAAGGTATAGGGAATGAAACTGGCAGAGGTCCATTTACTTTCAAAGATATTGAAAAATTTGAAAAATTGAATCCAATCTCTATAAATGTTTTTATTATTGAAAAGAAAAATTTGATTCTACCTACATACATTACAAAAAAAGAACGCGAGAAGCATATTAATTTATTATTAATTAGCAGACTTGGGACTAATCATTTTTGCCTAATTACAGATTTATCGAGGATTGTATCGATGCAGTTAAGTAAATGTAGAACAAAAAAGCACATATGTAACTCATGTCTACATTATTTCTATTCTGATGAAAAATTGCAAAATCACAAAGTCGTCTGTGGTACATTAAATAAATGCGCCATCAAGCTGCCTGAAAAACCAGACAACATATTAGAATTTAAAAATTTTGATAAGAAATTAAAGAATTATTTCGTTCTGTACCTAGATTTGGAATCGATTTTACGCCCTACCATCTTTTGATTCGCCATTACAAGGATACAAATGTTACGAAGGAACTGAATGTGCAAAATGGTTTGCCAAAGAGTTAAAAAAGCTCGCTTTTGAAGTTGAAGAAGTAAGTAAAAATTTTTTGTTCATTTTTCTGTTATTTTTTTAAATTTATTATACTTTTTTTAAATTTATTGTACTTTTTTTAGATTTTAAAAGCAAACGAGCCTATGGAATTAACAGAGGATGATTTGAAATACATTAATGAAGCAACGGCGTGTCATATTTGTGAAAAACCATTTTCCGATCAAGATATACGAGTCTGGGACCATGATCATGTCAGTTCAAGGCTAAGAGGTCTCGCGCACGGAAAATGCAATTTAAATTATCGGAATAATTTCACAATAGTTTGCATTGGACATCATATTTCAGGCTACGATATGCATTTCTTAATTAAAGAGCTAACCCAATACATAGATGGAAATTTACATGTTATACCTAGAAATATGGAAAAATATTCGTCCGTAATTAAATATGTACATGGCACAAGAATAAAATTTCAATTTATCGATAGTTTACGATTTTTAAACGCATCACTGGAAAAATTAGCAAGTTTCTTAACGGACGATCAGAAAAAAACATTAAGATCTGAATTTCCCAACAAAACAGATTGCGATTTATTATCCTTAAAAGGTATATGCCCTTACGAGTATGTTGACTCGAGAGAAAAGCTAAATGAGCGCAAGCTACCTGAAAAAAAGCATTTTTATTCGTCATTGACAGATTCGCACATAACTGACCAGGAATATATTAGAGCTCAACAAATTTGGAATAAATTTAACTGTAGAACGATCAAGGATTATTATATGTTGTATTTACGCTGCGACGTAATTTTACTCGTGGATATTTTCGAGAACTTTCGTGATGATATGATGAAATATTTTAATTTAAACCCAACGTGTTACATCTCATTAAACGGCTTTACATTTGACGCTGCACTTAAGTATACTGGCGTATCTCTGGAACTCTTAACTGACATTGATCATTTAATGTTTTTTGAACGCGCTATACGCGGGGGTTTATGTACAGCAAATATTAATTATGTAAAAGCAAATAATCCATATATGCCCGACTATAATTCAGAGCTTCCAGACGTTTATTTAACTTATTTTGACATTAACGCCTTGTATTCTACATCTATGATGGATTTTTTACCCGTAGGAGAATTTAGTTTTTTAGAAAACGTTGAAAATTTTGATGTACAAAACGTCTCAGATACATCCCCTGTAGGCTATGCATTAGAAGTTGATTTATCTTATCCAAAAGAAATATACGATAAATTTAAAGACTTACTAATGTGTCCTACGCGAGCTAAACCCCCAGGAAGTAAAACTGAGAAGCTTTTGGCCGACTTGAACGATAAATTCAACTATATTATTCATTATAAAAATTTAAAACACGCGATTACGCAGGGAATTCAAGTTAAAAAAATTCATAAAGTAATGAAATTCGCTCAAAAACCATAGCTACGACCGTATATTGAATTTTGCTTATTAATGAGGAAAAATGCACCTAACGAATTCAAGAAAAACTTTTGGAAAAATCTGTTAAACGGGCTTTTCGAAAAATTTTGTGAACAAATACGTAAATGGAGTAAAATTTATTTATCCGGAAAATGGACTGGTCGATGCGGCCTTGAAAATTTGATTTCCGGACCAAATTTTAAAAGAATCGAACTTTTTGACGATGATTTTGCAGCTGTTGAGTTAAATAAGCTATTAATCGATTTTAATATACCGATTTACTTAGGTTTTTGTATTTTAGATTTGGCCAAATATATATTAAATAAATTCCATTATGATTTTATTTGGCCCCTGTGCGGCCAAAGGGCTGAAATGGCATACAGTGACACAGATTCACTGATATACCGATTTAGAGAAATTGACCCATATAGAATTATACGCGAAAATATAGAAAAATTTGACACAAGTAATTTTTCACCAAATAATAAGTTTAAAATCCCGATTTTAAATAAAGGCGCGCTTGGATTAATGAAATGCGAAACATCTGATTGTATAATTCGGGAAATCGTCACGATTTGTGCAAAAATGTATGCGGTGTTAACAGAAGACGATGTGGAAATGAAAAGAGCTAAGGGTGTCAGAAAAAATATAATTGAAAATAAATTAAGATTTGAAAATTATAAAAAATGTATTTTTGAAAATGAAATTATTACATGCGAACATTCTAGCATTAGATCAAAAAATCATAATGTTTTACAATTTGTGAAAAGAAAATTGCATTGCGATTTAAGGATGATAAAAGATGGCATTTTCCAGATTCTGTGGAAACTATGCCCTGGGGCCATTACAAAATAAAGGAAATTGAGGGTGGGGAAATTCAATGAATAAAAAACATTTTTCAAAAAAATATATAATTTTGTTTTATTTATTTTAATAATTCTGATTTTTTTATCCAGCTATTATGTGAACTGTCAAATCCAAGCCATTTCACAAAATAGCTATCGGATTTTGTTTTTAAAATTTTCTCAACAAGGTAAGTATCATCATATTTTGTTTTTAAAATCTCATATTCGTAAAAAGCCCCGGATATTAAATTATCTTGATAGTCTTTTAAGAAACATGTCACTGGATTCGTTTTTTGAACTCCTGCGATTGTAAAAAGCTCTGTGGACCAAGAAGGCAGATATCCCTTTTCAAAATTCCCCTTGTATCGAGATATGCGGACCTTTTGCCCCACTCGATATTTAGGTTTCTTAATAGGTTTAGAGTCGTAATTATAAACTATACTTAACAATATTTTTTCGTGTCTTTTCCTCACGTCCTTTGGTTTCATATTTATTTTGTGATGTTTTGTTGCATTATATTTAGAAACAATTTCTTGTAGAAAATTTATGTATTTGTAACTTCCATTGAGACTAAATCTCTTCCATATAATTCCTTTGAGAGTTTTAATTCCACGATCCGCCATACTGGCTTTTATATGCGTAAAACTTGAATACATGTTTATATTATACTTTTTCATTAATTCTTTAAACTCCTTATTATAAAATTCGGTGCCTTGGTCAACCTGCAGATTTTTGCAGACACGCGTTTTCGATTCTTTTAAAATTTTTTCAAAAGCCCTAGTCACATCTTTTGCATTTTTTGTTTTCAAAGGTACAGCCCATAAATACTTCGAGAATACATTTATTATTATTAATACATAATTATACCCCGAATTGAATCTACTGTACAGCTGTAAATCCATCAAATCTGCCATCCAAAGATCGTCCAAACCAAGAACAACAACATGTCTGCGTGGAAAGTTTTTTCTCGCAGGTTTATGAATTTCCTCAACGAGCGAAGATTTTGATATTTTTTTTTTTAGTAATGGTAAATTAATGTAAAAATTTGTATAACCAGTATGAATGCATGTATTAAAAATGATGTAGTAATGTTTTGGCACGTCATTTTATAATAATCTTGGCAAAATTCACATTTTTCCAAGTGTTCTCTGCACACCACACAAGCTAAAATATCGCTTGATGGCTTGCACGGAGTTTCGTTCAAGTAGATCCCACAAACGTCACTCATTGCTGCTGTTTGTAAACTGAAATTTTTTATTTTATAAACACGAAATATATATACGATGTTTTATGCTTGCTTGCTAGATGTTTTTTTTAACAATAATAGTATTTTAGCTTCGACTTGCTTCATTTTAAATTGAAGATCTTCAATTTTCTTAGAAGTTTCCTTGTCTATCTTATACTCATTGAATTTTTCAGTAAGTAACGCGTTTAAATCGTTGTTGCTCGATTTTTGTACGTCTATTTTTTCAATATCTTGATTTTTTATTTCTGCTTCTTTTTTATTATTTATATTCTCGTAAACTTTTACAAATTCTGTGTCTATGTGTTTATTTGTTTGCGTAATTTTAAAAAGTAGCGAATCAAGGCTAAGAGTATCTTTTTTTTCCGACTCGCTAGCTTGGGTACTAGATTCTCCTGAATTATTTTTTGTAATATTTTCGTTATTTAAAATTGCTTGCTTTGGAATCAATTTAATTATATTTTCGAGTTCCCGCGTCAAACGTTCATCCAGCTTTTTATATTTGAATTTCAAATCATCTATGTCATTATTTGAATTTTCATTTGCAGTAGTTTCCGGATTTTCGATAGGTAATTTTTTTTCGAAATCTGATAAATCTGTATTTAATTTTTCTTTTTCAGTTTTATTTTTTTCTATCAATTCTTGAGCTATAATTTTTGCATTTTCTTTACAAGCCGAAGTAATATTAGTTAAATCATTGGTTAGCCTCTGCTGCAAAGCTAAAATTTTAAAATTTACATCGCCCAAATTTCCTGCCGGCTCTACTGACTCTTTTGCTGAAATTTTATAATTATACTCGTTTTTTAAAATATGCGCTTGAATCAATTCTAAAAATTTTTCAAATTCTTTTGATGTACGAGTTTCGATTTGCAAATTTTTGAATCTCAAGTCATCAAGTTGCTCTGTGAAATTTTTTCTGATTTCTTTTTCTCTGTTTGCAACCAATATTTCAAACTCTTCCGAAGTTTTTTTTATTTTTTCATCGGTATTATTAATAAACTGAAGCTGTTGAGTTGACAATGAATTTTTGAATTTTTCTTGTACGCCAATTTTCGATGCATTTTCAATTAAAGTTTCCAGTTCAATAATTTTATCGTAATTTAATTTGCCTATATTATCGGCAAGTTGTTTAATTTGCTTTTTTATATTTTCATTGTCTTCTAAAATAGTTTTGTAATACTTGTACCATTTTCCAGAATCAAAATTTCCTTCGTTTTTCCGCTTTTTATACGGAATACCAAATTTATCGACAACAGACATGCTTAGAATGATGGATTTTTTAAATTTGCGCGATTATTTATAATAATATTCATTTCCATGAGTTCTTCAATAATTGAAGTGAGTTCATTAGAAACCGACGTATTGCCAGCTTCTTGTTCACTAATTAATAGCCGCAGGCGATCTACGATCTCATTAACGTCGTCAAACCAAACGTATTGTTTGGGGCAAGGATTATATCTGATTATATCAGTTCGAATTCGCGGTTTTTTATTAGGAATTGGATTTCTGAAACCACTACCTTTTTTATTTTGATTTTTTTTTGCTAAAGCTGAGACAATTTCTTTATACTTGAAGCTTGCACTGCTTTTAATTTTTTCCCATTATTTTGTAAATACGCTCCAGTATTTTTTAATATTTCCAAGTAATTTTTCCGATCGGTTTAAGTATACTCATCTTTTAAAGGACGATTTCTAAATATAAGCTTATATAAGCCATCTGTACCTGGATAAACGATATCTTCGTCTATAATTATATCCCCATTAGAAGCGAATGACAGAGTTTGGTTGCCTAGATAAAGTTGCTCGTCATTTTTTACGTAAGGACCGTAGACCGTATCATTTGAATTGGAATTTCTATAAAACTCTTCTACATATGTACGAGGGAGGGGGTGAATAGTCTGAAGATAGTCATCCAAATTCAAAGTGTCCATAGACGAATCGTTAAATTCAGGATTACTGATACTTGTATTGTAACTATCGGTTTCACTACTGCTATCCTCAGATGCTGCGCTATCCTCAGCATCGTCAGCATCGTGAACCTCAGCAACGTCAGCAACGCCAGCAACGTCAGCAAAGTCGGGCTGGTTGTTCAAGTTCACGTTATTCACGTTATTCATGTTCGGGTTTCCATGCAAGCGTTTGTTTGGATAAAACGAGCGCAGTGCCGATAAGGCAGATACATCTAAAGTTTTTCTTTTTTTCGTCGATGGTTTTTTAACCGCGCTTACAGCGTTATTTTTCACTGGTGTTGAAAAAACAGGAGGAGTGGGGGTAGCATTCAACTTGGCTATATTTTCTAAAGGTTCTATTAGCGGTTTGTATCTTTTGGCGAAGCTTGCCTCGTCCCCAGCCGAATGCTCATTCAATAACTCATATTTTTTACGAATAATTTTGCGCGTTTTTTCAATCTCTTCGGCTAATTTTTGATCCTTCATTTTTTTAGGTATGTTAATACCTTGACATCTGGAAGCAAACTGCATGTTTTTACAAAATAATATTATGGTTAAAGCCTAGTCTATACCTCCCTGAATTTATATCCGCTTGTTTGTCAATAACTAAAAAACCAAAGGCATCATTTTGCCAGCATTCGCTACAAATTTCGATAAATTTTTAAAAATTCATGTCTCCGATAACGTGATTTTTGTAAATATTTAGCAAGCTCAACTCATCCTGTCGAAAAATTATTAAAAAATTGGCATTATCTCGAATACCATTTTTTGGCGAGCTCGTGTAACTTTGACAAAGATAAAATGTATCCAAATCAAAATGTCTTCCCATTTTAAAGTATTGTTTTATTATTTCTATATCTTCAGGGGTAAGATCGTCAAAAATCATGATACTGTGTGGCTTAGCTTGGGATGGCAAAATAACTTTTGTTTTGTCAGAAAAAGTGTAATAACCAATTTCTTTAATTCCCGAAAAAACCAGTTTCGCGTACTCAAATTTATCTTGAAACAAAGATTTTGAGTATGTATACAAGTTTTTGAATCTAGGCCCATACTCGTCAAACAGTACGCTTATCAGAACCGTTGTCTTGCCACAGCCAGAACAACCAACTAATATTGCGTGAATAGTATTTGGCCATCTTATACCGTGTTTAGATCTACGCGATCCTAGATTTTTATCTTCAAAATTAATAATTTTTATACAGGGTTCCAGTAATTCGACCTTCATATGGCTCGGAAGATGATGTTAAACTAAAGATTGCCGATTCAGTGAGCTTTTTTTATATATTTTTGCAGACTTTTACATATATATTTTTTTACATATATATTTACGTTTTGTTGTTATTTAATTTAGTTTATTTACAGATCTTGACCAGTTATGTTTAATAAAGATTCTATTTCAGGTAGAAAAACCGGCCGAGGCTTACTTAATACGTTAATTAATAAATTGCCTTTTGAGCTTCATTTTCCAGGATACAGGTTAGTTATAAAAAAAAATTATTTTTTTTTAAATTAATGCTTTAATTTATTGTTTTTTTGACTAGCTACTGTGGCCCTGGCACGCGATTACATTTGATATTAAGCAGAGGGGACCCTGGTATTAACCTTTTAGACGAGGCATGCAAAGAGCACGACATCGCGTACGATCAACATTCTGACTTGAATAATCGCCACGTTGCAGATAAAATCTTGGCGAAAAAAGCGAAATCACGGATTTTTTCAAAAGACGCTGGTGTTGGCGAAAGAATTGGCGCTGCAGCTGTTTTGGGGAGTATGTCCATAAAAAGGCGGTTGGGTGCTGGATTAGGATCAAAAAGAAAAATGCCGAAGAAGAAGCGAGGTCGCGGATTCTTTTTACCTGCTTTGTCCGCAATAAGTGCTGGGGCAGCGGCAATTCGATCCATTCACGATTTTGTGAAAGCCAGCAAAGCTCTAAAAAAACAGGCAGGAAGAGATTGCAAAGGGTAGCGAACTGTATTTGAGGCCATACAAGAAAACTGGCAAAGGGATTCGTAAAAATAAAAGAAAATTAGGTTCAGGATTGAAAAAAAAATCTAAAAAACGTAAAAAAAAAAAATATTTTTTACAGTAAATGGACCAACTACGAGCGAGCATTTAGCGTTAATGGCAAAAGATATAAAATATTTTAGAGGGATATATATGGTTGACCAGCTGCCTTTTGCCCCGTATAAAAATGAATCCGGTTTACTTAATTTACACCCGAGCTATAAGGCAGGTTCACATTGGACTTGTTATCAAAAACTCGGGAACTTAGTAAAATATTACGATTTATTCGGTGGGGTACCGCCACTAAAAGAATTTGTGAATTACGTTGGTCCAAAAGCTAATATTATTTACAATAGGCATCAATTTCAAGACTATGATTCTAGTAATTGTGGGCAATTGTGTATACAGTTTTTGAAATCTTTAAAAGCTTAAACTACGCGAAAAATCATTCATTTATAATCATGAGTTTTACGCTGCAACTGTTTAGCAATAACTCGATATTGAGTTCTGAATTTTTTCCGCCTATTCTTTTAGAGCATGATTATGAAGTTGCTCTTATAAATTTGTCCACCTGGTACTCAATAGCAAACGTGAAAAAAAATAATAATATATTTTGGTATGCCAGAAATAAAAAAATTGAATTTCCGGTTGGAGCATATGAGCTAGAGGACTTGGAAAAGTTTTTAGTCCGAGAAATGAAAAATGATCATGAAAAAAATCAACTTCCAGAGACGGCTCCAAAAAAATTGCGCGAACAGCCAATTTATCTTAGAGGTAATAGGCAAACGATAAAAACAGAGGTTTTTTCAAGATACAAAATTGATTTCAGTCAAGACGCAGTATTGGCCCGCTTTTAGGCTTTAATCCGGTAAAACTCGACGCGTTCACAAAACACGAGTCTGAAAATCTCGTCAGCATTTTACAGGTTGAATCAATTAGATTCGAGTGCAATATAGTTTCTGGCTCATTTTCAAATGGGAAGCCGACGCATACGTTGTACGAATTTTTTCCGGATGTTCCCCCTGGTTACAAAATTATGGAAAATCCCTCTCACGTAATTTATCATCCATTATCGACCAGAACAATTGATCGCGTTGAAATTAGACTCTTTGATCAAAATAATAAATTAATGGATTTTAGAAAAGAGACTACGATTGTCTTGCTACATTTCAGAAAATGCCTATAATATTTAAACCCGCGATGATTCGGGATCCCGTCATTGAGTTGGCGGCAAGAGAAGCGGTCACTTCTAAGTCAAAAACTTTGACTCTCGAAAACGCTAATTACTTGAAATCTTTGGGTTTTAAAATTAATAAAAATGTCTTCAATGTTATATGTGCTCAGCGCTGTGCCAAGAGATGATTCAATCATCAAAATGGAGACCCATAGTTACCTGCCATATAATTCAAATTTTCAAAAAATGGACGAGATTAGAATTCCCGTCCAAAACCAATCTAATTTTTTGTTTCCGCATAATTCGGTTTTGTACATAGAGGGAAAACTCAGCGAAATAACTCCAGCTACTGTTGATCAAGTAAAATCGCCTGGCAATGCCATAACCATAAAACAATATGTTTCTCAACAATATGGCGATGATGCTCTGTTGAGCGAAATGGGATCCATAAAAATCCAGATAAGAAAAAATGGGACTTTTAGCTACTGCCTCCCTTTAAAATATTTAATGGGCTATTTTCAAGATTATAAAAAAATTATGATTTTCAGCAGACTGGAGCTTGTAGTTGTAAGAAGCCGTACAGATAAAAATTGCTTAATGCATGTTGCTGCTGTTGGTGGAGTTCAATGCGAGGACATAAATATTGAAATTTTAAAGATGGCGTGGAAAATAGAGCATGTAGATGTCAAGGATATTTACAAATTAAAATTATTAAAAATATTGGAATCCGGGAGAAAGGTTCCAGTCTATTTCAGGAGCTGGGACTATTTGGAATACCCGAATATTCCGGTGTCCGATAAAGTGAATTGGCAAGTAACTTGTGCGGCCCCTGCTGACAGGCCTCTGTTTGTAATAGTAGGATTCCAGCAAGATAGACGAGAAAATGTAAAAAAAGACACTAGCATTTATGATCATGCTAACCTTGGAAATGCTCGGTTATTTTTAAATTCTCAAAGATATCCACCTGAAAACTTGGATCTTGATTTTGCAAGAAATAAGTTTTCAACGGCCTACAATCTTTTTAGCTCTTTTCAAAATGCCTACTATGGCGAGCCTGGGAAGCAAAAATTATCTATGAGCGGGTACAAAAATCTGGCACCGTTAATAGTTTTTGACTGTTCCAATAGCGATCCTTCAATTAAGGTCTCAGCTTATGATATAAGATTGGAATTTGAATTTAAGGAGCGAATAGCTGAAAAAACGACTGCCTGTTGCCTATTGATTCACGAGCGCATTATAAATTATAATCCGTTTAGTAATTTGATTGAGAAACAGATGTAAGCTATTTTTAAATGGCATTCTACGTAGATTTTCAATATTTTAGATACGGGAAGGATTACATATTAAAAGAACTGGCAATTTTGAATTCTCTATTCGAGTTAAATCATTACATTTTTAAGCCCCCTTTTGAAAAATCAAAATTGTCCCTGAAAGAGCAAAAACAAGCAAGATGGTTAAAATTAAACTACCATATGTTGGCATGGAACGATGGATTTGTAAATTACTACCAGCTATCAAGAATATTGAAGCTTTCGTTGGAAAATGCGAAGGAAATTTATGTAAAAGGACGAGAAAAGCAGGATTGGTTAAGGAAACGTGGTTTTAACGCTAT
Source organism: Anagrus nilaparvatae (assembly GCA_022575985.1). NCBI lineage: Eukaryota > Metazoa > Arthropoda > Insecta > Hymenoptera > Mymaridae > Anagrus > Anagrus nilaparvatae. Next base: position 1,607,452 of record JAKSXM010000237.1, on the reverse strand, counting down.
AAATATAGAGGACTTGAATATACAGTATAAAATAAAAGAAAAATACCCTGCCAACTAGCTGGCACTGAGGTTCCTCAAACAATGGGCTGTAATCTTAATTTACAACAAATATTATTGATTACTACCATGCAATCACATACATTTTTCGTTTTTAGTAGCTGGTAAAGTAGATTATTAAGATCATTTTGTTATTAAAGTGAAAATTCTAGCGTCCATGGATTGGTCGCGCCGGCGTTAATGGATTTTAAATCATTTTTGCATAATTAAAAAGAGAGAAATATAAAAAAAGCTAATTTTATTTTTTTTTATAAAAGAAATGGTTGGTAACGATGCGAAAATTACAAATATTCGCTCAATTATTATAAAAAGATAGGAGTTTTTACCAGAATTTATAATAATTTCTTATAATTTATTTTCTCAGTGTACTTCTTGCATTTGACCAATCTTCCGCAACAATGATAATAATTATAATAATATTTTGTAATAAAAAAAATAACCACATTAATTGCTTCAAGAATTTTAAATTGTTTGATTCTTTAAAAAATGCCAATATAACTTTTAAATCTTAATTTTAAAATGCAAACATAACCATTTAATATTTTTAGGCTGTTTATTATTGTTTATAATTGCATTAAGCTGCATACATAAATAAACATAGCAACGAGCAAAATAATCCAAGAAAGTCAACAAGAATTCCATCACTCTTTCTTGTGTGTTATAATTTATATCAAAATAAAAAAAAAATTGTGATCGGATACAAAAAATTACTATAAACTAAATTTATAAAACTTGTACTCTCATTAAAATAAATTAGATATGTCCAAAACGAAAAATAAATTTGGTGTTTTATGTATTTTTTTGTGAAAAATTTTCAAAAAATTAATTATCAGATTCAAGATATCGAGTAAAAATCATTATTTCAAATATAAGTAATTTCATGAAAATGAATGAGGTATTACATCCAAATTGAAAAAAAGGGGGGTTTGAGATTTTTTTAATAAAAAAATTTTTGGAAAAAAAAGTTAGGTATTCATTGGATAATTGTTTTGAAATATCACTGGTTACAATATTTTAAAATATTAGTACTTTCATAGAATTATAAGAGGTATTACACCAAAAAAAAATATTCCAATTTTTTTTATTTTTCTTTTTTTTTAATTTAGAGAATAAAAATTTTGAAAAAATTAAGTATCAATTCCAAAAAATTACTGTAAACGAGGTTCTTAAAACTAGTACTTCCATGGAAATAAATTAGGTACTACGTCCAAAAAGAAAAGAAAGTTTCGTATTTTTTGTATTTTTTTGTGAAAAAAATTTTAGGAAAATAATTTTCAAAAAATTAAGTATCAGATTGCAGATATCAAGTAAAAACCATTCTTTCAAATATAAGTACTTTCATGGAAATAAATGAGGTATTACATCCAAATTAAAAAAAAAAGGGGGGGGTTTGAGATTTTTTGATAAAAAAATGTTTGAAAAAAAAATTAGGTCTTAATTCGATAATGGTTTTGAAATATGACTAGTTACAATATTTTCAGATATTAGTACTTTCATAGAATTAAATGAGGTATTACACCCAAAAAAAAAAAAATATTGCATTTTTTTTTATTTTTCTATTTTTTTAATTTTTACAAAAAAAATTTTGAAAAAATTAAGTATCAGATCCAAAAAATTACAATAAACAAGGTTCTTAAAACTAGTACTTCCATGAAAATAAATTAGGTACTAAGTCCAAAAAGAAAAAAAAAATTGGTATTTTTTGTATTTTTTTGTGAAAAAAATTTTAGAAAAAAAATTTTCAGAAAATTAAGTATCCGATTCGAGATATCATGTAAAAACCATACTTTCAAATATAAGTACTTTCATGGAAATAAATGAGGTATTACATCCAAATCAAAAAAAAAAAAAAGTACCTCGAGCTTTTTTGGTGAAAAAATGTTTGAAAAAAAAAGTAGGTCTTAATTCCATAATATTTGTGAAATATCACCGATTACATACATACGTACACACACACACACACACACACACACACACACACACAGACTTTTTTTAAAAACAGGTTTTTTAGCTTCCTGGGGTCCCAAAACGTGCTTATATGCCAAAAAATAGAAAATCAAATTTTGACCTAACACAATGGTTCCTCTTTGAGGAACCAAAATATTCATGGTCTGCGTTGAATTTATCATGGAAAAAGAGGTGGGGGTGTATGTTCACTTCAAAATGTTTTTTTCATGAAAAAAAGAATGTTACAAATTTTGAGAAATAAATAAATGCATTTTTTTGTTTTTAAAGATAAACACATTGTTTTCATTTATTAAACCTTACATAAAAATTTTCCTTTATTTTAAAATTATACATTAGAGTGGACCTATTTTTGTACTTTGTGGAAAAACTTTGCTCCCCGGGTTTTTTTGTGAAGTTTTAGTCATAAAAAGTTCCCAGTTCCAAGGATTTTGCTTTAGCCCTGCAAAAACACGTGCCTGTAACCACATCAATTTTCCCATTTAAATAACATGGGAATTTTGAGTTTCTAGCTATAAAAATTTTCACAAAAACCAAAAAGCGTTTTAAAATGCTAATTTTTACTGGAAAACATACTTTTATATGTTGTAAAGACATACAAACCGCCCTGCATTCATTCCAAAGCGAATTTTGGAGCTAGAAACGCAAATTTACCGAGTCCCAATTTCAGGGTTTTCAAAAAAAGTCAATTTTTATCATTATCTTTTAAAAGTAATATCTTAAAAACTAATTATAGAAAACAGACGAGTAAAAAATTTTTGGAAACTTGAAGCTTGTAAAAAATTATTAAGGCCTTTAAAACTCAATTTCGTCAAAATTTACAATTTTGGCAGCAATTTAAATAAATTTAAAAATTGGTCATTTCGGGTCAAAAATTACCAGTAGGTTAATTGACTATTGCGCTAAGAGAAACAGTGATTAAAATATACGGCTTACGTCGTTTGAAAGGTGACACTTATACCAAAAAAAGTGAACCAACCAGAAGTTTTGGTTAATTTTTGAGGTTGTAGCTTTTTATCGAAAATTACCGAAAAACCCTGTTTTATAAAATTGAGCAAAAATCTAAATTTGCGTTTCTAGCCCCAAAATTTCCTTTGGAATGAATGCAGGGCGGTTTGTTTGTCTTTACAACATATAAAATTATGTTTTCCAGTAAAAATTAGCATTTTAAAACGCTTTTTGGCTTTTGTGAAAATTTGTATAGCTAAAAACTCAAAATTCCCATGTTATTTAAATGGGAAAATTGATGTGGTTACAGGCACGTGTTTTTGCAGGGCTAAAGCAAAATCCTTGGAACTGGGAACTTTTTATGACCAAAACTTCACAAAAAAAACCCGGGGAGCAAAGTTTTTCCACAAAGTCCAAAAATAGGTCCACTCTATTATACATATATATAATTGCATATAAGAAAAAATGAATACATACATAATTGAATATAAGAAAAATGAATACATGATTTTTAAAGAAAATTTATTTAAAAATAAAGTTTGAGTACTGATTTGCCATATTTTTCTGCTCGAAAGCTTTTTGTTCAAGACTTTTCTTGTATTCAATAATAAAACTCAGGCATGATCCAGCAATATCGTAGTCTAGCAAATTTTGCTTAAATTTTTCAGAATTAATAATTTTATTGTATGCTGAAAATTTATTATCTCTCGCATCTATTAAATTAATGAATTCAAAAACTTTATTCTTAACATCTTGGGTATGATTTTTACATCTATCGTATATTAAATTTACGGCATGACTCAAGTATATAAGATTATAATACGATGATGCTAAGATTGTAACCTTTTGCTGATTTTTTTCAAAGCATATTGCTGGGTGTTCACCGACACGTATAAACTTTACTTTTATTTCGGAGCCCGCAAGATTGATTTCGGGTATATCAGAATAATTTTTGCAAAAAAAATCAATAATTCTAACATTTGTTAAAAAATCTGTCCATGCGCTTTCCTCAAAAATAATTTCATATCCTTTTGAGTTTCTTAAGGCGATTTGCACAGCAGGGTTTTCAGATACGCAGATCCCAACAATTATGTTGCAGCATGAACTTATTTGATATGTGCGACCCAAGACTCTGAAAAATATTTCAGTATTATTAATTTTAAAAAAATTGATTGAAAAATTTTTTAATGTTTTTTAAAAAAATAAAAAATTACCTTATAATATGCATTTTTTTAAATGAATGTCAAGTCAACAACGTTGCAATTCGCAATGAGCTCAGTAATTTCTATAAAGCTCAAAGTATCCCAATCAGAAGTGTATTCTTGAGTACAATTCCAATAAATAGTGTATACCAATTCAAACTTTAATGTTTTAAAAATATTAATATTTTTTAATATCTTTATGTAAAAATTTTTTAAATAAATATTTTTGTGCACTTTTTTTAAATACAAGTAACGTAAAAAACTTTTAGCCGATATATGCTAGAGAGTTTGCACCTTAGCGGATCTTGAGCAATTGCTGTCCATGATCGAAATGTCCGCGACCTTTATATAATTTTTTAAAAAAGTAGGGGTTAATTTTTGTGGGAGTAAGGCCCAAAGATGACAAACCCTTGAGAAAAAGGGTGAGGTATTAATCCCACGCTTCTTAAGAATTTTTAACTCAATATATTTTAAGCTTTGACAATAATGACTTTTTTTATTAATGTGGGATATTTTTCATATCTAAACATGAAATGCTCAATGTAGTTAAAAATATTTCTTTAAAATTCATAAAAAATCAATAAATAATGCACATACTATCGCTTTAATTATAATGCTCTTTTTGAAATAAGATACAAATCAATAAGCTTATTGTTATATTTGACACTTTTTCGTCAAACGCATAATTTTATTAAAACATATTCATTAGTGCATTTTCAATCATCGGCAGTGAATTAAGTATTATAAAAAATCATTATTTTTTTTTAACTAGTAGTTGTCAAAAATATAAAAAAATGAAATTAACGTGTGAGTAATTTGAGAAATTGTTAGTTTTTTGAAAAAATAAAATAGTTTCCTAATTTTTAGTTTTATACGTTTTTGCATTTATATACAATGTTTATTCTACGAGGCGATGTTATTATTATGAAATTTTTCTCGACAACGAATGTTACCCAAAGGCCATGAAATTAGGTATTTTTTTACACGATTTTTGAAAAAGTAAAAATTAACTATTTCATATTTTTTTATATAATGCATTTGTATATAATGCTCAGTGTACAGCGGGAATAGATAAATCTGAGTGCAGTGGTGGATTTTGTGTTTGTTCAGAGTCAAATAAAGAATATCTAGGTATAAAAAAAAAGTAAAAAATTTTACTAAATATTAACTTAATTTAAACTTTAAAGGGGAGTGTATGGATGCAGAATCTCTCATCGGCATGCCAGAGCTTGAAAATGCTGAATTTAAGACGGATAAACAATTTTTTGAAAAAGAAACTCGCAGTGATATGCTTCAAATAATATTTTTTTGCCTTATTATTCTCTTGGCATTGTTGAATAGTAAACTAATCCTATACATATACAAAAAAATTAAATTACTCATTCAAAGTTTTTATAACAGTAGGAATAATGATTTGGCTATGTTTAGTCTTTAGTAAACTTTATTATATCAATTTCTAACGTATACGAAATTAGGTTTTAAATATAAAAATAAAAAATATGAAACAAGACAAATTAATACTAAACATAAAAATATAAGTGTATACAGTAAATAAACTATTTTTTCTTGCCTACAATTTTGTACTTTAATCTCATTCTTTAAAGCCTTATTTTGAATTTTTGTTAAAAAATTTACAAAAAATTAATATAAAAAAAAAAAATATTTTTTCATAATATCTTACTTGAATTTTTTAAAACGCAAACTCCGAATTTATTCAAATAAGATTTAGAACAGACGCATTTATTCGATTCCCAAATAGCAAAATCTATATATTGACAACTTTCATTGAATTCGCAAAAGCTATCCAAGGTTAAAGACTCTAAAAAAAAGATTTTATAAATTTTTTTTAAAATAAGGTTAAAAACATACTCACTTTCAACGCATCTATTCATGTGAAAAAATTTATCGAAGGGGCATATTGGATTTGCGTATAATAATACCGCTATAAAATAAAAATATTTTAAAGCATTTAAAAAAATCTTATTCAAAATAAAACTCACAGAAATATAATAATAGAATCGAAATTCCTTTGACACACATCTTGATTATTATTATTATTATTATGGTTACTATGGAATTTAATAAACAGGTGTAGGGAAGATGTGTAATAATATTATTATTATTGATGTCGCTTAAAAAAAAATTATTTTTTATTCGATTCCCAAATAGCAAAATCTATATATTGACAACTTTCATTGAATTCGCAAAAGCTATCCAAGGTTAAAGACTCTAAAAAAAAGATTTTATAAATTTTTTTTAAAATAAGGTTAAAAACATACTCACTTTTAACGCATCTATTCATGTGAATAGTTTTTTAAAAAAATTATTTTTTAAAATTTTTTTATCGGGAAATTCAGAAAATATTCTTGGAAAAAATATCATTCTTTTTGTCTTAGATACTTTAAAAAAAAAATTTTTTATTATTGATTATTATTGTAGCATGCCGCTTTATTATTTTCATAAAGAAAAACCGGAAAATTTGGAAAATATTGTTAGAAAAACATCATTCTTTTCGCCTTAGATACTTTTTTTAAATTTTTTAAAATTTTTTTCGAGTTTTTGAAACTCAATTTCGCCAAAAATTACAAATTTGAAAGCAGTTTAAAAAAATTCAAAAATTGGTCATTTTTAGTCGAAAATTAGCGTTAGGTTAATTGACTATAGCGCTAAGAAAAACAGTGATAAAAATATAAGGCTTACGTCGTTTGAAAGGTGACACTTATACCAAAAAAAGTGAACCAACCAGAAGTGTTTTGGTTAATTTTTGAGGTTGTAGCTTTTTATCGAAAATTACCGAAAAACCCTGTTTTATAAGATTGAGCCAACATGTAAATTTGCGTTTCTAGCTCCAAAATTCCCTTTGGAATGGATGCAGGATGGTTAATATGTCTTTATAACATATAAAAGTATGTTTTCCAGTAAAAATTAGCATTTTAAAACGCTTTTTGGCTTTTGTAAAAGTTTCTATAACTAAAAACTAAAAATTCCCATGTTATTTAAATGGCATGTGTTTTTGCAAGGCTAAAGCAAAATCCTTGGAACTGGGAACTTTTTATGACCAAAAATTCATAAAAAAATCCGGGGAGCAAATTTTTTCTACAAAGTCCAAAAATGGGCCCACTCTATTATAGTATATTAATTAACATAAATTACAAAAATTTAGTCTAGTCCTAAGCTAGAAAAATAATGTTTTTACTAATATAAAAATTAAATATAAAAAAAAAAATTGTTACTAATATATGACACTCTCAATCGTAAATATTTTTAAAGTTTTTGTCACCAAAAAATACAAAAATCACCATTTTTTTTTTATTTCCGGAGGTTGTACTTCTAGTCAAGGAAAGGATGTAAAATCTGGTAGCAGTAATTTGAGGCAAGTAGCAGATACTTGGGGCAGGGGGGGTAAAACTCATTGGGGGGGTGGTTAAAAAAAAAATAACCTAACCAATCGATAAATTACCATTTTTTAAGATCAAAACATTCATTGCAATTTTTCATAAAAATGCACCCCTTCCGAATTACAGCGCAATGAAAAGTGTGATTTTTGCCAAAAAAATTTTTTATTTATTTTAGTTTTTTTAATTTTATTTGAAATCTGGTAGAATTACAAAAAAAATTATATATCACTAATTTGAAGTATTTTCGTTGACAAAGACAGCGGTTTTTATTTTTTTTGTGTACGATTAATATTAAAGGAGATATGACAAGGCAAAAATGGTTGTTTAACGAAAAATCAAGAAACCGGATCGTTCTGACGTAAATATCTGGAAAAATATTACTTTCACAAAAAAAATTATTCTTATCATTTTTCAAGGTGATAAAATTAGGAAAATTTTGAGATCACCTAGAACCGTTTAAAATAACCAGAAAAAAAGTTATGGGCAAAAAAAATTTTTTTCCAAAATTTGTCATGCCAATTTTTTAGCGCCATCTGGGCAGAGTTGCTTCGAAAAAAAAATCCTTTGGTGAAAAGTCAAAACACATGTTCCTAAATATGTCCAGCAATTTTAGACCCTATCGGGTAATTATTGTTTATGTTTTGGCCTGACAAAGTTGGGTAAAATCGTGTATTTTTTAAAACATTTGCAGTTTTTGGCCAGCAGCGTGAACATTATTTATTTTAAACAACCAAATTTTTTAGCATTTATTTCAAGTTGTTTGTACTTCAAGTTTTTGTTAAAATTTTTCGTTTGCAAGCAGATTTGGCCGTTTAAAATTTCCTATTTTATGTTTATAACGGTAAATGCTCTTTTTTGCCGGTCGAAATTAAAGAAAAATGGCCGATCCAATTGAAATTTTGCATAGAGCATGAAATTTTGGCGTTAACCTTAGCTTTCAAATGGTTCATTGTACATCTCGTTATCATTAGCCAAAAAAAAGTTATGGCCAAAATTCCTTTTTTTTCAGCAATTCTAAACAATTTTTATACTTAATCCATTAGGTCCCTCTATTTCTAAGTTTTATGAAAAATTTTCGTACAGTACTTTATGTTTACATGATAACTCAATAAAATGCTGCTATAAAATTTCAAATTCCGACTTTTCAGCTGTAAATTAGCCGTAAAACCTTAAGTAAGTAATAAAAAAGGTACTAAAATCAAAGGTTTGTGTTTTTTTCGTGTAAATATTTAATTTAACGGAAAATTTTTACACGAAAAATGTTTATAGGCAGGGGGTTTTTTAGGCGCGTTATTGGGGGGGGGGGATGAACTTAGAATTATTTTAATTTAGGGACTTAGAATTATTTGAGTCCAGATTTAGAAGTAAAAATTATTTTCATTTACGGACTTTAAATAATTTTGATTTAGGGAATTTAAAAAATTTAATTACTTTTTTCAATTTTTTTTTACATTTTGGGGTACTTTTCACCCCCATGGTTGCAAATATTGTTACTTTTTTGGCTGTTAAACGAAAAGGGGCAACAACAAAAACTTAATAACTTTTTTTTCATTTTTTAAAAATTTATAGTAGTTTTGCACACCCCCCCTTCTTGCGAGGGGTTGAATTAATTTCTTAATAGTAAATATACGACAAAATATTTTCGAAAAATTGATCCAAATACAAAAAAAATAATGAGGTCATATTTTTTGTATTTTTTCTTACTCTGGGGGTAGTTTTAACCCCCCTATTATTAAACCTTATATCTCAATTTCAGTCCATAATAAAATAAATAAAAATCTTCATTAATTTTTCTAAAAAAATAGCATTCATTTGATAATTTTAGCGAAAATCCCAAAATATTTAAAAACAACCCCTAAAAAAGGGTAGTTTTTACTGTTTACAGGGTGATTGAGAAATTTCTGACATTAAAATCGTAATCAGCGACCCAAAAAACCCCCTAGTACCTATTTTCAACAAAATTAATTTAATATTTCCTGAGATATTAAATATTTATTTATTTTTGGCCAAAAAAAAAACAGTTTGGCCAATTTTTACAACATTTCGGACTAATTGCAACCAACCAAAGTTATTTACTTCTGAACTTGACAAATTGCAAAAAGTTTCAAGTTGATCTGACTTGCCTCAAATTACTGCTTCATTTTACAAAAAAATTTACTTCCTTTCTTGGATTATTCATATTTTTCTCTGAAAGTATTAATTCTATGAACATCGTTTTTACTTGATTTCTCAGATCTGATACTTATTTTTTTTTAAATTTTCTTCTTAAAATTTTTGGCCTCATTTCTTTTTTTTTCGGATGCAGTATCTAATTTTTTGTATATAAAAGTATTTATAACTAAAAATATCGTTTTTATTTAATATCTCGAATCTGATAATTAATTTTTTGAAAATTTTTGGCCACCAAAAATATACAAAAAACTTCCATTTATTTTTCGTTTTGGGCGTAGTATTTAATTTTGTACCATGAAAGTACTAGGTTTTTTTTTTGACGTAACATCTAATTTTTTCCTACAAAAGTTCTAGTTCTAAGAAATTCAATTTTTCCTTTTTTTTTAATTTTTTTTATCAAAATTCAAAAAACTTAATGCTTTTTTTATGGCATAATAAAATTTTGCATAGGGTTTCTAGTTTTCATAAATTTGGTATAACTTTAATTGTAAATATGAATTTAATTTTCATTATTTTTATAAAGATAAATGAAAATGAACTAGCCACGAACTTAGAGGTTTTTTTAGCTAAAAAATTTTCGTTTTATTACCTTTAAATACTCACACAGTGTATATCAGCAAAATTCTATAGAAAATTATTGAAAAATTTGTATTTTTATTTTACACTACACAAAGTATATAATAAAATGAAAATTTTTTAGCTAATAAGATTGGTGTCACTTTATTTCTCAGATATGACACATGAAATGGTAATGTTCAACTCATATTGAATATTTGTCATTGCTTCAGGAATCGTAGTGCCCATAATTTGGCAGCGTTTTTTATTCTTTATTTATATAAATGCTTCACATTGTTTTTTTATTAAATCTTGCGATTGTTATGATATCTTTACTTATTTTACCTACTTTTGAAAAAGTATAATATTTTATGAGATAGACATTATATTTTCCTTGCGAATTTTCTGTTATATTTTTTTAATAATGCTTTTTCAAATTAGTCTAAAGAATTTATTGATATCTAGAATTAGCCTGGAATGACTATTTTTTTTTTAAATATTTTTTAAAATTAGTCTAAAGAATTTATTGATATCTTGGATTCACCTGGGATTTCTAAGATATTTTTATATGTTAGACATCTCAAATTTACATTACACCTTTTGTTGCTTTTTTTCTATCCCTGCCGGGTTTATAAGGCAATATTTTCATTTTAAAAAAAATTTATGTAATAAAAAATAATTTTTTTCTGTTGAATGGTCAGAATAAAAAATTCATAATGCTGATTAGGAGATGATTAATTTAGCAATAAATGAACGGTATAAAAATCTATACAGCCTTCTGTACGTTTTAACTACACAGAAACAGGGTTGAACCAATAAAGTCTGTTATAGTCGGAACCGAATATTACTCACACCATACGAACTTTTCATTAAAAAAAGAAAAATTAAATTTTTAAGAGAAGACTTTTAGAGCATGAATCTCAGCTCTAGCATAAATATTTTCCGTTCTTCTAATAGGAGTAATATTCGGTTCCTACTATAACCAACTTTATCGGTTCAACCCTATTTCTATTTATGAATGTACTTGGTTAGAGAATATTTTAAGTTTTAACATTTTGATATTATTTATTACGTATAATTTAACTATTAAGTTACAGACCCGGCAGGGATAGAAAAAAAGCAACAAAAGGTGTAATGTAAATTTGAGATGTCTAACACATAAAAAACTCTTAGAAATCCCAGGCGAATCCAAGATATCAATAAATTCTCTAGACTAATTTTAAAAAATATTAAAAAAAAAAAAATAGTCATTCCAGGCTAATTCTAGATATCAATAAATTCTTTAGATATATTCTTTAATTCTTTAGACTAATTTGAAAAAGCATTATTAAAAAAATATAACAGAAAATTCGCAAGGAAAATATAATGTCTATACCATAAATTATTTTAATAATTTTTATTATTATTCTTATTATCTTTATTTTTATTTTTGTTTAACTCTCACAAATATAATTATTATTATCATTATTATATTTATAATTTAATATTAGTACAAGCTTTAAAATTAAAACAATAAATATTTAAGATACATATACAGAAAGAGAAAACACATTTTATTACAAATATATGAATAATACAAAAATTTTAAACAAACAACTATTTTTATTTTTATTTTATTTGCTTCAGTATAAAACTGAACTTTATCGTGTCCAGTTTACAATTATTATGTTACGGTTAAGTTATCAAACTACTTTTTAAAGAATAAAGTTTAAAAAGTGTAAAATAATCTGTGATTACAAATTATTTATTTTATGTAATTAAGAATTAAGATCTGATGATGGTATTTATAATACCAAAATGCGTCATTAAATTATATTTTTATCTGTAAGTCCACATACGATGTTTTTTTTTAAAATAAAATAAAAAAGTTTTGATTATTACATAATAAATGTTTTTCATTTTCATATTTTTTCTAAAAATAACTATTTAGAAATATTTACGTGAATTGGATAATACCAAACAAGATTAATAATCAGATTATTATTTATATATATTTTAAAAATCGATTCTCTATTTCAAAACTGGGAGAAGGTACCCTTAATAGATTTTTCAAATCTGCTTTCATATTTTATTTTGAAACTAAATAATAGTCTTTTAATAATTTTTTACCTTTTTGGTCCAATTTTCTTGAATTGAACTTAGTAATCTTTTATTTTTGTTTTTGCTTTCAGTTCTTTCATAATATCAATCCCAAAAATGATATCATTTAACATTTGGGAAATAACTATAAATGTCCATGGAACTAACTTGTTGTACATAGTTTAGTCTTACTTACTTTATTACCTTTTTTTAATAAAACATCACATATTTGTAACTGCATGAATTGTTGTTAACATTTCCTAAGATACGACTGATAGTGAGTTCTTCTCTGATTCATTATATATAGTTAGTATTAGCAACTTACCACTCTGCATTGGACGGTTGATTTTTTATGAACTTGACTGTTCTTATATTCTTTTTTGTTTGTTTTATTTTTAATATTATTATTGTTGTCTTATCAATATAATTTAGGTTTTTCATCTTTCGTTTGCTGATTTTTTGGGTGCTTATCACTTTTCTTATTCTCTTTTCTATTGCTACAGTTAGAATTTTTTTTTAAATTTTTTATTATTAGTATCTGAATCAACTTTTCCTCTTGCTTTTGGATTTGTTTATTGCAAGAGCTTCTTCCATCTACTTTACCGAGCAGCTTAGCCAGTATTCAATTTGCTATTGGTTGATTGATTTCAATTCTGTCTACTATATTATCTGAAAAGTGCCATTTAAGAATTTCATTATTAGGGTCATCATTAGGGTTATCTTGCATGGTAATGCCTCTTTAAAAAAATTCTTTTCGATTGGTTGACCCATTATAATTACCTATTCGAAGATAACTTTTAATTTCTTTTTGGGGAGAACACGACCACAACTTTTCGATAAATCTAATTTTTAACTAGTTATAATCTCCATTATCAGCGAACCATCTCCAATGTGCTTTTTAAACTTTAAGTACTTTATTGAATTCTTCATCATCAACTAATTTCTGATTCACTGTTTCTTCTTTTTTGTTATTACGCTCTATTAAAATTTAATTACTTTATGTTGATTATTATCTTGATATATATTATTTTTGACTTGGTTGTTTTCTATTGCATTAACATTACCTTGGTTTTGGTAAATATGAGTCTTTGATGATCTTTAATCTGGTCATTCATTAACTTATCCTCGTATTCAGCTTGTTCACTATGTTTACTCCCATTGCTTGAATCATGATTATCCACCATTTTTTTTATGTTTAGATTGTTATAACAGAACTTATAGTATTAATTCTCAAGCATCTACCATTTATATGAAATTCCAGTATTTTACATTAAAGAATATATAAAATATATAAATTTTTTAACTCGCAATCATTTGCAGCGTATGCATTTAAGCATAAAAAATCGCATTAAATTATTAGATATTAAAAAAATAAAACACATACTAAAGTTAAATCATTATTCTTTAAATTTTAAGTTTGGTTGGAATCTCGATGCGAGTTTCCAACATATAAAAACCAATACAAATTAAGTAAAATGTTAACTAATACAGTCCAATAAAATTAATATAAAAATTATAGAAAAAGTAGGGATAAAAGAGTTCCCACTTATTAAAATTAAAATATTAATTATAAATGTAAATGAGTTCATTACGCAACTATCATAAGAGAGGGAACACCGGGGCCTCGCAAAACCGAGGTAACCTAATAAATCGAAAGCAGAATTTCTGTCTCTTGGGGAATAGTCTTTGGGGGAAATAGCTCTTCTAAGAGCAAGGACTCGGTCGCGTCTCTCTTATTAAATGTGTAATGAACTTAGAATAATTTTTATATTTAAAATCAAAAAAAGAACTTAGAATATTTTTGTTAAAATTTTTTATTTTAATTTAAGGGGACTTAGTCTCATTCATGTAAATAAAATTTTCGCGTTGAATTAAAATAACTTAGATTTATTTTCAAATTTATTTTGTGTTAAAATTTTCAATTAATTTTTTTTAAATTTCTTTATTCAAATAAAATTCTTATTTTGAAACAAATTCGATATCGTTAAATAATTAAAGTCCTAAAAATCTATTCAAGTAGTTTGACAATGGTTAATGGGAATTAATTTTATTTTTTCTTTCTTTTTTATAATACGATTAAATTTTATTATTTCTTTTTTTTATAACACGTCCAATGAAATAATAACATTAGAATCATTAGGATTGAATGCTATAAATAGGGGTTTTACTGGATAGAAGATTGTTTGGGCAAAGCGTCTCAATCAATCAGAGTAAAAGGCTCTTTCAATTTGACCTTGAGGCTGTTGAAAGACCTTATCTGGAATAAAACCCTGAGAAGCGTTCATCCTATGTAACCACTATTAACACACTAACTTATTTTTAAAATAAATGCATTAGATACTAAGATTACTTGTATATGGTCGGGCAAAAGGCACAAAGTCCGGATCCCTCATCTTACAGTAAACGCAGAAACTATCAAGTAGTTACTAACAACCAGTGGCATATGATTGTAGGAGAGCAAAGTGTCTCGAATTAGATCTTGCCTTGGTCATATTAAACTTAAAAGAATGCATGATTAATAAACTATAACATTACTTCAGAAATTTAGACAAAATTAAATATATTAAAAGCAAATCATAATTGAAGTTGTGGCGATAAGTCACGGTTATTCGGGTTAAGATTAGTGAAATATTGTGCCGTTTTAACCCGTGTAAACGTGCACGTCGCATCATGAACAAATAAATGCTGCATCAGATATTTTAATACAAAATCTGACATTCATGGTTTTATTTCATTTTATTAGTAGAACAAAATTGTTTATTTTGTCCATTAAAAAGCATATATTATTTCTTCTTACTTGAAAATTGAATTTCGACAGCTAGTTCAGAGCTGTAAGCGGTCAAAATTGCAAGTTTATATTCATATTTAAACAACCACAAAAATGTATATTTAAATGCTCGAGTCATTGAGATGAATTCATATAAAAAAATGTTCGTTAAAACTAATTAATCTAATTATTATTTTTATAAAATCTCTTTTCAGATCTTTCTTGAAATCAGTTGCTTACTCTAAAAAAAGTGGTTGCAATTTTATTCTTCGTTAAGCTTTGAATTAAAAGTAATTTTTTTTTTTCAATAAAAATTAGAGCAACGCAGATTTTTGAATTTTTTAATTTTTTACAAGTGGCCGCGCTTAAGCAGTGTAATCGAGGATTTTGAATGATTAATTATGAATATCTGAATCGCTACATGAATATCTCACGGCCCAAAATTTTTAATAATCACCAAAAGTCTTTTTCCACTACTAGCTTACAATGAAATTTGCACTAACTACGAAAAATAGTTTTTTTTCCGCTTATATCCGTGTATTTTGGGTCTTAAAAATAGGCCTTATATTTTTTATTTTATCCAAAATCATATCTGGACGTAAAATTTACTGCAGAATCAGAATTTGAAATAGAAAAGTATACTTTCCATTTAAAATTTCAAAATTGGGTCCTGCTGTGCCTAATGGGGTCCTAAGAGCTAAATTTTATACCCATTATCATATGTCCCCCTCCGAACCTAGCAACTTTCACATCAAAAATTTTTAAAATTGTCTTTTATCCCTAAAATATTTATTATTATTATTATTATTATTATTGTGGAGCATAGAAATTGCAGAGTTACGTAGGCAAAGCCACATGACGCGAAGAAGAGCAACTAGGGCCAAGTCTCGCGAAGAAGCAAGGGAATTGATGAGAGTCCATAAGGAAGTGAAGCGATCTTTGAGGCGGGCAATCAATGCCAGTAAGATCCGCTGCGAAAGGAATCTGTGCCTTGAAGTGGACAACGATCCCTGGGGATTGGGCTTCAAGATAGTCACGAAAAAGCTAAGGGGATTTGCTGCTAGCTCACTAATGGACGAAGAGGAAGCAAGGACAGTAGTTGATGCTCTGTTTCCGATGCACCCGACGAGAATAGACCAAGAGGAGGACATTAGGGTAACCGAAATCCCGGACTTCACGCAAGAAGAGCTGTTCGCTGCCGTAGACTCTCTCAGAAATAAGAAAGCCCCCGGCCCAGACGGCATACCAGCCGAAATTATAAGAATTGCTGCGCACGAGTGTCCGTCATTGATGTTAATGATGTACAACTCGTGCCTACGAGCTGGAGTTTTCAGTAGGCGATGGAAAAAGGCACTGTTGGTCCTTATCAGTAAAGGAAAGGGAGATCCCACACTCCCGTCCTACTGGCGACCACTAGGACTGCTGGATACAGCTGGAAAGGGCTTCGAAAAAATGCTACAACCGCGTATCTTAAACGCAGTAGAAGCGGCAGGGGATTTATCTCCTCGGCAATACGGATTTAGACGGGGGAGGTCCACGATCGGGGCTGTGAAGGAGGTCGTTGACGCGATAACCAGGGCCCAAACGGGTAATCATTACTCACGTAAAATTACTCTTTTGGTCACCCTGGACGTCAAGAACGCATTCAATTCTGCAAAGTGGACAAAGTTCCTTCAAGGACTAAATGACTTTGCAGTACCAAATTATTTGATGCGGGTAATGAAGAGTTACCTAAGTGACAGAGTACTATTGTACGAGACTCTTCAAGGGAAGAGAAGTAGGAAAGTGACAGCTGGTGCAGCTCAGGGCTCCATATTGGGACCTGACTTATGGAACATCTCTTATGATGGTATCCTGAGGATGGAGTTAGCGGATGGCTGCTTTATGATAGGCTATGCGGATGATATTGCCCTCGTGATCATAGCAAGGAACGTGCAACAAGCACAGGATAGCTTGAGCGTCTGCATGTTAAAGACAAATGCATGGATGGAAGAGCACGGATTAAGTCTGGCAGTCGCTAAGACCGAGATCGTGATGTTCACGGGGAAGCAAATCAATACCGTTATTCCAATACGGGTTGACGAGGATACCATTATAGAGACGAAAAGGTTCGCCAAATATCTTGGAATAGTTTTGGATACGAAGCGGACCTATTTCGAACATATTTCTCAAAGGGTCAAGAAGGCAGGTACCACGACGCTAGCCCTGAGCAGGCTGATGTCGAACATGAATGGACCAAAGTCCAGCAGGAGAAAGCTGCTAATGTCCGTAACTCACTCCATCCTATTGTACGGAGCGGAGATTTGGAGTGAGGCACTGGATAAGGATATATATTCGAAAGGTATGACAAGAGTGCAGAGGCAGGGTGCTCTGAGGGTTTCTTGCGCATACAGGACTGTCTCGGAAGCGGCAGTTCTTGTCATCGCAGGAATTATTCCTATTCAGCTACTTGCCAAAGAGCGTAAACTTATTTATGATAGAAAAAATGAAGGCGACGTCGACCGTATCAGAGCGGAAGCTAGGAGGGATGTGATGCTGGAGTGGCAGACGCTCTGTAGGGATGGCACAGACAGCGCATGGACCAGGCGCCTCATAAAAGAGGTCGCGCCCTGGACTCAGAGAGGGCACGGAGAGGTAAACTACTTCTTGACACAGTTCCTCAGTGGCCATGGGCTTTTCCAATCTTATCTCTTTAGGATGGGAAAGGTCGTGAGCCCTGAATGTGTATTCTGTCCCGACAAACGAGATGACGCGCGTCACACGTTTTTCGAGTGTGACCGCTGGATAACTAAAAGGAGAGCGCTGGAAGCAGAGGTTGAAGAAGTCACACCCGATAACATAGTCGGAAAAATGCTCCAGAACGAGGAATCATGGAGCGTCGTGGCAAGGTACGTGGAGGAGATTTTGCGTACAAAAAAGTTATTGACGACACCCTAACTAGGAGCCGCGTGTAGGAGCAGTCAAATTAGACGGTTCTTGCACGCGGCACCAATGGGGGGATAATGGAGGACGTACAAGGATATTTATTTATTTATTTATTTATTTATTTATTTATATATATATTTATTTATTAATAAAGTTACTTATTTATCTAGTTGACGACACGGTGAAATAACAAGAAGGAGAAAGAAAGGATCAATGGATGGAAGGATTTTCAACCAAAGAAGATACATGGCCTTAAGTCAACCCGATGTAATGTGATAAACGGTTCCGGGCTGACTTGTATAAGGTATGATGAGGGGTGAGTTTAGTCGGTAAACATGGGGCAATGCATTCTTTGTAGAGTGCCTTGCCATCATGGAGTCCGACACTGTTCAGAACACCGGGTTCTGTTCGTGCGTAACGCATTCTCACCTCTCTACCACTGTGCAAAAAAAAAAAAAAAAAAAAAAAAAAAAAAAAAAAAAAAAAAAAAAAAAAAAAAAAAAAAAAAAATTATTATTATTATTATTATTATTATTATTATTATTTTTTTTTTTTTTTTTTTTTCAAGGGAAATATGTAAATCTTACATCAGCCATGAAGTATTTGCGGGCCTTAAAGGCCCGCAAATTTCCATGACCGCCCAGTTGTACAAAGTATACAACTGGGTGACCACCGGCAAACGCGGTCGCTGGCTACGCCCTAGATTCTTACTAGATAAACACACTTTAAACCCCCCACGCTTGTTTGTCCCAAACCGGAACTCCCTTTTCAGGTATCACATCAGTTTGGGACGCGCAGCCTAGGCAGCTGGTCGCTGCGTTCCCCCCTGCCTAGGCACAGGAAGACCTTTCTACGATAGAAAGCCCTCCTGTTTCTTCTTCAACAAGGTGGCTCTCACGTACTCTGCTACTTTGTTCCACTTTTTGGGACTCAGTAGCATTTCCGGGACCACCGTCTCAAGCCTTTAAATCGGGAAGGGTGGGCGCCCCTCCACGCAGCGCACTCATTCGAAGAATCTATGCTCTACTGTATCCTTCACGATCCTTTACTGTATCAATCATTATTATTATTATCTTCTTTATTTAGCCAAAGCAAAAATGATTTAATAAATAAATATACAATGTATACATAAAATTTATAGACAATTATTTGTTAAAGTGAAATTTAATACAATATAACATATATAAAATTTATCTGTAAGGATATAATTAAAATACATATAGACTAGTAAGAGTGATTTTGGTCAAATCTTTTAAATTAAATTAAAAATGAATTGTAAAACAATCAATATTCAAATGCATAACATATTAAAAAGTCATAAGTTGAAACAAATTTTTAAATAATTTATGAATCTCTGCTTTATAAATATTGTCTAATACTTTTTTTGAAACGTGTGAATGAACGTAAGTCACGTATGCATGGTGGGATATAATTCCAAAAATGGGCGTATTTGATTTGAAAAGAATTTATGTCCCAGTCAGTTGTTATTCAAGAAGGTATATCGAAGTCTTTATGAAAACTGCTTTGAGATTTATCTGATTTATACGGTTCAAATAATGATAGGAGGCAAGGAAGTTCTTTCATGTAACTATTTACAAATAATAAAAAAATATTTAAAGAAAAATTATATTTGAAAATTTTTAAGTAACATGAAGATTTTTATCCAAAAAAAATAAAAAATTTACAAAAACATGCTTAAAAAGCATGCTTTTATAAATATTAGATTAACCTCAAAAACAATATAGATCATCAACACTTTAAAAAAACTTTTATTTATAAAATAAAAACAAATTGTTTGAAAATTCTTGAGTTATGGTGCTCGCAAGATTTAGATTTTTCTGGGTATTCATTTATAAACAGTCAAAATATTCAAAGCATATACACATTTTATTTAACATTTCATGCAGTCAATGATCATAAAAGTAACTCAGTCTGCAGTCGTTATTTCTAATGCGTGCTTCACTAACTATAAATAAAATTTAAATTAAAAAAAAATTAATATAATAACATGATAGAAAAATGAGTTTTAAGAAATTTAATTCTTTTTTCAATTAATTAAATGACCAACTAAGAATAATAAAGCTTTTTTTTTTTAAGCCCAAGAAACTGAATCTAAAGCTAAAACTTTAAGGACATCTACTAACCAATCTTTATCTCAACTTTTATGCCAAACCAATTCCGCAGCCATCCCTCAATTTATAATGACTTCAGGACAATTAATTCAAGGTATACAAGGAGCACAGCTATTAATACCAACAAATCAAGGTATACATTAACAAACATAAATGTAAATAATGAAAATGAAATAAATATTGTTTTTACATGTAATATTTGCTTAGAAGACCGTATTTTTTACAAATACTGGAATCAATGTTAAAGGGATGAATAATAGCCCGTACATAAAAATCCTTTTTAGGTCTGTACAGTTCTGTGTCTATAATTATGTTACGACATCAGAATAGAAGAGAAAAAAATTATTATTTTATGTTATGATACATTAAGATATTATATTACATGAAATTACATTAAAAATATTGCATTAACTGCTAGGCAAAAGTGGACCGCACGTTAAACACGCCCATATAATACTTATTGTAAATACTCGTACTCTGATCCGAAAGTAGAGTATTTGCCGAACTCTGTTTACATTAAAAAAAAAAAACTAACAAGGGGAGACCGGAACCTTTGGGTCACCAAATTACAATCTAAAGTTATGGATGACTTTAATATGTTGAAAAAACACCCAAGATACCCTCCGTCTATTCCAATCCGCGTTCTGGACTTAGAGACGCAGGGCTCAATGTTATAAATTAGGGTTTTTTCGAAATCTTCCATATAATGCTGTAACCTCGCAAATGAACCAAAATACTTCTCGTTGGTCTCGTTTTTTCCGCATAAGTATCATCTTTTAATTTCCGTCAGCCCTAATACTCTATCACCTATTTTTTCATTGCTATAGTCAATAAACCAAATGCCCATTTTTGGTCCGAAATGACCAATTTTTAAATTGTTGTCTAAATTGTAATTTTTGATAAAAATTAGTTTTACAGGTCTCAAAAATCTTGTACAAGATATAAGTTTTCAAAAATGCTTGCTCGTTCTTTTTGCTTTAGATGTTTCCGAGATATGATTCCACAAAGTTAGTGATAAAATATAAAAACCCTATTTTATAACATTGATTCCTGCGTTTCTAAGTCCAGAAGGCACGTTGGAATAAACGGAGGATATCTTGGGTATTTTTTTAATATATTGTCTTCCATAAAGATAGATTGAAATTTGGCGCCGCAAAGGTTCCGGTCTCCCATTGTAAGATGAATCAACTTTTAATTATACAACTGTATGTGGTTTAAAATTTAAAAAAAAATAGAATATTAAGTATCAATGGCGTCAAATTATAACGAAAGTGTGAACACTAGCACGAGATCTTGGCAAAGCCAGGCACGAGTTATACGTTTTCACACTTTTTTAATTTTTACCCATGATGCTTACGATATTTTTGGCATATCTAGGTAAGCAACTTTTGAAATTATTCGCCTACCAAAAATTCTTTACAAATCTGTAACAGCTCTGCTTATTCTCAATACAGGTTTTTATGCAGGCTGTTTATAATTTTGTAAAAAAATCCGTATATAGCTCTGTATAAAAATCTTAATACAGATTTTGTGATGAATCTTCGAAGTAGTTATGATAATAATATAAACCAATTTTTTTTTTTTTTTTATATTTATAACAGATATATATATAACATTTCGAAGCGATTCTTATGTGCATATATATGACTCATAGCTTGAGGTAAGAGATGTGGTTCATAGTTTCTGTATTGCTATTTTGCTGACGTTTGTTTTTTTTGTTCTTTTTATTTTTTATTTGATTCTGACCTTGTAGTAAGTGATTGAACCCTGACATTGATGTAAGTGTGAGAGAGATGATTTTTTGCCTTTGTTATGTGATTTTAATATTATTCTCTTTTTCTATAAATTGCATCATCGTTACGTTTGTGAAAGGTTTTTGAAATTTTGGATTAAATAATGGCAGATTCCGTTTTGCAAATTTTTTTTAATTTGCTAATTTTTTGACATTAATTTAAATAAATGTTGTTGAATTTTAGGTTTATTTGATTTTTAGTTGGTGACATGTATAAATATTTTATGATTTTTTTTGCTTAGTTGAAATTTTTTTTGTAGATATGATTATTTTTTTATTAACCTACCGAAGATATTAAATTTTAATTGGTCAATCGTAAATTGCTAGAAATTTATTTGACATAAATTCTTTAAACCTGTTGGAAATCGTTGTAATTTTAGGTAGCTAAATGACCAAATTAATTTAACTAATCTGAAATTTAGGGAAAAGTCAGCAGGTTGAACTTTTGAGTTACACTGTAGCTTACCGAAGACATTAAATTTTTATGGATCGATTGGAAATTGCAGGAAATATACATGAGCTGGATCCTTTAGACATATCGCAAATTGTTGTTGTTTCATGTAGTTAGGTGATCAAATTATTTTTAATAGACCAAAATTTTAGGAAAAATTAACAGGTAAAATTTTTTTGAAATTAAAAAATTTTGTTTTGAAAATTTAGTACTTCTTTTTTTGTCGGTTGAGATCTTTTGCCATTTTTTTTTGATAGGTTGTTTATATTTATTATTAACTTTTATCATTGCTATCATTGCTGCTGATACTTGATTTTTCCTTAAAGTCCGTGGAAAAGGCGATTTTTTTTTGTATTTTTTTTTTGTATAGTTTTGGAAATTTAATTTGTCCGGAAATTTTTTGTTTTTTTTTTTGGTCTTTGAATTTTTGCTGCTCGCTTGCAAGCGTTTTTGGCGCTGCGCGAGCCTGAGCATGCTCGCGATGCGGCGGTCTGGGCGCGCGTGCAACCCCCCGCCCGCTCGCTCCGCGAGCTATTTTTTCGTACCGGTGCGTGATTTTTCTCTTTGTGAGCCGGAATTTGCTTGGATTATTATTGTTATTATGAGATGAGTACTTTTGGAAAATGCGAGATAAAATTTTATATTTAAAGTTGTTTCTGTTTTTGTTTTTTTTTGTTGACGCTTGCTTATTTTTTATCATGATTGTAATCTTATTGTTAGAATGTTAGGGGAGTTATTTTTTTTCTGCATCAGTTGTGTTTGATCTTTCGTGAAATTGATTTGGAAACTGATTTTAAAAAAATATTAGCGGTCCGGAAATGAGTTCGCTAACAAAAGTTGAATTATTGGAAATTTTTAACAGAATTTTGAAGGTTGCTTATGCTAGGGTACCGTGTATTAGAAAGTTTTGTGATTCTAAGTGGCGAAAAACTATTCGGATTAAATCATCTGATGTGATTCGCAGGAAGATTCTTCTCATTTTGATTCAGTGTAAGCTTCGGATCTTACAGCTTATTTATAGACGTGGCTTATTGATATGCGGAAATGATACGCTTATGCTTGTTTTTTTGACCAGTTTATTGAGAAAAAGAGCCCAAGCGGAGAGTCCTTTTTTTTGCTCATTGGTTGGAAAATTCACCGAAATTAGAAGTAAGTTATGGATTGAATCTGTTTTTTTTTTGCAAAAAAATTTTGTTTTCTTTTTTTTTTGTGTTTTATGTTGCTGTAGATTTTGGGGATGAATGTGACGAATTATTTGACGGAATCGATATGAGTAATTTTGGAAATTGCGAGATTGAAATTCATGAAAATTTTACAGGTGATAAAAGTTTTTAGCTACAAAAAAAAATAATCATATTATACAGTTTAATATTTATGGATTTTTTAAAATCTTAAAAATTTTGTTAGGAAAAAAAAATAGGCACACGACGGCTTTGCAGACATTATCTGAGATGTATGATAATCTTGTTGAGGAACGTCTTTGTAAAATATGTTATGACAGTAATAGAGATACTCTGTTCGAACCATGTTTGCACCTTGCATGCTGCAATATTTGCAGCGGTCTATTGTTTGATTGTCCAATATGTAATGTGGAGATTCTTTTTAAAATGCAAATTTTCTTCCCGTAACTTTGGATGAAATTTTTTGCTAACTTTGGTATATTTATTGTTATACTTACTTTGTTATCGTAATATGTAAGATTATCTTAAAAATTTTTTTTAATTTTATTAATTTTAATATTATTGTGTTTATTTTTTTGCATATTTCAATGCCGTAATTTTGTATCGTAATTGAAATAAAAATTTAGATAAAAATTAATAATAATAATTGAGTTAAATTATTTTCGTAATTATTGCGATAAAAAATTTCTACTTAGCTTGTATATATGAAGAAAGAGAAAATAAAATGAAAACAAGTTGGAAACTGTGATTCTTAATATTCATTTTTTTAATTTTTTTTTTTAGGAATCTTTTGTCTCTTTTTAGACTAAATTTTAGACTGAATTTGAGATTTTTTCTTTTTTATGAATCGATGCTTGGTCTTGTATAAGCCCCGAAATTGTCAACATCTATTGAATTGTTATTTAATTTAAAATAAAAATGGTTAATAAGCAGTCAAACTGTAGTACAAACTATAGTCGTTTTGAAAACGCGGGGAAAGATGGGGAAAGAACATACATACCTTATTGGGGGTGAGTATATTATAACAGCGACAAATGGAACTTCTCTAAAGGAATATATAACGGATTTTCTAGTTATAAGGGAAAAACAAAGGTCTGTCAAGCTGTGAAAAAACCTTTGTTAGTAGAATCTGGAAAATAAAAAAAAATAACGTTTTTTTGTCTTTTAGTTTTGAATAAAATTTTTTATATTTTGTAAACGATGTGTTTTTTTTTATTTGATACTCTTTTTGTAAGATAAAAAAATGTACATTTTTTTTTTGTTTTACATAAATGATACATGATTTGACAAAAAATTTATTTGTACGCATTCTCTGCTTTATATCGGGCCTAAAATTCTTGTACAGGTACTCCATCTTTTTATTTTCTTAAAATGTTCTTTAGCAGGCTCCTTGGCACTCTGTGTACGACTCAGGATCTCAAACTCCAATTTTTGCTGGAAATCTGAACCTGCTCCAAAATGTTTTCTCGCCAAAGCACAAAATTCTCCCCATGTTGTGCTGGTCGAAGCTAAGGCTGTATACCATGTTTTAGCTACACCTTTTAATGCTTCAGGTATAGCTAATAATAATTCTTCTGGCGTTAAGAGAGCTAAACAGGCTCTTCTTTCTATATCTACCAGAAAATCTTCCACACTTGCTGTCTTATCACCGCAAAAGGTAACCCCCACCTCCGAACAATTTAACCCAAGTCCCTTGTCCTACTTGTGTTGAAACTATACTGATTGTTCGAAAGAGTGTGGGCCAGTGGCCATGGATATTGTGCGTACCCTGGGTGTTGAAAATGGCTATAGTTGGGGTAAGTAGGCCCTGCTCCATAACTAGTAGCCGCTCTTGAATAATCTTGAGAACCTGTGGTCCAACCTGCCTGGATATTTGGCTGTAGATTTGGTATCCCCACAAGGGATGCCACGTTTATAACAACTTATTTATTATTAACTAATTAAAATTATTAAAATAATATGCAACTATTAAATAAATTAATACATAAAAAAATATTTTAATATTGTATACGGGGGGATTTACCTGTATTAAAATATGTGTGTGTACATTAACTCACATATATACGAGGGCAACATGCAGAAGGAAAGAGGACTTTTAAATAATTTAGAATTTATTTATACAATTGAAAATTTATTAATAAAAAAATTAATTATATATAATAATGTGGGAAAGTTATATACATATATATATATCTATATATATGTGAGTATATATACATATATAGCATATGAATGTAACGTTAGGTACCACGGTGTCGACTCCCGTGTGTACTCACATACATACACTTACACTACTTTAAATCTAACGTGATTTTAATTCTGAACAAATTTTAATAACAGAATATTGTCGCGATGAGCTCATATGAAATTTTGTGCACAATACCTTTTTATAATAAAGAGAAATGAAGAAACTTCATAGAATCCTTATTTAAAATTATGACTATCCCCACGTGCTCCTTTGTAGGTTATGACTCCTTTAGTAAATTTTTGGAGTTAATTAGAAACACCAGTATAAACTGACACTAGTTAATTTTATATTTTTACACTTTTTTAAATAATAATAAAATCAAAATTCTCGAAACTTAGTGAGATTTTATATAGAAATATAATATTTTGAATACTAATAAAAAATCTAATTTGGAGCAGTAACTTTTCATGCTCTCGCTAGCAGAAGAAGGAATAATCCCTCCAAATTCCTGTCCGTCCGTACCGAGTCATTACTCGTATTTGGACGGTACGTATCGGGGAATTTAAAAAGATAAAAAAATCAATAAGAAAATAATTGAAAATAATGATAAATTTTCTTTGTTTTAATATGTGAAAATACCGCATAACATTATTTATGGTTAATAAATTCTAATAATTCCGCACAAATATTATTCTAAAGAAACTAACAACTTTTAATTAAAGACAGTAAATTAAATAATTTAAGAAATGAAAAAAAAAGTCAACAGTTTTTAAAAGAAGGGAGAGTGTTGTACACTAATAACAACCTAAACCACACTATTAGCTAAGTTAATAATAAAATAGTCAAATATCTCTTTGTAATAGAAGCATTTTAATTAACCTGATAATCATCAAAAAATATTTTTCAAAATTATAGTAAACTATTAATCAATTACTCCAACTTTATATAAATAAAACTTAAACTAGAAACGAATTAGTTTTTTGAGATATACCAAACTATTCCATTTTCAAAAACTATGATGATAAAAATAATAGCAAAGAAATTTTTAAATTAATTTTATGTCTAAATAATAATTACACATTATTCACGTAAATTGACATAATAACATTCGTAAAAATAATATTGCAAATTTCATTCTACTCTAAGCACTAAAATTATAATAGTGAAACGTTCATTTTAAAGAATTGTTGTAATTTTATGTATACAAAACCATTACTTATGATAACTAAATAGTTAATAAAATATGTAAAAATTTATATTTTAAAAATGAAAATTCAGTGGCAATTGTAAGAAAATATTACACACTAGTTACAAAAACAATATAAAATTTATAAAATCAAAATCCCAGTATATTTGTCAGAGATTAGTCAAACAATTTTTTCTTCTAAGGAAAACAGCATTTTTATATAAAATAAAATTAGAAAATTATAAGAAACATTATACTCATACAAATATATTAATATCTAATAAAATGAATAATAAAAATTACAAAAGAACTAATCATTCTTTTGCACAATAAAAGTAAATAATTAAAATTTTGATATTACTGAATTTCATACTGCAATAATACAGCAAAACTTACTTAATAACACTGCAAAATATTAGATCAGACAATTTTAATTAAAATCATAAAAATAAATCTATAATATGCAAATTAAATACCAAATAATAAGAAATGAGATTGTTTTTGCATGTTTTGATTTCATAAATTGTTAGTATTAGACTTTAAATTAGGTATTAGACTTTAAAATTTAGAATGTATTCAATATTATAACTTACAGAATAATTTTTATGAATAATTATCCTAATAACTGATAATGAATTTTGTTGGAAATGTATAATAATGAAAGTGTAATTAAAGTTTTAATTTATTAATTTAAGTATGTATTACGAATCTAATTAGAAAGATAGTTTTAATCGAATCTTGGACTAAAAAATAAACAGATGT
Organism: Anagrus nilaparvatae; assembly: GCA_022575985.1. Classification (NCBI taxonomy): domain Eukaryota; kingdom Metazoa; phylum Arthropoda; class Insecta; order Hymenoptera; family Mymaridae; genus Anagrus; species Anagrus nilaparvatae. Next base: position 1,579,692 of record JAKSXM010000237.1, on the reverse strand, counting down.
ACAATTAAATTCTTAAATTTTGTAATAATCGAAAGAATATATTATTAGCTTGGTCAACGCTGGTTAATTATACTTTTGGTTAATAAAATAATAAACTCAAATTATAATATTAAAATAACATAACTTAACTGACTACGAAATGTTAAAAATACTGAATTCTGTCAATTTGTCATACAACATAATAATAGAAATAATACATTAAAATTGCGATTTTTCAGGAGTAAAATCACTCTAAGCCCAGGAGTGTAACGATGCTCTTTACGTTTTCTTATTAATATACTATTATAATTATCTAAAATAAGATAGGAAGCCGTCAAGTCATTCTTTCGTAAGCTACCTACGGGAGCACATAACTCCGGTCTCTATGTTAAATACAGAACCGTCAATTGATAATAAATATGATATTAATATAAAATTAATGTAGTGATCATTTCTTAACCTTCTGATGGGATTATGAACCAAACCCCGTCACAGTTTAAAAATAAATGTATTTTCATTATGAACGTTTACACTCCTGCATGTTATAATTAAGAAAACGATTTATTACTTAAAATTTAAAAAATTTTTTAAATTATGTAAAGTATGAATATAAGACAATATTGAGTTGGGTGTATCTTGTTGAAATTGATTTGTTTACTTTATTAAATTTTTATTGTTACTTACAAAAATTACATTTCTTTAATAATTCTTAAATTATAATTTTATTTGCATAAACTAATTATTATTTTCAGAAATGTCGGAAATGTTAACATCGATTTGCATATTTATAATAAATTCTTTATCATCTTGTAGCAGCTATCGATGTAAAAAGTGTAATAAATTATGGTACTTGTAAGTTGGATGAAATCTGTTATTTTGATACGACTTTTTATAAGCACCCTTTATTCGGATCCAAATTTTTTTCACACACTTCCCTATAATAATTAAAACTTAGTTTAATCCTGCAAATATATTGATATTTATAAAAAATTTGATAAATATTTTTTTTTTGTAAGAAGTATAATTATTAAATTAGGATAAAACTGTCAAATAATATACTTTTATAAATTTAGGAAATATTTTTTTTATAATACTATAAGTAGCAATTAACCAGTAAATATGAGTTTCTAATATATATTTGCAAAAAATAATTGAAAACATATACATTTAATTCAAAAAATTCTTACCACTTTTAAATTTGTTGGTATCAAACTCGAAATTCCTACTTCTAGCAATTCGGTTATAATATGCTCTTTTATTGCGTGTTTCATCACCTCTTCACCAGATACGTGGTTCTTCTTCCACAGCTTGAATCACATATATTTAATGTTGAACATCTAGATCAAATTTTCGATTAGTTAATGACATTATATTTATCAATCGAAGTTTTTTTTTATAACAATATTTTATAATTTTTAAAATCAGCTGGTTACTCAGAAGCCATGATTCTTGGAAAAAATTGTTAAGAATGGCTAGAATATCAAAGTATTTTATTATTATATTAATTAAAAGTTTTTGTGTAATTATATATTACTTCATAATTTTAATTAGATATTATGATGAGACAAAATTATAACTTTTTTGTGATATTTTATAATTTATAAAATAGCTTGAAAAGGGTAGTAATCAAACTACCGAAACTGTCGTTTGACATAATTGCAATAAAATAAAATTGTAAATAAACAACGTTTTTTGTTCTTTATTGACTAAGATAAAAATAATTTTAACTTAATATTTTATAATTCTCGTTATGGCTGATTTTTTGGCTGAATAAGAATCCTTTATAATCACTGAATAGCAAGTGTGCTATTCTAGACACACAAAAATACAGAAAAAATCAAAATGAAAATCATTATGTATAACCACTTAACTAAATATTTTACAGCAAAAAAAATACAATTTTTTGAACAGTCACCTATAATACTCAAATTAATGTTTCCATACAATATTATTCACATAATCTGTATTGTATTCTAAATTTGTATTTACATAAAGAAAAAAAAAATTCAAATGAATTATATATTAAATTGCTTGTCGCACCACTTAATTATTATTGGTTTCTAAGTTGACATATATTAGCATTGATTTGAGAAAAATCATAACTCCCCTCCCACACTCGACTTATAAGAACAGGTAGCGGCTAGTATATTACACTGTAACGAGGAATTTTTTTTCTTATCCTTGAATTTACATATAATATAATTCTTCATTAGACACAATAAGTCAAGTGGTTTTTATGTTTATCTTTTTAATATTTTATATGGAATCATTGTAAAAGTTTTTTTATTAATAATAAAGCATTATATTTTATATACTCGAACAGTCAACATCAAATAAAAAAATAAATAATTTTTATAGTTTGGTTCCTCATGGAGGAACCATTGTGATCGGTCAAAACTTTTTTTCTGATTTTTTGGCATATAAGCACGTTTTTGAGACCTCAGGAAGCTAAAAAACCGGTTTTTGAAAAAAGTATATATATATATATATGTGTGTGTGTATGTGTGTGTGTGTGTGTGTGTGTGTGTGTGTGTGTGTGTGTGTGTGTGTGTGTGTGTGTGTGTGTGTATGTAACCGGTGATATTCCACAAACATTATGGAAATAAGACCTAATTTTTTTTTTAATTTTTTTATCAAAAAATCTCAAACTACTTTTTTTTTTTTTTTAATTTGGATGTAATACCTCATTTTTCCCATGAAAGTACTTATATTTGAAAGTATGGTTTTTACTCGATATATCGAATCTTATCATTTATTTTTTGAAAATTTTTTTCTCAAAATTTTTTTCACCAAAAAATACTTTACTTACTTCTGTGGAAGTACTAGTTTTAGAAACATCGTTTATAGTAATTTTTTGGACCTGATACTTAATTTTTTCAAAATTTTTTTCTTAAAATTTTTGTCGTAAAAAAATACAAAATACGCCAAATTTTTTTTAATTTTAGGACGCAGTACTTAATTTCTTCCTATTAAAGTACGAATATTTAGAATTATTGTTTGTAATGGATTTGTCCATCTGATACGTAATTTTTCAAAATTTTTTTTTACCTCATATTTTTCCATGAAAGTACTAATATCTAGAATTATCGTTTTTACTCGTTATCTCCAATCCTAAACCTAATTTTTCAAACAATTTTTTTTTTTTAACTTTTTACATAAAAAAATTAAAAAAACGCCATAAATTTTTTTCTTTTTGGACGTTGTACTTAATTTATTTCTATGAAATTACCAATATCTAGAATTAAGTTTTTTAATAGGTATTATTTTTATTCCTCAATTTAAACATAGCAAAAATTTTTTCTTTATTCCTATAGCTGGTGTAACTATGTCTTCAAGATATAACTGCACCAGCTACACTAAAAACTATCTAGCAGACATAATTTTCTTGAAAGAAGATTATGTAATAGTGTAGTAAAATCTTCTTTTTTTTATGTAAAAAACCTCATTTTTTCTATGAGATGTTAAGCTAACAGTATCAAGGAAAAGTTCATTCAAAGATCATTCTTAGTTTTTCTTATGACATTATGCTGTTTCGTAGCCTGAGTTTTAATTCGGGATACGTAATAATAAATAAATATAAATAAGTTTATCCTGGGGGTATTGAGTACCCTAGGTATGTTATACGTATATAGGTTAAAGTTGATATAGGTTGATAAATGATCCTAGGTTCTTTAGCTGGAGAACTTAACCTGAAGCTAAGTTCAAGATTGTAGAAGGAATTGTCACTATTAATAACTGATAACTAATATTATTTGATATATAACTTCCACTTTATTGATTATAAGTATAAAAAATAAAAACTGTCTAAGTCAATAAGTCTAAGTGAATGAATGGTTATACTCAGAAGTCTGTTCTAATTATCTCCTAAACTGGACCCGATGTTAATAGGTCAGTTATCATGGGAGGATGTAAGAGTAACTGAGAGGAACTGAGAGGAACTGACAGGGACTGAATTTAAGGCAGTTGCGGGTGTATTATATAAACTAATTAGTAACTGCCCAGGTACTTGAATTTAGGTGGGATTGCCCAATACGCGGAAGCGTCGGTCTTGTCACGTCCAATTAACGAAAGCGTCGTTGATTATTTTGGTAGAAATCGCGAGGGGATTTATGCAACTCTTCATTGCCTAAAATATTTGAAAATGCGTCTTTAATGACCTTCGATTCTATATTTTCTGTTGTTTATAGCGAGCTGGATCTGAATTGGTGAAATAGGATATTAAAGAATGCATGAAAGTGTCGAATATAAATTGACTATTGTAATATTGAGAAAATGCAGGTATGTTAGCTCGATTTACAAGCTAACATAAGCAGGAATAAGTTAAATATATAAATATAAAAGAATACGGATATGATAGCTCGAATTATGACCTATCATATGTAACAGATAGCAAAGAAAATCTAATTTCAAGTAATAGTCAAAGACATAAAATTATTAGTTAAAAAGTAATTAAAGACTTTCAGAATCAATTACAAGAAAAAATAACTAGAAATAAAGCTATAAGTATATTTGATTCAAATCTTTTCTTATTAATTTAACTTATTATTTCGTATTTCAGCTCTAATACTTTATACGTTAATAGTATAACTAAATTAAAAAGTCCTTTTTTTAAATATACCAAAATTTAAAAAGATTTTTGATTTTTCTTTATGCTCTGTGTTCCTTTATAATACTAGATTACCCGGGACGAGTATAAGACTGAGCAAAGCTATAGAATATTTTTTGATTTATTTTATAATTTTTTTTAAATCATTATATTATTATTTCTTATTTAAAAATATTCCAAGTTAAAAATTAATAGTTTCGTATTTAATCATCTGTATTATTTTATCGTATATATAGTTTATTAGGTCTAGAAGTAATTGTATTGTTTTTTAAAATAAATTTAGGCATATAAATGAAAAAAAATATAATTTATTGAATTATTAATGCATGAAATTGAATATAATTTTTTTAAATTATTTTTATATTTTAGTGGATATCGTTTTTCAATTTGTGTAAAAACTTTTGTTTGTCTTTAAAAGAAGCACATAGTCGAATAGAGTCGTATCTATATTTGTAGTAATCTTTTATTAGAATTAAATCGTTTATTGATTTAATTCTACTTAATCCTACGTAAGTGGTACCTAATTGCCTTTCACTGTCTCCAATATGGAGAAACATTTTATGAATAGTTTGGCCTTGGGATTTATGTATGGTTATTGAATATGATGACATAAGTGGTATTTGTATTCGGCTGCATTGCATTGTGTCCATGTACGGTTTAGAGGTATTATTGGAAATAGATTTTTATATAAATAGGATCCTTTATAATTATCAAATTGAACAAGAATAATAATAATACCATGATAGCTTCTGGTAATTGCGGTGGTGAATTATTTTCAGCATAAATTATTTCTCTCACATATCCTAAAGTACCATTTAATAAACCTCCTTCAGTTCATAAGTTTGCCCGTAACGACACGACAATTTTTAGATAAGTATAAAACATTTTGTAACCCTGATGCTTTTTCATCTGAACAACAAATGGGTACATTAGGTGCATTTGTGGCTACAATTCGAGCTACTGGGTTTCCTGTGTTTTTCAAATGTTTTTCGTTATGTGCATCTACTTGTATGCATTTCGGGTAAAAATGTATTGCATTTTCAAACATATCCAATTCGTTTTTAGGTATTATAGATTCTCGTCTATTATGCAGTGCTTCGTAATTTTCCTGCGACAATTCTGCATTTGCTATTTCATCTAATAATTTTGAATATGGGGTTTGATTTCCTTCGGTGTGCATTTTGTAAACAGAAATATTTCTGAAATTGTTTAAAAACAAGTTCTCCTTGCGATTGCATTTTGTCAGTAAATTTTTTTGGACTATATATTGCCGTATCTCCTACCGGCGTTAATTGGTTATAATTTCCGAATAAGTATATTATTATTCCACCAAAAGGTTCATCAATTTCGTTAGCAAAAATTTCTCTACACCGTGATTCTATTTGATATAAAGTACGTAAATCTAAAAGGCCAGCCGTGGCCGAGTGGATTAAGGCGCGCGACCTTTAGTGTATATACTATAAGTATATTCATGGGGGTCGTGGGTTCGAGTCCCCTCGATGACTTAACAGTTTTTATTTTTCAATTAATTTAAAAATTAATTGTCAAGTGAAAACTTTTAAGTTATATTGCGACTTATGGCCCAGGAACTTGTTTCCAGCATAGTATTTAAAAGAAAAATCGAATACTATGAAGAAAACAAGGCTCCGCGCTATGCTAACAGAGGTTTTCTGCAGTTTCCTCTGAGCCAGGCAAATGTCAGCATAGTTCCTATAAGATCTGAAGACGGCTGCGGACGCATTTTATCCCCTCATTAAAATAGAAAGCTCGCAACCATTAATCACGTAACTACTTCCTCCTGCAAAAACTCATATTAAAACAGATTAAAACAGTTTTCTGAAAGGAACGATCGGTATATTGTAACATAGACGATATACCGGCTTCCCTAAGAAATAAAAACATTAAAACAGTACAGAAGGTTGTGGATGCATGGTGTGGTTGTTGTAGTCTCTGCAAGACAATCCAAAAAGGGATTAAAGTGCGGAGGATAAACAATAATAAAAAAAAAAAAAAAAAAAAAAAAAAAAAAAAGTACGTAAACCTATTAATGACATTTCGTCAATAAACAGAAATATCAAATTTTTTAATTCAGTTTGTAGTTTTTTGGCTATTTGATTTTCTAATGAACCAAATTGTTTATAAATTAATTGAAATACTCTCCTTGTCATCGAGCGATACAATAAATTTTGAATATTAATTAATATTCATTATTATTTATTCAAATTGTTTATAATTTAAAGGTAATCGTAGTAATGAGTGATATGTTTTTCCATATACATTTACAGCAGCCATGCCAGTACGTGCTCCGATTTCGACTGCATCTTCCTCGAAAGCAGATGTTATCATTTTTACCATTTCTTTTATTACTGTGTTTTTTCCTGATCCTGCTTTTCCTTGTACTATTACTCTTTTGATCATATTGGATGTTAATGGATTATTTTTAATCGCGTCTATTTGTCCTTTTAAACAGTTTAAAACTTCTTGTTGATCTTCTGTAAATTGTATATTTTTTTTCTTGTCATCTGAATTTTGTTTGTTTGAATTATCTGATTTATAATTTTATTAAAAATTTTCAATATCATCTTTAGATTGTATATTTTTGTCTGTTATATTCCAATCGTAGCATATATCAATTTGTCATTTTCCTAATTCAATGTTATCAATATTTTCACAGTATCCAGATAAATATTAAAATGGATTTCTAACCATGTAATCATTTAAGTATTCAGGAATTTCATCTGTTTTTTCATATTCATGTAAATTTATTTCATTTTCTTCACTAATGTTTAAAGAATTATATAGTTCCTTCCATGAATCATGATTTACATTATTAATTAGAATATCATTCTTATTATTTCTAAATGATACATTTAAAATACAATGTAACTTATAATATTTTTCATCTTCTGTTTCATTGTCAACAAGGTTTATTTTCGGAAATATTCTTACAATGCATTCTTTTCGTCTTTTTATAAATTTATTGTTGTAAACTCTGTAGTGTTTACAAAAATTTATCAAATTTAAATCCTCAAGTTCAGGTGGTCTTATTTTATATGTCTCAATTAATGTTGAATCATTTGCTTCCAAAATTTCTTTAGTTTCGTTGCATATCTAAAATGAACAAAATTTTAAAATAATTTCTTTTAACAATTAATATATTGAATTAATACCTTAACTGATTTCCATTCTTCATCTTGTATAACTAATGTAACATATGTTCGTGAACTGTGGTATTACCTTTTATTACTTTAATAAAGAGGCCAACTCATGAGTAAATGTATTACTTCATGTGCACTGTAATCACGTTCATTTAAAGTAGAAATAAATAATTTTTAAATTGCTGTTTTTGCGTGTAAATTATCTGACATCGATTGGCAAATTTCGTTCAAACATTCCTGCAAATTTTTTGAAATTTTTTCACCCTTTGATGCGTAGTTGGCGATATAATAATATACAGCTTGTTCAGAGACAATCGGTGAGAAATCTGTATTTGCTCGCCAAATCGATGCTATTATTGTATTGTATCGTTGTATTAATGGATTATTTCGTTTTGGATGATATCTGAAATACCCATCTGAATTGTCTATGCAACTATTTGTTTTTAGAGGTTGCGGAAAATTGAAACGACTTTGATAACGTAAGCAATGTTTGCCATGTATTGTATGTCTTTGCAATCGATTTGATAAATGTATTAAATCGTTTGTCAATTGATCCTTTTTTATATCTGAAAAATTCTCTTTAGATGGATGAGAAACGCCTATATCATGTCTTGAGTTAATAGCTAAACAGTTAGTTTAATTACTTCTAAGGGTGCGTTAAGTGTATCACAATTATTTTTTGTGATAGTAGCGGCTTCTAATAGGATATTTTAGGAACCATTTTATTTTTATATTTATTTATTCAGCGAGTGAGATAATCGATATTTTTTTTTAATAAAATGTTTTTAAATTTTCTTGAATATTCCTAGATAATAAGAAAAATTTTTTTTTTTTTCGTAAACATCGAAATGTTCCATATGAGTCTTTCTTTGCCAAAACAGCAATGGTGGGCAGGTCGGGTCATCGGATCGGCCTCAAATTTTTCCCATGTTTTTATAACATAAAGATAGGAAAATCCTGAAATTTTTAGCCTTCTAGGTCTTAAACAGCCCGAGTTATGGCCAATCAAACTCATTAGGCGGCTCTCGACCAGCGTTAGTGCTTTCCGGGAAACTGGTTAAAAATCATAAATATAAGCTTGAAAAAAAATTCTGAAAGAGAATATATGTTGGGAAACCTTCAGTAAATCCATTCCTGTCATTAGTTTTTCGGAAAAACCCCGGGAAATTCCGGAAAATGGGAAAATGCGTTTTAAGAAAAATCGCAATATCTCATTTGCCGCCATTTTAGTATGGAAAGAAGCTGAGAAAACTATGAATAAATATTTGGCACTTGTGAATAGTTGGTATTATGTCAATAAACTATCTGTCAATACTAAAAAAACAGTTTATATAACATTCGCTAATAGAGTTAAATCATTACCTAACAATATAAATATAGTAATAAATAATGAATCATTAAAACGAGTCACAAGTGTAAAATATTTAGGAGTAATATACGACCAACATCTAAAATGGAAAGATCACATACTGAATACATTCAAAAAAACAAGGTATCTGATTTATATAATTGCTAGGCTAAATAATATCTTGAGTTACAATAACCTAATTTCAGTATATTACGCCTTTTTTCATAGTATAGCCTCATATGGAATTTTAGCATGGGGAAGCGCCTATGGTAACTCAATTGATTTACTACATAAATTACAAAGTAAAATTGTAAACATAATTATTAATAATAAAGAATATAAAAGTAATAAAACTTTAAAGATTCCTATTAATATCCAACAAACTTACTTATTAAAATCACTAATACAGGATTATCAAATTTTATTATATACTGATTCCTCCTATGTACAGGTTATTACCTACTGTAGGCCTATAATATGTAACATTATTGTATATATTATTTGCATTGGAAATAAATTATTATTATTATTATTATTATTTTTTTTTTTTTTTAAATTTTTTTCAACCGAAATCCCATCGATCTGTACGAAAAAAAATTTTGATTTCGGCCATTAAGGTCGATTTTAGCCTGTTTTAGAAAAATTTTACATTTTCAATAATTCTTTATTTAATTTTCCGTAAGGGATTAAAATAATTGACTTTTTTGCTTTCAGAATCGAATAGCCAGGGAAAAAGTAGTCCTAAATAAAAAAAAAAATTACTATTTTCGATGTAAATTAACCAAGTTATGGACAAGTAAAGATACTGTCAAAAACTACCATTTTTGTACTAATTCCAATTTTAGGCTCTAAACCACATTATAACTTGAAAATTACATAACTCGCTTAAATTTTATCGTAAAAAGAAAAGTTTTGGATTATTCTCGAGTGTTTTTTCCTTGGCTATTCTTTTATGCAAGAAAAAAATTAGTTTAGTCGATAAAAAGTTTTTTTTTGGTCAAAAACTAATGTAACATGTTAAAAACTGTTTTTAATTATTATCATTTTTGAACAAAAAAAATAAATTTCTGTCAATAAAATTAATTTTTTTATTGGATAAACGAATAGTCAAGGAAAAAACACTCGATAATAATCCAAAACTTTTCTTTTTACGATAAAATTTAAGCGAGTTATGTATTTTTCAAGTTATAATGTGGTTTAGAGCCTAAAATTGGAATTAGTACAAAAATGGTAGTTTTTGACAGTATCTTTACTTGTCCATAACTTGGTTAATTTTCATCGAAAATAGTAATTTTTTTTTTTATTTAGGACTACTTTTTCCCTGGCTATTCGATTCTGAAAGCAAAAATGTCAATTATTTGAACCCCTTACGGAAAATTAAATAAAGAAGTTTTGAAAATGTGAAATTTTTCAAAAACAGGCTAAAATCGACCTTAATGGCCGAAATCAAAATTTTTTTTTGTACAGATCGATGGGATTTCGGTTGAAAAAAATTTTCAAAAAAAAAAATGGCGGCAAATGAGATATTGCGATTTTTCTTAAAACGCTTTTTCCAATTTTCCGGAATTTCCCGGGGTTTTTCCGAAAAACTAATGGCAGAAATGGATTTACTGAAGGTTTCCCAACATATATACTCTTTCAGAATTTATATTCAAGCTTATATTTATGATTTTTAACCAGTTTCCCGAAAAGCACTAACGCTGGTCGAGAGCCGCCTAATGAGTTTGATTGGCCATAACTCGGGCTGTTTAAGACCTAGAAGGCTAAAAATTTCAGGATTTTCCTATCTTTATGTTATAAAAACATGGGAACAATTTGAGGCCGATCCAATGACCCGACCTGCCCACCATTGCTGTTTTGGCAAAGAAAGACTCATATAAAATTTAAAAAAATGCTATTTTTTATGTGGAGTTTATTTTTATATTTATTTATTCAGCGAGTGAGATAATCGATATTTTTTTTTTATTAAAATGTTTTTAAATTTTTATAAATATCCCTAGATAGTATGAAAATTTTTTTTTTTTTCGTAAAAATCGAAATTTTCCATATAAAATTTAAAAAAATGTTATTTTTTATGTGGAGTTTATTTTTACTAGCTGATTGGCCTCGCGATGCTCGGCTTAACCAAATAAAACATCTTTTGCATTAATTTATTTATATTTTGATCATATATGTTTAGTTATAATAAATTTAATCATAGGTGATAAAAAAGCAATTAATTTTTATTTACAAATGAATGAGAACAGAATTAATTTTATACCTCTAAATTTATTAACAAAAAAATTTTATAATAAGTATTAAGAAAAGGTTACATGATTATTTATAAATATTTACAACTAATGAGGTATATTTTATAACATTAATAATTATTAATAATAAATAATAATTGAAAATAGAATATAGTAATATTCAGATTTTTTAACAAAATTTGCAGTTTTTTTCATGCTGTAGACAATGTATATTTGAATATTTTCAATTTTCATATGCATCACAACTGATATTGTAGACAATCAATATGAATTTTACTATATAATGAAATTTTCATAATTTTTGTTTGTTGATATAAAAAGGACAGAAAATTTCCATTTTACTCCATAGTGAAATTTTTTGTGTTTTTTTATATATAATTTCATATATATTTTTTTCATAAAATATACGATAATATAAATTTTTTTCTAACAGTCTCCTGTTTTATAGAAAAGTTGAAATTTTAAATATTTGTATGCAATAATTGCATTGAGAAAATTTTTATGCAATGATTGCATTAAAATTTTTTTTGTATTTGTCTTGTTTTATAAGAAAATTGTATTTTTTTATTGACTTTACCAGAAACAATACGCCATTATAAATTTTTTTTAACAGTCTCCTATTTTATAGAAAAGTTAGAATTTCAAACATTTTTATATTATTTTTGTCTTGTTTTATATGAAAATTGTATCTTTAAATTTTTTTATGCAATGATAGCACTGAAATTTTTTTAATGACTTTAGCCGAAATTATACGCCATTATAAATTTTTTTCTAATAGTCTCCTGTTTTATACAAAAGTTGTAATTTTAAATATTTTTATGCAACGATAGCATTGAAATTTTTTTATTGACTTTACCAGAAACTATACGCCATTATAAATTTTTTTCTAATAGTCTCTTGTTTTATAGAAAAGTTGTAATTTCAAATATTTTTATACAATGATTGCATTGAAATATTTTTGTAATTTCAAAAATTTTAATGCAATGATTGCATTTAAATTTTTTTTTTGTATTTGTCTTGTTTTGTATGAAAATTGTATTCTTAAATTTTTTTATGCAATGATAACTTTGAAATTTTTTTTTTGTATTTCTCTTGTTTTATATGAAAATTGTAATTTTAAATTTTTTTATGCAATGATAACATTGAAATTTTTTTATTGACTTTACCAGAAACAATACACCATTATAAATTTTTTTTAACAGTCTCCTGTTTTATAGAAAAGTTGGAATTTCAAATATTTGTTTGCAATAATTGTATTGAGAAAATTTTTATGCAATGATTGGATTAAAATATTTTTTTAATTTCAAAAATTTTTATGCAATGATTGCATTAAAATTTTTTTTGTATTTGTCTTGTTTTATAAGAAAATTGTACTTTTTTATTGACTTTACTAGAAACTATACGCCATTATAAATTTTTTTCTAACAGTCTCCTGTTTTATAGAAAAGTTGAAAAATTTCAAATATTTTTATACAATGATTGCATTTAAATAATTTTTTAATTTTATATATTTTTATGCAATGGTAGCATTTAAATTTTTAAATTTAAATATATAAAATCATATAAAAAATGGATATGAGCTGTCCTAAATATGAAAAAATAAAAAATTAAAAAAATTAGACTCTAAGTCGTTTCTTTGATATTTCTTTTTAATGAATGAATGAAATTAAAAAAAAAAAAAAGTGGCATTAGAAAAGTGTTTAATAAATACAAAGAAACTTGGTTTTTACATTTTGATAAAATCTATTCCGAGATCTGAAGTGATCAAAATGTCCACTTTATGATTTATTTAATTTTCTTAGCTTCAAACAGTTGTAACTCTGAACCATGAGCTCAAATTAAAAAAAAAAAACATCAAATCGATAGCATTTTTTCCAAGGAATAATTTGCACTAAACCTCGTCTCAAAAAACCTCTTAGATCCTGAGAAAAATCAGTTTTAGTGAAAAAAAATGAAATTGTTCCGTATTGTAAATTATTGTAAATATACCTTTATTGTAATATAATATGTAAACACGCCTTAATTTATGCATAGAAAGAGATAGGTAATATCAAGCGCTACCTGTCTGTGTACAGTACGCACTCAGCCGCATACCAGTACACACGTTTATTAAATCATATCATCTATTTAATCACAGTTTCTATATTATTACATCCACTCGCATCCACTCCAATATTCCACCAATTAACCTCTAATATATGGCACTTTCGTTCATTTGGTCCTTCGATCCTTAATTGGCTAATAGTTTTTTAATTTAATCTATAAATTAGTTAAAAAACTCAGTAATCAGCACCACGAGATTTTAAAAAATTTTTTTTTTCCTTCAAGTGAATATTGGATATTTAATGTGTGTTTTAAAGTGGATAATCATAAATATTAAATTAATTAATGCTCATCGATACAATTGTTCTTGTGATTAAATATATCAACTGTTTTCTCAAAAATTTAAAAGTGATTTACACGTGCTGTACTTAAACTTTCAAAAAATATATTTGCAAAAAGTTTATTATTTACAAGCAGCAAATAAATAATGAGTGCCGAAAAACTTGTCAAAAAATAAATTATTTAAAAAATTTATAAAAAATTAAAAAAAAAAGAAGTGTATTACAATAAAAAAGAAAATCATCATAAATGAAGAAGAGGGGAAATAATATATTAGCATAAAGGTGTTTCTCTCGCTCACACATCTTCGACATATAAGCGTCATGCGCACGCATTTTATCAAGAAGACGACAGCAAACTTCAGTTGCCGCCATATTCTTTTTCATTGGGGAAGTAGAAGCACCTATTCCAGTTTTCTCCCGCTCCTTCTTCGCTCTCACACACTTAAATCAACGACGGCATGAAGCAGTAACTGGTATCACGTCATCATATTTTTTCATCGGGGCATCTACACCACGACTACAAGTACATACGCGACGGCGCACTGGGCACGAAGCGTCTGCTCCAATCATACTCATTATCTGCAACGTGGCTAATTTGTCTACTGCTGGTGTCTCTTTAAAACTTAAGTTACGTTTTCTTTTTTATTTATTTACTTATCTTTAATTATTTTTTTTTTATAATAATAATAAATACAAAAATAATTAAGCTCTTATTCTGTACACTTTTTGTAATAATTTATTCTTTTATTTTCTTAAATTTTTTCTAATAAATAAATTCAAAATTTATTTTATAATAATAATTAATATAAAGTTAAACCAATAATTAAAATTCAACTTCGCGTATGATAAAATTAAGAAATTCAAACTTCTGTATCGTACAATACTAATATATACTATATGTTAAAAAGAGATAGAGATGTTCGAAATTCTATGTAGAAAATGATAGAGATGTTCAAATTTCTATTCTACGCTAAAAATCATTCGAAGAAATCAGATCGTACTCTTACTAGTACCTTATTTCTATACAGCAATCAATGCACTTCTACTCTTGATTTCTTTCGGTGATTAAAACATAATATTTATTTTGTTCTAAATTAATATTTTAAAGTTACAATTTTAATTTTATTATTTAAAATACTATTTTAAGTTCTAACAAATTAAAATAAAAATTTAAAATTGTATTATAAAAAAAAAGAAACTCTATCTCTTACATTTGTCTTTACAATATTCTTAAAATTTTAATTATATGTTATTTATATCTTGATCATATTTCTAATTAACTTGATGTTACCTAGGTCTCTACATTAAATGGTCGACATCAAGAAGTCTATCATAAGCTGTAGCTGTTCGGGCTGTCTTGTCAATCAGTGGGAGTACCTGGACATCATTTGCAGATCTCATCAATCAAGATATAATTTTCTTTGTCATGAGGACTATGTTTAAAATATGTTAGATTTTTATTGTTTACTATTTCACTTTTTTACAAAAATATTACTCATAATGTTTAATTTAAAAATCTATAACGTATATAATTGTTCTCGGGAAGCAAGGTTTAACTTTCTTAACTCAAATTTTGACATTTGTTATATAATTAAATATTTTTAAATTTTCATAAAAACTGAGTAAATTTTGTCAAAAAAAAATTATCTAAATAATTTTTTCTTTTAATTACATTTACTCTGTTTTGACATTTCTTAATAATCTCAATAATCCGTATTCTGTTCAAGATAGGAGAGTGATAGATGTCAAACTTTGTAAATGTATGTACTTTTTCTTAACATTTTTGCGATAAAACTCAATAATCCGTATTCTAAACAATGATAGGAGAGTAGCAAATGTTTAACTTAAATTCTAAAAAAAAACTCATCGACATTTCTCACCAAAAAACTCATTAATCCGTAATCTAATAAAAGATAGGAGAGTGGTGGATGTCAAGCATTAAAATGCACTTAATTATATGTACTACTACAACATGACAAAATTTACTCAAGTTTTATAAATAAAAATAATATAATCTTAAATCTTAAAAAAAATTCTTATGTAATTTTCATACTAAAACTTTGTTTAATAATTCATTCTATAATTATGTATTCTATAATTTTACAATTTTATCTCAATCAATAATTTAATAATTTTTCACCTGTAATGTAAAATTAAGTGGGGAGGGATACTGAACCACATTTTATAATCACTAATATGAGATAAAATTGTCAAATTTAAATTCAAATCATTTAATGAGGTATTATAAATTATTTTAAACTCCGGTTTAAGAAGGTTAGACTGAGTTTCTCTAAAACAATTAAAATTATGTTAGCAGACCAGTTATAAACTATAACTCTTAAACTTAGCCCTCAAATGATTTCTTAAATTTATTCTTGTATTGTTAATCACAAATGATAGTCCTAATACTCTTATTGATTGCTAGGATCGTTTTGATTAGCAATAGTTATTGATAATCATTTTGATGTAAATCAATATTATTTTCATTGTTATTATTGTATTCATTTTCATTGTATATATAAACTCATTTTCTAAAAATATCTAAATATCTTCATAATTAGTATATATTATATATATATATATTGTATATATTATATATATATCTTTTATATTAATTGTTAAAATACAAATCTATAATTGTTTATATAAATCAAGATACTTTTTAAAAAACACATAATAATGTTATTTAAAAAAAAAAATTGTTTGTAAATAATATTTTAATGCTTAAACTCTTTTTCAATTTTTTACCTTGATAAAAAATTAAGCCGGGAGAATGTTCCGTATTGTAAATTATTGTAAATATACCTTTATTGTAATATAATATGTAAACACGCCTTAATTTATGCATAGAAAGAGATAGGTAATATCAAGCGCTACCTGTCTGTGTACAGTACGCACTCAGCCGCATACCAGTACACATGTTTATTAAATCATATCATCTATTTAATCACAGTTTCTATATTATTACATCCACTCGCATCCACTCCAATATTCCACCAATTAACCTCTAATTTATGGCACTTTCGTTCAGAAATTATTTTGCGTTTTCGACCACTAACTTCTGATATTGATTTCTCGAAATCATTTAAATATTTTTTAAAAATTAAAAAAAAGTCTGGAGATATTTCTTTAAAGATTACTTTAAAACCACTTTCATGTATTTTCGTCCGTACAATTCTTCATACATGCGTGTCCAATAAAATCAAAAATAGTCAATTTTTTCAATTATTTCATTTTAATATATATAAGATATTTATTTATTCAGCGAGTGATATAATCGATATTTTTTTTTTTTTAATGTTTTTAAATTTTTTTGAATATCCCCCTTTTCATAATGTGAAATTTTTTTTTTTTTTTCGTAAACATCGAAATTTGCCATATAAAATTTAAAAAAATGCTATTTTTTATGTGGAGTTAGTTTTTTCTCTATTATTTTTTATCTTGTGTACCAAATGGGTTAGAAATTTAATCAGTTTGTCTTTGTCTCATTTGAGATGATCTGTGAAATTTTGAAGTCAATCGGCAATATTGTTTAAGAGTTTTCGTTTAGAAAAATTTTTTAAAATGTAATTTTTTGATTAGCATTCAGTCTTTTCGGTATCATTCCGAAATGTGCATACCCAATGAGTCACAAATTTAATCAGATCCTCTTTATCTCAATTGAGGTCATCTGTGAAATTTTGAAGTCAATTGGCAATGTCGTTAAAGAGTTATCGTGGTTACAAACTCGACATTATTTCGAGGGAATAGACTGAGCTCAGCTCAGAGCTTCGCTCTGAGCTTCGCTCAGTCTAATTATAAATAATAATTACAATATTAGAAAAGCATCATTATAAATTCAAAAAAAAAAAAAAAAAAAAAAAAATAATTTTTAAATTATTTTCAATTAAGAAAACAAAAAACAAGTAAGAAACATTGTAAGAAATAAACATAAATTTAGCAATCTATCTATTAAAACAGTATTATTTGGGTATGTATTTTTTGTAGAATTATACTCCAGATAAAATTATTATGAAAAAAATATTATAAAAAGACTAAATTAAATTTATTTAAATATATTACTTTCAGAGTGCTGTAGTAAAATTGTCTATAACGTTATTCGGATCAGATCTCTCTGGAATCCGCGCTCTTCTTATTACCTAAAGAACGTGGCCTGATTTTGTCATTCTCTAGTGGAAATCCCCTGAACGAACATCTCTCATTGTTCTTGGCCATTCCTAGTTACCGCTCTAATCCACGGAAGAAATATCTGGAAGTGAACTAGTGATAATTATTATATTGAAGGTTACACCCATCTTTAATATCAAATTTGTTAGTAGCCCTCAGGTAGAGCTTCCTCAGTAGATATCCCCGGCAGTGATAAAACTGTTAGACATACTCAAGTTATATTTCTTGTTAACTTTAATTTTTCTTGAACTAAATCAATCTTTTCATATTATCTTATCAAGTAGAAAATGTGCTTGTATTTGCATTGATTCCTAAATGTAAAATGATAAATCCGTTATATTTAAAATAATTTATTATAAAATGTTCTTTCTTTTTTATTCTTGGAAATTAATAACATAATCAAATCCTATGTTAATGATTGTATTCATAATTATAGCTAAAATTTCAAGATCATAGATATTGTAAACTTATTATTTTTAATTAGTTCATAAAAATAATTATTATTATTCTTTAATAAAAACAAACATTAATGTTTTATTATACTTAAAAATTAACACTTGCCAGCAATCAATAACCCTACCTGTAATATTATTTTATCCAACTTGGGTAAAAAACTGGGTAAATTGTACTCCCCAGGTGTACATACTACACTGCAAGGTATACTTTATGGTACCCAAGCTCAAGAAAATTTCTAGAAGCAAAGAATGTTGGATTTTTAGAGAAATTATTAATTGCAAATGTTTCAGAAAACTCATGAGGTAGAAATAGGAAGTTTAAATAAATTTGTAAAAAGAACGAGTAAAAGATTAGAAAAGATAAGAGATAAAATACATTAGAAACAGGTAAAAAAGAGGTTAGGAAAAGAGGTACACCAAAGAAAACTGAAAATATTAAAGAAATTAAAAATTTGGAGAAAATCAAAGATAAAATATTAGAATATAAGATATTTCTCATCCTTGTACAAGAAGCAAATCTAAACAGATTAATGATTCTAGTTTTGCTAAATGGAGCAAAATATTAGATCTTATAAAAGATGGATCACAATTACTTAAAAGTAGTTTACAATTACTTAATAAAAAGCATGACTTGGTGAAAATACACTAAGCGTAACAAATTCGACACCTGAGCAAATATATAAATATATTTGAGAGCTTATCAGCTCATCGGGCGTTGGCCCACGTATGCGAGACTTTGACGCAAAGCTTCCCCCGTAATAAAAATTAGTAATAGATTTGGTGAAAATTGGTAATAGATTTGTCCTCAATGAGGAACCTTTGTGATGGGTCAAATTTTGATTTTTGATTTTTTGGCAATTAAGCACGTTTTGGGACCTCAGGAAGCTAAAAAACCGGTTTTTAAAAAAAGTATGTGTTTATATGTATGTAACCGGTGAAATTTCACAATCATTATGGAATTAAGACCTAATTTTTGTTTCCAAAAATTTTTTCATAAAAAAATCTCAAACTACTTTCTTTTTTATTATTTGAATGTAATACCTAATTTATTTCCATGAAAGTACTTATATTTGAAAGTATGATTTTTACTCGATATCTCGAATAAGATAATTAATTTTTTTGAAATTTTTTCCCAAAATTTTCACCACAAAAAAAGACAAAAAACACCAATTTTTTTTTTCTTTTTGGATATAGTACCTAATTTATTTTTATGTGTTGGAATGTGGCGCTCTCTATTGCATCTGCTTCATACTATGTGGAGAAGAAAGGGACGCGAAGTCCTCAGTGCTTGTATAGCAGCTGTCGTATCGACATCATACTTACTATATATGTATCGGCGAGTTTAATATTTGGATTTTTTTTCATTATTAAATAAGGCGTGATTGTTTGTCTTTTGGATACTTTAAGTATTCAAAGTTAAATATATAATTATGCATGCATATAAAATAAATATGCCCCCATAATAGACGAGAATAAATTTTTTAATGAGGTGCGAATTTTTTTTTGAATGTATATTTGCATTAATTTTTATAGGGATTCATATATGCGCTCCTTCACGTCTGCGCACTGCGTGTGAAACCGCGTATATGCCTAACCTTAAATTTTATGCGGAAAATTTTAGAATATTCTATTATATATCTGAGAGGTTCTACAATTTTTTAAAAATTTAAAGAATTCGAGAATGCATTTATGAATAAAATTTTTTTTATTGAATGTGATTTTTATTGGAAAATGGATGTGAATGTGAAACGATACACATAAACAGAGAAATTATTGAATATATCGTTAAATAATAGATGAGACAATATTTATACATGTTTAAGAGAAGGAAACAAAGAGGTTTTCAAACCCAAAATAAATTAAATTTTTAGTGTAACTATATTTAATATTATTAAAGTCTTAGTTCTAAGCAAACATTAAATTATTATAATGACTGTATTTAAGAAATTGATATAGTTACCTATTTATGATCACTAAATGTTATAGAGTAGAATAGTAAGATATTGGATTTGAGCAAGTATGGAATTTTGAAATTTTTGACCGTCATAATAATAACGATTGTTAAAATTAATTATAACTAAATTAATATTTATAAATAATTTAATATATCTTAAAGTTCAACACTGCTGGTTTGTAGATACTATAAAATTTTAATTTATTCTTAACCTTTTATGTGTCTTCAAGGGTGGCCTAGGATACTATCTTGTGTTCGGATGTAAAAGAGGTCATTCGCTTCGAAATTTATCAGGCTTGTGTTCAGCTGATTTATTCAGAAGTTTGGTTTTAATTTTTATATACCTATTTGTGATTTAATTATGATCAGAATTAATTAACATAAAGATTTTTGAATAGAAATAAATAAATACGCAGTGAATAATCAGCCTATACCTTAAAATCCAGCAAATAGTATTGGAGGGGAAAATGAGATTGGAAATGAAATAAATCAAAGATGAGATTAGAGATGTGAAATAGAAGAGAAATATGAATAAATTTTAGAAAAGTTTTAGAGAAGCATTAAGAAAAGAATTTGTTAAGATGAGATCATATGTACAATTATTATGTATTAATGATGTGTTGATGAGAGATGTGCTTAAATAAACCCTACCAATTAATGTGTTGAAGAATTATGACGTTAAACTGCAGTTAAGTAATAAAAATAATAAAATAATAAAGAACAGGATCCTGAATAAATAAATCTGATGAAATTAGATATTGTAAAAGGCTAGAAGTTATTGAAGAGATTGAAACTTTGAAAATTAAAATTTATGACCAAGATACCAAAGAAGAGTATAAATACTATTCATGTGACAATTATCCGAATTAAATTCGTAAAAATGATTATTGAGGTGACTATTTTCAAATAAATTTTAATAAAAAGATTCTGGATGCGACCATTTTGAAATAAATTATAATATTAGAACAAGTTTATCATGTTGAATATACAATATGGTAGTGCCCAGTAAGTGAAGCAGAATTTTACGAAATGTGAAAATATTCTTTATTTAAATGACTTTTAAAATGAGATATTGACAAGTTAAGAAAATTTTGAAGATAAAACGAAAAGTTTAAATAATTGTATTATAACTATTTAAAGAATACTATTCCATCATTTCATTGGTTTTATTACTTAGGAATGTAAATAATACATAAGTAATTTAAATCACAACAATAATTATCGGTGATGAGCTTGAGATATTATAGATTGAAATTAATGCTGATCTGAGTGAATACAATTAAATAGATGGTATCAATATTTCTGAAGAAAGATCAGTTTATTATCTGGTTTGGTTCTCATAAAGAAGTCAGATTATTATTAAACTGATTTTTGAAAAAGAGTGGAATGTCTAGGGCTTGCTCCGATTCTACCAAGGGTTAATTATCTATTATTATTTAAGAATTGAATGATTTTATAGAATCTGCCATCTTTGAAGAATAAGATTGCAAATAAATAAAATTAAATTTTGAAGTTAAATTTTTCTCATATATGAGTTATGTATAACCTATATTGAAAACATTTATTTTAATATATGGGTGTATCCATTACGTTTCATACAAAAGTGGGCGCACGCATGTCACCGATTGGGCTCAAATTTTTAGATCATGTTTGGGGTTATAAAAAACTCACCTAGCCAAATTTTTAGCCCTCTAGAACAATATGAGGCCAAGTTATGACCTCCAAAAGGTCCAAAAAATGACCTATTTTAGCCTATATTCAAAATTTCGCCATTCCCTTATTTTTCAGTCAAATTACCTCCGGTTGGTCGCATTTTTTTGGTATAAGCTTCAGAATTTACCAAAAAAATTTATAGACACTTTTATTACGTAGATTTTATTTGGCGATAAAAAATGTTAGATGACTGAAACGAAAAAAAACAGGAATTTCAAATTGGTGCTAAATCTGGAAATCTGTATATAATTACTTCCGGTTAGTCGAAAATTTTTGTACTACTCAAGATCTTTCGAATGCGACCTACAAAATTAAAAACGGCTTATTTTATCCGGAGTTATGCGTATTTTAGTTTGGTCGTTTTTCGGAAATTTTGATTTTTTTGCGTTTTCAAATTACTATAACTTTTTTCTATCATAACCAAAACGGCTACAAATTTCAGAGAATATTCTTCAAACATTAATAAATAATCTTTGAAATTTTGGTGGATGATATTGGCTTCTATCCGTTTTTATACATTCCCAAAAAAGCCTTATTCTTCACGTATTTTGTGTATTAAAGTGGACCTATTTTTGGATTTTGTGGAAAAACTTTGCTCCCCGGGTTTTTTTGTGAAGTTTTGGTTATAAAAAGTTCCCAGCTCCAAGGATTTTGCTTTTGCGTTGCAAAAACACGTGCTTGTAAGCACCTCAATTTTCCCATTTAAATAACATAGGAATTTTGACTTTTCAGCTTTCTAATTTTTTACAAAGCTTGCAGAATGTTTTGAAAAGCTATTAATCGATGGAAAGTACTATTTAAATATATAAAAAATGATACCCAACTTCAAGTAGCCAAAAAAAATATTTTTAAAACGATTTTACCGGTAATAAACGAAAAAAAAGTACTCCATGGCTTCATGTAATTTAAATGGAGTACTTTTTTTTCGTTTATTACCGATAAAATCGTTTTAAAAATATTTTTTTTGGCTACTTGAGGTTGGGTATCATTTTTTATATATTTAAATAGTACTTTCCATCGATTAGTAGCTTTTCAAAACATTCTGCAAGCTTTGTAAAAAATTAGAAAGCTGAAAAGTCAAAATTCCTATGTTATTTAAATGGGAAAATTGAGGTGCTTACAAGCACGTGTTTTTGCAACGCAAAAGCAAAATCCTTGGAACTGGGAACTTTTTATGACCAAAACTTCACAAAAAAAACCGGGGAGCAAAGTTTTTCCACAAAGTCCAAAAATAGGTCCACTTTAATACACAAAATACGGGAAGAATAAGGCTTTTTTGGGAATGTATAAAAACGGATAGAAGACAATATCATCCACCAAAACTTCAGAGATTATTTATTAATGTTTGAAGAATATTCTCTGAAATTTTTAGCCGTTTTGGTTATGATAGAAAAAAGTTATAGTAATTTGAAAACGCAAAAAAATCAAAATTTCCGAAAAACGACCAAACTAAAATACGCATAACTCCGGATTAAATAAGCCGTTTTTAATTTTGTAGGTCGCATTCGAAAGGTCTTGAGTAGTACAAAATTTTGCGACTAACCGGAAGTAGCTATATAAAGATTTACAGATTTGGCACTAATTTGAAATTCCTGTTTTTTTTCGTTTCAGTCATCTAACATTTTTTATTGCCAAATAAAATCTACGTAATAAAAGTGTCTTTAAATTTTTTTGGTAAATTCTGAAGCTTATACCGAAAAAATTCGACGAACCGGAAGTAATTTGACTGAAAAATAAGGGAATGGCGAAATTTTGAAAATAGGCTAAAATAGGTCATTTTTCGGACCTTTTGGAGGTCATAACTTGGCCTCATATTGTTCTAGAGGGCTAAAAATTTGGCTAGGTGAGTTTTTTATAACCCCAAACATAATCTAAAAATTTGAGCCCAATCGGTGACATGCGTGCGCCCACTTTTGTATGAAAAGTAATGGATACACCCATATGTATATGTCTGTAAACTAAAAGTGAAATTTGGGTGAGCAAGGTGAGCCTGCTATATTCTAGTTATAATAAAATTAGATTAATATTTTGAGATGTGATTGAATGCTTGGTGTAAAATGAACTTGGTGTAAAATTATATGAAGAAGAATAATTTTGAACCAACAGATAAAAGATTTAAAAAATTTGATGTATAAGATCTCGAATATTTCAATTGATATAATATATCAAAATTATATAGTTTAAATTTTAAAATGAAATTTGTTGAATAATGCACTGGTTGTGAGACAATAAGGGTGAAGGATGACTTGGATAAGGGTTAAGAAAACCACACTTTCAATTGGTATTTAACAATAAGATTTATTTGACGTGTTATGTCAATCCAAGCCAAGCAGACACTGAAGGCGCGAGCCGGCGAGTTCTCTCCCTTCTCTTACAACATATATACTAACACTAACCTATTTACAAATATATACATAGATACGGAACATTCTCCCGGCTTAATTTTTTATCCTAATAAAAAATTGAAAGATTATATAAAAAAAGAGTTTAAAAATTATAAAAATGTAATTAGAATAAAATTATTTACAGAAGTTATAAAAAATATTATTTTGTATTTTTTTTTACTTTAAACATTTATATACAAATAATTGGTTTAAAAAATTAATTTAAAAAACATTTATTTACAAAACATTGAGCACAAGTACTCATTTAAACTTTCTAATACAAAAAAAATCAATTAAATTAATAATATTAATATTATTAATAATAATAATTTTTTAATATATTTTATGAATTATTAGCATTATCTGATTTTTCAAGTAAAACCAATTTATGAACTGGGCGCTTCAAAATTGAACCAGCTGTCTTGATTTCAACAGCCCTTGTCAATTCATCTGAACCTTCATAAATTTTGATCACGCGACCTAATGGCCACCTTGAAGGAGGCAAGGTCTCGTTCGAGACCAAGACTATGTCATCAATCAGTAAATTTCTTTTATTTTGTCTCCATTTTTGTCTTTCTTGAAGACTCTGGAGATACTCCCTCGACCAAGATTCCCACCATTCCTGCAACAGTTTTTGAACTTGCTTGTACCTTTCCATGGGGGGAATTTTACTACCCAAATAACTAGTTTCAGGTACGATAAAGGAATTGGATTGGGTGAGCAAGAAAGATGGCGATAAAAATTGTCCATCAGTAGGAATGTCTGATAGAGGCAACAAAGGTCTAGAGTTTAAACAGGCCTCAATTTGTTTGAGTAAGGTGTAGAATTCCTCAAAGGTTAAAGTATGATCCCCTAAAACTCTACGAAGATGGTGTTTGACCGACTTCACAGCGGCCTCCCAAAGACCCCCAAAATGTGGCGCACCTGGAGGATTAAAAGACCAGGTTGTACCCTCGCAAGTTAACTTAGCCTGAAGTTCCTGCATATGGCTTGAAGAGGCCATATACAGTTCCTTCAAAGCTTTGTCAGCTCCAATGAAGGTAGTCCCTTGATCGCTAAATAGACCAGTGCAAGGACCACGAGTGGAAGTGAATCTTCGGAAAGCCGCTATGAAATCGTCAGAAGAGTACCCTGTTATTAATTCCAAATGTACAGCTTTGGTAGCCATACATACGAAAATTCCAATGTATGCTTTATAAGTAGCAGATCCACGACCTCTATACCTTAAAATTTTGTATGGACCCGCATAATCTATGCCTGTATTAATAAAGGGTTTCTCAGGACGTTGCACTCTACTGGGGGGTAGAATACCTATTTTTTGACTATTAAGATTGGCTTTATATCTAATACACTCATGACATTTAAAAATATAACTACGCACAAAGTTTCTGCCATTGATAAGCCAAAATTCTTGTCTAAGAGTAGCTAAAGTAAGGGTTACCCCACCATGTAAAGTTTTTTGATGATAATAACGAATGAGCAATTTTAAAAAGGCACAATCTTTAGGAACTATTAAAGGATGTTTTTACTCATGATTTAACAAAGAATTCTGAATTCTACCTCCAACTCTTAATAAATTATCTTCGAGAAAAGGGTCCAATTTTAGGATATCAGAGGACTTTATTAAATTTGAGCCATTGTTTAAAGTAATCATTTCATTTTTAAAATGAGCGAGTTGAGTAATGTAAACCCAAAAAAGTTTAGCTCTTTTCATCTCAAAAACACTAACAAATTTATTATTATTAGATTCAGAAAAATTGAACCATGAGAATTGAAAAATTGGTAATTTAAGTATGATTTTTTCAAATTTGTTTATGTTTTTTGACTTAATTTTAATCAATAATTTTGACAAAAAGCGAAAAACTAAGGCAGTTATTTTCAGTAACCGAAGAAGGTCCGAGTATTTAGAAACTAAGTCCCAAATTTTATCATGTTTTACTTTTTCAATATGTACCACGTGAGTAGTAACTAAATTTATTGACTTGCTTTGAAAAGCATTTTTATCTGAAGCAAAGTTAAAATTTTTCTTCATTCGGTCATTTCCCTCCCACCACAAAGAAAAATTTTGCAGCTGTTCTGGGGATATGCCTCTTGAAGCGCAGTCTGCAGGGTTTTCATGAGTCCTGACATGACTCCAGAAAGCTTCAGGAACCTTATTATGAATTTTTGAACAACGATTACGAATAAAAACTGACGTCCATTTAGAAGGGTGTTCTCGTAACCAGAACAGAACATCTTGTGAGTCTGTAAAAAGGTAAATTTCAGAAGAAGGTAAATCCAAAGCTCTTAGTAATTTGACAGTCAATCTCGCTAATAGTAATGCTGAGCAAAGTTCTAATTTAGGTATTGAGTGCATAGGCTTTATAGGGGAGACTTTGGATTTAGCCTGTAGCAGACGAATTTCAGTTTTATTTTAAAACGTCGTTTTTAAATAAACGCATGCTGCGTATGCCATCTGAGAAGCATCACAGAAGCCAAAAATCTCATATTTAGCGTCAGGTACGAAACCTAGCCAACGAGGAACACGAATTGAACTAATAGCAATTAGCGCTTGATACCAACTCAAAAATTCACCACTAAGAGAAATTGTTAATTTATCATCCCATTTTACTTTTTTAATCTATAACTTTTGCATAAATGCTTTGCCTGTTATCAAAACCGGAGACAAATACCCTAATGGGTCAAACAACTTGGAAATACTGGATAATACATTTCTCTTAGTAATGTCTTTTTCAAATTGGTCAAGCTCGATATTGAATGTAAAATAATCTTCTTTAGGATTCCAATTAAAACCTAAAAACGAAAAATAGGAGTTAGATGCATTAACACCAGCTTTAATATCTTCAGGAAAGTTTAATAATGCATCATTGTTTGACATCCATTTATGAAGTTCAAAACCAGCACATTTGCAAATATTAATGAATTGCTGCTGTTTTTCAAGAGCTTCTGGCAGAGAATAGCCTCCCGAAAGGGTATCATCCATGTAAGTTTCAGAGTTTAGGATTTCTGAGCCAAGAGGATATTTTTCGCCTTCATCAATCGCTAACTGCCTAGTGACTCTAATAGCATGATAAGGACTACTAACAACCCCATAAGTAACAGTATTTAGTGAATAAGCCTGTATTTTATCACTGTTATTTTCACGCCATAGAATCTGTTGGTACTTACGATCTTCTGGGTGAATGAGGATTTGGCGATACATTTGCTTAATGTCACTGACAAAAACATATTGATATTTCATCCAGTGTATCAATAGTTCAGCCAAGTCGGGCAATAAATTTGGCCCTGTATGCAAAAGGCTATTTAATGATATACCATCGTAATCATTGGCTGAACCATTGAACACTGTTCGAAGTTTAGGTTTCAAAGAATTTTTTTTGAGAATGCCATGATGGGGGAGAAAATAATACAAAATGAAATCAACAATATGACCTGTTTTTCCCATATGACCTGTGTCCTCATAATCCTTCATAAATTCAATATACAGATTTTTTAGAATCGGATCAGTGACAAAACGCTTTTCCATGCGCAACAGCATCTTTTCAGCAATAGAAAAAGAGCCTGGGAATTTCATATTTTCAGGATCACGTTTAAAAGGCAAACGTACCATATATCTACCTTCAGGGTTTCTAGAATAAGTTCTGAGAAAATGGTCTTCGCACTCTTGCTCATCCGGATTAAGCAATTTTGAGGGCTCATCGAAGATTTCCTGTTGTCTCCAAAAACGCTCTAGATCGAAGGAAAGAGTAGATTCGGCGTCTGAAGTCACCGATATGTTAGAAGCAGACCCAATGCCTGCATTACCTGAAATGACCCAGCCTAATTTAGTATTCATAGCTATCGGATCATTCAGAGCGCCTTTTCTAATCCCTTCCTCAATAATAGAAGCGTGGGTAGAGGCACTAAGTAAAATTTCGATTTGACCTCGCTTGTCGAAATTCGGATCAGCTAATAACAGGCCAGAGATATGATCTAATTCTTTACATCCTTTACTGGCTGTTGGTGAGTACGAAGATACCTTTGAAATAACGAAGGCTACAACTTCGATTGAAAAGTCCGAAAGAAAGTGAGGTTTAATATGGAGTTTAACCAATTTTTTACAGGTATAATTTTTAACGCCACCTATACCTAATATTGGCATATTAAGAGGCAAAAAGTTTAACTTTAATCTCCTGAATAACGATTCGCTAATAAAGGATGCTTGAGAGCAATTATCAATTAATGCCCTTGCGAGGAATTCAAAACCATCTTCGTTAACAACTTTAACGATTGCAGTGGACAACAGAACTTCACAGGGGTTTTCAGAAAAGTTAACAGAAAGATTACATAAGTTAGTTGATGAAGCTGTTGCGGCTTCAGAAGTATTTAAATTTTTATTTTTATTTGCGGATCCCGAATCAGGTCTAGAATCATTAGGTTTGGCTTTAACTAGTTTTTCATTATGTAAAGTTGTATGATGTTTTCCCTTGCAAACATTACAACGTTTTTTTGAAGGGCATTTAAAAAAGGCATGATTGCCAAAACAATTAGTACATTTTTTAAGTTGCTTTCTGCAATCATATCTCTTTTCAACTACCAATTTTTTAAAGTCACTACAATTAAAAATTAAGTGCTCTCCCTTGCATAGGGGGCATTGTTGCTTAGACGGCTCAACTTGATTATGAAAAACTTTTGCAGGATTTGCATTAACATTCGCGTTTTTAAAAGAGTTAAAATTACTACTATTTGATTTTTCATTTAAGTTTACTTTGACGCTATTTTCTTCTAAGGATTCTAGAACGCTGATCTGGGATTCTATAAAAGAAATTAATTGAGCAAACGTTGAAGGATCAGAAGACTTTACCACCGATGCTTCGTTACCAACTGTTTGAGAAGTTAATGACAAGTTATTAAAGAAATTTTCCCATTGCTTTTTCATGTCATTATCTAGCAGGGAAACTGCGTGAAAAACTAGCTTATCGTCCCATTTATCGACTGGTCTTTTTAACGTTTTAAGAGCTGATATAGGAGTATTTAAACTAACTAATATTCTTTTTAATTCAGAAGAACTAGATTTGGACATTGACTTAATAGAAAATAATGAGGACATATGAGAATTAACAAGCCTTTTTTTATTTTCATATTTTTCGACTAATTTTTTCCAAATGATAGTAAAATTTTTCGAAGTTATCGGATATGACTTGACAAGGTCCTCGGCGTCACCCTTGAGAGATGACCTAAGATGCCTCAATTTGGTGACGTCAGGAACATTGTGTTTGTCAATCACCAAGGACTGGAATACATCGCGAAATGACTCCCAATCCTTATATTCACCGGAAAATTCAGGTAAATTAATTCTCGGTAGTCTCTCATTATCTTCAGTATTTGCATTTTTAAAATTAAAAACATGATTATCAATAGCTGTAGAGTTAAGGGTGGTATGAGGATGTGAATCTAAATAAAGTTGAAAGAGGCTTAAATTTTTTAAATAATCAGATTCAGTTTTATCGAAAAGAGCATCCTTAAAATAAGGCTGTTCTGTTATTAGCTTATTATAATCAACATGATCATACAATTGAGCGTCTAGTTCTTCAAATTTAACCCAATTGTTTTTTAGGGTTTCCATTCTAACCTTACAAGAAGATACACTCATATTATCACCTTCATTTTCAAAGTTACTGTAAGCTTTTTTGATCCTAGTAATCATATTAGTCTGTTGCAAGATGATGGAAGCCATGGCCCAGGACTAACTCCAAAGAGTAATTATAAAATTGAAAGGATATTTGCTATTTAATATACAAATTTTACATAAAAGGTTAATGATAAGTATAAACAGTATGTTAATCTACCAGTAAGTTGGCATATACTAAAGAAACAAAAAATTTTAAAATAAAATTTAAAAATTATAAAAAAAAATAATTTGTAATAAAAAAGGTGCAAATATCCCATCGATACAAAAATTTTAACAAAAATTTGTTTTTAAATTTATAGCGCAAAATTAATACTAGCTTTGTTTGAAAGACATAAAAGAGCAATATCTGAACTATTAATTTAAGAAAGTATAAAAGTTATTAAAGTATAGCGTTAAAAAAAAATAAAAAGAACAAAATAGTAATTATAAGTATTCAGAATTAGCAATTCAAAAAAATAATGCTCCTCGATAAAATTTGCAATGGAGTAATATATGAATATATTATAATAAAAGATTTATATGTAAATACACTGTTCGATGACAAGTCCAGGCCTGAAGGAGTCCACCAATTCAAAATGGCTTAGACGATGAAAATTCCAGAGGAAGAAATTTCAGTAATTGATGTTGTACTGCTGTGCGAGAAGTAATTCCTTGAACTGACAAGAGTTTGAATCCATCAAGAAGCCAAGTCCAAGTTGAGTACCCAGGTAACATCAATTGAATTAATTCTTTGTATTAAAAAAATCAAGAGACAGAGATATAGCTAAAGAGATTAAAAAATTTTTTTTTTTTTTATAATACACTACTTTTTTTGTAAAAGACAAAAAAAAAATTTTTCTTTTTTAACACACAAATACTTTATATTTAACCTAACTTAATTAACAGAAATTAATTAAAATTAAATAAATTAAAAAAAGAAAATGAAACATGGAAAAAATATCATTTAAAAATTATCGAAGGAAATAAAGTGCAGAAGTGCATCGATTGCTTTGTTAGGCACAAGCAAGACTACGATCTTTATTTCTTCGAATGACTAGTTATTCACAAAGATATATTTACCATGAATTTATAAATTGAATTTAATATTTTTATTAGAATCTATTAGTGCAATTTAAAAGTATTAAAAAATATTAAAAATTAATGTTGAAAGAAGACAAAAAATTTTAGCGTAGTAGAAAAATTTGAACATCTCTATCTCTTTTTATTAACAAAATTCGAACATCTCTGTCTCTGTTCAACATATGACAGAAAATTATATCAATACGATTACTTTTTAATTTTAATTTTTTAAAAGAATTTAAATATTTTAATTAAATTACAAACACCACAAGAGTTAAAAAATAGTATAATAATATTAAATTATGAAACTGTACTTTTAAAAGAGTTTATAGAAAATTTTGCATAAAGTACTATTTTTAAAAAATGAGTTTCTTCCTTTTTTTTTTTAAATGTATTTGACAAAAAAAAGAATTTTTACACACGAGCTAGAGAGAGAACTTATATTATTAAGAATTGTATAATATTTATAGTAACACAAAATTTTATTATAATTTTATGTTATTTATAATTATATTTTTTAGAATATTTATAATAATGAAAATAATATTATTAATACTAAACAAAATGTAAGAGTAACATTATTTTATAATTATATTCAAACATAAACAACAAATATAGTTACGCATCTTTTCTTTTGAACAAGAGAAGAGATTCTATTGAGGCGTGACGCAAGACCCACATGTGTATAGCAGCAGACTACGATGAATAGAAAAAAAAATATGGCCGCTAACTGTAGATTTAGTAGCAGACGAGCTCGTTGATAAAATATGGCCGCCGACTGAACTGCCAACATACAGATGGAAGATGATAACGCCAAAAAATTTTGAAAAAGAATCACGTGATCGCGTCTTCTTCAGAGAATCTGTCTTTCCCTCCTTTTTAATGAACACGACTTGTTGAATTCTTAAAACTTTTTCTCTTTTTCCACTGTTTTATAATTTTTGCTGATTTTTGAGGTGCAGAAAAAAGAAAATTTCGCCGTGTTGAAATTTTTCAAATTTATATTTAACAAAATTCGCCTTGTCATGAAAATTTCGCCATAGTGGAAAATTCTTAATATAAATTTTCAGTGACTAAAATTCGCCTGGTTGAATTTGAGTTTATTTGAAATGATTTCGCCACATTGAATTTTGTAAATAAAATTCGCCAGGTTGAATTTTAGTTTATTTGAAACGCTTTAAAATTTTTATTTCGCCATGTTGAAATTTTGAAATTTTGCGTGGACTGTATATTTTTTTTTTTTTATATATTTTAGTGCCGCACTAGTCTATTATATAACACCTTCACCATAATTTTTATAAATACTTTTCACGTTTAATAATGTATTTGAAAAGTCACTTTAATTTTAGTATGAAATAAAGCTTCTGGCACGCGGACGAAAAAACGAAAGCATGCGTGCCGTTATTAAAAAAGAATAGACTTCCGTCTTTACTTATTTGCCTTTTTTAACTTAAAAAAAATCACTTCAACGGATCGTTGGACCAAATGTTGAATAATGCACTGGTTGTGAGACAATAAGGGTGAAGGATGACTTGGATAAGGGTTAAGAAAACCACACTTTCAATTGGTATTTAACAATAAGATTTATTTGACGTGTTATGTCAATCCAAGCCAAGCAGGCACTGAAGGCGCGAGCCGGCGAGTTCTCTCCCTTCTCTTACAACATATATACTAACACTAACCTATTTACAAATATATACATAGATACGGAACAAAATTTTCCTTTTATAATTTTATTCAAACTACATTTTAAAGATGAGACTCCTTTTTTGAAAACAAAGACTTTAATTTATTGTGTATTTAACTCCTTTTGGATAAATTATTGGTAAAATAAAGTTAAAAATACTTTAATAGCGTTTTAAACGAGAATGACAACTGAGTACATTAGATCGGCGGGAGTATTTATCTAGATTATGAATGATTTAGATGTTTCTTTAGACAATAAAAATAGAATATTTAACTTCATATCCAATGCATACCTCAGTACTTTATATTTGTGGTTTGATATTAAAACATAAAAATGAGTTAATTATGGTGACTTTTATAATGATAAAATAGATAAGAGTGTGAAATAAATAATTCACTTTAAGAGCAAATGGAATCGTCTACTTATATTATTCAAGTCAGAAATAAAAATGAGTTCAAAATAAAACTGTACTATAAATTGAAGAAGATTTAAATACTATAATTTTGAAGTTATCATATCTTAACTTGCATATAATTAAATATTTCTGATGATTTATTCTCAATGACAAAGAAAGGTTAAAAGACTGAACTTAAATTAGGATTATTCAGGAAATAAAATTAATTTATTAGCATAATTATGCAGAGATGAGTATTATTTAAAGAAATGTACATTTTAAGACGTGTCAGAAAATTTTAAAATTTCCTTTTAAGATAAAGACTAGAAGAGTGTAAAATTAAATAGGTATTTTTGAATTAAATATATGAGTTAATACGATAACAACGCGAAATCTACGATATTCTATGTTTATTTAGTAGGAAAGTTATTAAACTCAACACATAACTAATTTTTAAATTGTGAAAGTTTCTTCAAAAGTATATACGAACTAAGTATGTGTTTGTAAAGTACATATAAATATCACTAAAATATGGTATAAGACCAGATATTGACGTGTATTACCTGAAGTCAAATCAAGATATTTAGTTTACTAAACATTTAAATAAATAACAGGATAAGATGTGAAAATCTAATACCTTATAGTCCTAGAATTATGATATATTGACGATTAGATTTTTCACAAATGATTATTAATGATATATTGGTATGTGGATTTGGACTTCCTTTTCCAGTATTGAAATATCCAGTTTCTATCATTGGTGTCTCGCTTGGTGCGATTTCCGAGCTCGTAGGCTCTAAGAGGTGGTTTACAGCTCCTGGCCCGGAGACATCGCCTGAGCATAAGTTGCTCAACTTTGGAATTGACTGTGACTTTTTACTTTTAATTTTGTGTGATTGTGTATGAGAGTTTGCTTTCCATTTTGCGTGTTTGGTCATTGTGTGCTTGTGCATTTATTATTTTTAGCGCGTGACTGAGGTCACGCATCGATTTTACAAACACAACCAAACAGGAACGTTGGGAATTTGTCAAATCAGTTGGTTTTTGTTATAAATGTTTGATGGGTAAACATTTTCAACGCAATTGTGAACGACACTCTGTGGGCCCTAAGCCTGGCTGCGAAAAGCTACATCATGAAATATTACATGCAGATAAGAAGCCTAATACAAATCGCAATGGTTCCGGCAAAATAAATTCTATAAAAAATAATTCATTCGCATGACTAGAAACGGTGCGCTTGAAAATTGTTCCCATTATCATTAAAGGTGTTCTTGGAAATATACGTGTCCTCGCATTTTTTGATGAGGGGTCCACGGTATTGCTCCTTGACGCGGGAGTAGCGAAGCAGTTAGGAATGAATGGAAAGCGTGATACTCTTTATTTGAATGGATTAAATGATACCCCTTTGGGTGTGAGTATTGAGCGAAGGGTGAGCTTTTCCGTGAAGGCGTTCAATGGGGATTTTTATTATAAAGTAAATAATGTTTACGTTGCTTCTGATTTACATTTACCGGGGCAATCGCTCACGGCTGAATTTTTAAAGGAAAATAAGCATCTTGAAGGTCTTGATTTGCACATTTTTTCTTGGGAAAAACCTAAACTTTTACTGGGCCAAGATAATTATAAGCTAATAGTAACGCGTGAGTTACGATGCGACGCTTTAAATCAAAAATCTTTGCCAGAGTTACATTTTAGATTTGAACTTTCTTGAAAATTTAAAACATTCTGACTGCACTTAAATAAACTCTAAACTTTAGACATGTATCTATAAGTATTATTATGCTAATGAAGTACTTTGGTTGAATTTACTTTGGTTGAATTTCCCTATGATCTGAATCAAGATAAGTTTATGAATATGAGATAGTATTCAAATGTAGAAAAGATGATTCTCGAGAAGGTTTTCATTTAAATAAGAAAAATTTACTTACAAAATTTTGATGAGATATTTAAAGAGAATAAATTGAACGGAGGGAGAGTGTAAAAAAAACAAAGTTAACAAAATTTTAATTAAAATCGAAAATTTAATTATCTATTGATAAAAAAAATTGATCAAAAATCTGATCATTATAATAAATTAATGCAATTTTTTAAAATAGATGGGGAGAGTAGATATTGTAGCAATCTATGTCTTATAAAATTGCATATAATTTGACTTTTACAAGATGAATAGAAAACGTATATCTTTTAAACTTGTACAATACAATTAATTAAATTAATCGATTTTAGAAAGCATAATTAATTTTTAAGATTAGAGAAAAATAGAAATGATGAAAATACTATATTTTAGAGGATTTTGATAATTAGAAAATTTAAGATTAGAAATCTTAAAATTCTTCGAAAATAAAATATTTAATGATAAATATATGAAATTTAAATTTTTAACTGAGTAGACGTGAAAAATCCTTATTAACGACATAGATAAATAAATTTAAATCTAAACTCTTGAAGTTCTTATCTATGACAGAATTAGAAGAGTATCAAGAAATAGAATGAGTATCTTTCATTAAAAAAGATTAAAATTGGTTCTATTTACATACTGTAACAGTGGGACTAATTTACCTATTAATTGATGACAATTTTTAATTACAAATAAAATCAGATGCAACAATAATTTTGAGTAATAGTGTGGTTCAGTTAAAATTAAACTAAAGAAAAGAATTTTAAATTATTTATGATATACAATTTTCAGATATATAAAAATTATTTAAGAAGAGTATTTATATGAAGTTAAAAAGCACGAAATTGAATTCAACCCAGAACTCAATAGAATGGAAAGAAATATAAGTTTCCATAAAAATTTCAGAGAAATAAGATATTTTAATCATTTGAGTCTGTGAAAAGTATGAACAAATTTCTTAATGAATTAAAGAAAATGAAAGTTATATTAGGCGAGACACATTAAAATTATATTATGACATTGGTGTTGAAATGAAAATGTTTACAAAAATCATAAGGAATGAAATGATCCTTATTAAAGAAAATGGCTAATTATTATATTGCAAAAGGATTTTAGATGAGTACAAAAAATTTTAATGAAACTGAAATTAACTTTTTAGGAGACAACTAAGCTATTATCAAATAGTTCATTTATTACTTTAAAGAAGTAAATCTGTAGCTTTGAGTTATATGTGTTTGAGTGTACATTCAAAACTAATTGGTTGCGAATATTATGAATTATAAAATACTTAATTGAGAAGCAATTTGTATTAAGATTATTTTAGAGCTGTAATTAATCTGATAAATTTCTGAAGCACAATATTTTATGATGCGTTATACTAGAAAAAAAGTTACAAATACGGTTTCTTTAAACTGACGTCAAAACTAATAATAACGACGGTTTTCCATGGTTCGATGATGATATTACTTAAACTCGTAATTTTGTTATGTCTGTGTTAAAGATGTGTCATAGCAATAAATTTAGGCACGAAATTGATGTGAAAAGGATTGTATTCTAGAGTGTGTTGTAAAAAAGTGTTTTTGATTTAGATGAGCTAATAAAATTCATTTGATATGTTTTTGATTATTTTGTTTCAGATAAGTAGTTAGCTGTTGGATGTGCTCGATATCGGGAGAGAGTGTTCGAATGTGGCGCTCTCTATCACATCCGCTTTATACTATGTGGTGAAGAAAGTTCTCAGTGCTTGTATAGCAGCCGTCGTATCGACATTATACTTACTATATACGTATCGGCGCGTTTAATATTTAATTATTAATTATATCCTAATTGTAATTTAGACGTGGTTATTAAGATTGAGGCTTCGATGTAAATAAACAATAAGTGTTCATTTAATAAAATAATGTGTATTTATTTTCATTACCCACAAACCTAAACTATGAGAGTACTAGTTTTAGAAAGTTCGTTTATAGTAATTTTTTGGATCTGATACCGAATTTTTTCAAAATTTTTTTCTTAAAATTAAAAAAAGATATTTATATTTTTTAATATTTCAATATTATATATATTTTCAATATTTTTTTTTTTAGTGTAATACCTCATTTTATTCTATTAAAGTACTAATATCTGAAAATATTATAACCGGTAATATTTCACAATCATTATGAAATTATGACCTAATTTTTTTTTCAAAAATTTTTTCATTAAAAAATCTCAAACTACTTTTTTTTTTTAATTTGGATGTAATACCTCATTTATTTCCATGAAAGTATTTATATTTCAAAGTAAGATTTTTACTCGATATCTCGAATCTGATAATTAAATTTTTGAAAATTTTTTTCCCAAAATTTTCTGTATAAAATAATTTAAAAAACACAAATTTTTTTTTTCTTTTTGGAGTAGTACCTAATTTATTTCTATGAGAATACTAGTTTTCTAGAGAGTTCGTTTATAGTAATTTTTTCGGTCTGATATGGAATTTCTTTAAAATGTTTTTCTCAAAATTAAAAAAACAAAAAAATTAAAAAAACTGCAATATTTTGTTATTATTATTATTATGTTTATTATTATGTTATTATTATTATTTATTTTTTTTTTTTTTTTTTGTCAAGGGAATCTTGTGAATCTTACATCAGCCATGGAGTGTTTGCGGGCCTTAAAGGCCCGCAAATTTCCATGACCGCCCAGTTGCACAAAGTGTACAACTGGGAGACCACCGGCGAACGCGGTCGCCGGCTACGCCCCAGATTCTTACTGGATAAACACACTATAAACCCCCCTGCGCTTGTTTGCCCCAAACCGGAACTCCCTTTTCAGGTATAACTTCAGTTTGGGACGCGCAGCCTAGGCAACTGGCCGCTGCCTTCCCCCAGCCTAGTGACAGGAGAGCAATCTACGATAGAAAGCCCTCCTCCTTTTTCTTCAACAAGGTGGCCCTTACGTACTCTGCTACTTTGTTCCAATTTTCAGAACTCCGTAGCATTTCCGGAACCACCTTCTCTGGCCTCCAAATCGGGAAGGGCGGGCGCCCTTCCGAGTAGCGCACACATTCAAAGAAAGTGTGCTCCACTGTATCCTTCTCGCCTGGGCAGTGCAAGCACTCCTCTGTTGCCACCTTATGCCAATGTTTCAACATTGCACGGAAATACCCGTGTCCAGTTAAGAATTGGGTGAGGTAAAAATCCACCTCCCCATGTTGTCGTCCAGTCCATGCCTGCAGATCTGAAATCAGTCTGCGCGTCCATCGGGCATTTTTCTCTTCCTCCTTTTTCCACCGTTCCTGCCATTTTTCCATAGAGCTGGAGCGGGCGCGAGTGGATGCCACTTCGCGGTCCTCTACACTATCGTAAATGTATTTCCGCTCCAACGCTAGCAGGTCGATGGGTATGACCGATGCTACTACCTGGATCGCTTCGAGCGATACCGTATGGTACGCGCAGGCGATCCTCAGGGCCGCTTGCCGCTGCACAGACGATATTTTATGTCTGTACTTGGCAAATTTGGTGATATCCGCCCAGATCTCAGATCCATAAAGCAGGACAGAGTTGACAACGGACATCAACAATCTTCGCTTCCCGGGTTTTGGCCCTCCTATGTTGGCCATGAGCCTTGACAAGGAGGATGCGATCGACGCGGCCTTCTCACTCGACCTCTGAAATTGTTCCCAGAAGTTCAGCTTGTTATCAAGCAGAACTCCCAGGTACTTAACCGATGTCTTGGCTTGGATCGTGTGAGGGTTTCCACCATCATCGACATTTACATCGATGTCCGTGGAAATTGTTGTTCGACGGGTCAGCAGTACGATCTCCGTTTTTGGGATCGCGAGCTGGAGCCCGTGCTCGCCCATCCAGAGGTTGATCTGTCTCATGACTAGATTCAACCTCTCCTGGGTTACCTGCATGTCCCTGCCAGTGATGGTCAGAGCCACGTCGTCCGCATACCCGATCAGAGAAGCTCCTTCCGGGAGGTGAACGCGCAACAGGCCATCGTAAAAGGCATTCCACAGGTCTGGTCCGAGAACCGAACCTTGGGCAATGCCCGCACTCAGAACCCTCTGTCGCCTGCCATCGAGCGTGTCGTAGAGCAGTCTCCGGTCCCGTAGGTAGTCCTTTATTACGTTACCCAGATACCTGGGTATCCGGAAATCGTACTCGAGAGACCGGATCATGTCGTCCCACCTGGCCGAATTGAAAGCGTTTTTGACGTCCAACGTTACAAGAAGGACGTCTTTGCGAATTGCAGGCCGCTTTTCCCTCTCAGCCTCTACGGTATCCACGACACGCCGGATGGCGTCAATCGTGGAATGCCCCTCACGAAATCCATACTGCTCCTCGGAAAGACCACCGCCCTCCTCGATAGCTCTTCTCAACCTTGCCCGGAGCATGCTCTCCATCACCTTTCCGATGGTGTTTAACATGCACAAGGGTCTGTAAGATGATGGAGAGTCCGGGGCTCCACCTTTACCCTTGTTCAAGAGCACGAGACGTGCCACCTTCCACTGCTTTGGAAACACTCCCGCCACCAAGCATGCATTGAACATGCTTAACAGGATACCAGGGATTATTTTGACCGCTCGTTTGAGCACTTCCGCTGGTATCCCGTCCGGCCCCGGCGCCTTGCCATTTTTCATTGCCTTGATGGCCTTCACCATCTCGTCCTCGCTGAATAACGGCACTTCCTCCCTGGGTATCGCCTCTACCGGGTTTTCCCGGATAGGCCGCTCAGGGAAGAGAGCGCCGATGATTCGTTCGGTCGACACTGCGTCCATCATGTTGTCAGACCCCCGGTTCAACTTGCCCATTACGACTTTGTAACCAAGACCCCAGGGGTCTTTGTTTACATCCTCGCGTAATGAACGCAGGCATCGAGCCTTGCTTTGACGGATAGCTTTGGCCAGCCGGTGTTTAGCATCCTTGTGTTCCTGGGAAAGTGCAGCAGCCTCGGGCCTGTCCCGTGCTCTTTGCGCCCGTCTACGCGTCCTGTGGCACTCCTTGCGGAGCTCCGCTATTTCGGAAGTCCACCAGTAAACTGGCTTTCTCCCTTTCCAGGGCCTTCGACGAGGCATAGAGGCGTCACACGCCCCTCGCAATAGAGACGTTACTTTCTTGACTAAGATTTCAGCCTCGCGGGGACCTGTAGCCTCTCCATGCCAAGCAGGGACGGACGACGACTCCATTCGAAGATACTCTTCGAACTTGTCCTCGTCCATCTTTGGTACATTCCAACCCAAGGGACGCCTCTTATACGGAGGCCGTTGGGAGGTTCCCTCAAGCACCCGGAACGTGATGTAATGATGGTCGCTACCATTGTAACCATCCATCACCGTCCATTCGCCGATTCTCCCAGACGCACCTTCTGTTGCGAAGGTTATGTCTGGGATAGAGGCACCCCAACCTGCCCTCTCGTAGGTGGGCCGGTTTCCTCTATTCTGGACCACTAGTTTGCATCTAGTGGCCATTTCCAGTACCTGCTGTCCCCTAGGATTGGTCGTCGGCATGCCCCATTCTAAGGCCCTAGCGTTAAAGTCTCCAGCAAGGATAACGCTTCCAGTTACCGTCCGAACCGTGTTCTCGATGCTGGCCAGCTTTGTAGCCAGCACTTCCGAACTATCGTTTGGGGAGAGGTAACAACTTATATAAGTTGTCTCCCCGCACGTGACCCAAACGTGGCAATTGCCTTTCCCTTTTTTGGTCAAGGTCGTTTGGGCTCTACCCCGGAGCCATATGGCGCAGCAGCCAGTGTCATCGGTTAGCCAGTATTTGTGGTTCATGTTGTATGATTGCTCGCTTAGTAAGAGGATATTTGAATCCTCTTCGCGAGCAATCTGTTCCAACAAAGCACCAGCTTGCCGGGCTTGGTTCATGTTCCCTTGTAGAACCTTGATCATTTTCGATGACACTTATTCCTCGCCACAGCCAGAGCCTCACGGTAGCTGGGGCAGTTTCCTTCTCCGGCATAGTGTTCCGTAGAGCACTTGTCGTCCCTATTCTTGCACAGGAAACACTCGGGTGTTTCCTTCTTGCATTCTGTTCTTTTGTGGCCATCCATGCCACATTTGAGACATGCTTTTCTACGGTCTGTGCCTTTGCAGATATACTGATTATGTCCATAGCCCAGACACTTAAAGCAGCGCCTTGCATCTGCTCGAAGGCGCACTCTGTTCAAAGCCCATCCAATTTGGATTTTCCCTTTTTTGGCTAGGCGGAGAGCATCAACTTCGAGTAATTCCACCACAGCCATCTGACTCATTGTGCCTTTGGTTTTGAAAATAGTTTTCCCCGTTTTCAATACCTATCGCCTTGGCGACCGCCTCCTGGATCTCCTGTTCTTTCGTGACTCCATCTAAATCTCGAATTTCGAGTTTGAGCATGGGGATCATGTCCCGAACGTTCGAATCAGGGCCCGTTACCGCTTGAACTGCTTCCTGCAGTTTGCCGGAGTCCAATATCAACTCCAGCTCGATGAGGACGCTGCCGCCTTGCGTCTTGCGGATTCGATGGACTTTAGCCCCCGAATCTTCAAGCTGGACGTTCTTCTTAATACTGAGAAGAGTTTCCTCGTATGTATGGCCTGCTGCTGGTTTTATAAGTAAGGCCTCCATCCTCTTTTTGTACCTACGCCTACTCGGCTTGGTACTGACCGTTTCAGCAGGCCTTTTTGGCTGCTGAGTATTCTTCTTCTTAGCTTTCTGCTTCTTTTTGGGTTTTTCCCAGGTATTCACTTTATTGGGTGTTTTTTCTACCTGAGCCTGTTTTTGCAACTGGCTTGGGATTTCAGTTACCTGGTTTCCCAGTTGAAGCTGCAGCTTTTTTTGTTTTTTCCTCCTTTTTTTTTCGGCCTTGCTGATCCTTTTGGGACCGTTTGCATTATTTTGCTTACGTGAATTGTCTTGCTCACGTAAACTGTCTTGGTCCTCTTCCGAAATTTGAGTTTCCATTGGAGACTCGTCTACCTGAGGGTGGTTTGTCAATTTCACTAGATCATGGTGATCAGTGGAAGACCGATCGAGAGCCGTTGCGTTCGGCTTCGATTTATCCGACCCTTCTTGGTTTTTTCTTTCTTCTAATGAGCGTTTTTCACACCATTCCTTCTGTCTCTTTTGCTGCTGCTGGAGCTTCTCACGTTGCTCTTGAAGCCTCTTTCTGTTTTCTTCTTCCTGGAGCACTTTTTTATGTTTATTTTGAAATCAGAGTACGCGTCCACCTGGCCTTTTGTTCATTCTTTCATCGCCCCTGCTATGCGCTCATAGAGCTGGAGCGGGTACGAGTAAATGCCACTTCGCGGTCTTCTACACTATCGTAAATGTATTTACGCTCCAACGCTAGCAGGTCGATGGGTATGACCGATTCTACTAACTGGATCGCCTCAAGGGATACCGTTTGGTAGGCGCAGGCGATTCTCAGGGCCGCTTACCACTGCACGGACGATGTTTTGTGTCTTTATTTGTCAGTTTTGGTGATATGCGCCCAGATCTCGGAACCGTTAAGCAGGACAGAGTCGACAACGGACATCAAAAATCTTTGCATTCCCTGGTTTGGGCCCTCCTATTTTGGCCATGAGCCTTGACAAGGAAAATGCGACCGATGCGGCCTTCTCACTCGACCTCTAAAATTGTTCCCAGAAGTTCAGCTTGTTATCAAGCAGAACTCCCAGGTACTTAACCGATATCTTGGCTTGGATCGTGTGAGGGTTACCGACATTTACATCGATGTTCGTGGAAATTGTTGTTTGACGGGTCAGCAGTACGATCTCCGTTTTGTGGGATCGCGAGCTGGAGCCCATGCTTGCCCATCAAGAGGTTGATCTTTCTCATGACTAGATTAAACCTCTCCTGGGTTACCTGCATGTCCCTGCCGATGATGGTCCGGGCCACGTCGTCCGCGTACCCGATCAGGGAGGAAGCCTCCGAAGGAGCTTCTGGGAGGCAAACGCCCAACAAGCCGTCGTAAAAGGCATTCCACAGGTCTGGTCCAAGAACCGAGCCTTGCGCGATGCCTGCACTCAAAACTCTCTGCTGCCTGCCATCGAGAGTGTCGTAGAGCAGTCTTCGGTCCCGTAGTCCTGCAGGACGTTACCCAGGTACCTGTATCTACGGTATCTACGACAATTGCTTTTCTCAGCCTTGCCCAGAGCATGCTCTCCATCACCTTTCCAATGGTATTTATCATGAACAAGGGTCTGTAGGATGATGGAGAGTCCAGGGCTCCACCTTTACCCTTCTTCAAGAGCACGAGACGTGTCACTTTCCACTGCTTTGGTAACACTCCCGCCACCAAGCATGCATTAAACATGCTTAACAGGATACCAGGGATTATTTTGACGGCTCG
The DNA here is from genome assembly GCA_022575985.1 of Anagrus nilaparvatae. Classification (NCBI taxonomy): domain Eukaryota; kingdom Metazoa; phylum Arthropoda; class Insecta; order Hymenoptera; family Mymaridae; genus Anagrus; species Anagrus nilaparvatae. Next base: position 1,536,263 of record JAKSXM010000237.1, on the reverse strand, counting down.
TTTAAGCACTTCCGCTGGTATCCCGTCCGGCCCCGGCGCCTTGCCATTTTTCATGGCCTTGATGGCCTTCACCATCTCGTCCTTGCTGAATAACGGTACTTCCTCCCTGGGTATCGCCTCCACCGGGTTTCCCCGGATGGGCCGCTCAGGGAAGAGAGCGCCGATGATTCGTTCGGTCTACCCCGCGTCCATCATGTTGTCAGATCCCCGGTTCAACTTGCCCATTACGACTTTGTAACCCAGACCCCAGGGGTCCGTATTTACATACTCACGTAATGAACGCAGGCATCGAGCCTTGCTTTGACAGATAGCTTTTGCCAGTCTGTGTTTAGCATCCTTGTGTTCCTGGGAAAGTGCAGCAGCCTCGGGCCTGTCCCGTGCTCTCTGCGCCCTTCGTCGCGTCCTGTGGGACTCCTTGCGGAGCTCCGCTATTTCTGAAGTCCACCAATAAACTGGCTTTCTTCCTTTCTAGGGCCTTCGACGAGGCATGGAGGCGTCACACGCCCCACGCAATAGAGACATTACTTTCTTGACTAATATTTCAGCCTCGCAGGGACCTGTGGCTTCTCGATGCCAAGCGGGGATAGATGCCAACTCTAGTCGAAGATACTTTTTGAATTTGTCCTCATCCATCTTTGGTACATTCCAACCCAAGGGACGCCTCCTGTACGGAGGTCGTTGGGAGTTCCCTCAAGCACCCGGAAGGTGATTTAATGATGGTCACTACCATTGTAGCCATCCATCACAGTCCATTTGCCGATTATCCCAGACGCACCTTCTGTTGCAAAGGCTATGTCTGGGATACAGGCACTCCAGCCTGGCCTCTTGTAGGTGGACCGGTTTTCTTCTATTCTGGACCACTAGTTTGCATCTAGTGGCAATTTCGAGTACTTTCTGTCCTCTGAGATTGGTCGTCTACATACCCCATTCTAAGGCCCTAGCGTTAAAATCTCGAGCAAGGATAACGCTGCCAGTTGCCGTCCGGACCGTTTTCTCGATGCTGGCCAGCTTTGTAGCCAGCACAGTTATCGTTTTGGGAGAGGTAGCAAGTTATATAAGTTTTCTCCCTGCATGTGACTCAAACGTGGCAATTGTCTTTTCCTTTTTTTGTCAAAAACGTTTGGGCTCTAACATAGAGCCTTATGGCGCAACAGCCAGTGTCATCAGTTAGCCAGTATTTGTGGTTCATGTTGTACGATTGCTTGCTTAGTAAGAGAATATTTGAATCCTCTGCGCGAGCAATCTGTTCCAACAAAGTAACAGCTTGCCGGGCTTGGTACATGTTCCCTTGTAGAACCTTGATCATTTTTTATGACACTTATTCCTTGCCACAGCCAGAGCCTCACGGTATCTGGGGCAGTTTCCTTCTCCCGCATAGTGTTCCGTAGAGCACTTGTCGTTATAATTATTATTATTATTATTAATATTACTATTCTTATTATTATTATTATTATTCAGTTTAATGTAATGTAATTCTTTTTTGAAGCTTCCATACCTCGGAAAAGGTTTAATGGAAGGAACCCACCTGCGTACTGGTGGAACACAGAAATCGCAGAGCTACGCAGTCAAAGCCACATAACGCGAAGAAGAACGACTAGAGCCAAGTCTCACGAAGAAGCAAGGGAACTGATCATAGTTCATAAAGAAGTGAAGCGATCTTTGAGGCGGGCGATCAATGCCAGTAAGATCCGCTGTGAAAGGAACCTATGTCTCGAAGTGGACAACGATCCCTGGGGATTGGGCTTCAAGATAGTCACGAAGAAGCTTAGGGGCTTTGCGGCTAGCTCACTAATGGACGAAGAGGAAGCAGGGACAGCAGTTGATGCTCTGTTTCCGATGCACCCGACGAGAATAGACCAAGAGGAGGATATTAATGTAAACGATGTCCTGGACTTCACTTCAATCCACTTCGCTGCCGTGGACTCTCTTTGAAATAAGAAAGCCCCCAGCCCAGACGGCATACCAGCCTAGATCATAAGAATTACCGCACATGAGTATCTGTCATTGATGTTAATGATGTACAACAAGTGACTACGAGCTGGAGTCTTCAGTAGGCGATAGAAAAAGGCACTAATGGTCCTTATCAGTAAAGGAAAGGGAGATCCCACACTTTCGTCCTACTGGCGACCTTTAGGTCTATTAGATACAGCAAGAAAGGGCTTCGAAAAAATGATACAACCACGTATTTTAAATGCAGTAGAAGCAGCAGGGGATTTATCTCCTCGGCAATACGGGTTTAGACGATAACGGGGGCCCAAACGGGTAATCATTACTTTCGTAAAATTACTCTTTTGGTTACCCTTGACGTCGAGAACGCATTCAACTCGGCAAAGTGGACAAAGTTCCTGCAAGGAACTTTCAAGGACTAGATGTCTTTGCAGTACCGAAATATTTGATGCGGGTAATGAAGAGCTACCTAAGCGACAGAGTACTATTGTACGAGACTCTTCAAGGGAAGAAGAGTAGAAAAATGACAGCAGATGCAGCTCAGGGATCCTGAGACTAGAGCTGGCGGATGGCTGCTTTGATGGCTATGATAGGCTACGCGAATGATATTGCCCTCGTGATCATAGCAAGGAACGTGCAACAAGCTTAGGACAGCTTGAGCGTCTGCATGTTAAAGACAAGCGCATGCATGGAAGAGCACGGTTTATGTCTGGCAGCCGCTAAGGCAGAGATTGTGATGTTCACGGGGAAGCAAATCAATACCGTCATTCCAATACGGGGCGATTAGGATAACATTATAGAGACGAAAAGGTTCGTCAAATATCTTGGAATAGTTCTGGATACGAAGCGGACCTATTTTGAGCATATTTCTCAAAGGGTCAAGAATGCAGGTACCACGACAATGGCTTTGAGCAGGCTGATGTCAAATTTGAATGGCCCTAAGCCCAGCAAAAGAAAGCTGCTGATGTCCGTAACTCACTTCATCTTATTGTACGGAGCGGAGATTTGGGATGAAGCACTGGAAAAGGATATCTATGCAAAAGGCATGATAAGAGTTCAGAGGCAGGGTAATCTGAAGGTTTCTTGCGCATACAGGACTGTCTCAAAAGCGGCAGTTCTTGTTATTGCCGGAATTTTTCCAATTCAGTTCCTTGCCAAAGAGCGCAAGCTTATATACGAAAGAAAAAATGAGGAAGACCTAGAATATATTAAAGCGGATGTTAGGAGAGCTACAATGTTGGAGTGGCAAACGCTCTGGGCGAACCGTGCGGACAGTGTATGGACCAGGCGCCCCATAAAAGAGGTCGCACCCTGGAGTCAGAGGGGGCACGGAGAGATAAACTACTTTTTGACACAGTTCCTCAGTGGCCATGGGCTTTTCCAGTCTTAACTTTTCAGAATAGAAAAGGTGAGCCTTGAATGTGTATTTTGTCCTGACAAACGAAACGACGCGCGTCACACTTTTTTCGAGTGTGACCGCTGGATAACTAGAAGGAGGGCGCTCGAGGCAGAGATGGAGATAGAGGAAGTAACACCCGATAACATAGTTGAAAAAATGCTCAAGAATGAGGAATCATGAAGCGTCGTGGCAAGGTACATGGAGGAGATTCTGCGTACAAAAAAGTTATTGACTACACCCTAACTAGGAGCCGTGTGTAGGAGCGGTCAAAATAGACGGTTCTTGCACGCGGCACCAATGGGGGGAAATGGAGAACGTACAAGGATATTTATTTATTTATTTATTTATTTATTTATATATTTATTTATTTATAAACCTATGTATATATCTATCTGACGACATGGTGAAATAACAAGAAGTAGAAAGGAATCTCCAGGATGAAAAGACAAAAGAAAGAAAGGATCTTCATTTAAAGAGGATACATGGCCTAAGTCAACCCGATGTAATGTGATAAATGGTTCTTGGTTGACTTGTATAAGGCAGAATAGGGGGTGAGTTTAGTCGGTAGCTTACCAGCGTGATCAGAGTCAAGTCAGAAGCACGCTGACATAGAGTCCTAGACATAACTTGGGGGCCGGGCCCAAGTATGCGTAACGCATTCTCACCTAGAGCAAATATATAGTTGTACAGTTTTCAGAGCTTTAGCTCTATAAAATCGTCCAACTTTATATAAGCCGCCTTTGCTCGCATGCAAAACAAAAAAATAATAAAAAATGTAATGTAATTCAGTGTAATACCTCATTTAATTCCATTAAAGTTGTAATATCTGAAAATATTGCAACCGGTGATGTTTTACAACCGTTATGAAATTAAGACCTAATTTTTTTTTTTTAATTTTTTTACCAAAAAACCTCTAGGTACTTTTTTTTTTTAATTTGGATTTAATTTTTAAAGCTTAAGTTTGTACAAAGTTTGTTACGAATTTGTTACTCTTTTACGTGGGTAATAAGCCTTTTTTTAAATAATAAAGCTTTAAAAATAAAAGAAACAATACATAAAATTTTATTGAATTAAAGTTTTCTCTTAAAACATAAAAAATAAATTTATTGTTTAGTTTCAGACTCATTTTATTACTCGCTTTAATATAAAATATCAAAAATATTATTTTAAAAAATAATATCCTCACGGTACCTAAGTTATGTATTATTATGTAATTCAGAAATAAATTTAGAAACTGAAACTAGTTGTAAAACTGATATAGAAAATTTTTTTTCAAATGATATTCTTGTACCTATTACGCAAGAAGGAATTAAAAATGACAATTGAGAAAAATAATCTTACTAACAATTTTGACTTAGTACAGCATTGAAATACGGCTACAGTATATTATATTATATTCAGTTCTTTAGCCTATTAGTTAATAAAAAGCGAAAATTATCAGTGAAAGTTTAAAAAAAAAAAAATTAAATATAGGAGCAACATGTGACTGCGCCATGCGGCCTTTTTAGTTAATGTGCAACGTGAATAATATCATCGATTTATGGTGTCTTAATAATAATTTAATTATTATTAAAAAATTATAACAAAAATAAGAAATAAGTGTGTTTTACTTTTGTTCTCGTATTAAAAAAAAAAGAAAGAGAAATTCGTTATTTTTTTCTAAAAATCTAAAAGCCAACATGGCCGCTTGTGAAGGAGAACGCGCGCGGCTTATCATTCTGCAGACACTCTAGTTTAAAAATCATCATTTATCAAAAAAAACTATGTAAGTGCCGGTTTTGTAATATCAAAAAATCTATCAGTCCCGGCGTTGTTAGTGTTAAAAAATTGTAAATGGTGTGGCTAAGTGATTTATCTTCATAAATCAAAAAAGTGACATTTTATATTATTAACTGGAAACTCAGTGAATTGCAAATGACAAAAAATTTAACATAAAAAAGAAGAAAAATATGAATCATTTTTTTTGTCACGAAAAAGCTCAAAAAAATCAAAAAGTGAAGTCATTAAAAAAAAAGACATATAAAAAAATTAATAATAATTATAAAGAAAAAAGAAGAAAGCGGCCATTAAATGACGTCATCGTCTTCCTCATCATCTCTCTCGTCATTTGTCGTTAATAAGGGGAGGTACATATTTCATTCGGAGTTCCCGGAACAACACGGAAAGACACGATAATATATTTTCAATTTTTTTAATTGTCGTTCCTGCGCACATCATTAAATTTGAAAAATGGCAGTTCAATCTTTTCTCTGGTGATGTCGCCTTCAAGAATCAAGAAGTTACATTCCTCCTTCACACTTTGCCATCCTATTGATGGAAACGGAGTTTTCGATTCTTCGCATTAGGTCCTGTTTATCTTTTTCCTTTTTCTTTTTTCCTTTTTCTTTTCATTTCTTTTTGAATTTTAACAAATTAAATTCTTTAAAAAAAAAAAAAAAACTTAACTAATAAGAGTTATAAAATACTTATAATATTTTTTAAAAAAACTCTGCCTAAAATTGAATAAGCATTAATGTCATATGTTAATCAGCATTTTAAAGGCAAAAGAATCTTATATTAAATACTTTTTTTTCTTAATTAAATAATTGTCAATAAATGTCACTTATCTATTTCAAAATATCTAAACATAAAATTTTATAATTGTCTTTATGTTTTGTCAAATCAAAACTGAAATTATTAAAATTACTTAACTTAAATTGAACACTCATATAATAATTTGATCAAATACTATCAAAGAGAAAATTTTCTTATTGTTATATAAATTTTAAATTATTATTTTGTTCCTTTAAAATTTTTTAATTCAATAAATTTTAGGTTATTTTAACAGTCAATAAGAAACCAATAAATTATTTTCATACATATATTATTATAGTGATAATTTCGGTAGTCTCATTACAACCTTCTTCAGACTAAAATACAAAAAAATGAAATATTTTAATAAGAAATAAATAATTTTTATGTATGTTAAAAAGTAAAATGTTATAACCTAAAATTTCTTATTGTTATGTATAAGTCTAATTTTCAAAAGTCAAATTTTAAATTTAGTTTAATCTAATCTTTTCTACAAAAATTTTCTATATGTCAGATAAATTTATAAATTATTATAATTTCAATTTTTTTTTTTTTTTTTTGGGCCCCTTCAGAGAAGGGGCCATTTTTGTAGGACGAGGAGAATGCTTTTACGCATACCATACACCACGTGCTGTATGGTTATGTGGGACTCAACCTAAAATTTATGGTTGCCCAGATACTCAGTATAACTGAGGAGGCATTACAATACCCATTAAACTCCCCACCCTCCTGCATTTATGACAATATCATAGAATCCGGACCGGGACTCCCTGTTTACGTATTACTTCAGTCTGGAAAAAATGCAACCAAGGCATTTCTTCGCCATACCCTGTCAATAAAGGAGGAGAGTTTCCTACGAGAGGAAACCTTCCTCCTTTTTTCTAATCAGTATCGCCCATACGTACTCTGCCACACAGTAACAGTACACAGTACTGCGCAGCATTTCCGGGACGACTCCTTCTGGACTCCATTCATCAAAGGGCGGTCACTCCTCAGCGAAGTGAGGACACCTAAAAAAGGTGTGCTCAGCGGTATCCGGCTCGCCCAGGCAATGCAAGCATTCCGGAGATGCCACCTTGCGCCACTTGAAAAGCATATCGTGGAAATAACCGTGACCAGTTAGGAACTGTGTGAGGTAGAAGTCTACCTCCCCATGATCACGGTTCATCCACTTTTCCAAGTCGATAATAAGGCGGTGCGTCCAACGTCCCCTCGGGTCACCATTCCACCTATAGTGCCAACATTCCATTCTGTGAGAGCGAGCGCGAACAAAAGCTACGTAGCGCTCTTCTTCCTCACAGTTATAGATCGCCTGCCTTTCCAAGGCAAGCAGATCGATAGGAATCATCCGAGCCAATACCTGGATCGCTGGCTCTGATACAGTCTTGTACGAACAAGCGATTCGAAGTGCCCCCTGCCTTTGTACTGCCTATAGTTTCTTGCAGTACATTTTTGTGCGGACATTGTCCGCCCACACCTTTGCACCGTAGAGCAAGATGGAGTTGACTGACGTCATTGACAGCCTCCTCTACACTGATCTGGGACCGCCGATGTTTGTCATCAGCCACGAGAGCGACTTTGTCACCAAGCCATCCTTTTCACAGGTCTGCTGGAATTATCTATTGATGGTTCGGTCTGGATCAAAGCTGATGCCGAATATGGTATCAACCCTTCTCCAGGTCAGAAGGACAATCTCCGTTTTCGGTAATGCCAGTCTGAGTCTGTGATCCGACATCCAGCTATTGATAAGGAGCATGGCCTCATCCAAGGTATTCTGCTGGTCCTCTGTCTCTCAAGCTGTTATGGTTAGAGCAACATCATCCGCGTATCCGATTATGGAGCATCCATCCGGAAGCTCAATCCTTAGCAAGCCGTCGTAAAAGGCATTCCACAGATCAGGGCCCAGAACTGAACCCTGCGCTATGCCTGCGCTTAATACTTTACCTCTTGAGCCATCGAGCGTGTCCCAGCGCAATTATCGGTCCCAGAGATAGTCTCTGAGTATATTTCTCAGATAATTGGGAACTCTAAATACCTGCTCGAGGGAGTGCAACATATCGTCCCACTTAGCCGAGTTGAATGCGTTTTTCACATCCAACGTGACAAGTAGGACATCCGGTTTAATATCCGGCCGTACTTGTATGGCCCTCATAACCACCTTCACCACCTGCTCGATGGCACCGATTGTGGAACGCTCCCCACGAAAACTGTGTTGATCGTCGCTAAGGTCACCCGCTTCCATAATTGCCTGCCGCAATCTTCCTCTGACCATGCTCTCCATCACCTTGCCAATGGTCTGTAAGATGATGGAGATCCTGTATCACCCTTTCCCTTGTTTATCAGAGCCAGGCGGGCCACTTTCTTGTCCCTTGAAAAGACGCCTGCAACGAGGTACGCATTAAACATGCCAAGGAGGAGACCAGGGATTACCTTTGCTATCACCTTAAGAGCTTCCGCGGGAATTCCGTCTGGTCCTGGCGTTTTCCCATTTTTCATTGACCTAATTGCCTGAAGCATCTTCGCCTCGCTAAATAGCGGAACTTGCTCCTTCGGGACATCCAAAACCGGGTGTTGTTGGTTTGGATGATCCGGAAAGAGAGCGCCCACTATTCTTTTGGTCGCTGCTTCATCCATCGTGTTGTCACACCCGGACTTAAGTTTGTCCATGACAACCTTATATCCCAGGCCCCACGGATCGCTGTTGATATCATCTCTTAGCGACCGAAGACAGCCCGCTTTGCTGAGGCGGATTGCTTTCGCCAGCCTATGCTTGCCTTCCTTGTATTCTTCAGAACGCGTAGCCAGCTCTGGGCGGCCATGCGCTTTTTGCCGTCTTCTGCGTGCCCCGTGACAGACCCGCCTAAGCTCCGCCATTTCTTCATTTCACCAGTACGCTTCACCCACGCTTCTTTTACCCTTCCAGGGCCGTTTACGTGGCATAGAGGCATCGCAAGCCCTTCTGATTCCTATTGCGATGCGGCTCGGATAGCGAGACGACGCTAGAGTCTGTCTCTCCCGCGTACTGATCGAGCAAAAGGTCAGCAAGTATGGTATTGTTCATATTTCCTTGCAAGACTCCAAACGTTACCGATGACACTTTATCATCCTTGCCGTAAGTGCCTCCGGATAACAATTACATGCTCCGCATCCTGTAAGGAGGTCGGTCTTGGCCTTGTCAGTTCTTTCCCTGCAAAGGAAGCATTCTGCTTTCTCCACAGGACATTTTTCTGACTTGTGGCCTAGAACGTTACATTTAAAACACGCAAACTTTCGGCCAATGCCCTTACATGACCACTGGTTGTGGCCGAAACCAAGACACTTAAGGCGCCATATAACCTCGGCTCTTAAGCGCACTTGCCAATTAGACCAGCCATTATTTAGCCGGCCTTTATTGGTCAATTTTAGTGCGGCGGTCTTTGGTAGCTCTACGACCACGATATCCGCCTTAGTGCCCTTAGCCTTGAAGATAGCGACTTTTATGTCGTCATCGTTCTGCAGCTTGGTTGCCTCCTTTACTACCTGCCTCACTTCGTCGCTGCCAGTAGTACCATCTAGGCCTCTGATATCCACGTTTAGGTGAGGAATCAGTTCCTTGACTGTACTTTCTGGGCCTGCGACCGTCTTGACAGCGTCTAATAGTTTTTGTCGGTCTTTTGACGAGCTCAGCTCTATTAGGAGGCTGCCATCCTGGGTTTTCTGGATTCGGTGAACCTCAGTCCCCGAATCCTTTAGTTGAACACCTCTTTTGATCTTCAACAGGGCTATCGCATAAGACTTTCCTTCAGGAGGCTTTATTATTAGAGCCTTCTTACGCTTAGAGATCCTTAGGCGCCGGTTCTGGCGCTTCTTTCTCCTGCCTCTTTGTTTCGCTTCGGAAGGAGGAGATTCACCCTATCCTTCCTTCTTCTGCGGCTTTTTTTTCTTTTTTCTTCTTTTATTCTCTGCCCCCTGTCGGTGGTCTGCTACTGTTGCAGTTATTTTCGGCTGCTGCTGCTGCTTCTCCTGCTGCTTCTTCTTTTCCTGCTCTTGCTTTTTACGAGCCTCTGCCTCCTTTCTTTCAAACTCTTTTTTCTTCTTCTTCTTTTCCTTTTTTCTTTGACCTTTGCTTTTAACGGCAACGAAATCATCCTCATCCGGAGGGGGGGGTGTCTGTAGCTACAACCTTTGGCTGAGTTTGCTGGCCAGAAGCTACCTTAGCCCCCTTCTGATCCTTATCTTTCGGAGGAGACATCACCACGTTAGCGAAAGTCTTTAGAGGGAATTTTGAAGACGTTTTCTGCGCCGGTCTCTTTTTTGTATTCTCCTTTCCAGTTGGCCTTTGGAACGTAGTCCAAGCCCTCTTCTTTCCTTTTCCAGTCATAGTCCCTGATGCTTCCTGTATAGAAATATCGGGTTTTTGTTTTCCATTTAAAACCTTCTGCTGCAGTTCTAATTTCAATAATATTTAAGTATAAAAATAATGTCAAATTTGTGAAATTTTATTACAATGGTCACTTATAATTTTAAAGATCACATTTGTATAATGCCTACAAGGATCTTGTTATTGTGAAAATCGACAATGTCTTATTGTAAATTCATTCAGAATCTTAAATTTTTGGTTATAATTTTGTCTAATTTTTTTAATTTTAAACAATGTGACAAAATTTCACAAATAACTTAAAATTTTATTTTATATATTTTCTATCTGAAAGTTATACTTCTTATTTTGTTTGTAAATATGTAAATATTCTTTCAATTGACAATCTCTCTTTACATTTAAATTTCACTTCATTTCACGAATTTAACATAGTAAATATAATATTACAAAAACATATTAACATTCTTCCCATACTATGCCTACACTATGCCATACACACCTCTGGTTGCCTTCTATTCCTCCTGAAATGGTTTCATCCGAGTTTTACATAAAATTAACTCGCGTTTTCTTTATTTTCTATATAATGAGCATAATTCATATTTTTCTTTTCTTCTTTATCTGCAACTATGTTTTCTAAGTGTAAACATATATTTTTCTTAAATTCTTTCATAAATAAAAATACTACAAGATTTGTATAGATTGACTCTTGACTTGACTGTGATAGAGTTTCCTTATTATTATTGTATTTTATATTAGTTGCAGTAAAATAAGAATATATATATAGATCATATATTTCATTATGTATTTCTTTATTAATTTTTCTATTTCTTCAATATTTATATTTCTTGCAGATTTATTTACTTGAATTTCTCCATTTATATTTTCTATTTCATTTTGTTTGTTTATAATACTTTTTTCCAAACTTTTTCCAAGTTCATTTTTTCTCATTTTTAGCTCTAATAGGTCTCTCGTATTCATTTCTACATCTGTATTTCTTGCTTCTGAGTCAGGCCTTAAAATATTTTCTGAACTTCTTATCCTTGGTAAAATTTTTCTTAGTCTAAGATTTTCTCTTTTTAAGGGTATTCTATCATTAGTAATATTTTTTAAAACTTGTTTTAGATTTAATGATGCTTGCATTGTTGCTCTTTTAGTTAAAGGCTTTGAGATTTTTGTTTTGTTGCTTATAATTTTTCTTCTTTTTGGTGCTATATAGTCAGAATCTGAATCGTCAAATTTTTCTTTGCATCTTAGCCTCTTTTTAGCTTTTTTCTTTTCGTTTTCTTTATTTTTATTGAATAAAATTACATTCGATTCTGATTTAGAATTAAAGTTCTCTCCTATTTGTCCCCTAATTACTTTTTTGTTTAATTTTACAATTAAATTTAATTTACAAATTTTTTTGATTTACAAATATTTTCCACTACCTTTTCTTTATTAAATTTTGTGTTTATATATAAAATTTTATCAATTTCATATTCTGGCGTTTTATCGTCTTGAAAATTAACTGCTTCCTCTGAAGTATTAACGCATTTTATCTTTGATTTATTTACATAAATATTTTTTGTTGATTTTGGTTGAATAAAAATTCTTTTCCCACGCAAAAATGGAAATATATAAGGACCAAATTGTAATCTCATTCTCCCCATATCAATTTGTCCTTCGTAACGCTGTAATGCATCAATTCCTAAAAGTCCGTCAGATTCTAGATAAAAATCATCTGCTACAACGTGAAATAAACATTTGCAACCCTTTAAATTCAAAGTTATTGTACCCTGAGTCAAACTTTCTTGACTTGTAACCCATACTAATTTAATAATTGTACTTTTATTAACAGTTTCTTGTTCCCGTAATGCAGATTCCTTAATTAAACTAACTTGATCCTGAGATCAGTTGTTTACATTGTAATTCTACTATGGGAGGTATTTTTTCAAAAATTGCATTATTTATTTTTACCGAAGCTATAAATTTTGAATCATCTGGGATATTTTTTATTTGAGAACGGTTTCCCTTTCGCTAAGTTCTAAAACCGAGCTATCAACTAGTTTAAATTTTAAGCTTCTTTTGATTTATTTTAATCTCTTTTTGAGAGAGGTTTATTATTATTAATATTGAAATTGCTATCATTTTTTCTGTCAATACTTGAATAAAAAGATTTATATGCGTATTATTTTCATTACAATTATTATTATACTTTTTAAAGGCATAACAGCTATTAAAATTATCATTATTATCATCATTACAAAATGGCGAGCTGTCAGAATTTTGTGCATACATAATATTAAAGGTACTATTATTTCTTTCTCCAAAATTATTTTGAAAATGGTTTTTATTTTGAAAACGAGTATTAAGATCTAATCTGTTATTAAAATTATTATTATTTCTGTAATTTCTATTTCTTCTGTAATCATTTCTATAATTATTATTAAAATTATTAGACCTTTTGAAATTTTTATTATAATTAAAACTATACATTGATTTATTGTAATAAGGATTTTGATTTTGTTGTATATTATCAGACATTGAATTTCAGATTAGATTCATATTGTTTTGGGAATTTGTCCAATATGAAAAAGGAAAATATGGATTAAATTGATTAAATTTAAATTGTTCTTGAGGTCTATCCGTTTGCAATATATTACTTTCGATTGATACTTCCCCTGTTTCTACTGCTTTAAAAAATTTTGAACACGATTTTAATTCATGAGGGCATTTACAATAAGGACACTCTGCTTTTACTGTACATGTAACATTTACTTTTGCCGCTAACGGGGCCAATAATGCCCATAATTTATTTAAATCTACCAATGAATCATTTTATGCGTCAGATTCATGCTCTTCAAAATAATTTGAATCTCTTTGGGGTATTGAAGATTGTATATTTGCATAATTTTTATTTGATCTTGTAGCGTAATTTTCATGTCTTTCCAAGAATTTAGACCTTCCTTCAAGGTTTACTGCTATACTTGCTGCTTCTCGTAAACTACCTGGTTTTTTAGCTGATACTCTGTACTCTGTAGGGTTTTTTAGGCCATATAAAAAACATTCTAATGACTCAATCTTTGTTCTTTTCTTTTGATACTCTCTTTCTTCTATAGTCATACTTACTGGTGAATCGTAAAGTGAGAGTAATCTTTGTTCTAGATTTTGAACTTTTAATGCATAATCGCACACTGGTTCATCAAAATCTTGTTCTACGCGACGCAATTCTAATCGAATTGTGTCTGCATCTTGTATTTCCCCAAAGGTTAATTTCAAGTCTTGTAGTAACTGATCTACCGAATCATATGCTGGAGCAATACCCCCGTATGCTAATTTTGCCCTACCTCTAAGTTTTCCCCAAATAGTATTCAAAATACATTTCTGAGAAAGCTTGCCATACGTAGCTAATATATCCCTAATAACTTTTTCAAACGCTTTAAGTGTTTCAGGGCGTCCATAATAGCTAGGAATCGTAGTCAACGCCGTATTTAATGGAATATTACCTATACCTAATGTAGGTTCTTCTAAACAGTTAATAGACCTATCAATTAACGTTGATTTTAAAACGCTAGACAATAATTGTCCAGAATTCCAGTTCGCGTTTCCTACAGTTACGTCATGCCAAGATGTAGACTTTCCAGCAAATTTAAAATTTACCCAAGGCGCCAGTCACGTCCCGATTCGTGACAAGGTTTTTAGAAACCCCTTTTGGGTATAACGCAACCCTAATACTTACGCGGCCAAAATCCGACTAGCACAGCTCGTAAATACGACAGGAGAGAGGGGGGAACTCATAAGTTTAACGTCGGAGTTTCTAAAATTCACAAAAAAACTTACTTAACTTAAAAATCCTTATAAACTACTAAAATTTACTAATTTTCATGTTTAAAATAACGATAAATCCAAAATTTCCTACATTTTATAATCCCAAATTCGAATTGAAAATGTCTTATTTTATTTAATTAACGATAAACCAAAATGGATATTTTGTAACTATCAATTTTAATTAACGAGAATATAAAATGTTTTATTTTGTTTATTCATCGATAAACCAAAATTTATATTTTGTGACAATCAATTTTAATTAACGAGAATATAAAATGTTTTATTTTATTTATTTATCGATAAACCAAAATTTATATTTTGTGACAATAATTTTAATTAACGAGAGTGTAAAATCGTCTTATTAGTTATCGATAAGCCATGATTTCTACCATTTATTTAAATAATTAATTGAATTTTTAATATTTTATTCGATAATCCTTAATAAAATAAATCCGTACTCAATTTACTCTAATCTAAGGTTATTTAAATGGCGGAAAGTGCAATTATAGAAAATTCACAAATTAATATTAAAAATTTCAAGAAAATGCATGTTTATATAATAATATAATAAATTAACGATATTTCATAATTTTATTCTCATTTTATTCTAAAGTTTTCAATTTTACTAATTTTAAGTCGCGGCGCGCTATTTTAGTTAAAATAGCAACAAATTTTACTTATATTTTATTTTAAGCCGCTGGGGTTAATTTTGAGGCTAATTTAACGATAAACCATGTTTTCAGCCACTAGGGGTCGCCTAAAGCTGATCTGGACAAAATTAATTATGAATTGTAATTTTAATTTCGTTTTGTGACAATAATCGCCATTGCCTAACTTAACTTAACGATATTCCATCTGAGGATCTAAAAAATAATGGTTAAACCAAAATCCCGCAGACATCCTCTGGTCCGCGCGGCAAGCCAAAATCAGGACTCATTAACTCGTACCTGGCATAAATTTCAATTTTGAGTCCTATTTCTAACTTAAATTTTAAGACCTGACCGGAATGGACATATACAGTACACGCTGCGTTACGCATACTGTTCAGCATCCGGACTGACAGTTATGTAGGACTCGACTTAGTTTGCCTTTACCCACTAAAACTCCACTCCCTTCCTACCTTATGCGAGCCTATCCCGGGACCGTTTTCACATTACTTCAGAACAGGTTTCAGGCCATTTAGTTCTATTCGTGAACTCCATCTTTTGACTTGCGTCCAATGACTCGCCAGTCTGGTTAAGGACTTCGTCATTCCATCTGATTAAAATTCCTTTTTTTGTGCTGTCATCTTCAATACAATATATGTTACTTGAAATATAAGTCATTTCCTATTATCATCAAAAGAGAAGGTAATAAATAAATATCTTATCTTACTACTATATATATTTGAAAATTTATTTGTGTGTCTGTCTGTGTGTGTGTGTTCCATCATCAAGATCAAACCACTGAACAAAATTAAATAAAACCGGTGTCAAAATAAAGATAAAAAGTCCGCGGGTGACATAGGCTATAGATTTTCTGCTCAGCTATCGTAGTTTTTGAGATATTTAATTTTTAGTGTTTTTGAAATTGACAAAATATCTCGAGACTATCGAAAAATTTTATTAACACAAGTTTGTACTATTCGATTCGGCACCAATTTTTACGTATTTTCCTAAAGTTTTATTCAAAACGGAAGTATCTTTAAAATTTTATAAAATATTTTTGAAGCTGGTTAAAAATATTTTTTTCATTTTTTTATTTTTTATGGTATTTTTAATAATTTATTTGTATGCCTGTGTGTCTATGTGATTCATCATGAGGCTCGAAAAAATGAAAGAAATTACATAAAACCGGTGTTAAAATAAAGTTAAAATAAAAAAATGTTTACTATATTTGGGAAAAATTAAATTTTTTGAAAATTTTGTTAAAAAGTGAAATATCTGAAAAATATGATAAAATTTTAATGTCGCAATTGGTATTACTTGATTCAGTCAATTTCATAACTATCTATATATACATATCTTAATACTATATATTATATACTATATATATTTAAAAATTAATTTGTCTGTCTGTCTGTCTGTACCCTAATGACTCAAGTACCGCCGAATCAAAACCTATAATTTTTCATTAATGTTTCACCTACGCTGCTCTGAATAGTTTGAATGTGTTAGCATAATTATAAATTTGCAATGAAAAATAATTTTTTGAAGCAACACAAATAGAAGTAAATGCAACACAGGGGGGCGGAGCCCCCTTTCTAACTTTTGCTAGTATAAATATATATAAATAATTAAATAAATAAATAATTATTATCCTACCATCTTCGAGTGATTGCGGTATTAAAAGTAAGTGCAGGAATAATTGTATATTAGTGCAATACATGCAGTCATTTGGATAACCGCAGTACGTCTCAATATTAGCCTATACCTTGGACTTCAGGTTTTTTGGTGCGGAGTATGTACTCCACATACTGGCTGATTTCGGAACGTACTTCTTCATTTCGAAGCATCAGGTCAACTACTTTCTCAGGTGTAATTTGACCGATGTTAGCTTCTAATTGAAACTTTTTAGCAGCCCACCTATCGCATTTGAAGATTGTGTGTTCCGGCGTGACGTCTTTGCCAGGACAGTATATACAATCAGCACTATAAATCTTTTGGATCCGAAAGAGGTAGGAGCAAAAAAGTCCATGTCCGCTTAGGAAATGGGTCAAAAAATAATTAATGTCCCCATGCCCTCTATTTATCCAAGGTGATATCTATCCTATCAATCTCTTGGTCCACTTGCTCTCTGTGTAGTCGGTCCAACGTTTCTGCCATTCGCTTAGGCTGATCTGGCACGAAGTAGCCTTTGCGCGGTCAATGCCTTCTCTTTGCTCAGATAGATATACTGTCTCTCAAGAGCCAGCAGATCTATAGGGATTGCCCTGGCGATAACTAGAGCTGCCTCCAAGGACACTGTGCGATAGGCACAGGAGATTCGCAGGGTTCCTTACACCTGGACGCTCGTAAGCTTAGACGCATAGCTGACCTTCTTTATGCGACCAGCCCATACTTCTGCACCATACAGGAGTATTGAGTGGGTGACCGTCATAAGAAGCCTGCGCTTTCCAGTCTTAGGTCCACATGTATTTCTCATAAGCCTGCTTAGCGCAGCAGTGAGCCTGGCAGCCTTCTCTGTGCTTCTCAGAATCTGTGCCTAAAACGTCAGCTTCGTGTCCAGCAGCACTCTCAAATACTTTACGTAATCCTTCGTTTCTATCCTATCCTCCCCAATACATATTAGGATGATGGTCTCAATATGTTTACGGGTGTATAGGACAATCTCAGTTTTCGCCGTCACAAGATTTAGACCGTGGTCTTCCATCCAGTAGTTGACTCCGTGCATTGCCTGGTTCAGTTTCTCCTCGACAGTTTGTACATCTTTTGCCTGAATAACTAGAACCAGATCGTCATCATACGCGACATTAAAAGTATCCTCCGGCATTTGGAGCCTAAGTACCTGATCGTACATGATGTTCCATAGATCATGCCTGAAGACCGATCCTTGGACTGCTCCTGCAGTTATTCTCCTCAATCTTGTTCCTTGCGCAGTTTCAAATATTATTTCTCGATCGCTCAGGTAACTTCTGATGATTCTTCGCAGATATTTTGGCACCTGGAAGTTCCTTAGCCCCTGCATAAAATCACACCACCTTGCTGAATTAAATGCACTTTTTACATCTAAGGTCACTAGCAGCGTGATTTTTCTAAAGTAGTGATTGGCGGTATGTTCATTCTTAATGACACATCTCACACACACGCTTTCCGTTTTTGAGCGAGTCTTCTGCTGTTACTTTCAGCTGTTACTTTCTCGCTCTCAGGGTGGGTAGGAAAAAGTCCGTCAACTATACGGCCAACTTCCTCTTCGTTCATAATGCCACTTGCGGAAAGAGCCCCAATTCCCTTGGTGACTATTTTGTAACCAAGACCCCATGGGTCATTGTCCACCTCATTACACAAAACTATCTCACATGCTCTCTTGCTTCTCCTAACAGCCAGTCTCAGGCTTTTCATAACCTAATTATGCTCTGCCATAAGCTCAGCAGCGTCCATTCTGGTCCTAGCACGTGTGGCTCTCCTTCTTGTCGTTAAGCTCGCACTTCTTAGACGGGCTATTTCAGCGTTCCATAAGTAGGCTGGTAGTCTATCTTTGCAGGTTCTTTTTTTGGGCATGGCTTTGTTACATGCTTTTTCCAACAAAGTCATGATTTCATTGACCAATATCTCTGCGTCGTCAATATTTCTTGGCCTTATTGCTTTTCCCAGGGTAGCAGTCTCTTCTCTTTTAAGCATGTTCACAAATATTTCGCGGTTTAGCCGCTTGATATTCCATCCACATTTCCGTGCTTCGTCTCTTCGTATCTGTTGACGTTCTTCATGCACCTCAAAAGAGATATATTGGTGGTCACTCGCTGAGAAGTCCTCCAGAACTTGCCAATCTATAATTCTAGCAGCTAAATCTTCTGATGCTAGGGATATATCCGGGATGGTCTGTCTGTAGCCAGTTCTTCTGAAAGTTGTCGTATTACCTACATTTAGCACCGCTAACATGAGCCTTGCACACAGGTATAGTATATCCTCTCCTCTGTCATCCGTTTCTGGCATACCCCAGTTGTGAGCCCTTGCGTTGAAATCGCCTCCTATGACAATTTTGCCGGTCATGTACCTTACTGCATCTTCCAGACTGTTAAGTTTGGTCAGATTGTCCTCTCTGGACTCGTTTGGTGTTAAGTACACACTTATGTAAGTAACACTTTGCGTCTTAATCCAGACAAAACCTCTGCTGGAGCCATTCTCTTGTACAAGTACCTTCTTTGGATTTACTATCCAAATGGCTGCTTTCCCCAGCTCATCGGAAAATTAGTTCTGGGAGCGTGATCCAGCCCACTGTTCACTTATAAGGAGAAGGTCCGCAGAGTTCTCTCTAGCAAGTTGAAAAATTATGTTTCAAACATCATTTCATCAAGCAGGAAACACTGCTAAGGGGCTTGTGTGCACATTACCTTGTAGCACCTTCAACATTTTGAATAAATTAGAAAATAAGACATTTTAGCAAACAAGGTATTGTTTGGGATCAATGGATTTGTTTTTCAATTATGTTCATCTCCAGTAAATTTTAGTTTATATTATTCATTTTTTATAAAATGCTTGAGCCACCTTAAAAATAAAAAATATATATACAAATAGTCGAGTTTAAAGGTAATCAGTAATAGCAGGTTATAGTGTCTTTATGGCAGAGATAGCATTAATTCAAGATTGGGCCTAATTATTTGTATATTGCGATGGTATTTTACACGCATTTACTTATATTTCATATGCCCACGCGTCTTTGATTTTGTCTATGAAGTATCTCCCTCTTTTTTTTATTACTTTATAATTAAGTTATTACTTAGAGGTCGAAAATAGTCACAATATAAGCTAAACAAGTTTAAGTCATTATTTTACATTTCTTATTAAAATCAGGAAAAATTAAAAAATAAGCGCAATGCAAGTTATACGCGTTTAATTTCTATTTTTAAATAAAACTAGAAAAATATAAAATGCAACACAAAAGCTAATCAAAATAATAATTTCTTATTACAGGCGTAGCTGCTCAAATGATTCTTACCATACCTGTAGATAATATTAATAATAGTCAACAAGAAGTAAATTTAGCATTAAGCAATGGTCAAATTATTTCTACCACGGTTACAAATCTACAATCACTTATACAATCGCAAAGTCTTTTGAGTACATTCGAAAATACAGGTAATTAAACAGTTTTTAATATTTATTGTCACAATCAATTTTTCTTATCAAAAACCATCAAATATATCAGATATAAATATATCAGAGAATAAAAAAAACTTTAATTCCACAAGTTAAAACATAAATTGAAAAATTAGACTTGTAAAATCAAGTATTTAATAAATTTTTAATTAATTCGCATAATCTCCATATATTAATTAGGCAACATCCTATATTTTTGAAATTCCTTGATAACATGTTTTTTTAAAATTGATTGCAAATTAATAAGAGCTTAGTAAGTAATTCTGACTGAAATGAACCAGGATTACAGGGTTTTTGGATTAGGCTGAAAACGTTTTTGTTCTGATAAAATGAATATATATTTTACTAAAAATGTCAGTATCTTCTGCAGGAACTGTAGATACACTGAACGCATTGACCGAGGCGCGCTTTCATTCCATACATAAACACACGCACTAATGTATATATACATTTACGTAGACTAATTTTCACAAGAATTATATTTAAAAAAATGATTTCTACTACAAAGTAAATTAGAGTGAATTGTTTTTTTTTAAATTTCCAAGTTAAGAATAACAAATTTATGAAAACTTAGTATCATCCATTTGTCACGTTCTAGAGATCGATACTAGCCAAATTTGGATTCCCACAAAAATTTTACATAAATTTTTTATTTACGTAAGTATTAACGTTATAATGGGCTTTTAAGGTTTTTTTATAGTAAAAATAAATCTTTATTTTCAAGTCATATGATTGGTCAAGGTTATGCGCAGTACTTAAAGGTATTCAGTCAACAGTTTCGCAGATGAAGATTTCTTCTTTTTTCATAGCAAGAACTTCAAAATTTCGCAGACAAAATTCAATATTATATCAGTAGTATATCGGCTTGCCATATTAAAGAGAGAAAAGAAGCAAAACAACTAAAATACCAGATGAGTAAATCTTTTCCCCCTATCTTTATGGTTATTCAATAAATTATTTATTATTTTTTTTTAATTATTATTATTATTAAATTTATATTATAAAAATTCTTTTTTAGTTTTTTATACAATTATATAGTAGAAGCGGCAGTGAGACTGTATTTAGATTATTTTTCGGTCCAGGCTTTTTTTACATTTCACTTTCTCCTTTTACTGAAGAGCACGACTCGCGGCGGTTGTTACAACTGTGAGACTGAACAATACGACGAAGGAAGGAAGACCGATCCCAAAAATTCTCGTTATCCTGCTTATGCACACAAGGATAAAAGCTCGGCTACTAGTATCGCTACTTTTTTTCTCTTTAAAAGAGGGAGAACTACCGAGAAAGCCAAAACTTAATAATTATTTGATTTTCTTTTTTTTTAAATCAAAATATTTTCTTTGTTTAAATTTAATTTTAAATTATTAATTTTATTATTGTTTCTTCAAATCAATTCATATATATATATTCGATTTTAAATCACAAGTCATTTAATTGTTTTCATTTTGTTTCTTAAATTATCATTTTAAAATTAAATATAATTGATTTATATTTCAAACTTATTTTTATTTCCTCTATTTTTAAAAATTAAAAATAAAATTAAAAAATTTATAACCAGTTTTTGTAACTACACAACCAACGAGCATGGAACATGTTTACTCATAACAGAAAAATATACTATCCTAAGTCCATAAACTTAAAGTATTCTAAGTTGTTGTTGTTATCAGGGCCTGATGAGACTCTCACTTCAAATTATTCTAAGTCCCTAAATCGAAAATATCTAAGTCCATTTTACTCCCCCCCCCTTAAACACGTCACTTTTAGTTTATACTGAGTGTCTCTGTGTTAGTATGTATGTTAGAGAAATTTATGAGCATACTCGCTGAGCATATTTAAATACAACTCGATGAAATAAAAAAAAATTTGTTACAAAATTTTTCAATTTGTATCTAGTTATGGCTCCTTCAGTTTGGCTAAATTTAAATATTCATTTGTTGCTGAGTTATCACAAAAATACTAATTTTTAGTACAAAAAAAATTAACTAATAATAGTAAATATCTGAAAGCACTAGATGAATCAAAAAATAATTTGTTACAAAATTTGTTATATAATTTCTAGTTGTACCATCAACAAGATTGGTTAAGTTTTATTTTGTTGTTGTCAAGTAATCACACTAAAAACACTAATTTCTGATAAGAAAAATTGTACTTTAAAATCTTAAAAAATAACAAGCATTAGGAAAAATAGACCTTTTCTCAAAAAAAGGTGATTTACAATTGTATGATTTTCTTCAAAAAGTTCAACCAGCATATATCTAAAATCATAATTTTTTTTATCTCACAGAACCTAGAAAACCAATAAGTATACACTTTCTCTAAATTTTTTGAGAAAAATATTAACCTTAAATATATTATTTTACAAATATGTGCCTCAGTATTAAACATAATCTTCAAGGTTACAAGAATAAAACAAAGGAAATAAAAATCCTTCATGAACTTTGAGCAAAGTAAACCAAAGGATCTTCGACCCCCCCACCCCAAATTGCTAAAATTTTTGCCGGAAATAATCTAAAAACACTTAAAATGAAGTTAACAATAAGTTTTGGGTGGGAAAAATAAATTAAAAAAATTTTAGACTTTTGCTTATTCTAGGGGTAGGTGCGTGTACAGCATTTGGGGATAGGTTATAAATGCTTTTATCTTTTGTGGGGGCTTCGCCCCCTCGACTCCCGGAATTTTTCTTATTCTAGGGGTAGGTGCCTGTGCAGCATTTGGGGGCTAGGTTATAATTTATAATAAACAAAAAATCATTTTATACGTTTATATTAAAACCACTTTTAATAAACAATAAACACATTATTTAAAATATTTAAATGAAATTTCTAAATAGATAAACTTTTACAAACAATAACAAATATTTTATATGTGGCGACAAAAATATAAAAATTCTGATATATTTTTGCAAATATTGGAGGACACACAATCATTTTAACCATTGAATAAAAAATAATTGTATTATTTTTAACCTTAAATTATTATTCAAAAAAAAAATCATATAAACAATTTTTTTTCAATTCAAAGTGTTTTTCCCACCTACAAAAATTTTTTTTTAAATTACTTTAGTCGTTTAGAAGAATTTCCAAGTGAAAAAAAAGCGATTTGTTGGGAGGGGGGTGGGGCGAAGAAGCACCAAACCAAAATAGCACAAATCTGTTAAATAAAAAAATATTGCATTAAAATAAAAGAATATTGTATTAATAAAAATAATATAATAATATAGGTAGGTTGATAAGCATTGTGAGAGACATAAAACGACTCCGAATTATCGTTGAAGTTAACTTTTGATTTTTTTGTTAGTTTATAAATCATTTTTTGGTTAAACATAGAGGAAAAATTATTTTAGGTAAAATTTTGATTTCTGATTTTTTGGCATATAAGCACCTTTTGAGACCTCAGGGAGCTAAAAAACTGGTTTATAAAAAAAAGTCTGTATGTGTGTGTGTGTGTATAAACTTTTTAAGAAATCAACAAATTACCACGCAAGTGATCTCATTTTCTTTGTTTTATTAAATAACAACTTTTAAGAAAAAAAATTTCAAAAAACTTACTGTAAATCTACTTTTATTTCAATTTTTATCATTTTAAAATTTGGACATGCCACCGTTCAGTGTCTAAAATGGGCACAGTAGACTTACATATTTGAAAAGGCCAATGAGAATAAAAAAACTAGATCCTTTTCCAGTCAATTTGAGACAACCAAAATCTTTATAAGTTGCCATTATTTTTGGACACAGGGGGGTGGCTGGGTTGAGAAATAATCGCCCATATGTAAATAATTTAAAAATATTAATTTTATAATCTTTCTTTAAAAAAAATTATTAATAGAGTGTATTTATGTATTTATAAATTAATTAAGGCATGTATTTTATTTTAAAAATTTTTTATTATAAATTTTTTTAATTTTTTAAATTTTTTCTTTGAAAAAACTCCCTCTGCTTCGACATTCTACTTTATAGAATGGGTGGGTGGGATGTCTCGGTATACGTAATATATGTTGTGTCATTTTTTATATGCGTTATACTTATATGTACATTTATTATATTCTACAATGCGCATGAGCGCCTTTTTATTGCATTACCGCGGGCGAAAACCAGTTCGCTCTCAGATTTCGCAACGAGCACACACGCATTAATAAACGCACTGGCCGTCTTACTTCATTTACCTAGTTCCGCCATAATCCATCCTTAATTAGAATATCATCGCTTTTTAATGGATATAAATTTTGCTTCCTTATAAAGTTTAGAAAATTTTTTTGTAATTTGTTAATTTTATATTTTTAAGATAATAATAATAATTTTTTTTAATAGATTAAAAATTTTTTTTTGGATATTTGGTAATTCTTAATTAAATTTTTAAATTATTTTTTTTAATTTAAGTGTAACAAGAAAGTAATTTCTTTTTCAAAAGGATATGTACATGTTGATGGTTTGTTTGAAATGAATTAAAAGTTTTTTTTATCATATAATTTTTATATTTATTAAAAAAAAAGTCAAGCATGGTTTACAATAATTTTAAAAAAATTAGGTTTGTAATCGTACTTAAAAATGGATATAATGGTTAAGATATATAAAGATAATAAATAATTTTTTTATGAGTGTAAAATTTAAAAAATATTTTTAGAGTATTAATTTGCAAATTTTATTTTTGAATTTGACTGCAACATTCAGTGTAGATATCAAGTAATTAAAATGAAGAACAAAAAGTTCTTTTAAGTAGAGATGAGTGTATTCCAAACTTAAATTACCTACTGTATCTTTTTTTTCTTCGTTTACTTAATTTTGTAAATTTTCGGTAATTTTTTAATCGAAACGTTCGCAGGTTTGTCTCAAATCTTTAGCGTTAATTAATGAAATAATTTTTTTTCCTTTCTTGTTCAAGCAATCGATTAAATAACTAAAGCATTTTTTTCTAACATAAATAGATAATCGGTTTTTGAATGTAAATGTTCATACTTATAATTCATGGAATTTACTACATTTTTTAAAACGATAAAACTGACTTTTTGCAAAACTAAACTCACTTTTGATTTTTTATTATTATCAGATTAGCTTTCTTCGTAAGATATTTCTATTGCTTTTTCTTGATAACAGCGTGTAAATTTAATGGTGTAATAATTTTCTTCAAATAAGCTTTCCTCTAATATTTTTCCGCTAAAGTAGTTGTCGATTTTTTGTAAATACGTGCGTAAGGACTGCAAGCTGTCATAGTCGAGAGCCAAATACTCAAAATTGAAATAGTTGCCGCATAGAAGAAGAACGGATTTAATTTCAATTCAGACTTATCCAATCCAAAACCGATGTAAACTTTTTGTGAAAGATTTGTTGATGCCATAAAAAGATGAAAGCAGCAACTTTTGGTTTGAACAGGCTATGAGGATTATTATTATTTTTTTTTTTGATTTAGTGCTGCTACAATTTCGTAATCGCAAGCCTCTGATTATTCCTTTTCCATAATACTCGTTCGAATGCCTAAGGGCGTGGTTTCTACGATTTATTTTTTATCTTCCATTGCGTTTGAGTCTGTTAAAGTAATGCGTAACTATTGTCACTTAGTTTTAAGTCTGTTGTAAATTTATTTAAAAAATCTTTCATTTTTAATCCGCGAGACATGTACTGCAAAAACATGATGCAAAATTTTCCACAGGCGTTTTATGATGCGCTTTGAAGCGCTGTAGTATTCCAGACAAACTGTTTGCAGTTTTTTCTTAAACGTCTAATGTGATTTATGACGTTTGGCGGTAACCTGTAACTATTCAAAAATATTACTTGACCGTTTTGATGTACGTAAACCGCTACCTAGTGCTGCCCTGATAATGAGTTACCCTGGGTATTGAAGATGAAACTGCAAAATCTCCAAACTGTTTATTGTTAATATCGCTTATCCTATCGTCTCTTCGACCCATCATCATTGGTTTTTTCAGACTCTGACTCAACCAGGATTTTAAGTGAGTGACGTTATTTAGGGCACAGCTATAGGACATGTAGCGAAATTTCATTTAATGCTGCATGCAATATAGATCTTTCCAAGGCAAGTTTTGAAATGATTGACAATTTGAATACTCCTCCAGATTTATTATTTCTCTGGCTATTATATATTACAAAAAAGTCGCTTTATCAATGCCTCTTACGTAAACTTTGCAGACGTCTTTGGAAATTTATTGTAAATTTTTTATTAATATTTTTTTTGTTATGTCTCCGTCTCGCCAATCTAAGCCGTGATGATGTCGCGAAAGCCAATTATTTTGATGTAGTATATCTGGCGATAATTTTGAAGAGTTGTAGGGTGCGGTTATAATCCAGTGGCATAAGAAATCGTTATTGAGTGCTAATATGGCAACGTCAGGTAGTAAATGCTCATAAATTCCCTTGAAAAACTGTACATCAATGACTATATCCATTATATAAAAAACCTTTTTAAGTTTTTGTTATAATAATAATCATTGACCTTCGTTAGCTGATAGATCAGGGGTTAAGTCGAAAGCGAAAAGACAATAACCATTAGGGTAAGACAGTCTGTCCATGGAGTTTCCTTGATTGTGGAAATGTACACCTTCCAATTACATGGTCAAGTAATTTAATTCAACGTTTCGAAAGTTGAAGGGATTGAGTTTTCTATCTCTGTCATAACTTTTGTTTGTTACAAGTCCTAGAATAATAATACGCTTAGGTATTTGGCCTAAAATGACAGAGTCTATGAAGATTCCTTGAGAAAAAGCGACTGATTCGACGCCGATTCTTGTTAAATCATACTTGGCTGTTGTTTTTGAGAGTATATTAGCATGGGATATTAGCGCACTACGACTTATCTTTATCCTGCGTATTTGAATGGTAGCTTCTTTAAAGTGAACGTAGAAAGTTCCCATCTCATCCATTATTAAAAAAGCTGGTTGGACTTTAATGAGTCTCACTTTTAAATCTATACCATTTAGAAGAAATTTATTTTGATTAAAAACGTTGCAGTGTAAGTGGCTAATCATAACTATGCTTTTAGCTTTTAGCTTTTTTTTTCCCATTTAGCATGTTAAGTGATCTACAAGCCGGACTATTTCCATCTTCTAAATCATGCATAGAGCCTGCAGTATCGTTGTACCAACAGACGCTCTGTGAATGCGAAATTTTTGCCTCCGATGAGTAATTTAGCAAATTTTTAACGTAAGCTCTGTAACCGTATCCGTTACACGGCGGCGTAACGAGTTTCTAATTAAACGAAACATCTACTGGATTAATACTTTCAAAAATAGCATAATGTGAGCCAAGTCGATATATTCTTTGGTATTCCGGGGTATGTTAGATTCAATCTGACAATAATCCGATAAACTTGCTTTAGGCTTGTAATGAACCCAGTGACTCAATTCTATCGTTAATTGAGTTATTGTAAATAATTTTAGCTTGCTTTTGAGAGACTCAAACGAGTGAGTATGAAGAAATGTTATTTTGAACTTTTCAGTTATCCTGAAAAAATATCAATGACCTTGTTACTGTCTCGATTTTTCTTCTTTTTTTTCTGTACTTTCTTTTTTTTTTTAATTCTTTTTCTAAACTTTGGAATTAAACTTTGAATTATTATTGTTCTTTTTTTTGCTTTTTGCAATATTTTTTCATTTACGATTT
Source organism: Anagrus nilaparvatae (assembly GCA_022575985.1). NCBI lineage: Eukaryota > Metazoa > Arthropoda > Insecta > Hymenoptera > Mymaridae > Anagrus > Anagrus nilaparvatae. Next base: position 1,508,777 of record JAKSXM010000237.1, on the reverse strand, counting down.
TTATTGCTCAAGGTAACGAGCATATTCAGTAAATGACTGCTGAGAGCAGGGTGCTTGAACTTATAATTAGAGCCTTCCATTAAATACTTATCTAGCTGATCTTCGGCTTTTCTTTTTAAATTACCGACAGGCTTTCGTGCATGAGTACGAAGAGACTCCTTGACGGTTCTTAATTTAGGGCGATATCTGACAAAACATTGATGTCTGTACGCCAAACTTCTTTACCCATAGCTTTTGCTCCTCTGGTAAATATAGGTAAAATACTGCGAAATAACCCACCGAGAAAAGAGCCTATTACACTTCCTCGCGGATACGGTGAACCGATATAAACGCGATTTATACCTGTCTGTACTTAGGCTTTTAAAATAATCGATGTAATGAGCCATCTTCTAGTCTGGTCACGTTAATCAATTTAATTTGACCTAAATGAATTATACAACAAGCGTATATAAGATGGCGGTGAAAAATTTTTTACTATTACAGAGCCGTAAATGTACTTCTCAAAGTTGAGGACATGCTCTTCAAGACAGGTGTATACACGTCTCCCGTAACCCATGGCTGCAGGATATCTGAATATATTATCAGCATGTTAGGTATATTAGCGAGTAAATCAGGCTGTCTTTTAGCTGTACTTTTCCTCAAGCCCGAAGCTCCTACGTACTTTTCTTGAGACCTACAATGTTTCGAATTTTTTCAGAAAGCTATGCAAAGCGTTACTTTTGCAACTTTCGTTACAAATCAATTTTAAAACGACATAACCTCCAAAATTACTCGTAAAGCCAAAATGTCCTAGAACAGATCTGAGAAAGTTTAGCTCGTCTAAAAGTACCTGAATGTTTGCGAATAAACCGGGCAAATATACGACATAATTTTCGGGTCTGCTTTCCGAGATCGATCTTAATTTACAATCGCATTATCCTCTATAAATTGTTTTTTGTTTCCGGAGAAATGTAATATCTCGCTTGCGGTCATCGTGTCTTCTAAATTATTTTTGACGTGATGCATAGTCATTGGAATTTGATTTTATGTTAAAGCCACGCTCCACTCATCAGCTAAATCAACCTGTTTTGGTAGATAAGTGATGAAATGAGTAGTCATATTGTTCGTATAAATTTGCATACTGCTATTGATCGGTAGTACAATTGGAAATTGATTATTTTCCATGTTTAGATATAAATTAAATCATTAGCCCGAATCCAAGAGTTGAATTTAGCAGGATAACCGTGCCTATTAACGAGGTATTTCTTAGATTTACCGTGACCCTATTTTTGTAAAATTTCGTCAATTTCAAATGCAGATTCGTTCAAGTTATTCCTGACATGACAAAGTTCTTCCTCGTAGTAAATTCCGTCTAGAATTACACCATCCAAATCTTCCAAGTATACACTAGTAGTTGCCTTGCAGTAGAAACTTGTGCAATTTTAAATAATTCTAAAGTATACCTACTTTCGTATCCTTTTTGAAGAACGTCTGGAGCAGGACTGATGCGTACTACTTAATCAACGCTGTATTTTGGTGTTTTTTTGAATTTTTTTTATTGCACCATGTATAGCTTTTTGCGATATTGGAGCGGGCAACGTAAGCGTTATATAATTTCACACTAGCAGGAGTCATCTTTGTACCTGAATGTACGGTATGGTTGTAAGAATGTATGATAGATTGTAAAACATAAATGTATCTGCGTGTATTTTTACGCGTAAAATAACGCCACAAATGATTTATTATAGTTTGAATGACACGTTCTGCTATTCCACTAGCGTTAGGATTCCGATTCAAACGAAACTCGATATTAAACTCGTTAAGAACATTTTGTACCACCTTAGCTGTAAACTCACGGCCTTTATCTGTTTGGGTAACCACCGGCAGTTTATCGGGGTTTTCGGTGAAAATTTTGCTTAGAGCGCCAGCTGTGGAAGAACCAGACTTGTCTTTTAGCGGCTCTACCCATAAAAATTTACTCAAAGCATCATTGACGAATAAAACAAAAAAATATAAAATAATTGTCGTTGAAAGATTTTATCGATCGAAAATCTGCCAACTCAGCTTCAAAACAGTCTTATGACATAAATATTCGATACGTTGTACGTACGTCGAGGAAAATTTTTTCTAACCGATTTATGCAATGTTTATACGTCCTCTTCGCTCAACCAATTTTTTACTTTTTGTTTTATATCTGCCAAATTTGTAATTTGTTTTCTGAAATAAATACCGAGTTCCAACGAACGACAGAGGGTGCTCTGTATCGTAATACAATTTGTTCAATGAAACTTCCAATCTTTACCTTATTATTAATATTTTTCATCTTCTTATTATTATTATTTTTACTAATTAACGTAATATTTTCCTTTTTTTGTTTTTCGTTAACAATAAACTTTTGATTCATCTTCGAATTCTACTTTTAATCTTTTATCACTTTTTTATTCTTTGTATTTTTCGTTTTTTTCTTATTAAAAATAATAGTTTTTTGAATTTGATCAAAAAATTTCTTGAAATTTAATTTTTTTCGGCTAAAACTCCATCGACTTTACGTCGGTCTTTGTTTTTCGAGTAATCTTATTCATGTTGTAAACACGCTTTGTCAAACAGGTTTATGCCGTGGTTATTTTGTTGGAAACGTGCATCAAGATTTGTTTCAACTCCGCAAAATGCGTACCCCTTTAAATGCATTTAAAATGGAAATATAAGTCCGTCAAGAATGCTTGTCGGAAGAATCAATTTTACCCGCGCCTATAGGTATAACTACAATCTTAATTGGATTTTCCATTGCTTGCTGAAATACGCAAGGCGTGCCAACTTCTTCTTCTTCTTGATTTTTTTTTATATTTTTTAAGAATTTATTGATGATTAATCGAACCGAGAAATCAATTTTTGATTTATATAACTCAACACTGCAAGGCTTACGAACTCTTCATCTCTTTTTTTATTAAGCCTAACATGTAGTATTTAGTTAAACGATTTATTTAAATCATTATTTCAAATATAAATTTTAAAAAAATTCTTAACTTACGAGAAATTAAATTTTTAATTTATAGAAAGATGTTAGATTGAACTGCTAATCCTAAAAAAAGTAGAAAAATTTTTTTATTTGAGATAAAAAAATGGGCCCTGGCAGGGATTTGAACCCACGATTCCAAGTTTTGTACACTGATGTTTTTTTACCTGATACGACTTCATTGTTTTAGCGGTGAATTAGCTGGTGAACAAAACTACGAACGTCGTTACCGATGCAACCATTTTATTTTTGCGCAGAGGTATACTCGCTGAGTACGTGAGACGCTAAAATCGAATGCAATGCTGAAGAAGAAGAATTAGGTGCAACTACAACTCCTTCTCACAAAAATTCTTGGTTTCTAACAAAATTTTCGGGTAGACCTGCAACTGAAAGTGCAGCGCAAAACTGACCCTGTCCCGCTACGCTGAATCTTTTTTTAGATCACATAACGTCATTTACAGAATCCACTATACTTGAGCCAGGAAGTGGTATACCGGGCAAGCGTGCTTTACCTTTCGAATCCCACTCAACAGAAGAGACTTTTCGTGCAAAAAAGGACTTTTTCTTGAAATTTCTTGGATATCGTTTCGATGATATTATCGTCAAAATTTGGCGTCGCCTCCATCTCTTTGACCTTGTGCTGTAACTTTTCGACTTTTGAGTTTCGTTCCACGCTCGTACTTGCTCTGTGTTGCAAAAACGATGAAAAATCTGCTTGTACAAGATGCTCTTTTCAAATTCCTTCTTATTGGACTGTAAATACTAGATATTTCAGCATCAAGCCTGCTTTCAAACGTGCCAGGAGTCTGTACAGTTTTTTTTTTCTTTACACATGTCACCGTCACAAGGTAACGATTTTTCGATATTACTAGCAGTCATTGCTGACGTACCGATAGCCGTATTGGCTGGGATGACAATTTAGCAGCGTGATTCATTTTTTTTCTACTTATTACTCAGTCTAGTCAGAAGAAACTTATCCAGTACTGCTGAAATAATTGGCGTTAAAAGAGCAGGCAAGATGCATCATCATCGCATCATCACAAAGATGCCACCGCCGTCTTGCACCAGTAACTGTTTTTTACCTTTGTCACCTTTTCACTCGGCATTCAGTACTGTAAGTAATTGGTCGTGTCTTTTGAGGCGATTTTTTTCAGCAGATTTAAACGGTATGTTACCTCTCAAAATATTTAACGTGCATTGGCATATACACTTGATGAGATCGCGATCCGCAGTATTGAGCAAAACTACCCTGTGTCTGCTCTCTAGGTTATTCAATACTCTCATAATATTTGCGTGCTTTTTGGATATAGGGCACTTTTTGCTGGAGAAGCTGCTATGACTGCGTCTTTTCGTCGCCATCATACGTACATGACTGAGGACATGGAAGCAATTTTTTTCCTTTTCTTTGCCCCGGATGTATAAGCATTTATTGACACGTAAACCGTCTGGAAGACACTTTCGTGCGAAAAAATATTTGCTAAAATATTTGATCTGTGACTTGTATCTCGGATTTTTAAGTAACACCAAATGATTCGAGTTTAAAGTATTATCTCAATGATTTTTGCCCTTGTGAAACAAATTTTGGGTGGTGAAAAATACGCTCAGGTTACCGTGATGACTACCTTTGGTAAATGAATTTAAAATCTTATCGCGATCCGAAGATTCGATCAAAAAATTGTCGATAATCAAAAGTTTCGCCTTGTCAGTAGCGCAAGTATTCTACAAAATCTGGTAGATGTTCACGAAACTTAATGTTCACGAAACTCGATGTTTTCGACTAATTTTTTATAAGTATCGTGCCACATGGAATAGTACAGTAAAATTTGATTGAATGGCCGATCGTTTAGCTGGTCGCTATAGTCGAGTTAATTTTTAATGAAAATAGTTATTCCAGCGTCTTTTTGTTTTTTTTTTTTACATAAACGTATTTTAACGGTCGTGACGATATGCATAAATGAAGAAAAAAAATCAAAGTTAGGCTGTAATAAGATTAAAAGAAAAAAAAAGAAAAAAACAAACCTGAAGATCCACTAATCATAGAGAGAATAGTAGAATTTAGGCGTATAATTTCGGCCCGCTTGAGACAAAACACGATATGTACTCGTTTTGACCGTACGCCTCGAGTTAGTTCGTGACATCTCCTAGGAATGGTCCCGTCGTTTAATCAGTAGAACCCTCCTATTCGTTCGTGATGTATAAAACCGAACCCGTGTCATAATACAAGCTGGAAGAGCCAAGGTATTCCTGATAACTGTAAAATTTCAGTCTCGCTTGAGCAGTTATGTAAGCAGCCAAAACTACGGTTGCTGTATTAAAAGGCTCGTAAAAACCTTTTTTGGTCCTCATACTCAGGTATGGCACGTTGTCGTTTACGGGTAAAAGGAGAGCCACTTTGGTCATTGGACAAGCCAAAAAAGCTTTTAACTCTGCAGGATCCTGAATTATCTTTGTCTGCAATTTGTTTTCCTGATGACTATAAAATCCCTAAAGTGAGTTCAAAGAAAGCTTCGCTACACCTCTTAGAGCCATGTTCTTTTGAAATTCCTCTCTCTCTCTCTCGAACTCTATGCCTTCGCTCACCTTGACGTTTATGATGTATGCGTCAATCGTCGTCTCGTCGATGCACTCGGACGGAAAGCCACTGTCCTCGGTTTTAAACTTGTAAAAAGTTTCAATACACTCGGCGAAGAAACCGCCAGTCTTTGTGATCTGATTATACTTGGTCATTTTTCCGTAGTGCAAAATTTCGTAAATTTCCTGGCTGACATAGCCCTTTTCAATCGCTTTCTTAATCTCCAGAGAAACCCAAGTCCCTGTAAAACATCGAAAATTTTCGTTCTTGTGAGTACACGCCTATTGGCTCATCTCCTCGCAACAGGTTCTGCACAAAGCAAACAATAATTTATTGTGCATTTAAACGGGAAAAGCTGGGTTTAACAATTTTCTAGGTGGTAGTACTTTGCAAAAACCTATACTATCGACTTTTGCCGAAAAATTTTTATGATTCTCGCCAAGAAAATCCTTGCATTCTGCCAAGCCCACGTACAGTTTCGGATGCCCAACCGGAAGTTCACCTATTTTACATATAAATGGAAAGATTTAGGTCACGTCTACGTATTTGATTTTTTCGCCCCCTCTCGTCTCGTATATTTTTACGAAATTTTCGGTCCTTCTCCTTTAAAATACATCTCTCACTTTCAGAGGTTCGTATTTCGTAAAAATATGTCACAAAACGTATTCTCTCATCTTCTTTGAACTCTCAATTAAAATCACACTCCAATTTTTCGTAAAGCATGTAATTATTAGCGCGAATTCGATTGGCGATTACTAACGTGCGATTATATCGATCTTCCAATACATCTGTGCAATTTTCGCTTACGGCTTCGTCTCGGTGAATTCTCGGTAACATTTATAGCAACCGTGCCAGTAGCACCCGTAAAATTGCAAACAGTTGCCTCTGTATGCTTGTCTGTATACGGTCTCTGTATACGGTCTAGGGTCTAACTCCGCTGTACCGGTCCCAAGCCCGGAGCCTCATAAGGCTGAGAAAGGAGGAGGGTGGTTCAGGCCGCCTTTTTTCAAGGTTGAACTAGAATCAAAGATATAGGATATAGCTCTCTGGAACAACTGAGGCTGCCCTATAAATCGGGTCTCATGCCTTGCATTTCTCCGGGGACATGCTCTATGCTTTATCCCATGTGTGCATGTAAGGAATGCCGAAGACTGCTCATAGTTAGTCTATAAGTGGTTCTGGAATAACTGAGGCTGCCCTATAAACCGGGTCTTATGCCTTGTCTTTCCCTCGAGCATTCTTGACAAGCATGCAGCCGCAGACTGCTATCCTAAACTATTCTTGAGGAAGAGGCATATTAAAGGGGCTCCAAGGTTTTCTCCAACCTAAGTGCGTTATAAGCCACATACAGGGTTGCCTTAGACCTGACGTATTGGCTCTTAGCATGGGAGAATTCTACCTCGAGCACAGCGACGTAGCCGATTAAAGGTAGTCGCGAGTCCCGCTAAATCATGACTGCAGGTTGTATTTTCTGGTTTAGTAATGTGTGAAGGTGATGGATTATTGGGTTATTGGGAAGTGGCATTGTCATCAGACAAGGAGGAGCAATCCTCCATTCTGTAGGGGATCTATCTATGGAATCAATGCCGCCTGGTTCCAGAGTAAAATCTGACATCAGCCCTCATGACTCCACTGGTAGATGCCTGACCTGTTCCATGACAGGTATAAAACATTGTGGAATGGTAGCAAACATAGAGGTGAAAACACTTCGCCTGTTAGATTGAGGATTGGTGTTCCCTCGCGTCACCGCCTCTCAATCGAAGTCTGTTACATGCCGGATTAATAATCGTATGTGATGTCATCAGACATGGTAGTGAAAACCCCCCGATCTGTAGGACTATTATTACTAGATAGACGCTGGAAGCTGATAGATACTCTCTGTCAGCGACTAACATAAATCATTTAATAATACTCTGAAGGGTACTCTTACCCAACTAAGGGCCCTTTGTCCAGGGACACAGGCTTATTTTATGTACAATGCTAAATAAATACAGTGAATTACCCCAGGTTGATACCCCTCTTACAGAGGATAATTCAACCTCTGATTCCGATCAAGTGAAAGCCTTGATGATCAGAGCCGGAGACACGGATTCTGGGGGTATCAAATTTAGCATTTCTCAGCAGCAACAACATCTAGCTCTAATTAATGCTGAAAAAAAGACGGCAAAGGTAGTCTTAACTAGGCTAGAGGTCGAGGATTCCTCCCGCAAATCCTCAATGGAAGGTGATATATGCGCAAAATGTGGCGCCCAAAAAGGTTCAAGCAAAAGCTTGATACGGCCTTCTATTCTGAAGGACCAGAGGTCATATTCGTTGCCTAATGTTAGCGAAGTTGGGCCTGATGACGAATGTAAGAGGGAAGAAAATATAGAAAGATATCTCCGAATATCAAAGGACTATAACAAGGCGTGCATTGAAATCCACTCAAACATGGAGATAGATATTACTCAGATGAGAGACTCAGTCAAAGTACAGAAGAACTGTAATATGACAGTCAAAAAAGGCATAGCTGAGTTTGAAAAATATTTAGCCAGGCTTAAGACAATTTTTAAACTGCAGCAGGAGCTTTTAAATGGAAAACAAAAACCCGATATTCCTATAGAGGAAGCATCAGGGGTTATGACTGGAAAAGGAAAGAAGAGGGCTCCGACTGCGTCCCGAAGCTCAACCGGAAAGGAGAATACAAAAAAGAGACCGGCTCAGAAAACTTCCCCGGAACTCCCTCTAAGGAAGACCTTCGCTAATGCAGTGATGTCTCCTCCGAAAGATATGGTTCAGGAGGTAAATCAGTTAGCTTCTGGCCAGCAAACGCAGCCAAAAGATGTAGCTACAGATACCTCCCCTCCAGACGAGGATGATTTCGTCGCTGTTAAAAGCAAAGGTCAAAGAAAAAAGGAAAAGAAGAAAAAGAAAAAAGAGTTTGAAAGAAAGGAGGCAGAGGCTCGTAAAAACCAAGAGGAGGAACAGAAGAAGCAGCAGGAGAAGGAACAGCCAAAAATAACTGCAGCGGCAGCAAACCTGCGGCAGGGGGCAGAAAATAAAAGAAGCAAAAAGAAAAAGCCGCAGAAGAAGGAAGGAGATGGCGTATCTCCTCCTTCCGAGGCGAAGGAAAAAGGCAGGAGAAAGAAGCGCCAGAACCGGCGCATAAGGATCTCTAAGCGTAAGGAGGCTCTAATAATAAAGCCTCCTGAAGGGAAGTCTTATGCAACAGCCCTGCTGGAGATCAAAAGAGGTGTCCAACTAAAAGATTCAGGGACTGAGGTTCACCGAATCCAGAAAACCCAGGATGGGAGCGTCCTAAGAGAGCTGAGCTCGTCGAAAGACCGGCAAAAACTATTAGACGCTGTCAAGACGGTCGCAGGCCCAGAAAGTACAGTCAAGGAACTGATTCCCCACCTAACCGTGGAGATCAGAAGCCTAGATGGTACTACTGGTAGCGACGAAGTGAGGCAGGTAGTAAAGGAGGCAACCAAGCTGCAGAACGATGACGACATAAAAGTCGCTATCTTCAAGGCTAAGGGCACTAAGGCGGATATCGTGGTCGTAGAGCTACCAAAGACCGCCGCACTAAAATTGACCAATAAAGGCCGGCTAAATAATGGCTGGTCTAATTGGCAAGTGCGCTTAAGAGCCGAGGTTACACGGTGCTTTAAGTGTCTTGGTTTCGGCCACAACCAGTGGTCATGAAAGGGCATGGACCGAAAATTTGCGTGTTTTAAATGTGGCGTTCAAGGCCACAAGTCAGAAAATTGTCCTGTGGAAAAAACAGAATGCTTCCTCTGCAGGGAAAGAGCTGACAAGGCCAAGACCGACCACCTTCCAGGATGCGGAGCATGTAAGTGTTATCGGGAGGCACTTACTGCAAGGAAGATAAAGTGTCATCGGTAATGTTCGGAGTCCTGCAAGGGAATATGAACAAAACCATTCTTGTGGACCTTTTGCTCGATCAGCTCGCAGGCGAGACAGACTCTAGCGTCGTCTTGCTATCCGAGCCGCTTCGCAATAGGAACCAGCAATTCTGGTTAACCGATGACACAGGCCGGTGCGCTATATGGCTACGAGGTCGTGCTCAGACGTTTATGTCACGACATGGAAAAGGCAATTGCCACGTCTGGGCAAAGTGCGGTGATACAACTTTCATTAGTTGTTATTTGTCACCGAATGACACTATTGGGGTGTTCACCGCAAAGCTGGCCTCATTGGAGGAAACGATAAGGGAAGTCTCTGGCAATATCATATTTGCTGGGGACTTAAATGCCAGGGCCGTGGAATGGGGAATGCCAACCACGAACCGTAGGGGAACGTTGATCCTAGAGATGGCTGCTAGAACTGATCTGGTGGTCATGAACTCTGGGAACAATCCAACCTACGTAAGGCCAGGCTTTGGCGAATCGATCCCTGATGTCACTTTTGCCTCGGCCGGGCTGGCAGGAAGAGTGGGTGGCTGGAGGGTGATGGATGGAGCCAATGGCAGCGATCATAATTACATCACCTTCAAAGTGCGTGATAGGGTTGCTAATCGGCCCCCGTACAAAAAGTGCCCACTAGGCTGGAATGTGTCAATGATGGACGAGGACAGATTTGTGGATTATCTTCGCGAAGAGTTCTCGTCTATCCCAGCCTGGCATGGAGGACCAACCACCCCGCGAGAGGCAGAGACCCTTGTCAAGAGAGTAACTGCTCTTCTGAGGGGAGCCTGCGATGCCTCTATGCCGCGTGAACGGCCCTGGAAGGGTAAAAGAAGCGTGTACTGGTGGAATGAAGAAATTGCGGAGCTAAGAAGGGTCTGTCACGGCGCACGCAGAAGACGGCAAAGAGCGCATGGCCGCCCAGAGCTGGCTACGCGCTCTGAAGAGTACAAGGGAGCCAAGCATAGGCTGGCGAAAGCTATCCGCCTCAGCAAGGCGCGCTGTCTTCGGTCCCTAAGAGATGATGTCAACAGCGACCCGTGGGGCCTGGGATATAAGGTTGTCATGGGCAAACTTAAGTCCGGATGTGACAACACGATGGATGAAGCAACGACCAAAAGAATAGTGGACGCTCTCTTCCCGTATCATCCAAACCAACAACACCCTGCTTTGGATGTCCCGAGGGAGCAAGTTCCGCTATTTATCGAGGTGGAGATGCTTCAGGCAATTAGGTCAATGAAAAATGGGAAAGCGCCAGGACCAGACGGAATACCCGCGGAAGCCCTTAAGGCGGCTGCAAAGGTAATCCCTGGTCTCCTGCTTGGCATGTTTAACGCGTGCCTCGTTGCAGGCGCCTTTCCAAGGGACTGGAAAGTGGCCCGACTGGCTCTGATAAGCAAGGGAAAGGGTGAACCAGGATCTCCATCATCTTACAGACCATTGTGTATGTTAAATACCATTGGCAAGGTGATGGAGAGCATGGTCAGAGGAAGATTGCGGCAAGCAATTAGGGAAGCGGGTGACCTTAGCGACGACCAACACGGCTTTCGTGAGGGGCGTTCCACGATCGGTGCCATCGAGCAGGTCGTGAAGGTGGTTATGAGGGCCAGACAAGTGCGGCCGGATATTAAACCGGACGTCCTGTTTGTCACGTTGGATGTGAAAAACGCATTCAACTCGGCTAAGTGGGACGATATGTTGCACTCCCTCGAGCAGGTATTCAGAGTTCCGGATTATCTGAGAAATATACTCAGAGATTACCTCCGGGACCGATACCTGCGCTGGGACACGCTCGATGGCACAAGAGGTAAAGTATTAAGCGCAGGCATAGCGCAGGGTTCAGTTCTGGGTCCTGATCTGTGGAATGCCTTCTACGACGGCTTGCTAAAGATTGAGCTCCCGGATGGATGCTCCATGATCGGATACGCGGATGACGTTGCTCTAACCATAACAGCTCGAGAGCCAGAGGACCAGCAGAATACCTTGGATGAGGCCATGCGCCTTATCAATAGCTGGATGTCGGATCATGGACTAAGACTGGCAGTCCCGAAAACGGAGATTGTCCTTCTGACCCGGAGAAGGGTTGATACCATATTCGGCATCAGCTTTGATGACGGAGGTATTCCCCTTATGATCCAGACCAAACCATCGGTCAAATATTTGGGGGTCTTCTTGGATAACAAGTTGACCTACAATAGACAATTCCAGCAGGCCTGTGAAAAGGCTGGCCGGGTGACAAAGTCCCTCTCGTGGCTAATGACGAACATCGGCGGTCCCAGATCTGAGAAGAGGAGGCTGTTGATGACGACAGTTAACTCCATCTTGCTCTACGGTGCAGAGGTGTGGGCGGACAATGTCCGCATAAAAAAGTACTGCAAGAAACTAAAGGCAGTACAGAGGCAGGGGGCACTTCGAATCGCTTGCTCGTACAAGACAGTATCAGAGCCAGCGATCCAGGTGGTGGCTCGGGTGATTCCCATCGACCTGCTTGCCTTGGAAAGGAAGGCGATCTATAACCGTGGGGAAGAAGAGCGCGACGTAGCTTCCGTTCGCGCTCGCTCCCGCACAATGGAATGTTGGCAGTATAGGCGGAATGGTGACCCGAGGGGACGTTGGACGCACCGCCTTATCATCGATTTGGAAAGCTGGATGAACCGTGATCATGGAGAGGTAGACTTCTACCTCACACAGTTCCTAACTGGTCACGGTTATTTCCGCGATATGCTTTTCAAGTGGAGCAAGGTGACATCTCCGGAATGCTTGCATTGCCCGAGCTGGATACCGATGAGCACACCTTTTTTGGGTGTCCTCGCTTCGCTGAAGGGCGACCGCCCTTCGATGAATGGAGGCCGGAAGTAGTCGTCCCGGAAATGCTGCGCAGTGCCGCTAACTGGTACAGTGTGGCAGAGTACGTACGGGCGACACTGATGAGGAAGGTTTCCTCTCATAGGAAAATCTGTCCCGAAAAGAGTCCCACATAACCATACAGTACGCGTGTATGGTATGCGTAAATGCATTCTCCTCGTCCTACGAAAAAGGCCCAAAAAAAAAAAAAAAAAAAAAAAAAAAATACGGTTTAGGGTCTGAAAAACCATTAACATTTAAATTAATCGTTAATTTGATTTCCCTACATCCACCTGCATGGTAAATGTAACGATTCAATTTGCTTTCCATTTTCACAAGCCATTTCAGTGCAACAGCTGACTGACTGTCGTTAAACCTGTAAACGCGTTTCGGCAAAATTCCTATAAAATATGGCTTAAAAAAATTCTTTCTGTACACTCACATACAAGTACTCACGATAGTCGTTCCCTCTGTGAACGGAGAAATTTTTCCGTTTTCCAAAAATGATTTCTTAAAAGCTATGCATGTCAGATTCAATATTTTTAAATCTTCTCTACAGTACAATCTCTTCTTCAAAATTAGAAACATACCGCAAAGGTGTCGGGCCAATTTAAAAATTTTTCTCTCGCATTGCAATACACTCTATTCGGAGAATAATATTTTTTATCAGGTATGGACCCTCTGTACTTTATATTCTCCGGTATATTAAACAAGTGAGCGTAAATGAGGGCAAGTGAGGGCCAGGGTCTATTAAAAGTAATTACTTTTTACATAAAGAAAATTAAATTTTATTTTTTTTATACCTAGTACATCAATATTTTTGTCACTAACTCCACTCTTTATCTCCTCATCCTGTTCAACCACCAAATTAAGCAAAAAAGAATGTTTTTCAAAAAGACCACGCAAATTCTGTTCTGTTATTAGGCATTTTTGCCCTTATTCACGCAATACACACATATTCGCGCGCCTCAAGTCTTCAAGAAAAATATTACCGCCTAGAAACAATCAAATTTAAAATATATTATTTTTAGTTTTAAAATATTCTAATAGATGATTAATAAAAAGCAGCACTTATAAATAAAAGTTATAGATTTCCAAATCGGCTGTTAATGATTTACAGTATCAGCCGCACGGCGCTGTAAAAAACAGATTGTAGGCTGTTGAAAACTTATTTCTTGCAAAATCAAGATCCGAGTTTTCAGCTGGATATCTTTGAGAATTAAAAATAACTGAATATTTTGAAGGATAGCATGATCATAAATGCTAGTGTCTTTTTTTACATTTTCTCGTCTATCTTGCTGGCATCCTACTATTACAAACAGAGGCCAATCAGCAGGTGACGCACAAGTAACTTTCCAATTCACTTTATCGGACAACGGAATATTTGGGTATTCCAAATAGTCCCAGCTCCTGAAATAGACTGGAACCTTTCTCCCGGATTCCAATATTTTTAATAATTTTAATTTGTAAATATCCTTGACATCTACATGTACCATTTTCCACGCCATCTTTAAAATTTTGATATTTTTGGATTGGGTTAAAAGGATAAATGGATAATATAATTGGTGAAGGTGTAATAGAATAAATGCACTTATTAATTACTACTAATTAGACTGAGCGAAGCTCTAAGCTAAGCTCAGTCTATTCCCGCGACAGAATGTCGAGTTTGTGTGCACGATAACTCTTTAATGATATTGCCGATTGGCTTCAAAATTTCACAGATGGTTTTAAATGAGACAATGACAAAATGATTAAATTTATAGCCCATTTGGTACGCACATTTAAAAATAATAGCGAAAAATCTAACTCCTCATCAAAAAATTACATTTTATAAAATTTACATATTGAGAGTTTCGATCCTTACGAATAAAAAAGAACTTTTCACATTACCTAGGGGTATTCGAGATTGAAAAAAACATTTTTATTAATACAATTTTTAATTTTTTAACCAAACATATTTTCCATTTTCCAAATTGGTGGATTGAAAAACTTGAAAAAATCAACTTTTCACATTAGAAGGAGATTTTTTAGGGCGAGAAAAATGAATTTTACATGGAAAATATTTAATTTTTCAACCCAACATGTTTTCCGATTTTCGGTTTTTTTTTTTGTTATTCCGCACTGTGTTGAGCTATTAATCTGAAAATATCGTAGAAAAAAGGGCACATAATTTATTTTCAACCCTTATTGGTTTTAGACCCTTAAGCAAGCATAAGACATCGTATATATATTTCGTGTTTATAAAATAAAAAATTTCAGTTTACAAACAGCAGCAATGAACGACGTTTGTGGAATCTATTTGAACGAAACTTCGTGCAAGCCATCAAGCGATATTTTAGCTTGTGTGGAGTGCAGAGAACACTTGGAAAAATGTGAATTTTGCCAAGATTATTATAAAATGACGTGCCGAAACATTACTACATCATTTTTAATACACGTATTGATACTGGTTATAGAAATTTTTACATTAATTTACTATTACTAAAAAAAAATGTTAAAAGCTGCGGTCATGTACGAAATTCACAAACCTGCCAGAAAAAATTTTCCACGAAGACATGTTGTTGTTCTTGGTTTGGACGATCTTTGAATGGCAGATTTGATGGATTTACAGTTGTACAGTAGATTCAATTCAGGATATAATTATGTTTTAGTAGTAATAAAAGAATTTTCGAAATATTTATGGGCCGAACCTTTGAAATCAAAAAATGCAAAAGATGTAACCAGGGCTTTTTAAAAAATTTTAAAAGAATCGAAAACGCGTGTAAAAAATCTGCAGGTTGACCAAGGTACTGAATTTTATAATAAGGAAATTAAAGAATTAATAAAAAAGTATAATATAAACATGTTTTCAAGTCTTACGCATTTAATAGCCTCTATGGCGGAACGCGCAATTAAAACTCTCAAAGGAATAATATGGAAGAGATTTAGTCTCAATGGAAGTTACAAATACATAAATTTTCTACAAGAAATTGTTTCAAAATATAATGCAAGAAAAAATCGCACGATAAATATGAAGCCAAAGGACGTGAAGAAAAAACACGAAAAAATATTGTTAAGTACAGTTTGTAATTACGACTTTAAACGTATTAAGAAACCTAAATATCGAGTAGGGGACAAAGTAAGCATCTCTCGATACAAGGCGATTTTTGAAAAGGGATATCTGCCTTCTTGGAGTACAGAGCTTTTTACAATCGCAAAATTTCAAACAACGAATCCAGTGACATATATCTTAAAAGACTATCAAGATAATTTAATATCCGGGGCTTTTTACGAATATGAGATTTTAAAAACAAAATATGATGATACTTATCTTGTTGAGAAAATTTTAAAAACAAAATCCGATAGCTATTTTGTGAAATAGCTTGGATTTGACAGTTCACATAATAGCTGGATAAAAAAATCAGAATTATTAAAATAAATAAAACAAAAATTATATTTAAAAAAAAAAATGTTTTTATTCATTGAATTTCCCCACCCTCAATTTCCTTTATTTTGTAATGACCCCAGGGCAGAGTTTCCACAGAATCTGGAAAATGCCGTCTTTTATCATTTTTAAATCGCAATGCAACTTTCTTTTCAAAAATTGTATAAATATTATGATTTTTTTATCTAATGCTAGACTGTTCACATGTAGTAATTTCATTTTCAAAAATACATTTTTTATAATTTTCAAATCTTAATTTATTTTCAGTTATATTTTTTTACACCCTTAGCTCTTTTCATTTCCAAATCGTCCTCTGTTGAAACCGCATACATTTTTGCACAAATCGTGACGATTTCCCAAATTATACGATCAGATGTTTCGCATTTCATTAATCCAAGTGCGCCTTTATTTAAAATCGGAATTTTAAACTTATTTTTTGGTGAAAAATTACTTTCGTCAAATTTTTCTGTATTTTCGCGTATAATTCTATATGGGTCTATCTCCCTAAATCAGTATATCAGTGAATCTGTATCTAAATACACCATTTCAGCACTTTGCCCGCACAGGGCTCAAATAAAATCATAGTGGAATTTATTTAATATATATTTGGCAAATCTAAAATACAAAAACCTAAGTAAATCGGCCTATTAAAATTGATTAATAGCTTATTTAACTCGATAGCTGCAAAATCATCGTCAAAAAGCTCGATTCTTTTAAAATTTGGTCGGGAAATCAAACTTTCAAGGCCGCATCGACCAGACCATTTTCCGGATAAATAAATTTTACTTTATTTACGTATTTGTTCACAAAATTTTCCGAATAGCCCATTTAACAGATTTTTTCAAAAGTTTTTCTCGAATTCGTTAGGCGCATTTTTCCTCATTAATATGCAAAATTTAATATACGGTCGTAGCCATGGTTTTGTAGCGTATTTTATTACTTTATGAATTTTTTTAACTTGAATTCCATGCGTAATCGCTTGTTTTAAATTTTTATAATGAATATTATAGTTGAATTTATCGTTCAAGTCGGCCAAAAGCTTCTCAGTTTTACTTCCTGGGGTTTAGCTCGCATACCCGGGTGAGAATGGACCTTGGAAAGAATATGTTAAGAGTACTTCCGTACAATGATCGAGGGTCGAAAAATCTAAGAATTTTGCTCGAAAAAGTATGTTTTTAATATTCCCTGGAACAAATAGTCTAAGATACGATGATAGTTAACATATAAAAATAATATTTTTTCTTACTTCATAGTAGTAAAAAGAAAAGTGAGAAAGAATATTTTTAAGGTAGTAATTTAAACATTGGTAAACGGCATCGTTCTAATATGGAAAAAGTATTTATTCTTATATATTTGCCCGTGATTAATTTTATTTATTCATAGCTTGGCGTAAAAAAAGTGCTTAAAAATATTAAAAGAATACTTTTTCAATCCTTGTTTTCTGTACCGCCTAAACATTGAAAAAATAATTTACTTGTTAGTAAACTTATTCAAACCACCTGCGAATATATACTTAAAAAATACTTTTTCGAAGCTCAAATATTAGCATCGTAAGAGCACTGAAATGATATTTTTTCTTATTCTCTATATTTTGACTCATCATAAAATTAAGCTGCGTATATATATTCGAAAAGCACTGATTCGGAGGTTGTATAATCATCGTTACGATATGATTTTATTTAATAAAAAACAGCGTGCCGATAATTAAACAGCTACGAAAAAGTATTGTAATAATAATGTAAACGTTATAAAAATATTTTTTTAATAAGTAAAAAATATTTAAAAAAAAAAAATTTTAATTTTTATAGCCATGATATAATAATATATTAAATATTTTTTTATTTTTTTTTTTTTTTAATGATTTGATGAGGATTTGAACCCGAGTCCACCGCTTGATAGTCCAACACTTTATCCACTGCTCCATTATGACTGCATGCAAAATAATAAAAATTTGATATATAAAAGAGCAAGAGTTATAAATGAACTTATAAATTTTTTGATTTAGACGAAAAATCAGAGCAGTAAAATTATTATAACAACATTTATTCTAAGCAAACATTAAGCTTCGTAATTTTTCGTTGCTTAGTACTCGTTCGAAAAAATAATTAAACAATACTTTTTCGAGGGTCGGCAAACTCATATCCGTTTCAAAGCAGATATAGTATTCAAAAATCATGTTTTCAGTGATTCTGTTGACGCGAATACCGATCCTACTTCACATCGATGCGAAGATTTTTAAATTTTTCCTTGCTCAGTAATCGACGAAAAAATACTTAAACAATAGTTTTTCGAGGGTCGGCTGGCTGCATAAATGTGAAACGTAAACGACAATAAAATAACCTTCCCTTACTATGTTAACAATATCCTAATGATATTAAAACGGCGATCAAAAGGAGCAAAAACTAAAATAAATTCGGCAGATATTTTTTAATTCTGCAAGTTTTTGTCATTAATAACACAGTCTTAAAAAGCTTCAAAAAATATCGTTTCGAAGATGATTTTACTATTTAACGAATTATAAACTCATATCCGTTTCAAAGCAGATTTAATATTCTTTTAGTATTCAAAAATCATGTTTTCAGTGATTCTCTTGACGCGAATACCGATCCTACTTCGCATCGATGCGATGATTTTTAAATTTTTTCTTGTTCAGTAATCGTTCGAAAAAATACCTAAACAATAGTTTTTCGAGGGTCGGCTGGCTGCAAAGACGACAAACGTAAATAATAATGAAATAGCCTTGACTTACAATGTTTGTCCATTATAAAAAGTGACACGTCAAGCCTTTCACTAGAGTAACCTAAGGAATTTGTTTATAATAAGAAACGACACGTCAATCCTTACACTAGCGTAACCTAAGGAAGTTGTCTAAAATAAAAACGACAGGACAAGCCTCACACTAGCGTAACCTAAGGAAGTAGGCTATATTAAAAAAATGACACGTCAAGCCTTACACAAGCCTAATCTAAGGAATTTGTCTATTATAAAAATGATACGTAAAGCCTTACACTAGAGTAACCTAAGGAAGTAGGCTATTGTAAAGTACGACACGACAAGCCTTACACTAGCGTAACCTAAGGAAGTTGTTTATAATAAAAAACGACACAACAAGCCTTACACTAGCGTAACCTAAGGAACTTTTCTATCATAAAAAACGACACGACAAGCCTTGCACTAGCGTAACCTAAAGAAGTTGTCTATTATAAAAAATGATACGTCAAGCCTTACACTAGAGAAACCTAAGGAAGTAGGCTATAATAATAAACGACACGAAAGTCTTACACTAACGTAACCTAAGGAAGTTGCCTATAATAAAGAGTAACACCTCAAACCTTACACTAGCGTAACCTAAGGAAGTAGGCTATAACAAAAAACGACACGACAAGCCTTACACTAGCGTAAGCTAAGGATTTTTTCTATCATAAAAAACGACACGACAAGCCTTACACTAGCGTAACCTAAAGAATTTGTCTATTATAAAAAATGATACGTCAAGCCTTACACTAGAGAAACCTAAGGAAGTAGGCTATAATAAAAAACGACACGAAAGTCTTACACTTGCGTAACTTAAGGAAGTTGTCTATAATAAAGAGTAACACCTCAACCCTTACACTAGCGTAACCTAAGGAAGTAGGCTATAACAAAAAACGACACGACAAGTCTTACACTAGCATAACCTAAGGATTTTTTCTATCATAAAAAATGACACGATAAACCTTACGCTAGCGTAACCTAAAAAAGTTGTCTAAAATACAAAACGACAGGACAACCCTTACACTAGCGTAACCTAAGGAAGTAGGCTATATTAAAAAAACGACACGTCAAGCCTTCCACTAACATAACCTAAGGAAGCTGATTAGAATAAAAAATGACACAGCAAGCCTTACGATAGCATAACCTAAGCAAGTAGGATATATTAAAAAAACGACACTTCAAGTCTTAAACTAACGTAACCTAAGGAAGTTTTTTATTATAAAAAATAACACGTCAAGCCTTATACTAGCGAAACCTAAGGAAGTAGTCTATTATAAAAAATTACATTTTCATTTTTTTATTAAAGCATATTTCCTTAGGTTACGCTAGTGTAATGCTTTTCATGTCGTTTTTTATCATAACCTACTTCCTTAGGTTACGCTAGTGTAAGGGTTGACGTGTCGTTTTTTATAATAGACCACTTCCTAAGGTTACGCTAGTGTCAGGCTTGACTTGTCATTTTTTTATTATAGACCACTTCCTTAGATTACGCTAGTGTAAGGCTTAATGTATCATTTTTTACTATAGACCACTTCCTTAGGTTACGCTAGTGTAAGGCTTGTCGTGTCGTTTTTTATTATAGACAACTTCCTTAGATTACGCTAGTGTAAGGCTTGACGTGTCGTTTTTTATAATAGACAAGTTCCTTAGGTTATGTTAGTGTTATGCTGGTCGTGTCGTTTTTGGTTATAGACAATATTTAGGTTATGTTAGTGTAAGACTTGATGTGGCGTATTTTTATTATAGCCTACTTCCTTAGGTTATGTTAGTGTTATGCTTATTATGTCGTTTTTTATTATAGACAATTTACTTAGGTTACGTTAGTGTAAGTCTTGACGTGTCATTATTTATAATAGACCACTTTCTAAGGTTACGCTAGTGTCAGGCATGACGTGTCATTTTTTATAATAGACAACTTCCTTAGATTACGCTTGTGTAAGGCTTGACGTGTCATTTTTTATAATAGACAGCTTCCTTAGGTTATGTTAATGTAAGGCTTGACGTGTCATTTTTTATAATGGACAACTTCCTTAGATTACGCTAGGTAAGGCTTGACGTGTCGTTTTTTTTAATGCAGCCTATTTCCAAAGGTTATGCTAGTGCTTGCGCTAGTGTAATGCTTGACGTGTCTTTAAGTGTAAGGCTTGACGTGTTGTTTTTTTGTATAGACCATTTCCGTAGGTTATTTTAGTGTAAGGCTTGACTTGTCGTTTTTTTAGTATAGACCACAACCTTAGGTTATGTTTGTGTAAGGCTTGACGTGTCGTTTTTTTTTATACCATTTCCTTAGGTTATTTTAATGTAAGGCTTTTCGTATTGAGTTTATTTTGTAAACCTCAACTAAAGGTCATGTGGGTGTATAAAGCATGTAGGCATTAAATTTGTCATATTTTTCAAAAATTGGAAAATTTTGAGGGCGCCATATTGAATTTTGAAATTAGGATTCCAGATTCAGTCTCACCGCACCCGATAATTCCTTAATAGACGCCTAAAAGTATTTTTTTTATTATTTCAAAAATCTAGGGAATTATTTTGAAAATTAGCCAATATTAAGCCCGCCATATTGAATTTTGAAATCTGGATGCCAGATTCGGTCTCAGCGCATCCAACAATAGTTTTTCGAGGGTCAGCTGGCTGCAAAAACGTGAAACGTAAACGACAATAAAATAACCTCCCCTTAATATGTCTACAATATTCTAATGATAATAAAACAGCGATCAAAAGGAGCAGAAACTAAAATAAATTCGGCAGATATTTTTTAAGTTTGCAAGTTTTTGTCATTAATCACACAGTCTTAAAAAGCTTCAAAAAATATCGTTTCGGAGATGATTTTACTATTTAACGAATTATAAACTCATATCCGTTTCAAAGCAGATTTAATATTCTTTTAGTATTCAAAAATCATGTTTTCAGTGATTCTATTGACGCGAATACCGATCCTACTTCGCATCGATGCGATGATTTTTAAATTTTTTCTTGCTCAGTAATCGTTGGAAAAAATACTTAAACAATAGTTTTTCGAGGGTCGGCTGGCTGCAAAAACGTGAAACGTAAACGACAATAAAATAACCTCCCCTTAATATGTTTACAATATTCTAATGATATTAAAACGGCGATCAAAAGGAGCAGAAACTAAAATAAATTCGGCAGATATTTTTTAATTCTGCAAGTTTTTGTCATTAATAACACAGTCTTAAAAAGCTTCAAAAAATATCGTTTCGAAGATGATTTTACTATTTAACGAATTATAAACTCATATCCGTTTCAAAGCAGATGTAGTATTCTTTTAGTATTTAAAAATCATGTTTTCAGTGATTCTGTTGATGCGAATATCGATCCTCCTTCGTATCGATGCGATGATTTTTAAATTTTTTGTTGCTCAGTAGTCGTTCGAAAAAATACTTAAACAATACTTTTTCGAGGGACCGTTGGCTGCAAAGACGACAATCGTAAAGAATAATGAAATAGCCTTGAGTTACTATGTTTGCAATATCTTGATGATATTAAAACGGCGATCAAAAGCAGTAGAAACTAAAATAAATTCGGCAGAGATTTATTAATTTTGCAAGTTTTTGTCAGTAATAACCCAGTCTTAAAATGTTTAAAAAAATATCGTTTCGAAGATGATTTTACTATTTAACGAATTATAAACTCATATCCGTTTCAAAGCAGATTTAATATTCTTTTAGTATTCAAAAATCATGTTTTCAGTGATTCTATTGACGCGAATACCGATCCTACTTCGCATCGATGCGATGATTTTTAAATTTTTTCTTGCTCAGTAATCGTTGGAAAAAATACTTAAACAATAGTTTTTCGAGGGTCGGCTGGCTGCAAAAACGTGAAACGTAAACGACAATAAAATAACCTCCCCTTAATATGTTTACAATATTCTAATGATATTAAAACGGCGATCAAAAGGAGCAGAAACTAAAATAAATTCGGCAGATATTTTTTAATTCTGCAAGTTTTTGTCATTAATAACACAGACTTAAAAAGCTTCAAAAAATATCGTTTCGAAGATGATTTTACTATTTAGCGAATTATAAACTCATATCCGTTTCAAAGCAGATTTAATATTCTTTTAGTATTCAAAAATCATGTTTTCAGTGATTCTTTTGATGCGTATACCTATCCTACTTCGCACCGATGTTATGATTTTTATATTTTTTTATACTGAGAACTTGTTTAAAAGTGTACCTAAATAATACTCTTTCGAGGGTGGACGGGCTAACGATTTGTCACGTGTAGATAATGTTAATTCAACCTTACTTAACTATGTTTTTAATACTCTAAGGATATTAAAACGGTGATTAAAATAATTCAATACTGAAATTAATTCAGCCGAGATTTATCAATTTTGCAAGTTTTTTTCAGTAATAACCCAGTCTTTAAAAGCTTCAAAAAATAGCCTTTCGAAGATGATTTTACTATGTTATGAATTATATACTCTCATCCGTTTCAAATCAGATTTAATATTCTTTTAGTATTCAAAAATCACTTTTTCAGTGATTCTTTTGAGGCGTTACCAGACTCTATTTTGCATCGATGCGATGATTTCTATATTTTTTTATATTGAGAACGTGTTTAAAAGAGTACCTAAATAATACTCTTTCGAGGGTGGACGGGCTATCGATTTGTCACGTTTATGTAACGATGATATAAGGTGATTTAACTATTTTTTGAATATCAGAACAACATTGTAACGTTGCTTAAAATTATTAGAAATTTATATGATTTTAGCTAAAATTTATTATTTTTAAAATTTTGTGTCGATTAAGACACAGTCGTAAAATGCTTCAATCAATACTATTTCGGATCAACTTTTTAACACTCGCATTCAGCTCCGCGCTGATGTATATTATTCAGATTTAAAATATTTCCTAAGGACTATAATGATAGATTTTCGTAGTAGTTATAAGGACTATTTTGGGTTTTTTTTTATAAATATGCGCTGGTTTTATTCATTTTTACGTTTATATTTTTGACTGTAAAAGTATTTATTTAGTGTTTTTACTGACTTTGCTTTCGAAGCGTTTCGAAGTCTAAAATAATACGAAAGTATTAGATTCCATCTATGAAAGAATAGAGAAAGAATACGCTAACATACTATGAAAAATTTAGACCAGAATTTTTACTTGTTAAAATATCTGAGGAGTATTTATTCAATCTTCGTAACGGAGGATATATGTTTTTTTAAGCACCGAAAACACAGTAAATCTGACGTAAATACATCTGATACAGAGCAAATTCCGATATGTTTAAATATGCTTTTATTAACTTTACGGCGCTTGCATTTTAATATCATTATAATATTCTTTCGGACATGAAAAGGAGTTTTGTTCGGAGTACACTCGAACGGGAGTATTTAAAGAGTATTTTTTCATCTCCGTTTTTAAAAAAATCTCCGTAGACCTTCGTAAATTCTCACCCGGGTAGGACACATTGGCAAGTCTGCATAGCCTACAGGTGATGTATATGAGACGTTTTGTACCTCAAAATTTTCAAAGTTTTCTAAAAAAATAAATTCTCCTACTGGTAAAAAATCCGTCATAGATGTAGAATATAACGCGTTAATGTCAAAATAAGTCAGGCAAACGTCTGGAAGCTCTGAATTATATTCGAGCATATAAGTATTATTTGCTTTCACATAATTAATATTTGATGTACATAAACCCCCGCGTATAGCGCGTTCAAAAAACATTAAATGATCAATGTCAGTTAAAAGTTCCAAAGATACGCCAGTATACTTAAGTGCAGCGTCAAATGTAAAGCCTTTTAAAGAGATGTAACACGTTGGGTCTAAATTAATTTATTTCATCATATCATCACGAAAGTTTTGGAAAATTAAATTTATCGTTCTACAGTTAAATTTATTCCAAATATGTTGAGCTCTAAAATATTCCTGGTCAGTTATGTACGAATCTGTCAATGAAGAATAAAAATGCTTTTTTTCGGGTAGCTTGCACTCATTTAACTTTTCTCTCGAGTCTACATACTCGTAAGGGCATATACTTTTTAATGATAATAAATCGTAATCTGTTTTTTTGGGAAATTCAGATCTTAATGTTTTTTTAACAGTATTTTTGAAGGTAAACTTTAGTATTTAAAAAAAAACAAAGCAAAAAATTTTTTAAACTATGGTTTCTTGTATACATAAATTTTTGAAAAAAGATATAGACTATAAAAAATAATGATTTTTTTTTAACGTTTTTTAAAATAAAAAATACAATGCATTTTTTTTTTATTCAGGGTTAGGTATAAGAAGCAGGGGAATGGAATAATACAAAAAAGGGAAAAAAGTTTAATTTATTAGACTTTATTAATATGAGATAATATTTTTTTTAAATTTTAAATACATTTTTTTTTAAATACATTTTTATTTAATTGTATAGTTACAAAATTTTATGTGGGTACAGTATATAAAACGAATTATTCAAAATTTATCCCAAATGCATAATTTTGCCATTTCAATCTGTTCTTTAATTTCTTTATCCAGCAATAGATCGTATTTTCTTTTTCGCAAGGTCTTGATGGTTGATGGTTTGATGGTTGCAATTGATGGTTTCTCACTAAAATTTTCAAATTTGTTAAAAAAAAAACGCTTTTCAGGATTTGCTATTTCATATTCTTCAAATAATGCTTGCGAATTTGTGACTTGCCCATTTATTAAAAAGTTGATTAGAGAAGCCATATTTTTGAATATATGATGAATAACGTCTTTTAATGAGAAGTCAATCATCGAGCGCAATATTTTTTGGTCTCGGTTCGTCAAAAATAATTGTCAGCAATAGAAATTTTAAAAAACATGTGCTATTGTAGTGCGGAATACATATCACAAAAGCCGATTCTGATCCAAAAACAGGAACCTGTACATCATAGGGCAAGAGTAAAAAGTAATAACTATAAAATGGAAATTCCTTGAACATTATCTGACTAATTAAATAAATGACTTTTTGAATCGTTTTTCTTATCTTGCATTAGTTGAATAATGTAATGGTAAAATGTGTGTAGAGCTTTCTGGTGTGAATTGTTATAATTTATTTCTTGTAAATTTCGATAGTTATCGCGAAAACATGCAGAAATACTATTTTCCAAATTATATATATATTGACCATACTCGTTATCAATTTCACATTCACAATTTTTCCAATTTGTGATTAAATTCATCCACAAATTTTTACATTTGCAATAAATCATTTTTTTCTTAAAAGTTTTGCACACATCGAGATCTTTGAAATTCTTGTGAATAATTTCTCTTTTGTATTGGTTTACAGACCAATATAGCGAGGGTTTTCATGCTGCAAAACTACCAATAACCATTATTAAAAAATTAAAAAACTTTTTCACGCGTATATTGAACTTCCTGTTGGTTTTTCGGACTTTTTTAAAGGACTATTTTCAAGTGTATAGTTTATACGATTCATGATAAAGAAATATCAAGATTCAAAGATAAATTTTGGACTGACGCAAGCAGACCTCAAAGTACTTGTTTATATAAATGTCGCCACCCTTACATTTTTTTGACAAAAAGGTTGCAACTAAGTATATTTTTTTATTAAATTCAAAAACCATAATATTATTTAAGAAGCCATACATATAATAAAAATGAACGTCTAATAAAAAAATTACTTGAGTAAAATACTCTAGCAATAATATTTTATATACATTATTATTTTTTGTTTTTATCGTTTTTATTTTTTATTTTATTTTTTTTTATAACTAAAAATTTAATAATATTTTAATTCAAAAACATTATAGTTTTAAAATCATTATACTTTAAAAAACATTATAGTTTAAAAAACATTATAAAGTTTAAAAAAATACGATCCGTCTGCTAAAAAATAGCATCGAAAATTTACATGTGAGAAAGTTTTTAACAAAATGATAAACAAAGAAATCATATTATTGCTTTTTGAAAAAAGATAAAATTCAATAAAGTGTCTTGCGCGTGATTTAAGCTTAAATGCCAAACCAATATGATAAAAATTTTATAAATGAGATTCATCGTGTGTTAAGAATCTTGTCTATGGTGGCTTTTTAAGATTATTTATTAAAATAAAAATCGCTCAAGAAAAAAATGCTTTAATTCTAATAATTTAATTTAAAAGACACGTATTATTTAAAAAAACTGTAATGAAAGTTTATCTTTCATTATTCACGATTTTGAATTACCGCCGCCATAAAATATTAAATAAGACACACGACGGCTGGAACAGTTCGCGGAACGGCTGGACCGTTGAAACAATAAGAAAGACGTCAAAATACTCGTTCTCGCGCCAGGCCTTTGCAAGCACAGACGTAAAAAATATAAGTATATGTCAAAAGTCTTGACAAAAATTATTAAAGTAATTTTCAGTCAGTTAAAGGCCAAAGTTTTATTAATCAGATTAATTTTGTTCATTATTAATTCTTTTTGTTTTACTTAATTTTCTAATACCAAAGTTAAAAGTTTAAGAATAAGTTTGTGTATTAAAAATTACATGGAAATCTATCAAGTGACCAAGTAAATCAAGTATAAAAAGTATTATAAATTATTAAGAACGTATATCAATAAATCAACTGAAGCATTATACCCCGGGTATAAATTTTATTATGAAAGATACATATAAAATAAAATTATTCAAATTCAATAATTTCCGCGCGCTCCGCTAGAGCGCTGTTATAATGTTAGACGGACACGCGGGTCAGTTCTCTACGTGGTCCGCGCTCACATTATTACCTAATCGCATATACAAATTTATTCATTCTTCTGGTGGCGATCCCCAGAGCAAGACTCTCTCTCTACGTGGTGGTTATCCCCAGGTGGTGAGTAGTTTTAGTGGTGAATATACCCGGTGGACATCCCCGGTTTAATATAAGTGTCACGCAAACCTGGTGGTTATCCCCAGGTATAATATCCCCGGTGGAAATCCCCGGAGGCTTTAACCTGTCGGTCATCCACAGGTCTGTAAGTGTACATGAATGTTAAAGTGTGTGCGTGTTCCCCCTTGTATATTTATCGTCTGCTTATACAAAATAATGACATTCCATAAAATCCAATCACTCCTATTTTCTTATTATTTCTTATATTTTTTAAAATATTGAATGGAACATTTAATATTGAGTGTCTTGAGTGCTGAGTCTTGCTCCCGGATTTCTTACACATACGGGAATAAAAGCTTAAAATTTTTTTTTGAGCAAATAAATTACTAGTAAAAAGAAGAAATTTTTTTTTAAAAATTAATCATGATGGATGATACTGCCCTGACTTCCCGAGAAATCAGTTTCTCTGCACAGCAAGAAGTCTTAAATATTATTGACAAAATAACAAGCGTGAAAGCTTCATTTACTGAGCTTAACGAAGCTCATAATAATAAATATCCAAATTTGACTGATGTCGACGATACCGACCCCACTTATATTAATGAAAAATTAATTTTAAAATGGAGACAACAAGTTGGTGACACGTTTGATAAAATTTTAATTTATATAAATAAACTCAATGAACGTATGACCCAGTTACCTACTGATAATGATGTTGATATGCAAATTCAAGCAGTAATTAAAATCGAACAAACTCGTACGGCTTTGTACCATAAGGATTACTCTTCGAGATTTGATTTAATCATAGAGAGACTAAGAAAAGTCGAGACAGACATGACTGAAGACTTCTTAGACTTCGAAGAGATGAGAGATTCTATAAACAAGCAAATTGATAATAATAAAACTCTGTTGCAACAAATACAAAATTTGATTAGTAACGGTCAACAACTTGTAAGCACCTCCACGGGATTGTCTAACATTAGTCAAATACAAGTACACACTAACGAAAAACCACCTACTTTTAGTGATATTCCAACTGATAAGCCAATGCGTTTCTTAAAAGATATTAAAATTTATATTGAACATATAAAACCTAAAAATAGAGCAGATTTAATTAATGCTATTAATAAATGCCTAGAAGGCGAAAGTAAAAATTGGTGGTACTTAGTCCAAGACAAAGTAAATGATTTTCAGGATTTTGAAAAATTCTTCAAAAATCAGTACTGGAATGATATAATTCAACATGATATTCAATGGAAAGTAACTAATGGAACATTTTATACTAACGGAAAGATAACTCGGGTGCAATATGCTACCCAAATTTTGAATTCAGCCCATGATTTGGGAATACCAACGAATTCTGTGTTGTGTTACCTTCCCCATCATTTCGAAAGGCACGTTAGACCCCATTTGTATAACAGAACAAGTCAAGAAATGATGCAAATCTTAGCTAATTTTGATATAGATGACAAAAAAAACAGAGCTAAAAATAAGAATCAAAATAATGAAACTAATACTGAGAAAACTAACACTGATAATCAAGGTCAACAAAATAAAAAAACAAACCAAAATAACGGGCGGAATCAAAGTCAAAATAATAGAAGTAATTTTGTTAACCGAAGTAACAACTCAAACAACACAAATAATAACAACGCTCGTGGAAATCAACGAAACCAAAATAATGGAAATCGAGATAAAGTCGATATAAACATGATTCAAGAATATTGTGAACCTGACATTACTGTTGTAAATGATGCAATAGCATTAAGTACTTCATCTCCAAATGAACAAAAAAACTCATTGGCGTTGCATTAGGCACTTCAATATTAAGCCCTGAGCAGTCTAATGCAACGATAAATGCAATATTTGAAGATCCTAGAGATTTTTTGAATGAACAAGATGGCAAACTTATCAAACGTAAAAAAATAAAATGCCCACATATTCAATTAAAAATAGAAAATATTAAAATAATAGGTTTAGTTGATACAGGCAGTCTTGTAACTTGTCTTTCTGAAGATTTTTATAATAAACACAAGAATATTTTTAAAAAATGCCCTAAATTTCCATTAGTAGGATTACAAGCTATTGGCTTTAACGGATCAAAATCAAATAAATTAAAATTACAGATATTATCCAATATAGAATTTCACGGTCATAAAGAAGAACTTATTTTTCTTGTAGTACCGCACCTAGTACGAGATTGCATTTTAGGAATAGACTCACTTGAAAAATTAAAATTAATAATAGACACTGCTGATAAAACAATATCATTCAAAAATTTTCCTGATGAAGTTGTTAAATTTGATGATTTTTGTGTAGAGGATCAAAATACGGTTTCAATAATAAATGAAATATTTGTTTCTTTCTACAGTGACGAGGAGCCGTTAATTGCTGAGATAACGACTAATCCAATATCAACAGAGCTCAAAGATGAAGAAATTGACGCTAAATTGGAAAAAACAGTCGGTCTCAACCAGAATGACCGTGAAAAATTAAAGGCATTACTGGTAAATTATCGAGATATTTTCTCCAAACGCACTGGTAAATTAAAGAACTTTCAATATAAATTTAATATTAAATCAAGTGATCCTTATTTCTACAAAACATATCCAACTCCTATCCAATATAGAGATAAAGTGGATATGGAGATAGAAAAAATGTTAAATCATGGAATAATTGAAATTTCAGACAGTGAATTTATAAACCCCCTTGTAGTTGTATTAAAAAGAAATTTGGAAGTGAGACTCTGCCTAGATGCAAGAGAATTAAATAATATTCTTAAAATGGATTATGAAGGAGCAGAATCAATTGATGAGATATTGACAAAATGTAGTGGTATCAAATTTATGAGTTCCTTTGACATGAATATGTCATTTTGGCAAATTGAACTCCACCCTGAATCAAGAAAATACACCGCATTTATATATGAAGGAAAAGTATATCAATTTCGGGTAGTTCCATTTGGGACCAAGGTTAGTGGAGCGGCTCTCTGCCGAGGTTCAAGAATTGCTTTTAAAAAATTAGAAAAATTTTTATTAAGTTTTATTGATGATCACTTATGCATATCTGAAAACTTCGATATCCATCTAAAACATTTAAAAAAGTTATTTGATGCTTGTAGAGACTATAACCTCACATTAAATTTTGATAAAGCCAACTTATGTCGCCAAGAAATAAAATTTTTAGGGTATATCTTAACTCCAAGTGGTCTGGCAACAGACCCAGAAAAATTAAAAAAGATAGAATCTTTTCCAGCACCCAATAACATAAAAAAATTAAGGGGCTTTCTAGGTTTAATAAATTTCTACGCTCGTTTTACACCCGAACTTTCAAATGAAGTCGTTCCACTTCTGTCATTATTAAAAAAAGATACAAAATATAAATGGGAACAACATCACCAAGAAACTTTTGAAAAAGTTAAACAATTATTTTTAAATACAGTAGTATTACATCATCCCATACCTAATAAACCATATACATTAATGACAGATGCAAGTGACCATTCTTTAGGCGCAGTGTTAATGCAAGAAGATGAAAATGGCTTGCCAAAAATAATATCATGTGCAAGTAGAACTTTAAAAGGACCAGAATTAAATTATTTTACAACCGAAAAAGAACTCCTTGGAATCGTATACGCGCTGAATAAGTTTCGTCTGTATTTACTGGGAGCTGAAATAAAAGTAAAAACTGACCATAGGGCACTTTCATTCATAAATAAATGTAGGTTTTTAAATTCCAGATTAATTAGATGGTGTCTTTTGATACAAGATTACGATGTTCACATAGACTATATAAAAGGGTCTCAAAATCAAATAGCTGATTTGTTCAGTCGAACAATTTTCGAGAAACCCCTAATTAACCCAGAAGATGAATTACAAACCTTAATAGCTGCAATTTTAGTGAAAGAACCATCTAATGAATTAATTAATTACATAAAAAACATTTCACAGTTTCAAAATCAAGACCCAAATTTACTGGTTTTCAAAAAATTAATAACCAATAATATTAAAAATTCAAGAGGTTATAATTTAAAAAATAATATATTATATAAAAGTGATAAAATAGTAATACCTAAAATCATGATTAACTTATTCATTAAAGAAATCCATGAAATTTACGGCCACATTGGCACTTTAAAATGTTTACGAATTTTTAATGAAAGTTTTTATTATCATAAGGTTAGGCGTAAAATTTCTAATATTATACAATGTTGTGATTCTTGCCAAAGAAATAAAATCTTTAATTTAAATACACAACCATTAGCAGAAGCAATCATACCAAAAGCACCTAACGATTTACTTTCTATAGACTTTATTGGTCCATTTGTCTCATCAATAGGAGGGGTTAAGTATATCCTAACAACAGTAGATGCTTTTACCAAATTTGTAGTGCTCTATCCTATAAAAAAACAAAACGGACCAATTGTTCTAAAAAAATTAGTAGACGATTATTTTATTAAGTATGGTAAGCCAAAAAGAATACAAATGGACCATGGAACCCAGTTCACATCAGATAAGTTCTTAAAAAGCATCAAAGAACATGGTATTCAACCCATTTTTTCGTCCATAAGACATCCTCAAGGAAACATAGTCGAAAGAATTCATAGAGAAATAAATAGGTTCTTTAGATCGTTTAATATGAAAAAACACACTGAATGGGCTAAATGGGTACCAATAGTTCAAAATTGTATGAATCATACACATCATGACACAACTGAATTTGTACCTTATGAATTACATTTAGGGCAAAAAGCGGAAAGATTTTGGGAAAAATATATTGATGTTCATAAAGCTGACAAAATGGCCCGCGAACAAAAAATATTTTTAGCAGAAAAAAGGATTAGAAATAAAGCAGAACGAAGAAAAAACACAATAAACAAAAATCGTAATATTCTTAAATATAAAATAGGTGATTTCGTCTTACTTAAAGCTTTAAATGTTTCAGATTCGAATGCTAAATTAATTGCAAAATTTATGTCCTTATACGAAGGTCCTTATATCCTTTCAAAAAAAATTAGTAGTTCCACATTTACCTTAATTAATCCTGAAAATTGTGTAGAAAGGGGAAACTTTCATTCATCTCTTTTTAGGCCCTATTACAACAATGGGCAAGGCCAGGTCAATCAAAAGAGCAATAGAACACAAACAAAAGATGCAGAACCAGAACAAAAACAGACGCGAACGTCTGCTCCAAGAAAAAAGAGAGGCCGAAAAAAGAGCTAGAAACGAAGAAATGCTTTTAAAAAAAAAACAAAACGAAGATGAGCGTAAAATAATAAATTACCAACAACAATTGGAAAAGGAATGGCTATGTAAAGAACAACAACACGAACATGAAACAATAAATTAAATTACTGTCTCTAATAAATCGCCATCTCGTCCAAGATCTCCATCAACACCAGAATACATTGAACAAGAGTTTGAAAAATTTCGCGTTTATTGTACAAAAGTGAACGCTACACCACCATATACACCTCCAGGAACACCACCAAAAATAAAAAGTATTGAAGAAGATTATATGAAAAGAGTTGAAACAATAAATAGTTTTCCTGGACTAGAAAAAAATCCATTTGAACGTCAACCAACAAAACCAGTGTTAATAACAACCAGACCTAAAGGGTCAGAAATTGAAGACATAATTGATGCAACTATTTATGAAGACGATGAAATATCTTCATAATAATATTTTCATATCCTTTAAGTATTAATCAAGTACAAAAAGTGAAATAATCTGTGATTTAATTAGTCAATAATAGGATAAGGCAGACTAATTCCTATAATTTAAGAAAAAACAAGAAGACTTCGTGATCAAGGCTGTCATTAAAATAATCATTAATTAATATGTAATGTATTTTATTTTTATCGTTACTAAATTTTTTTTTTTTAGCTATATTTTTTATGTAAAAATGTTCCATTTTCTAATAAAAAATAGGAGGGGTAATGAAGCATTATACCCCGGGTATAAATTTTATTATGAAAGATACATATAAAATAAAATTATTCGAATTCAATAATTTCCGCGCGCTCCGCTAGAGCGCTGTTATAATGTTAGACGGACACGCGGGTCAGTTCTCTACGTGGTCCGCGCTCACATTATTACCTAATCGCATATACAAATTTATTCATTCTTCTGGTGGCGATCCCCAGAGCAAGACTCTCTCTCTACGTGGTGGTTATCCCCAGGTGGTGAGTAGTTTTAGTGGTGAATATACCCGGTGGACATCCCCGGTTTAATATAAGTGTCACGCAAACCTGGTGGTTATCCCCAGGTATAATATCCCCGGTGGAAATCCCCGGAGGCTTTAACCTGTCGGTCATCCACAGGTCTGTAAGTGTACATGAATGTTAAAGTGTGTGCGTGTTCCCCCTTGTATATTTATCGTCTGCTTATACAAAATAATGACATTCCATAAAATCCAATCACTCCTATTTTCTTATTATTTCTTATATTTTTTAAAATATTGAATGGAACATTTAAAGCTTTATTAGTAATAATTAAATTAATTAAGATTTAATATTAACAAATGTCTGATTAAAATATAGTGAATATTTAATATAAAATAAATAGAAAAAATTTTGTAAATAATAAAATCAATACGATATAAAATTAAAATGATTAAGATTTAAAATTAAGATTAAAACACAACGTAGTTAAATTAAATAAATAAAAAATATATAAATTCTTTATCATTATGATTATTAATATGATTAAACATATAACCTATTAAACAATTATAAAAATACAAATCCATAAGTATAAGGAAACAACGTTTTATATAATTACTTTTTTTTTGTTTATTATTTTTCATGTATAATCATTTCTCTAAAATAAAGATAATAATTAATATGACAGAAAAAGAAGAACAATCAGTTAATTAAAATAATTATAATTTGTTTATAATTCATTTAAAAATTAGTAAGTTTTCATACAATAAAATAAATATCATTATATTTTCTTATAATTAAACAGTGTGAGTTTTATTTCAAACATCCCCTCCAACAAGTCATATCCTTGATATTATAAAATTTTAATTTATTAATAAATATTTATTAGGGTAAGTACACCCCATTGGGGAATGCTTCACAACAGAGGTACCTTATTAAATAAATAAATTATAATTATTAAATATTCGTTATAAAATTATTAGTGTTTAGTTTTTTTATAAAGTGATCACAAGATGGCCGTGCCCATCATTGAATTAAAATCTAATAGTCCATAAACTTATTATTTTATTATTTTCTTTATAATGGCCAAATAAGATTAAAGTCATTTATATTATATTATAACTTTTAGTTTTCTATTATTATTTATTATTTTCATTAAACATTTTTATAATTAAAATTAAAATCTTTTATTGGCTTAGCTACCCTCCCCGCCTTATCCAGAATCATTATCATAATCTTTATTTCAGCGACAACAAGATAGTCAGGTAAGGAGCCAGATCGTTTATTACTTAATGAAATAATGAGTAAATTTGTATATTAGACCCCGCATTATAAAACATTATAGTTTAAAAAACATTATAGTTTAAAACATTATATAGTTTAAAAAATATTCTCATGTGGGTTTAAATTTTTTTAGGGTAAATTAAAAAATACGATCGGTCTGCTAAAAAATAACATCGAAAATTTACATGTGGGAAAGTTTTTAGCAAAATGA
Source organism: Anagrus nilaparvatae (assembly GCA_022575985.1). Classification (NCBI taxonomy): domain Eukaryota; kingdom Metazoa; phylum Arthropoda; class Insecta; order Hymenoptera; family Mymaridae; genus Anagrus; species Anagrus nilaparvatae. The sequence goes on along the minus strand of JAKSXM010000237.1, from coordinate 1,473,819 downwards.
ATAAGGAAATCATATTGCTTTTTTAAAAAAGATAAAATTCATTAAAGCGTCTTACGCGTGATTTAAGCTTAAATGTCAAGCCAATATGATAAAAATTTTATAAATGAGATTCCATGTGTGGCTATTCAAATTCGCCTATAGTAGATTTTTCTAAGTAATATTTTTGAAAAAATTAAGGAGTGTGGGGTCTAATTTAAGGGGGGTTTTGAAGCATAAAAGCATGCGATATCTTGAAAGCATGTTAAGTCTGATTTCTTGAATTGTGAAGGGCTCGCTTACTAGTTTTTTTTTAAAAATGACTCAACTTGAAATGAAAATGCTGAAAAAAGAAAGAAAGGCTAAAAAACGATTGGAAAAAAATTGTACTCGATGGCGTACATTAATTTCTCTAATTTTTACTATTTTCATCTGGACAGAAAATTTTATTTGGACTTGGTAAGAATAAAATATTTATTTGAAAAAAAAAATCACGTTTACAATTAGCAAAGTGATATGCTTTTTTTTTTTGTTAAAGGTCAAGCGGGTTATTGATTTCAACGGGGACGACAATGATGAAAATCATCCGTTGGCTTGATGCAGCCGCAGGACTAGAAATTTCGTAAGTGAAAAATTTTTTTTGTTTTTAGAAATCTAATAAAATTAAAAAACAAAATTTAATAAATTAAAAAAAAATTTACTATTCGATATGCATGCTCTTTAAATACTTTATTATTTGATAACGAATTTTATGTCATGAAAATTATAAAAAATTTTTGATTTTGTGCATTTAAGTGCCATATGCTGTCCATGGATAAAATCCTGCGAACATTGCATCAGGAATAAAGCAACCGACTCAACTACGATGGTTCGATTTGGCCGCTCTGTTTAAACCGTTTATTCGGGGAAGAGGATGTCGAAAAGAGTCCCATTATAAAAAGAAGACGTATACTCTTCTAAAAATATTTATAAAAAACGCAGTATATTTGCGTAACTATTATAAACTAATATCTATTATTCTAGTACTCGCTATTGTAAGATTATATACTTTTTTATGTAATAAAATGCTTTTATAAATTTTGAATAAATAAAAAACATTAGAAAACCATTATTTCTTTTTATACGTACTTTCCGCGCCTACTATATTATGAAAAATTCATTGATGAAATAGCCAAGCACATAGTAAAAATATTTCAAGCAATTTAAAAAAAAATCTTATTCAATATAATACAAATTCCATTTGACATGCTTCGTTACTATTATTATAGTATTTTTTAAAAAATCACCTGTGGAGAATACTATACAATAGTATATATTATATACTATTATTATTATTGATTATTATTGACACGTTCTGTTTATGTCACCTGCAGACTTTTTTTCTTTATTTTGACACCGGTTTGATGCCAATCGGTTTGGCTGTTCTTGCGTCATTAGGGTACAAACAAACACACAAACAAACAAACAAAAAAATAAATTTTCAAATATATGTAGTATTAAGATATATATTTCATTAATTGATTTAAAATATATATATATATAGGGATCATTCCATAACATAATAATATAATTTTGCTCAAAGAATTTAAAAATTTTTACAATTATGTGTGGGCGATTCCCCAAAAACTGTAAAAACTTTTTTTGGCAAACCAGAAAATTATAAGTACGTTTATGTGTAAATAATAAAAAATTTTTAAAGATTTGTATAAAAACGGATAGGTTGCGTTAAGTTAGAATAAATTTTGTATATTATTAAATTTTTTTTTAAAGCTAAAGAATTTTTAGGCTCTAACCTGAGAAATCAATGAACCTAATTAATGCAAAGTGGATCTAACTTGCGCCATTTTGAATACAAGGCTGCTTATAATTTTTTGAGAATACCCAGGGCCAAAATTGACCCACAGCAAATAAAGGGAAATATTTCGCTCTCTTTGAACATTTTAATTATTTTTTCCAAGACTGAAGGAAATACAAGAAATCGAGAATTTTTAAGACATGTAAATAATATGTCAAGATATATATGTATAATATAATACTTTTAAAATAACTATGGATAGGTCTTATTAATATTTATTGCGATCTCGTCCTGGGCCTTAACTTATATGTTTATCAGAATAGAATTAGGGTTAAAAAGAAATATAAGAAAATCAAGATTCATCCAGAAGTTAGTTAAGGTAATAAGACGAAAGTAATTAAATATCAAGAATATTTTAAATATCAAGAATTGTTTTATAACTAACTAGCATAGGTGTGAGGGGGGGCTCCGCCCCCCCTGATCTATTCCCGGTGTTGTTGTTATTGATTTTTTATTATTATCATGTTGTTATTGTCCAAAATATATATCAATGTCAAAAAAAATTAACGCCTTGAAATAAGCTAAAATTTTTTTCTTAATGTAGACCTTTTACCAGTACAAATGTGACCAATAAGATAAAATTTGTAGTAAATTCAAAGGAATGGTGTAATTTAAAAAATGGGCCACATCAGGCTATTTTTGGACCTTTGAACAGACATATTTCGGGCCCATGAGGTGCTAGAGGACTAAAACTTTGGCTGAGGGACTTTTTTATCACTCCAAACTATACCCTATAATTTGAGTTGAATATATATAATATATAGTAAAAAATTTTATTTTTTTTTTTTTTTTTAATTTTAAAGAAACGTACGTTTTTAATAAAAATTTAATTAAGTACGCATAAATTACATTTTAATATAGAATATAAATTACATTATAATATACACAGACCCACAAATAAATGATTAGAAATACCATAAAAATAAAAAAATGAAAAAAATTTTTTTACCAGCTTTAAAAATATTTTATAAAATTTTAAAGATACCTCCGTTTTGAATAAAAATTTCAGAGAATACGTAAAAATTAGTGCTGAATCGAATACTATGAAGTGCGATAGCTAAATTTTTCGATAGTCTCGAGATATTTCAATTTTTGTTAAAATTTTTAAAAAATCTTATCAAGTTCAAAAATACTAAAAATTAAATATCTCAAAAACTACGACAGCTATTCAGAAAATATAGGGCCTATGTCACCCGCAGACTTTTTATCTTTATTTTGACACCGGTTTCATGCCAATTGGTTCGGCGGTTCTTGCGTGATGAGTGGACAGACAGACAGACAGACAGACAGACAGACAGACAAACAAATAAATTTTCAAATATATATAGTATTAAGATATTAATTTTACTAAAATAATCCCTTGGAACTATCCTGGGTCCAATGTATACATTATAGTGGACCTATTTTTAGACTTTGTGGAAAAACTTTGCTCCCCGGGTTTTTTTGTGAAGTTTTGGTCATAAAAAATTCCCAGTTCCAAGGATTTTGCTTTCGCCTTGCAAAAACACGTGCCTGTAACCACCTCAATTTTCCCAATTAAACATGGGAATTTCGAGTTTCTAGCCATACAAATTTTCATAAATGCCAAAAAGCGTTTAAAAATGCTAATTCTTACTGAAAAACATACTTTTATATATTGTAAAGACATCCAAACAGCCCCTTATTCATTCTAATGGGAATTCTGGGCCTAGAAACGCTAATTTACGTGTTGGCTAAAATAGTATTTTTCGGTAATTTTCAATAAAACGCTACAACCTGAAAAATAAATCAAACCACTTTTGTTTGGTCTACTTTTTTTTGTGTAAGTGTCACTTTTCAAACGACGTAAGCTATATATTTTTATCTAAAAACTCGAAATTCCCGTTTTATTTAAATGGGAAAATTGAGTTGGTTACAGGCACGTGTTTTTGCAAGGCGAAAGCAAAATCCTTGGAACTGGGAACTTTTTATGACCAAAACTTAACAAAAAAACCCGGGGAGCAAAGTTTTTCCACAAAGTCCAAAAATAGGTCCACTCTAGTATAAATATACTTCTTCTATATTCTATATGGAGTACCAGAGGTAAATAGAAAACAAGAATACAAGCTCTCAACCAGGAATAACATGGGATGAATAGCTTTTGAACTGGCAAAAAAAGGGCCATCAATTTGATCTCCTATTGCATCTTAGGCGTAGATTATTTTTCTTAGTACTAACTACAAAAGAGGGACAAATTGAGGATAATGAGCTACAGTTAAAAATTCCAGTAGATATTGCATCAGTCAACGTAGCAGCATAGTCACAAGGTCTTGCAATATTTACGAAGGAAAAAATAGACCAGTTAAGCGAAATACTTTACAACTTATTACCTTAAGAAAAGGGCACATTATGATATACTGACCATTTAATACATGTTATAGAGACGCTCAATCGATAAAACAGAATTGTTATTCTGTCTTAAAGCCAATTATACAGGAAATTTATTGTCAAATTGATGATTTACTCCAAAAAAGAGTAATTAATCTATCTAGTTAAAGTAGAAATGTCCAGTAGTACCGTTCAAACGGAAAAATAATAATAATTTGACCTTTTATCGAGTAAAATTTAATTTATTTATTTATTGACGTTTCTACCCCTGGATCGGGGTTCTTTTCAAAATATTTCTTAAATTATAATTACATATATATTAGGACTAGCTGCCTCCGGCTCGCTTCGCTCGCCCCGGCAGCCACCATGGGGGCTGCGCCCCCCTGGACCCCTGCCGATTTATTTTTCCAAAAATATGTTGTTTTACGTTACTCAATATTTTGTAAAATTACCTTATTTTATCCGAAGTATTATCTAAAATTTACAAAATCATAAAAATTACTGGCTTATGAACCCAGACAGATAATTAGTGATCAGCAATACAAAGCTTAGCTACCCTTCCATAGGATCCACAAGTAGTCGTTGCTTCCCTCGAATTCTAGGGTTCTGTCTGATAATAGCTGTTCAAGCTTTTTTTAGTTACTATATTCAGTTACTACATCAGTGGCTGATAAAAATTAGAAATATATATAATATAAGTCCTAAACTTTTATAATTATCGAAAAACTATTGTAACTTTTAAAAGATCGAACCGATTATCTTGAAAATTCAGATTGATACGTAAAAAATATACCTGAATCGAATGAAATTCTTTTTGATAAAAAAATTTTTCCTTGGTTTTCTGTTTTTTTGTTTTTTTTTTTTAAATTTGATAAAAATTTTTTTTTTTGGAAATCCAGTTTTTTCAAAATAAAATTTTTTTGCCGTAATCCATCGAAATAAAACCTAGCCTATGTTTTGCCGTCAATGCAATGTTTTGCCAATTTTTGCCGTCTTTTTCGATAAACTAAATTTCTGTAGCTTTTATTGTATTCTCGTGTATCACGTTCCGACATACATAATTAAAGATTTATTTATATAGGATGTAAATTTGAAATCCAAATTTTATGCTAAAAAATATTTGTAACTCTGGAAACATCTAACCGATTTGCTTGAAAATTTAGGTAGACACGTAAAAAACAATTCTTAATCATAAAAAAACTTTTCTGATTACAAAAAAATTCCAAGTTTTTAAGTTAATTACGATTTTTTTGAAAATTTACGAAAATATCAAAAACGATCACTTTTTTGAAAAAACGTTTTTTTGGCGACAAAAACTTTCTTTCGCATTAATCCAAATCCTGTATAGCTTATGACACTCCTGCAATTTTTCCGCGTTTTTTGCCGCAAACCGCGTTTTTCTAGCTATTATCGTCTAGGCGTGATTATCAAACTAAAAAAATTCTCTATCGGTATAGAGATTCTCTATAGATATAGATATAGATGTAAAACGGAAAGTCATCATTAAAATGAACAAGCTAGAATTTAAATAAAGAATGTGCAAAGACTACAGGAAGTTGAAAATAGTGTCAAAAGGTGCCAAATTTCCAATACCAAATATAGACCAAATGTTCAATAGGCTCCTGAAAGCATGCTTTGTTAGTATTTTGGACCTTTCAATGGCATATCACGGCATTTTTTGTACAAGGCAAAAATATTTTTGAATACGTTAGAATGACATTTGGTTTAAAAGGTGCGCCATCAATGTTCGTGCAAACAATCAGAAAGATCAGAGCACCCAATTTGTCGCCTTATGTTATAGATTATATAGACGAAATTATTATTGCCATGCCGACGTGATGCAGTCATTTGAAGTAGCTAGAATTGGTGATTAAGAGGGTACCAGAAGCCGAGTTCGCAATAAACAGATCTAAAAGTTATTTAAATTGCAAAATCATAGAATTTGAAGCTATTGCGAAGATTTTCAGGAATTACGTAATGGTATGGAAAGTTTATTCCACCTACGCTACAATAGCAGAACCCTTAACTTTTCTTACAAAAAATGTATCCTATATTTGGGTGGAAGAGTGCCACTCAACTTTTTAAACTCTTAAAGTAAAGTTAGCTTCAGCAACTATTCTACATTTTACTGAACATTTCATTATCTAAACAGATGCAAGTATTGTAGGTTTAGGCGCTGTACTGCTGCAAAAGATAAAAAGTAAGGAAAAAGTTACAGCCTACGTTAGCCGCGTGATAAACGAACATTAAATAAAGATCTTCAGAAAAAATTGTTTCGCTATTTTTTGGTCAGTTACCAAGAAATATCAGTACTATGTAGAAGGCAGAAATTTGAAAGTTATCACAGATCAGAAAGCATTAAAATAAATAATCAATATCAAAAATTCAAATGTACGATTAGCCGGGTGGTCTTTAGATATCCAAAGATACGGCTTTGACGTTAAATACAGAAAAGGAACCTATTACGAACCAGATGCTCTTTCAAGAGCCCACTAAGATTTATTAATATTATCTACTTAAAAATACGATTGATCTCTCCAGTGCGTAATGACGTACAGCGAAACCCGAAAAGTTCAAGGACTACAATAAAATGAATGTCTAATTTATTATTACAGGTCTAACCCCCAAATAGTAGTCATCAAAGAAGAAGAGACTGACTGTAAACTAGTAGCCCGAAGAGAAAATCAAGAACAAGTGCTAAAAGAATGTTATGAAGAATACAGAGGTCATCTTGGTTTAAAAAAATAGCATTTGAGATAACAAAAGCAACAAATATCATTAATTAAATGAAGTATTTATAGCAATCGTTCGTATTAAATGTTAAAGGATATACATCATTAAAAATATTCTTCAAATAGTGTCCTATGTGATAGAATACTTACAATTTCATTATATTTATGCAATGATATCATTCATATATTAGAATTGAATGTAGCAGGATATAACCCCAGTATAAATTTTATTTGAATAGTATACCGTTTTTGTATTTAATGTCACAAAATATACCCCATTATATATTTTCTTCCAATAGTGCCCTGTTTTATAGAAAAGATCCAATTTAAATTGTTTTAATCTAACGATAGCATTGAAATATTAGAAGTTAAAATTTCAATTGTTCTTATGCAATTTTAGCATTGAAATATTAGTTTTAAATTTAGCAATTAAGCCCAACTTTTAGTATTAAAATTCAATTCATTTTAATAATAAAATTCATGATTACTGTCTTTATATGAAAAAACTCAAAAAATTTACTCTTAAGTAAAATTCATGTCAAGTGTCCTAAATATCAGTAAATTAAAAAAATTTCATCCAAATCATTTTCCTCAATTCCTTCATCTTCGATATGAAAAAATTCAAATCATTTCATTCACTTGTAAATCACACTTCTTTATGCATAATTTTGTGAAACAGCTACTCTAAAGTTGAATTTTTCAATCTTTGGATTCCAGCTATGTCGTGTTAAATGTTTTATGTATATATTGCATATAGTATAAATAGTATGAATTCGTGTGTGTTAACCCCCCTTTATTTTTATAGTTTAGTTGTCATCTTCTCCACAGTGTGGTTATATAAACATAGGCAATTTAAAAAATTATAATTAATTTAAGTAGCTAGGTTGGTAGGTAAATGCCTACAATTCCGTGATAGATATTAGACGAATTCACATTATCGCTGAAATTTACTTTGATCCGTTAAAAAAAAATAATTTTTTTACTATAAATAATTTTAAAATAAGTTTTTTTTTTATAACATTATGCTGATGTCTCAGTCCTAGAGCAATGAGAGAAATAATTGAAGAATTTAATCTTTTTAGAAAAAAAATGGAAATTCTTTTGTCTGAGTCGGTACGCGAAGCTTTAACGTTCAGATCATAAAGTTGACGCGCTAGCAACTGAGCTATTAACGCTCTTTAATAAATTTAAGTATATAATTTGTATTAAAGTTTTCTTGGAAATTTTTAATTTTAAATGATTGAATTAACAATAAAAGAAATGAAAATTAAAGAAATAAAGAGATTATCTTATTATTATTAGATAAAGTAAGTTTTAAAATAAGTTTTCATATTGATTAATAAATTCAGGACATGTATAATGTCGTTATCCTTAGCATCGTCAGCGCTATAATGTGTCAAGTAAAGTTTCAGAAATGAATTGATATTTCTTAAAAATATACGAAAGTCTCATAAATTATCCATCAAACTAAACGAAAAAAAAAACAATTCAGAAATAGTAACATGACCTTCTATAATCTTCATTCAGCTTAAATAAATTTTATAAAGTTTTACGCAAACAATTACAGAAAATACGGAGACAAAATAATGTTATGGAGATTCCCAAAATACTTAAAAATCAAAGCTTATCAATACCATAACTAAAAAAATTACTCATATTACAGCCAATTTCAGCATACGTCAAGATTTGGAAACGATTTAGTTAATGACGTTTTCACAACTAAACATGGATGGAAAAAAATTTAATGAATATCTTCACATTGAGTATTTGTCTATCCCAGCATAGAATAAAGGACCTAGTAGACCGCTAGGGGACAAAATTATGTAAAAAAAATAACTTCTCTATTTCGGAAAGCTTGAGATGACTTTATGCCATGCAGAAGACCTAGAGGGTGCATAAAAAGAATTTAATAGAATCTGATTATTATTCTTAAGGATTCTGCATGTAACGTGGTTACAAACGCTAAAATTAAGTTTATTTTAAATTTAATAAAATGTTTAAATTTTAGAAAAAAGCGCGAGATTTTTGTAAATTAAGTAATAGTTCAATTAAGAATATAGGTGATATTAGCGACATACGCACACATAGATAATTAATAAAAGCCGTGAAGAACTAGATAAGAAAAGGAGAAGGGAGAGAAGCCGATCGACAACGCGGGTTCAAGTGACCACTTCTAAAAATAGGTCACGTTTTTGTATTGATAATATAATTACGTGTCGCCGGCCATTAATTAACAGTTTATTTTTATCATACATTTAAGTAGTTTTGATTAAGTTTTGAAGTTGTTTGTAGTGATTAATAATTTTAGTATATGACAGTGATTGGTGATTATAGTGAAAACTAACGATTATTAGAAAACATGAACGAGGGACAAGACAATTTTAGATTATGTTCCCACGTGTTTTCTTATATAATTTTAAATATGATTATCGTCGCGACAGTTTTCATTAATTTTGTATTTTTGAATTGAATAAGTGAACATTTGATTTTGAATAGTGAAGTTGGATATCCTAGGAAAGATAGGTATCTTTGGAATCCAATTTCAAAAAGAAAGAAATTAAGTGATTAGGAAATATAAGAAGAATTTTGAGCAGTACCTAATATCATCGAAAATGGCAGCCAATGATAATATCTTTAGCACCTTGATTTTTGACGACAAAAGGTAACCCCGAAACTCCTCGCGTGTTTAAAAATGTGTGTGTGTCGCGAGCGTTGAAAGTTATTAAAAGTTATTAATAAAAGACAGTGAATTTAATGATTAATTTAAAAACAGTGAATTTATGATTATGATAAGGACAGTGATATTTGAATTATAAAGACAGTGAAATCAGTATTTTTGTATAAGAAAAGGCGATGATAGTTTTAAGTTTATATTGTAAAATTTAAGTAATAAAAATTATGATTTGTGTTTGAAATTGAAAAAAATAGGCTTTATTTTCCCTTGTGTCTAAATCATATATCTCTCTCTCTTTTTCTCTATAATATTCCCCCGACCCCGATTATTAAGTATATTACTCTCTTTCTCTTTTCAGCTTATATGTATGATATAGATTGGTAAGTCCCGCGAACACGCGAAGTTATAAAATGATAAAAATCAGACAATTACAATAATGTGTCTATTTCCGCAAAGCCGGAAATAGCCACATTAAATGCATTAATGTATCGATTGCTATGTATGCCCAATGACAGTATAGATTCTTAGCATCTTTTTCTATAGAGCAGGCACGTATTAGCAGTAACCATAATTGCATTCACTGCGTAGCTCACATGTGAAATCATATACTTAGTTACTTTTATGTCGAATTCACTCCAATAGTTATTTTTAATATGTTAAGCACTCTTTTACCACTTATGTCTCAAAACACACATAATTATTATTATAATATATTTATTATTTAATGTTCTATTTGTTTTACAGAATCATCGAACCAGAATATTTCTTGTTATAAACCATTAAATTTAAATACTTGTGACACTATTAGTTCGAAAATTCGGCAAACAAAAAATAATCCTCAGCTATTGCAAGATGCAAAACAAGTAGAAACTCAGATCATGAAAACTATTTCTCAACCAGCAAAAAAACAAAAATTTTTATCTTCGTCATCACACTATATGTATAAAAATTTTTCAAAGGCGAACAATTCTGTAAGATTTTGAATTTCATTTTATATTTTTTATTTATTTATAATACTATTTTTTTACGAATTTACATTATCTTTTACATTTTTATACCTAATATATAAATAATTTTTCTTCATCAATTGGTGTACTATTGGATGTTTTTAAGTTTTCTTTACGATAATTTAGAATGATTTTTAAAATTTTATATACTGCATAAGATTTTTTTATATAATTTTCTAGAAAGTTCATTACTCTTTTATTCAGCAATATTTTTTGCTCCAAGCAGGATACAAGCTTGCGACTGTTCTACCAACTAAGCTATTAGAGCGGATGAGTTCCTGAGGCAATAAAAAATTTTTCTTATACAAGGCAACTTTTTCGATTTTGTGCCAAATAAATTCAAGATTTCAATGTTTGATTTTTTTTCTTTTTCTAAGGAAAATATATAAATCTTGAGTTAGCAATGAAGTGTCTGCAGGCCGTAAAGAACCACGAATTCTCATGGTCTATTTGTACACAGCATACCCAAGAGACTTCGCTGACCTGCACAGACACTGGTTTTGTGCCAGATTCTTACTGACGAAACATACTTTTAACCCTTCTGCGCTTTATATTCCAAACCAGAACTCCTTCTTCAGGTATAAATTCGATTTAGGACGCGCAGCGTAGGCAACTAGCTACTGCTTTTCCTCTGCATAGGGATAGGAGAGCTCCCTACAATACCAAACCATCCTTCTCTTTCATCGCGAAGGTAGCTCTGGAGTACTCTGCTACTTTATCTCAGTTTTTAGGGCTTCACAGAATTTCCGGGACTAACAATTTGGGAAGGATGGGTGCCAATCTGTTCCAATAGAACTAATTCTATTCTTGTATAGAACTGATTCTTTTTCTCGATCTACGTCCACCTATACTGGCCTAAAGCCTTGATTGGGAATATGAAATTGATGCGACCATTTTATGAAATTGTACCCAGAAACTCAGCTTGTTGTCCAGCAGGGTTTTCAGATACTTCACGATATTCTAGTTTTGGACGATTGAAGATTACCGCCATCATCGCCATCTCTTCGACGAGTCAGCAGTACTATCTTCGTTTTTGGAATCGCAAGCTAGAGGCCATGCTGCATACCATGGAGGTATATCTGTTTCATGTCAATTCAATCTCTGGGTCGTTACTGTTTTCTAAGCCCTGACAAGGCCATGTCGTTTGCAAACTCGACCGGGTAGACTCCTTCTGGCAGGTGAACGCGCAGTAAATCGTCGTAAAAGGGAATTCACGTATCAGATCTAAGAACCGACCCTTGGGCAATACTCGAACTTAATGTCCCACAGGTAATCTTTCAGGAGGTACCTTAGTATTTAATACCTTAGTATTTAAGGTTTTTGTTCAAGGGATCGAAGCATGACATCCCACTAGGGCGAGTTAAATGCGTTTTTGATGTCCAACGTTACCTGTAGCACATCCATGCGATTCTTTTGCCCTTTTTCACTCTCGTCTATTACTTTATCCACGACCCGCCTAATGGTACCTATAGTGGAATGCCTTTCACGATTTCCGTGCTATTAGTTGGAGAGCCCTTTGACGTCCTTGATAGCTATCCTTAAGGGGCCTTGGAAAGGTGGTGAAACTACCTCGTCGACAAATTTGGTTTTTTCTATCTTTTTCGCGAATTTTTGATCCAATTAAAAAAAAATAGTCTCATTCCCTCAATATTATCCTAATTAAGAAGCTGAAACAAATAATACACGAAAATTTTATAAATCCTAGGAGATTGTTTGGAAATTCGGAACGTAGTAATAGGATTTCAATCTTTCATCCAAACTTACAGGCAGGAATTGCAAAATTAACGCATTATTTTTTTAATTAATTAGATTAATCCTTTGTGAAGAACTTGAGACTATTTTGTCTTGAGTAAATTTTTCGCTGTTAATTATAAATTGCTTAATTCTTATCAGAATCAAGAAATGATAGTTTTCTAGTTACTTTTTGTTTTAGAGGTTTTAAACTCGGTAACGCAGCAAAAATTTGAAAATAAAAATTAATTTTGTTATATTGGCTTATAACCTCTTCGCATAACTTATCAATTTGTTATCATATTTAATTAAGGTTATAATATTAATTTTAAGTTAAACAATATTTATATGTCAAGTTCTTAATTTTAAATTGTTTAAATTTTTTCAATTTTCGGATTTTATCATTCATTGTTTATACATAATCAGCTGTAATTCTAAAATGAAATATAAGAATTTTGGAGTTATTCAGACTATTGAAAATAATAATTCTTATAAAAATAAGGAGATATTATTAAAAGTTTGTTATATGAATTTTATTGTGATCATTGTAATTTTAAAACAGACAAAAAAAAAATAAAGAAAAAGTAAGCTGTATGTATCATTTTATAAGAATTTTTTTGTAAATAAAACAAAATTTATTAGGTACTGTATTAAAACAAAGAAAATGTTCTTCTTTGTGTTCCTGAAAAAGTATACCAGTTTGTCATTTTTCATTAAAGCAGATAATGCTTTTTAATACCCTGTAGTCATAAAAACTTTGATTTTAATAAAAACTAATGGAAGTTGATAACAGGTATTTTATTTATAAATATCATTAAATCCTAGAAATTAAAGTATCAGATTAAAGATATATTAATTTATAATATTTATCAATTACAAATATTTATTTGCTATAACGTTGAATTAAGATTTAGCCAATGCATTTTCATTATGGACCATAAAAAACATATAAAGGATATTCAATATTATCACTTATGTCAACTGCTTCAAAGTTACACTACTTGCTCAAATCATTGAATACATAATAAAACTAATATGAACTGCAAAATTTTAATTATCGAAATGACAATACAAAATAGAAATATTGAACCGCTAAATTTATTATTCATTAAAGAAGAAGTTGTATAAAGATAAGCTTTTTATTTCTAGAGTATATATAATAAGAACATCCATTTTTTGAATTTTTATCAGAATCACTAAGGTATTATTGAAAATACTATAAAAATGAAAAATACATATGTATTTATAACTTCTTCTTTAATCAAAAATGAACTTAGTGATTCGATATTTCACATTTAAATTGTTGACTTGATCATCATTAGAACTTGTAATAATTTTCAAATTTAATGAAAGACGAAAAAAAATTAATGTCTGCTTCATATGGCTAACAATCAAGCGTTTATAAAAATACAAATTTTATCTCGTTTACTTTATCCAAATTTAAAAATGACTGTAAAATTTTAATACCAAAATGAGAATAGAAAATAGAAATATTGAACCGTTAAATTTATTATTCATTAAAGAAGAAGTTTTATAAAAATAAGCTTTTTATTTCTATACAGTATATAATAATAACATCTATTTTTTAAATTTTTATGTGAATCACGAAATCAGTATTGAAAATAAAATGAAAAGTACATATATATTTATAACTTCTTCCATCAATCAAAGGTGAATTTAGTGATTCAGTATTTCATACTTAAATTGTCGTTTTGATCATCATTAGATCTTGCAATCATTTTCAACTTTTAATGAAAGCCGAAAAAAAAATTTATGTCTGCTTCATAGGGCAGACAATCAATCATTTATAGAAACCACAAATTTTTATCTCAATTTTTATCATTTAATGAAAGCCGAAAAAAAAATTATGTTTGCTTCATAAGGCTGAAGCTTTTATAAAAATTTAATATTTATCTCGCTTATTTTATGCAAATTTAAAAACTTAAAAATTTCCATCTTTTGTACCCAAAAGCGGAGCTATAGTTAACAAAATATTTTTATGGAAACATACCGCCCTAACTTTACGAACTTAAAATATGAGTGGATATGAATTTCTCCAGGGGGTGATGTGTTAACCTGCTACAAACTCAAGATGATGTGTAAATGAATTATGCAAATAAAAACTAAATGGTTATAATTTTGAGTAATTCGATTTCGTTTCTGTAATAATTGATCTAATTTCAGAAAAATAATGAATATGCCAAATAGTTTGCTAAATAATGTCTATAGATTACATGGGTTGCAAAACTAAAATTTTTTTCCTTTATTTTGCATCATGCACATACAAAATTTGTTTTGTTTGGTCTTTTTTGAGTTACAGCTATGGCTGCAATTAAAAAATAATTTTCTTTAAATTTATTATAAAATAATTTTATTTTAAAAATTTATTAAAATTTGAATACAGAGCACAACATTTTGTTGTTTTTTAAGTTGATTCGATAACTTTCTTTACATGATACATAATATTCAAGTATTTATAAATCAATAATACTAATGATATTTATCTGACAAAATTAATAAAATAACTTAAGAATATGAATTAAATTATCGTACAAATAATATAAGAAGTATTTATTTTAATCCATAGAATGTGAATAATGTTTAATAAATAATTTTTGTACTTTCATTACCTTAATTCTCTCCCCATTTCAAAACTCCATTCTTATCAACGTAATTATATTTGTTACTGATTATAATACATTTGTATCTGTAGTATCTTTAAATTATAACCAGAATTTAAAATTTTGTAATTAATTACAATTACACTAAATTTATTTCTATTTGTTTTTAATTTTAATAATGATTTTGATACAATGAAAACAAAATATGATCCATGGTTAGTATCTTTATTTATTAAATGAAATTCTTCCAAATTATCCATTTTGTTACTTGATGTAAGACTTAGTTGAATTCTACAACCACCAAGTTATACTGTGGTTTAGTTATGGCTACATTACTAGGATTAAGCGCTTCACATTGATTTCATTTTAATATTCGAAAAATCTACCAACGCCAGTTTTAAAACACCTAATTTTCTGGTTGTAATACTTATTGTACTTGTTGCTTTCATGTAATAAATATTGTCAATTTCATCAGAACTTAGAATAAGATTATAAAATCCAGAACTTTGACTGACTTAAAGATATTATTTGGTATTTGGATCATTTAAAATTTTTACTTTGACGTTATAATTTTATCATTTACAAAATGAATATTTATATTTATTTCCATTAATGACGTCATTAAAATTTCATTGTCATTTTCAACAGGAAAAGTTGGTCATTGAGGAATTTTTTTAAAACTATTTGGAAAACTTTTTTGATTGCTGTGGATTTTAAATTTAATGTTACTAAATATCATTTTGAATAATTTAACTAATTTTTAAATAATGGAGTATTTTAATCATAAAAATTGTGTTTTCAAGTACCTACTAAGATTGCTAACGTGGCTTCTGAATATTGGATATAAAGACTATTTGATATTTTAACTCTTTATAGTACCATATTGTCTTCCATTTTTATCTTTGAAGATAACAAGTATTTTTAAATATTCTTTACTATGTGCAAAATTTATTATAAAACTTGTATTACTGGACAATTATGATTCCTGGTTGTAATAAAGATTATAACTTGGTTTTGCATATCAAAAATTCGTGCTTGATATTTTCGTTTATTTCTTTATAATTTGAAAAAGGTGGAATACTTTAAACAATAAAAGTTACAGTTGCTTCTCTTAAAGTTTAACAAGATACTCCAAAAGTAGAAATTTTGGTTTGCCACCCAGGGCCTGGATTCTCTATTCATTTCACAGCTGTATCACACGTGAAAAGCTTAATAAAGTCAAATGTTTTGTCAAATGTCAAACTAGTATTTTGACAATTTAAAAGAGTACGTTTACCAAGCCACAGTACTTTATCAAAGTAATAAGTCGCTTTATAACCTTTAATGTTCGGTAAATTCGATTTTTCAAGGCATCTGAACTTATTGTCGCCTACGCGGTATATATAATCATAATCATTTTAGGTTATGTTTATATATTTTAATAATTAAATAATTTTATTTATAATTTCATTCATAATTATTAATGCTTATTAAACAATAAGTATTAAATTTATATTCAATTAAAAATTATAATTCGTTATTTTATGAGCTTATTTATGTTTTTTGATTTTACAATTTTCCAAGATGATAGAGGGTTATCAAATAATTAAGCAAAAACATAAAAGTAAATATTGAAGAGAAATTTTTTGTCATTAATAAATTAATTGACGTCCAATTAAACTAAGAAAATTAAGAAACGCAGAAAAATTAATTTCTTACGTATGTCAAATAAAGGGTCCTGCATATTTTAGATTGGGTCCAAATAAACCTGTAACTGGTTTGTGTGTTCAGACAACCAATAGAACTATTAAATTTGTGTTTTCTTTAACAAAAAAAATTATTGTTAATTATTTTCATATTTCGCAAGTAAAAAATTTTTATAATCATACCTTTTTCATATTATTTGACGTTCACAGGTATACAAAATGTTAGACTTTTGGATTAGATTTAAAAGAAAGAGAAAGAGAAAGAGAAAGTTTAGATTTAATTTATAGGCTTCTATTTCTTTCTAAATCAAATAATTCTTTTTTAATATAAAAAATAATCAAAGCGAAATGTTTTTTTTGAGAAAAAGTTATTTTATTGTAATAACTTTATGTTCTATAAACAATAAATTGTTTTTTATCAAAATTTCTAAGCTTTCGAAGCAAACTTTTTTTTTTGCTAATAAATATCTAAATGAAGAGAAATATAGTCAAAAATTAAAAATATTTTTTATACATTCGATAGTAAATTAATATTATTTGCAATTTTAACGACTTTTTTCGAATGAAGATTTTATATACTTTTAATCAACATTATACTGCTTTTAACTATTTACATATGAAATACAATGTATTTTCATACTATGTAGGAGCAGTTTTTAATAATTTTTTAAAAATATTAGATCTTTTTGTAAATAATTTTTATAAACTTTTTTAAGCTAATTAAAGCTTAAAGAAGCTAATTCTTGAAGAAAAAAAAAATGTCCATCATTTTGTCCCCAGGAGGGTTCGAACCTTAGGGTTCGTCCATTAGCGAGCTGGCCGCGAAGCCCCTTATCTTCTTCGTAACTATCTTGAAGCCAAGTCCCCAGGGGTCGTTGTCAACTTAGTACATAGCTTCCTTTCACAGCGAATTTTGCTGGCGTTGATCGCCTGCCTTAGGGATCGCTTAACTTCTTTGTGAAAGTTCATGAGTTCACTTGCTTCTCCGCGGGACTTTGCTCTAGTCGCTCTTCTTCGCGTCTTCTGGCTTTGTCTGTGGAGCTCTGCAATTTATGGGTTCCACCAGTACACAGGTGGGTTCTTTCCATTGAACCTTTTTCGAGGCATGAAAGCATCACAGACTTTCTTAAGCAGCGTCATTCCTTCGGATACTAGTTTCTCCGCGTCTTCCTTACTTCCTACTCTGCGGGGATTCGCTAGAATTGCCCCTTGTCCCATCGATAAAACTTGTATAAATCGTTCTTTATTCAGCTTATAGAGGTTCCAACCTCTTGGTTTCGACCTATGTGCCTCGCCAGAAGGCTTTCGTTCGTGCTGGATTTCAAACGAAACATACCTATTCTGCTTAGACACTTATATTAATTCTTTATAATTAATAAATATAGAGTTAAACTACGACTTGGTGAATCATCAGTTAAGGACCCAAAGTGCTAAACATGCTAAATAACTGAGACGCTTCTATCCTGGGTATATTTGTAAATATTAATTTTTACTTATTTCCTCAGAAGACCCGACCTAAATTGGCTCCTTGAAGAGAATACTGGTAAAAAGAAGAACAAATAAACACTTTGATAACAAAAATTTATAACAAAGTGCAAGTATAAATAAAATATAATATTTCACTAAATGAATCAACATTAAACAATTAAGAAACTAAATCAAATTATGATATCACTACTTTATCAAAATTTAACGAAAAAGTATTATCAATAGTGAATTATAAAACAATTTCACCAAACATCAACAGCAGTTTATCAAACTAAAATTTAATATTTAAAAAATAAAATATATGCTGAGAATGCGAAACAAAAAATAACTAATAATTAATATATACTATGCAAAATAACATGAGGATAACTAAGAAATTCAACGCCACTAAAAATATCTACCAGAAAAGCTTCATCTAAGTAGTTAACGAATTTTAAATTAAATTCTGGGGATGACCTCCCGAATAAGTGCAAAAATATTCCCAAAATTATGCAGCGTTTTATGGGTAACAACAAGAGTGTAAGCCGTGCATGCGCGATTAATATTGTATAAAATTTTATTAAAGCTTTTTAGTCTAATGCACGATAGAGAAAATACTTTTTTTTTTAATTTTTTTTTATTATTACTATATTCAAAAGGAAAGGAAAATTAAATGACTTTTTTTACATTAAATTTTACGCTATATAACTTTAAGGTAAACATTTTTTTTCTACACTTTAAAAGTAGTTAACATAAAATTCAGATTTCCAAAAGTCTATATTTAACGTATATGCATAGAATGTACAGTTAATTTTTAAATTTACAAAATATCAATATTAAAAAGGCCATGCAATCACGCGGAGCAAACATTGATTCATACTTTTAACAGAGTTTTAGTAAATGTATAATTTAAAGATGTGAATTTGTAACTACACAGAGGCGCGGGAAGTGAATTAAATTTTATTAGCATAATTGTCGGGTTTTATGTTTAAAGCAAATAAATAAAACATTGTATTGTAATTTAATATTAATATTGTTTATTTATCAAAACTCATCTACTCTCAACTTTAGCTTTGTCACGTCTATTACAAAAATTATTGTTTAATTTTATTACCAATATTCAATATTTAGCAGGTGGTGGCGATATAGCCTCAACGACGATCGGTGTAGAACTGAACTGGAAGCGTCTCCCTCTTCTTTACTGCATTGTATACAAAGGAAGTGCGCGGAGACGCCACATTCCAACTATCCTTCCTATCTCAAGCACTTTCTTATCTATCCATCTGAAACAAATCAAATCAATTATAACTTATTGGATGCACATCATATAAAATTAAATCATCTAACTCTCCAAGTTTAAGATTGAATTAGTCAGTTGTCTGTGTAAATCTAAAGCCAAACGTTTAGTAAAAATATAGGCTATTTGTTCTTTAGAAGGTACCCATCTAACTTTGATATAACCCTTTTTGAGACAATCTTTAAAACAGTCAACCTTAGAGACTATTATGTGTCTTAAAGGAATGTTTAACATTAATTTTAGTGAATTAAAAATTGAAATCATTTCTTGAGTCGCATTACTCATCGTAACGTGTTCAGCCTCACAGGTAGATAAATTTACGTAAGACAGTTTCCGGGTTTTCCATACTATTGAATTAACAAACAATCTGATAAAATATCCACTAGTTGTTTATGATTTCTTAAAATCAGAATAACTAGATTCAGAATAGCCTTCCAGTTTATTCTTTAAACCCGTGTATGATAATTTCAAGTCTATAGTTCCTTTAAGATATCGAAATACTCTTTCAATCATAGCCCGATCAACATATTGTCTATGTATAGCAACAATATATTTAACCTAATTTTTGAAGCTACTTCAGCAAATCGCTCATTCCAACTTTTAGGGCTAATTTTTAAGCCACATGGTGCTCTTTCTAAGGTGCTCTTACAAACGTTTCTTTTTTTTATTTCACACACTCATTATCGTTTTAAAATATTATTTTAACCATTCAAATAATTCTAGAAATATAGCTTGCATATACAATATTTTAAAATTTTTATTTTCACATTTGTTTATTATTAAAATATTTTTGATTTTTACCTTTACATTTGTTAACTTTTGTATTTAATTAAATATTTTTACAAATTTGCAATTTATGAAAAACTAAAAATATCGAAAAGATAATTTATTAAATCCAGATATTAAAATGCCAATAAATAACGCACCATCAGAAAAATTAACAATTGAATTTTCAAAAATGCACAATAATTTATTAACTATACTAAACAACAATCAGGCCAAATTTTTTTTTGCGGTGGACGGGTGGACTGCTAGAAATGGTCAATCGTACTAAGGAATCACTATCCCTTTCATTGATAAAAACCGATATCGATATTATCGAAATATCGAGCCCTTTGATATCGATATCGTATCGAAAATAAGACATCATCATAAGATATCGATAAAGTATCCAAATATCGTGGAACTCTAATATTTTTATTTAATTATAATTTTTACTTTCAAATAAAACTGATTTAAAGTTTAAATTATACTAAAGTATCTTTTAATTTTTATTTTCAATAAATACGTCTTAACCGTTGCCTTAATCGAGTAGAAACAAACTTTTAAATTCAATTTATACAGTAATCATTGCTCTACGATAAATAAGGTTTTAAGTTCAATCCCTGCAAAGACTTTAAATTCATTATTTTTAAAGCTTCAACCTTTGTCTCAAAAAAGCCTAGCTGTGCCTCTTAGTCCAAATACTTTAAAAGTTAGATTTATCATGTTATTTGCATGCTTTTTATGTAATCGTTAGGTTGCCATGCATTTAGTATATACAAACTGAAAAGGATGTATTAGACAAAATTTTAGCAAGTTTAATCACGTTTAAAATGGCTTACAAGTATAGTTGGACTGGTCAGAAAACTGAAAATAATACATTTAAGATGAATGACATAGAGCTAATGAAAATTATTGTTGTAAGAAATTCGTTAACAAAAAAATACTAAATTTAAAACCTTGTTTATGTATTATTTTATTTCTTTACATTTTGCAGAAATAATGTCTGAAAATTTTCAAAGAAAAGATTAAGAATAGGAAAAAGTATTTTTTGGTAATAAAATCTCAGGGAATTATCGAAGAGAAGCGACATTGATGCAAAAAAAATCAATAAAAGTAAACGGGAAATTATTATTTTTTGTTTACAAACTACGATTCATTATCTTAATAAATTATTAATTGCAATGTAAGTAAAAGAATTGAATAAGTATAATTTATTATAAAGTTTAGATTTCAAATTAAATTTTTAACGTTAAACTTATATTTTTATAACTTAAACAATATTATAGAAAATAAAACACAACACTTATTTATTTTTTTTAACTTATGATTTATTTTATTCTTTATGTTTATATAATAACCGTCATATGTGGACTTAATAAATAAATATAATTTAAATTTAATGACGCGTTTCGGTATTTTAAATACCATCCTCTGATTCTAATTATTAATTATTAAAAACTTTTTTATAAATTTGTAACATAATAACATCGTTAAACATTTTTAATTTAAAAATGTGTATATAAAAATAAAACATAATAAAAGTTTGGTCTTTCTATAAGCGTGTACACGTTTATACTAAATAAATAATGTTATTATTCTAATATTTATATAAATTTTATATTATTGTTTATTCTTTTCCATCACTGTTTATCATATCACTGTATCGAATAAACTATTATTTTTGAATTTCAATTATTCATTTAGCACTTTATTAGGGTCTTTTCTTACTGCACTGTATATTTCAAAGAAAAACAATAAGCGCATAAATAATAATGAGAATCTATACACAGAAGAGAATAAAACACTAAAAAATCTTAAGAATAACTTGTTAAAAAATAAGTGAATTATAATAAAGGCTGGCAAAGGTAAAACGGCGGTAATAATAAAAGAAAATTCATACAACAAAAAAGTAGATACATTTATAGAAAACAGCGACATTAGTGAATTTTGAGAAAGATCTTTAGAAAATTTTCTGAAGGATCTAAACAAACAAATTAGCTCAAGTGACAGAATATTTGACGAACAAGGAGATACTTAAAACCAATAAAAGCATCAGCGCCTGCATTCAATAGTTTAATCAAGTTACATAAAGAAAGACACCCTATAAGACCGGCCATGAACCACAAAACATCCCTAGGTTATAATGCGAGTAAAAATTTAAAACAAATTTTAGCAAGCAATATAAAATTAGCTAACAACAAAGGTATAAAAAATGTATATGATTTCGTAGAAATAGGTTAAAAATATTAAAATGCTACTAACATATAAATTGATTTCCTTCGACTTTAAAAATATGTACACAAATATCCCGGTTGACGATTCATTAAAAATAATCAAGCAAAATCTAACAAAAAATAATATGGGCAAATTAGAAATTCAACAACTAATAGACATTTTATATACAATATTACAGCTAAATTATTTTACATTTAACAAAAAATATTACAGGCAGAATAAGGGACTCGCAATGGGCTCAGCAAATAATTTTTTATAGAAAATATGTAGATGACACCTATCATATTTAACGGAAGTAATAGGCAAGCGGATCATTTCAAAAATTATCTAAACAGTATACACAAAAATATACAATTTGAAATTGAACACGAAAAGAACAACAGCATAAATTTTCTGGACATCACTATTACCAAAAACAACAATAGTTTAAAATTTGATATATACAGAAAACCCACAAATACTGATACAATAATACATGCGAGCTCAAACTATCCTAATGCACGTAAAATAGCCGCATACAACAGTTTAATATATAGGGCAACCAAGATACCATTATACAATAATAGCTATGAGAGGAAAATAAATGTAATAAAAACCACAGCAATTAATAACGGATACAGTGAGAATATGATACTTATTAGAAAGAGACAGAAAAGGAATAAATTGAACTATAATACAAAAGACAGCAACCAAAAATATGTATCCATGAATTATACCAACATCATACCAGAATATATGTAAAATGTCACCAGAAAATGGATCTGTTTATAGCCTTCAGAACATCGAATAAAATCGGAAAAAAGTTATTACATCATAATAAAATAAGAAAAAACGAAGAAAAAAGTGGCATATATAAAATGAATTGCAATAAGTGTGAAAAGATATATATAGGTCAAACGGATAGAACATTCAAAAGATACACGGAGCATCTACCTAAAAGTGACATAAGGAAGGTGGATTCAGTTTTTGCTAGACATCTAATGAGTGAAAATCATGATCCAGAAAGTTTCGAAAATAGTTGCTTCCCGTTACTTATATGTAATAAAGATGCAGTTATGAATGCAATAGAAGAGTTTGAAATATACAGTGCAATAAAAAAAGACCCAAATAAAGTGCTGAAAGAAAAATTGAAATTCAAAAATAATAGTTTATTCGATACAGTGATAGAAATATATGATAAACAGTGATGGAAAGTATAGGAAGAATAAACAATAATATAAAATTTATATAAATATTAGAATAATAACATTATTTATTTAGTATAAACCTGTACACGCTTAAAAATCTTTAAAGATGTAATTATGTTGCAAATTTATAAAAAAGTTTTTAATAATTAATAATTAGAATCTAAGGATGGTATTTAAAATACCGAAACGCGTCATTATATTATAATTTTATTTATTTATTAAGTCCACATACAACGGTTATTATATAAACATAAAGAATAATATAAATCATAATTTTAAAAAAATAAATAAGTGTTGTGTTTTATTTTTTATAATATAGTTCAAGTTATTTAAAGTGGCTTGGAGTATATCTAAAAATATTAATAATTGTAACACATTGTTTAGATTATTAATAACAACATTTTTATATTTTTATAATTATTGCAAATAAATTATGTAGTAATTCATTTAAAACAAAATGCTTCATAATCTAAAAATTTAGACAATTATAATAATAAATAATTTTTTTATTAAAATTTTATTTTATAATAATTAAATGTTTTGCATACTTAATAAGTAAATAGTTTTAGTTGCACTCATAAAAATATGAACTAATTTTAATAAATAATAATGTATACATTTTTATACTTTTAGTTACGCGGCCAGCTGGTATTTCAGGTCTCTCATTTTCCTCCTTTTAAAATGTGCATAAATCGCTTATTTAAGTCAAGCTTGACAAGTAACAGCAATAGAGAAGCTCGGCTCGCATTCCAGCGGGTGATTTAAACTGGCAAATCATTTTCGTATTATATGTAATTTTCATCATCTTTATTCATTCATTTTTATTTCATTTGTAAAATTTATTAATATTTTTTTATCAAGCCGATAAGAGTGGTTAATTTGAAATTATATAAATACCAGATGATTCATTATTTTCTGCTTTCTTAACGTTGATTGATGGATCGCCAGTACTAGATAAATCTATACCAGTATCATTTAGTTCTACAAAATATAAATCAATTTTTATAAATAAAGCAAGAGTAAATTAAGGCAATATAAATTATTACTCACCCTCTTGTTGATCATCATCACCATCAACATAAAAATCATCATCACCATGTATTAAAATGCCTTTGAAATTTATTGGTAACTGATTGCCTTTAAACCAGACAAAATCATATTTAACATCAACTAATTTCCAACTGTAATCAGTTGGATTTGAATCTGTTGGATATTTGAAATCAGCATTACACCACAAATTTGAAATCTTTAAATTTAGCATTTCAGTTCTGCTTTGCATGGAGGTAAATTTGATGCGTCTTTTGACATCTCATTCAAATATATATTCAAAACTTTCCAATTAAACTTTTTCAAAGAAATATGATCTGCAATCATTCATTGAATTAGTATTAGAAATGTTTATTTCCTCTTGCTCAAAATGCAAATAATGACTTGTGATCTAAATTCTCTTCCTTATCATCTTCTAAAGTTTTTTTATCCATATGTACTTCTGTGACATGTTGAGGAAGTGGGTGAGTTAGATACCGTGCAGTACACATTCTTTGGATGTGTGCGCTACTTCGAGTGGCACCCACCCTTCTCGACTTGGAGGCCAGAGCAAGTGGTTCCAAAAATCGAAAATCGCGAAATCCTGACAACTGAAATAAAATAGGGCCACTCTGTTGTCTAAATAGAAGAAGGGCTTTCTATCGTCTCTTTCTTCCGTCTCTCGTCTTAAGGCAAGAGGGAAGGCAGCGGTCAGTTTCGTAGGCTGCACGTACTAAACTGAAGTTATACCTAAAAAGAAGTTCCACTTTGTGGTAAACAATCAAGGGGGGTTGAAAGTGGGTTTACCCAGTAAGAATTTGGGACAAAGTTGGCGACTGGGTTCGTCGGCAAAGTTTTCCAGTTGTACTTGCACAACTGTGCAGTCATGGAAATTTTCGGGTCTTTAAGGCTCACAAACACTCCATGGCTAATGCAAGATTCACATATAAAAAAAAATATATTCAGCTTCAAGCAAATAAGAAAATATATAAACATTCACTCAAATATCAGGGCGTAAAAAAATGTTTCCTGAATAATAAAGATTTCTACCTATATTCTTATGAAAGTCCCATTCTGGTGTCAATAAAGGGTCAATCTCCTGAACTTTACACTCCAAATACTGACCTTCGACATTTATTTACTGTAATTTACTTAATTTTTATTTATAAGAATTTAATTATAAATCAATAATTAAATTATTTACCAACTTATTTATTATCAATTAATTAAAGTATTACAGTAATATAATATAAATAAACAAAACTATTACAACAAAGAAATAGATTAAATGTTTAAACATGAATGCTCATATATACAAGGGCAACATGCAAGCGGATAAAGTATCTTTAAATGATGACTTTATTAATTTATATTAATAAAAAAATCACTAAAAGGCTCCGCTCCCTGTGCGCAAATTTTATGCCCGTCATCAGATGTTCAACTCCAAACCTAGCAACTTTGACTTGAAAAATTTTTTGTTATTTTGCTTTAATTTCAAAATATTAGAGTGCATTGATTTAAATGAATCACTCCGTATATTTTCCAGGGCTAAAGTTGATAAGTATATATTACTGTTTATTCATAACTTTATAATTAACTAAATATAGAATTATGAAACTTTTTTCTTTTGCAATAAATCTTTGCTTTTGTAGTACAAAAAATGTGACTAATATTTTCTTCAAAAAAAAATTTTTAGTTATCAAAGATTAGTTGTATAATATTATACGCTTTATAGTTTTAATTATTAATAGCGTTATTTTTTCTACAATATTTTTTAAGCTCAGCTAAAATTTTTTATTTGTCATTTTTTTTTTGAATCACAAAATTTTAAATTTATGCCAAAATTCATGTTTAATGTTACATCAAGTAAATATTTACAAAATAATCTCATAAATAATGCTATGTATATAAAACTGCCGTAGAGTTGAGGTACTGTAAAGTTTTACACTAAGAGTCCTAACATAATTTCGTATAGATTTATGGAATTTTTGTATTTTTAAATATAATATTATTTTATAAATAAAGAATCAGAATTTGAATTAAATATAATTAACTTTTTTTATTTATAAAATGATGCACAGTAAATTATATAAATATAGATTTAAAATCCTAACTAATTTTATTGTTAATTAACAATTTTTTGATATCAGTATATACTTTTTTATTTGAATTTTACACGGAGAAAAATATTTTATAAATTTTACAGAATAATTTTATTAAAATAGGGGGGTTAAAATAAGGTTAGTTTTAAGAACAAAAAGATTAATAAAATAATATTTAACAAAAATATTTACAAAAGTTGTTTAAATAACAATACTTTACAATGTTTTTTTTTTACTTTTTTTGCCACCTTAATTAACTTATAATAATTAAATTAATAGTGTTATTGTATCATTGAGGTTTTGCGAGAATTGGCTTTGGGTACTAGATCTTATGCAATTGTGACTGTTTGGACAAAAATGAAAATTTTGACGCAAAAGACTATTTTAACTAAAAGAACTTAAGCAACTGCAAATTATTATTTTTATTATATGTATCTATAATACCTACTCCCTCCGAGTATTCGTTGACTCATCTTTATTAGCGCATTTAATTAAATTACTTTTAGAGTCATATAACGTTTTAAGAATTAATTTCATAGTTGCCTTCCTTGTTTGTTGTTGTTTGATGTACTTCCTCATCTTTTATATTTACCTCTATTATTATTATAAATAAACTCTTTATTATCATGCTCACTTTTATTATTTAAATCATTACTATACTATTAACATAATGTTAATATCCATGTATAAAATTATTATTATCATTCCTTATAAAATTCCCTTTACCACGGTTATTATCTCGTATATAAGTTAGAGTACCATTACGAAAATCCTTTTCTATATAAAATTGGTAATTGTTTACTATTATAGTATATTTTGCCATCATCTGGGAAATTTTCTCCGATATGACTCATGTCATCATATATATAGTATCTTTTGCTATCATAAATAGCATTAGCAGCATACTCGACGAGAAACTACTTTTTTATCATCAAAAAAGTTAAAAAAAATTATAAGAAAAAATAGGATACATTTTTGGACCTTATTAATTTTTAATGCATGACACAATGCACGACCTGATGACCTTAAAAGATAGTAAAAAATTTTTTTTTTTTATTTTTTTTTTCATTTGTAGTCTAGAAATGATAACTAAACGACTCGAACGTTTTTTTTCTGAAATTACTATCAAAAATAGGCCACCAGCCAAATTTTTAGCCTTCTAGAGCGAAATCTTGAATTTTGGCGGCCATTTTTGTTTTTTAGCCTCTTATAAAAAAACCGAGAAAAGTGAGAGATAATGTTTCTTATTTTTTCTGTAGAAAACTGTCCTTTTTTCCGAAAATAAATTTTTTTTTATTAATTATTTTTTATTTTTAAATTTTTTAAAAATACATATTTTAACTTAATTTTAGGTATACAAAATTTAAAAAAAATTAAAAACGTTTAGAATAAAATTAGAATTTTAAATGGCGCTGGAGATCTGGCAGATTCAGATTCCGATCGTCAACTGCAATAAGGCCAAAAAATTAGAAAAAATAAGGATCACATAAGAAAACAGAAAGAAGAACGTTTATTCAACATTACTAACAACTATCACAATTATGTTGAAAATAATGATATTATGTCTTACTTGAGAAATATAGGGAACAATGTACGTTTTTAATGTAAATTCATAGCAATAAAAAATATTTTTGGAAAAAAATGATTTTTTTATTTCTTTGGGAAAAATGTACTTTGGCTAAAAAAATCATTGGAAAAAACGGATTGGGTAAACTGACCCCCTACCTTATAATATGCATAAATACCTAAAATTTCCAAATTGCCAATTTTTTTTTTACATTTGTCTACTTCAATAATTATTAAATTTAATAAAAACTATGAAAATAACTAGAAATAAAACTAATACAAATTCAAATTCACGTGTACATGTTGATATTATAGGAACCGACTTAGATAACGTGTTCAACACTACTAACTACTTAAAGAAAAATCATCTAACTAGGCTTAAATTTTTTTTTGAACTTCATTTTTATTGGCGAAAAAAGACATTATTGTTTTTTAAAACATTTAGGAAAAAAATAACAGCTCTTAAAAGTTAATTTCTTAAAAATTTCATATTTCCTGTCCCGTCACGTGACCAATCAGAATCTGACAAAAATTTTGGATTCCAGAGAGAATTTTACATAAGGATATATCTTTTTATGTCTTTAAACGCTTTTATGTTAAAACAGCGAAATTTAAAAGAATTTTCCAATTTATTTGATTAATTTAGTATAATTCCAAAAATGAAGAAACTCCTCTAGAGTCCTGCACCAGTGCCATTTTCATTTCGAATTTTTTATTTTTTTTTCATTCTTTAATTAAATTGAAAAATCTTTTTTGCATCTTATCAGAGTAGTCCTGCATTCCTTATTCAATTTAGGAAATTTTAGCACAAACGATTTTTTAATATAATCAAAAATAATGTCATAAGTTTCTCAGAAGAATTTTCAATAAACTTTCTTTTGCACAAAGTTGTTCTTACCAACTCATGTCCTTATTTTTGATTAAATTAAAATAGTGTTTACGCCAAAATTTTTTTAATTGAAAAATGAATGCGAGAATATTCTGGTAAAATGCAAAAAAGGCTATGCCCGGATCTGTATAGTGAATCGGCCGACGAAAGATATTTAAAAACTAATTGTATAAGGTTAAAGTGCACCTAAAAAAAATAGGATCCTGATGTTTTCAGACTCCCAGATGCCTTCAGCTCTGATTAGCAGCCTATTGATGAAAAAAAAAAGTAAATTTTTAATGACTTTTTAGTCGTCTTTCTGATACTCCAGTGGTAAAACGATTCTGTCAAAATGATCTTGCGACCTCTCATTCAAAAGGTTAGACGATATACTTTCAAATAAAATTACTTTTGAAAGTGATTTTAGTGCATCCTTTTGATTAGTAGACCATAAACCTTCCAAAATAAATTTTTTTTCTTCTCAAATTTCAACTTTGGCAGCAATTTAAAAAGAATTGAGAGATATGCCCATTCTATTTTTTTTTTAACTAATGAAAAATAAAACAAATTTTCATTTTCGACCATCCGCACTCAAAAATATTTGGGGCAACATGGTCAAATACTTAAAAAACTGAAATAACTTTTGTTTTTAATTTTGCGATTTTTTAAAAAAGGACCCCGCACAAATGAATAGATGGCCGTTCAATCAAATTAGGTAAATTTTTTATATGATTTAGATTTTTTTATTCTGAAAAAATGTCTCCATGGACACAAAGCTCCAAAGTCTCAACTTTGGCTGCTACGGAGCTTGAAAGCTCCATAGCTCTATTACACAGGCACACAAAAAAAAATCATGTACCAGAGGGTAGACCCCCTGTTATGGGGGTTTTTGGTTGTGCTAAAACCGAATATGGCTAAAGAAATGCAATAAAATTAGCCAATTTGGCCCCAGCGCCCCCATAAGCCCCCCAAAGAAGTGAAAAAATTTTTTTTTGAAAAATGAAGATTGAACAATATACTCATGTTTTTTGGGACACTTATTCCAAAAATGTATACAAAAAAAGTTTTTCACCAACGTTTGGCCCATAAAATTTTTTTATTACAAAAATTAATACTTAATATGAATTCTTATATTTTTTGGGACGGTAAAACCAAAAATAAATATTGAAAATGTTTTCTACCAATGTTTGGCCCTGTAATCCACCCCAGTGGCACCATGCGCCCCCCCCCCCACCAAAACGAGATACAATTTTTTTATTACATAAACTAAAACTCAATGTGTGATGTTATGTTTTTTGAGACGCTAAATCCAAAGATATATATAAAAAATGTGTTTAACCGATGCTTGGTCCTCTAGTCCACCCCAGTGCCCCCATACACCCCCAACCCCCTTAACGAGTTGAAAATATTTTTATTAGGAACATTAAAACTCAATGTGTATTTTTATGTTTTTTGAGACGATCTAACCAAGTTAAAAAAACTTTTTATATTCATCTTTGGTTACATAGTCTCAAAAAACATAAGAATACACATTGAGTTTGAATTTTCCTAATAAAAATATTTTTAACCCGTTCGGGGGAGGGGGGGTTGGTATACAGCGCCAACCATTGGTTAAAAACATTTTTTATAGTCATCTTTGGATAGATCGTCTCAAAAAACATAAGTCTACACATTGAGTTTTAATGTTCCTAATAAAAATATTTTTAACTCATTTGGGGGGAGGGTGTATGGGGGCACTGGGGTGGCCTAGATGACCAAGTATTGATTAAACACATTTTTTATATATATCTTTGGTTTCAGCGTCTCAGAAAAAATAAAATCACACATTCAGTTTTAGTTTTTGTAGTAAAAATTTTTGTATCTTGTTTTGGGGTGGGGGCGCATAGGGCTAATGGGGTGGTTTACAGGGCCAAACATTGGTAGAAAATATTTTTAATATTCATTTTTGGTTTCAATGTCCCAAAAAATATAAGCATTCATATAAAGTTTTAATTTTTGTAATAAAAATATTTTTACCCGTTTGGGGGGGGGGGGGTATGAATGAGGGCACGTATACAGGGCCAAACGTTTTTTGTATACATTTTTGGAATAAGCGTCCCAAAAAACATGTCTATTACATCTGATAACAGTATATTAAACTTCGGAAAAAATAAATAACTAGATTATTAGGGCCAGCCGTGGCCGAGTGGATTAAGGCGCGCGACCTTTAGTGTATATACTATAAGTATATTCATGGGGGTCGTGGGTTCGAGTCCCCTCGATGAGTTAACAGTTTTTATTTTTCAATTAATTTAAAAATTAATTGTCAAGTGAAATCTTTTAAGTTATATTGCGACTTATGGCCCAGGAACTTGTTTCCAGCATAGTATTTAAAAGAAAAATCGAATACTATGAAGAAAACAAGGCTCCGCGCTATGCTAACAGAGGTTTTCTGCAGTTTCCTCTGAGCCAGGCAAATGTCAGCATAGTTCCCATAAGATCTGAAGACGGCTGCGGACGCATTTATCCCCTCATTAAAATAGAAAGCTCGCAACCATTAATCACGTAACTACTTCCTCCTGCAAAAACCCATATTAAAACAGATTAAAACAGTTTTCTGAAAGGAACGATCGGTATATTGTAACATAGACGATATACCGGCTTCCCTAAGAAATAAAAACATTAAAACAGCACAGAAGGTTGTAGATACATGGTGTGGTTGTTGTAGTCTCTGCAAGACAATCCAAAAAGGGATTAAAGTGCGGAGAATAAACAATAATAAAAAAAAAAAAAAAAAAAAAAAAAACTAGATTATTATTTCTAGGAACCCTAAATCTATTTTTTTCTTTTACTTATTACCAAAATTCAAATTAAAACTTTAAAAAAACTTTTTATAAAAATTTCTTTATAAAATTTATTTATTTAAAATTAAAATTCAAATTCTAATTTATGTTAAAAAATTTTATTCTAAAGAATTTTACTCAATAATATTTCATAAGGAGGACTAAAATTTTTTAAATCAGATATTCCATTTAATGCTTTATTTTGATATTTTTTTATATAAAAAACTACAACTAACTCTGTTTTCTTTACATTTTCTTCCTTATGTAATATTTCAAATCCTTTAAGGGTACAGACCGAATTGGATTTTTCAATATATCAAAATTTTTTTTCCAACTCTTTATAGCTTCAAAAGTTCCCTCCCAAAATATGTAGGCAAAATTCTGCTTTATAACGATATTTCACGACTCTAAACGAGTGAAATACTTAAGAAATAATACAAAAAAAAAAATTTCAAACGCGTTTACCTCAAAACTACCTTTTCTCAACTGGCTGACAGTTAATCTCCGGTTTGGCTAGACCGATTTTCAAAAACTTTAGTTCAGTATATTTATTAAAGTATATGACAGGGCAATACACCTAAAATTTAAAAAAAATTAATTTAAATATGCCTTTACCAGGCATAACAGGGTCAAAAACAACGCCTAATTTTACAAAATTTCTTTTTGACTCTACCATTTTTTAATTTTTTGGTTTTTTTTTATTTTAGGTGTATTGCCTTGTGAGACGCATAACTTATTAAGAATCTTTTTGGTTTTTTTTTTTCAAACTTGCCAATCTTGAGATTAACTGTCAGCCATGGACCGACTGCACTTTCTACACCTGTACTTTGGCGTCCTCTATAAATGCAACTAATTATTAAAATTAAAAAAAAATTTTTTTTTATGTATATAAATGCCTAATAAATGTATAAAAAAATTGTAAACTGATAACTAATACAGGGGATGAGAAATTAAATAAAGAAAAATGTCTTAAAAACCGCCATTCCAATTCGGTCTGGTACCTTAAAATCAAATTAATGTTCATTACCATTATCTTTAGTATTTTTTATATGTAATTATATTACATTTTAATTACTTTCACTTCTAAAATAATTCTTTTCATGTTCCTCAAATATCGGATGAGGAAACGTTAGAATAAAAAATAAATTTGTTTTTTATTTTAAAATAGTCCAACAAAGTCGTAACCCATTTAATTTTTTGAAATAATCATTTGGACGATTAACCAATTAATTTGAATAAAAACACTTTAACTAGAATATTTTTATTACATCAACTGGAAGATAATAATGTTTTTACAAAGAATTAAATAAAGATATAATAAAATAACTGTAAGTTTAGTAAAAAAATACATCAATAATAATATTAATATAAAAAGAACTTTGGCTAGAAAAGAATTTTTATTGAATTGTAGACATAATATTTATATCATAATAAGCTAGCAGGTATTTGTAATAAATTGAATAACATGCATTTTTATAGTAAATCAGCTAATAAAAAACATAAAAATATTTATATTAAATTAAGAGATAGTTTATTGAATTTAGAGATAAAATATTTCATTACTATCTGAGTTATTTGAAAAAACAAAAAAATAATTTAATTAATGAATTAAAAGAATTGTTACCAGATACGGTTTTGGAAAGTTTAACATCATATCATGAAAATATAGATTATAAAATAGTCAATCATATAAAATATTAAATAATAAATTTAATAAGCTAAAATATGAGTCTATAAATGATAATGATATTAAAATTCATAAACATAATTGTGAACCAAGATCCATGGTTAAAAAATATGACTGATAAAATAATTCCAAAAAATTCATATGATTTAGTGAGAATAGGTGATAAATTTAGTACTCACCATATTGGTGAAAAGAAACATCATGCTATGAAAATTATTGATTGAGTAAAATTCTTTAGAATAAAATTCTTTAACATATATTAGAATTTAAATTTGAATTTTAAAGAAATAAATTTTATTTATTTATTTATTTATTTATTTATTATATATTTAACGGGCTATTACATACTTAATACATTATTATTATTTACAAAATTAATTCAATAGAATATAATATACATTAGAAAAAAAGTTAAATCAATAATAAAATTGAATGAAATAATAATTAAACCAAAAAATAATATATAATGATATTAATAGTATAAAAATCAGTAATAAAATATTCTAAAGAAAAATGTAGTAAAAATAAATATAAAATAAATATAGAAATACAGAAAAATGTAATGGTAGTCGCAAGTGCAGTTGTCATAATAATAATGAATCAAGCAGTAGATGAATCAATAGTACAAAAACTACAAATTGTAATTGGTAAATTAACGATTCCCATAATGAGTAAATAGTAACAACTTTAATGAGTTTTTTGCTGCATCAACTGTTGCAATGTCAGCAAAACCTTAATCCAATAGATTCCATTGCCTAATTAGTCTATAAAAAGTGAAGTTAGACAATAGATTACTTTTTACACTATTTTCAAAGTATATTTTAGAGGATCTCAGATTATATTTAATCAATCTTTTTTTAAATATCTTATTGTAATCTTCAATGTCTATGAACCCATTTAATATCTTTCAAACTAAAAGCATATCATTATATCTGTGTATGCTGAAGATAGTTGGTTAAATTAAGTTTTTCAGATAACAAATGATAGTCATGATCATATTTACTCATAGGGGCATCAGTTTTGATTGATAGGAATCTAATGAACTTTCTTTGAACTGATTCCAATGATTTTATTTGATATCCAAGATATGGAGACCATAAAGGGGAACAATAAAGAAGGCTAGGCATAACCAAACTATGAAACAAATATATAACACATTGTATATCCGTAAAATTATAAGTTATCCTATCTATGAATCCCAATGTTTTAAACGCCTTCTTTAAAATAATCTCTATATGGTGTCCAAACGTTATTTTACTGTCATAATAAATACCAAGATGGTTAACAACATTAACTTCTCTAATTGGCAGGCCATGAATAGTATAATCATGATTGCAACTCAAACTACCAATCTCTAACTTGATATAATCAGTTTTATCTATATTCATGATCAATCCATTCATGGTCAGCCAATCATGAACAAAAATCAGATCATTATTAATTTTAAACTGGTCAGAAGGGCTATCAACATCCTTATAAATCAATTTCAGAAAATAATTTAAGACCAAATATATCATTCATAAAAATGTTGAATAATAAAGGCCCAGAATGACATACTTGAGTATGCATTTGGGTATCCCCATATATCCAAGTTTGTTTATTAGTAATGCCAAATCCAGAGTATCAAATGCCTTTTTTAGATCAATGAATATTGTATCTACTTGTGTACAATTATTAAGATTATTGTTGTGAAAATTATTGAATTTAAATAAGCTAGACAAGGTAGATTTATTTTTTAGAGAAGGGGATTTTTTCTTAGGACGAGGTGAATGCTTTTACGCATACCATACACCGCATGCTGTATGGTTATGTGGGACTCAACCTCAAATTTATGGTTGCCCAGATACTCAGTATAACTGAGGAGGAATTACAAAACCCACTAAACTCCCCACCCTCCTGCATATATGACAATATCATAGAATCCGGACTGGGACTCCCTGTTTCGGGAATTAATTCGGTCCGGAAAAAATACAGCTAAGGCATTTCTTCGCCATACCCTGTCAATAAAGGTTGAGACTTTCCTACGAGAGGAAACCTTCTTTCTTTTTTTTAATCAGTGTCGCCCGTACGTACTCTGCCACACTGTACCAGTTAGCGGTACTGCGCAGCATTTCTGGGACGACTCCTTCCGGCCTCCATTCATCGAAGGGGGGTCGCCCTTCAGCGAAGCGAGGACACCCAAAAAAGGTGTGCTCAGCGGTATCCAGCTCGCCCGGGCAATGCAAACATTCCGGAGATGTCACCTTGCGCCACTTGAAAAGCATATTGCGAAAATAACCGTGACCAGTTAGAAGATATGTGAGGTAGAAGTCTACCTCCCCATGATCACGGTTCATTCAGCTTTCCAAGTCGTTGATAAGGCAGTGCGCCCAACGTCCCCTTGGGTTAACATTCCACATATACTGCCAACATTCCATTGTGCGTGAGCGAGCGCGAACGGAAGCTACGTCACGCTCTTCTTCCTCACAGTTATAGATCGCCTGCCTTTCCAAGGCAAGCAGATCGATGGGAATCACCCGAGACACCACCTGGATAGCTGGCTCTGATACAGTCTTGTACGAGCAAGTGATTCGAAGTGCCCCCTGCCTCTGTACGGCCTTTAGTTTCTTTTAGTACTTTTTTATGCGGACATTGTCCGCCCACACCTCTGCACCGTAGAGCAAGATGGAGTTGACTGTCGTCATCAACAGCCTCCTCTTCCCTGATCTGGGACCGCCAATGTTCGTCATCAGCCACGAGAGGGACTTCGTAACCCGGCCAGCTTTTTCATAGGCCTGCTGGAATTGTCTATTGTAGGTCTACTTGTTGTCCAAGAAGACCCCCAAATATTTGACCGATGGTTTGGTCTGGATCATAAGGGGATTACCTCCGTCATCAAAACTGACGCCAAATATGGTATCAACTCTTCTCCGGGTAAGAAGGACAATCTCTGTTTTCGGAACTGCCAGTCTGAGTCCGTGATCCAACATCCAGCTATTGGTAAGGAGCATGGCCTCGTCAAAGGTATTTTGCTGGTCCTCTGTCTATCGAGCTGTTATGGTTAGAGCAACATCATCCGCGTATCCGATCATGGAGCATTCATCCGGAAGTTCAATCTTTAGCAATCCGTCGTAAAAGGAATTCCACAGGTCAGGGCCCAGAACTGAACCCTGCGTTATTCCTGCGCTTAATACTTTACCTCTTGTGCCATCGAGCGTGTCCCAGCGCAGATATCGGTCCCGGAGGTAGTCTCTGAGTATATTACTCAGATAATCTGGAACTTTGAATACCTGCTCGAGGAAGTGCAATATATCGTCCCACTTAGCCGAGTTAAATGCGTTTTTCACATCCTACGTGACAAGCAGAACGTCCGGTTTAATATCCAGCCGTACTTGTCTGGCCTTCATAACCACCTCCACGACCTGCTCTATGGCATTGATCGTGGAACGCCCCTCACGTGTTGATCGTCGCTAAGGTCACCTGCTTCCCTAATTGCCTGCCGCAATCTTCCTCTGACCATGCTCTCCATCACAATGGTCTGTAAGATAATGGAGATCCTGGTTCACCCTTTTCCTTGCTTATCAGAGCCAGGCGGGTCACTTTCCAGTCCCTTGGAAAGACGCTTGCAACGAGGCAGGCATTAAACATGCCATAGAGGAGACCAGGGATTACCTTTGCAGCCGCCTTAAGAGCTTCCGCGGGTATTCCGTCTGGTCCTGGCGCTTTGCCATTTTTCATTGACCTAATTGCCTGAAGCATCTCCGCCTCGCTAAATAGCGGAACTTGCTCCCTCGGGACATCCAAAACCGGGTGTTGTTGGTTTGGATGATCCGGAAACAGAGCGTCCACTATTCTTTTGGTCACTGCTTCATCCATCGTGTTGTCACACCCAGACTTAAGTTTGCCCATGACAATCTTATATCCCAGGCCCCACGGATCGCTGTTAATATCATCTCTTAGCGACCGAAGACAGCGCGCCTTGCTGAGGCCGATGGCTTTCGCCAGCCTATGCTATGCCTTCCTGGTACTCTTTAGAGCGCGTAATCAGCTCTGGGCGGCCATGAACTCTTTGCCGTCTTCTGCGTGCCCCGTGACAGACCCGCCGAAGCTCCGCAATTTCTTCATTTCACCAGTACACGCTTCTTTTACCCTTCTAGAGCCGTTTACGCGGCATACAGGCATCACAAGCTCCCCTCAGAAGAGCAGATACCCTCTTGACGAGAGCCTCTGCCTCTCCCGGGGTGGTCGGTCCTCCATGCCAGGCTAGGATAGACGAGGGCTCTTCACGAACATATTTTGCAAATTTGTGCTCTTTCATCTTTGACACATTCCAGCCTAGTATGCGCTTTTTGTACGGGGACCGATTAACGACCCTATCACGCATTTTAAAGGTGATGTAATTATAATCAATGCCATTGGCTCCATCCATCACCCTCCAATCGCCCACTCTTCCTGCCAAACCGGCCGAGGCAAAAGTGACGTCAGGAATCGATTCACCAAAGCCTGGCCTTACGTAGGTTGGATTGTTCCCAGAGCTCATGACCACCAGATCAGTTCTATCGGCCATCTGTAAGATCAACGTTCCCCTACAGTTCGTGGTTGGCATTCCCCATTCCACGGCCCTGGCATTTAAGTCTTCGGCAAATATGATATTGCCAGAGTCTTCCCTTATTGTTTCCTCCAATGAGGCCACCTTTGCGGTGAACACCCCAATAGTGTTATTGGGTGCCAAGAACAACTAATGAAAGTTGTATCAATATCTTTTCCCAGAAGTGGCAGTTGCCTTTTCCATGTCGGGACAAAGACGTCTGAGCACGACCTCGTAGCCATATAGCGCACCGGCCTGTGTCATCGATGAACCAGAATTGCTGATTTCTATTGCGATGCGGCTCGGATAGCAAGACAAGGCTAGAGTCTGTCTCGCCCGCGAGCCGATCGAGCAAAAGGTCAGCAAGAATGGTATTGTTCATATTTCCTTGTAAGACTCTGAACGTTACCGACGACACTTTATCTTCCTTGCCGTAAGTGCCTCCCGATAACACTTACATGCTCCGCATCCTGGGAGGTGTTCGGTCTTGGCCTTGTCAGTTCATTCCCTGGAGAAGAATCATTCTGCTTTCTCCACAGGACATTTTTCGTACTTGTGGCCTTGAACGCCACATTTAGCACCATAATTAAAGCACCATATAACCTCGGCTCTTAAGCGCACTTGCCAATTAGACCAGATATTATTTAGCCGGCCTTTATTGGTCAATTTTAGTGCGGCGGCCTCTGGTAGCTCTACGACCGCCATATCCGTCTTAGTGCCCTTAGCCTTGAATATAGCGACTTTTATGTCGTCATCGTTCTGCAGCTTGGTTACCTCCTTTACCACCTGCCTCACTTCGTCGCTGCCAGTAGTATCATCTAGGCCTCTGATCTCCACGGTTTGGTGGGGAATCAGTTCCTTGACTGTACTTTCTGGACCTGCAACCGTCTTGGCAGCGTCTAATAGTTTTTGCCAGTCTTTCGACGAGCTCAGCTCTATTAGTACGCTGCCATCCTCGGTTTTCTGGATTCGGTGAACCTAAGTCCCCGAATCCTTTAGTTGAACACCTCTTTTGATCTCCAGCAGGGCTGTCGCATAAGACTTCCCTTCAGGAGGCTTTATTATTAGAGCCTCCTTATGCTTAGGGATCCTTATGCACCGGTTCTGGGGCTTCTTTCTCCTGCCTTTTTCTGTCGCTTCGGAAGGAGAAGATTCACCATCTCCTTCCTTCTTCTGCGGCTTTTTCTTTTTTATTCTTTTATTCTCTGCCACCTGCCGGTGATCAACTACTGCAGTTATTTTTGGCTGCTGCTGCTGCTTCTCCTGCTGATTCTTCTTTTTCTGCTCTTGGTTTTTACGAGCCTCTGCCTCCTTTCTTTCAAACTCGTTTTTCTTTTTCTTCTTTTCCTTTTTTCTTTGACCTTTGCTTTTAACGGCGACGAAATCATCCTCATCTGGAGGGGGGTGTCTGTAGCTACATCCTTTGGCTGGGTTTACTGGCCAGAAGCTACCTTAGCCCCCTCCTGATCCTTATCTTTCGGAGGAGACATCACCGTGTTAGCAAAGGTGTTCTTTAGAGGGAATTTCGGAGACGTTTTCTACGCCGGTCTCTTTTTTGTATTCTCCTTTCCAGTTGGGCTTTTGGACGCAGTCCGAGCTCTCTTCTTTCCTTTTCCAGTCATAGTCTCTGATGCTTCCTGTATGGGAATATCGGGTTTTTGTTTTTCATTTAAAACCTCCTGCTGCAGTTCAAAAATTGTCTTTGCCTGACTAAATATTTTTCAAACTGAGCTTTGCCTTTTTTGACAGTCATATTACAGTTCTTCTGTACTTTGACTGAGTGTCTCATCTGAGTAATATCTCTCTACATGTTTGCGTTGATTTCAATGCACGCCATGTTATATTGCTTTGACTCCCGGAGATATCTTTCTATATTTTTCTTCCTTCTTTCCTTCGTCATCAAGCCCAATTTCGCTAACATTAGGCAACAAATATGACCTCTGGTCCTTCAGAATAGAAGGCCGTATAATGCTATTGCTTGAACCTTTTTGGGCGCCACATTTTGCGCTTATATCACCTTCCATTGAGGATTTGCGGGAGGAATCCTTGACCTCTGGCCTAGTTAAGACTACCCTTGCCGTCTTTTCTTCAGCAGTTAGAGCTAGATGTTGTTGCTCTGTGGGCGTGATGTTTTGCCCTTGCTACTGGGAAATGCTAAATTGGAGACTCCCAGAATCCGTGTTTTCGGCTCTGACCACCAAGGCTTTGAATTTATTGGAATCAGAGGTTGAATTATTCTTTATAAGAGGGGTATCAACCTAGGGTAATTCACTGTATTTATCTAGCACTGTTCATAAAATAAGCCTGTGTCCCTGGACAAAGGGTTCTTAGCTGGGTAAGAGTACCCTTCAGAGAATTATTAAAGGATTTACTTTCGTCGCTGACAGAGAGTATCTATCAGCTTCCAGCGTCCATACAGTAATAATAGTCCTACAGTTTAGGGGGGTTTCACCACCATCTCTGATGGTATCACGTACAATTATTAATCCGGCATGTAACAGACTTCAATTGAGAGGTGGTGTCAGTTGCTCTGACATCAGAACTGTAATATGATGTCAGATTCTACTCTGGAACCAGACGACATTGATTCCATGGGTAGACACCTTACAGATTGGAGAATTGCTTCTCCTTGTCTGATGACAGTGCCACTTCCCAATAACCCATCACCTTCAAACATTACTAAACCAGAAAGAAATAACAACCTGCAGTCATGATTTAGCGGGACTCTCGACTAACTTTAATTGGCTGCGTCGCTGTTCTCGAGGTAGAATTCTTCCACGCTAAGAGCCAATACGTCAGATCTAAGGCAACCCTGTATGTGGCTTAAGTCGCACTTAGGTTGAAGGAAACCTTGGAGCCCCTTTAATGTGCCTTTTCCTCAAGGATAGTTTTAGGATAGCAGTCTGTGGCTGCATGTTTGTCCAGAATGCTCGAGGGAAAGACAAAGCATGAAACCAGGTTTAGAGGGCAGCCTCAGTTATTCCAGAACCGCTTATAGAATAACTATGAGCAGTCTGCGGCATTTCTAACCAATAACTCATGGGGTACAGCATAGAGCATGTCCCGGGAGAAATGCAAGGCATGAGACCCGATTTATAGGGCAGTCTCAGTTGTTCCAGAGAGCTATATCCTATATCCTTGATTCTAGTTTAACCTTGAAAAAAGGCGGCCTGAACCACCCTCCTCCTTCCTAAGCCTTATGAGTCTCCGGGCTTGGGACCGGTATAGCGGAGTTATAGCGAAGCTTTGTGCAGTGGCGATATCGTAACCAATGAGGTTCAAACCGAGGTCCGATTATTGCTAGTTGAAAACTTTAATCAGAAACATGACTTCCATTGTCTTTTAAGTTTTTAACATCATGCATACCATCTGGGGCACTCAACCAGTATCTCAAGTTATTTAATTCAGAATCAGGAAAATTTTTTATATTAATAAAAAAATCAGTAACTATTCTGTGTTTATCAAAATTAACAGCGTAAACCGAAGAGAAAAATTTCTGAAATAAATTGGAAGATTCAAAGTCACAATTAGCTTCCGTTTCATCAAAATACATACATCTAGGAAAAGTTGTACTCTTATTACTCTTCAAAGAATTTACATATTTTCAGTAAAACTTAATATTAGACTTAATTCTTTTTTTGTACTTCTAATAGGTATTGAGCATGTAAACTCCTTGACAAGTAAGAGCATTGTGCCCGGGTCTTCGAAGCTTCTCATCCTCAGGGTATTTTTGCCAAGCTGCATGACAACTTTTCTTTAACTGGGTTAATTGAATTAACTCATAATTAAACCAAGCAGGACAAGCAGCATCATGATTAACAACAAGACTCGGCACATATATTTCAATAGCAGTATTAATCATATTAAAGAAACTATCAAAAATATTTTCTATTACAGAGGGCTTTAAACTGATAACATCATTAGCTTTCCCAGATTCATTATCAATAACAACGTTATCAATACCACTACCATTCAATTTGACATTAACTAAATTGTCAATAAATGACCAATTACATTTTTCTAAAAACAAATTGAATTCTTCATAATTACAAGATTTGAATAAATAAATTTTTTTATTATTATTAGGTTCTCTGATGTTCCGTATCTATGTATATATTTGTAAATAGGTTAGTGTTAGTATATATGTTGTAAGAGAAGGGAGAGAACTCGCCGGCTCGCGCCTTCAGTGCCTGCTTGGCTTGGATTGACATAACACGTCAAATAAATCTTATTGTTAAATACCAATTAAAAGTGTGGTTTTCTTAACCCTTATCTAAGTCATCCTTCACCCTTATTGTCTCACAACCAGTGCATTATTTAACATTTGGTCCAACGATCCGTTGAAGTGATTTTTTTTTAAGTTAAAAAAGGCAAATAAGTAAAGACGGAAGTCTATTCTTTTTTAATAACGGCACGCATGCTTTCGTTTTTTCGTCCGCGTGCCAGAAGCTTTATTTCATACTAAAATTAAAAGTGACTTTTCAAATACATTATTAAACGTGAAAAGCATTTATAAAAATTATGGTGAAGGTGTTATATAATAGACTACTGCGGCACTAAAATATACAAAAAAAACATACAGTCCACGCAAAATTTCAAAATTTCAACATGGCGAAATAAAAATTTTAAAGCTATCTCAGTCCTTTTCAAAGAGGCTAAATCTTTTCAAATAAACTAAAATTCAACCTGGCGAATTTTATTTACAAAATTCAATGTGGCGAAATCATTTCAAATAAACTAAAATTCAACCAGGCGAATTTTAGTCACTGAAAATTTATATTAAGAATTTTCCTATATGGCGAA
Source organism: Anagrus nilaparvatae (assembly GCA_022575985.1). Lineage (NCBI taxonomy): Eukaryota > Metazoa > Arthropoda > Insecta > Hymenoptera > Mymaridae > Anagrus > Anagrus nilaparvatae. The sequence continues at coordinate 1,430,800 of JAKSXM010000237.1, read as the reverse complement.
ATTTTCATGACAAGGCGAATTTTGTTAAATATAAATTTGAAAAATTTCAACACGGCGAAATTTTCTTTTTTCTGCACCTCAAAAATCAGCAAAAATTATAAAACAGTGGAAAAAGAGAAAAAGTTTTAAGAATTCAACAAGTCGTGTTCATTAAAAAGGAGGGAAAGACAGATTCTCTGAAGAAGACGCGATCACGTGATTCTTTTTCAAAATTTTTTGGCGTTATCATCTTCCATCTGTATGTTGGCAGTTCAGTCGGCGGCCATATTTTATCAACGAGCTCGTTTGCTACTAAATCTACAGTTAGCGGCCATATTTTTTTTTTCTATTCATCGTAGTCTGCTGCTATACACATGTGGGTCTTGCGTCACGCCTCAATAGAATCTCTTCTCTTCTTCTCCTCTTTTGAAAAAAGAAAAGAAGCGTAACTATATTTGTTGTTTATGTTTGAATATAATTATAAAATAATGTTACTCTTACATTTTGTTTAGTATTAATAATATTATTTTCATTATTATAAATATTCTAAAAAATATAATTATAAATGACATAAAATTATAATAAAATTTTGTGTTACTATAAATATTATACAATTCTTAATAATATAAGTTCTCTCTCTAGCTCGTGTGTAAAAATTCTTTTTTTTGTCAAATACATTTAAAAAAAAAGGAAGAAACTCATTTTTTAAAAATAGTACTTTATGCAAAATTTTCTATAAACTCTTTTAAAAGTACAGTTTCATAATTTAATATTATTATACTATTTTTTAACTCTTGTGGTGTTTGTAATTAAATTAAAATATTTAAATTCTTTTAAAAAATTAAAATTAAAAAGTAATCGTATTGATATAATTTTCTGTCATATGTTGAACAGAGACAGAGATGTTCGAATTTTGTTAATAAAAAGAGATAGAGATCTTCAAATTTTTCTACTACGCTAAAATTTTCTTTTTTTTTCTTCTTTCAACATTAATTTTTAATATTTTTTAATACTTTTAAATTGCACTAATAGATTCTAATAAAAATATTAAATTCAATTTATAAATTCATGGTAAATATATCTTTGTGAATAACTAGTCATTCGAGGAAATAAAGATCGTAGTCTTGATTGTGCCTAACAAAGCAATCGATGCACTTCTGCACTTTATTTCCTTCGATAATTTTTAAATGATATTTTTTCCATGTTTCATTTTCTTTTTTTAATTTATTTAATTTTAATTAACTTCTGTTAATTAAGTTAGGTTAAATATAAAGTATTTGTGTGTTAAAAAAGAAAAATTTTTTTTTTGTCTTTTACAAAAAAAGTAGTGTATTATAAAAAAAAAAAAATTTTTTAATCTCTTTAGCTATATCTCTGTCTCTTGATTTTTTTTAATACAAAGAATTAATTCAATTGATGTTACCTAGGTACTCAACTTGGACTTGGCTTCTTGATGGATTCAAACTCTTGTCAGTTCAAGGAATTACTTCTCGCACAGCAGTACAACATCAATTACTGAAATTTCTTCCTCTGGAATTTTCATCGTCTAAGCCATTTTGAATTGGTGGACTCCTTCAGGCCTGGACTTGTCATCGAGCAGTGTATTTACATATAAATCTTTTATTATAATATATTCATATATTACTCCATTGCAAATTTTATCGAGGAGCATTATTTTTTTGAATTGCTAATTTTGAATACTTATAATTACTATTTTGTTCTTTTTATTTTTTTTTTTAACGCTATACTTTAATAACTTTTATACTTTCTTAAATTGGTAGTTCAGATATTGCTCTTTTATGTCTTTCAAACAAAGCTAGTATTGATTTTGCGCTATAAATTTAAAAACAAATTTTTTTATGTTAAAATTTTTGTATCGATGGGATATTTGCACCTTTTTTATTACAAATTATTTTTTTTTATCATTTTTAAATTTTATTTTAAAATTTTTTATTTCTTTAGTATATGCCAACTTACTGGTAGATTAACATACTGTTTATACTTATCATTAACCTTTTATGTAAAATTTGTATATTAAATAGCAAATATCCTTTCAATTTTATAATTACTCTTTGGAGTTAGTCCTGGGCCATGGCTTCCATCATCTTGCAACAGACTAATATGATTACTAGGATCAAAAAAGCTTACAGTAACTTTGAAAATGAAGGTGATAATATGAGTGTATCTTCTTGTAAGGTTAGAATGGAAACCCTAAAAAACAATTGGGTTAAATTTGAAGAACTAGACGCTCAATTGTATGATCATGTTGATTATAATAAGCTAATAACAGAACAGCCTTATTTTAAGGATGCTCTTTTCGATAAAACTGAATCTGATTATTTAAAAAATTTAAGCCTTTTTCAACTTTATTTAGATTCACATCCTCATACCACCCTTAACTCTACAGCTATTGATAATCATGTTTTTAATTTTAAAAATACAAATACTGAAGATAATGAGAGACTACCGAGAATTAATTTACCTGAATTTCTGGTGAATATAAGGATTGGGAGTCATTTCGCGATGTATTCCAGTCCTCGGTGATTGACAAACACAATGTTCCTGACGTCACCAAATTGAGGCATCTTAGGTCATGTCTCAAGGGTGACGCCGAGGACCTTGTCAAGTCATATCCGATAACTTCGGAAAATTTTACTATCATTTGGAAAAAATTAGTCGAAAAATATGAAAATAAAAAAAGGCTTGTTAATTCTCATATGTCCTCATTATTTTCTATTAAGTCAATGTCCAAATCTAGTTCTTCTGAATTAAAAAGAATATTAGTTAGTTTAAATACTCCTTTATCAGCTCTTAAAACGTTAAAAAGACCAGTCGATAAATGGGACGATTGGCTAGTTTTTCACGCAGTTTCCCTGCTAGATAATGACATGAAAAAGCAATGGGAAAATTTCTTTAATAACTTGTCATTAACTTCTCAAACAGTTGGTAACGAAGCATCGGTGGTAAAGTCTTCTGATCCTCCAACGTTTGCTCAATTAATTTCTTTTATAGAATCCCAGATCAGCGTTCTAGAATCCTTAGAAGAAAATAGCGTCAAAGTAAACTTAAATGAAAAATCAAATAGTAGTAATTTTAACTCTTTTAAAAACGCGAATGTTAATGCAAATCCTGCAAAAGTTTTTCATAATCAAGTTGAGCCGTCTAAGCAACAATGCCCCCTATGCAAGGGAGAGCACTTAATTTTTAATTGTAGTGACTTTAAAAAATTGGTAGTTGAAAAGAGATATGATTGCATAAAGCAACTTAAAAAATGTACTAATTGTTTTGGCAATCATGCCTTTTTTAAATGCCCTTCAAAAAAACGTTGTAATGTTTGCAAAAGAAAACATCATACAACTTTACATAACGAAAAACTAATTAAAGCCAAACCTAATGATTCTAGACCTGATTCGGGATCCGCAAATAAAAATAAAAATTTAAATACTTCTGAAGCCGCAACAGCTTCATCAACTAACTTATGTAATCTTTCTGTTAACCTTTCTGAAAACCCCTGTGAAGTTCTGTTGTCCACTGCAATCGTTAAAGTTGTTAACGAAGATGGTTTTGAATTCCTCGCAAGGGCATTAATTGATAATTGCTCTCAAGCATCCTCTATTAGCGAATCGTTATTCAGGAGATTAAAGTTAAACTTTTTGCCTCTTAATATGCCAATATTAGGTATAGGTGGCGTTAAAAATTATACCTGTAAAAAATTGGTTAAACTCCATATTAAACCTCACTTTCTTTTGGACTTTTCAATCGAAGTTTTAGCCTTCGTTATTTCAAAGGTATCTTCGTACTCACCAACAGCCAGTAAAGAATGTAAAGAATTAGATCATATCTCTGGCCTGTTATTAGCTGATCCGAATTTCGACAAGCGAGGTCAAATCGAAATTTTACTTAGTGCCTCTACCCACGCTTCTATTATTGAGGAAGGGATTAGAAAAGGCGCTCTGAATGATCCGATAGCTATGAATACTAAATTAGGCTGGGTCATTTCAGGTAATGCAGGCATTGGGTCTGCTTCTAACATATCGGTGACTTCAGACGCCGAATCTACTCTTTCCTTCGATCTAGAGCGTTTTTGGAGACAAGAGGAAATCTTCGATGAGCCCTCAAAATTGCTTAATCCGGATGAGCAAGAGTGCGAAGACCATTTTCTCAGAACTTATTCTAGAAACCCTGAAGGTAGATATATGGTACGTTTGCCTTTTAAACGTGATCCTGAAAATATGAAATTCCCAGGCTCTTTTTCTATTGCTGAAAAGATGCTGTTGCGCATGGAAAAGCGTTTTGTCGCTGATCCGATTTTAAAAAATCTGTATATTGAATTTATGAAGGATTATGAGGACACAGGTCATATGGGAAAAACAGGTCATATTGTTGATTTCATTTTGTATTATTTTCTCCCCCATCATGGCATTCTCAAAAAAAATTCTTTGAAACCTAAACTTCGAACAGTGTTCAATGGTTCAGCCAATGATTACGATGGTATATCATTAAATAGCCTTTTGCATACAGGGCCAAATTTATTGCCCGACTTGGTTGAACTATTGATACACTGGATGAAATATCAATATGTTTTTGTCAGTGACATTAAGCAAATGTATCGCCAAATCCTCATTCACCCAGAAGATCGTAAGTACCAACAGATTCTATGGCGTGAAAATAACAGTGATAAGATACAGGCTTATTCACTAAATACTGTTACTTATGGGGTTGTTAGTAGTCCTTATCATGATATTAGAGTCTTTAGGCAGTTAGCGATTGATGAAGGCGAAAGATATCCTCTTGGCTCAGAAATCCTAAACTCTGAAACTTACATGGATGATACCCTTTCGGGAGGCTATTCTCTGCCAGAAGCTCTTGAAAAACAGCAGCAATTCATTAATATTTGCAAATGTGCTGGTTTTGAACTTCATAAATGGATGTCAAACAATGATGCATTATTAAACTTTCCTGAAGATATTAAAGCTGGTGTTAATGCATCTAACTCCTATTTTTCGTTGTTAGGTCTTAATTGGAATCCTAAAGAAGATTATTTTACATTCAATATCGAGCTTGACCAATTCCAGAAAGACATTACTAAGAGAAATGTATTATCCAGTATTTCCAAGTTGTTTGACCCATTAGGGTATTTGTCTCCGGTTTTGATAACAGGCAAAGCATTTATGCAAAAGTTATGGATTAAAAAAGTAAAATGGGATGATAAATTAACAATTTCTCTTAGTGGTGAATTTTTGAGTTGGTATCAAGCGCTAATTGCTATTAATTCAATTCGTGTTCCTCGTTGGCTAGGTTTCGTACCTGACGCTAAATATGAGATTTTTGGCTTCTGTGATGCTTCTCAGATGGCATACGCAGCATGCGTTTATTTAAAAACGACGTTTCAAAATAAAACTGAAATTCGTCTGCTACAGGCTAAATCCAAAGTCTCCCCTATAAAGCCTATGCACTCAATACCTAAATTAGAACTTTGCTCAGCATTACTATTAGCGAGATTGACTGTCAAATTACTAAGAGCTTTGGATTTACCTTCTTCTGAAATTTACCTTTTTACAGACTCACAAGATGTTCTTTTCTGGTTACGAGAACACCCTTCTAAATGGTCGTCAGTTTTTATTCGTAATCGTTGTTCAAAAATTCATAATAAGGTTCCTGAAGCTTTCTGGAGTCATGTCAGGACTCATGAAAACCCTGCAGACTGCGCTTCAAGAGGCATATCCCCAGAACAGCTGCAAAATTTTTCTTTGTGGTGGGAGGGAAATGACCGAATGAAGAAAAATTTTAACTTTGCTTCAGATAAAAATGCTTTTCAAAGCAAGTCAATAAATTTAGTTACTACTCACGTGGTACATATTGAAAAAGTAAAACATGATAAAATTTGGGACTTAGTTTCTAAATATTCGGACCTTCTTCGGTTACTGAAAATAACTGCCTTAGTTTTTCGCTTTTTGTCAAAATTATTGATTAAAATTAAGTCAAAAAACATAAACAAATTTGAAAAAATCATACTTAAATTACCAATTTTTCAATTCTCATGGTTCAATTTTTCTGAATCTAATAATAATAAATTTGTTAGTGTTTTTGAGATGAAAAGAACTAAACTTTTTTGGGTTTACATTACTCAACTCGCTCATTTTAAAAATGAAATGATTACTTTAAACAATGGCTCAAATTTAATAAAGTCCTCTGATATCCTAAAATTGGACCCTTTTCTCGAAGATAATTTATTAAGAGTTGGAGGTAGAATTCAGAATTCTTTGTTAAATCATGAGCAAAAACATCCTTTAATAGTTCCTAAAGATTGTGCCTTTTTAAAATTGCTCATTCGTTATTATCATCAAAAAACTTTACATGGTGGGGTAACCCTTACTTTAGCTACTCTTAGACAAGAATTTTGGCTTATCAATGGCAGAAACTTAGTGCGTAGTTATATTTTTAAATGTCATGAGTGTATTAGATATAAAGCCAATCTTAATAGTCAAAAAATGGGTATTCTACCCCCCAGTAGAGTGCGACGTCCTGAGAAACCCTTTATTAATACAGGCATAGATTATGCGGGTCCATACAAAATTTTAAGGTATAGAGGTCGTGGATCTGCTACTTATAAAGCATACATTGGAATTTTCGTATGTATGGCTACCAAAGCTGTACATTTGGAATTAATAACAGGGTACTCTTCTGACGATTTCATAGCGGCTTTCCGAAGATTTACTTCCACTCGTGGTCCTTGCACTGGTCTATTTAGCGATCAAGGGACTACCTTCATTGGAGCTGACAAAGCTTTGAAGGAACTGTATATGGCCTCTTCAAGCCATATGCAGGAACTTCAGGCTAAGTTAACTTGCGAGGGTACAACCTGGTCTTTTAATCCTCCAGGTGCGCCACATTTTGGGGGTCTTTGGGAGGCCGCTGTGAAGTCGGTTAAAGACCATCTTCGTAGAGTTTTAGGGGATCATACTTTAACCTTTCAGGAATTCTACACCTTACTCAAACAAATTGAGGCCTGTTTAAACTCTAGACCTTTGTTGCCTCTATCAGACATTCCTACTGATGGACAATTTTTATCGCCATCTTTCTTGCTCACCCAATCCAATTCCTTTATCGTACCTGAACCTAGTTATTTGGGTAGTAAAATTCCCCCCATGGAAAGGTACAAGCAAGTTCAAAAACTGTTGCAGGAATGGTGGGAATCTTGGTCGAGGGAGTATCTCCAGAGTCTTCAAGAAAGACAAAAATGGAGACAAAATAAAAGAAATTTACTGATTGATGACATAGTCTTGGTCTCGAACGAGACCTTGCCTCCTTCAAGGTGGCCATTAGGTCGCGTGATCAAAATTTATGAAGGTTCAGATGAATTGACAAGGGCTGTTGAAATCAAGACAGCTGGTTCAATTTTGAAGCGCCCAGTTCATAAATTGGTTTTACTTGAAAAATCAGATAATGCTAATAATTCATAAAATTTATTAAAAATTATTAATTAATTTAATTGATTTTTTTTGTATTAGAAAGTTTAAATGAGTACTTGTGCTCAATGTTTTGTAAATAAATGTTTTTTAAATTAATTTTTTAAACCAATTATTTGTATATAAATGTTTAAAGTAAAAAAAAAAAAAAATTACAAAATAATATTTTTTATAACTTCTGTAAATAATTTTATTCTAATTACATTTTTATAATTTTTAAACTCTTTTTTTATATAATCTTTCAATTTTTTATTAGGATAAAAAATTAAGCCCGGAGAATGTTCCGTATCTATGTATATATTTGTAAATAGGTTAGTGTTAGTATATATGTTGTAAGAGAAGGGAGAGAACTCGCCGGCTCGCGCCTTCAGTGCCTGCTTGGCTTGGATTGACATAACACGTCAAATAAATCTTATTGTTAAATACCAATTGAAAGTGTGGTTTTCTTAACCCTTATCTAAGTCATCCTTCACCCTTATTGTCTCACAACCAGTGCATTATTTAACATCTGATAATATTTTATATTATTATTTAAGTTTTATCAATATAATTTTTATTATTGTTTATATTAAAATAATATGGTATATGATGGCTATCACTTTTCAACAAGTAATCATCTTTTTTTAAATCATTTAATATTATTAATTCACTATTGCATAAACACAAGTTTAATGGATAATTTTTACCGTTAACATTAATAAATTTTTGTTTAAAATTAAAATATTGAAATAAATTATTCAATCGATCAATTACTTATCTAAAGTCTGGCCTATGATAACCATTAATAGAAAAAGACAGATCATCAGTGTCCCAAAGAACAACATTAAGATTATAATCTCCAACAATTACAATATCGCTATTAGGATAATCTGAAACTAAATTTTCTATTTCCATTAAAAATTCAAGTATTCTTTTTATTCTATGTTAAATAATTGCTTTATATATTTTAAATTTTTATGTTTTATGCATATTTTTATAATCATTAAATTCTAAAAGCTAAAAAACACAAAATATTTTAAATATTATTATAAAAGTTTTTTATAAATATATTTGTTTGTAAATAGTATTCCTATTTTGAAATTCTCTCTATATTATATTTTCAATTTTTTACCTTGATAAAAAATTAAGCCGGGAGAATGTACCGTATTGTACTTGTAAATCTCTATATATTATATAAAGTTATAACCGCTGCCGCTGTCGAATGACATCTTTGGTTCATATTGACACTTTTAGGCCATTATGACACTTTTGGGGCACGCAATATGGTACTTTTGGGCCAGTCTGACACTTTTGGGTCTCTCTAACACTTTTGGGCCAATCTGACACTTTTGAGTCACTCTAACACTTTTGGGCCACTCTGACATTCTGACACTTTTGGGCCAATCTGACACTTTTGGGTCATTATGATACTTTTGGGCCATTCTGACACTTTTGGGTCACTATAACACTTTTGAGGCCACTCTGACATTCTGACACTTTTGGGACATTATGACACTTTTGGGGCACGCAATATGGTACTTTTGGGCCAGTCTGACACTTTTGGGCCACTCTGTCATTCTTACACTTTTGGGCCATTATGACACTTTGGGGGCACGCAATATGTTACTTTTGGGCCATTCTGACACTTTTGGAACAATACAATTTGGTGAATGTATTTCCTTTGTTGGATTAATTTGATACTTTTGGGCCAATCTGAAACTTTTACGAAAATGTGGTACTTCCGTCACATTATGGGAGTTGGTGCGCGAAGCGTAACAAAATATACCTTTCAGACCAACATCATCACAATACCTCAATCACTCTGCGGGGGTTGGCGCGCGAAGCGCGCAGGGGGCGGAGCCCCCTAGTATATGTATATAATTGTAAATAGTGTTAGTGTATATGTTGTAAGAGGAGAGAAAACACGCCGGCTCGCATCTCTTAGTGCCCGCACGGCTGCCTTATAAGCAACACATATATTATTTTAATAAACTTTTATTATTTCTATCAAAGTGAAGTAATTTAATTAATATATTATTATTTCTAAACCTTTCATCATAATCACCATTATAAGTATTATTATAACCAGTTCACTATTAACACATTCACTCGCTAACAATCGTTTTTTACTTTTTTAACGAAAAATTTTTTTATTTAATTAAAATATTAATTTAGTTTTTAAAAAAATTTCAAAATAAATAACCTAAAAAAAATATGTTGCTGATGTTTTTAACGTTGTCAAGTCGATTTTTTTTTGTAAAGTTAGTTGAAAAAGGAGTCGAAATAGTTATTGTTGATATAAATTAAAAAATAAGCACATTTTGAGTATCTGGACGTTCCAAAAAAGCAAACAAAAACTTTGCATTGTTTGTATTTTTTTGGCTCTTTTAGAAGATTTTATGCATAAAAACGTTATTTTATGCAGGATTGTTGAAAGAAATGATGAAAATATATTTATTCATCAACAGTAAATGATTTTCTGTAGAATTTCGATTTCTATATTTCTGCAGAGAGCAGATACAAATTTATAATTGTCAATACATAAGGTAAAAAATAATGGAAAATATTTGATTATTTATTTTTTACCAGTATCAGAAAGAAAAAAATTTGTTTGTGCTTATTAATCAGTTTATTACAATAAAACTAATGTTAGTCTATTTTAACTTTTTTAAAATTTCATTGTTACAATCTTGAAAACTTTAGTTACATAATAAAATGATTCTTTTTTTAAATGTCACATCAAAATATCAATTTTGTTTAAAAAAAAAAATAAAAAAAAGTGTTCGACTCAACGTATTAAATTGCTGAGAATATCATAGTTTCTTATATACAGAAAAGATACCTGAGTCTAACAAGTAACAAAAACGCCATTTGGTTTGTATTCAAGGAAGCCGATGAAGAACTTACACCAGCGTGAATGGAACATACTTTAACACACACACAGCCATACTGATGAGATCTATGTAATAGTGTTGATCATCATTCTAGGTACCTTCCGTACCGGTATTCTAAGAACTGTGAATTTTTAAATTTTCAAAAAGGTTTAAAAATTTTTCAATACTACTGCTTTATACGTTTAAATAAATAAAGAGGTGCAAAAAGCATCTACATATCATGTTCAAGTGAAAATTTTGTGCATTTATTTAAAAAAAATTCATCCACTCGAAAAAACATCAATAATCTAAATTGCTATCTATCGGAGTTGTATTTATAAAATAAAATATTAACTTATATAAATTGGAAATGTAAAAATTATTTATTAGAATACACTTATTTGAGTGTATTGCTGCAATAATAGCGTATAGAGTTTTAGAATATAAAAAAGCAACTAAGTTTCTTGGGGCGGTCCAGCTACGTATCGTGCGTTGGGAGCCTTTTGTACATACTACGTATACTAAAATATTAAAAAAACAAAAAAGGATAAATGATTTTATATTTGTTTAAATACTAATTATAGTTGTTATTATAAAATAAAATTTTAATAAATAACACAGGCATGCAAAAAAAATGTTAGAAAGGCAAAGTAACTTAAGGTACGTTTTTTGGTGGGCCAAAAATGCTAACCATCACTCTATTAACTAACAACACTATATTTTGCCCTAGCATTCCCCTCCAACGGGTGAAATTTCTAGTACATATACAAAAACGAATTACGTATATTTTAGCTTATGTTTTTTGATGTGCTTACAAATCATAATTTACCCATCATCCTTAGATTTTGCCCGAGCATCCCCCAAATAGATGAAATTCCTAGATTTTTCTTACTCTATAAATATTATATACAAACAAAAAATGTATATTTATTGATTTATTAATTGATTATATCTAGAAAATTATGCACTGTTAAATAAAGTATACACAATAGTAATATTATTATTAAAAATGTATCACAATTTTTTTTGTATAAATAATCTTATCTTAATTACCATGAGTCGCACGATACGCTTGAATCATAGATCGTGATATCAGAAGCTGGCTGAAAATAAAGTGTATCATGTAATAACATAATTCAAGATAAATTCTTATTTCTCTTCTCCCATTTCATTTGTATTTCACTAAATCGTGATTGCAGAAGCTGGCTGATATAAAGTGTATTATGCAATAACACAATTCAAGATAAATTCTTATTTCTCTTATCCCATTTCATTTGTATTTCGCATGAATTATATTTTTTTAATTTTTTTAGTTATTTTAAGCATATTTTTAGGTTCTAGATAAACATGTAATAGATGAATTATCCTACTTTAATGAGTCAACTGGCTTATCACCAACATTTCTGAATAAACTTCCGACAGATAAGGATGATATAAGTATTACTAAAGACTTTGATTCGCACAAAACAAATTTGAAAACTGGATCTCCAATCAGTGAAAAAGATGAAGATGATGATGACCTATTTAATGACTCATCAAGTTAGTATTATTTATAGCCTACTTTAAAATATTTCTTTTAATTCATAATAAAGAGGTCCAATAGTTAAGACTTATGTTTTTTAACTTGTATATGGATGAAAATTATTTATAGTTATAAAGTATATTTAAAAATACAATAAAAATCGAGATAAAAACGGTCAAAAAATAGCTTTGAATAAATTTTTTTAAATTGTTTTCTGTTTATATTTTTAAAAAGTTATTTGCGAAAAAGAATAAATTTTTAAGTTAAAAAAATAATAAAAATAGTTTTAAGTAATTTTAAAGAAGTTGAAATTTATTACATTTAAGTTAAATGCTATATAATAATAAAAAAATATTCGTATTCATGAAGTGTTATATCACAATGTGGAGTTATATTATCTACAGCTTTTATAAATTACAAAACAGTGTGAATTTGGGCAAAAATCATATCCAAATTGATTCTACAGAAATTCTCACGGATTGTTTATTTCTTGGTTCTAGAAAACGACTCCAAGTTTGGTTTTTAAAGTAGTTAATTCTTTCAAAAGATTAGATTGCTATATGAGAGACATTGGAAATAATGAAGTTTTTCCCTTATCAGGCTTATACAATATTATTTCTACAACCAACATGAATATTTTGCCCACAATCAAGAGAGGTACATTTTCTATTCGCAAAGGCATATAATCAATATTATTAAGATTAGTTTTGATTTTTTGCTGCTTAGGTAAAACTCGTGAATAGGTCATCTAATTCGATAGTATACCTTCAAAATTTTTTTTACAACTAGCCTATAAAATGTAAGAAAATTTTATTTTGTTAGTAAATCCTTAACTATTACAGTAAGAAAATTTTTGCAATAACCCCCTAAAGTTAATTGTTTTTTAAACTTTTTAATTACATTTAAAAGTATGATTTAACGAATAAAAGATTAAATCTATTTAAGTAAACACGCAATTTTATTTTTTTTTCTTTTAATAATCTCATTATGATCTATTGACAAAATAGCCTTAAAATATACTTTTGAGTTGTAGACTTTAAATGGTTTTTCTTACAATTTTTAAGCTAAAGTAATATTTTTGTACTCTAAAAAATTAAGATCTATCATTTACTATTTCATGAAACAAAAAATGTCTTTTAATACCTTTCCTAAATTTAGTTCCAGCGTAACATATTGATTTAATGTAAAAATTAGATGTAGATATCAGGTATGATTCTACAAATACTATGAATTTAATGTGCCATTCGAAATTTTTTTTATATTATATGCATACTTATTTATTTCTCTGAAATTTTCGGATACCCAGATCGGGGTCAGTCTAACATTATCCGGATAATTTAGGTTTCTTAGTAATTTAAAAATAATAAAATAAAAAAAATCAATATTAAGCATTGCTATACATTGAGCCTTACTGAAATAATTGAAATTAACTAGGCCTCCATGTAAATATGGATTATTCAACATTTTTTAGAAAAAATGATCTAATTTTTTTTTTTTTTTATTTAAAAAAAAAACCAATTGCATTTTGATCTTTAAGGATACACCTTTCCCCTAAGCAAGTTAGTTTTTTGATATACTTCAAAAACTATATTTATTTTGATGAATGAAGAAGCGTGCGAGGGAGCGGTTGGCGTAGTAAAAGAAGTACAGAATTTTTAGTGAAAAAACGTTTTTTATTTCTATTTTTAGTACTAAAACAGTTAAAAAAGTATAAAAATATAAAAGTTAAATAATAAAATAAAGAAATTGATGTCCTGTAGTATAACATTCGTTACAAATATAGGCTCTAGGGTTGTCGCACATCGACCTTTGGCAAGATGGACATTGTGCCTTTGTCTTGTGATCTTCACCTCTACCGCATTAGTTACATCTAACTCTTTTTGCAAACTCAGGACGATTTGCAAGCATAACTGGTGTTAGAATGAATTTGATTCCAAGTTTTAGATTATTACGTAGTTTATCACACGTATACCGTTGTAAAATATGTGGTCGTACTAGGTACAGGTATAAGTTTTTAATCATTCGTCGGCAGTAACTTTATCACTTTTACCATTATTTTTATTTTTGCATTTAACCAAAATTCTGGCATTAACTGCAGCTTCCAAGATTTCAAAAAAATACGCATAGGGCAACGAAAAGTTTTACAAGTTAGAGTGTGATCATTTACCAACTAATCAAAATTATCAATTCCTCCTGTATTGTTGTATTGTTGTAGTGCTGTATTATTGTCGGTTTTCCATCAACGATTTTGGTACTGTCTGTTCTGTTTTTGTGATTACTTTCAATTCTTGCGGAATTTGTCTCTTCTTTTTACGAAGGGTTTTCCAGTACAGGTAAGATTATGATCCATCATTTTTTGAAAGACTGGTATGTTGGAAAACCAGTTATCACAGGTAACAGTTGATTTGAACCGTGAATTGCTTTAGTGACTTCTTCAAGAAAATACTCAGAGACCTTTACTCTCCGAGGAGTTAAGGTCTTACCTAAGTATGGAGGAGCATGAATCTTGTAGGAAGTACTTGCGTCATTAAGGCTTCTTATTTTTAGACCATTTATCAATTTTATATACATCCAAAAGGCGCATCGGCCTCTGAAACCTAAGAGTTGTTCATCTACTGTACAATTATTATGAGGTTTATAATAATAGTTACAGTTGTAGATGAACATATCCCAAAATTCTTGAATAGGAGAAAAGCGATCTTTTAGATCTCGTTCTTGTTTATTGTCAAAACGCAAGCATGACATTAGGAACATAAACCTTGATCTTGACATAACACACCTGTATACCGAAATTCCAATACTTTTTTCCCATAACTGAATGCAATTTACATTAGACTTTTTCCACCAGCCACTGAAGTATAGCACGCCTATGAGGCCCCTCATATCAACATCATCTGTAAGATGGTGATAAGTCTGCATCTCTATTTCTTAGGCCATCATACTGGAGCATACATCTTCATCTTATTATTAGTATGTGTAACTACGATATCAATCATCTCTCTCGTAATAAGCTGTAAGATTTTTATTTTATTTGAAATATTATTCTTTAAAATTATTTTAATTGAGGGTAAAAAAATTGATACATTAAATTTCTTTGATATCATAACAATATTCTATATTTTCTTATATCTTTACAATTTGATTTGTTTTATTTATTTCCTAAACAATCTTTTATCATAAAGAAAAAAGGAGAGAGTCAATTAGTGAAATCACCCGTATATAATTGATGTTAGATTTTTGATGTTATTGAAATAACGTAATTAATGCTGCATATCATGAAATAAAAGAAAATATATATAAATATTCACTCATTGAATCTTTGCCCTCGATCTTTTTAATTTTAACTATAATTTTTTTACGAATATTGTTTTGATTTATTTTAATTAATGTGTTAAACGCGAATTTGACTAGTCAACTTTATTTATTTTAACTTTCGAATTTTTATACGCATATACACGACATATATACAACCAGTCACGTGCGAAGCGTACTCGGTGGTTTTATTAGTCGCGAGCACCCAAATACTTATCTTTATTGGTGGAGAATTTGAAGTTCTTTGTCAATAAGCATAAGCCTCGAAGATGATGCGACTCCCTTTAACATCAATTTCCCAACGATACAAGCACGCCGTCGTGGTCTTCTCTGATCGTTCTTTTGTCCCTATCTATGTCTTCTCTTATCAATCTTTTCTTTCTATCCTATATATATATACAGGGTATCAGGCAACTCGTAGTAGGTAGAAAAAATTGTTCGATAGCTATAGCCACTATAGAGAGCGCGTTAACTATAGTATAGTATAGCAATATACATTCTTTGAGTATAGTTAACGCGCTGTCTATAGTGGCTATAGCTATCGAACAATTTTTTCTACCTACTACGAGTTGCCTGATACCCTGTATATATATTTATATATATACTAGGACTAAGGCGTGAGGAGTACGCCTTCACTATTCCGCACATCTCATTAAAAACAAATAAAAAATAAAATTGTTAAATTTATGGACTAAGAATATTTTCGATTTAGGAATCTTTGGTGCAGAAGTACCTAAAGACCTTTGGTGCAGAAGTACCTAAAAACCTATGGTGCAGAAGTCCCTAAAGACCTATGGTGCAGAAGTACCTAAAGACCTTTGGTGCAGAAGTACCTAAAAACCTATGGTGCAGAAGTCCCTAAAGACCTATGGTGTAGAAGTACCTAAAGACCTATGGTGCAGAAGTACCTAAAGTCCTATGGTGCAGAAGTACTTACAGACCTTGGGTGCAGAAATACCTAAAGACCTATGGTGCAGAAGTACCTAAAGACCTATGGTGCAGAAGTACCTAAAGACCTTTGGTGCAGAAGTGCCTAAAGTCCTATGGTGCAGAAGTACTTACAGACCTTGGGTGCAGAAATACCTAAATACCTATGGTGCAGAAGTACCTAAAGACCTATGGTGCAGAAGTACCTAAAGACCTTTGGTGCAGAACTACCTAGGGACAATTGGTGCAGAAGTACCTAGGGACCTATGGTGCAGAAGTCCCTAAAGATCTTTGGCGATCACGTGATATAGCCCTGGTGATCACATGATAATCACGTGGCGATCACGTGATAACCACGTGGTAACCTGCCTACAGCGGCGATTACATATTTATAGTATAGGTAGATATAATAATATACGCTTGTATCACGTTCTTGAATGGTAACAAACCGCTATAAAAAACATTAAATACATAACCTTACTTTTACACACATGTTTTATATACATATCACTTAATTTGACAACTTACCCAATATGCGATTTAGCGGGATAATATCTCTAATTTTGATCGGTAAAGATAATTTACCAATCAATTCTAAAATTTTAAAGCGCGAAAAATTTCTTCTTTAATTTTATTAATTTAGTCAAAACAGATCCCAGAACTGCTCCATGGTTGTTACATCAGTATTAATAGGACCTGGAAATCTCACTCGATGCAGTGTATTTGAAAATTGAGCTGAAAAGAAATATCAAAATAATTTTGATATACAAATATAGTATAAAATAATACAAATGAATATAAACGAAATTATCCGATGTTCTGGTTGCTTTAGATGTGTACCATTTAAATCCATCAACCAATCAATCCAACCCCTTTTAGATAGGATCTAGGACGACCACGAGCATTTTATTCAATTATAATTTAATTTTACCTTTTTATATCCGTCAGTAACTTCGTTAATAACATCAAATCTGACGCGTTGCGAAACTAATTAGTTTCATCATCAGGGAATAAAATATATAAAAAACACTTCACATACTTTTACTCAAGTTTTGCTGTTCACTTTTACACGATCGCGCGCTTAGATGCCTGGCACCGCACTGAATTTAAATTTAATATTATACATTTAAATTTTATTTTTATATTATACACTTATACATAAACATATTTATTAATGTTTTCATATATTCATACACATATTTATTACGGTTTCCTTGGGTTTTTAGGTAGTATATGTTCAGGAAATCTGGATGGAAATTTTCTACCTGTTTGCCCAATGTAGAAACAATCGCAGTGATTACAATTTAACTTATAAATTCCTGACTTTTGTTCTAGTTGCACTTCTTCTTTTTTACTTAGTAATTTTGACAATTTATTTGTTGTTCTGAAGCTTACTTGGTAGTTATATTTACGAAATGTGTTGGTAAGGATATATGGTGTGTGATTGCCGTAAGTTGCTGAAATATATTTCCTTTCTGGTTTTTTACTACGGTTTTTGTGTTTATGAATTACTTTATCTATGATATTACTATTCTAACCATTAGTGATAGCTATGTGTTTTAAAATGTGTACTTCATTATTGTAATTTTCTTGATTTACAGGTATTGAAAATAGTCTGTGAATGAATGAATGAAAACTAGCCATTTTTTGGGAATGTGGATGATGAGATTCTGCATGCATCACTAAGTATGAGGTGGTTGGTTTTCCAAATATATTAAATTCAAAACTATCATTTACTTTGTGTATAGTTAAATCCAAAAAATTTAGCTTACTTTCTTTTTCTATTTCTAGCGTAAATTGTATATCAGGGTTAACTTCATTTAGATAGGACCTTAACCACATTTCTAAGTAAGTAAATAAAACTTTTATTACCCAAAAAAGGAAGTTCGTTCACCTTTTAAAATTATAAATTAAAAATAAAAGATTTTTTATCACAAGAGAAACTAGCAAATGTAAACACAAATTTTATCCACGTCTTATCAATTTAACTTCTGTCTCTTTCACAAACGAAGAAAATGATCTTTTAAACAAAGGATTAAAATATAATGTTCCTGATAATCCAGCCAATAAAAACAATATTACGAAAAGAAATTATACACACTGAAGCAACAATAAAAAACATCAAAAATGATATGGTCCAAAAAACGTACGTGAATTGACAAGCAATAAAATAAACACTCAAATAAACATGAATTTGAATCATAATAATAACAGTAGCTCTCAATATAATTGCAATAATAGTGATAATAATAATATTTTTTATAATAATAATAATACTGCACATAATAATAATAACAAGAACTCCGCTTTACCGGTCCCAAGCCCGAAGCCTCATAAGGCTGAGGAAGGAGGAAGGTGGTTCAGGCCGCCTTTTTTCAAGGTTGAACTAGAATCAAGGATATAGGATATAGCTCTCTGGAACAACTGAGGCTGCCCTATAAATCGGGTCTCATGCCTTGCATTTCTCCCGGGACATGCTGCAGCCGCAGACTGCTATCCTAAAACTATCCTTGAGGAAGAGGCTCCAAGGTTTCCTCCAATCTAAGTGCGATTTAAGCCACATACAGGGTTGCCTTAGACCTGACGTATTGGCTCTTAGCATGGGAGAATTCCACCTCGAGCACAGCGACGTAGCCGATTAAAGGTAGTCACGAGTCCCGCTAAATCATGACTGCAGGTTGTTTTTTCTGGTTTAGTAATGTGTGAAGGTACGGCTAGAATACTCCGGAACACTAGAAAAGTTCTCTGAGAACATCTAGGCCGCCCTTATAAACAGGGCTCTGTGCCTTCGCATCTTAATTAGGTACTTGTACCATCGTGCAGTCAAGTAAGTGCCGCAGAAAGCCGTCATGTGTTCCCAAGGATTCTGGCTGGGAGCATTATTCTGGAATGAACTTATGGGGGGTCTTTGGATCATCCAGACGCGACCTCCAGATTAGTTCTCCCCCTGTCTCACGACGGGCTAGAATATCGCGAGATGGTAAGCAACCATAGTGGTAAAAATCCACCACATTGTTACCCGGCCCACACGACGGGTCAAGAATGACCGTGTGATGCTAGACAGACATGGAGCGAAGGTGAATATCCTCCCATCTGCAGGACTGACGTTGATCAACCCC
The DNA here is from genome assembly GCA_022575985.1 of Anagrus nilaparvatae. Lineage (NCBI taxonomy): Eukaryota > Metazoa > Arthropoda > Insecta > Hymenoptera > Mymaridae > Anagrus > Anagrus nilaparvatae. Next base: position 1,411,620 of record JAKSXM010000237.1, on the reverse strand, counting down.
CCGGGACCGGTATCCAGGGTTTTGATCGTTGAAAGACCGAACACCAATCCCACTAATTACAACTTTTTTCTTTTAAATTCTATTTACAGGTACGCCAACAATAGTTCTTTTTACAGGCTAAGAAACCAAGCGGCGTGATGCTGCCAATCATCGTGGCTCACAGTGGTTGGCCCTCCGGATTGGGATGGCAACCTCCGTAGAGGGTACAGGTCAGAAACTAGGAACTGCACCTCCAGGCCGCCGGATAGTACACGGGCCCGGAGCTGTGTAGCTAACTGGTCTGGCTGCTCTATCAGCCGGCGAATAATCTCGTTTTGCGTAGTAGTGCCGGGTAGCGCCAGGAAAGGGCCCTGCTGCGGGAAGCGGGGGGCTTTCCAAGGCCACTACGCTAGGGGACACCCGGTTTGGGGGGTCGACCATTGCGAGACCACCGCGTTGACTGGCTGCATCATGTCCCGCATTCAATCACACAAGACGGAACAGGTTAGAAGGAGATAATTTTTCAAAAACAAAATGATGAAGCAAAACAGTAATGATCAGGTTCAAAGCGTGCAGGAACCGCCAATGAACAAAAACCAACAGGGCTCCCTAGTCCAAGCAAACTCAAACGCAACTGGTCAAGTAGAACAAATGACGCTGGATAAGCTTAAAGTGACGCCTAAATGGAGCACTCGATTGTCTAGGCTCATGGAAAATGATGGTATTCAGGATATTCTTACAAAATACAGCGATGTCCAACAAGCCTTCAAAGAAACCCAGGCGGCTAAAGGTCTGGACACTGTTAAACAAGGCTTTATTGCTGAAAAGAAAGATTACGGCAATCTTTTGGAGGCCATAATTGAAATATAGTATCATTTCGGCTATGTTCAGAAGAACGCGAGCATGGTGATAAAAAATGGAGTCCGGAAGTTTGCCAGCGTAGTGGAGCAGCTGGTATTGATTAAGGAGCAGCAAACTAAAGCAGTATCTGCTATACATGAAGCCCTCCTTAAAGAAATGAATGGGAAAGGCTCGCTTAAAAGGCCCCACCCGATATCTTCTCCCGAGAGCTCACCAGACAACGAGGGACACACGGTGAAAAAGACGAACGAGGTTACCCAATCGAATGAAGAACTGTCTGAATTCGATCAGGGAATACAAAATGTAGAGCTTTCAATAATTGAGAAAAACAGGAAGGAGCTACATGGGCAAAGGAAGAAGAAAAAAGTGCTCCAGGAAGAAGAAAACAGAAAGAGGCTGCAAGAGCAACGTGAGAAGCTCCAGCAGCAGCAAAAGAGACAGAAGGATTTGCGTGAAAAACGCCTATTGGAAGAAAGAAAAAACCAGGAAGGGTCAGATAAATTGAAGCCTAATGAAACGGCTTCCTATCGGTCTTCCACTGATCACCATGCTCCAGTGAAATTGATTAGCCACCCTAAGGTAGACGAGTCTCCAATGGAAACTCAAATTTCGTAAGAGGGCCAAGACAGTTTACGTGAGCAAGACAATTCGCGTGAGCTAGATAATGCAAAAGGTCCAAAAAGGATCAGCAAGGTTGAAAAAAAAAGGAGGAAGAAACAAAAAAAGCTGCAGCTTCAACAGGGAAACCAGGTACCTGAAATACCAAGCCAGTTGCAAAAACAGGCCCAGGTAGAAAAATACCTAATAAAGTGGATACCTGGGAAAAACCCAAAAAGAAGCAGAAAGCTAAGAGGCAGAATACTCAGCAGCCAAAAAGGCCTGCTGAAACGGTCAGTACCAAGCCGAGTAGACGTAGGTACAAAAAGAGGATAAAAGCCTTACTTATAAAACCAGCAGCAAGCCATACGTACGAGGAAACTCTTCTCAGTATTAAGAAGAACGTCCAGCTTGAAGATTGGGAGGCTAAAGTCTATCGAATCCGCAAGACGCAAGGCGGCAGCGTCCTCATCGAGCTGAAGTCAATATTGGACTCCGGGAAACTGCAGGAAGCGGTCCAAGCGGTAACGGGCCCTGATTCGAACGTTCGGGACATGATCCCCATGCTGAAACTCGAAATTCGAGATTTATACGGGGTCACGAAAGAACAGGAGATCCAGGAGGCGGTTGCCAAGGCGATAGGTATTGAAAACGGGGAAAACTATTTTCAAAACCAAAGGCACAATGAGTCAGATGGCTGTGGTGGAATTACTCGAAGTCGATGCTCTCCGCCTAGCCAAAAAAGGCAAAATTCAAATTGGATGGGCTTTGAACAGGGTGCGCCTTCGAGCAGATGCAAGGCGCTGCTTTAAGTGTCTGGGCTATGGACATAATCAGTATGTCTGCAAAGGCCCAGACCGTAGAAAAGCATGTCTCAAATGTGGCATGGATGGCCACAAAAGAACAGAATGCAAGAAAGAAACACCCGAGTGTTTCCTGTGCAAAAATAGGGACGACAAGTGCTCTACGGAACACTATGCCGGAGAAGGAAACTGCCCCAGCTACCGTGAGGCTCTAGCTGTGGCGAGGAATAAGTGTCATCGAAAACGATCAAGGTTCTACAAGGGAACATGAACCAAGCCAAGCAAGCTGCTGCTTTGTTGGAACAGATTGCTCGCGAAGAGGATTCAAATATCCTCTTACTAAGCGAGCAATCATACAACATGAACCACAAATACTGGCTAACCGATGACACTGGCTGCTGCGCCATATGGCTCCGGGGTAGAGCCGAAACGACCTTAACCAAAAAAGGGAAAGGCAATTGCCACGTTTGGGTCACATGCGGGAAGACTTATATAAGTTGCTACCTCTCCTCAACCGATAGCTCGGAAGTGCTGGCTACAAAGATGGCCAGCATCGATAACACGGTTCAGACGATAACTGGAAGCGTTATCCTTGCTGGAGACTTTAACGCTAGGGCCTTAGAATGGGAACAGCAGGTACTGGAAATGGCCACTAGATGCAAACTAGTGGTCCAAAATAGAGGAAACCGGCCTACCTACGAGAGGGCAGGTTGGGGTGCCTCTATCCTAGACATAACCTTTGCAACAGATGGTGCATCTGGGAGAATCGGCTAATGGACGGTGATGGATGGTTACAATGGTAGCGACCATCATTACATCACCTTCCGGGTGCTTGAGGGAACCTCCCAACGACCTCCGTACAAGAGGCGTCCCTTGGGTTGGAATGTACCAAAGATGGACGAGGACAAGTTCGAAGAGTATCTTCGAATGGAGTCATCGTCCGTCCCCGCTTGGCATGGAGAGGCTACAGGTCCCCGCAAGGCTGAAATCTTAGTCAAGAAAGTAACGTCTCAATTAGGGCGTGTGACGCCTCTATGCCTCGTCAAAAGCCATGGAAAGGGAGGAAGCCAGTTTACTGGTGGACTTCAGAAATAGCGGAGCTCCGCAAGGAATGCAACAGTACGCGACGAAGGGCGCAGAGAGCACGGGACATGCCTGAGGCTGCTGCACTTTCCCAGGAACACAAGGATGCTAAACACCGGCTGGCCAAAGCTATCCGTCAAAGCAAGGCTCGATGCCTGCGAACTTTACGCGAGGATATAAACAAAGACTCGGGGTCTTGGTTAAAAAGTCGTAATGGGCATGTTGAACCGGGGGTCTGACAACATGATGGACGCGATGTCGACCGAACGAATCATCGGCGCTCTCTTCCCTGAGCGGCCCATCTGGGAAAACCCGGTAGAGGCGATATCCAGGGAGGAAGTGCCGTTATTCAGCGAGGACGAGATGGTGAAGGCCATCAAGGCCATGAAAAATGGCAAGGCGCTGGGGCCGGATGGGATACCAGCGGAAGTGCTCAAACGAGCTGTCAAAATAATCCCTGGTATCCTGTTAAGCATGTTTAATGCATGCTTGGTGGCGGAAGTGTTTCCAAGGCAGTGGAAGGTGGCACGTCTCGTGCTCTTGAACAAAGGTAAAGGTGGAGCTCCGGTCTCTCCATCATCTTACAGACCCTTGTGCATGTTAAACACCATCGGAAAGGTGATGGAGAGCATGCTTCGGGCAAGGTTAAGAAGAGCCATTGAGGAGGGCGGTGGCCTTTCCGAGGAGCAGTATGGATTTCGTGAGGGGCATTCCACGATAAACGCCATCCGGCGTGTCGTGGATACCGTAGAGGCTGAGAGGGAAAAGCGGCCTGCGATTTGCAAAGACGTCTTTCTTGTAACGCTGGACGTCAAAAACCCTTTCAATTCGACCAGGTGGGATGACATGATCCGGTCTCTCGAGTACGATTTCCGGATACCCAGGTATCTGGGTAACGTAATAAAGGACAACCTACGGGACCGGAGACTGCTCTACGACACGCTCGATGGCAGGCGACAGAGGGTTCTGAGTGCGGGCATTGCCCAAGGTTTGGTTCTCGGACCGGACCTGTGGAATGCCTTTTACGATGGCCTGTTGGGCGTTCACCTCCCGGAAGGAGCTTCTCTGATCGGGTACGCGGACGACGTGGCTCTGACCATCACCGGCAGGGACATGCAGGTAACCCAGGAGAGGTTGAATCTAGTCATGAGACAAATCAACCTCTGGATGGGCGAGCACGGGCTCCAGCTCGTGATCCCAAAAACGGAGATCGTACTGCTGACCCGTCGAACAACAATTTCCACGGACATCGATGTAAATGTCGATGATGGTGGAAACCCTCAGACGATCCAAGCCAAGACATCGGTTAAGTACCTAGGAGTTCTGCTTGATAACAAGCTGAACTTCTGGGAACAATTTCAGAGGTCGAGTGAGAAGGCCGCGTCGATCGCATCCTCCTTGTCAAGGCTCATGGCCAACATAGGAGGGCCCAAACCCGGGAAGCGAAGATTGTTGATGTACGTTGTCAACTCTGTCCTGCTTTATGGATCTGAGATCTGGGCGGATATCACCAAATTTGCCAAGTACAGACATAAAATATCGTCTGTGCAGCGGCAAGCGGCCCTGAGGATCGTCTGCGCGTACCATACGATATCGCTCGAGGTGATCCAGGTAGTAGCATCGGTCATACCCATCTACCTGCTAGCGTTGGAGCGGAAATACATTTACGATAGTGTAGAGGACCGCGAAGTGGCATCCACTCGCGCCCGCTCCAGCTCTATGGAAAAATGGCAGAAACGGTGGAAAAAGGACGAAGAGGAAAATGCCCGATGGACGCGCAGACTGATCTCAGATCTGCAGGCATGGACTGGACGACAACATGAGGAGGTAGATTTTTACCTCAACCAATTATTAACTTGACACGGGTACTTCCGTGCAATGTTAAAACATTGGCATAAGGTGGCAACAGAGGAGTGCTTGCACTGCCCAGGCGAGAAGGATACAGTGGAGCACACTTTGTTCGGATGTGTGCGCTACGTGGAAGGGCGCCCGCCCTTCCTGATTTGAAGGCCAGAGACGGTTATCCCGAAAATGCTACGGAGTTCTGAAAATTAGAACAAAGTAGCAGAGTACGTTAGGGCCACCTTGTTGAAAAAAAAGGAGGAGGGCTTTCTATCGTAGATTGCTCTCCTGTTACTAGGCTGGGGGAAGGCAGCGGCCAGATGCTTAGGCTGAGCGTCCCATAATGAAGTTATACCTGAAAAGGGAGTTCCGGTTTGGGGCAAACAAGCGCAGGGGGGTTTAAAGTGTGTTTATCCAGTAAGAATTTGGGGCGTAGCCGGCGACCGCATTCGCCGGTGGTCTCCTAGTTGTACACTTTGTGCAACTGGGCGGTCATGGAAATTTGCGGGTCTTTAAGGCCCGCAAATACTTCATGGCTGATGCAAGATTCACAAGATTCCCTTGACAAAAAAAAAAAAAAAAATAATAATAATAATAATAATAATAATAATAATAATAATAATACCATTTTTAAACTTAGTAATAGAAACAAACAAATCAAAACTCAACATCTACGAGACATAAAATTAATGAAGTAAATTAAAAATAAATTAAATGACAACAATGCAATAGTAACTAAAGCGGATAAAGGCGACACTATGGTCATAATATGTAACGATATTCGTAATGAAAAAGTACAAGATTTTTTCAATAAAAACAATATTCAAGAATTACAAGAAGATCCAACTGATAAATTTGTCAAAAAACTAAATTCTAACATCGAAGAAAGTAATTCTATACTCAATGACAGTAACAAACGTTATCTAAAACATATAAAAGCTTTCGCGCCAAAATTCATAGGACTCCAAAAACACAAAAAGAAGGTTCACCAATTCGTCCAGTAATAAACCGAAAAACAGCGCCAACATTCAAAACCGAAAAGAGATTACTGCAATTTTTTTCTTCACATATAAAGTTTAAAAATAACCATAATATTAAAAACAGCCTAGAATTTGTTAATAAAATAATAAACTTAAAAATATTAAACTCTTATAAAATTGCATCATTTGATATAGTGAGTATGTATACAAACATTCCCATAGGGGAAACCGTTGAAATACTGAAAAATGAATTATATAAAGTAAACACCATTAGCAGCAAGGAAATAAATGAAGCTATAACATTATTAAAAACAATATTAGCCCAAAATTACTTTACTTTCTACGGCAAATTTTACATTCAGAACAAAGGTTTGGCTTGGCTATGGGCTCTTCACTATCAGGTTTTCTTGCCGACGTATACCTACATAACTATGAACAAAAATACTTTTTTCCAGCAATAATAGGTACACTAAAAATATTATATCATACTCACGCTACGTAGATGATACTTTCATCATATTTAATGGTACTATAAGACAATTAGAAAATTCAAGATCTTATCTAAATGAAGTTAACCCTGATATACAATTTACGCTAGAAATAGAAAAAGAAAGTAAGCTAAATTTTTCGGATTTAACTATACACAAAGTAAATGATGGTTTTGAATTTAATATATACAGAAAACCAACCACCTGATACTTAATGATGCATGCAAAATCACATCATCTACTTTCCCAAAAAATGGCTAGTTTTCATTCATTCATTCACAGACTACTTTCAATACCTTTAAATCAAGAAAATTACAATAATGAAGTACATATTTTAAAACACATAGCTATCACTAATGGTTATAATAGTAATATTATAGATAAAATAATTCATAAACACAAAAACCGTAGTAAAAAACCAGGAAGGAAATACATTTCAGCAACTTACGGCAATCATACACCATATATCCTTACCAACACATTTCGTAAATTTAACTAACAAAGTAAGCTTCAGAACAACAAATAAATTGTCAAAATTACTAAGTAAAAAAGAAGAACTACCATTAGAACAAAAGTCAGGACTTTATAAGTTAAATTGTAATGACTGCGATTGTTTCTACATTGGGCAAACAGGTAGAAAATTTCCATCCAGATTTCCTGAACATATACCACCTAAAAATCTAAGGAAACGATAATTATTGAAAATGTAAAATCTAATTTTGCGAAACACATCTTAAGTGAGAAACATAATTGCCCTAGTCTACATCAAAATTTAATGCCTTTGCATTACTGTGAAAAAGGTAACATCATGAATGCTCTGGAAGAATTCAAAATCTATAAAGCTTTCAAAAACCAGGATCTTCAAAAAGATATACTTAACGATCAATTGAATTTCAAAAATAATACACTGTATAACACCGCTATAAACTTATCTAAATAATTTTAATCATTAATAAATATGTGTATGTATAATTTTATTTTATTTTCTGGACGCCCTAAATAACCCTAAACAATATTTTCTATATAAAGGTAGGCTGTAAAATTTCCCGCCCAATCCAAACCTGACAATTTTTTGCGTAAAAACCTTAGAAACAGCCGGAAAAAATGAAAAATGAAGAAAACTTTCAAATACAAAATTCTGATAAGGCGTCACTTTTTTTTTTTAATGTGTTCTCCCATACTTTTCATGGTGGTAAACTTCATTTTGGTCCCATTTGCCTTTTTAGTACTTGAAAACCCATTTTAAGCCCAAAAAATGGAATTTGAAAATTTTGCAATTTCTGAATTTTCCTATTTTCTCGCTTTTCCTGACCATAAATGAAATAAATTACATATCAAAAAAAGTTTTAATTGACTTATTTTATTTATTTTAATAAAAATTTTTTTTAATGTTTTATTTTCTTTTTTAATTCCTTACGATTCCTTAAAATATCTATTATCTGGAAAAAATTAGTTAAGAAAATTACAAAATCCAAAATTTTTATTTCCATAAAATTTAAGTTGAAATGAAAAAATAATTAAATTATGTTATTTTTTTACCATTAAAACTATGGGAGAAAACATAAAAAAAAAAGTGATGCTTTTTGAGTAATTTGTATTTGAAAGATTTCTTTAGTTTTTCCAATTTTCCGGCTTTCCCTGAGGGTTTTCCGAAAAAATATGGTTAGGTTCGGATTTTGCCTGAAATTTTACTACCTACTTAAATATAGGTGTCCAGAAAATAAAAAGCAATCGGGTGGCTAAGAATTCGAAAAAAATTAAAATTGGAATAACAGCTGCCAAATCGTTACCAAGCCACCTAGAGCATTAAAAATTAGCCAGTAAAAATATTTTTACCTACCAAACACAGTAACATAGTCAGGGGCATTACAGAAAGAAGAAAAAAATAACCCCTAGGGGCCAATTGGGCCCATCAGTCCCAAAATAAAATACTAATGTAAAAGGTAATTAACGAGGATAAAAACGGTTTCTGGAGATAAAAAATGGATTCACATGATAAAATAAATACCAACAAGTACAATTAGCTATGCACAGTCCCATTGCGCCTGATCAGAAAAAAATGCGATTTCGCTGTACAGATTGCTTCTCAGTCCTATTGGGCCCAATCGGAAAAAAATGAGATCCCGCGGTACAAATCTATCCCCAGCGATGAAAATGGATTATAAAGGTACACAATTGCTCCAAAAGTATAAAGCAAATAACAACTGATAAAATCGTTCATCCTGGGGCCTATTGGGCATAATCAGGAGAAAATAATATCCTGATGAATAAATCGATCTCTAGGAATGAAAATGAATTATAGAGGTAAAAAATATCCAGCAGAATATATAGTAAAATTGCCACTATAGCTATTCATATTTGAAAAAAAAAGTTTATATTTATATATTTAAAAATATTATGTGAATAAAATTAAATTTAAAAATAAAAATTAAATATTTTTTAGAATCTTGAATACCAAAAATGGGAATTGAAAAAGTTTGTAATGCGGTGTTTTCTTAATAAAATATAATTTTATTTTATATTTTCATATTTTAAATATCCCGCTGCGTTCTGTGGATAAATCTGTTTTATCCAGTAAAATAACGTAAACACGGAACGAGCGGGAAATCAAGAAACAAGAGAACACGCGCTCTTCTTCTGCTAGCTGCTTTAGCATGGATACCACGAGAAAATTTGCTAATTAAATTCTCGGTTTTCCATGATACATTTTATATAATCAAAAAAAATTTATTAAATTTTTATTAAATAAAGTACAGTGGTCACTTAATTAGTAAATTCAAATAGTGTCATTGGATATATTCTTTGTAATTAATGAGAAAAGATTCGTGGACAACTAACCCTCAGGTTAGTCACGTCGGTACCAGAGAAGATTTATGAAAATAACTCCAGGACCTGGACCACGTTAAATTTAGCTTATTTACAAGAAACAAGTTGAAGGTATTGTGCACTTAAAATATTATGAGCTCATCGCGATATCTTTCGATTATTTTCATATTATTAGAATCACGTTAGGTTTAAGTGTGTGAATGTATACGTGTGGAGTCCACGGAGGTCGACATCCGTGGCTCATATTAAACCCCAGTATATATACATATATATACTGTTTCTTTTATATAGAATCATTTTCTTTTTTTTATTATTAATAAATTTATATCTTTTATTATTACTAATTAATAAAGTAATTATTTAAAAGTCCTTTATCCATCTGCATGTTGCCCTCGTATATATGTGAGTTAATGTACACACACATGAGGCCGACGCTTTGCGCCTGGCCAAAAAGGGCAAAATCCAGATTGGCTGGGCATCAAGCAGAGTGCGCCTCCGTGCGGATGCTCGACGCTGCTTCAAATGTCTAGGCTATGGGCATAGTCAATATGTCTGTAAAGGCCCAGACAGAAGTAAGGCGTGTCTTAAATGCGGCGAAAATGGCCACAAAAGGACGGAATGTGACAAAGAGAAGCCCAAGTGCTTCCTTTGCACGTCCAGAAAGGATAAGTGCTCGACGGAGCACTATCCTGGTGAGGGAAACTGCCCCAGCTACCGGGAGGCTCTGGCTTTGGCGAGAAGCAGGTGTCATCGAAAATGATCAAGGTTCTCCAAGGGAACATGCGACACGCACGGGAAGCTGGCGCATTGTTGGATCAAATTGCTCGCGAAGTGGATGCAAATATCCTCTTACTAAGCGAGCAATATTACAACATGAACCACAAGTACTGGCTTTCCGATAACACTGGCTGCTGCGCCATATGGCTTCGAGGCAGAGCCCAAACGTCCCTTACCCAACAAGGGAAAGGGAATTGCCACGTCTGGGCCAAGTGCGGGGAGACAACTTATATAAGTTGCTATCTCTCCCCAAACGACAACTCGGCAGAGCTGGCCACAAAGCTGGCCAGCATCGAGAACACGGTCCGAACGGTGACTGGTCGCATCATCCTTGGTGGAGACTTCAACGCCAGGGCTCTGGAATGGGGGATGACAACGACTAATCCCAGGGGACGAATGGTGCTTGAAATGGCCACTAGGTGCAAACTAGTGGTCCAGAATAGAGGCAACAGGCCTACCTACGAGAGGCCGGGTTGGGGTGTCTCTATCCCGGACATAACCTTCGCTACAGAAGCTGCGTCCGGGAGAATAGGCGACTGGAGGGTGATGGATGATCAATACAATGGTAGTGATCATCATTACATCGCCTTCCGGGTATTGGAAGGAAACTCACAACGACCTCCGTACAGGAGGCGCCCCCTGGGTTGGAACGTTCCAAAAATGGACGAAGATAGATTCGAGGAGTATCTTCGAATCGAGTCACCGTCCATCCCTGCTTGGCATGGAGGGGCCACAAGTCCCCATGAGGCTGAAATCTTAGTTAAGAAAGTAACGTCTCTATTATGCGGGGCTTGTGATGCCTCGATGCCTCGCCGCAGGCCCTGGAAAGGGAGAAAGCCAGTGTACTGGTGGACTCCCGAAATAGCTGAGCTCCGGAAGGAATGCCACAGGACACGACGAAAGGCGCAAAGAGCGCGGGACAGACCTGAGGCTGCCGTGCTTTCTCAGGAACACAAGGACGCCAAACACCGGCTGGCCAAGGCCATCCGTCAAAGCAAGGCCCGATGTCTGTGTTCATTACGCGATGATGTAAACAAGGACCCCTGGGGCCTAGGTTACAAAGTCGTAATGGGCAAGTTAAACCGGGGGTCCGACAACATGATGGACGCGGCGTCGACTGAACGGATCGTCGGTGCTCTCTTCCCTGAAAGGCCCATCCGGGAAAACCCGGTTGAGGTGATACCCAGGGAGGAAGTGCCGCTGTTCAGCGAAGGCGAGATGGTCAAGGCCATAAAGGCCATGAAAAATGGTAAGGCGCCGGGGCCGGACGGGATACCAGCGGAAGTGCTCAAAAGAGCGGTTAAAGTAATCCCTGGTATCCTGTTAAACATGTTCAATGCGTGTTTGGTGGATGGAGTGTTCCCAAAGCAGTGGAAGGTGGCACGTCTCGTGCTCTTGAACAAGGGCAAGGGAGGAGCCCCGGACTCTCCATCATCTTACAGACCTTTGTGTATGTTAAATACCATTGGTAAGGTGATGGAGAGTATGCTCCGGGCAAGGCTCAGAAGGGCAATCGAGGAGGGCGGTGGTCTCTCCGAGGAGCAGCATGGCTTTCGTGAAGGGCATTCCACGATAGACGCCATCCGGCGTGTCGTGGATACCGTAAATGCTGAGAGGGAAAAGCGGCCTGCAATTCGCAAGGACGTCCTTCTGGTAACGCTGGACGTCAAAAACGCTTTCAACTCGGCGAGGTGGGATGACATGATCCGGTCTCTCGAGTACGATTTCCAGATACCCAGCTATCTGGGTAACGTACTAAAGGATTACCTGCGGGACCGGAGACTGCTCTACGACACGCTCGATGGAAGGCGTGAAAGGGTTTTGAGTGCAGGCATTGCGCAGGGCTCGGTTCTTGGACCGGACCTGTGGAATACCTTTTACGATGGCTTGTTGCGCGTCCACCTCCCGGAAGGAGTTTCCCTGATCGGGTACGCCGACGACGTGGCCCTGACCATAACTGGCAGGGACATGGAAGTGACCCAGGAGAGGTTGAATCTAGTCATGAGACGGATCAACCTCTGGATGGGCGATCACGGGCTCCAGCTTGCGATCCCAAAAACGGAGATTGTACTGCTGACCCGTCGAAGGGTTCCCACCGACTTCGATGTAATTATCGACGACGGCGGAAACCCTCACACGATCCGAACCAGAACATCGGTGAAATACCTGGGAGTTCAGCTTGATAACAAGCTGACCTTCTGGGAGCAATTTCAGAGGTCGTGTGAAAAGGCAGCGTCGGTCGCATCCTCCCTGTCAAGGCTCATGGCCAACATTGGGGGACCCAAACCAGGGAAGCGAAGGCTCCTGATGTCAGTCGTCAACTCTGTCCTGCTTTACGGGTCAGAAGTCTGGGCGAAGACCACAGAAATTGCCAAGTACAGACATAAGATATCGTCTGTACAGAGGCAAGCGGCAGTGAGGATCGCCTGCGCGTACCATACGGTATCGCTCGAGGCGATCCAGGTTGTTGCTTCGGTGATACCCATCGACCTGCTAGCGTTGGAGCGGAAATTCATCTACGAGAGCGTAGATGAGCGCGAAGTGGCTTCCACTCGCGCCCGCTTCAACTCTATGAAAGCATGGAATAAACGATGGAAAAAGAACCAAGAGAAGAATGCTCTATGGACGCGCAGACTGATCTCAAACCTGCAGGCATGGATGGGACGACAGCATGGGGAGGTGGATTTCCACCTTACCCAGTTCTTAACCGGACACGGGTATTTCCGTGTCATGTTGAGGCATTGGCATAAGGTGGCAACAGAGGAGTGCTTTCACTGCCCAGGCGAGAAGGATACAGTAGAGCACACATTCTTCGAATGTGTTCGCTACTCGGGGGGGCGCCCGCCCTTCCCGATTTGGAGGCCGGAGACGGTGGTCCCGGAAATGCTACGGAGTTCCGAAAACTGGAACAAAGTAGCAGAGTACGTAAGGGCCACCTTGTTGAAGAAAAAGGAGGAGGGCTTTCTATCGTAGATTGCTCTCCTGTCACTAGGCAGGGGGAAGGCAGCGGCCAGTTGCCTAGGCTGCGCGTTCCAAACTGAAGTTATACCTGAAAAGGGAGTTCCGGTTTGGGACAAACAAGCGGAGGAGGTTTAAAGTGTGTTTATCCAGTAAGAATCTGGGGCGTAGCCGGCGACCGCGTTCGTCGGTGGTCTCCCAGTTGTGCACTTTGTGCAACTGGGCGATCATGGAAATTTGCGGGTCTTTAAGGCCCGCAAACACTCCATGGCTGATGTAAGATTCACATATTTCCCATAAAAAAAAAAAAAAAAAAAAAAAAAAAAAAAAAAAAAAAAAAAAAAAAAAAAAAAATGTACACACACATATTCATCAACAGGTAATTCCCCCGTACACAATATTAAAATATTTTTTTTATGTAACAATTTGTTTATAATTGCATATTATTTTTATTGATTTTAATTAATTAACAATAAACAAGTCGTTACAAGTTTCAAAACCTGCAAAATTCATTTAATTGTATAATACTGCATGTATTATTCTCTGTACCAATTTAAGCCTATAAGATTATACTTTAATGAAAAACTATCTAAAATAAATTTTTAATATTTATTTTATATTTTAATAAATATTTATCAGACGTAATCTAATAATTTGATTATTGTTTCAGGTAAAGTATTTAAGTTGTCATAAAATTATTTTGAATCCTGCTGTTGTGAAAACAAACCTTAATATTAATATTATATTATAAATTACATGTAAATAAGCCCTTACGCCTTAATGTTAGAAAGCGATAGAATATCAAGTGCTACTGTAACTCGACAGTACGCACTCAGTCGTTAATCAGTAAACACGTACAATAAATCACAAGTCTATTATTATCACACAGTATCTATTATTAATCCACTCGCATCCACTCCAATATTCGACCAATTAACCTCTAATTTATGGTTACTTTCGTCTATTTGGTCCTTCGATCCTTAATTGGCTAATATTTTTTAATTTAATCAAACAATTAATTAAAAAATCAAGAATCAGCGCCACGAGGTTTTAAAATTTTTTGTCAAATGAAAGGAATTTTGGAGTTTAATTTTTTTTTGTAAAAGTGGATAAAGTTTAATAAGAATCATAATTAATTAACTTTCAAATCAGTGAGTTAATTAATCGTAAAAAAAAATAATAAAAACTCATCAGTTTCAAAAAAAGTGATTTACACGTGCTGTGCTTCAAAAATGAAATTATTTATTTAAAAAAAAAAAATTTTAATTGAGTGCATAAACTCTTAATAAATCTAAATTAATTGTTATTTTCAATAAATTAATTTAAAAATAAAAACAGATTTTTCTCAAGACAAAAGAGAAAAGAGGAAGAAGAAGAAAGAAAAGAGCGCCATTAATTTTTTTTTTTTTTTTTCGTCGTCATCATTGGTTATTTCCAACTCCGTCTTTTTTAACATCAAAAAAAATTTCAAGCAGGAGCCGACAAATTTTCAAGGACGAAGCGCAGGTGCGTACCGACTCAAAAATCGTCGTTCCTGCCATCTTGTTTTACCGAGGGCCTCCGTCGCTTTTAACATGCGCGCGCTTTGAGCATCAACAAGTATCGAGTCACGGGTCCAGAATGTCGCCATATTGTGATACTGTCGTCTGCAGCTCATGAACAGAAGCAAGCGTATCAACTGAGCATACTATTAAGTTATGTTTAAATTATTTTTCTTCTCCTGCTATTTCTTTTTTAATAAAAATAATTAATAATTTATATAATTTAATATTTAATAATTTAAAAAAAAAAATTTAATTAATATTTCTAATAAAGTTAATTTCTAATAAAAGAAAAAAAAATTTAAATTACTTCATAATTTTAATAAAATTTTACTGTTAAAATATAAAATACAATTAAAATCAAAAACTATGCCTAAAATTAAATAAGCATTACTGTCATATGTTTATTAGCATTTTGAAGGCAAAAAATCTTATATTAAATACTTTTTTTTCTTAATTAAATAATTGTCTATAAATGTCACTTATTTATTTCAAAATTTCTAAACATAAAATTTTGTAATTGTCTTTTTTGTTTTGTCTAATCAAAATTTAAATTATTAAAATAACTTAGATTAAATTAAAAACTACAATAATTTTAAATTTGTCACTTAAAAAAAATATAATTTTCTAAATTCAATGTTAAATAAATATATTAAACTCAAAATTTATAATTAATTTTTGTAGAACTATTACTAAATCATATGATGTTACATAGGTTTCAACTTTAATGTTCAACTTTCATTTTCAAAAGCTGTTGCTGGATGGGGCTATCTTGGTAATCAGAGGAAATTTGCAGTTGGACTGTCGGACATCAAAATTCAATCAAATACTATTAGAGAAAATTTTCTTATTGTTAAGTCTAAGTCTAATTTTCAAAAGTCAAATTTTAAATTTAGTTTTCTCTAGTTCTTTTCTCTTTTCTTTAGTTTTCTCTACCAAATTTTTTTATATAATGTCAGATAAAATTATAAATTATTATAATTTCAATAATATCTAATTATAAAAATAATGTCAAATTTGTGAAATTTTATTACAATGGTCATTTATAATTTTAAAGATCACATTTGTATAATGCTTACAAGAGTCTTATTATTGTCAAAATTTACAATATCTTATTGTAAATTCATTCAGTTTATTAAATTTTTAATTATAATTTTGTCTAATTTTTATAATTTTAAACAATGTAACAAAATTTCACAAATAACTTAAAAGTTATATTTCTTTTTTTTGTTGTAAATATTACTTTCAATTGACAATCTCTCTTTACATTTAAATTTCACTTCATTAACTTGTCTTTTCAAATTAAATTTAAATTTTTTGATATTTCTCGACCTAAACTCTAAATCCATATTCTAATCATTAGATAGGAGAGTGGTGGATATCAAAGAATTTTCTTTCTTATTTATTATTTAACTAAAAACAGATTTATAATTTTCCATCTACAATGTAAAATTAAGCAGGGAGGGACGCTGAACCGCAGTACATAAATATTGTCTAAAATTGTCAGTTGAGATAAAATTATAACTCTTTGACTTGAGAAGGTTAGACTGTGATAAAAATAACAGTAGCATTTAAATGTAGTTTTTTCTAGTCCAGTTGTAAACTGTAAATTCTCTCTTTATTTATTGTAAACAGATGTTATTCCTAAATTATCTAAGTACTCAATTGTCTTTCTGATTGTCAGGAGCGTCTCGTTTAGCAATAGAACTTTATTAATCAAAAATATTATAAAACTTAAAACTTTTTTTAAAATTTTATATTTATTATATTCAGACTTTGATACTTAAATAATTTTTTGTATTGTATTCCATTTTTACATTATTTAATTCATAATTCTATTTTGCATATATTTATTTTACTTTGTATGAATTAATATTATTGTTAAATCAAATTTAACAACTTTTTTGAGAGGTGAGAATGTTGTGAAAACAAACCTTAATATTAATATTATATTATAAATTACATGTAAATAAGCCTTTACGCCTTAATGTAAGAAAGAGATAGAATATCAAGCGCTACTGTAACTCGACAGTACGTACTCAGTCGTAAACCAGTAAACACGTACAATAAATCACAAGTCTATTATTATCACACAGTATATATTATTAATTTACTCGCATCCACTCCAATATTCCACCAATTAACCTCTAATTTATGGTTACTTTTGCTATTCAAATTTGATGATCAAGCTTGCTGATCAACTTTGATGATCAAGTTTGCCGATCAAGGTTGATGATCAAGGTTGCTGATCAAGTTTGATGATCAAGTTTGCTAATCAAGTTTGATGATCAAGTTTGATGATCAAGTTTGCTTAACAAGGTTGCTGATTACGGTTGCTGATCAAGTTTGATGATCAAGTTTGATGATCAAGGTTGCTGATCAAGTTTGATGATCAAGTTTGATGATCAAGGTTGCTGATCAAGTTTGATGATCAAGGTTGCTGATCAAGTTTGATGATCAAGCTTGCTGAACAACTTTGATAATCAAGTTTGCTGATCAAGGTTGTTGATCAATTTTGATGATCAAGGTTGCTGATCAATCTTGCGGATCAAATTTGATGATCAAGCTTGCTGATCAACTTTGATGATCAAGTTTGCCGATCAAGGTTCCTGATCAAGTTTGATGATCAAGTTACTTTCGTCTATTTACTTTATAAACTATTTTTGGGCGAGATACTTTCGTTTCTTGAAAGTTTTTATGCATCGAAATCTACTTTAAATCTAATAAACTAAATTTTTATAATCTAATACCAAAATTAGAATCAAACTTTTAATTTAGTCCAAAAGCTTTATTTTACGATTATAGGCAGATTCAACCAGATGTCGCTGGTATCACTATTTATGATTTATTTAGTACACAAAGAATAAAATTAAGCACCTCAAAATCAACTTTTTAAAGAGGATTTTACTGTAGCCCAGTAAGTCTCTGGATGACTGATAATATTTGGTGATACTAATATTATGCGAGAACTATTTTGTACCTCTAGAAAGCTTTTTTTACTAAGATACAGGGTGACAATCGATCGGGTTATCACTGGATTAGATGGGGGTGGAAATGATATTTAAAAAATTTTTTTATGGGATTTTTCATGGTTGCTGGTTCTCTTTCACGTTGATTAGTCAGATTAGAAAAAAAAAAAAATTTAATCGGTGAAAATCAAAAAATTTTTCGATAAAACGATGTAATGGACTTTTAATGATTATTTTCGGATTCTCTGAGTTAAAATACATACAAATTGAAAATCTCGCGCAAAATAATCCCCTAATTTATTAAATATCTTAAATTAAAAAACGTTATTTTTAAATCGGATTAGAAATTCCTTCTATTTTGGATTAGAAATTAGATTATCTCGAAACTAGCTTCAGGTTATAAAAAAAAAAAGTATCGCGTGAAATGTTTTTCATATAACCAATAAGTAAATAAATATAAGTAAAATATACATGTGTTTATATTGTGTGAAAAAAATAATAAAAATTTATAACCTAAATGGCTAAATTTTGTATTTTTAAAGAAATAAATATTGTAATTAATATACAATGCTTTATTATAGCTTTTTAAGTTAAATAGAAAAAAAGTTAAAAAAAGTAAAAAAAAACTAAATAATGTATTATTTTAGGGGCCTGTAAAATAAGTTGCAAAAAATTATTTATTTTTATTTTTAAAATTAAAAAAAAAGTAAATTGGTGGTTCAGGATAATTTTATGTGCCCTTTCGATTAGTGATATCCAAAATTGGATAAATTTTCTGGATAAAAAAAAATTGGATTTTCGCGAAAATTATTTGAAAGTTCGATTTTGTATTTTTTCCTTTGAAATTTAATGAAATCACTAGTTTTTTCATCCGGAATTTTCCTTAGCCATAAATTGTAATTAATAATAATTTGTCATAATAATTTGTATCTATTTTTACTGGTTTTGTCCAATTTTATATTTTTTGCTATAGTAGTCAATTTGAGCCTGAAGGGTTTGAAATGTCTAAAATTTTTTTAAATAAATAAATATTGAGGCTAAAACTACTCTAGAAAACAGAAAAACTTTTTTCTGCCTTGTGGTGAAAATTCACTGACGTACCTAATTTTTTAGTTGTGTGAAATTAAGATTATAGGGGAATTATTACAAAATCTTTAATTACTATAACTCATTTATTTTTCATCAAAAAATAGGAAGAATCTGATAGAAAAATCCCAAGTCTGTGAATTTTAAAATAAATCCAATATTTAACATTTGAGTTGCTCTTAGACCTTAAAAACTGAATATTTGTATTTTTTGGTCCTAAATAAACTTACTTAGTACATTATAATTACAAAAATCATCGCTCAAAATGCGAAAATAGCAAAATACCCCCTTTTAGGGATAATTTTTGCTAATTTAAGGGTGAAATATAAATTATTCAAGAAAAATTCCCAAAAATTCTTGGTCAACGACCCAAAAAACTTATAGTAGAGCAAATCTCATATTGGCCAGTGAAAATTCACCTCCTCCCCGCGATTTGACTAGAGTATAGGGCAATTTTGCAATATAAATTGTTAATATAAAAAATTTTCCACTCATTTAAAACTTTAGAAAAATGATTAGCTAAATTAGGATTAGTCACCTAAAATGTGATTTATAAATAATATAAGCCACAAGAATATAAACATAAATCAGGAAAAATTTTCCCACTACTTTTTTCTGTATTTTTTTTTTGTAACAAATAAACTAACAAAAAAATTAATTAAAATTTGTAAGTCAGAAAAAAAATTATTTTTTCTCATGTAGGCAATTTTATTTTAATATGAGCTCGGATATACATTTACATAAAAAGCAGCCCCCCCCAAGGTTTTTCTTGGACCACCAGTTCCATGGTTATTATTATTATTTTCATGCTAAATTATAATTATTTTTATGCTAAATTCTATTTGTGAGTATAGTTTTCTTTTCTGAAAAATATTTAAATATTTAAATATTATATTGCGTTGATAATATCGAATTCAGAATGAGCTAAAATGGAATTCAGAAAGTACTGTCAATTTGACTACAAAATGAACTTTTCTTGAGTAGTTTCTGATCTATTTATTATTAAACTCTTTTCTTAAAAAGGAATTCATTCTGGACTCATTTTGAATTATTTGTGCCAACTGGGACATTTCCATACAGATATGAATCCCAAAACACATTACGTACGTCCTTAATATATGAATTTTTTCAAGAATTATGTATTCTAGAGAACAATGAACTATATTTTTTAATAATTTTGATGATCAAGTTTGATGATCAAGCTAGCTGATCAACTTTGATGATCAAGTTTGCTGATCAAGGCTGATGATCAAGTTTGATGATCAAGCTTGTTGATCAAGGTTGCTGATCACGGTTGCTGATCAAGTTTGATGATCAAGGTTGCCGATCAAGTTTGTTGATCGAGTTTGATGATCAAGGTTGCTGATCAAGTTTGATGATCAAGCTTGCTGATGAAGTTTGATGATCATCAAACTTGATCATCAAACTTGATCAACAACCTTGATCAGCAAACTTGATCATCAAAGTTGATCATCAAACTTGATCAGCAACCGTGATCAGCAACCTTGATCAACAAGCTTGATCATCAAACTTGATCATCAGCCTTGATCAGCAAACTTGATCATCAAAGTTGATCAGCTAGCTTGATCATCAAACTTGATCATCAAAGTTAATCAACAAGCTTGATCATCAACCTTAATCAGCAAACTTGATCATCAAAGTTGATCAGCAACCTTGATCATCAACCTTGATCTGCAAACTTGATCATCAAAGTTGATCAGCAAAAAATCATAAACCAAAATTTGACCACAATCAAAATGGTTACTCATTGAGGAACCAAAAAATAAGTTAAAGTTAAAAAATCACGTTATTTTAAATATTTAGTTCTAAAATTGGATTTTTTCATAAAAATTATTAAAAAATATAGTTCATTGTTCTCTAGAATACATAATTCTTGAAAAAATTCATATATTAAGGACGTACGTAATGTGTTTTGGGATTCATATCTGTATGGAAATGTCCCAGTTGGCACAAATAATTCAAAATGAGTCCAGAATGAATTCCTTTTTAAGAAAAGAGTTTAATAATAAATAGATCAGAAACTACTCAAGAAAAGTTCATTTTGTAGTCAAATTGACAGTACTTTCTGAATTCCATTTTAGCTCATTCTGAATTCGATATTATCAACGCAATATAATATTTAAATATTTAAATATTTTTCAGAAAAGAAAACTATACTCACAAATAGAATTTAGCATAAAAATAATTATAATTTAGCATGAAAATAATAATAATAACCATGGAACTGGTGGTCCAAGAAAAACCTTGGGGGGGGCTGCTTTTTATGTAAATGTATATCCGAGCTCATATTAAAATAAAATTGCCTACATGAGAAAAAATAATTTTTTTTCTGACTTACAAATTTTAATTAATTTTTTTGTTAGTTTATTTGTTACAAAAAAAAAATACAGAAAAAAGTAGTGGGAAAATTTTTCCTGATTTATGTTTATATTCTTGTGGCTTATATTATTTATAAATCACATTTTAGGTGACTAATCCTAATTTAGCTAATCATTTTTCTAAAGTTTTAAATGAGTGGAAAATTTTTTATATTAACAATTTATATTGCAAAATTGCCCTATACTCTAGTCAAATCGCGGGGAGGAGGTGAATTTTCACTGGCCAATATGAGATTTGCTCTACTATAAGTTTTTTGGGTCGTTGACCAAGAATTTTTGGGAATTTTTCTTGAATAATTTATATTTCACCCTTAAATTAGCAAAAATTATCCCTAAAAGGGGGTATTTTGCTATTTTCGCATTTTGAGCGATGATTTTTGTAATTATAATGTACTAAGTAAGTTTATTTAGGACCAAAAAATACAAATATTCAGTTTTTAAGGTCTAAGAGCAACTCAAATGTTAAATATTGGATTTATTTTAAAATTCACAGACTTGGGATTTTTCTATCAGATTCTTCCTATTTTTTGATGAAAAATAAATGAGTTATAGTAATTAAAGATTTTGTAATAATTCCCCTATAATCTTAATTTCACACAACTAAAAAATTAGGTACGTCAGTGAATTTTCACCACAAGGCAGAAAAAAGTTTTTCTGTTTTCTAGAGTAGTTTTAGCCTCAATATTTATTTATTTAAAAAAATTTTAGACATTTCAAACCCTTCAGGCTCAAATTGACTACTATAGCAAAAAATATAAAATTGGACAAAACCAGTAAAAATAGATACAAATTATTATGACAAATTATTATTAATTACAATTTATGGCTAAGGAAAATTCCGGATGAAAAAACTAGTGATTTCATTAAATTTCAAAGGAAAAAATACAAAATCGAACTTTCAAATAATTTTCGCGAAAATCCAATTTTTTTTTATCCAGAAAATTTATCCAATTTTGGATATCACTAATCGAAAGGGCACATAAAATTATCCTGAACCACCAATTTACTTTTTTTTTAATTTTAAAAATAAAAATAAATAATTTTTTGCAACTTATTTTACAGGCCCCTAAAATAATACATTATTTAGTTTTTTTTTACTTTTTTTAACTTTTTTTCTATTTAACTTAAAAAGCTATAATAAAGCATTGTATATTAATTACAATATTTATTTCTTTAAAAATACAAAATTTAGCCATTTAGGTTATAAATTTTTATTATTTTTTTCACACAATATAAACACATGTATATTTTACTTATATTTATTTACTTATTGGTTATATGAAAAACATTTCACGCGATACTTTTTTTTTTTATAACCTGAAGCTAGTTTCGAGATAATCTAATTTCTAATCCAAATCAGAAGGAATTTCTAATCCGATTTAAAAATAACGTTTTTTAATTTAAGATATTTAATAAATTAGGGGATTATTTTGCGCGAGATTTTCAATTTGTATGTATTTTAACTCAGAGAATCCGAAAATAATCATTAAAAGTCCATTACATCGTTTTATCGAAAAATTTTTTGATTTTCACCGATTAAATTTTTTTTTTTTTCTAATCTGACTAATCCACGTGAAAGAGAACCAGCAACCATGAAAAATCCCATAAAAAAATTTTTTAAATATCATTTCCACCTCCAACTAATCCAATGATAACCCGATCGATTGTCACCCTGTATTATTTTAGCCCGGTCGGGCCCAATATGACCTTTATTGGTGTCGGAAATTAATTTCTTTATTAATTTTAACATGCGAATCCATTTATTTAATCCCGGAATCCATTTTTACGCCTAAAATTTTTGTACGTTGATTTTCTTTTAGTTCTATTGAATCCAATAGTTAACTATGTGGATGATTTTATTTGGTGGTATCATTATAGTTATCACATTTTTAACCCCTGTTAATAATTTTCACCAATAAAGATTAACTTTGGCGCCAGGATTTTACTTTATCCGGATTGGGCCCAATAGATCTCTTGATGGCTGAATTTACCAGATGCTATTTATCCTATGATGCAAGATCCATTTTTCCCATGGTGTCAATTTCTGGGGGTCAATTTATACACCAGGGTTTCATTTTTTCCCGATTGGGCCGATTAGGCCCCAGGATTATCGACTTTATCCTTCAGTATTCATTGTATCCGGCTGGACCCATTTTTACCACTGTAATTCATTTTCATCCATAAAGATTGATTTATACATCAGAATTTGATTTTCTTCCGATTGAGCCCAGGTTGATTTTATTAGTTTTTATTTAATTAATCCTGGTAGATTCTGTATTCTTATAATACATTTTTATCCCTGAGGATTGATTTGTACAGCTGGATTTCATTTTTTTCCGATTGGAACAGAATGAACGACTTTATCAGTTGTTAATTATTTTATGCTGCTGAACCTAATTTTTACCCTAATAGTCTATTTTTATCACTAGGAATGGATTTGTACAGCAAGGTCTCTTTTTTTTCTAATCGGGCACCTTGGATAGCTAATTCTATCTGTTAATATTTATTTTATCATGTGGGACCAATTTTTTGTAATCACCTTTTATAATAGTATTTTATTTTGGTCCGGATTTGTTTTACGTATGAACCTAAATGTATTCAAATTATCCTGATTAAGAAATAAAATTAAAAATTACAATTAAAAATATGATATATACATTTTTATCCAGTCAAATCACGGGGGGGGGTATTGTTAGTGGCCGCCACCAGACTTGGTCCACTATAGGTTTTTTGGGTCACTGAACATGAAAATCGGGGTCTTTTCTATGAGAAATTGGGGCTTGACCCTTAAATTAGCCAAAACTCCCTTTAAAAGAGGTGTTTTTGCAACTTTTGCTCTAGCCCTCCAAGCTTTGGTCTAATAGGGGTTTTTGGGGTTACTGATCACAAATATTGAAGTTATGACTACAAAAAATTACCCCTTTACCCGTAAATTGGCCAAAAATACTTCTAAAATGGAGGGCTCTAGCCCTCCAACATTCGATCTAATAGGGTTTTTTGGGTCACTAATCACAAAAATTGATGTCTTTTCAATTAAAACTTAACTCTTCTACCTTAAATTAGCCAAAAATACCCCTAAAAGGTTGGTAAGAAAGTTATCTTATTTATAAAATAAAGGTAAACAAATGTTTTATCATGTTTTATTATGCTTTAAAATAACCTTTCAAAGGTTGTTTATTGTGATCAGCGACTTAAAAAACCCAATTAGACCAAATCTTAGAAGGCTAGAACGAATATAGCGAAAGTGTCCCTTTTAGGAGTAGTTTTGGCTAATTTTAGGTTGAAGAGTTACGTTTTAATTGAAAAGACATCGATTTTTGTGGTCAGCGATTTAAAAAACCCTAATAGACTGAATCTTAGAAGGCTAGAACGAATATAGCGAAAATGCCCCTTTTAGGAGTAGTTTTGGCTAATTTAAGGGTGAAGAGCTACGTTTTAATTAAATAGACCCCGATTTTCGTGTTCAGGGACCCAAAAAACCCTATTAGAACAAATCTTGAAAGCATAGTGCGAAAGTAATGAAAACACCCCTTTTAGGGTTGGTTTAAGCTAATTTAAGGGTAAATACATAATTTTTAATTGAAAAGACATCGATTTTTGTGATCAGCAACTCAAAAAATCTTATTAGATCAAATTTAAAATTCTTAAAGTGAATACAGCAAAGATTCCCTTTTTAGGGGTAGTTTTGGCAAACTTAAGGGTCAAGCCCCAATTTCTCATAGAGAAAACCCCGATTTTCGTGTTCAATGACCCAAAAAACCTATAGTAGACCAAGTCTGTTGGTGGTCACAAACAATACAACCCCCCCTCCCCCGTGATTTGACTGGAGTAATAATTCCGGCAGCATAATATGTCCGATTTAATTTATCTTTGACTCGGACCTAACATATATAAATTTTGAATCTTATCGGAAATTAATGTGACCTTATCGAGCGCAAACAAAAATGACATTTTTTCGCGGGTATAAACTGTCCTTAATTTTTTTTATTTTTTTTTAAATAATATAAATTAATTTAAAAATGTTTAAATATTTAAAAAAATAAAAATATAACATATCTTATTTTGTTGATTCTTTTACGTCTGGTATGGATGTAATAGTTGAATAAATAAGAAATCGAAGAAAAGATATTTTTTATAAATATTGTTCCAAACGAAAAGGAGTCTTATAAAGACTCGAAACGTTGGGAACAATATCTATAATAAACATCTTTGCTCTGGAAAAGTCAATTTCTCATTTATTCAAATATCTTATTTTATCATGGTTTTATATCTTAAATTTGATATTTTGTTCTTTTAACGCTTTTATTTCAGTATATCGGCTATAATTTCGGTAGCATATTTTCGATTTTACCCAAAATCTAATCAGTTCATCTTTGACTCGTATTAACTTATTGATTGATTATTGATTATAAGATTTATTTATACATAATTTTACAAAAATGAAAATTACAAATTGTTAATAGAAAAGATGCGTGCCCACATTGTTCAAAACAAGTAAATAGATTTATAGAATGATTTATAATAATGTATTAATTTTATAATTATTAATTTTATAAAAATTGAATAATGAATACAATGCATACAGAATTAGCTAGAAAAATAAGTGAATTTCGTAAGACAATAGGGGTGAGGGGCAGGAACAGGGTTTGGCGTTGTTACGGGTGTAAAAAGATGAACAAAGAAGGGAAGGGGGGATAAGAGGGAGGTAAGAGTAGCCGATTATTATCTTAAGAAATTGACAAATTTTTCCACGATAAATAGTTACATAGATATATTGAAATATAAAAAGAGAATAAAAATATATTTATATTATCATGAAATATCTTGAATCTTGTTCATTTCTTGGTTTGTCGTTGTGATGAGAACATTTAAATTTATCACCTATACAGTAAACAGAAGTATATGAACACCTTGCTTTGTTTAACATTTTATCTTCTTCGTCAGACTTAATATGAAATTATGCGTGTCAAAAGAGTTGATTTACGTATACAAATAAGTTTTGTTTTGAATGAATTCTTCAGAAATCCATGCTGATAATGTAGAATATTCTTGGAGTTCTACATGATAATAAGAAAACGTGTTGATATCTCCACAAAATACGGCAATAATAAATTATTCTAAAATTCTTTGCTATTGATATTAAAAACTTTCCACTTTTCACTTAAACACCTTACACGAAAGTATCCAATTATATTTTAACTATAATTAGTTATCAAAAGAATTAAAGTACACAATAATTCCACAGTCTAAATAGTAATTGCACCAAAATTAACGTTGAAAAAAGTAAGGTTATATTTATATAAGTTTATTGACACAAAATTTGCTATGTGCACCATTTAATTATAAAAGACTTATTATGTCACTGTACTAACAGTTCATTTTTGTTTATTTTTGAATTAGTGAATTTATCGTTCAATTTTTTGATGAATTAATTAATTGAATTGTAAGACTTTATCGATGATTAACGAACAATGAAAATCAATTTTTGATTTATTTAACTCAACACTGATAGGTGTACGATTTAATGAACGTCTCTTTTTTTATTAAACCTAACATGTAGTATTTTTAGCTAACGATTTTTTCAAAACATTAAATCAAATATTAAATTTTTTAAAAATTTTAATTTACAAGAAATTAAATTTTTAATTTATAGAAAGGTCTTAGATTGAACTGCTGGTCTTAAAAAAAGCAGAAAGAATTTTTTATTTGAGATAAAAAAACGGGCCCTGGGAGGGATTTGAACCCACGATCTCCAGTTTTGTACACTGGTGTTTTACCAACTAGACTACCAGGGGGACCGAAGATTCACAGCCTCCAGGCACGCTTTGTTATCTCAAACACAGCTATTATGCATCCAAGCTGTATAATTATTTATTTTTGAATTAGTGAATTTATCGTTCAATTTTTTGATGAATTAATTAATTGAATTGTAAGACTTTATCGATGAATAACGAACAATGAAAATCAATTTTTGATTTATTTAACTCAACACTGATAGGTGTAAGATTTAATGATCGTCTCTTTTTTTATTAAACCTAACATGTAGTATTTTTAAAGATCATTTAATCGTACACCTATCAGTGTTGAGTTAAATAAATCAAAAATTGATTTTCATTGTTCGTTAATCGTCGATAAAGTCTTACAATCAATTAATTAATTCATCAAAAAATTGAACGATAAATTCACTAATTCAAAAATAAATAATTATACAGCCTGGATGCATAATAGCTGTGTTTGAGATAACAAAGCGTGCCTGGAGGCTGTGAATCTTCGGTCCCCCTGGTAGTCTAGTTGGTAAAACACCAGTGTACAAAACTGGAGATCGTGGGTTCAAATCCCTCCCAGGGCCCGTTTTTTTATCTCAAATAAAAAAATCTTTCTGCTTTTTTTAAGACCATCAGTTCAATCTAAGACCTTTCTATAAATTAAAAATTTAATTTCTTGTAAATTAAAATTTTTTAAAAATTTAATATTTGATTTAATGATTTGAAAAAATCGTTAACTAAAAATACTACATGTTAGGTTTAATAAAAAAAGAGACGATCATTAAATCGTACACCTATCAGTGTTGAGTTAAATAAATCAAAAATTGATTTTCATTGTTCGTTAATCATCGATAAAGTCTTACAATTCAATTAATTAATTCATCAAAAAATTGAACGATAAATTCACTAATTCAAAAATAAATAATTATACAGCTTGGATGCATAATAGCTGTGTTTGAGATAACAAAGCGTGCCTGGAGGCTGTGAATCTTCGGTCCCCCTGGTAGTCTAGTTGGTAAAACACCAGTGTACAAAACTGGAGATCGTGGGTTCAAATCCCTCCCAGGGCCCGTTTTTTTATCTCAAATAAAAAATTCTTTCTGCTTTTTTTTTAAGACCAGCAGTTCAATCTAAGACCTTAATTTAATTTCTTGTAAATTAAAATTTTTAAAAAATTTAATATTTGATTTAATGATTTGAAAAAATCGTTAACTAAAAATACTACATGTTAGGTTTAATAAAAAAAGAGACGATCATTAAATCGTACACTTATCAGTGTTGAGTTAAATAAATCAAAAATTGATTTTCATTGTTCGTTAATCATCGATAAAGTCTTACAATTCAATTAATTAGTTCATTTTTGTACTTAATGATGACACGAGAATTACACAATTTTTGAATTAACACATTCTATTAACTTAAAAAGTAAAGAGCAATAACAAAATTGACTTCTTACTATTTTAGCGCACGTACATCATCAAAACTTATATTCAAATTTTGAACCTTATCAGAGATTACAGTGACCTTATTGAGCGCAAACAAAAGCCACATTTTGTCGCGGATATACACTTTAACGCTGTTATTTCGGTTTATCAGCTATAATTTTGGTAGCATATTTCCGATTTGGCCCAAAATCTAATCAGTTTATCTTTGACTTGGTATTAACTTATATATAAATTTTGAACCTTATCGGAGATTACAGTGACCTTATCAATCGCAAACCAAAGCGACAGTCTAATTATAAAAACAACATTTTTTCCCTAACTAACCCTTTTTAACCAAATATACATTTTAAAGTACGTTAGGTGGCTGCATATTTTTTAATATTTCTCGGGTTTTATTTAAGATACAATATATATTGATTGCCTAATATGATGGATGTAAGTATATTTAATTTTTAACACGTGCTGGGGGGAGGGTAATTTTTGACCTTGTAGAGGATAAAATAAGAGAAAAATAATAATATTATATTCATATTACTTACATTTAAAGGTTCTTTTATTAAAATTCGCATTCATTATGGTTAAGAGGTTTTTTATTATTTTCTCGCTCCCTTAAATGCTTTTGGTTTTCGTCTACTGCCGCTACTGTAAATTAATTTTATCAACTAGAAAAAGAGGTAGGATAACCTAAGTCAATAATAAAATTGTATTATATTATTAATAAATCAATATTTAGTATGCAATTATAAAAGATTAATTATAAATTGTAAAAATTAAAATACAAAATAATTATAAAAGAACTTACGACTAAATAAGAAATCTTTATGTTTAAAAATATTTTTATGAATAATATAATTGCTTAATTAAAAGCAATTATAGAGACGATAAATAGGAACAAAAAGAAATAACAAATTTTTATTGGTTGTTAAATTTGTAATGTTTCGATGTGAGCCACATCCTTTTCAAACATTTATTTCTTTGTAAAAGTTATAAATTATGAAGTACAAACATTGATATATAAGATAAAATAAAATTTTAAAACTGACATTGATTTTAAATTACATTGATTTTAGAACTAACTTACAATAAATTAAATAATTTAAAGATTAAAGGTTAATCTGAAAAAATTTTTAGATTTAAAAAAAAATTTTTTTATTGTCATTTTGAACTTAATTCTTGCATAAACTCAATGTTTTTATTGTTTTGATTAAGGTCAATAATTGGGGTAAAATCAGTAATGCATTGTCAAAGAGAAAATTTTTTTCTATTTTTTGTATTGCGTCACAACACTAATAATTTAAAAACGTAAAAAAACAAACAAAAAATATAATTTAATTTATGTAAAGTGAAAAACAAAAGATATTTATTGTCGTGTTGTTAATAGTACGGGACTGTAACTGATTCTTATGTTTAAGATTTATCATTTGAAATGCTTAGCTTAAAATCCGAGATGGACGTGGAAATCTTTATTTACGTTACACACTATATGTACTAGAATAAATACTATTTCGGGTATCGGAAAATAAAATAGAATGATAAAAAAACAATATAAATGAATAACTAACCCCAAATATATAATTATGCATTTATATTCTTGTGTTTATTTTTGTTCACTTAATGACATAACCATAATTACGAATTTGGAGAAAATATAAAATAATATGCGAGTAAATTGTATGTATAAAATATATTAAGACAAGACAATGCTAAAATATCCGCTAGATATCGTGAGTTCTTAAAGTGGCTTTGGAGATTTTGGCGTTTGTGTCGTAATCATAATTGCTTGACTGTAATGCTATTTTTACTCTTTACTTATATTATTTTATGAATTGAAATAAATAAAAACAACTTTTCTTTTAATTAAACTATAATTAAATTTAATTTAAAAAACTCTACTGTAAGCTGTTTACATAAAAAAAAATATTATTATATTATTAAAATATTATTATTACTTAACTTTGTAAGAGTAATCTTTTATAGACCATCTTGGACAAGACTTAGAGTGAGCACGAGCAATTCCTTTTATTCTTTCCAACCTCTCTCTGTCTTTCGCTCTCTATTTCTGTGTAAAATAGAATTTCTATATCGTGAGTTTTTGGCTTCAAAATTAGGTTACTGGATATTCAATTACTATTACATACTGAATTTCACACCTAAATTTGCATAAATTAAAATCATTCAGGTATACGTTTATATAGTAAATTTATTAGCAAAATGAACAATTAGTAATATAAGCCAGAAAAATTTGCATTTTCCTAATTTCTTTGATTAATATTAGTATTATTAATACATTTTAAATCCAATTTATAATATTTTACCGAATTTTTTTATGAATTAAAGTACAAATATTGGAAAATCACAAAATAGGTACAAATTAATTAATTATATCACAAATCAATATTTATATGAAACTGCATTTGATAATTTTTAAAATAAATTTTATTATTCTTTGTTACTATTTAAGATGAATTAAAAAAAACGCAATTGTTTTTTCTCGCAAATTGCAAACAAGATTTATGACAGAAAAAAAAGTTTAAATGATATTACTTTCTTTTATTCACAATTTTTATTTTAATACTAAATATTTTTGAATAATCAGACAAATTATTTGCATATTAATAAAACTAAAGCTACTAAATAAATAATTTTGCAATTCAAAATGATTAAACACAAATAATATATTTTAAAATGAAAAAACACAAAAATTTAAAATAATAGTATTTCAATAGATAATAAGATAAGAAAATTGTAAATTATAAAACATACAAATATAAATGATAAATATATATGTAAATCCGTGTTGGAGAAAGTCTGATTTTCTACAGTTTTTATTTATTCGTTCAACATTAACCGGTATCTCTTGGACAAAGCTAACCTTATCCAAGCAAGCTGGATGAAGCCCGATTCATTAGAATATAGTAAAAAACCAAGAAACATCTAGTAACTTTTTTTAAAAAAATTTTAATTATTTACCGCTATTATATTTTTGTATTCAATTAATTAGATAATGACAACAGAAAAAAAGCTAAGCTAAACTTAGAAAACCAAGCATTTAAAATGCTCAAAAGGTCAAATTCTAAGTTCTCTAATTGAAACGTTGGTGTCGGAGTGGCTTGAAGGAAAGATGGAAAATAATAAATAATAAGATGATTTATAACTTCTACTGATATATAATTTATTTATAAAAGGCCCAAAGCCAGCGTCTTTTCTTGGTGAGAGTTAGCGACGCACTACTCGCACCGGGAACTCAGAACAGTAAAAATAAAAGTGGGGGCGCGCACACACACATTCATGATTATATACAATATATACACGTACCACAACATTACCACCCACCCATTTTGATGTAATTAAAATGAAAACAAAAGAAATGAATAAGGGTGATGGCAATGTTGCAGATTTACAAAAAATTTTACAATTATTATTTACAATTATTTTTAAGTGTAAGAATTTTTTTTTTTTAAATCATTTTATACAATTAATAAAAAAGAAAAATTTTGGTAAAAAGATATACCTATTGATAATTAATAATTTAACAAATTCTTATATAATTTTTCAATTAATTTAACATATTGCGTTTACAAATTTTCAATAATCATGCAGAAAAATAAATTATAAATTAACATTTTTTTTTAAATAAATTATTTTTTAAACAATGACAAAATACAATATAATTAAAACAAACAAATTTTTGAGAAATATACATTATTTAATTATTGATATCAATATCATCCTCATTACTTAAGGTTTTTAGAGGTACTAATTTGTGTACCGGACGTTTGAGCTCTGATGATTTAGTTTTGAGGTCGACTACTCGCACTAGACCATCAGGACCCTTAAAAACCTTAATGACCCTTGCCAAAGGCCATTTTGAGGGTGACATTGTCTCATCAACGATTAAGACCACGTCATTGACATTTAAATCAGTATTTTTATTCTGGCATTTATGGCGTTGCTGCAAGGTTTGTAAATATTCCTGTGACGATTGCCACCACCAGTCCTACAACATCTGCTGAACTAGCTTATAGCGTTGCAGGGCTGGTATCTTTTCATTCAAGTAGATGGGTTCAGGGAGAATACCAGGTTGAGCCTGAGTTAATATTACAGAGGGTGACAAAAATAAATTGTCAGATGGGTCCTCAGTTAGGGGTATCAAGGGTCTGGAGTTCAAGCAGCATTCTATCTGCTTGAGAAGAGTATAGAACTCTTCAAACGTGAGTTTATGAGTACCTAAAACCCTTCGAAGATGATGTTTCACGGACTTTACAGCCACTTCCCAGATTCCACCAAAATGAGGCGCGCC
Organism: Anagrus nilaparvatae; assembly: GCA_022575985.1. NCBI lineage: Eukaryota > Metazoa > Arthropoda > Insecta > Hymenoptera > Mymaridae > Anagrus > Anagrus nilaparvatae. The sequence continues at coordinate 1,378,921 of JAKSXM010000237.1, read as the reverse complement.
TGGGGCGTTAAATGACCAAGAGGTACCCTCGTCAGCCAATGAGCCCACCAGCTTCTGCATGTAGTCCGAAGACTCCATGTACATCTGCTTTAGAAGCTTATCGGCACCGACAAAGGTCGTACCTTAGTCACTATACAGCCCAGAACACTGACCCCGTGTTGAGGTGAATCTACGGAAGGCGGCTATAAAGTCTTCTCTAGAGTACCCAGAAACTAACTCCAGATGCACCGCTTTTGTAGCCATACACACGAAAACTGCTATATAAGCTTTATAAGTGTGACTACCGCGTCCTTTGAAACGTAAAATATCTATTGGACCAGCGTTATTGACACCTGTATATCTAAATGGTTTATCCGGTCTAGTAACCCTAACTGCAGGTAATATACCCATTTTTTGAGCCACAGTTTCAGCCCTATATCTACGACATGTATTACAGTTATTCAAATAAGATCTGATCATTCTCTTAGATTTTACTATCCAAAAATTTTGCCTAACTGTAGAATGAGTCAATCTTATACCACTATGCAATTTTTTCTCATGAACATAACCAATGATTAATTTCAAAAATTGACAATTATACGGAAGTATGAAAGGGTGTTTTTCATCTGGGTCTAATGATGATGCCTGTACCCTGCCACCAACTATTAATAAATTTAGTTAAAAGAAAGGCAGCACTGAGCTCTAACCTTGGTATTGTTTGTAAAGGTTTTATGGGGGCCACTTTTGATTTAGCCTGAACTAAATGAACCGTACTCTTACCTTTATGAGTAACTTTGAGGTAAGTGCAGGCTGCATATGCCAATTTTGAAGCGTCAGCAAAGCCAAAAAGCTCATATTTTGCACCTGGAATATATTCTAGCCATCTACTAATTTTTATATTTTTAAGAATTGGAGTACTATTATACCATATTAGAAATTCATTTTTTAATTCAATAGGCAACGAATCATCCCAACCCAATTTATATAGCCATAATCTCTGCATAAAAATTTTAGCAGTGATAATTACTGGTACTAACCAGCCCTTTGACTTTTCGCATCTCTTCGCATCTCTTTTTAGAAAAACATTTTTCAGCAATATGCTTTACGCCTAAACAATTATAACATCTATCATTCTTATCAAGGAATTCTTTCCTCTGATCTACTGACTTATTTTTAAATTTTGGGCAAAATTGAAGCAAGTGATTTTCACTGCAGATTATACATTGAACAGGTTTTTTAGTATTATTGTTATTTGTACTTGATTCAATTTTGCTATGAAGCACTTTAGCAGAGACTGAACTAGTATTATTCTTAGATTTATCAATATTTTGTTTTGAGGCACTATTTGTCTCTTCAATAGATTCAAGTATTTCAATTTGTTTATTAAAAAACTCTATCATCTTGCTAAAAGCAGGAGGATCAGCATTAGAAGCAATAGTAAAAGTCTCATCATTAGATTTACTTACTGATTCATCATTATTAGAATTATTTGATTGATTATTATGATATGAATTACTCAAAAAAATTTCCCATTGTTCCCTACTCTTAAAGTCTAATAAAGATAAAACATGAAAAACCATCAGGTCGTCCCAATGTTGAGTAGGTCTGCCTAACCCTTTCAATGCTGATAAGGGGGTATTGATACTACTTAATAATCTTTTAAGCTCAGAAGCAGAGTTTTTTTGTATTTTTGCAATAGAAAAAATTGCAGAAATATGAGCATTTACCAATCTTTTCTTGATCTCATATTTACTTTTTAACCTGTCCCAAGCTAATTCAAAATTTGCTTCAGTAATGTCAAAGGGTTGGATTAAGTCCAGTGCATCCCTTTTGACATGAGATTTCAGATGCCTAAGTTTAACTACACTGGAAATGTTTGGCCGATTTATTACTGTAGAAGTAAAAATGTCGCGAAACGACTCCCAGTGTTTATAATCCCCGTCGAAATCAGGGATTGAAAGAGGAGGCAGCCTATCGTTATTCAAAGTTATGATTTGCCTTGGAGGCTGGGTTTGTACAGTAGGGATGGCTGAGGGGTTTACATCCAAAAAATTCTGAAACTTAGCTAAATTTACTAAATAATTTTCCTCTACTTTGTCAAAAACATTCTCTGTAAAATAGATGTGATTAGCTACTAAGGGGTAATCCGGATGAGACATCATTGTATTATGATTCTTCTCAAATTTTATGAAATTTTTGCTTAACGATTCCATCCTAACCTTACACGACGCAAGGGTTTTGTTGGGGTCGGAATCAAACCTCTCAAACGCCTTAAACATTCTATCTGACAGGGCATTTTGTTCCAAAAATAGGTTAGACATTTTGGTGGTATATGGTCACAGAAATATAATATTAAAAAAATATAAGTCAGAACTTGCTTAAAGATAAGAAAAAAAAAAAATTTGATACCAATAATGAAGCTAAACCAATGCTAATAATTTGCAAAAAATAAATCAATTAATTAAAAAATTCCAAAATATAAAATATATGAAAAAAGAATAAGATTGATTTATTATTAAATTTCAAATAAACAAAAACAGAAAATTTTCTTTTTTAATCAAGTTTTGACTTTTTTTTTTTTATAAATGTTTTTAAATCAAATGAGAAAAAATCATTTCATAATATTATAATAAAAAAAAATTTTTAATTATTTTAAATTAAATGAATTGATTTTAATATTTTTTGAAAAACCTTACTAAATGGAAAATATTCAAAATTATTGTATAAATAATTTTTTACTAAATAGTATTTTAAGTATCAAGGGCGTAAAAGTTTCGGCATTAGCGTGAGCATTAGCGCAAGTGCTCGGCGTAGCCGGGCACGAGTGATTTGTGTTCACGCTCGTGTCTAAAGTATTTCGCCCATGGTGCTTACACTATTTTTTGCCGCCCTAGGCGTAGAACGAGTTCAGAAAATTCTTTACGCACGAGTTTTACGCCCGGGAGGGCAAAATACTTTTTTGTAAACGCTGACGTGACGTGGTCCAATCTTTGATCAGCCAAAGCACCTCCAAGAACAGCCAAAACAATGATCTCCAAGGTCCAAAATGATCTCAAAAGCCAGCCACGCAGCAGTGCATTTCAATGACCAAAACAGCAGAACTCCAACGCCAGTACCTAAGGAACTTCCAAAATAATTAGTTAAAAATTCTAATTTAAAGAAGGACAAAAAACAAATGTTAATGTCCCTTTTTATTATTTTTTCTATAAAAAACAAAAAAAATCTAAGTTAAGAAAATCAATTTTTGAATATGGAAAAAATAATGTATATTACTTGAGATTTGATAAAACCAAAACAATTTCAAAAAAAAATTTTTTTTTTTTATTCTAATTATATAAAAGATTTTAATATTATTTTTTTATTAAAGAAGATTCTAAACTGAAATATTTATCATAGAAAAAATATAAAATCTAATTTAATTCAATCATAGGAATAATGATTATTTTAAAAATTTAAATTTATTTATTGTTTGTAATTATATAATCAATTATAAACAGATTCATACAAAATACATTATACACATACCACACTATGCGCCCCACCACTTAATAATATCAATAGTTGATTTATTAGAAATTTATTTTTATATAAAAAAAAATTTTAATTTTTGATATATTATATGTAAGGCTTAATTCATTGCTTCTGATTCTCACCTATAACATCAAGGATTTTAGAAAGAGCTATTACAAGAATTAGCTACCCAGGGGCCCATTGGGTCCGATCAGAAGAAAATGAGATCTCGCTGTACAAATCGATTCCCAGGGATAAAAATGGACTATAAGGGTAAAAAATGGGTTTAAAAAATATATGTTCATATGCAAATTAAGTCGCTGGGCCAAATTTTTTTTTTTTCAGAACTTTTTTCTTGGTTTTTTTTTTAAGTTTTTTGATTGTTAAGGCTTTTAGAATGCTTAATTATTTGAAAACCAAGTACTTTTTATACATACATACATAAGATTGAGAAAAATTTTTCTTTTTACCTGGACTACCTTAGCCAACATTACGGTAAAATTTGAGTAAATATCATCATGAAAATGTTGGTTTCCGGTCAATTTGAAAAATGCAACCACTTAAAATAAAACCGTAAGTGGCCCAAAATGAAAAATAAAATTAACAATATTTTTAAAACTTGAATAATTTAAAGTAAAATTAAAACTAAGTTAAGTCTTGCTGTTTCCTAATCACAAATTCATCTGAATTTCAACTTTGAACTTTTGAGGTTCTCAAAATAAGGGTTCAGAGTTAAAATTCATTAGATTTCGTTATAATATTTCTAATAGATCTAATTTTATTAAATAAGTAAACTTTCGGCCCATAAATGTTGTGAGATGAAATTTTATGGCCTAAGCTAAGTAATAGTATATTAAGTATCAAGGGCGAAAGTTTTAGCACTAGCGTAAGCACTAGCATGAGTGCTCGGCGAAGCTAGGCACGAGTTATATGTGTTCACGCTAGTGTCTAAAGTATTTCGCCCATGGTGCTTATATACAATATTTTTTGCCCACCTAGGCGTAGAACGAGTGCAGAAAATTTTTTGCAAAGTCTTACGCCCGAAAGGGCAAAAAATTAAATTTCAGCAAAAGTATAAATTTCTAATAAATATATTATAAATTTTGAGCCATAAATGTTGTGAGATGAAATTTTATGGCCTAAGCTAAGTAAAATTTAATTTCAGCAAAAGTATATTTCAAAATACTGATATTGATTAAATTAACAATATTTTTAAAACTTTAATAAATTAAAGTATAATTAAAACTAAGTTAAGTCTTATTGTGGTTTCCTAATCTCACAAATTCATCTGAATCTGAACTTTTGGGGTACAGAAAAAAAGGGTTTTGAGATTAAAATTTATTTAATTTCGTACTGGATCTACTTTTATTATATAATTAAACATTCGGCCCATAAATGTTGTTAGATGAAATTATATGGCCTAAGCTAAGTAACATTTAATTTAAGCAAAAGTATAAATTCCTAATAAATATATAATAACTTTTGGGCCATAAACGTTGTGAGATGAAATTATATGGCCTAAGCTAAGTAAATTTTTATTTCAGCAAAAGTATTAATTCCTAATAAATATATTATAGTTTTTGGGCCATAAATGTTGTGAGATGAAATTATATGGCCTAAGCTAAGTAAAAATTTAATTTCAGTAAAAAATACATTTCAAAATACTGATACTGATTAAAATAATGTTTTTAAAACTTTAATAAATTAAAGTATAATTAAAACTAAGTTAAGTCTTGTTGTTTCCTAATTACAAGTTATATTATAACTTTTGGGCCATAAATGTTGTGAGATGAAATTATATGGACTAAGCTAAGTAAATTTTTATTTCTAATATTAATTATATATTATTTCTAATATTAATACGAATTAAAACTTTTGCTGAAATAAAAATTTACTTAGCTTAGGCCATATAATTTCATCTCACAACGTTTATGGCCAAAAAGTTATAATATATTTATTAGGAATTTATACTTTTGCTTTAATTAAATTATTACTTAGCTTAGGCCATATAATTTCATCTCACAACGTTTATGGCCCAAAAGTTATAATATATTTATTAGGAATTTATACTTTTGCTTTAATTAAATTATTACTTAGCTTAGGCCATATAATTTCTTCTCACAACATTTATGGCCCAAAAGTTATAATATAACTTGTGATTAGGAAACAACGAGACTTAACTTAGTTTTAATTATACTTTAATTTATTAAAGTTTTAAAAACATTAACTTAATCAGTATCAGTATTTTGAAATGTATTTTTACTGAAATTAAATTTTTACTTAGCTTAGGCCATATAATTTCATCTAACAACATTTATGGCCCAAAAACTATATTATATTTATTAGGAATTAATACTTTTGCTGAAATAAAAATTTACTTAGCTTAGGCCATATAATTTCATCTCACAGAATTCGAAGCAATGAATTAAGCCTTACATAATTGAAAACTACTTGATAAATTAGATTTAAATTATAATTTTATAAAATTTGGAATTTTTTTATCAAATAATTTTCAATTTTGCAAACAGGATGAATTCATGGCTCATGATTCTTACTTGTACAAAAATCCAGAACTTGGTAAAAAACCATATCGATGAATTCCCAATAAACTTTTATGTTTACATAAGTGAGACTCTGTTTAGAAGCTGGTTTAAAATTAAAATGCATTTTGGTATTCACCAATAAAGAAGTAGAAAAAACAGTAATCACTTGAACAGGTTTATTAGGAATTCATCGTAATGGCTCTTTCTAAAATCCTGGATGTTTTTATGGGTAAGAACCAGAAGCAATTTATTAAACCTGCTTAAATAAATGAAAACTACTTGAAAAAGTAGATTAAAATTAAAATTTTATAAAATTTGGACCTGAACTGTACATAAAATCCAGTAATTGCTTTCCAAAGCTTTTTGAGAACGCATCAGTGAAATAAAAGATACTTGTAAAATACTAATTACATGGACTTTATATTTTTTTAGGTCCAAATTTGATTATACATTCTAGTTTGGATTTTATTTATTAAATAATTTTCAATTATGCAAACAGGATGAATTCATAGCTCATGATTCTTACTCGTATAAACATCCAGAACTTGGTAATAAACCATATCAATGAATCCCAATAAACTTCTATGTTTACATAAGTTAGACCCTCTTCATAGCAACTGGTATTATGTTTAATTATCACACTAAATTTCCATTGAAGTTTTTTAGGTTTAATAATTATTCACTTGTAAGCTGTGATAAAAATCATCAATTTTCTTTTATGTATATATTTATTAAACTAAAATAATAAAATAATAAAATATCACATTTTATTTTATTAGTATTAAAAAATCTTGCATTGACGAGAGCAGACTTGCAGCAGACGCTATGCAATACTACAAAAATGCGTGATGATAAGTAAAAATCGAAGTTCGATAATCAAACTCGATTTTATATTTTATTAAATTTTTATTTTTTTCATATTTCAACAATATTATAATAAAAATAATAAAATAAATATTTCTATTTATAAAAAAACAATATATTCTTAAAAAATATTTTATAAGTAATATATTTCAAGTATATATAATGTAAAAATCGAAGTTCGTTAATCAAACTTGATTGGCTTGAAGCTCTTGAAGGTCATGTCGAAATTAGAGAGAGAAACCTCAATTTTCTGTATATTAGTGCTTCTAAGATTAGGGACTTAACTTAGTCGCGCACCCTAGCGGGTGCCGTAATAATACAAAATGAAAGGAAGTGTATATTTTTTCAATTCAATTCAAAATCCAAAATTTAAAATTTAAAAAATTATTAAATTTAATTTTACTAATACAATACAAAAAATTACATATATTATAAAGAAAAGAAAGAGAGAGAGCAATTAATTATACCGCTTCTCTTTTTTTAAATTCAATTTTATTTAAAAAAAAAGCTTAAGTCCAAAAGACAATGCAAAAAAAGTAGAGAGAGAGAGAGAGAGAGAGAAATATTTCCACAAAATTTTACCTAAATAGGTTAAGTTGAGTTAGCTGCTTAGATGCGCGCCTTACTCCCAAATTCTCAAAAGCAAAGAAAAAAAATGATGGCTGCTACTATTTTTGCTAATTTGACTTGGCCGGATAAGATGTTAAAAATGACCACGTGATGCAATGTTTTTCCGGTCCAGTTGTATGCTATACCAAGAAATGAGCGAATTTCCTTTAAGCGCCAAAATGCTTCATTTTCTTCTTTTTAATTTTCTGTCTCTCCTCTCTTAATGCCTTGATTGTGTGTCAACTCCCACCATTTATAAATACGAAATATCGCACGAACAGCAAAAAATAAAAATAACTTGAAAAAAATCCTTCTTTTTTTTTTATATTTGCTAATGATTTTTTTTTTTTTGACAAAACTTTATTTTTTTAAATAAAACAACTTCTCCAATCTTATTGTACGTCGCCATATGACGTAATCAAATGAAAAAATAAATGATGAAATTTCGTCGCCGGTGTTGTCCCTTTTTTCTTATGCCAGTACATGCCGCGCCAGCGTCCACTCAAAAGGCGCCATATTTTCTTCTTACTTTTTTCACGTTTTTACCAAAATTTTATTTTTTGATTTTTATGTTTTTAAAATTTTTCTTAATTAATTTTTTTTTGTGTTGTTTTTTTGTAAAAGTATATAAAAAATAATGTCACAATTCTTCTCTTTTATTAAATGCTTGCACGTGTTCACCAAGTTTAAACGTTTTTATTATTTTTCTTCAAATCACCATGTGACGTATATAAAAAATTATGAACACATAAAAGCACATTTATTTATTGATATAAAAATCACTTCTAACATGATTTTTCAATATCACTCTACTTTTTTGTTGTCTTTTTCATCCACTTATAAAAACCACTTCTTTTTAAAAAACCGCAATGGATGCCAAATGTCGGAGTGGGTTGAAGGAAAGATGGAGAATAATAAATAATAAGATGATTTATAACTTCTAATAATATATAATTTATTTATAAAAGGCCCAAAGCCAGCGTCTGTTTTTGGTGAGAGTTAGCAACGCACTACTCGCACCGGGAACTCAGAACAGTAAAAATGAAAGTGGGGGCACGCACACACATGACTATATCTTAATCTTAATACTATATATATTTGAAAATTTATTTGTTTGTCTGTCTGTCTGTCCACTCATCACGCAAGAACCGCCGAACCAATTAGCATGAAACTGGTGTCAAAATGAAGAAAAAAAGTCTGCGGGTGACATAGGCAATAGATTTTCTGCTCAGCTATCGTAGTTTTTGAGATATTTAATTTTTAGTATTTTTGAACTTGATAAAATTTTTAAATTTTTTAACAAAAATTGAAATATCTCGAAACTATCGAAAAAATTTTATATCGCACTTTAAAGTATTCGATTCGGCACTAATTTTTACGTATTCTCTGAAATTTTTATTCAAAACGGAGGTATCTTTAAAATTTTATAAAATATTTTTGAAGCTGGTAAAAAATTTTTTTTCATTTTATTATTTTTTATGGTATTTTTAATAATTTATCTGTACCCTAATGACTCAATATCCACCAAACTAAGTGACATGAAACCGGTATCAAAATATAGAAAAAAAAGACTGCGGGTGTTATAGGCCATTTTCTGCTTAGCTATCGTAGTTTTTGGGATATTCAATTTTTACTATTTATGGAGAAATTAAAATTTTTTGAAAATTTCGTTAAAAGTGAAATATCTAAAAAATATGAAAAAATTTTACTATAATATTTCGCATTACTTGATTCGGCACTAATTTATACGTACTCAGTTAAATTTTTGTTCAAAACAAAGGTTTTTTTAAAAATTAGCAACATTTTTTATATATCTTAATACTATATATATCTATATACTATATATATCTAAAAAATGTCTGTATGTATGTCGGGATTGGGTATAGCTTCTCCAATATCTTTTTAAATACGGTTCTGTAATCCATTATTGTAAATTTACTGGAGACTTCGCTGGAGACAGAACTAGGTTTCTCTGAAAACTCTGAATGTGTTTGCATAATTATAGGTAAATTTGCAGTGAATAAATAATTTGCAGTAAATAATTTTTCAAGCAACAGAAAAAGAAGTAAATGCGACACCATCCAACTTTTGCTAGTACAATATATACACGTACCACAACAGTTGGAGATACAGTCAGAGTTGGAATTCCTGATGAAGATAGAAGACGTGGAGACTTTAGAAATATTATAATGGCGATAATAGAAAAAGATAAAAAAGGATTATATAAATTGGCTAAATATCACGGGACACTCGAAGAAAAGTTTTCTCGAAATCAGTTTACACCCACAAATGCAACGCATATAGATATTTCAAAAACATCAGCTGAAAAGAAAACATTACTCTAGCTTGCAATAATGGAATCTAAATTTAGTGTTCAAGGTTTTCAAAAAGGCAACTGCAAACAAGGTTGCAAAAATAATAAATGCAAGTATAAGACAAGCGGGCTTAAATGTAACTCAAAATGTGATAGTAACTTATCATGTGCAAATAAATAATATTTAAAAGTTTTATTTTTTTCAATTCATATTAATTAATTGTTTTTTTTTAATGACATGTAAAATATTTATTAATTAAAAAATTTATTACCACTTTTTAATAAAATATTTACTAGAGATGATAATTTAAAGTCAGAGTCCCAATTTCAGGGTTTTCAAAAAAAGTCAATTTTTGTCATTATCTTTGAAAAGCAATATATTAAAAACTAATTAAAGAAAAGAGACGAGTAAAAAATTTTTGGAAACTTAAAGCTTGTAAAAAAATATTAAGGCCTTTATAACTCAATTTCGTCAAAATGTACAATTTTGGCAGCAATTTAAATAAATTTAAAAACTGGTCATTTTGGGTCAAAATTTACCAGTAGGTTAATTGACTATAGCGCTAAGAGAGACAGTGATAAAAATATACAGCTTACGTCGTTTGAAAGGTGACACTTATACCAAAAAAAGTGGACCAATTAGAAGTATTTTGGTTAATTTTTGAGGTTGTAGCTTTTTATCGAAAATTACCGAAAAACCCTGTTTTATTAGATTGAACCAACATGTAAATTTGCGTTTCTAGCCCCAAAATTACCTTTGGAATGAATGCAGGGCGGTTTGTATGTCTTTACAACATATAAAAGTATGTTTTACAGTAAAATTTAGCATTTTAAAACGCTTTTTGGCTTTAGTGAAAATTTTCATAGCTAAAAACTCAAAATTCCCATGTTATTTAAATGGAAAAATTGATGTGGTTACAGGCACGTGTTTTTGTAAGGCTAAAGCAAAATCCTTAGAACTGGGAACTTTTTATGACCAAAACTTAACAAAAAAACCCACAAAGTTTTTCCACAAAGTCCAAAAATGGGTCCACTCTAATATATATGTATACTAGCAAAAGTTGGAGGGGGGGGGCTCCGCCCCCCCCCCTGTGTCGCATTTACTTCTTTTTCTGTTGCTTGAAAAATTATTTACTGCAAATTATTTATTCACTGCAAATTTACCTATAATTATGCAAACACATTCAGAGTTTTCAGAGAAACCTAGTTCTGTCTCCAGTGAAGTCTCCAGTAAATTTACAATAATGGATTACAGAACCGTTTTTAAAAAGATATTGGAGAAGCTATGCTCAATCCCGACATACAGAAAGACATTTTTTAGATATATATAGTATATAGTATTAAGTTATATAAAAAATGTTGCTAATTTTTAAAAAAACCTTCGTTTTGAACAAAAATTTAACTGAGTACGTATAAATTAGTGCCGAATCAAGTAATGCAAAATCTTATAGTAAAATTTTTTCATATTTTTTAGATATTTCACTTTTAACGAAATTTTCAAAAAATTTTAATTTCTCCATAAATAGTAAAAATTGAATATCCCAAAAACTACGATAGCTAAGCAGAAAATGGCCTATATCACCCGCAGTCTTTTTTTTCTATAGTTTGATACCGGTTTTATGTCACTTAGTTTGGTGGATATTGAGTCATTAGGGTACAGATAAATTATTAAAAATACCATAAAAAAGAATAAAATGAAAAAAAATTTTTTACCAGCTTCAAAAATATTTTATAAAATTTTAAAGATACCTCCGTTTTGAATAAAAATTTCAGAGAATACGTAAAAATTAGTGCCGAATCGAATACTTTAAAGTGCGATATAAAATTTTTTCGATAGTTTCGAGATATTTCAATTTTTGTTAAAAAATTTAAAAATTTTATCAAATTCAAAAATACTAAAAATTAAATATCTCAAAAACTACGATAGCTGAGTAGAAAATCTATTGCCTATGTCACCCGCAGACTTTTTTTCTTTATTTTGACACCGGTTTCATGCTAATTGGTTCGGCGGTTCTTGCGTGATGAGTGGACAGACAGACAGACAAACAAATAAATTTTCAAATATATATAGTTTTAAGATATTAAGATTAAGATAAGATTAAGATTAAGAAGTATTAAGATATATATGCTATAAAAGTTTGTGTCGCATTTACTTCTGTTTCTGTTACTTCAAAAAATCATTTTTTCACTGCAAATTTTTAATTATGCAAACCAGAGGTGGGCAAAAACGTCGATTTTTTTTTTTAATTTATACAATCCGTTATCGCTGATTTCTATTATTGCCATTTATATGTTTCTAAAATTTCCGCGACCTTTGTCTACATCAGGAATACCCACTCTGACTGTATCTCCAAATTTACAATTTAGAAACTTTGAATTTGATCTTTTGATCATTTTTGAAGCTTAATTATCTAACGCACGTTTTGCACTTTTTCTATTATCACTTATACTAAACTCTTTTGAACAAATTTCGCATGAAATGTTATTGACACAGTTTTTACAAATATTTTCAGTTGTCACGTTCATAGGCTGGAGAGTTTTAAGTTAATTTTTCTGAAATTGAGTTTCTTCAAAATAAAGTTGCTTTTTAGAATTATTTAATTTGACTAAATCAAAAAATTATTTGAGTATAAAATTATGACAAATAAAATAAAATAATAATATGGTGAAATAATTTTTTTTTTTTTTACATTTTTTACGAATCGGACTTTATCCAAGCCTCTTGGATAATTCTAGAACTATCCAAGCGATGCCGGGTAAAGTTGAACAAAAAAGATGAAAAAATCAAGAATCGGACTTTATCCAACTCCGCTTGGATAGTCCTAGGTTTATCCGGATAGACCTAGGACTATCCAGAGATCGGAATCTACTCGTAACATATATATATACATACTCCACCCCCTACACGCTTCGCGCGCCAACCCCCGTAGAGTGACTGAGGTATTATGAAGATGATTCCATGTTGACCTGAAAGGTGTATTTCGTTCATTTCGACCCAAATGGTTCACGTGACAGTGGTTGAAGTATTACCAGATCGGCCCAAAGAGCTCACGCGTCAGCGCTTACAGCATTATAATATATTCTATTCTGCCCTAAATGAACCATTTTGAACCAAAAGGACTACATCGGCCAAAAAGGTCCACTTTGGCCCAAAAGGTCTATTTTGGCCCAAAGGGCTCACGTGTCAGCGTTTTTAGCTTTATAATATAAAATAGAGGGGTCCACTTTGGTCCAGAAGGACTTTGGCCCAAAAGGACCATTTTGACCCAAAGTATCAGACGACAGCGGCGACGTCAGTGGCAGCGGCGGCAGCGTTTATAACTTTATAAGATATAGAGATTATATATTGATAAAAAAATTTTATTATCTGTAACGAAGCATTTTCGCTACAAATGCACATGTAGATATTACATTAATATGTATATATATATATTTGCATAAGTATAAAATAAACCGCCGCATACACATACACACAATAGATGACGGTAAGAAAAAGAATATACTTACGGCGCAACTATCTTGCGCCGGAAGAAGAAGAGAAGAGAAGAACAAGAATCAGAATGCGTGCAGCCGCCAACAGGTGCTCACGCATAGTATAAAGAATCGTGACTCCGGATTTTAATAATTAATTAAGTTATTATCTTTTCATAATTAATTGGACCAAAAGTCACTTTAAACAACTCCGGTTTTGATTCTAAATAAAATAGTGTCGACTAAATTTAAAAAGTTTAAAAGTTCCGTGCTCGCTAGCTAGCTCAATAAACTGCGAGTGTAAAAAGCTCCAAAAACCCAAACCGACGTCGGTCGCACGAGAAATGGCTAAAAAGCAGCCACGAAGAGTATAGAGGTTTTTATACGTAATATCGTGCCACCTGCCAAATACAGTTATTCTGCGAGAAGCCGCTACATCTTTACTCCTGCAGCCACCGTCGACGACTCCAAGACAAATAGCTTCAAGAAGGTCGCCAAACGGTAAATTTAAAATTGTGCTCCGGGGTTTTATAGTATAGAATATATATATGTATAATAATAAGTATATATATATGTATAATAAAAAAGAAGTTTCTATTGAATTATAAGCCTAAGGGCTACTATTATATAATTTCTAAATAAATAAAATTTATTTTAATTAATAATAAATTAAATTACATAGTTCAGATTTTTAGTGCTCGTTCATGTTCATTAAGTTTTAACCCTTTATTTTGAACTCCCCCTACTTTCTGAGGAGGTGATTCTTATGCTAGAGCTAGCTGAATAACAGAGGTAAGAAGGTCAATCACCCGCAATATCATTGTTATTATACAACAATATTACCGGCACGTGTCAGTTAAAAGGCGCTCTTATAAAAATTTATTAACTGACACCCGCGTGCCAAAAATAATATATATAGTTAAACTAATTAAAATGACCCCAAAATACCCACGTTATATACCAGCTTCAAAAATATTTGATAAAATTTTAAAGATACCTCCGTTTGGAAGAAAAACTTCAGAAAATACGTAAAAATTGGCGCCAAATCGAATACTATAAAGTGCTATTGTAAATTTTTCAATAGTATCGAGATATTTCAACATTTGTTAAAAATTTAAAAAAATTTTATCAAGTTAAAAAACATTAAAAATTAAATATCTCAAAAACTACGATAGCTGTGCAAAAATCTATGGCTTTTGTCACCCGCAGACTTTTTTTCTTTATTTTCACACCGGTTTCATGCCAATTGGTTCGGTGGATCTTGAGTCATTAGGGTACAAACAGACAGGCAGACAGACAAACAAATAAATTTGTAAATATATATATTATTAAGATATGTATGTAGACTACATTAATAATGTTAATTTTTTTATATTAAATACTATATATTAAAAATGCGTGCTATTATAAACCTGATAATGTAGATGTCTGTATTAACTGAAGAGCTTAATAAAATAATATAAATAAATACACGAAAATTTGTGTTGAATATAGTTAACTTAAAAACTTTTATTGTTATTATCCATAATTCTAATTGTAAAATTTTTTTTAGGTCTTAATAATACACATTTATAGCTTAAAAAAAAATTTATTTTATTAATATTTTAAATTAAAAAGGGTTAATGGCAGGTGTTAAATTTTATGTTTAAGAAAAAATTGTGCTAATTACTGACGTGATTTTTCCGGGCTGAAAGGTCGTAAACACAAAAACAAAGAAAATTCTGAAAATTTATTAGTTGAGTTATAATATGAACTAGGATCTAAGAATTTGCACAACAAATAAATAATTGGCGAGCACTAGAAAAAAAATTTGCAAAAAAACTCTTTTTTTTAGTTTTTCCAATAAAGCTAGATCCTAGTTCACATTATAAATATACATATTTTAAACATGCAGTTAATTTTTTAAGAAAATCGGTCAAAAATAATAAGTGTTAAAGAATTATGAAAATTTTTTCCTGCAAGGGATAGAACATTGAAATTTTCAGATATTCGATCTAAAATTTGTATTTTTTGCCGCGTTTTAGTTTTTATGAATTTTTGTATTTTATTGTAAGTTAATCTTGAATATATATTTTCGAGTAATAATTTTAATTATTATTTTATTTAATATTTTAGTTAATTAACTTCTTATAAAAGAAAATTGATTTATATAAAATTCCTTTAAAATATTATTTAAATTTTGTAAATAGTGTGTGTATTATGTAAGTAAGTGTGAACGAACGAGCGTAAAAGAACGCTGCTCTCTCTTCGAATTTTTCTCCTTTTTTTTCTTCTCACCCTTTTCAGTCGATGCCTGCACGCGGTACTAGCTACATTGCTTTCAGGCGTAGACATTTTTATATCAGGTGTTTTAACGTTATTGAATTTAAATTAATTTAATCTCACAAGTAAATTCAATTCGTTTATTAAATTTAAAATTACTTAATTTTTGGGAGTCTAAAAATTAATATTTTACAAAATAAAAGTTCATGTGTTTTCCTCATCGTTTGATCATTATTTTTTGTAAGTGTGAGTGAGAAAAAAGTACTTTAAATAAACTGTGTACAAGGAAAAGAAAATCTAAAAAGTGCTATTTATTTAATACTATCAATGTCAATAACCTTTCCATAAAACTATTTATCATAATAGAAATAATTAAAATACCGTATCGGACCCAGTTTTCGAACGTATTGGCTTTCGATCAAATACACACAAATTAGTGTTTATATTAAAAAGTAAAAGTAAAAGTAAGTAAAAAGTTCTTTATTTGTTAATGTAACAAAATCGTATATACACAGTTTATAGCAGTCTCTTACATATATATATGGAATAAATATAAAGTAAATATATCAATTAATAACAAATGTATAATAAATTATTTATAAATAAATCTTTAGGTCTTTTATAGAATTAGTAACAATATAAAATGAATTTAAAAATTTGTAAATAAATCCTTAAGATAAGACAATAGTTTGTATTTCACCTAATTTTAGATGTACCAACAGCTATTTAACCTTAAATTAATGTTTTAGATGCTATTTTAGTTTAAAATATGACGAAAAATTACGTATTTATTCACAAAAGCATAAAAATACTTTTTTATACCTTAATAAAGAGGTAAATAAACGCGTGTGTTTATAATAAAGTGGCTTGCGAACTAAGTCATTCACTCGGCTGGTTGCTTAAACACGGGGTCTATTATAGGTATTTTATATTAAAAAAACAAGAAAAAAGAAGTGAAGAGGGAGTTAAGAAATAGGTATAGTTCTACCTATAAGAATTTTATTAAAAAGCACACGATTTTAACTTAGTTTTAGCGATTTTTAAATTATCGAAAATTAATTCGATCAAAATAAAGATACAGCTAGGTATAAGAAAGTGACTTCTGATCGAAAACCGGCTCCTACACGGTACAATATTTCAGCGAACTTTCAAAACTCATAAAATAGACTTTTTTTTATACTAAAATTTCATTCTCTTTATTTCCTATTTCAATATCGGATATAGTTTTAATTAACAAGTTAAAAAAATAGAATCATAAATGGTTTTTTACTCTCATTTGAGTAATTTTTCACTATCCAAGATATACAGATAACTTTAAAAAAAGTTCTTTGGTATTGTTATATGGATAGGTTTAAATAAAGTATGTATTAAATGTACGGCTATGTCTTCAAAACTGAGCAAAATTATATACAATGAAATATAAGACAGCGAAATAATAAAGAAATTTCTGATTAATTTTGGATAATTTAGTATTATTTAAAGAATAAAGAAATTCTTTAAAAAAATGAGATATTTTAATCTTTTAATTTCAAAAAACTTATAAACAGTTTTTGTAAACACAACCTAAATACATGGAATATATTTAAAATAGTAAAGTTCTTGATTTATTGGTCATTCACTAGTGAATCTATTGCTATATCACTTTTTTTTTTGCAACTTGTGGTGGATTACCTCCGATTTAACACTGTCAAATTTAATTTGCAAATCTTGTACAAAAATATTTTTTTTGCCCTCCCGGGCGTAAAACTCGTGCGTAAAGAATTTTCTGCACTCGTTCTACGCCTAGGTGGGCAAAAAATAGTGTAAGAACCATGGGCGAAATACTTTAGACACTTGCGTGAACACATATCACTCGTGCCCGGCTTCGCCGAGCACTCGTGCTAGTGCTCACGCTAGTGCCAAAACTTTTACGCCCTTGATACTTAATATACTATTTATTGAAATCGTATATTTACAAGTCGATCAAGTTATAAAACTTTTCTATTTTCCATTAGAGCCTGTATAAAATTTCAACTTTTAGGTTTAATTACTCAAAAACTAAGCGGCCAAAATTCCTTAGATTTGGCAGAGTGATTCCTTTTTTTATTTCTTTTTTTTTTTTAAATATTTTAATGTTAAAATAAATAATAATACTGTAGTAAATATATTCCCTGGATTTAAGTTGTATTTACACAAATTGGTTGTTACATGGCTTTTGACATTTTTGAACATACTCTCTTTTAACAGTATTCATTCAGCATGTAGTTAGACTTGGGGATACGAGAAGTGAATATAAACCTATTGATATAGGGGTACCTCAGGGCTCCATTTTGGGACCCTACTTATTCCTCATTTATATTAATGATTTACTTTCTCTAGCTCCTCATATCTTTTCATATGCTGATGATACTGCAGTATTTTCATTACAAAAAAACTGGATATTGGCTAAAAATATCATAATTCAATCTCTAAATTCAATAAATATTTGGTTTGTTAAAAATAAATTAACGCTTAACCTAAATAAATACATGTATATCACTTTTGGTATTAAAAGGAATAGTTTGCCTGATAACAATTTCTCCATTAAAATTGCAAATCATAATCTGACAAGAGTCTCGTCTTGCAAGTACTTAGGAATTTATTTTGATCAGCATATGCGCTGGGATATTCACGTAAATAATACTTTAAAAAACGATAAATACCTTTTATTCATCTTTTATAAACTAAGACATGTTAATAAAAGTATACTTAAAATTATTTATTATTCACTTTTTCTTGGAGTGGTGGCTTATGCCATTTCCGTTTGGGGATGTGCTTATGATAATGCACTCAAAATACTACAATCATTTCAAAATAAGATTATCAAAGTCATCAATATTGATAATGTTCAATTCCATAGTGTAAGGCAGATTTATAAACTTAATTCCTTGTCCTATTACTATAAGGAATTGGTTGCCTTACGTATTAACTCCACATACAGCGATAGAGCAGACCGTCTAAAATTACTTATCTAAATTATTTATTTTAATACAGCATTTCGCTCATTTTCATTTTTTTTGCAAAAATAGTGTCACGTGGTCGTGTATACCGATTAAAGTAAGAATTTACAAATTTTTTTGTCTTAAAGTTTGTATTTCAAAAAGTTGTTGACCATAAACCATAAAAATTAACAAAATTTTAAGTTGAAAATAAAATTTGTGGCTAAAATATGACAAAAAAGCCTTTACCGTTCCCCTAAAAAGCCTTTACCGTTCCTATTAAGAACTTGAAGTTTTAAGCATAATAAGTGCATGGATTTTTATTTCCTTTTTTTTAAAGTTTGTATTTTACTTAATTATAGATTTACCAACAGCTATTTAACCTTAAATTAATGTTTTAGATGCTATTTTAGTTTAAAATATGACCAAAAATTGCGTATTTATTCACAAAAGCATAAAAATACTTTTTTATACCTCAAGAAATAACCGGTTAAAAGCACAATAATAAAAATTTTTTAATTTTACTAAGTTTTTATGACTATAACAAATTGATCCTTTGATAAAAAAATTTTTACTTTATGTTTTATAAAAAGTACAGCAGTAAAACAAGATTTTTATATTATTTTTTTTAAATTTATTTTTGCAAAGAAAATGAAAATGAACCATTTAGAATGAATATTAAAAATTTTAATGCTTACATGATTATATTTATTTTTATGTTTAAATAATTCAATTAATACTAAAAAATCTTTATTTTTATATGATAATATTTAAAATAAATGTTTATAACCTAAAACTTGAGGAAAAAATAAATATAGATTTCGATACTGCTGCTGTCGCGAATAGCAGTGTCTACCGTTGCTAATCACAAAGTAGCAGCTACATCGGAAAAGCAGTATCAGCTGCTACTTTTTTCGCTTTGTGTGTACTGTAAAAGGAGAGGAAGGTGTCTTTCTGTTAGTGTGTGTGTAATACACCGCGTGTTATACTTACCATACCAGCTGCCTTGTGGTCACCAGGTTCAAGTTTCACGGCACGCGCACGCTATTATTTATATAACCACATTATTATTTATATACAAAACGTGCTCCCTTATCACATTAATAATCTTTATTCTTTTTAATTCATTTAAATTAAATAAATATCATTTTTAAATGGAATTCACATACAAATATCTTTTATTACTTCAGTCTAATCTCTTACAATTAAAAATCCTTAAAAATCTTAATAACACCGGTTATAAGTTTAATTTAATTAATTAATTTCAAGTATATAAAATGAATAAATTAATATTATTTTAAGTCTCTTTAATTTATGTTAATATTATTCAAGTATCATTTGATCCCTTCCCTTAACCCATAAGCGCCTAATCGACAATTCTTGGACAAATCGATATTTTGGTATGAAAAAATGAATATTTTAGGCTGAAAATCTCACCTAGTATGTAATTTTTATCGTTCTTTCTATTTCCGAGGTTCGTTTTCACCTACGGCCCTTGGGCAATGAAATATCAACCCCTAAAGTAGGGTAAAATCACTGAAATTGTAAAATTTAAAAAAAAAAGTTACTGCACGCAAAAAAAAAGTTCCTTCATATTGGAAATTATTTTTTTTTACTTTTCAAATGGTAAAAGATGCAAATCTATGTATTCTCAGCACATTTACCCTCTCTAGGATATAAATATTAGGGGTAAGGGGGTGGATTTTGCCGATGCATAAAAATTGAATATTTTGAGCTGAAAACATTACCTACGACCATTGGGTATTCATTATTCAATTTTAGTGATTTTACCCTTCTTTAGGGGTTGATATTTCATATATCAACCCCTAAAGAAGGGTAAAATCACTAAAATTGCAAAATTTTTAAAAAGAAGTTACTGCACGCAAAAAAAATATTTTTAATGCTGAAAATGAAATTTTTCACTTTTCAAGAGATGAAGGATGTAAATTTATTTATTTTTAGCACATTCACCCATTTGAATGATTGAATATTAGGGATAAAGGGATGAGTTTTTAAAATTAAAGATTAGTTGAATATTTTGGATTAAATTTAATACCCATAGATAAATTGGTGTGCTCTTTTTATTTCTGATAGTAGTCTAATAATCACTATGGGACAACAGACAAAAAACCTTGGAAAAAAAACCTTGAATTTAATTAAATTATACATACCGGAAATAACCTTGGTATAGTTATGTTATTTAGTTATGAAAGTATCAGTCAGCAAAAAATCAGCAAATTTATTGTTACATATATGAACATTTTTTTTAAAGACGTTTTTATCTTGAAATGATATAAGATATGTGGAGATAAATAATATATTTTTTTTGATTTTTAAATGTGGGTTATTTTAATCTTAACTTTGAAATACATATATATAAACGATTAAATTATTATTGAATTGCTAAAAAATAGGCGTTAAAATAATTGTTAAAAATTAATTAAAAAATATTATAAAATTAATAAATTAATTGAGAAAAAATATTCGTTTCGAGAAATACTGACTCCTCCAAGCTCTGGGTTCGAAACACATTAAACTAGATGACAATCAGCAGATTTATTGTAACATATATGAAGTACTTAATAAAATTTTTATCAGGAAATGATATATGGAGATAAATAATAAATTTTTATTTTTTAATATGTTTTATTTTTATCTCAACTTTGAAATATTAGGTACACCATAAAAAATAATTTTTTAAAATTATTATTTATTTAATATTAAGATATATATTTAAATTTAAAAAATTTTTTATTTTACATGATATTTGAAGGGTACTTATCCTACTTTTAATTAGTTTTATTTTTAAAACATGTATTTAAATATAAACTTATATTTTTTAAACTTACAGTCTAAAAAACTCTTACACTAATAACTTAAACTAAAATTTTTTCAAAACTGTATATTTTTGTCACTATTTAAACTTATAGTTTTTAAATTAAATTTTAAACTTACAGCCTAATCAACCACTATTATTTCTTCGTCACTATCCGACCCTTCATTCGGGTTGCCACTGTTCTCAAAGGACGCGGGCGAGAATGGTAACCCGCTGGAAGATACCTCATTGTATTGGATTTTTTGGCTCTTATAGATAACCCGCCACTTCCTGAATAATGAAGTTGCAGCGGTACTGATGGTCTCGTTTTCATGACGCTTTAATTTGTAAACAGGCAACTATATCTCAGTTTCTTCCAAGATATCGATATTTATCGGTATACCATCCAGAAAACCTAACATCCTCATTAATGTTTCTGGATTCGACCAAGAATTCATTAATGTGGTTTTAATCCTGTATATGTCAGTCATTTTTTTAAATTAAAATTTAATCCAACTCTACCAGTTCGTTAAAATATGTTAGTGCGGCTAAAATCTGTGGTAGACAGATAAAGCACTCTTGCACTTTTTTGGTCGCTTTGCTAATTTTTTTGGTTTTTTTTCTTCTTTTTTTTTAAATTTTCACTACTCTTTCGAGATTTTTCGACTTATCTTTATCACAATCTTTATCTTTTTCACTTTCTTTATTCTTTTCTTCACTAATGTTTTCACTTTGATTTGCAAACTTTATAATTTCATCCAAGATGAATTCGTGTGTATCTGTCATTACTTTGCTCTGGATGATTCTACGATTTAATAGAGACTAAAATATTTACATGTAATATGGGATGTTCTTAGCTTGTAAATTAAACAATGTTGTCCAGGGATATTATGTTTTATATAAAAAATTTGCTAGCTATGTTTTTTTTTTTATTTATAATTGTAATATTGCCTTGTAAATATTTTGCGTATGTGTTGTGTAAATGTATGTGTTATAATGTATTATATGGTATGCGTGTGTAGGAGATCTCCCCTTCCTTTTTTCTACCGCCCCTTCAATTTAATCAAAAAGAAGACGCCATTGCGCGCGCAGCAAATCAACATAAATTACCCAGTAATGATGGCGGCATCTCTACTTTGGCAAGAAGAAGAACGACGAAGGGTCCTACCACCACGCATCGAAAAGCGACGCAGAAATCAAACTAAGTGATGGCGGCCTCTCATCATTTATGAAAGCAGACGATAATTAGAATACATGGGAATCAAGAGGTTTTACTGCAACGCATCAAATTCATGCGCGGGTCAGCTCAATAGTAAAACCACTCAGCGATCAACTTTTTTTTTTTACATAAAAGATAAGTTGGTATTTTTGTATCTAGAAAAACATTAAAATTTTTTATTTTTATCAAGTAGAAATTATATTATTCAGGTGTAATAATTTGCATATTACACTTGATTGTATAACTCTTAAATATTTAAATTAAAATATAAATTAATAGAGAATATTTTTAAATTAAAAATATTATATAAGGGAGTTTGTTCTAATAGTAGCGGAGCCCATACGATGTAGGGTGATTTTTTGACTAACCAAAGATAATTGCAAATGCACCGAACTACTTATGTAAGGATGCCCACTGAGTCATATGTTAAGAGCCTTTGCGTACCTAATTAGCCTAGGCTGGTTAGCAAAAAATCACCCAGGTTAAAATTTTTTAACCGGATGAAAATTTAGGATATCCATAAATACACGCCCCAGAAGCTAATTACAAATCGGTTTGTGAAAAAACCGGTGCCGACCTGAGGGGGGAGGGGTTAAAAAATTTTTGACCCAAGGTGAAAAATCACACATCAAATTTTGACAGTTGCTTTAGTTTTGTACCACTAGCCCGTGCCTTCAATGCTTTGGTAAAAAATAGGTGCTGAGGGGTGATATCCACCCCCAAAGATTTTTTCACCAAGGTGATTTTTTCTAACCAGATGAGCTTTACATAAATGATTTGTTATGGTGCCAATAACAAAAGTTTTAAACGATTTGTTAAAAATCCGGTACCAAGGGTAATTTTTCCCCATCCGTTTAACCATAAAATCAAGGTTTTTAATCAGTTTCAAAAGTTTTAGGCTCAAATATACCATCCAAGAAATTTTCGCATCATTGAGACTCTAATAACGTATGGTATCAACCCTTTGCAAAAAAAAATATTTTAAGGGGCAAAAACCAACCCCGAAAAATATTTCACCAAGGTGATTTTTTCTAACCAGGTGAGCTTTACATATATGATTGTTTATTGTGCAAATAACATTAGTTTTCAACGATTTGTTTGAAATCAGGTACCGAGGGTGATTTTTGCCCCCTAGTTTAACCCTAAAAGTCTGGTTTTTAATCAGTTTCAAGACTTTTAGGCTCAAATATACTATCCAAGCAATTTTCGCATCATTGAGACTCTAATAACGTATGGTATCAACCCTTTGCACAAAAAAATATTATTAGGGGCAAAATCCAACCCCTAAAAATATTTCACCAAGGTGATTTTTTCTAACCAGTTGAGCTTTACATATATGATTGTTTATTGTGCAAATAACATTAGTTTTCAACGATTATATAAATAAATATAAATAAACGGTATAAATCAGAATTTATTTTTGTATCGCATTTACTTCTGTTTCTGTTGCTTAAGAAAATCATGTTTACTTATAATGAATTTTAACCAATACAAATTGTTTTATGCAAATAAAGCCAAAATTTCTAAAAAATTTTCAAGCTCAATTAAATCCATTTATATCAGGTTTTTTGGGCTCTCTGACACAGTGAATCATATTGATTTAAGTTTTTAATTGTTTCAAACGTCTTTCGGCATCAAACAACGGAAAATTTGAAGAAAAAAAAAATCGGAAATTTTTTAATGCATACAGTTAAATTTTTTACATTTTTTATTTACTATCTAAAAAAATCAAAAAATATTTTTCCAACATTTTCGAACTCAAATTGAATTTTCTTGCGCTTAAAAAGCCCTTTGTAATGTTGAAAGATCATTTTTTTGTTTTTGGGTGTGCCATCCACAAAAATCGGGAAATTATTAGACAATGAAGCTATTTATTGTAAAAATTTTAAATTGAATTAGAATTTTTAACAAAATTTGTTCAAGTGATGAAAATTTAATTTTAAGGTTATGTCGAAATTTGAAATGTAACGTTAAAATTTAAAAATATTAAAAGAAAAAAATGAAAAAACAATTTTAAATAAAATAGGTCACATAATATACATTTAATACAATTTCAGAAGTCGGCCTCAAATTGTGTAAGATGAAAAAAAACAATAATAAACAAAAAAATATTTGCTAAAGTAAAAATATCTTTAAAGGAAATTTAAATAAGTTTATTATTATATTATACAACAATAATAATTAAGGGCGGAAAATTTAAAATCTGTGCACTTGTACAATTGTAAATATGAAACTGAAATAAGAAAAAAATTTTTTTTAAAGCAAGATAAAAATAAGAAAAAATATTTACTTTATAAAATAAAACAATTAAACATACGTCATTTAAAGACAAGTAGTTTTATTTGTGATGTCATCTGCTTAAAATGGACTTGACCACGGAAGGAGCAAATTCGCGCAGTTGCAGATAATGTAAACGAAGAGCCTTTGCTTGATTTCTCCCACCTTATTAGTTGATTTTGTGGATGATGCGTTAAGACCAAAAGTAGTTAAAAATAAGAAGAAGACAAAATATAAAAATGGAGTACGCTTGAGCACTTCTGCCATGTTTGCAATGATAAGAAAAATAATGTAAGTATTCATATGCGCCCATCCTGAATTTGAATAAAAGACTTTTTTATTCTTGTGCGTAAACTTCGATACCTTGTGCTTCTTATTCTTCCTCAAAAAATTTGATGTTTAATAATGTTCACTGTCCTTTTCTAATTTTAAATTTTTGCAGCTTATAAAAGAAAGAGTTTTCAAGTTTTGATAACTCAACTTTTTTTATAAACTTGTCACAATTTTTATACAATTAATGATACCATATGATTATGATGAAAAGTAAAAAAAAAATTTACGTGTCAATATTTTGTTTGTGATGAGGATGTCATTGATAAAATTGGAGTTTCTGGAATTGCTGGTATCTTTTTATTTATTTTGTTTTTTACAATGCTATATCACAATTTTTGTAGCGTAATCACAATAAAAGAAGATTTTTTAGTGATAAACTAAGAAAGATACTTTATTATTTTTTTTGATATAATCAAATGGTGTCGTAAACTTCAGCTTTTGGAACTTTGCGCTCTCGTTTTTTAAAAAATTGAGCCCGCAATTTATAATGAGATTTTCTAAAATAATGGATCACTCTTACAAGGGATGTTAAAATGTTGACGCAATAGTTGCTTTGATAATAAACGAACTTACTTAAATAATTAATTTTTAAAATACATTTTATCTTCATGCTTATTACATGAGGGTGTACAACGTATTTAAAAGGGCGCCGTTGTAAAAGTTCGGGGACCGACGCACTCACGCTGCTTCTACTCTCACTCTAAATTTATAATAATAATAATAATAATAAAAATAATTAATTATTATTTTATACGACCTTGATGAACAAACAAATCCTTAGATTCGAAAAACTCACATTTTTGATACGTGGAGTCAAACCGACTTCACTTTTTTTATTTTAACGTATCAAGTAGTTTTGCTAATTTTTTTAATCAACAAATTTGTTTGATTAAATATTTTTTTTTTTTTTTTTAAATCTAATTTTTGCAAATTAAATTTTTAAGTAATGAAATTTTAAGTAAAATTTTAAGTAAATATTATTCTTAACATCATTTCATTACTTAAAAATTTAATTTGCAAAAATTAGATTTAAAAAAAAAAAAAAAAATATTTAATCAAACAAATTTGTTGATTAAAAAAATTAGCAAAACTACTTGATACGTTAAAATAAAAAAAGTGAAGTCGGTTTGACTCCACGTATAAAAAATGTGAGTTTTTCGAATCTAAGGATTTGTTTGTTCATCAAGGTCGTATAAAATAATAATTAATTAATTTAATAAATGAACGTATAAATATTAAATTTAGTATAAACACATTGACCAGAATTGTGTTATTTGTGAGAAGGGTGTCTTTAAAGAGAATCGATGTCGGGTTCTCCAGTAGCTCAGTGGTTAGAGCGGGTGACCGGATATCAGAAGGACACGGGATCGAAACTCGTCTGGAGACATTTTTTTCACAAACTTTTTTTCAATGTTTTTTCATAAAAAATATTATTCTTAACATCATTTCATTACTTAAAAATTTAATTTGCAAAAATTAGATTTAAAAAAAAAAAAATAAAAAAAAAAAAATATTTAATCAAACAAATTTGTTGATTAAAAAAATTAGCAAAACTACTTGATACGTTAAAATAAAAAAAGTGAAGTCGGTTTGACTCCACGTATCAAAAATGTGAGTTTTTCGAATCTAAGGATTTGTTTGTTCATCAAGGTCGTATAAAATAATAATTAATTAATTTAATAAATGAACGTATAAATATTAAATTTAATAAAAATAATAATACTCATTTTATAAGAGTAATCATGTTATTAAAAAAAATGCATTGGTAAATTACTATCGTGTCACAGTACATTATATTCTTAAAAAGTCCATTTGTAGTTTTTAAAGGACATAATCTTTATCAGATACTAAATAAAAATATCAAAAAATAGAAAAAGCTCTTGAATATCTCCTTTCAATGCAAATGATACTCTAAAGCAAGGCAAACTAAAACTAAAAGAAAACGCTACATCATTATTGGAAAAAACAATGATTATATATGTTACGGTTAGAGTCCAATTTCTGGCTAAAGCTAAGACTAACCGATTAAAGCTAGCTTTAGCCAAGCCGTGTTGGCTAAAGTCCGATTCTCGACAATTTTTATTTTTTTGTTCAACATTAACCGGTATCGCTTGGATAAAGCTAACATTATCCAAGCGAGCTTGATAAAGCCCGATTTTTATAAAATTTAATACAATATAGTAACAAACCAACAAACATCTAGTAAGTTTTTTTAAAAAAATTTTATTATTTTACCGCTATCATATTTTTGTATTCAATTTTTAAATTTAAAATTTGTTAATATACAATAAGTCAATTAACTGTAATTTTATACAACACATATTGATACTTCAAAAATATCAGCTGAAAAGAAATCATTACGTCAGCTTGCAATAATGGAATCTAAATTTGATGGTCAAGGTTTTCAAAGATGCAACTACAAACAAGGTTGCAAAAATAATAAATGCAAGTGCAAGACAAACGGGCTTAAATTTAACTCAAAATGTCACAGTAGCTTATCATGTGCAAATAAATAATATTTAAAATTTTTATTTTTTTCAATTCATATTAATTAATTGTTCTTTTTTATTGACATGTAAATTAAAAAATTTATTCAAATGCAAATATTTATTTAGATTTTTTGTCAAATAAAAACATATAATTTATATTATAAGTTAACCGTATAAATTTTATTTAAAAATTTTATAAAATTTATTTAATTATATTATATTGTAAAATAAATAAAATTACAGTTAATTGACTAATTGTATATTAAAAAATTTTAAATTTAAAAATTGAATACAAAAATATGATAGCGGTAAAATAATAAAATTTTTTTAAAAAAAGTTACTAGATGTTTGTTGGTTTGTTACTATATTGTATTAAATTTTATACGAAACGGGCTTTATCCAGCTCGCTTGGATAATGTTAGCTTTATCCAAGCGATACCGGTTAATGTTCAACAAAAAAATAAAAATTGTCGAGAATCGGACTTTAGCCAACACGGCTTGGATAAAGCTAGCTTTAACCGGATAGTGTTAGCTTTAGCCAGAAATCGGACTCTAACCGTAACATATACAAATAGAAAACTATTTGTAAATACTATGAGATAATATATATGAAATTTCAAGAAAAATTAAAATAAATTATAAAATCGAAAATAAAACTTTTAAAATAAACTTGTTTATGTATCCTTTTTATTTATATAATTTAAATAAATGTACACTAAAACTTAAATGATTTTTGGTTATTTAGAAATGAAATAATATTTATTTCATTATTTTTGAAAGGAACTTCTTTGAAGTTATTTAAAAAAAATGAATTTTTATTTTTATTCTTTTTGGAGTTCCTTTTAATAACTATACCTCATAAGGAATTTAGAAATTAAATATTTACAGGAATATTTTTAGGTTTATCACAATTTATTCGCTTTGTATAAAAAAGGTGCAAATTTATTTAATAATAATCAAGTTAATATTAATAAAAAATAATATTGGGCGTCGACTTTCTGATACAAAATAATTCATTAAATTTAGAAAATCACACTTTAATAAAAAAATAAAAGTAACAGACTTTCCAGAATGGGTAAATTTATTTTCTAAACCAATTCTCCAGATTCTAGTTCCTATAAGTTTTTTTTTTATAATTATTTATTTTTTTAACTAATTTGTTTTATTAAAACCAACTAGATTATTTTAAAATAAAACAGTCATTATTTTTAACTTTGAACATATTCATTGGATGGGGTATTTGAAAAAGTTCGGGTCTGCAGGAGGGGGGGGGGGGTGGTGAAAAATCGAAGTTTTTAGGGGGGAGGTGAAAAAGTGACGTTTTTAACAGTATACTATAACTGATATATGTGAGCCTGTTCCATGATCGTTTGTTGCGAAAAAATATAAAACCAGTTATAAGTTTTTTTTTTCTACCAACTTAAAAAAATGTTTTTTCTGTTAGGTCAACCTACAATAAGTGAAACAACAAACAACTTTATTGATGGTATTAATTTAGATGAAATAAAAGAATTTGCTAAAGCATTCAAATTACGGAGACTTTCATTAGGATTAACTCAAACACAAGTTGGGCAGGCTCTCAGTGTAACTGAAGGTCCTGCTTACAGCCAAAGTGCAATATGCAGGTAATTTATTAATTTTTTTTAATACAAATTTACTAAACATATTTTGGAATGGCAACCAATCTATCTAAGCCTATATTTACTTAGCAATCTTAGCTAGCCTTATTCACTAAACTTACTCTCTTCCTGACCTAACTCGGAACCGTTTTCAAATTACTTTTATTTTAAAAAATTTTTTCAGTTTATTCAATATGTGCTTACAACGCTATCTTTTTAAAAACTACTGCGAGATTTACTAACTATTGGGGAGATTCTACGCTAGTTGACCTATTAAAAGCATTAAATAATTATAAAGTAGAAACGATTCGGTGAAAACATATGAAAACCAAATTATCCAAGACAAAATATCCAAACCAAAATATACAAAATCTAAAATATCCAAAAATAAAAATTCTAAATTTTAAAATTACCAAAAATTTTTTTATTTATGAGTTTTAAATGAAATTCTATCATTTTCAAATGCTCCGAAATATTCTTTTCTTTTACGTAATTCTGACAATATTTCATATTCTATTATGTATGTTTTTACATTTGGCTGAAGCTGGTCTTTTAATTTTTTGGTGGCCATTTATTGTTCAGAAGCGTTGATGTCAATCCGATAATTTCAATAATTTTGATTGGATATTATGATTTTGAGATGCATATAATTTGGATATTGAATGTATTTTGTTATTTTAAATTTGGATATTTAATGCATTCGGATATTTTAAGTTTGGATATTTTAAATTTGGATATGTTGGTTTGGATATTTTGACCCCCAACCGTAGAAGATTTGGTGAAACATAAAAAAGAAGATTCATAGAAATATAAAAAACTTACTTTACATGCGTAGGGTCACTAATGTGAATACACTTAAACATTTAAAAATACTTCACTACAATACAAACGTACTATACTAAAATTATCTCTATATTGTGAATACTAATGTAAGAAATTAATAAGTTATGTTACGAAGCTTTTTCTTAAATTCAAAACCAGAGTTATGAAGCTTTTTGTAAACATAAACACTGAACTGCAAATGAACTATATTACGTATACTTACTCATACACATACTATACGTGACATTCCGCTATGCTGGCTTCAAAATATTTTATCATGTATATTTTTGAAAAGGGGTGAGGAGGGAAACTAATTCAATGATAACCTTTTGATTAATGAAAATGACAAATGAATTTAACGATATTAAATAAAATAAAGTGAATAATTTTATCTACCTTACGATCATATTAGTGTAAGTAGATATAAAAAAGATAAATTACAAAAATTTACCGCGAATAGGGGAGAAGCAGACGCGAAAAAATTGAATTTTAAACTATTTTTACTCTTAAAAATAATCAATTTTTTGAGATAATATTTATGTAAAATTAAAGTTCGGACCGTTTTTTTTACTAGCAAAGTTATTAAAAAGATTTTTTTATGCAATAGAAAATATTTGTAAAAAAAAAAATAAGTTTTTGGTCGGTTGGCGCATCTATCAGGTCAGTTGGCGCACATTAAAATGTTTATATTTTTATAAATAAAGTAAGTAAAAACATTTAAATTCTACATAAAATTCATTCTTAACACTCTTTTTACAAAAATTTTTTTTCGTATTTTTAAAATTTTCCAATTCACTTATTTTTTATAAACAAACACACAATAACATAACCTTACGCTTGGACCCTACATATTTTCAAAAAAATTAATGAATTAATTAAATATTTTTATATAATTATCATAATATTATTTAATTTAATAGTTATAAAAAACTTGGACTTCATCGATGTTTATCGGCTTATCTCAGTAAGAGGGTTCCGCATATTTAAGGATTCAGTATTTAAACATTTAGTTATTTATATAGTTAAACGTAGGTTCATATACTCACGTTTCCAATTGGGTATTTAAAACAAGAGCTATTATCAATATCCGAACATCGGAACACAATTGTTTTCAGTTTTTTTTTGTGGCTACCCTGTAATTGCGTAGAGAAAAAGATGTTAATAAATGTCTTATTCATTGATAAAGAATAAATGATTGTAATATTCACGTAGATTGATCTTATCTATGTAAAAAGGAGTATGAATAACATGTAGACTTACTCCTTATCACTTCAGAAAATGAAAACTATTTCTGCTGGATAAATATTCTGTTAAAAATATGAAAAAAAAATAGAGTTAAAATTTAAGGAATTTGAAAATCAGGTTTTTGAGTTTGAGAGAGGTCCTTAATTGTCTACCTGATCTAATTAGCATTTTAAAAGTGAATAAAAAGCTTGTGAATCTGCGCAAACATTTAATACCTATAAATTTTCCATATAAAATATACATATTGTAAATATATACTTTTTAGTATTAGTATTTGTTTGACCTCCATCCTAAACTCCATGCGGATGTTTTGATAGAGTTCAGTAACAACTCCCCATGCCATCACATCCTGCACTATTTTAATTTTCTATTTATTTATCTATTTTAATAGATTAATGATGTAAAAGTAAGCAATTGCTTGTGATAGTGTTATTGTATAATGTTTGAGGGCCAGTGTGTATCAGCGTTGAATCTATGATCTTGGAGGTATGCAACTCTCCCAAATTTCACGTCGCTTTACAGTGTCTTGGACCATGTTATCAACATATTGTTAATTTGATTTATCTCTCTATATTATAAAATTCTAAACGCTGCTACCGCCGCCGACATGGGTCATTTGGGCACCCGCATTTGGGCACCCCCATTTGGGCACACTCATTTGGGCACCCCCATTTGGACACCCCCATTTGGGCACCTCTCATTTGGGCAACCCCCATTTTGGCATGGTACACTAGACTGTTACAAGCACTAGTCACGCCACATCTTGACTATTGCAATTTCGTATACCTTCACATAAGTTATGTACTTAAGATTAGACTGCAACAACTCAGTAACAGTGGACTTAAGTACATTTTTGGTATACAAAAAGACGTACATATAACACCGTATCGACAAAAACTTGGTTGGATTTGTAATGACACACGCAGACTTTATTTTGAGGCCATAATTATCTATAAAATTTTATATCTAGGCCATCTACAATATTTAGCAGAATTGTAAACGAAATAAACTCTTAAGAGTAGTGCTCGTGGTCAACTAAAAACCAGAGAACTTGTGGTGCGCAATCCTTTCAATATCAGGGCACAAATCTTTGGAATTAGATTCCATCTAATATAAGATTTCTATTATCTCTTAACAATTTCAAGACTGAAGTATATAAATATTTTATATATTTAGACCCCTAAATAAAAATTAATTTATCTGTAACTGAATTGAGACAATTATATACTTATCGTAACAAATATACATATCACATATAAATGCTAATTATTTTTCAAAGTATTTTAGATATCAATTTCACTTCTGAACATTTAATCTCTTAAATACTTGTCCCCCAGAGATGAAATTTTACTTTAAAGATATAAAACTATTCATAACTATTCATAACTTTTTTTTACAATAGAATTTTATTTGAAAATTTGAGCAATAATTGCTGTCTTCCAAAAGATTCAAAAGTTATTATATTTGTAATTCTTTTAATTTAATAACTTTTCAGTACTGAACATGGATTCTTAAAAATTTTCCTTTCGAGTTAAAGTATATGTAATTTCATTGCAAATATATTAAATAACGGATAATTTTTCTTTTATTTTTCTAAAAAAGTTACTTAAACTTTTTATAAATAAATTTTAATAAATGTCAGAAGTAGTTCAATATTATTTGTAAAATATACATTTTGCGGGCGTAAAATATATCTAAATTTTTGAGTAATTTACAGTTTTTTTAAACATTTTCAACCCTTTAGTGGACACGTTGGTAACCATGTACTTTTTCGGTCAAAATTTAAAAAATTTTCAACTTTGCATTTTAATTTTTTTAACCAGCCTGCTTGATAACCTCAAGCATCTAATTTTCAATTTTCCTAAATCGTAAAAACCTTAAAAATATGGTTTTTACTATTAAAAATAATTAGCTTTTGACAGAGTATATTTTCGAACACCTGGGTAAGCGTGTTCCCCATAGGCCTAATAATAGTTTGTCTGTTTTAGGCTAGAGGTTTAAAAGTTTTATGGGAATAACTTGATAAAAATTGTTAATAATATAAATAAATAAAAAATAAAATAAACATTTACAGTAAATAAAGGCATTTTGGGGATATAAAAAAATAGTAAAAATAATAGATAAGAAATGTAATAGAAATAGAGATAAGAAATGAAAAAACAAGTAAAACAAACTGAAGAAATATGATTCATGATATACAAAAATAATATAATGGTTGAAAACAAAAAAAGTTTAAAAAAAAAAGAAAATAAAGGTATAAATAAAGTTATAAAATAAATAAGAACTTGATAAAAGATTGAGTTTTTAGAATATTTAAATATTATAAAATATTATAGGTATTAATTAAAAGAAGTTTTTTGCAAGGGATTTGCTATAACATATAGCCCATCTCGTTAAAATCTTCTTTAACGAAATAATTAATTGGTAATTGATTCTAAATATTAAGCTTAACTCTCTAAAGATTAGAGGCTGTTAATATTAATTTAGGTAGAAGGAAGAATTGAATACAACAGTATTAATGCTCAGATTTTATTATTCTTATTATTACGATTATTAATTTGAATTGATCATATAAAGCACCACTCACCATGAAGTATATTAATCACCCACTTGAATAGCAAAGAGTTGAGAAGTAGATTTTTTATTAGCAGATATAAAGATTCACTTGCTGACTGGACGCGCCAATGTTGTAGTAGTGGTTTTTAGAAGAACTGATCAAACATGTCCATCTGGTCCCGGATAACAAGCTACATTTCGACCCATTAACAAGCAAGCCGGTGGATCGAGGTCGTTCCGGATGATGGTGACATCATTAATTTGAAGGTTATGAGTTAGTTTTAGCCATTTAAACCGAAACTGGAGGGCATGAAGTACTTCGAGACGCCAACGGCAACGAAATTCATTAAAGCATTTTTTGAACTAAAAAACATCGCTCCGTTGTATGGTGAGTTGAATTACCTGAAACAGAAGCAAAACTTGGTAAAAGGTGATTTAGACAACCAATAAGAAATGCTCTGAAAGGAAAGATTCGCTGGTAGCTTGGTCATTGAGTGCTCTGGTAGTCATAGAGCCAAAGTTTTAATCTAAAATGATTACCGCAGAAGACATAAGGATACTGCCACCACCGGTGGTGGTACAGGCTTGAACACTGGATAACGCTGTAGAGCATTGATAACTAAAGGTGATAATAGAACTTGGTCCATCAATTACAAATGCAGTAAAGTGTGGTGACGACAGTTGTACGTTCTACAATTATATTTTTATTGGTATTTGTCGTCTTGGTGATTTACACTGAAACAGTTTAAACAGTTCTCAGCCACCGATACAGCTGCCTTTTATTGCTTCATATGCATCTGAAAGAATAGTGGGCATTGAAAACCGAATTTAAGTTTTAATTAGGGTTAGAGTTCTGCTTACTTTAGTCTTTTTAGTCAACGGTGTTTTCTAGTTTGGGTAACTGGGGACTAAAACAGTGTTTTTGGGTTTTTGCTTTATTTTCCAAAAATGCCATTAACTGGTCTATAAGGTAATGGGAACTTAAGGGGAGACAACTTATATAATTTGTCACCTTTTCCCTAAATGACACATCTAAGGTTTCCGCTGCAAAGCTGACCAGCATCAATTAAAAATCCACAAGGTTATCCTCTAGTAGCGTTAAAGACTTTAATCTCAGGACCTTAGAATAGAGTATGCCAACGACCAATAACAGAGGAAAAATATTATAGAAAATTGCCACTAGATCTAAGCTAGTGGTCCAGAATAGAGGTAATATACTTATCTGCAAGGGTGAAGTTTCTTGAACCCAGATATCAGCTTCGTAACAAAAGGTGCATCTCAAAGGATTGGTTACTAGTGGGTTATCTATATTAATCGGTGTTGTAAAATGAATGTCGCAGAAGGACCGAAAGGTTGCTGGATACTCTGTGATTAAGAAATGGATTACTATATTGATTTATAAAAACTTATGCAATATAAATAACAATAAAATTTGAATGAAATAAATTATGCGGGCAAGCTTATTTATAATATTTTAATTTAAGAGTTAAAAACAATATAAATAATATAAGAAGAGTAACTAATTAAGTATTAAAATTAAAGTGTAAAAAGAGTTGCATAAAAAATAATTTAGTATACTATTTGACTATGTAATAAAAAAGATAAAAATATTGATAATGATTAATCAAATTGTATGCAATTTTAAACTTTTAAATATTTGAAATTTTTATGATTTAGCATACAGGTCGAAATTACACATAGGAGGGAAAAATAAGTGTTAATGAATCATGGAAGTTTTTTTTAAAAGGAAATAATTAGACTGAATATGAAATAAAACATTAATTCCACTAAAAATTAGAATGGTTATTAAAATTTGAATGACAGAGAAAGAAGTACGCAAATAATTAGAAAAATCACGTTTATTATAACTGAATAAATCTCTTAATTAAACATTATCTTTATCTTTTAAAAGTTTCAGAGCAATATGCCAAGCGTGCGCGTGTTGTGAGAGATGAAGCAAGCAACCACGTAGCCGTTGGTGCTGTTCTTAAAAGAAACGTTGTCTTTGCTCATATTTCATATACACACACACACTCATATAAATAAATTTTTCTCTCTTTTACAGTATAATATTAAATTATTTAAATAAAATATTAATAAAAAAAAATGCTGCTAATAGAATGCAAAATATTAAAATTCATATATTTGTACTAACAATAAGGAAGCTGTCGCTTTTCAACGCGAAAAATTAGCTGATGTTCTCAATGCATGAAAAATTTATTTTACACAAAATATAGAGAGCTTCCTAACTAAAGGTTTTTGTTGTCGTTGATTGCAAATTATTGGAATCCACGATTTATCTAAGAATGAAACCTCTAAATCATCAAAAACTGCCTAGCTTTAGGATTTTTTTTGTAATTTTTACAACAACAAAAATGAGTTTCGGGTTGCTAACTACGACTTTTGGGATCCCAGGGGTTAAAAATAAATGAAACTCTCTTAAATCTGAGAAATATTTCTAAAAACACGAAAAACAATTTTTCCCCTACATCAAGGAAAAAAAGAAATGAGTTTTGAATTCCTTTACATTTTTATTACAAATTCTGGATAAAAGGAGTCTTAATTTTGCCTAAGTTTAGGTTGTTTGCTAGGTTTTTTGGGTTGCTGAATCCTATTTGCACGATTTACCCTAAAATTAGCAAAAAACTACCCTGAACAGGGTTTTTTTTTTAAATAAATTTTTACCATAAGCCTTAAACTTCATTCAAAGGTGCTTTTACTAATGTAAGTATGAATCGTGATCCATAAAACCTATTTTATAATTTTGGTAATTAATTTGCTTATAATAAGGAAAAAATAAAAAATTTTGGACTGGGCTTTAAAAAATAATTTTGAATAAGACCCAGATCAAAATTTAAAATTTACTCTCTAATTTTTTCATTTTCAAACCCGTAAACTGAATGTAGTATATAGGAAGCTGTCAAGTTAAAAAGTGCGGGGGGTCAAATTTGTCTGTTTTAGGGGGGGAGGGTCAAAATCCATGCAATTTGATAGTGTTTAGTTATGTTTTAGTTGTAGTTTAGTAGTTTTAAATCAATTTTAGAATTATATATTTGCCTAACTTAGAAAAATAAATGTTGATCTCATAACATATTCTTGCCTGAAAGTTGAAACAAAGGTAAATATTGTGAATGCGCATATTCACTAATTTTAGATCATACTTCATCATTTTTGAGCATGAGACAAATCACATACGCAGGCGTGATTAGTCCAATATTTGTTTTATAGCTCAAACTTCTTAACGGCCCATCTGTCGCATTTGAAAAATGTGTGTTCTGCTGTGACTTTTATGCCAGGGCAATATACGCATTCTACGTTGTCCAGCTTATTGAACCGAAAGAGATAGAAGCAAAATAGTCCATGTCCACTTAAAAATTGGATAACAAAATTTTTATGTCCCCATGCCCTCAGGAAACTAAAGAGATATATCTCCTATGAATTTCTTGAATTCATCAAATTTTTTAGCGCAAACTGTTCTGGCGCAAGAAACTCAGTTTTTTGAGAGCTAAGAGATCTATCGGAACAACGCTGGCGATGACTAGAGCTGCCTCCAAGGACAGTGTGCGATAGGCCCACGAGATTCGTAAGGCTCCTTGTCTCTGAACACTCGTCAGCTTAGCTGCGTATATGACTTTCTTTATGCTATCGATTAAGTAGTATAAAGTGGGTGAATAACATCAGAATCCTGCGATTGTTGGTCTTAAGTAAATCTACGTAAGCCTGCTTATCGCGGTAGTGAGCCTGGAAGCTTTCTCAGTGCTACTTAATATTTACCAAATAAAAGTACACTTCGTGAACAAGATAATTGAATATTTTTTTTTTCGAATTGCATACGAGCAGGGACTTCATGTATATGGTTTTACAGAACTATTACTATGAAAACTTTACATTCGAACACATTTTTTAGGTAAGAATGCGAATGGACCTGGCTCCCAAATAATATCGGACTACGTGACAGCATGTTTCCGATTTAACTCGGCTCCCGCTGTCATGCTACTGACTTATCTCACCCCCTATCAAGCCTTATACAAGTCATCCCGGAACAGTTTATCACATTACATCAAGTTGACTTGAGGCCATGTATTTTCTTTGGTTGAAGATCCTTTCTTGTTCCAGTATATATATGTATTATATGTATTATATGTTATATTGCGCATGAGCGCCCTTTTACTGTATATTTCATAAGCGAAAGGCAGTTCGCTCCGAGGTGCCGCTATGAGCGCACGCTCTTTAATAAAGCTACTGTTTATATTAAATGGCCGCCGTTCTTATTCATAACCAACTCCAAAATATCTATCCATTCACGGAACATCTGGTCATTCGAGCCGAATCTTTTTTCGCAAAATTGTGTGTCAAAGCTCGTTGATTATTGTTTTATATATATTTTTTGTCGGTGGCCAAAATTACTGTGCTTCTCATGAATTGAAAATAAACTGTGCACGTGCAAACAAAATTTTTAAACAGTGCAAATTTTTTTTTGTTTTTTGTCAAATTATTTTTTCTTATTCGTGGAGCGAACAACAATTATAAAAAATAATACGAGATATTACTTTTTTTTTGAACATCTCAGTGCACGCGTGTGAAAAAAACTCAAAAAATATAAAAACTGTGCACGTGTTTGAATACGAAATTTTGTTTTTTGTATAATTGTTCTTCTCAACAATTAATTGTATTGGACAATTGATTTTCATCATAAAAGATTCAACATTTAAAAAATTTCGTCTGCCAAAAAAATTGTCACATCATCGTAAAATTTCGTCTATTAATTGAAAAATTTTGTCACTGGAGAAATATTGTCATCTAGTTATCTACAAGTAAAAAATTCGTCTATAGTCAAATCGTCAAAGAAACATCATCTTCAAGGACATATAATCTTCACCAGTGCTTCGATCGCAATCGGCTTTCATCGCTACTCTTCGCTGCTCCTCGCTGTTTGTCGTCAACATTACGTATTATACAGTCCACTGCATGATTTTTCGTCTGCTGTCTAAAGTAAACAAAGTCCACATGTTCATCAGCTGTGTCAACAATAGTATTCGTTCGTCTGTCGTGAATTTCGTCGTCTGCCGTCAGCTGATAGATATTAAGTTATGTTTACTTTTATTTTATTTTTTTTCTCTATTTATTTATAAACAACTCATATAGTTTTTTTATTGTCTCAAATTGATTAATTGTTTATTTTTATTATTTTTTTTCTCCAAATTGATCAATACCTTTAAATAATTAGGTCTAAATTTTAATTATTTAAACTTAGTAAATTTTCAATTGATCAATAGCTTAAATAATTGAGTCTAAATTTTGATTATTTAAGATTAGCATATTCTTATTTGTCAAATAATATAAATAAATAATTTGATTAATTCTTTGTTTATAAATAAATACTTTGTTTTTTATGTCTACAATTAAATTTTTTTTTTTTTTTTAATTTAATTGTTTTAATTTCAAATATTTTTTAATTAATGATACTTTCAAATAAATTATTAATTATTAAATCTTGGAAAAATTTTCTATTGACCAATTAATAATTTTAAGTTCACAAAATTTTTATTTTTTTTTGTTTTTAAAGTTGTCATAAATGTCATACTAATTATTACTGTGTCGCTTGTAGGTTATATTTACTGGCTTGAATCTGAAACATCTGGTTGATAATTCCTGCAGCCTTCAAGTATCCTGTTTACCAGTGAAGTCTTCTGTCATTCTATTAGGAGCTGCAATCATTCAACATTATTTTCGTCATCAACCAAAAAGCGTTTCAAGTCAACTTCAATGTCATTTTTTGGATTTCATTTTTATATTCAATTGGATTCCTTGGTTCGTTTGGGTCAACAATTGGAAATTTTTAGTATTTGAATTTCGTATAATTTTTTTTTTTTTTTTTGTTATACATTAGCTTCTGTCAAAGTTAATTGAAACTTCAGATACTTAAACATGTTTTTTAAATTTTTAGTGTTTAGGGTTTATCACTGCTCTCACGAATCCAGGTTATTTTCATTTTAAATTGCTAACAAATATGACTCACATAGATAATTATCGTTTTTTGTCAAAAAATTAGTAAAAATTAGCCTCTTAGCAAATTATAAATACATTAATATTATACATTTTTCTATTTTTCTCTTTCTTTTCATATGGGCTTCACCTTTATTTGCAATATTATTTTTTTTTTTTCTCTCTAATTTTAGTTCCATCAAATTTAACATCGTGGGTGGCATAATTTTCATTGTAATCAAATAAGGTGGGTGGCGTACTTACTTTTTGTACCAGTCCTTTTGTTTTTCTTTTTGTCGGGGGAGGAACATAGAACAATGTATTGTTTATTTAATAATTAAACATAGTCTTGTTACTTAATTACTCTTCAGTACTACATTTCTTGATTTACCTTTTTTTTTGAGACTATTTTCTTTAAGCTTTGTTCTTTGTTTTGCTTGGAATCGTGAAAGCATTGTCCTTTTAATTACCTAATAATTTTTAAATGCTATGCTTTATATTGTTGATCTAGGCGAATCAATGTTTCTGTTTAATTTTTTAATTATCATGATTCTGACTGGAGGTCTCAATAGATTGACAGATACTCTGATCTGGTAGATGGTGCTGAAGATTGTATTTTATTGTCAAACCATTGTATTTTATTGTCAAACCATTGTATTTTACTGTCAAACTATTGCCTTTCATTGTCAAATTTATATTTTTATATTGTCAAAAGATTACTTATTTTAGAATCATTTTAGAATCAAAATTATTGTATGTATACTATTATTATAAACTAAATTATATTTTGTTGTTAATTAATTTTTAAAACTAAATCTTTATTATTTTTTATATAAACTTTTGTATTAACATTCTACTCCGCAGAATGGGTGGGTGGGATGTTCCAGTATATATATATGTATTATATGTATTATATGTTATATTGCGCATGAGTGCCCTTTTACTGTATATTTCATAAGCGAAAGGCAGTTCGCTCCGAGGTGCCGCTATGAGCGCACGCTCTTTAATAAAGCTACTGTTTATATTAAATGGCCGCCGTTCTTATTCATAACCAACTCCAAAATATCTATCCGTTCACGGAACATTTCTTTTATTCATCCTTTCATGCTGGAGATCCCTTCTTTCTCCTTCTTGTTACTTTACTATGTCGTCAAATAAATAAATAAATAAATAGATAAATAAATAAATATGAATATCCTTGTGCGTGCAAGAACCGTCTATTGCGACCGCTCCTATGCACGGCTCCTAGTTCGGGTGTCGTCAATAGCTTTTTAGTTCACAGAATTTCTTCCACGTACTTTGCCACAGCACTCCATGATTCCTCGTTTTGGAGGATTTTTTCAACAATGTTATCGGGCGTAATTTTATCGATCTCTGCCTCCAGCGTCATCCTTTTAGTCGTCCATCAGTCACAGTCAAAAATCGAGTGAAACTCGTCATCTTGTTTATTGGGACAGAACATACAATCAGGGCTTACAACCTTCCTCATTCTGAAGAGATAAGACTAGAAAAGCCCGTGACCATTAAGGATCTGGGTCAGGAACTAGTTTATTTCTCCATGTTCTGTCTGTGTCCAAGGCGTGACCTCTTTTATGAAATGCCTAGTTCATGCGCTGACTGTACGATGTTCCCAGAGCTTTTTCCACTCCAGCATTGAAGCTTTCCCAACATCCGCTTTAATATAATCCAGGTCTCTCTTGTTATACCTGTCATGTAAAACTTTGCCTTCTCTGTCAAGGAGCGCAATTGGAATTATTCCGGCAATAAAAAGAACTGCCGCTTCCGAGACAGTCTTGTACGCGCAAAAAACCCTCAGTGAACCTTCCCTCTGCACTCTTATCATGTCCTTTACATAGATATCTTTGTTTAGCGCCTCCCCGCAGATTTCTGCTCCATACAATAGGATAAAGTGAGTTACGAACATTAGTAGCTTTCTCTTGCTGGACTTTGGGCCGTTCATATTTGACATCAGTCTGCTCAGGGCTAGTGTCGTGGTACCTGCCTTCTTGACCCTTTGAGTGATGTGCTCCCATTAGTTCAGCTTCGTGTCCAGAATTATCCGCTGATATTTAAAGAACCTTTAGCCCAAAATATTCAATCTTTTATTTTTTTATAAAACTCACCCCTTTGCTTACTAGAGACACCCCCAGAGAGGGTTGCAATGGATAATACATGTTTATTTGACTTTTAACTATTTCTTGGGAGTTCTAGTAATAATTTTTTTTGCTAAATAAAAACTTTTTTGCATTGGGGGAAAAACTTAAGTTTCTTTGAGAATTATTTAAAAATTTACCCCAATTTAGGGGTTCATATCTTGTTTCGCAGAGGTTGTATCAAAAAACGGGCCCCGGAAATGAAAAGAGCGATCTAAATTACTAACTTTTTCACAACACGTACTCTCGCCATTGAGTTGCTTTAAAAAGACGGGTTTTATGAAACACTCTAGAGCGGCGTAATGACATAATTTTGAGCATAGTATTATAAAAATAACTTTTAAACAATGTTTTAACTGAGTTTTTTCTGGCTATAGGATAGTGCTATTTTTTTATATTCCTTTTCAGTTATCCGTAAAATGTTGAAAAAATTTTTGTTTTATTTTATTTATTTATTTATTTATTTAAGAAGATATTATAGCGCAGGCATGGCCGATGCGCATGTGATACAGTTTTAAGTAAGAGTACATATTACAATATTCATATTACAAAATTATAATAAAATAATAAAAAGTAATTTGATTTGATTTAAGATTTGAATAAAGTTAATTAAAATTTTAATAAAGTGAAAATAACATATAGCATATATAAATTTAAAAATGAACAAATATAAAAAAAATATAAAAAGTAAAAAATAAAAATAAAGAATTTACTGTTGAAGAATACATATTTTTAGCTCAAAATATTGAATACTCAATAAGTGTGACATTAAGTGAACCTTAAAAGTATCGAGATTAGAATAAGCTTTTAGAGTAAATAGTAGATTGTTCCACTCTGTAATGGCTGAATAGAAAAATGATTGCTTATAGGTTTCAGTTAGATAGAAGCTTGGAAGAGCAAATGTTAGTAGGAGAAATTCTGACAATGAGGTATCTGGTAGGTTACGTTGAGAACGCCTGATTTCTTCATCAGGGGGTTTAAAAACTGATGAAAGATAAGGCGGTCTTTGGGAAGTTATCAAGCTATGCACAAGTACCAATTTGAAGTACCGTCTTCTTGAATGGCAGTAAGCCAATTCAATTCGTTTCTTAAAGGTGTAATGGATACTTGTTCATATCTACCAATACTAAATAAAAATCTTATGGCTAGATTTAATATTCTTTCTATTTTATCCATAAGAGTCACATCACATTTTTATACATAAATAATATTTTTAAAGAAAAAAATTTTTTAAGCTTTTCTGGTATTACATTATGCTTATAAAAAAATTAAGTTAAAAAAGGGTTAATAAATATTAATAAATATTATCAGGTAGGTTAGAGAGAAATATGACGAGTTGAAATTTTGTGTTATAACTTAATCATTTT
Source organism: Anagrus nilaparvatae (assembly GCA_022575985.1). Lineage (NCBI taxonomy): Eukaryota > Metazoa > Arthropoda > Insecta > Hymenoptera > Mymaridae > Anagrus > Anagrus nilaparvatae. The sequence continues at coordinate 1,335,532 of JAKSXM010000237.1, read as the reverse complement.
TGTAGTTAAAGTGGGTCAAATTATGACAGTTACTAAATAATTACAGCTGGTCTAATTACATTATTATTTTTGGTAGTTTTGAAATTGAACATGGTACGGTTTTATTTACTGAAGAAGAGTAATAAAGGGAATGGAAATGGAAAATTTATATATCATTTTCTTTGGTTAGGGTAAATTAATAATAAGTCGATCTTTTACGAGCAAATTGTTTTATTTTAATGTGGAAAACTTGACGTTTTGTCACAGTATGGCGACCTTATCAAAAGATAAAATTAAATATGATAATGGATATAAATCCAAAGTATTTGGTATTTTTCAATATACATGTCAATTATAGATAATAAATATTATAAGATACTAACACAATAAATTTATCACAGTAATATTTAACCTAAAGTTTATAATTGTATATAGATATTTACAATGCATTTTTTATAAAAACGATGATGACAATATGCAGTAAACTGTGAAATTTTTGGTATTGAATAAAGTATTTTAATAAAGTATTTTAATCAATACCAAAAATTTCACAGTTTACTGCATATTGTCATCATCGTTTTTATAAAAAATGCATTGTAAATATCTATATACAATTATAAACTTTAAGTTAAATATTACTGTGATAAATTTATTGTGTTAGTATCTTATAATATTTATTATCTATAATTGACATGTATATTAAAAATACCAAAGACTTTGGATTTATATCCATTATCATATTTGATTTTATCTTTTGATAAGGTCACCATAGTGTGACGAAACGTCAAGTTTTCTACATTAAAATAAAACAATTTGCTCGTAAAAGATCGACTTAATATTAATTTACCTAACTAAAATAATTTCGAGCAATACAAGTCATATTATTATGAATCATTTTCTTTTTTTAATTTTTAAAGATTATTATGCTTAATTTTTTTTATGCAAAAGTATACATTTTTTGAAGTTGCTAATTAATAAACTATTAAGACATTTATTTATATTAATTGGAAACAAATTTATATTTTTTTTCAGTTTAAAGCTCGCGCACTATTAAAATAAAAGAGAAATCTTAACAATTTTGTTAAAAATATATTCAATAAAATAATTACTACGGATCGAAAACCTGCTGGTATTGGAAAGTCACCTGAGTGGCTCTCTTTTAATGAGGCTAAACTTTACACATTCCTCTACAAAGCATTTTGATAAAGTACAAGTTATGCCTATGCCCAATTGTCCGGAGAGGTAATACAGCCCACCACCCGAAATAAAGAATTTAAGATACCCAGGTGACCCAAATGAAACCAGGTAAAATTTTAAAATTTACACAAACATATATTTGAAATATGAACAGAGCTTCGATAGCTCTGTGGTTAGGGCGTTGGACTTCGGACCTGAAGGTTGGCGGTTCGATTCCCGGATGTAACAGCATCAAGTTTTTTTCTTTGCGAAAAATGCTTGATGTTCTTCTACCGTGGGTCCTAGGATTGAGGCATTCACTTATTGTTAAGAAAAAAAAATTAACATTATGTGGATAACGTGGTCTGAAGTGCTTCCAGGGCACTATAAGCCGACGTGGGGTTTGGGAGAGATAGCGTACCTCCTGGACCATAGGTTTAATGCTCATACCAGCTACACTGACACTCAAACGATTATAAATAACACTTCACTATTAATTACCAAAAAGCACTTTAAGATGGACAATTGTTGGTGACCTCTGTCAAAACATCGGTTTGGAGTTTAAAATATAGGTTTAACAAATACCAATACCAATACTTCAAATATGGATTATGCAAACCTGTCCAAAGGGTTAAACTTTACGATATTTTGGGCTGAAAACTGCCCCAAAAGTCAAATTTCTTATGTTTTTCTTCCAAGTTCTTAATATGATGAGCTAAAATAAGGCAAGGGTCTTGATATCAATATAAAAATGATGGGGGTAATTCAGCTTTCCAAAATTTGAGTCATACAGGTATCCAAAATAAAATCAGACCAAATTTTACACACGTATTCATTTTATCATAACAAACTCATATTTTAAATATGGCAATGCGACAACCTGTCCCAAAGATTGAATCTAAAAGTACTTTAGTCTAGTAAATTTAATTTTTAAAACATTTATTGCGTTAAAATACCTCCTTTTGACAGGTTGGCGTAGGCCATATTTAAAATATGCGTTTGTTATGGTAAAATGAAAACATGTATAAAATTTGGCCTAGTTTCAGTTTGTTCACCTGGGTGACTTAAATTTTGCGAGGGGTGAACCCCCTAAAATACTTTTATTTTTAGGCTAAATTTAAAAAACCAGTTTTTGTATTGATATAAACACTCTGGCAAGGGTTTAGTTTAGCCCATCTTTATAGGATTTTCGGGGCAGTTTTAGGGCCGAAATACCGTTTTTAAGCATTTGGATAGGTTGGCATAGGCAATATTTAAAATATACATTTGTTATGGAAAAAAGGAAACGTGCATAAAATTTTTTCTGGTTTCACTTAGGTAATCTGGGTATCTTTATTATATTTAGGAATTAAAGATTTTTTTAAAAATACGAAATTTGCACTATTTTTAATTAAACTAATATTTATATTAATTTATATTACTTTCGCAAATTTGTAAATGCATTTAAAAATATGTATTAATTATTATCTATAACTATGTTATCTACAACCAATAATCAAATGATTCGACAATTGATAAATTCTTTGTCTACTTTCAAGAATGAAAAATATGTCTCTAAGAGAGTTTGATTCAGTGTCTTCCATGCTGTAGTGGTTATCACAATAGACAAGCAAACCAGAGACCCAAGTTAAATTCTCGGTGGAGGACGTATTTTTTATTCTTGAAAAAATAGTTTTAAATTTATTTAAAATTATTAAATATAAAATCCATTTTAATTAATGGTTAGAAATACAATTGAACAAGAAATTGTCGGTATATCTATGCTTTAATGGCTTCGTTCGTTTTAATCATAAAACATATTTTATGTGTATCTCGATTTGTCAATATAAATTAATATTTATGAAACCAAATTAAACAAATATTTTTGTCTTAACTAATTTAATTTAATTTTCAATTCTAACAAATTAAAATTTTTATGCGATTTTAATGTTTGTTTGTTTATGGAGATAAGAACTTTTTGGATTATTAATATTATCTTTATTTTTCATAAAAAAATATATAATACTCTGCGTCTCTTTCATTACCAGCGTACAATATTGCCATATGGGCTTAAAAAGTCTGTTTACGTCTTAACCTAGACATTTAAAAGACTAGTTATTTTCTGACTATTTGCATAAACTAAATTTGTGTTGAGTAACTATGTATTTAAGAACATTGTTGTATAGCGTCAATGATGTATAAAGTAACAATCTTCGATAGTAACCTTTCTTGGAATCCGCATATTTCATCAATATGTAAAAAGGTCCACAGAATTTTCTACACACTTAGATTTATTAGGTAATGTGCCAACATAGGCATTACGTTAAGTTAATAGAAAACTTATTGGTACCACATTTGGATTATTGCAGTTGTAATTACTTAGGCACGTTGAAAAGAATTAAATTGATTGAATTTAATTGTTAATTTTTCTAAAATTTTAAATATTGACAAATGTAACATAATGATTTACGATACAAGGAAAATGAAAGATTCATCTTATACCAAATATAAAATATGAAAATATGAAATAATTCATACAACTGTATTGAAAGATCTTAGAATTTTCTTCGTAAATAATTTATGTTTTAATGTACGTAATTACTATCTAAAAAAAGTTTTGAATAAGTTTAATAATCCAGACTTTATCAAATTATTTTATAATACACAAATTATATCAATTCTCATGTAAGGATCCCTAATATAGGCACCAAATACACTGGGCAAAATTTAACAACTGTAAAAATTTAGTATCAGATTCTTGGAATTTTAGCTTTTAAGTATAACATAGATTTTGATTATCTTAGTCACGATTATGCAAGCTTCTTACAAAAAATTTATCGTATATAATTAATAATCAGTTATTTCTGACTTTTTAATAATCAAATAGATACAAATGAGATTAATTCTGTTATAAATATTTATAAACCAAAGAGAGAAGGGTTAAGAACAAGATATCTATCATTCACCATTTCTATTGAATTTAAAAATAATAGAAAAACCTCTTCTTTACTTAGAATATTGTAAAATTATAACATAAATAAAGTTAAAATCGATATTACTAATGCAACTGTAATCAGTTTCTATAAAATTCTAAAAATTCGCATTGCTAATTATAAATAAATAAATTCCACTGAATTACAGATAACTTTAAGTTTTTAATCTACTTTCATTATAATAGTACTTTTAATAATGACACCAAAGCGCTATTTTGTTTTTCAAAATATATTAATTTTACTATTAATTTTTACTCATAAATAATTTCTCTGCAATTTTATGTAAAGGGTTCGTCCCATTAACTTCTTTAATAAAAAAAAAAATATATTTAGATGCTAAATTTAATTAATTACTTACTTAAAAAAATGTCAACTCTCGAATTATTTGAGTTTAGATAAATTGAATTTAAATAATCAATTTTTGCAATAAATTTGATCCTTCGCTTAGGTTTACTTACTTAAATAACATTAGTCCTTTTATAATATATTTAAAAAGGGTTATTTTTACTGATGGCCTAAATATGTACATTCAAATATTCAATAGAGATTATAATCTTGGAATCTCTCTATGGAAAAGTGAACATCATGAATTGGTCATCAGAAAATTAATTTGTTCTAAACAAGGATAAAATTAAATTTATCATATTTGGCAATGTTGATTTTCATCTATTTAATGCACCTCGTGTATTTAAATGTAATTTTAATTTTATTTACTTGCGTTTAAGTTACCAAAAATAATACTTGCATAAGATTAGCGAAATTGTTTTTGGAAAATTTAATTCTTATTGAAAATAATGAGTCCAACTAAAGTCATTTTTCTTCATTTTAAAGGAAAAATTTTTATTTTTTATGAAACAAGGAGGAAACCCCCCTGCACGCTAAAGCGCGCCAACCCCCTTAGATAATATTTTATGTTTAATCGAAATAAAACTGTGGTTTAATTACTAAATAAAAACATTGTACAGTGAGATATCAATTTCAAATAATGAACTTTTTTCATAAATTTAATAAACCATTATTATATTTATTTTCAAAATTTATCTCAAGAAAAAAATATTGCATTATTGCCAGAACCCTTTTTATCCCTCAAAATAAATTTTTCTTTTCTTCTAAACGGTGAAATTTTTTAACAGGATGACGGAATACTTGAATAAATTTTCATATGTTATGTGTTGCATCTACAAATAAAATTAATTTTTTATTAGATTAAACATTTTTCTTTACAATTCATAATTATTTATATAGTTTAAATTACTATAAATTAAAAAATTAATATTTTAAATTGTCTACAAATTTGTATGCAGTGCGCCACTAACACTACAGAGCATCCATGAAACGGACAATTAAATAAAGATGAAATTTTCCGGAGATTGTATAATAGTATAATTATTGTATTTCTAATGTTCATATTCTTGCACAAAATTTTATTAATAATTAAGTATTTTAAAAGATTAGAACTAATGAAATAAGTAATAAAAAAATCAGCGCAACCAATCACAACGCGAATAAATTAGACGAAAAATTATGTCACATGAGTTTTTAGGGATAGAAATTTACCTAAAGAAAAAATATTTAATAATGTATCTGAATTCAAATACTGATTATTATCCTTCGAAATAAATTTTTTTTTTGTCCTGGATGGCAAAATTTTACAATTGTATGACGAAATACTCCAATGGGTTTTCTTTTATTTTTATTTTCAAAATATATCTCAAAAAAAAAATATTAAATATTGTATCTGAATGCAAATATTGATTACTGTCCCTCGGTTCTACGCACTTCGGGACACTACCATTTTCGTCTCTCAAGATATATTTTTTGTGCTTAACGACGAAATTTTACAATTGGATGACGAAATGCTCGAATGAGTTTAGGTATGTCACTTCTACAGATGTAGTGTTTTATTATAGTTTAAACTTATTTTATTACATTTTATAACTACTTTTACAATTTATAATAATAAAATCAAAAAGTAATATTTAAAATTGTCTAAGAAATTTTTATACAGTGCAAATACTGCAAAGCTTAAATGAATCGATTAGTTAGATAAAATCGATGACAAAATTTTAAGTAGAATGTACAATAAAATAAGAAATTTATTTTATTGCTAATTTTATTTTTTTTGAATATGTTATAATTATAAATAAACAATATTTTAGTAGTAAATTATAGTATTTTAAAAACTAATAAAAACTAAATAACGCGCAAGCGATATGACCCCAGAACTTCTGATATAAATTACGCGCATGAGAAAATCAGCGTGACCAATCAAATCACGAATAATTCGATGAGAAAAGTCACGAGAGAAAGGATCATGAGTTTTAGGTAGTAAGATAATGGAAGATTTAAAAAATAATAAAATTAAATTAAAATATATATTTTTTTTTATTTTTCTGAATTTAAATATTGTTTTATACATTTATAATTAACAATTGTAATTTTTTCCATTTAAGTACAAAAATTCACTATGCATTTTACACGTTTGTACAATTTTGTATAAATAAAAATTCTAATCGACGAATAAATCATTCAAATGAAAAACAATAGTAATTTCTGCCTATATCTTTGCAGCCTTGCGAGAATATTTGTAAAAAGCGGTTTACGACAATTTAAGAGATTCTTAGTGGCTGAAACACAAAAATAAAAGTCTACATGCACTTTAGTTTCCATACCAGAACACACTTATGTAAGTTGGATCTGGAACGTGCAGTCTAAGCATAGTTTAATAGTTTATAGATTTTCCTGCCTAAGGCGAAAGTTTCCTTCTAATAACTTTTATTTTAAAAAAATAATGACAGGCATAAAAATACATAATTAAATGTCTAAATGAATATGCCTAATTAACCTTTTTTTTAATTCTAATTAACAACATGATTATATATTCTGGAAAAAATTGTAAAGTGCTTAAAAAAAGTGCAGAAATTTTATTATTGCAATATATTATAAATATGATAATTTTATAAACTTTTTCAATATGCTTAACGACAAATTTACCATTTCTTGCTTTATTTAAATCTTTTAATTTTGAAACAAAAAAGTTGATATAATATTTTTTAAATTCTAAGTAAATGCTGATGTATTTACTGTACTTCATATTTTTCATTTTACTTACATTTCAGATACCTAAAAATTGCTTGCTTAAGTTGAACCAAATGTTTTAGAAAGTTTAATTCATGTAAAACATAATGAGACCAATTAAAGTCATTTAATTTAGATAAAGTAAACGTAATATCTTACAAATTTTAGACTGAGTGTGAGTTAAAGTAATACATGTTAGAGACTAATTGTAAAAAAGTCATAACAGGTTTTGTAAACATAACCTTAATGTATGGAACATATTTATTACAGTTGAGGGCTAGTTATAATTCATAAAAGTTACGCGACCTTACAATACTATTTGCTATTTTGATAATCAAAATTATGCTGATTTCCTAAACCAGGATTTTTATCAATCTTATTTGACCCCCCCCACTCTTGATTTTCAGATTTCCAGGGTACCCTTAAACATTTAACAAAAATAAAAAAGTAAACTGTATAACTATAATAAGATGTTTTTCACCTTCCTTGCAAAATTTAATGAACTGTAGTCGAAAATTAATATATAATAATTAACTATAAAATTTGCAAATGAAAATTCAATAAATAAATAATGTAGATAAATTAGGACACTGCAAATAAATAATATCTAAGCTTTTCATTTACATAATTAATTAAAATAAATAAGGATATTACAAACAATGTAAAACTAAACAAATAAAAAATAAATAAATAAAATTCATTCAATTTGGAAAGTCTTTAAAATCAATTCTGATGAATAAAAATATAAAAAATAAATTTAAAGTCTGTAATGATGCAAGTAACTAGTAATAGCCTCATCATTATTCAACATACAGTCTTTAGTTCTTACTACATCTGTTTTTTGACTAAGAACAATGTTGTTCTTTTCTACCAAAGATAATTTAACTAATTTTAAGTAATTATGTAGTAAAATTTATTATAATTACACATTGTTGTTTGAAAAGGTGTACAGTTCGTACACGAAACGTTACGCTGAATAAAAAAGAACTTGAATATTTTTATTTAATAGCCCTCTCGGTCAAAAGAATCATATCAATAATTATACAGTCTTTAGTTTTAAATTAAAAAAAAAACTAAACAAATCTTTAAAATTCTATGTAAAAACTTATTTTTATAATTCAAACTTAACTTTAAAATATCATAGAAAAAACTTGTCCCAGATACTGTAAATAAAAATAACTAATGTTTTCTAAAAGAAAAAAAAATTATTAAATTAATAAATTATTCAACAGTGAAACTAATTAATTTACAAAATTAAATCAATACAAAACTATATTTTCAATAATAAAAACTGAACATTATATAACTAGTTATTTAAAATATTTAATAAACTGTATATTTAAAACTATAAATTTAAATAAATTAAACATAAAAACTGAAAATAAATAAGGACATAAAGCCATTAATAAATAAAATTCTTGAAAAGAAAAAAAAATTACAATGTGACTGATCTAAATAACTTGTGAAAAATAAATTAATATGGGGAGAGAGAAAAAAAAAATTATAAATTTGTTTAAAAAACTAATTTGAATAAAAACTTGAAAAATATAAACCATGAGAAAATATAAAATATATAATAATAATAAAAATACTAATAATAATACCTAATCCTGCTTGAAAATCAATTTTTACATCAATATTTAAAAATTAAAATATAAAATACGTTTGTTGTATATCCTAAAATTATATTCATAAAATGCATATAAATTACTCCGCATAGAAAACTTGTTGACGAACAATAAATTTTGAAATATATGATATATTTAACAATAAAATTAAAATATTATTAAGTTGAAAATTAATTAAATAAAAATATAAATTTCATTTACGTATCGAATTTATAATTGCCGCACAGTGTGGCAAAATGGAAAAAAATAGCTCTTGGACTGAGTTTTTTAGCTATGGACTTGAAACTTGTTTTGAATGACTTTAAAATAAGCCTGCTTTCGTCTCTTACTGCGGATTTTTCATATTTTTTTATTTTTAATTAGCCTATTTATACGAACTCAACCTATTCATTTATCGAAATTTTCACTTCCTACATTTTTTGCACTCTAAAACAAACGGGAAATTTTTGCATTATATGCATAAAAATTAAAAAACATTTTTAAGTAAAAAAGTATTAAATCATAATTTTTGCATATTTTAGAATCTCGCATAAAATTCATTTTTAGTAAATAGGCTAATTATAAATAAAGAAATATGAAAAATCCGCAGTGAGACACGATAGCAGTCTTATTTTTAAGTCGTTCAAAACAGGTTTCAAGTCGATAGCTCAAAAACTTAGTCCAAGAGCGATTTTTGTCCATTTTGCCACACTGTGTGCCGTAATAACTTAAAATTTATCATCATAAACTGAAAAACCTAATATCCGCATCAAGGCAGTCCATTACTCTAATCTTAAACACCCCCGCTATTAACATATTATATGTTAATATAATTATCTTTAATTGGTATTTTTGAAGCGAGTTTATTATTTATAACTTCGATTATCGAATCAAAAAATTAACACTTAAACTTTGAACTTTTGAACAGTTTTTTAAATTTTCTTAGTCGGAATATTAAAATAATGCTTATTCGTATATTTTCCATTGTCATTTAAAAAATAACTTTGCATGTACGTATTTAGACATTCAATAAAGTATTGTAGTGTTAAATCGAATATTTATATGAATTTTAGGTTTGAAAAGTTAGATATAACTCCAAAAAGTGCTGTTAAAATTAAACCTGTTCTTGAAACATGGATGAGAGAAGCCGAAGATAGGTGAGTCCTTATTAGTTTACTGCTCTTCTAGGATTCTTTCAAGTTTTTTGTTAAAATCAAATATGTCGTATTATTCAATGAATTATTTTTAATAGCTTTATCTTCAAAAATAAATTAAGATAATCTTATCTTGTACATATAATTCTTCTAATATATTCTTCTATTTTAATATAATTTGGTGGGTTTATTATAATGCATCAAACAAATAAATATTTGATATTCTTGTATAAAGAAACTTAATAATTTTTATTTGATAAATCACTATGCCAATAAAAAAAAATATATATAGGATAAATTTAATTATAGTAATTATATTTTCCAAAAAATAAATGCATAGTAATAATTTTAAAAATTTTATTTATAATTTATTTTAAAAAAATTTATAAATATTATTAATAAATTAAAAAATATAACCAAAGGCAAATAATCACAGAATAATTAAGAATACATGTTTTAGAAATAATCTTCCGTAAAGGCTTTTTTAATCCAAATAATTTTTGTCACAGACTTTAATTCCTTGAAATTAACTCGTTTTCGTATTTATATTATACTCATTTTAGGAAAACAATAAGGCAGCTTTTACAATTAAATATTTTTTTTTAAATTTGGGATCAGTTATTTAAAAAATTGTTCAGATGAAAATTTTTGGGTGATATTATAAAATAACATTATAAAATTATAAAAATAAGGATTTGAGAAACCGTTTAAGTCTATAGTTATGTATGACTTCTAATTGGTCTCATTTTTTTTTTATAAACTATTATACAGTAAAATAAAATCAATTATTATGAATCTTATACAGTAACTTGAAACAATTAAACTAGCAATAAAGTAAAGTCTGCAATAATGAAAAAAAGGACATGATTTTTATTTTAATAATTAAAAAGTAAAAAAGGTTTAAAAATTTCATAATACGTATATAAAAGTATGAATTAAAATTATATATTCCTAAATATATATTCATTTTACGAATACAAGCTTCAAGCTGGCTGTATGTTTTTGGTATTTTAATAGTGGCTACAAGTTTATATTTACACCTTATATTTTCTTTTTGTGATTTTTGTACTTTACTTTTTTACTTATTTTAGTTTTTTTTTTTAGTTTTATTTGCTTACCCTGACCTCAAATGTACTCTTCAATGTTAAAGTTTCAGTAGAACTGTCTAAAAAATCGTTTGTACTAGCATTATTCGTACCATCTGTTAATGCGAAATAATTTCTTAAAAAAGAATTAATTGTTGACTGAATTCTCTGGATTCTGTATCTTTAATCTTTTTGATAAATTTTTTCAAAACAGGTGTCTTGCGGATTTTGGAAAATTTAAACTTAATTACTAATATGCTTTTATTAATATTCTGTTTTCAAATCTTTTTTAAATATTTGAAATGTATTACGAGGTTTTACAGTGTTAGTTATGTTTTTGATATCTTCATCTTTACATGGCATCAAAATTTCAGGTTTTGTTTAAAAAAATTTTTTACGAACAATTTCTGATCAAAACTCATAATAATCCTTGATAATGTGCTCTTTTTTTTAATGCCTGTGTTAATATAAAAATATTTAAATTATATTAATAATATAATATATAACTAAACTAAATATAATATAAACTTTAATGTTCTTTATAAAAAGAAATATATTAATTGATTTTAAGATTTCAACGGTCAATGATAGAACCAAAGATTTATATTATAAGATACAAATTTTGTTATTCCCTATCGATGTTTCAATCGCAATTAGAAATCCCCATTAAGATTCTACAAAAAATTTTTAAATAAATTTATTATAGATATAATTTAAAATTTACTTGATCTTACTAAAATAAATTCATTATCTCAAACATTTGAATCATTTTTAAAAAGGGATCAGTTAAATATTGGAACTCTGGGTCGATAACGTACTTTGAATATTTGATGGTGTACTAGTAACTTTAGTTTGTTGAGAAGTAAAATTTTTACTTTTATTATTATCTTTTTTGGTAAAATTTAAAAGGGTATGGTGTTTCATATTACATATATTTCATTACTTTTTTTCATCCTTGTCATAGTCTTCACGAGAATGTCGTGGTTCTAAATTCTTATAGCAAAGTTATACAAATCTAAATAACTGCCATCGTTCTTTTATTATTTGTCGAGTGAATTTGCTACAAGCTTCGTGTGAATGATTTTTACGAATGCAAAATAAACAACTAATTTTTTCAAGCAAAGACTTATTTTGATTATTTAAAGGATGACTGTTCGTATCAGTAGTAGTTAATACAGTTTTTTGGTTGTATAGAACTTTGTTTACGTTTAAAGTTACTATTTTGATATAAACCTACAAACAAAACATTTAATATATCAGAAACCCCAGCATTTAAAATCATATCAGCTTCAGTATACAAAAATTCAGATAATTTTTCTAAATCTGGTTTGTCTTTATTTTGTACAGCAGCAAATCTAATATAATTCTAAATCATGTTATCAGGTAATTTTTTTAAATATTTGAGATTAATTCTAGACTGTATATATAGCCCATATTTCCTAAAGATTTTACAGCTTCAACTGAAAGTTTTTAATTTAGAGGCTAATCCAATTATAGAATGTTTAGAAATAATATTTGGTAAAAATTTAATATCTTCAAGAATCTTGTTCAAAAACAACTGTTTATTTCCATAACGCATTTCTAATGCTTCTGTTATTTTTTTTGAACTATTACTTGGTATAAACAAATATTTAACGGCTTCGTAAGCTTCCCCCTTTAGGGCTTCTTAGAGTCTATTAACGTTTAAACTATCATCTAATTCTGTTTAAGAAAATAAACCATATGAACTTTTAAATCTAAAGCAATCTAGTGGTTCACTAGTGAAAATTGATATCGGTTTATTTGATATTAATCGGTTTATTAAATTATTTATATTACATTTATATTGAATTTCTTACAAAATTATAATCAGAATTATGAAAATTTATAGATATGGAATTATTAGTAGAATTAAAATTTTGATCTTCAGACGTTGTATTAACTCGTGGTCGTCTTATAGGATTTAAGTTTTTACGTGAAACATCGCTGTTAGAACTTTCATTTGGAATTGGATCAAGTTGATTTTCATTGTAGATACTGCGATGTTCATCCTCAGATGAAGTGTCATAAGTTTTTATCTCTCTTTGTTGACAATTGGCAACATTTTTCGGTTGGTCTTTCGGCAAGTCTTTGATATTGAAATTCTGGGTACGGTTGATGGCGATCTAGATGTTGTTGTTCCCTTTGTATCATATTTGAATATCGTATCTCTCTAAAAGATATTAAATTATTACCATGCTGTACCAGTGTATGATAATAATTAGCTGTATTTGCAACATTTTTCGGTAGATTTTGTCTTTCGGCAAGTCTTTGATATTGAAATTCTGGGTACGGTTGATGGCGATCTAGATGTTGTTGTTCCCTTTGTATCATATTTGAATATCGTATCTCTCTAAAAGATATTAAATTATTACCATGCTGTACCAGTGTATGATAATAATTAGCTGTATTTGGTTTGAGACCGTGGTTCTTGAAGACGTCTCCATTTCCTTTGGGGATAAGAAAATGCTTCTATATCGCTATCATATTCATTTAGATTATGTTAATTCATTGTTGATCAAGTATCACGTCTCTTTGAATAATTACGATCATGATTACGATCAACATTTTTTTTCTCACCACTAGAAGTTTTAATTCTTTATTCTCCCGGGTTTCAGGCACTAAATGTTAGAGACAGCTTTCACCTAAATAACTGAAAGATCATCGATCGAAAAATAGATAGATATATAATAAATATTTTATTTTATATTTGAATTTAAAACAATTAAATTTTATTTATTTAATTTCAAAACAAATAAAATCTTTTATGTTAAATTTAATTATTAATATTTTTTTTCATATTTAAAATTCAAACAAAGCAACAATAAATATATGTATATAAATATATATTTATATTATTTTTTTTATATAATTTAACTTTTAATTATCAATATTTTGAATCAATTTTTTTTTTTTTAATAAAAAATCGCAACATAACACTTTATTAAAATAATACCATAAAAAAAAATTGAAAAGCTAAAGAGTCTAAGGATCGAATGTCCATTCATTTTTCACAATTCACGAATATCTTTTGGTTACATTTTACGTGAAAAATGCATTAATCGTGTATCATCATCAATGATGAAACAGATCTGAAATAAAATTTTTAAACAAAACGATCGTTAACATTTATATTTATCTCTTAAAAACTAATGTGACATAATTTTACATTAAATTCATTCGTGCTCTGATTGGTCGCGCTGATTTTGACATAATTTTGCGTTTAATTTGCTCGTGTTCTGATTGGTCGCGCTGATTTTGTCATGCACAAAATTCATATTTTTTATTGGGAACTCCGTTCTGGCGGTGTAAAATACTCCTTCTGTAACATACGCTCGTGCGCAATTTAAATTTTATTATCTTTTAAAATACTTATTTATCAATCAAATTTTGTTTATTTATAATAATTATAATTAAATATATTTAAATAGTAGTCTCCGCCCCTTGCGCGCTTCGTGCGCCAACCCCCATAGAGTGATTGAGGTATTGTGAAGATGGTTCCATGTTGGCCTAAAAGGTGTTTTTTGTTCGTTTTTACCCAAACAGTTCGCGTGACAGTGGTTGAAGTATTTTCAGATTCGCCTAAAAGTACCAGATTGACCCAAAAGGTCCATTTTGGTCCAAAAGGTTTATTTTGGCCCAAAGAGCTCATGCGTCAGCGTTTACAACATTATAATATTTAGGGTATATTCTGGCCTAAATGGACCATTTTGGACCAAAAGTCCACTTTGGCCCCAAAAGGTCCATTTTGGCTCGAAGGGCTCACGCGTCAGCGTTTTTAGCATTATAATATAAAATAGAGGGGTCCACTTTGGCCCAAAAGGACCATTTTGGCCCAAAGGTCTTAGGCGACAGCGGCGACGTCAGCGGCAACGGTGGCAGCGTTTATAACTTTATAATATATAGAGATATGGAAATAATATAATTTTTTCATTTTATTATAAAGTTTTCTAAAAATTTGATTTTATCTAATTGGTTGATTCATTAATGCTTTGCAGTGTCAGAGGCCTGCTGCATTAAAATTTGTTAGAATTTCAAATATTAATTTTTTAATTTGTTACAATATAAACTGTAAAAATAATTATAAATTTTAATAAAAATATTCAAACTAAATAACAGAATATCTCATTTATTTTGAGAAATGGAAAAAGGCAATAATCAATATTTGCATTCAGATGCAATATCAAGTAATTTTTTCTTGAAATGAATTTTGGAAATAAGAATAGTAACAATTTATTAAAATTATGGGAAAAATTTGTTATTTACAATGTACGAAAAGTCGTATAACTATTTTTTTTTATAAATTAAGTAGCAGTTTTACTGTGATTGAATATGAAATAATATTTTAAGGGACTTGGCGCGCCTCGTCGCACAGAGTGCTTACCCCTTAGTCTAATAAAGAAAGTGCAAATTTTTTATTTTTTCAATTTTTACAAACTCTGGTTTTATTTGTACAAAACCATTTGAATTGGTTAAAATTAATTATGAATCAAGTTTCCTAATATAAAACTTATAACTTTGTGTAAACACAACCAAAATGCATGGAGCATATTTACATACAGCTGAGCATAGACACAAAAATTACACTACAATTGAATATTTTTATAATTTGAAATTATCACCTTTCCTAATGTTAAGATTCTAAACCCAAACTATTCTGATTCTTAAAACGCGAATGTGTTCATAAAGGGGTTTCATTTTATTGAGATCGTAGACGGAATATTAAAAAAAAATATCTTAAAATAGTTTCCTGACGTAATAGGGCTGCTCTCAATCAAAAAAATTAAATTTTTTTAAAATTAAAAAAAAAGAAAGTTTTTTAGGGTTATATGGTTATAAAAACATATAAAATCAATAAATTATATTTTTTAAATGTATACTAACAAACACGCACGCATAAGTTTGAATTTTGCATCTGTATGAGCAATTTTTAAGCATATATTTTTGTCATGTTCTCAAGTAAAAAATTCTTATATATTTTTAGGAAAATTACAAAATTTATAGTATTACATCATATAAAATGACATTTTTTTTCATTTCGGCCCATATTACATGTATCTGTATGTGTGTGTACACCAAATAATTCCTATTTTTAGATTAATAATTCAATAAATTTCATCATATTTAAATTTTTCTGATAAAAAAGATATTTAAAATATTATAAATTTATATTATTTTACAAAGTGTTTGTGTGTATTGTATTTAATATATATATGAATAAAAACATTTAGATTTTCATTAGTTCAACGCCAATCTAAAAATCATAGTCCATGCACTTACCTATAATAGACATAAATATACAGTCTCTTTCTGAGGAATCTTTCGGGTAATAAATCATATTATTTTTTATTTATTTAGGATTTTCATAGAATTTTAAAAATAATCAATTTTTTTTTTTCAAAACAAAGGAATAAATAAAACAATAGAATCAAGTATTTTTTTTTTAATTATCATTTTTTTAATTAGTCATTTTTGAACTTTTTTCGAATTTTATTAACAAATAAGTGCAAAAATTGCTAACAAATAAAAATCTAACACAATTTGAATGAAAAAAATCGGACAATATTAAATCATTAAAATTTATTGGCAAAATTTTTGAAAAAATGACAAATTTTAATTAAAATTTTACAAATAGTTTTTAATTATATTTTGGGTTCTTCTGTTACGCTAAAACTGCATCTAAGAAAAAAACATTCAAATTCAGATTAGCGGTCTCAAAATTGGCCAAATTCTCGAAAAAAATGGCAAATTTATTTTAATTAACATTTTTCCAATATTTTTTTATTGTATTTTGGGGGTTTTGGGTACGCTAAGCCTGAATCTGAGAACCAATCATCAAAATTCAGATTACCGGACTCAAAATTGGCCAAATTCTCGAAAAAAATGGCAAATTTTAATCAACATTTTACAAGTAGTTTTTAATTGTATTTTAGGGTTTTTGGGTGCACTAAGCCTGAATCTGAGAACCAATTATTAAAATTCATATTACCGAACTTAAAATTGGCCAAACTCTTGAAAAAAATAGCAAATTTTAATTAACATTTGACAAGTAGTTTTTAATTGTATTTTAGGGTTTTTGGGTACACTAAGCCTGAATCTGAGAAACAATTATTAAAATTCAGATTACCGGACTCGAAATTGGCCAAATTTTTGAATAAAATGACAAATTTTAATTAATATTTTACAAGTATTTTTTGATTGTATTTTGGGGTTTTTGGGTGCACTAAGCCTGAATCTGAGAAACAATTATTAAAATTCAGATTACCGGACTTGAAATCGGCCAAGTTTTAAAAAAAAATGGCGAATTTCAATTAATATTATAAAAAGTCTTTTTTGATTGTATTTTGGGGTTTTCAGGAGCACTAAGTCTAAATCTGAGAACCAATTATTAAAATTCAGATTACTGGACTCGAAATTAGCCAAATTTTTGAAAAAAATGGCAATATTTAATTAACATTTTATAAATAGATTTTGATTGTATTTTGGGGTTTTTGGGTGCACTAAGCCTGAATTTGAGAACCAATTATTTAAATTCAGATTACCGGACTCGAAATTGCGGTCTCAAAAAAGAGGACAAAATTTAGAAAACAGAAAATCAATAATAAACTTAAAATTTTTTTTTTCTATTTAATATTTTTTCTTATCTAAACTGCTGCTGCAGTATTTTAATAGTTAGACTGTGCGAAGCACAGTCTATACCCGCGACAAAATGTCGCTCTTGTGCGCACTCGTTAAGGTCACAGTGATCTCCGATTAGGTTCAAAATTTATATATAAGTTAGATATAAGACCAACATGTACCGTATTGATTTTTAGCCAAATCAAAAATATAGTACCGAAATTATTATCAATTTACGGGAATAACAGCGTTAAAAACACAAAATGTCGATTATAAGACATAAAACATGATATAATAAGCACTTTCAGGATGAAAATAATCATTCCAGGTTGTAGCGGATACCCTGGAGGTATAATTTTTCATTTTCCGCACAAATATATTTTCCGATTTTCCAATATGGCGGCCCGATAAATTTGAAAAAATGAACTTTTAATTTTACAAGGGGGTTTTTTAGGGCAAGAAGAACAACTATTCGCTGGAAAATATCCAATTTTTCAACCCTAAATATTTCCTGATTTTCCAAGATGGCGGGCTAAGAAACTTGAAAAAATGAACTTTTAACTTTACAAGGGGGTTTTTAGGGCAAAAAAAACGAATATTCGGTGGAAAATATTCTGTTTTTTAACCTAAAAAATTTTCCGATTTCCCAAGATGGCGGACCAAAAAACTTCAAAAAATGAACTTTTAACTTTAGAGAGGTGTTTTTTAAAGCAAGAAAAATAGTATTCGGTGGAAAATATCCAGTGTTTTAGCCTAAAAAATTTTCCGATTTTTCAATATTACGAACCAAAAAATTCAAAAAAATGAATTTTTAACATTACAAGAGCGTTAAAAATACAAAATCTCAAATATAAGACATAAAGCATGATAAAATAAGGACTTTTAAGATGAAAATAATCATTCCAAGTAGAAACGGATACCCTGGGGGTATAATTTTTCATTTTCCACACGAATTATTTTCCGATTTTCCACAGACCAAAAAACTTGAAAAAATGAACTTTCAACTTTACAAGGGGGTTTTTTAGGCCAAAAAAACGAATATTCGATAGAAAATATCCAGTTTTTTAACCTAAAAAATTTTCCGATTTTCCGATTTAGCGGACCGATTTTCCAAGATAACGGACCAAAAAAATTGAAAAAATGAACTTTTAACTTTACAAAGAGGGTTTTTAGAATAAAAAAAAACTAATGTAATATTCGTAATGTAATGTTCGTAATATTCATTGGAAAATATTCAGTTTTTTAACCTAAAAAATTTTCCGATTTTCCAAGATAACAAACCAAAAAACTTGAAAAAATGAACTTTCAACTTTACAAGGGGATTTTTTAGATCAAGAAAAACAAATATTCAGTAGAAAATATCAAATTTTTCAACCATAAATAATTCCCGATTTTCCAAGATGGCGGACCAAAAAACTTGAAAAATAAACTAAAATACCATTTTAACTTTACAAAGGAATTTTTTAGGGCAAAAAAACGAATATTCGACAGAAAATATCCAGTTTTTTAACCTAAAAAATTTTCCGATTTTCCGATTTAGCGGACCCGATTTTCCAAGATAGCGGACCAAGAAAATTGAAAAAATGAACTTTAAACTTTACAAAGGAGGTTTTTAGAACAAAAAAAACAAATATTCGATGAAAAATATTCAATTTTTTAACCTAAAAAATTTTTTTAACCAAAAAAACTCCAGAGGGTATAAGTGATTTCAATGTACGAGCCAACAAAATTAAAAAAGCACTTATTTGGCTCAAAATTAATAACATTTATTACAAAAATATAGAAATAGACAAAGAAGTTTTACGAATCTTACCAAACAATGGTAATATAATAAACTACACAGAAAATTTGAATATAAATGACAATAATCTGAATACTGAATATTCTGAAGTGAACCAAACAAACACCGAAATAAATTTAACAGAATCCAACATTCCTAATATCACAATAATTAATCAAATATAAAACAATTAACTCTGAATTACATCTCGATTACCCATCATTAGAAAATGAACTAATTAATAAATTCACTTCAGAAGGATACATAACTTGTGCATTTCCACATTTATTTCCAAGAGGAGTTGCAGATTTCTTACAAGCACGTGAAATACGTGTTACTTTAGATCAATATTTTAAACACCTTACAAAATATAAAGATCAAAGATTCGCAAAAGATCCTAGATTTTGATTTTTTGCAATGAACACCACAATGCGTCATGTTTTATTACAAAAAGCAGGAGTTTATATAAGAAAATCAAAGTTAGAAGACATGACAATTAATGAATTAAAAACTAAATTAATAAACGATAAAAATTTTTGGAAACATATAATGGTTTACGCAGCAAAAGTAAGATCTACAAACAACTATTGGTATCAACGAAGTGATGAACTATTAACCATGGTTAAACATATTAAAAAACCAACAATTTTTTTTACTTTAAGTGCAGCAGATCATCAATAGAATTCATTGTTTAAATTACTATGTCCCGATACAGATCCAAATACTATTGATGATCAACAACGTAAAAAATTAATTCAAAAAAATCCATTAATTGTCAGCTATTTTTTTAAAGAAAGAGTTAATAATTTTATGAAATATGTAAGAAAACCATTATTTAAAGTATCCGACTTCTGGTATCGTTGGGAATGGCAATTTAGAGGATCACCACATATTCATGGAATTTTATGGTTATCAAACGCGCCATTATTTAATAATAAAATTCTAACACCAGAAGAAAGAGAAAAACTTTGCCGTTACTTCGATGATTTTTGTTTTGCAATAAATCCTAAACATGATGTAGGAATTAATCATCCTGCACGTTAAAATTTTTCTGACATTCCAACAGATAATCTGGAAAATGATTTAATTTATTTATTAAATAGATTACAACGTCATACGATGCATGGTAAACACTGTATGAGATACAAATATAAAAGCACAATTTTAACATGCCGTTTTAATTTCCCTCAACAAGAAAGGAAAGAAAGCATTATTGATGATCCAGACGGATATTTACGATATCATCCTAAACGTAATGATCCACTCATACAAAGATACAATCCAATCATAACATCTATTTGGAGGGCAAATACTGATTTTTCGCCGATTGCATCAGAAGAATCTATTTATTATTATATTGCTAAATATGAATCCAAAAGTGAAAAAATTTCAAATGATTTACAACAGTGTTTACAGGATATTTGTGCATCCATGTCAGATTCACTATTAGCAAAATCAGCAATTCAAAAATTATTCATTTCTACATTACATAAAAGAGACTACAGTGCTCAAGAAGTAGTACATTTGTTAATGAGTTGGCCTCTATATCACAGTTCACGGAGTTACATCAATTTAGTAATTCAAGATGACGATTGGATACAAATAAAGGTGAATATATAATTCCTTACCAATAATATAAATAACAATTTTACTAATTATTTAAACATCTTTAAAATAAAATGAACCTAAGTAATTAAACAATACTTATTTGATGGAACTGTAACTCTTATAATTATATTTTAAATTTAGACATAATAAATTCATTTTAATTAATTTAAATAACTTATATACAGTAATTTAACGATTTACAAATCATCGACTCATATAACTTCAAAGTTAAAAACTTGAATTTAGAACATAAAATTTTTTTATAATCTCTTTTTATTTATTTTAAATAATATTTTCAATAAGACAAAGCTATTTATACTATATAACTTATTCTTAATCTCAACTAATGTATGTATGAAATGAAATAAAAAATAATATTTTTTTAAATTAATATTATTTGTTTAAATTTAATAAGAAAATTTATTAAAATCAATTAAACTTATAAATCTTTACTTTTCTATATGGATAAATTTAAATGAAGTGAGTGCGATTTGTATGGTCGGGTTTTCACAACTGCCCCAAAGTATTTTTAACTGTCTTCAATAATATAAGAAAAATGAGTCATAATATTTTTTATTATTGCTGTAAAAACTCACATTAGCATGAAAAATTTAAAGGATATATCTTTTCATGTTTTTAAGAGCGTTTATGTTAAAACAGCGAAAAACAATGAAATAATAAAGAATTTTCCGATTAATTTTGAATAATTTGTATAATTTAGAAATAAAAGAATTCATTAAAAAATGATATATTTTAATCTTTCAATTTAAAATTTTGCTGCTTTAACATAAACGCTCTTAAAAACGTGAAAAGATATATCCTTATGTCACATTTTTAATTGCTCACGTGACTTGACGGGAAATTTGAAATTTGTAAAAAAGGATCTTTTGAAAGCTGCTATTTTTTTATCTAGAGCTCCCAAAAAGCATTGTCCCATCGAAATTTTTTTTTTCCCAGAAAATATAAAGTTTAAGAAAAATTTTAAACATGGTTAGAAGATTTTTCACTAATAGGCATTTGAGAAATCGACTTTTGAAAAAAACAGCCTATCTTAACGATTCCTCGCGCATGCGCTACTTAAAAAAAATTTTTTGAACCCAGAATCGGATAACCAGGGAAATTTCCTATCCGGACCTAAAAAGAAAAAATATTTTATGCTAATGTGAGTTTCTTACAGCAATAATAAAAAAATTTTTCTTACATTTTTTACAAAAGTCAAAAACACTAAAATAGCTTCCAAAAATTGAGATTTTGCTCTGGGAGGCTAAAAATTGGGCTGGTAACTTATTTTTGGTAGTACTTTCAGAAAAAGACACGACCATACAAATTGCACTCACTACATTTAAATTTACCCATATATGACTTTATATTTTTACTCTAGGCTTAATTTTTTATTTAATTATTTTTTATTTTTATTTTAATGCAATACAAAGGATTTTTATAACAAACTTATCTATAAGTATTCATTATTATAAATTTAAATTCAATTAGTACTATAATATTTAATTTTACTTATAATATCAATAATGTACATACAACTCCAGATCGGCTGGGCATCAAGTAGAGTGCGCCTCCGTGCAGACGTGAGGCGCTGCTACAAATGTCTGGGCTATGGACATAGCCAATATGTCTGCAAAGGCCCAGACAGAAGTAAGACGTGTTTAAAGTGTGGCGAAGATGGCCATAAGAGGACAGAGTGCAGCAAGGATAAGCCTGAGTGCTTCCTCTGCAAGACCAGAAAGGAGGATTGCTCCACGGAGCACTATCCTGGAGAGGGAAACTGCCCCAGTTATCGGAAGGCTCTGGCTGTGGCGAGAAGCAGGTGTCATCGGAAATGATCAAGGTTCTTCAAGGGAACATGCGACACGCACGGGAAGCTGGTGCATTGTTGGATCAAATTGCTCGCGAAAAGGATGCAAATATCCTCTTACTAAGCGAGCAATATTACAACATGAACCACAAGTACTGGCTTTCCGATTACACTGGCTGCTGCGTCATATGGCTTCGAGGCAGAGCCCAAACGTCTCTTACCCAACAAGGGAAAGGGAATTGCCACGTCTGGGCCAAGTGCGGGGAAACAACTTACATAAGTTGCTATCTCTCCCCAAACGACAACTCGGCAGAGCTGGCTACAAAGCTGGCCAGCATCGAGAGTACGGTCCGAACGGCGATCGGTGGCGTCATCCTTGGTGGAGACTTCAACGCCAGGGCTCTGGAATAGGGGATGCCAACCACTAACCCCAGGGAACGAATGGTGCTCGAAATGGCCACTAGGTGCAAACTAGTGGTCCAGAATAGAGGCAACAGGCCCACCTACGAGAGGGGTGTCTCTATCCGTCAAAGCAAGGCTCGATGTCTGCATTCATTACGCGAAGATGTAAACAAGGACCCCTGGGGCCTAGGTTACAAAGTCGTAATGGGCAAGTTGAACGGGGGGTCCGACAACATGATGGTCGCGGCGTCGGTGCTCTCTTCCCCGAAAGGCCCATCCGTGAAAACCCGGTTGAGGTGATACCCAGGGAGGAAGTGCCGCTGTTCAGCGAAGGCGAGATGGTCAAGGCCATAAAGGCCATGAAAAATGGCAAGGCGCCGGGGCCGGACGGGATACAGGCGGAAGTACTCAAAAGAGCGGTCAAAGTAATCCCTGGTATCCTGTTAAGCATGTTCAATGCGTGTTTGGTGGCTGGAGTGTTCCCAAAGCAATGGAAGGTGGCACGTCTCGTGCTCTTGAACAAGGGCAAGGGGAGAGCCCCAGATTCTCCATCATCTTACAGACCTTTGTGTATGTTAAATACGATTGGTAAGATGATGGAGAGCTTGCTCCAGGCAAGGCTCAGAAGGGCAATCGAGGAGGGCGGTGGTCTCTCTGAGGAGCAGCATGGTTTTTGTGAAGGGCATTCCACGATAGACGCCATTCGGCGTGTCGTGGATACCGTAGAGGCTGAGAGGGAAAAGCGGCCTGCAATTCGCAAGGACGTCCTTCTGGTAACGCTGGACGTCAAAAACGCTTTCAACTCGGCCAGGTAGGATGACATGATCCAATCCCTCGAGTACGATTTCCGGATACCCAGGTATTTCGGAACACAAAATGTAAATAAACCTGGGAAAGTTAGTATTTGATGCGGCAGCCACAGTAGGTGGAATTAGATTTAATAATTTATTATTGTCAGACTCTGATCTATTAAAGTCTTTGATAGGTGTAATTATGCGATTTCGACAATATAAGTACGCAATTAAAGCAGATATGAAAGATATGTTTCTTAAAATTAAAATTATAGAGAAAGACCAACAAGCGAAACGTTTTTTATGGAGAGGTAGAAACAGAATTGATGAACCAAGTGAATACGTATTGTCATCTATGTTATTTGGGGCAAAATCATCTCCGTGCTCTGCGTTATTTGTAAAAAATAAGAATGCTGACTTATTTGCCTCTAAATATCCAAAAACAGCAAGTAGTGTGATAAATAATATTTATATGGATAATTATTTACATAGTTGCGAAACTATCGAAGAAGCGCGAAATACTATGCATCAAGTAATTTAAATAAATAAATTTGCTAATTGGGAAATGCAGGGTTGGGCCTCGAGTCATGAAGAAGTTTTAAACAATCTTCAAAATAAACTAGAAGATGGTTTACTTCGGCTAAATATTGGCGATAAAGAAATTGAAATGGTTTTAAGTTTACATTGGATAAATAGTACAGACAAGTTTATATTTAAAACCGATTATAAAAAAATTACTGATAAACTGCGTAATTGTAATAAAGTACCTTCAAAAGGTCAATTAAAAATAATAATGTCAATTTTTGTTCCTCTTGGTTTTTTGACCCAGTTAATTATTCAAGCTAGAATTTTAATGCAAGATAAGATTTCAATGCAAGATTGGTTAAGTAAGATTGGTTGGGTTTAGTAATTGAAAGAATGAAATTAATGAATTTAATCAATGAATTTAATCAATGGAAAGTATGGTTAAGTAGTTTAGAAGAGGTTAAGTATAGTCACATACCTCGTTTTCATCAAATTATAACTACGGATGTTAAATCCATCGAATTACATACTTTCTGTGATGCGAGCTCTAAAGCTTATACGGCCGTAGCTTATTGGAGGATTATTTATAACGATGATACAATTAAAACCGCATTTATATTTTCCAATAAATAATGATAAAAAAATTCAAGGTTAAGTATTCATAGAGTAGAATTGCAAGCTGCAGTTCTTGCCATTAAAATATCAAAAATAATATTAAAAGAACATAATTTTCATATTTCGCGATGAGTATTTTGGTCAGATTCAAAAACAGTTTTATATTGGATAAAAAAAGGATCCGAACGAATTTAAAACCTTTGTAAAAATATAGAATCATAGAAATTAAGGATAATTCTGGAAGCCTCGAATGGAAATATACCCCGACCAAAGAAAATCTCGCAGACGATAGCACGAGGAAAAATAGTTATTCACTAAAAAGTAATAGTGAGTGGTTTAACGGTCCTCATTTCTTGCTCGAAAACGAATTTAATTGGTCTAAATTAAACACTAGTAATAAATTAGACGTAAGTGAATCGGAATTCAAAAAGGTAGAATGCTTGAGCTGCGCATTGATTGTTCAGAGAAATGTTATAGATGTAACTCGGTTTTCTTCTTGGACACGTCGTCTATCTTTTACATCACACTTGTTAGAAATTATTGACGTTTGGAAATCTAAACTAAAAAGAAATAGGTCAAACCCAATTTTTCGTTCACCAGCAAAAAGATTTGCAGAAGTTGAAGATATTTGTTTGAAAATTAGTCAAAATGCATCCCTTCACGAACAAATTCATCACATAAATAAATTTAAAAAACTACATACAAATACTCGGCTTCTTCATATAAGTCCAAAAATTGACCAAAAGGTTATATTATGAGTAGATAGTCAAATTGGTAAACGTTTTCAATTAAATTTCTTATCTGAACCCATAGTTTTAGATGCTAAAAATTATGTGACAAAGTTATTATGTGACAAAGTTATTATTGAAATTTTATCACTGCAAATTTTATCACTGTAGTCACAACACGGTCATCAATGAATTACAACAAAGGTTTTGGATAATACGGTTAATGCAAGGTTTGCGTAACTTAGTTAGTAAGTGTGTTGTATGCAAAATTTTAAGGGCACTACCAACTAACCCAAAAATGGCAAAATTAACTCTAGCTAGATTAGCATACCGATAACCCCCTTTTTAACATACTGGGATCGATTAGTTTGGCCTATGATGGTTAAATTAGGAAATAGAAAAAACAGTCGTTGAGAAAAAATATGAGGCGTATTATTTACGAGTATGACTACGATAGCTATTCATTTGGAGATTGCGCATTCTCTTAATGCAGATTCCTTGAAAATGGCAATTAAGCGTTTTATTTCTCGAAGAGGTATCCCAGTTACCTTCTACAGTAACAATTATTCGAGCATAAAAAAGCTAGTAAAGAATTATTCGATACTGTATCATCTGTTGATTACAGTATAGTTAATGAGTATACGCGAAAAAATAAAATTGAATGTAGATTTAATCCTCCCGCGGCTCCACACATGGGTGGTGCATGGGAGAGATTAACACTGTCCGTTAAAATAGCCCTTTCAGTGGTATTGAAAGATCAGTCTCCAAGAGAGGAGACATTACTAACAACATTATCAGAAATCGAACATGCGGTCAATTCTCGTCCCGTCACTCAAATATTGGTTGACCCCAGAGATCAAGAAGCTTTAACCCCAAATCATTTTTTAACTGGTGCTTCTTCAGGTGAAATCCGTTTCGGAAATTATCACAATCAATCACAATGTACTCGAAAGCAATGGCGCATAGCTGAACAACTCGCGAATAATTTTTGGCCACGATGGTTACATGAATATTTACTAACGCTTATACCAAGAAAAAAATGGTGTGAAAATTTATCACCATTAAAAGCAGGTGATCTTGTCTTATTATTAGATGAGAAAATCGCTACAAATCATTGGAGAAAAGGTATTATTACGCGCACTTTTGTTGCACCAGATGGCCAAGTTCGTAGAGTAGAAGTAAAAACGGCTATAGGGGTACTTGAACGACCGATTCATAAGTTTGTAAAATTTGTGGATGAAAAAGATTTGCAATAAATCTTTTTCGAAGGAAGAAATGTTCCGAACGTAAACATAGACAAAATATTCTGTTGATTCCGATTTTCTAGTGGGAGGCTTCTTTTGATATTTTTTTTATTCCATTAAGTGATTATATACTCTAGACGATGGTTTTATTATGAAACCTGTCATTTAAACCGCGATCAATTGTTATCATCGATTTATTTACATGTTTGCATTTTTCCTTCGGAGAAAATAAGGAATTCTGCAACTACTGTGGTTGGCAATAGGTTACAGGAGTATGAATCATCGATTTAATTTGGGAATAATTATCGAAAAAGGTTTTTTACAGAAGTCGGGTCATACAGAAATATAAATTTAAAAATATAAGGTTATTTTAGTGTGCCAATTTCAGATCGTTATTCTTGTTCCGTATCGATGTATATATATGTAAATATGTTAGTGTATATGTTGTAAGAGGGGAGAGAGTAACGGCCGACCGGCACGTCAGTGTTCGCACGGCCTTTGCTAATAGCATATTAATAAATCTATTCTTTAAAAATATAAATTGTGTGTGTCGCCATTATTATAATTAATTAATCACCAGCTCCCCAACATTTGGTCATTCGAGCCTTTAAAGGATTAATCAAATTTATTCACTTTTTTTTATGTTTGGTTAAAATTCCGGAAAGTGAAATTTTTCTTTTATACATTCACATGCAAAAAGCCATTACGTGCGCGCGTGTAAACCTTATAAAAATCGATAATAATAAACATTTTGGTGACGATTTTAATTATTAAAAATAATTTAAAACAATCATTGGTGAAGGTGTTAAATAAAAATCATAGTGCGGCAAAAGTACATACAGTCCACGCAAAACTTCAACATGGCGAAGTAAAAATTTAAGAAAATCGTAAACAAATTTCAACGAGGCGAAATTCTCTCACTTAGATAAAATTTAACCTGGCGAATTTTTGTTCAAAATTTACAAAAAAAAATAAATTTAACCAGGCGAAATTTTTCCAATTAGATAAAATCAAACCTGGCGAATTTTATTTTCAAAATTTTCTTGTGCAAAATTTCAACATGGCGAAATTTTTGATTTTAAATAAATTCAACCAGGCGAATTTTATTTAAAAATTCATTACAAAAATTTTCAACTCGGCGAAATTTTTTTGATTCCTGAAATCATTAAATATTAAAAAGTGGAAAAGAAGTAAATAAATTTTCTAAAAATCATCGAATCAACTGTCATACAAAAGGAGGGAAAAAATCTAATTTTCATGAAGAAGAAAACAATCAGGAGTCACGTGATTCTTCTCCAATTCTTTTTTGGGCGTTATCATCATTATGGGTGTTTACGTGCAGTTCAGTTGGCGGCCATATTTTATCACCGGTTCGTCTGCTACTAAATTTTAGAAGACAGCGATCACGTGTTCCTACTAATTTTCTTTTGGCGCCATCGTCTCTGGTGTAGCAGTTCAGTAAGCGGCCATATTTTTTTTTCTTCTTCAAACGAGTTCTTCTGCTACTGAATTTAAATGAATCATTCCAGTCACGACGCATCAAATTAAGAGAAATCAATTCTTCACCTTTTTTGCCATATTTAAAGAAAAGATACGTAATTATTTCTACTTTTTAACTTTTTAATACTATTTTTTAATATTATTTTTAATACTGTTGTAATATAAAATATAAAAAATAATATTACTGTTAATATCATTATTATTCTCAGTAGTATTATTATTATTTTAAAATTTCTGATAATTCATATACTTATAGATAGCATAAAATTAAAATCAAATTTAGTGTAATTATAAATATTATACAGGTTTTATAAATATATGCTCTCTCTCTTTCGCTCATGTGTAAAAATTGTGTATCGTTAAATACATTTAAATATAATTTTTAGTGATGCATTGTCATATGTTAAACAGAGACAGAGATATTCGAATTTTAATATGAAAAGAGATAGAGATGTTCAAACTTTTCTTCTACGCTAATTTTTTAAACATTAATATTTTTAATATTTTTAATTTGCACAAATAGATTCTAATACACTAATAAATTAAATTCATAAATTTCATGATAAATATATTTTTTCTAAATCACAAGTCATTCGAGGAAATAAGTGCGTTCTCTTGTTTATGCCTAAAAAAGCAATCAATGCACTTCTGCACCTTATTTCCTTCGGTGATCCTTATATGATATTTTTCTATGTTTAATTTTCTTTTTTTAATTAATTAATTTTTTATTTTCTGCTAATTAATTTAAACATATAATAAAGTTGTTTGTGTATTATAAAAAAAAAAGAAGGAAATTAGTGTATTACAAAAAAAAGAAAATAAAAACTTTGCTTATCATTAGGTATCTCTCTGTCTCTTAACTTTTTTGTAAAACAAAATATTAATTCATTTGATGTTACCTAGGTCTCTTAATTAAATGCTGTGCATCAGGAGGTCTATCATTAGCTGTAGCTGTTCGGGCTGTCTTGTCGATCAGTAGGAGTACCTGGACATCATTTGCAGATCTCATCAATCAAAATATGATTTTCTTTATCATGAGGACTATGTTTAGAATATGTTAGATTTTTATCATTTACTTTTTTATTCTACTACTTAAATATAAGTCATAATGCTAAATTTAAAAATCTATAACGTATATCATTGTTCTCGGGAAGCAAGGTTTAACTTTCAAATTTTTAACTCAAATTTTGATACATATTATATAGTTAAATTTCCTAAAATTTCTCTAAAAATATAGCTATTCTTAAATTTTTTAATAAATATAAAAACTTAAAAAATTTTTGTCAAAAAAAATTATCTAAAATTTTTAATTTAAATGAACTTTCATTACGATAATTTTTTCTTATAATTACATTTACTTTTTTTGACATTTCTTACAAATCTCATTAATCCGTATTCTGTTAAAGATAGGAGAGTGGTAGATGTCAAATGCTAAACTTGTAAATTCTATTATTTTACAATTTTATCTCAATCTATAATTTAATTAATAATTTTTCATCTGTGATGTAAAATTAAGTGGGGAGGAATACTGAACCACATTTTATAGTCACTAAGATGAGATAAAATTGTAAAAATAATTTTCAAATTAAACTCAAATCATTTTAAAGAGGTAAATTTATTTTAACTCCAGTTTAAGAAGGGTAGACTGAGTTTCCCAAAAACAATTAAATTTATGTTAGCGGATCAGTTATAAACCATAATTCTTAAACTTAGTCCTCAAATGATTTATTAAATTTATACTTGTATTGCTGGTCACAAATGTTAGTCCTAGATACTCTTATTGATTGCTAGGACCGTTGTTGATTGGCAATAGTTATTGATAGTCATTTTGATGTAAATCAATATTATATATTCAATTTTCTTAAAAGATCTAAATATTAAAAACATATCAGTATTATATTCTTTTTTATTGTAAAACTATTTTTGTAAATTGTAAAACTACATTTTATAGCAAAACTACAAATGTACATAATTGTTTATTTAAATTATGAGACCTTTTTTAAAAAAAACACATAATAATGTTTTTAAAAAAAAAAAAAAATTGTTTGTAAATAGTATTTTAATTCTTAAATTCTTTTTTATATTTTTCAATTTTTTACCTTGATAAAAAATTAAGCCTGGAGAATGTTCCGTATCGATGTATATATATGTAAATATGTTAGTGTATATGTTGTAAGAGGGGAGAGAGTAACGGCCGACCGGCACGTCAGTGTTCGCACGGCCTTTGCTAATAGCATATTAATAAATCTATTCTTTAAAAATATAAATTGTGTGTGTCGCCATTATTATAATTAATTAATCACCAGCTCCTCAACAATTCTTTTATTGTTTAAGAAAAAATTATTAATAAAAAAATTTTACGAATATAACCATTCTAAAAAAGATTTTCGTTGGTAACGGTCAATTGTCAATACAAAAAATAAATAATTTTCTTTTTTAACATGGAACATGTTCATTGGATGGGGTATTTGAAAAAGTCCGGCTCAACAGGGGGGGTTAAAAAGTGACGCTTTTAGGAGGGAGGGGGGTCAAAAATTGACGTTTTAGGGGGGGGGGTGAAAAAGTGGCGTTTTTTAGGGGGGGGGTGAAATGGAGTTAGAATACTTTGGTGCAGAAGTACCTAGGGACCTATGGTGCACAAGCCCCTAAAGAACTTTGGTGCAGAAGTACCTAGGGACTATTGGTGCAGAAGTACCTAGGGACCTTTGGTGCAGAAGTCCCTAAAGATCTTTGGTGCACAAGTCCTTAAAGAGCTTTGGTACAGAAGTACCTAGGAACCTTTGGTGTAGAAGTACCTAGGGACCATTGGTGCAGAATTTTTAAGAATTTATTGTAAAAATTAATAAAAATTAAATTCATATTATTTAAAAAACTATAATAATTTGAAAATTTAATTAATTTTGTTTACTTTGATGTCTAAACAGCATGATTTCTATAAAAAAAATCTAAATATAAATATTTGCATATAAATATTTATATTATGAACACAATAGATACTTTATTATCAATGTTATAAGTGAACATGTTCCTTGCTCGTTGGTTGTGCAGTTACACAAACCGGTTATAAATTTTTTTAATCTAAAATAATTAAAATAATTTAAAGTTTTTCTTTTTTATTAAAATGTTATTTTTAAATATTTATTATTAATAAATATAAAAAATCATTGTTTTTTCTTTAAAAAAAAAAGTTTAAAATCCATTTAACAAAAGAAATAAGAAGTGAGGTTATGTTGAAAAATCATATTTGAAAATTTAAATTTCTGTCTGTCTGTTTGTACCCTAATGACTCAAGAACCGCCGAACCACTTGACGTCAAACCGGTGTCATAATAAAGAATAAAAGTATGCGGATAACAGAGGCTATAGTTTTGCGACTCAGCTTTCGTACTTTCAGCGATATTCAATTTTTACTATTTTTAGGATAAATACAATTTTTTGAAAATTTGCCTAATAAGTGAAATACCTAAAAAATATGATCAAATTTGACTGTATCAATTGGTAATACTTGATTTAGCACTAATTTATACGTACTCAGTTAATTTTTTTTATTTTCTCTATTATAACTAGAGAATCAATCAGAACCTATAATTTTTCATTAATATTTCACCTACACTGCTCTGAATAATTTAAATGTGTTTGTATAATTATAAATTTGCAGTGAAACATGATTTTTTTAAGCAACAGAAAAATATTGAAGTAAATGTGAACAGTAGGGACTGAGCCTCATTTGAAAAATCTGAATGTGTTTGCATAATTATAAATTTGCAGTAAAAAATGATTTTTTGAAGAAACACAAACAGAAGTAAATGCAACACATGGGGGGCGGAGCTCCCTTTCCAACTTTAACTAGTTTTACTAGTATAGTAACTTTTACTAGTATAGTATACATGATTATATTATTCTGATTTTAGTTTAGTTCATGAAAATTTAAGAAAATTAAAACCTTTATATATAATCAGTGGGCATAGTGCAAAAAAATGACATTATATAATTTACTGTAATTATCGTGAAAGAAATAATTTTTTACAATAATTGCAGTAAATCAGATAATCCCATTTTAGTACATGGGGTTTTTAATTTTTTTTTAGCCATCTGTGACGGTTCAGATTTTTTAATGAGCTATCGTCATGTCACTTTTTATGAATAAATGTTCTTTGAGAATATTGAAATCATCGCAAATATTTTCACGCTATGCTCATCATTGTGTAGAATATAAGAATGGTTGACATACATGATGCCTACAATAAGTGGTTGACGAGTAGTTTTCAGCACTTTGGAAATATTTTGTACAGATTCGTATTTGTACATTAAACAGCTAAAGGCTTACTTTTAAACATTAAATTTAAACATTTTATTCCTGAAAAAAATTTATAATCTACTTCATACACTTTAGTCCATGCATTTATAATAGACACACAAAAAAACGATTTTTTAAGGTTCTCTAGTATTTTTGGGAGTCATTTAATGAAAAAATAAGTTCTACGTAAACCACATCTAAAAATATTTAGTCGTTGGGCAGCGCTAAAGCATTTTCGATTTATGAAAATGGGCTCAGGAACATCGGGCGGGACCAAAGCTACTAAATTTAAAAGGCAACATAAAAATAAAATTTCGGGGGGTGTTTCGTAGTTTTTTGTTCGCTAAAAACGATGGAATCATTTATTTTGAATTATTTTTTTAAGGCAAAAAGTTATGAGCTAATTTCAGTGGTAGAAATATCAAAAATTGGACAGTTTTTGACGTCAAAAACTTGCTGTGGACTAAAAAATGTTTAGAAATTATTTTCAAAGGGCACTCCTGACGGATTTAGAGTTATAGGTCAAATATTGTAGTTTGAATTTCCAAATTCAGCATTTTTTAAGTTAAATGACTGTCAAACGAGCAGAGAACTTTTATGAACTTCTAGCAAGGTAAATTATCATGTTTTTGTGTTTTTCTAACTAGCGCAGAATTAATTGCTTAGATTTATTTATGGTTGCTAGTTTAGTTCAGTGTTATGACAATGTCATAAAATAGGGTTTTTAGGCAATTTTCCAAATTATGCTGTCATCTTGCAATTGGTCTCATTTTTTTGGACTCATCATAGTTGGTCTCATTTTATTCGTATAAAATACACCTTTTGATCCTAATAATCCGCAACTTTTTATCACCGATTCTCTCATCGTAATAGTTATTAAACCTAAGGCCCATTTTTGGCCCAAAATGACTAATTTTTAAGTTTCAGCAAAAATTGAAATTTTCATTAAAAATAGGTCTTATAGGTCTCAAAAATTTTGTATAAACTTTAAGTTTCCATAATTTTTTTACTTGTTTCTTTTCAATAATTTGTTTCGCAGATATGATAATTTAAAGACAGAGTCTCAATTTGAGGATTTAAAAAAAAATCATACTTTATCACTAAATTTGTAGAACCAAATCTCGGAAATGTCTAAAGCTAAAAGGACGAGTAAGAAATTTTTGGAAACTTGGAACTTACAAAAAGTTGTTGAGAAAAATGAAACTCAATTTTATTAAGTAATTAATTCTGCGCTAGTTAGAAAAACACAAAAATATGATAATTTACCTTTCTAGAGGTTTAGAAAAGTTCTCTGCTCATTTGACAGTCATTTAACTCAAAAAAATTCTGAATTTCGAAATTCAAACTACAATATTTGGCCTGTAACTCTGAATCCATCAAGAATAAATAAAAAGAACCAATTTCATCGTTTTTAAAGACCCAAAAAACATGCGAAGTGCCCTTTGAAAATAATTTCTAAACATTTTTTAGTCCGCAGCAAGATTTTGACGTCAAATTTTTACCACTGAAATTAGCTTATAACTTTTTGCTTTAAAAAAATAATTCAAAATAAATGATTCCATCGTTTTAAGCGACCAAAAAAACTACGAAATACCCCCCGAAATTTTATTTTTATGTTGCCTTTTAATTTAGTAGCTTTGGTCCCGCCCGACGTTCCTGAGTCCATTTTCAAAAATCTAAAATGCTTTGGCGCTGTGCAACGACTAAATATTTTTAGATACGGTTCATGTAAAATTTATTTTTTCATTAAATGACACCCAAAAACGCTTGAGCACCTTAAAAAAATCAAAAAATTGTTTTTTTTTTGGCAGTCTAATATATATAAATAGACTGTGTCTTATTTTTTATTTTTCGATATTTTTGGCTCCCCCCATTTTTTTCGAATATTTTGGTCATGAAAAACCCCCAGCTCCAAGGATTTTGATATTCGATTTTTTTAACCCGTGCCGCCGAACACTTGAAGTTTCCCATTTAAATAACATGGGAATTTTGGGTTTTTAGCTATACAAATTTTCACAAAATCCAAAAAGCTTTTTTAAAAGCTAATTTTTACTGAAAACATACTTTTATATGTTGTAAAGACATGCAAAAAGCCCTGCATTCATTCCAAAGGGAATTTTGGGGCTAGAAACGCAAATTTACATGTTGGCTGAATCTTATAAAACAGGGTTTTTTGGTAATTTTCGATAAAACGCTATAACCTCAAAAATGAACCAAAATACTTCTGGTTAGTCTACTTTTTTTGGTGTAAATGTCACCTTTCAAATGCCGTAAACTGAGTTTTTTTATCACTGATTCTCTCAGCGCTATAGTCAATTAACCTACTGGTAATTTTCGACTAAAAATAACCAATTTTTGAATTTTTTTAAACTGCTGTCAAAAATGTAATTTTACAAGCTTCAATTTCCCAAAAATTTTTTACTCTCTGCTTTTTAATAAATTATAAACCAGAGATTATAATTTAAAGTCATAGTCCCGATTTTAGGGTTTAAAAAAAAAATCAATTTTTATCATTTACTTTGAAAAAACTATTTAAAGAAAAGAGATGAGTAAAAAATTTTTGGAATCTTAAAGCTCGCAGAAAATTTTTAAGGCTTTTAAAACTCAATTTTGTCAAAAAATACAATTTTGGCAGCAATTTAAACAAATTTAAAAATTGGGCCTTTCGGGTCAAAAATTAACAATATGTTAATTGACTACAGCGGTGAGAGAATCAGTGATGAAAGTACACGGTTTACGTCGTTTGAAAGGTGACATTTACACCAAAAAAAGTAGACTAACCAGAAGTATTTAGGTTCATTTTTGAGGTTGTAGCGTTTTATCGAAAATTACCAAAAAACCCTGTTTTATAAGATTGAGCCAACATGTAAATTTGCGATTATAACCCCAAAATTCCCTTTGGAATGAATGCAGGGCTTTTTGCATGTCTTTACAACATATAAAAGTATGTTTTCAGTAAAAATTAGCTTTTAAAAAAGCTTTTTGGATTTTGTAAAAATTTATAGCTAAAAACCCAAAATTCCCATGTTATTTAAATGGGAAACTTCATGTGCTCCGCGACATGGGTTAAAAAAATCGAAAATCAAAAACCTTGGAGCTGGGGTTTTTTTATGACCAAAATATTCGGAAAAATGGGGGGAGCCAAAAAATATCGAAAAATAAAAAATAAGACACAGTCTAATATATAACGACTAAAATTTTTTACTCCAATAACCTCTTAGCTTAACTAGCTATATTACATAGATTTAATAATTTATAATTTTACAATCATAAAATTAGATAATTGCAAATGCTTTTTATCATCTCTCGTAGCGTAAACAATTTAAAATTAGATATATTTTAAACGGAAATAGTATCCTAATTTATAACCAGACATAAAAAATATTACAATAACTTAAGGGTAAATATATTAAATATATAAATGAAAATTACTAACGTTTTCATGTTTAATAAATTCTTATCTGTTAATACAGATTTAAAAACGGAGCAAGTCATCTTACT
This sequence comes from Anagrus nilaparvatae, assembly GCA_022575985.1. Classification (NCBI taxonomy): domain Eukaryota; kingdom Metazoa; phylum Arthropoda; class Insecta; order Hymenoptera; family Mymaridae; genus Anagrus; species Anagrus nilaparvatae. The sequence continues at coordinate 1,299,045 of JAKSXM010000237.1, read as the reverse complement.
GACTTTATTGGCGTTGAGCCAAGTAAGAAACGAAAAAGAAGAACTTCTTTTACGCCTCAAGCCTTAGAAATACTAAACTCTCATTTTGATCGGAATACACATCCTTCTGGTGAGTTAATTTATGTCATTTATAAGAATTTAATTATTTTTTTTGCTAAAATTTCAAAATTTCTTGTTGATTAGTAAGATGTAAACGCTTTACCATAAAAAAGGTACAGTTAATTAATTCTATTAAGTTGTAGTATAAAAAAGTATGATAATATTTCATGTTATTTATTTGGATTTTAAATGTAGTTACAATTAAAAAATCTTGAATAAAATAATGCAAATTAAATAAACTATACATGGTCTTCTCCATCCTATTTTAAGTATTTCAAAGGAGATGGTGTAAAACATGCCGATCCTTTCCCCGAGAAGCATCACGTTTGGATTATGCATGAAATAACTAAGTGGTTTCCCTCATCTCGAGCACAAATCAATGGAAATCCAACGGAGATTTTTTGAAAACTGATAAGTAAAAATATTTTTAAAGTATTATGGTAGCGATTATCATAAAATCGTTCATTTTGAAAAAGAAAATATATATATCTCATCATATTTTTTTGTAAACTTCATAAAAGTTGATGAAAAATATATCAGAAAATCAGAATTTAATCTTTCTTACAATATTATTAAGAAAGTATGTTTTTGTACTTTTTATGTTATTTAAAAACACACATTTGAAAGCTGTTATTTTTTGATCTAAAACTCTCTAAAAACAATGTATCATCAAAATTTTTTTTCGCTAAAAAATATAAAGTTCGCGAAAAAATTAAGCATGATTGGAAGGTTTTTCACTAATAGGCAGTTGAGAAATCGAAAAAAACAGCCTTTCTTAGCGATTTCTTGTACATGTGCTGCTCAAAAAAAATTCTTGCCCTCGGAATCGGATATCCAGGGAAATTTCCTACTCGGAACTAAAAGGAAAAAATTTTTCATGTTAATGAGAGTTTTTAAAAGAAAAAATAAGAAAAATTATTCCTCATTTTTCTTACTTTTTTTTTAAGAATCTAAAACACAAAAATGGCTACGAAAAATCAAAATTTTGTCCTGGGAGGCTAAAAATTAGGCTAGTTACTCATTTAACATGGAACATGTTCATTGGATGGGGTATTTGAAAAAGTTTGGTTCGGCAGGGGGAGTAGGTGAATAAATGACGTCTTTAGGGGGGGGGGAGTGGTAGACAAGACCTAATCAGGACCTGATAACAATAGCAACTTAGATTACTTTAAGTTTATAGACTTAGGATATTATAAATTTCAGGATTTATTATAATTTCGGTTTTTGGATTTATTACTGTTTTGAGTAAACATGTTCCATGCTCGTTGTTTGTGTAGTTACACAAACCTGTTATAAATTTTTTGGTAGTTCTTTCAGAAAAAAACAATTTTGAATGGGTAGTTTTGAAGACATGACTAAAAATTTTTTAAACAGTAACGTAATTAATTATTAAATTCCATTTTTGGTCATTTTAGTACTGCGAAGTTTGGCTTTGTAAGCAACCCCGAAAATTTGAAAAATTTGCTGCATAATTTATATCTCAAAGTAGCTCTAACACAATTTCTAACTATTTAAGAATAGTTAGAAGTATAATGAGAGACAAATGAATCTATTTTCTTAGAATAATAAAGCTATTTGTTTAATTTCTTAAAAATGTAAGTTTGACAGCGCGCGCAAAACAGACCAAAAAGTATACTTAGATAAAAGTATACATATTTACCACAAAATACCCTTAACGAAAATTTCGAGTATTCTCGATTTTTTTTTGTGAATTCGCAAGAAAAATTGATAATTTACAATTTTTTTTCTCGAAAATTTACAAAAAATAGTTGTAAATTTCTGAAAAATAGTTGTAAATTTGCAACTTTTTTCGTAAAATCACAAAGATAAATCGAGATTTCTCGAATTTTTTGATAATATACTAAATTTAGTAAATTTACGATTTTTATCGAATATTTACAAATTTTTTTAAAAATCTACCAATTTTTCGAAAAAATTCTATTTTCTTTGTAAATCTAAGAAAGTTACTTTTTACAGTATAATATCAGAGATTAGTTTCGAGAGATTGCCAGAGAGATAGTAGAAACTGACTCCGTTTATTTTACATCGCCAAAGCGTGGTTATTTACAATAGAAAGCAAAAAATTTTATGTGGAAAAGAAGTCGGTGGAGCATTAGACAAGAAAGGATATATGTGAAAATAACCATGTAAAACAAAGACGCAAGAAAGTGACCACGTGACAGCTTCGGCGATGTAAAATAAAACAGGGATAAAATTTAACACATGGCTGGCAATCTCTCTAAACTACTCTCTGGTAATATGTAGAAAAGCACGAAAAATGGGCTGATAGAATCCCGTAAATGACAAAGGATGCCTTTGGCTATTTTTACACTTTGATCGTCTAAACTTGGAACATATTGGTTTTTTTTTTGGCCAATGATCAATTATTTCGAAAATTTTTTATGAGTTATTATTATTTTAATTTAATAATTGATCAGCCATCAAAAAAATTATCAGAAAGCGACTCAAAGCGACATTAAACAGTGCAGAAGTTTGTTGATGCATGATGTGATTTTTGTGAGCCTCTACAAAAAAATCCAGAAAAGGATTAAAGTACAGAGGATAAACAATTATAAAAAAAAATTACACCTTTTTGAGGGTATTTTTTGCAAATTTAAGGGCGTTTCACAAATATTTCCCGAAAACACCCCGATTTTCTTTTTTGGCGATTCAAAAAACCTATTGTAAAACAAATTTAATGATGACCAGTAACTAAACATTCTAAACAACGATTAGACTGGAATGTAATAAAACGTTAACAATATTAAAGTTTAAATATTTTTAAGCTAAAACCAATTTTTTTCTACCTCTGTCACCGATTTAATTAATTTTTATTGATTAAAATAAATATATATAAAATTGAATAAAATAAAACTGGTATTTGAACATTGCTGTTATTGAAAAATTGTCTTAGGCTTAAAAAAACAGTAAGGTGCTGATGAAACAGTGCAATGAAACTTGATAAATCAGACAAATAATTACTTCCCAATTAGATTTACATACTTTTTCACCTTAATTTTTAGTTACATATTTTATATTTTACTAGCTGATTGGCCTCGTGATGCTCAGCGTAACTCAATATTAATTTTCATAACAATTAATTTTTTTAATAGCTTAGGTAATATTAAATCGTAAATTTTTAAATTTATAAGTAAAAATAAATTTTCAGCTGAAAAATATTCGATGCTCTGAATATTATTTTTGTCTAGTATAAGCTTTACAAGACAACGTTTCAGTGGAATAAAAATAATATAAAAATTATGAACTAAATTAAAATTCAAATAAAATCAAAATTAAAATCTTAATTAAAATCATAGGGAAAAAAAACGAGTTAAACAAATCAGAAGACAAAGATTTTTAACTTTCTCCGGTCTTCGTAGGACGAACATGTCTATCGAAATTTTAACAATCTACCACGTTTTTTGGTGTTTAAAAATTTCCCATGGGTTTTTTTTTTAATTTTTGGCCAAAACCTTCGGGAATACTTTTTTTATATAAGTTGTAATTTCAATTGTTTTTATGCAATGATAGCATTGAAATATTAATTTGAAATTTAGCAGCATTTACCTAACTTTAAAATTTTTTCGAATAAAGTCCTGTTATTCAAAAAACTTTAAATACTATCAGTATTGAATGTAACAAAATTTACCCCATTATAAATGTTCTGCGAATAGTATCCAGTATTATAGAAAAGTGCTAATTTTAGTTATTTGTATGCATTTATAGAATTGAAATATTTGTATTCAACTTAGCAGAACCCCACTTTGAATTTTTTACGAACAGTGTCCTGTTTTATAGAAAAGTTGTAATTTCAATTATTTTCATGCAATTATTGTAGTATTCAGATATTAGTATTCAATTTTGCAGAATATACACAATTATAAATTTTCTACAAATAATATCCAGTTTTATATAAAATTATTAATTTCAATTGTTTTTTTGCATCGACAGCATTAAAATATTAGTTTGGAATTTAGCAGAACATACCATCTCACTTAAAATTTTTTACGAATAATGTCCAGTTTATTAGAAAAGTTAAAATATCAGTATTGAATGTAGCAAAATATACCCCATTAGAGATTTTCTTCGAATAGTGTCCTGTTTTATAGAAAAGTAGTAATTTCAATTATTTTTTTGCAATTATAGCATTGAAATATAAGTATTGTATTTAGCAGAATATATCCCACTTTAAATTTTTTTCGTTTAATGTCCTGTTTTATGAATTTCTATATAGCTGGCTGTTTTATATATCAAAAAACCCAAAAAATAAGATAGATTTAGCCTGTCCTAAGTATGAAAAAACCAAAAATTCAAAAATTTGACTCTAAGTAGTTTTTTTGCTATTTCTCTTTAATGAATGCATTAAATAAGAAACAACAAAAATTGGTTTTAGAAAAACGTTAAATAAATACAAAGCAATTTGGTTTTTACATTTTGATACAAACCATTTTCAGATATGAAGAGATGAAAATAGTCACTTTTTGAGTTTTTTAATTTTGAAATTCTTAGCTTTAAACAGTTGTAACTCAGTGAGCGCAGTAGCTCAGAGCTAGCACTCGTGCCTGTCGTCCGGGCAAGTCGAGTTCGAGACTCATAGCACTCATTCTGTTTTTATTTTTCTTAAAAATAAATATTTAATTTATTAAATATTTATTTTCAATAAAAGTGAAAGTAGAATTTGAATACTGCGTGATCGACTGTGCTCTCGGAAGTTTTGGTAGTTTCCTTCAGTACCGGCGAATGCCAGCACAGTTCCCAATTACAAGGACGTTCTACTAACGCAATTACCTTCCCAATTCATAATCATCCTCCTTCAACATTTGCATGTGAATCCCCTACTTTATACTATTTCTTTCTACTAACACTTGCCCCTTCAATTTTCTTTAAGAACATCAATGTATGCATAAATGTGTACATTGACCCTTATAAGAAATAAATCAACATATGTAATTGTTGAAGGCCTCTGCCAATCTTGGTGTGCCTACGTGCAAAAGAAGTAAACAATAAATACAAATACAAACTCTGAACCGTGAGCTCATATTAAAAAAACTTATAACCGACTTGTGTAAAAAAAAAAGAAACCCAAATGCTCGGAACATGTTTACTTCCAGCTGAGCACTAGGTATAATACAAATGTTACTCAACATCACAACACAATTTTCTAATTTTCTAATTTGTAATTATCACCTTACTAGCTGTTAAGATTCTAAACCCAAACTATTTCGATTCCCCAAACCTGAATCATTCCAAATCCCTAAATCGATATTATTTTAAGTCCATAAACCTGTATCATGCTAAGTCCTTAAGCCCAGATTTTTCAGTCTCCTAATTATTCTAAGTTTTATTTGACCCCCCGCCCCTTATACAGGACATATTTGACCTCCCACCTTAAATAGGACAAATTTGATCACCCACCTTAAATAGGAAAAATTTGAACCCCCCCTTAAATAGGACAAATTTGACTCCCCCTCCTTAATTTTCAAGTTCTGAAGTACCCCCTCCCTATAAACATGTTCCATGTTTAAAAAAAATGTCAAACCGATAGTATTTTTTCAAGAAATAATTTGCATAAAAACTCGTCTCAAAAGACCTCTTAGATCCTAAGAAAAATCAGTTTTAGTAAAAAAAAATTAAAATTTTTTGCGTTTTCGACCTTTAACTTCTGAGATTGATTTCTCGAAATCATTTAAATATTTTTTAAAAATAAAAAAAACGCATGGGGATATTTCTTTAAAGATTAATTTAAAACAACTTTCAAGTATTTTTGTCCTTACAGTTTTTCATAAATTAGTATTGAATAAAATCAAAAATAATCAATTTTTTCTATTATTTCATTTTAATATATATGGCTCATTTTCATTTTTTTTGAAAAAATATCTTACAAAAACTAAAAATAAAAAATTGCTTTTTTAAAGTCCGAACAAGGCTTTTTAGACTTTTTCCACCAATATTTATTTAGTATTACATAAAAATCACCATAACGAACCTTTTACATCAATTTATTACGTTTTTTCATATAATTATAAGGTCAAAACAGCTGTTACGTATGATAGATCATAATTCGATCTATCATACCCGCATTCTTTAATATTTATATATTTAATTTATTATTGCTTATGTTAGCTCGTAAATCGAGCTAACATGCTTGCATTTCCTGCACTCCACATAGCCAGCGTATATTAGACACTTTTTATAAATTCCTTAATATAATATTTCACCAATTCAGATCCGGCCCGCGACAATTGGCATAAAATATATAATCGAAGGTCATTAATGACGCATTGCTAAATATTTTAGTTGCATGAATCCCCTTCTCGATTTCCCCCAAAATAATCAGGGACGCTTTCGTTAATTGGACGTGACTTGACCGACGCTTCCGCGTATTGGGCGATCCCACCTAAATTCAAGTACCTGGGCAGTTACTAATTAGTTTATATAATATACCCGTAACTGCCCTAAATTTAGTTACTCCGAGTACTCCGAGTCCTCCCATGATAACTGGCCTATTAACATCAGGTCTAGTTTAGGAGACTTGTGATTAACATTTGACTTATTGACTTAACCGTTTTTTATTATAATTAATAAAGTAATAGTCACATATAACTAAGGAGTTATCAGTTATTTAAATAAGTCCTTCTATAATCGTGAACTTAACTTAGTTAAGTTCCTCCAGCTTCAGAACTCGAGGTCAACATTAACTCGAACTCAACTCTACATCAACAACTCAACATCTATATCAACATAAGTATAAAATACCTGGGGCACTCAACATCCCCGGGATATATTTATATTTTATTAATTATTTATTATTACGTATCCTCGGATAAAACCTCAGGATACGTAACACAGCTTAAAACCATTAAAGACCAAAATCGTTACATACGACCTTAATACATGAATTTTTCTAGGTTTAATGTATTTTAGAGAACAATATCATATATTTTTAAAGAATTCTTACTAAAAAAACGAGTTTTGGAGTTAAATTTTAAAAATATTTAATAATTTTAACAAAAATGAGGAACGGTAAAGGCAGGAACGGTAAAGGCTTTTTTATAGAAAAATCAAAATAATTCGTAGACAAATGAACAAAAAAACTTTTCCGTTTGGAAAGTAAAGTATTTTTATGATTGAAACTTGCTAAGTTTTTAATATTTTAATTACAACGCTTCTTAATAGGAGATCTAGGGGGGTACGGTAAAGGCTTTTGTTTTTGTCCCTTCGTTATTTCTGAACATAAACCCATTTTGTTTTCCTATTTAACAATCATTTTAAGCGCTCTTGGTGTGAGAATTTTTTGTTTATGTATTTAAGTTGTCATTTATGCGGTTAAAAGGTTTTAAAAATGTTTTTACGAAGAGAAATTAAATTTAATATAATTAAATTACGTTTTTCATAAAAATTTTGTAAAATCGTGTGACACACCTTCTCACCCTTGTAATAATTAGTAAAACTAAGTTTAAATTTTTTCTATATGGAAAAAGTTGAACCTTATGATATAGCAATTAAGCCCAAAACAAAAATTTTTGAAAATTAATCGATAGGTATGAGTGACAGACACTCAAAGTATAGGAATCTCCTTTGTGACAGGGAACGGTAAAGGCTTTTTTGCTATATTTCTATGATTTATAGTAGTTAAAACATTAAATTATGTTGATTTTTATGGTGTACCATCAAAAACTAATTGAAATTGAAAATTTAAAAAAAAAAATTTTTTAAATCAATGCATCTATTAGTCGGAAACGTTTTGTACGTCATTATTGCAAAAAAAACGATAATGAGCCATATAGGAATAGGATAATATTATTATTTTTTTTGTATGTGACAATCTTGGATTATTAGTAGTTTTTCATATTTTCATTTTAGATAATTTTTTAAAATAAAATTAAAATAAACAATTACTTCGGTAATTGTAATTTCCAAGAAAACGTAAAATCAACTATTGACCCTCCTTAAATAAAAGTACATACCTCTAATATATAGGGCTTCTGGACAACAAATGTAAAAAAATAATTAGAAAGCTAGACTCAAATGTATATGTCATAAAAATGTGGATAGCAGCAGGTATCTGCAAACCTTTAAAATTCATATGGTGTCATATTTTTGGTGTAAGGGCTAGCAGCAATTACTTATTTGCGGTCATGACATAAAAATTTTACATTAGCGTATCAAAAAACTTATCTATCACTTTTAAGCAGTTTTGCACAAACTTTAAATACAAATGCATACCTCTAACATATACGGCTTCAGAACTATAAGTGGAAAAGAATAAATAGAAATCTTGATTCAAATTTTTTATTTCATGACATTTTTCAAAAATTACTCTTCGCCTCATTATCTTTTGAATTCACTCATAGACAATTTTAAAGAAAAAAAACTGTAATATTCTCCTAAAAATTAATTAAAAAAATAAGAAAAAATAATTTGTATTACGACTTTGATAATTAAGCTTACCCATGTATCGGAGTATATATAATGCAAATCTAATTAAATTTAATATTTTATTAAAATTATAATTATAATATTTTCTCCTAAACCCGACGTTTAAATTAATATTTATACCCAGTAGCACAGTAGAAATTTTCGTGGAAAAGGAAAAGACTCAGCGAAAAAACCAGGTTTGAAATTTACGTTATTTGATTGTTTAATTTATACAATAAAAGCAATAATTTTTTTAAATTAATAAAATTAAATTAAATTTTAAAGCTTACGTTATAGATATTTTACTTCTGCATATATGATTTAAAACAATCAATTTTAAAATTTATTTTAAAAAATTATCTAAAATGAAAATATAAAAAACTACTAAAAATCCAAAATTAAAACTTATTTTATCTGTCTTACGTATATCTATGTGTTTTTCATTAAATTTATGGAAAATAAGGTGATAAAGTATGTAAAACTAATTAGGAAGTAATCGGTAAGTAGTTATTTATCTGATTTATTAAGTTTCATTACTCTGTATAATCAGCACTTTAATATAAAAAACTACTAAAAATCCAAAATTAAAACTTATTTTATCTGTGTTACGTATATCTATGTGTTTTTTATTAAATTTATGGAAAATAAGGTGATAAAGTATGTAAAACTAATTAGGAAGTAATCGGTAAGTAGTTATTTATCTGATTTATTAAGTTTCATTACTCTGTATAATCAGCACTTTACTTTTTTTTTAAATCCTAAGACAATTTTTCAATAAGAGCAATGTTTAAATACCAGATATCAGAGGCAGTGGGCACTTCGAATCGCTTGCTCGTACAAGACTGTATCAGAGCCAGCGATCCAGGTAGTGTCTCGGGTGATTCCTGTCGCTCTGCTTGCCTTGGAAAGGCAGGCGATCTATAACCGTGAGGAAGAAGAGCGCTTCGTAGCTTTCGTTCGCGCTCGCTCCCACACAATGGAATGTTGGCAGTATAGGTGGAATGGTGACCCGAGGGGACGTTGGACGCACCACCTTATTATCGACTTGGAAAGCTGGATGAACCGTGATCATGGGGAGGTAGACTTCTACCTTACACAGTTCCTAACTGGTCACGATTATTTCCGCGATATGCTTTTCAAGTGGCGCAAGGTGGCATCTCCGGAATGCTTGCATTGCCCGGGCGAGCCGGATACCGCTGAGCACACCTTTTTTAGGTGTCCTCACTTCGCTGAGGGGCGACCGCCCTTTGATGAATGGAGGCCAAGTTCAAATGCCAGTTTTATTTTCTTCAATAAAAATTAATTGTATCGGTGACAGAGGTAAAAAAAAGTTGCTTTTAGCTTAAAAATATTTAAACTTTAATATTGTTTTTTAATAAATCTAAGACTACAAATTAATTAAATTAGAATTGGTCTTTACGAACAAAGATGTTAATAATACTGAATAATACTACTACTGAATGTGGTATGCATTTAAATACTCGACATAGTAGATATCAGTAACATATGCTTGGAAAATTTAATCGAAAAATTTTTCAATTTTTCAATAATTTTTTGCAACTGAAAAATTGTGTAATGTTTTTATAAACACAAATAAATTGAAAAAAAGTGATATTAATAAATAATGAATGTTTCTCAAAAATAAAAATATGTCGGAGCCAGTTAGTTGGCTAAAAGCGATTTCACTAGATATGAAAAGTCGTGGGTTCGAGTCCCACCGGCTCCGACATATTTTTATTTTTGAGAAACATTCATTATTTATTAATATCACTTTTTTTCAATTTATTTGTGTTTATAACAACATTACACAATTTTTCAGTTGCAAAAATTATTGAAAAATTGAAAAATTTTTCGATTAAATTTTCCAAGTATATGTTACTGATATCTACTATGTCGAGTATTTAAATGCATACCACATTCAGTAGTAGTATTATTCAGTATTATTAACATCTTTGTTCGTAAAGACCAATTCTAATTTAATTAATTTAATATTGTTCACTTTTTATTACATTTTATCTAGTCTAATCGTTTTTTAGGATGTTTAGTTACTGGTCATCATTAAATTTGTTTTACTATAGGTTTTTTTAGTTGCTGATCAAGAAAATCGGGATCTTTTCGAGAAATATTTGTGGGACACCCTTAAATATGCAAAAACTACAATTATTTAATTAAGATAATAATAAATCATAAAAAAGTTTCTGAAAAAATTGATCAGTGGCCAAAAAAAAACGAATACATTCCAAGTTTAGACAATTAAAGCACGAAAATAGCCAAAGACAGTATTTATCATTTACGGGATTCTATTGGCCCGTATTTTGTGCATTTTTACATATTATTTACAATTATTTTAATTCTTAAAAATGTAAATTATGTTTTTTTGAATCCCTAATTCTAGATTAATTTAGCGCCTAAATCAAAATACCTATAAAATTTATACTTTAAATAAAAATTTGTAAATATTTTTTTAGTTGCTGTTTAGACGTAATCAATACAAAAATCTGAAATTTTTTCTAGTGAAATTGAATCATTTAAGTGAACCATAACTTCTGAAGGAGAATTCAGATATTCTAAAAAAATATGATTTAAATGCTTAATTTTGTAAGGATAATGATTAAAAATTTGTTTATGTCAAAGTGAGTTTTAACAATGTAATTTATATGTAGGTTATTCCTAACAATTTGCCTGGGATTACAATTTTGGCCAAGAATTCAAGAAAGTTAATTTATAATTTTTTTGCATAACCATGAAATTGTTAAAATACATGAATTTGAGCTTATATTTAAATCTATGAGATGGCAGCACTCTTCAGTGCTAGGTAGCTAAGTTCTTTTTGCTCTTGTGCGCGCGCTCTTGTGTGTGTGTACGTGCGTAAATGTGTGTGTGTGTTGCCTTATGAGAGAGACAGTTATTGTACGACCGTTTAAACAATAGAAAGTGATTAAGCTAATTCTTACTTTTATACTTTTTTTCTTTTTTTGTATTATTTTATGTAAACTTAATTTTCTGGTCTGCGTCGAGAAAGCACGTATTTCCGCTACGCATCCGGCAAAGACGTTTTTTCTCGCCACAGACAAAGAAAAATGTTATACGACCCTTGTCCATAAATAAAGAATGCCTCAAATCTCAGTTTACCATCCTCGGCTTCACCTCAGAAGGCAATTTACGTGCGATTTGGGCCATTCTTTACTTTTCTGGACTCGAGCCGTAAATATACTATTTTCTATATTAAATAAGTATTCAATAAAAATATTAGAATCTTATCAGGTTATACAGGCCCAGTTTAATACGCGAAAAAGATTAATTAAGTGATTAAAAATAATAAAAAAATGGAGGATGGCGCGGAAAAAGGATAGGACACTTCTTTTGGACGGTACTAATTTTAATAACTGGAAATTTAGAATGGAAACTTTGTTAACAGAATTAGAGCCTATATATTATATAGTTGCACCGTTTATAGTGATATAATTGGTCCAATCAATCCAGAATCGTATGATGGTATGCGCTATGTCATTACATTTGTTTGCGATTTTACACATTTTACTGTCTGCTATTTGATGAAATCAAAAGGTGAGGCTTTTAAATATTTTTAAATATATGAAGCGATGGCAACGTCGCATTTCAGTAATAAAATCTAGATTTCGTTGTGAAAACGGTAGTGAATACCTGTCAAATAAAATGATTGATTATTTTAAAGAAAAAGGAATTCAATACAAACTGACGATACCATATACACCGGAATAAAATGCAGTCCCCGAGCGTATGATTCGGAGTGTATTTGACAGAGAAAGATGACTCTTGTTAAATCCGAATTTTAATAGAAACTTTTGGTCAGAGGCAGTTAGGACTAGTGTTTAAATAATTAATCGTTGTCGAGCTTCTGCTTAAAATGGGAAAAAGCCAGCTGGTTTATGGTATAATGAAGAATCAGATTACAAGAAATTAAAAGTATTTGGCTGTATTGCTCATTTGTATATTTTCATGTCATAAAAATTCAAGTTCAGGCAGTAATGAAGATATAGAAAAGTCAAATGACAATGCGAATGTAATACATCGCAGCTCGCGTGAAAGAAAAACGCATAAGGACTACGATATAGTAGTGAATCTCACAGAATCATATGTTGAAGATGTGCCAAGCTATTATGATGATATTTATCATAGCGTCAACAAAGACAAGTAATTAGCTGCTGTTGATGAAGAAGTCAACGCATTGGTTGAAAATGAAACATGGACTTTATGTGATTTACCTCAAGGTAAAAAATTAATAGACTCTAAGTAGATTTTTAAGTTAAAATTAAGTGCTGATGATGATTTTGTAAAGCATAAAGCTTGGTTATGTATTAAGGGGTGTTCACAAAGGAAATGTTTCTAATTTATTTAATAATTTTATAATCAAAAACGGTTTTAAAAATTCAAAGGTTGATAAATGTTTATATATCGGTAAATTTATTGGATGTATTCTATATCTTCTGTTGTATGTTGATGATACAATTCTAGCAAGCGATAGTCAAAATAGAATTGATGAAATTGTTATTTTATTAAAATAAAAATTTCACATGAAACACTTAGGGGAATTAAGGCAATTCATGGGTATAGAAATAAAGAAAGTAAATGGTGGCCTATTTTAAAGTCAGAAAAATTACTTGATAAAATTATTAGAAAAGTTTAGAATGGATAAATGTAAGCAGATCGCTAAAACTCCAATGGAGTTATAGGATGCAGAAAATGATAATGATAAATCTGTTTTGAGGTACATCAGAAATACCATAAATAATGCTTTATTTTTTAGTAAAAATAATTTTAATGAATTAGAACATCTAGAAGGGTTTACTGATGTAGACTGGGGAGGGATTAAAGAAAGGAAGTCTACTTTGGGATAGGTTTATAAACTATTTGGAAATACTGTGAGTTGGGGAACTAAAAAACAACCAATAGTAGCGTTATCATCTACTGAAGCTGAATACGTTGCTTTGACTTTTAGGGCATCAGAATTTATGTGGTTGTAAAACTCGTTAGCCTCATTTAATATTCGTATTTAAAGAAATAGATTTAAGTTGTATGAAGATAATCAATCTTGCATTCATTTGTTAGATAAATGGTAGTATAAGCGTTTAAAGCATTTAGATATTAAGTATAATTTTGTAAAAGATCTTGTTGATAGTAAGGTCATTTTAATTAATTATATTAATTCTGAAATTCAGATTGATGACTTATTTACAAAGCCATTATGTTTCAAAAAATTTGTAAAGCATTTTGAAAGTGTAGGTGTAATTCCAGTAATATAAGGGATATTATATTATTTTGCCTCGCTGGTTACTCAAACCCACAAGCGTACTCAGCTTTTCCCACTTCTTATCTACATCTTAAGTAATCGTATAAATCTCGCGGATTTTAATAAAAATTAAATATTTTATTAAAAATTCAATAAACATATTTTTAGCCATTGTAGCAACGTTACAATAGCTCTTCCTCAAGCAGGGCTCTAGGTACAAAAGCCCTCAAACTCCCCTTTGCTCATTTTGCTCACTCGTACTTTCGATTTACAATAATCGCTACCCCAATCATACCTGTCCCTTATAGCTTATTCTATTACAACTTATTAATAAAAATTAGAGCAAAATAAAACAAAAAAGATTATTTCTGCTTAAAAAGCAGAAAAAAATACTTGTTTTAAATTCTTTATAAGAAATATTTATAAATAAAATAAAACTTAATAATTTTGTACTTCTAAAAAAATAAGTTTACAAAAAATAATTTAATTATTATTATAACCAAGTTACTCATATAATAGAAAAAAATAAATTTACTGGCGTCTTGAAGCATTTTAGGCTAATATCATATAATATCTTTTTTAAAATCAAATAAAGCTTTCAAAACTTCCAAAAAAATCAAATAGGTCCAAAGTGGGCAATTTTGCACCTGGAGGGCTTAGCAATCTGAACGGATCATATTTCATTTATATAAATATTTGCCAAATTTAGGGTCAATCAGTGAAGGTCATTTTCCAAGTTTGGCACCATTCAATTGGATTTAACCCTATATATATATTTTTTTTTAATTGTGCTAAATTAAAAGACATTAATCAGGATACTCTTTCAAGTTTCGTTGCCTCAACATATAAGCTTGTAAAATATAAAAAGATATATCCTTAGGTAAAATTTCCAGCGGAATCTAAATTTTTGGTCAGATTTTTGATTGGTCACGTAACTTGACGGGAAAGGTAATTAAAATGGCATTACAATGATAACACTTTTTAATAATAGATACAGTACATGAAGTAATTTTATAGTAAATAAAATAATTTACGATATCTATACTCTGAAACAATATATTCATTTAATAATTTTAAAAAAAAATTTTTTTTTGATTTTAGGTAATGAAATTACCAGTCTTGCACAACAACTTGGCTATGATAGAGAAGTAATTCGAATATGGTTTTGTAATAAGAGACAAGCCTTGAAAAACACAGTAAGAATGATGTCAAAATCTCTTCCTTAGAATATAAATACTCTAACAACAAATGTAAAATTTTTTTTAATAGTATTTTTCAAGAATGAAAAATTGATAACAAATTCATGGATAAAAAATGCATTGTTTTAAAACAGCAGTTTATCTAAACTTTGCTCAAAACTATATATTTTATTAAAAATTTAACGTTGTATGACTTAAACGAATTAAAAATTTACAAGCTATTGGAAACGTAAGATAACATTAGCTACTAATTAAATTACTAATTTTTCGCTTAAAAGAGCAACTGCTAAGAACTTTTATACATTAGAAAAACATAATTCATTATATTTAAAATAAAAATTAATTTTGAGATTTCTGAGAATCTAAAAATAATTACAATATATGTTTATATTATATCTCGCAGTCATTTTCTTTAATTTTGTGACTTTATAAAATTACTAGGTATTTTATAAAAAAAAAGCTATAAGGAAAAAAGCTATAAGGAAAAAAATAACAAAATAACGTATCTAAAGTAGTCTTTTTATAATGTTATGATGCCAGATAGGTACTCAGCATTTTAGTTTAAAAATATCATAAATATAAAGCACTAGTTTTCTTTAAAGCGAGCGAACAAAATTATTTTAAGAGGATTCAAAAATAAAAAATTTTTAATAGTTTTACAGTTTCAAAAATTTTTCATAATATGCTTTATTTAATTTCCTACATCATACATCTTTTTACTGTACATTATAAATTTTGTATAAAATTATGTAATAATTTTTTTTAATATTGTAATATATTTTCAGGACTGTAAATTTCGGTTCATATGCACCTTAAAAATTAGTTCTATTTTATTAAATTAAAAAAAATCATTTAATTAAATTTTTTAATATTTTGGCTTTAATATTAATTTAATCCACAAAATCGAAGGCAAAGTAAATTTTATAAATGACCTTTACCAAATCTGGACAACCACTGGAACTTTAAAAAATTGGTATTTGCCAAATGCAATACTGCCAACAGATGTTAAAATAAATTAGCTTTTTCAAAAAGAAAGTATTTCTTGACGAGAAACAGCTGCAAAATTATTAATTTTCGGTCGTCAGGGTATTAGCTAGTGCAATTGCACAGTTTTATGCATGATGTTTATTATGAAAATTTATTTAAACTGTAAAATGACTAGTATTTTTTTTTCTTTACTCCTCTTAAATTAATTATTTTTGCTCGTTAAAAAATGACTAGCACTTCGGGTGTTTTTACAATTTTTTAAATACAAAATACACAGTGCCTAACCTGGCATCGTCACTTTTTAAAAAGACTACTTCTAGTAAGTCGTTATGTTATTTTTTATTTTGAATCCCTTGTGATTGACACTTTAAAAAAAGCCTAGTATTTTTATAAAGTTGCGAAACTCAAGAAAACGACTGCGAAATATGCATCCTTATATACATATATGAATATATATATATATATATATATCCACCCACACACACACACATACACACTCACACACACACAATATATATATATATATATATATATATATATATATATATATATATATATATATATATTTTACTAGCGTTTTGGCCCGGAATCGTCAGGTTTATTATCTAAAATAGATAATCAGTGAAATATCCATCAATAAATTTGATATTTTGATTATATGTTATTATAACCTATCCTGGGAATAAATTTGTTACCCATTATTTACTTTTAGCTAATACGTGAAGTAAAGCCTAGCTGCCCCTGCTTGTTATTTACTCCGGGTGGCCCGCGTTATACTTTAGATCCTTATAGCTTGAATTATTTCATATAAATTTTGTTACAAAATTTTATCTAGTCTGGCTACCCTAGACTTACCATTCTTGGATTCTGCCTGAGAATAATTGCTTGCGCTTCATGAATTTATTATATATAAATTACCTCTTTCACCCGTAAATTACGGTAACATAAACTGCGGTTACACAAATACTTAAATATATATAATATTAGTCAGTAACTATATTGGTTTTTGATAAATATTTGATCGATCTTACCGATTATACTTGAAAATTTAAGAGAATACGAAAAAAAATATTATTAAATCATATAAAATCATTTGCGACAGTTATAGATCTTCATGTTTTTTGCAATATTAACGTTATTATAAAAAGTACATAAATTTTTTTTATTAAAAAATCATTTTTTTACTAAAAAAAATTGGTTTACATTATGTCAAAAAAAGATGTAGTCTATAACATACCTGCTAATTATCCCATTTTTGCCGCCAACTGCATATCTGTAGCTATTGGAGGCTTTGCGTGATGCTATATCAAAAGAAAAAAACAGATTTCTAATTTTATGTATGTATAGAATATATCAAGCTATTCTAAAACCTAAAAATTACCACAAGACGTTGAGTTACCGCATTTTTTAAGTCTTTCAGCTGAAATGTATATGGGTCGATATTCCTCAAGTGTATGTAAACCTAATTCTTGGGTCTTCAAATCGGTCCCAAAATATTTTTCCCCCAAAGTACTATCAAAAATAAGTAACCTCCCCAATTTTTAGCCTCCTAGGTCTTCTCCTTGATTTTTTACAGCCAAATCACTTTTTTTTGTGCTTTTTATTTTTTTAAATTTTAAGAGCGCAAAAATTACTAAAAATTGTCTCAGACTCTTATTTTATTGCAAAAAAAGTTTTCTTTTTAAACCCGGATAGGAAATTTCCCTGGCAATCCGATTCCGTGGTTCAAAATTTTATTCGAGACGCGCATTCGCGAGAAATCGAGTAAATACGTTACAACTTCTAGCATTCATAACTCTCCAGCAGACAAACTATTTTTACTTTTGAAATACCCAAAATTTTTGTCTTCATGTGCACTTTTTATGGTAAAATTTTTGTTTTGTTTTTTGGCTCCCTTAAAAATCTAGAGCAAAAAAACTGATTCCAAAATTTTCACTTTTTAAAAATTTCAAATTTTCCGCCAAGTCACGTGACCAATCAAAAATCTGACCAAAAATTCGGATTCCGAGGGAAATTTTACATAAGGATACCAATTTTTGTGTATATTCAAAATTTCGTATCAATTTTACGAATTTTTAAATTTTTCCCCAAAATACTTGAAATTTAAAAAAAAATTCATTTATCAAAAAAAGGTTGTTTTATTGACTTTTTCACACTTTTAATCATTTAAAATTTAACTAAAGCAAGAAATATAAACTTTTTTGATACAATATAAGTCAATTAATCTTAAATTTCAAAATTTTAATCATATTAAAAGTTTTTTTTTCATTTTAATGAATTTTAAATTGTTAGAAGTGTGAAAAAATCAATAAAACATCGTTTTTTCATCAATGAATTTTTTTTGAAATTCCAAGTATTTTGGGGAAAAATTTAAAAATTCGTAAAATTGATACGAAATTTTGAAAATACATAAAAATTGGTATCCTTATGTAAAATTTCCCGCGGAATCCGAATTTTTGGCCAGATTTTTGTTAGGTCACATGACTTGGCGGGAAATTTGAAATTTTTAAAAAGTGAAAATTTTGGAATCAGTTTTTTTGCTCTAGATTTTTAAGGGAGCCAAAAAACAAAACAAAAATTTTACCATAAAAAGTGTACATGAAAAGACAAAAATTTTGGGTATTTCAAAAGTAAAATTGGTTTGTCTGCTGGGGAGTTATGAATGCTAGAAGTTGTAACGTATTTACTCGATTTCTCGCGCACGCGACTCTCGAATAAAATTTTGAACCACGGAATCGGATAGCCAGGGAAATTTCCTATTCGGGTTTGAGAGAAAAACTTTTTTTGCAATAAAATAAGAGTCTGAGACAATTTTTAGTAATTTTTGCGCTCTTAAAATTTAAAAAAATAAAAAGCACAAAAAAAAGTGATTTGGCTGTAAAAAATCAAGGAGAAGACCTAGAAGGCTAAAAATTGGGGAGGTTACTTATTTTCGATAGTACTTTGAGGGAAAAATATTTTGGGACCGATTTGAAGACCCAAGAATTAAGTTTACATACACTTGAGGAATATCGACCCATATGAAAATGATGATTTTTTTTCACAGAATAAATAAAAATATTTTAAGTCCCAGTTTATGTCCTAAAAAAAAAATCTATTTTTCTTTAATACAGGTTGCAGTATATTACAACTAAGGTTGAAAATTACCTTCAGTAATGTATTTTTCCTTTTTACAAATATACTAACGTTTCTATCAGGATGTGAAAGTTCTTATAGCCTCTAGGATCCAATTAATAGCTTATAAAAATGTTGTTTTCTCGTTTAATTGGCTCCAACCAACTAAACAAGCTTTCGGATTCTGACAAAAATAGCTGCGTATTTTGAAGAAAGTAAAAATGCAGCACTGAAGATCATTTGGAAAATGTGACTTACATCACCAAAAAACTACGTCAGTGTAGATTTTGCCACAGAAAGTTCACCACAAAAGTTGAGCAATAAAGTAAGGGGACACAGAACCAAAAAAATTTTAAAATAAATTTTTTTGATTTTTAACAAAATTTATTAATGAAATTAATAAAAAAAGAGTCTCATGCCCTCCGCAATAAAAAAACACATCACACCAGCCTAAAAAAAATTTTAAATATTACCATCCCTTTGAGAATTTTTGGAAATTCGAAAATAATTTTAAATTTCCGAATTTCCAAAAATTCTCGAAGGGATGATAAAATTAAAAATTTTTTTTTGACTGGTTTTATGTGTTTTTTTATTGCGGAGGGCATAAGACTCTTTTTTTTTTAATTTAATCAATAAATTTTGTTAAAAATCAAAAAAACTGATTTTAAAATTTTTTAGGTTCTGTGGCCCCAAAAAATGTTGACTTAAACTATAAAAATATTTTTTGAATTCGATTCTACTTGACCATTAGTGATTTTCATTCGTCGATTTTTAATTTTGATTTTTCACACGAGAAATTTAAACATCTATAAAGTTTGACACCAAAAAATTAACCACAACAATATTTAAATAAAAAGCCTATTATACTATGTGGTTCATTTTTTTCCTTTTTTCAGTCTTTAAAACTCTTTGAATGGTAAAATTAAATATTATAGAGATTGAATATTAGAAAAAAATTTGCGTCAAAAATATTAAAATTAAAAAAAAATATTCTTGTGGTCAACTTAAAAATATCCGCATAAAAATCAATTTTGGGTAAAATAGGATCATATACAAAAAAAGTTTTTATATTTTAATTTGTAAGCAATTTTTAATTTTTTTTTACTTTTTTGATGCATTTATTGCTATCCTTCCCATTCTAAGAAAGTTACTGTCATAAAAATTTTTACAGAGATCAAAGGATAATTTGTCAGCAGATTTTTTTTCACCCAAACATTCTCAGGCCATTTTTCTGGAAAATATTTCAAAAATTTGAGAGGTTCGCATTTTTTTTTTATCGTTAGTATACTAGAGTGTGTCTTATTTTTTATTTTTCGATAATTTTTGGCTCCCCCCATTTTTTTCGAATATTTTGGTCATAAAAAACTCCCAGCTCCAAGGATTTTTATTTTCGATTATTTTAAGTACTTGAAGTTTCCCATTTAAATAACATGGGAATTTTGAGTTTTAAACTATATAAATTTTGACAGAGATCAGAAAGCGTTTTAAAAAGCTAATTTTTACTAGAAAACATTCTTTTATATGTTTAAAGACATAAAAGCAGCCCTGCATTCATTCCCAAGGGAATTCTGGGGCTAAAAACGCAAATTTACATGTTTCAATCTTATAAAACAGGTTTTTTCGGTAATTTTCGATAAAACGCTGTAACCTCAAAAATTAACCGAAACACTTCTGGTTGTTCTACTTTTTTTGGTGCAAGTGTCACCTTTCAAATGCCGTAAATCGCGATCTTTTATCATTGATCTTTTCATCACTATAGCCAATTAACCCACCGGTAATTTTTGACTAAAAATGACCAATTTTTAAATTTTTTTAAATTGCTGTCAAAATTGTAATTTTTGTCAAAATTGAGCTTTTGGTCTTAAAAATTTTCTACAAGCTTCAAGTTTCCAAAACTTTTTTACTCGCCGCTTTTCAATAAATTATTAACCAGAGATGATAATTTAAAGTCATATTCCCAATTTCTGGGTTTTAAAAAAAAATTTTTTAGTCCTAAAAAACTCAATTTCGTCAAAAATTACAATTTCGGCACCAATTTAAACAAATTTAAAAATTGGGCATTTTGGTTCAAGAATTACCGTTAGGTTAATTGGCTACAGTGATGAAAGGATCAATGATAAAACAACGCGGTTGACAGTATTTGAAAGGTGACATTTGCACCAAAAAAAGTAGAACAACTAGAAGTGTTTTGGTTAATTTTTGAGGTTGCAGCGTCTTATCGAAAATTTCTGAAAAACCCTGTTTTATAAGATTGAGCCAACATGTAAATTTGCGTTTTTAGCTCTAGAATTCCCTTGGGAATGAATACAGCGCTGTTTTTATGTCTTTAAACATATAAAAGAATGTTTTCTAGTAAAAATTAGCTTTTTAAAACGCTTTCTGACCTCTGTCAAAATTTGTATAGCTTAAAACTCAAAATTCCCATGTTATTTAAATGTGAAACTTTAAGTGCTCGGCGGCACGGGTTAAAAAAATCGAAAATCAAAATCCTTCGAGCTGGGAGTTTTTTATGACTAAAATATTCGAAAAAAATGGGGGGAGCCAAAAAATATCGAAAAATAAAAAATAAGACACACTCTAGTATAAATAGATACATAGACTCGCGTACATAATGCTTATTTAATAGTAAAAAAATTTTTTTTTGCTATAAATTATATACCATCGGGCAAAAGGGTACTCGGATCGTAAAGTAAATATTTGCATTATTTTTAGAAAATAAAAATTTAATTAGGGTATTATTATTTTTATTATTATTTGTTTTATTTTAAGCTAATTATATTTAAAAAATCAGGTATTTTTACCCTAAAATTATCGTAGCTGCCAGCCCAAAAATATTAACATGAAACATGTTTATAGGAAGGGGTACTCTAGGAATCCGAAAATCAAGGGGGGGGGGTCAAATATGTCTCATTTAAGGAGGATGATGAAATGTCTCCAATTTAAGGAGGGTGGGATAAAATGAAATATTTCAACTTTTTAGTCACATCTTTCATTTTGAATGTACAGATGAATATAAAATTTAAAAAAGTGAACGTACAATACAAGTAGAAAAGTATAAAACATCTAGTTTACATATTTTTCATATTACATATTTAAGGAAAATAGATGAAGATGGAATCATGTCAGAAATAGCACTACAACCACCAAAAACGAAAAAAGAGATGCAACGGTTTTTAGGTATGTTTAAAAATGCAAGATAAATACATGCAAGATACCTAACTTACCTAACAAAACAGTTACTAAAGAAAGATTTTGAATGGGAATGGAATCATACCATACCATACCAAAGAGTTTGAATAATTGAAGAAATCATTAACAGCAGCACCAACGATACAAGGGTTTTATTAAAAGAAAAAAATATTCATTCAGGCTATATATGCCTTAAAATATGGCACTGGATGTTGTCTACTTCAAAAGAAAAGACCAGTATTTTTGGCATCAAGGTGCCTAACAGATACAAAACAAAGATATGACCAAATTGAGAAAGAGATGCTGGCAATAGCATATTCAACAAAGAAATTTCACAAGTTCATATATGGAAGGGATGTAAATGTACAAACTGACGAGGAACCACTTGTCAAATATTTAAAAAACCAATCTCGAGAATACCATCAGTTAGGTTACAAATATTGCGGATAAAAACTGCAAAATATAGGTTGGAGGTCAAGTACATCAAAGTCAAATATATGTATATAGTAGAAACATTTTCAAGTGACTCAAAAATAGATAGTAAAGAAAAAGATTTAAAATTGCATAAGTATAGGGGAGAGCTCAGTAGTATGGCACGGTTCCTAATGCGCCGAACCGTAATATTTATTAACAGATACATTATTTTTTTTTAATTCCAATTGAGTTTCATATATAAATTAGTTATAAATTAATTCGCGGAAAAAAATTTCATCATCTGCCATTTTTTATTTTTTTATTTAAGAAATAGTACATTTAATAGTATATTAAAAAGTCTCTTATTTTAATTAATACAACTTTAAAAATTATTTTAGATTTAAAAATCATTAAGAAAAATATTTTTGAGTCTTTACTAAATACATATCAATAAAAAAAAGTTTTAAAAATTAATTAATATTTTTACTACACAGCTTAGAAATAAGCCGCGCAATACATAGGGGTTCTTCCCTATCCATAGTATAGTTAACTAGATGTCAGTATAAGTAGAAAAGAAAGAAGAATGTAAAAGAGAATCAGAGAAAGGCAGCACATTAAAAAGAGTGATAGAATACTGCAGAACAGAGTGGACAATACATATTAAAAAATTAACAGAAGATGTAAAACCTTACTGGAAAATGAAAGACAACTTACATGTAAGTTACGATCTATTGCTCAAAATGGACAACGTAGTAATACCTCAAACGTTAAAAAAGATAATGTTGGAAAAACAAAACATAGGTGTCACAAAAATGAAAGCAAGAGCTAGACAGTTGATGTACTGGCCAGGTATAAAGACTGACATAGAAGAGAAAGTAAAGGGATGTAATAAATGTATGGAACATTCTAATATCAACAAAATATTATCATTAATAACACATGAAATACCAAAAGAAAAGTTCTAAAACATGTCTGCTGATGTACTTGAATATAATTTAGATAATTCCTTAGTCATAATGGATGCATTTTCAAATTGGCTTGAAATTATTCAAATGAAAAATAAAACAGCAGTAGAAATCATAAATAAATTAAGAATGGTATGTGCGGTACATGTAATACTAGAAAAGTTAAAAGCTGATAATATGTCTTTTGCATCAAGAGAATTCCAGGAGTTTTCAAAGAAATGGAATATGAATTTAATATTAGAACGACCAAAACACTCTGAATCGTATGAAATAGTAGAAAAAGCAGTTGGAATAGCAAAGAGTATTCTAAAAAAGTCTGGGACAACGATGGAAGAAATACAAAAAAGCGTTGCTTCAGTATAGAAATTCTACAGTAGCGGGTATAAAGCAATCTCCATCAAAAATACTATTTAGCAGGCAAACAAGAACTTTATTACCAATAACAAGAGAAAAGTTAAAATTAACATCATTGCAAACGAACATTAGTTATTTATTGAAAGACAAAAAAAAGAAAAAAGAAAATAAAAAAATTTAACAAAACAAACAAAGAAAAAGAGAAACTTCGATAAAACAACAACCAGAAACAAAAATAACAACACCATAGATAATATTTATATATAAAGAGGGGAAATAGCTGCCAGGAACAAAAATAGTCATAAAACACCAAGATCCTATATGGTCCAACCAAAAGGCGGACAAGTTATAAGAAGAAACACAAAGTACATTAAAGAGAGACTAATTCTCCCAGGAGATAAAACGGCAGCTGATAGCTCAAAACATTCAGAAGAAATAAGAGCTACTAATGAAATCCAGCAAAAAGCAAACCAAAAATTAAGCCAAATCAAAGGGAAAGAGAAGGAGAAAAACCATAAAGAAGATTAAGGGATAGAACCAAAATAATCCAACCAAAAAGATATAGATAAAAATTAATATCATACTTATATCTGAAAGAAAGGACAACCTTGACATAGCAAAATACATAATATTACATATTATATAATATCATTAGAACATAAGCTGTACTCTTATACTAAAGATGTATATTAAGATTTAATAAAGATATATATTATAAATATATACTAGCATAGGTGATAGGGGGGGGGGGCTCCGCCCCCTCTGTGTCGCATTTACTTCAGTTTGTGTTGCTCTAAAAAAATCATGTTTCAATAAAAATTTATAATTATGCAAATACATTGAAACTATTCAGAGCAGTGTAGGTGAAACATTAATGAAAAATTATAGGTTCTGATCGATTCTATATATATAACAGAGAAAATAAAAAAATTTAACTGAGTACATACAGACAGACAAATAAATTTTCAAATATATATAGTATATAGTATTAAGATATGTATATATTGAGTCTGACCCTTTGCCACTCCAAAAGCAAATTGAAACTAGGAAGCGGTGATTTTTATAACTTTAGGTCCGGCTTGAATTAAAAATAAGTTAAAATTTTGCATAAAATATAATAATTAACATTAAAAACCATTTTATAATTCAAATAACCAAAAATAACTATTTACAATATCTATTTTAACAACTATTTTATCAAATCAAATATTTAAAACAAAGGATAGATTAACAATTTTTATGTTTTCAATTCAAGCCGAACCTAAAGTTATAAAAATCGCCGTTTCACAGCACCAATTTTCTTTCGGAGTGGGGAAGGGTCGGACTCAATAGATGGTTCTAGAATTGACTAAATCAAGTAATACCAAAGGCGACATTAAAATTTTATCATAATTTTCAGATATTTCACTTTTTAACCAAATTTTAAAAAATATCTTTCCCAAAAATAGTAAAAATTTTTTTATTTTAACATCGGTTTTATGTAATATCGTTCATTGGACACAAGTACACAAATAAATTATTAAAAATACCATAAAAAATAAAAAAAATAAAAAAATTTTTTTTACCAGCTTTAAAAATATTTTATAAAATTTTAAATATACCTCCGTTTTGAATAAAAATTTAGGAGAATACGTAAAAATTGGTGCCAAATCGAATACTACAAACTTGTGACAATAAAATTTCTCGATAATCTCAAGAAATTTCAATTTTTTTAAAAAATTTAAAAAATTTTACCAAGTTCAAAAGCACTAAAAATTAAATATCTCAAAAACTACGATGGATGAGCAGAAAATCTATGGCTAATTTCACCCGCAGACTTTTTTTTTAAATTTTGACATTGGTTTCATGTCAATTGGTTTAGTGGTTCTTGAGTCATTAGGATACAGACAGACACACAGGCACACAAATAAATTATTAAATATACCATAAAAAATAAAAAAAAGGAAAAAAATTTTTTTACCAGCTTCAAAAATATTTTATAAAATTTGAAAGATACCTCCGTTTTGAATAAAAATTTAGGAGAATACGTAAAAATTCGTGCCGAATCTAATACTACAAACTTGTGGTAGTAAAATTTGTCCATAGTCTCGAGATATTTTAATTTTATTAAAAATTTAATTAATTACAAAAACACTAAAAATTAAATATCTCAAAAACTACGATAGCTGATCAGAAAATATAGAGCCTATGTCACCCGCAGATTTTTTTTCTTCATTTTGACATCGGTTTCATGCCAATCGGTTCGGCGATTCTTGAGTCATTAGGGTACAAACAAACAAACAGACAAATAAATTTTCAGATATATATAGTATTAAGATATTAAGATATATGTATACATATAATGATATACAATGAATGGTCAAGCCCATTTCATGAATTGGTCAAAAAATAGTAAAAACTTTGACCAATAGGGAACTTGCATGGTAACAAATTTTTTAATAAAATATATATCATTTTATTGCTTGATACATAAATATATTATTTTTATAAATACTTTTTTAATATTTATCATATTCAATAATTTATTTAAAAATAAAAAGTCAAAAATTAAAAAGCTTTTTTTATTCATTACAAAAATGTTAATCACGTGATATGCCGTCACAACATACCTTACAACTACATTCGTAAGAATATATTTGTACACGTAAGGCTAGGACGCTCTAACGAGGGACAGCTTCAAGCTTTAATCTTTTTTTACTCCCAATCATTTCTACGTCCAGATAATTTTCTAAAACTTCTTTTAAATTGAAGTGATCTTTACAACAATTGCAAACAGACTAATATTTTATTTGGTATTCCAGCAGCTGTTAACCACAATTTTCTTTTATATTTTTAGGCACGTGTATAAATTCTTTTTCAGATTGACTTTTTGTTGTATTTTTACAATTTGGCACAAAACAATATTTATAAACAATATTTTTGATTTCTTGTGACATTATCAAAATATATAATTTGTTTTTTGTTTATACTTTTAAACAACCTTTGTTTATTTTATTAGTTTAAAATACAAGCACTAGAAGCACTGATGCGACCTATGCTGTGACGTCATAGCTTAAATCAACTACGTGATAAAAATTTAAATAATTATTTAATTTTTAATTACAAATAAATAATTATTAACAAACATTATGAGAAAAGTAATCTAATAGAATATTTTTATTTTTGAAGTTAATAAATATATGCATTTTGATTTTAATGCAAGATCCCTATTCATGAACTAGTTAGAAATATTTAAATTTTTTACACTAGTTGGTCAATACTTAAAATTGAATAAATATAATATTTTAGCATGCATATAAATTATAGGTATGACATAAAACATTTTAAATGTAAATTATTTATCAGTTTATAATTTTTATTTTAATTCAAAAACAATAACATTCATAAACTATTTGATTTTATTTATTGTTATATATTGTTATTATTTATAAAATCCACCCTGCTTATGTTGTTATTAAAGAAATAGTATATTCTTTATATCGCGCGCGATCAGAGTTTATCTGGTTTTATTTAATTATTATTATTAATTTTTCTAACGTAAATTTTTTCAATTAAAAAAAATATGGATAATTTATTAGATTTAGTAAAAAATCCCAATGAATTGTCCTGAGATCTCCGGATATCTCAAAAATTGTTTTTAATGATTTCAAATGATTGAAGCTTATTATGCTAAAAATGCTTATAAGTAGCTTCAGCAGGCCCACATTATTCATAATGCATGCAAAAAAATTAAAGCTGTATTTATCCTTAGCTAACCTGTCAAAACTTGCCTTATAATTAAATGAAAATATATAAATATATTATTTTTTTCTCTATTGTACTATCTCAATAGAATCATAAACTGCTTATAAAGAAATAAATCATCGAATCATTTTCTTAATGAAATAATAAATGTATAATGGATGATTTGTCAACTATCCTAATTTACCTAGTAAAATTGAAGCTAATGAATTTCTCAAGAAGTTAATATTTTTTCTTGTATTTTTGATTTGCTCTGGGGAGTTAAAGAACTTCTCTTTAATGTCATTTTTCTTTTACTTGCTTATGATGATAAAATTTTCCTACTAGTTTTACGTTTTTTGTGTTAATATGAAATTTTTTTTTATCGAAAATGGTCTAGTTGCCATTATAAAAGTTTTAGGTTACTTTTTGCGGGTCATTAAATACTAGTATTATATCAGTTTTTACCTCAGATGACAGAGTTTTGTAATTTTGACATAAATAGATTTGATTTAAATAGTTTTAACCGTAATGTTAACTTAAATACAAAGATTGTTTGATTATGGTTATTATTTTGAAAAAATATTTAATATTTTGTTAGTTATTTTAAATGTGAATATACTTAAGTATATAAATTTTCTAATTAATTAATTTTCTTACTATATATTTTTACGACGCTGCAAATTTTGTGCACGAAAAAAAATGAACATTGGTTTTTTGAGCACAGCAAATTAAACATAAGAAAATTAAACATCCCAAAAAAATATAAAGATCTAAAATTAGTTTTTTAGACACAGTTTTTTAAACACGAAAAAAAAATTTCAATCTTTAAAAAAAATTTTTTAAATTTATAATTTAAAATTAAAAAATTTTTTTATTTTGTTTAATTTTCATATGTGAATTTTGTTTTTATTTATTCTGTGCTCAAAAAATCAATGTTCATTTTTCTTCGTGCACAAAATTTGCTGCGTCATTTTTATTAGAAATTTTTTACTTAAAATTGTTTTTAATTTAGACTTGTAATATATTTTTTATTTATATGTATTTTTAATTATTAATTATTATAATTAAAAAATATAATAATGACTACTGTGTACATAAATGTTATTTTTATTCATTCCAAAATTATTGACCAACTATTGTAAAAAAATTGACCATTTCATGTATTGGTCGATTACACATTTGGGGTGTAACATATATATAAAGATAACACAGAAGCATATATTTTCAATCAGTTGGTAGAAAGTTCAGGGAATTTTCAAAATAGTAGTCAGATAAGTACCCACATTTATTTTGAAAAATTATCACTTTTTAGGAGAAAATATTTCTTTGTGAAAATATCTTTTTTTTTAGAATCAAGTTGATCTGCACTTAGATTTAAAGAACATCAGTTTATATAGGTCAGATCTAAAGGTCTTCAAATTTTTTGCTGTGTGCATTGAATTAGGGAAGTTATATTTCAAGTTGCAACGGAACTTTTTTCTGCTAGTAAGCCTAAACCTGAAGAAATAAAGTGATATCGAAATTATCTGCTGATAGATTTCCAATAACCGAGTAAAACTTTAGGAATTATAAGAAATAAATGGTCAAGTTCTTTCTTCTCAACATGACTCTAATGAAGCATCAGAAACTTACAAGTAAATCAGACGATTTTTCCAATTCACAAAATAATGAGGGAAAAAAGTGAATATCCGAAATATTTCCAATAAATTGTTACCTAGTGAAAATAAGACCACTGCAGATAAAAAAGTTAGTAAATCAGGTGTAAAATCTGAAATACTAATTATTTGCTGAAGTAACAAAAACCAGCTACCATTTTTGCTGCAAAAAAAAGGTCTGGGCTATCATCAGTTTCAAGTCAGGTCAATAATAAAAAACAAAAAAAAAGCATATTAGAGCAATCCAAATTTGAATCAATTTAAATTAGAAGAAAATTTCCAAGAAGAATTTTCTAGAATGGCAAGATTTTTTATCAAGAACTGATTTACGCACGGTGGGCTTGAACCAACTTTAAATCAAAGTGCAAGTTACTCAAAATGCTTATAACGGGTTTAATTTGAAATATTTTTTTAAGTTACATGCCGTAAAAATGAAAATAATTCCCTTAGCCGTTTTTTTTTAGGTAAAAAACGATATTTTTGAGGTTTTTCTCACTTTACTCTATTTTTAAATTTCCTTATACGTACCACATAAAGATCGGAATCGTTCTATACCTTATAAAATGTCTGAAGTTATTTGTGTCTAAATTGGTAGATATGCACCTAGAGGGCTAAAAAATAAGGAGAGTTTATATTTTGTATATATAAAAAATTAATGTGACAAATCAGTCGACTTTTTATTATAACTTTTTAGCCACCCTCTCATTTATCCACAGCGCAGCGTACTGAAATCAAATTATACAGGTATAAGTGTACTTTAATGCTCGAGAGTGAAAAATTTAATTTCAGAGATACATTTTATAAGGTATAAAATAATTTTGAACTTATGTGGTACGTATAAGGAAATTTAAAAGTAGAGTAAAATGAGAATAACCTCAAAAATATCGTTTTTTACCTTAAAAAAACGGCTAAAGGGATTAGTTTCATTTTTACGGCATGTAACTAAAAAAATATAAAAAATATAATGCAGCTTTTCTGAAAAAGTTCAAAAATTCTTTTATTTTTGAATAAAATAAATGCAAAAAATGCTAAAAATTCATTACCATAGATACAGAAATAATTGCACAGAAACAGAATTTATCTTCAGAATTAAAAAAAATAACAAAAATTTATTAAAAAATAATTAGCTATGATTAAAAATACTCTTTGAGGATTCAGTATCAGATATGATTTTCATATTTATGGTTTTGGTACTTAGACTAAAATTAGATTAAAAAAATTTGTAATCGAAGTATCAAAATCGTATCCTATTGAATTCTCCATGAACATCGATCTTTCAGGCTGAATCGAGGTGTAGAAATTTTAGTTTATTCAGATTATTATAAAATAAAAAAGGACTTTGGTATTAAACAAATTAAAAAAAAAATCATCTTAAAATTTTTAATAATACGTTTGCTGTATATTTATGGCGGTTAGTTATGGCAAATTGTAACAGCGTATTTCCTTGATTAATACTTGTATTAGTAACGACAGAAAATTAACCAGATTTGAATGATTTTATTTTGCTAATAGTTTCTAGACTGCTTATCTTAATATCATAAAATATTTTTTCAATTTAATTTAGCAAATTAATTATACTTTGATTTTTGCATAACTGCAAAGGTATTTTTCTGTCTTTATTTTCAATTTTCAATATTATAAATTCCACCATATTTTAATAAAGAAATAGAATCTTTAGTTATATAGAACCTTTATAGCTGCTATATGTAGAAATGCATTCCCTTCTGAAAGTGTCTTTGAATTTATGTAATTAATAATTTTGTTTCTGCTAACGCTTCTCAATAAATCTTCAACAACTTCCTTATAGCCCTTAAACACTGCAGCGTGAAGAGGTATATTTCCTTTATTTGTTACTTGAGTAACATCAGCACTATATTGTTTCAAAATATGAACTAAATTTACATGGCCATTATTTATTGCAAAATGTAAAGGAGTTCCGCCATCAAAATTCTCATAATTAACATCATCTCCATTTTTTAACAAAAATTCAACAGTTTTTATTAGATATTAAATCCCCATTACTAGCAGCAATATTAATATCTTTTTTAAGATATTTTAATATATTTAAAGTATTATCACCTTGTAGCTTAAACATTAAATTAATTAATATCAATTTTATCTTGCATTGCTACAACATCAGAATGATTTATTCCCATGATAAATTTTCTTTGTTCTTAACATTCTCTAAAGTCTTTTAATGCACTTAATCTTTCCTTGTGATAACAGTAAATTTTCCATATTTTGTTGCGTATTTAAGGTATCTAAGTGATTTGCCACTTACACAAATTTTTGGATGCTGAAAACTTTTTTGTAAGTTTTTAATACTTCATTAGATAGAGTCATGTTGAGAAGAAAGAACTTGACCATTTATTTCTTATAATTCCTAAAGTTTTACTCGGTTATTGGAAATCTATCAGCAGATAATTTCGATATCACTTTATTTCTTCAGGTTTAGGCTTACTAGCAGAAAAAAGTTCCGTTGTAACTTGAAATATAACTTCCCTAATTCAATGCACGCAGCAAAAAATTTGAAGACCTTTAGATCTGACCTATATAAACTGATGTTCTTTAAATCTAAGTGGAGATCAACTTGATTCTAAAAAAAAAGATATTTTCACAAAGAAATATTTTCTCCTAAAAAATAAATGTGGGTACTTATCTGACTACTATTTTGAAAATTCCCTGAACTTTCTACCAACTGATTGAAAATAAATGCTTTTACAATGAGTCCACAGGTATTTTTTTGTTAACAATTATATATACTTGAAAATTAAACTTACTTATTTTGTTTCCTTTTTTTTTAACAGTTAATCTTTTTAAATTTAAATTTCATAATTTTCTTTATTATTTTTATTTGAGATTAACTCAAACATTATGCCAACTGACTGCAACTCACAAACACACGGTTTGTAACGATTATCTGTTCGTTCCCGAAAGGCAAAAATTTAAGATTTTTAATTAAATTAAAAATGATTAATAGCTAGATATTAGTTTTGTTTAAGTTTTTATGTTGATAATTATAATTAATTATAATGAAAATGTTTTTCTCGCTAGCAGACACCCTTTGTTATATTCTATATTACCGAAGTCTTTCTGAATAACTTGATGCGCGCGCACTTGGGGGTCTTTAAAAATGATTTTTTAATTTTTTATCATAATTAATTATTTTTTTAATAAAATTCTATTGGGGGCTGAAAGTACAAACGTAGTACAAACGATTGGTACCACTTTCGTTAAAAACAATTAAACGGATGCTGGACAATTTTAATTTAAAGGTTCGGGGGCTACTTTTTAGCCCCCGAAGGTATTTTTGGATTTATTAATTAACGAAAGCGAGTACAAACCTTTTGACCCTGCCAAATTAAAGGTCTTATCGAGTACTTTCATCTGATATAAAAATGATATAAACGGGGGCCCAGTTTTTTGAGCTGATATATGCATCACTTTAGGCACTAAGCACGAATATGATAAATATATCATATTATAGAAAAATATTTCTACAAAAAGTAATCTAATTGCCTACACAAGAGAACTTTTGGTTATTTCTCACATTTATACCATAATTTAAGTTTGATAACTTTAAAACTATTCATTTCCGGATATTGTGATACTTAGAACTCTTGCTCCAAAGTACTTAAAAAATAGCAGAATAAAAATGAAATAAAATACTCTTTAAGTGATTCAAAATAAAAGAATCTACACTTTCAAGTTTTGTAAATGTATCGCTTTAGATATATTGAATGCACAGTGAACTTTTTTTTTAAATACATTTTTTAAATATGACAAGGACCTTAACAAATGACTTTAGAGCCAACTGTTCATACATTCAGTGTTACCTATCGGGTTTTGGATAATAATAGAATTTTTTAAATATGCTTTCGGTATATTATGTTAGCTTAATAACTCCGAAGAATTACATACTATAGATATTTTACATATCTAGTTAAAACATATTGAAACCATATTTAAGAAGTCCTTATTTTTTCTAATTATTATAATCCCTAATTAGCGTATAATAGAAATATGTTTAAAATGGGTCTAAGAAATGTTTATTTTGGCAAATCGACGTACAAGAAGCTCGAAACGCGTAGCCAGTGTGATAAAACTTTACTTCTTAATCCCTTAGATGAAAGAACGATTTAATTTGAAAAAACCGTAAAGAATAATAGAAAATTGTCTATTGTGGACAGCTGGTACACTTTTGGTATAAGTGGAGTTCATATTGATGCCCAGCTACCCTAAAATAATAGACATCTGAAAAAAATCACAGAATATTCATAAAAACTAACCTAAAGTTGCCTATTTTGGGCAATTTGATAATTTTGTATATAAAAATAAATTATATTCGGGCTAAGTGGCCTTAAGGTGATACATATCAGAAAAGAACAAAGAAAAACTCCTAAAAATGACTAAAATTTGCCTATTGTGGAAAACTGGACAACTTTTGGTAAAAACGGAGATCACGTTCAAATTTAACGAATCGTTAATAACGATCCAACATATGGCTGTTGCGAAATCCCTTTTACCTATCAGAAAAAAGATGTCTACGAAACGGGACTCTACGTTAATTCGAGAATGATTTGGGCCAATAAATCCGAAAATATTCGTTTCTGGGCAATACACCCATAAAAACTTTTGCTCAAAATGAATAAAAGAATAACATAGTAAAATTTCAGTTAATTGAACTGGGATCCGATTTCCATAAGATTCTTGGGAGGTCCTTTAAAATTTTATTTCAGGTTATAATTACTAGAAATGAAGATTTTTTTTGAAATTTTGCGAGTTGTTTAAAAATGGACTCCAGTCTAATAAAAAAACATTGTTTTATAAATGCAGTAATAATAATATTTAGTAAGCAATATTATTTATTTAATATTATAAGTTATTTATGCATAAATTCTTGTAAAAAAAAATGATACATAAAATTGAGAAATAGTGTAAAAGAATGGGCTCTTTAATTGTAAATAAAATATCGCAGTTTTTTTTAATGGAATAAATAAAATATTAAGTAAATAATCTTGTTTGTTAAAGATTTGAATATTTAAATATTATTCATGCATAATTGAAGTATAATTTTGTATAATAATAACATGCTTTAATCTATAGCCAAAAAATTATTAGATTTTTAGCAGAAATTTAATTATCTATTAATGCATATTTAAATTTTAACAAACAAGATTATTTATTTAATATTTTATTTATTTCATTAAAAAAAACTAGGATATTTTATTTACAATTAAACAGCCCATTCTTTTACATTATCACCCAAATTTATGTATCATTTTTTAATTTACAAGTATTTATGCATAAGTAAACTAATTATATTAAATAAATAATATTTCTTACTAAATATTATTATTGCTGCATTTATTATAAAAACAATATTTTTTTATTAGATTGGAGACCATTTCTAATCATCTCGTTTAAAAAAAAATCTTTATCGCTGTCGGTAATAGCAATTTCGTTGCTTATTCTTAACTATATATTTTATCTAACCTTCCTGATGTACCACGTATTCAGAATTACCCTGTATATCTTTTTTTACAACGCTATTCGAATACGTATCGTATGTAGACGGACCGTAGTATATTCAATAAAGGTCTTTTATCGCAAGAGGGCTTCTACTCTTATAATATAGAGACTAATCCTGCATATAAAGGTATTATCGTAATAGTAAATAGTGCGCATGATCAAGGTTCGATGAAATCCCGAATAAAATTTAGTTGTAACGTGGCCGTTGTATAGAACCAGAGAGAACGCATAATCATGTTTTTGTTTAAAACATAAAAAGGCGGAAAAAAAGGTTAAAGAAGAATATGATAATTTATTAATAGATGGGTATGATAATATAGATGCCGAACTAAATAATCAAAAATAAATTTAACACTTTTTTAAGCGTATAAAAAATGAATGTATATGTAAATAAATAACGTGTATAAAAAAAGGTTTTGTTTTTTAGTAATATTTTATATTTTGTCTAAAAAACGATGAATATTCGAATATTGTTGAAAAAAAAATAAATCGTCCCTCGTGACGATATATACTATATATTAAAATAAACCAAATGATTTTCATATATTACAATTTTGTACATAAGTGAAAAAAAGATATTATTATTATTGTTATTTTTAATTTAAATGTAACAAATGTTTTACGAAATTTGCAAATTTTTTAAAGCTGCATATTATGGCTTTATTTGATTTTAAATAATTCATATGCATACAACTAAATTTTCATGCACAATCTGTTATAAATATATATATTAGAGTAGACCTAAAATTGCAGTTTTAAAAAAATCTTTGCTCCCCACGTTTTTTCGTGAACTTTTGGTCATAAAAAATCCCCAGCTCCAAAGATTTTGCATTTGTTTTTCAAAAACGCCTGTAAGCTCCTTAATTTTCCCATTCTCATAACATGGAAATTTTTAACTTTTCAGCTTTCTAATTTTTTGCGAAGCTTGCGAAATATTTTGAAAAGCTGAAAAGTCAAAGTTTCCATATTATTTAAATGCAAAAATTGAGAAAATTACTTACAGGCACGCGTTTTTAAAAAGCAAAATCCTTGAAGCTAGGGACTTTTTATGACTAAAAGTTCAAGAAAAAACCCGAGGAGGGTTTTCAGTCAAAAATGTGCGCACCCATGACTCTCATCGGGCTCATATATTTAAAGATGATTTGGGGTACGATAAAACTCAACCAGCCAAAATTTCAGCCATTTCGCAGGACGGGTTGACGAGATACAAGCTCTAAAAGGTCCAAAAATAGCTGTTTTTAGCCAATTTTCAAAAATTTACTGGGCTTCAAGGATTAAACCAAAAATCATCCAGCTGGTCTCATTTATTTCCTTAAACTTTCAACTTTTACCAAAAAAATTTTCAAAAAGTTTGAAGGAGTTGATTTTTACTGGCATTGATTAACGTAAGATTCATTTTATCGAAAAATAGCTGATTTTGTACTTAAATTGTGACTGAGCATCATTAGCTTAAGTCTTCCGATTGGTTTCGTTTATAGCGACTAGCAAACACCTTTAAAATCAGACTTTAAGTGTTTAAAGAGCTTATCAGGGACCGGAGATATAAGCAATTGAAAGTTTGCTCATTGCGAAAATATCGTTTTTTAACAGCTTTAATCGTCTGCTAAATTTTTCTCTGAGCACTTTAAGAGCTGAAAATTTTAGGAAAGCTTCTTTTGATACTAAAAAATATTCCCTCAATATTTTGGAGATGGTATTGGCTTTTGTTCGTAGATATAAGACTCTAAAAATTTGGAATAATTGGTCCAATATTGGCCAATAAGTGGTTAAGGGGTCTACACAAAATTTTTCTTCTTCAATATTCGAATAGTCAGGAAAAAATGAGCTCATTCAAAAAAAAAAAATTTTATTTTTGACTGACAAATAAGAAAGTTATCATCATTTTAAGATTTTTTTAAAAATTTTCCAACAATCCCAGTTTTAGGGTCATTATACAGTATTCTAACTTTAAATAACGATAACTCGCTTATTTGTCCGTCAAAAATAATAATTTTTTTTTTTAAATCGTCGAACTTTTTCCCGGCTATTTGAATATTTACAACAAAGAAACTTTTTATATGCAAAAATTATTTTGTGGGGCCAAAATCTACCCTAATATATTGACAAACTAAAGTAAAATCTAAAGTAATTTGCCAAAGAAATTTAAAAAAATTTAAAGTTAGAGTATTGTATAATGACCCAAAAACTGGAATTTTTGGAAAATATTTTAAAAAACCTTAAATAATGATAACTTGCTTATTTGTAGGTCAAAAATAAAATTTTTTTTTTTTAATAAGCTCATTTTTTCCTGGCTATTCGAATATTGAAGAAGAAAAATTTTTTGTAGACCCCTTAACCACTTATTGGCCAATATTGGACCAATTATTCCACATTTTCAGAGTCTTATATCTACAAACAGAAACCAATACCATCTCCAAAATGTTGAGGGAATATTTTTTAGTATCAAAAGAAGCTTTCCTAAAATTTTCAGCTCTTAAAGTGCTCAGAGAAAAATTTAGCAGACAATTAAAGCTGTTAAAAAAACGATATTTTCGGAATTAGAAAACTTTTAATTGCTTATATCTCCGGTCTCTGATAAGCTCTTTTAACGTTTAAGGTCTGATTTCAAAGGTGTTTGCTAGTCGCTTTAAACGAAACCTATCGGAAGACTTAATCTAATAATGCTAAATCACAATTTAAGTACAATAATCAGCTATTTTTCGATAAAATGAATCTTACGTTAATCAATGCCAGTAAAAATCAACTCCTTGAAACTTTTTGAAAATTTTTTTGGTAAAAGTGGAAAATTTAAGGAAATAAATGAGACCAGCCGGATGATTTTTGGATTAATCTTTGAAGCCCAGTAAATTTTTGAAAATTGGCTAAAAACAGCTATTTTTGGATCTTTTAGAGCTTTTATCTCGGCAACCCGTCCTGCGAAATGGCTGAAATTTTAGCTGGTTGAGTTTTCTATTACCCCAAATCACCTTTGAAAATATGAGCCCGATGAGAGTCATGTGTGCCTACATTTTTGACTTAAAAGTAATGGATATGCCCATATATAAATATTTATACGCTTCGCGCGCCAACTCCCGTAGAGTGATTAGAAAAGTGAGTTAGTTTAAAAAAAAAAAAAATTTTGTAAATTTTACAAATATGAGGTTAGCCATGGTGATACTTACATTATTTAATGTAATCATGAACATTGATTTCGGTTATGCTTAAAAGTTATTTTTCTCCTAGTAGTTGCAATTGATACATATTTCTATTTCTATTCTTTTTACTTTTGTTGCCACGTTAATTAATTTATAATAATGAAAATAATAGTTTAACTATTATTAAGAGAATTAGCCTAAATCTCATGCGAAAGAAAATCCATTTTGGGTTATAGGTCTTATGCAACAACGACTGATTGGGAAAAAAATACCATTTTCGCCTAAAAGGGCTATTTTGGCTAGGAAATCTTATACAATAGTGACTGTTAGAGTCAAAAGAAGCACTTTGTCCCAAAAAGACCATTCTGGGTAAGAGATAAGGGTCCAGTTTGACTCAAAAAGAACATTTTGAGTGAGAGTTCTTATAAAGCAGCGATTGTTTAGACCGGCCCTAAATAACCATTTTAGGAAAGGGGTCTTATAAAACATCGATTCTTAAGGCCAAAAGGACCGCTTTGACCTAAAAAGACCATTTTGGGTAAATAATCTTATGCAAAAGTTTTTAGGTAAGCAGATCCCTGGTGGCCCAAAAGGTCCAGTTTGGCCCTAAAGGTTCAGTTTGGCCCAAAAAGTCCAGTTTCGCCAAAAATGTTCAGTTTGGCGCAAAAGGACCAGTTTGGCCAAAAAGTACCAGTTTGACCTAAAAGGTTCAGTTTGGCCCAAAAGGTCCAGTTTGGCCCAAATGTTCCATTTTGACCCAAAAGGTTCAGTTTGGCCCAAAAGTACCAGATTGGCCCAAAAGTACCAGTTTGGCCCAAAATTACAATACTGGCCCAGAAGTACCAGAATGGCCAAAAAGTACCAGTTTGGCCCAAAATTACCATATTGGCCTAAAAGCACCAGATTGGCTCAAAAGTGTCATTCGACAGCGGCGCCAGCGTTTATAACTTTATAATATAAATGTTGTATATATGTGTGTTTCTTTGTCCACCCAAACGCGAATCAATAGATCACGATAAAAGTTAGAGATGTCTGATTCATGGAAAAAGACGGCATAAATTACCAGTAAAAACATAAGCTAGTTTTCATATAAATTGATAAGGACAAAAGTTTTTAAGTTGAAAAAACTGAATTTTCAAGGCAAAAATTTGTATCCAATTTTTAAAGAAATCCGAAAAAACTTAAAAGTATGGAAAAATTTTAGGTTAGAAAAGAATTTTTATGAATCCACCTAAATTTTCGGGTTAATCGGTTCGATCTGTCAACAGTTTTCAATAATTATAAAATTTTTGGACTAATATTATATATATTTCTAATTCTTACTGGTCACTAATTTAGTAAATCAATATAGTAACTAAAAGAAGCTTAAACAACTATTATTAGGTGGAATACTATTGAGTAAAGCAATGACTGCTTGTGAATCCTATGGAAGGCTAGCGAAATATGTATTGCTGATCAATAATTATCCTCCTGAGTTCCTATGCCCATAATTTTTATGTTTTAGTAAATTTGGGATAATACTTCGGATAAAAAAAGGTTATTATACAAAATATTGAGTAACCTAAAAGAACTTTGAACTAGGTTCAAAGTCGCAGGGGTCCAGGGAGGCGCAGCTGGGGAGAGCGGATCAAGCTCGAGGCAATTAGTAGTATAAAAATATAAAAAATTTTAGTTCTCAAATAATTTAATTCTATTAGTATTAAGAGACGTTCCTTATGTATTCTTTTGGATTGGCTTTTAAATCAGGGTTATCGATCAAAAAATAAAGCTAAAGATTAAAAAATTTACCAGGAAATAACCAAATAAATATTTACTTATAATATTCTTTCAGAAAAATACAGCTAGTAGTTATCTAACAGATTAAATTTTATGTTTAGAATAATAATTATATCCAGTATTTAAAAGTATAAGACTTAATATAATACGGCTAAAACGAAAATCGATTATTGAGTACCAAATAGATACCTACTACCTGATTTAAGATTAAAATCCGGACAAACCGATAGTATATATGCATATATTTATATTTATATATTCATATATATTAGAGTGGACCTAAAATTGGAGTTTTAAGAAAAATTTTGCTCCCCGGTTTTTTTTTTTGTGAACTTTTAGTCATAAAAACTCCCCAGCTCCAAGGATTTTGCTTTTGCTATTTAAAAACGCGTGCCTATTACAAATTATTTTAATGGGGATTTTTTTTATGTTTATTACCGGAAAAAACGCTTTAAAAATATTTTTTTTCTACTTTAGGTTGGGTATCGTTTTTTATATATTTTAATAGTTTTTTATATATTTAATTATTCTGCAAGATTTGTAAAAAATTAGAAAGCTTAAAAGTCGAAATTCCC
This sequence comes from Anagrus nilaparvatae, assembly GCA_022575985.1. NCBI lineage: Eukaryota > Metazoa > Arthropoda > Insecta > Hymenoptera > Mymaridae > Anagrus > Anagrus nilaparvatae. The sequence continues at coordinate 1,258,642 of JAKSXM010000237.1, read as the reverse complement.
ATCTTATTTAAATTGGAAAATTGAGGTGCTAACAGGCACGCGTTTTTGAAAAGAAAAAGCAACATCCTTGGAACTGGAGACTTTTTATGACCAAAAGTTCACGAAAAAACCCGGGGAGCAAAGTTTTTCTTAAAATTTCAATCTTAGGTCCACTCTAATACTATCTGGCTTTTACTTTAAAAAGTTACTTGGAATTTCAATTAGCAGAAAAAATTATTTGTTGATTATAAGTAAAATTAACGTACAATTTAAATCCTTATTGCGGGCACTATCACTCATTGCCGGCTTTTTCGGATACTCATGTTTGCTCTAACAAAAGTTTTTTAATTTGTATGCTAGTTTTACGAATAACTTCCATTTAATGAATTTACATAAATTCTATTTACCAAAAAATATAAAATTCCTAAAACAATAACTCTTTAAATTACTTCTAAGTATTTCCAATAAAAACATGGTTCCTTCTGAAGCAAATTATCAGTACGATTAGAAAAAATTTTATTTTCATGTGCTTATTACCAAAACTTAAGAGGAATTAAATTAACTATAGTTTTGGAAATCTTCTATCAAAACTCCAAGTAAATTTATTAAATAACTGCTTAGATAATATGTATATTTATTATAAATTTAAAAGAATTGATTACATGGCATACTCGAGGAGAAAAATGTATCAGATAATCATTTAGAATTTTGAATGCATCTTTATGCATTCAAAAAATCGATCAAGTAAGATATGAACTACAAATTATTTCTTAATTATAATTAAAGTTCCAGAATTTGTTATTCATGAAAAGTAATTAGACCTAAAAGTAATTTAAGTTACCATTTAATTATTAAAATAAAGTTAAAAAATGTGAACAGGCAGACGTCTCATCGTAGCTTGTATAAAATAAGTGAATCTAATTTAAATAAAATAATTAATACTTTATATAAAATTTATTAAATGAAAAATATTATAAGTTACAAAAACTTTTAGTTGATTGTTTTAAATAGATTATTTTTATTTAAGCTGCTTTTGAAACGTTGCCTGATGAAACTAAAGTTCCTACTGTATTTTATAAAAATTAATAAATCATTTATGAGCACAGAAATGTAAAATTTTTACTGTACATATGAATTATATATTAACCTTAAATGTATATTATTATTACTTTAACAAAATTCAATCATAAATTGAACTGTAAGCAGCTGGGAAAGAAATTAATAAAGGTAAGTAAAATAAAAGCTTTAACATTTGTCTTAATTATTATCCAATGCATATATGAAACATTAGGGGTGTTCAAAAAAATCAACAAATCGAATGTTTAGCTGGGTAATCGAAAAAAAGTTTTCATTTGTTGAAAAAATAAGGTGCCTGAATTTTTGTTGAAAAATATTAACATTTAAAGGTCGCGCAAGAGCTACTCTCCCATACTTTTCATGGTGGTAAACTCCATTTTTGTCCCATTTGCCTTTTAAGTACTTGATAACCCATTTTAAGCTCAAAAAATGGAAATTGAAAATTTTCATTTTCTGAATTTTCTAGCTTTTTCTGACTAAAAATGAAATAAAGAGTACATCTCAAAAAAAAGTTTTAATTAACTTACTTAATTTATTTTAATAAAAAAATTTTTTTTATATTTTATTTTCTTTTTTAATTCCTTACAATTCCTTACAATATCTATTCTCTGGAAATAATTAGTTAAGAAAATTACAAAATCCAAAAGTTTTATTTCCATAAAATTTAAGATAAAATAAAAAAATAATTAAATTATCCTTTTTTTTTTATCCTATTTATTGATTTTATTTTAGTTTGTTTTTAGTATTTTACTTTGATTTTAATTTTTTTACAGAGTCATAGAGGCCTCTTAAATTTTACCCAGAAGGTTTATCAAGATAAAATTTTCCGAGAAATTCAAAAATCAAGTCAGATATTTCATTTTCAGCCAGGAAAACCGAGAATATCGGAAAATTCAGAAAATGCGAAATTTCAAATTCTATTTTTTGAGCTTAAAATAGGTTTTTAAGTGCATAAAAGGCAAATGGGACAAAAAAGAAGTTAATCACCATTAAAAGTATGAGAGAACAAATTAAAAAATAAAAAAAGTTACGCTTTTTGAGAAATTTGTATTTGAAAGATTTCTTTAGTTTTTCCAATTTTCCGGCCCTTCCTGAGGTTTTTCCGAAAAAATATGGTCAGATTCGGATTTTGCGTGAAATTTTACCACCTACTTAAATATAGGCGTCCAGAAAAAAAAGAAAACGGGTGACTGAAAATTTGAAAAAAATCAAAATTGAAATAACAAAATCGCGACCAAGCCACCTAGAGCCTTAAAATTGGCCTGTAAACATATTTTTACGTACCAAACACAGTACAATCGTTATTTTTTAAATTTAAGTCATCGAACTCAGACTTGGGTTAATAGCTAAGAACTACGGATGTATTATTTTGAATTTTTTCATCCTGGATCTTATCGGGCATAATCAGGAAAAAATGAAATACTGATTTAAAAAAATAAAAAAGTAACATATCTATTATTTTATCATGTGTTTTACATCTTATATTTGATATTTTGTGCTTTTAACGCTGTTATTTCGGTATATCGGCTATAATTTCGGTAGCATATTTCCAATTTGACCCAAAATCTAATCATTTCATTTTTTACTTAGTACTTACGTATATATAAATTTTGAACCTTATCGGAGATTACAGTGACCTTATCGATCGCAAACCAAAGCGACATTTTTTCGCGAGTATAGATTGTGCTTCGCATTTTTTTAACTAATGAAAACTTTTTTTCGATTACCCAGGTAAAAATTTGATTAAAAACAGGCCACCGGCCAAATTTTTAGCCTACTAGAGCGAAATCTCGAATTTTGGCGGCCATTTTTGTTTTTTAGCCTCTTATAAAAAAGCCGAGAAAAGTGAGAGATAATTTTTCTTATTTTTTCTGTAAAAAACTGAGACAAAAATTAAAAATTTTTTCCCTTAAGTCTGAGTGGGAAATTTCCCGTAGAATCTTATTCCGCAGACAAAAATTTCTTTGAGCTGCGCATGCTCGAGAAATCGCTTAAGCAGACTGTTTTTTTCAAATATAAATTTCTCAAATGCCTATTAAGGTGTTAGCAGTGTGTAAATTTTTCATGACAAAAATGAATGAAACTTATAAAATATCAAAGATAAATTATTAAGAAACTAAAAAAAAAACTTTGTCAACTTTGCGTACATAATTTTCTATTAATTAAGAAAAGAAAATAGGCAGTTTAACATTGCTCTTATGGGAACTCACCTTTGAACTTTATGTAAAGTATGATAGAGATGACATAAGTTAATGAAATTTTATAATATGCATAAATACCTAAAATTTCCATTCCCAATTTGTTTTTTACATTTGCCTACTTCAATAATTATTAATTTAATAAAAACTATGAAAATAACTAGAAATAACACTAATCCAAATACGAATTCACGTGTACATGTGCGTTGATATTATAGGAACCGACTTAGACAACGCTTTTAACATGGAACATGTTTATAGGGAGGGGGTACTTCAGAACTTGAAAATTAAGGGGGGGGGGGTCAAATTTGTCCCATTTAAGGGGGGTGGTCAAATATGTCCTATTTAAGGGGGGTGGTAAAATTTGTCCTATTTAAGGGGGGTGGTCAAATATGTCCTATTTAAGGGGGGTGGTCAAATTTGTCCTATTATCATGGAACATGTTTATAGGGAGGGGGTACTTCAGAACTTGAAAATTAAGGAGGGGGGGTCAAATTTGTCCTATTTAAGGGGAGGGGGTCAAATAAGGCTTAGAATAATTAGATAAGTATATATAAATAAATAAAATACTGTTAAAAGACTTTGAAAAATCTGGGCTTAAGGACTTAAGCCCAGAGCTTAGTTTGTGTGTTTACACAAACTGGTTATAAGTTTTTTTTATAAGAGGCTAAATCACAAAAATGGCCGCCAAAATTCGAGATTTCGCTCTAGAAGGCTAAAAATTGGGCTTGTGGCCAATTTTTGGTAGTTATTTCAGAAAAAAAACTTTTAAGTCGTTTAGAACGCCCGACTATCATTATTTACTTTCACTTCATTATTACCCAATATTATTATATTACTTTAAACTATCATTATAATAAATATAAAAAACTCTAATCAGATCTGCTAAAATTCTTTTAACCTGCCTACTTATCATTTCTAGACTACAAATTAAAAAAAAATAGGAGAACAAACAATTTTTACCCATCTTTAAAGGTCATTAGGTCGCGCATTGTTTCATGCATTAAAAATTACGTAAAATAAACGAAAAATATAGTAAAATATAGGGTTGCTGAATAAGGTCCAAAAATGTATCCTTTTTTTTCTTATGATTTTTTTTTCACTTTTTTGATGATAAAAAAGTAGTTTCTTGTCGAATGGTAAAAAAAAGTTGAAATCTCAGCCCAAAAAAAGGAAATGAAAAGAGGTTAAAAACCCTTAAAAAAACAATGAATTTTCTATGCAAAAGTATTAAAATATTTAAATTGGTGTAAAATTATATTTTCGGATCTTTATGCAAGATAACTTAATTAGAAAATACCATTTGGTAATCATTTTGACCGTTTAAAAATGAAATTTTCCATTTACAGTGGAACCTCTATAATTCGAACCTATATAATTCAAAATCCTCGATAATTCGAAGTTTTCTTTTTGCCGCTTGAATTTCCTATGCTTATACATGTAAAAATTTCTTCTATAATTCGAAATTTTTGCTCTATAATTCGAAGTTTTCGTTTAAATTTTACTTAAAATTTTTTTTTAAATTCACAATTTTAAATGATAAAATTCAATCGTTCCCTTACAAAAAGATTATAAGAAGATTATTGTAATATTTTATAATTATAACTAGTAAGTCATTATAAATAATGAGAAGTAATGTCTGAGTGAAGAAAAAAATATATTAATCAGTAAAATAAAATATAAAATAAAAATAATTATTTTATAATTTATAATTACGGTAACTATTAATATATTTTTTAATAAAAGATTCCTTAAAAAATGAAAAATTACTTATATATTTGTTAAATATTTGTTAATTATTGTACACATCTTAACAAAAAATTGAATATATCAATAGTTAATTAGTTAAAAATATTAATTTTTTCTTTTGATTACCTAAATAGTAATTAGAATTAAATTTAAGGACACAATATTGGAAAGGAGTGCCAAAAGAAAATTGCTAAATAATTATTGCAATTATATCCCAATACTTACTGCAGATAATTGGAAAATGTCTGACAATAAAATTTTTACCACAGTTTAATTAAATGTTATCAATATTAATTTTAATAAACAATTATATTGAATATTTTATATTCAGTTTAAACATACCTACTTTAAAAAAATTTTAATTCCTATAATAAATAAATAATCATAACTAAAAATTAATATCATTTTATGTCATTATTTTTTAAAGCTATTGGTCAACGGTCATATTTGGTAAAAAAATAAAATGTTCGACAAACAGGATAACATTTGTACATTATGCAAACTTTTTACAGCCAGTATAAGATTCATTGTTATAACAATATTCGAGAACTATACTTCTGTGATGATCTTGCTGAAGTTATATAAGATTTCCAATAATGACAATAAGTGTCTCTAGAAATAACAATATTTAATCTTTGCGTTGAAAAAACAAGTCAAAAAGGTTGTTTTGAATTTTTTTTCTCATCTTTTTCTAACTTGCAATTCTTCAAAGTTACCAAGTTTTGCTATAGATTACTCATTTGATGATATTTAAAACAATTTTTAATTAATTAAATTTGTTGTCATTTGGAGTTATTATTCCAATCTCATTAGGAAGTATATCTAACTTATAGAAATTGTTTAAATAAAAATCTATTCCCCGGTGCATAAGTTAGCGTTAATTTTAACGTTAATTTAAGGTAAATTTAACGTTAATTTAGGGTAGATTTAACGTTAATTTAATGTTAATTTAACGTTAAATTTAACGTTAAAATGATCCCAAAAAATTTTTTTTAAAAATCTTCGTAATTTATATTTTTTTATTTTGCTCATTCAATTATAGTTATTTTGAAATTTCCCAGATGCTTTTGAAATTAAGCAACAATGCTATTTTTTAACAAATTTTTATTGAATTCAGATCGATATATTATTTAAATAAAAAGTATTATAACCCCTAAATTTTTCGAATATATATGTTAATTGTCAGATTCAATGTAACATTAGATTTAACGTTAATTTTAATATTAATTTTAACATTAAATATAACGTTAAAATTAACATTAAATTTAACGTTAAAATTTAACACCAAATTTATCGTTAAAATATAATATTAAATTCAATGTTAAAATTTAACATCAAACATAACTTTAAAATCGAACATCAAATTTAACGTTGAAATTAACATTAAATTTAACATCAAATTTAACGTTAAAATATAATATTAAATTTAGGATCAAATTTAACGTTAAAATTTAACATCAAATTTAACGTTAAAATATAATATTAAATTTAGCATCAAATTTAACGTTAAAATTTAACATCAAATTTAACGTTAACATTTAACACCAAATTTAACGTTAAAATATAATATTAAATTCAATGTTAAAATTTAACATCAAATATAACTTTAAAATTTAACATCTAATTTAACGTTAAAATATAATATTCAATTTAGCATCAAATTTAAGGTTAAAATTTATCACTAAATTTAATGATAAAAGGATTCCAAAACATTTCCTTCAAAATCTTCTTAGTTTAGGTTTTCTAATTTAGCAAATTAAATATGATTATTTGAAAAATACCTACATGACAAACTTTGAGCTTAATTCAGTTTGATATTTTTTTTGTATAGAAACTTACATACGTCTTTGTACGAATAAATCTTCTGGAATATAATTATTTACTTAATTTTAAGAATATTAAAATATAATGAATTTATATACAGTGAATAGTACTCATATAATATCATTATAACATTGAGCCCTGCGTTTCTAGGGCCAAAAGACTCATTGCACGGAGCAAAGAAGGCAACGGCTGCTGCCGCTTTTTAGCAGTATCAGCCCTCGCGCAGATTAGCAGTGGCTGCCGTCGCTGATCGACATAGCTGCTGCTGCTATTCAAGCAGTGGCAGACGTATCGCCGGCTTTAAACGGTAGCGCCCTCTTGCAATCACATTATTTTTAAATTAAATGATAAAATGATGCAGAAAACCATATAGGTTTTTTAAATTGTTAAGTAATTATAATTATATTTTATATAAATATTAAATTTAATAATTATAATACACCATATAAGCACGCTTTCTGCTACAATGTATACAATATATACAGTGTATAATATCATACAAATACAATATATGTAACGCGGGAAAGCAACGTCAGATACTGCTACTAATAGCTGCCGCTGCTGTCGCGAACCGCAGTGGCTGCCACTGCTATTCACGAGACTTCAGCCGTATCGGTAAAAGCTGTAGCTGCTGTTGTGGGCGCGACTGCTGCCATTGCTTTCTTTGCTCCGTGTGGAGTGAACTAAGAGTAGACGGTATGTTTATTTAATATTTATATAGAGAAATATAAGAAAAAAATTAACTCAGTGGCGGATACAGGGGGATGTCAAAGGGGTCAATTGGCCCCTCCTTATCGGTCAGTTTTACCTTTTTTTTAGCTAATTTTACGTTGTATAATTAACGCGAAGTACCATTTTGACCCCCCAAAAAAATTTTAAAGACTTTTTTTAAAAAATTTTTTGTAATTTGATTTAAATTATTCCCAAATATTTTTCTAGATCTGCCTCTGTAATTTCACCCCTAAATATACCTTAGAATACAAATTTTAGCTGAAAACTCAAGTATTTATAAAAATTGTTCAAAACTGGGAGCTGTGGGGTTTCCAAGGTCACTAAATACGAATTTGATAGTATGAATGATTGGAAAAATCCTTCTAGAAAATTCCAAATTTCGGATATGCTACATAAAAAAAAAATAGTATTCACAGGTTACAAGCTTAATAAATTCTGTGTTGCTTATTATCAAAATATTTTTTGGGTCGTTGATTACAAATTTCACATGAAAAGTAAGAAAAACTTAACTGAAAACCCAATACGAAGGATTTTCCGCTTAAAAAATTTAAAAAATATTATTTAATTTGTATGATGATAGTGTTCCAAACGTATTTTACTCTCTTGTTAGTATTATGTGAAAGTATTAGAAGATGGCATAATAATTAAAATTGTTTCAAGTTAATATGTTCCTTACCACTGGATGTGTTAATACGCAAATCAATTATAAGCTTTTTTATCTTTACAAGGTTTATTTTTTTTATGATTAGTAAAAATTGTTATTTGTAGAGGAATAATATAAAATTTGTTAGGCATTTTAGTGCAAGAATGATAATTGAGAAAGGAAATTTATCCTAAAATATTAAGTTTTCATTTTGCACAGTTCAAATGTTCATGAAATATTATATTTTTCGGGAGTTAAAAAAAAAAAAAAATTGGTTAATAAAAATCTTTCTATATTTTATATTCTTTAACTAAATTATATTTATAAAATAATGACTAAGACTAAACATGATTTGGAAAACTAACTAAGCTTTTGTTTATCAAACGTAATTGCTTATTATAATTAAAAATTATTAATTAAACCTTACATTCTTGAACTGACAAAACTTAAAAATCTAAAAATTATTTAACGATTATATATTAATAATATATTTAAAATAATAAGTTTAAAAAAACCTTCAATCGCAAAGATAGTAACATTCTTGACTCCTTGTGATAATTAATTTCTTTTTTTTTTCTTTCTGCTGGATTCTAAAAAAAAATATTTCATAATAATTTATCGTTGAATAATCTATCTTTATTAAAATAACTACAACTTTTTATTTATTTTTTTTTTTTAATACTAAAAATATTTTTTAAATAATATTTAAATTAAATAATACATTTTTATATACATTATAAAGTAGTATGCATTATATTATGTTAAAGGGGGCTATATAATTTACAGATAGACATAATTAAGCTATAAAATTATAAATTTATTCAAATAATGTATGATATTAAAGCAAAAATTAGAAATTTTTATTATTTTTTATTTTTATTTTACACTATAAATCTTGATAAAATTAAAAATAATAATATTGATAAAATAAACATAGGTAATGAGTCAGTTTTAGATTAAAAAACGTTTAAAAATATTAGGTAAATATAAACGAAATGAAGATTAATTTTTCATGTATATAATAATAATAATAATAATAATAAATATTCTTACCATTCTCAGAATCATCGGTTTCCTCTTTGTCTGTGAAACTTTCATTGACAGTTTTTTTATTTGGTTCTAAAAATGAAAAGTTTATTTTTCAATAAATTATAAATTTAAATTTTAAAATAGCATGAATTCATACTCGATTTTTTATTCCAAGGCTCTAAAATAACCAAAAAAAGTAAATAATTAAATACATTCTTATAAAATTTGCTCAAGCTTTTAAAAATGTGATTATTACCGTCACTTGATCTACCAGAGTCATCTGAAAAAGATTTCTTTCTTTTTTTATTTTTTTCATCACCGTCACTGATACATTCTGAGTCTTCTGAGTAATTATTTTTACTTGATGTCCTTTTTTTTTTAACTAAAAATAAAAAAAAATGAATTACTATATCTATTTACTTCAAGTATCAATTATTAAATAGGCATATGATTCCCTTTGTTACATTTTTTTTTTCAGTTTCGGAATCCGATGAATCCAAATCTGATGAATTTGCGTCACTTGATTTCAAATCTGACAGTTCTTTATCGTAATAGTTCTCTCCTATTGTAACAAATAATTTGTTAGATACACCAATAACAAAATTTTTAAAAAGTATATTTGAAATAAAATTCTTACTGTTTGACTTTAAATTTCTTGCTCTACAACAATATTGGCCAATAAGTTTTTGGAAGTTTAATGTAACCCTTTCTTCAACTTTTCTTGAAAGCCTTTTCTTATTTTCATATTTATCTTTTAGATTATTTCTAAAAAAAACTTTATATATACCTGTAAAATGTATAATACATTAATTTTTTATAATATATTAATAGAATCTATTTTAAAAAATCTACTTAATTAATAAGCTGAAATTAAAAAAAAAATTATTTTCTTACATCTCATAACTGATAATTCTTCATTATAATTTTTTTTCGTTTCCTGAAGAAAAGGTTCCTTAAACATTAGATCTAATAATTGATCTTTCATTATTAGCTGTGTTAAGATACTCAAAAATTGTGCATCACTGTTTTTAAACTTTTTTTGTAAAAGTCTCCAATGGGTTTTGGTTACCTTATAAACTTTTCCGTCCTTGTTTTTATACAAAACTTATATTCAACCTAAATGAAAAATTCTTAATATTTAAAATATTTTAATAATTATTTATTATTTATTTTACCGTATTTCCTTGTTTATTTTTTTCAAGCTGATATTCCAATATTAATTCAAGATTTTGGTAGTCAACTTTTACCGTATTTTCTTTTTTACATGAGATATCTGAAAAAATATTAGCAGAATTAAAAAATTTAGCTAATTTTAATAACTAAAACATACTTTTAGATACTTGTTTGAATGAAGTATTTGGCTTTATTTTTAATTTGGATGAATCAGTTTCACCCGCAGATTTATTTTCTTTGAGAACAGGGTCATCATCACTTGCATCATTTTTAGATTTTTCAACTAAAATATCTGAAAATATATTCTTTATGAATTTACATCTTCTTTTACAGTAAAAAAAAACCACTACGTACTGCAACAAATGTTTCGAATATTTATATTTATGGAACAATTAAGGTTTGAAGGCATTCGGCCTGGTGGGACGACATGCTCCGATATCTCAAGCAGGACTCCCGGGTACCGAGATACCTGGGCAAATTCCTGAAGGATTACCTGTGGGACCGAAGGTTGCTCTACGAAACCCTTAATGGTAGGCGGGAAAGGGCGTTAAGTGCGGGCATTACCCAAGGGTCGGTTTTCAGACCTGACCTGTGGAATGCCTTTTACGACAGCTTGCTGAGCGTTGAATTCCTGGAAGGAGTCTCCCTGATCCGGTACGCGGACGGCGTGGCCCTAACCATAAAAGTTAGAGAAATGGAAGTGGTCCAGCAGAGGTTGAATCAAGTTATGAGACAAATCAACCTCTGGATGGGCGAGCACGGGCTCTAGCTCGCGATCTCGAAAACGGAGATCATACTGCTGGCCCGTGGAAGGGTTCCCAACATATTAGACATAAACGCCGACGATGGCGGGAATCCTCACTCGATCCGAACCAGAATATCGGTGAAGTACCTGGGAGTTCTGCTTCATAACAAGCTAAGCTTCTAGAAAAAATCTCAGAAAACAAGTAAAAAGGCCACGTCGGTCGCATCCTTCCTGCCAAGACTCATGGCCAACATAGGGGGACCCAAACTTGGAAAGCGAAGGCTCCTGATGTCCGTGGTTAACTCTGTTCGGCTATACGGATCGAAAGTTTGGGTGGATGCCGCCCGAATCAAGAAGTACAGGTGTAAGATCTGCTCTGTACAGAGGCAAGCGGCACTCAGGATCGCTAGCGCATACTACATGGTATCGCTATCGCTGATCCAGGTGGTGGCTAGTGTCCTTCCTATTGAGCTGCTAGCATTGATGCGGAAATCCATCTACGAAAGTGTAGAGGGGCGCGATGTGGTTTTCACCGTATCTAACCCAGTTCTTAACAGGTCACGGGTACTTTCTTGACATTTTGAGGAAGTTTGTAACAACAAGGTGGGCAACAGGTCAGTGCTTGCACTGTCCGGGTAAGGTAGAAACCGCAGAGCGCACATTCTTCAGCTATGGAGGGCTTTCTATCGCAGAGCTCTCATGTCCCTAGGCAGGAGGGAAGGCAGCGGCCGGTTGCCTAGGATGCGCGTCCCAAACTAAAGTTATACCTTAAAAGGGAGTTCCGGATTGGGGAAAAGAAGCGCAGGGGGGTTTAAAGTGTGTTTACAGTAAAAATCTAGGATAAAGTTGGCGACCGGGTTCGTCGGCAAAGTCTCCCACTTTTACTTGTACAACTCGGAAGTCATGGAAATTTGTGAAAAAAATGTCTTATAAAACTCCTTACATTAGCATTAAAAAAATATATTATTTTTTGTATATTTTATATAAAATAAAATTTAATTTATTACGTTCAATTTTCTTACAAACCTTTTTTACGTTGCATATAACTTTTTCCAAAGTAGCGTGCCTGGTTTAAATCATTTTCTTTGCTACTCTCACTTGATGCACCTTTTTCTTCAGTACCTTATTAAGTATTGTTAAACTTAGATCAAAAAAATAATAATAGCATATGTACTGAATCTGAATAAATTTATAAAATAACTGTAAAAAATTTCAAATAATTTTATACAGCTAACAAAAACTAAAATAAGACAGTTTTATGATATTTACGGAAATGAATGATTAAATCAGGCTAACCTGAGATGTCATGACGTACCATGCTTCACTCAGGTTACTAACAGAATAGGTTAAATTCTTTTACTAATTATTAAAAATGATAAATAAGTCTATTTTTAATAAAAATTGAATATTTATATACAGTAAAATATAGTTTGAAAATAGTACTAAATTAAGAAATTTTAAATTAATTAAATTTCAAATATTTACTTTTAGTAGTATCATTTTCCTGCTCCTCCCAATCTTCATCAATAAAAGTATCATCAGTTACTAATTAAAACATTATAAAATTAAATTTTATCTTAAATTTAATCCTATTTAATAACACTAGAATAAAAATTTTTACCTTTATCTAATACGATTGAATTATTCTTTTCAATCACTTCTGTTACATTATACAATTTATATTATAATTAAACATTTTTTATTTATTTAAATATTCTATATTTTAAATAAATACCTGTTGATAGATTTCGTTCCCTTAATATGCGTTTTTCGTTCGTATTTTCTAATGATTTAACACAACCTTTATCTACATTCAGTTTTTGGATGTTGTGTGCATCTTTTACCTCTGTATCTGATATTAAAGTTAAAATGACATATAATAAAAAAAATTGAACATACATAGGGTAAAGGATGGGGTGATGGACACACTGGTGGAAAAAAAAAGAGTACGAAAAAGTACAAAAAAATTCAAAAGTATTCATAATGTATTAAAAATTATTCTAAAGTAATGCAAAAAAGTTCTTAAGAATTTATAATAATTCAAAACTGTGCACAAAAAAAGTTCAAAAGTGTAACAATTTGCCGTCCTCGAAAATACTTTTATACTTTTTTGAATTGTTTTGAATACTTTGAAATACTTTAAAATTGTTTTGAATAATTTAAAAATTTAAAAATTTTTATTAAATTCATAATATTTATTTGTTTTATTTTTGCATTTTTCAATTGAAAAATTTAATATTCTAATTTAATATTGAATAATCCGTGTTTATCCACGAGAGCAAAAAATTAGTTGCGAAAAAGTGAATTACTTTATCACGATAGTGTCAAGATAAATCCACTCTTATAAGCAGTTGAAAATACATTTTATTAACGAATACAAAAAAAGGTGAGAGGCCATCTACGTTTAAAAAAAATATTAAAAATATTATCTTCTAGATGGCACCTTCTATTTTTTTGTATCTCGTTAACAAAATGTATTTTCAACTGCTTATGAGAGTGGATTTCTCTTGACACTATCGTGATAAAGTAATTCACTTTTTCGCAACTAATTTTTTGCTCTCGTGGATAAACACGGATTATTCAATATTAAATTAGAATATAAAAGTATTTTCGAGGACGGCAAATTGTTATTATTTTGAACTTTTTTTGTGCACAGTTTTGAATTATTATAAATTCTTAAGAATTTTTTTGCGTTACTTTAGAATAGTTTTTAATACATTATGAATACTTTTGAATTTTTTTGTACTTTTTCGTACTCTTTTTTTTCCACCAGTGCATCGATGCGGTTTTGAACACCCAACGTTATTTTACAAAATATCTAAGATAGAAATAAGTGAAAAGATTGGAAGATGAAGAAATATTCTTTAAACAATTAGTTTCTTTGCTATATAGTTGGTTGGGAAATTATTTATTATTTTGAATCAAAATAGACTACTTAATATAAAATCGTTTTTTAACAAAAATACTAAGGATTCGAGATACATAAAATCAATATTTTATTTATATTTTTTTAAAAATAACAACCTTTTTGCATTTATTTGATTAAGTAATCAAACATTAAATATTTAATAAAGGCGACTAAAAACCCATTCTGAATATACATAAAAATGTTTTTGACGTGTAATTTATTTGAATATTAAAATCAGCATTCACGGATTTTAGTTTTGGAAATTTGACTCATTTTGTTAAAGATAAAGATATCTATTTGTTAAATGTTGTCAAATCAAAAAGAAAGTAATGATAAATGTTTTAAAATTTAATTTATAAAATTTTAATATTTATGGCCGTTTTATGCCAGATGGTAAGGCAGTGATGGTGGTTAATGAGAAGATCTATCACTACTCCGACCGGGTTTTCTTTTCTTTTTGCTCCCTTTTTTTTTGTTTATTTACAGACCGGCCACACTATAAGAAAAATTTTAATTTAAAAATAAATTTAAGAAGTTCGTGGAGGGGGAAACTGTTATTTCATCGATAATCAAATGAAATTTAGCTTAATAAATGAAATATTTATCATAAATCACTTAATTATCTAACTATTACGTGTATAATTAATAATTTATTAATTTTAATTATTATTACGTAAATAAATAATTTTAAAAAGCGCGGCTTCCCCCTCCATGGATAATTTTTTAATTTTTTCATTAAATTAAAATTTTTCTCATGGTGTAGCCGGTCTGTTACTATTAATTATAATGTATGAAAATAATTATATGAAAATATTTTCTTATGTGTACCTGTAAATATAATATTACCCAATACTCGACAATTCGTCAGTAACATGAACTTTTACAATTGTTTTAAAATTTTTTATTTAAAAATAATTATATTCTTATTTAAAAATGAATTAAAAATTGATCAAAAATTAATTTAATGCATTATATACTTTTTGTATATAATTTTTCTGATGATAATTTTTTTTTATGTGTTATGTAGTTAGCTGTTAGAATGGTGTCCAAAACCACATAAATTTTATGTCCAAAGCTTATACTTATTGTCCAAAACTCGAGTATTATAGGTTTTTACTATTAAAACTCTATTTACAATTAAAATATTGACCGTATCTGGTAAATAACCTTTTATTCCTCAAGAACTATGATCATTATTGCTATTTAAAAAGTTATAAAATACTATATTTTTTAATTACTATATGATTTATTTTTATTCGTTAGTAAGGTCACGAATTACCTATCTTAAAGTGTTCAAAACCCCATCCTTGACCCTAATATTTTATATATTATATTAAATATTCGATTGATTTAAATAATTAATTATCAAGAATGTAAGAAATTTTTTCATTATTTTGGGTAACTGTGTTAGAGGTAGGTCAAACCCCTTCCCCCCACTACTTGACCACCTTGTTCCTATTTGAGTAATTAATAATTATCTTTTAAAATAAAATGAGTATTATTCTTATACCTCGTGCCCACTATGATTACTCCTGAAATTCTTAATATTTAGGTATATTCTACGATCATCATGTATTCTTGCGGTCGTCCGTTATAGTTTTACGCGTTTGTTTCAGTTACAATGAGAATCGATACGTCGTCATTAATACCCTTAGTCCGGTTCTACACAACTACAGCGTAAAAGCAACATATATTTTTATATCCATATCCTCCTAGAAAAGGTATGGAAAGTTTGAACACAATACACGATGCGTACAATACCTTTTTCTACAGGCGTATACGGACTTAAATAAATGCGTTACTTTTACGTGCTAGTTGTGGAACCGGCCTGGTGCAGTACTCAACGCACGAAAACAAAGGCGAAATTTCACTGATATTCATTTATGTTTATGTAACCATCGGACTTAAATAAATACGTTGCTTTTACGTGCTAGGTAAGAAACCGGCTTGGTGCAGTTTTCAACACACGAAAACAAAAAGAATTTTACCGATATTCATTTATATTTACTTAACCATCGGAATTTGTGTAATTCCAAATAAATAATAAATTACGATTATGACTATTGCAGATTTGTAATAAAGTTATCACTCATCATACTTTTAAATATTAATAGATATTTGTCCTTCAAGCCCTCTTTTAAGTATATAAAAAATTTTTAAATAAAGCAAAATCTTTATCACCTGAATTTACTAGTCTAGTTTTCATAAAAAGTTCTAAACCTTCAATGATCTTATCTTGTTCACTAATTTTTTTTTCTAGTTTTTCTATTTGTCCTTAGTAAAAATTTTGCTTAGCAGCAAAATCAATTTTTAATTTATTAAATTCTTCCTCGTGTAATTTTTTATTTTCTTTTATTATCCGTTCACATTCAAGAAGTTGATTAGATAAAAATGCTTCATCCTTTCTAAAATCACCTTGATCTTCTAATAAAATTTGTATTCTTTTATTTATTAATGTTTCTTCTTCTTTTTTTTTAGCAATTGTAGCATTGGAATGAGTTTTCTTTAGACGTTAAAAAAATAAAATAATTTAATTCTATGAATTAATACGATTTAATTAATAATACAATCCAAATTATTGGGATTGACGACAATTTTTTAAATTTTTAAATATTTTTTCATAAAAAAAAAAATTTACATAAAAAAAAAATAAATTTAAAAAAATACATTTATAAAAAAAATATTTTGGGCTTCTGCTCAATTTTTTAACTTTATAAAGTTATTTTTTAATTAAATTCAGCTCCAATAAAATGATGCAAATTCTAAATTTTTGTTGATTAATGCTTACAGCACGAAAAAATATTACTTTTCATTGAAAATAATTTTTAAAAAATGAAAATTGTATGCATATGTATCATTTTTATGTAAAGAAAAAATAAACTTGAATTGTCCAGCTCTAAAAATCCATATAGTTTTTTACAGACAGCCATATTATGCCTACACTTATATGTATGGTATACAAGCTTTTATTTTTTTCGGGAAGCTTGCCTTTAAATAAAAACCAGCCTGTTTGGGCTAGTTTTATCTGGTTTCACCTGGAATCTACCTAGTTTCAATGAGTTTGAATCAGAAAATGAGTTTTAGTTGCCAGCCAATGAGTTTTAGAAACCAGCTAAAGCGACCAAAACCGATCGGTGGCTGGGGAACCGGACAGTTTTTTTTATAAGTGTCGCATGTATTTAATTTTTTGATTAAAACATTATGACAAAATTTTTAATCCTAACTTTTTTTTCACTTGTAAACTGGAGTTTTTTAACTTGTAAACTTTTTAACAAAAAATAAACTTGTAGACAAAAACGGTTGATTCAACCCAGTTGAAACTAATATCACAAGTAATTTTAAGACCAAATTTCTGTAAATAAACATCTGGGAACTTTGAAATTTTGGCTTTGAGTTTTCATAATAATAAAATATATTTTTTACTAAATATTATTAAAATTTGTTTTATTACTATTATATTAAAAACTGTTTTCAATGAATAAATTTTTTTTCGTGTGGTAACGCAGTATTTTAAACCTGCCTCTTTTATATCAACCAAAAATAAAAATTTTAGTCTTAAAATATTAAAACTTCTAAGAATTTTTAATGTATAAGTTAAAATAAATTTTCATTTTTTAAACATTTTGTTACATAAATTATGTGAACAAAGTGAAAATGTTAAAACTTTTTTATAATTACAATTTTTATTTCTTCTTCTGGAGTCTCTTCGTTTGACGTAAGAGAATTAGTGTGGTTAGGAGAAAAATTTCTCGGAGAATGAGTACTTCTGCCTGATCTAGTACTTTTATTATTTGGATCAGATTCTATTCCAAGGAAAAAAGAAGTAAGAGGAATGTAATCTCAATTTGATTCGATGAATTTTTTAAACATCTCTTATTCAGATCTCCTTTCGAAATTTAAAAGAGATTTCCAGATGTGGATTTCTAAACTATTTAGATCTCCGGAGATGTAATAAAACCTGAAGAGATGTTTGGAAAATTCGTCGGAGATTATTAAATGATCAAAAATAAGATACTTAATAATTCTAGTATTTTCGCATCGTAATAGCCATCATATTCTTTCCTTTTAGGATCCCTATAATAAACTGAATAAATTCTATCTTTTTTAAAGTCAGTTTCATGTTTTGGACTTTTTGCTTGGAATCTTGCAACTTTATCAATACGCACAACTGATATTGTACCATCATCAACGAATTTGACTTTCGCAAATTTAATTTCATTCATATTTCTGAAAAGTTATTAATATACCCAATGAACACAAACGCTGCATAAAAGCTGTCGTTTCGCTAGCGAAACACGCTCGAGTTGCGGGCATCAAACGTTAGCTTTCCGCCGATATTTCATGTCCTTATACACGAGCGTTTGGTTGACGTTCTTCGCCAACGAAACGCTCAGGTATCCGCTAGCGGTAAGTAAGCTTTTCGCTTGCGTCTACAGCTCCCTAAATAATTAAAAAAAATATTTAAAAAATAATTTTTTTTTTTATTTTTTTATTTTTTTTATTCACTATATTTATTTTTTTGTTTATATTTTGAATTTGAATAATTTTTTTTTTTAATTTAAAATAAACAATTTTCTTTTTTTTTTTTACCTGACTCGACCCAGCGGCGAACTCACTATCTTCAGCTTCCCAGTTTCAAAACATACCATCACGCCAAAGAAGAAATTACAATATATTTTTAAAATATGGGTAACACGATTCTTTTGATTCATTATATAAGTTTTTTTTTTTCGTAAATTTTAACATTATTTTTTAAGCATATGATTTTAAAATAAATTTATTTATTTAAAAATTATAAAAAAATTTTCATTATTGTTTTTATTTTTTTAAATTTTTTAATAATGAAAAAATTGTTTTTTAAATATTTTTTTCTAGTTGATTACCTTTAAGCGTGTTATTGCTGTTGGCCTACCAGAGCAAGCTCACTTTTTATAATAAATTAATTAATGAAAAAAAAATTACGTTTTCAAATTGACCTTTACTGGGCATAAAAATTTTTTAAATATCTAGGGCAAAAAAATCTATATTTTTGTGCTTTGTTTGAAAAATAGCTTTTAAAGTCTTGAAAATTTTAGATTTATTAGAACAATTAAGATCTCTTGGAAGCCAATGTTGTCTGCTCTAGATAGTTAATAAATAGAATAATAAATAGAATAAAATCAATTCAAAAAATTATTTGATAATAAACTGCCGGTAAAGTAGCACTGGTGGAAAAATCTACTGTGACCGTATCGTGCTAAAAAATGCTAAAGTGTAAAATAAAAGTGTAAAAATATGGTTATAGTGTACAGCAATGTGCTAAAAAGTACAAAAACGTGCATAAAAAATGTGCAAAAATGTGACAATTTGCCGGCTCTATAAACAGTTTTGTACTTTTCTGCAGGTTTTTGAACATTATATAATATTTGAGTATATTTTAGCATACTGTTGTACGATTTTTTTAAATTAAAAGAATCCTTAATTTTTATGCTATATTTTATAATTATTAATAAGGATCAAAAAAAGAAAATGATATTCACGAATAATAAAGAAATACGAAATGGAAAACGAAAATAAAAGTAGAAATTATATTTTTTTACGTTCTGCTCCGAATTTGATTCAATTGATACAGCAGAATACCTAAACTCCTGAAAATAATTAAAAATAAGTACATCCATATATTTCATTTTTTTTCTTTAGAGAAAAAACTTCAAAATTTGTAAAATATAAAAAAAGTTAGTTGATGGTATCAAGTCAAACTTGTTGCAAATTTTTACAATTTGTAAAAAAATTCTTCTTGATGATTATTTTTTTAAAAAGCATCTATTTACCCAGAAATTCTGCAAAAATAACCTAAAAATCCAAAAATATTTCTTCAAAGATTTCATTCATAAAAACTTAATTTTTTTAAAAATTGTATTCAAATCTCGCAGTCATTTAACGAAGCAAACCAAACAAAACCTCAAGTCGAGAGGTTAAAAAAATTTTTTTTTGTAAATAATGGTGAATTATACTTAAAAAATTTCTGTATAAAAAGATTTTGCGTTATTATTTTATCTTGAAAATTATTTAAAAAAACTTGAGAATTATTTTAAAAAAAAATATATTTATATTTCTTTCAAAAAATTCTTTTGAACGTAACTTGCTTTCACTATTTAAAAAAAATTATTTTCAGTAAATCAATTGATAATTTAAAAGAAAAACTTAAAGACAAAAATTTTTAGCTAAAGCTACCGATCAGTTTGACTTAATACCATCGACTAACTTTTCTTTAAATTGTTTATTAACAAATTACTAAGCAACGCATTAAAAAATTATTTGTCGTTTTTTTTTTTAATTAATTAAAATTTTGTTGCGTTGCTTAGTGATTTGTTAGTAAGCAAATAAAAAAAAAGTTAGTTGGTGGTATTAAGTCAAACTGATAAAATAATAACGCAAAATCTTTTTATCCAGAAATTTTTTAAGTATAATTCACCAGTATTTACAAAAAAAAAAATTTTTTAACCTCTCGACTTGAGGTTTTGTTTGGTTTGCTTCGTTAAATGACTGCGAGGTTTGAATACAATTTTAAAAAAAATTAAGGTTTTATGAGTGAAATCTTTGAAGAAATATTTTTGGATTTTTAGGTTATTTTTGCAGAATTTCTGGATAAATAGATGCTTTTTAAAAAAATAATCATCAGGAAGAATTTTTTTACAAATTGTAATAATTTGTAGCTAAAGCTACCAACCAGTTTGACTTGATACCATCAACTAACTTTTTTTATATTTTACAAATTTTGAAGTTTTTTCTCTAAAGAAAAAAAAATGAAATATATGGATGTACTTATTTTTAATTATTTTCAGGAGTTTAGGTATTCAGCTGTATCAATTGAACCAAATTTGGAGCAGAACTTAAAAAAATATAATTTCTACTTTTATTTTCGTTTTCTATTTCTTATTTCTTTATTATTCGTGAATATCATTTTCTTTTCTTGATCCTTATTAATAATAATAAAATATAGCATAAAAATTAAGGATTTTTTTAGTTTAAAAAAAACGTACAACAGTATACTAAAATATACTCAAATATTATATAATGTTCAAAAACGTGCAGAAAAGTACAAAACTATTTATAGAGCCGGCAAATTGTCACATTTTTGCACATTTTTATGCGCGTTTTTGTACTTTTTTGCACATTGCTGTACACTGTAGCCATATTTTTACACTTTTATTTTACACTTTAGCATTTTTTAGCACGATATGGTCACAGTAGGTTTTTCCACCAGTGAGATTATAAAAAATCAAAATTTTAATCGAGAACCGCTGATGAAACGCTGACATAACGTTGTATTTTTTGGCGAGCGATCACCACTTGCGAAACGCTTACTTTTCGTGAGATGAAATCTTCTTTGGTATGCTAGCGCTAACAGCGCCGGCGTAAGTTAAGCATATCGCCAGCGATACCAGCTTTGCTTTTTCTAGCTGGCGACTTGTGTTCAATGAGTAGGTATAATTTTTTTTAACATGGAACATGTTTATAAGCAGGGGGAGTATTTCAAGCATATCATTTGGGGGGGGGGGTCAAATGTGCCGTATTTGGGGGGGGGGGGTTAAAAGAACTTAGAATAATTTTGATTTAGGAACTTAGAATAAATTTTATAAAGGATTCTAAAATAATAAGGATTTTAGGAGCTTAAATTTACATGAATGCCAATCAATATTTTAGAATAGTATTTATTTAATGGTTGAAAAATGCCAGTGACTATTAAAGTATAAATTTAAGCATGCTCCATGTTTGTTTTTTGAAAGTTTACAAACTGGACGTAAGTGTTTTTATGCAGGTATTAGACCCCTTATAATTTGATTTATTTTCATCTTAAAAAGAAAAATTTTGGATTTTTATCAAGTATTTTCCCCTGGCTACTCATTTATACAAGAAAATATTTAGTTTTATGGTCATAAATATATATTCTTTTAAGCTTTAACGAGTTAAATTAGTTTAAAATTATATTCAATTTTTGTCTATAAAACTAATTATTTTTTTGTATTAATGAGTAGCCAGAGGAATAAACTACGACGCTATTAATTTTATTTTTTCGACTTTTTATTTTGCAAACGGAAAAATAACACGATAACCACTAACCAAATTTATTCCCCCTCCAAGGTTGAAACTACCCCTAAAATAATAATAATTATTAATTACATATTAATCTAAATTTTTTTTGTTTTTAATATTGAATCGAACATTTAGTAGTACTTTATGACACTTGACCTATAAAAAATTAATTTAGAGATCCCCAGGGGGTAAAATTGATCAAAACTACCTCTATATTTATAAAAATTGTAAAAACAAAGTTCAATTATGCTTCCTGGAGGGAGACTGGAACACATTCTTTTGTCAAATGTTGTTTAATAAGATTTTGCAAATTAATTTTTGATAGTTATGATCATGCACTTGTTATTCATAGTATAATATTAGGTTATTAACAGAATCGCGATCAATAAAATTGTTAAAAATTTAGCGTAAATTACTTGTTTTAAAAATGGAAACGTTTCCGAAACATTTCAAGGAATCTAAGTTTATTTGTTAGAAAATTTATTTTCTTTCGAATAAGATAAAAAACAAACAAAATTAATTTTTTCAATGATTTTTTAATTTTTCTTTTAATTTTTTTAATTTTTTTTTTGGAAAATTTTATGCAAAATTTGAAACGTTTCTGAAACGTCCGTGCTGTCTGTGTAAACTAATTTTTTGTAAGTCAAGTGTCCTAAAGTATTATTAAATATGAAGTTCAAGACTAAAAAGTAAATAAATTTTGGTTAAATGATTTATAATAAGCATTCTTATTTTAGGGGTTTTCACCCCTGAGGGGGCAATTTTTTTACTGCTAGTATTTTTCAAATTGCTAAATTTATAGTCGTAAAAATGAAATTAATTTCGTTTTTACAAATTTTTAATTGAAGGGGTAGTTTTGACTCATTTTTACTCCCTAATTATTCATATTTCAGGGGTGGATCTTATTATCTGTAATTAACCCTAATGTCCCAATTAATGTCTATTATCAAAAACCACTTTTATTTGTCAAATTATTTGAAAATTGCTATTTATTTGATAATTTTTGTCTTAATTACAACTTATTGTAAAAAAACTGTAAATGGGGGCAGTTTTTGCTGATTTGAGGGTGTTCTGCCCATTAATAGCGTTTTGGGCCCCAGATTTGGATTTAGCGACCCAGAAAACCTATAGTAGACCTTTTTCTTATCTGCTAACAAGTTTCAAGCCCTCCCTCTCTCAGGTTGGCTCTAAAGTATATGATCATTTGGGCCAGCAGTGTATCATCTTGAATACTTTCTCAATTTACTGTATCCAAAATGCACTTAAGGTATGTTACACGTTGAAAGTGGGTTGCTTCGTCAAATAAATATTAACCTTCTTGAAAATTAATTTGTTGTTCAGGTGTTGGAATTAATTTTTATTTAATATTAAATTTATTTTGACCATACTCTTAATACTTAATGCGCTTTAAATTTAATTTTTATTAAAAAAATAATTAATTCAAGACATTTTTCCAATTTCGGCAATAATTTTCATTTTTTTCATCGACAATCAACATGTGTCGTCTGTCGACGAGACGATCGACGAAGATGATGCCGAGGTGGTGGATACATCTGGTACTAGATAGAGACTCTAGATTAACCAGAGACGGCCAGATAGGAGGACCAATTTTGATTGGTTAAAAAAATACATGTATTTTAAATGGGAAACTCGCAATCGTATCTAGCAACATTTTTGTGATTGATTTGAAAAATGGGACCGTGTGCGCGGTAATCTAGGCTCTCTAGTACTACAATCTTCAGTTTACCAATAGTTTACCAGATTGCATTCAAATATACTCAAGTCCCTACACAGAAAAACTTTGGCGGCATAAAGTTGCTCAAGTCGGTAAAGAGCAGTTCTTAAATCGGCAGAAAACTAAGGTTGCAAGAGCAATCTAATATAAAAATAAAATAAAATAAAATATACATAAATGTACATCAGTTTAGATTCCGTGTACCAAATTTATAATAGATATGACGAAATAAAATTTTTTATTTTTCATGTTAATAAGTACATTAATGATATTAGAGTAATAGCAATCTAATGTCCATTTTTTATTTCCATATTGACTAGACATTAATTAAAAAAGAAATTTGTGTCTAACAATTACTTGGAGGAGGTCTAAAAAAAATTAGGTTTTAATTTCATAATGGTTCTGAAATATGATATAATTTTGACAAAAAAAATTTCGAAAAAATTAAGTATCAGATCCAAAAAATTACTATAAAAAAAATTCTTAAAACTAGTACTTCCATGAAAATAAATTAGGTACTACGTCTAAAAAGAAAAAAAAAATTGGTATTTTTTGTATTTTTTTGTAAAAAAAATTTTAGGAAAAAAATTTTCAGAAAATTAAGTATCCGATTCAAGATATAATGTAAAAACCATACTTTCAAATACAAGTACTTTCATAGAAATTAACGAGGTATTACATCCAAATTAAAAAAAAAAGGAGTTTGAAATTTTTTGATAAAAAAATGTTTGGAAAAAAAAAATTAGGTCTTAATTCGATAATGGTTTTGAAATATCACTAGTTACAATATTTTCAGATATTAGTACTTTCATAGAATTAAATGAGGTATTACACCAAAAAAAAAAAATAAATATTGCAGTTTTTTTTATTTTTCTTTTTTTTTAATTTTGACAAAAAAAATTTTTTTAAAATTAAGTATCAGATCCAAAAAATTACTATAAACAAGGTTCTTAAAACTAGTACTTCCGTGGAAATATATTAGGTACTACGTCCAAAACAAAAAAAAAAATTTGTATTTTTTGTATTTTTTTTTGAATAAAATTTTAGGAAAAAAATTTTCAGAAAATTAAGTATCCGATTCGAGATATCATTTGAAAACCATACTTTCAAATATAAGTACTTTCGTGGAAATAAATGAGGTATGGCATCCAAATTAAAAAAAAAAAAGTACCTCGAGCTTTTTTGGTGAAAAAATTTTTGAAAAAAAAATTAGGTCTTCATTCCATAATGTTTGTGAAATATTAGCGATTACATACGTATGTACGTACGTACGTACACACACACACACACACATACAGTCTTTTTTTAAAAACCGGTTTTTTAGCTTCCTGAGATCTCAAAACGTGCTTATATGCCAAAAAATCAAAAAAAAAAATTTGACGGATCACAATGGTTCCTCTATGAGGAACCAAAATTATAGTTTAAGATTTTCTGAAAAAAGAAAGGTTAAATTAAAATAAAATTAAATATTAAATTTCATGCATTCAGACTCAAAATTGATGATTTCATTTAGCATAAGAGTTGGTTGAAGGTAAAAAAAAATATATATAAAGAAAATTCTTTTGGGAAAATAAATTTTAGTAATTTGAGTAAGCTGAAAGTTTCGCACAAACTAATGGAGCGCAGATTTAATTTTTATATTTTTTCAAAAATCAAGTTTTTTTTCAATAAGAAAAATGGCAGTACCACGTAACGTGTTACTGAGGTACTGGATTTAAGTAAATATGATAATATATATATATATATATATATATACTAGGGGGCTCCGCCTCCTGCGCGCTTTGCGCGCCAACCCCCGTAGAGTGATTGGAAATGTGGGTTAATCATGAGAACAACAAATGTAAAATTTTAAATACAATTTTAATAATTACTTTCAATTAAAAATATTGTTTATATTGTTTTTCTTTTATTTTAAAATTCGTTAATAGGTTTATAATTACATAATTGATTTATTGGCTTAAAAATAAAATAAAATAAAAGCACTTAGACACACAAGGGCCGGTTTTGCCCAGTAGTATCTTATTGACCCAAAAGTATCAAATTAGCCCAAAAAAGTCAATAACTAAGAAAATGGAAAATTTTATTATACCCCATAAGGTTCACTTACATCCACAAGGTCCGGTTTTGCCCAATAGTACCATATTGTAGTCAGAATGGCCCAAAAGTGTCAGAGTGGCCCAAAAGTGTTAGAATGGCCTAAATGTGTCAGACTGGCCAAAGAGTACCATATTGCGTGGCCCAAAGGTGTCATTCAACAGCGGCGGTACCAGATTACGTGGCCCAAAAGTGTCAGACTGGCCCAAAAGTACCATATTGCGTGGCCCAAAAGTGTCAGACTGGCCCAAAAGTACCATATTGCGTGGCCCAAAAGTGTCACACTGGCCCAAAAGTACCATATTTCGTGGCCCGAAAGTATCATATTGCGTGGCCCAAAAGTGTCAGATGGCCCAAAGGTGTCATTCGACAGCGGCGCCAGCGGTTATAACTTTATAATATATAGAGATATATATGTAATAGTAAAAGCTCTGACTTTAGACCAGTTGCACTGCTTTGTTTTCTATCCAAAGTTGTTAGTGAATTTTATGGATTTTTATTAAAGGAAAATATTAGACTGAATAAAAATAAGAACAATTTGATTTATGTGAATTCCACTTAAAAAGAGATCTTTATTTATTTCAATGAGTTTAAAAGCACAATGACTATTAATGCAGAAAAAGGAGCACGTTTTTAGATAAAACTAAAATCTAAATATAAAGAGCACGAACTTTCTAAGGCGAGAGTCAGAGCATGAAGAAAAAGGAGCGCGAGTCGTGTAGAAAAAAAAGAGACCGGCAACCTCGGTGCTGCCGGCGTCGCGCGTGTAGAAAACGTGATCCTTTAGCGCATATGTAATACACGCATACTAATAAAACGTATCTTTATCTCTCTTTGCAGTATAACGGTAATAATTTAAATACAATTCTTAATATAAAAATACTGCAAAGAGAAATAAAGATATAGAAGAAAATATTCCTGTTTTCGCACAAACATACCCGCGCCCGTCGCAAATGCGACTATAAAAGAAATTAACAAAGTCCATAAATATTTAAAAAAAAATGATTATTTACAATATCAAAAATATTAATGAATAAAAATAAATAACATGACATCTAGATTTTTTAACTTTAATGAACGCGCGGTTTATGATAAAAGAAAAAAAATTGAAATTCAATAAATTTAGTTATCGATCTATCATTCATGCATTCTAAACATACTTTAAAATTTTTTACAATTATTTTCTTTTGAGTGGAACTTTTAGAATGATAATTTAACAGCTTTTATAAATAAATTTAATTCAAAGCTAACATATATTATTATTTTTTTAACGTTAATGCTAAAATTTTTAAGTTTAAAAATTCGTTTAAGTTAAAGTAAAGAATTATCATTCTGTTTAAAATTTACAATTAACAACAATAAATAAATAAATAAGTTAATGATTAATATTTTTTTTACAAGTACTATTTACAAAATTCATAATTTATATTTCTTTTCTAATTATAACATTGGTCACATATTTTTTAAGTTGTTTGTTGAGTTGATTGGACTGGTAGTGGAACTAATTTGACTATCGGACGTTGATAAGTTCCAGTTGCTGTTTTGATGGTGGCAACCCTTATTAGATTATCAGAACCTGAGACCACATCGATTACTCTTGCTAATGGCCATTTGGTAGCTGGTAATTGGTTGTCCTTGAGCAAAACTAAAGTACCTATTTTTATATTTTCTGAAGGATTTTGCCAGCGATGGAACTGTTGTAAATGATTGATGTATTCTTTGGACCACCTATTCCAAAAATGATCACGCATATTTGTAATTAATTTATATTTATTTGAAAGATTTAATTTGGAATTTGGATTTGGAGCTTCAGGATAAGCATTTAGTGGTTCTCCTATTAGAAAATGTGCAGGAGTTAGAGGTAACAGGTCAGATGGATCATTACTGGCTGGATATAAAGGTCTCGAATTGAGACAGGCTTCTACCTTGCATAAAAAAGTTGACATCTCTTCAAAAGTTAATTTTTGCTCACCTAAAATCTTACGTATATGAGATTTTACCGATTTAATTCCAGCCTCCCATAAACCTCCAAAAAGGGGAGCTGATGGTAGAATGAACGACCATGATGTACCTTTTGAAACGATGGCATGATTTACTTCCTTGTAGAACTCTGATGCTTTGGAGAACATTTTAGAAAGCTCAGTTTCAGCGCCCTTAAAGTTGGTTCCATTGTCACTGAAGAGCTTGGAGCATTGACCTCTTCTTGAGACAAAGCGTTCAAATGCCGCTAAAAAACCTTGAGTTGAGAGCGATGATACCACTTCTAAATGAACTGCTTTTGTTACTAAACATATAAAAAGACAAATATAACCTTTTGTTGTTTTTATACCCCTCCCTGAGGAAGCTTTTAACAAAAATGGACCTGCGTAGTCCACACCTGTCATTAGAAAAGGTTTTTCAGGTTTCAATCTCACACTTGGGATTTGTCCCATTAATTGTTGAGCTGGTCTCGCATGATATCTCGCACATATAACGCAATTTCTCAGTATAGATCTAATAAAACTTTTACCATGTAGAATCCAAAAACGTTGTAAGAGATTATATCTTGTTGACTCTTGACCCGCATGCAAGGACTTAAAATGAGCATGGCGAACTAGTAGTTTTGAAAACATTGTATTTTTTGCAATAATGAATGGGTGTTTTTCATCAAAAGATAAAAGAGATTTACCAACACGACCTCCTACTCTAATACAACCCTTTTCATCCATGAAAGGTTTAAACGATATTAAAGATGAGGAATTTGGAATACGTTTCCCTTTTTCTAATTTTTCATATTCTACTGGAAAAGAAGTTTTTTGAGAACATTTGGTTAAGAAACATAATGATTTTTCTAGTTCTTCAGGAATTAAAAGATCTGATTTTACTTTTTCTTTGAATTTAATTAATCTTAAACAGTAAGCAATTACTTTCAAAAGTGTGTTGAGATTAGAGAATTTACTAAATATAAAGGATTCTTCTAAAGTATTGGAAACATTAATGATTGCTTTTTTAGTTTTTTCTTCATTTTTGATTTTTGCTTCATCAGCTTTTTCCTTTTCAGTAGGCCAATTATTTGAAGATTGTTCTAACCATGATGGTCCCTTCCACCACAAAGAAAAGTTTTTTAATTCTGAAGCTAAAATACCACGAGATGCTATGTCTGCAGGATTATTTTTTGTAGGAACATAACGCCAGTTTATTTCAATTTTTGCATTTTGAATCTCGGCTACTCTATGAGCTACAAAAGGCTTCCATTTAGAAGGATGTGAGTCTAGCCAAGTTAGAACTACAGAAGAATCTGACCAAGCGAAGACTTTTATATTTTTATTCTTTAGTTTTAGTTGAGGTATGAGTTTATTAATCAATTTAACTAAAAGTTCCGCAGCACAAAGTTCCAATCGAGGTATCGACAATTTTTTAATTGGTGCTACTTTTGTTTTTGATACAAGTAGCGATGAAACCCTTTTTTGACCGTTTACAGAAACTACATAGATAGTAGCTGCATAAGCCCTTTCTGAGGCATCTGAGAAGCAATGAAATTCCAAAGATGAATTTTCAGTGCTTTCTACCCATCTAGGAATTGAAATTTGAGATAAAGAAGGCAAAGCTTTTCGAAATACAGACCACTGATTTGTTATAGTTTCAGGTAATTTATCATCCCAATCTAAGTTTAACAACCACATGTCCTGAATTAGAATTTTAGCTACAATGACAACTGGTGAAAACCAACCTAAGGGATCGAATAGCTTGGCTATTTCAGATAGAAGCATTCGTTTTGTTTTTACATCATTTAATTTTAGAGAAAATTCTAAGTTTAAATTAAACATATCTAAAGAAGGCGACCAGACTACACCTAAAGTACTCACACTATCAGAATCTTTTATATGTAACTCATTTGAGTTTTCAGCTAATTCTTTACAATTAGAAGACCATTTCGACAATGGAAAACCGCCCAAGGCTAATAATTCTATTAATTCTTGTTTAATTTTTTGAGCTTGTTCTATTGAATCTGCTCCTTCGAAAATGTCATCAACGTAAGTCCTATCTTTTAAAGAAATGGATGCTAGAGGATATTTCTGACCCTCATCTTCCACCAACTGATCTTTACATCTTAAAGCTAAATAAGGTGCACATGCTTGACCAAACATAACTACAGTTATCCAGTAATCTTCGATTAAACCAGTTTCCTTATTACGCCACAAAACTCGTTGTAAATCCCAATCCTCTGGATGGACTGCTATTTGTCGAAACATTTTAACGATATCTGCTGTAAAAACAATTTTGAAAAATCTCCATCTAGTTAAGATTACCCAAAGATCAGCTTGTAATTTAGGACCTGTTAGAAGTTTAGAATTCAATGAATAGCCTGTTGATGTTTTATGAGATGCATGAAAAACGACCCTAAGTTTGCCTAATGGATCATGAGTTTTAAAAACACCGTGATGTGATATATATATTGCTAAAGGATTATTTAATTTATCTTGAGGTATTTTCCTCATATGACCCATTTGAAGCAAATCAAGGATTTGGTTTTCGTACTTTTCTTCAAAGATTTTGTCCGAAGCCATTCTTTTTTCCATAGACATCAACATTTTAACTGCAAAGGGTCTTGTTGGACCCAATTGTATTGCTGGATTGCTTGAAATTGGAAGCTTTACAACATAGCGACCTGAAGAATCCCGAGAATGTGTATTTTTGAAATGATTTTCACATTCTAATTCCTCCGGCGAAAGCAAAGAATTTTGGCCTACATCTTCAATTTCCCAGAATTTTTTAAGATCAAAGTTTAACTCAGGTATATTTGGTAATGAATTTAATGAGCATGAAATTTTTAAAGAAGAAGTTGCAATTAGATCAATTGGCCCCATCAGAACGTAGCCAAAAGGAGTAGGATGAGCAAAGGGGGTTCCTGGAGGACCTCTTACTGTTTCACCACCTAAGAACCAGCCACAAACATCAGAACCTAGAAGTAAGTCAATTTGAGAAGACTTATAGAATTCTGGATCCGCAAGCTCCAAATCCCTTATGTGAGGCCATTTATCTAAAGAAAAAGAGAAGGACTTGGACGGGATTACTGATGTAACTTTGCTTAATATTAAAGCGTCAACTTCTAAAGATACTCCCTGATCATATAAAGAACCAACGTTAAATTCAGTGGTACTATTCGATAACCCTGAACTACATAATACACCTGTAATTAAAGTATTTGTCGGTTTTCTTTTTAAGCCTAATGATTGAACTACCCATTCTGATACCGCTGATGCGTCTGAACCTGTATCAATTAAAGCTTTAACTAACAAAACTTTTCCATTTTGAGATTTAACGTAAACTTTAGCCGTTGCTAAAAGGACAATTTTATCAGTAGTTAAAGAAGACGCTACATTTATTGTACTTTCAGAGACTAAATTGGCAGTTTGAGGAATGCTTGAACTTGAAAGTGCATGATTGCAAGAGCATTGAGGAGTTGTCGCACTTGTACTAGCGACTGAACAAAGATTATTTAAATTTGAAGATTCTCTATTTAAATTTAAGTTTTTTACTGGAGGAAAACACCCATGAAGTAATGAATGATGTTTTTCAGAACACGACTTACAAGTAAACTTGCTAGGGCACGGATTAGGGAAATGATCTTTTAAGCAGTTATAACAAACTCTTAATTTTTTAGCTTGAAAAAACCTATCAGTTCCCTGAAGGCTTTTAAATTTAGGACAGTAGCTTAAAGAGTGTTCGTTTGATTTACACATATTACAATAGAATTGTTTGTTTTTACCTTTTTTTTGAGTGGTACTAACGTTTACTTGCTTTTTGTTTTGCTTGGCTGTCTCCGCCTTGTTAGAAGTTTTCTCAGATGTTTTGGCAGCTCCTGTCGCTTTCAATGATCCTTTGTCCAGAGCCTCAAGTGCTTGTGCCCAATTCTCCAAAAATTGACAAAGTACTGCAAAATCTGGAAACTCCGATGCATTGGTCTGCGAGGTTTCCCACTTTAATCTTGACTCAGAGTCTAGTTTTTTAGACAGGAGTAGTACTAGCCAATGATTCCAGTTAGCCGTCACAATTCCTAACGCCTCAAATGATCTTACTGTTTGTTTAAAGAAGTCTAAAACTCGTTGTATTTCATGAGCATTAGTTTGTGAACAGTGTTCTAAATCTAATAAGCTATTCATATGGTGAGTAAGTAGCAAGCGCTTATTTCCATACCTTTTAGATAGATCATCCCATGCACCTTGAAAGCTTGCCTCCGTTACCTGAGTGTTTTTTAGCATTTCAGCTGCATCTCCCTTTAAATGTTGTTGCAATAACAGAAGTTTATGAACATTACTCAAGTTTGGAGATCTATGTAAGATGCCCTGGAATTGATCCCTGAAGCTTTCCCATTCCAATATGTCACCAGAGAAATCAGGAATTGAAAACTTAGGAAGATGAAACTGTGTTGGTACATGTTCGGTACTTGCAGCAGTTGGAGCGGCAGGTTGCACTTCTGGACCCAAAGCTTTAATTTTAGTGTCTAAGGCTTCACGAGTTTCCATGTAGCTTAGTTCAACTCCATCGTACAAATTTTCCTTGATGTAGACTGATTTGTCACTATCTGGGTCCCTGACGATTGCTTTATGGCCATCATAATAATTGTCGAAGTATTTTTCCAGTAGTGATTTCCTTGCCTTCAAAAACTCCAAAGTCTGCTTCGCTTTTGCCACCTTATCGATGTTAGTTAGAAAGCGAGTGATGAGGCCACCCTGGTTTATTTGCTCCCTGATGAGGTCCTCCAATGATACTCCAGTATGCGACATTTTTCATGAAAATATGAATTTTTAATCAATGAAAGTGCATAAAATAAAATTTTTTAGTTTTTAATTTTTTATACGACAATTTTTTTAAAAAACTTTTATTTACTTTTTTTTTTTTTTTTTAAGTACTTTTATTTAAAAAGATAACAATTAATTTAACAGCTAAGGTTTTCTTACATGTGTCTAAGTGCGATAAATAATTATGCAAGTAGAGCAACATGCAATATTCCCTTAGTGCTAAAAAAAATTGTAGAAATAAATAAGAATTTATTTCAAAAAAAAGTTGCTCCAAGAACTCTCGATATCGATATAAAGCAAGATATAAAACTTGCCTTTTATTAATGTTTAACGTTTTTAATTTAATTTTGAAAGTTAATTTGTTATTAAACAATTTTTATTTTATAATTAAATAATTATAAACAAAAACATTTTTGTTTAAAGAGAAGAGCATAAAAGAAAGAACAATACAATGTTACCAAATCTTCGACGTTTTATATGGTTTACTATATCTTAACACCGTGTATATACAGTTGGCGCTAAGTAAATACTCCTCTCTTATTGGTCGATTGGTAATTTTCTTCTGTGATTGGTCGCTTCTCTGCACTACGATTGGTCTATTGGTAATTTTCCTTACTATTGGTTTTCGATGATCACATGATATGCTTCTTTGCCAAAAAAGTACTTCTTACAGTAAAATGGCCGAAATTCTTGAATTTTGAAGAAAAAAAAATGTAATTCTTAATTTTGAAACAAAACAAAATTTTTTGACCCTGCAATGCAACTACACTTTTTTGCTTATTTTTAAATTATCCTTGACTTAAAAATGATGATGAGTTGCGGTACTAAAATTTTGCAAAATTAATTCACCATGTGACTATCACAATTTTTTTTTTTTTTTTTTTTTTCACTTCATAATTAATTTACGGCACTTTTTAAACTTCAAATTTCACTGTAATGATTTTTTGACACTTAGAATTCACTGTTTGTTTTTAATATTATTTTTTTAACAAAACTAATTTTTGACCGGTAAATTTCCACTGCTTTACAAGCGGATTTTCGGCACCAAAATGTTAGTGAATTTTATGGATTTTTATTAAAGGAAAATATTAGACTGAATAAAAATAAGAACAATTTGATTTATGTGAATTCCACTTAAAAAGAGATCTTTATTTATTTCAATGAGTTTAAAAGCACAATGACTATTAATGCAGAAAAAGGAGCACGTTTTTAGATAAAACTAAAATCTAAATATAAAGAGCACGAACTTTCTAAGGCGAGAGTCAGAGCATGAAGAAAAAGGAGCGCGAGTCGTGTAGAAAAAAAAGAGACCGGCAACCTCGGTGCTGCCGGCGTCGCGCGTGTAGAAAACGTGATCCTTTAGCGCATATGTAATACACGCATACTAATAAAACGTATCTTTATCTCTCTTTGCAGTATAACGGTAATAATTTAAATACAATTCTTAATATAAAAATACTGCAAAGAGAAATAAAGATATAGAAGAAAATATTCCTGTTTTCGCACAAACAAAAGTCTTGGAAAAACTAGTGCATGACCAGATAACTTCATATTTTAAAAATAATAATTTACTTGACCCATTACAGACTGGATTTAAACGATATAGTAGCACAGAAACCACACTACTTAAACTAACTGATGACATACAACAAGGAATGAATAAAAAACAGATTACATTGTTAATGCAATTTGACTTCAGCAAGGCATTCGATACGATTTCACCATCAAAATTGTTGACAAAATTAATAGAGTTGGGGTTCTCCAAGATGTCACTATTGTGGATCAGATCCTACTTACAGAGTAGAAGTTTACAAGTTATATCAAAATCATCTCGCTCTGACCCACTTAATGTTAATCTTGGGGTACCACAGGGGTCAGTACTTGGACCCTTGCTGTTCTGTCTGTACATCAATGATGTTAAATTACATCTACCTAATAACGTACATCACATACTTTATGCTGACGACTTACAGGTCTACTGTCAGGTATCACCAGATAAGATATCTGAAGCCATTGATTTATTATCGAAAACTGCTCGTATTGTCTCTGATTGGGCAGAAGACATATGCCTGCGGCTCAATCAGGGAAAGACGAAAGCAATTTACTTTGGCACGAGTACCTTTGTAAATCGTCTTAATAGATTAAATTTACCAGGAATTGACTTGGGTAATGGTATCATCACTCCTTTTGTGGAAGAGGTTACAAGTCTAGGTGTGATACTTGACAGCAGACTCAACTGGGACAGTCATATTACGAACATTGAAAAAAAAAAGTTAATCGTGTACTTTACACTCTTCGATTTTCGATACTGCACTACGGAGACACTACGTACGCGACTAGTACAGGCACTAATAATTCCACACCTCGATTACTGCACAGTTATTTATTTAAATGCATGTAGAAAATTGAGGGAACGATTACAAAGATTGTGCAACACTGGGCTTAGATACATCTTCGGTACACGTAAACATGAGCATATTACACCTTTTAGACGTAAGTTAGGATGGTTAAGTACTGATACACGTAGGCATTATTTCATGGCCATAGCCATTTATAAAATTCTCAGATTTAATCAGCCTCCATACTTGATTGACTTTTTTAATAAGTATGTCCCCAAAGAAAATGCTCGTGGTCATCTGCGCACAAAAGAAATCATTCTACCCAGTACCAAAGAATGTGGAATTAGCACTTTTCGCTACCAAGGAGCCAAGCTCTGGAACTCCTTGCCTGCTGAAGTTAGGTTTAAACCATCTCTTGACGGATTTAAAGCAGCTTTACATAAATACCTACTCACTATGGATCTTTGAATACTACTTGTATATTAATTAATTACATACCATGTTGCAAGACTGATATTTAATTTTAATCTTTAATTTTACGTATTTACTTATTCACTACTCATTGCTATTTCATACTTATTTACTTGCTTAGGTTATTACACTTACTACTATTATTGTATGTATTAAATTTTTATTTAATCCTTATTAACATGTGTGCAATCATTGATGACTGTGATAATGCTAATCAATCTACACATTAGTTACTTATTTCATGTTACTCACTTATTGTTACATTATTTACAATCAATCATTATTTTATTTTACTTTGTTTTATGTAATTACAAAATTATTTACTAATGTTATTATAAATTATTTACTAATGTTATACTATTTATAAACAAATTATTTACTGTATCAATTTTTGTTAAATTGCAAATAAATATACAATTACAATTACAATAAAATGCAAATTAAATAAGCAAATTTTAGAGTCGTTTTTTTTCATAGCATAAATTTAGTACAAATGTATTATATATATATTTTAGAAAACCTATATTCTTCAGTTTTTTTTGCAGTAGCTAACAAGGAAGGCTAATCATTTTAGAAATTTAAGGTCAAGAAACTATTTCATGAGTTCAAAAAAAAATATTTTTGTTTAAGAAAATTTCAGCATATCAAAGGGTATGCTGAGATTTGGATAGAAATTGAATTTTTTTTTTTTTTTTTAAGAAAATGTCAGCGTATCAGACGATATGTTGAGATTTTGATAGAAATTTGAAATTTGTTTAAAAAAAAAAAAAAATATTATAAGTTCAAAAAAGTAATTTTTTAAAGAAAGTATCATAATTTTTAAGTCAAATTTCTTAAGTTTATTCAACATATTAAAAAAATAATAATAGTAATAACTAATCAATTATATCAATCGGTTTAATTACAAATATATTAATTAATTAGTTTAACGCGGGGAAAAGTTAAAAAAAAAATAATAATAATAATTATAATATATTCAAAAATACCGAGCACATAAGTGAGCGCTCGGTAATTTTTGTTAAGAAATCATATAGTCAAAAATACCGAGCACATAAGTGAGCGCTCGGTGATTTTTGTTAAGAAGTCATATATTCAAAAATACCGAGCACATGAGAGAGCGCTCGGTGATTTTTGTCATAATAAGTTAGAAGAAGAAAGAAGATAAAATAAAAAAAACTTTAGAAGGTACGGCAAGAAGAAAAAAGTACGCAAGTTGGCATCCACGGGGCACATCATCATATATGTATAAACACAGACGCACATGTTATCCAAAAATATTTTGATATAATGAAAATTTTTTAAAAATTATTATTAATTTTTTGTAGTTATTAATTAGTTTAAATTAATAGTTTAATTATTACGTTTGTATTACTTCTAAGTAGAAATTTTAAATAGAAATGAAGTATTAGATTTAGTAAACAAAAGTACTTCACCTAAAAATATGTAATAATTACTTTCTTTGTGTTTAGAGCAAGCCATGTTGGTCACTTTAAAAAATTATAAAAAAAAAAATATAGTGTTTTTTTAAGTATTTAGCGTCACAAAGCACTGAATTTCAAAAGAATTTTATGTCACAATTAATTTTGTTTAAACTCCAAAATAAAGTACGTAATCCTTTACCCACGTGTGAACTTACGAATATAAAAAGAAGCATGAATTTTAAAGTCGATAAAACAGAAGTTAAAAATAAAAAAATTTTAAAGTTTTAAATATAGAGCGCTAAATTTAAAATTTAAGTTTTAAGAAATTTATTTGTTTTGTTTTTTTTTAAAGGCTAAATTATATTTAAGTTAATTTTTTTTTGTTTTTTCAATTTTTGTTTATATGTGTTCAAGTATTTGAATATAAAATTTAGTTAGAAATTAGTGCTATATTACTTACAGATCATTTTTTTTTAGAGAGCAGAACCTACGTTGAGGAGATCTGCTCCCAAATAAAATAATAAATTTTAATAAAATTTTTGTAAAAGCACCTAGAGCTTTAGTTTTAAGGAGTGGACAGAAGGATAGATAACGTAAAATTAGGAAAATTTTACTTTCCATTGTAAAAGCATATAGTGCTTTAATTTTTAGGAGGAAAGAAAATGATAGGGTAGCGTAAAATTAGGATAATTTTACTTTTTATTTTGTAAAAACACCTAGTGTTTTAGATTTAAGGAGAGGAGAGAGCGATAAGTAATGTAAAATTAGAGAAATTTTACTTTTGTATTGTAAAAACACCTAGTGTTTTTAGATTTTAGGAGAGGAGAGAGCGTTAAGTAATGTAAAATTAGGGAAATTTTACTTTTGGTATATAGAATTAAGAAAGATCTTTATTAGAAAACCCTAGATTCGAGCCATAGTTAAGAAAAGATCTTAAATCAGAATCAAGCCAATGTAAATTTTTTTGTAAAACTTGTGTAGTTGGATATACTGGATACGTTTAAAATTTTTCCTTTGTATACTCTAATATTTGGTTTTGATCCTTCAGAATTGGCATAGTATGTAGTAACTGACAAAAGATAAATTATAAAAAAAAATTTGTTTTACAAATTTGTTTTACAAATTTTTTCTGTTATGGAGGGAAGTGTAACGTAATGACATATTGGCCCAAATAAATGGCGCAATATTTAATAAAACATTTTTTATGAAAAGAGTGAATGTCACAATGAAGCGATTCATGTTAAAGTTATTTAACGGGACTCGAGTGATTCATGAGTGATTCATGTTAAAGATATTTAACGGGACTCGATTACAAATCGAGAAAAGAAACAAATTCGAAAGCTTGCGTAATTTGCTAATGAGCAGTTACCACTTTCTCTAATTCTAAGAATTGGTCGAGTTTCCACCAGGTTTCTGGTTTTCGGGCGTTGGCCCACGTAAGCAATTTCGAGGACGCTAGCTTCCTCCATACAATGTTTAGGAGGAGAATTTGAGGATTTTTCAAATTCTCCCGTCACTATATATACTCGTGGATTTTGAAGGATCGTCACTCTTAGTTTTGGCTTTAATACGCGTAGTGCGTTAACTTATATTCAAGATGTAGCTTCATCGGGCTTCTCGTTTTGGGCCTTAAGCAGTTCAGTTCGTACTCTATTGTCGTGACAAGTTTACCAGTAGACGCCAATCGCATTTTTGTTACAAGGGTTTTAGGATTGGCTTTGGACTCAATCGCTCTTTATTTAAGTAAACTGTAAGACTTAGCATTGATTATATTAATAACATTCAACTCTTTATTCAATTCTTTACTCAAATCATTATATTATAATTCATTATAACAATTTCAAGTACGTTTATATTAATAAATTAAGTTTTACCAATTAATCTACTCTCTTTAATTGAACAAACTACCTTTTGCCGCCGTTAGTGTCTGCATAAGACGCAAGGCTAAAAGGTCTCATTTATTTCGCATTTTGTGTTACGTCAGTCTGTATGCAAGTTTAGTAAAGTCTAGTAATATTCCAGTATTTCATTAAATTCAGTCAAATAAATCAGATTAAACTACCTCAGACGTAACATATAGTTGAAAGTTATTGGATTGACTCATTGTTTCGAAACCTTAGAGTAATTACTTTTTTATCTCAACAATGTTATACAGGAAATTGAATTTATTACTTTTCAAGCATTCCATAAAATTTTCAATTAATACATTAAGTGATTCTTTTTGAATTTGTTTTTTTTTTTTTTTGAATGTTTTCAACATTTATTTAAGAATAAACCCGTACGTAAAAAGCCTGTACAAACGTTGTACACAAAGTTGTGCACAAAGTTGTGCACAAAACGACACACAGTTTTGTACAGCGTTTTGTGCACAAAATCGCGAATTTTGTGCACAAAGAAAAAAAAATTATTTTTTAAAATATTTATCATGGGGTAGTAAAATAGATTCCCAGGGGTAAAATATATCCTTGGGGAGAATAAGAATTTGGGGATGCCATTCGAACACCCCCCCCCCCCGTTAAAGAATATTGTTGGGATAAAAAACTCTTGACGAGAGTTAATTCAGAGAAGAAAGCATGTAAACGGGTAATAAATTAACTCAAAATCGCAGAGTAACCCCCCCCCCCTGGGTCAAGTCTATTTCAGGGAGTACATAGAATTTTGTCAATTAAAATGGAGCAACGTTAGGAAAAATATGATTCAGTGACTTCAGTGACTAGAAAACTGAGCTTGCATGAAAATTGATCTGTAAGGGGTCAAATGGGCCCCCTTCGGGGTAAAAACATGATCTAGGGAGTAAACAGAGTTTTGTCATTAAAAATGGATTTATGGACAAAAAATATGATCCAACGACAAAAATGCTTAGCCTAGGTAAAAATTAATCTTAGGGGGTGGGGGAGCCAAATGGGTCTCTTTTGGACAAAATTGTATATTGCGGCGTAAACAGAGTTTCGCTTTTAAAAATAAATTTATAACTAGCAAAGTATGATTAAGTGACTAGAAAATTCAGTTTGCATGAAAATTGAACTGTAAGGGGTCAAATGGGCCCTCTTGGGGGTAAAAACATGATCTAGGAAGTAAACACAGTTTTGCCACTAAATATGGACTTATGGACAAAAAATATGATCCAACGACAAAAATGCTTGGTTTTGGTTAAAATAAATCTATGGGAGGCCAAATGGGCCCCCTTCGGGGTGAAATTATTATCTGCGGCGTAAACAGAATTTTACTGTTAAAAATGAATTTATGACTAGCAAAGTATGATTAAGTGACTAAAAAATTCAGTTTACATAAAGATTTAACTGTAAGGGGTCAAATGGGCCGCCTTGGGGTAAAAACAAGATCTAGGGAGTAAACAGAGATTTGTCATTAAAAATGGATTTATGGACAAAAAATATGATCCAACGACAAAAATGCTTAGCCTAAGTGAAAATTAATCTCAGGGGGAGGGAGGCAAATGGGTCTCTTTTGGACAAAATTGAAAATTGCGGCGTAAACAGAGTTTCGCTTTTAAAAATAAATTTATAACTAGCAAAGTATGATTAAGTGACTAGAAACTTCAGTTTGCATGAAAATTGTACTGTAAGGGGTCAAATGGGCCCTCTTAGGGGTAAAAACATGATCTAGGAAGTAAACACAGTTTTGCCACTAAAAATGGACTTATGGACAAAAAATATGATCCAACGACAAAAATGCTTACTTTCGGTGAAAATAAATCTATTTGGGGCCAAATGGGCCCCCTTCGGGGCGAAATTATAATCTGTGGCGTAAACAGAATTCAACTGTTAAAAATGAACGATGAAAAACGATGAAAAATTGGCTTATGTCAAGAAAATATTATGAATGTTAAAAATACTAAGCCTAGGTAATTATTAATCTTTCATGGGCAAAATGGACTGTTGGGGCGAAACCGTAATCTTTAGTGTAAACAAAGTTTTTTCCATTAAAAATGTAGATTTTTACAAATTTTCGCTGATAATAATATTGGACTTGCGGCAAAAAAAATGTTATAAAGTTGCGGGAATATAAAGCCTGGATGCAAATTAAATTTTACGTGTATAAAAAGGCTACTTGAGGTCAAATTTTTATGTAGAGATTTTATGGACTAACGTCGGCAAATATCAATTTTTAATTGTTGCGTAAAAATTGAACCTCAAGGAGACAAATGGTTCTTATTAGGAATAAAATAGAATTTATAAAGTTTATAGTACTTTTAATTAATAAATAAATTAATGTTTATTTTTGACAGTTTTATACAATATTTCTATGCATTTATCTATGCAATACGATATTTTTTCAATTCTTTTTTTATTTTTAATTTATCAATTACAATTCTTTAAATTTATTTACAATTTAAAAAATAAAACCAGCATTTCAAGTTTAGCCCTGAATTCATTTAATGTAAGGGTTTATTTAATTTGAAAACAACTCATTTTAAAATTTTTGAAATATATATATTAATTATAATATGTGCCATTTGAAAAAATTTTATTTGTGTAAGTATTTTTTTAGTCTCTTTCGAAAATGTTTGGAAGAGCGAAAACACAAAATTTATTTTCATTTATTGTAACTAAAAGACACTTATTTTTTAGCTTGTTAGGATAACAGCAAACTACTGATCTAGTTGATCTTACGATTGTAGATATTTCGTTGGAAGAAAAACGTATTACTAAGTGTTCATTGATTTTTTCAAATTTATTGCCTAATATTACAAATTCCGTTTTCGTATTATCGGAACTATAAATTTCAACTATTTCAGTAATAGTTATAATAATTTCATTTTGTAGTTGAGCTACACTATTATTTCTTTCGGTCATTCTTTTATAATGTAACGAATGATAAATTACCTTATCATACATAAATCTAAAAAACCTTTTGCCTCTTGGTTTTATATCATAATTTACTTCTTGCTCAATGCATAACTTCTCAACTTCGGAGAACCTTTTTTCCTTACCCTCACCAAATACATGTAATGAATCGTTATATGTTATGCAATTTTTCACAGCAACTTTTCGCATTAAATTTTTAAATGTTAATTTAGCCTCTTCATTAGCACCATCTCTACTAAAAATATGTGAATTTGATTTAACGTACTGAAGTCTTTTATATTGCCTACAGATTTGCAAGGGAACAAATTGAGTTCCATAAAAAAGTTTGCCAATTATGCCGTTAAAATGTTCAAACGGGAAGGCAGATAAAGCCCAAAGAGAACCGTATTTTTTAACAAACAATGGTATATGCAGCAGACGATGCACAGTGGGCTAGAAAAAGTCAAAAAGGAACAAATTTCGGCTTCAGCGTAATTTTATTTATTTATTTATTTATTTATTTATTTATAATATAAACGGGCAATAAGCCCTTTAAATACAATTTTAATATAATTACAAAAATAATCAATGGTAAAAAATATCTAATATTAATAAGATAGAAAAAAAAAAATAATAATAATATAATCATAACAATTTAATGAAAAAAAGGAAACTAACTAGAATATATAAATTCAATATTAAAGATCAAAGAGAGATTGATAGTAATTCAATATTAGAGTAGTAACAGTAACAATGTAGATCAAATAATTAGAAATAACAGGATTAAATAAGATTAGCAAACTAGTTCCTATAAAAAGAGAACAACAGTAATTTTAAAGAGTTTTTAGCTGCATTAATGGTCGCAATATCTGCAAACCCTTCATCAAGTTGATTCCAATGTTTAATTAGTCTATATGAAGTAAAGTTAGATAGTAGATTGCTCTTCACACTAACTTCAAAATAAGTTTTAGATGACCTAAGATTATACTTAAGTACTCTTTTTT
Organism: Anagrus nilaparvatae; assembly: GCA_022575985.1. Taxonomy (NCBI): domain Eukaryota; kingdom Metazoa; phylum Arthropoda; class Insecta; order Hymenoptera; family Mymaridae; genus Anagrus; species Anagrus nilaparvatae. The sequence continues at coordinate 1,215,858 of JAKSXM010000237.1, read as the reverse complement.
GAAATATATCATTATAGTCTTCAATGTCAATGACTCCATTCAATATCTTCCAAACCAATATCATATCATTATACCTATGAATACTATAAATTGTATGTAGGTTTAGTCTTTCAGATATTAAACTGAAGTCATGATCAAATTGATTCATAGGGGTGTCAGTCTTATAAGATAGGAATCGAATAAACTTTCTCTGGACAGCTTCCAACGCCTTTATTTGATAACCAAGATAGGGGGACCATATAGGAGAACAGTAAAGAAGGCAAGGCATAACTAGACTGCGAAATAAATAGATAATACATTGTATATCTGTAAAATTGTATGTTATCCTATGGATAAAACCCAATGTTTTGAATGCCTTCTTTAATATTGTCTGTATATGGTACCCAAACGTTAGTTTGCTATCATAATATATTCCTAAGTGCTTAACAACTTTAACTTCACCAATTGGCAAACCATGAATGTTGTATTCATGATTAAAACTCAAACTACCTAGCTTAAACTTTATATAATCAGTCTTACCAATATTCATGATCAGTCCATTCATAGTCAGCCAATCATGAACCAATTTTAAATCATTATTTATCTTAAACTGATCAAATGGACTGTTAACATCTTTATAAATTCTGATGTCATCAGCAAACAGATCAATTTCAGAATACAATGTAAGACCAAATATATCATTCATGAATATATTAAATAATAATGGTCCAGAGTGACTCCCCTGTAATATGCCCTTAGACACCTTAACTGGGTCAGATATAGTATTATTAACATTTACTTTTACTTGTCTTTCAAAAAGCATAAGGAAAACATATTTAAGAACATTTTTGGGTACCCCCATAAGACCAATTTTATTTGTCATTAGAGCTAAGTCCAGACTATCAAATGCCTTTCTCAAGTCAATGAATATTGTGTCAACTTGAGTGCAGTTATTTAGATTATTATTAAGAAAGTTGTTAAATTTAAATAGGCTAGACAGTGTGGATTTATTAGGCATAAATCCAAATTGGCTATAGTTAATTTTTTCTATAGCAAATTTATTGAGTTTAGATGTAAAATAGCAATCAAATATCTTAGACATGGGAGTAACTTTAGATAATGGTCTATAGTTCCTAATATCATCACGTTTACCTATTTTATAGACTGGAATAATGTAATTGAGTTTAAGTATAGATGGAAAGTATCCCGCAAGAATGCATATGTTGTATAATTTAGATAATTTATCAGAGAAGAATTTATTGCATTCTTTAATCAACAGTACAGGAATATTATCAGGAACATTGCTTCCATTATCTTTTAAATTTTTTATAACTTCAAGCATTCCATCAGGGGAACTCAACCAGTAACTTAAGTTATTTAAATGAGAATCAGGAAAATTTTTGATGTTACCAAAAAAATCATTTACTAGTCTAGTTTTATCAAAGTTAGTAGTATATACAGAAGAGAAAAATCTCTGGAAAAGATTAGAGGTTTCAAAGTCGTTACTAGATTCAGACTCATCAAGATTCATTGACCTGGGAAATATAGTGCTCTTATTACTCTTCAAGGAGTTCACATACTTCCAATAATATTTAATATTAGTTTTGATACTTTTTTGTACATCAATTAGATATTGAGAATGTAATCTCCTAGATAAGTAAGAACACTGTGCTCGAGTCTTCTTGAATGCCTCCTGAAGCTTTTCATCCCATGGGAACCTTTGCCTAGCTGCATGATAGCTTTTCTTTAATTGAGTTAATTGAATTAACTCAATATTAAACCACGCAGGATAAGAAGCATCACGATTGACAACAAGACTCGGCACATATATTTCAATTGCACTGTTAATAAGATTATAGAACTTATTAAAAACATTTTCAATTATAGATGGTTTTAATCTAAAAACATCTTTCTCATCATTAATATTATTATTACTATCATTGTTACTACCACTATCATCTAATTTTACATTGTTTAATAAATTGTCAATAAATGACCAATCACATCTAGTTAAATACAAATTAATTTCATCATAATTACAAGATTTAAAAAAGAAAATTTTTTTATTTAAATTGATGTTATTTTCATCAAAATATTTTTTGTTGTTATTAATACAAAAATAATATGGTATATGATGGTTATCACTTTTTAACAAGTAATCATCTTTTTTTAACTCGTTCAACATTATCAAATCAGTAGTGCAAAAACACAAGTCCAAAGGATAATTTTTACTAAATACATTACTAAACTTTTGCTTGAAATTAAGATATTGAACTAAGTTATTCAATCGGATGATTACTTGTTTAAATTCAGGTCTATAGGATACCGCTTTTTTTGAAAAAAAAATATTGGAAAATTTTTTTAGGCGTGGGAAATCAGCAAAAATTTTTTTAAATTTGGCACTAAAAATGGGATAAAATGTCAAATTTATAAAAAAAAAGTTTTTTGATGATACATATACATAAAAATATGCTAAAAAACCATAATTAACCTGAAAATTTTATCTCAGCTGTGTGTGTGTCTACTATTGTAAGTGTGTTAGTGGAATATTCGAAAAAACTTAAAAATTAAAAAAAAATCAGAGTTTTATTAATTTTTAGTGTTTTTTACTTCCTAAAACGCACAAATAAAGTATATATGGGTTTTTTGCATCTACCTTGGTTTTATCCTACATCTGTGTATTTTTATGTCTGTATGTGAGCGTGTGTAAAACAAAAAATAACCACTTTATAATTCAATATCATTATGATTAATTTAAAAAAAACCAACTGTAAATACGAAAATGCGATTTAACTCACAAATACATAGACACGTACACATACAACCATACCCCATAGACAAAACTGCACACATTTTATATCAATACACACATACATTCAAGTTTTTTCACCAATAAACAAGTTAACCATTTCATTATTTAATATCTTTATGATTAAATTTTAAAAAATCTACTAAAAATGCGAAAATTCAATTTTACACACGCTCACATACAGACACAAAAATACACAGATGTAGGATAAGACCAAGGTAGATGCAAAAAACCCATATATACTTTATTTGTGCGTTTTAGGAAGTAAAAAACACTAAAAATTAATAAAACTCTGATTTTTTTTTAATTTTTAAGTTTTTTCGAATATTCCACTAACACACTTACAATAGTAGACACACACACAGCTGAGATAAAATTTTTAGGTTAATTATGGTTTTTTAGCATATTTTTATGTATATGTATCATCAAAAAACTTTTTTTTTATAAATTTGACAGTTTATCCCATTTTTAGTGCCAAATTTAAAAAAATTTTTGCTGATTTCCCACGCCTAAAAAAATTTTCCAATATTTTTTTTTCAAAAAAAGCGGTATCCTATCGTTTAATATATATGACAACCTATAAATTCCATTTTTTAAATTTTATTTTCAGTCAAAATTACGCTGAAGCCGAATTTTGTTCCCTTTTGAATTTTTCTAGCCCACTGTGCGATGGACGTTGAATCTCATAAATTCTTCTCCGTAATAATTTTCGACTTGTAAAACAAATTTACGCAATGCTTCCGTTGCTTTTATATACTCAGATTCACTTATTTCTTTTTTTAAAAAGATATATAAGCTATATACGTAAAGAAACCAGTGTTTATAAAACCTGATAGGTAAGAATCCTTTCAGACAGACTAAGGAATAATAAAGACCGAAATACAATAAGTCATTTGCAGTGTAATCTCCTAGTTTCTTAATCGATATTGGAGTTTTAGTTACTTCGCGGCAAGGTTTTTTACTAAGCAATCTGATATCAAACTCTGCTCTGTTTCTTCCTAAGTACCATGGTTTTTCATGGTAACATGATTCAAACCATGCTTCTACAAATAAATTTATGACTCCTAGAACCCCACAGTGCATGTACTCGGGAGGGAATGAATAGATTATATTAAAAATTGGAATGTCAGAGGTTATACTATAACCTGTTACTCCCATATAAGTCTTCCCTTTACCGAGTTCTATGGCTCTGTCAACATGCATTTAATGGGTTGTAGTATTTCTTAATTGACCTACATCTCCTTGGTATATTCATGCATGTCCAGCTCCTTTTTCTATTCTTCTGCCTTCCAATAAACAATAAGGACATCCATACTCACCATTATATTGATGAATACATTGAGTTTTTGGTCTTGCTACAGAATCTACAGGAGATACTAATGCATGCACTTTAATTTTTCTTAACTCGTTATTTAAAAAAATTTCCATTCCCTCAAAATATAATCTACGAAGTTCTTTTACAAACGGGTTTAAGAATATATTCATGTCAATGATACCATCCAATCGGTACCATAATCCACATAAAATAATATTATTTCTTCTTGTATGATATGGCAATTCATTGACAGTAACTAGTAAAGGGTATAGGGATGGGCTAGTTGATTCAAATAGCTTAACACCATCTGTATTTCATTGAATGCTTAGGTCATGGTCTTGAATCAAATTCAGATTTCTTAGTTTTTTATATGCTTCACCATTTATTATATCATTTTCAGTGCATATTTTCGAAACTGGCTATACAATGGGCTATTTATTATATCTGTTAATTGCTCTTTTAGAGGCATATAATAGAATATTTGCCTTTCTCGATGCAATTTTTTTGGTGAAAAAACTTTTGAGCAATTAGGGCATGCTACTTCCGGTGTCTTCTTTGGTACTAAGAATACCTGTTTGCAGCAATGTGTGTACATTTCATAATTCGTTACATCAACATCTTTAAGCAGCATGTGTTTGTTTCGGTAAACTTTACTAGGGAATTAACAATCAAATACCTTTATCACATTATTGAAATTTAAATTGGACATACGTTCGGTTAAAGACATAGTAATCATTAACAATCTACCTTCCTGCTTTGTCAAAGGGCTGCCCGCAAATAAAGGTGTCATATTCTAAAAAAAAATGTCTCTATTTACGCGAACGTAATAAATTTTTTTCGACAAATAACAAACAATATTACCTCATCAAGTAAATCGTTATCAATTTCATCAATAAACTCGTCATCAAATGAGGCATCTTCCTGCTCATCGTCGTTTTCAGATTCATTGAAATTATCTTCATAGTTTGAGTTTTCTGCGTCTTCATCAAAATCCGAGGAAATTATTGAATTTGAAACCTGTAAAAACAATACTTATTTAAAATAAATATTTGATACTTAATTATTTGCAGAGGAAATTTAGAATCTATGCCAAAATGATCGATTAATGCGGGTGGGTGCTTTACATACAAGAGCAAAAAGATTTTTGTTTAATTTTGTCGGGCAGAAATAATTTACTTAAACTCTTGAAAATTTTTGCAAATAAAAGAAAATTTATTTAAAAATACAATTTTTATTTTTATTTTTTTTATAAATTAAGAATGGCGCTGAAAGTTGCTATTTTCGAAAAAAAACTTCTTTTAACTTGCGTGCAGTGTAGTTCTAAAATCTACTCAACCAATCAACACGAATATTTATATAAATGTTACTGATAATATTTCTAAGAATATGCATAAAAGAGATTTTTAATATTGGTTTCCAATATTTTTTTATTAAGAAAAGAAAAAAAAAGGAAACTTAGTATTTTTTACTTTGAAGTTGAATAAACTTTTAAATTTTGAAAAAATAAAAATTCTGCTCTTCTAACTTCGTAATTTTCACCCCAATTACCCTAAAATATACATTTACCAAAAAGAAAATTTTTTAGGTACTCAAGGGTGAACATATAGGTTTGTTGGGCCGCCGGACTTAAAAATCATGTCAAAAATGTTATTTGAACTGATGCAGAATGATTAACTACCCTTATTTTATTCTTTTTCACCCCTTAAAATTAAATTTTTTTTATAAACTTTTTTATTTCAAATTTGATATCAAAATTTTTAAATAATGGGATAAACCACCCTTATTTTAACCCCTTTCACCCCTCAAACTTTCATTTTTAAAAAAGCTTAATTTATCTTTTTAAGAGAAGTTTTTTTTGTGGCTTCTACACACAAGTAGGATATATAATTACTTTAATAAATTGCTAATAACCCTTATTATTAATTTAACTGAGACAGAGAGGGTGAAAAGAGGGATGATGGAATTAAATTTAATATTTTTACATCAATTATGAGTTTAGAAGCTCACAAAATATAATTGACCCCATTGAAATAGAATGAAACATTTTTTTAAAGAAATTTAATGAGCAGAAAGGGGTAAAAATAGGGGTGGATTACTGTACTAATAAATTATAATATCAAATTTACATTTAGAGTCTAAAAATAACCTCCTAGCCTAGGTCCCTTAAAATTCAAGATTTAAAATTCAAAATTTAAGTTTAAGGGGTGTAAAGGGTTAAAATAAGGGTAGTTGCCTGCAACAGTTCAAATAACATTTTTGACATCATTTTTGAGTTCAGTAGCCAAAAAAACCTATATTTTCACCCTTAAGGTGGCTCCCGGTTTTAGGTCCGTATATTTTAGGGTGACATCAGAGAGGGGCATAACTAATAAATTAAATTTTATTAATTATTTTATGGATATGTGAATATTTAGAAGTTATTATTAATAATAATATATTTTCTTATATAATGAGTGTGGTGTAAACAAAATTTTTTAAATACAAAACATTTTATTGAAAGGGGCCCGCGAATAAAATTATGTGTTTATAATTTGATCGGCAACAATTGTATTTTTTTCTTGGAAAAGTTTCTATTTTTGTTAAATAACACGTGTGTATAATTTTATCTTAAAAGATTCGTTATTGAATGAGTACGAAGTAAAACAATATCAATTCCCATTAGAACGCGTGTTTAACCTAAAAAATTTTCAGTTGCTTATTTCTTTCTTAATTAATCGGGAACCTGGGTATTGTTTGGCATCAATGGATTTGTTTTTTAATTATCTTCATCTCCAGTAAATTTTAGTTCATATTATTCGTTTTTTATAAACTCCGTGAGCCACCTTAAGTACCAAAAAAGTTTTCTTCTTAGTAAATGTATATTTTCGGATAATTGGGGTGAAAAAAGAGTAAATTTAGCCCTTATAATTTATCCACTGTAATTTTAGACATCATATTTACATAATTTACCTATTTGCATCACTAAAAATGGAATATATATTAATATAAAATTTAATTTAAGATATAAAAAATTTATTAATTTATTTAAAAAAAAAATTTTTTTTTAGGAAAATGAAAAAAGTCCCTTAACCCGAATTATTACTAGTCCCTAAATCAAAGTTGCTTTTTTCACTCATTTTATTATTAAAATTAACAAATGTTTGTTTTAATTCCTTACACTATTGTTGAACATTAAGAAAAAAGAAAAAAAAATTATATTTGTCATTTTGTTCATATTATAGAGGGCGTCAAAGTATAGTCTGAAAAAAACGGTTCCCATGATTGCGCCCCTTTAGGACAGCTGAAACTAAAAAACAGAATAGAATTATGTTCTATAGAGTATTCTCTGGAGTTGGTACCAGAATGAGGAAAAAATTTTTAAAATTGACCATTTAATGGGCATTTTAAGAAAAAGTACGATATTTGAGCCAACAATGGCCCGAAAATCGGCCATAAACTGATTTCTGGTGCATATAAAGCTTAGTCCGAGGTACCAACTCTAGCTATAACTTTAATAAAGAAAATGCACTAAGCTTTGTGTCAATTGCTCAATTAGTTTTAGAGATATCGTGGGAACCGTTTTCAAAAAGCCATTTTGAGAAAAACGCGTTTAAAGTTTTTTTTTTAGTTTTAATTAAAATGTTTTAATTTTTAAGGTCTATAATACTTGCAAATAACTATTAATCAGTCCTTGGACAATATAAAAGTTCTTTAAAATCCAAATAAGTTTGTTTCTGTTCTGGAAAAGCCTGCTTTTTGCCCATACGAGCCTCTTTTGTAGCTGCTTTTCTTGGTTTTTCGCTAAACGAGTACGTTTAAAGTCGCGTTCGATAGCGTTTTTTTAATTTTTTTTTTTTTTTTTTATTTATTTATTTATATCTTTTTTTATTTTTATTATTATCCATATAAGATAATATAAAAAAATTAAATTTGAAAAAAAAAATATATAAAAAAATATTAATATAAAATTATGAATATCTTAATATCTCAAAAACCATATTTATTTTTTTTCCAAAATTTTGTGTGTGCATTCTGAAGAGGTTTATAAACAATAAAATAGAATAAAAAAACTTTCAAAAAAAATTTTCAAGAAATCTGTGATCCCCCTTAAGTCCCTAAACCTGAGTTATTCTAAGTCCAATTAGAACCCCCCCCCTTACTTAAATCTGACAATTTTGACCCCCTCCCTTGATTTTTAGATTTCCAGGGTACTCTTTCCCTATAAAAATGTTCATAAACTGATATTTACCTCATTATGTCTGCATCCACTTTCCTCCGAAGTTACAGTCTTATTTTCTGCATCAGATTCATAATCCAAATTTTGTAAAGCAGGTACATTAGCTGCATGGGATTCTTCATTTGTATCACTTACATCTTCATTTTCTGCAACATCTTCATTTAATTCAGAACTTGCTGTATCCAACGTATTATTTTTTTCGTTTAATTCATCATTTTCTTCACTTAATGAATCATTTTCCTCTGTTTTTTCATTGATATAATCACTTTCATCAATTTCCATTTGCTCCTAAAAATTCATTGTTTTTTTAACCTTGATTTTCAAATAAATGCTTTGAGGATAATATATGTTAAACCTTACTACTCTATATTTTTTAAGTGCGTGTGTGCGTGTGTAATTTTAAGTCAAAATAAAGAAAAAGCTTATAACTGATTTGCGTTTAAGCGCCACCAACGAGCATTGGGCATGTTGACGTATAACAATTTTAATTTATGCTTCGATCCTAAATATTATAAATTCCTAAATTGAAATTAAAGAGCACTCTAATTTAATTGGACCCACCCACCTTATAATCTTACTTTTCCACCTTCTAAAATTCCCATCTAAAACAATGCAAATTTGCTGTCCCACTTAATTAGAGGATTTTTTCTAGAACATTTTACTATGTTAGACAGACATTTCTATCATATTGAAATATCTTAAAAAAGAAAGCGAATTTTTACTTTGACAATGAGTATTATTTAATTCAGCAATAATTTTTACGTATTTAATTTAAAAATTATTCAAAAGGACCTATATTTATGGTTTTTTTTTTTGCTAAAACTTGTTTATTACCAAAAAATTAGTAAATAAATGTGGTAGTATTGTTAACATAAATTGGAAATATAATCTTTAACTATTTATAGTGTATTTGATTTATGTATCAAGTTAAATTTGTTTTATTCCCCTGTTTAATAATTATCATATTTTTTATAAGCTTAAAATATGAATTTTCAGAAAAGCAATTTTAAATTGTGTATTTTTAATTTGCAATAAAAAAAATTAATGTTGTAATAAATATAAAACCAAGTTTATTTTTACTTAAAAATTCTATTCTGTTCTATCATAATTTACATATTTATGCCCTTATATGTCCTTAATAAAATGGGATTATTTTGAACTCTGTTGGATACCATAGCTGAATTATAAGCTCTTCATCTAAATGTTTTCGATAAACTATCGGCGATAACCATGAACATAATATTAAAAAAGGTTACAAACAATGATAGTAATACATTATATCTAATTTTGACTTGCCTGCATTAAATACTTTTCTTTTTTGCGTTTTTTTCTGGATCTTAGAGTAATTTCTGGTATTTTCCCTCCAGTTTTTTCATACATTTTATAACGACCTCTTTTTTTCCCATTATTTACAGAGTTACTAAACAAAAAAAATTAAACACAATTTTATTAAAATAAATTAATTAATACTTGAAACATAGGGTAGATTCACCAGTAAATGACCTGTTAAAATGTAGTAAATGACCACTCGTTTTCCATTAGAAATACATTCACTGGCGCCGGTCATTCACTGGTGCATCTACCCTAATAACTAATTTGACAACATACTTTGCATCAGGGAATTTCTTATAAAACAACGATTAGAAAAATAATTTTACATCTTACATTTACATCAAGGTGAATTACAATATTCATTTGAAACTTTTTCATATATTGACCAGTACTGGGTGGATTTTGAAAAAACTAACTTATTTTAAAATTATAATGTTTTTATTAACTAAGTTATATGTTTTGCCTACTTTAAATTTAGGCTTTATCAATAACTGTAAAAATTGTTACATATAGAAAATTATTTAAAAACATTATTCTATTTAATACAAAAAAAAATAAATGGGGTGTTGTTTGTCAAATCAGCCACCCCCCTCTACAGTAAAGTATTAAAGATAAAAAGATAAGAGTGGGCTCAAAATTTTCCTTAAAGATTCTAGTTTTTAATGCCGTGTAGTGTTTTCTTCAAAATTAATCACTTGCAGGTGTTTTGGTCAGCATTTTGGCCAGTGTCTAAAAAAAACATGAATCTTCAATAAAATGTTTCGGTTTTATTTATTTTTTATAATTTTAGGATGGTATCTGGTCAATTGGCCAATAATTAATATTTTTTTTGTATTGTAAAAATTTCTAAAAACTTAACCCTGTTCAGTAAAAATGGGTCAAAAAAATTTTAAATATTGGAAATTTAATAATTTTTTAAAGACAAAAAGAGCATGCTAAGAAATATATTTATGGGACAAAAAATGCTTGGAATTAACTGAATACATGAGAATTTTTTCAATTATTTCAGTATTATATATTTCCTCTTAAATAGACAACCGGGATGAGAAAAGGTTTCCCGAACCCAAAACTTATATCAGCTTGCATAATAATTATTTTTAAAAAATCAGTATGCAGAATTTTTAAATTTTAATATACATATATTTTTTGTATAATAATTATATTATATTATTTCCATACAAGTCTTTCTGGATCAAAACAGCAATGCCTGCGAGTTTGGGTCATGAAACCGGCCGAAATATCCCTATGTTTTTATAACACATAGATAGGAAAATCCTGAAATGTTTAGCCCTCTAGGTCTTAAACAGCTCTAGCTATATCAAAACAAATTGATTTGGTGGCTCCCAACTAGCGTTGCTGATTTTTGGGAAAATCATTAAAAAAAATGAATTCCGAAAGAGTATATATGTAGGAAAATCGTTTTTTGTAAATACCCCGGGAAACTTCTGAAAATATATTTTCGGAAAAATCGCAGTACCTCATTTACCGCCATTTTTTGGAACATTTTTTTAACCCATTAACGCCTAATCGACACATTCAAGCCATTTGAATTTTTTTTAATGAAAAAATAGATATTCTGAGCTAAAAATGTTACCTAGTAGGTAATCGGGGCTGCTCTTTTCATTTCCGAAGTACGTTTTAACGCGCGACCCCTAGAAAACCCAATAAGCATGAAAAACTCTTCAAGAGAACTTGACGCACACTTTATAAAGACTTCTTTTTTTTTTTTAAATCTGTTCCTCAAGAACTCTTCAGGAATACGCGAATGTCGGTTCTACAAGATTGCGTGAAGAACTCTTAGAGAAATCTTTCCCGCAAAATTATTTTAAAAAAACTTTTTTTTAATTTATTTATTTATTTATTTATTTTTTAATATATAAGCACTTATATTTTTATTAATAACTTGTTTATTTTTTTTTAAGTTAGAAAATCTGATAAAACTAACCGAAGAAAAATTTTGACTCCGACTGAGATTGAACCGAGGTCCGTCACTTCCAAAGGCAGCGACATTATCCATTGTGCTAACACGACACTTCGATATAATAAAAAAATTTTAAGTACTATATGGTACAGATAATAATTTTTCGAAATTATATGCAGAGTAAATTATGCATATCCAATAAAATGCATCTTTGAAAATAACAATTAATACTAAAATAAATACTTTTCAGGAAATTCCATTTCTTTATTATAATAAGAACGAATAATTATATAAATAAAAACGCGGTGCTGAAAGACTTGTTTTCAATACTGATAAACTTAATAACATTCTTTTAACTGATGTAAAATTAGTTGACTCAGCTCCGCGGGGAGCTGACCATAAGGTTAAAGAAAACTTTCATTTTTTACTCTAACATAACACAGCTGCAAACAAAAAAAAAAGTTCTGATCCTGTAACTAAATCTACCTACAGGTAAGTTTTTTTATGCCCTAAAACCGAATCTGAAGTCAGAATTCAGCCTACATACTCAGATTTTGCCCCAGCTACACCCAGCCACCCTCTAAACCACCCCAAAAAGCAAATATTTTACTATGTCCAAAAGTTAAAAATATCCGTACTTTAGTTACGTATTTTGATGTCCTAAAACCGAACCTGAAGTCAGAATTTAGCCTACACCCTCATATTTTGCTTCAGATACCCCCAGCCACCCTCTAAACCGCCCAGAGGGTGAATATTTTACTTTGTGCAAAAGTTATAAATTAAAGTATCTTAGTTACGTTTTTTGATGTTCTAAAAACAAATTTTAAGTCAGAATTTATCCATCATCCATAGTTTTTGTTTCAGCTAGTCTAGTTACCCACTAAAGTCCACCAGAGGAAGTTTAATTAATCGCTTTAGAATATAACGGCGATATCAGGATGGTGCTAAGAACTTTTGTTGGTAGAAGTAAGCACCTACGGTTTTAGAACATCAAAATACGTAACCAAGGTACATTACTTTTGTAACTTTTGCACAAAGTAAAATATTCACCCTCTGGGGCAGTTTAGAGGGTGATTGGGGTAGCTGGGGCAAAAACTAAGGGTGATAGGTAATTTATGACTTGAAATTCGTTTTTAGAACATCAAAATACGTAAATAAGGTACTTTTATTGTTAACTTTTGGACATAGTAAAATATTTGCTTTTTGGGGCGGTTAAGAGGGTGGCTGGGGGTAGCTGAGGCAAAATCTGAGGATGTAGGCTGAATTCTGACTTCAGATTCCGTTTTAGGACATTAAAATACGTTATTAACGTACTTTTATTTTTAAATTTTGGATATAGTAAAATATTTGAATTTTGGGGTGGTTTAGAGGGTGGCTGGGGGTAGCTGGGGGTATCTGGGGAAAAATCTGAGGGTTTAGGCTCAATTATGACTTCAGATTCGGTTTTAGGACATCAAAATACGTAACTCAAGTACTTTTATTTTTAACTTTTGGACAAAGTAAAATATTTGCTTTTCGGGCGGTTTAGAGGGTGGCTGGGGGTAGCTGGGGCAAAATCTGAGGGTGTAGGCTGAATTCTGACTTGAGATTCGGTTTTAGAACATCAAAATACGTAACTAAAGTACTTTTATTTTTAACTTTTGGAAATAGTAAAATATTTGCTTTTTGGGCGGTTTAGAGGGTGGCTAGGAGTAGCTGGGGCAAAATCTGAGGGTGTAGGCTAAATTCTGACTTCAGATTCGGTTTTAGGACATCGAAAAACTTACCTGTAGGTAGGTCTAGTTACAGGATCAGAATTTTTTTTTTTTTGTGCAGCTGTGTAATTTTCGATTTTCCAAGATGGTGGACCAAAAGCATGAAAAAAGGAATTTTATACATAACAGACGGTTTTAGAGGTTAAGAAACACATTTGTATAAATGAAATTTTTTATTTTTTCACCCCAGCATATTTTCCAATTTACCAAGATAGCGGACAGGAAACTAAAAAAAAAGGAAATTTTAGCTTTTCATTAAAGAATTCAATTTTCTTGTCCTCAGAAACTCCTTTGTAAAGTTAATAATTCATTTTTTCAGTTTTTCGGTTCAACATCTTGGAAAATTGGAAAATATTTTGGGTTGTAAAATAAATATTTTCCACCGAAATTCATTTTTCTTGCCCTAAAAAACCCCCTTGAAAAGCTAAAAGTTCATTTTTTCAAGTTTTTCATTCCGCCATCTTGAAAAAACGGAAAATATTTGGTGTAGAAAAATAAATATTTTCCACCTCAATTCAATTTTATTGCCTTAAAAAACCCCCTTGTAAAGTTAAAAGTAAATTTTAAAAATTTTTTCAGTCTGCCATTTTGGAAAATCGGAAATAATTAAATAATTAATTAAATTTAATACTTAAATACTTGATACAACTTGTAAGCTGAAGAAATCTAATTTTGCAATTAATTAAATTAAATCATTCAGAAACTTTATTAGTTAAATAATTGACATCACTTTAAGATTGCAAAATTTTAATTTTGCAAATTATTTTTAAATAACATATTAGATTTAAAAAGTTTCTATGCATTTGTTCAATTCTGAAAGTTACTTTGGAAACTTGATTTTTCAATAAATTTAATTGAATAACTAATTAAATTCAATACTTATTGTAACAGGGACGTTACAGATAAAAAAAAATATATAGTATATAATCATATAATATAATTCGATATTTAAATTATTTATTTTTGCCACCACTTTATTGGCAAAACTAATCACGTGCATCCGTCGGAACGTGAACGTGGACTTCCGAAAAAGAAGGAACGCGTCACGAACCGACGCTAAAAAAAAATCCAGTGCACGCCGAGATCGTGCAAGTACAACACGCGATTAAGGTGTTCGTATGAATTTCGATATTTTAAATTTCATTAGTTAAAAATTTTAATAATTAGTCAAAAATAAATATAATCTAAATTAGCTTCACGCGAGTTGTCATAAATTACTTGATCTTTGTGAAGTGATAACATCGTGTGAAATATCATTTATTCCTAATTCGGAGTCGCCGCACGCAGGAGCGACGACTCCATTATTGAAAATTACCGGATAAGAAGTTCCGATAAAACATTATAAATTATTTGTGTTTCAATTAAATAAAAGTTTGGTCACGTCGTTCCGGAGGATTTCGCCAGAAGATATCTTCAAAGGTAAAACAACATTTCCTTGTTAAACGCGAATGTGCTCCGCGGCGATTATTTTAGGTTAATTTGTTAAGATAGCTAGTCTTTATCGTTGTATACGGAAAGACGCCCTGAATTTTATGCTCGTCCTTTTTCTTTGATTACGGTTTATCTCCCTTTATTTTCGGTCAATTAATTAATTCCGGTTTAAGAACCGGTGGCGCTCAACGTTTTCTTTGCAATTATATAAATCAATAATTAATATTTTATTTTATTTTAATAAATAATTATATTTCTCTAACCACGTTTAATTCTTTATTATTTACCGCCCCTCCAAATATTTTATTTTCAGGGTCACGGAGCCAACAATGAGCGAAGCACGGTAAGTCCAAGGCGCCGCTCATTGCTCCGAAAATTTATGTGTGTTTGTTTATTTCATTTCGATAATCTGCTTTCCCCAATTTATAATTAATCTTTTTTTTATATGACCCCGGTCATATTATATACTTACAAATTGTATCAAGTATATAAGTATTGAATTTAATTAATTATTTAATTACATTTATTTAAAAATTAGGTTTCAAAAGTAAATTTCAGAATTGAACATATTCATAAAAACTTTTTAAATCTCATATTTTATTTAATAATTATTTGCAAAATTAAAACTTAAAGTGATATCAATTATGTAACTAATAAATTTTCTGAATGATTTAATTTAATTAAATGAAAAATTAAGTTTTTAAACTGTATTTCATAATTGAAGAATGCAAAAAATTTTTCAAATAAATATTTTATGTCTTAATTAATTGCGAAATTAGATTTCTTCTACTTACAAGTTGTATCAAGTATTTATGTATTAAATTTAAATAATTATTCAATTAAATTTATTAAAAATTAAGTTTTGAAACCAAATTTCTAATTTAACAAATATAAGAAATTTTTTAAATGTGATATTTTATTTAATAATTATATGAAAAATTAAAATTTTGCAATTTTAAAGTGTTATTATTCATTATTTAACTAATAAAATTAATTGTTTAATTTAATTAATTAAAGAATTTAGTTTAGAAACTAATAAGACTGGAATCGAGTACTTTAATGCCATGGTTAAATATTCTAAGCTCTTCGAACAGTAGTATATATCAAGTTAGAATAATTTTATCATATCTTTTAATTTCATCGAATACTAATAAATGACTAACCCTTATCAAAACTTACTAAAGCACTATTTGTACAACTCAAAATATTTAGAAATGATATATTCCTGTACTCGCTGAATTATAATTGGCCAATTTGTTTATTACTTGATACAACTTGTATGTTGAAATAATTTCTTTTTGAAATAAATTATGTAAAAAAAATATTTGATTTGAAAAATTTATTGCATTTTTTAATTTTAAAATTTAGTTTTAATAACTTAAATTTTCTATTTATTAAATTAAATCATTTATAAAATTTATTAGTTAAAATAATTTATATCACTTTAAAAAGGCAAATAATTATTAAATGAAATTTTAGATTTAAAAAATTGCTTGCATTTGTTCAATTCTAAAATTTACTTTTCAAACCTAATTTTCCAATGAATGTATTTATTGAAAAACTAAGTTTCAAAAGTAAATTTCAGAATTTAACAAATGCATAGAAACTTTTGAAATCTAATATGCTAATTAATAATTATTTGCGAAATTAAAATTTTGCAATCTTAAAGTGATATCAATTTATTAACTAATAAATTTTCTGAATGATTTAATTTAATTAATTTTACAATTAGATTTCTTCAACTTACAAGTTGTATCAAGTATTTAAGTATTAAATTCAATTAAATAATTAATTAAATTGTTAAAAAATTAAATAATTAATTAAATTTAATACTTAAATACTTGATACAACTTGTAAGTTGAAGAAATCTAATTTTGCAGTAAATTAAATTAAATCATTCAGATAATTTATTAGTTAAATAATTGATACTTTTAAAGATTGCAAAATTTTAATTTTGCAAATAATTTTTAAATAACATATTAGATTTAAAAAGTTTCTATGCATTTGTTCAATTCTGAAAGTTACTTTGGAAACTTAATTTTTCAATAAATTTAATTGAATAACTAATTAAATTCAATACTTATATACTTACAAATTGTATCAAGTATTTAAGTATTGAATTTAATACATTATTTAATTACATATATTAAAAAATTAGGTTTCAAAAGTAAATTTCAGAATTGAACAAACGCAAGAAATTTTTTAAATCTAAAATTTTGTTGAATAATTTTTTTCAATTTTAAAGTGATATCAATTATTTTAACTAATAAATTTTATAAATGATTTAATTTAATAAATAGAAAAATTAAGTTATTAAAACTAAATTTTAAAATTGAAAAATGCAAAAAATTTTTCAAATCAAATATTTTTTCAACATAATATTTATTTCAAAATGAAATTTTTTCAACATACAAGTTGTATCAAGTGTTAAACAAATTGGCCATTTATAAGTCAGCGAGTACAGGAATACATCATTTCTAAATATTTTGAGTTGTACAAATAGTGATTTAGTAAGTTTTGATAAGGGTTAGTCATTTATTAGTATTCGATGAAATTAAAAGATATGATAAAATTATTCTAACTTGATATATACTTTGTTCGAAGAGCTTATAATATTTAACCATGGCATTAAAGTACTCGATACCAGTCTTATTAGTTTCTAAACTAAATTCTTTAATTAATTAAATTAAACAATTACTGTAGATAACAATATGGATCCGGGAACAGTACCAGATGAATTACGTAATTTAAGTTATATAGAACAAATGTTAATAGCTAGGATCCATCCGATAATTACAATTTATTGAATTAAAGAAAATCCCCCAATAGCATTATGACATAAATATGCTTGCAATATTATATCAATGAATGTTGAAGAAAGCAGCAAATTTACGTCAAGGTGTGTCCTCATATGACTTAAATATAACGTCAAGTAGGTTAGTTGTTTTCAAGTTTAGTGCAATTTGACAACAATGTAAGATTTCAATAGTCGTTTAAGGTACATTAGCGGTCACAAGATTTTGACGGTATACAGCCGGTCATTTTTCGTTGAAGGTTAAATAAAAAAAAAATTGCGACAACGTCGCAGAATGTTTGTAGGGCGCGTTTCTTATTTACATGATTATTATTATAATATTATGCGTGTATTTTAAACAGCGACGTTGTCGCCTTAAAATTTTTATCGGTTTTTTATTTTTTCTAATTAAAATATCTTTTATACGAAAAACACAATTTATTTAAAAATCGAATACTAGTTTCTTCAATAATTAATTTACGTGGTGCTATTTTTTTTTTAAAATCCATCGTTTAGTTTTGATATTGACATAACATAAAAATCTCAAACCCCTGATTTTTGACTCAGCTCCTATGCTCGCAATGTATAAGGACTCAACTTTGGAGCTTTGTATTTCCTAAATGAAAAACACAATTTTCTTAAAAATTTTTTTTTATGTGTTTTATTATAATATGAAGCCCCTATAAAAATTATATCGATTTCTATCGTGATCAAAATCCACGCCAATCAACCTTAAACTCTTGATTCAATATTGCATGCAAATTGTTGTCATTTTTTCGTGTATGTAATTTGATGTAAATATGTAATAAATTTTTTATTGTATTTTTATGTGCATTGAAAAATAGAAATATAAAATACCTAATGCAATTTCTTCATATGCATAAAAAGTTTATTAAGGCTAATAATAAAATTTTTCTTTGAGGTTAAATTATACTTGAGTCTCATTAACTTTGCTTTATAATAATGTTCTATATTGCGGTATTGCCTTATTTATTTTGTTATGAAAGAAAAAAAAAAGATATTTACACACTCAAAATTGACTCAGATAATATCGGTAAGTTAATATTCTTTTATTTTTAAATATATATATATAAGATTTTTTTCTTAATATTATAACTACTTGTGCTAGGGGATTATTAAGTAAACAATTTATAGTTTAGGTAGTGCTGGTGCTGAGCAAATTCTACATTTGTACAAGTTGTAAAAACACTTCCTTCACCAAATAATTTAATATCTACCTTACGTGAGGCATCTCAAAGTCAACGATCAACTATCATCAACCATCTGCATAATTGGATAGCTAAAGAAGATGATGTCAAGTCTGACTTACAAAATCCTATACAAAAGCTAGATATATATTGTATCT
Organism: Anagrus nilaparvatae; assembly: GCA_022575985.1. Classification (NCBI taxonomy): domain Eukaryota; kingdom Metazoa; phylum Arthropoda; class Insecta; order Hymenoptera; family Mymaridae; genus Anagrus; species Anagrus nilaparvatae. The sequence continues at coordinate 1,196,941 of JAKSXM010000237.1, read as the reverse complement.
CATTATAATTTTCTGTATCTGCAGTTTAAGTGTAGTGATAATTATATAAATTAAAATTAAAGAATATAGCTTAGTGAAATAAGACATTTCTATTTGATTTATAATTTTTTTATTGTGTTCTATAACATTTTCTGATAATAATGTTGCTAAAAGATTCCATGAGTTAAATTTATTTGTATTATTTGTTATATTAAGTTAAGGTTTTATAAGACTTTGCTTGCATGTAACGATGAACAACAAAAGTGACAACTTCTAATCGATTGTTTGTAAAACTCAATATTTAACCTGAATTTAAAATATTCTAGAAATAATACACTTTGATTCTTTTTTTATTTTCAAAATAACTAAATAATTTATGCTGTCAGCGCATAAAATTTATTTATATATTATATATATGACTCGTTTCATATAAAATGTCATTTACGTTTTCTGCGAGAAAAAAACATTCAGACATGGTTTCCATAAGTACATAATTTAGGTTTAAGAAGTAAATTTTTTTGGCTTTAGTTCTAATACTTAAATTCTTTTTAAAAGATTTTTTTATCACGATTAAATAATGATCTACTTTCTACCCAGAAACCATTGTTTTTGCTATTGATAAAAATCATGTGCAAAACCATGTCACGATGCATATAGAATTCTACCTTTGCAATAAAAACAGTAAGCAAGCAAAGCTAACTTATCACTAAGAAAATTTAAAAAAACCATATTTACACAGGCGCATTAATTAGGTCAAAATAGATGATTTTTAAATTGAAATTTTCATTTTTTAATTTCAAAATGATTTTTCAAACGTCTAGCATTGTAGAACAAAAACAGAAGATTTCTGAAAATTGCATTTAAACTCTAAAATCAGTGAAAATTAATTTTCAGTTGAAAATTTAGTTGAATACATTCACTGATTCTGAAATAACTTTTTAGGAATCCCAGATATCTGACTCAAAAGCTGATAAGTAGATATTAGCATTTTTACTCATTGTCAGGGTTTACGAGGTCATTAAAAATAATTGCCAAGAAAAATTTTTCTTTTTCTATTTGTGGAACAGCTTTTTGGGGGTTCAAGATGGTACATAAACTCACGGTGATCTCCTGAGGCGTAAAAGTTTGCCCTCAATGAGATCTCATTTGAAATAAACGCCCCAAATTTTAATCAGTTTCTAATACATGCAGACTTAAATGGATATAATATTTTCCATGAAAATTGCGATCACATGAAGCACCAATACTGTTAGGTATTTTTCGAAAACATAACTTATGTGAAGGCTGAAATTATGAATACTAAAAATTTATTTAATCAGAGGGTTTTGGGGCCAGTAAAAATTAATTTTAAGTTGTATAATTTTCATATTCTAATCTCGAAATTACATTTCAAAGATCTACAGTATATAAAATCAAAAAATAAAAAACCTCGGAAGTAACATTCTTACTTAACGTTGGAGTTTTGAAAATTAATACCATAAACCTTCTGCTTATTTAAAATTTCTAATATAAATTTCTTTCTTTTATTATTTAGTTTTTTAAAATAATAAAATTAAAATTTTTTAGTATAATAAAATTTCAACGAACAATTTATTTTTATTCTTATCTCAATACTGTAAAAATATATTGTTTGAATTTTCAAGCAACTACTTGATTTTTAAGGCATTTCAAACAAATAATAAAAATTTTGTCCTGCTGCTATATGGTTGTATATGGCGAAATATTAATTATAATTTTAAAAATAAAGTATGTAAGTCATCATATAAAATTTCACGATTGAATCACACATAAAAAATAATTGATTTCATAATGATATATGTTTTGCTTGTAAATTCAAGAAGTTGTTTAATTTCTCAAGCAATATATTTTTACAGTGTATAAAAGTAAATGATAAAAAATGTACTATTAACTTTTAGTTTTTTGAATTCCAAAAAGCTGTTTCTGGATTACAAAATTATAATTTTATTTTGAATTCAAGTAAAATATAAATAAAATTTATATACATTATTTCTCTTATCTGCTTATATGTAATGGGAATTTCTCTATCGATTAAACGTGTAAGTGTAAAAATTCTGCAATGTGGGAAATAACGCTGCTCAATCAAGAAAAGAAAACAAAAATACAATAAATATTAACACAATAAAAAAAAATTAGTAAAATTTTTATTTTCTTATTATTTTTATGCAAAATTTATTTTCTTTTATTAGTAAAATCATTACAGAGATACCCAAATAATTCCCTTGAATTCCAAAATTGGGTCAGAATTTTTATCAGGTGAATTTTTATCATGATTGGAAATGCCTGAAAATGAAAAATACTTAAAACTTATTGAAATTTTAACTTATAAGGCAAATATTATAAAAAAATTATTTACCAATAAAAAAGTACGTAGGCAAGAAAAAAATTAAGGCCAATTAGAAGAAATAAAAATTTGAGAAAAAAGCCGTTTTTTTCCATTCGTTTTTCTAATTTTCCGGCCTTTCTAGAGGTGTTTTGGAAAACCATTACAGATTGAATTCAGCGGGAAGTTATATATACAAGAATCAAAAATTTTTTAAATAAAAAACTGTATGTATGGGGTTTTATAAAACTGATTGGACGGTTTTAGTGTGCAAATATTTGATATCTTTCTAAGAGCTTTAGGTTCAAAGGCACCAATTGGGCAACTATTTTTCTAAATGAATGATTTTATTTTTAATTCTAAGCTAATTTTGAAAATTTTATTAAATAAAAGCAAACACATATTTTCTAAATGCAATAAAAGAGCATAAAATTTTCCCACACAATTACAATATAATTTTAGTTTTTCTTAAAATTCTGGCAAAACCAAAATTTAACTTTTTTTTCAAACATATGGTAAATTTTTTTTTACAAACGATTTAAAATATCTAGTTGCATATTTTAAAGTTTTTAGCTACATTTAGATACCTTTTTAGTTATTTAATACTATACCAAAAAAAAACTAAAGAAACCAATTATCAACATTTTCAGAGTTGGCTGCCTTTTAATTAAAAATACTGATTTAGTTTTTGTTTTTGTTAACAAATTTTACACAATTTCTTTAGATTTTCTGTGAAGTTTTTTAAAACAAAGTAAGAAAAAGACTATAAAATCTATAACAAATTTTTATTTACCAATAAAAACTCATTAAATTATGTATCATTATTTTTAATTACAAATTAATATTATAGTTTGTAATTAAAAATAATCATATATATTATAATGGAAAACAAGTATTTTATTAGGTTTATATTAATATAAGTGAAGACTAACTATTTTATTAAATATAATTTGGCGAGATGTACCATTAATATTTTACTATAAGGAAAAAATTATTTTATTTAAATAATTATTTTAAAAAAATTATTATTATTATTAAAGTTATTATTATTATTATTATTATTATTAATTATTATTTTTAAAAAATTATTTTATTGCATATAAGTTTTTTTCATTTACACAATATTTAATTTGAAAAAAATAATTTAAATTATAATATAAATATGCATAAATAAAATAGGTTTTAAAAAATAATAAACTTGGAAAAAAAAATATTAATATTCAGGAACTTTATTACTGCATCTTAAATCTTTAAATGAGTATAAACAAATAAAAAACAAAACAGAAAATAGGTGAAGCGAACACTCGAAGTTTTTAAAGCTTTGAATATTTCTTATAATTAAATATTACTTTGAGTATTACAGATTAATTAATAAAGTAAAATTAGCTAGGCATTTATTTGGTTATCAAACATTATCAATTTATGATCAGTTTACGAGTATAGGGTATATATTTATCCACAACAAAATAAAAATATAATCCAATTATTAATTCAACCTCACTTGAGTAGTTAGTAATAAAGTAGCTGAGAAATATAGAGCCTTCTTTTAATTTAAAATTTTTTTTTTTGTCAACCAACTTTTGTGCTGTTTTAATATCAAATTCTTAAGTACAGAGTACTCATTGGACAATTAGAAGTGTGTATAGGATAAGTTTCAAATAAATGAAAAATAAGAGTAAACTGGTGTCAATTAAGTAAGCCACACATGGTTTATAATTCTTATTTCACAATTAAGTACCCCTTTTTGAATATGAGCCTTTCTAACTGCTACTTGGGTAAGTTTAGAAATTTTAAAAATTAATTGCAAATTAATTAAATCATATATTAATATAACTTTGAGTACACGTACTCCGTAAAAGTCTAAAGTAAAACAAGAAAATATCAATAGTTAATTAATTAAAAATTCTAGTTTTATTGTTAATATATAAATTAATTGATTTATAATTAATTTTTAAAATTTCTATATTTATTTACCCGGGTAGCAGTTACAAAGACTCATATTCAAATCGATTCATATGTTTAACAATGATTTAAGGTACATTTATAACTAATTTTAGAGAGAAAAATTTGATTATTGACTTAATGATCTTGTACGTGATCTTTCTCTGCATCTTGCATCGCGCCAACTTGAAGGTGATCTATGTCGAGAGTAGAATTCATCTCGTCTTGATTTGTGGGATAGGTTACGAATTTTAGAAAATGCTTGATCTTGAACCTCACGAGGCGAATGATTTTGCCATAAATAGTTTTTCGGATATTGATGCGAATTTCTAGGATTAAATTTAACTTTCTCATAAGGAAAAAAGGAATTGCTTGAAGATGGAAGATGCGTATTATTTATTCTAGCTGAATTATTCATTGCGAAAATAAAGTCTTCATCGTTTTGTAATCCTTGTACAATTTTCTTTGGAGCGTTTCCTTTGGTTTTCTGATGAATTTCATTTCTGTATCGTTGAGAAAGAGTCCTGTGAGCCTCAGTAAGATAATACAAAAATTCGTCCCTGGAAATATCTTTCCTTTTTAAAAATCTTGAAACTGACTCTACAAACAAAAATAATTCACAGTTATTATTGAAATGTAATGCAACTTTATAATGATTCAAAACATTTTTATAATTTTTTTTAACTGTATTTGTTTGTTCATCTCCTTTGTGCTAAGGTCGAGGAAACCAGTAGTGAGCGCAAAAGTTTTGGTACTAGAGGCTCCATATATAAATGCCGTAAAAGGGGGCCGCAAGCGTAGCCACAATTTGATTTTTGGTCTTTGCGCATTGCGTTGTGGCTACGCTTGCGGCCCCCTTCTACGGCATTTATATATGGAACCCAAATGCCGTAAAAAGGAGTCGCAACCAAAGCGCAGCCGCAGCGCAATGCGCAAAGACCAAAAATCGTGCTGTGCACATTGCGCTGCGGTTACGACCCCCTTTTACGGAGATTGTAGAACCAAATTTAGGCTGCTTCTCCAAACTCCGCAATGGTGAGTCCCAACCGTAAATGTAGCCAAAACGCATTGTGCCTAACATGATTTATGAGGCTGGGTCTACAAACGCCGCAAAAGGGGATCACAAATGCAAGCGTAGACGCAACGCAATGCACACACTACGATTTTTGGTCTCTGCGCATTGCGTTGCGTCTGCGCTAGCGGTTGCAACCGCCTTTTACGGCGTCTGTGAAACCAGCCATAAGCCCGGTTCTCCAAAATCTGTAAAAGGGGGTTGCAACCACAAGCGCAGCTGCAACGCAATGCTGAGAGACCATAAATCATGTTGGGCGCATTTCGTTGCGGCTACGTTTACGATTGAAACGCACTTTCGCGGAGTTTGGAGAATCAGCCTAAAAATATATTGCTCTAAGCCTTTCACTTGCTATTTGTATTTAGTATTCTGTTTATGTAGATTCAACCACAAACATAGAAGAATATAAACGTACCATATATTGCTTTACTTAATCTTGTCCCAAACAACGCACATTTAGATGAAGTTCCATGTATAGTAAATTGTATACCACATTTAGGAGTCATGCATTCTTTAAGGAAATTGTTATAAACATCTTGTTCTGTTTTTCCTCCTACATAACTTAAATATTTGACCTATATTGAAAAAAGAATTTTTTTATGTTATAAAAGGATTCAATGCCAGTTGGGCCCAAGTTGTATTGAAGGGTCACAGAAATTAATTCAAAATATTTTTTTCTGGAAAAAAAAATAAAAATAAGCTCCTTCACTAAAAATTTAAAATTTTGAAAAACTGATTAAAGGAAATAATTTTAAACAGAAATTTTTAAGAGGTAAAAATAATTCAAAAAAAAAAAAATTAAGAAAATTTAGAAAGAAACATAACTTTAAATTTAAAAATATTAGAGTTTTAATAATAAAGCTTGTTAACCTTTTCTAATCCAATGTACATTGTAGTGTACATTTAGTGGCAATATACCGATTATTTTTTAATATTTTTTTGGTTGTATTTAATATAAAATAACTTTTAAGTATGGTTTTACGAACTGAAATTTCGCAGGCTACAGGATGGTGGCATTTATTTTTTTAAATTCCTTTCCAATTATCCGTCAAATGCAAAACATGAAAAAAAATTTCGATTTTTATGGATGAACTTTTTGCAAAGAAAAACATTTTTAGACTTTTTTTGGCTCATTTTGATGTGATAAAAAAATTCAGGTATGAAAGTATTTATTTTTTATTTTATCAAATTTCATTAACTTGTTTCATCTCTATCATTCTTTTTATAAAGTCCAAAGATGATCTCCAATAAGAGCAATGTTAAAGTACCTATTTTCTTTTCTGAATTAAAAAAGAATTACGTATAGGTAAAGTTGCTTTAAAAAATTTTTTAGTTTCTTAACAGTTTATCATTGATATTTTATAACTTTAATTCATTATACTGTCATTATAAGTTTACACATACTTAACATCTTAAATTAAAATAAAAATGGCTTGAGATTTGGACCAAAAAAACTAAAAAATAACAAAGGAGCTTATTTTTAGTCACATTTTTGGAAAGAAGTATTTTGGACCGATTTCCGTGACCGCAGTCCAACTTAGGCCCTTCACATATAAATTAAATATATTATATTGTTCTATAAGTAAAAATATATATTTACTAATAATTCATACTGTTCATCATCAGCGGTTTGAAAATTTGTTACTTCTTCAACTGAGTTAAATGGTATATTATCTGGTTTAGTAGGTTCTTGAGGATTTAAAATATCAAATATTAATAAATCTAATTTCCTGCAAAATTTTACATTTTATAAAATTCAGATTACAAAAGAATTTATTGTTTTATTATTCAAAGATACTCACTTAAATTTATCATCAATATGATTACAAATTTTTTTTTCTAAGTCATTAATTTTTTGATCGACATAACTTTTACTGATTCCAGCAATTCTAAAAAATAATTTAAAAATAAAAGTTTTTTATTGCTAGCAGACAATAATTAACTCGATATCTATTTACCCAGAAATTCTTTGTATAAAATGCACCAAAACACTCCAAAAAAAAATATTTTTAATCTAGACTTTTACCTGCATCGAATATTTAAAATTTTCTAAAAATTAATCATTTTGTTTAGTATTTTATAATTTGTGAAATTAGCACTACCTGACAGGTTAACCTCTTAAAGCTTAACAATAGGTTTACGGAAGGGGGGGGAGATTTCTTGCATCGATAATATTAGCTTCCAGCAAACCTCAGATCCCTAGGTCCCAATAAGCCCGAGATATACCTAGCAGTGGATCTAGAAACCCTCTCGGATGGAGCGGGGGAAGAAATTAAGTAACAAATTGCTACTTTTTCAGATCATTCCAGAAATTCAGGTAAACGTATGAAACAAAATATTAAAAATCAATGTTTCTGCGCTCTGACTTGAACTGAAATATCTTTAAATCACTTAAATAATATATTTTTATATTTACATGAGATTAATATATATCAAAAAATTTTATTATTTGTTTTTTTAACCTTTTTAAAACAAATGGTTTTTATAAAAAAAAGTAGTGCAAGTAAACAAATTTATTTATTAGAAAATTTTAAAGGAACAAAATAATATTTAAAAATTTTTTTTTGTTGGAAAGTAAGTAAGTAATTATTATCAAGTTAAGATTTTTTAAATATTCACCCAAAAAAGTTTGATCGAGCAAGATGAACTTAGATAGATTGAAACCTATGAATTGAGATTTGCTGAAAATTAACATTTTCGATGTGTAAATCCCCATCCCCTTTCCGTAAACCTACAGATAAATTTTAAAAGGTCAAACTGACAGGTAATACTAGCTATTTTACTAATTTTGCCTCATAAAATTTTAATACAATTTTTAAAAAAATGAAGTTATTGGAGTGAAATCTTTTAAGAAAAATTTATGGAATTTTGAGCTTATTTATACAGAATAAATTTCTAGGTAAATTTATTCGTGCGCACTATTATATTAATCTTAAAATTCATTATATCTGTAATTAAGCTACGAATATTTTTTTCATATGCGAATTGGTATGTAAAAATTAGGTAAGGGCGGTAACGCCTGTAAAATTTCGAATTAATAAATAAATATATAAATTATTAATATAAATGTTGTCATCACCCATAATTTACAAATTATTTATAAAAAAGCTTGATTATTATTGACCAATACTAAAAGCTTTTTTATAAATATATAAATTAATAATATATACCGGGTGGAGCACAATTACCGCGGATTTTTACATTGCTAGTATATATTAAAGCAATGTAAATAACCGCGGCAATTCTGTTCCACCCTGTATATATTTTAAATAGTCTCCTCCACGCCCTAAGCAAGAGCTTAAAATTCTTACATATAAAAAATTAAAATTTAAATATTTTTGTGTTTTGGTTCTGCAAAGTTATTTTAAAAATCAATTTAGATATTCCAATATATAGTTTAGAAAATAAATGCGAATTTCTATGAAGAATGAATGTCTTCGAAACGGAGGAAAATTTATTGCAAAGTTATTCAATAAAGAAAATTGTTAGCTCTAATTAAAGGGTTTTCGTTTAATTTTATAAAAATTTACTTTTTATTACAGGAATAAAATCGAGAATAAAATTTTTGGAATAAATTTTGACTTTGCCCGAACTTAAGGTTTTTTTTTCTTTTTGGGCTTTGTAGTAAACTTTTTATTTTTTTTGTGCATAAAAATATAATTTTATGTGTGTTAAAAATCCCTTTTGAGTGGGAAAAATGTTCTGAAAGTTTAATGGCGTTATTTTTTAGTTATAAAGAGCCTTTGAGCCATTATATGAGCCTAGCTCATATTTAAAAATTTTAAAAATTCAAGATGTCTTGTATAAAATAAAAACGATTTATTTATTTTAAGCTAAATAGTTGAGAATTAAAAATTTTACCTTAAATCTTCCAATTCGTTATTTTTTTCATTGACAGATTTAATAAATTGAGAGCAAGTAGTATTTTGATTTTCATTACTAACTTTGCGGCTATCAGTTAAACTTAATGCATTTCTGCTTGGAATCGTGTTAAGAAAAATTTGTTGATCTATAAAGTAAAAAAAACCAATTTATTATTTTTAGAAGATACATTCAAACTTTATCGTATTGTGAAATTTTATTTTGAAAACTTACTTGGAATACTTTGGGTATTCATTATTTCATACACTTCCAAAGGCGACCCTTAAAAAAAAAATTATTTAGTTTTATTTATTCAATATTGTGAAAGGTGGAAAAAACGGCAAATTTGGCACACAGTTCTTGTTAAATTTAAATACGGTTTATATAACTCATTACAAAGACGTTTGTTAAACGAAAAATTTTCAAAAGGACTTGCTTTTAAAAAAATCTGATTTATGAAAACCTGATCCAATCTTTTTTCAAAATTGCCAAAATTTCAAAATTTTCGATCGTCGAAATGTATTTGAAACGATCCGTATAATTATACAAAATTTCCGTGCCACTGCTTTTTTAAGATCTTATTTTTGCCAAAATTTGTACTACTTTTATTTCTCTATACGCAGACAATATTCTTAGTTTTGCAAGGAATTTTTTGACATTTTTAAAACTTGGAAATTAAAAATTAAGATGCATGTGTCACAAAAAAAAAAAATCTAAGCAACCATAGTGTTATGCGAATATTTAATTTAATGCGAATAAATAATTATGAAGTGTTTTTATTTTTATTTATTTTATTCAAAATTATAATCCAAAAAATCTTTATTGAAATAATTAATTCGGTATAATTAAATTATTTTTAGTATATAACTATTAAAAAATATTTTTAGTTATTAATTTTAAAGATAAAAGTTATACAGAAAAAAAATACAGGTTGAAAAATAAATAAAGGAAAAAAAACAGCTGTTTTTTTGTTCATGGTGAAAGCAGTAGTATATAATTATATTCTTTGCTAATAACTTTGCTAATAATAAAATATACGATAATAGGTATGTGTGTATGCTTTACTATTTATAGAAAAACACCTTGTGTATTTAAAATGAAAACTTTTATATTTTATATATTTTATTATTATATCATAAATTTTACCATCCTCCAATGAAGTTGTAAAATCTCGAGTAAAATCTGCAACAGTGGAAGATTTATTTTTGATATGATTATTATTTGTATTAGAAATTCCACTCGCATTTAAATCATCATTATCATCTATTGGAATTTGTTTAGTTAAAACAGTATAAATTGGCGTAGGCACAAATTCTGGAGGTTTTGTTGCAGTTGATGGTACTGGATTAGCAAAATTAGGCTGACTTTTGACAGTTAATAACTGTGGCCCTTCCAAAGGTAAACTATTTGGTGCATTCAATGTATTCATAACTAAGATTTTTTGTTGATTATTGGATATTTTATTTAAATTTTTACACAATTCACTAGAATTGTCACTGACTTGCGAAACTGCATTTTTTGTAACATTTTCTTTTTTTTGAGTAAATGGTATATCAGATGAAGGCAAAGTATTTTGTTGTGATTTCAAATCTATTGATTTTCCAGCATATTGGCCAGATTCTTTTGTATAAGCATGGACTGTTGAAGGATCTATTATACATACATGTTTAAAATTATTATTATTTATTAAAAAATATAATAAAAGAAAACTAAAATTAAATTTAATTTGACCATTCTTGTTGTTATCATCTTATTTTTCAGAAAATTTTATTTTAACAGTAAAAGTTAATAAAACGATAAATCTATTTCTGTAAAATATGACAATAGCATTATAAGAGTAGTTAATCACTAAAAACTTAAAAATAAAAAAAATAAAAAATCCATAAAATGATAAAATAGAAAAAAATAAACAAAATTTAATTTTTTTATTTTTAAGCTTCTTTTCTTTGTTCGGTATTACAGAATAATTGTTCAAAATTTCTCTAAAAAGAAGTTCAGTAGTAAAAATTCTCCAGTAATGCGAAAACTGAAACAGAATTTTCATTTGGATACAAGAAAAATATGAAAATAGAAAATAATGAAAATTCGTTTTTTGAGTTTTTAATGAGTACTTAAAAGGCAAAAAACCCCTAAAAACTGTTTACCAACAAAAAGTTTATAGGAAAATAAAAATTTAAGGCCAATTAGAAGGAAAAAAAATTATATTAAAGCATTTTTAAATTTTATTTTATAAGAATACTTATGACTATAAGCATTTATATTATAACTTATGACTAAGGATATGTTGAAAATTTTGCCACTGTTTCTCTACCTAAAATTGCCCACCCTTCAACACGAACCAAGCAGAATTTCAATCCAAATAACCCAGACCTTGCATTTTTTAAATTTACAACTTGCTTATGACTTAAATCTCAATATGTTAACTCAAATAAATCAATTAAATTATATAATTTGTTTAAACTATAAACATTTTGATATTTTTCTTATTTTTCTAGTACATTAATATACATGATAAATAAGATCAAATATCTCAGTATGAACACAAAACTTACACATTGCTCTTGAGAGAGCTACCTTAAAATGGCATGTCGGTATAAAATTATATATAATAAATAAAGAAATACGCTGGATACAAATAGAAAATTGTGAGTGTAAAATTTATACCAGTCTGAGATGAAAGTTGCTGATCCTGGACACACGGACTTTTTGATGCATTAGATTTATTACTGATTTTGTTTGTTGTTAATATTTTATTACTTAAAACTTTGGAAGTTTCATTTTCTGCAGAACCTGTAATAATTTTGTATAACATATTATTTTATTTTAATATTTTAATACAAAATTTTAAACAGCTGTGTTTCAAAACAAGATTTCTCAAAATTTTAAACTATACAGAATTTTGAAAGTTATTAAATTAAAATTAGTACTGTTCATTGGTCTTAAAATGCCCAAGATAATTTATAAATAATTAAAGTTTAATGTGGTTTCTTTGAAATGATCGAAATGGGCCAGAAACCAACCTAACTTCTAGCCCAGTTAGATCAATTTAAAAAAACTTTTATTGTTAAATTTAATTTAACTTTTTCTAAATGATTGAAAAATATAATTTTATACTGTTATTACGTATATCTAATAAAAAAAAAACAAACAAACAAATACCCTTCAGCATTTGTTTTTTAATATCTTTTATATGCTCTTTCATTGGAATTTTCTTAGTTTGTACTGTTCTTTTATCTTTTACTTCTTTTCTTGCAGCTATTTTCTTGGCTTGATCTAACTTTTTTTTTGAAAAAATTTTATTCAAACCACCTCTATATTGCAGAGGTACTACACGCTTCCTTTTTGCTTCAATAATTTCATTGTTTTCGTCACTCATGGTTAGTTCTAAATACATAGACAAAAAAAAATAAAATATCTAAAATAAATAAAATAAAAAATAAAAGTTATTAATTTAATTAGAATTATGATTCTAACGTTCATAATTTTTATAAATAATAAATAAATTGATGGTAAATGGCCTATTCACGAACGAAAGATGTTAGCTAAAAAATATTAATTTTATAAATAGTAAATATCAGCATTATTGATAGAAAATTATTGAAAAATTTTTTTATTAATTTTTATTCAATTAATTATTAATTTAATATTAAAATTAAAAAATTCATAGAATTAATAATAATATTTTTAAAACGACATTTTTTTTATCAATGACGGCTTCTGAAATGTTATAAAAAATACATTTGTTGATATAAAAAACAGTTTATTTCATCCTCAAATATTATGCATACTTTTTTATGCTCTTAAAAAATGTATAGTTTATTTTAAAATAATATTTAAATAAATACAATGGTTTTCAAGAAGCATTTTTGTCAAAATAAGCATTATTTTTCCATATCAGAAGTCATATATATAGTTATCAGATCAAGTCTCCGCATTGGACTTATTTTTGGCATTCTTTTTTGTTTCCATAGAATATTTTTGGGTATTATTTATTTTTTTCAGCAATTTTTTAGTAATATATTAACAAAACCAATTCAAAGAGTAATAAAAACAGTGGTATGATATCAGTCTTTAGTGAAATTTTCCGCTGAATTAAAATTTTATATTGTTTTTTTTTAATTTATTCCCTGGATGAATAAACTTTTTATTCTTCCTAATTTGTGAAAATCTAAATATCTCCAATTGCACATATTTTAAAAAGCAAAATTGGTTTTATTTACGCTGTAAGTTTAAAAAAGTTCCAAGGAAGTTGAATACAATTCTAAGAAAGCTACACACATTCTATATAGAGGATCTGATGTAAAAATCAATTTTTCTTAAATATTTACACATTAAATAATGTGGCTTAATAAAAATTTGACAAGAAATTCAGATTCTGCAGGAAATTTAATACAAGTATAAAAATTTTCGAGTCTTTCGAAATGTTTTTGTAAAAAAGGCAAAGTTTTAAAACTCAAAATCCTAATTTAATATTTTTTAAACAAAAATTCATTTAAAACATTTTTTTGTAACTTGGGATAAAATTGCAATTTTATTTGTCTATAGGCAAAATTTTAAAACTTAATGACAAATTTGACTTTATCGGAAAAATTTTTTTATAAATTTCAATATTAAGAAGCGGAGAAATAACGTATTTTGAAATGGAAATTGAAAATAATATGTCTTCAGCCCAAACCACCGACCCAATCTGTAAGATCTGGCTGATTTTGCTTATAAGTGTGCTACACCAAATGAGAAAATATGAATAAGCAAAATTAGTAAATTTTTAACCAAGGACGTAAAAATAAAGAGTGCCCCAGATTGCACGTAAATTACCATAAGAGGCATAGGTGTAACCAAGGTTGGTAAGCTGCAATATGGGTCCTTCTTATGCCCGTAGTTAAAATATAATTTTTCTATGCCAGTAGCGAGAAACACGTATTTCCTTCCACTGGGAAGAAAAATGTATAAATAGTATATTAAGTATCAAGGAAGCAAAATTTTAGCGCTAGTTTGAGTATTACTTTTTTTTCTATTTTTCTTATTTTTTCTTACATATAAAGGAGTGTTTATTAAACATTTATAATTAGCCATGATTTTTTTACTTTTTTAGTTGATGCCTTATTAATTGCAAGAAATCAAAGCTGCTCAATAATTGCATTACCGAACGATTATAGGCCAAATACACTAATTAAAAACAATATCTTCTATTTTTTTTTTTATTTTTTATTTACTATTCAAAATTATACATAATTCTATATTTATAAAATATAATCTTAGATTAGTTTTTACATTTCTATTTCACAATATCATCGTACAAAAAAAAATAGCAATCACACTTTACTAATTTTGTGAATAATATTATTTAATTTCAACATAAAAAAATTTGATGTATAATTAAATTCAAAAATATATTTATTTAAAAATGAGGTGAGTTCATCTACCGCAATTAATTCTAATACATATACATTTACTATATTCACAATGATTGAAGATATTTTGTAGCTTCTGGTAAAAACTGATAGAGCGAAGTTTTTTATTTTTGAAATCTGAGACATAATTAAAACAAAATCCAAAAAATTTTTTGATCAATTTAAAACAAATTTAAACCAAAATTTATGGGTCCCGTCTATGCAATGAAGAAAAGTTTGAGTCTGAAAAATGAAAGCTTACGAAAATTGTAATTTTTCTTTGAAAATATAAAGGTTTTATATTATAAAATTTACCCAACTCATTCTAAACATTTATTTTATTTCAAATACAATTTTTTATATGCACATTTGTGTGAATTTCCTTATTCTATTGATCAAAATAAATTATTTTTAATTTCTTAAATTATTAAATATTATATATTACTTGTTATTTACGTATTTAAATTAACTCAGCAACTATGTATATATCATGTGAAGGTTCAATGTTTCTTGAGTTCCAAGAAGGCATTAAATAACACTTACTCTTAACATTTCTAGCGAGTACCAGTTCTATTTTTTCCTCGAGTTGAGAGCATTTGTAGACTCCGACAAATGAAGATGGTATACCAACATCGTAAAAGTCTTCAACCAGAAGAAACTTTTGAGTCAATAAAAAAACTGAACTCCTTATTTCTAAAATATTTTTTATTATACAGATCGACTTATCTTGTAATAGACAACAATTATCTTTAATACTTGTTCCTAAACAGAAATTTGGTAATTCAGCATTTTTGTACGTCTGTATTATGTTTATATTACAATTGTTTAAGTTTGGAGGTAAAGGGCCACCACGATTCTTATTAAATAACTTTATAAGTGTTCGTTTTTTCATAGCTTTACTTACATTAACATTAAGATTTTCTCTTTCCTTTAATCTTTTATATATTTGCTTCAAAGGATCTCCAGGCTTATTATAATATTTTTTAAAAAACTGCATATTGTTTTCGTAAGGAAATGCTGAATAACTATCTAATGGTCCATGCCGCTCAACATCCTCAGTAATGTGAAGTAAGCTATGAATATTATATGAATAAAAATTTAAATCGTAAAAATTACCACTTGTTAAAACGAACTTTTTTAAAGCTATTTTAGCAAATTTAAGATGGTCATTGGAAGGAGACTGCATTACTAAACATCTTATAGCAGTTCTAAGTAGAATATAATGCAAATACTTATCTTCAGGTATAATTCCAAAAGTAATTACAGGACCAAAATAGAGTAAAAATTGCCGATGCTGAGTTGCTTTAAAGTCTTTTAAAACTTCTAAGGTTTCTGGAAGCCTAGCAAATTCTCTAGGACAGTATTTGGCTACTATATTTATTCGAGCGTTAATTGCAGATATCTCATCTGGTAATAACTTAGCCTTATATTTATTTATTTTCCAAGCATATAGAATTTTTTTATGTGCTCCTATATAAACCGCATGCATAGCATCAATGGGTACTTGATTGGTTATACTCATTCCCATCTTAAGTAAAGGGGTTTTAAATTTATGATGAGCTGAATTACTTATATTTACATAACTACTATCATTTCGTTTAGCATGATTTATACCAAGAAAAATCATAGTTCTTCTATAGCGAAAACCTTTAACCTTGCATCGGGAGCATGGTTCTTTACAAATATGCCCTTTATGACCCAGAAAAAATGATTGTGCTTGTAAATCAAAAATGGCATTCCTTATTTTAACGTTTAAATGCCTTTCATTATAACATAATCCTTCAGCATTTAAGCAATTAATTTCTAAAATAAAAGTACTCAGAAAATCATCGGCATCTAAAAGTTTTCTTTTTCCGACATAAATTCCAACTACTTCTGGGCTACTTTCATTTATGTTTACTATTCTAACTTGTATAGGCCATAAAGAATATTTTTTATTAAGTCTACAACCGTCAGAACTCCAGTCAATGAACAAAGTATCGGGTATCATATCATTAGCAGTTTTAGTTAAAGTATTTAATATTCCTTTTTTGACACCAATATGCAGGTAATCTCCGGGATCAACTTTACGTAAAAGACCATTAAATACTTTAGGTGTTTTTATTAAGGTGCATTCATCTTTAGGTAAATATTGCAAACATCTGTGCTTTCTTATAGCTCTTAGAACTTTTTTCATTTGCGCAAGTTTGAGATTTCCTTCTAAAAAAGCCTGAGCTAACTCCTGTTTATAATTTTCTCTAGAGTTCATTAAGTTATTTTCGTTAATTATATTGCTGTTTATAGTATTGTTTTCTAAAGTAGTATGCTCAAAAAAATTTTTAATTTCATCTTTACCATTTGAACACTTAGAATTATTATCTGAATTAAAAGAACCTGTATTTTTCGTCTGAATTACTTGATTTTTATTCATCACGCTGTATTTATTAATTTGTTGATTTGCGTGGGTTACGTTGTCAACAGAATTCACAACTGGAAAAATTTTTTTGTTTTGTCCATCACTTATTTTATTATTTTCATTATTTGATGTACAAAAACTTCTATTTGGAAATTCAGGAAAAACAGGTTGATAAACGTTTTTATTTTTTTTAAGTCTTTTTATTCTTTCTATTCTTGATTTTTGGCGACTTGATAAATCTTGAAAAGGTTTTCTAGAAAATCCTCGATATGATCTTGTGAATTTCATGGCTTTTAAAAAATTCTATAAACAGAAAACAAAAATGGAACCTAATCAGATCTACATTATTAATCAATTTCTGTAATAATACACTGTGAAAAAAGATTTTCTATTTAAGCTTTAAAAAAATCTGAAAGTATAATATAAATTTAAAAAAAAAAATGTTCTCACAAGAGAAATGATTTATAACACATTTTAATATTATTTAAAAAAAAGAGGGTTTTCTTTTGCCTCAAGACTTGTTTCCTATAAGTGTACAGCTAATACAAATCTTATGACAAAATTTATACCAGTCTGTATGAAATGGAGTATGTGACCGTCTTGACTTTTAACTTTTTTTTTTGTCAAAAACTAAACTCAAAAAATTCTAAAATTTTCTATTTTAAAATGTTATCCTATAAAAGAACCATGCCTTTAATAAGATTATTGAAGAAACAAAACTATTTTTAATTATTAAACAATGAAAAAGTTACATAGGTTCTTTCATCAAAAAAATAAGACCAACCAGAAGTTTTTTGGTTACTTTATGAGGTTTAAGTGTTTAAGTGTCAATTTTTTCAAATTTTAATTTTCAATGAAATACGCATAGATACGCATTTTATTGGAGACGCGTGAATTAATGGACTGAAAATCTTTAAAAAATATCAAGTTTATGTATAAAAAGCATAAAAAAGTCATTTGAGTACAAATATAATTAAAAAATACTATAAGGCGCTTAAAAAATGTGATTTTAACGTTAAAATTTCATTTAAAAAAGCCATTATTATGCTTCTGACGCTTTTTAAAGGGCGTATAACCACCCAGCGACATTTACCACATCAAAGTATATAGTATTTAGACCAATTCTATCCAGGTTTGAGCCTTATAAAAGTTGTTGAATTTGGGCAGTTCAAAATCTCCCGCTCTAAGCTGAAAAAGGCAGTTCGAGCCGACCAGGGGCAAAATTTCAAAAAACTGACCTCAATTTCGGATTCAGCGGGAAATTTTACAACTTTTTTTGTCTGGGTACTATTTTTTTTAATCATCTAGTCGATTTTAAAAATTTAAAAAAAAAAAAAATTTTTTTTTTGAAAAAACCGAAGAAATCTAAAAAGTTTCTTTTGGGTATAACTCGGGTTCCTGAGCGCCTAAAGGGCTAAAAATTTCACAGGAAACATATTTTGTATACATAAAAAAGTGGTGAAAAAAAACAGCCTGATCGGGAGACCTGACCTGGCAAGGCCATGACACGGTATCCAGAATGACTCATGTTGTAATAATAAGAAAATTATTTATTTTTCTTTATTCATCATTTTAGAATAATAAAAGGATAAATAAAGTAAAGATATATTTAAAATATGGCGCCTTTCATCTTTTGTTATGACTGTTTCAAGCACATGCCGCTAGAAACGCCAAACCATATAGTATTCAAATACTTCTGCTATACCAGAAAAGTATGACTATAGGTAATATGAGAAAAATAAGTTTTTAAAATATTTATTCAATGTTATAACTATTATGCATTTTATTTATTTTTTGTAATTTTTTAAGACCTTTTATTCGATCCCGATAATTAAGCAAATTTAACTTATGTGACGAATATGATGTACTAACTTCTGTAAAGTATTTAATGCACAGCACATATTGGAGATGAAAAAGTTTGTAAACAAAGAATTTAATATTTGCCTTCATGCAGAAATTTATGCAGAGTAATTAATAATACTAATGTATAAATGCTAAAGTAAATAAATATATGGGCACGTTCAGGATACAACGACCAGCTGAAAAATAAAAATAAAAAAAATTCTTTTTTTTGGGTCATGTTTTACCTAGGGTTTATGAAATCACTCATACTTTAGACTTCCTGATGCATAATTTTGAGATACAGCTGCTCCAAAGTTGAATTTTTCAATTTTTTTTATTTCAGCTGTCCAGTTCAACCTGAAATAACTCATGCGCAGAACCATTAAACTTTTTATATATACATATGATTGGGAAAAATTTTTCTATTTACCTGAACTACTCAAAAAAATTATTTGTTTTCCATTTTGACCCACTTTCAAATTTTTCCTCCTCCTCAGCAGCTTACAAACCTCCAGAAAATTTGGTTCGCCATGATTTTTTTTACTTTTTTTTTCTTAAAATTTCCTCCAAAGGGTCTCATTGATGTCCTGAAAATCCTGGGATGTGATATTCCACAATCCTAAATTTTGGTTCTTCCGTTTACCTAAAAAATTCATAAAAATGTTAAATATTAAAGCGTAAAATTGTTAAAATACTAAATTTAACCTTAACAACATATTTCTTCTGGTAAATCTTCACTATTAGAAACACATAAACATATTGTAGCATATAAATAGGCTCATTTAACATTTCTGATGCTAAATCACCCAAGATCAGCCTCGCGTCAGCATCCAAAAATGGAAAGAATCTGTAAAAAAAATGATTTAGGTTAAAAATAACTACTAAAATAATTATAAGGTATTAAAAAAGACTAAAAAATACTTAAATTAAGTTACCAAATATATTTATAAGCAAATTAGATTTCTAAAACTCCATACTGACAAAATCTGGAATCTGGAAAAAAAGTAAAACAAAGATATTAATTCTAAAAATAACATGGAATATTAATGTATGTATAAATATATGTGACACGATAGCAGAAGAAAAAATATAATTTCTTTCAGAAGCATTCCCTTGAGCAGGACACTTTTATTGTGTAATATTTTTTCGTCTGCTATCATTTCACTTTTATAAACAACTGGTAAAAGGTACACATGTTAATTATTGTTAATTTTTTTTTTAGGTACTAATTTATGTGAAGAAGATGAAGTTGCACCAGGAAAATAAAGATCAGATAAGTATAAAAATTTGTTATGCAACTTTTTTTAAAATTTTAGAATTAATCTCTTTGTTTCACTTTTTTTCTAGATTCCAGATTTTGTCAGTATGGAGTTTTAGAAATCTAATTTGATTATAAATATATTTGGTAGCTTAATTTAAGTATTTTTTAGTTTTTTTTAATACCTTATAATTATTTTAGTAGTTATTTTTAACCGAAATCATTTTTTTTTACAGATTCTTTCCATTTTTGGATGCTGATGCGAGGCTGATCTTGGGTGATTTAGCATCAGAAATGTTAAATGAGCCTATTTATATGCTACAATATGTTTATGTGGTTCTAATAGTGAAGATTTACCAGAAAAAATATGTTGGTAAGGTTAAATTTAGTATTTTAACAATTTTACGCTTTAATATTTAACATTTTTATGAATTTTTTAGGTAAACGGAAGAACCAAAATTTAGGATTGTGGACCGATCAGGGCATATCACATCCCAGGATTTTCAGGACATCAATGGGACCCTTTGGAGGAAATTTTAAGAAAAAAAAAAGTAAAAAAAATCATGGCGAACCAAATTTTCTGGAGGTTTGAAAGCTGTTGACGAGGTGGAAAAATTTGAAAGTGGGTCAAAATGGAAAAAAATTTTTTTTTTTGAGTAGTTCAGGTAAATAGAAAAATATTTCCCAATCATACCTTAATTCTCATCATTGTGTATATATAAAAAGTTTAATGGTTCTGCGCATGAGTCATTTCAGGTTGAACTGGACGGCTGAAATAAAAAAAATTTTTAAATTCAACTTTGGAGCAGCTATGTATCTCAAAGTTATGCATCAGGAAGTTTAAAGTATGAGTGATTTCATAAATCCTAGGTAAAAAATGACCCAAAAAAAATTTTTTTTTTTATTTTTATTTTTCAGAAAAATGGGGCCAAGTTAAGGCAAAATGATATGCAGGACAGATATTTTAGATTATTATGAACTTTAGGCAAGCTTTTGGTTTGTAACAAAATTTTACTAAAGTGCATAAGATAAAAAAAACTTCCTTAGGTCTACGTTATAACAAAATGTTTCTGTAATTAATATATAGTAACAAAATGTGCTCATCAAATGTTGAGATATTCAAATTTAAAAATAATCTTTTTAAATACTTTTTTTAAAAAAAGCAAATGTGGTGCTTGTTCAACTGAATATCCTTTGACTAGAACAAAAACCAACTTCAACCAACAAAAACCAATTTTAACAAAAATTCAAAACCAACTCTTGAAGAAACTGCTAAACATTTTATTTGAGAAATAAAATTAAAATTGCAAATAAATTATTACTTTAAACAGTTTTTGTAAAATCAAAAATAAATTTTTCTTATGAAAGTCATATAAAACAACTATAAACGAAATCATTACGTATTTTTGTATGATGATATATATTGTGGTAAAAACTTTTTTTTTCAGTTATGTTTAAAAAAATAATATTAATTACCTTTTACTCTTTCACACATCCAATTATTTCAATAAAACGTATAATTAATTATAGTACTTAATTAAATAATATCAATAAATTTAATAATAACTCAATCTTATAGCAGCGCGCGGATCATCCAAAAGCTCTTTGAAAAGATCGGAAACACAATAACACCAATTTATCAACAATTTTCTATACTTTATTTGTGTTCACAAAGTTACAACAAGGTGCGTCCTCATGTGATAAAAATTTTATAACACAGATTGTTTCTCTTATGGCTGCAATGAGATAGCAATTTGAAAACAACATATGATTTCATGCATATTGTTGCGATCTTGGTGTAAATAATTGTACAAACATTGTTGTCAAATTTATATCATTTTTAAAAATTTTAATTATATTGTAGATAAATTGATGATCAACAATTTCGTATAAATTTTTTTAAAATTTAAAATACAAGCTTTGCTATTGGGGTCAATAATCTTATTCTGGAAATATAATTAACTTTCGACAAAATATTGATGAGTATATAAAGAAATTGCCTATACATCCAAATAAATTACCATCTACATTAATTTTTCATAAAAATACACAAGTCGATTTAGTGACTAACATATCTAACGAATTACAATCTTTAGACATTAATATAATAGAAAATACAGTAAATAATTCTTACAAATCAAATAATTCACCTGAAATTTATGATAAAACAATAACTGAAGCAAATATACCAGATATATATATTATTAATCAAGGTCATAAGATAAACCAAGAATTACATCTAAATTACCCAACATTAGAAAACGATCCAATTAGGGTGATTCTACAGACCTCCGTAAACGCAAACCGCAGCCGCAACGCAATGCGCACAAACCAAAATCGTGTTGTGCACATGCGTATTGTGTTGTGCGCATTGCGTTGCGGCTGCGGTTTCCGTTTGAGGAGGTCTGTAGAATCCCCCTTAATGAACGGAAGGTTACATAGCTTGTGCATTCCCGCATTTATTTCGAGGAATAGCAGACTTTTCACAAATTAGAGAAATAAAAGTTACTTTAGATCAATATTTCAAACATCAAATAAAATAAAAAAATGGGAGCACCTCAAAAAAAAGTACGAAAATAGAGCCTTTTTTTACCGTTCAACATCCCCTAAAGCAACCAAAAAAAATTTTTTTTAATGAAAAAGTGGTTAATTGTTACGTAATATATCTAGATGAATAAGACCCACCAATTTTTTTTGAAATCGGACCAGCCAATCCTGAGATCACCTTTTTAATTTTATTTAATTTACCAAATTTAATTTTATATATGAGTCTTTCTTTGCCAAAACAGCAATGGTGGGCAGGTCGGGTCATCGGATCGGCCTCAAATTTTCCCCATGTTTTTATATCATAAAGATAGGAAAATCCTGAAATTTTCAGCCTTCTAGGTTTTAAATAGCCCGAGTTATGGCCAATCAAACTCATTAGGCGGCTCTCGACCGGCGTTAGTGCTTTTCGGGAAAATGGTTAAAAATCATAAATATAAGATTGAAAAAAAATTCTGAAACAGTATATATGTTGGGAAACCTTCAGTAAATCCATTTCTGCCATTATTTTTTCGGAAAAACCCCGGGAAATTCCGGAAAATGGGAAAATGCGTTTTAAGAAAAATCGCAATATCTCATTTGCCGCCATTTTTTTTTTGAAAATTTTTTTTTAAAATTTTTTTCAACCGAAATCCCATCGATCTGTATGAAAAAAAATTTTGATTTCGGCCATTAAGGTCGATTTTAGCCTGTTTTAGAATAATAATGAAATTATTCTAAAACAGGCTAAAATCGACCTTAATGGCCGAAATCAAAATTTTTTTTGAAACGATAAAATGGTAATTTTAAAAATGGTAATTTTACCATTTTTATACTAATTCCAATTTTAGGGTCCATAACGACATTATAACTTGAAAAATGCATAACTCGCTTAAATTTTATCGTAAAAAGAAAAGTTTAGGATTATTATCGAATATTTTTTCCTTGACTATTCGTTTATCCAATAAAAAAATTAATTTTCTTGACAGAAATTTATTTTTTTTGATAAAAAATGATAATAATCAAAAACTGTCCTTAACATGTTACATTAGTTTTTGACCAAAAAAAAACTTTTTATTGACTAAATTAATTTTTTTCTTGCATAAAAGAATAGCAAAGGAAAAAATATTCGATAATAATCCTAAACTTTTCTTTTTACGATAAAATTTAAGCGAGTTATGCATTTTTCAAGTTATAATGTCGTTATGGACCCTAAAATTGGAATTAGTATAAAAATGGTAATTTGTGACACTATCTTTACTTGACCATAACTCGTTAATTTTCATCGATAAGAGCAATTTTTTTTTTATTTAGGACTACTTTTTCCCTGGCTATTCGATTCTGAAAGCAAAAAAGTCAATTATTTTAACCTCTTACGGAAAATTAAATAAAGAAGTATTGAAAAAGTGAAATTATTCTAAAACAGGCTAAAATCGACCTTAATGGCCGAAATCAAAATTTTTTTTCATACAGATCGATGGGATTTCGGTTGAAAAAAATTTTAAAAAAAAATTTTCAAAAAAAAAATGGCGGCAAATGAGATATTGCGATTTTTCTTAAAACGCATTTTCCCATTTTCCGGAATTTCCCGGGGTTTTTCCGAAAAAATAATGGCAGAAATGGATTTACTGAAGGTTTCCCAACATATATACTGTTTCAGAATTTTTTTTCAAGCTTATATTTATGATTTTTAACCATTTTCCCAAAAATCACTAACGCCGCTCGAGAGCCGCCTAATGAGTTTGATTGGCCATAACTCGGGCTATTTAAAACCTAGAAGGCTGAAAATTTCAGGATTTTCCTATCTTTATGATATAAAAACATGGGGAAAATTTGAGGCCGATCCGATGACCCGACCTGCCCACCATTGCTGTTTTGGCAAAGAAAGACTCATATGGAAAAACTTGTTTTCAAACTTTAAACGCGTTTTTCTCGAAACGTGTTTTTTCAAATCGCCGTGCACGATAACGGAAAAACTACTCAACCGATTAATTTGCCCTTTTCACAGTTTTTTTAAAGAACATATTTACCAGGGATTGACGTATCGTTTTTAGGCACGATCACCCTATGTATGCAATACATAGATGAAAATCGTGCCTTATAATTTTGTCAGGTCAAAAAACGAAAAGTTCCTAAAATTGTCTAATTTGTGGAGAAATTTTGTCCCCAAGTCATTCCGATGCCTCTAACATGCTTATACTGAAGGTATGTGTGTCTGTATGTATGTTCGAGAAACTGTACAGAGCAAATTTCAAACACAACTCGATGAAATAAAAAAAAAATTGGTACATAATTTTTTGTACAGTATCTAGTTGTGCCTCCTCCAGTATGACTAAATTTCACCCATTTGTTGTCGAGCAATCACAAAAATACTGATTTCCGTTAACAAAAAAATTGACTAATAATAGTAAATATCTGGAACAACTCAATGAATCAAAAAAAAAATTGATACAAAATTTGTTATTTGATGTCTAGATTTGCCTCCTCCAGTTTGGCTTAATTTCAATAAGTTGTTGTTGAGTTATCACAAAAAAACTGATTTCAAATACCAAAAAAATTAACTAAAAAAGTAATAAAATAGGAAATATCTGGAACAACTCAGTCAAACAAATTAAAATTAATTTATATAATAATAAAAATGTTTCTTACATCCATGAAAGTGTCATATGCTATGGTGTCAGTTTCAACATCCCACACGCACCTATTCCGCATCCAGAATTTTCCATTAATACAACATTTACAGCAAGCTTATAATTTTTATGTTTATTCACTTCACCTGAATATAGTTATAAAATGAACTTGATTGTTATAAAAATGATAACTTATTATATTTTTAATTTACTTCCTATTCTTATCCTAACTAAGTCAGTTATTATTTGTTTTTCATCCATTTTTCAGCTTCTTCTGCAGAATAAAATTTTGTCGATAATGTATCAAACATAATAACATTATGGATTATTTTCTTTGCTTTTTTTGGCTGGAATCTAGACATTTTTAAGCATATTAAATTACTTTAAGATTAAGAAAAACCATAAATAAACCTCACCTTTCACTCAGTTTTGCCATAAACATAATTCTAATGCTGAAAAATAAAAAACAAAGAAATTACGTTCTTTATATTAATTTAAAAAAAATATTAAAAATTTTTATACTTATCTGAATAAAACTTTTGTTTATTTAACTATATCCACCAAAGAATTTAAAATAAACCTGAAAAAAATAATAACAAATTTATAAACACAGCCATTAACCTAGCAGTCGACTAGCAGACTAACCTAACTATACTACTGAAAGTCTTCTAGTTTAAATTTAAGCGCGTAATTTAAAACAACTTTTTAAACTTCTTCTACTATTTTTTTAAAAACGTGGATAAAAATAATAAATAATATATAAATTTGTAAATTTATATTTCTTTTAATTAATATTTTTATGCAAAATTTTTAAAAAGATGATATAGTAAGTTCTATTAAATTAAGTACTCGAATTTAAACTAATACTTGTTTTTCAGCAGTATTGGCTTTTAATTATACAATAAGCATACATTGCTGTTAACAAATTTGTTATTATCTTTTCTCAGATAAAATGAATATCTTAAGGCACACGGGTAGAATTTGATTTAGGTAATTAAAAAATGTTAATATATTCTTTTTAAAGAATATGGGAAATTTTTCTTTGATTTTTTTCAGGATTATAAGAAAGATTAATATATACTGAAAGATTTAGATATTTTAATCAAATTTAGAAATTCAAAGTATATTTTATATTTTCAAAGCACATTTTAGTAAATTATTATAAAGGAAAGTTGGTGCCAGTTTTATTGATCAGTAATATTCAGCAAATGATCTTGTTAGGTGAAAAATAAATACGAATAATCTAAATTCTATTATTTATATTAATTAATGCAGATAAAAAAATTTTCTTTATAAATTTTAAATATTTTTATGCGAATTCGGGTTAAAGAAAAATTTTCGAATAATTATTTATGAATATACTTTGAATAACATGTAATAATATATAATAGTTTTCCATTTATGAAGGTGTGGATCCCATCAAAATTATTAAAGAGAAAATACTCAATAAATATGTGATCGTGCCTGAAATAAAAAAGCCTTAGCTTTTTTATAATTCTTTGCGATTTTTTTTTATAACTGCCCCAGAAAATTTTTAGGACCGATTACAAAAAAAAAACAGGGCACTTTTTTGACTTTTTTTTTATTTTTTCCGCCACAGCGTGAAAAATGAAAATTTTTGAAAAAACTTTACGTTGATCCATGGCTTTAAGCCTTAAGAAAAATAATATATATTTATTTTTTTTTTTCAGATGATCCTAAGTTGGGTTATGCTGCACGGCGCAAGTCACCTTTTTTTTTAGTGCCTCTCAATAATCTCCCGTACACCGGCATGACGTCATACAAAAAAAAAAAAAATATTTTTGTATTCTTAAATATATTTTTAATAAATAAAAAAAATTTCATTTCATTACCTGTAACCTTTTTTTATACCCCCTTAAAAATCGCTCGAAAATTGAGCACCGTACACGTAGATCCCCCTTAAATTATTTTTTTTTGGTCTCATATGACCCCGGTCATAAAACATAAAAAAAATTCTTTATTTAAGTTTAAAATATAAGTAAAAACAGAAAAATCAAATTTTTTTTTAAAAATTTTGTGACTTAATTGCAAATGTTGACTAATACATCTTTATACTGCATACAACCATGTATAGTTATACTAATACACTTTTTTTAGGTTTATTTATGATTTATGTACATATTTTAATACAGAGCTGTACCTAAAAAAAATTTTTTTTTTTTCATTTTAAAACTATAAATATTTTACCTTTTTATAGTAAAAAATAGATTTTTTTTTTCATTCAGCAGCTAAAAAAATTAAAAAAAAAAAAAAAATTTGATCTCGGTAGCCTATCATTTAGTATACACAAAAACCGTCATTTTCCATTCAGCAGAATTTTTTTTCATAAGACATTGCGTTGAAGCCAATTTTTGGCCACTATTTTTTTTTTACTACACTGTGGGGAGCTCATCCCTACCCCTTCAAAACTCAAAAAACGCGTTTCTTTGCCCCTACAGAATTAACCCATTAAATCCTAAGAAGAAACTGCATTTGACAGAGCTGTAAAACCTATTCCATTTAGGGCATTTGACTCAAATTAGTAAAATAAAACAAAAACAAATTTCAAAATGGCGGACCAATACAGTGGTCAGAAAAAATTAAATTTTGATATTTTTTGATAAAAATTTGTGTGAATGGTATTTTTGGGTGCTAATTACGAATATATAGTTATTTTTCAAAAATTTTAAATGGCAGAACCAATATGGCCGTTGAAAAACTCAAAATTGCGAGATTTTTGACGATTTTGAGCCTGATCAGAAACTGTAAGTTATATAACCATAAAACCAGTTTCATTTAGGGCATTTAAACATGTTATGTGAAAAAATAAAATTTTTTTGAAAAAAATTCAAAATGGGGGGATCAATATGGCGGACACGAAAAAATAAATTTCGTTATTTTTTGGTCAAAATTTAGGTACAGGGTATTTTTGGGATGCTCATCACGAATATCTATATATTTTTCAAAAACTCAAAATGGCGAGCTTGAGAAGAAACTGTAAGTTTCTTCTGTGTCCGCCATATTGATCTGCCATTTTGAATTAAAAAAAAAAATTTTCATTTTTTCATATAACATGTTTAAATGCCCTAAATATAACCGGTTTTACAGTTATACTATTTACAGTTTCTTCTCAGGCTCAAAATCGTCAAAAATCTAGAAATTTCGCATTTTTTAGTAGCCACATTAGATCCGCCATTTTGAGTTTTTGAAAAATAGATAGATATTCGTAATGAGCATCCCAAAAATATCCAAATTTTAGTACACAAATTTTGACCAAAAAATAAAAAAATTTAGTTTTTTGTGTCCGCCATATTGAACCCCAATTTCGAATTTTTTTCAAAAAAATTTTATTTTTTCACATAACATGTTTAAATGCCCTAAATGAAACCGGTTTTATGGTTATATAACTTACAGTTTCTGCTCAGGCTCAACCCATACAAAGCCACTGTATACAGTCGTATACACAGTAACTGTATACAGTTTTTGGCGGAATACAGATACTGTATACAGAAATTTTTTTTTTATTTTTTTTAACAAAACATTAGATAAATACTACCAGATAAATTTGGTTATCCAGGGACCCATTGGGCCCTATCTGGTAAAAAAGAAATAATGATGTTTAAATTGATTAGGGTCAAAAATGGACTGATGGGGTAAAAAATGGGTCGAGAATGATAAAATAAATACCAGTGGATAGAACCAGCCATACAAGGACCTTTAGCCTAATCGGGTAAAAACGACATCCTGATTTATAAATTGATCCCCACGGACGAAAATCGACTATAGAGTTAAAAAATCGGTTCAAGATGATAAATTCAGCTATCCAGAGGCCTATTTGGCCCAACCGGTTAAAAATGAAATAGTGATGTAAGAATTGATTCCCATGGATAAAAATGGACTGTAGGGGTAAAAATGAGTCAAGAATGATAAAATAAATACCAACAGACAAAATTCTGCCATCCAGGTGCCTATTGGGCCCAATCGGGTAAAAATTAAATCCTGTTATTCAAATTGATCCCCAGGGATGAAAATGGACTGTAGTGATAAAAATGGGTCGAGAATGGTGAATTAAATATCAACTTATAAAGTTGGCATTCAGGGGCCTATTGGGCCTAACCTGGTGAAAACGAATTATTGATATACAAATTGATCCCCAGGGATCAAAATGGACTGTAAGGGTAAAAAATGGGTTCAGCATAATAGAATAAATACTACCATGTAAAATCGGCTATCTCTATTTGTTTAATAATGAACTATTGGACTGTATAAAAAAATATAAAATATTTAAGGATGAGGTATAAGGTGATAAAATATATAAATAAAAAACTAATATTTGGCAACTATAATGTTTATTATAGTTGCTAACTGTATAACTGCTGTGCGCAGACTAAGTATATTAACTTACATAACTTGAGGTGGCGCTGTATCACACTTATTTACACACATATAAAATTATATAATTATAAACTAATACAATCATAAACATTCTCCCCCATTTATTTTATCCGATGGATAAAATAAGAATAGAAACTAATTATACAATATTTTTTATAAAAATAATAATAAACCTTAGATCAATTAAAAATAACTATAAATTTAAACATTAATAAAAAATTGCACAATTAACTTAAACAAATAGATTCCATTCTTGCCTTTATATCATACATTTCATTTCAATAAACTAGATTAACAATTTAAATAAATAAATTTAAAAACATTAACAAACTCATTAAATTTTGCAAAAATGAAGTGTTAATTGTTAAATTCAAATTCAAAATTTCTTGTAAAAAATATGAATCAAAATTAATTTAAAAGAAAAAAAATAAAAACTTCTAAACTGTACAACTATACTAACCATTTTCCACCCACCTTGCAAAATTTAATGAACTGTGCTTAATTTTTTTTTAAATTTGCAGCTAGAAATTAAAGAATTAACTGAATAAATAAATTAAATAAGTTAGGACGCTACAAATAAATAAAGTCTAAACTTTAACATAAATAATTAAATAAAATAAATAAGGACTTTACAAATAAATTAATAACTAAACAATGAAAATAAATAAAAGAACTAAATGAATAGAGTCCCTTTTTATAAAAAATAAAATTGTGATAGTGAAAATGAAAAATAAATTTAAAGTTTGTAATGGTGCGAGTAACTAGTACCAGCCTCACCAATACTCGACCTACAGTCGTTGGCTTTAAATTAAAAAACTAAACTAACATTTAAAATTCTAGATAAAAACTTACTTTAAAATTAAAAAATTAACTTTAAAATATAATATGAAAAAACTTATCCTAGAAACTTTAAATAATAAAAAAAAAAACTAATGTTTTCCAAAAGAAAAACAAACTATCAAATAATTAAATTATTTAACAGTAAAACTAATTGATTTACAAAAGTAAATCAATAAAAACTATATTTTGAATAATAAAAACTAAACTTTATATAACTAATTATCCAAAATATTTAATAAACTTATCAATTTCACTAATCACAGATTCAAAAAAAACTAGAACTATATATAAATTAAATGTAAATAAACTGAATATAAATAAGGACAAAATACATAAAATTATAAATAAATAAATTAACTTGACAAGAATAGAAACTTTAAAATTTAGCTGATCTAAATAACTTGTGAAAATAATAAAATAAAATAAATTAATTTTGACCAACTAACTTAGCTTGTAAAATAAATAAATATGAAGAGAAAGAAGAATAATAATTTATACATTTATTGAAAAAAACTAATAATTTGAATCATTTTAAATAAAACTTGTAAAATATTTTTTAAAAATTAATAATAATAATAATAGTAATACCTTAGTCTGCTTAAAATCGATGTTTACATCAATATTTAAAAAAGAACATGTAAAATACATTAAATTAATTTATATACGGAAACTATATAAATTTTACACATGTAATATACTCCGCGTATAAAACTTGTTATAATATGGTAATATGACGAGCAATAAACTTTAAATTATATAATATATTTAACTATAAAATTAAAATATTATTACAATAAAAAAGTTGAAGTTGAAAATTAATTAAATAAAAAAAAAAAGAGTTTTAATACCATATCGAATTTATAATAATTGTAATAAATAAAACTTATCATGAAAAACACAAACAGCTGATATCCGCGCCAATGCGCAGAATGATATTGTCAAACTTGATAATTTAAAAGACCAACGTATACTTTGCGTTTGGCTCCAAAAACTCCTAAAAATCAGCTGGTATAATGACGTAATTTCTAATTTGACGAGTTAGAAAAGGACAGCAATATAACGAAGAGACAAAACACGTTTCTTCTTAAACTTGATTAACTTTTCATGAAATTTTACTCCATCTTGAATAAATTAACTGGTGGCTTTTGGCGCCATAAAAAATATATAAAACTTTATAAATGTCCCATCACTATCGAATTTTCTTTAAATTAACTAATTATTGTTTCATAAAACTTTATGTGTTTGATAAAATGGATTATTTATAAATCATTAATAAATAAACTGAAGAAACAAAAAAATAATGCAACACATAAAAAACTAAACTGTTTTACGCACACAATAAATAAATATAAATTAGTTATGATAAAAATATATATCACAGTCAATATCACAGATAATTACACCTCAAAACTGTAACTAAAATGTTTTCTTCTTTCTTTTTATAAAATAAGAGCACATGAACTCACATGGTCGCCGACACGCCGGAAATTTCTTCCTATGAATTTTCAACAACAAATCCATTTTCAAGCGAAGAAGGACCAAATGTTTAATAATGAACTATTGGACTGTATAAAAAAATATAAAATATTTAAGGATGAGGTGTAAGGTGATAAAATAAATAAATAAAAAACTAATATTTGGCAACTATAATGTTTATTATAGTTGCTAACTGTATAACTGCTGTGCGCAGACTGAGTATATTAACTTAAATAACTTGAGGTGGCGCTGTATCACACTTATTTACACACATATAAAATTATATAATTATAGACTAATACAATCCTAAACACTATTGAAATCGTAAAACGTAGCTTTTGGGATAAAATAAAAGTTTGATTCTTATGTTGGATCAATTTGTAGAACAGAATCTCATTTTTGACCGATCAGGCCTAATAGGTCCCTGGATGGCTGATTTTTATATAATTATTTTATAATTCTAGACCCATTTTTTATCACCAGAGTCTTTTTTTATCCCTAAGGATCCATTTGAACATCAGGATTTCATTTTTACGCGGTTGGTCCAATAGGCACCTGGATGCCGATTTTATCCATTGGTGTTTATTTTATTATACTCTACCCATTTTTTACCCCAATAGTCTATTTTAAATATCTGTTGGTATTTCTTTTATCATTTTCGACCCATTTTTTACGCCAGCAGTCCATGTTGATGCCTAGGAATCAATTTATACATCAGGATTTCATTTTTACCCAGTTGATCCCAATGGGCCCCTGGACGTCTGATTTTATACGTTGGTATTTATTTTGTCATGCTGGACACATTTTTTACCCCTATAATCCATTTTCATCCTTGGGGTTCTGTTTATACATCAGGATTTAATTTTTTCCCGATTGGGCCCAATAGGGTTATTTTGTACAGTTTACGTAAGGCCCATTTCTAATGTGCTATTTAATGTTTTGTTAAAAAAAATCAATAAAAAAATTTCTGTATACATTGTCTGTATTCCGTGAAAAACTGTAGGGCTGTATACAGGACTGTATACAGGGCTGTATACAGTTACTGTATACACGACTGTATACAGTGGCTTTGTACGGGAAATCGTCAAAAATCTCGGAATTTCGAGTTTTTCAACGGTTATATTTGTTTCGCCATTTAAAATTTTGGAAAAATAATTATATATTCGTAATTAGCACCCGAAAAATACCATTCACACAAATTTTTAACAAAAAATATCAAAATGTAATTTTTACTGACCACCATATTGGTTTTGAAGGGGTAGGGAAGAGCTCCCCCTCTAAGACAAGACTGATATCGCTAAAAAATAATTTTCTTTGCCTTTTTGGTCCAATTTGAAAGAATGAAAGGCAGGTATAACTTTTTAATTTCAAAAAAACTGTTTTTTCAAAAATGTAAAATCAATTTTTGGGCTCTTAAGGTGGTCTTAAGTGGTCTTAAGGGTCTAAAAACAATAATTAACGAAAAATATTTTAGTTAAAACGTAAAAATAGATGCTCAAAAAGATTAAGGGAGGTTCCAAAACGAATTTTCGCAATTCTATTGCATTTTAATCGTAAAGAGACAAAAAAACGCGTTTTTTGAGTTTTGAAGGTGTGGAGATGAGCTCCCCCTCCAGGACAAAACTGATATCAGTAAAATATACTTTTTTTCACCTTTTTAGGCCAATATGAAGAAATTAAACGCTGGCTATTTTATTTTATGCTAAAAAACTGATTTTTCGTAAATTAAAAATAAATTTTCAGGATCTTAAAATGGTCTTAAGGGTCTAAAACCAATAAAGGTTGAAAATACATTATGTGCCCTTTTTTTCTACGCAATTTTCAGATTAATATCTCAACACGGTGCGGAAAAACAAAAAAAAAACGCAAAAAACACGATTTTTAAGGTTTTTTAAGGTTTAAGGGCGCCTAATATGGGCTAGGAAGCTAATTCTAACGGCGATCGGCTAGTTTTTATAATATTTTTCGGATACAAATAAGTTTTTTGCGATTGGGGAGGAGGGCCAAATCACTATGCTTTATGCTATAGCCTTTAAAATGAAAGAACTTTTATTATTAATAATAATAGTATTACTATTAGTTATATTACTAGCAGGCCATACGTATGAGGAAACTCTTCTCAGTATTAAGAAGAACGTCCAGCTTGAAGATTCGGGGGCTAAAGTCCATCGAATCCGCAAGACGCAAGGCGGCAGCGTCCTCATCGAGCTGGAGTCAATATTGGACTCCGGGAAACTGCAGGAAGCAGTTCAAGCGGTAACGGGCCCTGATTCGAACGTTCGGGACATGATCCCCATGCTCAAACTCGAAATTCGAGATTTAGACGGGGTCACGAAAGAACAGGAGATCCAGGAGGCGGTTGCCAAGGCGATAGGTATTGAAAATGGGGAAAACCTCCTGGTTACCATTTTCAAAACCAAAGGCACAATGAGTCAGATGGCTGTGGTGGAATTACTCGAAGCTGATGCTTTCCGCCTAGCCAAAAAAGGGAAAATCCAAATTGGATGGGCTTTGAACAGAGTGCGCCTTCGAGCAGATGCAAGGCGCTGCTTTAAGTGTCTGGGCTATGGACATAATCAGTATGTCTGCAAAGGCCCAGACCGTAGAAAAGCATGTCTCAAATGTGGCATGGATGGCCACAAAAGAACAGAATGCAAGAAGGAAACACCCAAGTGTTTCCTCTGCAAGAATAGGGACGACAAGTGCTCTACGGAACACTATGCCGGAGAAGGAAACTGCCCTAGCTACCGTGAGGCTCTGGCTGTGGCGAGGAATAAGTGTCATCGAAAATGATCAAGTTTCTACAAGGGAACATGAACCAAGCCCGGCAAGCTGGTGCTTTGTTGGAACAGATTGCTCGCGAAGAGGATTCAAATATCCTCTTACTAAGCGAGCAATCATACAACATGAACCACAAATACTGGCTAACCGATGACACTGGCTGCTGCGCCATATGGCTCCGGGGTAGAGCCCAAACGACCTTGACCAAAAAAGGGAAAGGCAATTGCCACGTTTGGGTCACGTGCGGGGAGACAACTTATATAAGTTGCTACCTCTCCCCAAACGATAGCTCGGAAGTGCTGGCTACAAAGCTGGCCAGCATCGAGAACACGGTTCGGGCGGTAACTGGAAGCGTTATCCTTGCTGGAGACTCCTTGTCAAGGCTCATGGCCAACATAGGAGGGCCCAAACCCAGGAAGCGAAGATTGTTGATGTCCGTTGTCAACTCTGTCCTGCTTTATGGATCTGAGATCTGGGCGGATATCACCAAATTTGCCAAGTACAGACATAAAATATCGTCTGTGCAGCGGCAAGCGGCCCTGAGGATCGCCTGCGCGTACCCTACGGTATCGCTCGAAGCGATCCAGGTAGTAGCATCGTTCATACCCATCGACCTGCTAGCGTTGGAGCGGAAATACATTTACGATAGTGTAGAGGACCGCGAAGTGGCATCCACTCGCGCCCGCTCCAGCTCTATGGGAAAATGGCAGGAACGGTGTAAAAAGGAGGAAGAGAAAAATGCCCGATGGACGCACAGACTGATTTCAGATCTGCAGGCATGGACTGGACGACAACATGGGGAGGTGGATTTTTACCTCACCCAATTTTTAACTGGACACGGCTACTTCCATGCAATGTTGAAACATTGGCATAAGGTGGCAACAGAGGAGTGCTTGCACTGCCAAGGCGAGAAGGATACAGTGGAGCACACTTTCTTCGGATGTGTGCGCTACGTGGAAGGGCGCCCGCCCTTCCCGATTTGGAGGCCAGAGAAGGTGGTTCCGGAAATGCTACGGAGTTCTGAAAATTGGAACAAAGTAGCAGAGTACGTAAGGGCCACCTTGTTGAAGAAAAAGGAGGAGGGCTTTCTATCGTAGATTGCTCTCCTGTCACTAGGCTGGGGGAAGGCAGCGGCCAGTTGCCTAGGCTGCGCGTCCCAAACTGAAGTTATACCTGAAAAGGGAGTTCCGGTTTGGGGCAAACAAGCGCAGGGGGGTTTATAGTGTGTTTATCCAGTAAGAATCTGAGGCGTAGCCGGCGACCGCGTTCGCCGGTGGTCTCCCAGTTGTACACTTTGTGCAACTGGGCGGTCATGGAAATTTGCGGGTCTTTAAGGCCCGCAAACACTCCATGGCTGATGTAAGATTCACAAGATTCCCTTGACAAAAAAAAAAAAATTAGTTATATTACTATTAATTACTATTAATTTTATTATTAATAATAATATTATTACTAAATTATTTTTTTATAAGAAATCATAATTTTTAGCTTTATAAGGAATCATTAAATAAACCTATAAAATTACAGTGGCTTCGCTCAGTCTCACTAATGTTCGCGGTAATCTAGTATAATTATTTGCAAAATTAAAATTTTGCATTTTTAAAGTGTTATTTTTCATTATTTAACTAATAAAATGAATTATTTAATTTAATTAATTGAAAAATTTAGTTTACAAACTAATAAGACTGTTATCGAGTACTTTAATGCCATGGTTAAATATTTGAAGCTCTTCGAAGAGAAGTATATATCAAGTTAGAATGATTATATCATATCTTAATATCATCTGAGATGGTCACTACCCACTCCTGTAATTATTTAATTTAATTTTATGTAAATTTTGTAAATAATAAACCATTCCCATTTATGTACCTAGCCCTAGCTTAACTTATTCAAAAACGTGTAACATACTCTTAGGGGCACTTACGTAATAGTTAACTCAATGACATTTTTT
The DNA here is from genome assembly GCA_022575985.1 of Anagrus nilaparvatae. Classification (NCBI taxonomy): domain Eukaryota; kingdom Metazoa; phylum Arthropoda; class Insecta; order Hymenoptera; family Mymaridae; genus Anagrus; species Anagrus nilaparvatae. The sequence goes on along the minus strand of JAKSXM010000237.1, from coordinate 1,160,266 downwards.
AATTTAATTTAATGATTAATTAATAATAATCAATTGGATTTGTATATAATAATTTAATTTAGAGTTTTTTCATTCATATTTTATAATTTTTAGTTATTAAAAATATTTTGTTTTGTTAATCACAAGCTCCAAACTTTTCGTATAATTTCGTCTTTACCGACAACTATAATATGTTATCTATCGCGCTCTTTCTATCTTATGTAAATCATAGGGCGAAAAGGGTATAAATAGCGTGAACTAAATACATAAAGCAAGCATTCGTGCATTATACACTGTATTGTGTAGAAGGTCCAAAAGGTCCTGGGGGCCAATTCTTTAATCTTATCCCTTTGATATGTTTGATATAACTTTGTTTCGGTAAATAAAAAGTATCATTGCGCATGCGCGGCTGAATGTTTTTTTAAAAGATAGTATTTTTTTTTAATACAGCCGATAAGTATTTGTTATCAATTGTACAAAGAAGTGATATAAGTCAACATAACCTCAAAATCTCTAAAACAAAGGTCGAGATTGCTTGCGCCTCCTTTTTATGATATATACTGTATCGAATATGCAGTGTGTCATGATATTATATTTTATCTAAAATACAGCTAAAAAAGAATTATAATTTATAAATTTCATTCATAAATATAAAATAAACGTAATTCATTTATACTTAACACAATAATTTATATAATAAGTGAATAAAAATAGGTTTTTAAATTAAGTTTGTTTTTTTAATCAATTTGATTTTTACATGCGAAATCTTGTAGATTTAATAAATATGACAAATAAAATATTAATGAATTATCTAATTTATTTTTTTATCGATTAGTTATCATTTGTAGATGGTCAATTAGTTGAGTTGCCTCACTTAAAATAATTAGAATTTATTACGATTTCAATTTTTTATATATGCAAAGGAAAATGAGTGAAAATCAGAGGTTTTATTAAATGACATAAAGTAATACTAGTAATACTAGTAAAGTAATATGACTGTCTTAAGGTTCTTCTGCTTTTTTTTATAATGAAAAAAAATGCTTTAACTAACTTTTACTAAGTTTATAATTAAAGAAAAATACGCTGCCAACTAGCTGGCACTAAGGTTCCTCAAACAATGAGCTAAATACTTCAATATGCCTCAGATATCACCGATTACAACCATTATGCAATCATACATACATTTCTATTAACTTTTAAAAGTTAAAAGAAAATTTATGAATTGAATTCAACTAAATCTATTTTTTTCAAAATAAAATCTAACGTAATTCATTGGATAATAATTATTCAAGATAGTACTTTCATGGAATTAAATGGAGTATTACACCAAACAAAAAAAAATATTGCAGTTTTTTTAATTTTTTTGATTTTTTATTTTGAGAAAAAAATGTTGGAAAAATTCGTTATCAGATCCAAAAAATTACTTTAAATGAACTTTCTGAAACTAGTACCCTCATAGAAATAAATTAGGTACTACGTCCAAAAAAAAAAGTATTTTATGATATTTTGATGAAAAAATTTTTGAAAAAAAAATTAGGTCTAATGCTTTTGAAATATCACCGGTTACATACGCACACACACACACACCCATACAGACTTTTTTTAAAAACCGGTTTTTTAGATTCCTGAGGTCTCAAAACGTGCTTATATGTCAAAAAATCGAAAATCAAAATTTGACCTATCACAATGGTTCCTCATTGAGGAATCAAAAATTTGTTTTATTTAATTATTTATTTTTATTATTAATTTTTAAATAAATTTTTATTATAAATTTTTAAATAAATTTTTATTTTTAATTTTAAAATCTGGCAATTTTGGGAATACAAATATTAAAATATTTTTTGTATAGATAGTTTATTCAAAAAAAGAGGCAAACAGAAATTAAAAAAAAAAGAAGAATCAATTTTGTTGATATAAATAAATATATATAATTTTAATTAACATTTTGTACAGTACTTAAATCTTAAATGTTATTTATTTCTTAATTATTAATTTTATTTTTTTTTTTTTGTGATAGGTCAAATTTTGATTTTTTGACATATAAGCACGTTTTGAGACCTCAGGAGCTAAAAAAACTGGTTTTTAAAAAAAGTCTGTATGTGTGTGTGTGTGTGTGTGTATGTGTGTATGTATGTAACCGGTGATATTTTACAAACATTATGGAATTAAGACCTAATAATTTTTTCAAATCAGCTGTTCCAAATTGGAGTAAAAAAAATCAATTATTCCCAAATCTTCTAATTATTGTGTATATAGGGTAAATATATTAATATAGTGCTGCAACCAATATAATTTAATAATATCAGTCATATAATAAAATAGCTTAATTTTGCTTTTGTTGTAAATTTATTTTTTTTCAATAATAAGTGTATATAATAACTTTTTCTTTCAAAAGAAATATAAAAACTTAACTTTTGGGGTTTAAAAATTTTTTTTTTTTTATTTAATATAGAAATATAAAATAAAGCGATACATATCAAAAGTTACTTATTATAATATAAGATCCTTAATATTAAATCTTTTACAAGTTGCAATTATATTAATAATAACAATAAATGTTATTAAAAATAAAAACAAAAAAAGAGAAAACTAAAAAAAGCATGAAGCTAAAAATAAAAAATGATTAAATATTATTATTAGTTGCAAGCAAACTAACACAAAATTTCAAATTAAAATTAGAATAAATGATTATATAAACTAAAATTGTATTAACACAATATTACATTATAATATTAAAAAATTAAAGACTATGCAAGAATATTGTCATATAAATGAGAGTCTTTAAACACAAAAAAGTATGATTAAGATTAATAGTTCAAAATAAAATTAAAAAGAAAAATGTAATTTTTACATATGTGAATGAACGAATAAAAAAAATATATAACGTTAATTTATTTTTACTCGGTTTCATCATCACTAGTATCTGCTCCCTTGTTATCATCTTTTTTATCTAAAGATTCCTGGAAAAATTGAAAATTAATGTATCTAATAAAATGCATTTGATTGTTTTAATTAATAATTACCATATCAAAATCAAAATCAAAATCTGAAGCGTTACTAATTTTAGCAGCAGCATCATCCTTTATTTCCTCTTTAACTTTTGGATGATTATTTTTTGGTTGATTCTTTTGAATCATGCAGTCTCCTACGTAATTAAAACCCTTTTCTATTGTACCAGTCAATCCTTCGAATAAACTTGCTATTTGCGCAATTAATGTCTGCAAAAATTCCTGCATTTCTCTAGAGATATTAATTATCTCTGCAACTGAATAAAATAATTTTAATTTAATTAATATTTGATTAATAGTAACTAAGAAACAATATAATTTATAGAATATAAAATTTTAAAAAAGGTATTAAATAAGTCTTTAAAAAATACCTTGTTTTGATGATTCTTCAAATTTCTGACGCTGCATGGTAAATCTTGATTTTTTTTGCGGTTTATAGTTTTCATCTTCAGATGATGATATTAACTCAACAAAGTCAGAATATTTTTTTACACTTGCTGATGGAGCTGAATGACGCTTGATGTATTTATTTGATTTTTTTGTCAAAGGATTATTTAACCTGTCAGACGTAGAAGCATATGGGCTACATGATGATAATGTAGGGTTAAATGATGCTGGACTTATTGAAGGTGTTGAACGATGCATTGTTGATTGAGCGTTTAAAGAACTTATAGTTGCAGCACTATGGAATAACGAACTCGATGCTCCTAGATTAGATGAAGTTGATGATGCTCCGGTATTAACAGATCTTGTTGGTACTATTTGAGTATATATATTATCTTTGAAAGATTGTGGAGTCGTTGAATCAATTACAGAAGGTAAAGCTGAAGCACCAGGATTTAAAGGTGTTATTGAAGCTTGAGGATTAGGAGGTGCTGTAACATGAGGATGCTGAATCCAATCATTGTACGTGTTAATATCCATTATTCGTAAGACTTCTCGGTCCATATCAGGTACAGGGATTTGCCTATCCCCTCTTAGGAAGCAATTGCGCCTTTCCATTGCATTTTCAACTAGATCATCCCAAGTCTATAAAACAAGTTGTGATATCATGAAAAATTTTCAAAAATATATAATAGTAATAATATACTTATAATAAAAGTAAAAACAAAAAATTAATTATTACTCTCATCCATTTTACAATGGTTTTTGTTGGTGCATCAGGAGTTGTATTTAATATTTGAGCAACTTCATCCCATAACATATTTTTTCTCTCTTGATCTACTCTATTGTGAGCTAGATCTAGGTGGCGAGCCATAAAATGTACTAACTTCCATCTCTGGGTATCTGTTGATCTCACCTTTGCTTTCGCTCCAGAATTTTTTCTAAAAAAAAATAATGTAATTAATTTTATGGTACATTAGCTTGCATAAACAACAAAATGTTTATGTATTTTAGGTTATATTGCTTACAAATGCAAACATTGCAATTATGTTTTAAAAAAATTCATTTTTTTGTTGATATTTGTTTGAAAATTATATATTTATATATATATACATATATATAATATTTAAAAATATTAATATATTAAACGTGTAGCATGTATTTTAAAATTTTACTTTTAATAAAGTTTTAACTTACATTTTATGTGCAATTTTTAAAATAATAATTTGAAAAAAGTAGTATTAGGTATTTTTCATTCATACAGTGGGCTTATACCCACACTACTATAGTTATCGACATTAAACACAAAGATTTTAAAGTAACCAATAAAAAGTGGTTGTCTTCTATCCTTTTTGTGCTATAAACCAATTAAAAATGGTTGTCTTCTATCTTTGTTATTGCGCAAAATTCTAAATTTTGAAGAAAAACTTTTTTCTTTTTTAATAAAATTTTAACAATGTTTAAAAAAATATCAAAACAAATAAAGTAAAATTGCGTAAATTTGTAGCAGAAAAGAAAAATATAATTTTTTTTTTCTTCAAATAAAAATACTTTATGAAAATTTTTTCTTTTGAAAAAGTGAAAAAACGAAACTCAAATTTTAACACATAATTATGATCTCGAAAGAGCTAAATTATAACGAATCATGCAATAAAAAAATTTTATATATATTTTGAGTTTATACGTTCGCGTCAGATTTTTTTTTTTGAAATCTTTTTACCACTGTACCACATTTCTCTTAATTATAAAACAAAATGAAAATTGTAGATAACAAACGTTTCTCTATTTATAATCGTTCACACACATTTCAGCTTCAGTTTTCAGCGGTTTGTGCTAAATGTAAATTATTTATTTTTATAATTATTTTTTGATATAAAAACCTTTTTTACATATTTCAATCATGCTTTAATTTAATTATTCATAATACCAAAAGAATTACAAATTTTATACTTTGCACAATAAGAATTCACTTAATTGAAATTAATTTTAAGAAATTGGAAATTATAATATTAATTGCATAAATATAAATAAATAAACTTTTTTTAATCTTACTTAGGCATCTTAAAATTTTCTTCTTGATTACTAAAGAACCTTAAGTTAAATAATTTTATACTTTACTCTTTGAACGCCATTAACCAAATAATGCGTACACGATTGACGATTGCGCTCTCGCTTTCAGTTCAGCGCACGACGATGCGCTTATAATAGAATAACCAATAGGAGAAGCAGATTTTTCTCGAATAAACTACGTAATTAAGTAACGCATGCGTCGTTGTTGTTTACCAGTCGCTAATTATAATTCTTAGAAAAAAATAAGAATTACGTTTTAAAATTACAGATAAACAAAAATTTTGTTTTTCGCATACTTTAATTAAATCGAGATATTAGGTATGTAAAAACTAATTAAGGGTTTTTTTACAAATTTTTATTTGTTTAATTATTTTACATTTTATTTATTGCAAATTATTAAATTAATTAATGTTACTTTAGTAAACAAAAATAATAAAAAATAAGTACATAAATTTGTAAATAATAAAATTTTTGTTTATCTGTATTTTTAAAACTTAATTCTTATTTTTTTTAATAATTCAAATTAGCGGCTGATAAACAAAAAGGACGCAAGGAGCATTGCGTTGCTTAATTAATCACGTAGAATTTATAGAAAAAAAATAAAGTGCTAATAGACAATTATGTTTATAAATAAGAAAACGTTTGCTAGTATTATAAATTATAAAATGTTATTGATAGGAAGAAATAAACATCTTTTTTTAATTTTTTTTTGTTAAATAAAAAGCTTACAAAAATAATTTTTATATGTATATATGCTATTTACAATCCCTGAAATAATTTAGTTTAAAATGGCTAATTTCAAAAATAAACTTATTTCCATGGCTAATTTTTCTAATAATTCATTAGAAATTAATTACCATTAACTTTAAAGTCAAATCACACTATTAAAAAATCTTTTACAATCGATTTTGTAATTTTAAACTCGTAAGAATATTCAGTATCAAACATTAATAAATCAGTTGTCATAACATTTTTTTAATGGTGTAATTTGACTTTGAAATCATTGATAATTAATTTTTAATGAATTTTTCGCAAGATTAGTTATGAAAATAAGTTTATTATTTAAATTAGCCATTTCAAGTGAAATTATTTCGGGAAGTGTTCAATTTTGGATATTGTACATAAAATATATACTCAATTTTACAAAAAAATTAAAAAATTAGTCTTTTCTTGTGGAGCTCTTGGGGTTTTTTATAAGCTGACATTAATAATGTATGTTTAATAATTTTAATTATAAATATTTACCCGCAGTTTTCAAAGAGCAAGAAATCGTTTTCTTTCTTGAACTCATATTTAAAGCCGGCTTCTGGTATGACTGCTAAACCTGACCCAGACTTGCCAAAAATAACAGATATTCTGGCATCAAAATCATTTAACTTTTCAACTGGAGCAATATTCCCAGTCCGGTTCAATTGAGAAATATATTTGGCTTTTTTAAATTTAGCTTTTAACTGAAGCCTTTTCCATTTCTAAAAAAATAATTTTTACATTTGCAGGCCATAATATAAGGATAAATTTTGTTATACAAAAAGTTTTAAATTAAATTTTTTATAAAGAATCATAGGTGCATAAATAAATTATTGTAACAAAATCAAAGCTATAAAAGAATAAAAAATCGATACCTAATAATAAAGTAAAACTGAAAAATTACACGGTAGAGCTGCTTTGGTTGAATTTCGCAGTTTTTAGTTGAATATCGCAGTTTTTGGTTTAATATTCAACCAATTGGATGAATATTCAACCAAAGCAGCTCTACCGTGTAATTATAACATTTTCAATTATTACATATAGTGCGTACTATAAACTGCTAGAAATAAAACATTGCTTTTGAATTTCTGATAAAAACACTAATACACTAACTCCGAAAATTTGTAAAAGTATATCTGCAAAAGGATTCTATGATAATAAATTATTTTTTAAAGGATTACTTGTAAATCAAAATTGAAAAAAAAAATTTTCTATTTATAGAGTGATATTTAAAAGAATAAAAAATTATATTACATTTTCCCACTCTTGTACTGATTTTATTGCTGGTCCTATGTCATTTAAATCTTCTGCCAATTCTTCCCACATAAGATCATATTTTTCATTGCCTCTGGATCCTAATCTCATTATCTGCCTTCGGCAAAACAAAAGGTGATCTTCCATATAGGAGATCATGTAATCTGTTTGCTCTTCTGAGCAACGAGGTTTATTATTCATTTTTATTTACAATCTGAAATAAATAATTTCAAAATAAAGTAATATAATTATTCCACTGAAAAACCACTTATTGAAAATGAATTGTATTTGCATACCTACTATTTATGAAACGTCAACCATCCTCGTAATATGTTAGGCATGGAGCGTCTATGGCAACGCTGTGTAAAAACACGTTATAAAATTTTTTAAATCTCGTTTATAAAATTCTAAAAACTCTAAATTAGAATAATAGTAATCTTTTAGAATAATATATTTTAGCACTGTATAGATAGAGTTATATTAGTTATTACACTTTAATATTTAAATAAAAATAATTATTATATTTCATTTTCAGAATACTTTCTAATGCCAATAAATAATTTTTAAATGTAACCGCGTAAATCGAGATAATCTCATCTTAAAGAGAAGATTATAGCGGCGACCTCTCGAGTCTCGATGCTAGTATACGTATACCTAACCTCACACATCAGAGTTTCGACATTGGATTTTATTGTATTTACATTTGTGTGTTCATGTAAAGTGACTCTTTTATAAGAAATAAGTTTAATTTTTCAAATATATAACTTATTAATAAAATATTAAAAATTGAATCAACGACGGTTGATGTGAAAAAATTATTAAAATAATCTACTTATTTAATTTTATATTTATAGTAAATATATAAAAGTAAGTGTACGCACAAAAATTTTAATTAAACATAATATTAAAAACATTTAGGTATCAGTTAGTTTATTGCAGAATGCAAAACTACTAATTCACTTAAATTTTTTTTTAGATTTTATATTTTTTTACTATATATTGCAATATGACCCTTGTTATGATTGTTTAACATGTAGTAAAATGATATATAAATAATAGAAAAAAAAATAAACTATACTCTTATTGCATACTATAATACAAAATATAAATTTTCTCATTTTATAATTCTATGTAATACAGATAAAAATGGCTTTGCATCTACTTGGCATGTTAGCTGTATTTGATAGAGAGGAATTTGAAAGGCAGATAGTAGTTCGTGAAATGCGAATTTATAGAAGACTTTTAAGAGATGCTGGTAATCCTTTTTTATTGGAAGCTGAGTATTTTAGACGTACTTATAGGTAAATTATATTACTTTTTTATGAGTTTACATAATGTAATAATAATTTTCATTTCAGGATCCCTCCTTATTTGGCATTACAATTTGTAGATTTACTTTCTGATAGATTAATTGGTACTAGAGAAACCATGATACCAGTTCACTTACAAGTTCTTATTACAATTAGGTTCTTAGCAAGCGGTGCCTATCAGTGGGATTTGGCTCAGTACATGAACCATCCAGTTAGTCAAACTACGGTTTCTAGGTGTATCGATAGAGTTTTAAAAGCCATTCAATCTTTTAGAGATACTTTTATATGTTTTCCAACAAACAACGAAGAAAGACAAATGCTAAGCAGGAAGTACTAAAATTAATTATTAAATTAATTTACAAAATTGTAAATTATAGAAAATTTTAGCTTTCAGAGAAAAATAAGAGTACGAGGTGTCATAGGTTTGATAGATTGTTTTGTGGTTACATTTAAAAGGCCTTCGGAGAACGAAGAAAACTTCTATCACCACAAACATAAACATGCGATGAATGTCCAAGCGGTAAAATATAACTAATAAATATAAAAAATAAAATTAAAAAAAAAATAAATTAATATTTTATTTTTTAGATTTGTGATGATAAGTTTATCATCAGAAATTTAAGGATTTGTCCTGGAAGCAACAATGATAAATTCATTTGGAATTTTAGTGAAGCAAAAAGATACATGCAATACCTAAGAGCGGAACAACAAATTTTAGAAGAAGAAGGAAAATATTACTTAATTGGTAATAGAATTTTTGATTTTGAATAGATTTATAAAACACAAGTATACATAATTAACTTCTTTAGGAGATAGCGGTTATAATCCTGAAAATATCTTATTAACACCTATAGCAAGAGCTGTGCCTAATACTACAGAATTTGTTTATACCCAAGAAATAGTTAAGACCCGCTGTATAATTGAAAGATCATTTGGAATATTGTCAAATGTATGTCGTGCAATATCTAGAAGTCGTACTTTATCTTATAAACCTAAAAAAGTGGCCCTTATAATTGAAGCAGCAGTAATTTTTCACAATTTTAGAAAGATGAATGGGTAAGAAAAATGAATTTTTGGCTATAAGTTAATAAATAGATTTTGTAATGAGTATAAATTTTTTAGAATATATGACGAGGAAAATATGGAGAATTTATTTCCTGTCAATTGTATCGAAGAGAACCAAAATCAAGGTCCATTTCGTCAAGGTATAAGAGAAAGGCAATTAATATTAAATGAATTTTATCGAGGAAGGCGAAGGCAAAGACATGAACTTGCTTAAGAAAAATTATCGTTACACATAAAAATAAATTATTATAATATACTTAAAAATGTAATAAGCTCTAAAATATATGATATTATAACAGAAAATACTAGTTAGTATATGCGTAAAATATATTAATAGCAAAGCAAGTAAATTTTTAAAAATAGAAATAATTTTTTAGTTATTTATTTTTTATTTTATAATAATATTATTTTGTTTGCTTTGGTGTGTTTGTAATTTTTCATAGCTTTAAAGCGAAATTTTTTATTTTAAAATTATAATATTTTTGTAAAAATGTTAAATAAAGAAAAAATTTTATGTTAATTAATTGTAACTAATTATTACAATTAATTTACATTATAAAAATGCAATCCTTTGTAAAAAAAATTATTTTAAGTTATTAGACATAATGTCATAAAATAATGTATATTTAAAAAATAATGCTTTTTTGTACTTATATAATAATTTTTATATTTGATAATCATAAATAAATATCATTAAACCAATTAATATAAAATAGTTTTCCATGTATTTATATCTGTTTCGCAAACAAAAAATTAAATTGCAAAAAATTATTTTTAAAAACCCCGGGTGAGACCAGACCCCCATACAATGAAATAATCCTCTTTTTTACTTCAAAAACTTCTAGTACAGCAATAAAGTCTGTAACAAATAGTCGAATTAAAAAAAATTTGCTAAAGAAAAAATTAAAAATCGTATTATTAAAGTTAAAATCTAGATTTAAATAATGTCAATAAAGAGTTTTTCAATAAATATGTAATAAGGATTATTCGGTATGGTGGTATAAACTATACTTTTTTTTCAGAAACCTATAGATACTCTAAAACTTTGATAAAATTTTAATTATTAATACTCCTTAAGCATTTTATAACTGATTAATTTAATGGTTATAATATCACAGGAGGTTAAAAACTTAGCCAATTCAACCGTAACATACTTGAGCTAGATAAGCTTGTTCTTTTTTACATTTTAGTAGTTCTATGTCTGAACAATTAAATAATCTGAATGATCTAAAACTGAACCTGCGTTGTATTTAATATAAAAATTTTGTCCCTGAAGTTATTTAATTCTAATGCAATTATAGATCTCCTTTTAATCTATGTAGATATATCATTTTTTTCTTTTTTTTTGTATAAAAATCATAACAAATTTTAAATTAAATAAATACAGTATTATTAATTTTTAGCATAAAGAATGCTATTAATTTTTTAGTTTTAGATGTAAACTAATTGTGTTTTCAAAAATGAAAGCACAATTAAATTTGAAAAAACCAATTTGAAAAAAATACAATTTGAATTAAATTTTTGCTTTTTTTTCTAAAATTTTTGTGGTTTGCCCACTGTAAAATACGCTGCCAACTAGTTGGCACTTAAGTTCCTCAAACAATGAGCTTAATACTTCAATATGCCACATATATCACTGATTACAACCATGCAATCATACATAAATTTCTATTAACTTTTAAGTTTTTTTGATTGATCGAGGGACTCGATCATGATTTTATTGATCGAGAGACTCGATCATGTTTTTATTGATCGAGGGACTTGATCATAAATTTATTTCTAAACAGTGAAATTAATTATGTGTATACGCCTATAAAATTTTTCAAAAATTAGTATATTTTAAAATTGAGTAAAAACCATATTTTCAAATATAAGTACTTTCATGGAACTAAATATGAAGTATTACACAAAAAAAAAAAAGTAGTTTGAGATTTTTTTATGAAAAAATTGTTGAAAAAAAAATTAGGTATTAATTCCATAATGGTTGTGAAATATCACCGGTTATAATATTTTCAGATATTAGTACTTTAATGGAATTAAATGGGGTATTACACTAAAAAAAAAAATATTGCAGTTTTTTTATTTTTTTTTGTTTTTTTAATTTTCAGAAAAAAATTTTCAAAAAATTAAGTATCAGATTCGAGATATTGAGTAAAAATCATACTTTCAAATATAAGTACTTTCGTGGAAATAAATGAGGTATTACATCCAAATTAAAAAAAAAAAAAAAAGTAGTTTGAGATTTTTCTATGAAAAAATTTTAGACAAAAAAATTAGGTCTTAATTCCATAATGGTTGTGAAATCTCACCGGCTACATACACACACACATACACACATACAGACTTTTTTTAAAAACCGGTTTTTTAGCTTCTTGAGGTCCCAAAACGTGCTTATATGCCAAAAAATCAAAAATCAAAATTTGACCCACCACAATGGTTCCTTGTTGAGGAACCAATAAAATAAAAATAAAATAAAAAAAGTTCGTGGTGGGGGAAACTTTTATTTTCTCAATAATCAAATAAAATGAAATATTTATCTTAAAGTGCTTAATTAACTAACAATTACGTGAATAATTAATGAATTATTAATTTTAATTTAATTATTAATACGCAAATAAATAAATTTAATAAAGCGCGGTTTCCCCCTTCATGGATAATATTTTTATTTTATTTTTTTTTTTATTTTACAGTGTGGTAAGTCTGTTATCAACCTATTAATAAAATATAATAGGTATTTGATTTGATACAGTTGTCAGCACTGATAAAATACTTAATGTTTTGTAAAAAGTTAGTATTTATAATGATTTTTATTATGTTATCGGGTATGTCGGGTGTATCGCGTCTCACTGTTATCCACCGACAACTTTAAAGAATTGACCCCCTGGTGAACATCTTCTCAACGAGTGTAAGTTACAAGGTATAAATTTTTCTTTTCTTTTTTTATTACTATAACGCGATCCCCCTACGTGATGCCGCTATTCCACGTTTAAGGGAAGAAAACATTTAATTATTCACGAGATCCCCCTACGTGATGCCGTTAATTCCACGTCTAAGGGAAGATATTATAATTCCTCATGTGAGATTCCTATACCACATGAGAGTACTTGTCTAGGTGATGCTTTACCACCTGAAATTATATAACCGCGTATTTATAGTTGTGAGCTTTAATTAAAACCATTCGCTGAAACGTCATTTTTATCAAGCGCGGGTAAACGGCTGAAATCTCCTTAAGAGGCTGTCGTTCATTTTTATAACAAGCGCGGGTAAACGGACGTGTTCCTTTTCAAATATTATTTATTAAATAATTATTTTACGCGGGTAAACGGCGGTGCATAAATAGTTGTATATGTGAGTTTCCTTATGTAAATTATTAATTATTATTGTTATATTCTATTATATTACATTATTATATTAGCACACATACTTTATAAATTAATTATATTAAATTATTCGCAACGTTATTAAATCCTGTATATATTTTTGATATTAATAAAATTAATCAATATTTTTGTTTATTCTCTTGTATAAACCATTGAGTTGTTATTTACAAACCTTATCCTGGTATCCTATATTTTTATAATATAAGTAAAAGAACCAGTGGTCTACCACCCCCTCGGTGTGACCATTACACATCGAATACTAATAAATGATACAACTACAGGTAACGTTATGCATTGTAAAAAATATTTTTTTTTGTGATTAAAAAGAACTGTTTATGCCATGCAATTTATAAAAATATTATACTAACCTTGCTGTTAGTTCAGTATTGTCTTGAGAAACCATTATTTCTTAACATATAATTACTGTAAATATATGTTAATAACTGTATATTTCTCACTTGATGTTCTAACTCACTTGATGTTCACTTGATGTTCATAAATATTTCATATTGAAAAAAAACTGTATTATAATCACAATATCTTGAAAAATTTTCCGAACAAAACTTTGTTAACCTTCTGATAAACAAACTCACTGTTTTATACCGTGTAATATCAGAAGATGCCTCGCTTAGGAGCCATCTTAATTCTTTTCATTTACGATTTATTAATATACAGTAAGTAACGACATTGGACGCATAGAATTCAATGCGATTAAAATCCACCCCCTACTTTTATTAGTCTTTTTTTGGCGGCTAAAGTCTAACGGTTTTTTTAGTCTTTGCTTGGTCTCAGCTTGGTTATCGTGCGTTGTTTTTAACTCTTGCGGAAAAATTTTTAACTCTTTTAAATCGAATTAATTTTAAATTAAAAATAATATTTACGTGTTTTCAGTGATTTTAATAGTGTTTTTTACAATTAGCAGATTTAAAATACCTTAAACAATCAAGTAATTTTATTACATTAATATAAAAATATGAATCAACTCGAAGCTACAGAAACAGCAAGTACTTTTCAATACATATAATAAATAAAAGAATAATTTTATTAAAATCAAAGCTGGATACAAAAAGGGATCATCAATATAAGATCAATTAATTAACCTTTCAAAAGCAATTAAATAAGTTATAAATTAAAAAAAATAACAGCTTAATGTAGGGATTTATTTAATTATTTCATCAGATTTCAATCATTTTACATTTACATATTAAGACACAAAATTTTTTTGCTTATTTTTCATACATAAGCATATTCATTATTAAAAATTGATTATATTTTAAAAAAATATTATTAAAAGCTATACTTGGTATTTATATGTAATAAACAATTACTACTAGATTAATATTTGTAGCCTTTTATATAATTTAAACTTTATTACAACAAATTTGACCAATTGTAATTTATCGAGTACAGGAAAATATCATTTTTAAATATTTTCAGTTGTACGAGTAGTGGTATATTAATTTTTGATAAGAGTTATAGTCATTTATTAGTATTCGATGAAATTAAGATATGATATAATCATTCTAACTTGATATAAACTTCTCTTCGAAGAGCTCAAAATATTAAACCATGGCATTAAAGTACTCGATAACAGTCTTATTAGTTTGTAAACTAAATTTTTCAATTAATTAAATTAAATAATTCATTTTATTAGTTAAATAACGAAAAATAACACTTTAAAAATGCAAAATTTTAATTTTGCAAATAACTATATGAAATAAAATATTACATTTAAAAAATTTCTTGTATTTTTTCAATTCTAAAATTTGGTTAAATTTATTAAAAATTAAGTTTTGAAACCAAATTTCAAAATTGAACAAATACAAGAAATTTTTTAAATGTAATATTTTATTTAATAATTATTTGCAAAATTAAAATTTTGCAATTTTAAAGTGTTAATATTCATTATTTAAATAAAATTAATTGTTTAATTTAATTAATTAAAGAATTTAGTTTAGAAACTAATTAGACTGGTATCGAGTACTTTAATGCCATGGTTAAATATTATAAGCTCTTCGAACAGAAGTATATATCAAGTTAGAATAATTTTATCATATCTTTTAATTTCATCGAATACTAATAAATGACTAACCGTTATCAAAACTTACTAAACCACTATTTGTACAACTCAAAATATTTAGAAATGATATATTCCTGTACTCGCTAACTTATAAATGGCCAATTTGTCTAACACTTGATACAACTTGTATGTTGAAATAATTTCATTTTGAAATAAACATTATGTTAAAAAAATATTTGATTTGAAAAATTTTTTGCATTTTTCAATTTTAAAATTTAGTTTTCATAACTTAATTTTTCTATTTATTAAATTAAATAATTTATAAAATTTATTAGTTAAAATAATTGATATCACTTTAAAATTGCAAAAAATTATTAAATAAAATTTTAGATTTAAAAAATTTCTTGCATTTGTTCAATTCTGAAATTTACTTTTGAAACCTAATTTTTTAATAAATGTAATTAAATAATTAATTAAATTCAATACTTAAATACTTGATACAATTTGTAAGTATATAATTATTGAATTTAATTAGTTATTCAATTAAATTTATTGAAAAATTAAGTTTCAAAAGTAACTTTCAGAATTGAACAATATAGAAACTTTTTAAATCTAAATAATATGTTATTTAAAAATTATTTGCAAAATTAAAATTTTGCAATCTTAAAGTGATATCAATTATTTAACTAATAAATTTTCTGAATGATTTAATTTAATTAATTGCAAAATTAGATTTCTTCAACTTACAAGTTGTATCAAGTATTTAAGTATTAAATTTAATTAATTATTTAATTGAATTTAACCGGCTCGGTAGCGCAGAGGTTACGTGCTCGCTTTGTAATATAGCAAAATATTATGAAGTGGGTTCGCATACAGAGCAATGACAACTTTTTTTTTCTGGAAATAAATATTTAATAAAATTAAATATTTATTTTAAGAAGGGAGAGTAGAGCTAGCTGCCGAGTCGCAGGGGGCAAGACGAAATGGAAAGTGCCATTTGCTTGCCTCCGTATGTCATGCATAGAGGGCGTTTTTCCGAGGTTTTTCGCGCCTCTTTTAAAGCGATTGTTGTGAATAACAACTCTGCGCTTTAAAGACGGAATTGTCAGCATGGCTCCTATTAAAAAGTCGGACCTTGGACCGCATTTGGCCATCCCAAACCCTAGTAAAGGCTATGAATAGATAAAGTTTGAAATGATTGTTAAAGTTCCACCTATCCTAAACATCCCTTCTAATCCCACAGTTTCACCAACAATTTGTCCATACGTCTCCAAACCTATCTAATTATTTCCATTAAAGGAAAAAGCGGTATATATCTCAATATATATATCGACTAAAAGCAAAAAATGCGGTTTGGACCGCTTGTGCAAATAACTGTTGGTGACCTACGTGTAAGAGGTTAAATACAGTATATAACCTAAGGTTAAATAAAAGCACATACATACATACATTTATTGGAAAATTAGGTTTGAAAAGTAAATTTCAGAATTGAACAAATGCAAGCAATTTTTTAAATCTAAAATTTCATTTAATAATTATTTGCAATTTTAAAGTGATATCAATTATTTTAACTAATATTTTTTATAAATGATTTAATTTAATAAATAGAAAAATTAAATTTTTAAAACTAAATTTTAAAATTGAAAAATGCAAAAAAATTTTCAAATCAAATATTTTTTTTACATAATTTATTTCAAAATTAAATTATTTCAACATACAAGTTGTATCAAGTGTTAAACAAATTGGCCAATTATAATTCAGCGAGTACAGGAATATATCATTTCTAAATATTTTGAGTTGTACAAATAGTGGTTTAGTAAGTTTTGATAAGGGTTAGTCATTTATTGGTATTCGATGAAATTAAAAGATATGATAAAATTATTCTAACTTGATATATACTTCTGTTCGAAGAGCTTATAATATTTAACCATGGCATTAAAGTACTCGATACCAGTCTTATTAGTTTCAAAACTAAATTCTTTAATTAATTAAATTTAACAATTAATTTTATCAGTTAAATAATGAATAATAACACTTTAAAATTGCAAAATTTTAATTTTGGAAATAATTATTAAATAAAATATTACATTTAAAAAATTTCTTGTATTTGTTCAATTCTGAAATTTGGTTCAAAACTTAATTTTTAATAAATTTAATTGAATAATTATTTAAATTTAATACATAAATACTTGATACAACTTGTAAGTAGAAGAAAATTAATTTTTCAATTAATTAAGACATAAAATATTTGATTTGAAAATTTTTTTGCATTCTTCAATTATGAAATACAGTTTAAAAACGTCATTTTTCATTTAATTAAATTAAATAATTCAAAAAATTTATTATTTATGTAATTGATATCACTTTAAGCATGCAAAATTTTAATTTTGCAAATATTTATTAAATAAAATATTAGATTTAAAAAGTTTTTATGCATTTGTTCAATTCTGAAAGAACCCCGCAATAATCTTATGAAAATTGGGTTTCGGTCAAATCTTCTAAATTTTGGATATGTTTTAGTTTTCGTCATCCCAAGCAAAAGTCTCAATGGGCACAAAGCTTAATAATGAGTAGTTTGGCCGCTACGGAGCTTGAAAGCTCCAAAGCTCCACCTTAGATTTATTCATTTCCGCAGTCTTTCTAGGTGCTAAATAACTTTTTTGGCATATTTAAAATTCTAGGTTTAGGTTTTTCAGGTCGCTGAATTCAAATCCAATGTCAGATTGACCAAATTGACAGTTGACAGCTGTCATCTAGCTGCCAAATGGTGAAAACAAAGAGCGAAACTTATTTTTGTGTTATGAATTGTGTTTTTTAGATTAACTTAGTTTAAATCCGATGTAAATCTAATGATTTTGACAAATGACAGCTGCTAAAATCCTCTCAACTAGCTGTCAATATACGATAATAAAGTTAGAATCTTATGTTTTTGGTATAAAATTATGTTTTTCAGATCTCTTATCTAAAATGATTTATGACGTATTATATAGTAGGTTTTCAGCTGTCACCTAGCTAGTTGTCAATTAACTGTCAAAAAGTGCTATCAAAATTCAAGTCTTATTTTTAAGTTGTAATTTTGCGTTACTAAGGTTGCTTAGCTAAAATATGAAGTAAATACCATGATTTTGATAATTGAGAGCTGCCAAAGGCTATCAAATAGCTGTTAATGTACGATATAAAGTCATAACAGCAACTATCTGTCAAGGAGGGATCAAGCAATTAATGACTGAATTTTTTTTTATCACCTCACGCCTTTTAGGTTGCGATCTTGAAGTATCAAAAAAATAAATGATTTTGACTTTTGACAGCTGTCAAGTAACCGTCAAAGCTTAGTAATCTGGCCAAAAACTTACTTCAAAGTTTAAACTTCATTTTTTTTTATTTAACTGAGCTTAATTATGACTTAAAATGAATAATACTTCCAGTTGACAGCTGTAATTAACCTTCCAAAATCCAATAACATTAATTAATATAACTTCTATAGTTTCTTCTAATGATAATTAAAGTATCAGCTTATTATATTTAAAATATATTTTCTGAGAAATCATTATATCGTTTTTGACAAGTAATTATTTTAAATTATTTGTATTAAAATATTTATCTATGAGGCACGTATAATTATGATTGGAACGTTTATTTTATGTCTATATGCGCTACATTTTATTAGAACCTTTGAAAAGATTCATTTCTTCTAACTATACTTTACGTTTTTTGCCGTCGCATTCAGCATTACCCAATGTGTACCGCGAGGAGGTGAGCGATCGGTCTTTACACATCATCTAGCCCTGAAAAGGGCTGCTTGTTTTGAAGATATTTTGATTACTTCTGAGTTTTTAATACTTTGCAATATTAGCACGTATTAACACTATGAGCTATTTAAAGTAACTTATTTCGATGGTCATACGATCATGATTTTTTGGTCTGATATAAAACAAAAAAAAAATAATTTTTCAAAAATAATTATTTGTTGGTCTGTAATATATTAATATTTATTTATATTTTTATTTACTTTGCTATATTTGTTTGAAATGTACTAAAATATTTAATATGAGATTATGAATTAAAATCAAAACACCTAAAGAATCAAAAATTGATTCATAGATCATTGAGTTCATATGTAGAAAAACAATACTTATTATTAAAAGTTAATAATGAAGATTATAAGCATCTTAACTTTTTTTATTTTGCAATATTCAGTATTTTATACTAATTTGGGCTATTATTTTACTTATATTACTTATATTTCCTCTCTCGAAAGTAAAAAGCCTTTTTTATCAATACATAAAAGCTGGAGTTTTTAACTTAAATATCTTAAATATATTAATTTTTTTTATTTTGCAATATTCATTATTTCATATTTACAAGGAAAATTACTTTTAATTTAATTTTATTTTCTTTCTCGATAGTGAAAAGTCTTTTGTTATCTATATATAAAATCTCGAATTTACAACATTTATAATTTTTTTTAATAAACGTTATTCATTTTATGAATATTAAAAAAAAAACTGCACAGAAAGCTTGTGTTTTTTTTTTGAACTAAAAAAACTTTCGCCAGGGTTTCAAGTTTTTGTTTCAGTATCATTGTTTTTTAAAAATATTTATAAAGTTAATTATAAATGCTATAGAATTTTTAAATATTTTGTAATTTTTAACTTAATTGCAATTTTTCTAGCATTTTTTAAAAATGGCTTACAGAATTCGGTATCCTTGTTTTATCTGCGATGCTGTATTAATTCCACGTGCAATGGTTCGAATAGATCGCGAAGCAGACGCGCTGAAACGCGAGATAGCTAGAACAAGACGAGATGCAAGTAACAGGCAGCTTCTTGATATAAATGATAGAACAAGGCTCTGTAATAATTGTAATATTTCAATTGTAAATGAAATTGACATATTACAGCAAGACCCACAGTGTTTGCGCTTAAATGTTTTAACACAAACTTCATCCCAAACTTGTTTGTTACGCGAATGCAATAACAATTATAATTTGCAAAGACTTAGTGTTTCTTGTCGAGTAAACATTTACCTGAAAAGAGATATTTATGTTTCTGAAAATACTTGTCAGATAAGTCTTGTCCTGAACATTTAGATGCTGAAGACAATCTTTTACAACTACTATTTGAAACATTACGCTTTATCAACAGACCTTATGTTTTAAAAGGGACACCATTAAAAAATTTTTTACAAGAACTCCGAAACGTAGCTAATAATATTGCTGTTTCTAGATTTGACAATGAGAATAATTTTTCTGATGAAGAGTTTTCATCCATGAGACCAATAACAAAAGAGCAATTTCGAGAACTCTTTACCTATTGTGACCCAGTTATTCAAACAAACGGGTTTCTTTACGTAACAAAAAAACACCTTCTCACATTTTTATGCAAAATGCGACAAGGTTTGTCAGATGATTTCTTGACAACAATGTTTGGCTATAAGTCTAGACAAAATACTAGCTCTATAATTGCGACAGTACGTAAAAGTTTATGTCTAAGATTCGTACCATCCAATATTGGCGTTGATGCTATAACCCGAAACCAATATATTGAAAGACACGTAACTGAATTTTCAAATCAATTATATAATATAGAACCTCAAGTACCAAGAGCCATAGCATTTATTGATGGAACGTACTTAGAAGTTGAAAAAAGTAGTAATTTTGAGGCTCAGAGACTCTCCTATAGCATGCATAAAAATTACAACTTATTAAAGCCATTAATAACTGTAGCTCCAGATGGCTATATACTTGATATACATGGTCCATACTTTTCTGACCATCACAATAATGATGCTGCTATTCTTAATCATCAGCTACAAAGAGATGGGGAACAATTTCGAAGATGCTTTGAAGAAAATGATATTATGATTTTAGATCGAGGATATCGAGATTCCGCTCCTCTTTTAGAGCAACTAGGTATTACTATGAGATCACCACCATGCTTACAACGTAATCAAAGACAGTTAACTACAGAACAAGCTAATGAAGCTTGGTTGATAACTAAGAGCCGATGGATTGTTGAAATTATTAATGGGCATCTCAAATCGATATTCAAGTTCTTTGACCATAGAATCTCTGTAATAATTGCTATTAATCTAAGTGATTTTCTCAAAATAGCAGGAGCTATTTTAAATAGATACAAGGGTCCGATTTATATGGAGAATGCTGATATAAACTTAGCAAATCAACTCCTGGAACGAGCTCAACGTGTTAATGTTATGCAAGCAAGAGTTGAGGCTGAAAACTTAAGGGACAGAGGAGGTAGATGGACAAGACTAAATCATAACCATTTTCAAGATTTTCCAAGATTAGATTTAGATTATCTTAGAGATTTAACTGTTGGATTATACCAAGTAAGATTAGCTCCAGGATATATTCAAGACAAGATTCTGAGAGACCAAAATGAAGAAATTTAGTTTGATGAATTGGTTAATGCTCCGGGATTACTGAGAGCAAGAATATACTCCAGGTTTACTCGTTCAGTTAGACATCAACTATGGATTGAATATAGGGTGAATATGAAAATAACAAAAATGTGATTAACAATCCTCCAATAATCAGCTACTATTGCACTTGTAAATCCGGAGCAAGAACTTTGGGAACATGCGCCCATATTGCCAGCGTTATATGGTTCTTGGGTTATGCTCGTAATAGAGAAAATGTACATTATCCATCTACTGCTTTATTAGAAAATGCTCAGAATGCTAGAAATCCCAATTAAATTCTAAGATAAGTAATAATAAGTAATAACCATAAATATTTACAAATATCATACTATTTTTCACACATTCTTACAATAATAGCCACCAAAATATTATTTTCAACTGTAAAATAAAAAATTCAATTTAAATAAAAAAAACAAAATCGGTTATTTGCCTCCTTTATCGAAACTTAAAAAAAGAAAATAATCAAAATATCTTCAAAACAAACAGCCCTTTTCAGGGCTAAATGATGTGTAAAGACCGATCGCTCACCTCCTCGCGGTACACATTGGGTAATGTTAAATGCGACGGCAAAAGACGTAAAGTATAGTTAGAGGAAATGAATCTTTTCAAGGTTCTAATAAAATGTAGCTCATATAGACATAAAATAAACGTTCCAATCATAATTATACGTGCCTCATAGATAAGTATTTTAAAACAAATAATTTAAAATAATTACTTGTCAAAAACGATATAATGATTTCTCAGAACATATATTTTAAATATAATAAGCTGATACTTTAATTATCATTAGAAGAAAATATAGAAGTTATATTAATTAATGCTATTGGATTTTGGAAGGTTAATTACAGCTGTCAACTGGAAGTATTATTCATTTTAAGTCATAATTAAGCTCAGTGAAATAAAAAAAAATGAAATTTAAACTTTGAAGTAAGTTTTCGGCCAGATTACTAAGCTTTGACAGTTACTTGACAGCTGTCAAAAGTCAAAATCATTTATTTTTTTAATACTTCAAGATCGCAACCTAAAAGGCGTGAGGTGATAAAAAAAAATTCAGTCATTAATTGCTTGATCCCTCCTTGACAGATAGTTGCTGTTATGACTTTATATCGTACATTGACAGCTATTTGATAGCCTTTGGCAGCTCTTAATTATCAAAATCATGGTATTTACTTCATATTTTAGCTAAGCAACCTTAGGAACGCAAAATCACAACTTAAAAATAAGATTTGAATTTTGACAGCACTTTTTGACAGTTAATTGACAACTAGCTAGATGACAGCTGAAAACCTACTATATAATACGTCATAAATCATTTTAGATAAGAGATCTAAAAAACATAATTTTATACCAAAAACATAAGATTCTAACTTTATTATCGTATATTGACAGCTAGTTGAGAGGATTTTGGCATCTGTCATTTGTCAAAATCATTAGATTTACATCGGATTTAAACTAAGTTAATCTAAAAAACACAATTCATAACACAAAAATAAGTTTTGCTCTTTGTTTTCACCATTTGGCAGCTAGATGACAGCTTTCAACTGTCAATTTGGTCATTCTGACATTGGATTTGAATTCAGCGATCTGAAAAACCTAAACCTAGAATTTTAAATATGCCAAAAAAGTTATTTAGCACCTATAAAGACTGCGGAAATGAATAAATCTAAGGTGGAGCTTTGGAGCTTTCAAGCTCCGTAGCGGCCAAACTACTTATTATTAAGCTTTGTGCCCATTGAGACTTTTGCTTGGGATGACGAAAACTAAAACATATCCAAAATTCAGAAGATTTGACCGAAACCCAATTTCCATAAGATTATTGCGGGGTTCTTTACTTTTGAAACCTAATTTTTCAATAAAATTAATTAGTTATTAATTTAATTAAATTCATTGAAAAATTAGGTTTCAAAAATAAATTTCAGAATTGAACAAATGCATAAAAACTTTTTAAATCTAATATTTTATTTAATAATTATTTTCAAAATTAAAATTTTGCAATCTTAAAGTGATATCAATTATTTAACTAATAAATTTTCTGAATGATTTAATTTAATTAAATGAAAAATTAAGTTTTTAAACTATATTTCATAATTGAAGAATGCAAACAATTTTTCAAATCAAATATTTTATGTCTTAATTAATTGCAAAATTAGATTTTGTCAACTTGCAAGTTGTATCAAGTATTTATAAGTATTAAATTTTATAATTCAAGAAAGGAAGTAAATTTTTTTGTAAAATGAAGCAGTAATTTTACGCAAGTCAGATCAACTTGAAACCTTTTGCAATTTGTCAAGAAAGGTGTCAAGTTCAGAAGTAAACAACTTTGGTTGGTTGCAATTAGTCCGAAATGTTGTAAAAATTGCCCAAACTGTTTTTTTTGGCCAAAAATAAATAAATATTTAATATCTCGGGAAATATTAAATGAATTTTGTTGAAAATAGGTACTCAGGGGTTTTCTGGGTCGCTGATTACGATTTTAATGTCAGGAATTTCTCAATCACCCTGTAAACAGTAAAAAGTACCTTTTTTTAGGGGTTGTTTTTAAATATTTTGGGATTTTTGCTAAAATTATCAAATGAATGGCATTTTTTTAGAAAAATTAATGAAGATTTTTATTTATTTTATTATGGACTGAAATTGAGATATAAGGTTTAATAATAAGGGGGTTAAAACTACCCCCAGAGTAAGAAAAAGTACAAAAAATATGACCTCCTTATTTTTTTTGTATTTGGATCAATTTTTTGAAAATATTTTATCGTATATTTACTATTATGAAATTAATTACACCCCTCCCCTGGGGGGGGGGGGGGGTTAAAACTACCCCTAAATTAAAAAAAAAAAATTTAATTTATTTGTTATTAAATTTTTTTTTGCCTCTTTTCGTTTTACAGCAGAAAAAGTAACTAGATTTGCAACCCTGGGTGTAAAAAGTACCCTACAATGTACAAAAAATTGATTATGGACCGATATTGAGATATAAGGTTTAAAAATAGGGGGGTTAAAAACTACTCCCAGAATATGAAAAAATACAAAAAACATGACCTAATTTTTTGAAAATATTTTGTCTTATATTTACTATTAAGAAATTAATTCAGCCCCTCGCCAGGGGGGGGGAACTAATACAAATTTTTAAAAAATGAAAAAAAGGTATTAAGTTTTTTTTGTTGCCCCTTTTCGTTTTACAGCCAAAAAAGTTACAATATTTGCAATCCTGGGGGTGAAAAGTACCCCAAAATGTAAACAAAATTTAAAAAAGTCGTAATTAAAATTTTTTTTAAAAATCTTTTAATGTAAGCATAATAAATAGCGATGTGTAGGGAGTATTGTAATGATTGTAAAGAGATAAAGAGAGAAAGGCCGTCACATACAATATATAAATCTGTTACCGTTAAAGCCCGCTTAACCGATAAAGTTAGCTTTAACTTGTTAAGCGGAAACCGTTAAAGTTAGTTTTTAACAACAATTTAAAGTAAATGTTTCCGTAATTTCCGTAAATGAAAATAATTTTAACTTCTGAATTTGAACTCAAATTTTACCCCCGCAGTTCACCCCCAACCCAATAACGTGCCTAAAAAACCCCCTGCCTATAAACATTTGTCGTGTAAAAATTTTCCGTTTAATTAAATATTTATACAAAAAAAAACACAAACCTTTGACTTTCGTACCTTATTTATTACTTACTTAAGGTTTTACGGCTAATTTACAGCTGAAAAAAGTCTAAATTTGAAATTTTATAGCAGCATTTTATTAAGCTATCATGTAAACATAAAATACTGTACGAAAATTTTTCATAAAACTTAGAAATAGAGTGACCTAATGGATTAAGTATAAAAATTGTTTGTAATTGCTGAAAAAAAAAGAATTTTGGCCATAACTTTTTTTTGGCTAATGATAACGAGATGTACAATGAACCATTTCAAAGCTAAGATTAACGCCAAAATTTCATGTCATATACAAAATTTTAATTGGATTGGCCATTTTTCTTTAATTTCGCCGGACAAAAAAGAGCATTTACCGTTGTAAACATAAAATAGGCAATTTTAAACGGCCAAATCTGCTTGCAGACGAAAAATTTTAACAAAAACTTGAAGTACAAGCAACTTGAAATAAATGCTAAAAAACTTGGCTGTTTAAAATAAATAATGTTCACGCTGCTGGCCAAAAACTGAAAATGTTTTAAAAAATACACGATTTTACCCAACTTTGACAGGCCAAAACATAAACAATAATTACCCGATAGGGTCAAAAATTGCTGGATATATTAAGGAACATGTGTTCTGACTTTTCACGAAAGGATTTTTTTTTCGAAGCAACTCAGCCCAGATGGCGCTAAAAAATTGGCATGAAAAATTTTGGAAAAAAATTTTTTTTGCCAATAACTTTTTTTCTGGTTATTTTAAACGGTTCTAGGTGGTCTCAAAATTTTCCTAATTTTATCATCTTGAAAAATGATAAGAATAATTTTTTTTGTGAAAGTAATATTTTTCCAGATATTTACGCCAGAACGATCCGGTTTCTTGATTTTTCGTTAAACAACCATTTTTGACTATGTCATATCTCCTTTAATATTTTTCGTACACAAAAAAAATAAAAACCGCTGTCTTTGTCAACGAAAATACTTCAAATTAGTAATATATAATTTTTTTTGTAATTCTACCAGATTTCAAATAAAAATAAAAAAACTAAAAAAAAAAAAAAAAAAAAAAATTTTTTTGGCAAAAATCACACTTTTCATTGCGCTGTAACTCAGAAGGGGTGCATTTTTAAGAAAAATTGCAATCAATGTTTTTATCTTAAAAAATGGTAATTTATCGATTGGTTAGGTTATTTTTTTTTAACCCCTCCCCAATGAGTTCCACCCCCCTCCCCCCACCCTTTTGTCAACCAACGAAAATTGTTTACTTCAGTACTAGACACCTTTCTTAACAAAATTCAACTTACATCAAGTATCTGCTACTTGCGTAAAATTACTGCTACCAGATTTTACCTCCTTTCTTGGATTATTATTAATTATTCAATTAAATTTATTAAAAATTAAGTTTTGAAACCAAATTTCAGAATTCAACAAATGCAATAAATTTTTTCAATGTAATATTTTATTTAATAATTATTTGCAAAATTAAAATTTTTCAATTTTAAAAAAGTTATTATATTGATTATTATTTAACTAATAAAATGAATTATTTAATTTAAGTAATAATTGAAAAATCTAGTTTTGAAACTAAGACTGTTATTTAGTATTACTATAATGCTATGGTTAAATATTTTAAGCTCTACAAAATGAAGTATATCAAGTTAGAATGATTTAACATTATCTGAATTTCATCGAATACTAATAAATTAGCAACCCTTAAATAAATTAAGTGATATAAAAGTATTTGATGTTATTTAAATCAGCTTAAATTATCAAAACTTAATATACCACTATTTGTACAATTTAAAATATTTAATAATGGTATACTCCTGTTCTCGATGAATTACAATTGGCCAAATTTGTTTAATACTTACAAGGGGAGTTCAAGACATTTGGAACACCAAATTACACCAAATGGTTATGGATGAGTTTATTATGTTGAAAAAATATGCCAGCTACGCTCCAATGGGTCTAGGAACGCATGGATCAATGTTATAAAATAGGGTTTTCTTGGTAATTTTCGATGAAACGCTTGAACCCAAGGGGTAGGCGACGTGATGCGGAGATTTCGCATCGACGCGCATCATGATACGTGATGTAAAAATTATTTTTCCTTAAAACTGTGCTAATATCTTCAGAAAGGGTTGTTAGGTAGATATAAAACTCTGCATCACTCTGCATCACTCTGCATCACAATTAAAAATTTTTCTATGCTATTTTCTCTAAATACTCTAGTCAAGATACGGTTGTTGGAAGTTGTCAAGTTTCCGTCCACCATCAGAATTGTTCTACCATAGGTTTTTTTGGTCGCTGATCATTAAAAATACAAATTGTCTTATCTATTGCGTAGTAAATTATATGTAAATTATAAGCTTCCTAGAGAGGATTTAATACTTATAAGGATTTAATTAATAACGTTTTAATAACTTTAATAAATTAAATTATAATTAAAACTAAGTTAAGCAGCGTTTCTTAATCACAAGATCATCTGTATCAGAACTTTCGGGACATAAATGTCATGTGATGCAATTTTATGTATATTTTACATAATACAGTTTTTAAAAAAGTAGTTGAAGAATGAAAAAAAGAAAAAACAAATTGAAAAAAAAAGTATTAAATTTCATTCACTGCTTTCATTCTCTCAACAAACTCGTATAATTATAAAAACCTTATACGTAATGGAGTTACGGCGCCAGCATATTTTTCACATTTTAGGCTCAATTTGATGGTTTATGATAAAAAATAAGATTCCAAGGATTGGCATCTCCCCACCCCTCCTCTGCGTTCACCAGGGGATAATATTGGTATTTTTTTTAAATTCATAGACTTGGGATTTTTATTAACAGATTCAAATGATATTATAAACTACACTAAAAAACGAATTCCGTATTAATTTTTAACTTTATAGAAAGAAAATCCATTGTTTTCATTTTTTAAGATTTCAATGTTCAGGAAACCAATGTTT
Organism: Anagrus nilaparvatae; assembly: GCA_022575985.1. NCBI lineage: Eukaryota > Metazoa > Arthropoda > Insecta > Hymenoptera > Mymaridae > Anagrus > Anagrus nilaparvatae. The sequence goes on along the minus strand of JAKSXM010000237.1, from coordinate 1,132,012 downwards.
AAAGTTTCTCAGTTTTCAAAGGAAAATTTTCTGGTTTATATTCATTAAATTAAAATAAATAATTATTTTAAATAATTATTTACATATACTTTAAATTATTAATTTATAGTTTTTTTTAATAAAAAATAAATAATCCCTTTAGTTTTGAATATGTAAAAATATAAATTATCAACATATTGTTAGCTATAACGAAGAATCCAGCAACTTAGATTTTCAAAGCATAGACACTTTTGAGATCTTTATTAACCAAATTATACGTGCAACATTTCTCTCACCCCCTAAAATCGTAGATTTCCTCCCCTCCACTTAAAAAATTTTCTGGATTCGTTATTGAGAGTACCAAAAAAAAATTTCACAAATAAATTTTTTGATAAATATTAATTTTCGTTCTTAGCCTACAATCAAGTTACCAAAAGATGACAAGTGCGCACTTGTCAAATTTGAAAATTATGAAGAAGATGATAACCAACTTGTAGAAGTTGGATTTCTGTGTTGGACTGAATACAATTATAATCAGATTCAAAATGTAATTGAAAGTGAATCAAAAATTAAGATTGAGTGGCCTACGTATCCTAACGTAGAAGCCGAAAAAAAAGAAGTCCAAATTCGGCCAGCCAAGCAGATGATGAGGCAAATTATGATACATAAATTGAAAATGACGAAACATATAGCCCAAGTATTAAAGTTTGGTGGTGAGTTTAAATTTTGAAAAAATTAAAGACTTAATTGATATTATAATAAATTGATAAAACATTTTTTAATACTATAAAATACTGTGCTGGAAATTTCAAGTTAGACTCAAATTATTTTCAATATAGGCATTTTCAACATTTTCAGGCATGCATTGCGTATATGAAATTGAGACTTTTAAGTTTCTTATTTTATAAAATGTTGTTCCCTATTTTATTTCGATGTAGCTAATTTTAGTTTTTCGCTGATCACGAATTTCGGTATCATTTATTTAAGAAATAAGCGCTTCGCCCTTAAATCAGCAAAACGTACCCTCAAATGGGTATTTTGTATTTATTTGCACTTAGAGCTTTCAGACTTGGTGTATATAGAATTTTTGGATCGCTGATCACAAATTTTGGGGTCTTGTCTACTAAAAATCGGCGCTATACCCTTAAATTAGTAAAACCTACTTATAAAAAAGGTACTTTTAAAATATTTCATATTATTAAAATATTTCGTATTTGTAAAATATTTCATATTTTGAAAATTTAAGTGCCAATATTTAATTGCCAGGACCCCTTAATTCGCGATCAATCCTCCAAAAAACCCATGTGGATTAAATCGGTAAACTAAAAACGCAAAAATAGCAATAATAACTCTTTTGAAATGTAAAAAAAATTTTTCCTTAGATTTTGTTTACAAATTTTTTTAAAATAAAAACTAACACGTCAGTTAAAATTTACCTATTAATTATAGTTTCATGCATAAATTTCTACTGCATTTCTTTCTTTTTTATTTTCTTTTATAGAAATAATTTTTTTTTATCGTTAATTATAGCCTTTTTTTAAGATTCGAATATTAAGCTTATACTTAAAGAAATGAATAAAGATTATGTTTAAGTAAAATAGACAAATTGTTTTATTAATTGTAATTCATTTAAGGTTAAAATTATTTTTCATTTAAGTTTAATTCGAGGAGGTTGGCGCGCTATGGCACACAGAGAATGGAGCTACCTAGTCTTTTTAAAATGTTGTAATGTCTGAGATAAAAAAAAAAATCTAAATATTACATATAGTATGAATGGATTATTTTTTAATGTCCAAAATATTATAACTATTTATAAAAAAGAAATTGTTTAACATAATTCATCACTTTTAATTTACTTTTATTGTCATGTATAAATTTTAATACTATATAATTTATTAGCTTGGACAGAAATGCAGAGAGCATTGAGGCAATATATAGACTGCAGACTGAGTGACAGTAAGAACCAGAGGAAAGATGTTATGGTGAAGACTTACGGCGAAGAACCAAATGATTATCATCCTCCAAGTGTAATGATTTTCATAGTTACAAATAATTTTACTATTATATATATATACTTTTTTTTTAAGTTATTAACTCCGCGAGTTCCACGTAACCTAATCTTGTTTATTCGATATTCATCAAAGCAAGAATATTTAGAAGGAAAATATAGATTTCAGTTTTATTTTGCTTTTTTTTATCCTAAACATTTAATTATCAAACGCAGTATGTAAAAAAAATTTTTTCTTGCTGAGTAGTTTATTTTTTATAAAAAAAATATTATTCATTAATTAAGAATCGAAATGGACATATTAACATGCCGTTACCTAAAAGCCCTTCATAAAAGTGTATACAGATCTGTATATAGCTGTATATATGTAGGTTTTTATACAGGTCTGTATAGATTGATATTTAAATACAAAAAGGAAAAAAGTAAATTTCTGTATACAGACTTGTATACAGATCTGTAAAAGACTTTTGGGTACGGATAATTAAAAAAAATAATTGTCTTATAAGTTGCAATTTCCTGTTTTTAATTAAACTGTAGACCCTTTGTTTCGTGAAAAGCCTAGAAAATTCGCGACAAAGTTAGTATTACAGGCACTCGGTAAATTGTCAGTAACGTGCATTAATTAAATTAATCTAAAAACAAATAATATTTTGTATATAATTTACTATTCTAGAAAAAGAGACGGCAAAACAAAAATGATACTAAAGGCAATGCAGCTTGTAATGATGGCTATGAGAATAAAAATATAGATGTATGTTTTATTTAGTTAAAATCTTGTTTATTATTTCTATGAATTTAAATTTGTGTGTAACAGAGTTTTTAGGTTTTAGATGAATTAGAAGATGAACCGAAGGATACTGTTGATGTATTATATAAGAATAAATACGACATTGAACTCAATAAAAATATGGCATTAGAAAAGACGATTATAAGTAAAGATAAGGAAATTAAAAAATTGATTGATGAACAGCAAAATTTCAGAGAAAAAATTAAAAATTATGAGGAATTGGTAGAAAATCAAGAAAAAAAATTGAATGACTTGAACCTGAAATTAAAAAATTGTGTAAATAATGAGAAAATAAAAGATTTGCAGGATCAAGTTAACATGATGTCTGAAATTTATCAACAGCAAGATTTAGAGATTGTAGAATATGAAAAAAAAATTCAAAAATCTAAAGACTCTTATAATAATATAATGGAAGGTAATACATATATAATATCTATTTATAAGTATATATCGTAAAAATATATTTATTTATATTTTCTATACGCTTTTAATACCGATAACAAACGTGCTCAAAACTTTGGTTGCTGCTAAAAATTGATTTACAAAACAGTTAGAAAACTTAATATGCAAAATTTAATTTTTATCTGTTGAATTATGACAAAAAGGATACAAATGTTACTTAGTTAAATTATTAATTTAAACAATTTATTTAGCTTTGCACTTTTATGTTTTAGAATTTAAGAAAATTGTTGGGGTTGTTAAGAAATCAGAGGAGTTGCTATTACGAGAACAAAATAAACAAGAAGCTACAAAATTGAAAAATAATAATTCAGAAACAAAGTCTTTAATTCTAAAAAAGGTATGCATAAAAAGGCATCATTTTCTTTGGCTTAAATTCATTAATTAGCAAAAAATAACTCTCTGTTTCCCTGGTTTTGTAATATTCAATTTACCTTTTATCAAATAGAGGAATGCTTTTGCCAAGCATTTTTTTTATCGAGTACAACTAATTAAAAATAAACTATCAATAATTTTATTAGTTAAATGTAAAATATAAAATAATTTAAAGTTTCCATGGATACAAAGAGTTATAAATAAGTCTATCAAAAGCTTTTTGAAACTTTCAACTAAATATTTAATCAACAGGAACCATGTATTTATATTCAGAACCAATTATTCCGAATTTTAATGATGAGGTGAAGCAATATAAATTATTTACTAATAAAAAGTTTTTTATAAAAAAATAAAAATGAAACTGATTCAGTACGATTTACACATTTTATAATATTTTTTAACAGTCAGATGAATCATTCGAAATTCCCTCTGATTTTAATGATTCAAATGAAAATGAAAAAGAAGACACGAATGAGAAAAAACTTGTAAAACAGGTATTAATGTCAACAATAATAATTAATTTTTTTTAATTTCAAAATTTTTTTTCTTAAATTTTTTATTCTATTGCAATAATAACATATTTAAATCAATTAACAGCAAATTAAGCAAGAAATGAAGATTAAAACAGAAACGTAAAATACTGTCTTGATAGAATATCATGATAAGGAGGTATAATGAATATTAAAACATAAATATTTGAATTAAAATATTCATTCATTATTAATTAATATTTTTTGGTATATTTAATATTTTAGAATGGCATATACCACCTTAATAAAGCCGAGGATATAAAAATGGAATATAATAAGTATATAAAATTAAGAAAGTCCAACTCCATGCAAGATTTTGCTTATGGGTTATTAGATGTATTTTTCACGGAGGAGGATTTTTTTAACTGTTCAAAAACAGGACCCCAAAGATAATAAGTGCAATAAAAGGTAGATATACTATATATTTTCTAAAATTAATAAGTATGTTTATTTACTTTGAAAGAATTTCATAAAATTTTGATATTGAATGCAAAAAAAGTTATTAAATTTTAGATTCTAGATAGGCTGCTTAATTTCTCCAAAAAAAGTTTTCTTACGTATTCAAATAAAATTTTAATTTTAATGATATAAGCCTGATAAAATAATTATACAAAAGGATCGCCCATAAAATACGCTACAAAAAAATTAGAAAATTTGGGTACCACTATCCTATACAAACGCCTTATATGCAATGTAAATTTGATGCAAATGAGCATGGTGATCACGTTAAACAGTAAGCCACGTAATATAGCTATGTAACTGCGTTACGTATTTTATAGGTGACCCCAATTTATTATTGTTTCTGTGTTTTTCAAAATAATAAATAATTCGTACATTTGATTTTAGCTGTGAAAGCTTTTTTTCATATTATAATAACTCTACCTTTTATTACAATGCACATCAAATACAATTAGACATAAACATTTTTTTACTGCCCCCTTTGTGAGGAGTGGTATTTGTTTTAATAGATTATTTTAAAGTTTTCGATGATTTAGAGAAGTTTAAATTTATATCCTTTAATAAAATCCTATTTGTTGTAGCTGAGGTGAAAAGCGAGTATAGATCAAGTAATGAAAATGATTGGGAAAAAATTTTATCGAAAAAAATTAAGTTAGGGAAGAGGAACTATGAAAATCATAACAAACAATCAAATATAAAAAAGTAGACAATGGTCTTGAATGTAAATTTACTCGACCTTAAATTGTGCAAACATTTAATATTAAATTATTTTATTTAATTACTTATTACTTATATCTGTCAAGAAACTTCTCGTTTTTTGTATCAATTACAATTTTGCATTGTTTCGGGAAAAATGAGTTAATTCTGTTGAGATATCAATATTTTGATTCATTATGATGCAAAATAAAATAAAAATCTAATTACCTCCAGCGCTACCAATCCAGAGGCTCTCGAATTTTCGCTTAGAAAGTGAGTTATATAGTGATTTTTGTTTTAACTTATAGCCTTCCTTTACTAAAAACGACTTGTTTTACAAGATTCTTGGATCAGACTTTTAATATTATTGACCATTAATTAAATATGGCAGCTCAAAAAAAACAAAAACTTGTTAACAGTAAATAATATTAAAAATCTGACCCCATTATCTCGTGAAACTAGTCCTTTTTAGTAATATCTAAGTAAAAATCCAATGGATTAATTTTGTCAAAAGAATTTCTTGGCAAAAATATTGATAAAGTTTACAATAAAACAGTTTTCATTTAAATAAATATATAAAATAAAAATAAATCAAATATAAACAAAAAATCCTAGAAATATTCAAATGAAAACATTTAGATATGTAAGGGATGTAATTAAGTTTGCTTGGATGTATAGATTTGTAAATCTATTTTTTTTTTAACATGGAACAAAAATTTTAACACCTTTCTAGATTTTTAAAGCCGTATACTAAATATCCTTAAAATTTCTATATTTTAAGTATGCTAAAATACTTATTTTTGAGTTTTCTTGCAAAGAGCAGCAGATCTGGAGTCTTTTAGGTATTGCATTCATGAACAAAATATCAAGAACTCGCAGAATCAACTCATTGTCTCACTATTTTAAGTCGAATAATTTTTAATTTAGAGCCACCGTGAGAATTTTAGTTAATAAAATATAATTTAATATAGCTAAAAATTGTTATGAAAAATAGATAAAATGCATTATTTAAAAATTTAATAGTTTATAAGAAAAATTTATTAGCTAAATATTATTATGAAAAATAGATAAAATGTATTATTTAATAATTTAATAGTTTATAAGAAAAATTGATGAACTAATAAATATTAAAGTTGTTTAAAATTAAGACATGTAAGTAAATAAATAGCATATAATTGTTATTTTTAAAGTGTTACAGTTAAAAGAAATTAATTTTTTGTTAAATCATTAACAACATATCTATTATTAGGCATATTATCATTTAGCATTAAATTTTAAAAAAGGCATCCCAATTACTTACGATATATCTTTACTTCAAAATATTCATTTTTTAATGTGCACATTTATTTATCTATAGTTTTCGTAATGCAAAAATACAATAAATATCAAATAATCATCCTAAGTACATGAAATCAATATGTTTTATGAAAAGCTAAGCCCAAAGATAAAAACGATACGTAAGCACATTAGATGTAAAATATAAAATTCTAAAAAAAATATGAGATTCACAAAATAATGTATAAAAAAGGAAAATAAGCCCGGTGTATACAAATACAATTAAGTGTTTAAAATAAGAATTATTGAATACAGCTACTAGTTATAAAAAACTATTTTGTAAGAACAGAAAATAAGACAAATTTATTTTTCTAAGATAATTATCTGAATGTATATCATGTATTTGGAAAAAATAAATTATTTCAAGAAAAAAAAATATCAATTCTTTAATTTTATCCAACATTTTGTGTTCAAAAAGTATAGTTTTAGAGCTTAAATTTAGCTCCATGATATTCAATTTTCATTCCAATATAAAATCTTTAGTATTGAATATTATTTTTGCTGATTTAAGTCCATTGGGTCCACATATTACAATTTTACCCGAAGGGGGCGCATTTGGCCCCCCATAGATTTATTTTCACCAAAGCTTAGTATATTTGCCAGAGGATCATATTTTTCTGCCATAAATCCATTTTTAGTGTCAAAACTCTGTTTACTCTCTAGATCATGCTTTTACCCACAAGGGAGCCATTTGACCCCTTACAGTTCAATTTTAACGTAAACTGAATTTTCTAGTCACTTAATCATACTTTGCTAGTTATAAATTCACTTTTAAGAGTAAAATTCTGTTTACGCCACAGATTATAATTTCGCCCTAAAGGGGGCCCAAGGCTTAGTAGTTATAAATTTATTTTTAAAAGCGAAACTCTGTTTATGCCGCAGATTACAATTTTGTCCAAAATTGGCCCATTCGCCTGCTCCCCCCTAAGATTAATTTTCACTTAGGCTAAGCATTTTTGTCGTTGGATCATATTTTTTATCCATAAGCCCATTTTTAATGACAAAACTCTGTTTACTACCTGGATCATTTTACCCTAAGGGATCCCATTTGACCCCTTACAGTTCAATCTTCATGCAAACTGAATTTTTTAGTCACTTAATCATACTTTGCTAGTCATAAATTCATGTTTAACAGTAAAATTCTGTTTACGCCACAGATAATAATTTCGCCCCGAAGGGGGCCCATTTGGCCCCCCATAGATTTATTTTCACCAAAACTAAGCATTTTTGTCGTTGGATAATATTTTTTGTCCATAAGTCCATTTTTAGTGGCAAAACTGTGTTTACTCCCTAGATCATGTCTGTCATGTTTTTACCCCGAAGGGGGCCCATTTGACCCCTTACAGTTCAATTTTAATGCAAACTGAATTTTTGCTAGTTATAAATTTATTTTTAAAAGCGAAACTCTGTTTACGCCGCAATATACAATTTTGTCCAAAAGAGACCCATTTGCCTCCCCCACCCCCTAAGATTAATTTTTACCTAGGCTAAGCATTTTTGTCGTTGGATCATATTTTTTGTCCATAAATCCATTTTTAATGACAAAACTCTGTTTACTCCCTAGATCATGTTTTTACCCCGAAGGGGGCCCATTTGATCCCTTACAGTTTAATTTTCATGCAAGCTCAGTTTTCTTATCACTGAAGTCACTCAATCATATTTTTCCTAACGTTGCTCCATTTTAATTGACAAAATTCTATGTACTCCCTGAAATAGACTTGACCCAGGGGGGGGGGGGGGGTTACTCTGCCATTTTGAGTTAATTTATTACCCGTTTACATGCTTTCTTCTCTGAATTAACTCTCGTCAAGAGTTTTTTATCCCAACAATATTCTTTAACGGGGGGGGGGGGGGGTGTTCGAATGGCATCCCCAAATTCTTATTCTCCCCAAGGATATATTTTACCCCTGGGAGTCTATTTTACTACCCCATGATAAATATTTAAAAAATAATTTTTTTTTTCTTTGTGCACAAAATTAGCGATTTTGTGCACAAACGCTGTACAAAACTGTGTGTCGTTTTGTGCACAACTTTGTGTACAACGTTTTACAGGCTTTTTACGTACCGTAAGTTTCTATTTGCAGGAGGCATTCACATAATTTTTTAATGCAATAATATATTCTCCATGCTATTTCCCTATACTGAAATTCTATAATAAACTTTATATCTTATTAATTACTTACCTTCGACAAGATCAGTTTATATTTTTAAATCTTATAATTAAAATCACACATACTTTTCTTTTTTTACAGTTATTTTGTGTAAAATTATTCCGTGTTTTACATTCATCTAGAATCTTTGAAACTATCCGGATTAGAAGGTCTTAGAATAGTAAAAATACGCAATGGTAAACATTTTATTATTAAGATTGATAAATCAATTATTATTATTATTATATAATTTATTTTGTCTCAGCAAAAATGTACAATCAATGAATGCAAGGTTACCCTAAAAAACAGGCCTACCAATATAGTAGAGATGCTTCAAGAATCAAATAAAAGAAAAAACTTTAAATTTCACAGAAATTCAACTATAATAAAAAGTTGTAATTAGTTAAAATTATTTTTAAATTAATATATTTTACTACTTAATTGAAATAAGTTATAAGTACTATTATAATTATAAAAAAATTATTTTAAATTAAAATAATTGAAAACATAAATGAAAACATGCAATAATAAATTATGCAAACTTCAATAAATGTTATAATTCTATTTTGCTATAAGTTTCAATAAATAAATATAATTTTCAAATAAAATTGATGTTTCAATTTAATTAATTTAAAATTTAATATACTTAAATAATAATAAAAAGAATTTTTAATATTTTCATAAAAATGATTTAAAAAAATTTTTACGGGATTTGGCAAACATTTGGCCACGTGCGCTGTATCCAAACTTTATCCAAATTTTTGCCAACGTTTAGCCAATTTTATGCCAACTCTGAACCAATTGTCGACCCACCTAATCATTTTTACGCGGGTAAAGTTAAAAGTTATTAACATGGAACATGTTTATAGGGAGGGGGTACTTCAGAACTTGAAAATTAAGGGGGGGGGTCAAATTTGTCCTATTTAAGGGGGGGGGGGTCAAATTTGTCCTTTTTAAGTGGGGGGGTCAAATTTGTCCTATTTAAGGGGGGGGGTCAAATAAGACTTAGAATAATTAGGTAAGTATATATAAATAAATAAAATACTATTAAAAGACTTTGAAAAATCTGGGCTTAAGGACTTAGGATAATACAGGTTTATGGACTTAGAATAATATCGATCTAGGGACTTGGAATAATTCAGGTTCAGGGACTTATAATAATTCAGGTTTAGGGAATCAAAATAGTTTGGGTTTAGAATCTTAACAACTAGTAAGGTAATAATTACAAATTACAACAATAGAAAATTGTATTGTAATGTTGAGTAACATTTGTATTATATCTAGTCCTCATTTGGAAGTAAACATGTTCCATGCATTTAGGTTGTGTTTACACAAACCGGTTATAAGTTTTTTTTTTAAGTTGAATGGTCCGATATCTTGGAAAATTGGAAAATATGTTAGATTAAAAAGTTCAATATTTTTCATCCAAAATTTATTTTTCTCGCTCTAAAAAATCCCGCTGTAATATGAAAAATTGATTGTTTCAAGTTTTTCAGTCTGCCATCTTGGAAAATTGAAAATATGTTGGGTTGAAAAATTAAATACTTCCCACTTAAAATTCATTTTTCTCACCCTAAAAACCCTCTTCTAAAGTTAAAAGTTGATTATTTTAAGTTTTATGGTCCCATATCTTGGAAAATCGGAAAATGTGTTGGGTTGAAAAATTAAATATTTTTGACCGAAAATTCATATCTTTTGCCCCAAAATCCCCTTTGTAAGGTGAAAAGTTAATTTTTTTGAGTTTTTTAGTCCGCCATCTTGGAAAATCAGAAAATATGTTGGGTTGAAAAATTAAATAGTTTCGACCGAAAATTCATATCTTTTGCCTCAAAAACCCCCTTTTAAGGTTAAAAGTTAATTTTTTTAAGTTTAATGGTCCGCTATCTTGGAAAATCAGAATATATGTTGGGTTGAAAAAATAAATATTTTCCACCCTTTTAAATATTTTCCACCCAAAATTTATTTTCCTCGCCCTAAAAAACTGCTTTGTAAAGTTAAAAGTTAATTTTTTTTTAAGTTTCATGGTCCGCTATCTTGGAAAATTGGAAATATGTTGGGTTGAAAAATTAAATGTTTTTGACCGGAAATTCATATTTCTTGCCCCAAAAACCCCCTTGTAAAGTTAAAAGTTAATTTTAACATGGAACATGTTTATAGGGAGGGAGTACTTCAGAACTTGAAAATTAAGGGGGGGGGGGGGGTCAAATTTGTCCTATTTAGGGGGGGGGGGGTCAAATTGACCTATTTAAGGGGGGGTCAAATTGCCCTATTTAAAGGGGGTGGTCAAGTTCGCCCTATTTAAGGGGGGATACAATTTGTCCTATTTAATGGGGAGAGGGTCAAATAGGACTTAGAATAATTTCAATTTAGAGACTTTGAAAAATCTGGGCTTAGGGACTTTGAATAATATAGGTTTAAGAATTTATAATAATATCGATTTAGGGACTTAAAATAATTCAGCTTTAGGGACTTGGAATAATTATGATTTAGGGACCCAGAATAATTTCCATTTAGGGGATTAAAATAGTTTGGGTTTAAAATCTTAACAGCTAGTAAGGTGATAATTACAAATTATAAAATTAGAAAATTGTATTGTAATGTTGAGTAACCTTTGTATTATTCCTAGTCCTCAGCTGGAAGTAAACATGTCCCATGCATTTAGGTTGTGTTTACACAAACTGGTTATAAGTTTTTAAGTTTAATGGTCCGCCATCTTAGAAAATCGGAAAATTTGTTGGGTTGAAAAATTGAATATTTATCACCCGATATTTATTTTTCTTGTCCTAAAAAACTCCTTTGTAATGTGAAAAGTTGATTTTTCCAAGTTTTTCAAACCGCCATTTTAGAAAATTGGAAAATATGTTGGGTTGAAAAATTAAAAATTTTATTAATAAAAATGCTTTTTTCAAATTCGAATACCTCTAGGTAATGTGAAAAGTTCTTTTTTATTCGTAAATATCGAAACTCTCAATATTAAAATTTTAAAAAATGTAATTTTTTGATGAGGAGTTAGATTTTTCGCTATTATTCTTAAATGAGCGTACCAAATGGGCTATAAATTTAATCAGTTCGTCTTTGTTTCATTTGAGACTATCTGTGAAATTTTGAAGTCAATCAATAATATCGTGAAGGAGTTATCGTGTTAAAAAACTCGACATTCTGTCGCGGGAATAGCTTCGCTCAGTCTAATAAAGAATAAAAATCCTTTTTTAACGTCATAAGCCATTTTTATTCGTGAGATTTTTGCATTTACAAAAAAGTTGAGATCTTATTTTAGATTAGATTATATTATATTACTTATTTTAGATCTTATTTTATTTTATTTAAATGGAAAAGTCGAGGTGCTTACAGGCACACGTTTTCAAAAAGCAAAATCCTTAGAGCTGGGGACTTTTTATGACCAAAAGTTCATGAAAAAACTCTGGGAGCAAAGTTTTTCTTAAAACTCCAATTTTTGGTACACTCTAATTATATATATATATTTATATATTTTTTGAAAAATTTATATATTTTTTATAAATTATTATTCGTTTTAGAATTAAATTTTTATAAAAAAAATTACTTCTAAAATTTTGTAAATTGCAGGGTATAAAAGTAGAAAATAAAAAAGTATGAAAAGAAACGAAAACTATTGAATAAATTAAAATAAATATGTTTTGATTTAATTAATTTAAAATATCATAAAAAATTACACTTAAACATAGAGCTTCATTAAAAAAATAGATACTTTATTTGAAATTTTGAAGTAACCATTGGAACTATTTAAAAAGGCTAAGATTAATAACGTCTATCTGTTTTTTGGCAATCAGAAATATTTTTTTATTTTCTTTTTACGTAGTGTACTTATGCGTCTGAACAGTAAAAAATCTTTAAAAATTATTGAAATTATAAAATATTCAGGTTGTAATATAAAATAAATTTAATTGAAATTTATTTTTTTCGGCATATTTTCAATGTTATTTATAACGTGAATCAAAATATGCCAAGAGATAAGTGTATTTTTTAAATAAACCTTCTAAAATTTTTTTAAATTTACTACTTGTAATTAAAAATTATACAGCACTTTATTTTAAAATATCTGTAAAACAGTTTGTAGAAACTAGCATAATATATAGTTTTATATAGAATACAATATGAAAATGTAATAATATGTATTTACATTCTATAAGTATGTATAAATAATTGGTTCTTAAAAATCTAATATGCATATTTTTATTCATACTTATATTAAAATATAATCAAACGCATATAAATGTGTAATTGAGCTGATATAAAGATATTAAATTTATTTATATACCATAAATGTTATACATAACAATTTATTTTAATTTATTCATATATTATAACTAGTTAACGATAAATTATATACAAATAATTATAAACATGTAGTTGGAAAAATTTTAGATTTAAATTTTTAAATCCATTTATCTACTAAGAATTCCTCCGAAACGAGCTGAACAAGTGATCTGCTTGCTAGAAGTTTTAATATAAAAACTAACAAAAAATAAAGTATGAATTACAGAGGGGAGATGAAGTTCATCCGTAGAGGACTCTCAAAGTGACGGGTGGCGGCGGTGGTGCTTATCTGAGGGGAGAGTGAAGCAGGAGCAATGAACGGAGGACCAAATTTGTTAGGTGGGGCACCGAAACCTCGATGAAGTGGCCGTAGGGGCCACTTTCTTTCTTCTTCTGTTCTAATATTTTTTTTATGCGCGCGCTTTACTGGCGGAGAAAAATTCGCCCCTCAAAAAATTCCCCGCCGTAGTGTTTATTATACAGAAAATCTGCGAACGTGGCCATCCCTCTCTTCATGCCAATGACTTCTTTCTCTTTCTCTTTTTCTCTTTCACGCTTTCTCCACTGAATTTCGCGACACTCAATAAAAAGTGGTTCCACGAGGTTAACATTTCGGTAACTATAGCTTTCTCCTCCTCTCTTGTTAGCTATAATTCTTACGCACACTCATACATGAAAAGGATTGGTAGACGACACTAAAAACATAAGATCACGAATATGTTTTACATTTATATTTTTATTTTTTATAAGTATTGGTAAAATGAATATCGCAAATATAACTACAACTCATACAATTACAAATACTTCTACAACCAAAAGTAAATGTAGGGGAAGAGAGGACGATTAAAGTTTGGCCATCGCCACTGACAAAAAAGTGCATGGGAGAGGCGTAGCAACTGCCAAACTAAAACTCGCGAGAATCAAGTGCTTTGACCAGTCACACTCCCAATCACCTCACGATTAAGTTCTGCCATCAGTGTTTATTTTATCTTTAAAGTTTCTGATATAAGTCAATCTTGACCTTTTAAACCTGCCAGAAAGTAATAACTACTTTCTGCAATTAAAATCGGTTAGTTTATAATATTTGTAATTTACAAGTGAAGGTTAGATAATAAAAAGTGCGCTAACATATTATCACATACTTACTTTCACACATTGATATATTTATAAAATCATACTTATTAAACGTTATACACGGTTATATTCACACGTATATGAACACATGCATACAGATATAAATTTATATACGTATATATATATATATATATATATATATATATATGAATGTGCATATTTTTGCATTTTTGCAAACAAATATATGTGTGTAATATGCAAACACATATACAAATATATATATATATATATTATATACATATATATAGTTCAAATATTAGTATAAGTAGAAATAAAATCACACATATGTACCATAATATATGAGTATACATAAAAATATTTACACATTGTTTTTTATAAAAAAAAATTTTTATTTTAATATATTTTTTATATATGTATTTACATCGTAAACACTAAGCAATATTTTTTTCACTTTGTACAGGAGATTTTTTATGCTGTTGTTTTTGGTTCCAACAATTATTTTGACATTTGATAAACTTCAAAGCTAAAATAAATATGAATTATTTTAATCAAAGTTTTTTATTATATTTATTTACAAAAGTGATTAAATTTTATGTAATCTGCAAGTAGAATAATAAGTTGACTAAGGTGTTTTGATAACTAAGAACTAAGTTAACATTTCGTCCAAATTTTAAATTGATATTTTTCTGGTTAATATTCAACATTTTGATCCAGTAAAATTTTTCATAGCAGTGGAAATTTGTAAGTTGGATGATTAAAATCTAAAAAGGTATGTTACATTATATTATTAATCCCTTAGTGAGTGTCTTAACTTTATTTATTTTATTGATTATAAATCATTTTTGTGTTTATTAAGAAAGTATATAATATATGTTCGTAAGAATACACATCGTAATCATATTTTTTTTTAAACTAAGATTATTATTGATATCTTCTGGTAATTTTAGTTAAATTTTAATAAAATTATAAAATAGACTACACTAATCTATATTAAAGTTAATATTTTAACAGAAATTTTTTATAAAAATAACTTTGTAAGGTTTTAAAAAATGAATTTCATAAATCTTGAATAAATTCATTAATGAAATTTAGCTAATAAAAAAAATCTTTAACTATAGAATATATTTTTTCCATATTTTCTGAGATATTATGAAAAAATAATAATTTAATGCGTTATCTAAAAAAATGTTTGGGAATAAGTTTTCTAAAAATTTGCTGCCCAAAGAAAAGTTCATGTAATACTAAACAACAAGTGTCAAGCTTTTATTGCCGTTATTTTTTGTACCTGCTCTTTTTATATCGTATCGCACAATTCTTTTTCTTATCTCTGTCAGACTAACTAGTTTGTAGGTTTATACAGTTATTGAATAATCAGTCAGATTTTATACTTTTTCTTTCTCTTGATATTTATAATGTTCAAAAAATAAGCTTTAAAAATTTTTATGGAAACATTATTTCTGCATATTTATGCACAAATAAATTTATAATACAAACTTTTTAAAAAATGAAGACTTAATTTTTATCCAAATATAACTATTTGTTATTCATAAATAAAAAAATTTGCTAAAAATGATTTTTTTTTATTAAGGCTTCTGAGGACTTTAACATTACTTAATTTAGGGTTAATGTATTTATATTTTATTCGTTAATTTTAAGAAGATTAACATAAGTTAATAAATTGCTGCCTAAGTAGATAAAAATAAGGATAACTATTAATATTATTTTTTACTGAAAACATACTTTTATATGTTGTAAAGTCATGCAAAAAGCCCTGCATTCATTCCAAAGGGAATTTTGGGGCTAGAAACGCAAATTTACATGTTGGCTCAATCTTATAAAACAGGGTTTTTTGGTAATTTTCGATAAAACGCTACAACCTCGAAAATGAACCAAAATACTTCTGGTTAGTCTACTTTTTTTGGTGTAAATGTCAACTTTCAAATGCCGTAAACTGCGTTTTTTTATCACTGATTCTCTCAGCGCTATAGTGAATTAACCTACTGGTAATTTTCGACTAAAAATAACCAATTTTTGAATTTTTTTAAACTGCTGTCAAAAATGTAATTTTTGACGAAATTGAGCTTTATAGGTCTTAAAAATTTTCTACAAGCTTCAATTTTCCAAAAATTTTTTATTCACTGCTTTTCAATAAATTATTAACCAGAGATGATAATTTAAAGTCATATTCCCAATTTCAGGGTTTAAAAAAAAAATCAATTTTTACCATTTACTTTGAAAAACGATATCTTAAAAACTATTTAAAGAAAAAAGACGAGTAAAAAATTTTTGAAAACTTGAAGCTTGCAGAAAACTTTTAAGGCCTATAAAACTCAATTTTGTAGAAAATTACAATTTTGGCAGCAATTTAAACAAATTTAAAAATTGGGCCTTTTGGGTCAAAAATTACCAATAGGTTAATTCACTATAGCGCTGAGAGAATCAGTGATAAAAAAACGCAGTTTACGGCATTTGAAAGGTGACATTTACACCAAAAAAAGTAAACTAACCAGAAGTATTTTGGTTCATTTTTGAGGTTGTAGCGTTTTATCGAAAATTACCAAAAAACCCTGTTTTATAAGATTACACCAACATGTAAATTTGCGTTTCTAGCCCTAAAATTCCCTTTGGAATGAATGCAGGGCTTTTTGCATGTCTTTACAACATATAAAAGTATGTTTTCAGTAAAAATTAGCTTTTTAAAACGCTTTTTGGATTTTGTAAAAATTTGTATAGCTAAAAACCCAAAATTCCCATGTTATTTAAATGGGAAACTTCAAGTGCTCGGCAGCACGCGTTAAAAAAATCGAAAATCAAAATCCTTGGAGTTGGGGGTTTTTTATGACCAAAATATTCGAAAAAAATGGGGGGAGCCAAAAAATATCGAAAAATAAAAAATAAGACACAGTCTAATATATTTGTATATGAATATTAGAATATTCGCATACGTCCAACTTCTACTTATATTTATCCTTCTCCTACAACCTCTAGTGGGAAGCAAAAGCATTACTAAAAATAAGCATTGGTTGGCAATATACGAATATTCGTATATTCGTATACGTATATCGATCATTTTCATATTTTTTGCAAAAATAGTGTCACGTGGTCGTATATACCGATTGAAGTAAGAATTTACAAATTTTTTTGTCTTGAAGTTTGTATTTCAAAAAATTGTTAACCATACACCATAAAAATTAACAAAATTTTAAGTTGAAAAAAAAATTTGTGGCTAAAATGTGACAAAAAAGCCTTTACCGTTCCAATTAAGAACTTGGTGTTTTAAGCAGAATAAGTGCATGGATTTTTATTTTCTTTTTTTTAAAGTTTGTATTTTACTTTATTTATATGTACCAACAACTATTGAACTTTAAATTAATATTTTAGATGCTATTTTAGTTTAAAATATGACCGAAAATTTCGTATTTATTCACAAAAGCATAAAAATACTTTTATAAACCTCAAGAAATAATCGATTTAAAGCACAATAATAAAAATTTTTTAATTTTACTAAGTTTTTATGACAATAACAAGTTGATCCTTTGATAAAAAAAAACTTTTACTTTATGTTTTCTAAAAATTACAGCACTAAAACAAGATTTTTATATTATTTTTTTTAAATCTATTTTTGCAAAAAAAATGAAAATGAGCCATATATGCATGCATACGCTTACGTAGACTCAGCCGTAGAATGTGCCTTAGGCCTAAGCGTATGCATGAATATTTTCGCACAATATTCCTATAATGCCAATCTATCCAGAGAAAAAAAAAATTATAGCTCGAGAAATTCCCGTGTTGAATAGCGCAAAAATTCAAATTTTAAATAAAACTATAATTAATAAACTTATTGAATAGTTTAATTTTTTTTAAATTATTATTTATAAAACAATTTTATTTAATTTTAAGTTTTTTAAATAAATTTTTTAAAATTTCAATAATTTTAACCATTTAGATTTTTAGATTTGGATCTTTTTCGCCCACCAAATTGCGAAAATTTTTGCTGGAAATTGCTATAAAACAATTAAAATGATGTTAGCAATAAGTTTTTAGGTAGGAAAAATGAACAAAAAACAATTTTTTTTTTTTTAATAAAAAATGTTAAGAAAATTTTTTTATTTTTTTGTAAAAAAATTTTTGCATTTTCAAGTATTTTTAGATATTTCTTTTCCTTTTTGACGGGGGCTCATATGATTATTGATTTTTTTAGCGGAAGCTTTGCCCCCATACCCCCACCAAGGGCTTAGCCCCCTAGACCGTCAAAGTTTAGCCTATTCTAGGACACGGAGGTAAAAGATTAGGAGGGACCAAGCCGCCCGCCATATTGTGATTTTATTGTCACTAGTTCACGCTGCCCCAACAGGGGGCGTATGAGAGAGGAAGCCGGCGGGAATTCAAATTATTATTGTTATTCGAACATTTCTCGCTTTAAAATTGCAAACATTTTTGATTTTTATACATAAATCATATATAAAATTAAAATATAAATGAAAAACTAATTAAATTTAAAATTGTATAATAATTTTAATTAAATTAAAATTGTTACAATGATATAATTTATAAATAAAATTTTTAAATTTCTATGAGAATTAAAAAAAATTAGAATGGTTTGATTAACATAAAATTCTCAAAAAATAATAAAATTATAAAATATAAATTAAATAAAGTAAAAAGAAAGCTACCTTTCTTTTAAAAAAGAAAAAAAGTACCCCTAAAATTAATTGAATTAGATAATTAAATTTAATTATCTAATTAGATAAGAGTTGCTGTTCAATAAAATTTTTATTCGTAGTAATTTCCGTAAAGGTATTGAAAAATTTTTTTAAACAATAAATAATGCTAACTTTATTAATTATTAAATTTCTGCACATACATTTTTACCAAGGGTCCAACAACGAAATTCAGCTACTCTGAATAGCACATACCCTATTCAAAAACGCGCTGCCAAACAATTGGAATTATGGTTCCTCAATAGCAATAACAAAATATTTTTAATCTTCATTAAAAAAAAGATCTTATGTGCTTTGAGTATACTGTTTGGTATGTTTATTTACATTTATATTGAAAAAATTTGGCGTAGAGTAAAAAAAAAGGAATTAAAAAAAATTTATTAGGTCTAGAAAGGGCATACGTCCATAAAAGGAATAAATATTTTATTGTTTCTTGCATTTTTTGGTGGCCAAAATTTTGAGAAAAAAAGTTTTCAAAAATTTATTTATCAAATTCAAAATATCAAGTAAAAACTATGTTTCTAAATTAATACTTTCATAGAAAAAAATTATGTAATATAACCTACCTACACGTTAGACGTTAAACCTACAGTAACCTACCTACACGTTAGACGTTAAACCTACAGTAAACTACCTACACGTTAGACGTTAAACCTAACATAACCTACCTACACGTTCGACGTTAAACCTACAGTAACCTACCTACACGTTAGACGTTAAACGTACTGTAACCTACCTACACGTTAGACTTTAAACCTACAGTAACCTACCAACACGTTAGACGTTAAACCTATCATAACCTACCTACACGTTAGACGTTAAACCTACTGTAACCTACCTACACGTTAGACGTTAAACCTAACATAACCTACCTACACGTTAGACGTTAAACCTACTGTAACCTACCTACACGTTAGACGTGAAACCTACAGTAACCTACCTACACGATAGACGTTAAACCTACTGTAACCTACCTACACGTTAGACGTTAAACCTACCATAACCTACCTACACGTTAGACGTTAAACCTATCATAATCTACCTACACGTTAGACGTTAAACCTACTGTAACCTACCTACACGTTAGACGTCAAACCTAAAAAAGCCTACCTACAGGTTAGACGTTAAACCTACAATATCCTGCCTACGCGTTAGACCTTAAACCTATCATGACCTACCCACACAGCACAAAACGTTTTCAAAACATTTCTGAAACGTTTCAAATGTCCGCTTGGTTTTTGGCCAATTGCTAGCAAACTAAGAGAGCTATGATACCCTGCCTTTTGATAAAATCTAGCTCAATATTTAAGGAAGGTGTACAACTTCGTTAGAGCAGTTAGCTTATCCAAGTTTTCGTGTAATCAGGGTACCTATACGTTAGACGTTAAACCTACCATAACCTACCTACACGTTAGACGTTAAACCTACCATAGCCTACCTACACGTTAGACGTTAAACCTAAAAAAACCTACCTACACGTTAGACGTTAAACCTACAATATCCTGCCTACACGTTAGACCTTAAACCTATCATGACCTACCTATACGTTAGACGTTAAACCTACCATAACCTACCTACACGTTAGAACTTAAACCTACCGTAGCCAACCTACACGTTAGACGTTAAACCTAAAAAAACCTACCTACACGTTAGACCTTAAACCTATCATGACCTACCTATACGTTAGACGTTAAACCTACAGTAACCTATCTACACGTTAGACGTTAAACCTACAGTAACCTACCTACACGTTAGACTTTAAACCTACAATATCCTGCCTATACGATAGACCTTAAACCTATCATGACCTACCTTTACGTTAGACGTTGAACCTACAATAACCTACCTACACGTTAAACCTTTTAAACCTACAATAACCTTCCTACACGTTAGACCTTAAAGCTACTATAAAGTACATATACGTTAGACCTTAAACCTACAATAACCTTCCTACTTTTAAGGTCTAGGTTATTGTAAAATTTCTTCCTACGTTTAAGGTCTAACGTGTAGGTAGGTTTTTTTAGGTTTAACGTCTTACGTGAAGGTAGGTTATGGTAGGTTTAAGGTCTAACGTATAAGCAGGATATTGTAGGTTTAACGTCTAACGTGTAGGTAGGATATTGTAGGTTTAACTTCTAACGTGTAGGTAGGTTTTTTTAGGTTTAACGTCTAACGTGTAGGTAGGTTATGTTAGGTTTAACGTCTAACGTGTAGGTAGGTTATGATAGGTTTAACGTCTAACGTGTAGGTAGGTTACTGTAGGTTTCACGTCTAACGTGTAGGTAGGTTACAGTAGGTTTAACGTCTAACGTGTAGGTAGGTTATGTTAGGTTTAACGTCTAACGTGTAGGTAGGTTACAGTAGGTTTAACGTCTAACGTGTAGGTAGGTTATGTTAGGTTTAACGTCTAACGTGTAGGTAGGTTACAGTAGGTTTAACGTCTAACGCGTAGGTAGGTTATGATAGGTTTAACGTCTAACGTGTAGGTAGGTTACAGTACGTTTAACGTCTAACGTGTAGGTAGGTTATGGTAGGTTTAACGTCTAGCGTACAGGTAGGTCATGATAGGTTTAAGGTGTAACGTGTAGGCAGGATATTGTAGGTTTAACGTCTAACGTGTAGGCAGGATATTGTTGGTTTTTTTTTCTCATTTTTTTTCTTTTTCTCATACTCATTTTTTTTTCTTTTCGGATGTAGTACATAAATTTTTTCTATGAATGTATTAATTTAGAAACATAGTTTTTACTTGATATTTTTAATTTGATAAATAAATTTTTGAAAACTTTTTTTCTCAAAATTTTGGCCACCATAAAATGCAAGAAACAATAAAATTTTTATTCCTTTTATGGACGTAAGCCCTTTCTAGACCTAATAAATTTTTTTTTAATTCCTTTTTTTTTACGATACGCCAAATTTTTTCAATATAAATGTAAATAAACATACCAAATAGTATAGTCAAAGCACATAAGATCTTTTTTTTATTGATGATTAAAAATATTTTGTTATTGTTATTGAGGAACCATAGTTCCAATTGTTTGGCAGCGCGTTTTTGAATAGGGTATGTGCTATTCAGAGTAGCTGAATTTCGTTGTTGGACCCTCGGTAAAAATGTATGTGTAGAAATTTAATAATTAATAAAGTTAGCATTATTTATTGTTTAAAAAAATTTTTCAATACCTTCACGGAAATTACTACGAATAAAAATTTTATTGAACAGCAACTCTTATCTAATTAGATAATTAAATTTAATTATCTAATTTAATTAATTTTAGGGGTACTTTTTTTCTTTTTTAAAAGAAAGGTAGCTTTCTTTTTACTTTATTTAATTTATATTTTATAATTTTATTATTTTTTGAGAATTTTATGTTAATCAAACCATTCTAATTTTTTTTAATTCTCATAGAAATTTAAAAATTTTATTTATAAATTATATCATTGTAACAATTTTAATTTAATTAAAATTATTATACAATTTTAAATTTAATTTGTTTTTCATTTATATTTTAATTTTATATATGAATTATGTAAAAAAATTAAAAATGCTTGCAATTTTAAAGCGAGAAAAGTTTGAATATCAATAATAATTTGAATTCCCGCCGGCATCCTCTCTCATACGCCCCCTGTTGGGGTAGCGGGAACTAGTGACAATAAAATCACAAAAGCTTCAATAGAAAAGTATAGGACTTGGTTCCTCCTAATCTTTTACCTCCGTGTTCTAGGAGTAGATGCGAGTAGAGTATTTAGGGATAGGTTATAACTAATTATTTCTTTAGTTATATCCCCGCTGGGGCTTTGCCCCCTCAACCCCCAAATTTCAGATTATTCTAGGTTTAGGTGCGAGTACAGCATTTAGGGGTAGGTTATATTTCGGAAGCAGGTAATTATCATTTCAAACGTTTATTTTTAAATATTGATTATATTATTATTTAAAAAAAAAACAGGCCGGAAAAAAAATAAAGAATTTCAACAACAAAATTTTTTTTTATTTGAATGTGTTTTTCCTATCTAAAAACCATTTTTTCACTTATTTAGTCATTTGAAATGATTTCCCGATGAAAAAAAGCCATTTTAATGGGGGGGGGCGAAGCCTTAGATTTATTTAAATTTTGAATTTTAGCGCTTTAATTATCTTATGAAAAATATTGTGTCCCGGAGAAAAATCAATCATGTATCCCCAAATATGACCATATATTAATATCTGCATTCATGGCGATACATGGCCATATATCGATTATTATGTCCCTCTATAACTGTATACTCCCATGTATGATCATACATGACAATATATAAGATATTTTTAATTAATTAAAAATAAAGAAAAAAAAAAAAGGATTAGCGGGATTTGAACCCGGGCCGCCATTTCCATAACACTTAACTGACTGAGCTAAATTGCTATTTGAATGTTTAATGTGATTTTTATATATTTATTCGTAACATTTTTTTTCTAAATTTTAATTATTTATTGAAAATAATTAATGTTTTATTATCAACTATTTAAAAAAGAAATAAATATAATTATCAAAAATTAAATTTTTCGTAGTTTTAAAACTAAAAATTGTGTTTTCTATATTTTTTTTTAAATGCATAAGTATTTTTAATTTTTTTTTTCAATAATTAAAATTTTTATACTTTTATATGTTGTTAAAAATCCAACCTGAGTTTTATAAGTAAAAATCTATTTTCGTTAAAAAATGAATTTATCTCAATTTAACAAAAAAAGTAAGGTCTTATTTAAAAAAAAAAAACTAAAATAAATTTAAAATTTACTATTAGCGATAACAATTTACTGATTTACGCATTTTTTCAAAGCTTTTATATGGTTTCTTAAAAAACTTCATCAAAAAAGAGTTTCAATTTTTTAAGCCGTGTTTTTTTTTATATGTGTAGATATTATAGTCCGCTAAAAACAAAAATATGTGTAAAACAAGAAATTTTTTCTCCATCAGATTTTATTGGCTAGAAAGTTAGTTTAAGGTATGAAAATAAAGAAATTTATGAACTAGACGTACAAAATATTTTTGTTGTTGCTATTTTGGCCAAGAATAGAGTTTTTCACGTTTTTAAATTCTTGTTAAGTATTAACCTATTTTAATCGATGGAAACTTTTGAAAATATTTAATGTGGATATTAAAAAAAATCTCAAAATTCAAATTAGTTCATTTTAGAATCAATTTAAGCCTGAAAAAAGACAAAAAATCAATGAAAAAATGAAAATTTAAATATTTAATCAAAATTAAAAATACCCAAAAAAAGGATACTGGTGGCTTCCTGATCAAGAATAGGCCGGAAAAGTAGAAAATTCAAAATGTCCGACTGAAAATTGGCGCGAAATTCAAATAAAATAATCTATTTTTAGCGTTTTCTTTACTTTAACCGTATTCATCTATTTTCTACACAAGTAACACGGTAAAAAAAATTTCACTTTATTAATTTTTAATCCCTTTTCCTTACCTCCTCTTGTCTTCAACTTTATCTTGGAGCTTTTAAAAATCAAAAAATCTTCATAAATACTCAAAATTGAAAACTGTGGTAAAACGGAAACTCCTGCGGATTTTCAGATCATCAAATATTAGGCCCCATCTACAAAAGCCGCAAAATTGAGTTGCAAACGCAAGCGTGAGCGCAACGCAATGCTCAAAAACTAATTTCATCTACTGCGCAACTCGAAATACACAAAATCTTCTTCTGAGCATTGCACCACAATTGCGCTTGCGGTTGCGCCCTCTATTTTGTCTTTTGTAGATGAAGTTTTTGAGGCTGATTCTACAAACGCCGTCATAAATGGGTGTAGCAACCGCAAGCATAGCTGCAATGCAATGCGCAGTGAGGCCCAATCTACAAAAGCCGTAAAAGGGGTCGCAACTGGAAGCGTGAGCGCAACGCAATGCGCAGAAACGAATTTTTTCTCCTGCGCGTTTCGACATACAGGCTGGTTCTACAAACTCCGTAAATGGGGGTCGCAACTGCAAGCGCAACCGCAACGCAATGCGCACAACACAACATGCATGTACTCAACACGATTTTGGTTTGTGCGCATTGAGTTATGGCTGCGCTTGCGGTTGCGTCCCCTATTTACGGCGTTTGTAGAATCAGCCACACAAAATCTTATTCTGCGCATCGCGTTGAGCTTGGGTTTGCGGCGCGCCTGGGTTTTACGGCTTCTGTAGATGGGGCCTTAGAGAAAATCAGAAAATAAAATACGTCGGAATGAAAAAATCGTGCGAAATTAAAGGAAATAATGCTGGATTTAGGTTTTTTAAAATTTTAGAAAAAATTGATTGTTTGAATTTTTTAGGAGGAAGGGGGGTGTTTACAAGGGCAACAAATGAAAATTTTTTTTTTTTACTTTATTACTTTTGTGGAGATAAATAAATAAAATAATTGTCATTTTTTAACGTTTAATTTAAAGAAAATAATAAACATCAAAAATGGCCCTTTTTAATTGAATTTTGCCCTAATTTTAAGTCATACACTTTGAATTTTCTACTTTACCGGGCTAATTCATTATCAAGAAGCACCCAGTACCCATTTTTTGTGTGGGTATTTTCCATTTTGTTAAATTATTAAAATTTTCATTTTTTAATTGTCTTTCGTCATTTTTAGGCTAAAATTGACACCGCAATGGCACAATTTTAGTTTGCACAATTGCGAGACTTTTTAAATATCTACATTAAAGATTTTCATTAGTTTTAATCGATTTAAAAATAGATTGTAACAAGAATTTAAAAAATAGCAAAAAACGCCTATTTTTGGTGAAAATAGCATCAACAAAAATGTCTAGCAGACAATTTCCGTATCCGGTTCATAACATTCTTAATCTTCAAACATTAAACTAACTTTCTGGCCAATAAAATTTGATGGAGAAAAAATTTCAAAATTATGCAAAAAAATTTTAAGAAGGATGCAGCCTAAAAACCTTATAACGCATGTAGGCGCATAAGCATATGCTTATTATGAATTTCGCCTTTTCTTTTCACTTGAACATGAAAATCTGTTTCCATACATGGGTATTCATGGGGATATATTGAGAAAAAAAATTTTTGATACATGATGTATCAAAATATATGACCATGTGTGAAAATGCTTGATTATACTTAATCATACAGAGACATAATCAATTCATGACGATACATCCCCATGTATGTCAATGTATGGTCATGCATGGCAACGTATAAATTTCATTCATGGTCATACATGGGGATGCATGAACTATTTTTTCCCGGGTACGTGTTTTATTTTTCGACCCACTAAATAAGATTCCAGGATCCATAGTGAAAAATTCAAGCACACAATTATATACAGTTGTGTGATAAAATATTGACTGACATTTAAAATCATAATTTTTTAAGTTTTAGAATAAAATTTAAGCAAAAAATTTTAATTTTAATTTTTTTGATTGTTGAAATTTGCAATTACTTGCATGTACGTTGTATTTTCAATCTATATTTTATTTATTTCCTGACAGTTTGTATACTAGATTTATATATAAGCAATTCTACAGAAATTAGGAATCTTAGGTACTTCATTTTTTTTCTAAATTTTTTTCTTAGTTCCAGATAGCAAATTTCCCTGGCTATCCGATTGCGGGGTCAAAAAAATTTTTCTAGTAGCGCATGCGTGAGAAATGGCTAAGAGAAGCTGGTTTTTTTCAAAAATCGATTTCTCAAATGCCTATTGGTGAAAAATCTTTTCACCAGGCTTAAATTTTTCCTTCAACTTTGTATTTTATGGCGAAAAAAAAATTTCGATGGGACAATGCTTTTTGGAAGCTCTAGATCAAAAATAGCAGCTTTCAAAAGCTCATTTTTTAAAAATTTCAAATTTCCCGCCAAGTCACGTGACCAATCAAAAATCTGACCAAAATCTTTTCATGTTTTTAAGAGCGTTTATGTTAAAGCAGCGAAATTTTCAATTGAAAGATTAAAATATCTCATTTTTTAAAGGAATTTTTTTATTTTTTAAATTATAACAAATTATTCAAAATTAATCTGAAAATCCTTTAAAATTTCACTGTTTTAACATAAAAGCTCTTAATAATATGATAAGACATACCATTAAGTAACATTTCCCGCGGAATCCAAATTTTTGGTCAGATTTTTGATTGGTGACGTGACTTGGCGATAAATTCGAAATTTGTAAAAAATGAACTTTTGAAAGCTGCTATTTTTTGATCTAGAGCTCCCAAAAAGCATTGTCCCATTGAAATTTTTTTTTCGCCATAAAATACAAAGTTGAAGGAAAAATGTAAGCCTGGTGAAAAGATTTTTCACCAATAGGCATTTGAGAAATCGATTTTTGAAAAAAACCAGCTTTTCTTAGCCATATAATAGTTCATTATTACATGTGTGACAATAATTTGTGATAAATTTTTATTGGAAGATAAGTTGAGCTGTTTTTCTATGCAATGGAATAATAGATTTTTCAAAAATACAAAGCTTTTGCATATTAAAAAACCTAATAATTTTTAACCAAGTTTAAAACCTCAATCACTCAACATCAACAAAGTCATCGATATTGCTGTCCTTGTTACATCTTAACTTTTTCGTTATGTTTTCTGACAGTTAAAAAATAATTTAAAAAAGGAAAAAACAAACACTTTGTATATTTACTGCATAGCAAATCATAATAATTTTAAAAGTGACTCTTATGCATACATTAATTAAACTCTGTGTATATTTTTAATTATTTTTTCTAAAGAAATAGCCAATATAATATTCAACATAATAGTGCAATTAGCCGTTAGTGTGTGTTTATTTTTTATATAAGTCTAAGTATACTATAGAATTAAATTATGTACAATATTTGCTATGTATATTGAATGTATATTGAGTATTTAAATCTAGTATAACTATATATACACGGAAAAAAATTCTAAGTTGTATTGACAAATAACTTTGTTGAAATATGCCAACAAAGTATTTGTTGAATTGTCATAGTTACTTAGTTGATTCAAACAGAGTGAAAATTTTATTTAAAAAAAATTACTTTTTTTTTTATTATTTTTTTTTTTTTTTTAAATTAATTATTTTTTTTTTATAATTATTTTTTTATATTTATTTATGTACTTATAGGTTTATATTTTTTAATTTAAAATCTGTTAAAAAAAACCAAAGAAAAATTTTGACTGCTACTGGGATCGAACTGAGTACCGCGGCTTCCGAGACAGCGTGATTATCCATTCTGCTAACAGGACACTTGTATTTAATAAAAAAATTTTAAGCACTATATGTTACAGATAATAATTTTAGAAATTATATGCAGAGTAAATTATACATACCCAGCGAAATGCATATTTAAAAATAATAGTTAAAACTATCATAAATAATTTTTAGGAAATCCCATTTCTTTATTATAATAATAATGATTAATAATATAAGCAAAAGTAAATTCATACCCGCAGTGAAATTTATATTTAAAAATAATACTTAAAACTATCATTAAAAATTTTTAGGAAATTCCATTTCTTTATTGATTAATAATATAAACAAAAGCGCGCTGCTGAAAGAGAAGAGCATAATAGGATAGAAAGAGAAAGAATGAATAAATATTTTAATATAAAAGAAAAAGCATTGACCTAACTATTAAAATTAATTATATTAATGTTGTAGGTTGTTGGTTTATCTAACACTATGTTGATTCAACAAAGATTTAAGTGGTTAATTTAACAATTTTAATTTTGCTTGAATCAACAAAGTATTTGTTGGTTTAATGTTTTTATTTGACAATTCAACGTTTAATCTTTCCATTCAACAAACTTACAATACTAATCATATTTCAGTAACGTAATACGTTTAGTTTGTCTTATATTTTTTTTACGTGTACATTTAATACATTGTATCTTATATCTTAATCTACAAAAATTAATCTACAAAAATTAATGCTAAAGACATTGATGCCTTGAACAAAGAAGCACAACAAACTTATGCCTGTAATTGTACAAAAAATAAAAACAAACCCACATCTTTTGTATGTATTAAATGTGGAAAGTGTTACCATTTTTCATGCATCTCAAAAATTAAAACTTCCTACCATCTTATAGGTAATCTCATAAGTTGTTGTAAATTAGAAATAAAAGATGTTAAGTACTATGAGCAGGAAATTAAACTATTAAATAAAGAAATTCTTAATTTGAATGATAAATTACAAGAAGAAAAAATAAATTCAAAAAGTTATGCTAATCAAAGTATCTCGTTATTAGAAGAAATAAATGATTTACATATAAAGAATAATGACAAAGTACAGCTTGCTAATCTACAAAAAGAACTTAATCATGCATTAGATAAAATTAATACTCTGACTGAAGAGAAAGCAACTCTTCTAGAAACTATTAGTAAAATAAAATCAGATAATGATGACATAATTAAACAAATGAATATTAAAGAAAAGCTATCAACAGAAACAATTAATAGTGAAAATAATAATAATAATACTTACAAGAGTGAGATATTGTCATTGAAAGAGATAATTAATTCTAAAAATGAGCTATGTGATAGCTTAAAAGACAATTTAAGAAATATTAATAATAATTTTGAAACAGAAAATAGTTTATTAAAAGATCTAAATAGTTCTCTTAAAATAAACAACGACTTATTATCTGAAAAAATAAAAAACTTAGAAAAAGTATCTAATTCCATTAATAATATTGATTCAAATACTGAACAAGCGCATCTAAGGTGTTATAATGGAAATAAAAGCTTTGATGATCACCAGCCTGTTGTCCATATACCTAACCTAATAATATCATCTACAAATGATTAATTAATTGATGGGATCTATGAACTAATCAAAAATAAAATACAAACTGAAATAGTAGTACCAATTACTACTTTAAAGTTGAATAAAAAAAATAATACGGTAATACTAAAATGTTCAAATAAAAACGATGTTAATAAAATAAAAGAGAATCTATCTAATACATTAAATGGTAATTATAAAGTGGAAACTGAAAATCTTGCTAATCCTAAACTGAAGATTGTAGGCATTTCCAATGATATGCCTGTTAGTGAAATTGAGATGGATATTAATAGAAGAAATTTTCAAGATACTGGACACAATTGCACGATAATTCATATATACAAAACAAGAAAAAACTCAACAAGTGCAATAATTAAAGTACCTTCTGAATTGTTCACACTTATTCGTAGAAATAGATATAAGGTTTTTGTAGGTACGCAAGCATGTCATGTTTATGATTATTTTGATATAACCCCATGTAATAATTGTGTACTAATAATTAGTAAAATTATAGTAAAATAATTAGTAAAAAGTGTACTAATAATATAGTGTGTGTATTTTGTTCTGGTAATCACAAATATGACGCCTGCGAAAGTAGTAAAAAAAATAGAAATTGTACCAACTGTATACATAATAATGAAAAATTTGGTACTCAATATGTAACTAATCATGCAGCAAATAATACTAAAAAATGTGAATATTTAAAAAAGAAAATAAAATATATTATTTCAAATACTGACTATACAATGATGCCAACTGTACCTGACTATTTGGGATCAATTAAATTAAATGCTAATTCAAGTAAATTTAAAGCAAGTCGGAGTGCCAATTATTCAAGTAAAGAAATTAATGGTAGAGCAACTAACTGATGAAGGTATTGTAGTTAATAATGAACACGAAATTTATGACATTATTCAATTAAATCGAATAATTAATGTGGGTGAATTTATTATTCTTCATGTAAACATCAGGGAACTTCAAACTAATTTCAACTACTTGGAGATTTTTATAGAAAATCTTATACATAAGCCCGATATAATTATTTCCAGTGAGACTCACAGATTGCCATGTTACACCTATTATAGTCTCTCTAATTATGTAATGTATTATAAACGTGGCAAGTAACTCAATTGATTTACTACATAAATTACAAAGTAAAATTGTAAACATAATTATTAATAATAAAGAATATAAAAGTAATAAAACTTTAAAGATTCCTATTAATATCCAACAAACTTACTTACTAAAATCACTAATACAGGATTATCAAATTTTAAAAGATAAATTTATTAAAAGTAACAGTAAAACAAGAAGCAAATCAATTGAAGTACCAAGGTGTACGCTGGAGGTTGGTAAGAAAGTATACAGCTATCAAGCAATAAAACTATATAATCAATTACCAAGTAATCTAAAAATGCTTGATATAAACAAAAAAAGCTCTAAATATAATATCAAAAATTGGATAATCAATTCTAAAATCTAGTCTATTTTATCATATTGTTAACTAATTTATAGATGTGTTGCTCTAACCCTTTTCTAATTTTAGTTTTATTATTATAATTAATTTTAAGTATTATTTTTTATTATTATATACTGATTCCTCCTATGTACAGGTTATTACCTACTGTAGGCCTATAATATGTAACATTATTGTATATATTATTTGAATTGGAAATAAATTATTATTATTATTATAAAATAAACAAGGCTGATGGCTGTGCGATTTATGTAATGGATTCTCTAATGGAGGTCTCCAAGATTGAATCAATTGATAATTTTAATTACATAAATACTATTATTAAATTAAAAAATAATGTTTCTATTAAGATTTTAGCATTATAGCATTTATAGACAGCTCGAATTCGTTAATAAATGAATACTTGAATAATTTCTTAGAGGCAGGTTATTATCCTTTGTTTAATAAAATAACTAGACCTAATAATTTTAAAAAAGATGAAGGATCATGCATTGATAATATGTTCTTTAAATCAAATATGAATAGTAATAAAATAATAGATCATAAATCAATTATTATCAAACAAGTTTTTCCTGATCATTATCCAATTATGACCTCTTTTAATATCAAAGTAAAGACTAAAATAGCCAAAAATAATGATACTTTTCTAAATAAAAAAATCTTAATTAATCACTGTAGAAAAACCAATTGGAACCCAATATTAGAAATGCATGATCCTGAACTTGCTACTAACGAGCTAATTAATTTATTGCTCAATAAATAACGCTACTAGAAAATTTAATTAAAAAAAATTAAGTAAAAATATACCCAGAAAAAAGTGGGTTACACCAGCAATCTTAAAATCAATAAAAACTAAAAACAAACTTGAAAGAATTTGGAAAAATACTAAATCGATTGAAGAAAATTATGTAAAAACTTTAGAGTTAAATTATAAAAATTATAAAAAACAATTAGATCTAATAATTATTAAAGCTAAAAAAGTCTTAGAAGACGAAATAATAAAAAAATGTGATAATATGAAAAAACTTTGGAAATACATTAACTCTAAAATTAAAGGCTCAAAATATAAAAATCAGAACCATACCATTGACTATATAAATGTAAACAACCAAAAAATTGATGATTCTAAAGTAATATTAGAGAATTTTAATGAATTTTTTGCCAATGTAGGACAAAATATTGCTAAAAACATAACCTCAATATCCAAACCTGTGATAAATATAGTTAATGATAGTTCTATATATTTGAGTAAAGTTAGTGAATCTGAAGTTTATAAAATAATTTTAAAATTAAATAAAGCATCTGGCATTGATAGTATTAATTGTAATACACTAAAATTAATTATAGATTTTGTTACTACTCCTATCACTTATGTGCTCAATCTGTGTATTGTAAACGGGTACTGGCCAACTCATCTTAAAAAGGCTGAAATCATACCGATTTTTAAGAAAGGTGATAAACATCTAATGACAAATTATCGACCAATATCTTTGATATCGAATATCGCTAAAATTTTTGAAAAAGTAATTTATAGTAGATTGGTAAAGTTTATTCAAGAAAATAAAATACTTGCTGATAATCAATTCGGTTTTATAGAAAAAAGGGGTACTAATGACGCTTTGTTAAAGGTTTCTGAACTTATTTATCAAAGTATTGATCAAAGTAAACCAACTATTGCTACTTTTTTGGACCTAAAAAAAGCGTTCGATACAGTCAATCATGATATTTTAATACGCAGACTGAGTTCATATGGTGTTAGGGGCTTAGCACTTGATTTATTGTCCAGTTATTTAACAGATAGAACACAAGTAGTCAAAATCGATAATAATAAAAGTAATAGTTGCAATGTTACTATGGGAGTACCTCAAGGAACGATTCTTGGCCCATTGCTTTTTATATTGTACATCAATGAACTGCTAAAACTATTACTTTCAAATTTAGTATCATATGCAGATGATACAGTGATTATCTTTTCAGGTAATTCGTGGAAAGAAGTGCAGGATAAAATGAATAGTACTTTGAATGTGGTTGGTGACTGGTTGGCCAGTAACCAACTATCATTAAATACTACTAAATCAGTGTATATGGCTTTTTCTACTAGGAAAAAAAATATTCCGAGTAACTTAAATATACAAATACATGGTATAAAATTAAATTCGGTTGATAATTATAAATATTTAGGTGTTATTTTTGATTCTCTTATGAAATGGGAAAATCATATTCTAAACATAACAAATAGAACAAAATACATTTTATTTATATTACATAAATTAAAATATCAACTTTTGCCATCTACACTGGTTTCAGTTTATTATGCCCTTTTTCAAAGCATTGCTAATTATGGACTCGTTGCTTGGGGTGGAGCCTATAAAAAATATCTGAAGCCTATTTTTAATTTACAAAAAAGACTGATAAAAATAATTAATAATAAAAGTGAAAAAAAAATTTTAAATATTAATGAATCCTATATTCTAAATTCTATAGTATACTATTATGATGGTTTAAAAGAAAAAATTTTAAATAATCAGAATATAACCAGAAACAAATCAATTATACTACCAAAATCAAAAAAAAATATTGGTTTCAATAGAAGTTACAAGATAGCAATAAGAAACTTTAATAAATTACTAAATAGCTAAAAAATGCTTGATAATGATGCTAAATATTTAAAATGGAAGATCAATAAGGTATTATTTTCCTAATTTAGTTTTAATGTATAAATAATGTTAGTATACTTTTCTAGTCAGAATAGTTATTTACATAAATAATATAAGTCATCTCTTAATTAATTAATATTGCTGGTTACATATTACAATATCTTATATTATATACGTTATATTGACTAAAATAATTTTTATTTTTATTTTACTTAATTTCAATTTATTATTGTTGTTTAGTTTTAACTTTCATATTGTAATTTTCAATTTTTGTAATCTGGCTCACAAACAGATAATATATTATCTCCGTAAGCTACATGCCTATTGTATAAGCCATTGAGCTTACAGGTTAAATAAAATAAAAAATAAAAAATAAATAAATTTTATAAAATCTATAAATTCGAAATATATATAAATACAAAAAAAGACAAAGATAACAAAGTCAAAGATAAATTAATGTTCAATAAAAATATTTTTTAGGACAAATTTTTATTAAATTTAAAATTCTATATATTTCCCTTAACTTAAAATACCTTTAAAACAGGTTTATTTAGTCATATTTATAAGTTAAATAATTTTCACACAGGTTAATGTATTTATTGTGATATTTATATTAATTTAACCAATAAATTGGATAATTTTCAACTAATGGGAACGTAACAGTGTTTCGCCATAGTGTATTAGGTTGGCTCGTCAGTAGACTCCTAATACACCTTATGCAGACACCGTTTTATTATTTAAAAAACAAAAAATATTAAAAATATAAAATTATTTTCTTTTTGAAATTTTGTGTAAGTACTTGCACATGTTTTCAAAACGACTAAAAATGCTTGCTTGTGTACACCGTTAGAAAGGAGAAGTTTTGTTTTCTATTTCTAATTTAAATACAGCTGGCATTTTTATTCTATTAATTTTATAAAATTACATTCAGAGTTTTATTAAATTTAATAAGGCTAATAATAACACGAACTGATAAATCAGTTTCAAAAAATGTCACAGCCTTATTTTTGAAAATAAATTTTCATCAAACTTTGCTTATGTTAAAGCTTCTAAATCAAATAAATGAAATTTCTGGTAAACTTCATTACTCATAATATTTTCATGTATAAACATGAAAATATAGAAATTTTATTTTTTATGATCAACGTAACCCAATTAAAAGTGACATTTTTGTTAATTTAACCAATAAATTGGTTAATTTTCAACTAATAGGAACGTATTTATTGTATATTAATATGTATCAAATTGTTATTACTTTCATTATTTTTCAAATAATACACGTTAGATTTTATAAAATTATTAACAAAATTTACAAGGGGAGTTCAATACATTTTGAACACCAAATTACACCAAATGGTTATGGATGAGTTTGTTTGGTTGAAAAAACATGCTGACTACCATGCTGACCTGCTGACTACCATGCTGACATGCTTACTAAGATGCTGACTACTCCGTTCATTCCAATGGGCCTTCTTGGCCTAGAAACGCAGGGCTCAATGTCATAAAATATAGTTTTTTGGTAATTTTCAATGAAACGCTTAAACCTCACAAGTTAACCAAAACACTTGTAGTTAATTCCATTTTTTTCTTGTAAGGGTCACCTTTCAAACGTTGTAAACCGCAATTTATTATCACTAATTCTTTCATCACTATAGCCAATTAACCAAACGGTCATTTTTGGCTAAAAATGACCAATTTTTAAATTGCTGCCAAATTTGTAATTTCTGACGAAAATGGGTTTTATAGGTCTGAAAAAATTTGTACAAGCTTCAAGTTTCCAAAACTTCTTTACTTCGCCCTTTTCAATTATTTGTTAACCAGGTATGATAATTCGAAACCACAGTCCCAATTTTATGATTTTTTGAAAAAGCTCATTTTAACTTTGAAGGGCCATTCCTTAAAAACAAATTAAGGAAATCAGACGAGCAAAAAATTTTTGGAAATTTAAAGCATGTACAAATTTTTTTAGATCTATAAAACCCATTTTCGTCAGAAATTACAAATTTTAGAATTAGTGATAATAAATTACGGTTTACGGCGTATGAAATGTGATACTTAAACCAAAAACATGAGACTAACCGGAAGAGTTTTGGTTAACTTGCGAGGTTTTGGCGTTTCATTGAAAATTACCAAAAAATCCTATTTTATAACATTGAGCTCTGAATTTGTAGGCCCAGAAGGCCCATTGGAATGAACAGAGGGTAGCATGTTTTTTCAACATAACAAACTCATCAATAACCATTTGGTGTAATTTGATGTTCCAAATGTATTGAACTCCCCTTGTTAGTATTATTAAGTTGCACGACCACGCAACATTGACGTTCAAACAATGTTCAAACTATGTTTAAAAAGTTTTTTAATATAATTTTATTTTTCTAATTCATTGAGATAAACCTGAAAATGAAAAGTTGACTTTTTGAAACGCGTTGTTTTTTTAAAAAATTATTTTAAAAGGGTGTTGAAAAAAAAAAAACTACTATAGCTTTTAGGAGCAGTTTTAGATATTTTAAGGGTGAAATATTGATTATTTATGAAAAAGAAGTCGAAATTCTTGATCAGCGACCTGAAAAACCCGAATGGTGCAAATCTGGGCGCTTAAAGTGCGAATATGTAAAACAACCCCTTTTTGGGGATAGTTTTTGCAAATTTAAGGGTGAGCCTATCATAACTAGGTAAGACTAATATAACTCAAATTTAAGGGTGAAGCCCACATTTCCTTACGAAATGACCCCGATTTTCGTGTTCCAGTGTTCCAAAAAACCTATAGTAGAGCAAATCTCGTGTTCGCCAGTGAAAATACAACCCACAGTGTAGTAAAAAAAAAAAGTGGCCAAAAATCGGCTTCAACGCAATTTCTTATGAAAAAAAAATTCTGCTGGATAAAAATGACCGTTTTTGTGTATTCTAAATGATAGGCTACCGAGAAAAAAAAAATTTTTTTTTAAATTTTTTTAGCTGCTGAATGAAAAAAAAATCTATTTTTTACCATAAAAAGGTAAAATATTTATAGTTTTAAAATGGAAAAAAAAATTTTTTAGTAACAGCTCTGTATTAAAATATGTACATAAATGATAAATAAACCTAAAAAAAGTGTATTAGTATAATTATACTACATGGTTGTATGCAGTATAAAGATGTGTTAGTCAACATTTGCAATTTAGTCAAAAAATTTAAAAAAAAAATGAAAAATTAGATTTTTCTATTTTTAATTATATTTTAAACTTAAAATAAAGTATTTTTTTTATGTTTTTAAATAGTTTATATTTTTTATACTTTATTTAAGTTTAAAATTTAAGTAAAAATATCAAATTTAATCAAATTTATCATTTTTTTTTAAATTTTTTGACTAAATTGCAAATGTTGTACTTATTTAACTTTTAAACCTTGTCCCAGAAAAATATTTACTCGAAAATCCACAGAAACCCTTTCTCCAAAATAAAAACCAGAAAAATTCAAAAATTATTTACACCAAAATTAATTTGTTTTTAAATTATTATTTAAGCCAGAAAGCCAACTTCACTTAATTTATTTATATATTTTGATTTAAATATTTATTTTGGCTTTAAAATTTATTAGTAATCATTAGTAAAAAATAAGTAAATAAGTAAAAAAAAATTATTAAAGAATTTATTAAAATATAGTTTTTAACCATAAAATTTGTAAATATTTTTGTAAAAAACATGACCAATGAAGTTAAAATTATAAATAGTAGGAGAATCGCAATAAAATGTTTTCTTTATGTACGGTCATGTGATAATACAAATGGTAAACAGCATTGGGATTGCTGAAAAGGGTACGTGGTAAGGAATGTAAGCCAAGAGCTGTTATTTAACAAGTTAATGGTGCACTAAAATTAAAAATGGTGGAAAAATATCAGTTCATTTAAATCATGCACCAGATCATGATAAAGTTTTTAACATGCAGAAACCTGGAGCTCTTAGCCAATAGCCGGATGTGGTACCTTGATGGTACCTTTATGGTTTCGCTATCAATTTTTTATCAATTATTAATAGTACTTGGCACATATAACCGAAATACAGCTGATCCAGATGAGATACGATATCGATACGATATTGATACGAGACTTCGCTAAATTTATCGATAACGATGCAATATTGTAATTTAGCAATATCGCCGATATTCAAAGCCAAAAATATCGGAAATTATCGATATCAATTTTTTGTGAATTAATTAATTTATTTATTGAACTTGCTATACATATTATTTACAAAAATATAAGTTTAAATATTGTATCAAATATCCTTATAACGGTTTTCCATTGTTTAAAAATCTTTTACATAAACAAAAAAGCCTATTTTCTACCCTAGGGTGACGGCTATTTGCCCGTTAGATGTAAAACTATGTTTTAAGGACACTCGGACCAATGAATTCCCCGAATAAAACATATACAGGTTGTTAGAGAAAAGCCTCAGGAATGGAATGGTATGGGTCTTATGGTCGATTTTCGTGCAAAATTTTGAAATAAAAGGGTACAAAGATAAATAAATATTACATTATTCTTATGGGGAGAATTCAGGAAGTTGATTATTTATACCATCAAATCGCGAATTCCCAAATGCAGATAGTGATAAATTGAAAGTTCAAAGCTTAAAGAATTTATTGGTACTTTCCGAATATGAGGTATACGTGGGAAATTTTGTGTAATTAAACGAAGAAAATTTTATAACGCAGTTTTAGCAGCAAGGGCCATTTAACGCCATATTGTTTGTTTATTATACAAAGTGCGCGCACTAAGGTTATAGTAATAAGGCGAATCGACGCGAGTCAGAGCCAGTAAAAGACAAGAAGAAGAAGTAAATAAAAACACAAATTTAATATTATTCTTCAATTTGTAATTTCATATTTATTAATTAAGTAATAATTTATTATTTTAAAATAAATTTTTTTCCATAAAATAATTTGTAAATTGCATTTAATATAAATAATATAAGTTTAAATTTGAGTTTTAAATTTGTTCTTTTTGCAGAAGTACTGCGTGATTAAAAAGTAATAACAAATTAAATGTAAATTAGTAAAATTAAGAGATATTTACCATAAAATTTGTGAATATTATTTGAAAAATTAATTTTTCGAATTTATAAAGTTTTATTTGTATCATTTAAATAGTTAAATGTGTATATTTTTTTTTATCACTCAACGACTTGGGATTCAAGGCCAGAGCGACGTTAAATCTCGGGTCAAAATATGGGGTTCAACTTTTGTATGCTGTCTGTCATATAATTGCATGTATAGTCAAAACCAATATTTTGTCCCTTGTTTAAAAAATAGCTATTTTTTAGTCACTTTGGTGCCAATATATGGTTATTTTGCTTTTTTATGAATGTTTATTCGGGAAGGTGCATCCTCTGTTTCTCAGAGTAGCTTGCAAGTTATTAAGAATCTAATAATTTAAACAAAATTAGCTTTTCTGAAAAAAATAAATATATTTGGTGAATTTATTGATAACATATAGGATAAAAAATCATTTATAAATAATCACAATTTAAATTTTAAAATCAAAGTTTATTTTTAGTATGCTTCAAAAAAATTTTTAAGAAGAAAGAAGGAAGTGAATTCATTCAACTTTTTTTTTCATTGGGAAAGATTATTTTACCGCAAACTAAACATTCTATATACGGATGACTGAAATGCGGAACCGTATATCACCCACTCGTATTTACGGGTCTCAATTTTTTTCCCCCGTTTGTACGGATGCCTAAAATACGGGATCCATATATTGTTAACCGTATATATATGGATAGAATCATACTGGACCCGTATACCTCTGATCTGTACATACAGGTGAATAATATACGGTTCCGTTTTCATTCTTGTATATTTATACATACATATATACATGCATACATACATACACACACATACACACACATATATTTATATTAAATACTTTTCTTCATTAAATTAGGTGATTAAAGATTTGACCCGTACATACAGGTATCTGAAATACGGCTACCATAAAGTGAAAACCGTATATACGGCTAACATTTTATGGTTCCCGTATTTAAATTAACCGTATATACGGGTAAATGATATGAGCAATTATTTTAAAAGTGCTACTTAATTTGAGCCTGGAATCGTAATTTTTTTTTTTGAGGGCACATCGATATGACCCGTGTTTTCAGATAGTTTGAAACTTCAGAAAAACAAAAAAAATCGTGAACAAGAAATCGGCGATAGGTGCCAAATAGTATATTAAGTATCAAGGGCGTAAAAGTTTTGGCACTAGCGTGAACACTAGTACGAGTGCTCGGCGAAGCCGCAAAAAAATCTTTTTTGCCCTCCCGGGCGTAAAACTCGTGCATAAAGAATTTTCTGAACTCGTTCTACGCCTAGGTGGGAAAAAAATAGTGTAAGCATCATGGGCGAAATACTTTAGACATGAGCGTGAACACTTATCACTCGTGCCCGGCTTCGCCGAGCACTCGTGCTAGTGCCGAAACTTTTACGTCCTTGATACTTAATATACTATTTCACTTTTATGTCAAAAACCGTGTTTTTCATATCTAAGCTACCCCAAATTTTTAAAATAACTTTTTAGGTAAATACAATTTAAAAAAATAGATAAGAAAATCTGATTGCCAGGGAAAAACCACTCCATAAGAAAAAAAAACTTATCTTTTTACGATGAAATTTAGCCAAGTTATTGTCAATTTAAGATTTTGCTCAAATTCGTCTTAAAAAAGATTGGAATTTTATTGAAAAAAGCCTGTTTCTGAACTTTGAACATGCATTACTCGCTTGATTTTCATCGTAAAATAATAATTTATTTTTTTAAATCGATTAATTTTTCCCTAAAAATTCATTTTTTGGAGAAAAAAAATTATTTTCATTGACCGAATTTCAATTTTTAGGTCAAAAGCCTTTGAAAACTGTAAGTAGCAAAAATTATTTAACACAGTTTTTGACCTAAAAATTGAAATTCGGTCAATAAAAATGATTTCTTTCTTGAAGAAATGAATTGCCAGGGAAAAATTAATCGATTTAAAAAAAAAAATTATTATTTTACGATGAAAATCAAGAGAGTAATGCATGTTTAAAGTTCAGAAATAGGCTTTTTTCAATATAATTTCCATCTTTTTTAAGACGAATTTGAGCAAAATCTTAAATTGTCGATAACTTGGCTAAATTTCATCGTAAAAAGATAAGTTTTTTTTTTTTTCTGGAGTGGTTTTTCCCTGGAAATCAGATTTTTTTATTTATTTTTTAAAATTTTATTTACCTAAAAACTTATTTTAAAAATTTGGGGTAGCTCAGATACGAAAAATACGGTTTTTGACATAAAAGTGAAAAAATCTTTTTAGCACCTGTTGCCGATTTCTTGTTCACGATTTTTTTCAGTTTTCTGAAGGTCCAAACTAACTGAAAACATGGGTTATATCGATGTGCCCTCAAAAAAAAAATTCCAGGCTCAAATTAAGTAGCACTTTTAAAATAATTGCTCATATACGGTCCCGTATAAGACTCATCCGTTTGTACGGTTGATTAAAGTTCTGGCCCGTATATACGGTTGTCTAAAATACGGAAACCGTATATACGAACTAGTAATGTATGGACCCGTATTTTTATCAACCTTATATACGGTTGAAAAATTTTGAGAACCGTATATAAGGTTTACAAAATACGGGTCCCGTACAAATTTATCCGTAAGTACGGTTTTAAAAATACTGGTCAGTACATTTTTAGAACCGTATATACGGTATTTTTCATATGGATTCCATATTAAATAAACCGTATATACGGAAAAAAATCAAAATTCATAATTCTCATTTCCGTATATACGGATATAATGCGCCTCCAGTATTCCCAACCCTGATTCATATATACATTTACTTAAAAAGTGCGTTAAAGTTATCCCCCAGTGAGAAAAAGTAATTTAAAAAAATACATATTTTTTTATTTTCCTTTTATAGCAATAATTGGTTCCTCATAGAGCCATTAAGATAGGTGTCATTTTGATTTTCAATTTTTTGGCATATAAGCACGTTTTGAGACCCCAGGAAGCTAAAAAACCGGCTTTTAAAAAAAGTCTGTATGTGTGTGTATGTGTGTTGTATGTATGCATGTATATATGTATGTATGTATGTGGATAACCGGCAATATTTCACAAATTGTGGCATTAAAACCTAATTATTTTTTCAAAAATTTTTTTACCAAAAAATCTCAAACTATTTTTTTTTTTCAAAGTTATATGTAATACTTCATTTATTTTCATGAAAGTACTTATATTTTAAATAATGGTTTTTACTCGATATCTCGAATCTGATAATTAATGTTTTGAAAATTTTTGTACCAAAATTTTTGCCACAAAAAAATAGAAAAAAAAGAAAATTTTTTTTCTCTTTGGACGTAGTACCTACTTTATTTCTATAGGAGTACTGGTTTCAGGAACCACGCTTCTAGTAATATTTTGGATCTGTTACTTAATTTTTCAAAATTTTTTTCTCAAAATTAAAAAAAAAACAATAAAAAAACTGCAATATTTTTTGTTTTTTTATGTAATATATCATTTAATTCTATGAAAGTAGTAATATGTGAAAATATAGTTTTTACTCGATATCTCGAATCGGATACTTAATTTTTCGAAAATATTTTTCTCAAAATTTTTTGCATAAGAAAATAAAAAAAACAGCAAAATTTTTTTTTTTCTTTGAATGCAATACCTAATTTTTTCCTATGAAAGTACTTAAATCTAGAATTATCGTTTTTACTCGATATCTCCAATTGATACTTAATTTTTTGAACTTTTTTTTCTCAAAATATTTTACTTTAAAAATAAAAAAAAACTGCAATATTTTTTTCCTTTTTGAAATTAGTATCTCATATTTTTCTGTGGGAGTACTTGTTTTAGAAATATTTTTTACAGTCAATTTTTTGGATCTGAAATTTAATTTAAAAATTTTTTTTTTTCAAAATGTTTTACATAAAAAAATAAAAATAATAGCAATTTTTTTTTTTTGGAACTTAGTACTTAATTTTTTTCTATGAAAGTACTAATATCTAGAATTATTGTTTTTACTATAGGTAAAATAGACCATTAAGAATATTGTTAATGAGGAACCATGGTGCCAATTACTTGGCAGTGTTTTTTTTTATCCATTATTTATAGCCAGTTTTTAACAATCAAATTTTTAGCTTATACTCAAAGATGAAGATTGTAATGAAGTTTATATATAAATGAAATATACAATTTGTTTTAATAATTAAATATTTGTTTCAAGTTTCAATTGTTTCTCATTTAAAATTTAATTTGAGGGGGTTGGTGCGCTTTAGCGTATATTAAGTAACAAAAAATGTCATTAATTATTTAATATTACCCTGATTAATTTTCAAAATGAATAATAAAATTTTACCATTACCGATTACAAATTATTAGAATTTGTGTTAAATTACATAAAATGTCTAGTTTCATTAAACAATAATAAATTATTTTTTATTTTTAAAGATTCCGTTAAATTTAACTTCTTGTATATTTTATACTTACGTTTCGAAATTATTCCTCAGAAGTTATCTGTATTTGTTATGTATTAATCCACCAAAATCTCGTTATAATTAAATAAATATTCTTAAATT
This sequence comes from Anagrus nilaparvatae, assembly GCA_022575985.1. NCBI lineage: Eukaryota > Metazoa > Arthropoda > Insecta > Hymenoptera > Mymaridae > Anagrus > Anagrus nilaparvatae. Next base: position 1,088,663 of record JAKSXM010000237.1, on the reverse strand, counting down.
TTTGCTAATAATTTTTAAATTAAGATAATTAAAATTGAATCGCGTTTTTCCCGTATTAAATATGTATTATTAAAAAAAATAATAATAAAGCATAAAAAAAGTAAAACATAGAGTTTTCAACACATAATTTAATAACAATAATTTAAAAAAAAATTTTCTTTGTCTAAAAATTATTCTAAATTTTTTTTTTGTCAAAAAATTCTAAAAGCGTGTGTAATTTCATGTATCCCAAACTCTGACCAACATTTTTTTGTTTTTAATTTTTAAACTTAAATTTTTACTTAATGTTTAATTTTAATAAAACATATTATGCTTAAAAAAATGTGTTTTAATTTTGGTGTTTTATTTTGTTATGTTTAAAACATTTTAACAAAATAAAAAGCTTAATTGTCCATATGTTGGGCTAAATGCATAATTTAATTTAAAAAATTGTAAAAAAAGTATCTGTTATTTTTGCTTTTTACTTATTTTAATAACAGCAGAAATAGTATATCTAAATATTTAATTCTGATTCAATAAATATAATAAAAGAGCAATTAAGAATGAGTAAATTTTTAAGTGTTACAATTTTAAAAAATATACTTTAAATATGTTAAAATTAAATTTTATCTTAAAGAATTAAAATAAAAAATAATACATAAAATTTTTGTTTTAGTATGATATTGTACTCTCAGTTAAAAGATTACATGTTCTGAATAGTTTCTTGATGCATATTATGCTTACTATTATTGCATGCCACGCGCAGTTCGACAAGGTTTCGGGTATGGTCATTGAACTTGATAGCGTCTTGGCACCGGTTACCCCGCCATTCGCCTTGCACCGACAGCAAAGTCTACTTTTTAATTTTCATTTATATCCCCTTCCGTGCATCTATATAAGAACACGCACTTTCGCACCTAAAACATATACGTAAAAGTAGACTCTTATATATATAATATAAAAACGAAATTTATAAATTTATATATATTTATATGAGATCCTCTAATTATATACTATAACTTATATATTTGTAAAGATATTAGGCTGACTAAAAAAAAAATTAGAATCCTAAAAATTCTTGTAAAACGACTTGAAATTAGTTTATTAATGTAGAAATAAGTATAAAATTCCAAAAAAATTATTTTTTTTTGGACTTAATTTGAGCTAACTTTATGTTTACTCTTTTATGTTTTTCTACAGCTTTTATGTTTTTAGATAAGTTTCAATTTCAACTGTTAAAATTAGTTAAATTTTGCTAAAGTTATTTTTTGAAAGAAAAACTACTTTAAAAAATGTCATTGAAGTCTGGAACGTTCAACGTCCGAAAAATGAAAATTTTTTAAAAGAGAAAAATTCCTAAGTAGATTTTTGCTTGAAATTTTAGCAGTAAATAATGCCTTGTTGCAAAAGCTGCAAAATACAAAAAAAAAAATAATTTTTGAATACCAGCAAACGGTAATAAATGTAAAAATAAAATTTCAAGAATTCTTTTTATTTCGTTTTCTTTTACATTAAGAATAGTATGCAAAAAAATCATTTGTAATAGTTTTTTCTTTCAAATTTAAAATAATGTGGTCACAATTTTTTATGACTTTAATCCGGCAAAGATATTTTAAGTCTAAAAATTAAAAAAAATGGATATGTTAGAATCATGTTTTTAAAATTTTTCTTTATAATAATTAGCGATTTTGTAAAAAAAACTCTTTTTCACATAACTATTTTTAATAAATACTTCTTTGTACAAAATTATACAGTTTCACAAGCCTGGGATGCGTCTTTATTATAATTTGACGTGCTAGAAGCGCACAATGGTAACAACTGTGTAACAGGAAGTCGAATGTGTAATAAAAAAATAAAATATGACAAAATAAACAAATTAATTTTTATAACAATAATCCTTAGCCTTGATTATCTCGATTTAAGTGCGATCTATAATTAAAAAAGTTATGAATTATGATGCATACTGGATAATAGAAAACCTGTGCGTAGCCTTATGGAGGAGGTCGTCACTTACACACAGATTCAAAATTTTTAAAGAGGTTTTTAAATATTTTACAGTGATACTTTTTAAGAAAAAGTATTGTTTCCTTGGTTTTGTATGGTTTGGTTTAAAATTTTTTTAAAGCAGCGATAGTCTATTATACAACCAATTATTGCAAGATATTTATCTATTAAATTTTATTATTTTAAGACTTACTCCACTTCTGGAATAACAACTTAATTTTTTCTTTTTATATTATTATAGAAGTATTGTGTACTTCTAGCACATCAATTAAGATGTAATAAAAACGCATTCCAGGCTTGTGCAACTTTATAACTTGGTAAAACGAAGTATTTATCAAAAATACTCATGTAAATAAGAGTTTTTTGGTTCCTCAAAGAGGAACCATTGTGTTAGGTCAAAATTTGATTATCTATTTTTTGGCATATAAGCACGTTTTGGGACCCCAGGAAGCTAAAAAACCTGTTTTTAAAAAAAGTCTGTATGTCTGTGTGTGTGTGTGTGTGTGTGTGTGTGTGTGTGTGTGTGTGTGTGTGTGTGTGTGTGTGTGTGTGTGTGAGTGTGTGTGTGTGTGTGTGTGTACTTATGTATGTAATCGGTGATATTTCACAAATATTATGGAATTAAGACCTAATTTTTTTTTCAAAAATTTTTTCACCAAAAAAGCTCGAGGTACTTTTTTTTTTTTTTGATTTGGATGTAATACCTCATTTATTTCCATGAAACTACTTATATTTGAAAGTATGGTTTTTACATGATATCTCGAATCGGATACTTAATTTTCTGAAATTTTTTTTTCTAAAAATTTTTTCACAAAAAAATACAAAAAATACAATTTTTTTTTTTCTTTTTGGACGTAGTACCTAATTTATTTCCATGGAAGTACTAGTTTTAAGAACCTTCTTTATTGTTATTTTTTGGATCTGATACTTAATTTTTTCAAAATTTTTTTTGTCAAAATGAAAAAAATAGAAAATTAAAAAAAAATGCAATATTTTTTTTTTTTTGGGTGTAATACCTCATTTAATTCTATGAAAGTACTAATATCTGAAAATATTGTAACTACTGATATTTCAAAACCATTATCGAATTAAGACCTAATTTTTTTTCCAAACATTTTTTTATCAAAAAATTTCAAACCCCCCCTTTTTTTTTTATTTTGGATGTAATACCTCATTTATTTCCATGAAAGTACTTATACTTGAAAGTATGGTTTTTACTTGATATCTCAAATCTGATACTTAATTTTTTGAAAATTTTTTTCCTAAAATTTTTTTCATAAAAAAATACAAAAAATACGAAACTTTTTTTTCTTTTTGGACGTAGTACCTAATTTATTTCCATGGAAGTACTAGTTTTAAGAACCTCGTTTACAGTAATTTTTTGGAATTGATACTTAATTTTTTCAAAATTTTTATTCTCTAAATTAAAAAAAAAGAAAAATAAAAAAAATTGCAATATTTTTTTGGTGTAATACCTCTTTTAATTCTATGAAAGTACTAATATTTTAAAATATTGTAACCAGTGATATTCCAAAACAATTATCGAACGAATACCTAACTTTTTTTTCCAAAAATTTTTTTATTAAAAAAATCTCTAAATACTTTTTTTTTTTTAATTTGGATGCAATACCTCATTTATTTCCATGAAAGTACTTATACTTGAAAGTATGGTTTTTACTCGATATGTTGAATCTGATAATTAATTTTTAAAAATTTTTTTCTTCAAAATCTTCGTTACAAAAAAATACATAAAACATCAAATTTATTTTTCGTATTGGACATGTCTAATTTATTTTAATGAGAGTACAAATTTTATAAATTTAGTTTATAGTAATTTTTTGTATCCGATCACAATTTTTTTTTATATGATATAAATTAAAACACACAAGAAAGAATGATGGAAATCTTGCCTCTTTTTGACTTCCTCGGATTATTTTGTTCGTTGCTATGTTTATTTATGTATGCAGGTTAATGAAATTATAAACAATAATAAACAGCCTAAAAATATTAAATGGTTATGTTTGCATTTTAAAATTAAGATGCCTACCATTTTAAAATTAAGTTGCCAACCATTTCTTTGACAAAACAAAAAAATCATGTTCAATCATGTTCAATATTTTAATTATTAAGGGATAAAATTTTTTGAAATAATAACAGCCTTTACGAGCAAATTTTATTAAGGGATAATTATATATTCTAATAAAATTTTACAAAAAAATAATAAAATTAGCTTTTTTTATATTTATCTCTTTTTAATTATGCAAAAATGATTTAAAATCCATTAACGCCGGCGCGATCAATCCATGGACGCTAGAATTTTTACTTTAAGGTGTTTCTTCAATATATCCGCCATTTTGTATGTATTTTTTTCGATTTCTGAATTATCGACGCTACATACATATGTAAAATCGTATATGTATTAGTATAATATTAGGTTATTTACATACTTTTTATTTAATTATATAATAATTAGGCAATGAAACAAGAAAAACAAATTGGAAATATAATCTTTGAGCTTTTATTTACCATATTATTTAAGTTTCAATAATCTGTGTCATCGCAATCATACTTTTCACAAGCTCCAAAGATGATTTTCCATAAGCGCAATGTTAAACTACCTACACCTTTTTCTTGATTAATTAATAATTAGGCAACCAAAGTTAAAAAAGAAAGTTTATTTCATTTCTTAAAGACTTTATCTTTTTATTTTATAAGTTTCATTCATTTCTGTCATCATAAATAATTACTGAAAAAACACCTTAATAACAAAATGATCTTAATGGTCTACTTTACCTAGTAAAAAAGAAAAATGTATGTATAATTGCATGGTTGTAATCAATAATATTTATTGCATATTGAAGTTTAAAGACCATTGTTTGAGGAACCTCAGTGCCAGCTAGTTGGCAGGGTATTTTACAAAATCGCTAATTATTATAAAGAAAAATTATAAAAACATGATTCTAACGTATCCATTTTTTTTTTATTTTTAGACTTAAAATATCTTTGCCGGATTAAAATTATAAAAAATTGTGACCAAATTATTCTAAATTTCAAAGAGAAAACTATCGCAAATGATTTTTTTGCATATTTTTCCTAATATAAGAAAAAACGAAATAAAATGAATTCTTGAAAATTTTATTTTTACATTTATTACCATTTTTCGGGATTCAAAAATGATTTTTTTTTTCTTTTATGCAGTTTTTGCAAAAAAGCATTATTTACTGCTAAATTTAAGCAAAAATCCACTTAGGAATTTTTTTCTTTTTAAAATAATTTTTTTATATTATTTGGCTTATAGAATAATTAAATTTAGAACTTGATTAAACTTAACAATGACAGTTGATATTTCCATTAAAAGTTTAACTTTGAATTAAAATAAGACTTAGAAGGTAAAAATAAATTTTCAAGTTAACAAAAACAATTTAAGGGGGGGGGGGGGTCGCTTTTAAATGCTTAAATTTCAAGGAAAACTTTAGGGATTTAAAAAAAACTACTGGATGTAATAACACAATTTTTTTTTATTATTTTTATACAGTATTCTACATTAAATTTTTATTATTTTTTTTTTGACATTGAATAAGCACTTCAAAGATGGCGTCAAAGTGATGAAGGAAAAAAATATATAAAAATTTGTCCAAATGGATCATCTGACCAGGTTTATCTGGAACAAAAAAACACGTTACTCTGGATACTTTAAACTTGGCATTTACCATACGGACAAAGAAAAATCTTGAAAAATAAAAATATAAAAAACGAAAAAATCCAAAAATATATTTTTGACTTTATTATTATATTTCTCCCCGATTAATCGAGTTTTTTATCTCGAAGTTCAATTGTTTTTAAATTATTTTTCATAAAAAAAAACTATAAGTTAATAAATTAATGTAAGCATAAAAAAGTGAATAGAAACAAATTTTTATATTGTTAACTAAAATATTTATTACTTTTTAATAAATTTTTATTTTAAACATTTTTATAAGTACTAAGGAGTTGTATAAAATATGAAACTTGTTTTATTAGAAAACATGGTATTAATAATGAATTAGAAATTGCTAAGAAATAACTTTGATTCAGAATTACATGATTTGATACTCAAAATTCGCATTACCAGTTATTCGAAGAATTAAAGCGAGCTTCACCTAATATTAAAATTTAGGAGTCAAATCAGGAAACTTATATGCTGGTGCTTTACAATTTGTTTTTCCTAGTTCTATTTGCTCATTAAAACTAGAAAAAGCAAATTTTAAGACAGATACAGGTTTCCAGTATCATACAGAAATTTATAGGTTAAAACTTTTTGCTTGCCACTAACAACTAAAAGAACTACAGTTGCAGTATACCTAGTTAATTACAAAAATTAGAACAATTTGGATGAAGCTAAGAACTTAAGCTTTACCTTAATTTTAGAAATTTATTTTTACAATTAGAGTTCAGAAAAAACGACTCCAATACGTATACGGTTCCTATGTATGCATTTGTTGAGAATAAAATATTGAATGAAATTAAATACTTTTTTTATTTTCAATTTGTTTTTTTCTTTTTTTCATTCTTCAATTATTTTTTAAAAACAATTGTATATCTATATCAAAACAAGTACTTAAGCTTTTTGCTGATATTTTTACAACGCTACTATAACAAAAATAACCACGTATGTCAATCTCTGGTTTAGGAATTTAACAGTCTGATTTAGGGATATAACTCTCTGATTTAAGGAGTTAACTTACTGAATAAAATAAATTGAAATTACCTTATTTTGCAAATACATGTTAAAAATTAAGCTACGGAGGTTTAAATATGTTTACCATAATCCTTTCGCATAGGAAAAACGATAAAACATGTGGTTAAACCATATTTAACTATAATGATAAACCATGTGGTTATAACCATAGGTTATAAATTATAAATTATTGATTTAAAAAAATTTCTGTTGTCTCCTAGAAACTTTTGGGATGAAAATGGAAGGATAAAAAAAAACAAAAAAAAAGGAACTTTCTACATAACCTAGAGATTTCCAAGGTTGAAAAAAATTTTTTTATGAATAAAAATTTTGTTATCATATTGTCAACATTGACAAAAATAAATTGAAATTCGCATAAGAGTTATTCAAAAAGTTTTCTGAAGGGCATAAACGTGTATGAACAATAATGTGATTTGTATTTATTACCTTATTTGTTAATTATTGTCTTACATAAAGCATATTTATTCAATTTATTTAATTATTTTAATAATACTATTTATGATTGTTATATCCTAAACATTTTGGAAAAAATGTTTCTTTTTTTCTTTTCTTTTTAAATTTTTTTTGAAAACTATTATTTATTAAATAATAATCTGAAAAAATTTTCTTTTACCCGAAATTACATAAAAATATTTAGAGCTTATAAAAAATATTTTTTATCTGCATAAATGCATACTAGATGCATGGTATTTTATTTATTTATTTTAGAAAAAATTTTGCGCAAGCAATGCCAATGCGCATTTGAATACAATTTTAGAAAAGTACATAATACATAATATAATAATTTTTATAACAATTTTAATAAAATAATATAATAAGAACAAAAAAATATTTCTATTTAAGTAGTAGCTTTACAATATAATTTTCATAACAAAAAAAAGAATTTCATATATAATATATAATTGTAAAATATAAAATTTAACTAAAATAATCTATTTTAATATGTAAGAATTTTAAACCGATTGAAGGACAGATATTGGAGTTTTGTGTATACACAAGAGATATTTCATCAAATTGGTTTTAAACGTTTCTAAGCATGTATAAGCTTTTAAAGTAAAAGGTAAAGTATTCCATTCGTTAATGGCTCTTATAAAGAATGAGTTTCTATAGAAGTCTGTTTGATATGAACTGGTCAGGGAAAAAGTAAGTGGTAGGAATTCGGATAAAGAAGTATCAGGTAATTGTATCATCAGGAACTTTGAATTGTGATGAGAGATATGGAGGTCTTCGAGAGGATATCAAACTATGTACAAACACTAATTTAAAGTATTTTCTACGTGTACTAGCAGTTAACCAATTCAATTTATTCCTTAATGAAGTTATTGAAACTTGCTCATATCTTCCCACTCCAAAAATAAACCGTATTGCTAAGTTTAATATCCTTTCAAAGTAATTAAAAGCCAATACTGCTGAAAATTAAGTATTTCTTTAAATTTGAGTACGTAATTTAAAAGAAGTTAGTTATTATAGACTCTTTTTAAAAATTTTGCATAAAAATAATAATTAAATATAAATTTACAAAGGGGGGGGGGATGAATATTCAACGAAATCTGCTCTGGAGAGGATCGACTTGAGATTCTCAGGAAGTGGTGCTTTTTTTGTATTTTATTTATTTTATTTATCAAAACATACAAAGTTGAGAGAAAAAAAATTACGCAACAAAAATAGAATAAACTAGAATAAATAAAAATAGAATAATTTCTAAACTATTTAGAATTAACTTCTAATAAATTTATAGAAAAGTCCACTAAAGTTTCACTGGATACACATATAGAATATTAAACAGCAAATCTGATAAAAATATTTGAACAAACATGTCATAAAAAAAATTATTATAAACTTTTAAAAGTAGATATTTATCTAATCTTAGTCAATGATGAAGACTAAAATTAAATTAATTCTCTACCTCTGCCAGAAGAAAAAAATACATTCATCGATGCATCTTTCAAATCAACGGTAGCAAAGAAATGTTTTTGAAGTGACTATCTTAGAGAGTAAAAAATTCAACTAGTAATCACAAGGAAATTATTTGTAGTGTCTCTGCTTGTACTCATTGATTAGAACTATATCTGAAAGTTTGAATGTTCTATCTCTTTTAGGAAAAAAGATATTGATGATTTTAAATCAATTAAGTTAGTTCGAGCAAACAAATTTTTTTTAAGTTACTATCTCAGATGGTGAAAAATCAAACTAATGAGAATAAGAAAACCATTTACAGTTTTTCTGTTTCTAATCAATAATTAAAATTGTATCTGAAAAATTCCACGTTCTATCTCTTTTAGGAAAAAATATATTCATAATTCCATATCATAAAAGTTAACGATCTCGAAGAATTATTAACTTAGCGTGTATGAGCCGCCATCTCGCGGGAGCGTTGAGAACAATTTTTTCGTCTTAGTTCTCAAAACTTTTGCTGATCACGATAGAGATTTTATAACATGTTTAAAATTTATAATAATTAATAACTAAAGTAAAAAATTTGATGTAAATTAATTAATTTGTTATAAAATGAAGTAAAAGTAAATAAAACATGGTAATTTTTTAATAGCTATTTAAAATAGTTTTTTGCTTAATAATAAACATAAATTATTAACAGATTATTGTATCAATTTTTTAATAAAAGTGTATTATAAATTTTTGCAAGATTATATAACCTGATATATTCAATATATGCGTACAATTAATACTTAATTTAAGTATTTTTTAAATTAAATTTAAATTAAGAATGTAATCAAAATGTAATTCTTTTAAATACATTGAAAACAAAACCATGCTCTCAGAAGTGTTTTAGGTATAAACAATAAACTGAATGCATTACTTAGTCAAAAAAGTTTATTTAGTAAATTTAAAGTTAATTCAAAGTTAACCGTGCACTTCTAGTAAACTTACCCTACTTAATGCAGAAAAATATTTCACATGAATATTCTGAAATAAATATAATATTATATGGAGCATTATTTTTCAAAATAGCCATCTCCAACTTGTTTTAAATATAAAGTTTTAAGTAAACTTTTTATTTTAACTCAGAAAAATATCTAAGGCCCGATTCTCATTTTTGAAAAAAAAGGTGGCTTTTTAAAATGCGTGTATTTATTTTATTTCATTAGTTGGCCAAAAAATTATTTTTTTACATAATTATATAATACTTATATTATCTTTTTTTTAAATTTTTTTATTTTTTGCATGTACAATAATTATCATTAGAGATATAGCTCGCCAAAGTTAAGGTAGTTTTTTGCGGCTTGCACGATATCTCGACTCCAGGTTGCCAAAAATAAAAAAACCAAAAAAGTTTTTTTTTAGAATTGGTTTTCCAAGGATTTAAACCAACAAAAAAAAAATTTTTTTGAAAAATAAAAAAATGCCAGCGAAATGAAAAAAAACCGTTATTTTGGACCTTATAAACTAAATAAAATGCCAAAAAAATCGTTTTTTTTTTTATATTGTCGGTTTAATCCCTGCGTATTTAATTATTTAACAAAATAAAAAAAAAATTGGTAAATCTGATGTATACTTTTTGAAAGAGATTCAGAAAAGGCATTTCGAGAAAAACGCGTTTAAAGTTTTTTTTAGTATACTTACGTATATTAATACCTTTGCAAAAACTTTAATATCTCCTAAACGCGTTGGAATTTTATTTCAAAATTTTTTTTTACATATTCTTAAATGGGTCAATATTTGTGAACTGTATATGACTTTGCATGGGTGGGTCTCGAAATCTACTCCAAAGTATGTTTGGTCGAAAGCATATATAAAAAAAATAATTTTCCCCAATTTTTAGATTTTTAGATCCAATCCTCTTTTTTTACAGCGATTTTTGTTTTTTTCAATTTTTTGAAATTTTTAATTTTTGAGAAATTTATGTTCATTAATTTTTCTCGCAATTGCGCACTTTACAATAAAATTTTTTTTCCTTATAGTACCCCGTAGGAAATTTCCCGTAGAATTCGATTCTGGGGTCCAAATTTTTTTTTGAACTGCGCATGCGCGAGAAAATCATCATTATTGCTTTGCCTTTTCTAGCTTATATGCCTCAGCTGCAGACAGCTCAATTTTCATCCTGTTGGTCTCAAATTGTAGGTTTTTTCATATACTTTCAGAACATGAAATCATTTTTTTGGGTAAATTTATTTTAAAAGGAATAAAATTGAAAAATAGCGATTTTTAAAAAATCATTTTTCACAAATTTTGAATTTTCTGCCAAGTCACGTGACCAAATGAAAATCTGACTGAAAATTCGGATTCAGCGAAAAATTTTACATAAGGATACCAATTTTCGTCTTATTTCATTAAATAGTTTCTAAGATATCCCATTTTAAAGATAAAGATTAAAATTGACTTTTTTTAAAAAACCCTAAAAATGGGACTCTGACTTTGATTATCATATCTGTTAAACAAATAATTATAAAAAGACGAGTAAAAATTTTTTGGAAACTAAGGGCTTGTAAAAAATTTTTGAGGCCTATAGAACTCGTTTCTTTTAAAAATTAGAATTTTGGCAGCAATTTCAAAATTGGTCATTTTGGGGTAAGAATAGGCATTTGGTTTATTGACTATCGGCATGAGAGATTTAGCGACAAATAATTGCAGTGTACGGTAACTGAATGGTGACACTTATACCAAAAAAATGAGACCAATTGGAAGTATTTAGGTTAACTGGCACGTTTGCAGCTTAGTATTAAAGATTACGAAAAAATCCTATTTGATAACATTGTGGTATTTTGTAGTTATTTAGTATTTTGCTATTTCTTTTATTTCTATAGCGTTACGGAAACATCCAAAACTTTTCCAAAAAGGGGTTCTTTTGTAAAAATTCTCGAGGAAACGGAAAATTTCGTCAAAATTTTCAATAGGTAACTAGAAAATTCGGAAAATTGAAAATAAGATAGAATAGCTACAAAATACAACAATGTTATAAAATAGGATTTTTTTCATAATCTTTAATACAAAGCTGCAAACGTGCCAGTTAACCAAAATACTTCCAATTGGTCTCATTTTTTTAGTATAAGTGTCACCATTCAGTTACCGCACACTGCAATCATTTGTCGCTAAATCTCTCATGCCGATAGTCAATAAACCAAATGCCTATTCTTACCCCAAAATGACCAATTTTGAAATTGCTGCCAAAATTCTAATTTTTAAAAGAAACGAGTTCTATAGGCCTCAAAAATTTTTTACAAGCCCTTAGTTTCCAAAAAATGTTTACTCGTCTTTTTATAATTATTTGTTTAACAGATATGATAATTAAAGTCAGAGTCCCATTTTTAGGGTTTTTTAAAAAAAGTCAATTTTAATCTTTATCTTTAAAATGGGATATCTTAGAAACTATTTAATGAAATAAGACGAAAATTGGTATCCTTATGTAAAATTTTCCGCTGAATATGAATTTTCAGTCAGATTTTCATTTGGTCACGTGACTTGGCGGAAAATTCAAAATTTGTGAAAAATGATTTTTTAAAAATCGCTATTTTTCAATTTTATTCCTTTTAAAATAAATTTACCCAAAAAAATGATTTCATATTCTGAAAGTATATGAAAAAACCTACAATTTGAGACCAACAGGATGAAAATTGAGCTGTCTGCAGCTGAGGCATATAAGCTAGAAAAGGCAAAGCAAGAATGTTGATTTTCTCGCGCATGCGCAGTTCAAAAAAAAATTTGGGCCCCAGAATCGAATTCTACGGGAAATTTCCTATAGGGTACCATAAGGAAAAAAAATTTTATTGTAAAGTGCGCGGTTGCGAGAAAAATTAATGAACATAAATTTCTCAAAAATTAAAAATTTCAAAAAATTGAAAAAAACAAAAATCGCTGTAAAAAATAGAGGATTGGATCTAAAAAGCTAAAAATTGGGGAAAATTATTTTTTTTATATATGCTTTCGACCAAACATACTTTGGAGTAGATTCTGAGACTCGAAAATCCAAACTGTATACACTTCACAAATATTGACCCAATTATAATTTTTAAATAAAATAAAAAAATTTTAAAAAAATCTAAAATTTTTAAAAATTTTTGAGAATTGGGCCTTAACATGATTATTATTGTTAAAAATTTTAATGTATGGGGCATTCTTTTCAAAAAAAAAAAAATTATTATTAAAGAAACTGGAAATTGAATAAAATATTAATTACATCGATTTTAATTTAGATGGAAATTTTTTTGGAGAAACTGCAGTTAAAAATGCGAAAACTTTTAGATATAAAGATATGATATGAGATTTAAAAAAAAAATAAAAAACTTTCAAATTTGAAAACTGGATTTATAAGAAAAGTAAGAAACTGTTTTCCAAAAAAAATTTTATTATTAAATTTTATTATTATTTATTTTTGTTTTTTATTAAAAAATTTTATTATTAAATTTTTTTTCTTTATTTGCTATACTTTTTCAGAATGCTAAATATATTAAAAGAAAACAGTAAATAAAGACCTGGAAAGACAGTAAAGTTCATATAACATGGATTCATAGAGATGATTATAAAGATCCCTTTATGGATTTAGATGATGTAATTGTTTCCCCAAAAAAAATTTATATGGATGGAAAATATAAATAATATTTAGTTGACTCTGTTCTTGAAAAAATAAAGCATAAAAGCAACAAAAAAAGGGTATTTTCAAGAACCTCTAACAAAATTTGATGATAGAGAAAAAAAATTTATTGAAATTGACGTTTTTAAAAATGAAGATGGTGAAATAATAAGATTTTTGAACATATGCCAAAATCCTTAGAGATTTTAGTAATCGCCTAAATATTTCGTTCTTAACTACTGTATTTTCCTTTAAATATGTTATATGATATATTAAACAATTTTTAGCAAACATAGTCAACTTTCAAGATTTAATGTCAAGAAGAAAAAAATGGAAGTGACGATTTTTTTTAAAATTCGTTTTAGTATCAATTTAAAAAAAAAAATAAAGTATATTTTCGAAAAATATAAATAAAAAAAAAACAATAAGTTTAGTATTTCTTCCACATCAGTAAGAAATCTACGTTTTTGCATACTGGCTCTATTCCAAAATCAAATGATGCAATTAATATTTCTGTTATTTTAAGGACAAATATTTTAATAAACATTGATAAAAAGGATACTGAAAATAACAATATTAGTTTAACCCAATCACTGGCTTCTGGGTACCTAGAATAAAATTTTCCTCACCTATAGAAAACAAAGACAATAAGAACAAATATCTTCGTATAATTAGTAAATAAAAAAATTATAATAAAAATTCTAATAAATTCAAGTTGACGGCTACATGTTAAAATTTTTTCAAAAACAACACTTATTATTACGTTAACCCAAACTTTAAAAAAATCAAATTATAAATTCTAATTTACTCTGTAAATGAAATAAATGTGATGAAATAGTACAGTAGGCGCTCGTTAGTCCGAATTAATTGGGGCGAAGACCGAACCGGATTATGAAAAATTCAGATTAAGCGGAGTACATATATTAATGAATATTAATGCTTAAAAGTTACATTAATTAAATAAATTCAATCTTTCTTTTGTTATTAAATTTAAAATATCTTTAAATAACTATAGCAATGGTAGCGCCTACCAAAAGAAAAAATAAAAGAAAAAAAAGATTTTTTTCTCTTTTTAAATGCAAAACTTAATGAATAAACTACTCCTCCTTAAGTCTTTGTTTCGTCTTAAATTATTTAAAGTATATTTTGAAAAATTTTTACAAAATTTTTTAAATAATCCGTCGCCGGTGCCGCCTAATTCGGATTAAGCCTCATCCGAATCATGCGTTTTTATCAGAGCTTTATCAGCCCTTACTTCCATTTTAAATTATAAAGTCCCTAAATCGAAAATATTTTATGTCCATTTTATTCCCCCTGCTTTGCCGCACTTTTAATACCCCATCCAATGATTCAATGAACATATTCCATGTTGAAATTAGTCAGAAGAGCTCAAGGGAAAGTTCTTCTATGCAAAGTATTAGGTGCTTTTCATTTAAAGTAAAATAACTGATGTATGATCAGAATCTATTCCTCGTTTTATTCTCATTTTGATATGTCACGCTGATTTTTACTTTTAAAATACTTTGTTATAAATCAAATTTTGTATATTTATAATTATAATTAAATATATTAAAAAATACGGTAATAAGAAATACAATATTTTTCTCTTTTTATTATAAAATCTTCTACAAATTTCTTAATTGATTTTAAGAAAGCGGTCGATTTATTGAAACTGTTCTGTGATAAAAATTTTTAAGACAGTTTTAAATATTAATTTTTTAATTTATTATAAACTGTAGAAATAATTATAAAGTATAATGTAAATTTTAATAAAAAATGTTAAACTAATAGAACATTACATCAGTGAACCACAATACATCACAATTCCTTCGAGTATTTCGTTGTTCTATCATAAAATTGAGCCACCCAGGACAAAAGAAATTTTATTTTGAGGGATGAGAAGGGTTCTAGCCCAAGGTACATAGCACGGACGGGTGCTAGGAGGCACGTCATTAGCTGCCTTCCTGTCACCAAACGTATCGTAGAACAAACTACGGTCCCGTAGGTAGTCCTTCAGTACGTTTTGCAGGTACCCTGGTATCTGGAAATCTTACTCGAGCGAACGGATCATGTCATTCTGCCTGGCAGAGTTGAAAGTCTACAAAAAAAAAACATAATTTTTTTATATCTTATAATGTGTAAAATCCTCTAAAATAATTATAAAATATAAAAATAAATAAAATTAGAGACATGAGATTTGTTATAAAAAATAAAGCATCAATTTATTAAAAATATTCAAGGACTCCTTTTTTATAACAGGTTTCAAATGGGGTCCTTATAATGAGAATGCAACCCAAATATATTCTCAAAATACTATACCGGGAGGTTCTGGGAATCAATACTAAATAAATAATTAAGATAATTAACGGTAATATTTTAATATTTTAATACAGTACAAATCAAGTAGACTTACCCATATAGTAGCTTAATTTCGAAATTAGGTAAGGTAAATTATAGAATACAAGATAATTAAACAATTTATTATTTTAGTGTCGCTCACCAGCATAAAGTTTTATTAATTAAAAATGGAAATTTAGTCTGAGGACTAATATATTTTATAACTTAAAGCTAAAATAACAAGATTGAAATTACGCGAAGATTACGCGACGCTTACGCGATTTAATAACTCGACGTTACAGTTTATTTAATTAATTATAATTAAAAACCTACAGTACTGGTCTAGTACTTAGGTTTTATTTCATTGATAAGAGAGAGAGAGAGAGAGAGAGAGAGAGAGAGAGAGAGAGAAGAAAATTTATAATTCTAATAATCTAAATACGAAAGCTATACTAATAATAATTATAATATAGAAAGGGTTAGGAAATAGGAATATTCGATGCGCAATTAAATGTAGCAAAATATGTGAGAAATTCAGTAGTCAAATTTATACTTTCTTTAATCTATGCCAATTAACAATATAAAAAAATAATAATAATCTTGATTTAATTGTTGTAGAATATTGAGTTTCAGTTGTCGTCAAAATAAAAATGGATTAGCGATGCCTCGTGTTCAAAACTTCTCGATGACATCTAACCTCAAATATCATAAAGTTCCGCAACCAAAAATATAGTATATCGCCGTAAATGCAATGTCGATGATGTCAATAATAATTAATCTCGCCAATTCAATAAATAATAGTTTATAACTAATTACTAATCATCACTAATGTTTCTACAAACAAGTGATGGTCTTACTGTTAATACTGCCATGCATATTCTGACTATGTAAATTTTTGCGAGAGGTAAAAAGAAGGAAGTAGAGAAAGAGGAAAAGAGTATATCTTAGTTCTGACTGCTCTCTCTTATTTCATGCCACGAGCTGTTGCTCTCTATATTTCATCACACACACAAGCGTTCGCCCTGCGCCCAAACACTCAAATATATATAAAAGTATTTAAAATTAAAACTCCAAAATTTACCACGCTATAACCTTCATAATACAATAATTACCAATATTTTTTCAAGCTTTCTTTTCATACCAACCTAAGCAACTTACAACCTGTTTGTGAACTTACAAACAACGAATATTAATACATAAATTTATATTTTGAATCTTGAATCCTTCGTAATTTTTAGTCCTTAAGCCAAAAAATAATAATATTAAGCTCCTGAAACCCTTTCTATTTTATAACCCTTAAACAAAGCTATCCGAAGTCTTTAAAGCCAGATTTTTCAATGTCCCTAAGCCTGGATTATTCTAAGTCCTTAAATTGAAAATATTCTAAGTATATATAACCTCCTTAAAATGATTTGCTCGTAATACACACCCCCTGCCTATAAATAATTTCCATGTTTAAAAAAAATTTATTTTACGTTATCTTTGTTATCAAAATACTGTTTTCATTGTTTGATTTTTTATTTAACCGGACATACATTTTAAAGATCTATTTACCTTCTTCATTGCTAAAGTACGTTTACATTTGTATGGTTTCTCTCTTATATGACAACTATTAATGATTATTAATGTCTAAGTAGTTAATATTTAATAAATTGCAACTGAAATTTAATAAGCTTTTATTAAAATCAAAAACTGAAAAAGTGTTGTGATTGTGATATACATACTAACTTATACATAATATACTTGGCGCTTCGTCATGCCGACTACAAGATTTTATATTCAAATATTTCTGAAAATGGGGAAGAAAACCAAGTCAATAATGAGATCGAATTGATTTTATGCGAATATTTAATGAAAATTTAAATGAACTTATATAAAATTATTGTACAAAAGAACTTACTATTATTGGCCATTTTGCTTAAAACTAAATTGATATCAATTGTGCACGCGTATACTCATGTACGGAACATGCGGCATATAAATTAATTAAATGAAAACGTTAAATGAAAAAACTTGCAAAAAAAATACCGCGTGTTTGCTTACCTGTGTATATTTACGCACTATAAATGTTCACATACACACTCATTCAAATTTACAAAGAATTATATAATTAAGTAAACTAATTTATGTGAAGTTTTAATTATTAAATGGCCAAACCATGAATAAATGTTTTCTTATTTTAGGCCTCTGGTTGATTTTTACTATTAGGCTTCAATTGAGTTTTGAATCTCTGAAAATAGCCTCGTGGTCGTTATTCAATAACCGCCTTTTACTTTTCTAGCAAAGATTTAATAGATTATTTTAACTTTAATTTTCTTATTTTCGAGTTTACTTTCCAATAACTTCACTACTTTTTAATCACTTTTTTAATAAATTTATTTTAATAACTTTTAGATAATTATACTTTTAAATACTTTAAAATTTAGCTTTAAATAAAATTTATTAAGACAATGAACTGTTCTGCTCCAAGCCGGTAGCGAGAATGGTCCGCGCACATGGAGCTCTTTTTTTCTTCCAAGTGTGTCCAGCAGTCGTTGCTCGCGCGTTGTCAGATTTCTACATCGTGGGTTTATTTTTAATAAATATATAGCACACTAATGCAGGCATAAATTGTCTACATTATAATATTTACTATTTTAATTTATAAATAAGAAAAATTATTTTTTAAATTCTTTTTTGTTCGATTATTAAAATTATAGGATCATTGATCCTGTTGAAATAAATAAATAAGTAAATAACATAAACATTCATTTTAATTACTTATATTTAACAAATCACGTATAAACAACATTGTTTAATAATAATAGGTTATATATATTATATTAATTAACCCTTATACTTTTAAATTCAAATTATAAATTTTCATAAATATTTTCCTATTTGTTTATTTTTATTTTATAATAAATATTTGATAATAAATTGTACTATTTAAATAAATTTAAATATAATCGAATAAACGATTTTCAATCGGCCAATCAAAAGCGAATAAAATCTGTGAATAGAACATCTTCAGAATAATCCAACTATTTTCAATAATGCGATATTTAATAGAATTATTTTATTACTTTTGTTTTTTATACATCTTGAGACTTTCTTCGTACTTTTAATATTTTACACTATGTTTATCAGGATTCTAAATTCTATCATCAAGTGTATTATTTTTCAGATGTTAAAAAGTATAAAATATAAATGATTAAAATGTCTAAAAACTCATTATTTGTTATTTTTATTTTATTTTTTTTTAAACACCTAATGATGTAATTTATAATTTTTAAACGCGTAGTGTTAAATATTAAAAGTACGAAATCTCAAGATGGATAAAAAGCAAAGATAATAAACTTATTCTAATTATGGTAAAGTATATTAGAAATTCTAGTTCATAATGAATACGTCTATGATATTTAATATGCAAAATAGTTATATTAAGGATACGTAAAATTAAAAAAAAAAACTTGTTTTATCATAACTTTAAGATATATTAATTTTCAGGTTTCGATAATAAAAAAATTGGCCTGATTAGGGCTCTTAATTTAATTTTTTTTTTAATTATATTTTATAACATAATTCACATAATTAAACTAAAAAAGAAGTAATCTTGATCATTTCAATTTCCTCAAGCCGTCAATTCTTTTTAATAGTAAGAGAGGCGGTGTAAAATATGCCTCGAAAAAGACTTTCTGAATAAAATAACTAAGTGGGCTCTCTTAGGTTAAAAAAGATGATTTATAGTTTCCAAGTATATGGAAATTTCCAAAAAAAAATTAAGGTTTTTTATTTTAAAGTATACTTAGCGAAATTTTAAAACGTTATTATCGTAACGTTTTACAATAATGATAAATGTACCTTATACGTTTTTTGGGATAATATTTTTTACAGTTCCCTGTTTTTTTAAAAATATTTTCTATGGTTTAAAAAATTTTTTTATGGTTTGAGAATACAGTGGAACCTCTAATAAAGACCACCAAAGTGGCATGGTGAAAGTGGTCACAATTGGAGTTGGTCGTTAACGGGACGTTTTTTTTACCCTTATAAGCCTTAAACTGGCTTTTGAAATTGTTGTAGTTATTGGAGGTACATACAAAATTATAAAAAAATATAAAAAAAATATAAAAATATCTTTAAAAATATTCCCATTTATTTGAATGTCCTGTCAATTGGACAATTGGTCTAGTTTACACTGTTGTAAATATCTGCAAAAAAAAATGTGAGTGAAAATTTTCCTTTGTTTTCATACTGTAATCGAAAATTTAAATAAAATAATTTTTAATCAATTGTTAATAATTTTTCATTTTTAATAAGTTAAAAATCATGTGTATAAAATTAATACGTCTATAAAACCAAAAATTATTAGTAATATAGCTGATAATATAGCTTTTAATCTTTGGCTTTTATTTTTGTATTTGATTCTTAAACTTAAAATTTAAACTTTTATCTTGAAATTTACAAAAAATATATTAATTTTTCTTTCAGCATCATCCCAGTTTTCAAAATGGTAGATACGCAACATTTTTGTTTGCGATGGAACAATTATCAAAGCAGCATTACATCAGCATTTGAAAATTTAAGAGATGATGAGGATTTTGTAGATGTTACCTTAGCTTGCGATGGCAAGAGCCTAAAAGCTCATAGAGTTGTTCTATCAGCCTGCAGTCCTTATTTTCGAGAGTTATTAAAGGTACTGTAATGAATTATGAGATAGAATTAAGCTTCAAAAAAACTTATTGCTGATTTTCATGTTTACACAAATAACTTGCATGGAACTTTACTGACTACTTATATATTACAGAATCTTAGATTCCAAAAATAACTTCTTATTAAAGTACATTAATTCTTTAAAAAAAAATATTTTTCTTGTCAGCGGCCAAAAGCACTTTATGGCCTTTTTTGTCACTGGCGAGAAAAAATAATTATCTTTCGCCTTAAGCCGTAAAATAAGATAACCCAGATTGCAGTTTGCCATCACATTTTGCCTTTCACGTGTGATTTTGGGCACTCTAAAACTTAAACCCTAATTTTTCGAAGTACCAAAACTAAAATTGTGCTTAGTACTTTAATATGAACTATTTTCTATTAGTTACTATTGTAATTTAAATTATATTATGCAATGTATTAATTGTATTTCACGCAATGATAGCATTAAAATATCAGTATTAAATTTAGCAGAATGTACCCTAATATAAACTTTCTTTGAATAGTTTCTTGCTGTATAGAGAAATTGTAATTTTAATTGCTTACTTGCTTTCATAGCATTGAAAAATTAGTATTCAATTCAGCTAAATATACTCCATTACAAATTGTTTTGGAAAAGTGTCCTGCTTTATAGATTTTTGATTGGTCATGTGACTTGGCGGGAAATTTGAAATTTTAAAACAAGAAAATTTTAGAATCAGATTTTTTGCTCTACCTTTTTAAGGAAGCCAAAAAACAAAACGAAAATGTTATCATAAAAAATATACATAAAGACGAAAATTTTTGGGATTTCAAAATGAAAATTTGTTCGATATTAATGCTAAAAGTGGAAACGTATTTACTCCATTTCTCGCGCATGCACAACTCGAAACAAAATTTGAACTATGGAATCGGATAGCCAGGGAAATTTTCTATCCGGGCCAAAGATTAAATTTTTTTTTGCAATAAAATAAGAGTCTGAGAAAATTTTTAGTAATTTTTGCGTTCTTAAAATTAAAAAAAAATAAAAGGCACATAAAAAACTAATATGGCTGTAAAAAATTAAGGAGAAGACCTAGGAGGCTAAAAATTGAGGAGGTAACTGTTTTTCGATAGTACTTTGAGAGAAAAATATTTTGGGAACGATTTGAAGACCCAAGAATTAGGTTTACATATATTTGATTATTAAGCCATATAGAATTTTATTTACTTTGTAAATAAATAATTTTTTTAGGACTTTCTCTGTTAATGTTAAAGGCGAGCCTAATTTATTACTTTATTTTTATAAAGGTATTTTTAAAATTTATTATATTTAATAAATGAGAAATTTTATTGCTTTTTTTATAGTTTCTCTGTCAGTTTAATCTGCTTGATAATTTCTAGAGTTGCTTTTAAATTCAAACATTCGCTAAAATATTCAATCTATTTGATTCAAGCAAATCACATTCATTTAAAATGAAAAAATGAAAATCACGAGAATTAAATTCCCTTTAGGTTTCCAACACAGTACATATTGGTATTTCACTCCGATACATTGATTGAGATCATCAGTAAGAAACATAATATATCTATCTTATATACCAAAATTACATTCAATTTAAATTAAAAATTCAAACTAAATTCAAGTGCAGCAACCTAACAGTGTATAATTTAGAAATCAAAAATTCAAAAATCTAATTAATGAAATATAAATGATATATACTAAAAATGTTAATTGTATTGCTTTACTTTTTTTTTTTGCGTAGGAAGTGAAGAAATGCGTTACACATACTGTTTAGCATCCGAACTGACAGTTATGTGAAATTTGCCCTTACCTTGGTATACCCACTAAAACTCCATTTCCTTCCTACTTTATGCGATCCTATAGGCCATTTAGTTTTATTCTTGAACTCCATTTTTTGACTTGATTCCAGTGACTCGCCAATCTGATTAAGGACTCAGTCATTCCATCTGATTAAAATTTCGTCTTTAGCGCACTGTTATCTTCAATAAAATTTATGTCAGCTAAAAATATACGTAATTTCCCAATATCGTCAAAAGAAAGTTAATAAATAAATAAATAAATAAATAAATAAAAAGATAAATAAAAAATAAATAAATATTATCCTACCATCTTCGATTTATTGCGGTGTCAAGAGTAAGTGCAGGAATGATTGTATGTTAGTGCATCACCTGCAGTCATCCGGATAACCGCAATACGTCTCAATATTAGCCTATACCTTGGACTTCAGGTTTCTTGTTTCGGAGTATGTACTCCACATACTGGCTAATTTCGGACCACACTTCTTCATTTCAAAGCATCAAGCCAACCACATTCTGAGGTGTGATTTGGCTGATGTTAGTTTCTAATTGAAACTTTTTAATGGCCCATATGTCTCATTTGAAGAATGTGTGTTCCAGTGTGTCTCCTTTTTCATGGCAGTATATACAGTCAGCACTATTCATCTTTTGGATCCAAAATTCACTGAGGAGGAACTCTTAACATCGGTGGTCTCTCTCAAGAACGGTAAGGCACTATGACCTGTTGGGATACCTACCGAGATACTGAAGATAGCTATGCATGAGTGCCCAAAACTCATCCTATGTATGTACAATACTTGTGCACGTGCGAGCATCTTCAGTAAACTTTGGAAAAGCGCCAGACTGGTCCTTATCAATAAGGACAAAGGGGACTCTAGACTGCCAAACTTTTGGCGTCCTCTAGGGTTATCGGACAGAGCCTGCAAAGACTACGAGAAGATGCTACAGCCAAGGATACTGAGGGCCGTAGAAACTGCGGAAGATCTGACTCCGACAATACGGGTTTCATCTTCGAAAGTCAACAATCGATGTCATAAGCAGTATCAGGTAATTGATAACACACAGACAGGCAATCACTACTCGAGAAAAATTACGCTATTAGTGACCATCGATGTCTAGAATGTCTTTAACTCAGCAAGATAAAGCGACTTCATGAAAAGGCTAAGGACTTTCCAGGTGCCAAAATACCTGCGAAGAATCATCAGCAGCTACCTGAGCAATCAAGAAATAATGAATATTTGAAACTGCAAAAGGAAAAAGAGTGAGGAAATAATGTTTGAAACTGCAAAAGAAAAAATAGTGAGGAAAGTAACTGCAGATGCAGTTCAAGGATCGGTCCTTGGACCGGATCTAAGGAACATCATGTTCGACCAGGTACTTAGGCTTCTAATGCCGGTTTATACTTTTACTGTAGGATACGCACATAACATGGTCCTAGTCATCATGGTAAAAGATAAAAAGATTGCTGAGGCGAAATAAAAGTAAGAAAAAAAATTTTTTACGTTTTAGGCCGTTTCAAAACGTTTAATTGGTGCATTAAAAATTATTTTAAATTAACCAAATTTTAACTGCAGGTTCTTTAACCCTTTAACTTCAGGGCAGCGTTGGAATTTTCAAAAAATATTAACTAATAAATTGTTTATAACAATTTCAGCTAAAATCGCTTCTGCTTATCGTAGAAACGTAATTCATTTTTTAAATGACAGGTAATCATGCCTGGATTACAATTTTAGAATTTGGTCAACGTCAGAATATTGGTTTGATAACAGTATCCAAAAAACGAGTGAATTTTTTTGAATAGAATGCTAATAAATAAGCCCCATTGTTCATTAATAACCTGAAGAATAAAAAAATTTATGATCGAAGCACCCGTAGATATCCTTGAATTTTTTTACGAATTAGGGTAAGCGTAACAGATATGGAACCTGCAACATCGTAAGGAAAAACCGAGGGAAAACTTCTATTTAAGCAAGATTTAAGGCATTTATGCCCTTTTCAGAGTTTTCTTGTCTAATTAAGGTCTTAATTTATATTAAAAATGCGTTTGTCTTGATCATAATATGTATTCAATAATGCCTACGCTTACCTTGTTTCTTTAAAAAATATAAAGATATTGGCAAGTGTTTAGGTCATAAACTTTTTTATTCATCAGGTTATTAATGAACAATGGGGCTTATTTATTAGCATTCTATTCAAAAAAATTCACTCGTTTTTTGGATACTGTTATCAAACCAATATTCTGACGTTGAACAAATTCTAAAATTGTAATCCAGGTATGATTACCTGTCATTTAAAAAAAGAATTACGTTTCTACGATAAGCAGAAGCGGTTTTAGCTGAAATTGTTATAAACAATTTATTTGTTAATATTTTTTGAAAATTCCAACGCTAAAGGGTTAAAGAACCTGCAGTTAAAATTTGGTTAATTTAAAATAATTTTTAATGCACCAATTAAACGTTTCGAAACGGCCTAAAAAGTAAAAAATTTTTTTTCCTACTTTTTTGATGCATTTATTGCTGTCCCTCTTCTCCTAATACAGTTACAATCATAAAAATTTTTACAGAGATCGAACGATAATTTGTAAACAGATTTTTTTTACCCGAACATTCTGGGACCATTTTTCTGGAAAATATTTCAAAAATACGAGAGGTCCACATCTTTTTTTGATCGATAGTAGGTAGGAGCAAAAAATCTCATGTCCCCTTAAGAATTGGGTTAAGAAATAATTAATGTCCCCGTGCCCTCTATTTATCCAAGGTGATATCTCTCTTATCAACCTCTTAGTTCATTTGCTCTCTGAGTAGTTTGTCCAACGGTCCTGCCACGATCTGGCGCGAAGTAGCCTTTGCGCGGTCAATGTCTTCCCTCTCTTTGTTCAGATAGATATACTTTCTCTCAAGAGCCAGCAGATCTATCGGAATTACCCCGGCGATGACTAGAGCTGCCTTTAAGGACACTGTGCGATAAACACAGGATATTTGCAGTTCTCCTTGCCTCCTTGGACGCTCATAAGCTTAGACGCATAAGTAACCTTCTTTATGCAGTCGGACCATACTTCTGCATCATATAGTAGTACGGAGTGGGTGACCAACATAAGAAGCCTGCGTTTCACAGTCTTAGATCCGCATGTATTTCTCATTAGTGAGCCTAACAGCCTTCTCCGTGCTTCTCCGAATGTGCGCCATGAAGGTCAGTTTTGTGCCCAACAGCACTCCCAAGTAATTTAAATTATCCTTTGTTTCTGTCCTATCCTCCGCAATACATATTAGGATGATGGTCTGAATATGTTTACGGGCGAATAGGACAATCTCAGTCTTCGCCGTTGCAAGCTTTAGGCCGTGGTCTTGTATCCAGTAATTGACCCCATGCATTCCATGATTTAATTTCGCCTCAGCAATCTTTTCATCTTTTACCATGATGACTATGACCATGTTATGTGCGTATCCTACAGTAAAAGTATAAACCGGCATTAGAAGCCTAAGTACCTGGTCGTACATGATGTTCCTTATATCCGGTACAAGGACCGATCCTTGAACTGCATCTGCAGTTACTTTCCTCACTATTTTTCCTTTTGCAGTTTCAAACATTATTTCCTCACTCTTTTTCCTTTTGCAGTTTCAAACATTATTTCCTCACTCTTTTTCCTTTTGCAGTTTCAAACATTCATTATTTCTTGATCGCTCAGGTAGCTGCTGATGATTCTTCGCAGGTATTTTGGCACCTGGAAAGTCCTTAGCCTTTTCATGAAGTCGCTTTATCTTGCTGAGTTAAAGACATTCTAGACATCGATGGTCACTAATAGCGTAATTTTTCTCGAGTAGTGAGAGTAGTGAGTGCCTGTCTGTGTGTTATCAATTACCTGATACTGCTTATGACATCGATTGTTGACTTTCGAAGATGAAACCCGTATTGTCGGAGTCAGATCTTCCGCAGTTTCTACGGCCCTCAGTATCCTTGGCTGTAGCATCTTCTCGTAGTCTTTGCAGGCTCTGTCCGATAACCCTAGAGGACGCCAAAAGTTTGGCAGTCTAGAGTCCCCTTTGTCCTTATTGATAAGGACCAGTCTGGCGCTTTTCCAAAGTTTACTGAAGATGCTCGCACGTGCACAAGTATTGTACATACATAGGATGAGTTTTGGGCACTCATGCATAGCTATCTTCAGTATCTCGGTAGGTATCCCAACAGGTCCTGGTGCCTTACCGTTCTTGAGAGAGACCACCGATGTTAAGAGTTCCTCCTCAGTGAATTTGGGAATGTATTGCTTTAATAAATTCTGTCCTGGTAGAGATATTTAATTTAATATCAGGTAATTAATTTAGTATTGTATAATAGTTAGAATGTCTTAAATATCTGTGAAATGCATGAAAAATTTAACCATTACAATTAAGCTCATGCATTGCTTATTTTTTGTCACAAAACAAGAATTATTTTAGGAATGTGGAGGGTTCTGTTCCAAGGTATGGCGCAAATCAGGGGACTTGAAAAGTAATTGACCAGAGGAACGTGCTCAGAATTGTTGTCCACCCTAATATATAATATCTTAACTTTTCCAATTATACTTATAAAACGCCAGATAACAGTTTACTAGACATAGTAACAATAAACAATAAACATCCCCCTAAAAATCAATACGTGGTTAAAAGACATTGGTCGGGTAAAAAACTATGGGCGAGAAGCCTTCCAGTCAACATATAGCCCCCAAAGTAAGAATAACCAATGAACGTTTTATTTTAGTCAGCCATCGTGAAAACACCCTAACATTAACCTATCAAAATAGTTAGCTGGGTGAGAGTTAAGCTTGATCCGTACATCCCCCTTTTAGCACCGCCCAAGCACGCGAATATATAAACCGAGTTTTCACAAGGAAAGCTTCACTACGAGGGAGTCTACGAACGACTAACTATCGTGTCAGAGACTAAGTAATACCGCGTACTCACCGTCGCGTTGCTCATACTTCCGGTCAACAATATCGTCGCGCATTTTTACTAAAAATTCCACCGTTTTAGTGCAATTGTAAAGACTTTCTTGGTACACATATTTTAAACTAAATAAAAGTACTCAGTTAACTTTTAAAGCGCGATAATTCCTTCCTAAAAATATACCAAATCACGGTCCAGCCGAATCAAGACGCCGAAAAGTGAAAGCCAACCAACATCAACAAAATCATCATACCATTTGTCTACAAATTGGCCTAATACCCCAAAAACCTAACAATAGTAATAAAAGTATATAAATATAATTTTAAAATAACCTTAAAATTTTAATTGAAAAAATTATTTTGAGACGCCCCTTCCGCAGGTCATTTCGCGCTGAATTTAATAATAAAAATCAATTTTATTATAATCTCAAGTAAAAATTGTATGTGCCTTTCGTCTAAAAACTAATGAAGCATAAAAATCTTTAAAAAAAATATTTATAGTTTAAGCCTATCTGATCTGAAGGGTTTACTGACAAAAATTCCAAACCAAAAAGTCCTCAGTCTATGTGGTCCAAAAAAAAAAAAAATTTAAATATTTACATTTTTTTAAAATTTACTTTTAATTTAATTCTTTATTTTTATTTTTTTTATTAATTTTTTTTAAAATTAACCTGTACGAATTAAAATAGCTGTTCATTTTTTTGTTTATTAATTGCTTTTTCTTAAACTAACCTGTGAAAATTAAAATTATTTGTTTTATTTCTTTTTAATTTATACTTTTTTCTACGTATTTCTAATTTATATTAAAGTGATAAAAATTATTTCTTTAAGAATACTTATTAAATATGATTTTAATGTAAGCACAATATAATAAAATTATTTAAAAAGTTTTTTATTTTATATTATATCTATTTTCGAAATTTCACTTTAGATCCATTAAATTATGATTTTTGGGCAACTACCTATTTATTCGCGATACCTTTTACATGGAGAAAAGGATTCTCGAAATAATTACAAGAGGCAAAAATACATACGGACATTTTAACGTATTTCTATATACGGTTTTGGACTATTCGGGTGATATTAAATATTGGAAATGTAGAAGAAAAAATACGTGTAATGCTCGCTTGGATTAGAGTCTCTTAATTAGAAAAGGGGGATTACGTTCAGATCACAAATCACATGGAGCTGATCCTAAAGAAGTCAAAGCATAGCGTACCAAATCCTCTATAAGGAAAGAAGCAAGTAAAAATCCTGAGCGCCCTCCATCCATTGTCATGGGAGTCGTTCAAACTGCTTATCCAACCGTGCAAGCTCAACTACCACAAATAGATACCATTAACGAGAACGTCAAAAAATTTACTACATAACCCCAAAACAATTCTAGATTTACAGAATTTGGCCGAAAAATTTAGAAAAACACTTGTTGGTGATATATGATTACGAGAATGAAGATTATGATTTAAATTGTGGGAGAATTTTAATCTTTTTTTAACTCATGCAAATTTAAAATTGCTTTTGAAGTCATCAATATGGTATGTTGATGGTACGTTTGAAATCGTTCCTAAGCTTTTTTTCTAACTTTTTTCAATAATGGGAACAGTTATACAAAAATATAAATTAAATTTGCACTTGTAAAATTATTGAGTTTCATTAAATATAATTATATTTTTTTCTATTTCACTTCTAATAAAATTATTTGGAGTTAGTTAATTTAAAGTTATTAGTTTTTGGACTTTTTTTTCTTTTGACATAAATTTTTGAACTTTTCGGTCAGGACTTTTTCGTTTAGACTTTTTGTCATACAAACTGTTCGTAATTAGCATTAACCTCCTCGAGTCTAAAATAGTTCTTGTGTTGTGCCAAAGATAATAAGATAAATTGTATTGATTAATTTTTTCATGCATTTCACAGATATTTAAGATATTCTAACTATTTCACGATCGTAATTTTACTAGTTTGATATTAAATTTAATGTCTATACATAAACAGCATTTATTATAGCAATACGATTAATATTTAATAACTTGGATTTTTGAAACATTAAATTAATTATTCATATGAAAAATATGTTTATTTTTATAAGTGCAAAATGTAAAACAGAATACAAAATTTTGAACACCAAAACACTAGAAATATTCTTACTGCTTCTTCTACTATATAATTATACAAATCAAAATAAATTTTGAGAATATAAACTATAATATAAGTCTATAGAAAATTTACTTTGATTGACTTAGATTTTCTAAGGGGAACTTAGGATCGTTTTGGAAACCAGTAAAAACAGTCAGGGAAACTCGGAAAATAGGAAAATTCCAATGAAAATTTACTTGGATTTACGTGAGGATGCTTAGCATCATTTGTAAAACAAGTAAAAATTGTCTATTGAACTCGAAATTTTATTTAAAGCAATAATTATATTGTTATTTTTATGTTCCATATTGACCAATATTAATATCTTTTAATTTAAATTTATGAAAGGAACGAATTAATAAAATATTATATTTTAAAATCAAATTAGATTTACTAGAGTAGCTAAGTTTTATCCAGAAAATAAGTAACAATAGTCTCTTGATCTCAGAAATCAATCTAAATTAATTTTCTTTGCAATTTTCCAATTCTTCAATGATACTAGAACATTTTACTCATTTTAAAAACAATCTTCAGTGTTCTCAAGAAAATCCAAGTCAATTTAAGAACAATTTTCATAAAATTTTTCATAAGATTTTCTGAGTTTACTAGACAATTTTTGCTGATTTTCCAAACAAATACAATCCCTAAGTCCCTAAGAAAATCCAAAGCAAAACTTTTTTGGATTTTCCGGTTTTCTGTTTTCAATAAACAATTTTAACTGATTTTCTAAACGATCCTAAATGCCGATCTTCATTAGTCAGCTATAACGAGACAAATTTGCGTTACAAATAATTTTATTTTAATTTTAATATTTATTTTAATGCACTCCAACAGACGCATGTATCGTCTTCCAGTATACGATCATGCTCTTATATATTTAAATAAAGAGGTACAGATTTGTGAGTTGTAGCAACTTTTATGAATTTTAACTTCTATTTTTTTATTTACTTTAAATGCGTTTCAGATAAAAAACTTAAATTTGCAAAAAATCAAAAAAAATTTTTCTTTAAATATATATATATTACTAGCAAAAGTTGGAGGGGGGGCTCCGCCCCCCCTGTGTTGCATTTACTTCTATTTGTGTTGCTTCAAAAAATAATTTTTCACTGCAAATTTATAATTATGCAAACACGTTCAGATTTTTCAGATAAGGCTCAGTCCCTCCTGTTCACATTTACTTCAATATTTTTCTGTTGCTTAAAAAAATTTTGTTTCACTACAAATTTATAATTATGCAAACACATTCAAACTATTCAGAGCAGCGTAGGTGAAACGTTAATGAAAAATTATAGGTTTTGATTCGGCGGTACTTGAGTCATTAGGGTACAGACAGACAGACAAATTTAGATAAATAAATTAATTATTCACAGACACACAAATAAATTTTTAAATATATATAGTATATAGTATATAGTATTAAGATATGTATATATAGATGGTTCTAAAATTGACTGAATCAAGTAATACAATTTCGACATTAAAATTTTATCATATTTTTCAGATAATTCACTTTTTAACAAAATTTTCAAAAAATTTAATTTTTCCCAAAAATAGTAAACATATTTTTATTTTAACTTTATTTTAACACCAGTTTTATGTAATTTCTTTCATTTTTCGAGCCTCATGATGAATCACATAGACACAGGCACACAAATAAATTATTAAAAGTACCATAAAAAATAAAAAAATGAAAAAAATATTTTTAACCAGCTTCAAAAATATTTTATAAAATTTTAAAGATACCTCCGTTTTGAATAAAAATTTAGGAGAATACGTAAAAATTGGTGCCGAATTGAATAGTACAAACTTGTGACACTAAAATTTGTCGATAGTCTCGAGATACTTTATTTTTTTTCAAAATTTTTCAAAATTTTATCAATTTCAAAAACACTAAAAATTAAATATCTCAATAACTACGATAGCTGAGCAGAAAATCTATAGCCTATGTCACCAGCGGACTTTTTATCTTTATTTTGACACCGGTTTTATGTAATTTTGTTCAGTGGTTTGACCCTGATGATGGAACACTGTGATATTTCTATCATTATTAATTCTAATTATTGAATGTTAATGTTTGTACTGTTGTGCTTACTACTGCTATTATTATGCTGTTAACTTTTATAAAATTAATTTTAACTTTATATTCAATCTTTTATTATGCTGTTAACTCAATATATAATGCTATAATGCTACATTGTTATAACTGTGTATCAGATTTTGTGATTGGACAAATAAAACAACATTTACATTTACATTTACATTTACATTTACATTTACACACACACACACAGACAGACACACAAATAAATTTTTAAATATATATAGTAGTAAGAGGTAAGATATTTACCTAATCTATATATACGAGTATATATAAGTGAAAAAGCATCTTGCTAATTTTTATTAATATAAACTCATATGGGTAGATTTAAATGAAATGAGGTCGATTTGTATAGGCCGTTCTTCAAAACTGCCCCAAAGTGTTTTTTTCTGAAAGTACTACAAAAAATAAGTAACCAGACCAATTTTTAGCCTCCCAGAGCGAAATCTCGATTTTTTGGCAGCCATTTTAGTGTTTTTGACTGTCGTAAAAAATGTAAGAAAAATGAGTCATAATTTTTTTTATTATTGCTGTAAAAAACTCACATTAGCATGAAAAATTTTTTCTGTATAGGTTCCGATAGGAAATTTCCCTTGCTATTTGATTCCGGGGTCAGAAGTTTCTTTTGAGTAGCGCATGCGCGAGGAATCGCTATGATAAGCTGTTTTTTTTTCAAAAGTCGATTTCTAAAAGCCTATTAATGAAAAATCTTGTAACCAGGCTTAAAATTTTTCTTAAACCTTACATTTTTTGGCGAAAAAAAAATTTCGATGGGACACTGCTTTTTGAAGCTCTAGATAAAAAAAATAGCAGCTTTCAAAACCTCATTTTTTACAAATTTCAAATTTCCCGCCAAGTCACGTGAACAATCAAAAATCTGACCAAAAATTTGGATTTCGCGGGAAATTTTACATAAGGATATATCCTTTCATGTTTTTAAGAGTGTTTATGTTAAAGCAGCGAAATTTTAAATTAAAAGATTAAAATATCTCATTTTTTTAAAGAAATTTTTTATTTTTTAAATTATACCAAATTATACAAAATAATTCAAAATTAATCAGAAAATACTTTATTATTTCACTGTTTTAACATGAAAGCTCTTAAAAACATTACAAAATATATCCTTATGTAAAATTTTCCGCGGAATCCAAATTTTTGGTCAGATTGATTGGGCACGTGACTTGGCGGGAAATTCGAAATTTGTAAAAAATGAGGTTTTGAAAGCTGCTATTTTTTTATCTAGAGCTCCCAAAAACCAGTGTTCCATCGAAAATTTTGTTTTGCCAAAAAATATAAGGTTTAAGGAACATTTTAAGCCTGGTTACAAGATTTCTCACTAACAGGCATTTGAGAAATTGACTTTTGAAAAAAAACAGTCCATCTTAGCGATTCCTCGCGCATGCGCTACTCAACAAAAATTTTTGACCCCGGAATCGAATAGCCAGGGAAATTTCCTCTCCGGACTTAAAAGGAAAAAATTTTTAATGCTAATGTGAGTTTTTTACAGCAATAATAAAAAAAATTATGACTCATTTTTCTTACAATTTTTACGACAGTCAAAAACACTAAAATGGCTGCCAAAAACCGAAATTTCGCTCTGGGAAGCTAAAAATTGGGCTGGTTACTTATTTTTGGTAGAACTTTCAGAAAAAAACACTTTGGGGCAGTTTTGAAGACCCGACCATACAAATCGCCCTCACTTCAATTAAATCTACCCATATATAACTTTAAAAATAGAAAAACAATCCAAAATTTTTTTTTATGTTTTTGGCAAGTTTTTCATCTAAAACGCGTTTAAAAGTTAATAAAAAAAAAATAAATTAAAATTCAAAAAAGTTTTAAAACTGCAAAAAAGCAGCAATATACTCATAGAAAAAAAGGTGAACATAGCGACAAAATAGTTAAAATTTAATAATATTTTTTTCTTCGAAACGAGTATGCATGTCGTATGCAGTATAAGTGAATTAGATATTAGAAGGTAAAAATTTAAAATTTTATTTTTTTTTATAAAACATAATAAATTAATATAAAATAAAATTATTATATTAAAATAAATAGATTGTAAAAAAAAATACTTTTTTTTTATATGTAAATCCTTTTTTTTCAAATTAAATCAAAATTTTAATTTTTTTAAATAGTACTTCCTATTACAAGGGCATAATTTATTAAATTTATTTTAATTTAATAAATTTATTTTAATTTAATAAATTTATTTTCTTCGCAAAGTATTTATTATAAAACATTACTTTTTATTAGTATTTATACATTTAATAATTACATAAATAAAATTTGTTACTTGAATATATATTTTACTCCAATTAATTTCCAATATACATATTCCTATCAAACACCATATTTCACCCATACCGCCTCAAAGACGCCCAAAAGCTTTGTACCCATAAAAGAAAAACTATTTTCGCTTTATACGAAAAAATTTTTTTTCCAAAGAATTTTCACGCCAATTAAATAAAAAATATACCCATTAAATTATAATCAACTCTTAAACGTGGGCTGAATCCCTCATCAATTTCAAGGTTTCAATCAAGAAAATTTTTATTTTCAAGACATAAAATCAAGATTCTTTCTTTTTTTTAAGAGCAAGATTTATCCAATACATTCAATTCAAGATTTTTCAAGATTTTTAAGAACAAATTTTATTTTCAGACATATTGTCCCTCGCGCCACGTTTTCAATAGAAAATACGCATACAAATAAGCAAAATAGAATTGATCGCTCAGATTTGCAATATACGTTTTCTTGGGTCACTGATAAAGAATTTCGACTTCTTATTCCTAAATAATTAAAGTTTCACCCCTAAATTGGCTAAAACTACCTCCGAAAAGAAGGTGTTTTTGCTGTATTCGTACTTTTAGCATCCAGGATATGCGCGTATAGGTTTATTGGGTCGCTATTCAAGAATTTTGATTTTTGTCATAAATTATTAATATTGCACCCTTAAATTAGCTAAAACTACCTTTGTTTTTGCTTTTTTCGCACTTTGAGCATACATATTAGGTCCATTCAG
Source organism: Anagrus nilaparvatae (assembly GCA_022575985.1). Classification (NCBI taxonomy): domain Eukaryota; kingdom Metazoa; phylum Arthropoda; class Insecta; order Hymenoptera; family Mymaridae; genus Anagrus; species Anagrus nilaparvatae. The sequence goes on along the minus strand of JAKSXM010000237.1, from coordinate 1,054,437 downwards.
GTTTCTGGATAGGGGTATTTTCAGCTATTTTAAGGGTGAAATAATAATTACTTATGAAAAAGTAGTCAAAATTCTTGATTAGCGTCCCAAAAAACCTACTTCAGCATATCCTGGATGCTGAAAGTACGAAAATAGCAAAAACACCCCCTTTTCGGGGGTAGTTTTAGCAAATTTATGGGTGAAATTTTAATTATTTATGAAGATGAAGTCAAATTATTTATCAGTGACCCAAAAAGCCCGTATGGTGCAAATCTGAGCGCTCAAAGTGCGAATATGTAAATAAAACCCCTTTTGGGGGTATTTTTTCCATATTAGTGGTAATACAACCAAACCCGTATTTCGAGTGGAGTATTTATAATAAAATCGAAAAAAATAAAAAAAATATATTTAGTTTTTTGAATTTTTAAGCATGTTGCTCCATAAGAATATTAGCGTGTTTGGTCGCAAATTAAATTTTAGACTTCTGGTCAAAAACTAAAAAAAAATTTGCATATCCAACCTTACCCAATTTTTTTTTAAACCACTATCAAACACTGTCAAAGTTCAAATTGTCAAAAAAAAATTTCTATTTTGGGTGGTTTTTGATCGGCCAATCAGAATGATGCACTAAAATTAATATCTAAACTCATTCCATCCAAAGTTTGTTGTATAACGCTTCAAATGAGAGGTTGCAAGACCATTTTGACAGCGTTTTACCACAGGATAGTCTGGAAGTTTTTTGTCATTAATAAGCTGCCAATCAGAGCCGAAGGTACCTTGAGGTCTATAAACCTCAAGATCCAAGTTTTTATAGATTTATTTTGACCTAATATAATTAGTTTTTAAATATCTCTCGTGGGCTGATTCACTATATAGATCCGGGCATAGCCTATTTTTTTCTCATACAAGCATAAGGTGATAATATGGCTTTTTCTTCTTCAATAAACAATTTAAAGTTTTTTTATTTTATTTTAATTACCTTTATAAATAAACTTTTTTGTTTTTGATGTCGCTTATTCTCTAAAGAAAGAGCGAGCATTTTAGGGACACTAAAATAAAACAATTTTTTTTTTAAATGGGTAATAGACGCGACAACAATGACAGCCGGCCCATAAGTCAAGAAGAAGGAAAACTTACGAGGAAAGGCCTGAAGTATAAGAATTATTGAACGCCATAGATAATATGGAATTTATAAACATAATAAAGAAGTTAGATGAATATGGGCTGTCATATAGCGGTACTATGGACCAAATAAAAGACAAGCTTTTCAGGTACCAAATAAAAATAATGAATGAAAAATCCCCATGCAATTGGAGCCATAACGCAGACAAAAGGCCAAGCGATTCCATGCCACCAACTCTACAATATGCTCTTTATATCTTATCAATGGATGAACAAATCAGATGTTCAACGTTTAACAGCGATATCAACAGACATGTATCAGAGTTAAACAACGTGAAGCTTAGGGATCCAGCCTATAGCGCGCCGACAGCTACAGCGGCCCAATATTCACAAGCGTAAAAAACTTATGTCCAAGCATTAACACAAAATGCGAATGCTAAAAAAGCAGTTCATACGTTATCTGCGGCGACATCGAACATTAACGTAAGCAATTCAATCACTTTAACGATGGCTAGCTTCGATCCCTTAATGAATAACGCAGTGCCGATTAATTATATTGACCATGAAATTGCGGGAAATCACGGGAAAAATCAAACTCAATTACGACTAAACGTTAAAACGTCAAGGTCACGCTTGTCATTACCAATAAATAGGTTTACTAAAACTAACACGCGTAATAAGGATGAATTTCAACAGGCCGATCAAGAGGTAATACGAAGCAGTGGTTACAATCGTCCCACAGCGATACGACTAGTCTAAAATGGGACAATTATGTAGCCGTATTTAATCCTCAAAGCAATGTACTGGCTAAGACCCCAGCAGTAGAAAGTACTAGAGGATCTCAACACAGAATTATTACATGAAAATAATGGTGGCAGCTTGGCTGGCTCAAAAGAATACGAGTACAGCAGTTCAGAAACTTCACTACCGCTCAACGGGAATAAGCCTTTTTGCAGGAGCAAAAAGCAGCCTTACGACAAGACTTTACGCTGGCAAAAGAGTTAATGGAAAAGCTACGTAAAGAAAGGACTATAAGTCAACGAGGTAGCTCATCAGGCTCTCTCAACTCACGTACCGCAATTTCTAGCAAAAGTTCCCGAGCCCATTAATTAAAATTTTTCAAAAAATAATACACTATGGTCCAAAAACAATAAACCCGGATTTCCCAATCACTGAGTTCTGTGCCCATAAACAAATCATAAATCTCTCCAATGCCCACAGCTAAATAAGCGGGACATTTATTTGTTATGTAGTAAACTTGGAGTTAGGTACACAAACTGTTCCTGTGCATCAGCCACGCAATAAACAGAAGGTAACGCTTATCTGGGGACTGGGGACGGGACAGGCTCAGACGATCTCCAGATAAATATTGGAGTCGGCAGAAGAGTAACTGTGACTATTCAAACAAAAATGAACATGGAAAAGTCAGAAAAAGAAGATGTCCGCAAAAAAAGTTCAACCTTGGCCAAGGGTGTGACCCTGCTGATGTAGCTATAAGGTAGTAAAGTTATCCCCTCTTATAATATTATTTCCAAGGTAAATAAATTGAAATCATTCTAAATTATTTATATTTTTAAAGCCCAAAAAGTACAATAAAAATATTAAATAAACTCTCTCGCCCAAAAGGTTCAAAGATTAAGTCACAAATTACATTTTTTTGCCTAACAATATAAAATCTGCCTTAACCGAATCCCTGACTCCTAAAACCTGCCCATGGAAATTAATTGGATCACCAAGAAGTTAAAGTAAGTAGTTATTGGTAACATTATGCAAAGCTGCGCGTAAAACTATTTTTTTTCCTTTCATTTTAATTAGAATTATTTTGCGTAAGGCATATTAATTCTATTCAGCTATCATACCATTATAAGCCAGAAAGACATTGTATATATCCGATTAATTAGTATTTTTTTTTAACCAGATCTCTAAGGATTTTCAATATTTTATTCTTTACTTTTCTAGGCATTGTTCATAACGGTATATATTGTTAATATTTTTAGAGTAGGGCTTAAGTATGTACAAATAGGATATATATTTAGCGTAGTTTGAAAGTAAGAATGAATAATCACAGCAATAGATCCTAGAAGTGGAAAAACTTGCTCCGCTACGTCCACTTTAATGCGGGAGCTATTGTAACGTGGCAAATTTGCGTTACAAATAATTTTTAGGGCGTAAAATGTGGGCGTAAGATTTTTTGCGAAATTTCAGCACGCCTTTTAACCCTAGTAGGGCAAAAACTAGTGTAAACACCGTGGGCGAAATACTTTAGACACTAGCTTGAACATTTATCACTCGTGCTTGGCTTCGCCGAGTGTCTTCACTTTTTCTCCCATGATACTTAATATATTATATTTTAATTTTAATATTTATTTTTACGCAAATTTTTATAATTATCGTAGACCAATATGCGATTATGCTTTTATGTTTTTTTTGTTGAATCGTTAATACCGCCGCACAGTGTGCCGAATCAATCAAAAATCTACTGACTCCGTAAAATTTTATTTTTTCACCCATTTATTTTTTTAAATCTTTCGTATACTATCCTACTCTTATGGAAACCTGCTACTTTTTAAAATTTTTGCAATTTTAATTCACCCCTTATACATTGGCGTACACGCAAAAATTGTATTCACAGGGTTACTAATTTTAATTACAATTAAAAAAACCTTGTTTATGGACACTTCTGGCTTTTTCCTGAGTCAAAGAGTAAAAGTTTTTAAAAAGTAGAAGGTTTCCATAAATGTAGGATAGTATGCGAAGGATTTAAAATAATAAGTGGTTGAAAATATTAAATTCTAAAAAGTCAGCAGATTTTTGATTGAATCGGCACACTGTGCGCCGCCAGGCATGTAATAGCAGCACCACCCAGTGCTTGGTAGTTAACGAGCGCCGCGGTCAGCAAATAAGAAAAAGCAGAAAACGAGAAAATAGCAGTAGAGATTTCCGCCCGCAATAGCGGGCTTACGGAAGACTTTACACTTGAAAAATCTGGTAATAAAATATCAATGTATTTCACGAGTAGTATCGAGTAAGCAAGCCTAAAAGGCAAAAAAAAAGATAACGTGACCATGAGACAGCTGGTACGCGAAGTTAACTCGATAAAACGAAAAGTTTGATAATATTTTTTAAAACGACTTAAGGCTAATTTGTAAATTAAGTCAATAAATGAAATTTAATATTTAGTTCTAAAATTTATACAGTCCCTCTTTTTTTTTTATTAATTATCACATGAACACCACCCCCACATCTCTAAATATTTCTATAAGTATATACAAGTGAACACCCTCTTCAAGGTAAGGGGATTAGCCTCATGCGAGCTGACCGAAAAAACAGGTAATTTCCTCCCTTTTTATTGTATTTTAATAGAATTATTACATACACATTAACATACACATATATTATATATATATGTATACTAGGGGGCTCCGCCCCCTGCGCGCTTCACGCGCCAACCCCCGTAGAGTGATTGAAAAAGTGGGTTAGTCATGAGAACAAAAAATGTAAATTTTTAAATACAATTTTAATAATTACTTTCAATTAAAAATATTGATTATATTGTTTTTCTTTTATTTCAAAATTCGTTAATAGGTTTGTAATTAATTAATTTCTCGGCTTAAAAATAAAAAAAAATAAATCACTTAGACCCACAAGGGCTGGTTTTTCCCAGAAGTATCTTATTGGCCCGAAAGTATCAAATTAGCCCAAAATTGTCAATAACTAAGAAAATGGAAAATTTTATTATACTCCATAAAGTTCACTTACACACACAATGTCCGGTTTTGCCCAATAGTACCATATTGGCACAAAAGTGTCAGATTGGCCCAAAAGTGTCAGAATGGCCCAAAAGTGTCAGAGTGGCCCAAAAGTGTCAGATTGGCCCAAAAGTGTCAGACTGGCCCAAAGGTGTCATTCGACAGCGGCGGCAGCGGTTTTAACTTAAAAATATATAGAGATACTAGCATAGGTGATAGGGGGGGCTCCGCCCTTCCTGTGTCACATTTCTTTCTGTTTCTGTTGCTTTAAAAAATCATTTTTCACTGCAAATTTATAATTGTGCCAACACATTCAAACTATTGCGTAGGGATTAGAGCAGCGTTATTATTACAGACAGACAGACAGACAAATAAATGTTCAAATATATATAGTATATAGTATTCGGATATGTACATATAGATGGTTCTAGAATTGACTGAATTAAATAACACCCATTTTGACATTAAAATTTTATCATATTTTTCAGATATTTCACTTTTTAACCAATTTTTCAGAAAATTAAATTTTTTTTCAAAAGTAGTAAAATTTTTTTTATTTTAACTTTATTTTGACACTGGATTTATGTAATTTCTTTCATTGGTTTAAGCCTCATGATCAAGCGCATAGGCACATAGATACACAAATAAATTATTAAAAATACCATAAAAAATAAAAAAATGAAAAAAATATTATAAAGTTATAAACGCCGCTGCCGCTGCTACTGCTGCCTCTTGAGAACTTTGGGCCAAAATGATCCTTTTTGGCCAAAGTGATCCATTTAGGTCAAAATGGTCCTTCTGGCTTAATCAATCGCTGTTGCATAAGATATCTTACCCAACATGGTCTTTTTGGGACAAACTGGACCTATTGGACTAAGCCATTGCTGTTGTATAAAACCTCATATCCAAAGTGGTTTTTTTGGGACAAAGTGGCCAGCTTTTTGGTCCATCCCTTTAAGGATTGAAGACAGACATAAAACAACTTTTGTTACTCAAAGTGGACAATTTCAATGGACAGCAAGTCCATGGTAAGCAATGGTAAGCAATACCATTTGGATTAAAAAGGTCACCAGCAATTTTTCAGAGAATACTAATTAATATTATAAGAAAGTATGGTCGTTCAGATTTTGTAGTAAATTATATAGATGATATATTAATTTTTTCTAAAACTTTTGATGAACATATTGATCATTTAAAAATATTATTGTATGCAATATTGACAGAATGTTTTATAATAAAATTCTCAAAATGTATTTTTGCAGCAGATTCAGTAAAATATTTAGGACCTATAATAAGTAATAACCGGGTTAGTCCTCTTAAAGATAATTTAATATCAATAAAAGATTTTCCCACTCCAAAGACTCAAAAAAATAATCGTCAATTTTTAGGTAAAATAAATTTTTATAATACATACCAAAAAACTCTATTATACTAGATCCTCTACACAATTTATTAAGAAAAAATCAAAAGTTTATATGGTCAGACGAATGTCAAAAATCGTTTCAAAGTATAAAAAAATTACTATGTACATAACCAGTTTTAGCTATTTTTGATAAAGATTTACCAATACATATCTACACAGATGCAAGCTTAGAAGGATTAGGCGCTGTCTTAAAACAACCACAAGAAAATGGCATTGAAAAACCTATTGCATATTTCTCCAAGAAAACTAATGAAGCTCAGAAAAAAAAGGAGTGCAGTCTACCTAGAATGTTTAGCCATAAAAGAAGCAATACAATATTGGCAAAATTGACTCATCCGAAAAAATTTTTTTCAGATCATAAACCACTTGGAAATTTAAATATCAATGCCAGAACAGATGAAGAACTTAGAGACTAAGCATACTATTTATCACAATATGATTTTCAGATAAGATATAATCAAGGTAAAGACAACGCAGAAGCTGATTGCCTAAGCAGGAATCCTGTCTTAGAACCATATGAAAATAAAAATGAACAGTTAAAAGTTGTAAATTTAATAAAATTAGTTGATATTTTAGAAGATCAAAAAAGTAACGAATATATAAAAAACAAAAAAGAAAAATTAATCAAGATAAATAACGTCTACTATAGAAAAATTAAAAATAAAGAAAAAATTTCATTATCAGAAGAGTTTAGTAAAACAAAAAAGACTTTAAAAAAGTAAAAGGTATTTTTGGCGACAGTTCATTTATCTCTACTCTAGGTATAAATAAATTAAAAAGAAAATCTTAAAAAAGTACTGATATCAGATAAAAATTATATGGCGACCGTCGTTACCACTAACTTTATTGCATATATACAATTAAGTTATTAAAACCAATAATTGTGTATAGAATTGAAATGAATTAAATTATTCATTTGCAAAAATTGAGTTTCGTACCTGCATAAGAACTGCGCCATCGGTTATCATCTGTAAAAAAATTACCGATGGCGCAGTTCTTATGCAGGTACGAAACTCAATTTTTGCAAATGAATAATTAGACTGTGCGAGGCAAAGTGTATACCCGCGGCAAAATGTAGCTCTTGTGAGCACTCGTTAAGGTCACAGTGATCTCCGATTAGGTTCAAAATTTATATATAAGTTAGATATAAGACCTACATGAACTGTATTGATTTTGAGCTAAATCGAAAATATAGTACCGAAATTATTATCAATTTACGGGAATAACAGCGTTAAAAACACAAAATGTCGATTATAAGACATAAAACATGATAAAATAAGCACTTTCAGGATGAAAATAATCATTCCAGGTTGTAGCGGATACCCTGGAGGTATAATTTTTCATTTTCCGCACAAATATATTTTCCGATTTTCCAAGATGGCGGCCCGATAAATTAAAAAAAAAGAACTTTTAACTTTACAAGGGGGTTTTTTAGGGCAAAAAAAAACGAATATGCGGTGAAAAATACTCAGTTTTTTAACCTAAAAAATTTTCCGATTTTCCAAGATGGCGGACCAAAAAACTTGAAAAAATGAATTTTTGACATAAAACATAATAAAATAAGGACTTTTAAGATGAAAATAGCACTTATTTGGCTCAAAATTAATAACATTTATTACAAAAATATAGAAATAGACGAAGAAATTTTACGAATCTTACCAAATAATGGTAATATGATAAACTACATAGAAAGTTTGAATATAAATGACAATAATCTGAATACTGAATATTCTGAAGTGAACCAAACAAACACCAAAATAAATTTAACAGAATCCAACATTCCACATATCACAATAATTAATCAAAATAAAACAATTAACTCTGAATTACATCTCGATTACCCATCATTAGAAAATGAACAAATTAATGAATTCACTTCAGAAGGATACATAACTTGTGCATTTCCACATTTATTTCCAAGAGGAGTTGCAGATTTCTTACAAGCACGTGAAATACGTGTTACTTTAGATCAATATTTTAAACACCTTATGAAATATAAAGATCAAAGATTCGCAAAAGATCCTAGATCTCGATTTTTTGCAATGAACACCACAATGCGTCATGGTTTATTACAAAAAGCAGGAGTTTATATAAGAAAATCAAAGTTAGAAGACATGACAATTAATGAATTAAAAACTAAATTTATAAACGATAAAAATTTTTCGAAACATATAATGGTTTACGCAGCAAAAGTAAGATCTACAAACAGCTATTGGTATCAACGAAGTGATGAACTATTAACCATGGTTAAACAAATTAAAAAACCAACAATTTTTTTTACTTTAAGTGCAGCAGATCATCAATGGAATTCATTGTTTAAATTACTATGTCCCGATACAGATCCAAATACTATTGATGATCAACAACGTAAAAAATTAATTCAAGAAAATCCATTAATTGTCAGCTATTTTTTTAAAGAAAGAGTTAATAATTTTATGAAATATGTAATAAAACCATTATTTGAAATATCCGACTTCTGGTATCGTTGGGAATGGCAATTTAGAGGATCACAACATATTCATGGAATTTTATGGTTATCAAACGCGCCATTATTTAATAATAAAATTCTAACACCAGAAGAAAGAGAAAAACTTTGCCGTTACTTCGATGATTTTTGTTTTGCAATAAATCCTAAACATGATGTAGGAATTAATCATCCTGCACGTCAAAATTTTTCTGAAATTCCAACAGATAATCTGGAAAATGATTGAATATATTTATTAAATAGATTACAACGTCATACGATGCATGGTAAACACTGTATATGAGATACAAATATAAAATCACAATTTTAACATGCCGTTTTAACAAGAAAGAAAAGAAAGCATTATTGATGATTCAGACGGATATTTACGATATCATCCTAAACGTAATGAACCACTCATACAAAGATACAATCCAATCATAACATCTATTTGGAGGGCAAATACTAATTTTTCGCCGATTGCATCAGAAGAATCTATTTATTATTATATTGCTAAATATGCATCCAAAAGTGAAAAAATCTCAAATGATTTACAACAGTGTTTACAGGATATTTGTGCATCCATGTCCAAAAATTATTCATTTCTACATTACATGAAAGAGACTACAGTGCTCAAGAAGTAGTACATTTGTTAATGAGTTGGCCTCTATATCACAGTTCACGGAGTTACGTCAATTTAGTAATTCAAGATGACGATTGGATACAAATAAAGGTGAATATATAATTCCTTACCAATAATATAAATAACAATTTTACTAATTATTTAAACATCTTTAAAATAAAATGAACCTACGTAATTAAACAATACTTATTTGATGGAACTGTAACTCTTATAATTATATTTTAAATTTAGACATAATAAATTCATTTTAATTAAGTTAAATAATTTATATACAGTAATTTAACGATTTACAAATCATCGACTCATGTAACTTCAAAGTTAAAAACTTGAATTTAGAACATAGAATTTTTTTAAAATCTCTTCTTTTTTATTTATTTTAAATAATATTTTCAATAAGAAAAAGCTATTTATACTATACAACTTATTCTTAATCTCAACTAATGTATGTATGAAATGAAATGAAAAATAATATTTTTTTAAATTAATATTATTTGTTTAAATTTAATAAGAAAATTTATTAAAATCAATTAAACTTATAAATCTTTACTTTTCTATATGGATAAATTTAAATGAAGTGAGTGCGATTTGTATGATCGGGTTTTCACAACTGCCCCAAAGTATTTTTAACTGTCGTAAAAAATATAAGAAAAATGAGTCATAATTTTTTTTATTATTGCTGTAAAAAACTAACATTAGCATGAAAACTTTAAAGGATATATCTTTTTATGTTTTTAAGAGCGTTTATGTTAAAACAGCGAAAAACAATGAAATAATAAAGAATTTTCTGATTAATTTTGAATAATTTGTATAATTTAAAAATAAAAAAATTCATTAAAAAATGATATATTTTAATCTTTCGATTTAAAATTTTGCTGCTTTAACTTAAACGCTCTTAAAAACATGAAAAGATAAATTATGTAAAATTTCTCGCGGAATCCAAATTTTTGGTCAGATTTTTAATTTCTCACGTGACTTGACGGGAAATTTGAAATTTGTAAAAAAGAATCTTTTGAAAGCTGCTATTTTTTTATCTAGAGCTCCCAAAAAGCAGTGTCCCATCGAAATTTTTTTTTTGCCAAAAAATATAAAGTTTAGGAAAAATTTTAAACATGGTTAGAAGATTTTTCACTAATAGGCATTTGAGAAATCGACTTTTGAAAAAAACAGCCTATCTTAGCGATTCCTCGCGCATGCGCTACTCAAAAAAAAATTTTTGACACCAGAATTGGATAGCTTGGGAAATTTCCTATCCGGACCTAAAAAGGAAAAATATTTCATGCTAATGTGACTCATTTTTCTTACATTTTTTACAACAGTCATAAACACTAAAATTCGAGATTTTGCTCTGGGAGGCTAAACATTGGGCTGGTAACTTATTTTTGGTAGTACTTTCAGAAAAAAAACACTTTGGGGCAGTTTTGAAGACACGACCATACAAATCGCACTCACTACATTTAAATTTACCCATATATGACTTTATATTTTTACTCTAGGCTTAATTTTTTATTTAATTATTTTTTATTTTTATTTTAATGCAATAAAAAGAATTTTTATAACAAACTTATCTATAAGTATTCATTTTTATAAATTTAAATTCAATTAGTACCATAATATTTAATTTTACTTATAATATCAATAATGTACATACATTTCAACTATAATTTTTTTTTATTTTTTCGATTTGCGAACGAATTTTCGATTCCAAATAATTCGTAAATCGACAAACAATTTTACGCACTTTTCAACAGACTATTAAACAATAGTATATAAATAATTTTTTGATTTCAGACAAATGAATCAAATGATGAAAATATTGATACAAAAACTTGTAAGATCAGACCAAAAGAACTAAATAACTTAACGTTATTAAATTTCGCTAAAAATTATACAATTGTCAAGAACAAATTTACAAAACGACGGAAAGAAAACATTGTTAGAATTATTCTGAAATTTAAAATAACTAATAATGAAATTGAAGATGAAAAATTTTATAAACAACAATGTATTTTAAACATACCATTTAAAAATGATTATAATGATATTCTTCAATCATATGAAAATATAAATAAATGGAAGCAAATTTACGAAACATTAAATATAAATAACAATGAAAACATAGATTTAAACGAATTCACTGAGTATGATGAAATTCCAGAAGAAATAAATGATGATAACATAAAAAATGCATTTGAGTTTCTATCAGGATTCCAAAATGACAATTTAGAAACAGATTTAGGAAAAAGGGCGATAGATTTATGTTATAACTGGAATATGCCTATTGAAAACAAACCAACTGAATTAGAAATACATTCTTTTCTGAATACCTACAAATCTCAACAAGAAAAGAAAATATATAAAGAAAATACAGAATCTAAAATATCGTTTACAGATGACCAACAACAAATATTAAACTTGTTAGATACTCAAATAACCAGTATACAAAACGGTACTATGACAGCAAATAGTATAAAAAGAGTTATAATACAAGGCAAAGCTGGTTCTGGTAAAAGCACAATAATCAAAGAAATGGTTAAGAGGATTACATCAATTTTCGGAGAAGATTCGGTTAAAGTAGCGGCATCAACAGGTATGGCATCAGTTAACATATGGACTAACATTACTCTATTTGCTACAATTACCTTTAAATTAAAAGTTATTTTCTAAATTAGAAAATCAAAATGTAAAAAAATTTCAAACGGATTTGAAAGATTTGAAATTTTTAATAATAGATGAAATGTCTTTGATCGGTTTAAGAACGTTATTTCAGATAGAATCACGATGTCGAGAAATACATGCTAATGAAATTGACGAACCTTTTGGCGGAATCATAATTTACTTACTTGGAGATTACAATCAATTGACACCGGTTGAAGACACAGCAGTATTTAGTGATAAAAAACTAACATACAATTTACAAACACAAGGAAGAATAATTTTTAAACAATTCCAAAAGTATTATTGTCTCCAAAACGCACACAGACAAAAGGGTAATAATACCCCTTACTCAAACACTTACAATTGCTAGATGAAATAGCAAATGCAGAACTGTCTCAACAAAATTATAACTTATTATATAACCGAAGAGAAACCGTTATCCCCAAAGAAGAATTAAACAATTTTAAAAACGCAAATTATTTATATCCAACGTGTGCACAAGTTAAAACACATAATGAAACATTTTTGAAAAATACGGGACATCTAGTTGCACGCATAGTTTCAATAAACACACCCAATATTGCCATGCGTTGCTCGGATGAAAAAGCAACAGGATTACAGAATATATTATACTTGTCGAAAGACTGTAGAATAATGTTACGTACAAATTTATGGGTAGCAGGTGGATTAACAAATGGAAGCTTAGGATACATACGGGAAATAATATATGCTGATAATGAATCACCACCACAATTACCTTAAGTATTAATGGTTGAATTTGACAATTACAAAGGACCATTTTTGTATAAAAATTATTTCCCAATTATTCCCGTGGAAAGAACTTGGAAACATAATAATATTTTATGCAGTCGCACGCAATTTCCTGTAATGTTGTCATATGCTCTAACCATCCACAAGTCTCAAGGACAGACGTTAGATAAAATTTTCTTACACATAGGAGACACGGAAAGACAATTGAGAATTACATACGTCGGTTTGAGTCGAGTTAATTCAATTAATGATATAATTTTAATAAAAGGTTACAACAAATATCGTTTTGACTAAATACGATTTTCAACATCTTTTAAAGTGAAACAAGCTTTCATGCAATCATTAAATAAAATTAATAAAGCAATTAAAGAATAAAATATTGATTAAAATATTTTTCAAAAACAAATCATATATAATCAAAAATTAATTAATTAAAGTTATTATTTTGAATATACATTTAGTTAATTACTATTATGTAAATAAACACGCTAATACTGTAAATGTACACATACAATATTTTGTACATTAAATATTTATTGTTTATAACAAAATGAGTTTGATTATTTACTTCACCTAATATACCCAATTAATAATATTTCAAATAATAAAAATCGTCTGTATTTAGGAATAAATTTAGTGGGTTGTTATGCTTCACACAGTCTATAATTGTTAGCAATTATCTAGTTTAATTCATTTCAATTCTATACACAATTAATGTTTTTAATAACTTAATTGTATATATGCAATAAAGTTATTGATAACGACGGTCGCCATATAATTTTTATCTGATATCAGTACTTTTTTAAGATTTTCTTTTTAATTTATTTATACCTAGAGTAGAGATAAATGAACTGTCGCCAAAAATACCTTGTACTTTTTTAAAGTCTTTTTTGTTTTATATCAGGTATTTTTTAAGGAATTTAGCAAATTCATTGGCTACCTATTAAATTTTAATAAATACAGGGTTCAATACAATAAAAAATGAAAATATTCGTTTTCATAAAAATTCATTTCTTTTGCAAATGTTTTTAATAGTTTACATTTTATTGCAACTGGAATAAAATTAATTTATCTACGACTCATAGATATTAAATATATACGTATTACATTAAAATTTTATACAAAAATACATCTAATTAAAGCTTTCAAAATTACAGTAATTAGGACTATTAAAATTCCAACGTTCACCCGCGCCTAAAATCATATATTCTTTATCATCTTAAAAATATTTTAAAATAAAGGAACAGTTTCACTGGGGATCTTCAATGGCCTGCACGCCCAAAAAATGTCTAATAATATAAACTGAGTATGTTTTGGTCAAATCAAAAAAATTCTTTTTTAAAATAGGACTCGTGGTCAGGACTTTTAAGTATATATATTTATTAAAAAAAAATTACATTCAAAATAAAACTTATTTATCAGTGTATATTAGAAAATAGCAATGTTTTTTAAACAGATAAAAATAATTAATCACTTTTTAAAATAATTGCAATTTATTTTTTACAATAATAATTAAGTAATTGAACATATCTATTGTTTAAATAATTTCTTTACAAATAAAAGGCCCAAAAAGATTTAAATAATATTAAAAAATATTATGTCCTTAACTCTCAAAAAATAATTTAGATACTGAAACTTTAATCTGCTCAAGATTTCCTATTGCACACATATATTTAAAATTTTTTTAATTTTATATGAGCCAGAATTTTTCTAAGTTTCAAAAAAAAAAATTTCTTTCTCTCTTTTTTATGACTTTTCTAGATAACTCATAAAATAATAAACATCTGTGGTCCCTTTTTCAAAAACAGATAAATTTTATTAAAAAAAATTTAATAATAACGCTTTTTATCAAAATTATTTTTTAATTTAACTTTGTTTACTAAAGCAAATTATTTGGAAAACTCATGTAAAAAAATTTTACTCCGATTTTAAAAATGCACTTTTGCAAATATAAAAATAATATTTGGACAATAATAAAATTTCCATAATTAAAACAAGGTTACAATATGTTTTAAAAAATAAAATGTATTAAAAAAAATTATGCATAAAATTTAGCAAATAATTATGAATATAATAAAATTTTTGACAAAAATCGTCATTTTTTTGAGTATAACGAAATTAAAAAATTTTTTAATTAAAAAGAAATTTTTTGATACTTTTTTAAAAATACATATACATATATTTTATTATGGTAGCAACAAAATTTTTTTAAAAATCCGGGCATATTATTATTATAATGTATATACATATTATGCGTAAAAATGCGTTCTTATTTAAGTATATTATAACAGCATCAATAACAATAATAACAATAAAAACCAAAATATTGATGAATGAGAAACAAAGTCTATTAGAAAAAAAAGAGTGGGAATTACATCATCATCATCACTTTATAATAAAAATAGAAAAAAAAAGAGACTCATTTTTTTTTGTATATATATATATACATAATATAAGAATAATAATAATAATAACAAGTAATAATCCTCGTCCTACGAAAAAGGCCCCTTCTTGAAGGGGCCGAAAAAAAAAAAAAAAAAAAAAAAAAAAAAACAAGTAATAAATGAAAAAACTCGATGTCTTCCAGCAAAAAAATTTTTATTTGAAAAATAAAAATATAAATTTGTCAATATTTCGGAGTTATTGTATGCAACTATAAAAGTATGCATGGACTATTGTATGTTATTTACACTGTTGTTATATACATTGCGCGGTGTAGGTTTTATACATGTGTAAGATAAAATTCTTACTTGTCAATACATAAATCAATAATACTTAATATTATCATAGACATCTATGATTAATTCTAAATACTAATATAACATATACCTTAAAATTATAAAGAACATCTACCTTATCATATCATGTCATTATTTTGTAATAAAAAGATAAGTTTACAATAAGCTGGATTTACTTTATTTGATTCTTCTTGTTTATTTAAACCGTTCTTTTGACTTTTCATATGAAAAGATTCTGAAAACATCCGTTTATGATAATGTTGTTCTGTATCTAAAACCTTTACTCCTTTCCAATTAAACCTATGACCTAATTTTCTATGTTCTGTGACTACATTGTGTTTATTAGAATATAGTTTCCAATTATCAAAATGTTCACTAATTCTGACACCTAATTCTCTTTTTGTTTCTCCAACATAAGTAGCATCGCAATCTTTGCATTCTATTATATAAACTTTATGTGTTTGTTAGAACTTATTTAATTGGTCTTTGCCTCTTATGATTAATTTGCTTAATCAGGTAGAAATAACTTTGATACAAGTGTCAAAAAATTTCAAAATATAGTTTTTAAATTACAAATTAAAGATATTCATTTTCATATTGACCATTTAAAAAACAAATTAAACAAAACACTTAATTCTCTAAAAAATAAAGTTGATAACAATAAAATAGATCTATGAACAAATGCATATAAAACATATTTAGATTTCTATAAAAATAATTTATATAATAAAATTAATAAAAAAATTTACAACTTACTAATAAAAAATAATAGTCATTTAAATATAATAGATAATTGCACAATATCAGATAACAATAATGATGATAATAATCATCATAATAATAATGATAACAATAATAATATTAATATCAATAATAATTGTAATTTAGAAAATAATAACAATAATTGGTTTGTAAATCTTACTGATAAAGAAATTCCTAAAGAAATAGCTGATTTAGTGTCCTTAGGTCCTAAATTTGCTGTAAATAGTAAGTTGAACAAGTCAAATATAATGCAAACCATAAAAAATGTTGAGAATATGATAATACTAAACAATATATCAAAAAATGAAGCTGAAAAAATTCGAAATAATGTTATCGATGGAATTAAAAAAGAATTGCAAAATAATAAACACATAACCAAAGAAGAAAAAATTCTCATGTATAATTTCAAAAAATGTCAAAATTTTTTAAAAAATAATGATGACATATTTTTTACTATGGTTGATAAAAGCAACACAACTGTTGCTTCTTACAAAAATGTTTTTTATAGTAAAGTTGAAGATTTGTTAAATGATGCATTCACATACAAGTTAATTAAGCGTAATCCTATCGAGAAATTAAGAAAACTTAATTTTAATTTTTTTAAAAAATGGAATGAAAAAAAATTTCTTGATAAAGTTTATTATGATAACAGCTTAACTCAGAATGATAAAATATTAGCAAGATTTTATGGATTAATAAAATTACATAAAGATGGTCATCCTGTTTTTTTTTTTTTTTTTTTTTTTTTTTGGGCCCCTTCAAGAAAGGGCCTTTTTTGTAGGACGAGGAGAATGCATTTACGCATACCATACACGCGTACTGTATGGTTATGTGGGACTCAACCTCAATTTTGTATCTGGGGTTGCCCAGATATACACAATTGAGGAATTACAATACCCACTAAACTCCCCACCCTCCTGCATTTATGACAATATCATAGAATCCGGACCGGGACTCCCTGTTTAGGTATTACTTCGGTCCGGAAACAATGCAGCCCAGGCATTTCTTCGCCATACCCTGTCAATAAAGGAGGAGATTTTCCTACGAGAGGAAACCTTCCTCCTTTTTTCCAATCAGTGTCGCCCGTACGTACTCTGCTACACTGTACCAGTTAGCGGCACTGCGCAGCATTTCCGGGACGACTACTTCCGGCCTCCATTCATCGAAGGGCGGTCGCCCTTCAGCGAAGCGAGGACACCCAAAAAAGGTGTGCTCAGCGGTATCCAGCTCGCCCGGGCAATGCAAGCATTCCGGAGATGTCACCTTGCTCCACTTGAAAAGCATATCGAGATAATCCGGAACTCTGAATACCTGCTCGAGGGAGTGCAACATATCGTCCCACTTAGCCGAGTTGAATGCGTTTTTCACATCCAACGTGACAAGCAGGACGTCCGGTTTAATATCCGGCCGCACTTGTCTGGCCCTCATAACCACCTTCACGACCTGCTCGATGGCACCGATCGTGGAACGCCCGTCACGAAAGCCTTGTTGGTCGTCGCTAAGGTCACCCGCTTCCCTAATTGCTTGCCGCAATCTTCCTCTGACCATGCTCTCCATCACCTTGCCAATGGTATTTAACATACACAATGGTCTGTAAGATGATGGAGATCCTGGTTCACCCTTTCCCTTGCTTATCAGAGCCAGACGGGCCACTTTCCAGTCCCTTGGAAAGGCGCCTGCCACGAGGCACGCGTTAAACATGCCAAGCAGGAGACCAGGGATTACCTTTGCAGCCGCCTTAAGGGCTTCCGCGGGTATTCCGTCTGGTCCTGGCGCTTTCCCATTTTTCATTGACCTAATTGCCTGAAGCATCTCCGCCTCGATAAATAGCGGAACTTGCTCCCTCGGAACATCCAAAGCAGGGTGTTGTTGGTTTGGATGATCCGGGAAGAGAGCGTCCACTATTCTTTTGGTCGTTGCTTCATCCATCGTGTTGTCACATCCGGACTTAAGTTTGCCCATGACAACCTTATATCCCAGGCCCCACGGGTCGCTGTTGACATCATCTCTTAGGGACCGAAGACAGCGCGCCTTGCTGAGGCGGATAGCTTTCGCCAGCCTATGCTTGGCTCCCTTGTACTCTTCAGAGCGCGTAGCCAGCTCTGGGCGGCCATGCGCTCTTTGCCGTCTTCTGCGTGCGCCGTGACAGACCCGTCTTAGCTCCGCAATTTCTTCATTCCACCAGTACACGCTTCTTTTACCCTTCCAGGGCCGTTTACGCGGCATAGAGGCATCGCAGGCTCCCCTCAGAAGAGCAGTTACCCTCTTGACAAGGGTCTCTGCCTCTCGCAGGGTGGTCGGTCCTCCATGCCAGGCTGGGATAGACGAGAACTCTTCGCGAAGATAATCCACAAATCTGTCCTCGTCCATCTTTGACACATTCCAGCCTAGTGGGCGCTTTTTGTACGGGGGCCGATTAGCAACCCTATCACGCACTTTGAAGGTGATGTAATTATGATCGCTGCCATTGGCTCCATCCATCACCCTCCAGCCACCCACTCTTCCTGCCAGCCCGGCCGAGGCAAAAGTGACATCAGGGATCGATTCGCCAAAGCCTGGCCTTACGTAGGTTGGATTGTTCCCAGAGTTCATGACCACCAGATCAGTTCTAGCAGCCATCTCTAGGATCAACGTTCCCCTACGGTTCGTGGCTGGCATTTCCCATTCCACGGCCCTGGCATTTAAGTCCCCAGCAAATATGATATTGCCAGAGACTTCCCTTATCGTTTCCTCCAATGAGGCCAGCTTTGCGGTGAACACCCCAATAGTGTCATTCGGTGACAAATAACAATTAATGAAAGTTGTATCACCGCACTTCGCCCAGACGTGGCAATTGCCTTTTCCATGTCGTGACATAGACGTCTGAGCACGACCTCGTAGCCATATAGCGCACCGGCCTGTGTCATCGGTTAACCAGAATTGCTGGTTCCTATCGCGAAGCGGCTCGGATAGCTAGACGACGCTAGAGTCTGTCTCGCCTGCGAGCTGATCGAGCAAAACGTCAGCAAGAATGGTTTTGTTCATATTCCCTTGCAGGACTCAAGACTTGACGAATGAATTTCCATTTCGGAGTTTAGTTTAATTAAATTAAAATACGATAATAAAAAGGAAAAAATATTTTGTATAATAAAG
This sequence comes from Anagrus nilaparvatae, assembly GCA_022575985.1. Taxonomy (NCBI): domain Eukaryota; kingdom Metazoa; phylum Arthropoda; class Insecta; order Hymenoptera; family Mymaridae; genus Anagrus; species Anagrus nilaparvatae. Next base: position 1,034,999 of record JAKSXM010000237.1, on the reverse strand, counting down.
AATAAGGAAAACATATTTATTATTTTATTAAATAAAATTGAACTATCGAACGTCAAAAAATTCGATAGAAAAATCGAAATATAAAATATTCGATTTCGACTTTCGATGTATATTATAATATTAGAGAGAGATAGAGGAAAATCGGCGTATATCTAGGGTCACGCGGGCACTTGCGTCCCGGGGCGACCGCCCCTGTAGATAGAATGCAAAGATTGCGATGCTACTTATGTTGGAGAAACAAAAAGAGAATTAGGTGTCAGAATTAGTGAACATTTTGATAATTGGAAACTAGATTCTGATAAACACAATGTAGTCACAGAACGTAGAAAATTAGGTCATAGGTTTAATTGGAAAGGAGTAAAGGTTTTAGATAAAAAACAACATTATCATAAACGGATCTTTTCAGAATCTTTTCATATGAAAAGTCAAAAGAACGGTTTAAATAAACAAGAAGAATCAAATAAAGTAAATCCAGCTTATTGTAAACTTATCTATTTATTACAAAATAATAAAATGATATGATAATGTAGATGTTCTATATAATTTTAAGGTATATGTTATATTAGTATTTAGAATTAATCATAGATGTCTATGATAATATTAAGTATTTTTGAATTATGTATTGAAAAGTAAGAATATTATCTTACACATGTATAAAACCTACACCGCGCAATGTATATAATAACAGTGTAAATAACATACAATAGTCCATGCATACTTTTATAGTTGCATACAATATTTAATTATTTTAATATGTAAACATCTAATTTTTAGACTATGTGGTAAACATTGTGCAAATAATTTTTTATATATATTAGTAATTAATGTATTTTATTATTTATAGTCCTGATGATGGAGAGAAAAATCTCCGAAATATTGACAAAATTATATTTTTATTTTTCAAATAAAAATGTTTTTGCTGGAAGACGTCGAGTTTTTTCATTTATTACTTGTTATTACTATTATTATTCTTATATTATGTATATATATATATACAAAAAAAAATGAGTCTCTTTTTTTTTCTATTTTTAGTATAAAGTGATGATAATGATGTTATTCCCACTCTTTTTTTTCTAATAGACTTTGTTTCTCATTCATCAATATTATGGTTTTTATTCTTATTATTGTTATTGATGCTGTTATAATATACTTAAATAAGAACGCATTTTTACGCATAATAATTTTTAGCGTAAACTATTCAATAATAACAAGTAACAGTATAAAAGAGAAGAACAGCCGTATTTAGATATGTATCAAGTTAAAACGAGGTAGGTTGTTCTGAATAAAAATCTCGTAAAATAAGAGAAGCAACTAAAAATCAAGCGTTTTACTCCCTTGTTAAAGTCGATGTGGTATTGTGAAAAATTGAAAAGAGTTAGGAAAATTTTTTTTTCTATTTTATACTCGCATTGATTAAAGGGTAACATTAATTAAATGCTTTAACTGCCATAATATTTTCTTTTTTAATAAAATCAATTTACAAAAATTTTTATGGGACTTTAAAGTATAATAAGCACGTCTTGCGCTTTGACTTTATACACGGTGTGTGTATTGAACTGTCGCCAAAAACGGCGCTCGACCGTGCTTGTCGATAGATCTTATTAAAAACATTCATGAAACCTGGTGCCACATATGTATAAAACAAATGCAAAAGCTAATTAGCCCCTTTTATATGGCTAAAAATTTAACAAAAAATATAAAGAATATTTGCAAATCATGCGAAGTGTGCTCATGTCTCACTTGGTACCGGATAAAAATCCATTTGATATAATGTCAATAGATACAATCGGCGGATTTAGAGGTTCAAGATCCACAAAAAAGTACTTAAATCTTTTAGTGGACCACTTGACAAGGCATGCATATATTCTAACTTCAAAAACTCAAGTTGCAGATGATTTTATAAATTTAATTAATACTGTAGCAGAAAACAACAAAATTGGTCTAGTGCTAGCAGATCAATGTCCAGGGATAAATTTAGGAAAGTTTAAAAAATTTTTAAAAACAAATGATATACCTCTAATTTTCACTGCAGTAGACTCACCATTTTCAAATGGATTAAATGAAAGGTTAAACTAAACCCTTCTCAATAAAATAAGATGCAAAATAAATGAAAGAAAAAACAGAGTTGCTTGGACAAGAATAGCACAAGAGTGTTCAAAAATGTATAATCAAACGGAACATGCAACTACTGGATTTTCTCCAAAATATATACTGGAAGGTATGAGTACCATAGCAATACCAGATGAACTCAAAGAAATAAACACAAATACTGATTGGTTAATAGATAAAAGAATCGCAATAGAAAACACAATAAAATCGCATAACAAGAATAAGTAAATTTTTGATAAAAATAGAAAGGACTTCCAGTTTAACACAGGAGAGTTTTGAAATAAATAAGTAATTTAATAAATGTTCACATGAAAATCATGTATTATAAGATATTATAGATAATATATAATCATGGTATTATAAAATAATTTAATATAATAAAATATATCATTTATTGTTAATTTGTAATTCTTAAAATTAAAATAAATAATTCCTTATTTTTAGCAACACAAAGGTTGTTTAATTTACAAAACCTAAAAAAGATAGATAACGCATTATATATATATAAATATATGTATATATATATAAGTATACATATATATATAAGTATATACTAGCTGATTGGCCTCGCGATGCTCGGCTTAACCAAATAAAAACTCTTGTGCATTAATTTTTTTATATTTTAATCATATGTAGTTAATTATAATAAATTCAATCATAAGTGATTAAAATGCAATTTAATTTTATTTAAAAATGAATGAGAACAGAATTAATTTTATGCTTCTAAAATTAATAAAAAAATTTTATAATTCATATTAAGAAAAAGAGACAGCCAATATAAATTTTACTATAGATTGAAATTTTTATAATTTTTTGTTTTTCAATTAATAGTACAGCCAATATCCATTTTACTCTATGGTGAAATTTTTGGGATTTTCCATATATAAAACAACTAACAATATAGATTGAAATTTTTACTGTTTTTTTATATTTTAGACAATCAATATGAATTTTACTCTGGAGTGAAATATTTATTATTTTTTTTTTTCATAAATAGGACAGAAGATATCCATTTTACTCTAAAGTGAAATTTTTTGGGTTTTTTCGTATATAAAACAGTCAACAATATAGATTGAAATTTTTTCAGTTTTTTCAAATTGTTGACAATCAATATGAATTTTACTATCGAGTGAAACTTTTATAATATTTTTTATAAACTTTTATAATTTTTATGTTTTCATAAATAGAACAGCCGATATCCATGATACTCTATATATGGTTAAATTTTTGAGTTTTTTCATACATAAAACAACTAACATTATAGATTGAAATTTTTGATGTTTTTTTATATTGCAGAGAATCAATAATAAATTTTACTCTAGAGTGAAATATTTATGATTTTGGTTCCTCATAGAGGACCCATTGTTTTAGATGAAATTTTTATTTCTGATTTTTTGACATATACGCACGTTTTGAGATCTCAGGATTCTAAAAACCAGTTTTTAAAAAAATTATGTATGTGTGTGTATGTGAGTGTATGTATGTAAGTATGTATATAGCACTGTCACCGGTGATATTTCACAACCAATATGACATTAAGACCTATTTTTTTTATAAAATTTTTTTCTCCAAAAAATCTCCAGGTATTTTTTTTTTTTTAATTTGGATGTAATACCTCATTCTTTTCCATGAAAGTAAATTTTTGTAGTATTTTCATATTGTAAACAGCCAATATGAATTTTACTATACAGTTAAAGATTTCTAATTTTTTTTTCATTCTTAGGACTGCCGATCTTATTTCAAAGTGAAATTTTTTGAGTTTTTTGATTTATCAAATAGCCGACAATATAGAATGAAATTTTTGTAGTTTTTCATATTGTAATTCGACAATATGAATTTTACTATAAAATTAAATTCTTAAAATTTTTGTTTTTTTCTATTATTCTTAGGACTGCCGATGTCTATATTATTTCATATTTAAATTTTTGAGTTATTTCATATATAAAACAAAACAGCTTTGGTGCAAATTACTCCTTGGAAAAAATGCTATCGAGTTGATGCTTTTTTTTTAATTTTAGCTCACGACACAGAGTTACAACTGTTTAAGGCTAAGAAGTACATAATTTAAAAACTCAAAAATTGGTTATTTTCATCACTTCATATCTTAAAATGGTTTGTATTAAAATATAAAAACAAAAATGCTTTGTTTTTATTAAACGCATTTCTAAAGCCGCTTTTTTGTTGTTTTTTATTTAATGTATTCATTAAAAGCAAAAAAAAGACTTAGAGTCCGATTTATTGAGTTATTGGGTTTATTGATTGAAATAATAGTATTGAATTTAGCAGAAACTATACTTTACTTTAATTTTTTTTTCTAAACAATCCTGTTTTATAGAAATGTTGTAATTTCAAATATTTTTATGCAATAATAGCATTGAAATATATGTATTAAATTTAGCAAAATATACCCCACTTTCAATTTTTTCGAATAATATCCTGTTTTTTAGAACAGTTGTAATTTCAATTGCATTGAAATATTAGTAATTAATTTAAGGACGTACCTCAGTGGGGGGAAAGTGAAAGAGAGATTTTCGGACCTCTTTCTTTCTCTCGCGAGTTTTGTATAAGAAATCCCAAAATGTTTTTGTTTATATTTATGTAAATAAACATCTAGGAGCTCTGAAATTTTTTCTACGAGTTTTTATAATAATAAATTATATTTTAACAAATATTATCAAAATCTGTTCTGTAAATTTTTTACAATTCGTACTTATTAAATTACATGCATATTTCACCTGATATTTCACGTAAGAGATTTTAAAGGCTTCCAAAAAAAAATTTACAGAACAGATTTTGATAATATTTGGTTAAAATATAATTTATTATTATAAAAACTCGTAGAAAAAATTTCAGAGCTCCTAGATGTTTATTTACATAAATATAAACAATAACATTTTGGAATTACTTATACAAAACTCGTGAGAGAAAGAAAGTGGTCCGAAAAAACCTCTCTCTCTTTTAATCCACTGAGATACGTCCTTAACAGAAACTATACCTCAATTTAGTTTCATTTCGAAAAGTATCATTTTTTATAGAAAAGTTGTAATTTCAATCGTTTTCATGCAATAATAGTATTGATATATTATAGTATTGAATTTATCAAAATATACCCAACTTAAATGTTTTTGAATTCCGTCTTGTTTTATAGAAATGTTGTAATTTAAAATGTTTTTATGCAATGATAGCATTGAAATATCAGTATTGAAGTTAGCAAAATATACCCAACTTAAATGTTTTCGAATATTGTCCTGTTTTATAGAAATCTTGTAATTTCAAATATTTTTCTGCAATAATAGCATTGAAATATTAGTATTGAATTTAACAGAAATTATACCCCTCTTGAATATTTTTTTCGTTAACAACGTAAAAAGATAAACTCATATTGATTGTCCACAATTTGAAAAATATCTAAAAATTTTAATATATATTGTCGGGTGTTTTATATAAGAAAGAGCTTAAATAATTTCATTATATAAGGAAAAGGATATCGCCTGTATTAAACATGAAAAAATAAAAATTTCGATAACATATATCGTATAGATAAATTTAAATTGATAGTACACAATTTAAAAAACTTCTAATTTAATATATATTGTCGGATGTATCATAGCAGAAACTTTACGCTATTCTATATTTTTTTCGAATAAAGTCCTCTTTTATATGAAGGTTGGAATTTTAAATATTTTTATGCAATGATTGCATTGAAATATTTTTATTGGCTTTAGCAGAAACTATACGCCATTATAAATTTTTTTCTAATAGTCTCCTGTTTTATAGAAAAGTTGCAATTTTAAATATTTTTATGCAATGATAGCGTTGAAATTTTTTTATTTACTTTAGCAGAAATTATACGCTATTCTAAATTTTTTTTTAATATTAATACATTTTTATGCAATGATTGTATTGAAATATTTTTGTAATCTCAAAAATTTTTATGCAATGATAGCATTGAAATATTTTTATTGACATTAGCAGAAACTATACGCAATTTAAAATTTTTTTTGATTAGTTTCTTCTTTTATATAATAGTTGTAATTGCAAATATTTTTATGCAATGATTGCATTGCAATATTTTTATTGACTTTAGCAGAAATTATACATCATTCTAAATTTTTTTTAATAGTCTTCTCTTTTATGAAAAAAATTTAAAACATTAAAAAAATTCACTTTTTAGATTTATTTTTAAAAATGGTTAATTATTTTTACATAGTGAAATTCATATTGGTTGTCTAGAATATGATTAAAAATTAAATATAATAATAATTAAAAAAATTTCATTCCGTTGTTACATATATATTTGTCGTTTATAATATGAAAAATTCAGGAATATTTATCTTATAATTTCGGTGCTTCTATATTGTTAGGTAATTCCTATTGAAAAAAAAAATAATAATTTAGATTTCGGCAGTCTTAGTTATGATAAAATAAAAAAAAAAAATATTTTAGATGTCGGCTATTTTATGTATGAAAATATAAAAAAAAATAATAATTTAGATGTCGGCAGTCCTAGTTATGAAAAAATAAAAAAAAAATAATAATTTAGATGTCGGCAGTCTTAGTTATGAAAAATTCGAAAAAAAATAATAATTTAGATGTCGGCAGTCTTAGTTATGAGAAAATAAAAAAAAAATATTTTAGATGTCGGCTGTCCTATGTATGAAAATATAAAAAAAAAATAATAATTTAGATGTCGGCATTTTTAGTTATGAAAAAATAAAAAAATAATTTAGATGTCGGCTATTTTATGTATGAAAATATAAAAAAAAATAATAATTTAGATGTCGGCAGTCCTAGTTACGAAAAAATAAAAAAAAATAATAATTTAGATGTCGGCAGTCTTAGTTATGAAAAATTCGAAAAAAAATTAATAATTTAGATGTTGGCATTTTTAGTTATGAGAAAATAAAAAAAAATATTTTAGATGTTGGCTGTCCTAGTTATGAAAAAATAAAAAAAAATAATTTAGATGTCGGCAGTCTTAGTTATAAAAAATTCGAAAAAAAATTAATAATTTAGATTTAATAATTTAGATGTCGGCATTTTTAGTTATGAGAAAATAAAAAAAAATATTTTAGATGTTGGCTGTCCTAGTTATGATAAAATAAAAAAAAAAATATTTTAGATGTGGGCTGTCCCATGCATAAAAAAATTTAAAAAAAAAAATTGGTTCTAAATAATTTTTTTGCTATTTCTCTTCAATGAATGCATTAAATAAAAAACCAAACAAAGTTCCTTTAGAAAATCGTTTATTAAATAGAATGCAATTGGGTTTTTACATTTTGATACAATCCATTTTAAAATATGAAGTGATGAAAATTACCACTTTTTACGTATTTAAATTTTCAACTTCTTAGCTTTTAACAGTTGTAACACGAAACGATAAGTCTAATTAAAAAAAAAAAACGTCAAATCGATAGCATTTTTTTCAAGGAATAATTTGCACTAGAGTTTGTCTCAAAAGATCTCTTAGATCCTGAAAAAAAACAGTTTTAGTGAAAAAAAAATATAATTTTTTACCTTTTCGATCACTAACTTCTGAGATTGATTTCTCGAAATCATTTAATTATTTTTTAAAAATAATTAAATCAGTTGGGGGTATTTCTTCAAGGATTAATTTAAAACCAATTTCATGTATTTTCGTCCATACAATTCTTCATAAATGGATATTGAGTAAAATCGAAAATAATAAAATTTTTCAATTATTTCATTTTAATATATATAGGATATCGTGAAATTTATTATTTTGTAAATAAAATAGAAAAAAACTTAATTTTAATAAATATAGACGGGAAACCGAAATATAGTCCTCCAGAAGTCCAGGTAATACTCAGGAAGGTACTATTAATTAAAAAAATCATTTACCGAAAAAAGGGTCTAAAAGTTTTTCAATATGGCGTATCCGAAAACACTAAAAACACCCGAAAATAATTTTTCTGCATTAGATTTGGGTTTTCAAGATCAATGAAAACGAATTTAAGATGCAATTTTCATTTTATGACCTTGAAAATATTTTTCGGTTTTTCAAATCCCAAATCTAATGCAGAAAATTGATTTTCGGGTGTATTTGAAGTTTACCGGTCTGCCATATTGGAAGACCGAAAAGTATTTTCAAGGTCAATCTATAAAAAATTGTATCTCAAATTCGTCTTTACTGGGCTTGAAAACCCAAATCTAATCTAGAAAATTGATTTTTGGCTGTTTCTGAAATTTTCGGGTCCGCCATATTGGAAAACCAAAAAATATTTGCAAGATCGAATTATGAAAAATTGCATCTCAAATTCATTTTTAATGGGCTTAAAAACCCACATCTAATGCAGAAAACTTATTTTCGGGTGTTTTTGAAATTTTCGGGTCCGCCATATTGGAGAACCGTAAAATATTTGCGAGGTCATAATATGAAAATTTGAATCTCAAATTCGTTTTTATTTATCTTGAAAACCCTAATCTAATGCAAAAAATTGATTTTCGGGTGTTTTTGAAATTTTCGGGTCCGCCATATTGGAAAACCGAAAAATATTTGCGAGGTCATAATATGAAAAGGGTAAGTCGGGTTAAGATAAGTGAAATGCCCCTGTTCTTAGATTTTCAAACTAACTGTTTTAAAAGTTTTTGGAGGTAAAAAAAATGTGGTAACCGTTGCCCGTTTGTCCATCTACCCCTTTCCGCCACCAAAATGGCCAAAAAACTGTCCAAAAACCTGTTCTTTTGGTTATAATTTTTTTTCTCTGGAACGACATTGCCAAAAACCTTGAAAATTGGCCACAGCGGTCCCATTGCATATATTTTTCACCAAAAAAATTTTGGGACTCCTACGACCACTTTAGACCACCAAAAATTAAATTCAAAAACTTCAAAAATCAATTATTTTACAGAATTAAATATTGGAAAGGGGGCTGCACAAAATTTTATTTCAAATTATTTTTTCTACCATAAAAACACAATTTTTCCAAAAGGTTTTAGACCTCTAGACCCGGTGCGACCCAGTGAAAATTCCAAAGAACTCGTTTTTTTATCGTCATCAAACAAAGGGTCTGAGGGTCTAAAAAAATATAAAAATTTTTTATTTGACCAAAAAATATTGCATAAATTTTAATAAAATATTGATCTACAAAAAGTTCATATATGGGTAATTCCACACAATATAATAAAAAAACCAAAATTATTAAGAAAAGAAATACAATACTTGTAATATTGAGAGAAACAAGTAGAGGTTGAGGGTCTAAAAAATAAAAGAAAATCTTTTTTTTTAAATATAAAATATTGAACTAAAAAAATTATATATATGGGATTTCCCATGCAATAAAGTAAGAAAAGTCGAAAGAAATTCAAAAATTTGAACTTCATCGTTCAAAATATGGGGTCTAAAGGGTCTAAAAATAAAAAAATAAGTTATATGATCAAAAGTATAATGACATTAACTAAAAAATTTTATATATGGGATATTCCGTCAAATAATTATAAAAAAAACAAAATAATTGAGAAAAAATATTGAAAAATTGAAATTTGAAGTGCAAAATATGTGTTCTAAAGGGGTATAAAGGTCTTTAATCGGTCTTATTATTAAGTTCCGTTCAAAATACAAATAATTTTTCTAATTTAACATGAATGCATTGGATTTTCCATGCGATATCGTCGAGAAAACGGTAAAAAGACGATAAAAAAACGAGTTTTTTGGAATTTTCACTGGGTCACACCGGGTCTAGAGGTCTAAAACCTTTTGGAAAAATTGTGTTTTTATGTTAGAAAAAATAATTTGAAATAAAATTTTGTGCAGCCCCCTTCCCGATATTTAATTCTGTAAAATAATTGATTTTTGAAGTTTTTGAATTTAATTTTTGGTGGTCTAAAATGGTCGTAGGGGTCCCAAAATTTTTTTGGTGAAAAATATATGCAATGGGACCGCTGTGGCCAATTTTCAAGGTTTTTGGCAATGTCGTTCCAGAGAAAAAAAATTATAACCAAAAGAACAGGTTTTTAGACAGTTTTTTGGCCATTTTGGTGGCGGAAAGGGGTAGACGGACAAACGGGCAACGGTTACCACATTTTTTTTACCTCCAAAAACTTTTAAAACAGTTAGTTTGAAAATCCAAGGACAGGGGCATTTCACTTATCTTAACCCGACATACCCTTTGCATCTTAAATTCGTTTTTATTGATCTTGAAAACCCAAATCTAATTGCACAAAATTTATTTTCGGGTGTTTTTAGTGTTTTCGTATACGCCATATTGGAAAACTTTTAGACCCTTTTTTCGGTAAATGATATTTTTAATTAATAATACCTTCCTGAGTATTACCTGGGCTCCTGGAGGACTATATTTTGGTTTTCCGTCCATACTTATTAAAATTAAGTTTTTTTTTATTTTATGCACAAAATTTCGCGATTTTGCTTGTGCACAACGCTTGCACAGGATTTTTGATGTGGGATTCACTCATAATTACTTCAAATTTTACGGTTTTTCTAACTCTCAGAATGTTATTAATGCTTTTTCGGGTTAATTAAATTGTTTGTAAATCAATTAAGTCAATTTTTTATGAGGGTTCTGTATTTATTTAGTAATTTTGTTATTTATTTATGATTTTCTAAATATTTTAAGTTACTTCAGGTGTATCTAACTAATCTAAGAAAACTGAGTAATCCAGTTGAATTACTTATTTTATCCTAGTCGTTTAACTTGAAAAATTCAAGTCGTTTACTTTGAATTGACAAATCCTACTTGTATTTTTTTGTTCCTTAAGGTCTTACGTACGTCCGAATCAAAATGCAAAAAAAAAGCTAAAACTTGGAGAAAGTGAAGTAAATATAATTTAATTTTACACGTATTTTTTTTTTTTATAATTGACCGCACAGTTTTTGAGTAAATAAATAAACAAAAAAAAAATTAACACAGGCTCTTATGGGGAATTTAAAAAAATGAAAAAAAAGCATTTAAAATACAAAACTTAGATATTTTTTTTTATGAGTTGATAAATAATGTCCTAATAAATAAAAAGAGACCTTAAAATTTACAATCGACCGTCATTTTTTATGGTTCTACTTAAAAAAATGTTAAAAAATGAACGTTTATTCTGCTATTGAGGTAGAGTCATTTATTATATTTTTTATATTTTTTTATTTATTTGTAAATAATTAAATAATATTGTTTAAATAATAAATAATTTATTTAATGCCAAAATTAAGTTAATAAAATTCATTTTTAAGCTTTGAATTGTAATAATTAAGTAATATTGAAAAAACTTTTTTATTTATTTGAAGTTGCAATCCTTACTTTTATACGTGTGTAGGACAAAGATGCCGATAGGTAAAATTCCTGACGTACGTAAGACCTTAACCAAAATTATTCTAAGTAACTTTGCTTTAAGAATTAAGGGTTCCTGAATAGCCCTTATTCCACCAAGAACTTTTCCTCCATCAGTTTTCCTCCTAGACTTTTCCCTCTTCAGAAATTTTCTCCTTCCTAGACATATCCCCCTTTTAACTCTCTGCAAATAATATAATTTTTTTTGAAATTATAATTTCGTTTGACCCCCAGAATTAAACTTACTCTGGGTGGGAGTAAAGTATTTAGGGGATAGGTTGCAGCTCTTTTTTTCTTTTATGATGCTTCCAAGCCCCCATGAGATACTTTGCCTCCTTGAACCCCAGGATTTAGCTGACTCTAGGGGTGGTTGGGAGTACCGCATTTAGGAAATAGGTTATGGCTGATTTTTTCTTTATGTGAGGTTTCCCCTTCAAACTCCCCATGGGTGGCTTTACTCCCTCGACCCCCAGAATTGAGCTTACTCCAGGAGTAGGTACGAGTTTTTCATTTGGAGGTAGGTTATTATTAGATATTTTTGAAAATAATTATATACATTGCTTGCATAAAAATTTTGGTTCCTCATAGAGGAACCATTGTGATCGGTCAAAATTTTTTTTCTGATTTTTTGGCATGTAAGCACGTTTTGAGACCTCAGGAAGCTAAAAAACCGGTTTTTAAAAAAAGTCTGTATGTGTGAATATGTGTGTGTGTATGTATGTATGTATGTATATATGTATGTTGCCCTGTAACCGGTGATATTTCACAACCAGGGTGACATTAATACCTAATTTTTTTTTTTTTAATTTTTTTCACTAAAAAATCTCGAGGTACTTTTTTTTTAATTTGGATGTAATACTTCATTTATTTCCATGAAAGTACTAATATCTAGAACTATCGTTTTTACTCGATATCTTGAATCTTATAATTAATTTAAAAAAAAATTTTTTTCTTAAAATTTTTGTCACCAAAAATACAAAAACTAACAAACTTTTTTTTCTTTTTGGACAGACTTTTTTTTCTTTTTCTTTTAGTACCTTGTTTTTTATGGAAGTACTAGTTTTAGAAATATCGTTTATAGTAATTTTTTGGACCTGATACTTAATTTTTTTTAAATTTTTTTTCTCAAAATTTTTGTCGCCAAAAAATACAAGAAACGCCAAAATTTTTTTTATTTTAGGACATAATACTTAATTTTTTCCTATGAAAGTACAAATATCTAGAATTATTGTTTGTAAATGATTTCTCCATCTGATTTTTCTCTTTGGACGTAGTACCTACTTTATTTCTATAGTAGTACTGGTTTCAGGAACCACGCTTCTAGTAATATTTTGGATCTGTTACTTAATTTTTCAAAATTTTTTTCTCAAAATTAAAAAAAAAACAATAAAAAAACTGCAATATTTTTTGTTTTCTTATGTAATACATCATTTAATTCTATGACAGTTGTAATATGTGAAAATATAGTTTTTACTCGATATCTCGAATCGGATACTTAATTTTTCGAAAATATTTTTCTCAAAATTTTTTGCATAAGAAAATAAAAAAAACAGCAAAATTTTCTTTTTCTTTGAATGCAATACCTAATTTTTTCCTATGAAAGTACTTAAATCTAGAATTATCGTTTTTACTCGATATCTCCAATTGATACTTAATTTTTTGAACTTTTTTTTCTCAAAATATTTTACTTTAAAAATAAAAAAAACTGCAATATTTTTTTCCTTTTTGAAATTAGTACCTCATATTTTTCTGTGGGAGTACTTGTTTTAGAAATATTTTTTACAGTCAATTTTTTGGATCTAAAATTTAATTTAAAATTTTTTTTTTTTATTTTTTAAATAAATAATTTTAAATAATTTTTTTTCTTATTGGACTTAGTACCTCATTTTTTTCCATGAAAGTACTGATATCTAGAAGTATCGTTTTTACTCGACATCTCAAATCTTATAATTTATTTTTTTTAAATTTTTTTCTTAAAATTTTTTTTTTTTTATGGACGCAGTACTTAATTTATTTCTGTGGAAGTACTAGTTTTAGAAATGTTGTTTATAGTAATTTTTTGGACCTGATACTTAATTTTTTCAAAATTTTTTTTTCAAAATTTTTGTCGCAAAAAATACAAAAAACGCCAAAATTTTTTTTATTTTAGGATGCAGTTTAATTTCTTTTTATAAAAGTGTGAATATCTAGAATTATCGCTTGTAAAGGATTTCTCTATCTGATACGTAATTTTTCGAAATTTTTTTTTTCATCATTTTTTACATAAAAAAATTAAAAAAACACCATAAATTTTTTTCTTTTTGGACGTAGTACTTAATTTATTTCTATAAAATTACTAATGTCTAGAAATAACGTTTTTACTAGGTAACATTTTTATTCCTGAACTTAAACATAGCAAAAATTTTTTCTTTATTCCTATAGCTGGTGTAATTATGTCTTCAAGATATAACTACACCAGCTACACCAAAAACTGTTGCTAATGAGGAACCATAGTGCCAATTTCTTAGCAGCGTTTTTTATTTATTTACGAAACAAAAAATATTTTAAATAACCTTGAATTAATATGAAACACAAGAAACTTAATACAAAATTATTAATATGCCTAACTATAAAGCAAAATAAAGTATAAAAAATTATTTACATTATCTACAAGGGTACAAACAAACAAATAGACACATCATTTAAAAAATATATTAACAAAAAAATTCAATTTAATGAAGAACTAGAAGAGAATAATAGCATAAATTTCTTAGATTTAAAAATTAGGAAAGAGAATAATAAATTAAAATTTTCAATATTTAGAAAAAAAACAACTAAAACAGTAATTCACAACGACTTACACCACCCGCGAAGTCATAATATGGCTGCGTTACACTCATTTATACGTAGGGTTGTAAATATACGTATGGACAAAAATGATTTTAATACAGAAATAAAAATACTTTAAAAAATCGCAAAAAATAATGGTTATAATATAGAAATCATAGACAAATTAATCAAAAAGCATAAAAAAAGTTCCGGTGGATGCGATTTCAGTTTAACATCTTAAAGTCGGATGCAGCCATATATTAATTAATTAATTAATTAATAATTATCGTCTATGCACAGGTTTGCTCCTCGGTGGGGCACATAATACTATGTACTACTGAAAATACGAGAAATACGATAAAAATTTAAAACTAATATATTTTTGCAATAAAGGAAAATTTTTAGACATACTAGAAGAATTTATAAATATTATATATAAGAATTATATCTAATATTTATAAATAATTATATCTAATATTTATAATATAATTATAAATATAAGAATTTATAAATATAAGATTTATAAATACACAAAAACAGATGCAGATAATTTACTTAATGACAAATTACTATATAAAAACAACATATTATTTTAGAAAATTTTAAAACAGCATATTATATAATAAAAAAAAAAATAATAATAATAATAAAAATTAGAAAATACAAATAAATTAAAAAAAAAATAAATAAAAATGATATAAAAATAAATCGTATGGAATAAAAAACATATTTATTAATTAATAAACTTCCTCTTACCATGTTATATTATATGTTTATGTATAACAGATGTGATTTTAAATACTTAACATAAAAATAAATAAAATCTTCCTAGACAAAATATAAATATTCAAAATATCTTTAGTTAGTTGTAAGAAAAATGTGTGTCTAAATGTGCATAATTTTAATGTTAGAAAATATACTCAAATGTTTTAGATAAATTTAATTTATGTATAATACAGACCTGATGATAGGAATTTATTCCTGAAACTAGTCGCCCAATTATTATTTTAAAAATAAAGTTGTAAAAAGAAGGCTCAATAATTAAATTAAAATAAAAGTTGTTATAATTTAATTAATTAAAAATATCTCATAATAAACTCTTTTTTTTTTTATTTGAATAAATTAGCTGTGGTTTAGCACGCTTACTATTTATAAAGTTTGAGACCATTATTTCAAAAACTTTTTAATTACATTTACTCAACAACATAAAATTAAACATTTGTTTAAGAAGCGCGAATGTACATAAAATACTGACATCGTGTTATAAAAGATACTGGGAAGATACTGTACATAAAAATTAAAACATCAATACACTTGTTGCTTTCAATACAAACAAACATGTAATGTAAACATTAAATAATTTTTTATAATTTTAATATTTAATTTTTAACGGAGATTAATAATTGCTAGGCAAAACATCCAGGAAGGCAATATGATGGAAAATATTGGGACATGGTGGGAAACTGGTGGGAAATTCTGTTCTAGGGAGGAATTATACCTAGGGTGAAACTGGCTAGTCACCTTCCAAGCCCCCAAATCAAAATTTTTTAACACCTTCCCCCTTTTTTTAAACTGAACACATTTGACTAGTTCCCTTAAATCAAACACATTTCATCCCTTGATTTTTGGATTCTAAGGGTACCCCTTCCTATAATCACGTTCTTTGTTAAAATTATTACAGTAGTCTTAAACTCACATAATTTAAAGAAATCGTATATTAACAAGACTACTTTATAAGCTCTACACCAGTGTAACCGACACAAATCATATCGAATGTCTAATACCCAAAACACGAGTACTAATAGATAAATTTTTTTCAGAGCACTCCTTGTAAACATCCTGTAATAGTATTGCAAGATGTAGCATTCAATGACTTACATGCTTTGGTAGAATTTATTTATCACGGGGAAGTCAATGTTCATCAACGGTCTTTGAGTAGTTTTCTTAAAACAGCAGAAGTACTTAGGGTATCTGGATTAACACAGCAGAATGATCAATTAGATCGTGATGAGGTATTATATTAATTAAATAAAATAACTATTTATTCTCCTACAAAATTTTTCTAAACGTTTTGAATTTTTTTTTTTTAAATAATAAATTCATAACTTTTTTATGTTTCATAATATATATTTCATATATTCTTAAGCTTACTGCACTTTGTTTTTACTTATTTTTTACTTTTATGGGTTTGCAAATTCAACAGCACACTTCTCGATTTAATGTGCAGTGTAAGTAGATTAGAAAGGCGTAAAATCAGTTTTAATTTCTTTGAAATCACAAATAATCGAGCTTCCCTATTATAGTGATCTCCAATGAATATTACAAATTCTACTCCCAGCAATTTCCTGCCCGCGAGCGACTTTCAAACAAACTTGACTTTCATAATGAAGCAATTTTTTTTGTAACAGAAAAAATATTAAAAACTCGCTTTAAATAGATAAAAGAGTAATAAATATGGGCAACTCTTTATAATTTTATTAGAAATATTATTTTCAAATGTAATAGCAAAGTCATTGCCTTGTATGATAAGACTACATATATATTTAAAAAAACAAACGTACGTACAGTTTAAAAAAAAAAAAAGTAAAAAAATAATAAGCTCAAAAGCTTTGCATATCATTTAAATTACTATCTAATAAAATTATCTATTTCAAGGAAATCATTCACCAGTCAAATATTGTGATTAATCTGGTACGGTTACAAAAATTAACAACAATTAAAAATGACGCGAGTAAATATCGTAAATTTACCTATTGTTACATGGAGTAAAAAGGTAAAAGGAACAACAATATAAATCAAATGCGTGTTGTACCCGATGTGCAAAATAAATTGCCAATAGACTCAAAAATTCTACTCTCAGTCATGGTCATACTCTTAAACCATTATTTCAACGACAAGAAGAAAATCATAATAGCAGCAAAATGCAAACTTTTGTTCAATGTTGTAAAAATAACAAATTTAATGCATCTCAAAGCAGTAAGGTACATGATCGGCGAAATTGTCATAGGAGGCGATTTCAACGCAAGGGCTATCGAGTGGGGTATGCCCGAAACGGATGACAGAGTAGAGGATATACTTGACCTGTGTGCCAGGCTCAACTTAGCGGTGCTAAATGTAGGTAACACTACAACTTTCAGAAGACCTGGCTACAGACAGACCATCCCGGATATATCACTAGCATCAGAAGATTTAGCTGCTAGAATTATAGAGTGGCAAGTTCTGGAGGACTTCTCAGCGAGTGACCACCAATATATCTCTTTTGAGGTGCATGACGAACGTCGATAGATACGAAGAGATAAGCACGGAAATGTTGTGGATGGAATATCAAGCGGCTAAACCGCGAAATATTTGTGAACATGCTTAAAAGAGGAGAGACTGCTATCCTGGGAAAAGCAATAAGGCCAGGAAATATTGAAGACGCAGAGATATTAGTCAATTAAATCATGACTTTGTTGGAAAAGGCATGTAACAAAGCCATGCCCAAAAAAAGAACCTGCAAAGATAGACCACCAGCCTACTGGTGGAACGCTGAAATAGCCCGTCTAAGAAGCGCGAGCTTAACGACAAGAAGGAGAGCCACGCGTGCTAGGACCAGAACGGACGCTGCTGAGCTTATGGCATAGCATAATCATGTTAAGAAAAGCCTGAGACTGGCTGTTAGGAGAAGCAAGAGAGCATGCGAGATAGCTTTGTGTAATGAGGTGGACAATGACCTATGGGGTCTTGGTTCAAAAATAGTCACCAAGAGAATTGGGGCTCTTTCTGCAAGTAGCATTATGAACGAAGAGGAGGTTGGCCGTACAGTTGACGGACTTTTTCCTACCCACCCTCAGAGGGAGAAAGAGGATGACTTAGAGGAGTATGACGAGGATGATATCCCCGAATTCACCGTGGAGGAGCTTGTAACAGCAGTAGACTTGCTCAAAAACGGAAAGGCACCTGGGCCGGATAGAATCACCACTGAGATTCTGAAGATAGCCGTACACGAGTGTTCACAGCTTATTCTGTGCATGTACAATACCTGTGCACGAGCGGGCGTCTTCAGCAAACTCTGGAAAAGAGCCAAACTAGTCCTAATCAGCAACGGTAAAGGGGACCCTAGGCTGCCAAACTATTGGCG
Source organism: Anagrus nilaparvatae (assembly GCA_022575985.1). Classification (NCBI taxonomy): domain Eukaryota; kingdom Metazoa; phylum Arthropoda; class Insecta; order Hymenoptera; family Mymaridae; genus Anagrus; species Anagrus nilaparvatae. The sequence continues at coordinate 1,016,666 of JAKSXM010000237.1, read as the reverse complement.
TCCTCTAGGATTACTGGACACAGCCGGGAAAAATTACGAAAAGATGCTGCAACCACGGATACTGAGGGCTGTAAAAACTGCAGGAGACCTTTCTCCCCAACAATGCAGGTTCCGCCGAGGGAAGTCAACTATCGATGCCATAAACAGCATCACCCGTGTCATTAAGAATGAACATACAGGCAATCAATACTCTAGAAAAATCACGCTACTAGTGACCTTAGATTTAAAGAATGCCTTTAATTCAGCAAGGTGGAGTGATTTTATGGAGGGGCTAAGGAACTTCCAGGTGCCAAAATATCTGCGAAGAATCATCAGCAGTGACCTGAGTGATAGAGAAATAATATTTGAAACTGCGCAAGGAACAAGATTGAGGAGAGTAACTGCAGGAGCAGTCCAAGGATCGGTCCTCGAGCTAGATCTATGGAACATCACGTATGATCAGGTACTTAGGCTCCCAATGCCGGAAGATACTTTTACCGTCGGGTATGCTTACGTTCTGGTTATAGTTCTCCAGGCAAAAGATGTACAAACTGCCGAGGAGAAAGTAAACCAGGCAATGCACGGAGTCAACTACTGGATGGAAGACCACGGTCTAAATCTTGCGACGGCGAAAACTGAGATTGTCCTATTCACCCGTAAACATATTGAGACCATCATCTCAATATGTATTGGGAAGGATAGGATAGAAATGAAGGATTACTTAAAGTACTTGGGAGTACTGCTGGATACGAAGCTGACGTTTAAGGCACAGATTCTGAGAAGCACGGAGAAGGCAGCCAGGCTCACTGCTGCGCTAAGCAGGCTCATGAGAAATACATGTGGACCTAAGACTGGAAAGTGCAGGCTTTTTATGTCAGTCACCCACTCAATACTCCTGTATGGTGCAGAAGTATGGGCTGGTCGCATAAAGATGGTCAGCTTATGCGTCTAAGCATACGAGCGTCCAGAGGCAAGGAGCCCTGCGAATCTCCTGTGCCTATCGCACAGCGTCCTTGGAGGCAGCACTAGTTATCGCCGGGGTAATCCCTACAGATCTGCTGGCTCTTGAGAGACAGTAAATCTATGTAAACAAAGAGAGGGAAGGCATTGACCGCGCAAAGGCTACTTCGCACCAGATCAGCCTAAGCAAATGGCAAAAACGTTGGATCAACTACACGGAGAGCAAATGGACCAAGAGATCGATAGGAGAGATATCACCTTGGATAAATAGAGGGCATGGGGACATTAATTATTTTTTGACCCAATTCCTAAGCGGACATGGACTTTTTTGCTTCTACCTCTTTCGGATCCAGAAGATGAATAGTGCTGAATGTATATACTGTCCTGGTAAAGACGATAAGCCGGAACACACATTCTTCAAATGCGATAGTTAGGCTGCTAAAAAGTTTCAATTAGAAGCTAACATCGGTCAAATCACACTTGAGAATGTGATTTGCCTGATGCTTCAAAATGAAGAAGTATGGTCCGAAATCAGCCAGTATGTGGAGTACATACTCCGCACCAAAGAACCTGAAGTCCAAGGTATAGGCTAATATTGAGACGTACTGCGGTTATCCAGATGACTGCAGGTATTGCACTAACATACATTCCTGCACTTACTTTTAATACCGCAATCACTCGAAGATTGTAGGATAATAATTCTTTATTTATTTAATTATTTATATAATTATATATTTATTTATTACCTTCTCTTTTGACGATAATAGGAAATGAATTATATTTCAACTAATATATATATTATTGAAGATGACAGCACAAAAAACGGAATTTTAATCAGATGGAACGTTGGAGTCCTGAACCAGACTGGCGAGTCATTGGACGCAAGTCAAAAGATGGAGTTCACGACTAGAACTAAATGGCCTTGAACCTGTCCTGAAGTAATGTGAAAACGGTCCCAGGATAGGCTCGCATAAGGTAGAAAGGGAGTGGAGTTTTAGTGGGTAAAGGCAAACTAAGTCGAGTCCCACATAACTGTCAGTCCGGATGCTGAACAGTATGCGTAACGCATTTCTCCACTTCCTACGCAAAAAAAAAAAAAAAAAAAAAATACATCTCAAAGATTACAGATACTTTTACAAAATCAAAAGAAACTATTTAAGTTATCTGGTGCCGAAATAAACGTAGACAAAATACACTTACAAGAAAGCAGCGAGTACAAGAATTGCAAGTGGTTTTTCACAAGCATTTTCGAAAACCGTAAGCACGCAAAATTACTATTCATTACAATTAAAATCGATAAAAGAGTTCAATTTAATTTCTTGCTACATATTTCCTAAAGTAGGTTTAGTCAATAAACACAGATTACTCAAAGTTCCTCAATCCAGATCCCAGAAACCTGTTAAAAGACTTACTGTTTTTTCTACTTATTTATTGGTGAATACCAAATTGCATATTAATTTAAAACCAGCTTCTAAAGAGGGTCTAACTTATGTAAACATAAAAGTTTATTGGGAATTCATCGATATGGTTTATTACCAATAGTTCTGGATGTTTGTACGAGAAAGAATCATGAGCCATGAAATCATCCTGTTTGCATAATTGAAAATTATTTGATAAATATGAAAATTATTTGATAAATAAAATCCAAACTAGAATGTATAATCAAATTTGGACCTAAAAAATATAAAATCCAAGTAATTAGTATTTTACAAGTATAGTTTCATCAATGCGTTCTAAAAAAGCTTTAGAAAGCTATTACTGGATTTTATATACAGTTTGGGTCCAAATTTGATAAAATTCTAATTTAAATCTACTTTGTTAAGTAGTTTTCATTAATTTAAGCAGTCTTAATTCATTGCTTCTGATTCTTACACATAAAAACATCCAGAATTTTAGAAAGAGCCTTTATGATCTATTAATTCCCAATAATTGCTGTACAAATCGATTCCCAGGTATAAAAATAGACTATAAGGGTAAAAAATAGGTTCACCAGAATAAAATAAATAACAACTGATAAAATCGTCTATTCTTTGTCATATATCAGGAAAAAATCAAATCCTGATGTATAAATTGATCCCCAGGAATAAAAATGGATTTTAGGGGTAAAAAATTGGTCCAGCAGGATACAATGAATACCAACGGATAACATCGGTCATCCTGGGGCCTAATGGGCCAAATCAGGAAAAAATGAAATCCTGATGTATAATTCGACCCCCAGAAATTGACTCCATGGGAAAAATGGATCTTGCATGATAGATTAAGTAACATCTTGTAAATTTACCCACCAAGAGATATATTTGGCCCAATCCAGATAAAGTAAAATCCTGGTGCCAAAGTTAGTATTTATTGGTGAAAATGATTGACAGGGGGTTAAAAATGTGATAACTATGATAATACCACTAAATAAAATCATCCACAGAGTTATCTATTGGATTCAATCGGGCTAAAAGAAAATCAACGTACAAAAATACATTTAAGGCATAAAAATGGATTCCGGGATTAAATAAATGGATTCGCATGTTAAAATTAATAAAGAAATTAATATCCAACAACAATAAAGGTCATAATGGGCCTGACCAGGCAAAAATAATATCCTGGTAAAAAACTTGATCCCTTTTTGTAAAAATAGCTTTCTGTAGGTATAAAATGGTTCTCGCATAATATTATTAATATCACCGAATATTATCAGTCATCCAGAGACTTACTGGGCTAAAGTAAAATAAAGTTGATTTTAAGGTACTTAATTTCATTTTTTACGTAATAAATAAATCATAAATAGTAAAACTAACGACATCTGGTTAAATCTGCCTATAATCGTAAAATAGAGCTTTTGGACTAAAATAAAACTTTGATTCTAATGCTAGTATTAGATTATAAAAATTTAGTTTATTAGATTAAAAGTAGATTTTGATGGATAAAAACTTTCAAGATACGAAAGTATTTCGACCAAAAATAGTATATAAGGCAAGATTCAAAATAATTTTATGACAACTTAAATACTTTAGCTGAAATAATAATAATCAAATTATTAGATTTTATTAAACTTTTGTACTCTCACTGATAGTCGTCTGATAAATATTTATTAAAATCCTATATATATTAAAATGAAATAATTGAAAAAATTGACTATTTTTGATTTTATTGGACACGCATTTATGAAAAATTGTACGGACGAAAATACATAAAAGTAGTTTTAAAGTAATCTTTAAAGAAATATCTCCAGAGCCTTTTTTAATTTTTAAAAAATATTTAATTGATTTCGAGAAATCAATATCAGAAGTAAGTGGTCGAAAACGTAAAATAATTTCATTTTTTTTCACTAAAACTGATTTTTCTCGGGATCTAAGAGGTTTTTTGAGACGAGCTTTAGTGCAAATTATTCCTTGGAAAAGGACGTTTTTTTTTTTAACCCATTTACGCCCAAGCGGACGTAAACGGAAAGTCAAAAAAAAAATAGGTTCCCGTATAAATAGAGGCTTCTAAATTACATGTTTATGGTAAAATTTCATGCTCTTACTGAAACTGAAGCCAGATTTTACTTACAACCCTTTAAAATGCCCCAAAATTAGGGGTATTTGGGGTGAAAAAGGGGCTAAAATAAAAATGACGGAAAAATCAATATAAAAATAAAAAAATGATACCAAAAAACATTTAAAATTACTTATTTGTGCAAAAAACTTACATTTTTTAGGTTCATGGGATATTTAATTGGATTTCAACCCTTATATTGCAACTAGGGGTAATTTTCCCAAAAACTTCAAATATTGTTTTTTTAGTTCAAAATCGGTTCTAATAGGTAAATTTTACTCCTAATTCCATTTTTTGAATTTGTTTTGAGCTAAAAAGCTTCTATAAGCGTAAAATTCTAAAATTTTGTTTCCTATATAAAAATAATAAATTCTTTAGGTTCCATATAGCCCTGATTACCCCTATTTTTACGCTTACAAAAGCGTTTTAGCTCAAAACAAATTCAAAAAATGGAATTAGGAGTAAAATTTACCTATTAGAACCGATTTCGAACTAAAAAAACAATATTTGAAGTTTTTGGGAAAACTACCCCTAGTTGCAATATAAGGGTTGAAATCCAATTAAATATCCCATAAACCAAAAAAATGTAAGTTTTTTGCACAAATAAGTAATTTTAAATGTTTTTTGGTATCATTTTTTTATTTTTATAATGATTTTTCCGTCATTTTTATTTTAGCCCCTTTTTCACCCCAATTACCCCTATTTTTAGGGCATTTAAAAGGGTTGTAAGTAAAATGTGGCTTCAGATTCTGTAAGAGCATGAAATTTTACTATAGACATGTAATTTAAAAGCCTCTATTTATACGGGAACCTATATTTTTTTTTGAATTTCCGTTTACGTCCGCCTGGGCGTAAATGGGTTAATTTGAGCTTACGGTTTAGAGTTACAACTGTTTGAAGCTAAGAAATTCAAACTTTAAAAAATCAAAAAATGGTCATTTTCATCACTTCAGATCTTGAAATGGATTGTACCAAAACGTAAAAACCAAGTTGCTTTGTATTTATTAAACACTTTTCTAATGCCATTTTTTTTTTTTAATTTCATTCATTCATTAAAGAGAAATATCAAAAAAACGACTGAATTTTTTTATTTTTTCATATTTAGGATAGCTGAGATCCATTTTTTTATATAATGAAGTATAACATTTTCATATAAAAAACAAAATATTAGACTATTAGAAAAAAATTTATAATGGCGTATAGTTTCCGCTAAAGTCAACAATAATATTTCAATGCAATCATTGCATAAAAATATTTAAAAATACAATTTTCATATAAAACAGGACACTATTAGAAAAAAATTTTAAATGGCGTATAGTTTCCGCTAAAGTCAATAAAAAAATTTCAATGCTATCATTGCATAAAAGTATTTGAAATTACAAAAATATTTCAATGCAATCATTGCATAAAAAAATTTTAAATTCCAACTTTTAAATAAAACAGGATACTATTAGAAAAAAATTTTAAATGGCGTATAGTTTCTGCTAAAATCAAAAAAAAAATTTCAATGCTATCATTGCATAAAAATATTTGAAATTACAAATTTTCTATAAAACAGGACACTATTAGAAAAAATTTTAAATGGCGAATGGTTTCTGCTAAAAGTCAATAAAAATATTTCAATGCAATCATTGCATGAAAATATTTTAAATTACAAATTTTCTATAAAACAGGAGACTATTAGAAAAAAATTTTAGAATGGCGTATAATTTCTGCTAAAGTCAATAAAATTAAATTTAAATTTTTTTATTGACTTTAGCAGAAACTATACATGAAAAATTAAAAAATTCAAAAAATTAGACTCTAAGTCGTTTTTTGGATATTTCTGTATAATGAATGAATGAAATAAAAAAAAAAAATGGCATTAGAAAAGTGTTTAATAAATACAAAGCAACTTAATTTTTACGTTTTGGTACAATCCATTTCAAGATCTGAAGTGATGAAAATGACCACTTTTTGATTATTTTAATTTTGAAGTTCTTAGCTTCAAACAGTTGTAACTCTGAACCGTGAGCTTCAATTTAAAAAAAAAAACATTTTTTCCAAGGAATAATTTGCACTAAAGCTCGTCTCAAAAAACCTCTTAGATCCCGAGAAAAATCAGTTTTAGTGAAAAAAAATGAAATTATTTTGCGTTTTCGACCACTTACTTCTGATATTGATTTCTCGAAATCATTTAAATATTTTTTAAAAATTAAAAAAGGCTCTGGAGATATTTCTTTAAAGATTACTTTATAACCTTTTTCATGTATTTTTGTCCGTACAATTCTTCATAAATGCGTGTCCAATAAAATCAAAAATAGTCAATTTTTTCAATTATTTCATTTTATTATATATATACAATAAAATCCTATATATAGGATGTTATTACAAATTATTTACTAATGTTATACTATTTACAAGCAAATTATTTATTGTATCCATTTCTGTTCAATTGCAAAATAAATATACAATTACAATTACAATTACAATTACAAATAAGACCTAATTTTTTTTTCAAAAATTTTTTCATCAAAAAATCTCAAACTAATTTTTTTTTTAATTTGGATGTAATACCTAATTTATTTCCATGAAAGTACTTATATTTGAAATTACGATTTTTACTCGATATTTCAAATCTAATAATTAATTTTTTTTTAATTTTTTTCCCAAAATTTTCGCCACAAAAAAATACAAAAACACCAAATTTTTTTTCTCTTTGGACGTAGTAACAAATTAGACTGTGCGAAGCACAGTCTATACCCGCGACAGAATGTCGCTATTGTTCGCACTCGTTAAGGTCACAGTGATCTCCGATTAGGTTCAAAATTTATACCTAAGTTAGATTTAAGACCAACATGAACTGTATTGATTTTGAGCCAAATCGAAAATATAGTACCGAAATTATTATCAATTTATGAGAATAACAGCGTTAAAAACATAAAATGTCGATTATGAGACATAAAACATGATAAAATAAGCACTTTCAGGATGAAAATAATCATTCGAGGTTGAAGCAGATATACCCTAGAGGTATAATTTTTCCTTTTTTTTTTTTTTTTTTTTTTTAACTGACATATACCGACGTAGGGTATCCCAAGAAGCTTCTAGGAGAAGCCTGTGCTGGGGCAGTTGCGGAGCAGCCGACTTTTAAGATCTTAAACTGAACTTGCATTCACCCGAATATCGTCAATTAATAATTAATTATTCATTAATTATTTATTAACAATATCCGTGACACAGGAAAACTGCAGAAAACCTATGCCAAGAACAGCTGGATACGTGTTTTCTACATAGTGTTCGATTTTTCTTTTAAACACTATGTCGAAAACACGATCCTGACCAAACAGCGTATAACGTCAGTACAAACTCTACACGAGAATCCGATACGGTCACCCATCCGGATACCAACCGCACCCAACTTTGCTTAACTTTTATAAGCAAACATATAGAGTTTATACTACCGCGCTACGAAGCTGGCTTTAATTTTCCGCACGAATATATTTCCCGATTTTCCAAGATAGCGGACCAAAAAACTTGAAAAATAAAATTTTTTAACTTTACAAGGGGATTTTTTAGGGCAAAAAAACGAATATTCGACAGAAAATATCCAGTTTTTTAACCTAAAAAATTTTCCGATTATCCAAGATAGCGGACCAAAACACTTGAAAAAATGAACTTTTAATTTTACAAAGAGGATTTTATAACAAAAAAAACGAATATTCGGAGGAAAATATTCAGTTTTTTAACCTAAAAAATTTTCCGATTTTCTAAGATAACGAACCAAAAAACTTGAAAAAATGATCTTTTAACTTTACAAAAGGGTTTTTTAGGGCAAGAAAAACAAATATTCGGTGGAAAATATCAAATTCTTTGGCCTAAAAAATTTTCCGTTTTGTCAATATTTACACATTCTATACCCGCGACAAAATGTCGCTATTGTTCGCACTCGTTAAGGTCACAGTAATCTCCGATTAGGTTCAAAATTTATGTATAAGTTAGATCTAAGACCAACATGAACTGTATTGATTTTGAGTCAAATAATATATTGAGAAAATATAGTTCCGAAATTATTATCAATTTACGGGAATAACAGCGTTAAAAACACAAAATATCGAACATAAAACATAAAACATGATAGAATAAGAACTTTTAAGATGAAAATAATCAATCCAGGTAGAAGCAGATACCCTGGGGGTAAAATTTTTCATTTTCCACACAAGTATATTTTCCGATTTTCCAAGATGTCGGACCAAAAAACTTGAAAAATAAACTTTTTTAACTTTACAAGGGGATTTTTTAGGGAAAAAAAAACGAATATTCGATAGAAAATATCCAGTTTTTTAACCTAAAATTGTTTTTTTTTTTGTGTAATACTTCATTTAATTCCATGAAAGTACTTATATTTGAAAATATGGTTTTAACTCGATATCTCGAATCTGATAATTAATTTTTTGAAAATTTGTTCCAAAATTTTTGAGCAATAAAAAAAACTTTTAAAAGTTAATAGAAATGTATGTATGGTTGCATGCTTATAATCGGTGATATTTGTTGCATATTGAAGTATTAAGCTCATTGTTTTAGGAACCTTAGTGCCAGGTAATTGGCAGGGTATTTAAATTAGTCTAAAGAATTTATTGATATCTTGGATTAGGCTGGGATTTCTAAGATTTTTTTATATACAGGAAAACCTCTGTATTCGCGGTTAATGCGTTCCAATAAAGTACCGCGAATACGAAAAACGCGAATATCGAAGTATTATTTCTTATGTAAAAGGGGGGGGGGTTACGTTCCAAGGATTGAAAAAAAAGGTTGAAACTTTTTTTTAAAGTATATTTATTCATGTTTTTTAAAATAATCCAATACACTTTTTTGTTTTGATCGACGTAACATATCTTTATACAATTCCTCATAACTTCTAATTGCAGTTTCGCAGGTATATTTAAATTTGAAACTTCTTGTCATGATAGGATCAAAATTCATTGATTCTTCAATAGCATTTTGAACAAAATTTAAAATTTTAGTGATTGAGGTGATCTTTAATACGGGTTCTTCAATTGTTTCTTCTAGCTTATCATACTCTTTGTCACATTTCAAAATGTCAATTATCTCTTGTGCTGTGCTATCAATTTTTGATTTGTTATCACGAATTGATCGAATTGTTGATTCGTTTACACCAAATCTTTTTGCAATTGACGCCACCTTTTCTTTATTTTCCAGAATTTTTAAAATCTTCATTGTTTTTGCTAAATCCATAACATTTTTTTTCCTTCCCTTTTTCTTATTTTGAGAATTTTGTCGAGGAGCCATAATTTTTTAAAATAAGAATTTAATTTACAATGATTTATTATATGTGTGTGTATACTAAAAATTTATGTCAACAAAAAATTTATTGGTTATAACCTAATAATATTATATAATATTAATTTTTTGTTTTTTTGTTTTTATTGAAATTTGAAAAAATACCGCGAATGAGCGAAACGTACCCGCGAATATAAAAACAAGGGATCATTTCAAAAATCGCGAATAGGTGAAAACGCGAATACGGAATACCGCGAATAGAGAGGTTTTCCTGTATTAGACATCTCAAATTTACATTACATCTTTTTTTTCTTTTTTTTTCTATCCCGGGTCTGTAGGCCAATATTTTAAATAAAAAAAATGATTTTTGCTTTTGCTATTTAATGGAGAGAATAGAAAATTCAATATGCTGATCTCATCAATTTGGCAAGAAATGAATGATAAAAAACAATACGGCTTTCTAAAATATTCTAAGTTTAGCATTTTGATAATATTCATTATGTATAATTTAACTATTGTCTTACGGATCCGGCAGGGACAGAAAAAAAAGCAAAAAAAGATGTAATGTAAATTTGAGATGTCTAATATATAAAAAAATTTTAGAAATGCCAGCCTAATCCAAGATATCAATAAATTCTTTAGACTAATTTAAAAAAATATTAAAAAAAAAATAGACATCCCAGGCTAATTCTAGATAGCAATAAATTCTTTAGAATAATTTGAAAAAGCATTCTTAAAAAAATATAAGAGATAATTCGCAAGGAAAATATAATATTATTATTATTATTATTATTATTATTATTCAGTTTATTTTGCCATGACAAAAATTAGTACACTCTTTTACAATTGTTTTATAAGTTAATACAATATAATAAAAATTCTTTAAAATACAATAATTCAAATTGAAACAAATCAAAAGTCAACAACAATCTGTCAGTAGTAAATAGTTAAAATTAATAAACGAATTTAAAATATATATAACAATTGCTATAACGTCAATAAAATTATAAGTTAATAAATAAAAAGTCAATAGTAATATTTAATTTAATAGTAAATAATATATAGTCAATAAATTAATAAATTAATAGTAAAATTAAGTAAATTAATTAAATAAAGTAAATTAATGGTCATTTATTGTCCAAACTAAATAAATATGATTTAATACTTTTTTTGAACTGTGTGAATGAGGGGAGATCACGTATGCATGGTGGTATCATATTCCAAAATTTGGCATATTTGACTTGAAAAGATTGCAAACCCCAATTATGTATAACAGAGGGTATATCCAGATCTTTACGGGGTCCACGAGATGGCCTGTCTCTTTTATATGGTTTAAATAGTGGTAAAAGAAATGGGGGTTGTTTCATACGTATTATTTTATACATAGTCAACGATGCAAAATAGTTCGTGCGAGTAGTTATTTGCATCCATTTAAGTCGTCTTCTGTAAGGCGTGATGTGTTCCTGCCGTTTTAATCCGAAGATATACCTAATACTTGTATTAGAAAGCCTCTGAAGCTGGTCACCCAATTGTTTAGAGATATCAGAGTAGATGACACTACAATAATCCAATTGTGGCATTACTAATGACTCAACTAGACGTTTACGGAGAGATTGAGAGGTGCAGGGTCTAATGATCCGAAGGCCATAAAGTACCCTATTCACTTTTTTGGTGACTTGTTGAATTTGAGAACGCCAGGAGAGGGTATTATCAAGTATAACGCCTAGGCAGGTAACTTGCTCCACAAATGGAATACAATCACCATTCATATTGATGTATATTTTTGGTATATCTAGCTTTTTAAATGTTTTTAAGGTTTTACAGGAACCAAAAACGATAGCCTTGGTCTTTTTTATATTTAATGATAAGCCATTTGATTCTGCCCATGACACCACTATTTTTGCTGACTTAGATAATTGTTGTATGCCCTGCTCAATCAGATGCGTTGGGGTTTGGACATATATGTGAAGATCATCGGCATACAGTAGCCTAAAAGTATTATGCTCAACCAAGTGATCCTTTAGATCATTAATTTATATACAAAACAGGAGCGGACCAAGTACTGAGCCTTGAGGCACTCCTATGTTTGTACCACGATAAGACGAAGAGGATACTTTGGAAGCAACACACATGGAACGTCCGCTCAAGTATGACCAGAACCAGGTTAATGATGATCTTGAAAAGCCAATCACCTGAAGTTTTTGAAGAAGCTTAGATGGTGAAACATTGTCAAATGCCTTAGAAAAGTCAAACTGTAATAACAGAGTGGCTAGCTTCTTTTCCTTGCCCAGGCGTATATCATCAGTTAATTTGATTAAAGCAGACTGAGTGCTGTGGTGTTTACGAAAGCCAGTCTGGTATATGTCTGAAACTTTTCTTTTGGTCAAGAAGCCCACCACCTGATCATGAGCAAGCTTTTCCAAGACCTTCGACAAGAAGCATAAGAGAGATACAGGGCGAAAATCAGAAGGAGTCGATGGTATAGGGACTTTTTTGATTGCCAGAATTCTGGACTTTTTCCATTCCGATGGGAAAATACCCTTAGAAAGCGAGTGAATAATTTGGTGAGATGCAAAGCTATTTTTGGAAGTGACTTAGCTATGATACTTTGAGGAATTTCATCATCACCTTTCGCCTGCGAACTAAAATGAGACACAGTCAGGATGACATCATTTATGGACACTTCTTTGAAAACGAAGCCTTCTGGTGAAGAACTGTTGATGATATTTAACGGCAAGGAGGAATCCTCAGTAGGAGAGATGGAGATGTTTGAAAGAAACAAATTGAGTTCCTCCGGTGAAAACCCGTGAAGGGCATCATTTACTTTTGGAATGAGTCCAAGACTCTTCATCTCTTTCCAGAAATCTTTGTTAGCATCAAGAGTGCCACATATGCGATTATGCATATAGGAGCAACGAGCATTCTCAGACTGCTCTTCATATTCATTAGCAAGCAATAAAAACTCATTTAAAAATCTTTTAGAGCCTGTTCTGTGATACCTTCTACTAGTGGCGTCACGCTTTGATTTTAATAAGCGAAGTTCTGAGTTGAGCCAAGGAAATCTAGTTTTTTCAGGTCTTAAGGTTTTATCTGGGGCAAGTATGTCAATAGCACTATGTATATTGTTTGTCAATGTCAAGAGACCCTGCTCAATGTCAAAGTCATTTGTCTCAGGAGAGAAAGTTCTCCAGTCAAGTTTGGTCAGGTAACTGTTCAAATTATGAGCTGTTATTGTATTAATAGCCTTGTATTTGGTCGGTAAATTAGAAGGCTCAGGATAGAATATTTCAATGGTGACTGAGATAATATCATGTCTACTTGGAAAATTTGGAAGATGGCGATCAAAGCTTAATACAGTATCACATTTGTCAACAAAAATACTGTCTATCCAGGTATCTTTGTCATCTGTGTGATGTGATGGACCAGTATTTATTAATTTAACTGATAAGTCACTCATGAGAGTATCTAAAAAACGCGTGTCAGAGTCATTAGTGTTCAGTATATCAGCATTCCAGTCACCAATTATGACCTTATGGCTGTAGTCTGAAATGTGTAGGCGTAACGAGTCAATGAATGTACGATCTGACCTAATATTTACATCAGGGGGACGATATACAAGAGCTATTAAAGTTGGTATAGAATTACCCTGCCAGATAGAGCATAGCAGAAATTCAGGTCTGAGAGGTTTACCAGTTTGTTCAGTTTTCAAAGAACACAATATCTTGGCCTTAAAATTCTCTTTAATATATAAGAGAACTCCACCACCATGAGTATTGCGATCTTGCCTTAATGTACTATAACCTGGTATATTGATGATACTGTCACTGACATCTGATCCAAGTCTGGATTCAACAATACCAAATACATGATATGAATCATTATTAGTAAAAAAATCACGAATCTGCCATACATGCTTCTTTAGTGAAGATGCATTCAAAAACCCAACTTTTAATGAAGGACTATTGGATGCCGAATCATTGTTTCCTAGTCATGCTGAATTATGTGTTATAGAAGTGTTCACCCTATTAATATGTTGGTTACGAAATGGACTAGGAGTATTTCTTATGTTAGGGGAAATATGTGTAAAGATAGCATTCAGGCCAGAAACTGACTTTACTGTATATGCCCGCGTTCTATTTCTCCATCTAACCAGGAAGTCACCACTGCTATGCCAGACAAATTTGAAACCTAATCTCTGAGCAGTTTCCTTAATAAATATATATTGATTACGTGCAGTCGATGTTAATACTTCATTAATAAAAATTTTTTTATCTGGCAAGGCAGTAGCAACCTCCGAGTTTAAGGTGGATAAGTCAATGTCTTTTGTAGTAAGATAGTTAAGAGTTTTCTTTGTACGCATCACTAATTGAACCAGTTCAGAATTTTTTAAAGTTATGATAAAAGAGGGGAATTCTGTTGTTATTTTTTGGTTGTTTGAAGTGGATGATTTAGGAAGAGCAAATCGTACCCTAGTTATGTCTGTTCGATTGAGATAAGGAAGTACCATTTTTAAGACTGAAAAAGCTATACAATGTAAATTATTATTATTATTAATTTTCATAAAACCCGGAATGAAAAGCTCCCTTCTCTCAATCGAAACATCATTTTGTTTATCATTGACAGATAATGGGGCAGAAGGTGTAATTGTCTGAGTGACAGGTAATTTTTGGTACTTATTGCAGTATGTGTTACTAGAATTATTAACAGGACTAGAATGACTATTATTATTATCACAGTTATTTCTACTATTATTTATATCACGATTATTTATTACGTCAAGATTGTTGTTAAAATTAAAATTATTTGAAATAAAATTAGATTCTAAATTAGATAAATTAATATTATTTTCTAAGCTATTATTATTCAAATTAAAATTAATAGTTTCTTTATTATTATTATTATTAAAAAGAGTGTTACTTTGAGAGTTATAATTGTTGTCTGGCTTCTTCTTGATATTTTTTGTTGGTAATTCTGCTGTGAATGTAGAAAAACTGAATGAATTCTGCATGAAATGTACAAGGTCATTCAAACGTTGATTTTCTTGTTTGAGGAAATAATTCATAGTATTGTTGTTTGTACATTTCAGTTGTAGTTCTTGAAGCGATTTAGTAATTGTGTCAAACTGTTGTTGAAAATTCGCATGAGATGGAAGATAGCATATATTTACATCATTTGAAGTGTCTGATTTTCTCTCAGAAATTGATTTTAAGTCCGAGCGTCTGGATTTTAATGTGGCGGAGTAAGATAGTCGAGCTTTTAAAGAGCTGCTACTGGTAGAAGGCGTGCCTTTATTGTTGGTATAAACCCTCCCTTTTTGGGCGGAGTTTACGCCTATATTCTTCTCTTTCTTGACTGTACTATCCCTCTTTTCCTTTTTATTATTACTGTTACCAGTAGGTATACACTTTGCACAGTTTAGTGATTGACTGCCAGGTGTCGGTATAGCACATTTCCTATGTAGATATTTACCACATGTAGAACACTTGTGCAAAGGGTAACTCTTTATTTTGGGCTGATTGCAGATAATACAGAGTTCTTTTGCCTGCATTGATGTCATAATAATCCCGCCAAAAATGAGAACAACAACAATGATGTATAAAGATGTATATGTATATGTATATATATATGCGCGAATGTATTCTTTAGTAAAATGCATTAATGCATTGTATATATGAATGTTTTACCGTATGCTATTATGATGACACTAGAGCGGCGGCAGCAGATGTTTAGGTCGAGGTGAAATTTTAAGTTTGTATATATATTATATTGCCTTTGATGAAAAAAAAGTTTCAACTTCTATATGTTGACTGTGTGTGTGATGAGACTACAGTACGTCGTATTCTTGAGTGCATAAATTAAGAAATATCCTACAATGACTAGATGCACTTATTATCTTATTATTCACTTGATAGCACATATAATTTCACAAATTATTGTATATTATAGACTAATTAAAAACACTATCTTATTTGAAAACAGAATTAAATGAGGAGCAGTAATTTTAGTCGACCTCTTGCCACGCGCGCCCTCGCGTAATTACGAATAAAAAATAATTTCTTATCAATTTTACAGATTGACCCCCTATATCTAAATCGCACGTGTAGTACATGTATCCTTAAAAAAAAGAGTAAACAGATAAATTTTTATCCAATGATATGAATTCAGAGAAAGAGAAAAAGATAAAATATCTTTCCCTTAAAATATTATACTTTATCAAAAGTAGGTAAAGTCATATTATGTATGTCAAATGTATTTATTAATAAAATTTCAAATTATTTAATAATTATATTTGCAAGTAATCAAATATTTCAACAAATAAAATTGGTTTAAAAAAAATTTTACATTCTTGCAAAAGTAATTATCAACTATATTAAAAAAAAAAAAATACAGTGACTTATTATGCTTCGCACGGTCTAGCATTGTTAGCAATGATCTAGTTAATTTGTGTGCCTGTGTCCAAAATAACGAAATTACATAAAACCAATGTTAAAATAAAGTTAAAATAAAAGATTTTAGGAAAGATTAAATTTTTTGAAAATTTGGTTAAAAATTGAAATATCTGAAAAATATGATAAAATTTTAATGTCGCCATTGGTATTTTTTGATTCAGTCAATTCTAGAACCATCTATATATGCATATCTTAATACTATATATACTATATATATTTAAAATTTATTTGTCTGTCTGTATGTACTCAGTTAAATTTTTTTATTTCCTCTATTATAATTATAGAATCAAACAGAACCTATAATTTTTCATTAATCCTTCACCTACGCTGCTGTGAATAGTTTGAATGTGTTTGAATAATTAAAAATTTGCAGTAAAACATGATTTTTTTAAGCAACACAAACAAAAGTAAATGCGACACAGAGGGGGCTCCAGGGGCGAAGCCCCCACCCCTATCACCTATGCTAGTTATATGTATATTAGAGTGGACCAATTTTTGGACTTTGTGGAAAAACTTTGCTCCCCGGGTTTTTTTGTGAAGTTTTAGTCATAAAAAGTTCCCAGTTCCAAGGATTTTACTTTAGCCCTGCAAAAACACGTGCCTGTAACCACGTCAATTTTCCCATTTAAATAACATGGGAATTTTTAGTTTTTAGCTATACAAATTTTCACAAAAGCCAAAAAGCGTTTTAAAATGCTAATTTTTTCTGGAAAACATACTTTTATATGTTGTTAAGACATACAAACTGCCCTGCATTCATTCCAAAGGGAATTTTGGGGCTAGAAACGCAAATTTACCGAGTCCCAATTTCAGGGTTTTCAAAAAAAGTTAATTTTTATCGTTATCTTTGAAAAGTAATATCTTAAAAACTAATTAAAGAAAAGAGACGAGTAAAAAATTTTTGGAAACTTGAAGCTTGTAAAAAATTATTAAGGCCTTTAAAACTCAATTTCGTCAAAATTTACAATTTTGGCAGCAATTTAAATAAATTTAAAAATTGGTCATTTCGGGTCAAAAATTACCAGTAGGTTAATTGACTATAGCGCTAAGAGAAACTGTGATAAAAATATACAGCTTACGTCGTTTGAAAGGTGACACTTATACCAAAAAAAGTGAACCAACCAGAAGTGTTTTGGTTAATTTTTGAGGTTGTAGCTTTTTATCGAAAATTACCGAAAAACCCTGTTTTATAAGATTGAGCAAAAATGTAAATTTGCATTTTTAGCCCCAAAATTCCCTTTGGGATGAATGCAGGGTGGTTTGTATGTCTTTACAACATATAAAAGTATGTTTTCCAGTAAAAATTAGCATTTTAAAACGCTTTTTGGCTTTTGTGAAAATTTGTATAGCTAAAAACTCAAAATTCCCATGTTATTTAAATGGGATAATTGATGTGGTTACAGGCACGTGTTTTTGTAAGGCTAAAGCAAAATCCTTGGAACTGGGAACTTTTTATGACCAAAACTTCACAAAAAAACCCGGGGAGCAAAGTTTTTCTACAAAGTCCAAAAACAGGTCCACTCTAATGTATATGTATAACAACCAAACTTAAAAAAAAAAGACAATGATAAATTTATTTTTGTTTAAAAATTATTAATAACTATTAAAAATTATTTATTTAATTTCATAATTATTTAATAATTATAATTATTTAATAATTATAATTTTTCCTTCTTTTTCTCTTCTTTTATCCGTTCGTATCCCCACTATCAGCCAAGCCCACCGTGCGTAAAACAGATAGATGGAATTGTTTGAAATTCTCTAGAATTAGAATTGTTTGGAATTATTTAGAATTGGAATTGCCGTGGAATTGTGACACAGTATTGAGTGACATAGTGATACAGTAATGTAAAAAGTTCCTTTTTTTCATTTTTTTTTGAAAATCAGGAAATACGTTAAGGTGAAAAAATGAAAATTCTAATTCATAAAAACGTTTCCGAAATCTTAGGTAATATAGAAAATTCTTTGTTTTATGTTTCTTTAGTCCGCTATTTTAAGAAATCAAAAAATACGTTGGGGTAAGAAAATGAAGTTTTTCATTTATATAAATGTTTATATAAGCCATTAAAATCCTAGGGTAATGCAGAATGTTCTCTTTTGCATGATTTTAGTTCACCATCTTAAAAAATTGTAAAATACGTCCAGGTGATAAAAGTAAATTTTCATTTTAAAAATCTTTTTTTGAACCTCTTAAAACCCCAGTTAATTAAGAAAAATCTTTTCTTATGTTCTTAAGTCAATCATTTTTGAAAATTGAAAAATATAGTGTGGTAAAAAAATAAAACATATACCTCGGAGATAATAGCATTTTCTAAAAGGGTTCTATTTCATTTCAAGTTATACGAGAAATCATTGGTAATTTTCCGAAAAGTCCCCCTTGAAATATTTTAAGTTGGTCCCAGTATTGCTGAAAATGACAAAAATTTGCAACAAAAATTTTTTCCATAATATTTACGGGTATTCTTATAGGCAGCGTAGAACATATGTGGAGTCCAAAAATAAATATATATTTACTGCTTCGAGATTTAAGGTTCTTAAGACTTTGAAAGTTAAGCATGAAAACAAAAGAGCTGCGCTTAATTCTAATTTAGGAATCGTTATTACTGGTTTTATGGGGTCAAACTTTGATTTAGCCTGTATCAAACATTAATTACTTTGAACATTGAAGGATACTTTTAAATATACACAGGCGCTATAAGCCAAATTAAAAACATCAGCAAATCGGAACAGTTTGTATTATGCATTAGGAACGTAACTTATCCAACGTGGGATTTTTAAGGAATTTCATGAATCTAATTTATTGTACCAATTTAAGAATTTTCGCAAATCCTCAGGAAGCCTACAATCCCATTCCAACTTGGCCAACCAAAGTTTTTGTATGAAAACCTTGCCTGTTTTTAAAATGGGAGTTAACCAACCTAAAGGAACAAATAATAATTTGCAAATACTTGTGTAATATTTTCGCTTAAATTTTGGAAAATATTGGGAATTCAGGGAGTCGAAAATGTTTGGAAAATTATCAGTTTAACACTGTTCGGTTATGTTGATATTGCATGTGGGGTTTTACTTCACACGCGTTTATTAAATAAATCGTTTAATAAAAAAAAATACTACAATTTTGGCAGTTAAACTAAACGTTTGCACTCCGGTGAATTTAAATAAATAAAATAAGTGAATTAATAATTATTATAATAAAGAGATCGATTTAGTGGACTGTATATTGATTGAATTAAAATTGTATTTAATTTACCAAGCCGGGCGGCACGTGATTAACTTGAATTTTGATTTTACTTGAATGCGCGAAGACCGACCACAGAATGAGAGCGAGTCGAGCGCAGTAAACGGTTTTATAAGCGAGAGAAATTTTACGTAAGAGAAGGGGCCGTGAAACCGGGGGCCGATAGATCAAATTATGCAGTATCGCGTGAGATTTTAATTTACCGCGAATATAGAAAAAATATGAATTTTATGCCATTGGCCGTAACATACCGCCCGCCTCGTTAAAGAATTTTTAACGAATTAATTCCGCGCTAAACTGCCTTTTGAATAACGCGTGATTCTATACAATACTAATAGAATTTTACATTTTATGATAAAAGTCAATTAAGTTTATTTAGTTAGGAGCCTTTTGCGTCCAGTAACTTTATAAAAAAAGAAAAAATGAAATGATTTAATTGTGACTTAATTGACCTTTTACAAGTTTTAATTTATTGTCTTTATGAATTGATGATTGAGTCTTCCGCCCGCCGTGAAACAACCTGACCCTGGCAATGAACAGCAGTAAAGTGAGTAATTGCTTTGTTGTTGACTGGCAGCAAGATTAGTTTGGTGACTGGGCGGCGTAGTTCAGTTGTTGATGTCTTTAGTGTGACGACTCTGGTAAGCCCATCAGGCCCAGGATGGCACTGGATAACCCTTCCGAGTGACCAGGAGGCTGGTGGACAGAGATCGTCCATAATGATGACAATGTCGTTGACTTGTAGGTTTCGGTGTGGTTCCAACCACTTTGAACGTCGTTGTAAGTCGTGAAGTACTTCTACTCGCCAACGGCGCCAAAAATCCCCTAGTATTTTCTGTATAAGTAACCATCTTTCTGTTGGCGTTCTTGTTGGTTCATCAATTGGCGAGTATGGAGCTGGAAGTATTTGAATAGGGCCACCTATCAGGAAGTGCCCTGGCGTCAAAGCGTTGGTGTCGTTGGCGTCGCTGGTAAGAGGACTCAAGGGCCTGGAGTTTATGCAGGCCTCGATTTGTGTTGCAAGCGTTAAAAACTCCTCAAATGTAAGTTTTAAGTCCGCTGCAACTCGTCGAAAGTGATGTTTAAAGGATTTGACCTTGGACTCCCAGAGTCCGCCATGGTGTGGAGCCTTAGGTGGAATGAAGGACCACTCGACGCCCTCTGCTCTGACAGTCATTGAGACATCATTGATGAAGTTGGAGTTGGCCGCGAATAATTTCTGGATGTCATTGGCAGCGACCTTGAACGTGGTCCCTTGGTTGCTGTACATGGTGCGGCACATGTCTCGTCGACTGACAAAACGTCTGAATGCAGCCAGAAACGCCTTGGAAGAGTAGTCAGAGACTATTTCTATATGGACTGCTCGAGTAACCATACAGACGAAAATGGCTACGTAGCCTTTGCAAGATGTGTGGCCACGACCCTTGGAAGCTCTTATGTTGAACGGTCCGGCGTAGTCAACCCCTATGTAGGTGAATGGACGTGATGGCTTGAGACGTACAGCTGGTAAGTTGGCAATTAATTGTTGTTGAGGTCGGCCTTGAAAGCGAAGGCACTTGGTGCAGCATTTGATTGTTTGACGAATTTGGCTCCGGTCGTGGATGACCCAATAGTGACGTCGTAGAATTGTGTTAGCTGGGCACCGTCGTGAAGAGTACGAATGTGTGCGTCGTGAATCAGCAGTTTGGCGAGTTGTGAGCCCTTTGGTATAATTAGAGGATGTTTCTCATCGTAGCAGCCAGCAAGTTCTTGTGTTCGACCGCCGACTCGCAGTATGTTGTCTGCAGATATGAATGGTTTCAAGTCCTTGAGAAGACTGGATTTACCAACAGCACCGTGACGAGTGATGGCCTTGATGTCATCTTCAAAGTGATGGTGTTGCGTGACCCTAATGATAGCGGCTAGAGCTTCAGAAAAGTCGTGGAAAGATGGAGCTGACAGCTTCTCAGCATTTGGATCTAGAAGAGCGTTGGATTTCCATCTGTACAAAAAAGAAAAGGATCTTGTTAGCCTCGCTAAACTTGAGAAACGTGAACACCAGTCGTAAAGTGAATCTTGAACCGCAGCTCTGAAGATTTTTAACATGGAACATGTTCATTGGATGGGGTATTTGAAAAAGTTTGGCTTGGCAGGGGGGGGGGGTCAAAAATTGACGCTTTTAGGGGGGGGGGGGGGGTCAAAAATTGACGCTTTTAGGGGGGGGGGGTCAAAAATTGACGCTTTTAGGGGGGGGGGGTCAAAAATTGACGCTTTTAGGGGGGGTCAAAAATTGACGATTTTGGGGGGGGGATGAAATGAACTTCGATTTAGGAACTTAGAATAATTTGAAGTTGGAGTCAGGCCTTGATAACAACAAAAACTTAGAATACTTTAAGTTTATCGACTTAGAATAATTTATATTTCAGGATTTATTGTAATTTAGGTTTTTGGATTTATTACTGTTATGAGTGAACATGATCCATGCTCGTTAGTTGTGTAGTTACACAAACCGGTTATAAATTTTGTGTTGATTTTGGCCTCGCAGTCAGTAGTTTCTGAAACTGCTGTACGCGGCCAGAAGTCTGGACCTTGTTGTAACCAGCGTGGGCCATTCCACCAGAGTGTAGACTCTTGAAGTTGATTTGGCGTAGCTCCCCTGAAGGCGATGTCAGCTAGATTGTTGTGAGTATCGACGTGATTCCAGTCAGCATATGGAGCACCAGTGAGAATTTCGCTGACTTTGTTGCCTACGAAGGTGTTCCAGCGTGTAGGGTGACCTTTGAGCCAAGCCAGGACTACCTGAGAGTCCGTCCAGCATAACACTTTTGTTGGCTGATCGAGAAGTAGTTCTTTGGTAAACTTGATGATTCTTGTTAAAAGATGCGCACCGCAGAGTTCTAGTCTCGGGATTGAAAGCCTCTTGACAGACGCCACTTTTTTCTTAGCTAAAATCAGAGAGCTTTGATAAGTATTTTTATCATACGTTACCAAGTAGCAGCGTAAGCTCGTTCACTAGCGTCTGAGAAGCCGTGTAGTTCCCATTTTGATGTTTTGGTCGTAGAGACCCAGCGAGGTATTGAGATGTTCTCGATGTCTGGGAGCTGTTCTTTGAACGAGGTCCAAGCTTCTTTAAGGTCGTCATCCACAGGTTCATCCCAGTCCTTTTGTCTGATCCAAAGTTCTTGAATATAAATTTTAGCCCTGATGATTATAGGCGACAGCCATCCGAGTGGATCGAATAGTGATGCGATCTCTGAGAGAATTGTTCTTTTTGTTACTGTGGTAGAAGCTGGCTTTGCGGCGACCTTGAATTGAAAACAATCTTGCAGTGGCTTCCATTTTAGTCCGAGTGTAGAGATGGGTTCATCGAATATGCGCTCTGCATCCGATGTTGACATTAATCCCTCAAGTATTTGAGGATCATTTGCGGACCATTTGTCCAAAAGCATACCAGCTGAAGCTAAAATCTGCGTTAGTTGGTCCCTTGCTTGAATTGTTGACTCGATGTTTGACTACCACCAAAATTGTCGTCCACGTAGCTATGATGTTGCAAAATTGAAGCGCCCAAAGGAAAGCGTTGTTGCTCGTCAGTTGCCAGCTGCTTGAGGCATCGTATGGCTTGATAAGGCGCTGATGCAGTACCATAAGTGACAGTCGTTAACCTGTAAGTTTGAAGAGGCTGCTTCACTAGGACGCCAGAAGATGCGTAGCCAGTCAGTATCTTCAGGATGTATCCTGAATTGCCGGAACATTTTTACGATGTCCACTGTGAAGACGTATCTGAAGAATCTCCACCGAGTTAAGACGCTTAGAAGCTCTGACTGCAGCTTTGGACCTGGGTGAAGACAGTTGTTGAGTGATCTGCCATTTCTCGATGATTGAGAGGCGTTGAAGACCACACGTAACTTTCCAGTTTCAGCTCTGAAGATACCGTGATGTGGAATGTAGCAGCAGTTTTCCATGTGAAGTTCGTGGTCCGGGACCTTTTCCAGATGAAGTTCCTCGTATTCATGCATGAATAGGTTATAGGATTGTCGAAATTGAGCGTCCTTCTCTAGACGTCTTTCGAAGGCGAAAAACCTTGAATTGGCGATTTCAAGACTGCCAGGAAGTTCTGGAGTCTGGTTGAATGGCAGTCGCAGCACAAACCGTCCCGTTGTATCTCGTTGAAACGTGGCCAGGAAGTGAGCTTCACACTCAGCTTCCAATGGTCCAAATGGTCACTGGTCCAATCAGCACCCATCCGAAGACTGTGTTTTGAGCAATAGGTGAAGGATATGGACCCTTTTGAAGACCGCTTAGCTGTGCAATGGCCCAGAGTTCAGCACTGAGTATGCAGTCGATGCGTCCTGGCTTGTGGAATTCCGGATCTGCCAGCTGAAGACCTTGGATGTGAGGCCAGTCATGATAGTTTACCTGTTCAGATGGTAAATAATTAGTTAATTTCTTTAACACAAGAGCTGAGAAATTAAATGAAAAATTAGGATCTATGAGTGATTTGATTGTCACGGCAACTTCTGCCCTTGGAGGATTTGCAGTTTCTCCACCAACTACCGTTACTGAGGTCGTGACTGGTGATCGCTTAAGCTGAAGAGTCTGTGCCACATGTTCGGTGATGAAGGATTCATCAGCTGCTGGATCCAAGAGAGCTCTGACGGTCATTCTGTTGTAACCTGAATCGAGCACGACTAGAGCTGTGGCCATGAGCACCCGCCCGCCGACGCAGACATTGTTGATCGTGACGTTCGAAGACTGCTGCTGGAGCTGAGGAGTGGTCTGCTGTTGAAGCTGAGGAGTGGTCTGCTGCTGAGGCTGAGAGAACTGCTCCTGTTGAGACTGAGTAGACTGCTGCTGTTGAGAGCGAGAAGGCTGCTGCTGTTGAAACTGGGAAGACTGCTGCTGAGGTGCTGTCCCAGACCTTGGACTTGAAGATTTGTCGACGTGAAGAAGCGTGTGATGAAGAGTACCACAGGTACGGCAAGTGAACTTTGATTTGCACTTGTCTGATCGGTGTCTAGATCCCAGACAGTTGTAGCAGTTGTCCTTTAAGCTGCTCATCAGCTGGCGACGTTGAGTGACAGTCATTTGAAGAAACTTTGGACATTTGGACAGATGATGTGATTCCCCGCTGCACTGTGAGCAGGTTGATGTAGATCCCTTTGCACTGGCGCTTGTGGCGTGGGCAGAGACGTTGGGCTTCTTGTAGTTGCTCGTTGAACTTGAAGCCTTACTGGTTGACTGTGGCGAACCGCTAGAAGCCTTGGCTGCATCGTGAGTTCTGGCTCGATTCTCCAGGAAGTCGGTGAGTTGAGTATAGGTCGAAAAGTCGTTGTCAGCCTCTCGGTGTTTTTCCCAGTCGCTGCGTGTGCCACAGTCGAGCTTAGAGACGAGCAGCTGCACAAACCAGGCATCCCAATGGTCGACTGGTTGATTAAGTCCTCGAAGAGCCCTTATGCTTTCCTCGAAGGTGTCTAAAAGGCGTGTGATCTCCCCTGTGACTTTATTGTTGACAGCAGGAGCTGAAATTAAACGAGCTAGATGAGAGCTGAGCCTGATGCGCTTGTTGTCATATCGGCGTAGAAGCGTGTCCCAGGCAACTTGAAAATTGGCGTTGGTCAATTGAAGATTGCCGAAACGTCTTGCGGCGTCACCCTGAAGACTGCTTAGTAGATGTTGTAGTTTTAATGCGGCTGGGATGTCATCATCGTCGGCGACCCTGGCCTTGAATAGTTCCTTGAACGTATCCCAATTTTGCTGGTTGCCGTCGAATGTGGGCAGCGGTACCTTTGGAAGAGATAAAGATGATTAGCTCCTTCCGGCTGGTGGTGGAGGGTGGCCCTGCATTCTTGTCGATGGCATCACTAAGTTGGCTGAGCGCCTCAATGTAGTGTTTTTCAACTTCTGAAAAATGATTTTTTTAAAAATAAGTACTCTCTTTTAACTCTTCTTTATAACGCCGAAGTTTTCGGTGTCGTTCCCGAAAGGACTGCCAGTATTCTTTTAGCAGCTCCTTTCTAGACTTCCATATTGCTATAGATTTTCTCTCTCCTCCCTTTAAGTCTGCATTTAAGAGGAAATCAAGGATCAAGTTACCATCAGTAACTTGATCTATTAAGAGCTCTTCAGGCTCATCCATCTTACTTAGGTATATATAAAAAAGAAAGTTTTTACCTTGTAACCGTTTTATAAATTTACCCAAGTTGTAGAAACTTTAAGCGCCTAGAGAGCGGCAACCATTTACACGTCTGTGACTGGCGGTGAAAGTAACTGAACTTCACTTGTAGTTGGCTTGGTGGGGAGAGAGAGTGCTGTCTGTGGTGGTGGTACGTTGAAATTTTGCTGAGAGGGGACCTCGCTGATCGCCCTTCTTCTTGAAATTAATAATGGCGGCTTCTGCCGTTTTTGAGCTCCTGATACACAGGGCCCGCCCGCGTGGTAATTTTTGAGAGAAAATGCAGTGAAATAGGTCCTGTAGTGCACTTTGTCCCTTTTTTTTGATGCTATAAATTTTTTTACAGCACTTAATTTTTACACAGCACTTAAATTTTTGCACGTGAATTTTGCACAGAACGTAATTCTTTTGCACGTGAATATTAAATTAACACCTTTTAACACTGTTTTTTTTGTAAACGTCACTTGAAATATGTCACTTAAAAATTTTTCACAGAAATTCACGTGTTAAGCACTTATAAAAAGTCGATTTTTATCCGCACAATCCTAATTAATTCGGCACATTTTTTTGCGAATTAATGATTAGCGAATCCGGCGAGACACTGACCATGTAATATTTTCGCTTAAATTTTGGAAAATATTGGGAATTCAGGGAGTCGAAAATGTTTGGAAAATTATTAGTTTAACACTGTTCGGTTATGTTGACATTGCATGTGGGGTTTTACTTCACACGCGTTTATTAAATAAATCGTTTAATAAAAAAAAATACTACAATTTTGGCAGTTAAACTAAACGTTTGCACTCCGGTGAATTTAAATAAATAAAATAAGTGAATTAATAATTATTATAATAAAGAGATCGATTTAGTGGACTGTATATTGATTGAACTAAAATTGTATTTAATTTACCAAGCCGGGCGGCACGTGATCAACTTGAATTTTGATTTTACTTGAATGCGCGAAGACCGACCACAGAATGAGAGCGAGTCGAGCGCAGTAAACGGTTTTATAAGCGAGAGAAATTTTACGTAAGAGAAGTGGCCGTGAAACCGGGGGCCGATAGATCAAATTACTGCAGTATCACGTGAGATTTTAATTTACCGCGAATATAGAAAAAATATGAATTTTATGCCATTGGCCGTAACAACTTGAAACCACAAATCTTTTGGTAAAAGGTTTTGTAAAAGTATCTAATTTTATATTAAATGAAAAAAAAAAATCAGAGGGATTATAATTTGAACTAAGTCACAATCAGCTTTTAAAGATGGGGGAAATATCAGCAATGACTCATCATACGCCATCCATTTATATAACTCTAGACACCCGCTTTTACAAATTTCAGTCATTTTACAATTTCAATCAGATCAGATTGTATAGCTAAGACTTCTATCAAGGTATGACCAGCAGAAATGTTATCATCCATATAAGTCTCAGAGTCAGTAATTAGGGCTCCTAATGGAAAATTTTTTCCTACATCTATAGCTAATTGCTTTAAAACTTGAATTGCTACAAGGGGGCTGCTAGCGACACCGTAAGTAACAGTACTCAATTAGGGAGCCGAAATTTCTTCATTATTATTGATTGACAAAAGGCTTAATTTGATAAAAGCAGTGTTTTTGCTATTTTTGCATTTTGAGCGACCAAATTAAGTTCATACTGGGTTTGTGGGTCGCTAATCAAGAAATTGGGGGAGTTTTTTATGAATATTAATATTTCACTCTTACATTGGCAAAAACAACCCGTAAAAGGAGTGTCTGCTATTTTCTCACTTTGAGCTACCCCATTAGGCCCTTACGGGTTTTAGATCAAGAATTTCGGGGATTTTTTATGAATAATTAATATTTCACACTTCCCTCTATTAGTAATTATCATACTTAAGTTACAGTTAAGTATCCATAAAGTACTTAAAAAAAGTTTACAAAAATTAAAAATTGCATGAATATACAAAACGTCCCTTTGTTTGGGATAACTTTAGTAACATAAAAATGAAATGTTTATTTTTCCTTAAAAAATTTCACAAATTTTTGATTAGCCACCCGAAAACCCGTATGTGACCCTAAAATCAATATCCTTCATAAAATTTTGATTTTCAGAAACAATAAAAAATTTAAGATGCAAATTTTTATAATTTGAGCTTAAACATATTTTCGATTTTCCAATATGAAGGACGCGAGAAAACACCCAAAAATCAATATTCTTTTTAATGTTTGAGTTTTTAAGGACAAAATAAGAACTTTTAATATTTCTATATTTACCACATTTTTGGGTTTTCCAAAATAGCAGACCCAAAAACTCTTAAAATCTACTAAAATCCATTTCCTTCATAAGATTTGAGTTTTCAAGCTCAATATCAATGAATTTAAGGTGCAAATTATGCAGAAAAATTATTTACGTAGATTTTTGAATTCTTTTGGTCCTCCATATTAAAAAACTAAAAAATTTGATAAGGCTTAAAATAAGTAAATTTGCTTCTGAAATTTGTCTGCAAATCTGAATTATGTGACAATTATTTCATGAGCGCTGTTTGATAGGCTTTAATTTTGGTTGGAATTGAATGTCCTGGTTGCTTAGCGTTTAGGAAAATCCTGATTGCTTATCCTTCAGGAAGTCTTTGAATTCCTAGCATTCAGGAAATCCAGATTGCTATGCCTTCAGAAAAATCTTGATTGCTTAGCGTTCAGGAAAATCCTGATTGCTTAGCTTTTAGGAAAACCGTGATTGCTCAGAA
Organism: Anagrus nilaparvatae; assembly: GCA_022575985.1. Taxonomy (NCBI): domain Eukaryota; kingdom Metazoa; phylum Arthropoda; class Insecta; order Hymenoptera; family Mymaridae; genus Anagrus; species Anagrus nilaparvatae. The sequence continues at coordinate 988,355 of JAKSXM010000237.1, read as the reverse complement.
TCCAGGAAAATCCTGATCGCTTAGCTTTTAAGAAGTCCCTGGTTGCTTAGGAAATTCAGGAAATCCTGATTTAAAAAAAAAAAAGTTGCGGAAATTAATATATAGCAATTTTTTAGAAAACGCAGTTTCCCTTTCATTTTTACAACCCTACTGATGATTCATGCCAAGTTTCGTCAAAAAATACTAATTCCTACAAAGATTATAGCCTATCAAACAGCGCTCATGAAATAATTGTCACAGGTTATGTACAGGATATTGATTTTTAGGTGTTTATAAAATGTTGAGATCCACCATACTGGAAAACAAAAAAATTATTATGAGCTCAAATATTGGAAATTTGCATTTCAAATTCATTTTATCAAGCTTGAAAACCCAAATATTATAAACGAAATATATTTTCAGGTTATTTTAAAGTTTTTGGGTCTGCCATATTGCATATGAAATTCGCTTTTATTGAGCCTGAAAACCCAAACATGTTGAAGAAAATTATTTTTCCACCATTTTGGAAAACAGACAAATATTTGTAAGGTCAAGCTATTAAAAATTTTGCATCTTAATTTCATTTTTATTTTTAACGATTGAGTTAAAAACAAACGATTTTACCCATAATCAATAAAAAAAAATATAGTTTTTAATACTAGATTATAGTTTTTAATAGTAGTTTATATGAAAATTATTTCTTGAATCGTTCTTTTTTTATTAAAAAATTAAGTTAAAATTATTTTTATCTTGGTCAATAAAAAACGAAAAACGTTGTTTATTTACAATTTTATTTTATTGCAATTATGTCAAACGACAGTTTCGGTAGTTTGATTACTACCCTTTTCAAGCTATTTTATAAATTATAACATATCACAACAAAGTTATAATTTTGTTAAGAATGGCTAGAATATCAAAATATTTTATTATTATATTAATTAAAAGTTTTTGTGTAATAATAAATGACTTCATAATTTTAATTAAATATTATGGTGAGACAAAATTATAACTTTGTTGTGATATGTTATAATTTATAAAATAGCTTGAAATGGGTAGTAATCAAACTACCCAAACTGTCGTTTGACATAATTGCAATAAAATAAAATTGTAAATAAACAACGTTTTTTGTTCTTTATTGACCAAGATAAAAATAATTTTAACTTAAGTAGTTTATATGTTTTATTAAATTATCTCGTATTATTATCTTGAAAATAACAAAAATATCGATATTTTTATATGATTAGGTAAGATTTAACTGACTTAATTTTTGAGATGTTTTCGACTTATATTTACGGAACTTTCGAAAAGTTTTTGTCGCTATTTTGGTAAATGGCAAATTTTTTGTTTAGAGGGGGGCTGAAAATGTAAGGATAACATTAATTTCTTGAAAAATTTTAACTGTAAAACAATTTTAAGTTTTATTGAAAGTTATAAATCTTTATAGGCTCGAATCCTTGCTAGAAATGTGAATATGAACCACTTGCCAAATCAAGAAAAATTAATTGAAGAAAGTTTTTCACATAGAGACTCTCCTCCAACACCAGTAACACCAATTCCAACGACAGTTCAGCAGCTTTTAAGAAGAGCACAAATACGAAGAAACGAAAGGCATACCCCTGATTTGCATGAAGATAATGTAAAGCGATCACGTTGTCTCTCACCTCCTCTAAATAACAATGAAACAACACCCACAGATTTTTCAATGGTAAAAAGTAGCCATTTTATTGAAAAAAATGAAGCAAGTAACAATCACCAACCGGATGAAAATGGTTTATTAGAAAAAAACATCAAATGCGAACCACTTGAACTTATAGGTGGAAATCACGCAGTGCAAGGAGTAAATATAAATAATGATGACTCTTCAGATTCTGCTGCTGCTGCTTCAGATAAACCTCCGGCTTCTGCTAGCAGCAACGAACATGAGAATGACATAGAGCAATTAAATAACCCAAGCTTTATTGCAGAAAGCAAACTATTTAATGCAAATACAAGCGGTTTTAACTTTAGCATGGCAGCACTTACAACTGATCACTCCTCATTAACAGGTATTTATAAAATTGATAGTGTTCTAAATTAACCTGTGCTACCAAAATGTTTTTTTAAACAATAAAATCGTTAAAATTGATATCCTATGGTTTGATAGTAATTGTTAAATTAATATCTAAATAAATTGTAACTCCACAAGCCTTGACACCTTGACTACATGGTCGCCACGTGGTTTAATGGTATTCCAAATCACTAGTTCAGGAACCACGAAGGATTTTATGATAAGAGAAATTATATTGGAAGTTAGGCTTTTAGAAATAATTATCCAAAATCAAAATCAATGTTAGCAATATACATGCTGCGTTTATTTAATTATAAACTTTGGAGCGATTTAGCTAATCCACAATACAACTGCCTTTTACCCTCTAACCCTTATCTTTTATCTCTTCTTTCCCTTATCCCAACTACACACGTCTCCAACATATTCAGCTAATTAGATTAATACGTTTTTAATTTCTTAATAAGTTCTTGATTTTCCATTTCCCTTTATTTTACCTAATCTTTTCTCTATTTAAATTGAAGTATAATTTATTTTTTTTTAACATGATTAATTAGGGTACATTATTTGATAATATTACATTGACTAGCCAAATAAAAAAATTTATTTTGAATGAATATAGCTATGTGATTATTGTGTCGTTATTTTTATTAATTAAAGGTTTATTTATATAGACAGGTTTTATTAAAAAAATATTTAACACTTTGTTTATAAGTAATTAACAAATATTTCTTCTTATCTAATATTATTAAACATTTCTAATAAATCTACACTTCTAATTATAAAATAATACAAAGCTAATTTATCATACAAACATAATCTGCGTGAAGCCCTTTCTTGTCTATTATGGTTCTTAATATTATCTTCCATGCTTCATTTTTAACCATTGTTTGAAGCTCAATTTCAGTGGCTTTGATCCATTTTTCTTTGTTTATCGAGTTAATTGCTTCCATATAAGAAATTGGATCTTTGTTTATTCTGGCTAAGAAAATGTACAAGGATTCATCGTCTAAGTTCTCTTCTTCATCTTCGTCTAAAATATCTCCATCAATTTTAACATAATGCGTTGGACACATTTTCTTGGGTCTGCCTCTTTTCTTTTTACTCTCTCCATCTGTTTTCGAAATCTCTTCTAAATTTTCTTTAGATTCCTCATCAATTTTAATAAACCAGTTTTCTTTAACTATATCTATAAAGGCATTTTCCCAGTTCTTAACGCTATTTTTCCTATATATGTCTCCAAACACTAATTTGTCGCTAAATCTTGCTTGAAAGCTACCATAAAATTTGCCCTCTTCAGGTTTAAAAAAAATAAAACCATCTGATTTATAACCAACTAATATAGCTCTCATAGCTATACGTCTAAATTTAGGGCCTACTTTTCTTTGAATTTTCATATAAGCTAAGCAGCCAAAACGCTTCAATTGACCTAAATCTGACCTAAATTTAGCATTAAATTTACATAGGGGTGTATTTATTCATATTTCCATAATTTGTGTGGGGTTCTGTTATATGCATACACTGCAGCACTAAGTGCTAAATCCCACATATTTTCAGGAATTTTTGCATCATACATGTAAGAGCAAACTTTATTTTTTATAACTTGGTTAAATCTCTCCGAAGTACCATTGTAATGAGGAGTGTCAGGGCAGTTGTGTCACGTTGTAATTCTGCTCCTAAATTTTTCAATATTTCTAATGTTTGACCTCCTGTAAACTCAGTGCCTTGATCTGATCTAAGATAACAAACTTTGGCATCACGACTTAATAAGTTTCTGGTACTTTTAACAAAAGAGTCTAAACATACTCCAGTCTCATATTTTGTTTTCATGGCAAAGGCCATGGCTAATTTAGAGTAATCATCAATGAACACAGAAGTATACATAAATCTTTTAGGAAAAGTCATTGGACTAATTGGACCCATTAAATCAGTCTTAATCTAATTGTTTTAAACGGTAATTTGTTCATTTTTGCAATCATACAGATTTCACAATCTAATACTCTCTCGTCAAATTTCACGTTTTTAAAGTCTTTATTTTCAGGGAAAAGTTTTTGGAGTTTCTTTAAGTAAGGCAATAATGCATGACCCATTGTAAAATGCCATAACATAGCTTTATTATGTTTGATAAATAAATTACAATTTTTGCCAAAATTCAATTCGCATTCCTTTTTACGGCCTTTCTCGTCTTTATTAGCAGGTTCATTGGGGATATTAAGGGTTCTGTCAGTTATACTTATCTCAAATATTGAATCATTTTGATTTTTCAGTAAGTTGGACTCATCTAAATTTTCCATATCAATATCCTCATCAAATATTTTATCAGTTATTGAAAGTTCATTCCTTTCATTATGATCTAACCTCTCATCTAAGTTTTTCTTTATTATTGTTATATATGGGTTATAAATAATAATTATTACACAGATTATATAATAATAAAATAATATACATTTAATTAATGATATTTATACATTTAGATAGACGCGTGTATAGACTTGACTTCCGACAGACTGACTACCGAATGCAAAGAATGAATGTAAGTAGAAGTATTCTCCTAGAGAGAGAAAGAGAATAGAAAGTACGCGCCTATGTCAGCGTTAATCAAATTAAAAAAATACAGAATAAATACAGAGATTATAATACATAACAATTATGTTTGAACTGTCATACATGTTTTTGATTCTCGTCGTTAAATATGCTATTTTATTATTAATATAATTTTTGCTGGGATTATAGTTCTCGTCTAATTTGTTTATTTCAAATTTAATTTACCAATAAGTTTTTTCATATATATACCAGAAATAAATAACTTTTTAGAAATCATGTCAAAAATATCAATTTTTTCTTTGTCTAAGTATATCGCTAATCCTTTATCAACAAATTTTCTAAGTGAAAGTAAGTTTTCTGATAAACCTTCAGCGCAAATTACATTATTTAACAATATATTGTTATCATTATTAATTATTTCAATATCAGCTACTCCCTCTGATATAAAATTCGCGGTCTTGTCTTTATTAGCACATTTAATAACATTTCTATACGACTTGTCTAATGTTCTATAAATTAACTTTGAATTAGTTAAATGTTCAGTAGCCCCGGAATCCGCTAAAAATTTAGCTAACAGTTTACTATTATTTAAATTAATGGGGTTATTTTGGTTATATTATCGCTTCTAATTAAATCAGTGTTAAATATATTTAAAGATTTACCTGATTTATCTGTTTTCTTCTTATCTTGATTATTATAATTGTTATTGTAATCACCACCTCTACCTTTCCCTCTACCTCTGAATCGCCCTCTACCTCGTCTATTATTATTAAACTTGGGAAGTTTAGATATAGAGTCATTTTTATTATCATTATCTAGTTTTTTTTTATAACCACCACCTCTATTTTTATAACTATTATTGCCGCGTCTAATATTATTATTATCATAATTATCTTGTTCATCTTCATATGGACAATTGGCTGCTACGTGATCTTTGACAATTTGACGACATTTATAGCACAACCTGTCTAGTCTTCATTGTGTATCAAAGTTCACTTCTAAATGACCTTTTCAGTCACAGTGATAACATCTAACGTTTGGATTGTACACAGGTTTTGTTTCTAAGACCTTGGTATTACTAGATCCAGTCACTGTTTCAGCAGCATTTGAATGCCCAACTTTGGATTTGGACGTTTCTAACTGTATTATAAATCTTTTTAATTCATCATAACTTAAGTTTTTACCCGTAGAGTTGTAACTTAAGAAGTCTACGTGTTGAACCTATTCTACCCCTTTTTTGATGGCATTATAAAAACAATCTCTAACTTCTTGTTTTGTCAATTTAGTCAATTTAGTCACGTTAGGTATATTATTATAGTTTCTAACTATTTCATCAAATCTGTCCCGGAATTCCAAAGCTTTTACTTTGTTAGGATGAAACTTACGCTAAAAAAGCTGTTTTCTATGATTGACTGTAGTCAAATTATGTTCAAAACGTTTAATTTCTTTAATATTTTCTAAAATTTCAACCGGGTCTGACAATTGTATGATTTTAGGATGATAACTCTGTTCTATTCGATTTATTAAGATATCTCTTACTTTATATTTGAGACTTTCTTTATTTTTCTCATCTAATTTGTCATTGTCTTTAAATTTAGGATTCATAACCTGTAACAGATCCTTGGATCTCAATTTAGAGTTAAATAAGATAAGGAGTGATCAAATCTCGTCTTGTAAGTTAGTTTATAGTCACGTCGTCAGATGTTATCCCGAGAAGGTATACTAGTTTTGAATACGTCTTTTAATGCATTAAGAATTGACTCATCTTTAGAACTGTCATTGTTTATACTTTTTGCAGTCAGTTCTATTCTTTTAACTTCATTAGCTATTATAGTTTTAATATCATCTCTGTCTAGTAGGTTTACAGATTCTGACACCATTGTAGAACTAAATAAATTACTACAATTATTATTAAACTTATTATCTTTCCTTACCTCACGTCTATACTCTTCAACAACATCTAATGCTGTTTTAAGTGTATCAGTTAAACTGTCTAAGTTTTTAAATTTAGCAAAATTCTGTTCAATTTTGGCCAATTTTCAATCTACTTGCTCTTCAACGCCTTTAACGAAATTATGAATGATGTCGTATTTGTTAGCATTGCTCTTCAACTTATCTTTATGCTGCTTCTTAAGACCTATGTACTATCATTTTTACTTTCTCATTTACTTTCTCATCTACAATATTTAAATTATTCGAATTTTTATTTGAATAATAAGATTTTAAATTTAACTTCATATTTTCAATACTTTTAAATATAGGTAACGTTTTATCTATGATAGATGATGAAGTTTTACAACTAATCACTTCCAGTAGCTCATCTTTTGATTTATTTTTCACATCTAACTTTTCTAATCTACTATTTTCTAATTTCAACTTCTTTCGAGCGTTTTCTTTCTCGTTCTTCTCCATCATCATCTATCTGATTAGTATTATGCTGAGTGCGAGGCTCTATTTATAATTTTTCTCCTAAGGTTTCTGCCTTTGAAATAGCTTCGGATACCAACCTCCTTTCTTCGTCAGTTATATCTTTCCTCACTGTTTTATAAATTAGAGTAATTAAAATACCTATTATATATAGAAATAACTATTTAAAAAAAGTTTATTTAACTAGACACAAGTTATAAAAATTTAAAATTGATTGACTTTACATACATCTGGACACGAGATTGTATTTAAGTTCATTTAAGTAAATGGGTAGATAATAATGAACACAATTATTCCCTATAACATTTATAACCCGCTTAGTGTTGACAAAAAAAATTATTATTTATATATTTTATCTTAATCCCATTCTATATATAAATCATTAATTATGTATGTATGTCCCAACGCGATAAACGAGAACACAATAAAAGCTACAAACGTCTGGTTTACGGCAAAAGATGGCGAAAATTACGGGTCAAAACATAGACTTTGTTGCGTAGGTTTTGTTGCGATTAATAACGACAAAAAATTTGTATGTTGAAAAAACTGAATTTCCTAGAAAAAAATTTGTATAAAATTGAAAAAAAAAACAAAAAAATTAAAAACCGAGGAAAAATTTGTTTACCAAAAAGAATTCCATTCGATTTGGGCAAATTTTTTACGTATCCGCCTAAATTTTCAAGGTAATCGGTTCGATCTGTTAAAAGTTACAATCATTTTTCAAAAATTATAAAAGTTTAGGACTAATATTATATGTATTTCTAATTTTTATAAAACACAGAAAAGTAAGGACAAATTTTAATAGCTCAATAGAATTGGTAGACGAGGGAAACTTCATACATTTGTGGATCCTAGGGAAGGGTAGTCAAGCTTTTTATCGCTGATCACTAATTATCCGCCTGGGTTCCAACGTCCGTAATTTTTATGATTTAGTAAATTTTAGATAACACTTCGGGTAAATAAAAGGATATTATACAAAATATTGAGTAAACTAAAACAACATATCTTCGGAGAAATTAAGTTGCATGAGTCCAGGGGGGCGCAGCCCCCTCGGTGGTTGCCGAGGCGAGCGAAGCGAATAGCGAATATATATATATATATATATATATATATATTTATATATATTTAAAAATTTATTTGTTCGTTTGTTTGTTTGTGTGTTTGTTTGTACCCCAATGACGCAAGAACCGCCGACCCGATTGGCATCAAACCAGTGTAAAAATAAAGAAAAAAAGTCTGCGGGTGATAGGCCATAGATTTTCTTCTCAGCTATCGTAGTTTTTCAGATATTTAATTTTTAGTATTTTTGAACTTGATAAGATTTTTTAAAATTTTTAACAAAAATTGAAATGTCTCCAGACTATCAAAAATTTTTTGTATCGCACTTCATAGTATTCGATTCAGCACTAATTTTTACGTATTCTCTGAAATTTTTATTCAAAACGGAGGTATCTTTAAAATTTTATAAAATATTTTTGAAGCTGGTAAAAAATTTTTTTTTCTTCATTTTTTTTTTTTTTAATGGTATTTTTAATCATTTATTTCTGGGTCTTTGTGTCTATGTATTTTATCCTAAGCCTCGAACCGATTTGAACGAAATTACATAAAACCAGTGTCAAAATAAAGTTAAAATAAAAAACTTTTACTATTTTTGGAAAAAATATTGATAATTTGGTATTAAAGTGAAATATCTGAAAAATATGATAAAATTTTAGTGTTTTAATTTGTATTACTTGATTTGCCACTAATTTATATGTACTTAGTTAAATTTTTAATAAAAACAGAAGTTTCTTCAAAATTATAAAAAAATTTTTTTGATATAGTTGAAAAAATGTTTGATTTTTAAAAATAATTTATTAGACGATTTGCGATAAAAATAAGAATCCTGGAGAAAAATTCGACATTTTTGTACTCTTAAAAAGAAATATTATCCTATATATATATATAAGTCTTTAATTATGTATGTTTGTCCGAACACGATTAACGAGAACAAGATAAAAGCTACTGAAATCGGGTTTACGGCAAAACACGGAAAAAGTTACGGGTCAAAACATAGGCTAGGTTTTATTTCGATTGATAATGACAAAAAATTTTTATGTTAAAAAACTAAATTTCTAAGAAAAAAATTTTTATCTAATTTTTAAGAAAGACCAAGAAAAATGATAACTATAATAATGGAAAAATTTTCTTATCAAAAAGAATTTCATTCGATTCGGGTTTATTTTTTACGTATCCACCTAAAATTTCAAGGCAATCGGTTTAATCCATCAAAAGTTACAATAATTTTTCATTAAAAAAAACTGAAAACCGAGGAAAAATTTTTTTTATCAAAAAGAATTTCATTCAATTTGGGTATATTTTTTACTTATCAACCTGAATTTTCAAGGCGATCGGTTCGATCTCTCAAAAGTTACAATAATATTTCGAAAATTATAACAGTTTAAGACTAATCCTATATCTTAATATCTTAATATTATATATATTTGAAAATTTATTTTTTGTCTGTCTGCCTGTCTCCTCATGAAACCGGTGTCAAAATGAAGAAAAAAACTTATAACCGGTTTGTGTACACACAACCAAAATGCATGGAACATGTTTACTTACATTTACATCTGTAATCTTACAGCATAGACACACAAAAAAAAATACAATTTCCTATTTATATAATTTGTAATTATCACCTTTACTAAATGTTAAGATTCTAAACCCAAACTATTATGATTTCCTAAACGCGTCTTATTCTAGGTCCCTAAATCAAAAAAATTTTCCCTAAGTCCCTAAACCCAAATTATTCTAAGTCCCAAAATTGAAATTATTCCAAGTCCCATTTGATCCCCCCCCCCCTTAAATGGGACAAATTTGACCCTCCCCCTTAAATGGGACATATTTGACCCCCCCCCCCTTAAATGGGACAAATTTGAATACCCCCCTTTAATGGGACAAATTTGACCCCCCCCCCCTTAAATGGGACAAATTTGACCCCCCCCCCTTAAATGGGACAAATTTGACTACCCCCCTTAAATGGGACAAATTTGACTACCCCCCTTAAATGGGACATATATAACCCCCCCCCCTTAAATGGGACAAATTTGACTACCCCCCTTAAACGGGACATATTTGACCCCCCCCCCCCTTAATTGGGACAAATTTGACCCCCCTCTTAATTTTCAAATTCCGAAGTACCCCCTCCCTATAAACATGTTCCATGTTAAAAAGTCCGCGGGTGACAAAGGCTATAGATTTTCTGCTCAGATATCGTAGTTTTTGAGATATTTAATTTTTAGTATTTTTAAAATTGATAAAATTTTTAAAAATTTTTAAAAAAATTAAAATTTCTCGAGACTATTGACAAATTTTATTGTTACAAGTTTGTACTATTCGATTCGGCACCAATTTTTACGTATTCTCCTAAATTTTTATTCATTTGCTTGTGGATTCTATGGAATGGTGGCGAAGCTTTGTACTGCTGTTCACTAATTAACCGTCTGGGTTAATAAGCCCGAAATTTTTATGATTCAGTAAATTTTAGATATTACTTCGGGTAAAAAAAGATTATTTTACAAAATATTGAGTAACCTAAAACAACATATCTTTGAAAAAATCAAGTTGCAGGGGTCCAGGGGGGCGTGGCCCCCATGGCGGTTGCCGAGGCGAGCAAAGCGTGCCGGAGGCAGCTAGTAATAATATATGATAGAAAAAAAAAAAAAAAAAAAAAAAAAAATATTAATAATTTTATAATTTAATACATAAAATTTTACGTATAAAATTTTAATGGCGCAATTGGTATTACTTGATTCAGTCAATTATAGAACCATCTATATGTTGTATATCTTAATATAAAAATTTATTTGTCTGTCTGTTTGTCTGTGCCCTAATGACTCAAGAACCACCGAACCATTTGGTATGAAACTTTTTTTTGCATGAAAATTTTTTGCTCAGCTATCGTAGTTTTTGAGATATTTAATTTTTATTATTTTTGAACTTGATAAAATTTGTTTTAATTATTAACAAAAATTGAAATATCTCGAGACTATCGAAAAATTTTTCTATAGCACTTTGCAGTATTCGATTTAGCACCAATTTTTACGTATTCTCTGAAACTTTTAATCAAAACGAAGGTATCTTTAAAATATTATCAAATATTTTCGAAGTTGGTATAAAAATTTATATGTATATCTTAATACTATTTATATTTTAAAATTTATTTGTTTGTTTGTCTGTCTGTCTGTCTGTCTGTCTGTGTGTACCCTAATCACCCAAGAACCGCCGAACCGTTTGGCATGAAACCAGTGTCAAAATGAAGAAAAAAAGTATGCGGGTGACATAGGCTATAAATTTTCTGTTCAGCTATCGTAGTTTTTGAGATATTTTTGAGATATCGCCTAATGGGGATGAGCTCCCCTTCCAGGACAAGACTGATATTGTTAAAAAGATATTTTATTTGACTTATTAGTCCAATTTGAAAGAATTACAGGCAGGTATAATTTTTTAATTTCAAAAAAACTGATTTTTCGAAAATGTAAAATCAATTTTTAAGCTCTTAAGGTGGTCTTAAGTGTTCATAAGGGTCTAAAAATAATAATTATTGAAATATAATTTAGTTATAACTAAAAAATAGATGCTCAAAAACATTAAGGGAGGTTCCAAAACGAATTTTCGCAATTATATTGCATTTTAATCGTGTAGGGACAAAAAAAACGCATTTTTTGAGTTTTGAAGGTGTGGAGATGAGCTCCCCATCCAGTACAAGACTTATATCAGTAAAATATACTTTTTAGGTCAATTTGAAGAAATTAAATGCTGGCTACTTTTTTTTATGCTCAAAAAACCGTTTTTCGAAAATAAAAAATAAATTTTCGAGATCTTAAAATAGTCAAAAGGGTCTAAAACCAATGAAGGTTGAAAATACATTCTGTGCCCTTTTTTTCTATGCTATTCTCAGGTTAATAACTCAACACTGTGTGGAGAAACAAAAAAAAAACACAAAAAACACGATTTTTAAGGTTTTTTAAGGTTTAAGAGAGCCTAATATGGGTTAGGAAGATAATTCCAACGTCGATCGGCTAGTTTTTATTATACTTTTCGGATACAAATAATTTTTTTGCAATTGGGGATGGGGGCCAAATCACTATGATTATCCTGCAATAGCCTTTTTTTAAATTTTAAACAAAATTGGAATTGTTTTTATTAAATTTCTAAAGCCGCTTTTTTTTTTTTTTTTTTATTTAATGTATTCATTAAAAAGAAATATCAAAAAAAAGACTTAGAGTCCGATTTATTGAGTTATTGGGTTTATTCATTGAAATAATAGTATTGAATTTAGCAGAAACTATACTTAACTTTAATTTTTTTTTCTAAAACAATCCTGTTTTATAGAAATGTTATAATTCCAATTGTTTTTATGCAATATTAGCATTAAATTATTAGTCTTGAATTTAGAAAAATATACTCAACTTAAATGTATTCGAATATTGTCCGGTTTTATAGAAATCTTGTAATCTCAAATATTTTTATGCAATGATAGCACTGAAATGTTATTATTTGAAGTATTGAATTTAGCAATAAATACCCAAATTAAATGTTTTTAAGTATTGTCCTGTTTTATAGAAATCTTGTAATTTCAAATATTTTTCTGCAATGATAGCATTGAAATATTAGTATTGAATTTAACAGAAAACAGAAATTATACCCCTCTTTATAATTTTTTTCGTTAACAACTTAAGAAGATAAACTCTTATTGATTGTCCACAATTTGAAAAACATCTAAAAATTTTAATATATATTGTCAGGTGTATTATAGCAGAAACTATACGCTATTCTATATATTTTTGGAATAGTGTCCTCTTTTATATGAAAGTTGGAATTTCAAATATTTTTATGCAATGATAGCATTTATATTTTTTTTTTTTGATTTTAGCTGAAACTGTACATCATTTAAATTTTTTTTCTAATAGTCTCCTGTTTTATACAAAAGTTGTAATTATAAATATTTTTATGCAATGATAGTATTGAAATTTTTTTATTGACTTTAACTGAAACTGTACATCATTTAAAATTTTTTTCTAATAGTATCCTGCTTTATTTAAAAGTTGTAATTTTAAATATTTTTATGCAATGATTGTATTGAAATATTTTTGTAATCTCAAAAATTTTTATGCAATGATAGCAAAGAAATTTTTTTATTGACTTTAGCAGAAACTATATTTCATTTAAAATTTTTTTTATAATAGTGTCTTGTTTTATATAAAAATTGAATTTTAAAATTTTTTTATGCAATGATAACATTGAAATTTTTTTATTGACTTTAGCAGAAACTATACGCCATTTTAAATTTTTTTCTAATAGTCTCCTGTTTTATAGAAAAGTTGGAATTTCAAATATTTTTATGCAATGATTGCATTGAAATATTTTTGTAATTTCAAATATTTTTATGCAATGATAGCATTGAAATTTTGGTTCCTCATAGAGGAACCATTGTGATCAGTCAAAATTTTTTTTTTGATTTTTTGGTATATAAGCACGTTTTGAGACCTCAGGAAGCTAAAAAACCGGTTTTTAAAAAAAGTCTGCATGTGTGTATGTATGTGTGTACGTACGTACATGTAATCGCTGATATTTCATAAACATTATGAAATTAAGACCTAATTTTTTTTTCAAAAATTTTTTCACTAAAAAAGCTCGAGGTACTTTTTTTTTTTTTTAATTTGGATGTAATACCTCATTTATTTCCATGAAAGTACTTATATTTGAAAGTATGGTTTTCACATGATATCTCGAATCGGATACTTAATTTTCTGAAATTTTTTTTTCTAAAATTTTTTTCACAAAAAAATACAAAAAATACCAATTTTTTTTTTCCTTTTGGACGTAGTACCTAATTTATTTCCATGGAAGTACTAGTTTTAAGAACCTTGTTTATTGTAATTTTTTGGATCTGATACTTAATTTTTTCAAAATTTTTTTTTGTCAAAATTAAAAAAAAAGAAAAATAAAAAAAACTGCAATATTTTTTTTTTTTTGGTGTAATACCTCATTTAATTCTATGAAAGTACTAATATCTGAAAATATTTTAACTAGTGATATTTCAAAACCATTATCGAATTAAGACCTAATTTTCTTTTCCAAACATTTTTTTATCAAAAAATCTCAAACTGCTTTTTTTTTTTTTTAATTTGGATGTAATACCTCATTTATTCCCATGAAAGTACTAGTATTTGAAAGTATGGTTTTCACATGATATCTCAAATCGGATACTTAATTTTCTGAAAATTTTTTTCCTAAAATTTTTTTCAGAAAAAAATACAAAAAATACCAATTTTTTTTTTCTTTTTGGACGTAGTACCTAATTTATTTCCATGGAAGTACTAGTTTTAGAAATATCGTTTATTGTAATTTTTTGGACCTAATACTTAATTTTTTTTAAATTTTTTTGTCAAAATTTTTGTCGCCAAAAAATACAAAAAACGCCAAAATTTTTTTTATTTTAGGACGTAATACTTAATTTTTTCCTATGAAAGTACGAATATCTAGAATTATTGTTTGTAAAGGATTTCTCCATCTGATACATAATTTTTCGAAATTTTTTTTTAAAAATTTCTTACATAAAATAATTAAAAAAATTCTATAATTTTTTTACTTTTTGGACGTAGTACCTCATTTTTTTCCATGAAAGTACTGATATCTAGAAGTATCGTTTTTACTCGATATCTCGAATCTTTTAATTTATTTATTGAAAATTTTTTTCTCAAAATTTTTTTCACCAAAAAATACAAAAAATACCAATTTTTTTTTTCTTTATGGACGCAGTACTTAATTTATTTCTGTGGAAGTACTAGTTTTAGAAATATCATTTATAGTAATTTTTTGGACCTGATACTTAATTTTTTCAAAATTTTTTTCTCAAAATTTTTGTTGCCAAAAAATACAAAAACCGCCGAAATTTTTTTTATTTTAGGACATATTACTTAATTTTTTCCTATGAAAGTACGAATATCTAGAATTATCGTTTGTAAAGGATTTCTCCATCTGATACATAATTTTTCGAAATTTTTTTTTTTTTTAATTTTTTACATAAAATAATTAAAAAAATAGCATACTTTTTTTTCTTTTTGGACGCAGTACCTCATTTTTTTCCATGAAAGTAATAATATGTAGAATTATCTTTTTAACTGGATATCAACAATCTGATACCTAATTTTTTTTAAAAATTTTCTTTTAAAATTTTTTACATAAAAAAATTAGAAAAAAACAATAATTTAACAATTTTTTTTATTTTAGGACGCAATACTTAATTTCTTCCTATAAAAGTACGAATATCTAGAATTATCGTTTTTAAAGGATCTCTCCATCTGATAAGTAATTTTTCGAATTTTTTTTTTTCAAAATTTTTTACATTAAAAAGTTAAAAAAATATTATCTTTTTATTGACGTAGTGCCAATTTTATTTCTCTGAAAGTATTAATACCTGGAATTATGAGTTTTGAAAATTTTTTGGGTATCAGGGGAAAGTTTATCCACTTTCTTTATTCAATTTAGAATATTTGGCACAATTATTCTAATATTTTAATTTTTTATTAGATAAAATAGAATATTGACAACATTTTGTTATTGCTAATGAGGAACCATAGTGCCAATTAAATGTAAATGTAAATGTAAATATTCTTTATTTTGCAATTGAACAAAAATACAGTCATAAAATATACATCATATAGTAAATAATAGATAATCAACATAAATAATTTTTAATAAGTATAAAATATACGTAATAACATTTAAAATTTTGAATAATAAATTAAAATAAAGTAAATTAGATACTAAATGCTTATGTTCTAAATATGATTTAATAGTATACTATAAGTATCACAGTCGATTTAATTGCATATGCATGGTAAAGTCAGTCTTATATTGATAAAATGCTTTAAAATAAAATAGAATAATAGGAATTTGTCCTGCAACGAGAAGTGACAAGACATTCTTAGACTAATGTTAAGGATCAAGTGTAAAAAGATATTTATATACAGCAGCTTTAAATGAATTAAGAGATGGAAGAAACCTAATTTCTGCTGGTAGGAAGTTCCAAAGCCTGGCCCCTTTGTACCGAAAGGTGTTAGTACCACAGTTTTTCGTGTTAGGTATGGTGATTTCCTTTGAGCGCAAACCACCCCTTGCATTTTCTTTAGGAGTATACTTGATAAAAGATTCTCTCAAGTATAAGGGCTGATGTAACCGTAGGATTTTGTAAATGATTATGGCCAAAAAGTAATGCCTGCGTGAGTCAGTGCATAACCATCCTAACTTGCGTCTAAAAGGGGTTATGTACTCGTCTTTGCGTATGCCATAAATATACCTCAGTCCAGAATTGCATAGTCTTTGTAACCTTGCTTTTAGTGTATTGCATGCATTCAAGTAAACAACTGAGCAATAATCAAAATGAGGTATAATTAATGCCTGTACCAGTCTTGTACGTAATGTTTCTGTAGTACAATGTCTGATGAATCGTAGAGTATATAGAACGCGATTTACTTTTTTTTCAATAGTTGTAACGTGACTGTTCCAGTTGAGTCTGCTTAATTACTTGGCAGGGTATTTTTATTGACTTTAGCAGAAATTATACGCCATTCTAAATTTTTTTTAATAGTCTCCTGTTTATTGAAAAGTTTGAATTTCAAATATTTTTATGCAATGATAGCATTAAATTTTTTTTTTTTACTTTAGCAGAAATTATACGCCATTCTAAATTTTTTTAAATAGTCTCCTGTTTTATACAAAATTTGTAATTATAAATATTTTTATGCAATGTTAGCATTAAATTTTTTTTTTTGATTTTAGTTGAAACTGTACATCATTTAAAATTTTTTTCTAATAGTATCCTGTTTTATTTAAAAGTTGTAATTTTAAATATTTTTATGCAATGAGAACATTCAAAATTTTTTATTGACTTTAGCAGAAACTATACGCCGTTATAAATTTTTTTCTCATAGTCTCCTTTTTTATATAAAAGTTGGAATTTCAAATATTTTTATGCAATGATTGCATTGAAATATTTTTGTAATTTCAAATATTTTTATGCAATGTTAGCATTTAATTTTTTTTTTTTGATTTTAGCTGAAACTGTACATCATTTAAAATTTTTTTCTAATAGTATCCTGTTTTATTTAAAAGTTGTAATTTTAAATATTTTTATGCAATGAGAGCATTCAAATTTTTTTATTGATTTTAGCAGAAACTATACGCTATTATAAATTTTTTTCTAATAGCCTTCAAATTTTCAAATTTCACATTTCAAATGTTTTTATGCAATGATAGCATTGAAATATCAGTATTGAATTTAGCTAAATATACCCAATTTAAATGTTTTCAAATATTGTCCTGTTTTATAGAAATCTTGTAATTTCAAATATTTTTCTGCAATGATAGCATTGAAATATTAGTATTGAATTTAACAGAAAACAGAAATTATACCCCTCTGTAATATTTTTTTCTTTAACAATAAAAAAACAATGTTTTTATTAACAATGTTTTATATAAAAGTTGTAATTTAAAATATATTTTTGCAATGATAGCATTGAAAATTTTTTATTGACTTTAGCAGAGACTATACGTCATTCTAAATTTTTTTCGATTAGTCGTCCTGTTTTATATAAAAGTTGCAACTTAAAATATTTTTGTGCAATGATTGCATTGAAATATTTTTATTGACTATAGCAGAGAATATATGCCATTCTAAATTTTTTTCGTTTAGTGTCCTGTTTTATATAAAAGTTGTAATTAAAAATTTTTTTAGGCAATGATAGCATAGAAATATTTTTATTAACTTTAGAAGAAACTATATGCTATTCTAAATTTTTTTCGATTAGTGTCCTGTTTTATATAAAAGTTGGAATTTCAAATATTTTTATGCAATAACAGCATTTGAATTTTTTTTTTTTGATTTTAGCTGAAACTGTACAACATTTTAAATTTTTTTCTAATAGACTCCTGTTTTATATAAAAGTTGTAATTTCAAATATTTTTATGCAATGATTTAATTGAAATATTTTAATTGACTTTAGCAGAAACTATACGCCATTATAAATTTTTTCTAATAGTCTCCTGTTTTATATAAAAGTTGCAACTTAAAATATTTTTGTGCAATGATTGCATTGAAATATTTTTGTAGTTTCAAAAATTTTTATGCAATGATAGCATTGAAATTTTTTTACTGACTTTAGCAGAAATTACACGCAATTCTAAATTTTTTTCTAATAGTCTCCTGTTTTATACAAAAGTTATAATTTTAAATATTTTTATGCAATGAGAGCATTGAAATTTTTTTATTGACTTTAGCCAAAACTATACGCCATTTAAAATTTTTTTTTTTTAGTTTCCTCTTTTATATAAAATTTGTAATTGCAAATATTTTTATGCAATGATAGCATTTAAATTTTGTCTTGGACTTTAGGAGAAATTATACGCTATTCTAAATTTTTTTTTAATAGTCTACTGTTTTATACAAAATATGTAATTATAAATATTTTTATGCAATGATAGCATGGAAATTTTTTTATTGATTTTAGCAGAAACTATACGCCATTATAAATTTTTTTCTAATAGTCTCCTGTTTTATTTAAAAGTTGGAATTTCAAATATTTTTATGCAATGAGAGCATTGAGATTTTTTTATTGACTTTAGCCAAAACTATACGCCATTTAAAACTTTTTTTGATTAGTTCCCTCTTGTATATAAAATTTGCAATTGCAAATATTTTTATGCAATGATAGCATTTAAATTTTTTTTTGGACTTTAGGAGAAATTATACGCCATTGTAAATTTTTTTTTAATAGTCTACTGTTTTATACAAAATATGTAATTATAAATATTTTTATGCAATGATAGCATGGAAATTTTTTTATTGATTTTAGCAGAAACTATACGCCATTATAAATTTTTTTTAATATTCTTCTGTTTTATGAAAAAAATTTTAAAATTTAAAAAAATAAACTAAGTTACGTCTTGTTGTTTCCTAATCGGAGAGTCCGTGCTCTACAATTTTCCGGACATTGTCATGGATGACTTCGAAACTACAACTTTAAATAAATTGGACTTTAAGCCGTTATTTTATTACAGATATGTTGACGACATTATAATGTGCATACCGGACGAGAAAATTAATGACACACTAGACATTTTTAATAGTATATATCCCAATTTGCGTTTTACTAAAGAAATAGAAAAGCCTAAAAATGGCATTAATTATCTTGACATTACCATCTTTAGAAATAGTAATGGAATAATAAGTGATTGGTATCACAAAAGTACGTATTCAGGGCGTATTTTACAAATCAGAGTGAACCTGCAAATAAATAATTTTGGCCTATATCAGGTTCAGAATTATTAATACTGATTATAAAGTCTTAAATGAGTTATCTAAAGAGTAGTTACTTTTAATATTAGATGTTTTGAAGTTAACCAGAGCAGAATAATTAGATTTAATAACGAAAAAAGTCCAAATTGTAAGATTTCAATATTTAAAGTCAGGTTCCTCTGAAAGGTTATTCTGAATGAAAAATAAAACTGCAAATAAATCTTAACACAATTATTTCCTGTTTCTTTTTTATTTATAATTCTTAAATTCTTTTTGAAACATACAAAAATAATAATTTTAGATTATTTTTGTGTTTAATTAAACTAAATCTAACAGAAAATTAGGTAAATAATGCATTATTATTTTTATTTTATTGTTATTTTTTATGCTATTTTCAATTTCTATTATACTACACCACCCAAAGCTGTTAAAGTTTACGAGATTTTTTCAATATTACGAATTACTATTTACTTTTTTTATTTTTATATTAATAATATAGAGATATCTTGTACCGGGCGAAAACAGACGCTATTCTCTATATTATAAAGTTTATATGGTATAATTATATCTCCCAAAAAAACATTTGCATGTAAAGTTACGCAAGTGCCTATAAGTGTTGTCACTGCTTATTTATTTCATCTAGTATTTTATTAGGTAAACATTCTATTATCACTATTATTAAACACTGCGAAAGTTTTGAGATCTAAAACAAAACTTTACGCAAGTGATGTGGGCTGATTAATAAAGAAAAAAAATAATAATTTTTTAAAACATTCTATTATATCACTAATTTTTAACTTTACGAAAGTTTTGAGTTCTAAAACAAAACATTACGCAAGTTATGGAGGCTGATTAATAAAAAACATAAAAAATATTAATTATAAAATTTTAAGATTTGATAAAAAAAATTAACAATTTATTTCTACAAATTATAAATAAAGGATTTCATTAAAAATGAATAAACTGTATCAAATAATTATTGAATTAAAATAAAAAAAAAATTTAATTTTCATGAAAAAAAAAAAATTCACTTGCCAGGTCTACATAAATAGCCGCTTCCAACCTATACCTGGCAAGTGAAATTTTTTTTTTTCATTAAAATTAAATTTTTTTTTTATTTTAATTCAATAATTATTTGATACAGTTTATTCATTTTTAATGAAATCCTTTATTTATAATTTGTAGAAATAAATTGTTAATTTTTTTTATCAAATCTTAAAATTTTATAATTAATATTTTTTATGTTTTTTATTAATCAGCCTCCATAACTTGCGTAATGTTTTGTTTTAGAACTCAAAACTTTCGTAAAGTTAAAAATTAGTGATATAATAGAATGTTTTAAAAAATTATTATTTTTTTTCTTTATTAATCAGCCCACATCACTTGCGTAAAGTTTTGTTTTAGATCTCAAAACTTTCGCAGTGTTTAATAATAGTGATAATAGAATGTTTACCTAATAAAATACTAGATGAAATAAATAAGCAGTGACAACACTTATAGGCACTTGCGTAACTTTACATGTAAATGTTTTTTTGGGAGATCTCATTCATTTCACATAAGTATATTTCAATAAAATAAAAAAAATGTTATTATAATTTTTGAAAAGTTTTTAGCAAAAAAAAATTTTTAAGAAGATCTTTAATTATTTCACTTAAGCATACCTAAATTGATAATTTTAATTGACTCTCAATAAATAAATAAATAAATTTTAAAATCGTAGCTTCCCTTTTCACGGATTTTTTTTCATTTTTAATTTTAATTTTAAATAGTAGTGTGTTCGGGCTGTAAAAAAAATGTTTAATTTAATTTTGATGAACACATTGAATTATTTAATTTAAATTCAATTTATTAATATTTTCAGATATTTTATTTAAAAATAGAGAAGTGACTAAAAGTTGCATCTGATGTGCGTCTTCTAACAACTATGCCTTTTTGCTGATATTTTAATATTAAAAAAATTTATTGTTAAAAACTATTTAAAAAATTTTTTATTTGCTATACTTTACCAAAATAAATAAATATTTAATCTCTAAAATATAGTAAAATAGCCTGAGAAGTAAATATACATTGAATCATGTGAAAAAATTTCATTATTAAAAAATAATGAAATTTAATTGAATAAAACATTTTTAACCATAAAATGTATTATTTATTTTCTATTTTAAGCCTTGTAAAATATTACCCTCTTACATTGTCTTAAAAGTTTTTATTTGAATTATTGTTTAAATTTCAATATACTTAAATTATTACATCTCTTGTACCGGTATAAAAAGTTTATAACGAAGGAAAATTCTTGGAATCTCTAATATTAATAACCAAAGGTTCTAATGATGGCTTACAAGAAGTAAGACTAGTCCACATTTTTTATCTACTCCATTTTAAAATTTTTGCCAGCAAATAATAATGATATAAAAACATTTGTTATCTACCGATAAAGGGAAAATGAAATCTCTAATATTTTAATAACCAAATGAGATAAAAGCTTGAAATTTTCTCAAAAGATTCTAATGATGACTTGCAAGAAGTAAATCTAGTCCTCATATTTTATCTGATTCAGTTTATAATTTCAACAGAAAAAAGTTCTGTTTTAAAAGAATTTCTTACCTACCGATATAGAGAAAGCGAAGAAAATGAAATCTCTAATATTTTAATAACCAAATGAGATAAAAGCTTGAAATTTTCTCAAATGATTCTAATGATGACATACAAGAAGTAAATCTAGTTCTCATTTTTTATCTGATCCAGTTTATAATTTCAACAGAAAAAAGTTCTGTTTTAAAAGAATTTCTTACCTACCGATATAGAGAAAGCGAAGAAAATGAAATCTCTAATATTTTAATAACCAAATGAGATAAAAGCTTGAAATTTTCTCAAAAGATTCTAATGATGACTTGCAAGAAATAAATCTAGTCCTAATATTTTGTTTGCTCCAATTTATAATTTCACAAGAAAAAAATTCTATTTTAAAAACATTCTTACCTAACGATACAGAGAAAGCGAAAAAAATGAAATCTAATAATTATAATAATTTAATGAGATAAAAGCTTGAAAATTTTAGAAGTATTTAACTGTAGCGGGTAGAAAAACAAGGACTACTTTTTCTTCTTCATAGCCATTATAATAATCATTTGAGAAAATTGCAAGCTTTTTTTTTGATTTAGTTATAAAATATTATACAGTATTCATTTTCTTCAGTCTTAATATATCAGTAGTGTTTTTGAAACAAAATTTTTTTCTACAAAAGTAATAAACTGTAGAAAATAAAAACTAAGGACTAGTTTAAGTTCTCGCAACTCATCCTCGAACTCATCATTAGAATCTTTTGTAAAAATTTCAAGCTTTTATCTCATTTGGTTATTAAAATATTTGAGATTTAATTTTCTTCGCTTTCTCTATATATCGGTAGATAAAAATATTTTTATATCAAAATTATTTTCTGGCAAAAATTTTAAAAGAAAAGGAGGACTATCTTTTGTGAAAGTTTCAAACTTTTGTCTAATTTGGTTATTAATGTTATAATTATACAAAATATTTCCAATTTTTTGAAAATCATAGAATACACACATCAGATACATAATCAGATACAACTTTTAGTCACTTCACTATATATATATTTAAACAATATATTTTTACATAACTTTTTTTTTAATTATAGGAAATATCAAAATATTAATAAATTTAATTTACACTAAATAATCCATAGTAAAAAAATTAAATCAAACATTTTTTTATTTTTATAGATCATATAAACATTAAGCACTGGGGTTTCATTAGGTTAGTTTTCTATTCTATTCTAATATAATACACCGTGACGGCCCGTGACCGAACGCATAATAAATTTCCATTTCGGAGTTTTGTTTATTTAAATTAAAATATACGATAATAAAAAGGAAAAAAGGCTTAATTTTATTTTGTATAATAAAGAAAAAGGAAAACATATGTATTTATAACTATATAATAATAACTAAACTAAAACGAAACAATTTATTAAATAAAATCGAACTATCGATCGTCAAAAAATTCGATAAAAACATCGAACTATAAAAAATTCGATTTCGACTTTCGATATATATTATAATATTAGAGAGAGATAGAGGAAAATCGGCGTATATCTAGGGTCACGCGGGCATTTGCGTCCCGGGGCGACCGCCCCTGTAGATGATATAATATGGATACTCTATATTTTATTCTATACTCCTTTTATACATACCAGTGTTGAAGAACACATAATAATCGAAATTTGAGCTTTTTGAGCTATTCGGAAATCTCAAAATTAGAGAGAGAAACCTCAATTTCCTGTACACTCGCACAAAAAAAAACATAATGATTTATCATTATGATTTATCATTATGGTAAATCATTATGGTTTATCATAAGGTTTACCATAAGGTATATATTATTGACAAAATAATTTCTGTTATCTCCTGGACAACCTTCGGGATAAAAATGAACCCTCCTAGGAAAAGCTGATATCCTGGAGGTATAATTTTCATATTTTCACCTCAACTTATTTTCCGATTTTCCAAAATGGCGGACCAGAAAATATGAAAAAAAGAACTTTCTACACTACCTGGGGGTTTTGGAGGTTGAGAAAAACGTTTTTATGACTGAAAATTTTCATTTTTTCACCCCAACATATTTTCCGATTTTCCAAGATGGCGGACCAAAAAAATATGAAAAAAACAACTTTCTACCTTACCTGGGGGTTTTGGAGGTTGAGAAAAACGTTTTTATGACTGAAAATTTTCATTTTTTCACCCCAACGTATTTTCCGATTTTCCAAGATGGCGGACCAAAAAAATATGAAAAAAACAACTTTCTACCTTACCTGGGGGTTTTGGAGGTTGAGAAAAACGTTTTTATGACTGAAAATTTTCATTTTTTCACCCCAACGTATTTTCCGATTTTCCAAGATGGCGGACCAAAAAAATATGAAAAAAACAACTTTCTACCTTACCTGGGGGTTTTCGAGGTTGAGAAAAACGTTTTTATGACTGAAAATTTTCATTTTTTCACCCCAACGTATTTTCCGATTTTCCAAGATGGCGGACCAAAAAAATATGAAAAAAACAACTTTCTACCTTACCTGGGGGTTTTGGAGGTTGAGAAAAACGTTTTTATGACTGAAAATTTTCATTTTTTCACCCCAACGTATTTTCCGATTTTCCAAGATGGCGGACCAAAAAAATATGAAAAAAACAACTTTCTACCTTACCTGGGGGTTTTCGAGGTTGAGAAAATCGTTTTTATGACTGAAAATTTTCATTTTTTCACCCCAACGTATTTTCCGATTTTCCAAGATGGCGGACCAAAAAAATATGAAAAAAACAACTTTCTACCTTACCTGGGGGTTTTCGAGGTTGAGAAAAACGTTTTTATGACTAAAATTTTCATTTTTTCACCCCAACATATTTTCCGATTTTCCAAGATGGCGGACCAAAAAAATATGAAAAAAACAACTTTCTACACTACCTGGGGGTTTTCGAGGTTGAGAAAACCGTTTTTAAGACTGAAAATTTTCATTTTTTCACCCCAACGTATTTTCCGATTTTCCAAGATGGCGGACCAAAAAAATATGAAAAAAACAACTTTCTACCTTACCTGGGGGTTTTCGAGGTTTAGAAAACCGTTTTTAAGACTGAAAATTTTCATTTTCGTATTTACCGATTTTCCAAGATGGCGGACCAAAAAAATATGAAAAAAACAACTTTTTACCTTACCTGGGGGTTTTCGAGGTTGAGAAAAACGTTTTTATGACTGAAAATTTTCATTTTTTCACCCCAACCTATTTTCCGATTTTCCAAGATGGCGGACCAAAAAAATATGAAAAAAACAACTTTCTACCTTACCTGGGGGTTTTCGAGGTTGAGAAAATCGTTTTTATGACTGAAAATTTTCATTTTTTCACCCCAACGTATTTTCCGATTTTCCAAGATGGCGGACCAAAAAAATATGAAAAAAACAACTTTCTACCTTACCTGGGGGTTTTCGAGGTTGAGAAAAACGTTTTTATGACTAAAATTTTCATTTTTTCACCCCAACATATTTTCCGATTTTCCAAGATGGCGGACCAAAAAAATATGAAAAAAACAACTTTCTACACTACCTGGGGGTTTTCGAGGTTGAGAAAACCGTTTTTAAGACTGAAAATTTTCATTTTTTCACCCCAACGTATTTTCCGATTTTCCAAGATGGCGGACCAAAAAAATATGAAAAAAACAACTTTCTACCTTACCTGGGGGTTTTCGAGGTTTAGAAAACCGTTTTTAAGACTGAAAATTTTCATTTTCGTATTTACCGATTTTCCAAGATGGCGGACCAAAAAAATATGAAAAAAACAACTTTTTACCTTACCTGGGGGTTTTCGAGGTTGAGAAAAACGTTTTTATGACTGAAAATTTTCATTTTTTCACCCCAACCTATTTTCCGATTTTCCAAGATGGCGGACCAAAAAAATATGAAAAAAACAACTTTCTACCTTACCTGGGGGTTTTCGAGGTTTAGAAAACCGTTTTTAAGACTGAAAATTTTCATTTTCGTATTTACCGATTTTCCAAGATGGCGGACCAAAAAAATATGAAAAAAACAACTTTTTACCTTACCTGGGGGTTTTCGAGGTTGAGAAAAACGTTTTTATGACTGAAAATTTTCATTTTTCCACCCCAACCTATTTTCCAATTTTCCAAGATGGCGGACCAAAAAACATTAACACAATTTTTTTGCGTTACCTGAAGGTTTTAAAGGTTGAGAAAATCGTTTTTGTCATGGAAAATTTTCATTTATTTTCTTATTTTCAAAGATGGCGGACTAAAAAACATTAACAAAAGAACTTTCTACGTTACCTGGGGGTTGTAGAGGTTCCAATTTTCCTAAATTGCGTTTAAAAAATGGAAACTGTACTTAGTAAAATACGGAGGGGTATTTGAATGGAAAATATAGTATTTAATTTTTTATAGTAGACTAAAAATTTTTATTATAATCTAAAAAATTACTAATATACAAAAAAATATATATATAAAAATAAGTGTACATAATATTTTTTATTTTAATAATAATGGTACAAATTTGGAACTTTTGTTAAAAATTCTTGCCCTCTTATACTTAAATAAACGCAAATTGAATCTAATGCACTAGTTTCTACTACAGATTTATCTTCACTGATTGCATCAATTCTGTAATTTACGGGACATATAAGAGGAGTACAGTGAATACTCTTACATACAGTATACTCTTTCTCATTCGCTTCATCAACTATAAACTCAAGTAACTGAATAAATTGCCCATTTTTGGTATAAGCGTATGAACAATTTGTCCGGTCAGTTTCACGTGTAGCATAATAACAACCATTTTTTGTCATTTTTGTATATGAAACTGTATACGTTGGATCTAGATGAAACTCATTTATGTATTGTTCATCTACCATAAATGACCCAAATCTCAGTTTACCAACCTCAGATTCGCCTCGGATAATATACTAATACTTGATTTTAATTTGACTTCAAATTTGGGAAGAGCATGAAATTTTACTATAGACATTTAATTCAAATTGCTTAAAAACAATTAATTAAAATTAATTAAAATTATTGCTCAAATATTTCTAGATAATGTAGAAAGTTTATTTTTCATGTTTTTTAATCTGCCATCTTGGAAAATCTAAAAACATGTTAAAATTAAAAAATGAAAATTTTCAGTCATAAAAACGGTTTTCTCAACCTCGAAAACCCCCAGGTAAGGTAGAAAGTTGTTTTTTTCATATTTTTTTGGTCCGCCATCTTGGAAAATCGGAAAATATGTTGGGGTGAAAAAATGAAAATTTTCAGTCATAAAAACGGTTTTCTCAACCTCGAAAACCCCCAGGTAAGGTAGAAAGTTGTTTTTTTCATATTTTTTTGGTCCGCCATCTTGGAAAATCGGAAAATACGTTGGGGTGAAAAAATGAAAATTTTCAGTCATAAAAACGATTTTCTCAACCTCGAAAACCCCCAGGTAAGGTAGAAAGTTGTTTTTTTCATATTTTTTTGGTCCGCCATCTTGGAAAATCGGAAAATACGTTGGGGTGAAAAAATGAAAATTTTCAGTCATAAAAACGTTTTTCTCAACCTCCAAAACCCCCAGGTAAGGTAGAAAGTTGTTTTTTTCATATTTTTTTGGTCCGCCATCTTGGAAAATCGGAAAATACGTTGGGGTGAAAAAATGAAAATTTTCAGTCATAAAAACGTTTTTCTCAACCTCCAAAACCCCCAGGTAAGGTAGAAAGTTGTTTTTTTCATATTTTTTTGGTCCGCCATCTTGGAAAATCGGAAAATATGTTGGGGTGAAAAAATGAAAATTTTCGGTCATAAAAACGTTTTTCTCAACCTCCAAAACCCCCAGGTAGTGTAGAAAGTTCTTTTTTTCATATTTTCTGGTCCGCCATTTTGGAAAATCGGAAAATAAGTTGGGGTGAAAATATGAAAATTATACCTCCAGGATATCAGCTTTTCCTAGGAGGGTTCATTTTTATCCCGAAGGTTGTCCAGGAGATAACAGAAATTATTTTGTCAATAATATATACCTTATGGTAAACCTTATGATAAACCATAATGATTTACCATAATGATAAATCATAATGATAAATCATTATGTTTTTTTTTGTGCGAGCAATTACAGTAACATTACTACAAGTGTAGTAACAAAAATTTATTTTTTTTCTAGCCAGATACGACTAAATAAAGCTCTAAGAGTTCATTTACGTTTGTAATATACAATATTAACCTTTATTTTCCGTTTTTAATATTATAAGTATACTATACCTGCGTCTATATTCAGCAATAATAATGAAATAGTAACTAAAAAGAGGATACTGGAATATTTGGGTCACCAAATTACAATCTATAGTTATGAATGAATTTAGTATGTTGAAAAAACACCAAAGATATTCTCTGTTTATTCGAATTCGTCTTCTGGGCTTAGGAACGCAGGGCTCAATGTTATAAAATAGGTTTTTTTCTAAATTTTCCATTAACGCTGTAACCTTGTAAATTAACCAAAATACTTCCAGTTGGTCTCATTTTTTTCATATAAGTACCATCTTTTAATTTCCGGCAGCCGTAATGTTCCATCACTGATTCTCTCATAACTATAGTCAATAAACCAAATGCCCATTTTTGGTCCCAAATGACCTATTTTTAAATTGCTGCCAAAATTGCGATTTTCAATAAAAATAGGTCTTGTAGGTCTCAAAAATTTTGTACAAGTTCCAAGTTTCCAAAAGTTTCTTACTCGTTCTTTTAGCTTTAGATGTTTCCGAAATATTATTGCACAAAGTTAGTGATAAAATATGATTTTTTTAAAAACTTTATATTGAGACTCTATCTTTAAATTATCATATCTGCTAAATGAGTAACAAAAAAGAGTGAGTAAAGGATTTTTCTAAACTTACTAATACAAAATTTTTAAGACTAAACTTCTAAAATACCTATTTTTATTGAAAATTACAATTTTGGCAACAACTTACAAATTCGTCATTTGGGTCCAAAATGGGCATTTGGTTTATTGACTACAGCGATGAGAGAATAGATAATAGAGCATTTTGGCTGCCGGGAATTAAAATATGGTACTTATATAAAAAAAAAGACCAAATGGAAGTATTTTGGTTAATTTGCAAGTTTACAGCGTTAATGGAAGATTTCGAAAAAACCCCTATTTTATAACATTGAGCCCTACGCTTCTAAGTCCAGAAGGCTCATTGGAATAAACGGAGGATATCAAATTGTAGTAAGTTTACTTAAAAAGTTTACACTTAAAATAAAATATAATAAAATAATAAAATTTAACTACACTTAAATAAACGGTAGTAATATTTTGTTAATTATTTATTACTGTGTGAAAAAAATTAATTTAGATCTTTTATCTAATGCATGCTGCCAGTCGCATATATAAATTTAATATTAAAAAAGCTTGTAAAAATAAAACTATTAAAATAAATAACCAATAATGTAATAAAATACCCTGTCAACTAGCTGGCACTAAGGTTCCTCAAACAATGAGCTTAATGTTTCAATATGCCACAGATATCACCGATTACAAGCATGCAACCATACATACATTTCTATTAACTTTTAAAGTTTTTTTTATTGATCAAAAATTTTAGAACAAATTTTCAAAAAATTAATTATCAGGTTCGAGATATCGAGTATAAACCATATTTTCAAATATAAGTACTTTCATGGAACTAAATGAAGTATTACACCTCTAACAAAAAAAATCACGTAGTTATACTCCCTGGCTCAGGAAGTTTATAACTCCCTAAATCAGGGAGTTTACTCCCTAAAACAGAGAGTTAACTCCCTAAAACAGGGAGATAACTCTTTGAATCAGGGAGTTAACTCCCTAAAATTTCTGATATCTCCTGGAATAGCTTCGGGATGAAAATGAACCGTACGAGGGAAAGCTGATATCCTGGAGGCGTAATTTTTAATTTTTCAACAATTTTCCGATTTTCCAAGATGGCGGACGAAAAACATCAAAATAGAAATTTTTAACATTACCTGGGGGTTTTCGAGGTCAAAAAAACTTTTTCATTGATGAAATTTTTCATTTTTTTGCCGCATCATATTTTTCAATTTTTCGAGATGGCGGAACAAAAAATATGAAAAAAGGAACTTTCTACATTACCTGGAGATTCTCGAGGTTGGGAAAAACGTTTTCATTGACAAAAATTTTAATTTTTTCGCCCAAGCATATTTTCCGGTTTTCCAAGATGGCGGAACAAAAAACATTTCAGAATAAGCTTTTTACATTACCTGGGGTTTTTCAATGAAAACGTATTTCTCAACCTCGGAAACCCCCAGGTTATGTAAAAGCTTATTCTGAAATGTTTTTTCGTCCGCCATCTTGGAAAACCGGAAAATATGCTGGGGCCAAAATAAGAAAAATTTCATTAATAAAAACGATTTTCTCGACCTCAATAGCCCCCAGGTAATATAGATATTTCTACTTTTAATGTTTTTTGTTACGCCATCTTGGAAAACCGGAAAATATGCTGGGGCGAAAAAATTAAAATTTTTGTCAATGAAAACGTTTTTCTCAACCTCGAAAACCCCTAGGTAATGTAAAAAGCTTATTCTGAAATATTTTTCGTCCGCCATCTTGGAAAACCGGAAAATATGCTGGGGCGAAAAAATTTAATTTTTTGTCAATAAAAACGTTTTTCTCGACCTCGAGAATCTCCAGGTAATGTAGAAAGTTCCTTTTTTCATATTTTTTGTTCCGCCATCTTGGAAAATTGAAAAATATGCTGGGGCAAAAAAATGAAAAATTTCATAAATGAAAAAGTGTTTTTGACCTCGAAAACCCCCAGGTAATGTTGAAAATTTCTATTTTGATGTTTTTCGTCCGCCATCTTGGAAAATCGGAAAATTGTTGAAAAATTAAAAATTACGCCTTCAGGATATCAGCTTTCCCTCGTACGGTTCATTTTCATCCCGAAGCTATTCCAGGAGATATCAGAAATTTCAGGGAGTTAACTCCCTGATTCAAACAGTTAACTCCCTGTTTTAGGGAGTTAACTCTCTGTTTTAGGGAGTAAACTCCCTTATTTAGGGAGTTATAAACTCCCGAGTATAACTACGTGGTTTTTTTTGTTAGAGACAAAAAAAAAATAATGCAGTTTTAAATTTTTTTTTGTTTTTTTAATTTTGAGAAAAATATTTTGAAAAAATTCGGTATCAGATCCAAAAAATTACTATAAACGAACTTTCTAAAACTAGTACTCACATAGAAATAAATTAGGTACTACGTCCTAAGAGAAAAAAAATTTGGTGTTTTTTGTATTTTTTTTGTTACGAAAATTTTGGAGAAAAAAATTTTCAAAAAATTAATTATCAGATTCAAGATATCGAGTAAAAATCATACTTTCAAATATAAGTACTTTTATGGAAATAAATGAGGTATTACATCCAAATTTGAAAAAAAAAAAATTGTTTAGAGATTTTTTATGAAAAAATTTTTGAAAAAAAAATTAGGAGGTCTTAATTCCAAAATTGTTTTGAAATATCACCGGTTACAATATTTTCAGATATTAGTACTTTAATGAAATTAAATGAAGTATTGCACTGAAAAAAAAATGCAGTTTTTTTAATTTTTTTGTTTTTTTAATTTAAAAAAAAAAATTTTGAAAAAATTCGGTATCAAATTTAAAAAATTACTATAAACGAACTTTCTAAAAGTCTAGTACTCTCATAGAAATAAATCAGGTACTAACTCCAAAAAGAAAAACCAAAATTTTACCCATCACAATGGTTCCTCATTGAGGAACCAAAATTCAATAAATATGCTTGTTATTTTTTCACTAAGACTATTATATTTAAAATAACTTATCTATTATATAAAACTTGATGGGTTTTATGGGGGCCGCCATCTTGTGAACAGTATAAAGACCAATCTAAATGCTTGTTGATAAATTTAAAATTTTCTTTTTTTATCTTTTTTAATGACCAGAACTGGGCATAATTGTTAAATGAATCATATTAAATTAAATTGTCGATAAATTAAAAAAAAAAAAAAATTAATTGCAATAAAAATTAATTTTAATACAATTAAAAACAAATTTAATATTAAAATTTTCTATTTTCTTTAAAAGTTAAAACCTATATTTCTTAGATATTTTTGGTTCCTTAATGAGGAACCATTGTGATGGGTAAAATTTTGGTTTTTGATTTTTTGGCATATAAGCACGTTTTGAGACCTCAGAAAGCTAAAAAACCGGTTTTAAAAAAATTCTGTATGTGTGTGTGTGTGCATGTGTGTGTGTATATGTGTGTGTAATCGGTGATATTACACAAACATTATGGAATTAAACCCTAATTTTTTTTTCAAAAATTTTTTTACCATAAAATCTCGAGGTACTTTTTTTTTCTTTTAATTTGGATGTAATACTTAATTTATTTCCATGAAAGTACTTATATTCGAAAGCATGATTTTTACTCGATATCTCGAACCTGATTTGTATTCAAAAATTTTTTTCCCAAAATTTTCGTCACAAAAAAATACAAAAAACACCAATTTTTTTTTTTTTGACGTTAATTTATTTCTATGAGAGTACTAGAGTTTTAGAAAGTTCGTTTATAGTAATTTTTTGAATTTGATATCGAATTTTTTTAAAATTTTTTTCTCAAAATAAAAAAAAAAAAATTAAAATAACTGCATTTTTTTTTTTTTAGTGCAATACTTCATTTAATTCCAATAAAGTATTAATATCTGAAAATATTGTAACCGGTGGTATTTCAAAACCATCTCATTTATTTCCATGAAAGTACTTATATTTGAAAGTATTTTGAAAGTATTATTTTTACTCGATATCTTGAATCTGATAGTTAATATTTTTTTAATTTTTTTTCCAAAATTTTCGTAACAAAAAAATACAAAAAACACCAAATTTTTTTTCTCTTTGGACGTAGTACCTAATTTATTTCTATGAGAGTATTAGTTTTAGAAAGTTCGTTTATAGTAATTTTTTGGATCTGATACCGAATTTTTTCAAAATATTTTTCTCAAAATTAAAAAAACAAAAAAAATTTTTAAACTGCAATATTATTTTATTTTTTGGGTGTAATCAGTAATGTTCATTTAGTTCCAAGAAAGTACTTTTATTTGAAAATATGGTTTTTACTCGATATCTCGAATCTGATAATTAAATTTTTGAAAATTTGTTCCAAAATTTTTGATCATTAAAAAAAATTTTTAAAAGTTAATAGAAGTGTATGTATGGTTGCATGCTAGTAATCGGTGATATCTGTGGCATATTGAAACATTAAGCTGATTGTTTGAGAAACCTTAGTGCCAGCTAGTTGGCAGGGTATATTAATAAAGTTATAAGGAGAGATTATAATTCTATAGTCTAGTTATAGTAAAAAAATAAAAATATTTCCGTACCTATTAAAACTTAAATTACTCAAATTAAATTATTTTGGTTCATAAAAAATTAGAAATTAATTTCAGTAACATTTTCAGGAATTGGTCATGGTCTACAAACATCTGATTTAGCAGGAACTTCTCAAGGTAAAAATAGCTTAATACTCTAACTAAATTATTTCCGTATTGCTTTATGAATTTATAAATAAAAATATACATATATATGGGTTTATCCATTAATTTTCATACAATAGTAGTCGCATGCTTGTCACTAACGGGGTTCAAAATTTTATATGTTGTTTTAGGTGATAAGAAACTGCAAAATTCAAATTCTTAGCCCTCTAAGCCATATGGGGGCTAGATATAGCCTCTAGCAGGTCCAAAAATCCAGAAATTCTTACACAATTACATATAGTCGAAAAAGTTTGTGCTACTCAAGATATTTTAAATTCGACCTAAAAGATTTAAAAAAAAACGGGTTATTTGATCCACAGATACGTGGCTTTTAGTTTGGTCATTCTTCGGAAATTCCAGGTTTTTGGCATTTTGAAATTGCTGTAATGCAATATATTGCATTAATCCATTTCCTAACGTGATAAAAATGGCTCAAAATTAGAAATTTCTTTTATTTCCAACAAACAACTCCTAAAATTTATATGCACGATTTTTCCTTCCATCCGTTCTTATGTATTTTCAAAAAGGCCATATAATGTATTTTGTATTAAAAATTTATACAGGCGAATTAGATGAAGCTGAATTGATGACCACTTGAAGAAACAAACTTTTTGCATATTGCAGTAGTTTTACAGGTACTAAACTCTTCGAAATATGAACGGAATCAATGATATCTTCAGTTGAGCATAAGAAAAATACCGACGGTATGACACAGGAGAAATAAGTGATATTAGTTTTTCCTTTTAATATTTTTCCAGAATAACCATGCGACCACGGCTTATTTATTTTTTAAATATTTTTTGAATATTTGCAGTTCCTGCAGTTTTAGACATTCTAAAACCAACGCAAAGGATAGGTTAGGTTTTTTCTTAGTTATCTTGAACTTGTAGTTTTAGATTAGATAATTTTAGTAACAAGAAAATAGTTTCGAAACCCCTGGAGTGAAAATTAACCCTAAAAATATGTTTAACACCCTTAAGAAGCTGTGCCTGTAAGACCGGTCGTTTTCAAACTTTTAGGAGTGCTAAACATTTTTTAAGGTATTTTTCGTTTCTAGGGGTTTAAAATTATTTTTTTTACTTATGTGACCTAATCTAAAGCTGAATGCTTAAAAAAAATCTTTTATTTATTAAATTATTTATTTGCCAAGCCAGGGGTGGTTATATTCCGGTATTATCCTGATTGTAACCCTTGTGTGTTTGCCACATTAACAGATAATGTCAATTATGGGTTTTAAGACATAAAAAATAAAAAACGATTTTACATTTTTATTAACAAATGGAAGATTATTTTGAGTGAAAAACTTATTTTTGGCAAAAAAGTAGCATAAACCACCTTCTAAAAAGTAGGTTTTTGTAAATTTAGTAGTGTGAAACTCATTTTTGTGTTCTGGAAACATGATTTTTGAAACCAGCAATTACAAAAACGTGCTCCTAGGAATATTTAAATCCCTTTAAAAAAATGTTGTACATCTGTCGACCTTCGTTTTTCAAAATTGAAAAATCTACTAGCGACTTGACTGACCTCTAAAACCTCATCAAATGAGCCAAAACATCTCATATTAACTTAGTATCATGTGTACAACAACATACTTCTGGAAAAGCTAATTTCAAGCACTTTTTATTCACCCTAATCCTCGGATCTCTGGATAAAATAAGTAAATTTTATTTTTATAGGTCGCAATTTAAAATGTCTTAAGTAGCACAAGATTTAGCAAATAACCAGAATAAATTGAGTAAGAATTCTCATATTTGGCATTAATTTAAAAATCGTATTTTTTTGCATTGTCACCTAACATTTATTGTTGCAAAAAAAATTTGCCTTGATTGAAGTAGCTACAAATTTTTTTAATAAAAGTTGAAGCTTTTACCAAAATTAAAAAATGCGACTAACTGAAAATAATTAAATTAAATAAAAAAGAAATAGCGCAATTTCAATAATGGGTTAAAGTATTTTTGGATCTCCTAGAGGTCACAACTTGGCACCATACATTGAGAAAAAACGATAACTAATTTTTATTTATTTTATTGTAGTACGCAAAAATAATATAATATATTGGCAAAAAAAATATCCAAACGCCGCAAGTGGTTTGTTAAAGAACTAATTTTTTCCTATATCGAATAAACCGCTTGACTGCGCCATTACACCGCTTGACGTCGCCATTTTTGTACATCAGCGCCGATTTTGTCATTTTACGGTGGTAGTTTTTTTTGCCAATAGATATATTACTGTGCATCACGCAGTAAATATTAATGCACGCGCATTAAAAAATATTATAAGTGGGTTGTGCACTATAATAAAATAGAGTAAAAATTACTCATCGTGTTTTAAACGTGTATTTTTTTACATAGATTCAAATTGACTAGTCGATTTTTTTATAAACCAAAGCTACATCTACAATTTTAATCCCAATATGTTATATTCGTGCGCTCATTTTTCTATGAAAAGTAATGAATATACCCATATTTATATATTACTTATGCATGAGTATATACATATATACTAACGTAAGCATATACAGGGTATTTCTGAATACGTGGTACATCAGGAAGGTTAGGTAAAATATATAGTTAAGAAATGTCGGTATAATATAACGTACTTGGAGTTATGTTATACCGACATTATTTTCTTAACAAAGTTTTTTTATTCTATTTTCCATTCATTTATTTAGTTAAGAAATGTCGGTATAACTTAACGTACTTAGACTTATATTATACCGACATTATTTTCTTAACTATATATTTTACCTAACCTTCCTGATGTACTACGTATTCAGAAATACGCTGTATATGTATGTACATATTATATAATATATACAAATATTATATAATATATTATATTATATTATATTATATTATATTATATATATTATATAATATTATATAATATATTATATATATTATATGGGTTATTATTTCTCAACTGTATATAAAGTGTATGGGTGGGTCGGCAAATCAACCCCAAACCAATTTCGTTCAAAAATATAACTAAAAATGGTAAATTTCCCAAATTTTTAGCCCTCTAGATTCGATACTCTCTTTTTGACAGCTGTATAAACTTTTTTCATTTTTGGTCAGATTAAATTTTTAAGTAAGCATGTTTTTCTTATTTTTTATCGTAAACGCTTATTTTTTGATAAAAAAATATTTCCTTCTAGGGCCCCATAGGAAATTTTCCGTTGAATCCGATTCTGGGGTCAAAAAATTTTTTTAATTTACTTTAGTTAACCTTGACTTTGGGATTTAATATCTCCGTAGCAGAAAAAAAGTTTTCTACCTAATAGGTCTCAAAAAACTTCATTTCTTATGTACTTTTGATGCATCAAAACATTTTTTTAGGATTTTCACTTTTCAACGCGCTATATTCAAAAAAACGATTTTTAAAAAATTCAAAAAAATAATTGCTTTATTTTATCCCTTTGAAATTTTAAAAATGGCCTCAGACTAAAAAATGTATAAAAGCTTGGTATTTTTTAATGATAAGTATATTTTAGACAACATTTTACATAATTGTATATTTATAAACCCATTTATTAACTCATTTACGCCCAAGCGGTCGTAAACGGAAAATAATTTTAAAAAAATAGATTCCCTTATAGATAGAGGCTTTTTGACTGTGTGCTTATAGTAAAATTTCATGCTCTTACCGAATCTGAAGTCAAATTTTACTTACAACCCTTTAAGTGCCCCAAAAATAGGGGTAATGAGGGTGAAAAAGGGGCTAAAATAAAAATGACGGAAAAATCAATAAAAAAATAAAAAATGATACCGAAAAACATTTATATATACTTTTTTATGCAAAAAACTTTTAGGTACAGGGATCCCTCGTTATCCGCGGTTTTATTATCCGCGATTCACCGTATCCGCGGTAGGACCAAAATATCCAATCCCTTGTTTTACGCGGGAAAATTCTTGTTATCCGCGGTTTTAATTTAAAAAAAACGTCAAGAAGTATTTTGTTTCAGTGTGACAATGTTCAGATTTTCGAGAATATTTATCATTTTTTCCTAACCTACATATATTTTTTTCATTTTTATTTTCAATTTTATAAAACAAAATTGTATTTCGTAATTATAATGGCTCCTCAATAAAGGAAAACACCATCTTGCGCAAGGAGCGTCATGAATATCGCGGATAAACTCAAAATTTTAGATTTGATTGATAATGGTGAAAAAAGTGCCAGTAACCGAACCAAATATTTCTCTCAACGAAAAGCCATTTTACAAATCATAAATTCCTTATAAACTGCCTTTGATTTGGCAATGAATTATGATCCGATAATGACAAGGAGTTTGAGTTATAAACATAGTTGTGAAAACGCAGTAGAAATTTATGAAGAGTTATATAAGGATGTTTTAAGACGAGCAAAACAGTCGCGGATGAACGCCTTTTTTTATCAGAAAAATTAATCCTGAACTTAATTTCATTGAAATTTTGTATTTTTTGAAATAAAGTTACGTACTTTTAGTCTTAAAATCATTTTTATAAAAAAAAAAATTAATTTTTATACCATTTGAACTTCTACGAACGTAACCCCTATTTTCCCATAAGAGTAAGGTCTTATTATCCGCGGTTTTGTTATCCGCGGTACTTTTTAGGAACGTATCCCCCGCGGATAACGAGGGATGCCTGTATATGGAAAATTTAATTGAATTTCAACCCTTATATTGCAAGTAGGGGTAGTTTTTCCCAAAAATTTCAAATATTGTTTGTTTTAGCTCCAAATCGGTTGTAATAGATAAATTTTACTCCTTATTCAATATTTTGAATTTGTTTTAAGCTAAAACGCCTCTGTGAGCATTAAAATAAAATGGAGCATATAGAATAGCTTTGTATCATTTTGTGCTTATATCATTTTGTGCTTACACTTTATGTGTCCCATTTCACCCCCTTCACCTCTATTGATATGCTAACAAAAGGTTTTTGATTGATACTATCAGAATCAAAGCTTTGAATTCAGCAATAAAATGTTCCTATATGGGCCAATTTGAAAGAAAAAAATAGATATACTTGTATTTTTTAAAAACCACCCCTATTTACCTTTTAACGGTAATTTTTAAGGGCATAAAAGCTATCCACGATAAATACTCAAAGCAATTTATTCTATTTAGCCCCGACAACCCCTATTTTAATACTCACAGAAGCGTTTTAGCTTAAAACAAATTCAAAATATAGAATTAGGAGTAATATTTACCTATTAGAACCGATTAGCTAAAACAAACAATATTTGAAATTTTAGGGAAAAACTACCCCTACTTGCAATATAAGGGTTGAAATTCAGTTAAATTTCCCATAAACCTAAAAGTTTTTTACATAAAAAAGTAAATTTAAATGTTTTTCGGTATCATTTTTTTATTTTTTATTGATTTTTCCGTCATTTTTATTATAGCCCCTTTTTCACCCTCATTACCCCTATTTTTGGGGCACTTAAAGGGTTGTAAGTAAAATTTGACTTCAGATTCGGTAAGAGCATGAAATTTTACTATAAGCACACAGTCAAAAAGCCTCTATCTATAAGGGAATCTATTTTTTTGAAATTATTTTCCGTTTACGACCGCTTGGGCGTAAATGAGTTAATAAATGGGTTTATAAATATACAATTATGTAAAATGTTGTCTAAAATATACTTATCATTAAAAAATACCAAGCTTTTATACATTTTTTAGTCTGAGGCCATTTTTAAAATTTCAAAGGGATAAAATAAAGCAATTATTTTTTTGAATTTTTTAAAAATCGTTTTTTTGAATATAGCGCGTTGAAAAGTGAAAATCCCGAAAAAATGTTTTGATGCATCAAAAGTACATAAGAAATGAAGTTTTTTGAGACCAGTTAGGTAGAAAACTTTTTTTCTGCTACGGAGATATTAAAGCCCAAAGTCAAGGTCGCCTAAAGCGTAAATTTAGATTTTCTCGCGCATGCGCAGTTTTAAAAAAATGAAAAAAGTTTATACAGTTGTCAAAAAGAGAGGATCGGATCTAGAGTGCTAAAAATTTGGGAAATTTACTATTTTTAGTTATATTTTTGAACGAAATTGGTTTAGGGTTGATTTACCGATCCACCCATACACTTTATATACAGTTGAGAAATAATAACCCATATAATACATACATATATATGTTTAGGTCCAGGTAAGAACGACAGACCAAAAAATTAAAAAAAAAAATTTTTTTCAATATCATATTTAAGGTCTTGGGTTGACGTTTTCATCGGAATTTTATGTAAATATTAATTTTGACCGAAAATTTCTTATGCTCGAAAGTTGGTTTTTTTAAGATTTTTTATTTTTAGGATTTTGAAAAGGCTTTATTATCTCAAAACTGAGGAACTTTTTATATATACATATAATTAGGTAAAAGTTTCCTTTATACCTGGACTACCCGAAAATTTTTTTTTCTTTATTTTGGCCACTTCTGGTTACATTTTTAGTGATTTGAATTTTTCAAATTGACCAGAAAGTTCACCATTATTAAATTTGATCATATTTTTCAAAAATGTGGGCCTATGTGTCAGATTATTTTTTTTATGATGTACGTGATTATGTCAACCATTTTTAGCTCCAAGGTTTTGAAATATGTTTTACGAACTGAAAGTAAAAAAACAGTAATTTTTCTGTAACTTCCCAGTAAAATATTTCAAAAACTTTGTTTGCGTTTTTGGTGATAATCATTTCATTCAAAGGACTTTTAGGTACGATCGCCCTATATATTCATGAATGCAAAGAGTGTACTATATTTTTGTTTTACAAAATAAAGTCAATAATAACCATAATAATATCCGATATGTAGATGAAATTATGTCTTATAATAATCATACGTTTAACAGGTCAAAAAATTGAAAAGTATTAGAAATGCCTTGTTCGGGGAGAAATTTCGTCCTCAGGTCATTTCATGCTTCTTTCTTCGAATTTCTTTAGGTATCTTATAAAAGGTGTATTCTAAAAAAGTCAAAGTCTACACATTGAATAAAAAAGAAACTCTGGATGAAATATTTTAAAATTTTATCTATTTTGTTTCTGCTTGGTTCAGCAGGAAACCAAAATCTACTTCATCCACTCTTTGTAAAGTAATCACAAAATAACTGATTTTGGATGAACAAATAATTGATGAAAAATGCTATAAATGAACTATTTTTCATCTGAAACTTTTCTAATGGAATGAGATTAATAAAAATCTTGAGATACTCTAAATACGTGCATATAATTCTATCAATATTAAACTTTCACAGATTTATTTTCGTAATCATCAACCTAGTAAAACCTAAAAAATTAATTAAAATATACTTTTTGAAACTTGAATCATAAAAATATTTATTAAAACTTTACAACTTTATTTTACTTTATTTATTTTAAAGTAAAACTTTATATTCTTTATCACTTGAACATAATGAAGCAGTTAAAAGGTTCTGTATAAAAATTTTTGGAATTAATTAATCTCAATGAACTTTTACGGGTATTCTAAAGTTCTAAAAAAATAATAAAATATTTATAAAAAATATATTAAAATATATAAAATATTAAAGAAATTAACTTAAAACAATAAATTAAACAAATCTAAACCTCTCCAAAATGTGCTACATTTAAATACCAGAAAAAAAATCAAAATACAACAAACAAATTGTTTTAATTATTTATTTTTAAAAACTTTTTTACTTATCTAAATTTTCTGTGCACTAGCTTTTTTGTAAAATTTTGTTGGTTCTGAAAAATGTCTATCAACAAACAAATTAACCACACATAATTTACCAGTAGCAGTATAAACAGACAACATAATTATAATAATAATAACGCATTCTACTATATATTGCTTCTGCAAATATACATAATATACAAAATTAGTTAGGTAATGTAAAGTACACAGAAAATAATTTTAGTCAAATAAGTTTAAATATTTTTATAAAATGTTATTTAATAAGGATTTCATTCTTTGTGTTTTGATTAATTTTCAGTTTTATTTATATAAAAATTTATGTGAAGATATTAAATGGTTTAAATTAATATTTTTTACTTAAATCAGTTACTATTTTATGGTATAACTTTACAATAAAGTCATTTTTTTTCAGATTTTAAGAATGCAACAAACGAGATTAGTTTTAGATAAATTGCACTTTTAGGTACTTTGACTAAGAATTTTTAACTATTGAAACATATACTAAAATGATCTTGAAGACAAAGTTTATTCTAAAAATATTTTTTCTTTGATTTTTGCTTCTATAATAAATAAGTATAATATACACATTCGTGAGGAACTTCTTAAGAATCAAAAAATGCTTCTAAAATGCTTCTAAAAAGAAATTAATAAATTGACTTGAGCAAAAAAGGGACAAGGGAAAAACCCCTCATAAACTAGACAAGTGATCTACAGGCCTGAAATAAAAAAGCCCAAACTTTTTTATAATTCAAAGCAATTTTTGGCACAATCACCCTACATTTCCCATACATAGATGAAATCGCGCCTTATAAATTTGTCAGATCAAAAAATGAAAAAGTTCTAAAAATGTCCAAATTGTGAAGAAATTTGGTCTTCAGGTCATTCTGATGCCTTTAACACACTTATACTGAATAGGTATGCATCCGAGAAGATGTATCCTGAAAATTTCAGAGCATATACAATGAATTAAAAAAAGCTACGGATGAAATTTTTCTCAATCGGATCTAGTTAAAATAACAGAAAGCCTAAAGGAGGCTATGTAAAATATACCAATTTTTGTCCCAGAAGCAACACGTTTTATTTGTGCATAAAATAACTAAGTGGGTTCCCTAACATTTATAGTTTCCCAAACACATGCGAATTACAAATAAAATTACAGTATTTTATTATAAAGCATACTTAGCCAAACTTTAAAACTTTATTATCGTGAACAGTAACAATAATGAGAATTATACCCTATACGTTCTGTGGGATGAATACTATGAAAACAAAAGTTTTGTGCCTAATATATTAGATAATCACCCTGAAAACTGCAAACTTGGAAAGATTTTATAAATTGTTTTTATATTGCTTGTTTATTTTTTTAATATTTACTTAATAACTTATTTTCAAAAAATGTGTGTAGCCTTGTATCTGAACCTATCAATTTTTGGTTGGTCTTATTTTTTTTTTGAAAGTGTCACCTTTCAAGCCCTTTTTATCAGTATTTGTCACACTGCTATTGCTATAGTCAACCTATAAATATCCTTCGTTGGCCTAAAATGGCCAATATTTAGACTATTGCCAAAAATATAATTTTTTTCTAAGCTAATTGCTTTACTTAGCCTATCAAAGTTTTTAAATATAGGTTCAAAGTATAGTTCAGTTATTCAGTGGGAAGCTTTGCTTTAAGGTAAATCGCATACAGTCGCTTGCTGGCATTTTTTTGCCTTTATTGCTGCAATTGCTTCTTCTATCTACCTAAATTCATAGATTAGTAGTAAAAATTTATATTATACTACAAGACTTTAAAAGAAAAATACAGTACTTTTTAGAAATATTTTTATTTTATAACAACTACAACTAAAAAAATAATTTTCATCTAGGAAAAGAAAAAAAACGGGACAGAAAAGTAATCAAAACTATGCAATAACGATATTAAATAGTATTAACTTCTTTAATATAACAATTTTTAGAAATAAAAATACTTTTTTTGCTACAAATTGGTGCAAGAAAGAAACTCACTCTGGCCCATGTCTTAACCTTAACTCCCATCACCCTGAAAAAAAAAATTGCATAAATTTAAAATAAAGTTGATAATTGTCTACTTTTATTTGACAAGAAATTTCATAATAGGGTCATAAAAATCGCAACAACAAAAATAATAATTATTTTATTAATTTTAATAATTAATTCATAGTTAAAAATTATCAAAATTTATAAACAAATATGTAAAAAAATGAATTCACTCCATGAAACAAAACTTTAAATTTGAAAATAATTCACTAACCACTAATAAAAACATTACAGTCAGTACCTCAAAAATCAGATTAGTCTTGCCTTATTTGAAATATTTAAACAAAATAATAGTAGTATGCGTTCTAAGCAATATGAATATATCTATTATAAAAAACCCACAAACTC
Organism: Anagrus nilaparvatae; assembly: GCA_022575985.1. NCBI lineage: Eukaryota > Metazoa > Arthropoda > Insecta > Hymenoptera > Mymaridae > Anagrus > Anagrus nilaparvatae. The sequence goes on along the minus strand of JAKSXM010000237.1, from coordinate 944,903 downwards.
TACACAATAATCATTTTGGGAAAAGACAAACTTGGAAAATTTGATAAAACCAATGTATTTTATATTAAATAAAATACAATGAATGCAATTATACATATGTTAATCATACTCGTATAAAATTAAAGAAATGAATCGAAGAACATGAAAAAACATATGATAATAAAGATATAAAGTCGGTTTTCTATTAATGTAAAAAAAAAACACTAGTCATTCTTACAGTCGTCAGTGTTAAAAAATAACCAGATTTATACCTTATTAGTGAAATTCTTATGGCAGTAGGTTAAAATTATGGACCTATTTTTCTTTAAATTTTTAATATATGAAATACAGCTAAAACGTTTCAACTCACAGTATTTCTATTTTTATTGACTTTTGTGAAGTTTGATTTTAAGCACAGATAAACGCAATTAATGCTGAATCCCTTATTATTTCAGACATTCTTGCACCGCACATTAGAGATCTAACCTTTTCTTGTATTGTTTGATTTCAAATTTCTGAAAAACCGTTTCTGGGAAGTATCATAAAATCGTAAAATTAGAATAAAAGCTGTATGATTTATTTTTAGTCGTAATATTAAGTTATTTTTGTAAAATTATAATAAAAAAAATCGTACATGTACGAAATAGAATATTATGAGTCAGGGTCCATAAAAGTAAAGAATGGCCCAAATCAAATTACCATCCAAAGTGAAGCCCAGGTTAATAAACTGCAATTTGGGTCATTTTTTCCCTGAACATTATTAAAATTTTAGTTTTGGGACTTGTAATAATTCAGGTCAATGAACAAGGGTAGTATAAAATTTTCTATCTTTAGTGGCGAGAAAATACATTTTTTTTGGTCGTGCAGAAGCCAAAAAATGAGTGGTTTCTGGCCACTGTCAAAAAAAATATTGTATGGCCTAATCTACATAACCACTAAATCAATTTTTTGCATTAGATTTGGGTTTTTATTTGGGTTTTTAATAATAACGAATTTAAGATTCGATTTTTCATAAAAATTGTGCAGGAAATGGGGTTTTGGGGATTTTCAGATTTTTCGGTTCCACAATATTGGAAAACTAAAAAATGTGTAAGATCAAAGTATTAAAAAAAAAAGTATCTCAAATTCATTTTTATTAAGCATATATGAAAATATGCATCTAAAATTCGCTTTCCTCGTGCCTGAAAACCCAATTCGTATGAAGGAAATTGATTTTCAAGTATTTTTAGAATTTCTGGGTCCACCATATTGGAAAAATATGTACCCTTTTTTGGGTTATTCACATTTTTAATTAATAATACCTTTCCAAACATTACCTGGACCTCTTTGAATCTTTATTTGGGTTTGCCGTCCATATTTGGGTTAATATTCCTCATGTGTATGTAAACCTAATTCATAGATCTTGAAATCGGTCTTAAGGGGGGAAGGCTATGAAATGCTATATTTTTTCAGATAGGATTTTTTTTATGAAGGAGTTGAAATAAATGAATAAAATTTTAGGAGAATATTTTTTAAATATTAAATTTGAAAATTCTAAATTTTGGGAAAAAAATTTTCCAATATGGCGGAGTTACAGCTGTTGAAAGTTGGCGTGTTTTAAAATTGGCGTGACATCTGGAGCATCCAATATGTTGTTAAAACACATATATTTTCTAGATGAACCTTATAAAAAAAAATAATAAATGATTTTTTGAAAATGGAAACGTTTTTTGAAAAATTGACCATTTTTCTGGACTTTAAAATAGGCCAAAAGGTGCTTTAAACTTAAGATAGTTTACAACACGTAGGTTCATCTAGAGCGAAATAGGTATATAATGTTCCAAAAAAAATTTCAGGCAGATCGGATTAGCCGTTTTTGAGTAATTTGTCACGCCAATTCGAAAGAAGTAGTTTCGAGAAAAATTAGTTTAAAGTTTTGAAGAGTAAAAATTTGAAGAAAAAGTTTGTTACCGATTTTTCAACGATACCGGTATCATACAATAAACCTTCACAATAGCTAACTGTTCTGCTGATTTTGAAAGTATTACCTATTGAAAAAGTTTTTTTACTGATAGTAATTTCACTCAAGAAATTGGTTTCGAACGAAAATAGTGAAATAATCGAACCGCGACTACTCTCGGTAAGGTGGCTATAGCATCCAAAGTAGTTAAGATAAATACCTAAAAATTTTTTTACATACTTTTGAGATGTTATACTAACTTTTTAAATAAAAAAAAATTTTTTAATTTTGGATTCCATTTTCGTAGCCTTCTCCCCTTAAAATATTTTTCCCTGAAAGTTACCTCCTCAATTTTTAGCCTCCTAGGTCTTCTCCTTCATATTTTACAGCCGTAATAGTTTTTTTTATGCTTTTAATTTTTAAAGCGCAAAAATTACTAAAACTTCTCTTAGACTCTTATTTTATTGAAAAAAAAACTTTTCTCTTAGGCCCATACAGGAAATTTTGATGAATATTCGATTCCATAGTTCGAATTATTTTTCGATCTGCGCATGTGCGAGAAATTGATTAAACACATTCCAAATTCTAGCATTAATGTGTCCCCAGCAGACAAACCAATTTTCATCTTGAAATACCCAAAACTTTCGTATATATGTATATTTTTTATGGTAAAATTTTTGTTTTGTTTTTTCGGTTCTTCAAAAAACTGGAACAAAAAATAATTCCAAAGTTTTCATTTTTTAATAATTTCAAATTTCTTGCCAAGTCACGTGAATAATCGAAAATCTGACCAAAAATTTGGATTCCGCGGGAAATTTTACTTCAGAATACATATATTCATGTTTTTACAAGCTTAACACAGCGAAATTTGAAAGAATTCCCCGATTATTATCGATTAATTTAGCAAAATTAAAAAAAAAAAAAAAAGGACATCAGAAAATGAAGATTTTGACTACGGACTTTAAAAAATTTGTATTTTTTAGAAATTCAAATTACTGCATCAGTTGTCGAAATCTTAATTTTCTGGCATCTTGAAGCATTTTAGGCTTATACCAACTGAAAAATCGTATATATTGGGAAATTTTCCATAGAGGTATCTATTGAAAATATTTTTTTTTGCATCCTTTTGGTTTTATAAATTAATTGCTAAAAAATTATTAGGAACTTTTGCACCTAGAAGGCTAAACCATTGGGAGGGCTCATGTTTCATATGTATAAAAATATATGCTAAATTTAAGGGCAATCGGTAAAGGTCATTTTGCATGACGGGCACCATTAAGCTGGATTGAACTATATATTTTTTTTTTTAAATTGTGCTAAATTAATCGATATTAATCGAGGAATTCTTTCAAGTTTCACTGTCTTAACATTGGTAGATTTAAATAAAGCGTATACGACTTGTATAGTCGTGTCTTCAAAATTGCCCCAAAGTATTTTTTTCTGAAAGTACTACCAAAAATAAGTCACCAGCACTATTTTTAGCCTCCTAGAGTGAAATCTCGATTTTTGGCAGCCATTTTTTTGTTTTGGACTTTTGTAAAAAAAGTAAGAAAAATGAGTAATAATTTTTTTTATTATTGCTGTAAAAAACTCACATTAGCATAAAAATTTTTTTTTTAGGTTCGGATAGTAAATTTTCCTGGCTATCCTCTTCCAGGGTCAAAAATTTTTTTTGAGTAGCGCATGCGCGAGGAATTGCTAAGATAGGCTGTCCCAGAGCGAAATCTCGATTTTTGGCAGCCATTTTAGTGTTTCTGACTATCGTAAAAAATGTAAGAAAAATGAGTCATAATTTTTTTTATTATTGCTGTAAAAAACTCACATTAGCATGAAAATTTTTTCCTTTTAGGTCCGGATAGGAAATTTCCCTGGCTATTCGATTCCGGGGTCAAAAATTTTTTTTGATTAGCGCATGCGCGAGAAATCGCTAAGATAGGCTGTTTTTTTTTCTAAAGTCGATTTCTCAAATGCCTATTAGTGAAAAATCTTGTAACCAGGCTTAAAATTTTCCTTAAACCTTATATTTTTTGGCGAAAAAAAAATTTCGATGGGGCACTGCTTTTTGGGAGTTTAGATAAAAAAATAGCAGCTTTTAAAACCTCATTTTTTACAAATTTCGAATTTCCCGCCAAGTCACGTGACCAATCAAAAATCTGACCAAAATTTTGATTCCGTGGGAAATTATACATAAGGATATATCTTTTAATGTTTTTAAGAGCTTTGGTGTTAAAACAGTGAAATAATAAAGTATTTTCTGATTAATTTTGAATAATTTGGTATAATTTGGTATAATTTAAAAAATAAAAAAAGTCTTTAGAAAAATGAGATATTTTAATCTTTTAATTTAAAAATTTTGCTGCTTTAGCATAAACGCTCTTAAAAACATGAAAAGATATATTTTTCTGTAAAATTTTCCGCGGAATTCAAATTTTTGGTCAGATTTTTGATTAGTCACGTGACTTGGCGGGAAATTTGAAATTTGTAAAAAATGAAGTTTTGAAAGCTGCTATTTTTTTATCTAGAGCTCCCAAAAAGCAGTGTCCCATCGAAATTTTTTTTTCGCCAAAAAATATAAGGTTTAAGGAAAATTTTAAGCCTGGTCTCAAGATTTTTCATTAATAGGCATTTGAGAAATCGACTTTTGAAAAAAAACAGCCTATCTTAGCGATTCCTCGCGCATGCGCTAATGAAAAAAATTTTTTACCCCGGAATCAAATAGCCAGGGAAATTTCCTATCGGGACCTATAAAGAAAAAATTTTTAATGCTAATGTGAGTTTTTTACAGCAATAATAAAAAAAATTATGACTCATTTTTCTTACATTTTTTACGACAGTCAAAAATACTAAAATGGCTGCAAAAAAATCGAGATTTCGCTCTGGAAGGCTAAAAATTAGGCTGGTTACTTAATTTTGGCAGTACTTTCAGAAAAAAACACTTTGGGGCAGTTTTGAAGACCCAACCATACAAATTGTCCTCACTTCATTTAAATCTACCCATATAAAACAGGAAACTAATCGAAAAAAATTTAGAATGGCGTATACTTTCTGCTAAAGTCAATAAAAATATTTCAATGCAATCACTGCACAAAAATATTTGAAATTCCAACTTTTATATGAAACAGGACGACTAATCGAAAAAAATTTAGAATGGTGTATAGTATCTGCTAAAGTCAATAAAAATATTTCAATGCAATCATTACACAAAAATATTTTAAGTTGCAACTTTTATATAAAACAGGAAAGTAATCGAAAAAAATTTAGAATAGCATATAGTTTCTTCTAAAGTCAATTAAAATATTTCTATGCTATCGTTGCAAAAAAACATTTTAAAATACAACTTTTATATAATACAGGACACTTATCGAAAATTTACAATGGCGTATAGTCTCTGCTAAAGTCAATAAAAAAATTTTAAGGTAGTACCTCAGTGGGGGGAAAGTGAGAGAGAGATTTTCGGACCTCTTTCTTTCTCTCACGAGTTTTGTATAAGAAATTCCAAAATGTTTTTGTTTATATTTATGTAAATAAACATCTAGGTGCTCTGAAATTTTTTCTATGAGTTTTTATAATAATAAATTATATTTTAAGCAAATATTATCAAAATCTGTTTTGTAATTTTTTTTTTGAAAGCCTCTAAAATCTCTTACGTGAAATATGCATGTAATTTAATGAGTACGTTTTGTAAAAAATTTACAGAACAGATTTTGATAATATTTGGTTAAAATATAATTTATTATTATAAAAACTCATAGAAAAAATTTCAGAGATCCTAGATGTTTATTTACATAAATATAAACAAAAACATTTTGGAATTTCTTATACAAAACTCGTCAGAGAAAGAAAGAGGTCCGAAAATCTCTCTCTCACTTTCCCCCCACTGAGGTACTATTTTAATGCTATCATTGCATAAAAATATCTACAGGGGCGGTCGCCCCGGGACGTATACGCCGATTTTCCTCTATCTTTCTCTAATATTATAATATACATCGAAAGTCGAAATTGAATTTTTTATAGTTCGATTTTTTTATCGAATTTTTTGACGTTCGATAGTTCGATTTTATTTAATACTAGGGGGCTACGCCCTCTGCGCGCTACGCGCGCCAACCCCCGCAGAGTGATTGAAGTATTGCAATAGTATATTTTTATAATCACTTGCAAGGCGTACCACAGTGTAGTAAAAAAAAAAAAGTGGCAAAAAATCAGCTTCAACGCGATTTCTTATGAAATAAAATTCTGCTGGATGGAAAATGACTGTTTTTGTGTATACTAAATAATAGGCTATCGAGATCCAAAAAAAATTTTTTTTTTTAAATTTTTTTAGCTGCTGAATGAAAAAAAAATCTGTTCTTTACCATAAAAAGGTAAAATATTTATAGTTTCAAAATAAAAAAAAAAATTTTAAGTACAACTCTGTATTAAAATATGCACATAAATGATAAATAAACCTAAAAAAAATGTATTAGTATAATTTTAGATGGTTGTATGTAGTATAAAGATGTGTTAGTCAACATTTGCAATTTAGTCAAAATATTTTTAAAAAAATGAAAAATTTGATTTTTCTATTTTTACTTATATTTTAAACTTAAAAAAAGTATAAAAAATATAGATTATATAAAAACATAAAAAAAACAACTTTATAATAATTGGTTAAATATAGAAAAAACCGCATTGGCTCAAAAGGACCACATTGGCCCAAAAGGACCACTTTGGCCCAATAGGTTCACTTTGGCCCAGAAGGACCATTTTGGCCCAAAATGCTCATTTGGGCACAAAAGGTCCATTTTGGCACAAAAGGCTCATTTTGGCACAAAAGGTTAATTTTGGCACAAAAGGTCCAATTTGGCCCAAAAAGTCCATTTTGGCACAAAAGGTCCAATTTGGCCCAAAAGGTCCATTTTGTCACAAAAGGTCCATTTTGGCACAAAAGGTCCATTGGCACAAAGGGCTCATGTGACAGCGGCGGCAGCGGCGGCGGCGGTTATAACTTTATAATATATAGAGAAAATTGTTTCTTTTTAGTTATTATTATATAGTTATATAATAAATATGTTTTCCTTTTTCTTTATTATACAAAATAAAATTATATGCCTTTTTTCCTTTTTATTATCGTATTTTAATTTAATTAAACTAAACTCCGAAATGGAAATTCATTCGTCCAGTCACGGGCCGTCACGGTGTATTATATTAAGATAGAAAACTAACCTAATGAAACCCCAGTGCTTATTGTTTATATGATTCATAAAAATAAAAAAATATTTGATTTAATTTTTTTTACAATGGATTATTTAGTGTAAATTAAATTTATTAATATTTTGATATTTCGTAATTAAAAAAAAAGTTATATAAAAATATATTGTTTAAATATATATAGTGAAGTGACTAAAAGTTGTATCTGATTATGTATCTGATGTGTGTATTCTATGATTTTCAAAATTTGGAAATATTTATTTTTTAAAATGTATTTAAAAATTTGTTTTATTTGCTACACTTTACCAAGACAATTAAATATTTTAAGAAAAATGACAAAAGTAAAAAAATATTGAATTTTAATTTAAAAAAATGTTTTTAAACATATAAAGTGTATATAACATTAATAACCAAATTAGACATATAAGTTTGAAACTTTCACAAAAGATAATCCTCCTTTTCTATCTACTCCATTTTAAAATTTTTGCCAGAAAATAATGATATAAAAATATTTTTATCTACCGATATAGAGAAAGCGAAGAAAATTAAATCTCAAATATTTTAATAACCAAATGAGATAAAAGCTTGAAATTTTTACAAAAGATTCTAATGATGAGATCGAGGATGAGTTACTAGAACTTAAACTATAGTCCTTAGTTTTTATTTTCTACAGTTTATTACTTTAGTAGAAAAAAATTTTGTTTCAGAAACACTACTGATATTATAAGACTGAAGAAAATAAATACTGTATTATATTTTAAGAACCAAATAAAAAAAAAAGCTTTCAATTTTCTCAAATGATTATTATAATGGCTATGAAGAAGAAAAAGTTGTCCTTGTTTTTCTACCCGCTACAGTTAAATACTTCTAAAATTTTCAAGCTATTATCTCATTAAGTTATTATAATTATTATATTATAATTATTACATTTCATTTTTTTTACTTTCTCTGTATCGTTAGGTAAGAATGTTTTTAAAATAGAATTTTTTTCTTGTGAATTTATAAATTGGAGCAGACAAAATATTAGGACTAGATTTACTTCTTTCAAGTCATCATTAGAATCTTTTGAGAAAATCTCAAGCTTTTATCTCATTTGGTTATTAAAATATTAGAGATTTCATTTTCTTCGCTTTCTCTATATCGGTAGGTAAGAAATTCTTTTAAAACAAAACTTTTTTCTGTTGAAATTATAAACTGAATCAGATAAAATATGAGGACTAGATTTACTTCTTGCAAGTCATCATTATAATCTTTTGAGAACATTTCAAGCTTTTATCTCATTTGGTTATTAAAATATTAGAGATTTCATTTTCTCTATATCGGGAGATAACAAATGTTTTTATATCATTATTATTTGCTGGCAAAAATTTTTAAATGGAGTAGATAAAAAATGTGGACTAGTTTTACTTCTTGTAAGCCATCATTAGAACCTTTGGTTATTAATATTGGAGATTCCAAGAATTTTCCTTCGTTATAAACTTTTTATACCGGTACAAGAGATGTAATAATTTAAGTATATTGAAATTTAAACAATAATTCAAATAAAAACTTTTAAGACAAAAAGAAAAGGGTCATATTTTACAAGGCTTAAAATAGAAAATAAATAATACATTTTATGGTTAAAAATATTTTATTTAATTAAATTTCATTATTTTTCGATAATGAAATTTTTTCACATGAATCAATGTATATTTACTTCTCAGGCTATTTTACTATATTTTAGAGATAAAATATTTGTTTGTTTTGTAAAGTATACCTAGCAAATAAAAAATTTTTTAAATAGTTTTTAACAATAAATTTTTTCAATATTAAAATATCAACAAAAAGGCATAGTTGTTAGAAGACACACATCAGATGCAACTTTTATTCATCTCCAGGTATTTTTTTTTTTTTAATTTGGATGTAATACCTCATTTTTTTCCATGCAAGTAAATTTTTGTAGTATTTTCATATTGTAAACAGCCAATATGAACTTTACTATACAATTAAATTTTTTAAATTTCTGTTTTTTTTATTCTTTGTACTGCCGATATCTATCTTATTTCATAATGAAATTTTTTGAGTTTTTTCATATATAAATAGCCGACAATATAGATGGTAAATTTTTTAGTTTTTTCATATTGTAAACTGCCAATATGAATTTTACTATACATTTAAATATTTCTAGTTTTTTTTTTTATTCTTAGGACTGCCGATAATATCTATATTATTACATCGTGAATTTTTTTTAATTTTTCGTATATAAAATAACCAGAAATATAGATTGAAATTTTTGTAGTTTTTTCATATTGTAACAGCTAATATGATTTTTACTATGCAGCTAAATTAAAAAAATTTTAATTTTTTTCATTCTAAAGACTGCCGATAACTATCTTATTTCATAGTGAACTTTTTTGAGTTTTTTGATATATCAAATAGCCGACAATATAGATTGAAATTTTCGTAGTTTTTTCATATTGTAAGCCGACAATATGAATTTTACTATATAGTTAAATTCTTAAAATTTTTGTTTTTTTCTATTATTCTTAGGACTGCAGATGTCTATATTATTTCATATTCAAATTTTTGAGTCTTTTCATATATAAAACAAAAGAACTTCGGTGCAAATTACTCCTTGGAAAAAATGCTATAGAGTTGACGCTTTTTTTTTAATTTTAGCTCACGGCACAGAGTTACAACTGTTTAAAGCTAAGAAGTACAAAATTTAAAAACTCAAAAATTGGTCTTTTTCATCACTTCATATCTTAAAATGTTTTGTATTAAAATATAAAAACCAAAATGCTTTGTTTTTATTAAACGCATTTCTAAAGCCGCTTTTTTTTTGTTTTTTATTTAATGTATTCATTAAAAAGAAATAGCAAAAAAAAGACTTAGAGTCCGATTTATTGAGTTATTGGGTTTACTGATTGAAATAATAGTATTGAATTTAGCAGAAACTATACTTCACTTTAATTTTTTTTTCTAAAACAATCCTATTTTATAGAAATGCTGTAATTTCAATTGTTTTTATGCAATATTAGCATTAAATTATTAGTATTGAATTTAGCAAAATATACCCAACTTAAATGTTTTCGAATATTGTCCGGTTTTATAGAAATCTTGTAATTTCAAATATTTTTATGCAATGATAGCATTGAAATATATGTATTAAATTTAGCAAAATATACCCCGCTTTCAATTTTTTCGAATAATAGCCTGTTTTTTAGAACAGTTGTAATTTATATTGCATTGAAATATTAGTAATTAATTTAACAGAAACTATACCTCACTTTAGTTTTATTTCGAAAAGTGTCCTTTTTTATAGAAAAGTTGTAATTTCAATCGTTTTCATGCAATAATAGCATAGAGTATTTAACATATCAGCTGTTTACTAACACATACGCAGATTCGGAAGGAAAACAAAGGGCGTTTTTAACATTGGTTCTTATGTAGATCTTTTTTTAATTATCGATTTAAAAAAAATTGTTTGCTGAAATTGAATAAATGTTTTATAATTTAAGTAAAAGATACAATAATCTTCAAGTACCATCTATTTTTTTAGCAATTTTTTGGCGGATAGTTATAAAAAACTCAAAAATAAGTGTTATTTTAGGTTAGTCAGGTTTTAAAAAAACTTAAAAATTTAATATTTTTGTGATCTTTAACTAATTATCAATAAAAAAATAATTATTTATTAATAGCAAAAGTTAATTTGATAAAAATTATTATTTTTTTTAAATTTGACCAAGTTTACTAATTAATGTTAAGATTTGTTGACAATATTACATTTCCTAAATTAATAAATACTTTTATTTCTCAGCAAATTAACTTTTCCTGTTAATAAATAATTATTTTTATTAATAATAAATTAAAGATGACAAAAATATTAAATTTCTAAAGGTTTTTTGCTACTTCACTAACCTAAAATAACAATTATTTTTAGTTATTTGCTATTATCTGCCAAAAACTTACAAAAAAATATATGATACTTGAAGCTTATTGTATTCATCACTTAAATTATAATACATTTATTCAATTTCAGCAAACAATTTTTTTTAAATCCATAATTAAAAAGCGATCTCTACAAGAACCTATGTTAAAAACGTCCATTGTTTTCCTCCTTAATCTGCGTATGTGTTAGTAAACAGCTGATAGGTTAAATACTCTATTGATACATTATAGTATTAAATTTATCAAAATATACCCAACTTAAATGTTTTTGAATTCCGTCGTGTTTTTTAGAAATGTTGTAATTTCAAATGTTTTTATGCAATGATAGCATTGAAATATCAGTATTGAATTTAACAGAATTATACCCCTCTTTAATATTTTTTTCGTTAACAACTTAAAAAGATAAACTCATATTGATTGTCCACAATTTGAAAAACATCTAAAAATTTTAATATATATTGTCGGGTGTTTTATATAAGAAAGAGCTTAAATAATTTCGTTATATAAGGAAATGGATATCGCCTGTATTAAACATGAAAAAATAAAAATTTCGATAACATAACATAACAGTCCTCTTTTATATGAAATCTGGAATTTTAAATATTTTTACGCAATGATAGCATTAAAATTTTTTTATTGAATTTAGCAGAAACTATACATTATTTAAAATTTTTTTATAATAGTGTCCTGTTTTATACAAAAGTTGGATTTTTAAATATTTCAATGCAATGATTGCATTGAAATATTTTTGTAATTTAAAATATTTTTATGCAATGATAGCATTGAAATATTTTTATTGACTTTAGCAGAAACTATACGCAATTTAAAATTTTTTTTGATTAGTTTTGTCTTTTATATAAAAGTTGTAATTGCAAATATTTTTATTCAATGAATGCATTGCAATATTTTTATTGACTTTAGCAGAAACTATACGCCATTTTAATTTTTTTTCGATTAGTTTCCTGTTTTATATAAAAGTTGGAATTTCAAATATTTTTATGCAATGATAGCATTAAAATTTTTTTTTTGATTTTAGCTGAAACTATACGCCATTATAAATTTTTTTCTAATAGTCTCCTGTTTTATAGAAAATTTATAATTCCAAATATTTTCATGCAATGATAGCATTGAAATTTTTTTATTTACTTTAGCAAAAACTATACGCCATTCTAAATTGTTTTTTAATAGTCAAACATTTTTATGCAGTGATTGAATTGAAATATTTTTGTAATTTTAAATATTTTTTGCAATGATAGCATTAAAATTTTTTTTTTGATTTTAGCTGAAACTGTACATCATTTAAAATTTTTTTCTAATAGTCTCCTGTTTTATACAAAAGTTGTAATTTTAAATATTTTTATGCAATGAGAGCATTGAAATTTTTTTATTGTCTTTAGCCGAAACTATACGCCATTTAAAATTTTTTTTGATTAGTTTCCTCTTTTATATAAAAGTTGTAATTGCAAATATTTTTATGCAATGATAGCATTTAAATTTTTTTTTTGGACTTTAGGAGAAATTATAAATTTTAAATTTTAAATTTCCATTCTAAATTTTTTTTTAATAGTCTACTGTTTTATACAAAATATGTAATTATAAATATTTTTATGCAATGATAGCATGGAAATTTTTTTACTGATTTTAGCAAAAGTATACGCCATTATAAATTTTTTTCTTATAGTCTACTGTTTTATTTGAAAGTTGGAATTTCAAATATTTTTATGCAATGATTGCATTGAAATATTTTTGCAATTTCAAATATTTTTATGCAATGATAGCATTGAAATTTTTTTATTGACTTTAGTAGAAATTATACACCATTATAAATTTTTTTTAATAGTCTTCTGTTTTATCAAAAAAATTTTAAAAATTAAAAAAATTCACTTTTTAGATATATTTTTAAAAATAATTAATTATTTTTACATACTGAAATTCATATTGGTTGTCTAGAATCTGATAAAATTATTAAAATTTCAATTTATACTGTTAGCAGTTTTACGTATCAAAGAAAGAAAATAATAAAATATAGATATCGGCTGTTCCAAGTATAAAGAAAAAATTTAAAAAATTTCATTCCGCTGTTACATATATATTTGTCGTTTATAATATGAAAAATTCAGAAATATTTATCTTATAATTTCGGTGCTTCTATATTGTTAGGTAATTCCTATTGAAAAAAAAATAATAATTTAGATGTCGGCTGTCCTAGTTATGAGAAAACAAAAAAAAAATATTTTAGATGTCGGCAGTCCTATGTATGAGAATATAAAAAAAAAATAATAATTTAGATGTTGGCATTTTTAGTTATGAAAAAAAAGAAAAAAAAAATAATAATTTAGATGTCGGCATTTTTAGTTATGAGAAAATAAAAAAAATAATATTTTAGATGTCGGCTGTCCTATGTATGAGAATATAAAAAAAAAATAATAATTTAGATGTCGGCTGTCCTAGTTATGAGAAAACAAAAAAAAATATTTTAGATGTCGGCTGTCCTAAGTATGAAAAAATAAAAAAAAAATAATAATTTAGATGTCGGCTGTCCTAGTTATGAAAAAATCAACAACAAAAATTTAGATATCGGCTGTCCTATGTATGAGAATATAAAAAAAAATAATAATTTAGATGTCGGCATTTTTAGTTATGAGAAAATCGAAAAAAAAATAATAATTTAGATGTCGGCTGTCCTAGTTATGAGAAAACAAAAAAAAATATTTTAGATGTCGGCTGTCCTAAGTATGAAAAAATAAAAAAAAAATAATAATTTAGATGTCGGCTGTCCTAGTTATGAAAAAATCAACAACAAAAATTTAGATATCGGCTGTCCTATGTATGAGAATATAAAAAAAAATAATAATTTAGATGTCGGCATTTTTAGTTATGAGAAAATCGAAAAAAAAATAATAATTTAGATGTCGGCTGTCCTAGTTATGAGAAAACAAAAAAAAAATATTTTAGATGTCGGCTGTCCTATGTATGAAAAAATTAAAAAAAAAAATTGGTTCTACGTAGTTTTTTTGCTATTTCTCTTCAATGAATGCATTAAATAAAAAACCAAACAAAGTTCCTTTAGAAAATCGTTTATTAAATAGAATGCAATTGGGTTTTTACATTTTGATTCAATCCATTTTAAAATATGAAGTGATGAAAATTACCACTTTTTACGTTTCTAAATTTTCAACTTCTTAGCTTTAAACAGTTGTAACTCGAAACGGTGAGCTCTAATTAAAAAAAATGAAAACGTCAAATCGATAGCATTTTTTCCAAGGACTAATTTGCACTAGAGTTTGTCTCAAATGATCTTTTAGATCCTGAGAAAAAACAGTTTTAGTGAAAAAAATATATAATTTTTTACCTTTTCGATCACTAACTTCTGAGATTGATTTCTCGAAATCATTTAATTATTTTTTAAAAATAAAAAAATCGGTTGGGGGTATTTCTTAAAGGATTAATTTAAAACCAATTTCATGTATTTTCGTCCATACAATTCTTCATAAATGGATATTGAGTAAAATCGAAAATAATAAAATTTTTCAATTATTTCATTTTAATATATATAGGATGATTACTTAATAAGTAATATTATTTTTTTTCTTTATTAATCAGCCTACATAACTTGCGTAAAGTTTTGTTTTAGATCTCAAAACTTTCGCAGTGTTTAATAATAGTGATAATAGAATGTTTACCTAATAAAATACTAGATAAAATAAATAAGTAGTGACAACACTTAAAGGCACTTGCGTAACTTTACATGTAAATGTTTTTATGTTTGAAATAACAAAAATATTTCAATGCAATCATTGCATAAAAAAATTTGAAAATCCAACTTTTAAATAAAACAGGACGACTAATCGAAAAAAATTTAGAATGGTGTATAGTCTCTGCTAAAGTCAATAAAAATATTTCAATGCAATCACTGCACAAAAATATTTGAAATTCCAACTTTTATATGAAACAGGACGACTAATCGAAAAAAATTTAGAATGGTGTATAGTATCTGCTAAAGTCAATAAAAATATTTCAATGCAATCATTACACAAAAATATTTTAAGTTGCAACTTTTATATAAAACAGGAAACTAATCGAAAAAAATTTAGAATAGCATATAGTTTCTTCTAAAGTCAATAAAAATATTTCTATGCTATCATTTCATAAAAACATTTTAAATTATAACTTTTATATAAAACAGGACATTAATCGAAAAAAATTTAGAATGGCGTATACTTTCTGCTAAAGTCAATAAAAATATTTCAATGCAATCATGGCACAAAAATATTTTAAGTTGCAACTTTTATATAAAAGGGGTCTTCCATAAATGACGTCCACGATTTTTTAAAGCTTTTTGAGACCTCCCTACCCCTTGTCTGATTTGTCTCATAAAAGTTGACCCCCCCCCCCCCTTTCGGACGTCACATATTTATTTTATCACCCCCCTAGAAAAAATCGAAATGAATTTTTTTATACAAGTTAAAAAAAAATTTTATGATTTAAATAGAAATCTGAATTATATATGGGTGGTTTTCACTGTAACTGAATATTTTTTTATTGTTTACGGCACAACACTAATTATATTTTTTTTTATTTTTTTGTATTTTTATGTTTATCAATGTCCAAAAACCTAAAATTTTCAGTGGTACTGCTACAAATGTAAAAATAAATTCTACGTCTTATTCTTATAGAGTTTTTTTATTTATGCAGACGGTTGCGACGTGGACGGTTGCGACATTTTGAATGTATTATTGAAATAACTTTGTATTGAAGCCATCAAATTTTCTCAAACTCTGGGTATCTTATTTTTCCATCAAAACACATAACTGAATAAGATATATTAAGTAATATATGACATACACTTGGAGAAAACGACATGGACGGTGGCGACATTTTTTTTTTGTAAAAGCGTTTTAAAAATTTAATAGGTTTAATTTTCATAGTTAAAGCTTTCATATTTAAAATTTTAAGTTTTCCACGGTTCATATATGAGTAGTTAAGTAAGAAAAAAAATACAACAATTCTTTCTAATGCATAAATATAGAGTGCGCATCCATAAAAGGTGGAAAGCTTAAAAAGAGCTAAAATCGAGGGACAGACTTATATGGGACGATAAGCTAAGAGGATTGCATGAAAATTTTTTTGGTTGAAAAAAAATGAGTTTTTGGGACCTAAATAAGTCATATGCATCCTGCAGAAAATTTTAAGCCGTTTGTTAATACTCAAAGTTTACAGTTAAGCAAAAGGACAGTGGACGGTGGCGACATTTTGGACACATATGCTCCAGAAAATTTTTTTGTTAACTTACCAATATATGCATAGTAGGTTGTGACTTTAAAAAAATATTATTTATGAACTTTTTAAAAAAAAAAAAAGTGTAAAAGAGCTTTAGTTTCGGATATAAATGGAGGGGACACTATGTATACCGTTCCTGCGAAAACCACCCATATAGATAAAAGTATAATACAATTTTAAAACTACATTTGTTAACTAGCTGATTGGCCTCGCGATGCTCGGCTTAAACAAGTAAAAAATCTTGTGCATTAATTTTTTTATATTTAATATTTGGTCAATTACAATAAATTTAATTACACGCGATTATAAAGCAATTTAATATTTTCATATTGTAGACAATTAATATTTGAATATTTTCTATTTTCATGTACATCACAACTGATATTGTAGACAATCAATATGAATTTTTCTATAGAATTAAATTTTTTGTTTATTTATTAAAATGTGGCTAATCAATGATGAATTTTTAGTCAATAATAAATTAAAATCTTAAATTTCATATTATTCTAATTTTTTTTTTTTGATCAATCGCATTAATTTTTTAATCCTTTTATCACATGTTATTAATTCTAATAAATTTAATACTGTCTGATTAATAAGTAATTCAATTTGACTCAAAAATTTTTTCAAAAACACAATTAGTTTTATACCATTAATTTTATTATTTATAAAAAAATTTTTAATACATATGAATAATAACTTACATGTTTATGTATAAATACTAATATAAAATTAGGTATAATTTATAATGTTAATAATTATTAAAAATAAATCATTATAGAAAATATAAATATATCTTATAATGAAATTCTACAATCTTTCAAATTGTGGACAATCAATATGAGTTTATCTTTTTACGTTGTTAACGAAAAAAATATTAAAGAGGGGTATAATTTCTGTTTAATTCAATACTAATATTTCAATGCTATCATTGCAGAAAAATATTTGAAATTACAAGATTTCTATAAAACAGGACAATATTCGAAAACATTTAAGTTGGGTATATTTTGCTAAATTCAATACTGATATTTCAATGCTATCATTGCATAACAACATTTGAAATTACAACATTTCTATAAAACAAGACGGAATTCAAAAACATTTAATTTGGGTATATTTTGATAAATTCAATACTATAATATATCAATACTATTATTGCATGAAAACGATTGAAATTACAACTTTTCTATAAAAAATGACACTTTTCGAAATAAAACTAAATTGAGGTATAGTTTCTGTTAAGGACGTATCTCAGTGGATTAAAAGAGAGAGAGGTTTTTTCGGACCACTTTCTTTCTCTCGCGAGTTTTGTATAAGTAATTCCAAAATGTTTTTGTTTATATTTATGTAAATAAACATCTAGGAGCTCTGAAATTTTTTCTACGAGTTTTTATAATAATAAATTATATTTTAACCAAATATTATCAAAATCTGTTCTGTAAATTTTTTTTTGGAAGCCTTTAAAATCTCTTACGTGAAATATCAGGTGAAATATGCATGTAATTTAATAAGTACGTATTGTAAAAAATTTACAGAACAGATTTTGATAATATTCGTTAAAATATAATTTTTTTATTATAAAAACTCGTAGAAAAAGTTTCAGAGCTCCTAGATGTTTATTTACATAAATATAAACAAAAACATTTTGGGATTTCTTATACAAAACTCGCGAGAGAAAGAAAGAGGTCCGAAAATCTCTCTCTCACTTTTCCCCCACTGAGGTACATCCTTAAATTAATTACTAATATTTCAATGCAATTGAAATTACAACTGTTCTAAAAAACAGGCTATTATTCGAAAAAATTGAAAGTGGGGTATATTTTGCTAAATTTAATACATATATTTCAATGCTATCATTGCATAAAAATATTTGAAATTACAAAATTTCTATAAAACAGGACAATATTCGAAAACATTTAAGTTGGGTATATTTTGCTAAATTCAATACTGATATTTCAATGCTATCATTGCATAAAAACATTTGAAATTACAACATTTCTATAAAACACGACGAAATTCAAAAACATTTAAGTTGGGTATATTTTGATAAATTCAATACCATAATATATCAATACTATTTTTGCATAAAAACGATATAAATTACAACTTTTCTATAAAAAAGGACACTTTTCGAAATAAAACTAAAGTGAGGTATAGTTTCTGCTAAATTAATTACTAATATTTCAATGTAATTGAAATTACAACTGTTCTAAAAAACAGGCTATTATTCGAAAAAATTGAAAGCGGGGTATATTTTGCTAAATTTAATACATATATTTCAATGCTATCATTGCATAAAAATATTTGAAATTACAAGATTTCTATTAAACCGGACAATATTCGAAAACATTTAAGTTGGGTATATTTTGCTAAATTCAATACTATTATTTCAATAAATAAACCCAATAACTCAATAAATCGGACTCTAAGTCTTTTTTTTGCTATTTCTTTTTAATGAATACATTAAATAAAAAACAATAAAAAGCGGCATTAGAAAAGCGTTTAATAAATACAAAGCATTTTGGTTTTTATATTTTAATACAAACCATTTTAAGATATGAAAATGACCAATTTTTGAGTTTTTAAATTTTGTAATTCTTAGCTTTAAACAGTTGTAACTCTGTGTCGTGAGCTAAAATTAAAAAAAAAGCGTCAACTCGATAGCATTTTTTCCAAAGAGTAATTTGCACCGAAGCTCTTTTGTTTTATATATATGAAATGACTTAAAAATTTGAATATAAAATAATATAGACATCGAAATTCCTAAGAATAATAGAAAAAAACAAAAATTTTAAGAATTTAACTGTATAGTAAAATTCATATTGTCGGTTTACAATATAAAAAAACTACAAAAATTTCAATCTATATTTCTGGTTATTTTATATATAAACAATTTTTAAAATTTCGCGATGTAATAATATATAGATATCGACAGTCTTAAGAATAAAAAAAATTAGAAATATTTAACTGTATAGTAAAATTCATATTGGCGGTTTACAATATGTAAAAACTAAAAAATTTACAATCTATGTTGTCGGCTATTTATATATGAAAAAACTCAAAAAATTTCATTATGAAATAAAATAGATATCTGCAGTCCTAAGAATAAAAAAAACAAAAATTAAAAAAATTTAATTGTAAGTTCATATTGGCTGTTTACAATATCAAAATACTACAAAAATTTACTTGCATGGAAAAAAATGAGGTATTACATTCAAATTAAAAAAAAAAAAAAATACCTGGAGATTTTTTGGTGAAAAAAATTTTATAAAAAAAATAGGTCTGTCATACTGGTTGTGAAATATCACCGGTGACAGTGCTACATACATACATACATACACTCACACACACACATACATTATTTTTTTAAAAACTGGTTTTTTAGAATCCTGAGGTCTCAAAACGTGTGTATATGTCAAAAAATCAGAAATAAAAATTTTACCTAAAACAATTATTTCACTCTAGAGTAAAATTAATATTGATTCTCTGCAATATAAAAAAACAGCAAAAATTTCAATCTATAATGTTATAACTCAAAAATTTTACCCTATATAGAGTATAATGGATATCGACTGTCCTATTTATGAAAACATTATAAAAATTATACAAGCTCATAAAAAATATTATAAAAGTTTCACTCGATAGTAAAATTCATATTGATTGTCTACAATATGAAAAAACTGAAAATATTTCAATCTATATTTTTGACTGTTTTATATTAGATAAAACCCAAAAAATTTTACTATAGAGTAAAATGGATATCTTCTGTCCAATTTATGAAAAAAAAAAAAAAAAAAAAAAAAAAAAAAAAAAAAAAAAAAAACTCTACAGTAAAATTTATATTGGCTTTTTACATTATGAAAAAAATTCAAAATTTTCAATCTATATTGCTGGCTGTTTTATTTATAAAAAAGCTAAAAAAATTTCATCATAGAATAAAATGGATATCGCCTATCCTATTTATGAACAATAAAAAATTATGAAAATTTCATTCTATAGTCATATTCATATTGATTGTCTACAGTATGAAAAAAACTGAAAATTTTGTTAAAAAATCTGCATAATACTATATTTTATTTTCAATTATTATTTATTATCAATAATTATTTATGTTATAAAATATACCTCATTAGTTATAAATATTTATAAATAATCATGTAACTTTTTCTTAATATGAATTATAAAATTTTTTTGTTAATTTTAGAAGTATAAAATTAATTCTGTTCTCATTCATTTTTAAATAAAATTAGATTGCATTTTAATCACGTATGATTAAATTTATTATAATTAACTACATATGATTAAAATATAAAAAAATTAATGCACAAGAGTTTTTATTTGGTTAAGCCGAGCATCGTGAGGCCAATCAGCTAGTATTATTTAAAAATTAAAAAAATCCTTTCAATTAAAATAATCTTTCAATTTAAAATTTTACTGCTTTAACATAAACGCTCTTTAAAACATCAAAAGATATATCTTTTTGCCCTCCCTGGCGTAAAACTCGTGCGTAAAGAATTTTCTGAACTCGTTCTACGCCTAGGGGGGCAAAAAATAGTGTAAGCACCATGGGTGAAATACTTTAGACACGAGCGTGAACACAAATCGTGCTAGTGCTCACGCTAGTGCCGAAACTTTTACGCCCTTGATACTTAATACACTATTACGTAAAATTTCCCACGGAATCCAAATTTTTGATCAGATTTTTGATTAGTTACGTGAATTGGCGGGAATTTGAAATTTGTAAAAAATGATCTTTTAAATCTGCTATTTTTTTATCTAGAGCTCCAAAAAGCAGGTTTAGGGATAATTTTAAGTCTGGTTAGAAGATTTTTCAACTAATAGGCATTTGAGAAATCGACTTTTGAAAAAAAACAGCTTATATTAGCGATTCCTCACGCATGCGCTACTCAAAAATTTTTTTCAACCCTGGAATCTGATTGCTAGGAAAATTTCTTTTTTTCTGAAAGTACTACCAAAAATAAGTCACCAGCCCAATTTTCAGCCTCCCAGAGCAAAATCTCGATTTTTGGCAGCCATTTTTGTATTTTGGACTTTTGTAAAAAAAGCAAGAAAAATGAGTCGTAATTTTTTTTATTATTGCTGTTAAAAACTTATATTAGCATGAACAATTTTTTACTTTCAGATATGGATAGGAAATTTCCCTGGCTATCCGATTCTGGGTTCAAAAAATTTTTTTTGAGAAGCGCATGCGCGAGGAATCTCTAAGGCTGTTTTTTTTTCAAAAGTCGATTTCTCAAATGCCTACTAGTGAAAAATCTTCTAACCAGGCTTAAAATTTTCCTTAAACCTTATATTTTTTGGCAAAAAAAAAATTTCGATGGTACATTGCTTTTTGGGAGCTCTAGATAAAAAAATAGCAGCTTTCAAAAAATAATTTTTTACAAATTTCAAATTTCCCCCCAAGTCACGAGACCAATAAAAAATCTGACTAAAATTTTGAATTCCGCGGGAAATTTTACCTAAGGTAATAATGATAAATAATAATAATAATTACATAATAATAATCTTTTCATGTTTTTAAGAGCGTTTATGTTATGTTATGTTAATTTTTTGACCCCGGAATCGGATAGCCAGGGAAATTTCCTATCCGGAACTAAAAGGAAAAAATTTTTTATGCTAATGTAAGTTTTTTACAGCAATAATAATAAAAATTACGACTCATTTTTCTTACTTTTTTTACAAAAGTCCAAAACACAAAAATGGCTGCCAAAAATCAATACTTTGCTCTGAGATGCTAAAAATTGGGCTGGTGAATTATTTTTGGTAGTACATTCAGAAAAAAACACTTTGGGGAAGTTTTGAGACCCGACCATACAAGTCGTATACGCTTCATTTAAATCTACCCACATATAAGCTTGTAAAATCATGAAAATATATATCCTTAGGTAAAATTTACCCAGGAATCCAAATTTTTTGTCAGATTTTTAATTGGTCACGTGTCTTGGCGGGAAATTTGAAATTTAAAAAAAATGAAAATTTTCGAATCAGTTTTTTTCCTCTAGTTTTTTAAGGAACCCAAAAAACAAAACAAAAATTATACCATAAAAAATATACATAAAGATAAAAGTTTTGGGTATTTCAAAATGAAAGTTGGTTTTTCTGCTGAGGACAATACTAAAGTTGGAACGTATTTACTCGATTTCTTGTGCATGCGCAGCTCGAAAAATAATTTGAACCATCGAATCGGATATCCAGGGAAATTTCCTGTCCAGGACTCAGAGGAAATTTTTTTTTTTTTGATAAAATAAAAGTCTGAGAGACTTTTTAGTAATTTTTGCGCTCTTAAAATTTAAAAAAATAAAAAGCACAAAAAAAACTAATACGGCAGTATAAAATTAAGGAGAAGGCCTAGGAGACTAAAGGAGTTAACTTGTTTTCGATAGTACTTTGAGGGAAATATATTTTGGGACCAATTGAAGAATTAGGTTTACATACACATGAGGAATATCAACCCATTTATTAAAATAAAGATTATCCTATTTTGTACACAAAACGCTTGCACAGGATTTTTTGATACCTAAGATTTGGCTGATCTGAAATTCGCCTTACGATTTCACTTAAGTTTGCTGCTCATAGAGCATTTTTGCAGTTATGTAGATTAGGCATTATTCCAATCTCGTAAAATCGCCCTGCAACCCAAAACCGTGTAGACCGTAAGGCAAGAAATTTTTCAGTGCCGCCAACTTATCTCGAATTTATTAAATTTATAACCAAACATAATAAAATAGACAAACAAATGCAAGAAAATAAAATAAATATATTAATAAATGATCAATAGAAATAGTTAAATAAGAATAAGATTGTATTATTCTGTTCTTTTTAATGGTTTTTGGTGGTAAATGCTCAGTATACCTGGTATAAGAATCTCTAGCTGTTTTTCTTTTATATATTGAGCCACAATTACATAGCATTTTATATATACCTGCTTTATTTATATTGTCTCTATATTATTGTCTTTTGGGTGTAATATCCTCTCTATTCTGTTGTCAGTATTGAAACTAATTGTTACACTGTGCTTCTAGGATGCATGAAATAATTTTTTAGACAAATACTTTCCAAATGTGGCCGATGTGTATTTAATTTCATTAATTTGTGCTGCGTTGTTCTTATCATTTATGTTATTTTTATGAGCAATTTTCTTACAATGCTTAAATATTAGTTTGTCTATACTAATAGAACTAATATATCCGTTTCTTACTACAACGTGCTTAATTGTGTTAAGTTCATCATTAAAATCTTTTTCAGTCATTGGTATTGTTTAAAGCCTGTAAATGAAATTATTGTATGCTGTCATTTTTTGTGAATACGGATGATGTGAATTTATATGTATAGTTGAGTCTGTTGTGGTTAGTTTTCTATACTTTTTGAGAATTAAATGATTTTCTTTTGATTTTCTAATATTTAAATCTAAAAAGTTAATGGAGTCTTCTTTTTCTATTTCTAAAGTGAATTGTATATTTTCTTCTTTTTATTTAAAAACTTTTATGTAAAAACTTTTATTTTGAAGTTTTCTAATTGTGTGTTAGTTCCATTGTTAATTAAAAAGATATTTACATATGTTACGTATGGTAGGTCAAAATTGATATGCCTAACATTTGATATATATATATATATAAAAATAGTAAACCCTATATCCGATAGCTGTATTAATATTACAGACGACATAGGAACCTGCAGGTGCATTTTTGCTGATGCTGATCTAGCACAATAGCGTGGGACCAAAAGTCAGCTATGACATAAATTAGTAGGGATTTACAGGCGTTATAAACTGCATAAATCCCACCTCGCGATTCTTAGTAATAATTAGGGACGCCTTCGCTAATTGGACGTGACGAGACCGACGCTTTTTTGTATTGGACGTTTCCCCCAAAATCTCGCAATATGAACAGATTCATTTTAGATTATATATTACCCTTTAAGCGCCCAAATTGTATTCTTTAGAATCATAACCATCGTTAATTAGAGTACTAACTCCCGTTATTAAGTATCTTTTATAATTCGTTTGACTTAAAGACTTAGACAGTTTTATTATATATACTTATAATCAATAAAGTGAAAGTTATATATCAAATCAGTTATCAGTTATTATTGTGACATTTCCTTTTGTAATTGAGAACTTAGCCTCAGGTTAGGTTCATCCAGCTTAGATCGAACTCGAACTCATCTACAAATACATCAACTATAAACCAACCTTTAATAACCATCCAACTAATAAAATACCTGGGGCAGTCAATATCCCCAGGATAAACTTATATTTCATATATTCATAATTATTTATATTTACATATCCCTTGGATAAAACCTCAGGATACGTAACATAAATTGGCTCCCCGACCGGGAGTCGAACCCTTGTCGCCCGGGTTTTTTTTTTCTAGTATAAAAAATGATGTTATTTTGGTGTACATTTTTTTTATTAAATACATAGGTATTTTCAAAGTGATTCATATATATTTCTGCTAAAAAACAAGATATAGGTGACCCCATAACTAAACTATCTTTTTAATAAAAATATTGATCTTTGTATCTGAAATAGTTTTCAAGTACTTCAATATTGTGTACAAATTTTCAAAAATTAATTCTTAGATTCAAAATATCGTGTAAAAACCATTATTTCAAATATAAGTACTTTCATAGAAATAAATGAGATAATACATCCAAATTGAAAAAAAAAAAAAGTAGTTTGAAATTTTTTGATAAAAATATGTTAAGAAAAAAAAAATAGGTCTTAATTATTATTATTATTATTGAATTTATTTGTTGATAACAAAATACAGGAACACTCCAGTTTTACATAGTTTATATCAGTACTTAATTACATTGTAGTAAATATATATTAATATAATTGATTTTTATTAAATAAAATAAAGAATCTAAGAGTCTTTCTTTACCAAAACAGCAAAGGTTGCCAGGGGGGGGGGGGTCGTCAGATCGGCCTCAAATTTCCCCATGTTTTTATAACACTAAGACAGGAAAATTCTGAAATTTTTATCCCTCTAGGTCTTAAGCAACCCGAGTTATAGCCAATCAAACTCATTGGGTGTTTCTCGATCAGCGTTGGTGCTTTTTGGAAAAATGCTAAAAAATAATAAAAAACAGCTTGAAAAAATAATCTAAAACATTATATATATTGGGAAACCTTCAGTAAATCCATTTCTGTCTTTAGTTTTTCGGAAAAACCCCGGAAAATGGGAAAACATGTTTTTGGAAAAACCAAAATACAGGAAACCCTCCGTATTCGCGGGTAATTGAGACCGGAAAAAGACCACGAATAAGAAAATCCGCGAATAACGCGGGACTGGGACCGTAGTAAATATATGTATATATGTACATAAAGTAAAACAAAAAAATTTTGAGAATAAAAATCTTTTTATTGGCAAGTGAAATAATCTGTAAGGGTCTTCTGTCTGTACTGATCATATCTCTATATAATTCTTCGTAGACATGCGCTGTTTTTTCGCAATCTTGTTTAAATTTTAGACTTCTCATCATATTTGGATCATTGTCAATTATATGATCGATAACTTTTTGAATAGAAGTCATTTTTTGAGATAAGTCCATTACTTCTTTTTTTCTTTTCTGTTTTGCGCTTTCTTATTCATTAGTTTTCTTAGGAACCATGTTTTTTAATTTATTTTAATTAGCCAAAAATAGTATATTTACGGCTCATGTCCAGAAAACTAAAAAATGGCCTAAATCACACGTAAATTACCTTCCGAGGTGAAGCCGAGGATGGTAAACTGCGAATCGGAGAATTCTTTATTTATGGACAAGGGCCGTATAAAATTTTTCTGCGACAGTAATGAGAATTATGTACTTTGTAATGTACTTTCGTGGCTACTGTACAGAAAAGAAATTTTTATAATTTTTATAACCAAAAATCATGTGAAAAGAAAATTAATAAATGTTTTTAATTTATTTTAATTAGCCAAATAAGAAATTTTTATAATGTTTATAACCAAAAATCTTATGAAAAAAAAAAATTAATAAATGTGAACATTGCTACAAAACCGCGTAAAACGAAATTCAAATCCACGGAAAAAGAATCCCGGTATATTTTGAAGAATTGCGTATATTTGAATCCGCGAATGCGATTACCTGCGAATACGGAGGGTTTCCTGTAACTCTTTTTCCGCCATTTTTTTTGAAAAATGAAAATCCGAAACCCCATCGAACTAGCCATAAAATATTTTCTGTTTCGGCCAATAAGGATCGATTTTAGTTTGTTTTAGATTATTTTTACATTCTTGATATTTACGTATGTAATAAACTGTAAAAGTTTACATAAATTAACTTTTTTTCTTTCAGAATCAAATAGCCAGGGAAAAAGTAGTTTAAAACAAAAAAAAAATTGTTTTTTCACATGAAAATTAACCGAGTTATGGTCAAGTAAAGATATTGTCACAAGTTACCAAGTTTATACTAATTCCAATTTTAGGGTTCATAACGACATTATAACTTGAAAACTGCATAATTTGCTTAAATTTTATCGTAAAAAGAAAAGTTTTGGATTATTTTGGAATATATTTTCCTTGGCTATTCTTTGATGCAAGAAAAAAATTAGTTTAGTCGACAAAACGACTTTTTTTGTTCTAAAACTAATGTAACATATTAAAAACTGTTTTTGATTATTATCATTATTTAACAAAAAAAAATAAATTTCTGTAAATAAAAGTAATTTTTTTCTTAGGTAAACGAATAGCCAAGGAAAATATATTCCAGAATAATCCAAAGCTTTTCTTTTTACGATAAAATTTAAGCGAGTTATGCAGTTTTTAAGTTAGAATGTCGTTATGGAACCTAAAATTGGAATTAGTATAAACTTGATATTTTGTGACAATATCTTTACTTGACCATAACTCGGTTAATTTTCATCAAAAAGAGCAAATTTTTTTTTGTTTTCAACTACTTTGTCCCTGGCTATTAGATAGAAAAAAAGTCAATTTATGTAAACTTTTATAGTTTATTACATCTGTAAATATCAAGAATGTAAAAGTAATCTAAAACAAACTAAAATCGATCCTTATTGGCCGAAACAGAAAATATTTTATAGCTAGTTTGATAGGATTTCGGTTGAAGAAAATTTTCCAAAAAAAATTTTCAAAAAAAAAAATGGCGGCAAAAGAGTTATTTCGGTTTTTCCAAAAACACGTTTTCCCATTTTCTGGAGTTTTCGGGGTTTTTCCGAAAAACTAAAGGCAGAAATGGATTTACTGAAGGTTTTCCAAAATATATAATGTTTTAGATTATTTTTTCAAGCTGTTTTTTATTATTTTTTAGCATTTCTCCAAAAAGCTCCAACGCTGATCGAGAGACACCCAATGAGTTTGATTGGCCATAACTCGGGTTGCTTAAGACCTAAGGGGCTAAAAATTTCTGAATTTTCCTGTCTTAGTGTTATAAAAATATGGGGAAAATTTGAGGCCGATCCGACGACCTCCTGGCAATTATTGCTATTTTGGCAAAGACAGACTTCTAAGGAAATGTAAATAAATATATAAGTAAATATAAGTAAAATTAATTAATAAAATTTTAAAATTTTAAAATTGAATTTAAAATTGAATTAAATATACATACACACACGCACACGAAGATGTTTAGAAATTTAGCCTCACAGTGTCGCAAAATGGACAAAAATCGCTCTTGGATTGAGTTTTTGAGCTTTCGACTTGAAATCTGTTTTGAACGACTTAAAAATAAGCCTGCTTTCATGCCTGACTGCGGATTTTTAGAATTTTTTATTTTTAATTAACCTATTTAATAAAAAAGCATTTTATGTGAGAATCTAAAATATGCATAAACTATGATTGAATATTTTTTAGCTTTAAAATGTTTTATAATTTATATATATATATAATGCAGGATTTACATAAAAAAATTTCCCGTTGGTTTTAGAGTGTAGAAAATGTAGGAAGTGAAAATTTCGATATATGAATAGGTCGAGGTCGTGTAAATAGGCTAATTAAAAATAAAAAATTAGAAAAAACCGCAGTGAAGCACGAAAGCTGACTTATATTCTAGTAAAAATGACTATATATTTCTAGTAATCAGCAACCATATGGTTAACTTTATTGCAATATTTATTACTTAAATACAGTGAAAATTGCTTGAACTTTAAAGAATTAAAACTACAATATAAATTAATAAATATTAATTTATTAATTTATATTACTGGATTATTGTAGAGTTTTTACTATACGTGGAGTGTAATTTTTAATTTAGTATTTATATTAGATTTTATAATGCAAATTAAGAATACACTAAAAAATAATTTTTTTTTGTGTATTTATTATTTTATATGTTTATTATTTTTTTTTGTATTAAGGTATTATGCAGCTTGATTAAAATGATGACAGAGCTTAATGAAATAGGAAAATTATGAAAATTTAAACATTTTAAAACTTAAATAAACTTTATTTTACCCCTCTTATAGCATTAACTTTTTTGTAATTAAGAAAATAAAATCGGAGCTTTAACATTGATCTTATGGGAGCAATACTTTGGAGCTTTGAAAAAATATGAAAATGATGACACAGGAGATTAAAGTTAGCATGAAATGATAAATAAATGATCAAAGATTAAATTTTCAATTTATTTTCCCCACCTTATAGACTTTAATTTTAAATAAATAAATAAAAACTATGTAAATAACCTGAAATTATACTAATCCATATATGATGTCACATATGTATGTAGCGTCGATAATTTAGAATGTGATAAAAAAAATTATTTTTCTTTGTCCAAGCTGCATAAGACCTTCAATTTTTTTTTATATAGTTATTGGGGGTTCGAACTGGGGTACTTTTTATTATCAGCATATCTCTCAGCTACTTTATTACGGTTAATAGTATATTTACGGCTCGTGTCCAGAAAAGTAAAGAATAACCCAAATCGTACTTTCGTGGCTACTGTACAGAAAACAAATATCTTTGTACATCATTGTTCCCCCCTTTGGCATCATGTGCAAGATCTACCTACTTCAATTGTTCTTGCACACGGCTCCTAATTAGGGCATTTTCCATCTTTCTTCATTATAATGCATTTTTCCAACGATGTTGTTAGACGTGATTTAGTTTATTTTTGCTTCTAGCAATATCTTTTTGGTCATCCAGCGATCGCAGTCAAAAAATGTGTGACACTAATTGTCGCGTTCACCGGGATAAAACACACATTCAAGGCACCTGAACTTGCCCATCTTAAATAGATAGGACTGTAAAAGTCTGTTTCTAAGGAACTAGTTTAAAAAGTAGTTTACTTTTCCATGATCTCTTTGGATTCAAAGCAAACCTCTTTAATGATAAACCTGATCCATCAGCTGTCCGTACGCTTTTATAAAAGTGCCTGCCACTCTAGCATCTAATCCTTCCTAACATCCACTTTGATCAGCGTCGCCCTTGTTCTTCATGTCGTATATGAGTATGCGTTCTTTGGCGAGGAGCTTGCCTCTGTACTCTTATCATGTCTTTTGCATAAACGGCTATGTCTAGCGCCTCCACCCAGATTTCTGCTCTATACAATAGTATAAAATGGGTTTCGGATATTAGTAAGTTCCGCGAACTAGCATTAGGGCCGTTCAATTTCGCCATTATCCTACTTAGCTTCGTATCCAAAGTAATACCCAGATATTTTACGAATCTCTGCGTTTTGATAATGGTATCAAAATCGATTCTTATCGGGTTAATAGTATTTATTTGCTTTCTCGTGAAAATCACGATTTCTGTCCTAGCAACTACTAGACTTAACCATCCAGTAGCTAGTTTGCAGCATGCAGACACTTAAATTATTTTGCGCCTGTTGTACGTTTCTCAGAATGATTGAGAAAGCTATGTCGTCAGCGTAACTTATCATGATACAGCTATTCGCTAGCTCCAGTATTAGGGTACCAGCAAAAGACATGCTCCATAAATCAGTTCCCAATATCAAACCTTGAACTGCACCAACTGTAGTATTTTTTCTCAGCTACCTCCTCATTACTCTCATCAAATATGACTGCAAAGTCATTTAGTCCTTGCAGAAACTCTGTGCACTTTGCTGAGTTAAAAACATTTTTAGCATCAAGGGTAGCCAAATGAGTAAATTTGCTGAAACGTTGATTACCGGTTTTAACCGTGTTTATTGCATCTATGACCTCATTTACTACTTTGATCGTAGACCGCTCTCAAATGAACCCGTCTTGTCAAGGAAAAAGATCCCCTGTTGTTTGTACTGTATTTAAAATAAAATAAAAGCATCTTTTCATAGCCATCACCTGCCGTGTCAGAAAGTCATAGTGGTCACTATGACTTTCAGTACGATGGAAGTTTTGGATCACCCTTTCCCTTGCTAATATAAGCCAGTGGAACTACTTTTCATTGTCTGCTACATACCTTCGTTTGGATACAAGTATTGTACATCCTAAGCATCAGCATCGCACACTTGTGTGCAGCTACTTTCATAATCTCTGCCGGAATGCCGTCTGGACCGGGAGCTTTCTTATTTCTAAGGAAATTCACGGCGGTGAAAAGTTCCTCCTCTGTGAATTCCAGGATATCGTCTATATTAATTGTGTCAGAAACAGAGTATCCAGGACTCTCTTTACCTCTTTTTCGTCCACTAACGAGCCAGCCATAAAGCCCTTTATCTTTTTTTTAACAATCTTGCTTACGCTAATCACATGCCTCAAGGAAGGCTTAAATTCCTTATGAACTTGCATCAGCTTATTGGTTTCTACTTGAGATTTGGCTCTGGATTCACAAATTTGCGTCTTCTGGCATTGTCTGTGAATCTCTGCAGTTTCTAGATTCTACCAGAACCAGGGTAGATTTTTTCCACTGAACATTTTTTGAGGCGCAAATCGTGGCAACCTTTCTTTAACAGCGTCATTAATTCGCAAACCAGTTTTTTTGCATCTTCCTTACATTCTGCTCAGCGGAATTTCTTCATAGTTGTCCCTTGTCCTATTGTTAAAATTTGTATAAATCGTTCCTTGATTAATTTATTAAAATTCCAACCTTTTGGTTTGGGCTTGTACGCCCCACCAGGGATATAAAGCTGTGGCTGAATTTAAAACGAGATTTACATGTGATAACTTACCGTAAAGGTTTCCATTACGTGTCAATTTTTAACGCTTGCGCTTAGGCCTTCGGATACCAAAAATACATCGAGTATAGTTTCAGTAAATCTGGTCTTCTGAAAGTTGTGATGTCAACTAGATGCAGCACAACAAGATTAAACCTTGACAACTAGTACTAGTAGTAGTAGTAGTATTAGTAGTAATAGTAGTAGTAGTAGCAGTAGTAGTAGTAGTAGTAGTAGTAGGGAATATATTATTAAAAGTAATAATTTTAAATAAAATTTGAAAGTACCTCCGAGATTCCGATGGATTTCGATTGTAGGGTACCTATGAGTCCTAAAAAAACAAAAAACAAAAAAATCTGCTCAGCGCTTTTTTTTGCCCAAAATAGTTCTATCTCGGTGAATATATTCAAAAAATCGTTTAAAAAAGAAATAATGAATTATAAATCTTACAAGTTTAATTGCAATATACTAGAATATGAAACGTAAGTTAAATTTATACATGTTTATGTATTTTTAACGCATCTGCGCTGACCCAGATATAACAATAAATTGAATAACAATAAATTGAAAAAATCACAGTTTTGACTCAAGTAAACGTGTCTAAAAACAGTACCGAGACCCTATATGGTCTAAAAAAATAAAAGACTCAGTTTTCAAGTACACTTTCCCCGACAATAAACACATCTCGTCCCGGGTATGTAGTTTTTTATATAGTTTTTTCAGCTAGGTCAGCTGTGCAGCCTCAA
Organism: Anagrus nilaparvatae; assembly: GCA_022575985.1. Taxonomy (NCBI): domain Eukaryota; kingdom Metazoa; phylum Arthropoda; class Insecta; order Hymenoptera; family Mymaridae; genus Anagrus; species Anagrus nilaparvatae. The sequence continues at coordinate 912,767 of JAKSXM010000237.1, read as the reverse complement.
TGACCATCCATACATCCGGGTCTGCTCAGATGCGTTAAAAATACATAAACATGTATAAATTTAACTTTTCTTTCTTATTCTAGCATATTGCAATTAAATTTGTAAAATTTATAATTCATTATTTCTTTCTCAAACTATTTTTTGAATGTATTCACCGAGATAGTATTATTTTGGGCAAAAAAGAAGCCCCGAGCGGATTTTTGTCTTTTTTGTCTTTTTAGGACCTGTAGGTACCAAAATTTATATTACAATCAAAATTCATCAGAATCTCAGGGGTACCTTCAAATTTTATTTAAAATTGTTTCTAGCCAACCGTGATAATAATTGGTGTGTTACAATAGGGATGATGTTACAACCAGAATGTTAAAACTGCTATAAGTGAAAATATTTTATGTTCGCAGGTTGTATAAGCACACAAATCAGTTATAAGTTATAACACGGAACATGTTCATTGGATGGGGTATTTGAAAAAGTTTAGCTCGCAGGAGGAGATGAAATATTGACCTTTTTAAGGGGGGGGGTGAAAAATTCACATTTTTAGGGGGGAGGTGAAATATTGACGTTTTTAGAGGGGGGTGAAAAAGTACCGTTCTCAGGGGGGAGTGAAACGGACTTTTGGAATAATTTGAAGTGGCAGTCACAGCCTGATAGTTCCTGATAAAAACAAGAACTTAAAATACTTTTGGTTTATGAACTTAAGATAATTGATATTTTGGGATTAATTGTAATTCGATATTTGGATTTATTACTGTTATGAGTGAACATGTTCCATGATTGTGTGAATACACAAACCAAATAAAATACAAACCAGTTATACATTTTTTTTACCAAATGCATTTACAGGACCTTTAAAATTTTACATTTGGAAAAATACTTCAAGAATGTAGGACTAATTTTTCAAATACACACAACCGTTTTCTGTAAAACATGATAACACAACTTTCATTAAAAAACCAAAAAAAATGATAGCTTCTTCCCTTTAAGGTAAAGCTCCACATGGAAAAAAATTTTATGTCCAAAATTTTTTTATTTTTTTTTTAAACATTAAAACTGTCTAAGAACACATAACAAAAATTTATAAAGATGCGAATATTATTATTAGTATACAAATATCCTTTCCTAAAACGCCCCACCTAGCGCCCTGCATGAAAAAAATCTTTAGACGCATTTTTCTTGAAACTATATTCTGATACCTGGTTCTGTGTATTCCCAAAATTTACCTTGTCCGATTGTTTCCAAATTTTTACCACGTACCGTCTATTTGTGTAGTTTTCACGTGAACTAAAAGTTTTTAAATACTTTATTTTTTTCTATATTTTTTTGCAAAAAATCCGTAAAAAAATTTCTTTTATGAAATTTTTTTTTCAAATTTGCATAACTTTTTTTTTGCTTATCTTGAAAATTTTAGTTCACGGAATAGCTATATACTCATATTGTTTATGATTTTTTTTCTGATGCTGCCAAACTTTAGTTATCCACCGAACGATCAGGTCCTTTTAGCAACAACACGTCAATATAAAATAAACATTTTATGTATAAAAAAAAAAAAAATTAATAAAAAAATTTTTTTTAATACTTTTATACTTTATTTACTGAAACCTAAGAAATCTTTTCATTATCTCTAACCGTTTCCCTAAAATTAATTTTTTAATTTCACTTGAATTCCGAAGACACCAATAGAAACATTACCTTGAAACTAAGCTTTTTAATTTATTTTCATTTAATTTTCACTAATAATTTTAATTTTATTATTAAAGTTAATGTCTTCAAACTGTTAGAATGATACATTGGCCGAGAGTTTCGTACAAAAAAGGAAAATTTTAAAATGAAAATTTTCGTACGAAAACAAGACGAGGTTAAAACGAGGCAATCGTTACATAATCTCAATCAAGAACAAGGTTGGACGATCTCTTTTCTTGGCTCACCTCATTTTCTATTACTATTTTTCCAACCTCACTTTTAGTCTTTCTCAGTGACGGTCTACAAATATTCTTTAATAAAATAAAAAAATGGGTAGTCCAGGGAAGCTCCTTTCAATTTTTGATTACTGCGATACTGTTATAATCGCATATATAGAGGTTTCCTTAGAATTAAAATTGCATGAGGAGTTTTTTTCCTTGCTCTGTGTTATTTTTTTTGATATATACAAATAGCTTACACCACGTTTTATACATTTAGTCGCAACAAAAAAAATAATATTACATAAACTTTTATTATTTCAAAAAAAAATTTAATAATATTATTTTAAAGTAAAAGTTTATAACATATTTGAATGCATACATTTTTTTGACTCCAAAAACCTCAAATCTGATGTCAATAATACTTATTGACATCATTAATAATAATATATTAATTAATTAATACAATTTATTAATTTTTCAAAATGTTACAAATAAATATGGATTATCTTTTAAAATACACATAAATAAAAATTAAGTGATAAGCAATGTCTGGTTCTGCCACCAGGTCTGTTGACTGGTAGCAGTATGACTGAAGACTTTCGATGCATGCCATGCAATAAAAATCTGACCTCCTTAACTCGATTGAAGCGGCACATACAGAATGTTCATACGAAACCGAGTAAGGAACCAATTTGCAATATCTGCAATCGGGTCTATTCCAGTCTAAACAGTCTACGGAACCACAAAAGCATCTATCATCGGCAGCAAAAAGAAAATGAGAAACAACATAAAAAAGAAGATGATGTTTTTTTTAAAAACGTGAGCTACCAAGAAAAATTGTCCCGATAATCCTGATTATAAGTTCAAGTCTACTTAAATAAAAAATAAATTAAAATTTATATGATTTGTATCTGTTTTTTATTCTCCCAGATCAGTACAAGTTACAAATTAATTATAAATGCAAAAAAAAATTTAAGATCGTTTCTCAATAAGGAACCTTTGTTATAACTAAAATATTTATTTTCGATTGTTTTGAATGTCAGAACGTTGTGTGGCCCATAGATGCTAAAAAACTCAACTTTTACCGATAAAAATAGAATCCTTTTTTTTTAATCAAAAGTACCTAATACCTAATTTTTTTATGTAATAGTACTACTTTCAGGAAAATTTTTATTACTGAATAACTTGATAAATTAATGTTTAAAAATATTTGTCTCTAAATTTTGATTACCTAAAAATACCACATTCGCTTTTTAAACGCACTACCTAATTTTTTACATGAAAGTACCAGTTTTAGAAAAATTGTTTTTCTTTTATCTAAATAGTAGGTAAAAATTTTTTAATCAAAATTTTGTCTATCAATAATTAAAGAACCGTGTTTTTATTTTATTTTTAGACCTACGCACAGTGATCAGTTAATGATTAGTTTGACTTCATGCGATACACTATTTTTTTTTTCTTTTGAAAACTGTTTCTTAATGTCATCAAGAAAGGATTTAATAAATTGAAAAAAAGACAATTTTATTGTGTTAGTTGGTGCGTTGAAAAACAATTTTCAAAAAAAATTAGTTTATCGTGTGAAGTCAAACATGAACTCAAACCGGTCGTAGCTAACTAAAATTTTTTTAAGTATAATTTTTGCAAAAGTTTTATTTTTCATTGGATTTTTTTTTTTTAAGTATGATCCGCAATTGATCATTGTGAATTATCAATTTTTTTAAGAGTAATCAAAATTTGATAATTAAATTTGAAAATATGATAATTATGAAATTTAAAAAAAAAATAAAAACTGAGAAAATAAATACAAATTTTAAATGGGAAAATTATCAATCAGAAAATTACATAGTTGTATGCACAAATTATGAGTTGAAATAATAATGATAATAATGAAAATATTTCTTTGCAAAAAAATTACAAAAAGTGTATTAATGAATAAAAATAAAATATAAGTATAAAATAAATAAAGTACAATATAAAATATAAATAAATATATATTTATGTGTGTTTAAAATATGAAACATTTTATTGATTGCATCACAGTATACATATTTTTACAGTAGGACATCTCAAGCATTTTGTTGTCCGGGGTACCATGCGCGCGTTTCGCCTTTAGAATATATTTATCTTTTTCTATTATAGTTACCTCTTCTTCTATACGCGTGTATTTTAAATTTAAAAAATCGCCTTCTGCAAATGGCGCCAGCATTTCTCATCTGGACAAGCTGTCCCGTGTTATTTTTTTGGAGTAGGATTACTGTAGAAATATATATACTGTGATTGCATATAAAACAAATAATAAATAACATAAATATCTTAAATAATTTTAAGTATTTCAATGGCTTTTTTTTCTTTTTTTTTTGAGACAGATAGATGCGAAAATATAAGCGTGTGCTCTTTTCTCTTGTCGCACATTGCGCGAAATATACGTGCGAACAATTTCAAATTGCATCAAACGATTTCAACGCGCATATATTTCGCGCAGTGTACGAAAAAGAAAAAAAAGCAGGCAAGGCATAGGTGCTTCTCTGGAAGCACGCTAGAAGGTTTCCTTCTATATCTTAGAATACGTTAAGGACCTCTTATTATGCTATAATATATCGTTTCCCTATGTAAAAATAATAATAATAATAAAACGTGTCGATTGTTGCATCGTGTCGTTTTTTGAAATATTTACTCTTCTGTATTGCAAAAGCATTTAATGTATGGGACCGTGTAAACGTCGAACAGCATGGAAAGTATACGACTCTGGGGTACGTGACTATAGAAAGTAAACTTCAAAAACGTTGTATATACGCATATATTAAAAACTCACTCTGCCATGTGATATTATTATTATTATTATTATTATTATACATACATAGAAAAAATAGGCCGCTTCTCTTTATCCTATATTATTATGTCCATTCGTATATCTTTGCAGGAGCATCGGTAGTGCGACCCGTTTCATACTTTACTATATACTATTAATATTATGCTATATATATATATTATATACATATCGGGTGGAACACAATTGTCGTGGTAATGCCTTAACATATCCTATCAATGTATAAATATCTGCGGCAAGTGTCTTCCACCCGGTATATATGAAACGGTACGTTGCATCGTGTTGCTTTTGAAAATATTCACTTCCCTGCATTGCAAAAGCATTGAATGTATGGGACTGTGTAAACATCGAATAGCATGGAAGTATATGGTGGGAGGTGGTGTGTGCGTATAGAAGGAAACCTTCAAAAAGAGCACACGCTTGTATTTTCGCATTTATCTATCCTTCAGATTTTCTTTACGCATTTACTCATTGATGGCTGTTTCTATATGCGATTTTTTTCAGATCAAGTTTTCCTAATTCAGCCATCTAATATGCTTATACATAGGAGTTGTCGGTGTTGATGTTAATTTTCGACGTATATGTATGAGACATCTTTTTTTTTTATTATCCCACTTGAGAAGAATTTTTTCTCTTAAGGTGGCTCACGCAGTTTATAAAAAACAAACAATATGAACTAAAATTTACTGAAGATGAATACAATTAAAAAACAAATCCATCGATCCCCATCGATCCCCATGGTTCCCGATTAATTAAGAAAGAAATAAGCAACTGAAATTTTTTTAGGTTAACACACGTTTTTATAGGAGTTTATATTGTTTTACTTCGTACTAATTCAATAACGAATCTTTTTAGATAAAAATGTACACACGGATTATTTAACAAAAATAGAAACTTTTCCAAGAAAAAAATAACATAGTTGTCGATCAAATGATAAACAGATAATTTTAGTCGCGAGCCCCATTCAATAAAATGTTTTGAATTTTAAACATTTTTTTCTCATTATATAAGAAAATGCATTATTATTAATAATAACTACTAAATATTCACAAATTTGTAAAATAAATAATAAAATTTAATTAATTTGTTATGATCCCCTCTGATTTTACCCTAAAATATACGGACCTGAAATCGTGGGCCACCTTCATGCCTTTTTTTTACTGCTTTATTAGTTTTTTTTTTTTTTTTAATTTTTTTATTATTTTTTTTTTTTTTAATTTGTCTTTATATTTTGAGATAATAAAATAAAAAATGTAAGTAAATAAAAAAATATAGTTAATTAAATAAAAATTATTAAAAAAATGCTTATACTCATTATTATTAAAAAATGATGCTGAGGTAAACTAAACTTGATTTTTAAACTCGGTCAATTTACTCTAGGCGCCAGCCATACTATTCACGCCCAAAAATTAAAAAATTAAATTTCTTTTTGCGAGGATAAAAATAGGTGATATTTATGTTTTTCGACCCGCTGAACACAAATCCGGGGTCCGTTTTACGAATTTCGTGGTCAATTCTTTTTTATCAAGAAATTATTGCAAACTTGGCCAATAATTTCTTATTATCAAAGAATTGATCACAAAATTCGCAAAACGGACCCCAGATTTGTGTTCAGCGGGTCGAAAAATATTAATACCACCTATTTTTATCCTCAGAAAAAGAAATTTATTTTTTGGGCGTGATAAGTATGGCTGGCGCCTGTATTAATTTTTTGCAATTTTAATAAAAAAGTATATTATTAAAATATCAGTTTTTGTATAATGTTAAAATTGGTGTATCAAAATTTGTTTTTTAATTTTATTTTAAGATAGTTAGTCGTTCCAGAAAAAGATTGAAAGCACACGCTAGACCTGAGAAAAAATAAATTTATTTAAAAGATAGAATTCACTTAACAAACATTAAATAAAAAAATTAATAGAATGCAGTTTAGTCTCTTAGTATTGTATACAGTATTAAATATATTTATATTTAAACTTATTAGAAGCAAATAAATGTGACTTAACCCAAACGTAGATATAACCCGAGCGGAGCTTGGTCTTTCTGGTACTATTAATTTAGATTTTTAATACCGTTGTAAATATTATTTTATTTTTTATTACACAACCAAAATCTATAGTTGTATTTGCTTTGCAATTGCCTTCGGGCGTAAACAAAATAAATAAATCAAATCAATAAATAAATATATAAATTTTTTACTCAAAAAGACTAATTTTCGCTAATGATATTTAAATATATATTCAAATACCTAAGAAATATTAAAGCCTAAGGGTGATTCTACAGACCTCCGTAAACGCAAAATCGCAGCTGCAACGCAATGCGCACAAACCAAAATCGTGTTATGCACATGCGTATTGTGTTGTGCGCATTGCGTTGCGGCTGCGGTTTGCGTTTACGGAGGTCTGTAGAATCACCCTAAGAATATCACTCTTACAATGCGATTTACGTAATGTTGAAATCTGGGCCTCCCAAAACTACTTTTACCTAAACAACGAAGAAAATAATTTTCTCATATTTGGTAAAAAATCTCAGGAATTATACACTAACAAAACTACCTCCTATTTCAGTAGAATACATATTCCCGTATCCAAATCAGTAAATATCTTGGCCTTTTCCTAGGCTCAGATATGATAGTGGAGTGCAATTGTCATTTAATAGTGATGTAAAAGGTTAACGCAATTTTTTTTTTTTTTTCGTTTTTATATGCGTTTGTAAGTAAGAACCCAAGTTCTGCAGAGTACCGGACGAACGGAAAGGCCAGATATTGGGCAAAAACTGTTTTTATGCCAAATTTTAGGTAGGTTGCTTCAGGATTTCGAGATATCTCTGGGTAAAATGGTAATAAAAAAAAAAAAAAATGGGAAATTTTCGTCATTAGACAGAGAATAGAACTAAATGGATAGGGTTGAGATTAAAATATATCCTAACCTCCAAAAATCAACTTTTGTCCAATTTTTACTGTTTTTTTATTAAATGGCAAAAAAATTATCGGATTTTCATGAGAATCTCAGAAAATACGTATTTTTATAGCGGGATAATGTGGTAAAATTTTTGTTGTAAAATTTTTATTTTTACGGCCAAAATGGGCATTTTCCGGCTAAAATCACGTAATTTTTAAATTAGCGCCATTTTATGCAAGAACATGGTAGGCTAAATTTTTTTTTTTTTAAAGTTGCCTTTTTTTATGTACTTTAACCTCAGTACACTTTAATATTTGCCTTCTTAATTAAAGTGCCCATTTTAGGCTCAAAACAGAAAAATAGCCGATAAATTTTCAAATTTTTTGACATCTTGCCATATGTACTGTAATTATTGCTATTTTATGCTGTTTTTCGCGAGCTTTATGCAAAACTTACATTTTCATTTTAATAAGCCTTAATAGATTTTTTGAAATTTGGCCTAACCTCAAAAATAAAGGACCCCGCACAAAAGTATAGGATTTTGCCTTTCGGTCGAATTGGCTGAATTTTGGATATGTTGTAGATTTTATCATTCTGAACAAAAGTCTCAATGGACACAAAGCTCAAAAGTCTCAACTGTGGCGTCTACGGAGCTTGAAAGCTCCAAAGCTCCATCATGGCAAGATCGCTTTAAAACCTTTTTTCTTTTATTTTTAAAGTATACCTTTATGTTTTTGAGGTCGCTAATTCAAAATCTAATGTCAAATTGACATTATTGACAGTTGGCAGCTGTCAACTAGCGGTCAAATTGACAAAGAATACAAAAATATTAAAATAATGATTTTACAATATGTTTTCGAGGATGCTGAGTTCAAATCTGATCTGATAATGACAAAGTTGACAGTTGGCAGCTGTCAATTAGCTGTCAAATTGACAACAGAATACAAAAAACATAAATAACTTTGTCATTATGACATCAGTTTTGAACTCAGAAACCTCGAAAACATATTGTGAAATCATTATTTTAATATTTTTGTATTCTTTGTCAATTTGACCGCTAGTTGACAGCTGCAAACTGTCAATAATGTCAATTTGACATTAGATTTGGAATTAGCGACCTCAAAAACATAAAGGTATACTTTAAAAATAAAAGAAAAAAGGTTTTGAAGCGATCTTGCCATGATGGAGCTTTGGAGCTTTCAAGCTCCGTAGACGCCACAGTTGAGACTTTTGAGCTTTGTGCCCATTGAGACTTTTGTTCAGAATGATAAAATCTACAACATATCCAAAATTCAGCCAATTCGACCGAAAGGCAAAATCCTATACTTTTGTGCGGGGTCCTTTATTTTTGAGGTTAGGCCAAATTTCAAAAAATCTATTAAGGCTTATTAAAATGAAAATGTAAGTTTTGCATAAAGCTCGCGAAAAACAGCATAAAATAGCAATAATTACAGTACATATGGCAAGATGTCAAAAAATTTGAAAATTTATCGGCTATTTTTCTGTTTTGAGCCTAAAATGGGCACTTTAATTAAGAAGGCAAATATTAAAGTGTACTGAGGTTAAAGTACATAAAAAAAGGCAACTTTAAAAAAAAAAAAATTTAGCCTACCATGTTCTTGCATAAAATGGCGCTAATTTAAAAATTACGTGATTTTAGCCGGAAAATGCCCATTTTGGCCGTAAAAATAAAAATTTTACAACAAAAATTTTACCACATTATCCCGCTATAAAAATACGTATTTTCTGAGATTCTCATGAAAATCCGATAATTTTTTTGCCATTTAATAAAAAAACAGTAAAAATTGGACAAAAGTTGATTTTTGGAGGTTAGGATATATTTTAATCTCAACCCTATCCATTTAGTTCTATTCTCTGTCTAATGACGAAAATTTCCCATTTTTTTTTTTTTAATATTTTCATTTTACTCAGAGATATCTCAAAATCCTGAAGCAACCTTCTTAAAATTTGACAAAAAAACAGTTTTTGCCCAATATCTAGCCTTTCCGTTCGTCCGGTACTCTGCAGAACTTGGGTTCTTACTTACGTACGCATATAAAAACGAAAAAAAAAAAAAAAATTGCGTTAACCTTTTACATCACTTTTCACTGATTTTTATATCTTATTTCTCTCCACTATGAGTTGAAACACAAAAGTAAACCAAATGAACAAATCCATAAATTCCGTTCTCTATAGACTCAGGTATTTCAGAATGTTCATTAGCCCCTTACTCCGCAAATAATCAGTTTGTTAACTTCTGTTAACTTTCTTTGATTACGGAACTACTTTAAAATTCACTTACTAATACTAACCTAATTCTCATAAACTGTATTTTTAAATCTAATATTTGTTACATTATATAAAATGTATTATAGATTATTAAGTACCCTAAAACTGTACCTTTTCAAAATGTTTTTCGTTCAATCAACTCTTATACAGCTTTGTGATATGTAAAAGGTTTTATTCAAATTTTTAGCGGCCCATAAGGATGCTGCAGATAATATTTTACACTTTTTGAAGGATTTTATATGGTTCCATTCTTAAATCATCAATTTTCTATTAAAATCACATCTGCAGTATTGAATTTAAGGCTTTTTCTATTTTCTTAAAACTTTCTTATTTTTATTATGCGTTTTTATTGTATTCTCTATTGCAATGCTCTTATATCTAAACCAATCTACAATACTGTCGCTTTCCTTGAGTTCATCTGGAATTGGTATAGCACTTGTTTCCTTTCAATTAATACTTTGGAGCAAATCCTGTACTTGTAAGTTCAGGTGGATTATACATTTTTTCACATTATTTAAATCTTGCATTTAAACCGTTTGAAAATGGCAAATCTATAGCAGTAAAAATTAAAAGTATATATGGGCACGTCCAGGGAAGCACGACCAGCTGAAAAATAAAAAAAAAAAAAAATATTTTTTTTGGGTCATTTTTTACCTGGGATTTGTGAAATCACTCATACTTTACACTTCCTGATGCATTATTTTGAGATACGGCTGCTCCAAAGTTGAATTTTTCAATTTTTTTGATTTCAGCTGTCCAGTTCAACCTGAAATAACTCAGGACCATTCAACTTTTTATATATACATATGATTGGGAAAAACTTTTATTTTTACCTGAACTACCTAAAAAAAAAAAAAATTTTCCATTTTGACTTATTTCACTTTTTTTTCTCCTCGACGGTAGCTTTCAAACATCCAGAAAATTTGTTTCGCCATGATTTTTTTCCCTTTTTTTTTTCTTAAAATTTCCTCCAAAGTGTCCCATTTATGCCCTGAAAATCCTGGGATGTGATATGCCATGATCGGTCCACAATCTTAAAACTTGGTTCTTCCGTTTACCTAAAAATCCATAAAAATGTTAAATATTAGAGTGTAAAATTATTAAAATACTAAATTTAACCTTACCAAATTGTTTCTTCTGTTAAATCTTCACTTTCAGGACCACATAAACATGTTGTAACATATAAATAAGATCTTCTAACATTTCTGATGCTAAAACACCCAAGATCAGCCTCGCGTCAGCATCCAAAAATAGAAAAAAACTGGAAAAAAAATGATTTTGGTTAAAAATAACTACAAAAATAATTATAAACTATTAAAAAAGACTGAAAAATACTTAAATTAACTTACCAAATATGTTTATAAGCAAATTAGAACTTTAAAACTCCATACTGACAAAATCTGGAACCTGGAAAAAAAGTAAAAAAAAGAGAATAATTCTTAAATTTTTAAAAAAAGTTACATAAAAAAGTTTTATACTTATCTGATCTCTATTTTCCTGGTGCAACTTCATCTTCTTCATATAAATTAGTACCTAAAAAAAATAATTAACAATAATTAACAAAAACATGTGTACCTTATACCAATTGCGATAGCAGACCAAAAAAAATATTACAATAAAAGTGTCCTCATCATGAGAATAATGCATCATAGAAAAAAAAATATGAAACCAACAAATGATAAAGTAGTTTCTGGTAGTTTCTTTTTGGTTTCTTTCAGCATGCCCATGATGAGGACACTTTTATTGTAATATTTTTTTTGGTCTGCTATCATCACTTTTATAAACAATTGGTATAAGGTACACATGTTTTTGTTGATTATTGTTAATTATTTTTTTTAGGTACTAATTTATATGAAGAAGATGAAGTTGCACCAGGAAAATAGAGATCAGATAAGTATAAAACTTTTTTATGTAACTTTTTTTAAAAATTTAAGAATTATTCTCTTTTTTTTACTTTTTTTCCAGGTTCCAGATTTTGTCAGTATGGAGTTTTAAAGTTCTAATTTGCTTATAAACATATTTGGTAAGTTAATTTAAGTATTTTTCAGTCTTTTTTAATAGTTTATAATTATTTTTGTAGTTATTTTTAACCAAAATCATTTTTTTTCCAGTTTTTTTCTATTTTTGGATGCTGACGCGAGGCTGATCTTGGGTGTTTTAGCATCAGAAATGTTAGAAGATCTTATTTATATGTTACAACTTGTTTATGTGGTCCTGAAAGTGAAGATTTAACAGAAGAAACAATTTGGTAAGGTTAAATTTAGTATTTTAATAATTTTACACTCTAATATTTAACATTTTTATGGATTTTTAGGTAAACGGAAGAACCAAGTTTTAAGATTGTGGACCGATCATGGCATATCACATCCCAGGATTTTCAGGGCATAAATGGGACACTTTGGAGGAAATTTTAAGAAAAAAAAAAGGGAAAAAAATCATGGCGAAACAAATTTTCTGGATGTTTGAAAGCTACCGTCGAGGAGAAAAAAAAGTGAAATAAGTCAAAATGGAAAATTTTTTTTTTTTTTAGGTAGTTCAGGTAAAAATAAAAGTTTTTACCAATCATATGTATATATAAAAAGTTGAATGGTTCTGAGTTATTTCAGGTTGAACTGGACAGCTGAAATCAAAAAAATTGAAAAATTCAACTTTGGAGCAGCCGTATCTCAAAATAATGCATCAGGAAGTGTAAAGTATGAGTGATTTCACAAATCCCAGGTAAAAAATGACCCAAAAAAAATATTTTTTTTTTTTTTTTATTTTTCAGCTGGTCGTGCTTCCCTGGACGTGCCCATATATATATTTTTTTTATTTTTAAAATTTCCCTGAATTCATCCCTGGATATTATCTGCTAATAATATTTACAAATTCTTGTTTTTACCATTAAATCTTCTATTAATGAGAATAGTTGAGCTTAAAGGATCACTCTTTATTGCAATCCCAAATTTTAAAGCATATCCTTGACCTTTTGTTTTCATCTTTTTTGAAAAAGAGTCTAAAAATTTTGTTTACTTTTTTAGAAGCATCAGTATCTTCAATTTTTATATGAAGATGCATTGGCATATATTTATGTGACATAATGCATTTTCTACCATCAGGTATAGCGTACATTTGATTTACGCTTTCTTACCTCTTACAAATGGAACTCAAACTGTAATTATTTTTTTACGAAAATTTTCGTTTTATAATGTGTCTATATCTTAAATAGTATTTTGAAATAATAACAAATATTGAATATTTTAAAAAAAGAGAAAGTTATTTTTTATAATTAAATAATATATTTTACATAAAGTAAATGTTTATTATAAATGATCATTATATTACCTAAAAAGAGAGAAACAATAATTAGGTCTATTTCTTTTTTATGTCAAATTTGCTACTATAGCTTATGACTGTACATTTTAAAATAATTTATCAATCTTATATGAATTTATAATTAGTAAAGACGATTTATCTGGTTGAATTGTTCTGAATTTTCATTTTTATTAACATTATTATTGCCCAATTTTGAACTGAACGCTTCTGTTACGGCCAGTAACTTGAATAATACAATTTCATATATGAGTCTTTCTTTGCCAAAACAGCAATGGTGGGCAGGTCGGGTCATCGGATCGGCCTCAAATTTTTCCCATGTTTTTATAACATGAAGATAGGAAAATTCTGAAATTTTTAGCCACCTAGGTCTTAAACAGCCCGAGTTATGACCAATCAAACTCATTCGGCGGCTTTCGACCAGTGTTAGTGCTTTTCGGAGAAATGGTTAAAAATCATGAATATAAGTTTGAAAAAAAATTCTGAAAGAGTATTTATGTTGGGAAACCTTCAGTTAATCCATTTCTGCCATTAGTTTTTCGGGAAAATTCCGGAAAATGGGAAAATGCGTTTTAAGAAAAATCGCAATATCTCATTTTCCGCCATTTTTTTTTTAAATTTTTTGTTCAAAATTTTTTTCAACCGAAATCACATCGATCTGTACAAAAAAAAATTTTGATTTTGGCCCTTAAGGTAGATTTTAGCCTATTTTGGAATAATTTCACATTTTCAATACTTCTTTATTTAATTTTCCATAAGGGGTTAAAATAACTGACTTTTTTGCTTCCAGAATCGAATAGCCAAGGAAAAAGTAGTCCTAAATAAAAAAAAATTACTATATTCGATGAAAATTAACCAAGTCATAGTCAAGTAAAGATACTGTCAAAAACTACCATTTTTATACTAATTCCAATTTTAGGTTCTAAGACGACATTATAACTTGAAACATGCATAACTCGCTTAAATTTTATAGTAAAAAGAAAAGTTTTGGATTATTATCGAGTGTTTTTTCCTTGGCTATTCTTTTATGTAAGAAAAAAATTATTTTAGTCGTTAAATTTTTTTTTTTTGTCAAAAACTAATGCAACATGTTAAAAGCTGTTTTTGATTATTATCATTTTTTAACAAAAAAAATAAATTTCTGTCAATAAAATTAATTTTTTTATTGGACAAACGAATAGCCAAGGAAAAAATATTCGATAAAAATCTAAAACTTTTCTTTTCGCGATAAAATTTAAGCAAGTTATGCATTTTTTAAGTTATAATGTCGTTTTAGAGCCTAAAATTAGAATTAGTATAAAATTAGTAGTTTTTGACAATATCTTTACTTGTCCATAACTTGGTTAATTTTCATCGAAAATAGTAATTTTTTTTTTATTTAGGACTACTTTTTCCTTGGCTATTAGATTCTGAAAGCAAAAAAGTCAATTATTTTAACCTCTTATGGAAAATTAAATAAAGAAGTATTGAAAATGTGAAATTATTCTAAAACAGGCTAAATCGAACTTAATAGCCGAAATCAAAATTTTTTTTTGTACAGATCGATGAGATTTCGGTTGAAAAAAATTTTGAAAAAAACATTTTCAAAAAAAAATAATTTAAAAAAATAATTTCTCATTTGAATATAAATTCACGGGAGTTGCAGAAAATATAATAACAATTTAATTTGAACTGCCTAAATTTTTTAGTGAAATTAATTTTAAGAGCAGTATTTAATAAACGCGTTAGCCAATTTAAAAGGCTCACGCGATATAAGATAAATTTAAACAGTATGGATTTTATTTTTTCAAGAAATTTTCCACTCCCTGATTTTCGCAATTTTCCCAATATTTTTTAATTTACTTTTTGCCATATTTACCGAAAAATATTTGGAGCATACTTATAATAAGGCAAAATTAATCTTTTCATTTCTTTATTAAAATTATTTTTACTTCGATTTCTGATCGGACCTATATTATCGTTATTTTTACTAAAATGATAGCAAAATTTTTTTTCATAATCATTTATAAATTTTAAGGATAAATATTTATTAATAAGTAACTTTTTGACTGATAAAAAATACAGACATTTTAGTTATTCTCAAGTAGTTTTGCCAATTTTTACCTTTATAACTATAAATTTTACCTTGTAATATTATTGAATTTAATTTGTTTTGTTTTTTATTCTCTAAGGACGCGTTTTATTGTTCGTTTGTATTTAGTCCATTGTAGAATTACTCTTAAAAATTTATTTGTATCTACCTATTCCAATTTTTATTCAAAATACTTTTTCCCTAAAACTTAAATTTTATTTTAAAAATCTAATCTTATTTCTCAAAGTACGTACGAGAATATTTCAAAAATGTTTTATTATGAGGTTCAATAAAAATAACTTGATCCCTAATTATTCCAATGCCCTTGTACCTGAAAAATATTCAGAATTTTTTTTTTTAATGCTTGACTTAAATAAACAAATTTTTATAATTATGAACTTTCATTTTATTCTTAGTACTGAATCCTAAGTGAAACTAAGTATATACGGTTAAATTTGTCTAAGATTCTAAATCCAGAATTTTTCATTCCCCAATTAAAAGTTATTATTCTTTCCTAAATTTAATTCCTAAATTCTTTGTCACTAAACTCAAATTTTTCTGTCCCAGATCTTAAATTATTATAAATATTGGAGATCCTCACATTTGGGACGCCAAATACTGAAATACCTATTGGGTACTATATGCTGGAAAATGAAAAGAATTATTATACTTTTTTTAGTTTAGAAAAACCGGGACTATATTTTATGATAGGATTTTAACTCTTTTTTACTCTTTTCAAAATATTGCTGTAGTTTTGTTTATTTACTAATTTTTTTTTGATTGGTCTCATTTTTTGTGTAAGTACCATCTTTTTTTTTAACAAAATAGACTTATATAATTCTTCAAATTCTAAGTTTAGAAAATTTTTAATTCGTTCTTTTTGCTTCAATTGTCTCTGAGATATGACACTACTAAGAAAACCTGTTTTTCAGTTGGAATAAATGGAAAAATCAGGAATATTTATTTATTACAACAAACTAATCTAAAATAATATATTGTAATTAAGTGTCCCAAATATTGCGATCTACTCTGATCAATTCCAAAATTAAATTATTTTAAATACCAAAACTCAATAATTTATTCAAATTCTCTAAATTTAAATTATTTATTACCTTAATAAAAATTCTTCAAAATCTATTTCATCACTCTTTTTTTGTAAATGGATATATTAAACCCCGTTTTACTATCGCCAATTTCAAGTTTCGTTAACTAACACTCCTTGATTATAAATATGTTCAAAGTAAAATTTTTTATTTTTTATGTTATAATTTTATCTTAATTATGTTATATTTCAATCTTATAAATTTATTTATCTTAATAAAAATGTATTCAAACTGTTTTAATATTTAAAAAAAAATTATAACTTTCAACCCTCTGCTGTATGAAGTTTGCAGAAACCTGAATCAAAAATCTGATTTTACATTCAAAAAAGCAACTATTCTTGAAAAGATTTACAAATTCAAACAGGGTTAAAGCTTTTGGACTTATTCACGTGTTAATTGGTAAATATTTATAATAAAAAGAGGCTTAATCTATCCATAAAAAAATTATAAAATTGTGACCTTTCATCCACAAAGCTAATTTTATTTTTATATTTAAAGTTAATTTTTAATTTATTTTTTTTACTGCATTGAATACTGGGATACCAAAAGAAAGTTTCTAAATAACTTATTAGAATAATATGTTATAAATAATATGTATGTAATTATATAAATATTATGTTAGAAATTTTGGCTTCATGTAATTTAAATGGAGTACTTTTTTTTCGTTTATTACCGATAAAATCGTTTAAAAATATTTTTTTTGGCTACTTGAGGTTGGGCATCATTTTTTATATATTTAAATAGTACTTTCCATCGATTAGTAGCTTTTCAAAACATTCTGCAAGCTTTGTAAAAAATTAGAAAGCTGAAAAGTCAAAATTCCTATGTTATTTAAATGGGAAAATTGAGGTGCTTACAAGCACGTGTTTTTGCAACGCAAAAGCAAAATCCTTGGAACTGGGAACTTTTTATGACCAAAACTTCACAAAAAAACCCGGGGAGCAAAGTTTTTCCACAAAGTCCAAAAATAGGTCCACTTTAATACACAAAATAAATGAAGAATAAGGCTTTTTTGGGAATGTATAAAAACGGATAGAAGCCAATATCATCCACCAAAATTACAAAGATTATTTATTAATGTTTGAAGAATATTCTCTGAAATTTGTAGCCGTTTTGGTTATGATAGAAAAAAGTTATAGTAATTTGAAAACGCAAAAAAATCAAAATTTCCGAAAAACGACCAAACTAAAATACGCATTACTCCGGATAAAATAAGCCGTTTTTAATTTTGTAGGTCGCATTCGAAAGATCTTGAGTAGTACAAAATTTTTCGACTAACCGGAAGTAATTATATACAGATTTCCAGATTTAGCACCAATTTGAAATTCCTGTTTTTTTTCGTTTCAGTCATCTAACATTTTTTATCGCCAAATAAAATCTACGTAATAAAAGTGTCTATAAATTTTTTTGGTAAATTCTGAAGCTTATACCAAAAAAATGCGACCAACCGGAGGTAATTTGACTGAAAAATAAGGGAATGGCGAAATTTTGAATATAGGCTAAAATAGGTCATTTTTTGGACCTTTTGGAGGCCATAACTTGGCCTCATATTGTTCTAGAGGGCTAAAAATTTGGCTAGGTGAGTTTTTTATAACCCCAAACATAATCTAAAAATTTGAGCCCAATAGGTGACATGCGTGCGCCCACTTTTGTATGAAAAGTAATGGATACACCCATATATATATATATATACTAGCATAGGTGATAGGGGATCCGCCCCCCCCCCTGTGTTGCATGTACTTCTGTTAGTGTTGCTTTAAAAAATCGGCAAGGGATCTAACCTCATAAGTGTTATTCGACAAATCAATAATTCTACACAAAAAAGTTTTGCAGAATCATAATATACCAAAAATCGTTGTACTGAAAAGTTCCACACAAACTTTTTGTAGTCAAAGTATTTAACACACCATTTTTAATTACGGCACCCAATAGGGTGCGCGACTAAGTTAAGTTACTAAACTTAGAAGCACTAATATACACGAAATTGAGGTTTCTCTCTCTAATTTTGATGACCTTCAAGAGCTCCAAGTCAATCGAGTTCGATTATCGAACTACGATTATATGTGTTTTTCAACACTGGTATGTATATATAAAAAAGGAGTATACAAAGGTGTATAGAGTAAGAGTATGCATAAAGTATATTATACCATTTATTTAGTATAATAAACATAGATCTCTGTAGAGTATAGCGTCTGCTCTCGCCCGGTGCAAGATATTTTATCTCTATATATTATAAAGTTATAACCGCTGCCGCCGCTGTCGAATGGCACCTTTGGGCCATCTGACACTTTTGGGCCACACAATATGGTACTTTTGGGCCAGTCTGACACTTTTGGGCCACGCAATATGGTACTTTTGGGCCAGTCTGACACTTTTGGGCCACACAATATGGTACTTTTGGGCCATTCTGACACTTTTGGGCCACGCAATATGGTACTTTTGGGCCAGTCTGACACTTTTGGGCCACTCTGACACTTTTGGGCCAATCTGCATCATTTCCATTTTCTTATTTATTGACAATTTTGGGCTAATTTGATACTTTCGGGCCAATAAGATACTACTGGGCAAAACCAGCTCTTGTGGGTCTAAGTGATTTTATTTTTTTTTATTTTTAAGCCGATAAATCAATTAATTATAAACCTATTAACGAATTTTAAAATAAAAGAAAAACAATATAATCAATATTTTTAATTGAAAGTAATTATTAAAATTGTATTTAAAATTTTACATTTTTTGTTCTCATGACTAACCCACTTTTTCAATCACTCAACGGGGGTTGGCGCGCGAAGCGCGCAGGGGGCGGAGCCCCCTAGTAAATTTATAAATATATTTTATTTATTTATTAAATGCGCATATTATTTTT
The DNA here is from genome assembly GCA_022575985.1 of Anagrus nilaparvatae. Lineage (NCBI taxonomy): Eukaryota > Metazoa > Arthropoda > Insecta > Hymenoptera > Mymaridae > Anagrus > Anagrus nilaparvatae. Next base: position 893,504 of record JAKSXM010000237.1, on the reverse strand, counting down.
ATATATATAGCGTCTGCTCTCGCCCGGTACAAGATATCTCTATATATAATATAACCTAATAAAAACAATTTTTATCAAAGATTAATTAAAAAATAAACCTAACTTACCTAACTGTTTATTTGTGCATGCTTGTTGAATATTCACATTTAATTAATAAAAAGTGATAAATATTTGCAAAGCTCATGAAAGACAATTAATGGAAATTAATAAAATTTGTGCTTGCTTGTTGAATATTCATATTTAATTAATAAACAGTGATAAATATTTGCAAAGCTCATGAAAAAAATTAATGGAAATTAATAAAATACCAAGATGACCATATTTATATATTTATAGACTCATGTATTACTTATAAGTATCAAGTTACCCATGCTGGAGCAGTGTTTATTTTTACGATGAATGTTCTGTAGTTTAAAAACTCATTAATTGCAGCAAAACAAGTAATAAGTATCTGAGACAGACAAGAAACATATGGTGTAATAGCTAATTTCTTCTGAAGGCTCATAAAAAAATAAATAAATAAATGAAAAGTTTTTTTCTTTTAGGTTTGAGTTTTTAATTCAGGGTTTCGAAGGTATAATTCAGTTCGGCTTTATATTTACATTCTCAAGTATTACTTACTAAAGTACCAAGAAATCAATCCATTGCTGGAGCAAGTTCATTCTTACGATAAATGTTCTGCAGTTTAAAAACTCATTAATTTCAGCCAAACAAGTAATAAGTATCTAAGGCAGACAAGAAACATTTGGTGCAATAGCTAATTTCTTTTGAACTCCAAAACATTGATGGTAAGAACAAACACTACATGGGTCATGGACTTCCTGATACTTAAGTAATACATGAGAATGTAAATATAAAGCTGAACTGAATTATATTTTTGAATGCTTTAATTACAAACTAAAAACTTAAAAGACAAAAATTCTTAATTTATTTATTTATTTTCTTTAAATAATGAAAGAACCATCTCTTTTTTTTTTATACGTCTAGCATGCATCTGCCAGTTATAGCAAAAAAGGCACATAAAAAAATAAAAAAATAAATTAACAATTTTTTTCTTTTAGGTTTGAGTTTTTAATTCAGGCTTTCAAACATATAATTCAGTTCGGCTTTTATTTATAGTCTCATGTATTACTTAAGTATTAAAGAAATCCATTGATGGAACAGTTTTTTTATTACGATGAATGTTCTGCAGTTTAAAAACTCATTAATTGCAGCAAAACAAGTAATAAGTATCTGCGAGACAGACAAGAAACATTTGGTGTAATAGCTAACTCCTTTTGAACTCCAGAACATTGATCAGAAGAACAAATACTATACGAGTCATGGGCTTCTTGATACTTAAGTAACACATGAGAATGTAAATATAAAGCTTAACTGAATTATATTTTTGAATGCTTTAATTACAAACTAAAAACTTAAAAGACAAAAATTCATAATTTATTTATTTATTTTCTTTAAATATATAATGAAATAACCATCTCTTTTTTTTATATGTCTAGCATGCATCTGTCAGTTATAGCAGAAAAAAGTACATAAAAAAAATAAATAAATAAATGAAAAATTTTTTCTTTTAGGTTTGAGTTTTTAATTCAGGCTTTCAAACATATAATTTAGTTCGGCTTTATATTTACATTCTCATGTATTACTTAAGTATCAAGAAATCCATTGCTGGAGTACTGTTCATTCTTACGATGAATGTCCTGCAGTTTAAAAACTCATTAATTTCAGCCAAACAAGTAATAAGTATCAAAGGCAGACAAGAAACATTTGGTGCAATAGCTAATTCCTTTTGAATTCCAGAAATTTTTCTTTATTTGTATGCTTCTTTGATTTTTTGCTATTTCAAAAAGATTTTTAAGTTGCAAAACCATATAATTATAATTTACAGGCAGATATTATTTCTGCTATAATAACTAGTTAAAAAAATACTATACTTCTTAATCTTTACAGAATAGCAGCACTTTAAAATCTTAATTTTTCGTTATTTGCAATCGTTTGAACGTGAAAGAAAATTTCAGTATAGACATTTTTCACATTTTTTAATTCCCTAATTATTTTTAGCTTATTACCATAGAATACTTAACCCATGGGTTACATCTTAAATAATTTGTATATAATTATAAATATATAAAAAAAAAATTTGATTTCAAACATGTTTTTCTTGTGTATTTCTGAATGAAAAATTATTTATTTAAAAAAAAGCTTTTATTGTTTATTAAGATTTTTATCATAAAAAAATTCATTTATTTAAAATATAAATTAACTCTCTGGCAAAAATGGTATTGAAAATATTGCATTATAAGATAAAATTTTTATGGTAGAAAGCAGGATGAAATTCGGGGTGAAAATAAATTATAATAAATTTTTTCAATATAACTTTTTCTCTGGAAAAAAAGAAACGACATGCATATTTTTTCTAAATTCTCCCACACGTATTCAAATACATTTTAAAATACGTATTTAAATACTTGAATCAAAGAGGTTTATATTAAATTTTAAAACAATATAAAAAAAAGACAAATATTAATTATTTCCTCAGACAGATATGAGCACCCCTCGTGCGAGTTTATAAGCTCTCAAGAATAAAATTAGGGGAGGGCAAAGGTATTACTATTATGTTTGGAGGATGGGTATATCCAAAATAATGTTTTTAAAACTTTAATAAATTAAAGTATAATTAAAACTAAGTTAAGTCTTATTGTTTCCTAATCACAAGCTCATCTGAATTTGAAGTTTTTGAGTCCAGAAAATAAGGTTTTTAAGATTAAAATTTATTTGATTTCCTTACAATATTCCTAATGGATCTACTTTTTACATATAATTCAACTTTCGGCCCATAAATGTTGTGAGATGAAATTTTATGGCCTAAGCTAAGTAAAAATTTAATTTAAGCAAAATTATAAATTCCTAATATATTATAACTGTTGGGCCACTAATGTTGTGAGATGAAATTATATGGCCTAAGCTAAGTAAAAATTTAATTTAAGCAAATGTATATTTCAAAATACTGATACTGATTAAATTAATAATGTTTTTAAAACTTTAATAAATTAAAGTATAATTAAAACTAAGTTAAGTCTTGTTGTTTCCTAATCACAAGCTCATCTGAATTTGAAGATTTTAAGTCCAGAAAATAAGGTTTTTACGATTAAAATTTATTGGATTTCCTTACAATATTCCTAATGGATCTACTTTTTACATAGAATTCAACTTTCGGCCCATAAATGTTGTGAGATGAAATTTTATGGCCTAAGCTAAGTAAAATTTTATTTAAGCAAAAATATTAATTCCTAATAAATATATTATAACTTTTGGGCCATAAATGTTGTGAGATAAAATTATATGGCCTAAGCTAAGTAAATTTTTATTTCATTTTTATTTCAAAATTAACAAAAAAAATTTATAATTCATATTAAGAAAAAGTTACATGATTATTTATAAATATTTATAACTAATGAGGTATATTTTATAACATAAATAATTATTGATAATAAATAATAATTGAAAAAAAATATAGTGATATGCAGTTTTTTTAACAAAATTAGCAGTTTTTTTCATATTGTAGATAATTAATATTTAAATATTTTCTATTTTCATATTCATCACAACTGATTTTGTAGACAATCAATATGAATTTTACTATCGAGTGAAACTTTTATAATATTTTTTATAAACTTTTATAATTTTTATAATGTTTTCATAAATAGGACAGCCGATATCTATTATACTCTATTATATGGTGAAATTTTTGAGTTTTTTCATATATAAAACAACTAACATTATAGATTGAAATTTTTGCTGTTTTTTTATATTGCAGAGAATCAATATAATTTTTACTCTAGAGTGAAATATTTATGATTTTGGTTCCTCATAGAGGACCCATTGTTTTAGGTGAAATTTTAATTTCGGATTTTTTGACATATACGCACGTTTTGAGACCTCAGGATTCTAAAAAACCAGTTTTTAAAAAAATTATGTATGTGTGTGTATGAGTGTATGAATGTATGTATGTATGTAGCACTGTCACCGGTGATATTTTACAACCAGTATGACATTAAGACCTATTTTTTTTATAAAATTTTTTTCACCAAAAAATCTCCAGGTATTTTTTTTTTTTTTTTAATTTGGATGTAATACCTCAATTTATCCATGCAAGTAAATTTTTGTAGTATTTTCATATTGTAAACAGCTAATATGAACTTTACTATACAATTAAATTTTTAAAATTTTTGTTTTTTTTATTCTTAGGACTGCCGATACCTATCTTATTTCATAATGAAATTTTTTTAGTTTTTTCATATATAAATAGCCGACAATATACATGGTAAATTTTTTAGTTTTTTCATATTGTATACCGCCAATATGAATTTTACTATACAGTTAAATATTTCTAATTTTTTTTTCATTCTTAGGACTGCCGATATCTATATTATTACATCGTGAAATTTTTTTAATTTTTCATATACAAAATAGCCAGAAATATAGATTCAAATTTTTGTAGTTTTTTCATATTGTAAACAGCTAATATGAATTTTACTATACAGCTAAATTAAAAAAATTTTTATTTTTTTTATTCTTAAGACTGCCGATAACTATTTTATTTCATAGTGAAAATTTTTGAGTTTTTTCATATATCAAATAGCCGACAATATAGATTGAAATTTTTGTAGTTTTTTCATATTGTAAACCGACAATATGAATTTTACTATACAGTTAAATTCTTAAAATTTTTGTTTTTTTTTATTATTCTTAGGACTGCCGATGTCTATATTATTTCATATTCAAATTTTTGAGTCATTTCATATATAAAATAAAAGAGTTTCGGGGCAAATTACTCCTTGGAAAAAATGCTATCTTTTTTAATTTTTGCTCACGGCACAGAGTTACAACTGTTTAAAGCTAAGAAGTACAAAATTTAAAAACTCAAAAATTGGTCATTTTCATCACTTCATATCTTAAAATGGTTTGTATTAAAATATAAAAACCAAAATGCTTTGTTTTTATTAAACGCATTTCTAAAGCCGCTTTTTTTTTTTGTTTTTTATTTAATGTATTCATTAAAAAGAAATAGCAAAAAAAAGACTTAGAGTCCGATTTATTGAGTTATTGGGTTTATTCATTGAAAAAATAGTATTGAATGTAGCAGAAACTATACTTCACTTTAATTTTTTTTTCTAAAACAATCCTGTTTTATAGAAATTTTGTAATTTCAATTCTTTTTATGCAATATTAGCATTAAATTATTAGTATTGAATTTAGAAAAATATACACAACTTAAATGTTTTCGAATAATGACCGGTTTTATAGAAATCTTGTAATCTCAAATATTTTTATGCAATGATAGCATTGAAATATATGTCTTAAATTTAGCAAAATGTACCCCGTTTTCAATTTTTTCAAATAATAGCCTGTTTTTTAGAACAGTTGTAATTTCAATTGTATTGAAATATTAGTAATTAATTTAGCAGTTTAAATTTTTTTTTTGATTTTAGTAGAAATTATACGCCATTCTAAATTTTTTTTAATAATCTCCTGTTTTATACAAAATTTGTAATTATAAATATTTTTATGCAATGATAGCATTTAATTTTTTTTTTTGATTTTAGCTGAAAATGTACATCATTTAAAATTTTTTTCTAATAATCATTTGGATGTCGGCAGTCCTAGTTATGAAAAAATAAATTTAAAAAAATATTTTAGATGTCCGTAGTTCTAGTTATGAAAAAATATTTAAAAAAATAATTTGGATGTCGGCAGTTCTAGTTATGAGAAAATAAAAAAAATTTTTGGGTTAAAGTATTGGGTTAAATGAACTTTTGAATTCAATTATTTTAGTTTCTCTACGTTTCTCTTTGAAATAATTTTATTGATGTCAGCAGAAAATATATCTCATTCTAAATTTTTTCTAATAATGTTGTACTGTTTTATACAAAAGTTGGAATTTCAAATATTTTTATGCAATGATTGCATCGAAATATTTTTATTGACTTTAGCAAAAATTATACGTCATTCTACATTTTTTTTTAATAGTGTCCTGTTTTATAGAACAGTTGGGATTTCAAATATTTTTATGCAATGATTGCATTGAAATATTATTATTGACTTTAGCAGAAACTATACGTCATTTTACATTTTTTTATAATAGTGTCATGCTTTATACAAATGCTGGAATTTCAAATATTTTTATGCAATGTTAACAATAAAATATTTTTATTGATTTTGGCAGAAACTATACGTCATTCTAAATTTTTTTGAATAACGCTCTGTTATATATAAAAATTGAGATTTCAAATATTTTTATGCAATGTTAATGTTGAAATTTATTTTTAAAAAATAATATATGAAAAAATTCAAAAAATTTCATCGAATAAGGAATTTGATATCGATATTATAAAAAAATATTTCAATGTTAACATTACATAAAAATATTTGAAGTCTAAAAAATAAAAAAAAAATAATTTGGATGTCGACAGTCCCAGTTATGAGGAAATAAGAAAAAATTTTTTTCAGATGTCGGCAGTCCTAGTTATAAGAAAATAAAAAAAAAAAAAAAAAAAAAAAAATAAAATAGTTCTAAATAGTTTTTTTGCTATTTCTCTTCAATGAATGCATTAAATAAAAAACTAAACAAATTTCCAAAAAAATCAAATAATATCATTAACTCTGACAACAGACACAGTAATACCATCGATGACAACAACAACAACAATATTTGGTTCATTAATTTAACTAATACTGACATTCCCAAAAATGTGGTAGACACTGTTTCGTTAGGCCAAAAATTTTCAACAAGAACAAGTCTTAACAACAAAAATGCAATTGAGACCATCAAGAATATTGAAAATCTCTTAGGTACTTATGACTTTCCTAAGGAAATTAAAGATGACTTTCGTCATAGTACCATCGCCAACATCAATCACTACCTTAATAATAATAGCAAACACATTAATGCCATCGATAGATTATTCTTGAAGAATACGAAAGAAACCAAGTCATTCCTTAGAGAACATAATGACATTTTCTTTACCAATTCAGACAAGGGTAATATGACCGCTGCATTGCAAAACTTTGACTATCTTAAGGAAATGGATGAACTACTCAATGACACATCTACTTATACCAAATTAGATTATAATCCACTAAAAGATCTACGCACGGCCACCAAAGATTTTCTTACAATATGGAATGTAAACGGTTTCCTACAGAAAGAATACCATAAGTACAGTCTCACACAAACTGATACTGTCTTACCAAAACTTTATGGTTTACCTAAAGTCCACAAGATATACACTGATGAGGCGGGTATAAGACGTTACAAACTTAGACCTGTACTTTCAACTGTTAACACTCCTACACACAAATTCGCAAAATATTTCAGTTCATTAATAACCAATAGCACCAATAGACCCAATTCATACATAAAAAATAGTAAACATTTTATAGAAAAAATTTCTCACACACACATCCCTGATAACCACATACTAATAAGCCTTGATGCCTCTAGCCTTTTCACAAATGTACCTTTAGATCTGGTAAAAAATAGCATTGAAAAAAGGTACTCCACAATAATTAAACATACAAATATTCCCCTCAATGAACTACACAATGCAATAGATTTTTTTCATAATCACACTTATCTACAGTTCAATGGCCAATATTATCAGCAAATTTATGGGTCCCCTATGGGCTCTGCGGTTTTCTCAATATTTGCTGATCTAGTATTAGCGGATCTTGAGGAACATTGCTTGAGTCAATTGGATTTCAAACCCATATTTTTTGTTCGATATGTTGACGATATACTTACTTGTATACCCACTGACAAGACAGAAGACATCCTAAACACTTTTAACTCATATCACAACAGACTACAATTTACTCACGAACTAGAAACAGACAATAGCATAAATTTTTTAGACGTTAAATTAATTAGACATAACAATAAACTTTCATACAACTGGTACAGAAAACCTTCCTCATCAGGCAGATACCTTAACTTTAACTCTGGCCACACAAAACACCAAAAAATTGGCATGATCTACACTCTAGTTGATAAGGCCATCTTATTATCTGAAGAATGTTACCATACTGAAAATCTGGACATAGTTAAAGAGCTTTTAATAAATAACAACTACCCGACCAAATTTATAGATTATTACATGAAGAAAAGGGTTAAAACACTAGAATATAGGACTACCAATGCTATTGATAATGACTTCCATTTTGACATAAACAAGAAAATTTTAATCAAAAAACCTAAAGTGAGCATACCACATGTAGAAGGTTTTTATAATAGTATGTGCGGCATGCTTAAAAAACATGGCATCGTACCAATACCTAACATCATAAATAATAATAGCAATCTAGTCATCAAAGCCAAAGATAAAACACCTAAGGGTGAGAAAACTAATGTCATATATAAAATTGAATGTGAACAATGTGATGCATCTTATGTCGGTCAAACTAAAAGAGAAGCAGCTGTACGTATAGGTGAACATAAGGCTGGTATAGACAGAATCATCAAAAAAGAAAAGAAATTAGCTGAGGAAAAAGAGAAAATTCAACCACCTAAAAGTACAAGAATCCTTAGAAGTATGAACAAAGATAAGAATATCCCAACAATAGAAGTTCCTAATGACAACGATAACATCAATAATATCATAAAAAAGAATGAAGAAAAAGAAAAAGTTGTCACACAACACTACATTGACACCAAGCACAATTTTAAGTGGAATGATTTCTCTATATTAGACAGAGAACCTTCTTATCATAAACGTAATACTTCTGAGGTACTTCATATCAACACACAATTAAATCCTATCAACCTGAAAGAAGATTCACAAAGCCTATTCAAACCATATTTATCTGTGATTCATAAAATGAAAAAGTACATGCATATATTGTTTACATAGAATAACCGTACGTTACCATGGCAACATACCTAGTCATCTTGTCATACTTCTTTATTGATTAAAAATCATTACACATATCTTTAATCAAATACCAATAGATGTCGCTACAAGTACCTTTTTTACATATATTTAAATTATCATTATTTTTAAACTGTATTGTTTACATTATTATAATAACTGTTGTATTTTTGCAATTATTTATTCAATTATTTATTGTGATTAACTTATTTTTTCAAACATTCTGTGATACTATTTTAACATACATATATATTTATTATCTAAGATTTTTTATATTTGACTTAAGTAATATGATAATGACTTATGGTATGTAATATTGTAATTTAAAAAAATTGCAAGCATATTAGGTTAAATTATTTTATGCATATATATTTTTTACAGATTTCTTAATCATGAATATCAAGATTTTAAGTTTTTTACGACTTTAGGTTTCTCACACCTAATTTATATGTCCAAATTATTATATTATAAGTAAGATCAACATTAGTTATAAATTTAAAGTTAAATTTTTATGTATATTCAAATTTTTATTAATTTTGTAGATTTTGATAAGGGTCTCAACCAGAGACCGAAACGTTAATAAAAAAAAAAAAACAAATAACACCATAATTTACTCGATAAAAGGTCAAAAAACTTATTTCTATTTTAAACAAATTTCCTTTAGAAAATCTTTTACTAAATAGAATGCAACTGGGTTTTTACATTTTGATACAATCCATTTTAAGTTATCAAGTGGCGAAAATGACAACTTTTTGAGTTTTTAAATTTAAACTACTTAGCTTCAAACCGTTGTAACTCCAAACTGGGAACTCAAATTAAAAAAAATAAAGAGATCAAATCAATAGCATTTTTTCCAAGGAATTATATGCACTAAAGCTTATTTCGAAAAACCCCTTAATTTCTGAGAAAAATAAGTTTTAGTAAAATAAAATTAAATTTTTTTATGGTTTCGACCACTAACTTCTGAGATTGATATCTCAAAATCTATTGAATATTTTTTAAAAATAAAAAAATCGGATGGGGATATTTCTTTAAAGATTAATTTGAAAATACTTTCATGTATTTTCGTCCATACAGCTCTTCATAAATGAGTGCTGAATAATATTTAAAATAATCAATTTTTTCGATTATTTCATTTTAATATATATAGGATTATGCAAACACATTTAAACTACTCAGGGCAGCTTAGGTGAAACATTAATGAAAAATTATAGGTTCTGATTGATTCTATAATTATAATAGAGAAAATAAACAAATTTAACTGAGTACAGACAGACAGACAAATAAATTTTCAAATATATATATAATATGGTATTAAGATATGTATATATATAGATGGTTCTAGAATTGACTGAATCAAGTAATACCAATGGCGACATTAAATTTTTATCATATTTTTCAGATATTTCACTTTTTAACCAAATTTTCAAAAAATTTAATCTTTACCAAAAATAGAAAAAATTTTTTATTTTAACTTTATTTCAACATCGGTTTTATGTAATTTCATTCATTACAGTGCGGCCACACTTGGGAGCGAAAACGAAAACCAAAAACCGAAAAGCGAAAAATCAAGCGGGAAATTCAAACTTTTTTTGTATTTTATAAAAATTATTAAAATTTTTGAATCGCATTATCACAAGTTAGTATTTGTGTAATATTAGATAAATAAAATAAATAAATATTTTCATATTAATTATTAGGACACATTTGTTTTATGAAAATAACCTAAAAAATAAAAATAAGCTTTTTGTTTTATAAAAAAAGTATGTATACTGTGTATAAATATGTTTAAAATGTTTATTAAATTTATGATAAAAAATTTATTGAAGAATGACAAATTTAGTTAAAAAAGATAAAAAATAAGTTTTAAAGTCCTTTTCTCTAAAATAATTGGCTTAAATTTTGATTATTTAGGTTTTTTTTATTTTTGGAGCTGAATTGGGAATAGTAAATAATTTTCATTTTTAAAAATTATTGTATGAAAATAGTTATTTAAAATATTTTTTAAATGTTACCTAAGTTGAATGGTGACATTGCAATACAATTTCAGAGCATCAATTTTTCAGTACAGCCTAAGCGGTAACCTATTTAGGTCCAGATTCGTGCAACAATTTTGATAAACAGAAAGCTAAAATCATATTTTTAAAGCTATTTCATATTCTATATAATTAAAAAGTTCAAGTATGTATTTCAATATTGATAATATCTCCAGAATATATAGCATAATCTTTTAATTTAAATCACTTTCTAGCTGCAGCTTCACAACATTTTTTATGAGAGCGGATGAATTAGGTCTAGGAATATTATCCAGACTTTTTAAATTTTTAAAATTGTTTGACTGGTTCTGAAGAAAGAATTTTTAAGTTAAAAAATAAAATGAAGAGCATATAATATTAATTATTTAAAATTAAAGTATGAAAACCGTTAGTACTTGATTCCAATAATGTTCCGTTGATACTCAAAAATAAAAATGTATGTAAGCAATGTCTCTGTCCATTGTCTGCATTCATTTTTTTAATAATAAATATAGTATCATTTAATAAAATATGAATTAGTCTTAAAAATATGATTGTAGCCTTCATTTTATCCAAATTGTTACATGAATCTGGATCTAACTGGGTACAACTTACGATATACTGAAAAATTGATACTCTGAAATTGTATAATAATGTCACCAATCAGCTCAACATTTAAAAAATATATTAAATAATAAATCTTTGCATACATTAATTTTTAAAAATGAAAATTTTTTACTCCCCAATTCTTTCAGCTTCAAAAATAAAAAAACCTAAATAATCAAAATTTAAGCCAATTTTGTCATTTTTCAAAAAAATTTTTATCAAATAACGAACATTTAAAAAAAACATTATAAACATATATTTATATACAAAAAGCTTATTTTTATTTTTTAGGTTATTTTCATACAACAATAATTAATATGAAAATATTTATTTTATTATTATTATTCATCTAATATTACACAAATATTAACTTGTGATAATGTGATACAAAAATTTTAATAATTTTTATAAAATAAAAAAAAAAGTTTGAATTTCCCGCATGATTTTTCGCTTTTCGGTTTTCGTTTTCGCTCTCAAGTGTGGCCGCACTGTTAAACACAGGCACACAAATAAATTATTAAAAATACCATAAAAAATAAAAAAATAAAAAAAATTTTTTTACTTGCTTCGAAAATATTTTATAAAATTTTAAAGATAACTCCGTTTTGAATAAAAATTTAGGAGAATATGTAAAAATTGGTGACAAATCGAATAATTCAAACTTGTGACAATAAAATTTGTCAATGGTCTTGAGATATTTCAATTTATTTTTAAATTTAAAAAAATTTTATCAAGTTCAAAAATACTAAAAATTTAATATTGCAAAACTACGATAGCTGAGCAGAAAATCTGTGGCCTATGTCACTCGCAGACTATTTTTCTATATTTTTACACTGGTTTCCTGTTAATTGGTTTTGTGGTTCTTGAGTCATTAGGGTACAGACAGACACACACACAAATAAATTATTAAAAAAACCATGAAAATTAAAAAATTAAAAAAAATTTATTTACAAGCTTCAAAAATATTTTATAAAATTTTAAAGATACTCCGTTTTCAATAAAAATTTAGGAGAATTCGTAAAAATTGGTACCCAATCGAGTACTTTAAACTTGTGACAATTTTTCGATAGTCTCGAGATATTTCAATTTTTTTTTAAATTTTTTAAAATTTTATCAAGTTTAAAATTACTAAAAATTAAATATCTCAAAAACTACGATAGCTGAACAGAAAATCTATGGCCTATGTCACCCGCAAACTTTTTTTCTTCATTTTGACACCGGTTTCATACCAATAAGGCTATTTACATAACCACGTGACTTCCAAGATGGCGATTTTTTTTTGCCATACATTGTGTTTATTTACATAGGGTTTATATGAGAGCCGTCCACAAATGTATAATTAAAAAATTATTAAAGATGTTTTTTCAAAAAGCAAGTGAAAAAATAAATAAATAAATATTTAGTGCTTTTATTTTAAAAAAAATTATTGCCATAAATGTTTTAAAGTATAATGAAAATTAATAAAATTAAGAAAGTGTGATAGGTCATAATTTTAGAAATTAGTAATAAACTTAAAAATAATTCATTCTAAAGGAAATTAAACATAAAAAACAAGTTGTTAGTGAATATTTAATCATTCAAGTATTATTAAAGTCATATTTTATAAAATTTTGTGTCAGATTAGCTGTGTAATGTCGTAACGTCTTAAAAAAACTTGGATCCTGAAAGAAGAATTTGCTAGTTGCTTATAATTTTTAGCATAATAGATACAAAGAAAAAACGTTTTTTAATCATCAAAAACTTTATTTTTATGTTGTGACAATTTTTATTTAGCTCAAAAAGCTAAATTAAAAAATTAAAGATGTACCGTCCAGTAAAACTTTATTTCTTATTCCAGGCAATAAGCCCAAAGTTTTTGACTTTTAGGTATTTATTTAAATAAAAAAGCTCTATAAATTTTATTTTTCACTTCAATTAAATCATTTACATCTTTGATAGGGTATTTTAGTCTTCAGATCTATTTTTTGATACATTTTTATGTCTAAGTTTAAGCAGCTTAAAGATCTGAAAAAAATCATTTTCCTATGAGCAAACATTATTGAATGCCTGATCAAAAATCTAGGTGATTTGTTTAAAGTGAAAAATAAAATTTATAGAGCTTTTTTATTTAAATAAATACCTCAAAGTCAAAAACTTTGGGCTTATTGCCTGGAATAAGAAATAAAGTTTTACTGGACGGTACATCTTTAATTTTTTAATTTAGCTTTTTAAGCTAAATAAAAATTGTCACAACATAAAAATAAAGTTTTTGATGATTAAAAAACGTTTTTTCTTTGTATCTATTATGCTAAAAATTATTATAAGCAACTAGCAAATTCTTCTTTCAGGATCCAAGTTTTTTTAAGACGTTACCACATTACACAGCTAATCTGACACAAAATTTTATAAAATATGACTTTAATAATACTTGAATGATTAAATATTCACTAACAACTTGTTTTTTATGTTTAATTTCCTTTAGAATTAATTATTTTAAAGTTTATTACTAATTTCTAAAATTATGACCTATCACACTTTCTTAATTTTATTAATTTTCATTATACTTTAAAACATTTATGGCAATAATTTTTTTTAAAATAAAAGCACTAAATATTTATTTATTTATTTTTTCACTTGCTTTTTGAAAAAACATCTTTAATAATTTTTTAATTATACATTTGTGGACGGCTCTCATATAAACCCTATGTAAATAAACACAATGTTTGGCAAAAAAAATCGCCATCTTGGAAGTCACGTGGTTATGTAAATAGCCTTATTGGTTCGGCGGTTCTTTAGTCATTAGGGTACAGACAAACAGACAAACTAATAAATTTTTATATTAAGATATACTACATTTAGATGGTTCTAGAATTGACTGAATCTGCTGGCACTGCAGAGCATACATGAATTGATAATTAGATAAAATCGAAGACGAAACTTTTAGAAGATTGTATAATAAAATGAGAAAATTATTACATTTCTTATTTCCATATTTTTTAATATATTTAATTATAAATATAAATACCCAAAATTATTTTATTAATAATTAAGTATTTTACAAGATAATAGAAATTCACTAATGCGTAAACATTTGTGACGAAAAACTTCTTGTACTTCTTTGTGTAGTTTAATCAAAATTAAAAATTATTAAAAACAACTTATATAATTAGTAATTATAACCGGTTTGTGTAACTACACAATCAACGAGCATGGAACATATGTACTCATAACAGTAATAAATCCAAAAACCGAAATTACAATAAATTCCGAAATATAAATTATCCTAAGTCCATAAACTTAATGTATTCTAAGTTCTTGTTCGTATCAGGGCCTGATCAGGTCCTGACTCCCACTTCAAATTATTCTAAATCCCTAAATCGAAAATATTCTAAGTCCATTTCACCCCCCTAAAAGTAAAAACTCACTTTTCACCCCCCCCCCCTGCCGAGCCAAACTTTTTCAAATACCCCATCCAATGAACATATTCCAAGTTAAAAAAAAAATAGAGAGAGAAATCTTCATTTTCTGGTGTCCAGCATTTTAGACTAATCCCAACTGAAAAATCGAATTTATCGGAAATTTTTAATAGGGATATCTATTGAAAATATTTTTTTTTTGCATCCTTTCGGTTTTATAAAGTAATTGCTAAAAAATTATAAGCAAATTTGAAAACTTCCAAAAAAATTCAAATTGGCCCGATGTGGGCACTTTTGCACCTAGAAGGCTAAACAATTAGGAGGGATCATGTTTTATCATATATATAAAAACATCTGCTAAATTTGGGGTCAATCAGTGAAGGTCATTTTGCAAGATGGGCACCATTAAGCTGGATTTAACTCTATTTTTTGAATCATGGAATCGGATAGCCAGGGAAATTTTCTATTGCAATATTTTCTTTTTTTTCTCTATTATTTTCTTTTGCAATAAAATAAGAGTCTGAGAAAATTTTTAATAATTTTTGCGCTCTTAAAATTTAAAAAATTTGTAAAAAATCAATAAGACCTAGGAGGCTAAAAATTGAGAAGTTAACTTTTTTTTGATAGTTCTTTGAGGGAAAAATATTTTGGGACCGATTTGAAGACCCAAGAATTAGGTTTACGTATACTTGAGAAATATTAACCCCTATATAATATCTCTATGCATGTTGCATGATCAGATGCTAATCATTTCATGCTGTTTGGAAATTAAGATACTAGAATCTTTTTGATATTTATAAAAATTTCTTTAACGCATAAATTATATTAATTAAAATTTGTATAAAAAATATTAGATTTAAAGATTAGATTTAGATGACTAATTACGAACGTGGTACCCGACTTCTTGCCAGATTCTTACTCGATATATACACTCTAAACCCACTGCACCTGCTTGTCCAAAACAGGAACTCCTTTTTCAGATATAACTTGAGTTTGGGACGCGCAGCCTAGGCAACTGGCCCTTGCCTTTCCACTTGCCGAGCGACGGAAAAGCTCTCTACGTTCTCAAGAAAACCCTCTTCATTCTTCTTCAACGAGGTGGCCCTTACGTACTCTGCTACTGCGTTCCAATTTTCAGAACTTTGGAGCATTTCTAGAATCACCCTCTCCGGCCTCCAGATCGCAAAGGGTGCCCTGCTGTATCCTCCTTGCCTGGGAAGTATAGACACTGCTTTGTTACCACCTTATGCCACTTTTCTAACGGGAAACAAAAGTAGCCGTGACCTGTTAGAAACTGAGTGACGTAAAAGTCTACCTCCCCGTGCTGTCGCCCTATATATGTCTACAATCAATGAAAAATATTAAAAATTAAAAAAGTTATGGCAAGATCGAAATTTGACCGTATTTTTAACCTTGAAACGGAGCCTTGAGACCAAAAAAAACTTCCGATCTGGTTCTTTGAAGTTCATAACTTGTAGAGTTTCATAAAAAATTGATTAAAAAAAAATTGGAAATCGGGTAACTAGTGTTATTGTTATCATGTAGACCATTTTCAAAGAGTTCATTTTAAGAAGAACGCGTTTAAAGTTTTGGATCTTGTATTCTTGCATACTAGCAGTTGCACTTTTAAGCACTGTCGTTTTTTTATTATTCTCGGGATTTAGTTAAAATTCTTTTTCTATATTCTTAAGCGATTTTTGAACACAAAGCAATTTAAAAAAAAAACCAATTTTTAATTTAAAAACATCAGGGAAGGCATCCTTAACATAAAAACAGAAAAGAATAAAAATCCCCTTTCCTTATAATTTAATGTAATGTACTTTTTATTTTAAATTATAAAGATGAGTTACTTACCTATAATTACCGGATCACAAAATTGAAAAGATTTTCTTTAGTGAATCGATAGATTTTAATATTGGCAGCAATAAATCGCATAAATGTGACAAAAGAAACGCAATTCAAATTAAAACTTTGATGTAAATCGCAAATATGCAATAAATCACATAACTGCGATATAAAAAACGTGAGTAAAACCAAAATTGCGATATCTCAGCATTCTCTGATCGTGAGTTAAATGTAAATGTAAATGTTCATCTCTTTTATTTAAAAGCATGCTTCTAAGAAATGAAAATTAGACAATATTAACTTCAATTGTATGGTCCAATATTGTAGAATGTCAGGTTCTTGATATAAAATCTAAATAAAAAGGCTTCATAATTTAAAAAAAAATTTTATTACTTATTTTCAATTTTAAATTTAATGAATAGAAAAAATAACCTAAGTATTTTAATATGGAAAATAAATAAAACTTTTTATTTTGTAATTTGTACTTTTGAATATAAGCAGTTGGTAAAAAATAAATCTTTTTACGTAATTTGGAGTTAAACTAAATGTTTACGTAACAATATTAAAAATAAATTTTATTTCTATGCTAATTAAAAAAATTCAGTTAAAAACAGTAAATTATAATTTATAACTTCTCTTCTGCTCTTTAAAACATATGATAATTTTGTAAAGAAGAGAACTTTTTTATCGACTTCCGTCAGCTTAACTGTATTTTGAGTTGACGCCAGTGTAAATAAACGCTCGTGCATAAAATGCAGATCAGCTGACTCAAGGTTTGGATGCATTGATTCAAACCCGTTAACTTGAATCAAGGGATTATTCATTTTCAGGGAGTTAAGGGGTAAGAAGTCAATATTGGATTCTTAAAATTTTATTATTTTTTATAGTGCATTAAAAATAGAGTGTAAGAAAATATTGCTAAATCTATAAGCAAAAAAGCTAGCTTTCGCTTGCGATCAAGAGTCGCGTGACCGTTTCCTACCCCTCTATCCCATAAATGCAAAGCTATTGCATTTACTTAATATATTTATATTAGACTGCCAAAAAAAAAACGATTTTTCGATTTTTTAAGATGCTCAAACGTCTTTGGGTATCATTTAATGAAAAAATAAATTCTAGGTAAACCGCATCTAAAAATATTTAGTCGTTGGACAAAGCCAAAGCATTTTCAATTTTTAAAAATTGGCTCAGGAACGTCGGGCGCACAGTGGGCTATAAAGACTCAAAAATGAACAAAATTCGGCTTCAGAGTAATTCGAGCGTAAAATAAAATGTAAAAAATAGAATTTATAGGTTTTCGTATATACAGGGTGAGTAATTTTAAAAGATGCACCTAAATATCTCGAAAACTAAGTTAAATCGAAAAAAATTTTTGGGACAAAAGTTTCAGGGTTTTGAGGGGGACATACGATGGCGTTATTAGATTTTGGGCCCTAAGGCCCAAAAAAGGCCCACGGATACCAACTTTAAAATTTTAAATGGGAAGTGTATTTTTTTATTTTAAATTCGGATTCCGCAGGAAATTTGGCGTTCGATTACGTTTTATGCAAAAAAAAAAACATAAGGCCCTTTTGCATTTAGGCCCAAAAATCAATTTTTTAAGGTTTTTTATGATGAAAAAGATATTCCAAAATTGTTCTATTCTTTTTAATGCATGTAAGTTTTGGTGGGAGATATCAGATGATAAAAGCAGATTTTGGGCCCTAAATAATCAAAAGGGCCTCATAGGGCCCAATTTTAAAATTGAAAACAGAGTCAATAAATTTTTTTTTTTTTAATTTTAATGATGAAGAAAAAATTAATTATGCACTAAATTTTGGCTAAAATAAAAACATAAGGCTCCTGTTAGGGCCCAAAAATGATTTTGCCGGTCCTAGTACGAATAATAACGATGTTTTGAGATGTTCCTAATCTTTTTAATCTGTGCATGTCATGATAGAGGAAACATGACGACAAAAGAAAATTTCTGGTTTCGAAAGCACCAATTGGGCCTCATAGGGCCCAATTTTAAAATTTGAAACAAATAAGACAACTGTTTTTATTTAAATTTGATTGATATCGAAAAATTTAATTTTGCATACAAATTTAAGCAAAAAATAACATACGGCCCCTGTCAGGGCCCAATAATGATTTTTTAAGTTATTTTTAATTTTAATTTTAACTACTTTAGCGTTACCCAGAAACAACGGCGTGGACGTAGTAGTAGTATGTTTCCTTTGGGGTGCTTTTTTAAAGTTGGGGCCCAATGAGGCCCAATTGGTGCTTTCGAAACCAGAAATTTTCTTTTGTCGTCATGTTTCCTCTATCATGACATGCACAGATTAAAAAGATTAGGAACATCTCAAAACATCGTTATTATTCGTACTAGGACCTGCAAAATCATTTTTGGGCCCTAACAGGGGCCTTATGTTTTTATTTTAGCCAAAATTTTGTGCATAATTAATTTTTTATTCATCAATAATACGATGTGATACCGCTTTTTTTGAAAAAAAGTTTTGAAAAAATTTTTTTAAGTGGTATAAATAAAAATAAAAAAATTCTTTTTTTTGATAAAGTTAGCATTAATTGGCATAAAAACTGAAAATAAAAAAATACAAATGATAGCCTTCACACAAAAACATATCTACATACATCTACACACATTTTATATACACTCATATGTTCAAAATTAGTCATTGATTGACTAACTTATCATATTATTAATATTTAATATCTTTATGCTAAATTAAAAAAAAAAATGTACTGTAAATACCAATAAGCAAATTGACACATGGACACAAACATACAAAAATATCCACAAATGTAAGGGAAGAACAAGAGTTATACAAAAAACCCTTATAGACTTTATGTATGTCCTTTTAAAAAGTAAAAAGCATATAAATTTGTTTAATTATCTTTTTTTTTTATTTTTTATTGTTTTACAAAATTCTTTTAACATACCTACAATAGTACATGCATACCCCTAAAATAAAATTTTGATGTTATTTATGATTTTTTCAGCATGTATTAATGTATATAGATCACAAAAACATTTTTTTAGAAAATTTTTATGCAATTGTCCTATTTTAATGCAAAATTTATAAAAAAAAAAGAAAATTTTTTTTTGTATTATATCACCTAAACAAAATTTTTCCAAAACTTCTTTTCAAAAAAAGCGGTATGTTATAGTATAATATATACGAAAACCTACAAATTCCACGTTTTAAATTTAATTTTACGTTTGAATTACTCTGAAGCCGAATTTTGTTCATTTACGAGTAAATAAAAAAATTTAAATAAAAATTTAAATAAAATTTCTTGGTGTATTTCAAAGTTTTTTTGTCGCTAAAAACGTTGGAATCATTTATTTTGAAATATTTTTTAAAGGCAAAAAGTTATGAGCTAATTTCAGTGCTAAAAATATAAAAAATTGGACAGTTTTTGGCGTCAAAAACTTGCTGCGGACTAAAAAATGTTTGGAAATTATTTTAAAAGGGCATTTCGCATGTTTTTTGGGTCACAAAAAAAGATGAAATTGGTTATTTTTAATTATTCTTGACGGATTCAGAGTTATGGGCGAAATATTGTAGTTTGAATTTCCAAATTCAGCATTTCTTTGAGTTAAATAACTGTCAAGCGTACAGAGAACTTTTAGATATTTTTTAAGGGCGCTAGTTTAGTTCAGTGTTACGACAATGACATAAAATAGGGTTTTTAGGCAATTTTCCATATAATGCTGTCATCTTGCAATTCAATTAAATTAAATCCAATTGGTCTTATTTTGTTGGTATAAATTACACCTTTTAATCCTTTTTACCTGCAATTTTTCGTCACCGATTCTCTCATCTTAATAGTTAATAAACCTAAGGCCCATTTTTTGCCCAAAATGACTAATTTTTAAGTAGCAGCGAAAATTGAAATTTTCATTAAAAATAGGTCTTATAGGTCTCAAAAATTTTGTATAAACTTTAAGTTTCTAAAATTTTTTTACTTGTTTCTTTTCAATTTTTCGCTTAGCAGATATGATAATTTAAAGACAGAGTCTCGATTTGAGGTTTCTTAAAAAAATCATACTTTATCATTAAATTTGTATAACCATATCTCGGAAATTTCTAAAGCTAAAAGGACGAGTAAGAACTTTTCCGAAACTTGGAACTTACAAAAGGTTGTTGAGAAAAATAAATCTCAATTTCATCAAAAATTAAAATTTTAGCACCAATTTAAAAATTGGTCATTAAGGGCCGAAAATGGGCATTTGGTTTGTTAACTATTACGATGAGAGAATTGGTGATAAAAAGTTGTGAATAACGGGGATTAAAAGGTGTGTTTTAAACAAAAAAAATGAGACCAAGTGGAAGTATTTTTTTTTGAATTGCAACATAACAGCATTATTTGGAAAATTGTCTGAAAACCATATTTTATGACATTGTGTTAACACTGAACTAAACTAGCAACCTTAACTAAAATCTAAGCAATAAATTCTGCGCTAGTTAGAAAAACACAAAAATATGATAATTTACCTTTCTAGTGGTTCGGAAAAGTTCTCTGTACGCTTTACACTCATTTAACTAAAAAAAATGCTAAATTTGGAAAATCAGGCTACAATATTTTGCCCATTACTCTGAATCCGTCAAGAATAAATAAAAATAATTAATTTCATCATTTTTTGTGACCCAAAAAACATGCGAAATGCCCTTTTAAAATAATTTCTAAACATTTTTTAGTCCGCAACAAGTTTTTGACGTCGAAAACTGTCCAATTTTTGATATTTTTGCCACTAAAATTAGCTCATAACTTTTTGCCTTAAAAAATAATTCAAAATAAATGATTCCATCGTTTTTAGCGACAAAAAAACTTGAAATACCCCCCGAAATTTTATTTTTATGTTGCCTTTCAAATTTAGTAGCTTTGGGGTACGTTTAGATGGTCTTCTTATGCCTTCTTACTTCTTATGCTTCTTAGCGCAAAAATTCAAATTTTTTTTTTTGTATACATTCTATACCCTAATATTAAATGTTTTTACTGAATAATGTATTTTTACAAAGATTAAACTTAAATAACTATTTTTTAATAAAAATTACAAGTAAAATCGTTTATTTACGATTGCTTGAATAACATAACCTAACTTTCTATTTTTTTCTATTATACTTATAATTACATTGAAACTTATATAAAAATTAATTTGGATGATTTATTTAATTAAATATTAACTTAATTTAAATAAATTAATATTTTTCGGTATGTAAATTAAGAAAATAAGAGAATTGAATAAAATTAGTTTGAATTTTTGCGCTAAGAAGCATGAGAAGTAAGAAGGCATAAGAAGACCATCTAAATGCACCCTTAGTCCCGCCCGACGTTCCTGAGCCCATTTTCAAAAATCGAAAATGCTTTGGCACTGTCCAACGACTAAATATTTTTAGATGCGGTTTACGTAGAATTTATTTTTTCATTAAATGACCTTAAGACGCTTGAGCACCTTAAATAATCGAAAAATCGTTTTTTTTTTGGCAGTCTAATTTATATGCATATATAAATACTTCCGTTCTCCTAAAACTGTCTTTTTATCGTGACGATTTTTGAAATATTTACTTTCCTGGGTGGTAAAACACACCTGCGTCTTTTTTTTCAAAGTTTTTATTTTTTTTTTCGTTTTTTAAATAAATTATAAATTTTTTGCATTATACCAGAGTATTCTTGAATTCTTTTTTCAATTTAAAAAATTTTGGCATAAACACTATTTTAATTTAATCAAAAATAAGGACATGAGTTGGTCACAGCAATTTTGTGTAGAAAAAAGTTTATTGAAAATTCTTCTGAGAAACTTATGACATTATTTTTTATTATATTAAAAAAGTGTTTATGCCAAAATTTCCTAAATTGAATAAGGAATGCAGGACTACTCTGATAAGATGCAAAAAAGATTTTTCAATTTAATTAAAGAACGAAAAAGAAATAAAAAATTTGAAATGAAAATGGTACTGGTGTAAGAATCTTAAGGAATTTCTTCATTTTTGAAATTATACTAAATTTATTAAAATTAATTGCAAAATTCTTTTAAATTTCGCTGTTTTATCGTAAAAGCTTTTAAAGACATAAAAAGATATATCCTTGTGTAAAATTCTCTGTGGAATCCAAAATTTTTGTCAGATTCTAATTGGTCACGTGACGGGACAGGAAATATGAAATTTTTAAAAAATTAACTTTTAAGAGCTGTTTTTTTTCCTAAATCTCTTAAAAAACAATAATTTCTTTTTTCGACAAAAAATATGAAAAAAATTTAAGCCTAGTTAGATGATTTTTCATTATGCTGTTATTCGTGTGTAACACGTTGTCTAAGTCGGTTCCTATAATATCAACGCACTTGTACACGTGAATTCGTATTTGTATTAGTGTTATTTCTAGTTATTTTCATAGTTTTTATTAAATTAATAATTATTGAAGTAGGCAAATGTAAAAAACAAACTGGCAATGGAAATTTTAGGTATTTATGCATATTATAAAATTTCATTAATTTGTGTCATCTCTATCATTCTTTATATAAAGTCCAAAGGTGAGTTCCCATAAGAGCAATGTTAACTGCCTATTTTCTTTTCTTAATTAAAAGAAAATTACGTACGCAAAGTTGCTAAAAATTTTTTTTTTAGTTTCTTAATAGTTTATCTTTGATATTTTGTAAGTTTCATTCATTTCTGTCATCAAAAATTTACACACTACTAACACCTTAATAGGCATTTGAGAAATTCAAATTTGAAAAAAACAGTCTGTTTAAGCCGCTTCTCGAGCATGCGCAGCTCAAAGAAATTTTCGTCTGCGGAATAAGATTCTACGGGAAATTTCCCACTCAGACTTAAGGGAAAAAATTTTTGATGTTAATCTCAGTTTTTTACAGAAAAAATAAGAAAAAGTAGCTCTCACTTTTCTCAGTTTTTTTATAAGAGGCTAAAAAACAGAAACTGCCGCCAAAATTCGAGATTTTGCTCTAGAAGGCTAAAAATTTGGCTGGTGTCCTCTTTTTGGTAGTAATTTCAGAAAAAAAACTTTCGAGTCGTTTAGAAGGTCCGACTATCATTATTACTCTCACTTCATTTAAATTTACCTAATATTATTATATTACTTTAGACTATCATTATAATAAATATAAAAAACTCTTATCAGATCTGTTAAAATTCTTTTAAACTGCCTAATTATCATTTCTAGACTACAAATGAAAAAAAAAATAAGAAAACAAAAAAATTTGTTACTATCTTTTAAGGTCATCAAATCGTATATGCATTAAAAATTACGTACAATGGAAATTTTAATAAAATTTAGGGTTGCTTAATAAAGTCCAAAAATGTATCCTATTTTTTCTTATGATTTTTTTTCACTTTTTTGTTATTTAAATGGGAAAATTGAGGTGCTTACAGGCACGTGTTTTTGAAAAGCAAAAAAAAAATCCTTGGAGCTAGGGAATTCTTACGATCAAAAGTTCACGAAAAAATCCGGGGAGCAAAGTTTTTCTTAATACTCCAATTTTAGGTCCACTCTAATATATAAGTTAAGAATATTTAAATATAATTTAATATATAAATATTCTTTATTAAATTATTATCTTTATTTTAAATAATATACATAACGAGATTTGAAATTCATTAACATACGACACCATAATTTTTTAAATATATTATTTCAATTACGTACAGGGGGGAGGAAGTCCATAGCCTTCCTTGAACTACACCGTATTTATATATATTTGTCCAAACGCAATTCACTAAAAAGCTTAAGACATTGAGTTTATGGCAAAAGACGGCAAAAAATACCTGAAAATAAATTAATTTATTACAAAAAAAAATTTTACTCGATTTACGAAAGAAAATAAAAAAAACTAAACAGTAAAGAAAAGTTTTAAAGTGGAAAGGAAATGAACGATTTAATACGATTCAGAAATATTTTTACAAACCCACCTAAATTTTTAAGTTAATCTATTCAATGCATTATAATATCTCTATGATTCAATGTCTCAAATTTTACAATAATTTATTCAAATTTATAAAAATTTAGGACTAATTCTATTCTACCATACTGCTTAAATTATTATATATAAGTATACTTTATTAAATGAATATCTTTCTTTTAAATAATATACATAATAATATTTTAAATTCACACAACACAACATAGTTTTTTACATACTATATTATTTCAATATTCCATACAGGGGGGGGGGGGTATTTTTATATTTTTATAGTTTTTATTGTATTGTATTGTATTGTATAGTATTGTATTGTTCTTTATTTGCTATTTTACAAAATATGATACATACATAACATGATAGCACAACATAATTTATATAACTATAGTACATTTTAATAAAGTTTCATAAATAAATAAATTGTTAAAAAATAGAAAAAATAGAATAGCATGGTAGCAGCGAGTTTTAGCAGGCATAGTATTAATTATTTAATTAATTTCTGCCAATTGAATCTGGTACGATAATTTTTATCACCGTCAATATTTAAGTAAATTAATAAATAATATAGCCGTAAGCAACAATTTATATTAATGTGTAACATTAATACATCTAAATCTTAGTAAAACAGCTTTTATCGTGTTCCCATGATTTGCGTTCAAACAAACAAACATCAAAGTTAAAAATTCAACGTTTTACTATGAGTTGGGTTAAACGGTGACGGTAGCCTAGTGGATCAAGCACTTACTTATTCACCTTAAGTACGAGCGTTCGATCCCACCTATGGATTTTATATTTAATAAAAATTAAAAATTAAATTTGTATGGAGGGCTGCTAGATCCCAGGAGACGAATGTCGTGGAAAGTACTACGAATCATTCTCTGTATGTCAAGCGTTTTTCTCCAATGGTTTTTCACGCCACTGTTAACCGGAATTGGTTACATGATTCCTCAAAAAATACCGGTCCTGAACCAAAAGAGAGCCATACCTTTAAAAATGGGATCAGGGAATATGTGAATATTCCCTGGTTGTCAGCAAAATGTACCTTCCAACATATATTCCATACCTTAAAATTTCCTTCTACTCCTACAGCTTCACCAATAGCAACGACGTTACTGAGTAATGTTCACCAGTTGTAAATAGTTTAATATTGAAAAGTATTGTCGTTGCTACACTTCCCACATGCCTATCTACCTAGAGTTTTTTCCAATAAAAGGAAAAAGTGGTATATATCTAATATATATATCGACTTCCGAGGAGATAAAAATCAAAATATGCGGTTGATAGCTGTATGTGTCAAGTGTTGGTGACCTCCGATATAACTTAATGTTCAGAGGGGTTAATCACAAGTACATACTATGAGTTGGGTTAGTTTGCAGTCATTCTAGAGAGGTTATTCCAATGGCAATCAAATTTTAATCAATTTATCTTGGTTATTTGGGACCTACAAGGAAATTTTGATGTTAATAAAATATTACTAAAAAGAGCTATCGTAAACACAAGAGGGATATTATGTTGCAGGAGTAGACTGAGCTTTGCTCAATCCGATTACAAGTTGCGAAAATTTTATTTTATAAAAAATCAGGTCGCAATTGATATAAAAGTGGTTTTCTGCAAATTAAAATAAATTCTAACAGCAAAATAATTTTCAAAAACATGCTGTAGAATTGGTTATAATACTGACAGTACCTATATAAAACTACTATAAAATAAGTCAAATCACAAAGCCTAGATCTACAATTCAATACCCTGAAATTGTTCCACAAACAAAAATGCAGCTAACAAATTTTTATTTATTTTCTCATTCCGAGGAGAAACTTAGAGAATTGGAAATAAAGCTCCTAATTTAATAGTTTGGCTCCTATGGAGTATCAAAGTTCAAAAGCTCCATCATAAATAATTTTATTTATATTCATTTTTCCCAATTATTAACATTTTTTTTGATAAAATATAGCATACTTTAGGTTATTGACGATGTTAATTAAAATCTGACATCAAAAACATGGTATTTTTCTATTGACTGATCTCAAGCATCTGACCTTATCAAATATTATCCTATATTTGACATAAAATAGCTTAAAGGAAGAGCAAGGGTATTTTATTCAGTCCAACTCTATTATCTATATTAATTAAATAAAAATCTGGTATAATTTTAAAGTTTTCTGATCAGCCTTCATCCTATTAAATTTCTAATAAGAATACTACTTAATATAAAAAATATAAATTTTATGAGAACCCGAACCATATAAAGCCATTAGAAGAAATGTTTAAAATTATTAAGCAATTTTTTTTAAAGGTTTAAAAGGTTAACTAATTTGTTTAAGGCCAATATAGAGGCAAGAACTATTTTAGTAATATTTCAAGTACATAAAATTATAAACCCTAATTAAAGTCAACATATTTTATGTGAGGCTATTTTCTTCATATAATCTGTTCTTCTTTTAATATATAATTTTGATTAAATTAATTAAAAACTATTGTATATCACCATAATTTAGGATATACTTTACATGCGTTTTATATATTTATTAACCAATTTATTTTAAATTTTCGAGTAATTAATGATGTAAGACCAAAGTTCAAAAAAATATTTTATATAATTAATAAGTTATGGGAAATGCATTAATCTTGAAAATAATATTTGCATATTTTTTTTAAGAATAAATTACTATCATCAATGACAAACCAGAGTCTCGCGCTTGCTATGCTTTGTAAATTTTTGTGTGTAATATTTTTTTCAATAATTCTACTCTAATAAATTTACACCTTTAATTAAGTAGCAAATCTAATCAATAAAATATAATTATGAATATATATTTTAATCTGAGATAACTGAAAATATAAATTCTAATGATTTTAAGATTCAAAAAATTTCTGGCATGACTAAAAGTTATAAATAATATATATATAATATACATATATATACCGGGTGGAGCACAATTACCGCGGATTTTTACATTGCTAGTATATATTAAAGCACTGTAAATAACCGCGGCAATTCTGTTCCACCCTGTATATACCGGCTGCAACGCAATAGGTACTATCGAAATGGAGTTCTTCGATAGCTATAGCCGCTATGCTTACTATAGTATATACACGCTATTATATACTATAGTATAGCGGCTATATAGCGGCTATAGCTATTGAAGAACTCCGTTTAGATAGTACCTATTGCGTTGCAGCCGGTATATGTGGGCACATCCAAGGAAGAGCGTACAGTTGAAAAATAAAAAAAAAACTATATATTTTTTTTGGGTCATTTTTTACCTGGGATTTGTGAAATTACTCTTACTTTACACTTCCTGATGCATAATTTTGAGATACAGCTGCTCCAAAGTTGGATTTTTTCAATTTTTTGATTTTAGCTGCCCAGTTCAAACTGAAATAACTGAAAACCATGAAACTTTTAACATATACGTATGATTGGGAAAAAAAATTTTTTTTACCTGGCCTACCCGAAAAAAAAATTTTTTTTTATTTTGGGCCACTTCCGGTTTCATTTTAAATGGTTTGAATTTTTCAAATTGACCGGAAGTCAAGTTCGCCATAATTATTTTTGCTCAAATTTTCCCAGAATATTGGCCTATGTTTCAGTTTTACCCAAAAAAATTTTTGATATGTGATACTCGAATGAGCGCCCACAATCATTATTTTAGTCTGCCAAATCAGCCAAAATTAGCCAAAACAGATGGCGTAATTTGTATTTTTTTCAATCAACTTAAAATCGGTATCAATATAATTAATTATCGGTAAAATTGACCAAAAAAGACCAATAATTAATTTGTACGATATTTTTGGCTGTTTTTGAGCTAATTTTGGCTGATTTGGCAGACTAAAATAATGATTGTGGGCGCTCATTCGAGTATCACATATCAAAAATTATTTTGGGTAAAACTGAAACATAGGCCAACATTCTGGGAAAATTTGAGCAAAAATAATTACGGCGAACTTGACTTCCGGTCAATTTGAAAAATTCAAACCATTTAAAATGAAACCGGAAGTGGCCCAAAATAAAAAAAAATTTTTTTTCGTGTAGGCCAGGTAAAAAAAATTTTTTTTCCCAATCATACGTATATGTTAAAAGTTTCATGGTTTTCAGTCATTTCAGTTTGAACTGGGCAGCTAAAATCAAAAAATTGAAAAAATCCAACTTTGGAGCAGCTGTATCTCAAAATTATGTATCAGGAAGTATAAAATAGGAGTGGTTTCACAAATCCTAGGTAAAAAGTAACACAAAAAAAAAATCATTTTTATTTTTTATTTTTTTTGCTGGTCGTTCTATTCTGGACGTGCCCATATATATATATGTATGTATCTGAGCAATTATTTTAAAAGTGCTACTTAATTTTAGCATGGAATCGTAATTTTTTTTTTTGAGGGCACATCGATATGACCCGTGTTTTTAGGTACTTTGAACCTTCAGAAAACCGAAAAAAATCGTGAACAAGAAATTGGCGATAGGTGCCAAAAAGATTTTTTCACTTTTATGTCAAAAACCGTGTTTTTCGTATCTGAGCTACCCCAAATTTTTATAATAACTTTTTAGGTATATAAAATTTTTAAAAATAGATAAAAAAATCTGATTGCCAGGGAAAAACCACTCCAGAAGAAAAAAAAACTTATATTTTTATGATGAAATTTTGCCAAGTTATCGTCAATTTAAGATTTTGTTCAAATTCGTCTTAAAAAAGATTGAAATTTTATTGAAAAAAGCCTGTTTCTGAACTTTAAACATGCATTACTCGCTTGATTTTCATCGTAAAATAATAATTTTTTTTTTAAATCGATTAATTTGTCCCTGGAAATTCATTTTTTTTAAGAAAAAAATCATTTTTATTGACCGAATTTCAATTTTTAGGTCAAAAACTGTGTTAAGTAAATTTTGCTACTTACAGTTTTCAAATGCTTTTGACCAAAAAATTAAAATTTGGTCAATAAAAATGATTTTTTTCTTAAAAAAAATGAATTTTCAGGGACAAATTAATAGATTTAAAAAAAAAATTATTATTTTACGATGAAAATCAAGCGAGTAATGCATGTTTAAAGTTCAGAAACAGGCTTTTTTCAATAAAATTTCAATCTTTTTTAAGACGAATTTGAACAAAATCTTAAATTGACGATAACTTGGAAAAATTTCATCGTAAAAATATAAGTTTTTTTTTTCTTCTGGAGTTGTTTTTCCCTGGCAATCAGATTTTCTTATCTATTTTTTAAAATTTTAATTACCTAAAAAGTTATTTAAAAAATTTGGGTTAGCTCAGATACAAAAAACACGGTTTTTGACATGAAAGTGAAAAAATCTTTTTGGCACCTATCGCCAATTTCTTTTTCACGATTCTTTTCGGTTTTCTGAAGGTTCAAACTACCTCAAAACATGGGTCATATCGATGTGCCCTCAAAAAAAAAATTACGATTCCAGGCTCAAATTAAGTAGCACTTTTAAAAAAATTGCTCATCTAGTAATTTTCGTACAGATTAGGGCACACTCATATCACCGATCTAGCTCAAATTTTAGGGTATAGTTTGGGGTAATAAAAAAATCCCTCAGCCAAATTTTTAACCCTCTAGCACCTCATGGGGCCAAAATATGGCCGTTCAATGGTACAAAAGTAGCCTGATTTGGCCAATTTTCAAAATTACGCCATTCCTTTGAATTTACTTCAAATTTCATTTTATTGGTTGCATTCTAACCGGTAAAAGGTCTACATTATGTGAAAAAATATTTAGCTGATTTCAAGGCGTCAATTTTTTTTGGCATTGATAAACGTAACATGAATTTTATTAAAAATGTCGATTTTTAAAATAGTACCGTGGCTTAAGATTAACTCTAAAATACTTCTGGTTGTTTGCATTTTTTTTGTCTACTCAAGATCTTTTAATTGCAACCCTAATATTTAAAATCGGTGGATTTAAACCGCAGATATTTTGATTTTAGTGGCGGCTGTTTTTGAAAAATGCGTTTTTTTTGACATTTTTCGCCACCTGGAATTTTTTTCTAAGTGCTTTAAAATGTCTGAAACTTTCAGGAAAATAAGTTCAATATATGTACTACAAATTTTATAAAAAATTTCTTTGTTTATTTGCCTTGAAAGCCCTTTTTTGACTCATCCAAATTCAACCTTTCCATTTTCCGGTATTTTCCATTTTCCAGCTATTCCTGCACTGAGAAAAAATGTAGAGGAAAATGTACATTTGCGACTGGAAGATTTTACTATTAATTTTAGTAAAGTTATCCGAAGAATTGAAAATAGTACATTTTACTATAATTAAGGGTAATTTTTCTTGAGTAAGATTTTCTACAAAATATTATTATACTCTCACTCTCTCACATGTGTATAACTTTTATTTATTTTTTTTTAATTTTTTTTTTTAATTTTTTTTAATTATTTTTTTTTTTTTTTTTAATTTATTTTTTTTTTTTTATTTTTTTTTATAATTTATATTTTATAATTTATACAATTTTCATTCCTTATATAGTATCTGAAATCAAATTTTGTCACTTGCGAGAAAAAATATGTAAAATAAATTCTACTAAAATTAAGGGTAATTTTTTTTTCCTTTACGGGTAGTTTATAAAATACATGTTGGTAAAAAATAACATAAAACGCCATTTTGACAACTTCAAATTATTTTACTAATCAAAAGGGTAATTTTTACCAATACAATTTTGTGAGTGTGTAATCTATACAGCATCACAGAGATGTTTAAAATTACTTAAAAAAGAGGGTCTATAGTAAAATTTCCGGAGGGATCCAAAAATCGAGTCAGAATTTTCATTAGATTACAGGAAAAGCCGGAAAATGGAATGGTTTGAATTTGAATTAGTCAAAAAAGGGCTTTAAAGCGCAAATAAGCAAAGAAATTTTTTATGAAATTTGTAGTAAATATATTGAACTTATTTTCCTGAATGTTTCAGACATTTTAAAGCACTTAGAAAAAAATTCCAGGTGGCGAAAAATGTCAAAAAAAAAACGCATTTTTCAAAAACAGCCGCCACTAAAATCAAAATATCTGAGGTTTAAATCCACCGATTTTAAATTTCAGGGTTGCATTTGAAAGGTCTTGAATAGACGAAAAAAATGCAATAAAATGTATTTTAGAGTTAATCTTAAGCCACGGTACTATTTTAAAAATTGGCTTTTTTAATAAAATTCATTTTACGTTTATCAATGCCAAAAAAATTGACGCCTTGAAATCAGCTAAAAATTTTTTCACATAATGTAGACCTTTTACCGGTTCAAATGCGACCAATAAGATGAAATTTGAAGTAAATTCAAAGGAATGGCGTAATTTTGAAAATTGGCCAAATCAGGCTATTTTTGGACCTTTAAACGTCCATATTTTGGACCCATGAGATGCTAGAGGGCTAAAAATTTGGCTGAGGTACTGTTTGACTACCCCAAACTATACCCTAAAATTTGAGCTCAATCGGTGACATGAGTACGCCCTAATCTGTACGAAAAGTACTGGAACCACCCATATATATATATATATACAACGAAAACGATTAAGAATCATACATTATATATATATATATATATATATATTTATATTTGTTTGTTTATCCATTAAAATATATATATTATTCTTTTACATAAATTTTAAATTATTTAAATTTGATTATAACACAATGCTGCAAAAAAGAATATAAACTATTAGGAATCACGATTAAATTCATGCATACATTTTTACCCCCTCCACACGTAGGTGTGTATAAAACATGGCTACTCTTTTTCCATGAACAATATAGGAAAAGTAACAAATAGTTAATTATTAGTTAAAATAGAGATATTAAATTGAAAAAACACATAAATTTATTAACACAATACTATTTCTAATATACACTGTTTTATTTTTGCAAAAATTTTAAACCTTTAATTCATTTTATTAAAAATATCAATTTTTGGTCTATATGCACAATGATAATTCATACCTTAGGGTAGCCATGTTACTTACACCGACGCGCGTGCATGTGTTTAATCATGAATCCCAATAGTTGTAAATGTTCTAGCATGCTTTCAAGAAACTTTTCCTAGGATAAATTACACGCTTTTGTCCTGTATAAATATACAGTTTGCTAAAAATCAATATTAAATAAATTTATTTTGTGTTTTATTTAGCCTAAATTTATCTTTTGAACACATTGTTTTTCAATAAATGAAAGTAATTAGTTTGAGCTGATCATATCAGTAAATTACAAGGTTATTATCATAACTTACAAAACTTTATATTCTTTTCCATACTATTCGGAAAACGATTAAGAATCATACATTTTTTTCCTCTTTTTAATAAATATCTTGATGTTTAAAAATTAGAGAATATTTTTTTCTAAGTAATAGATGTTCATATTTCCATGGGTGTCAATGATAGTGTGCGCAGGAATAAATGGTGAAAATTCTTACGATTTAAGTTAAAAATAAGTAAACATTAGCAATATCAGCTAATGAAACTTAATTAGTCTCTAATGTTTTTTGATAATGTATCATTAAAACCTATAAGTATTGGAAAAATCAATTCTTAATAATAATAATTATACTGGTTTATATGTTTGGTAGACAGTGAATAGTAAATTTATAATCTGTATACAGTAAACTTGTCAAATTATCTTGATATAATTGTTTACTAAACATATAAAGAATTTATTAATTTAATCGTATGTATATAAATATATATATTCTTGTTTGTTCCCGGTCCCGATCGGCTATTTTGCTCTGGTTCGTCATTGTTGTGTGTGTACCTACTTCTACTACTTCTACTATCTACCTTCATGAACGGATTCTTGCTGGGGGTTCATCCGAACATGGAACCATCTGCTTTGCCTCAAAATCGGCTGCAATTTTGGTTCGTACCGGCTATACTAACTTTTAATTTACTCATTTTAATTCATATTTTTACACTTATTTCCAAAAAAATGAAATTTTATTAAAAAATTTTTACTGTAAATTGCGTTGAATCATTAATACAGCACCATCAGCAATTTTAGCCATGCGCCTATCACACCCATTACATGGTACTATGATAAGTCATAGTACGTGCTATACATGTGAAGTATGTGGAAAAACTCTTTCAACAAAGTTAACTTTGAAACGCCATAAGGAGCAACAACACTTTCAACCACTCAATAGCGCTGTTTGTACCGTCTGCAACAAAGTTTTTCGAACTCTAAATAGTCTAAATAATCATAAGAGCATTTATCATCGAAGACAAAAATGAAGATAATTCATAGTCACTTATTTCTAGTTTTTCAGCCTTACTGAATAATCATTAATAACTAACAATAATTAATAATTTTTTATAACGTCCAATTGTCAGATTTAACTTATTTATTTTATTATATTTATCAAAACTTATAAGATTAATATATACAATATACATATGTTGAGGTCCAGCTTCATTCACGAGAACAAATTTTTTTTCTCAGTTTTTTTCTCTAAATGGCTTATTTTAGATCTTCCATTGGCGTTTTTAACAGAAGTTTTGAAAAATATTAATATCTAAAAAAAATTTCTGATGCCCGAAAAATGGTTTTTTTTGAGATTTTTTAGTTTTAGAGCTTTCAAGAGGCTCAATTATCTCAAACCAACGAACTTTTTATTCATACATATAAATCGGAAAAAGCTTTCTTTTTACTTGGAATACTCAAAAAAAATTTTTATTTTTAAATTATTAAATTGATTGAAAATAAAGTTCACCATAATTAAATATGCTCATATTTTCTCAGAGTGTTGGCCTATATGTCAGTATGTACCAAACAATTTTTGTGAAATGTGAAATTCAAATAACCGCCCACAATCATTATTAAAATCTTGCGAAATCAGCAAAAATTTGCTAAAACAGAGGTAGTTAATTTTTATTTCCCAATCTACGTATAAATTGTTTTTTGGTATTTTTTAAACAATTTTACCGATATAAATTATATTAATTCATATATTTTAAAATTTCATATATTTTACATTAAAAATTACTATATTTTTATAGTAGCTAGACACTATGT
This sequence comes from Anagrus nilaparvatae, assembly GCA_022575985.1. Taxonomy (NCBI): domain Eukaryota; kingdom Metazoa; phylum Arthropoda; class Insecta; order Hymenoptera; family Mymaridae; genus Anagrus; species Anagrus nilaparvatae. The sequence goes on along the minus strand of JAKSXM010000237.1, from coordinate 858,792 downwards.
TTTATTTTATAAAACCATTTACTATCTAACTTATAGTAAAAATCCTTCAAAATTTTAAAGCAATTTTTGTATATCTATAATTTAAATTACTATAATGCTTAATATTTTTTATTATACGAGAATCGTATTTTTTTCTACAAGAAACAAATATATTGAAAATTTTACTGTACTGTATATTTTTATTAATGTTATTTATATACAAAAAAAATGTATATTCTTAATTCACCAATGCTACTATTTTATCCAAGGTTTTACCTATAGATTAATTATTCATTCAATGCATCTATGGTTTTACCTGCTGTAACTTGGATTTTAATTTATAACTCAGATTCAGCTGATCTCTATTTTACCCTAGCGCAGTCGCAATTTAATTTATATAATGTTATTCGCAACACGACGGTATAATACGCTCACACGCGGTCGAATATCGTTTTATGTAAGACTCTTTTCGAATCCTTATATAGCTTCCAAACTCTGTTTTTTGCGCTTGTAAGAAAAGACGCGATCCTTCAGTGCAAAATATAAAATAAAGTTTTTAAAATAAAATTCTAAAAGCGCGAATATTTAAATTTAAAATTAATATCATAAAAAAGCAGACAAAAATTAACCATTCGCCAACTAAATTTCATCAAAGACATTCAAAAATAATCAATAAAACTATAATTCTCAGAACTGCGTTTTAAAAATCATACTATAAAATATTTATATGTATCTCATATAAAATAATTTACACATACTTATTTACAAATCAACATAATATATATATTAGGGTTGTTCACTAAAAAAAAAGTGCTCCAAAAATGTTCTTCCTGAAGTATGTTAAAGTTTAGGTGACAAAATGATCCCATACCAATTTTCAGCTCATTTGAGAAAGATTTAGGGGTCTCACAAACCCAGGGTAGCTCTCAAGTGGTTGGCTAATACCGACAATTAGTGGGAACGACAAAATTTTTTTTCAAAATACGTTTTTTATACTTCTAAATATGTTTTCGGTGTCGCTAAACTCGAAAATGAGGTCCTCAGAGTCTGAAAATACTTTAACCACCCTCGAACACCGAAAACACCCCTTTTCTTACCAAAAATTTTTGGAATTTATGGCGAAAATCATATATATTCGAAACATCTGGATTGTAAATTACAATGGATGACTTAAATATGTTGGAAAAATGCCGAAAACTACTTCCGTTTATTCCAACGCGCCTTTTTGGCCGAGAAACGCAGGGCTCAATTCTATAACAATGTTATAAGATAGGGATTTTAGACCATTTTCCAAATAACGCTGTCATATTGCAATTCTACCAAAATACTACCGTTTGGTCTTATTTTTTTTATATAAGTTCTACCTTTCAAACGCCGTTAACCGCAATTTTTTATCACCGCTTCTCTCATCGCTATAGATACCAAATCAAATGTCCATTTTTTGCCAAAAATGACCAATTTTAAAATTGCTGCTAAAATTGTAATTTTTGATGAAAATGAGTCTTAAAGGTTTCAAAAATTTTGATTAGGCTCTACGTTTTAAAAAAAGTTTTACTCATTCCTTTTCGATTGTTCGTTTAGCAGATATGATAATTTGAAAAAAGAGCCTCCTCTTTTTTAAAAAAAATCATATATTATCACTATCTTTGTCGAGTCATATCTCATAAATGTATAAAGCAAAATGAATGAGTGAAAAATTTTTCGAAACTTCAAACTGGTACAAAATTTTGGAGACCTATAAGACTTATTTTCTTTAAAAATTACAATTATAGCAGTAATTTTAAAATTGGTCATTTTTGGCAAAAAATGGACATTTGATTTACTAACTATAACGATGAGAGAGTCGGTGATAAAAAATTGCGGTCTACGGCGTTTGAAAGGTAGAACTTATACGAAAAAAATAAGACCAAACGGTAGTACCTATTTTTGTAGAATTGCAATCTGACAGCGTTATTTATAACATTGTTATAGAATTAAGCCCTGCGTTTCTCGGCCAAAAAGGTGCGTTGGAATAAACGGAAGGAGTTTTTGGTATTTTTCCAACATATTTAAGTCATGTAATTTACAATCCAGATGTTTCGAATATATATGATTTTCGCTTTAAAATCTCAAAAATTTTTGGTAAAAAAAGGGGTGTTTTCGGTGTTTAAGGGTGTTTAAGGTATTTTCAGACTCTGAGGACCTCATTTTCGAGCTTAGCGACACCGAAAACATATTTAGAAGTATAAAAAACGTATTTTGAAAAAAAATTTAGTCATTCCCACTAATTGTCGGTATTAGCCAACCACTTGAGAGCTACTCTGGGTTTGTGCGACCCCTAAATCTTTCTCAAATGAGCTGAAAATTCGTATGGGATCATTTTGTCACCTAAACTTCAAAATACTTCAGGAAGAACATTTTGGGAGCACTTTTTTTTTTAGTGAACAACCCTAATATATATTTTGATGTACATTTTATTATTACGCGGCCAGCTGGCTTTTCAGGTTATTCATTTTGCTCCACTTAAAATGTGTACAAATCGCTTATTTAAGTCAAGCCTGACAAGTCCCAGCCATAGATAAGTCCGGCGCGCGGTCCGGCGGGTGATTTAAACTAGCTGGAACATATTAAAAATTCGGGAAAATCTAACTCATTTTGCTCCACTTTTGAATACCCGGAATCTTTTATTTATTGACCCTCACACACGAATAAACTAATGCCTGATAATTTCCGTGCATTAACGCACTAGCCTGACGCCCTAAAGTTGTATAAAAAATAGCTTCGATTATATTATTTCGCTCCGAGGACAACTTGACCGATTTAAAAAAATGAAAGTCCATTTAAAAGGCCTAAGGTAGCCTGATAAAACTACGGGTAGTCTGATAATTCCGGGAAAAAAATTGGCGTAAACGAACATGGAAAATTGTACTGAATTAGCATATAATTAACACTAAAATTAATTATTAGGGAAAAATATAAGATATGTTAAGGTCAGAAAATAATTATATCATTTTAATAAGGGTGAATAAAACTAGCTAACCCATTTTTAGTGTCGGAAAAAAAAAAGTGAAAATTCGTTTTTCTTTACATCAAAATAACCATGTTTTGCCTTACCTTAAAGCTTACATTGGCTTGTGGCATATGTAACTCATTTTTCTAAGGCTCCCTTAGTTCCCTTAATTAAAAACTCCTTTTTTCATGCTCATGAAAACTTTGCCTAAGCCGGCTTTACAACATGCCGTCGGAAAAATGCCAACTTTTACGTTGCCTCACTCGCAATTGACGATTATGTAGAAGAAAGCGTGTTTTATTTTTGCTTATTTTATGATACCATTTTAATATTTGATTTTAAATCTAAAATTAGAATTTACATGGTCCTTGTTATGTTTTTTTAACATTTTCATGAAAAAAACGATATCTTAACGATAGCTTTGAACCCGAAACATCAACTTATCAGCTTCACAATATACCATTGTGCTAAAGAAGGTTTGACAATATATTTTTAAAAAATGAATGTGATTTAGCCTCGTTAGGTAAATTACGTGCAATTTGAGCCAATTTTTATTTTTCTGGTCAAGGTTCGTATTATACTTTAGACTTTATTGCATTAATAGCCCATTTTTCATAGTAAGAAAATTATATTCATATATCAACCATTACTAGGCATAAAATTTTTTTAATGTCTTTAAAATTTTGTTTTTGAAAGAACTAAAAGCGGGAATATGAATTCTCACCTCTTTTTTAATTCGAGTATAAGGCTTGTAAGTTTACAAAATCTTTAGGAAATCAAAAAGAAATGTTATTTTTCAATATCATTTCTTATTTTGCAAGCGCTTTGTATTTTTACAAAAAATATTTTTTTTTAATCCCAAAAAATTTTTACAGTGTACATATCGAAAACTTTTTTGAGATAAACTAAGCAACTGAAAACTAAACTAAAACTAAAAAATAGGCCAACGTCCTGGAAAAATTTGAGCAAATTTGAAACTGGAAGTGGACTCAAATAGATAATAAATTTATTTTTGGATAGTACAGATCAAAATAAAACTTTTTTCTAATTATATGTAAAATGTGCGTTGATTTTAAGGTAATTAAGTAAATCTCAAATCTCAAAAAAAAAAACAATTTTCGAGTATTAGAATTTTTGTCCCGAAATTAATATCTTTCAAAAACTACGGTAAAAATGTCAATCTATGACCTAAAATAAGCCATATAGAGAAAATTTTAAAAATTTTAAGGAAAAAAAATTTTTTGTTGATGAGTTAAGCTGGACCTGAACATACATTATATATAAATATATACAAATATATATATATACTTTCACAGTCAATTTCTTGAATTCTGTTTTATTAAAAAGTACTAGGCTTCTTAGAGAATGCCAGTTACAAGTGATTAAACAATTAAATCGGATAAAAAAATCATAAAAATACTGAAAATATTTATTACTTTATAGCGAGTGTAAAAGATTTTATTGAGAAAATTAATAAAAACAAAATAAAAATTTTTTATCATTAAAAATGTTCATCAATGAAAAGGTTTATTATATATATTACACCCCAAACGCGTAATGAAACATTTTTTCAAGTGCACATTGGACTTGTGTAATTCATAAATTGGTCAAATAACTTTACAATATTGTCACTTAATCAGAAATAATTAATTTTATTACATGAAATTTGTCGAAGATTTTTCAATTTTCAAAACATAAAACAATTTTTTAAGAGGATTTATTTTTAAATCACCAATTCGCAAAATAATGGTATTTTAAAAATTAGTTTTATCAAATTCATATTTTCCGTTTTCGAATTCGCGTTAGCAAATTAAAGTTTTACTAAAATTTGGATGCCCAAAAAAATTTTACCTAGGAGTATTAATTTAAATAAAAGAAACTGTAAGAATTATTAATAAATAAAAAAGATTATAAATAAAGTATTTTGTAAATAGATAAAATTATTATATTCATAAGGAACGTTTTTTAAATATTTAATATTCATGTTACATAAAAAATTTTGTATTTAAAATGTTTATAACCATAAAAATCTCTTGACCAATTTTATATAATTAAATTTATTATTTCTGCATAATTCACAAAATTATTTGACCAATTTTGAATTCGATTAAACCTGCTAAACAGTTCACTAACCGGTCAAAATATTGAAACGGTTCATTACAAGCTTATGATATATAAGATATACATTTGTATATAGGATACATATATATACATTATAATTTTTGCATAATAAATTGGTAATAATTTTATTTCTTTAATTCAATTATTTGATGTAACAATATATTAACAACAAATATTCAAATTAAGAAAAAGTATAATAAAGAAACCAAATTTCTTATGTTCCAATTATAGATAATATACATTGAGCGAGATCTTCAGTAGAAAATTAATCAATATATTTTACCCATCAGGTATAGGCAGGTTCTACAATAAACATAAACGCAAATATGCAGGCACATATATGTAGACAAATGTATTCTCAAAAATGAGTACATTTTTAAATGCGTAAACTCGTTTCTGCGCATCCATTCGCCTATATATATGTACCTGCATATTTGCGCTTGTGTCTATTGTATCGATGCCCCTAATGAAAAAAAGAGCTTATTCAAATCCCTAATGAAAACTTTTCTAAGTGCTAAAAGTTTCAGAAATTTAGTTGGAATAGTCTTCACCTAAAAATTTTAGTAAGCGTCGTTCGCCTCTACATTTAAGGTGGCGTAGTATTCTGTTTACCTTTCACTTGGAAGCGCTTTCCTTAGTAATTTGAATAAGCGTTTTTTTTTGTTAGGGGCGTCGGCATAATGCGCCATATAACAAAATAAGCTTAGGTACATATATTTAGGCAAATTTGTGTATGGCCAACCTTCAGATAACTACGTCCTCTATATTTCCGCTCTAGATATTGTAGAGATTTACCTGCTGGTAAGGCAGACTTTGAAATTTGGTTATTAATATACAAATTTGCCTACATATATTGGCATATGTATGTGTTTAACCTCCATCCTAAAGTTTACACGGATGTTTTGACGGAGGTTGCCAGCAACTGCCCGTGTAGTAATTTCCTGCACTATTTTAATTCTCTATATATTTATCTATTTTAATGAGTTAAGGATATGAAAGCACTTTTTAGCAATTGCTATATGGATGAACACAAACGGTCTTCTGCAGCTGACACAAATTTAAAAGCCGCTGCAAAGAATAATTTTTTACAGCTGCGTTCACACCTCGTGAGCACTGCTGGTGAATTTATGCATATTTCATATTTCATATTTCATATTTATATTTTAATGTTAATATTAACAATAATAAAATAAATTATTTATTAATTAAATTAGTTTTCAAAATACTTCAATATATTCCATGTATGCTGCTTATTGCGTAGGAGAATTTTAAATTAGAGGCCGCAGCTTGGCACTAAATTTATAAGTTATTTTTCAGTAAATATTATTTTATTATAAACATAATAGTTATTTCAAAAACAAATTATCAGTTTTATAATTAAATGTGATTAATTTTATAAAAACACTTTTTTTAAACAAGTTTTTAGGAATATTGTAAAAATCATCTGTTGTTCGGTGTATGAATCTGAGTAGCTGACCACAAACTTAAATTTAGGTCGACAACTGGGGTTAGGTGGTCGGTTACTAGTGGATATGCTATTTTATTATTTATTTCTTTTTATTTGCTAAATTATATCTAAAATTCAATTTTTCACATAAAAATGAATAAGTATTGAGTATAAACAATGAACTAAATACAGCTTTAAATAAAATCACCAACTTAACAAACTTTCCACCTAGGTATGAAGCGTTAGTTAATAAAATTTGAAGTTTAAAATTTTAAATTTAGATTATAAGAATTATACTATAAAATTTATATTTTTGGACCTTTAATTTATTTATATTTTAATTTTTCTTTTTTAAATTAAATTAAATTTTTTTTAAGTATCATTTATTATATAAATAAATAAAAATTTTTCATTTGTAAATTAGCCTTTATAATAGTATATTCATCAAAATTAACAATTGTCTTATACCACACTAATACAGTTTAAACTCACACAATAACAATCAATTGTAAACATTACTTTTACTTGAACATATAACTTTATATTTCTTTTAAATAATTTAATTGTTATGACACGCTCCTTTAGACATGAGTTTTATATTATTTAAAACAGCTTAACAATTATAAGATTAATATTAAATTCATATTAAAATATAATGCAATGAATTTGGTGCTTTGAATGTAATATAACTTTGGCAATTTATTTTCTTTTAGCTTTATAACATATGATACCTATTTATGGTCATGTTAGATAAACATGATTGCTCGTCGACATCCTTACTATATTCGCACAAACGAAATTCCTTAAAAAAATATACAATGATTCAAAATGATCAAAAACGGATTTCGTTGTATAGGTAAAATACATTTTTTTATTTCCTACTGACGATCTTGCTCAATGTATGTGATATACCAAATTATGTACTATATATAGTTGGAATATAAGAATTTTTCTTTCTTAATTATACTTTTTCACATTTTAATCTGGTAGATGCATTTTATAACAAATTAGGAACAAACAAATAAAAAAAAAAATTATTATTTACTTATTCTGAGAAAATTATGATTTATCTTTAAAAAAATATAATTAATTACATAAAATCAAGCATATTCTAGAAAATTTTTAAAATTGTTAAATGTCTTGTATTTTCAGTATTTTTTTGATTTTTTTGAAAATTTTTTAACCCCTCGTAACAGACACCTTATTAATTGACATTTATAATGTCACAATATTTATAAAAGTGAATATATATATATATATTTATTTATATAATATACATATAAATTTGGGGATTATTTGTCAATGGGGTGCTAGAATATATTTAAGATTAAGTACTTGTTTTTACTACTTTAGATAAAATTTAGACTTTAAAACAGCTAAAGCTATCTGCTAATTTAAAAACTTATTTACATTAGTTTATAGTACAACTTATAAAATAATAAAAGAAACTTTTCCAAGATAATAAATAAAGAAAGAATTGTAAAGAATAAAATTTTTACGTGTTTATAAAATTGGTAATTAAAATAATGTGCTGAATAACTGAAACTTAAAAATAAATATTTTTAAAATAATTATTTATTATATAAAAAGTACTCTGCCAGGTAGTATTGCAGGCAAGTTCTTCCAATTACATAAGGGTAAACAATAACGAATATAAATTTTATAAAATAATTCCGCACATTAGAATATCAAAAGATTAATCCATCTAAGCAATACCCATTATTTTGCCTGCAGGAAGTTCTATATTGTCTCATGCTTTAACTTTACATGCTATACCAATTGTATTAATTAATATTTTAACGTTCGACGTATTTTCAAATAATTATATTAGAAACGGTCAATTCGAACTAAACAATATTTATCTTATATTACAAAGATATATACAGTATTTCCATACCGTATAATTTTTATTTAAAATTTTTCAATTTTTAAATAAATTATTAAGATGATTTAATTGATGTTAAACAATTTTTCAAGTTAAATTAATTAATAATTTAACTTAAAAAAGTGGTATTGAATGAATGAAAAATGATAGACATTTTTTTATTCCTTCAATAGAATAGAGAATGATCCTGATTGCCTCCTGTGGTTGTCCACCCTCGATAGCTCAGTTGGTAGAGTAATGGTCCGGCAAACCAAAGGTCGTGGGATCGAATCCCACTCGAGACAAACTGATGGACATTTTTTTATTCATTCAATACCACTTTTTTAAGTTAAATTATTAATTAATTTAACTTGAAAAATTGTTTAACATCAATTAAATCATCTTAATAATTTATTTAAAAATTGAAAAATTTTAAATAAAAATTATACGGTATGGAAATACTGTATATATCTTTGTAATATAAGATAAATATTGTTTAGTTCGAATTGACCGTTTCTAATATAATTATTTGAAAATAAGTCGAACGTTAAAATATTAATTAATTTAAATCTGGCACTAGGTCTCAAAGTTGCCCCTTGAATGAATAAGAAAATGATCCTGATTGTCTCCTGTGGTTGTCCACCCTTGATAGCTCAGTTGGTAGAGCGTTGGTCCGGCAACCAAAGGTCGTGGGATCGAATCCCGCTCGAGACAAACTGATGGACATTTTTTTATTCATTCAATACCACTTTTTTAAGTTAAATTATTAATTAATTTAACTTGAAAAATTGTTTAACATCAATTAAATCATCTTAACAATTTATTTAAAAATTGAAAAATTTTAAATAAAAATTATACGGTATGGAAATACTGTATATATCTTTGTAATATAAGATAAATATTGTTTAGTTCGAATTGACCGTTTCTAATATAATTATACCAATTGTACCTTGGAGAAGAAAATCTCTGAAAAAATTACCATTGCTCTTTCAATGAGGGTAACTACTTGATCGAGTGCTTAATAATCATATTATATTATTCATTACAAATATATTATAAAAATTTTTGATAATTACAAAAAATATCCTTTTATACTATTATTACCTTAAAGCATAAAATATAATTTTTTAACTACACAGTGCGTTTATCTGAATTTAAATAAAAAAAGGGGGTGCTTGGAAATTAACTCCTCGTTGGGATTTAAATGTTTCATAAGTAAACTTTTTTTAAAATCCATTTTCAGTTCAGAATAGCATTAGAAAGCTTTTATTTTTTTTTTTAACTGATAAAACGTAAAAAACTGGATTTGTCTAGTGAATTTAAATGACTACCGCAGTTAAAGGATATAAATTCTTTTTTTTTTTAACTCAAAACACACAGCGTATAATTTTCAAGCATTTGTAGATGGCCTATAACCTATCAGTATTATTTTATGAATTAAAATATTTATACTTAATTAAATGATATTCATTTATTAATACAAATTTAACAATATTTATTAATACACATTAGTGTGGACCTAAAATTGGAATTTTAAGAAAACCTTTGCTCTTCGGGTTTTTTCGTAAACTTTTGGACATACAGGTAACCCTCCGTATACGCGGGGGTTACGTTCCGGGAAGGCCCCACTAATACGGAAACCGCGTATACTGAAACCTTAGTATTATGGCAAACAGGGGGTTAGGTTCCTAAAGGTTGAAAAATAATAGAAAAACTTCAAAAACTCTAGTTTTTTTTGTAAAAAAATTTATTTATTCTTTTAAAAAATGTGTAATTTTTAATTGGTGCATGGTCCTAACATAATCTTTATAAAGTTCTTCATAAACTTGAAGAGCAGCATCACAATGTTGTTTGAATCGCAAACATCGAGTCATATTAGGATCTCCAAGCATGGCTTCGTCAATCCCACATTGAATAAAATTTATAATCTTTAACAACGACTTGGAATGAAATTCTTTATCTAATCCTTTTTCTTTTTTTGGGGGATCCGATTCAGAGTCAAAATTTTGTTGCGCAGAGATTTCTACAACTTCTTCAACTGTCAAAACATCTGATCCCGGTAAAATCAATTCCAAAATGTCAGATGCTTCAGCATCTTGAAGTCCTTCCCCACTAATCTCGCGTGATAAGCTCACCACCCCTTGGATAACTTCCTCATAAGGCTCCGAGTTTTCAGTTGGTTTACGCGGGTTGATAACGACTTCCGGTAACAACTTTGACCAACTTCTATTCAAAGTTGTCTCACTGACTTCTTGCCATGAACTCTCTATGTACCCAACGGAATCAAGAATCGTAACCTTTTTCCAAAAATTGCGTACGCAATTTTCAGGTTCAAAATTTTCACAATTTTTATGCTGATTTATTGCTCGAAGCATATCTTTCATGATCCGTGGAAGCAGTTTCGCCTTATGACAAATGATGAAAATTGTATACAATTATGTTAAGGTCGTAAACAAAGTCTGGAAAATATTTTTACCTGTGAGTTTTACATTTCGGATAGAAAATCGGTCCCTGAACTTTTCAAACCATCCTTTACTGGTATTGAACTGATAATTTGTGGGACTTTTGTTCTCTAAATAATTAAAAAAGTCTAGGGCTTGTTGTCGTATAGAACGGCCATCTAAAGGAATTCTTTTGTGAGTAAGATCTTGTATCCAGGTGATCAACAGATCTTCCATTTGAAAAATATTTGAATTTCGAGTTTCTTTGGACATTTTAGCTTGAATTCCTACATTTTTCATTCCTTCACGTATTTTTTCTTTATTATACCGAATACCCCGAATCGTTGATTCGTTGACTTTAAATTTTCGACCGACCGCTGCAACAGTTTCACCTTTATCGAGAAGTTCTAAAATTTTTAATTTCTCACCATGATTTAATACTTTTCTGATTTTTTTTTGAACTTTGTTTTCCTTAGTTGCAATGATTTATATTAATAAAAAATTTTTAATTAATTCAATAAATTTTTAATTTAATTTAATAAAAATAAAAATGTCTAAAAAAATATTCGAAATCAGGGTTATGTAAATTTGCAATGAAGTGAAATTGGTGATTATATATGTTACGCCCGAAACGAGGTAACGGCCGGTTCCGCGGAATCGGACAGTAAACCGGCCGGTTCCACGGAATGGGACACCAAACCGGCCGGTTCCGCGGAACGGGGCATCAAATTAAATAAATTAATATATTGTAAATAAGAATCATTTCTAAGAAAAAAAATTTTTGTTTAATTTTTTTTACATTTAAAATACATTTTTAAATGATACTGATTAATTATAAGATAAAAAATTTGTTTGACTTAGCAAATTTTATTCATAATTTCATTAAACCGGCTGATGAATGCCCCGTTCCGCGGAACCGGCCGTTACCTCGTTTCGGGCGTAACATATATATATAATAAATAAATAAAATTTCTTCAAAAAAAATAATTTATCAAGATATCAAACCACATAAAAGCGAGTCCAGAATCCGCGTTTGACAAAACATGTCCTCAATTGCCAATCCGCGAATACAGAAACCGCGTATACAGAGTAATATCCATATACCTGTAAAAAGTCCCCAACTCTAAGGGTTTTACTTTTACTTTTCAAAAAGGCGTTCCTGAGAGCACCTCAATTTTCCCATTTGAATAACATGGGAATTTTGACTTTTCAGCTTTCTATTTTTTTACAAAGCTTTCAAAATGTTTTGAAAAGCTGCTAATCGATGGAAAGTAAAAAGCAAAATCCTTGGAGCTGGGGACTTTTTATGACCAAAAGTTCACAAAAAAACCCGGGGAGCAAAGATTTTCTTAAAACTCCAATTTTAGGTCCACTCTAATACACATCTATTTAAAATTTTTTATTTAATATCAATATTATTAACGTGTCAATACAATATATAATGAATACGAAGTGCACTGCACAATGTCGGATGAATGACTGATTTCGTTAGTGCTTTTTCGTTAGGTGCTTTTCTTTCGTTTTGGAGCTCTTTTTTGACATATATTAATAAATAATAGATAATAGAGTGCGTCACTAACTGGATTTCAACATAGCGCGATACTTTTTGTCTGCCTACGTGCAATGAGAGCAAAAAATTTTGTTCTAAGTTTTATTTTACCCAGAAAGGCAATAATTATCGTATACACCGTAAGCGCAAAACTTTAGACTTTAGAGAGGTTGCATTTTTTTCTTCGATTTCTCATTCAGTGTATTCAATTTTTTATAGATGGAGGTGCTCCATTTGAGATGTTACAATATATGGTTATTGATGATTTTTATTGATTGACAAAAATATCCGATACCATATGTTAATTGTAATGAGCTTTTGAGGTCTAGAAATGCAGGGCTACATGTTGCTACAATTCTATATTGTTGCCAAAATTACAATTTTCTGATAAACATGGTATTTTTTGTAAATAATCCAAAACTTTACAAGCTTGAATCAGAGGGCCCATTGAAATAAACGGAGGGTATCGGAGATATTTTTTCAAAATAATAAACTCATAAATAACTATAGGTCGTTACATGGTGTCTCAATCAAAGTAGACTGTCCCTGTGAATAAAATTCAATTTTCTTGAAAATTCAATTTTCCTGAAAAGAATTTAAAGAAATTTTTTTTTTTTTTTTATAATTCAGATAATTACAAAATACTTATAAAAAATTGATAAAAAATTGATAAAAAGTTTCATTATGTTGCCGTAATTGCATGAGACAAAATTATTTTATTTAATTTTTTTTTAGATTAAAGCCATTTGCAATGGTTCTAATGGAAAAAATAATATAATAAATTTACAAATAAATTTATTCTCTATAGTTAAACAGATGAAAAGGACATGACGTAAAAAATTTGATACGATATTTTTGATATTAAGTTTATAACGGTAATACAATAATATTGACGAATTAAAAAAAAAATTTGATACGATATTTTTGATATTAAGTTTATAACGGTAATACAATAATATTGACGAATTAAAAAAAAAATATCGTATCAATTATTGTATAGTCATACTAATATTATATATCGTAGTATATGTGAAAGTGAAATACGAGACGTCTTATTGATACCAACCTATGAATTTAGTTTTATCATATGACTTTATAAATACAACGTCCAACCCCCAAAGACCTTATGTACTAGAAAACTTTGAGAGCGGACTCTGCTACCCTTGTTCGCATTTACTTCTATATCTGTTGCTTAAAAAAAAATCTTTTTCAATTTTTTTAAGGTAATATATGAACGATTTCAAAATTTTGAATTAGTTTTAAATGAACAGTTGATTCAATTTTAAACAGAATCAAAGTAACCTTTTAAAAATAAAAACTAATAAATTTGAATTTAAACACAAAATTAATAAACAATTATAACCAATCGTTTTAAAATTATCACAGTAAACCCCAATTAAATTAAAATTATTAACAAAATAACCAATCTCTTGGCAAAATTTAAACACCTACTCCAATAAAATATTAATTTTATTAATTTGTTATTCAATTGACTTCAAAATTTTACAGTTAGTCTCAAAAAACAAAAGAGGAACTGATTAAATTTTAAGCAGAATCAAAATAAATCTTCAAAAATAATGGTAAAATAATCAACCCCTTAGAAAAATATTCAATTTTTAAATAAAAAATTTGAATGTAAGCAAATAAAATAATTATTTTTTTTTTGGACAGTTATAAAAATTGTGTAATATAATATTAAATAAACACAAAACAATATTTTTATTTATATAAAAATATTTTATTATAAAAAAGAATATAAAGGATATGTATAATTATTATAGGTGGATGTCTAATAAACTACTTACTATATTAATTGAATAAGATTAATTGAATCACATAAGTATGCCTAACGCTCATAATTATTAACTATTAAAAAAAAATAATAAAAAATTGAAATCCATTGAATCTGAAAAATTTCCACAAATAGCTAATACAATTTTTTTTTCTCATCATGCATTAGTCATGGAGTGTTCGCGGAACGTAAAGACCCGTAAATTTCATGACCGCCCAGTTGTACAAGTACAATCGAAAGACTTTGTCAACGAACGTGGTCGACGACTTCCTGTCAGATACGTACTGGATAAATGCGCTCTAAACCCCATGCGTTGCTTGTTCCAAACTGGAACTTCCTTGTATAAGGTATAAGGGAGTATGGGACGTGCATCCTACGCTGTCTTTCCCCCTGCCTAGGTATGGAAGAGCTCTCTACGATAGAAAGCCCTTCTTCTCCTTTGCTAGCAAAGTAGGCCTCACGTAATTGTCTACTTTGTCCCAGTTTTCGAGACTCCGCAGGACCACTTGCCCCGTGTAATAGAGACGTTACTTTCTTGACTAAAATTTTAGCCTCTCAGGGATCCGCAGCTCCTTTATTCCAAGTGGGGATGGACGCTGACTCGAATCGAAGGTACTTTTCAAATCTGTCTTCGTCTATTTATAAGGCATTCCAAACTAGGGAACGACACCTGTACCGAGGTCGTTGTGAAATTCCCTCCATCACCCTCCAGTCGCCGGTTCGCCTAGACGCATCTTCTCCACCTAAACATGCCTCCATTATACCTACCATTTGTCCCCTAAGGTTGGTAGTCGGCATGTCGCATTCTAAGACCCTAGCGTTAAAGTCTCCAGCAAGGATAATGTAACCAGTTACCGTACAAATTGATTCTCCTAAGGCCGAGTCTACATAACCGTACCGCACGGCGCAGCCCAATGCTATTGATATAGGCTTGCGCTTGCGGCGTCACGTGACTCCTATACCAATAGCATTGGGCTGCGCCGTGCGGTGCGGTTATGTAGACTCGGCCTAATAAATAAAAAGAGACCTTAAAATTTACAATCGACCGTCATTTTTTATGGTTTTACTTAAAAAAATGTACAAAAAATTAACGTTTATTCTGCTATTGAGGTAGAGTCATTTATTATATTTTTTTATTTATTTATTTTCTTTATAAATAATTAAATAATATTATTTAAATAATAAATAATTAATTTAATGCCAAAATTAAGTTAATAAAATTTATTTTTAAGCTTTAAATAGTAATAATTAAGTATTAATGAAAAAACTTTTTTAATTATTTGAAGTTGCAATCCGTACTTTTATACGTGTGTAAGACAAAGATGCCGATAGGTAAAAATCTTGACGTACGTAAGACCTTAAATACATTATATTAATTATTTATTTTAATATTTTTTGTAATTAAATAAATTATATTGTTGATTCTTTTACGTCTGGTATGGATTTAATAGTTGAATAAATGAGAAATCGACTTTTCCAGAGCAAAGATGTTTATTATAAATATTTTTCCCAACGTTTCGAGTCTTTATAAGACTCCTTTTCAAGGGAGTCTATACATATTATAATTGAATAAGTATTACATTAATTACATATTTTTGAAATTATTAATACATATTTTTTAAATGAATAAAAAGTAGAAAAAGTTTACCTATTAAGTAATTTTTTTAAAAAATTCCTGAGTTATATTTGGTGACTGTTTAACAAAAATTTTTTATTTTTGTTAACAGTATAAATTTTGATGTTCTACTTCAAACACCATGAATACAACTGAATTAATTTTGACATTTGGTATATTACTAACGAATTTGAAGTCTATAAAAAGTCTATATTTATAAAAATATAAGATTTAAACACAAAAAAAAAAAAAAATTTTTCATTTATTTATGCTTCATATTACAAGTTAAGAGTTAATAAATATATAAAGTCAAGTGCTAAGAAATTCTATAATATAAACAAAATAGAAATTTTTTCCGTTACAGTAGTACTAGGTATAATTTTTATATTAGTTTTTATTTTATCTTATTACACTTTTGGTATTACTCATATTAATTTATTTATTTATTTTTTTTTAATTTAAAAAATTTTTTTTTTTTTTTCAACATTGTGTATTAAAAGAAAGAAGAAATGAAATTTTTGAAAAACTGTATAACATTGTGCATTACAACACAAGGAAATTTAATTTAAAATCCCTGTAAAAATAGATGTTAAATTTATTTACTAAATTGATTTAAGAATCACGTTGTAACCTTTAGGTAGCTTATTACATTCGCTATTGCTATTTATAGCATTTGGACCCTGTTTTCTAATGTATACTCTTTCAGCAAAGGCTCGCTTATAAAAGTTTGACTCAGTATCTAATATTACTACGTTTTCAAAAAGAATAAAATGTTAAAATTGGGTAAAGATAAACTAAAGAGGGACAACAACAAGGAAGTAATTTATAGAATAAATTGTAATAACTGTCCCAAGAACTACGTCGGCCAAACTAAACGACTTTTGAAAACTAGAACGGGAGAACATCGCGACAATATTAAATTCAAACCTGATAAACACGAAGTAATAACTAAACACATCCTTGAAAATAACAGAACGCATGACTTTGATTGGGATTTCCCACGGAATCTAAATTTTTGGTCAGATTTTTGATTGGTCACGTGACTTGTCGAGAAATTTAAAATTTGCAAAAAATGAGATTTTGAAAGCTGCTATTTTTTTATCTAGAGCTCCCAAAAAGCAATGTCTCTTCGCAATTTTTTTTTTGCAAAAAATATAAGATTTAAGGAAAATTTTAAGCCTTGTTAGAAGATTTTTCACTAATAGGCATTTGAGAAATCAATTTCTGAAAAAAACAGCTTATCTTAGCGTTTTCTCACGCATGCGCTACTCAAAAAAATTTTTTACCCCGGAACTCGATAGCCAGAGAAATTTCCTATCTGGACTTAAAAAGATAAAATTTTTCATGCTAATGTTTTTTACAGCAATAATATAAAAAATGATGACTCATTTTTCTTACATTTTTACGACAGTCAAAAACACTAAAATGGCTGCCAAAAATCGATATTTCGCTCTGGGAGGCTAAAAATTGGGCTGGTTACTTATTTTTGGTAGTACTTTCAGAAAAAAATGGTGACCATTAAATTTTTTGGGGCAGTTTTGAAGACCCTAACATACAAATCGCCCTCACTTCATTTAAATCTACCCATTGATAAATTGAAAATATTAAATCATAAAAAAATAATTTTTTAAATTATAATATTATTATTAAAGCCTTTTATTTTAAACCTTAAAAATAAATAATACAACATTAAATTATGAAAATGTTCTTGTCTAATTAATTATTTTTTTTTTTAGTTTAGTTAATTAAATTGGATTATTTAAAATAAATAAGTAATGCATTTACTATTTTTCTGATATTGGTATTTTTTGTTAAAATATGCTTAATGCTTGCTCTTTTTTGCATCATAACAGCTAGTTTTTAAATAAACATAACTAAAAACTTGCAAGAAAATATTTCTAAATTACACTCATTCTAATCTACTAATATTTTCCATAAATTCTTTAATAAATAATTCTTGTATATACGAAATATATGTAAATCAAATTAACTTAAAAAAAATATAATTTAAGCATTTTTACACAATAACTAGTGAATTTAGGGCCTCACAAAAAAAATTATTAAATAATTTTCAGAGGGGCATCTTTATAGTCCTAATAGTAGCGGATACAATATAAGTTGCAATTAATACAATAATTTTTAAATAAACAATCGTGCGTTTGACTCCTGTATATGCAAAATCTAGTTTTTCAGAGTACTCTAATTTTTCATTAATGATAATCTCGATTAACTAATTTGTAAAAAAATTAATTTACGATACAACAAACATATTTTTGTTTTCTGAATTGTCAAGAATCTGTAAAATATCTTGAATTTTTCTCTAGTTTTTTTATTTTTACCGCAAATCACTGATAATTTTTTACAAAGGATGCTGCACAAAAGTATAGGATTTTGCCTTTCGGTCGAATTGGCCAAATTTTGGATATGTTGTAGATTTTATAATCTTGCCATGGTGGAGCTTTGGAGCTTTCAAGCTCCTTAGCCACCAAAGTTGAGACTTTTGAGCTTTGTGACCATTAAGACTTTTGCTCAGAATGATAAAATCCACAACATATCCGAAATTCAGCCAATTCGACCGAAAGGCAAAATCCTATACTTATGTGCGGGGTCCTTTTTAAAGAAATATCCTTTTTTTATGTAAATTTATCTGAGTACGTATAAATTAGTGCCGAATCGAGTAATACCATTTGCGACAGTAAAATTTTATCATATTTAGAAGATATTTCACTTTTTAATCAAAATTTCAAAAAATTTTATTTTTTCCAAAAATAGTAAAAATTGAATATCTCCAAAAGTACGGTAGCTGAGTAGCGAAACTATGGCCTATGTTATATGCAGACTTTTTTTCTATATTTTGACACTTCATTTTGACTTTTCATTGATTAGACCCTGATGACGAAATACGTACGCACACAAACCCATAAATAGATGATTAAATATACCATAAAAAATAAAAAAAGTAAAAAAAATTTTTCAACCAGCTTCAAAAATATTTTATAAATATTTAGAGATACGTCCAATTTGAATAAAAATTTAGGAGAATACGTAAAAATTGGTGCTGAATCGAATACTACAAAGCGTGACATTAAAACTTTTCGAGAGTCTCAAGATATTAATTTTTGTTAAAAATTTTTTAAAATTTTATCAAGTTCAAAAACACTAAAAATTGAATATCTCCAAAAGTGCGATAGCTAAGTCGCAAAATTATGTCACCCGCAGAATTTTTTTCTTTGATTTGACGCCAGTTTTGTTAAATTTCGTACATTGGTTTGACCCTGGTGATAACACACACACACACACACACACACACACACACACATGAATATGAATATGAATATGAATCTTGCATTATTTTCGGGCCTTAAAGAGCCGCAAATTTCCATGACCGCCGGAGCGGTCCATGACCAGCTGTAAAAGTACAACTAGGAGAATTGTCGCCGACTTCGACCCAGATTCTAGCTGGGTAAACACACTCTAAACCCCCCTGCGCTTATTTGTCCCAAACCGGAACTAGCTTTTCAAGCAAAACTTCAGTTTCAGATGCACAGCCTAGGCAACTGGCCGCTGCCTTCCCTCCTGCCTAGGGACGAGAGAACTCTCTACGATAGAAAGCACTCCTCCTTCTTTTTCTACAAGGCGGTCCTTACGTATTCTGCTACTGCGTTCAAATTTTCAGACTCCGGAGCATTTCCAGGATCACCCTTTCCGGCCTCCAGATCATAAAGGGTTGTAGACTTTCTGCATAGCGCAGTTACCAAAATAATGTGTGCTCTGCTGTATCCTCCTTGCCTGGGAGGTTTATATAGACACTACTTTGTTGCCACTTTATGCCACTTTTCTAACAAGAAACAAAAGTACCCGTGACCTGTTAGGAACTGGGTGAGGTAAAAGTCCACCATTCAATTCCTGCCATTCGATCTTAGTGCTGAAACGGGCACGAATAGCAGCGCTCCTCTACGCTTTCAAAGATGTATTTCCCCTCCAATGCTAGCAGGTTGATAGGTATGTTGCATGAGCTGGGTGACATTTCAGGATGTACATTCATATTAATATCTAATGTCATGAATTTGACGCTTTGAATGTAACATAAATATAGCTTCTATAACAATTTAACCACACAGTGGCCTTGTTATATTACATTGATTGCTTGTATATTTTTCTCGCAAAGAAAATGAAGTCGCAAGGCATAAATATAAGGCAGCAATTTTCAAGAAAGCTAATTTTGGTATATAAGATTGATACATTTACATAGTTTCTTACTGATGATCTCGTCCAATATATCGGAGTGAAATACCAATATGTACTATGTTGGTAACTAAAAGAGAATTTATTCTCGTAATTTTCACTTTTAAAAAATTCAATTAAATTAAATGAAATCAATTATATAAATTAAATTTACTTCTCGCATCTTTGAGACCAACAAGACCTACAAAGGGCTTATAAGATTAAAATAAGGTTGCACGGGTAGTTTTTGATAAAAAATGTTGGTTTCTAACTACTCAATTAATGTAAAGCATTAGCAGTACTTCCAAAATGGACTCTGAGTAGACCGCCCTTTGTAATTTTTTTACCTTTTTTTTTAATATTATATTTGCTTAAAGTCCTTGTACAAACAAATTTTTTAGCTATTTTATTATAAAGTTACAAGTATAAATATTTATTTTATTGTAAAATTTAAACATAACTTTGGTGTATTTACAAAATCACATTTAAAGGTATGAATTTATTACGGTTCTATCACCGCAGGGTACGAGCATATAATTCATACTTTTAAAAGTTTTAAAAATTTGCCCCTCTCTAATCTAGTGTCTTTTTAAATTGACTATTTTAAAAGTGTGAATATAGAAATTATAATAATTTTCAAGTAAAATTATACAAGTGAAAAAATTTTAAAATAAATACAAATTTTCATTATTTGTAAAAACGGTTAAAAACCCGTTCTCAGTTTGATGAAACGGATAATTAAAAACGGTAAGTTTTGAAACTTTGGTCTTTTTCAAAAAGTTGAAGACAGATTAGTTTTCAAAAATTTCGTGCCACGGAATATTTCAGAAACGGATCGTTTGGAAAAATATCCGTTTCTGGAAGATTTTCGGTACGAGTAAAGTAACCAACTGAACCGTTTCTAATTTGGACGTTGGCAACTAAAACGAGAACTGCGTACCAAAATTGCCGTTTTTTCCCACCTCTGATCATAATAATGGCTGTCTTATAAGACGCAGATTATTTATTATATTGAATTTGTTTATTTAAATATTTTATTCCTAGAGCCCACAGAATTAGGAGGTGCCACTTTGTAACAAGATATTTGGAGTTAATTAAATAATTAATATATTATACTCATATGTATGTTATGTATAATCCCCGATTTTGTACACTCGTGAAATTTTCAAAAAAAAACCCAATTTAAAGGCAAAAAATAATGAGTCAGAAAAAAATTGGCTTCCCAAACACTTGACACTCTCCTTGTAAGTTTCTTTATGTTTATAGTCTTGCTACTTTATTTTTTTACTAAAAACTGCCAATTGGGATGAATTCAAAAAATTTTAGCCTGCATCGGGTCCAATTTATGCATGGAACTTTCTAAAACTTCATTGCTGCTTGGAAATATTGACAAACTGAAAAACTTATCAAAGTTTTTAAACAAATATAAATATAAAGTTAAGATCATTTTCATGTAAACAGTATTGAATATTTATGCCTCGAAAAACGCAATTAAATATCTTCTTTTAATGTGTATTTTATAAGGCGTAATATTACATTTAAGTGGTTTTTCTTTTCTAGAGGATTTAAAACTAGAGATGTTTTATCAGTGTTTTTAACCTTTAAAACAAACTATATAACCAAAGCAAAGCAATATTTAGGTTCAATTTCATAGACTTACCTGTTTATGCTATGTCAAACATTTCTTGTCAAGTTGGATAGGAATTCAAAATAATCTTGGACTGCAGTGAATAGATCTGTGTACACATACTTCAAATCATTAATAGATATTAATATAGCTACATTTGCTTGGTGTACTGCTTCCAGACTCCCAACAAAAACAACAAATAGATAGTCTATAGAGTGATCTATAATTTTCTAATTCCACTTATGCCTATCTATAACAGCTTGAAAATCATTAGCATCCTGTGCAAAAATTATAAATAAATAAATGAATTTAAAATCTATATAATCAAATAATTTAAGTTAATTAAGTAATCTGAATTACCTGAATAAATAATATGAAATCTTGCTAAACATCTAATTTTCTAGTGTCCTAAAGATTCATATTTTATTCTTTACTGCTCAAAGGTACTGGTATTATTTTTTAAACTTACGAGATTATATAAGCTTTCTACGTCTATTATAAAAATGCTTTCCTGCAGTACTTAAATATTTATTAACAGATTCATCTAGAGCTCCCTTAATATTAATATTAATTGACTCATGTTCTAGTAACATAACATTTTAGAAGGTTTGTTTTCCGATATTTGATAAAATTCCTGTTTAATGGTTAATTTTACTAAAAAATTAATAATAAAGTAAGTGTAAAATTCTTCTGATCTTGTGTTTTGATTGTCCTGAATTGTCAAAATCTATTTGATATGATTAAGAATTATTTTTATTGAGCCCATGATTTATAAAATATAAGCAAATTTTAAAAGTTATTTCAAGTAATTTAACTTTTAAATAATGCAAAAATCTAATTTTGAAAATTTTAAATTTTTTGATGAGGTCAAAACTATTTTTAACATTTGATTTAATACAAGGACTTAAATGATAATGTTGGGTTTTGGCTATAAGGTTGGAGTAGCTATTGTAATTAGGGTGTAACAAGTTTAATTGAAATAGTGGAAAAAGAAAAGTATCTGAAAGCATAAACATACATTTACATACACTAACAATAAACATAAAAGAAGATACTAATAATGTGAATGTGTCGTACATACACACCATCAATTCACTGAAAAGTCGATAGCAGTACACAACTTATTATGATTATTTACATGTCGTCTGCTTACAAAGCATGCGATACACATAGTCAAATTTATATATATTTTTATAATAATAATATTTAATAGTCATTTATAACAAACAACCAGTTAAAATTTAAATAAATTTTATAAGAGTGCTAAAAAAATAATATTATTATATAATTATTCTTATATTTTTAATGTACAGTTAATACATAGGTAAAATTGCTAATAAGTTCATTTGAATTAAAATTATATTTATACTAATTTTATAATTATATGTCATAGTTACTGAAAACGACTATAATAAATAAGAAAAACGTCTAACATAATAAAAACATTTATGAAAAAATAAAAAAAAGAACCTTCTAAAGTTTTTTTTTCATATAGCCCAGTTCTGGTCATTAAGAAAAGAAATAACAAGATTTTAAAAAATTGTATATTTACAAACTCCAAAAAATAAATAACTTAAAAAAAGAAACTGATCTATACACATCAATAAAAACACTAAAGACATGTTATAATTATTCTCTGCAGTAGCTTAAAACAATAAAAGCGTTAATAAAGTATAAACGCATCTATCAAAAATTATTTATTAGAGCAGTGTTTAAATTTGTGTCCGCTATGGAGGATGGTTCTTCACATCGATTTTGGTGGTGTTCTAAGTGGAATGCATGATGAGAAAATTTCAGTTAATATTTACTTGTTCTATAATGTAAAGTTGATTTTTTTGAAAAGATATAAGGACATTAATTCAAAGCTAGAAATTTGGCAACTAATTTAGAATTTCAGTCTCAAAATCATCTTCTTTATATTTAAATGTTTTCCGATTTTAGCCAATTTTATTTTTTCATCTTTTTACTATATTTCTATTCTTTTTTGGCTAAAAATCTTTTTACTCAAAAAATATCATATTGTTTTTATGAACTCTGATAAACTTATCACAAAACTGTCCAACTTATGTATCGATTTAGATATATCCATATATAATATCCATATATATACTTATATCCATATTCTACTCAGTATATTTTTTCATACCGACTGACATTAAGAACCTATTTATTTACCTATGATTTTTTTCAACACTATTACTTTGAGGGTGTCTTATATATGAAAAAACAGTTTGAAAAATATTATTCTTTAGGATTTTGAAAAATTGTCTGATGCTAACTAAGTACTGTGGTAAATTTTTATTCATTTTAGCTTATCCGTAAAATTATCTTTCATCACCAATTAAAACATTTTGCTTTTTAATAGAGTATAAAATACAATCAACGTGGTAAAAGCATCAATAGTTGAAATATTGAACCATTATACCCTAGGTACAAAAAAATTAAATGAATATCATTAAAATAAATAATCTGTGAAAAAAAAGACTCCAAAATAATATCCCTCCATATAAATATATATCTTCTTTAAATTTTATTATATTATATAATATTAATCGTGCATACGCGGGACGTGTCCCTCCTAAAATCCGGGCTCTATTTATTACTTTAATGTTCGAAAAAAATGTATAACTGACTTGTGTATTCACACAATCAACGATCATGAAAAATGTTCAGTTAGAACTGCTTTAATGTACACTCCCTATTTATTATAAGTACTACAACCAAAATTATAATAAATTCCGAAATATAAATTATCCTAAGTCCATAAAACTTAAGTATTCTTAAGTTGCTATTCTTATCAGGGCCTGATTAGGCCCTGACTCCCTTCTCAAAGTATTCTAAGTCCCTAAATCAAAAATATTCTAAGTCCATTTTACCCCCACCCCCTAAAAAAGTTATTTTTTACATTCCCCAAAATAGGAAAGAAATAATTCCATAAATAATGATATTAAGAAAAGCATAGCTGAATATGTTAATACTAGTAATAATTACTGAATGCATTTAATAAATTTTTATTTAATTTAATATACTCAGAAAAAATAAGCAATGAAACGTCCTTTA
Source organism: Anagrus nilaparvatae (assembly GCA_022575985.1). NCBI lineage: Eukaryota > Metazoa > Arthropoda > Insecta > Hymenoptera > Mymaridae > Anagrus > Anagrus nilaparvatae. The sequence continues at coordinate 834,084 of JAKSXM010000237.1, read as the reverse complement.
ACACATGAGAGATTCGTCTGTATTATAAAAGAAGACAAAACGTCGGTACAAAATTGATGATTTATCCGCATAAAACCAACGAAGCGTCCGTATTTCAATAAAGAGTATTTTATATTTTCATTAAAAGTTTTATTATATATAAATGGCCGCTGTCTTCCCTCCTGCCTAGGAACGGGAGAGCTCTCTACGATAGAAAGCCCTTCTCCTGTTTTAACAACAGAGTGGCCCTCACGTACTCTGCGACTTTATTCCAGTTTTCAGGACTTCGTAGCATTCCCGGGACCACTCGCTCTGGCCTCCAAGTCGGGAAGGGCGAGCGCCCCTCGGAGTAGCAAACACATTTAAAGAATGTGTGCTCCACGGTATCTATCTCACCCAGAAAGTGCAAGCAGTATTTATTTTCCACTTTTTGCCACTTCCTCAACATGTCACGAAATATCCTCTACCGGATGCTCCTGGATGGGCTATTCAGGGAAGAGAGCGTCCACTATCCTGTCGGTCGTCGCCGTGTTCATCATAATATCGGACCCATGGTTCAATTTGCCCATTACAACTTTGCAATCAAGGCCCCAGGGGTCCTTGTTTACATCTTCGCGTAATGAATGCAGGCAATGAGATTTGCTTTGGCGGATGGCCTTAAACAGCCGATGTTTAACGTCTTTATGCTCCCAAGAGAGCACCGCGGCCTCGAGTAATTCCCGTGCTCTCTGCGCCCTATGAACTCCCTTCGGAGGTCCTATTTTCCAGGCGTCCACTAGTAAACTGGCTTTCTCCCCTTCCATGTTGCCGGCGAGGCATGGAGGCATCGCAAGCCCCGCGTAGTAACGAGATTACTTTCTTTACTGAGATTTCAGGGACTTGTGAGTTCTTCGCGCCAAGCAGGGATGGCTTCTGACTAGATCGGAAAATATTCTTCAATTCTGTCCTTGACCATCTTTGACACGTTCTTGTACGGAGTTCATTTGGAGGTACCTGTTTACCTCGCTAACTGTTTCGCCATCTATTAGACTCCATTCACCTGCCTGGAATACAATCATGTATAATGGCAATTAAAAAAGTTCAAGTACCTTCAACAATATCTGATTTTCGTCCTGTAGCATCACTATACTTATTATCGAAGGTCCTTGAGAAGCTTGCATGATCAGATAGTTGTTTTTTAAAATAAATCTAAGATTTTAGATCAGTTTCAGACGGGATTTCGCAAGTTTTATAGTACCCTAACCGCGTTGTTAAAACTAACGGATGACATCAAAATTGGTAAAGAAAAAAGATTGGCTACTCTTTTCTTGCAATTTGTCTTCTCAAAGGCCTCCGACAATGTTTCCCCATCAAAGATACTAAAAACGCTAAAAGACATTGATTTTTCCAAGCAATCCCGTCAGTGGATCTTGACATATATCACTGGTTGATCCATGTATGGGCACAGCTTAATTGCTTGTCCCTTAACACCAAAAGCACAAGACAATTGTTTTTGGTTCTTCTAACACCATAAAAAAATTTAATGTCATAAATATTTCCAACATCCAGGTCAACAGTATTGGTGACAATATTCCGTTTTTTGATTTTATAACTCGTCTAGGAGTAACACTTGATAAAAATCTATCATCAAGACTTCAAATACTGCAAATTATCAAATATGCCAATAAAGTCCTTAGTCCTAAATTTTCTTAGAACCATCTGGTCTTGCACTTCAATTACTCTACGTAAGCGACTGGTTGAATCTCTTGTGGTCCCTAACCTTGACTACTGCAAGATAGTAGTATACTCTGATGTTTTCATTAAGTTGGATTTTCTACTAGAAAGATTAGCAAACTCTGGAATCAGATACATCAATGGTATTGGGCGCAATGAGCATTTTACTGCCTTCCCATGAAAATTGTATTTGAAGAGTAGCTCAACTCTTACTGACTATTTAGCCTCTCTTATCACGTATAGGATAGTTCGTTTAAAAAAACAACCTATTTTGCTACCACTTTTTAAGCCCTATCAGCCTGATAAGCCAATTCCTGTTCCCCGTAAAGACTTAGATCCTGACACATTTATAACTGTTTGAGGCTTATACTCGTTTCAGTTAAAGCACTCAAACTTTTGGAACAAAATTCCTCCCAGTATTCGTGATCTGCCTTGATTTAATTTATTTAAAAAAGCAATAAGGCAGTATCTCTATAAATCAGATGCCTAATACAGTTTAACCCATTTACGCCCAAGCTGACGTAAACAAAAAGTCAAAAATAAAAATAGGTTCCCGTATAGATAGAGGCTTTTCAATTACATGACTATAATAAAATTTCATGCTCGTATCGAAGCTGAAGTCAGATTTTACTTATAACCCTTTATAATGCCCCTAAAATAGAGGTAATGTGGGTGAAAAATGGGCTAAAACAAAAATGACGGAAAAATCAATATAAAAACAAAAAAATGATACCAAAAAACATTTAAATTTACTTATTTTTGCAAAAAACTTACATTTTTTAGGTTTTTGAATTTAGTTTGAGCTAAAACGCTTCTGTGCCCTTAAAAATTACCCTTAAAAGGTACATATAAGAATAATAAATTCTATAGGTTCTATTTAGCCCTGATTACCCTTATTTTTATGCTAGTGTGACGCGCTTCGTCTCCTTTGTCGGGACAAAACACACGTTCAGGGCTCACGACATTTCCCATTCTGAGAAGATAAGACTGGAAAAGCCCATGGCCACTGAGGAACGGTGTCAAAAAGTAGTTTACCTCTCCGTGCCCCCTCGAGTCCAGGGTGCAACCTCTTTTATGAGGCGCCTGGTCCATGCACTCTCTGCGCGGTCCACCCAGAGCGTTTGCCACTCCAACATTGTAGCTCTCCTAACATCCGTTTTAATATATTCTAGGTCTTCCTCATTTTTTTTTTCGTATATAAGCTTGCGATCTTTGGCAAGAAGCTGAATTGGAATAATTCCGGCAATAACAAGAACTGCTGCTTCTAAGACAGTCCTGTATGCGCAAAAAACCCTCAGAGAACCCTGCCTCTGAACTCTTATCATGCCTTTTGCATAGATATCCTTTTCCAGTGCATCACCCCAAATCTCCGCTCCGTACAATAGGATGTAGTGAGTTACGGACATTAGCAGCTTTCTTTTGCTGGGCTTAGAGCCATTAATATTTGACATCAGCCTGCTCAGGGCCATTATCGTGGTACCTGCCTTCTTGACCCTTTGAGAAATATGCTCGAAATAGGTCTGCTTCGTATCCAGAACTATTCCGAGATATTTAACGAACCTTTTCGTCTCTATAATGGTATCCTCATCGAACCGTATTGGAATGACGGTATTGATTTGCTTCCTCGTGAACATCACGATCTCGGTATTAGCGGCTGCCAAACTTAAACCATGCTCTTCTATCCATGCGCTTGTCTTTAACATGCAGATGCTCAAGCTGTCCTGAGCTTGTTGCACGTACCTTGCTATGATCACGAGGGCAATATCATCCGCGTAGCCTATCATAAAGCAGCCATCCGCCAGCTCTAGTCTCAGGATACCATCATAAGAGATGTTCCATAAGTCAGGTCCCAGTATAGAGCCCTGAGCTGCACCTGCTGTCACTTTCTTACTCTTCTACCCTTGAAGAGTCTCGTACAATAGTACTCTGTCGCTTAGGTAGCTCTTCATTACCCGTATCAAATATTTGGGTACTGCGAAGTCACTCAGTCCTTGCAGGAAGTCTGTCCACTTTGCCGAGTTAAATGCATTCTTGACATCGAGGGTAACCAAAAGAGTAATTTTACGAGAGTAATGATTACCCGTTTGGGCCCTCGCTATCGCGTCAACGGCCTCCTTCACTGCCCCAATGGTGGACCGTCCCCGTCTAAAGCCGTATTGTCGAGGAGATAAGTCTCCTGCTGCTTCTACAGCATTTAAGATACAAGGTTGCAGCATCTTTTCGAAACTTTTTCCCACTGTATCCAAAAGTCCTAGTGGTCGCCAGTAGGATGGGAGTGTAGGATCACCCTTTCCTTTGCTAATAAGTACCAGTATTGCCTTTTTCCATCGCCCGCTAAAGACTCCTGTTCGGATGCATGTGTTGTACATCCTTAGCATCAATGATGGACACTCGTGTGCAGCTAATCTTATAATCTCGGCTGGTATACCGTCTGGGCCGGGAGCTTTCTTATTTCTAAGGGAGTCCACGGCAGCGAACAGCTCTTCTTGCGTAAGGTCCGGGATATACTCCACATTGGTGTTATCCTCTTGATCCACTCTTGTCGGGTGCGTCGGGAATAGGGCATCAACGACTGTTTTTGCCTCCTCTTTATCCATTAGCGAGCTGGCCGCGAAGCCCGTCAGCTTCTTCGTAACTATCTTGAAGCCAAGTACCCAGGGGTCGTTGTCAACTTCAATACATAGCTTCCTTTCACAGCGAATTTTGCTGGCGTTGCTCGCCTGCCTTAGGGATCGCTTAACTTCTTTGTGAACGTTCATGAGTTCCCTTCTCTGCGGGACTTTGCTCTAGTCGCTCTTCTTCGCGTCTTTTGGCTTTGTCTGCGGAGCTCTGCAATTTCTGGGTTCCACCAGTACACAGGTGGGTTCTTTCCATTGAACCTTTTTCGAGGCATGGAAGCATCACAGGCTTTCTTAAGCAGCGTCATTACTTCGGATACTAGTTTCTCCGCGTCTTACTTACTTCCTACTCTGTGAGGATTTGCTAGAATTGCCCCTTATCCCGTCGATAAAACTTGTATGAATCGTTCTTTATTCAGCTTATTGAGGTTCCAACCTCTTTGTTTCGGCCTACATGCCTCGCCAGGGGGCTGTCGTTCGTGCTGGATTTCAAACGAAATATACTGGTGGTGGCTCGCTGTAAAATCTTCCATGACGTGCCAGTTATTCACTCTTGTGCTCAGGCCTTCAGATGCGAAAGACACGTCAAATATCGTCTCGTTTTAGCCGGCCCTTCTAAAGGTAGTGGTGTTACCCACGTTCAAGACAACGAGTCCCAGCCTGGATACCATTTCAAGGGTCGCCGCCCCTTTTGAGTCAGTATAGGGCATGCCCCAGTCAACAGCCTTAAAATCGCCTGCAAAAATTATGTTTCTACCCGCATCTCTCGCAAAGTCTTCTATGCCTAACAATTTCATATAATACTCCTGTCTAGGTCCGGTCGGCGTAAGGTAGCAGCTCACGTAAGCTTTAGTTTTACTTCTAACCCACACAAAGCCCCTACCTCTTCCTGATGCTTCTACTGGTACTTTTTCTTGATTAGCGATCCAAATAGCTGCTGTTCCGAGTTCGTCGCCGAACCAGGTAGCTGTATTTCACCATGATCGGGCCAGTTTCCTTTAGAACGTCTTTCAAGACTACCTCTACTTCCTCTCTTGTAGTAAGGCAATCAGCAAGTTATAATAACAATAGTAACATAAATAATAACAGTAATAGTATAAATAATAATAATAACCAAACGCAAAATAAAAATAAAAACATTTACAATAATAAACATTTAAATACCCAAAAAAATGAAATAAATAATTTAAAAATAAGTAAGAAAAAACTCATAGATAACAATGCTATAATAATACAGGCCGATAAAGGAAATACACTTGTTATCATGGATAAAGATTCACACATAATTAAAGTCTACAATTTTATTAACAATATTAATATATAAAAATTACAACAAGATCCCACTGAAGATTATACTAAAATATTAAATAGTTTAATAAATAATAGTAAATATATACTAAATAAAGCCGATAAAATATATTTAAAAACAATAAAACCTAAAGCACCAAATTTAACAGGTTTACCAAAAACTCAGAAAAAAGAAATACCAATAAGACCATTAACAGACAATACAACTCATCCAGGATTTAAGTTATCTAAGAAATTATACAATATCATAAACAATAACATTTATTTTAAACAAAATTTTAGTATAAAAAACAACAATGAATTCATTAAAAACATGTCTCAACACAATAATTCCACTTCTTTCAAAAGGATTTCTTTAGATATAGTAAATTTATATACAAATGTTCCAATTCCAGAAACATTGCAAATTTTAAAAAATAATTTAATTGATAACAAAAACAATAATAATCTCAGCACAGAATATATCGATGAATTAATTAATTTTTTAAAAGTATTACTTAGCCAAAATTACTTCACATTCAATGATGAATTTCTCAAACAACCAAATGGTCTAGCTATGGGATCTCCCTTATCAGAGGACTTTTAGCAGAAATATATTTAAATCATTTTGAACAAAACCATATTTTTTCAAACACAAATAAATATAGCAATACCATTAAATTTTATAATAGATATGTCGATGATACTTTTATTCTAATACAAGGCTCAAATAGACAAATAGAAAACTTAAAGAATTATTTAAACAGCATAAACAAAAACATACAATTTACCTTAGAGAATAATTCCATAAATTTTCTAAATTTGACTATATATAAATCAAATAATGAATAAAAAATATACAGAAAACCAACAACTACTGATACAACCATTCATACAATTAAGTCGAAATAACTCAAAAGTTTCCCGCTAAAAAAAAAAAATTTTTTTCTCAAAATTTTCAAAAATTGCATATATTTTCCTGAAAATTTCCAAAGAGTAAATATTGTTTTAAGCGAGTAATACCGATTTTCGTTTTTTTCAATTTTGACTTATTTTGCTGATTTCCCGCTAAGTCACGTGACCAAATGAAAATCTGACCAAAAATTTGAATTCTGCGGGAAATTTTACAAGGGTTTAGTAATTTTGGTATCCTTTGATACATCTCAATTTAACAATTTAATTAAAATGGTTTATTAAAATATATAAAAAATGAAAATTTATAAAATGGGATATTCTTGTTTTTTTTACATTTTTAGCCTGAAAATCATGTTACATCTAAAAATAAAAATACTTCTTTTAGAAAAACAAAAGTTATGTCTATTATTAATAAAAATCAAGTTTAGATTTTAATTTCTATCAAAATGTCTATAAGCAGTTAGAAATATACCCAAAAATCAATAAAATACCATTTTATAAATTTTCATTTTCTCTATATTTTAATAAACCATTATAAATAAATTGTAAAATTGAGATGTATCATTCAAAGGATACCAAAATTACTATACCCTTGTAAAATTTCCCGCAGAATTCAAATTTTTGGTCAGATTTTCATTTGGTCACGTGACTTAGCGGGAAATCAGCAAAATAAGTAACAAGTCAAAATAAAAAAAAACGAAAATCGGTATTACTCGCTTCAAACAAAAATTACTGTCGGGAAATTTTTTTCAGGAAAATATATGCAATTTTTGAAAATTTTGAGAAAAAAATTTTTTTTTTTTAGCGGGAAACTTTTGAGTTATTTTCTCTTAAAGCTTAACACAAATTTGAATTTTCCCGCGAATCGGCATAGAGTGGGAAAAACCTGACTGAAAATTCGAATTTTTCATCAAATTTTACATCGAAAAATTACTTTTTTTTCTTTCTTTAACTTCTTAGAGCTTTTTTACGGGATTTTCAAAAATGGTCGCTGAGGAGAGAAATTTGACCAAAAAACTTTAAATCAGCATAGCACCCTTCAAAATTTATAGAAAACCTTAAAATTCGGGGAATCATCTATTTTTACGTTGTTTTATCGAGAAAAAAAAACTAAATTTCCTATTTTTGAGACCTGGCATATCATTTTGTGCGTTTTATCCATGGAATTACCCTTTAACAATATTTAGTGTACAATCGGCTTTACAACGTTGTGCACCTCGCAAATAAAATGTAATGTAATAAAAATAAGTGACAGTGTTAATAATTACATCAAATAAAAATAGTGCACAAATATAATTTTATTAATTTTGACAACATCCTAATAACATTTTCAATAATTTGGAAAACTGATGATGGAAAATAAGTTCCGAAACATGTCGTAAATGACAAATAACGAAATCGCTAGACGGCAAATAGGTAAAATTTAAATTTAAATTTAAATTAATTTCCCTGTTTTTAAAGAATCTTTAAAGTGACTTGGGTATACCACAAAATTAATTTTAATAAAAGTTAAAATTAATTAATTAATTATGAACTTTATTTTAATTGATTTTGGTAATTAGTCATTTATTAACATATTTTAACCTATTTATTTATTTGCTGACTAATGAATAAAACCCTATTGACAAATTTGAATACTGATCTTATATTGACTGATTGACTTTTGACTGATTATTACTATGGTTAACTTATTTATTTAGTTTCGTTTATGAATCAGTATTAATTCCAAATTAAAAAAATCTTATTACTTATATCTTTATTAACTAATTTTAACTCAAAGAATTTTATTTATTTATGAATTATTTATTTAAGTTGAACAATATATATTGTTGAAAACTATCCTATACTATATATCTGTGGCTACAAGGAAGAAGGTCTTAACCCACAATTTCCCAAAATTTAATTTTTTTTTATTTTTGAATTCTTTGTTTATATATCTTTCATAAAAATCAAAAGTATTAAAAAAAAAATTGGCCCGCCTGGCTCTGATAAGCAAGGGAAAGGGTGAACCAGGATCTCCATCATCTTACAGACCATTGTGTAGGTTAAATACCATTGGCAAGGTGATGGATAGCATGGTCAGAGGAAGATTATGGCAGGCAATTAGGGAAGCGGGTGACCTTAGCGACGACCAACACGGTTTTCGTAGGAAACTCTCCTCCTTCATTGAAAGGGTATGGTGAAGAAATGCCTTGGCTGCATTTTTTCCGGACCTAAGTAATACCTAAACAGGGTGTCCCGGTCCGTATTCTATGATATTGTCATAAATGCAGGAGGGTGGGGAGTTAAGTGGGTATTACCCTAAATTTGAGGTTGAGTCCCACATAACCATACAGTACGCGGTGTATGGTATGCATAAAAGCATTCTCCTCGTCCTACAAAAAAGACCCCTTCTCTGACGGGGCCCAAAAAAAGTGTTGGATTTCTATACATTATCACTTAGTTTGCATAACAAATAAATCTGTATGTAATGGTGTGGCCATTTTTATTGTAAATCTATGTGGTTACGAGAGTATAAAAAGTTTATTATCAATAACTGAAAATAATGACTGTTTGAAAATTAATATGTATTAAATTATATGTGTAAGTTGATTCAGTGTGTTTATTGTGTGTATATAAGAGTCATTTAAATTATTGGTGTCTTCTTTTAAGTTGATGGTTGGATGATGTAGTTGAATTTGCATACATTCGGATACCTTTCGTTTGCCCCAATTCGCTTCTTCATCTATGACTTCAGGTTTTTCAAAATTAAAAGTATGATGTGAAGTATTCGCATGTGTTGTAGTCTAAATCTAAGGATAATCTACTACTTATTAGTGTTGAGTGGGTCCGACGCCCATTTGCTGAGTAGGTCATTTAATCACATTAATTTAAGATTTTATCTTACGGATTTGCCGAGTACGTAGTCGTCCAGAGTTACAACTGTTTAAAGCTAAGAAGTTCAAAATTTAAAACTCAAAAAGTGGTCATTTTCATCACTTCATATCTTAAAATGGATTGTATCAAAATGTAAAAACCAAATTGCTTTGTATTTATTAAACACTTTTCTAAAGGAACTTTGTTTTGTTTTTTATTTAATGCATTCAATAAAGAGAAGCAGCAAAAACACTACCTAGAAACGAATTTTTTTATTTTTTTATTTTTTTATAACTAGGACAACCGACATCCATATTAATTATTATTTTTTTTTTGTAATATGAATAAGTCGGCAATATAATTTGAAATTATTTCAGTTTTTTATTATCGTAAACAGCCAATATAAATTTCACTATACAGTAAAAATTTTTTATTTTTTGATTTTCTCATAACTAGGACAACCGAAATCTAAATTATTTTTTTTTTTTTTAATATGAATTAGCCAACACTATAAATTAAAATTTTTTCAGTTTTTTAATATCGTAAACAGCCAATATGAATTTCACTATATAGTAAAATTTTTTTATTTTGCGATTTTTTCATACATAGGACAGCTGACATCTATATTGTTTTTTTGGTTTTTTGATACAAATATTTCAATGCTATAAATGCATACAAATAACTAAAATTAAAACTTTTCTATGAAACTGAACACTATTCGAAAAAAATTTATAATAGGTATATTTCGCTACATTCAATACTAATATTTAAAGTTTTCTGAATAACAGGACCCTATTCGAAAAAAATTTAAAGTCGGGTAAATGCTGCTAAATTTCAAACTAATATTTGAATGCTGTCATTGCATAAAAATAATTGAAATTACACTTTATGTAAAAAGCAGGACAATACTCAGAAAATATTTAAAGCAGGATACCTTCTGCTAAAATGAATACTAATATCTGAATGCTATAATTGCATAAAAAATTATAATTACAACTTTTCTATAAAACAGGACACTACTCGAAAAAATCTAAAGTCGGGTAAATGCTGCTAATTTCAATAAAACTATTTCAACGCTGTCATTACATAAAAAAATTGAAATTACAACTTTTCTTTAAAACAGGACACTACTCGAAAAAAATTTAAAGTCGAGTAACTGCTCCTAAATTTCAAACTAATATTTCAATGCTATCATTGAATAAAGTCAATTGAAATTACAACTCATCTAAAAAGTGGGACGGAAAATATTTAAAGTAGGATATATTCTGCTAAGTTAAATACTAATATCAGAATGCTACAATTGCATAAAAATAAATGAAATAACAACTTTTCTATAAAATAGGACATTATTCGAAGGAAATTTATAATGGGGTATAACATTCAATACTAAAATTACAAGTTTTCTGAAAAACAGGAAACTATTAGAAATAATTTTAATGTAGCCCATGTTCTGCTAATTTCCAAACTAATATTTCGATACTATCAATGCATAAAAAAATTGTAATTACAACTTTTCTATAAAACAGGACACTATTCGAAAAAAAAATTTAAAGTGAGGTATATTCTAGTAATTTCAATACACATATTACAATTACACAATTGCATAAAAACCATTAAAATGACTACATTTATATAAAACGAATTATTTTTAAAAAAATTTTATATTGGTGTATATTCTGCTACATTGAATACTAATATTGGAATGCTATCATTGCTTAAAAAAAAAAAAAATTAATAAAAATACTAGAATTATTGTACATTTATGCTGAGCATCGCGAGACCAGAAGTGGGTTCTTACATATGGCTAAGCAGTATAATGATCCCTGCCGAGTCTGTCAATACTTTGTTTTAATAAGAAAACGTATCCGTTGGTAGTATGTTAAAGTTTGAATGCATACTGCCCACGGACCCGTCATCAGTATGAAAATAGCTAAGTCTTATTTACATACGAGACCGTATGCGTATATAACTTGGATGTTTTTATAATGCGTATGGATCCGTGAGCATTATGAAAATACCCTAGGGCTATACTCATATGGGTCCGTTGGTAATATGAAAATACCTAGGTCCTATATGTATACAGACCCGTATGAGAAAAATATGGGGCCGTATATTCTTATACCCTACAAATAGGTGTTTTGTATTGGTTTTTGTCGTACGGTTTCTCATACGGCATAAATAAATACGGGAACCATAGGTAATATGTCGTATTAATGGACTCCCGCATTGATTTTCATACGGAAAAAGTCAATACGGGGGCTGTATAAAATGATCCATTAAAACGACATATTTTTCCCGTATTGAATTATTACCGTACGGATTTTCATACGGCAAAAGTAAAAAGCTTGCGCGATTTTTTTCGTACGCTAAAATTCTATATCACGAACATGAATTACAAATAATTTAATCCTTTTTTTTCTATTTAATAATTTTATTTAATTTTTATTTTATTTAATAATTTTTATAACCTTAAATACTGGCCTAGTATTTAGGTTTTATTAATCACGAAGAGCGAGAGAGAGAGAGAGAGAGAGAGAATGAGAGGGCATGAATATATTACTAATAATTACAACAAATGCATCAATGTGCAAAAATAAAATAAAAAGGTTAAGAGGGATATTAAAAGAAAAAAAAATTAAAACTGTTTTGTTTTTTCATGCATCCAACGATTATGGAACATGTTCACTTATATCAGTTTTAACGTATACTGCCTAATTATTACAAGCCCTAAAACCGAAATCACAATAAATCACGAAATATAAATTATTCTAAGTCCATAAATCTAAAGTTCTTGTTGTTATCAGGGCTTGATCAGGCCCTAACTCCAACTTCAAATTATTCTAAGTCCCCAAATCAAAAATATTTTATTTCCATTTCTCCCCCACCCCCTGAAAACAACTTTTTTTCACTTCTTCTAAAAACGTCAATCTTTCACACCCCCACCTGAAAACGTTAATTTTTCACACCCTTTCCCTACCAAGCCAGGCTTTTCAAATACCCCATCCAATGAACATGTTCCATGTTAATATGCTAGCCAATACTAATAAAAAAATCTTGAAGAGGTAGTTTAAATTTTACCTTAAATTATTCAAGATATCATTATAAAAATTTTAACATGGAACATGTTTATAGGGAGGGGGTACTTCGAAACTGGAAAATTAAGGGGGGGGGGGGTCAAATATGTCCCATTTAAGGGGGGGGGGGGTCAAATTTGTCCCATTTAAGGGGGGGGGGTCAAATGGGACTTGGAATAATTTCAATTTTGGGACTTAGAATAATTCGGGTTTAGGGACTTAGAATATTTTTGATTTAGGGACCTAGAATAATACGCGTTTAGGAAATCATAATAGTTTGGGTTTAGAATCTTAACATTTAGTAAAGGTGATAATTACAAATTATAAAAATAGGAAATTGTATTGTTTTTTGTGTGTCTATGCTGTAAGATTACAGATGTAAGTAAACATGTTCCATGCATTTTGGTTGTGTGTACACAAACCGGTTAAGTTTTTTTCCATATTTTTAAGATGTTTTCGAACCCAAAAAAAATAAAAACAGAAAATCGATTACTTAAAAGTTCCAATTAGGTCTACCCCCTTAAACATGCATTACTCGCTTGATTTTCATCGTAAAATAATAATTTTTTTTTTTTTAATCGATGTATTTTTCCCTGGCAATTCATTTCTTTAAGAAAAAAATCATTTTTATTGACCAAATTTCAATTTTAAGGTCAAAAGTCTTTGAAAACTATAAGCAACAAAATTTACTTAACACAGTTTTTGGTCTAAAAATTAAAATTTGGTCAATAAAAATAATTTTTTTTCTTAATGAAATGAATTGCCAGGGAAAAATAAATACATCGATTTAAAAAAAAAATTTATTATATTACGATGAAAATCAAGCGAGTAATGCATGTTTAAAGTTCAGAAACAGGCTTTTTTCAATAAAATTTTAATCTTTTTTAAGACGAATTTGGGCAAAAACTTAAATTGACGATAACTTGGCTAAATTTCATCGTAAAAAGATAAGTTTTTTTTTCTTCTTGAGTGGTTTTTCCCTGGAAATCCAAATTTTTCATCTATTTCAATATAAGTATCAGTAATTAACGATCTCTACGAACAAATAATAATCTTATATTTCAAAGAAACATAAGACATTTTCTATTATTTGTTCGTAGAGATCGTTAATTACTGATACTTATATTGAAAAATATGACGAACGTTAAATTAATTTTCATCTATTTCTTTAAATTTAATAAAGATTTATTGTTAAAAATCAAATTTTCGGATTATGATCTCTCAGTCACCCACTAAATTGACTAAAAATTTTTTAGACGAGCAGCTCCAACTTAGTGCTATGGAAATATGAAAATAACAAACTATTCCCGAAAACTTTGTAGTATCAGATTTTGTCTTCATTTTTTTTCGAATTTTCGCTCGTTCAAGCTAGATGTGAACACTTTATTGAATTATTTCACGTATAAAATATAATTTTTTTATATCATTGTGTATTGATATTTTAATAAATATCGTTTTTTAATTTCTGTAAAAACTTTTGTTTATCCTTAAAAGAAGCGCATAGTCGAATAGAGACGTATCTATATTTATTATAATCTTTTATTAAAATTAAATGGTTAATTGATTTAACTCTACTTAATCCTACGTAAGTTATGCCTAATTGTTTTTCACTGTCTCCTATATGGAAAACATTTTATAAATAGTCTGTCCTTGCGACTTGTGTATTGTTATCGAATAAGATAACATAAGTGCAATTTGTGTTCTGCTCCAATGTATTTTATAATGCGTCCATGTTCGGGTTAGTGGAATTATCGGAAACAAATTTTTATATAAATATGGTTCTCGGTAATTGTCAAATTCTACCATGATTGCTTCTGGTAATTGCGGCGGTGAATTATTGTCAGAGTAAATTATTTCTCTGACATGACCTAAAGTACCATTGATTAAACCTCCAGCAGTCCATAAGTTTGCCCTTAACTTTACACGATAATTTTTAGATAAATATAGGATATTTTGTAATCCTGAAACTTTTTCATCCGAACAACTCATGGCTACATTGGGTACATTTGTACCTACAATGCGTGCTACTGCGTTTCTTGTGTTTTTTAAATATTTTTCGTTATGTGCATCTAATTCTGCGCATTTCGGGTATAAGTGTATTGCATTTTTAAATAAATCTGATTCATTTTTTGGTATTATGGTTTTCCGTCTGTTATGCACACTGACAGGGGAAGGAATCATTCCTTCAGTTAAGGCAACAGAGTTCTTAATCTTTTAGGATGAAATATTTCTTATTTTGGGAAAGAATCTTCCCCAAATTTTTAAATAATAGAATTAGAGTAGTAAAAACTGCAATCTTCTTTATCGGTGGAAGGTATTTTGGGAGGTATTTTTCTTATTTTGAAATAACAGCGCTCCAAAAACATAAGAAAGATTTTATACAAATTTAGGGGAAGATTCTTTTCCGAATGGGATATCTGCTTCCCTGTACTATTGTCAGTGCATTACATCTAATGCTTCATAATTTTCCTGGGACAATTCTGCGTTTGCAATTTTATCCAACAATTTAGAGTATGGCGTTTAATTACCTTCTTGTCGGTGTGCATTTTTTAAACAGAAGTATTTCTGAAACTCATTAAAAACAAGTTCTCCCTGTGATTGCATTTTGTTAGTATGTTTTTTTGTACTAAATATTGCTGTATCTCCTACGGATGTTAATTGGTTATAACAGCCGAATAAGTATATTATTAATCCACCGAATGGTTCATCAATTTCATTAGCAAAAATTTCTCTACACCGTGATTCTATTTGGTATAAAGTTCGTAAACCTATTAATGACATTTTGTCAATTATTTCTTCTTTTGTCAGTTATAGTATTTGGATCCTCATTTGGACATAATATTTTATATAAATCATTCCATTGATGATCTGCAGCGCTAAGTGTAAAGAATATTGTTGGTTTTTTCAACTGTTTAACCATGGTAATAAGTTCGTCGCACCGTTGATACCAATAACTGTTGATAGATCTTATTTTAATAGAATAAACCATAATATGTTACCAGAAATTTTTATCCTTTTCTAATTTGTTTTTTAATTGTTCTATAGTGCATTCTTGTAATTTCGTTTTGTTCACGTAAAAACCGGCTTTTTGTAACATTCCATGACACATAACGGTATTCAAACAAAAATATCTGAATATTGGATCTTGTACGAAAATTTTATCTTTATATTTCATAAGATGTTTAAAATATTGATTTAAAGTAACTTTTATTTCTATAATGTTGAATCTAACGATCATATGAGAGCTGTAACTATTATACCTACAAGATGTCTTTAATGCATATTTTAATGCAGGCATTTTTTTAATGTATGTAATTTTTATCAAACATCATGTTATTTGTAGAGCTATACCAGCCTGAACGACATGTTGTAGGTATAATAGTTACAGATCTCATATGATCGTTAGATTCAACATTATATTATTTATATACATAAATGAGAGCGTTAGCTTCAAAAAAGTAACTTTTATTTCTCTAATTTGTTAAAAGTCTGCTATTTCTCGAAATAAATGCGGGAATGCATAAGCTATGTAACCTTCCGTTGTGAATTCATTAATTGGATCGTTTTCTAATTTTGGGTAATTTAGATGTAATTATTGGTTTATCTTATGATCTTGATTAATAATATATATATCTGGTATATTTGTAACATTTATTATTTTATCATATATTTCAGATGAATTATTTGATTTGTTAGAATTATTTTGTGTATATTCTATTATATTAATGTCTAAAAATTGTAATTCGTTAGATATGTTTCCATTAATTGGTAATTGTTTTAAAATATCTTCATCTATTTCTGTATTTTTGTAATATATATTATATAATTTAAGCCATACAAGTGCATTTTTAATTTTTTCAGAACGCATTTTGAAATCACTAAATTCACTTGTGTATTTTTATGAAAAATTAATGTAGATGGTAATTTATTTGGATATATAGGTAATTTATTTATATACTCATCAATATTTTGTCGAAAGTTAATTATATTTCCAGAATAAGAATATTGATTTCCTTCAATTTAATAAATTGTAATTATCGGATGGATCCTAGCTATTAACATTTGTTCTACTTAAATTACGTAATTCATCTGGTAGTGTTCCCGGATACATATTGTTATCAGCAGTAAATTGGTTTGATTTTTTGCAATCAGTATAAATGTTATTTTCATCTGTATGAATGTCATAAAATTATCTGTTACATCTAATACATTCTTGAGTGACAATATTTTGACATTCTTTGTCAAATAAATTGCCAGGGGGTTTAACTTAACTTTTCAAGGGGGTTTTTTAGAGTAAGAATTATGAATTTTTGGTAAAAAATATTGAATAATTTTCACTCAAAATTCATGTTTATCGTTCTAAAAAACTCTTTTGAATATCTTGGAAAATCGGAAAATTATGTTCGGTTGAAAAATTAAATATTATCTACCTAAAATTCATTTTTTTCTTTTTAAAAAACCTTCTTATAATGTAAAAAGTTGATTTCTTCAAGTTTATAGTCCGCTATCTTGTAAAATCGGAAAATTTGTTGGGTTGAAAAATTAAATATTTTCGACCGAAAATTCATATCTATTGCCCCAAAAACCCCCTTGTAAGGTTAAAAGTTATTTTTTTTAAGTTTAGTGGTACGCCATCTTGGAAAATCAGAAAATTTGTTAGGTTGAAAAATTGAATATTTTTCACCCAATATTTATTTTTCTTGCCCTAAAAAACTCCTTTTTAATGTGAAAAATTGATTTTTTCAAGTTTTTCAATCCGCCATCTTGGAAAATTGAAAAATATGTCGTTTTGAAAAATTGAATGCTTTCCACCCAAAATTCATTTTTTTCGCTTTAAAAATCCTCCTTGTAATGTGAAAAGTTGATTTTTCAAGTTTTTAGTCCGCCATCTTGGAAAATCAGAAAACATGTTGGGTTGAAAAATTAAATATTTTCCATGTAAAATTCATTTTTCTAGCCCTAAAAAGTTTCTAATGTAAAAAGTTGATTTTTTCAAGTTTTTCAATCCACCATCTTGGAAAGTTGAAAAATATGTTGGGTTGAAAATTTAAAAATTTTAATAAAAATGTTTTTTTCAACCTCGAATACCCCTAGGTAATGTGAAAAGTTCTTTTTTATTCGTAAGTATCGAAACTCTCAATATTAAAATTTTAAAATATGTAATTTTTTGATGAGGAGTTAGATTTTTCGCTATTACTCTTAAATGTGCGTACCAAATTGGCTACAAATTTATTCAGTTCGTCTTTGTCTCATTTGAGACCATCTGTCAAATTTTGAAGCCAATCGGAAATATCATTAAAGAGTTATCGTGCACACAAACTCGACATTTTGTCGCGGGAATAGACTGAGCGAAGCTCTGAGCTTCGCTCAGTCTAATTACTTTTGGGCCATAAATGTTGTGAGATGAAATTATATGGCCTAAGCTAAGTAAATTTTTATTTCAGCAAAAGTATGTGAATTCCTAATAAATCTTTCTATATTATAAAATTCTAAACGCTGCCGCCGCTACTGCCGCCGCCGACATGGGTCATTTGGGCACCCTCATTTGGGCACCCCCATTTGGGCACCCTCATTTGGGCACCCCCATTGGGGCACACCTCATTTGGGCACCCCTCATTTGGGCACCCCCCATTTTGGCATAGTACATGTGGACACAATACTGTCTGGCACTTCTAAATTGTTCACTATAATATCACTATAACTGTATTTGATTTATTTCTTCATTGAGACAGACTATAGAATTGATATATTATTGTGTAACGTATAAAATCTATTAACTCTATTTAACTCTATTAGACATAGAAATAAAAGGATATTTAATTAACAAATGAAAATAAAAATTTATTATACTCTTCAATAACTGACAAAAGATATAAAATAGATGTATACACTAATAATGCATCAGATATAAATTAAGATGCAGGTACACAATTAGAAATAATAGGCGAATTAAGGAAAACAGGTAAAAATAAAATTATTAAAAAGCATAAAAAATTATTAACTTAATATAATAAATAAATAAATAAAAAACGTTCAATATATTTAACTTTGATAACAAATTAATACGAATTATATCTGACGAAATACTAAGTTTAGAAGAATTAATGGAAGGCCAAGAACTATTAAGAGATGGAAGCATTGATGCTTTTTGAAAATTAAAAAAAAAAAAATTAATTATTTATAAAAAAATAATTTTATTTATTTTTTATAGATGATAAGAAATTAAAATTTAACAATGGATTTCATATTATTGCATTTAAAATAAATTTTTGTGCAAGAAAAATTAAATATTTAAATAAAAAAAAAAATTATTAGCAAATAAGCTTAAAGTTTTTAGAAAGAATAAAACTTAATTGTCTTTTAATTTCTAATTCTAAACATGGGTCTTTTCACCACGCTTAACGCTTTGCGGGGGTTGGCGCGTGGAGCGCGCAGGGGGCGGAGCCTCCTAGTATATTATAACTTTTTAGCCATAAATGTTGTGAGACGAAATTATATAATGTAATCATGGTTGACATCGATAATGGAAATTATAGCATTGAAGTAAATAAAACAAAAATTGAACCGATATGTATAAATATTGCTGGTATTAATATATCATCTAAAGTATAATTTAATTGATCATAATATTCAAATTCTTTAAATAATTTTAACGCTAAAACTGATGATACGAATGGTATAATTATTAATCCAGCATTTATAAGTATGGATAACTGTAAAAATATGAAGTTTTAGTTTAAGAATTTTTAAAAAATTAATAAAATTAAATTAATACTTACAACAGATAATGATAAATATTTGTTTGGTTTTTTATTAATATGATTAAATACTTCATTTATTGATTTATCAAAATTATAACCATAAATTATTGTTATTATAAGTGAACCAGATGGTAGCGCTATACTGATTATTAATAAAAATAATTTTGTTGCCCATATTATTGTAGTATTTGTTCTATTTGATATAATATCACTTAAGCTTATTATTAATTTAACCCATTAGCGCCGGCGCGACCATACCACTGACGCTTGAATTTCGCTTAGAAAACGGGTAAAAAAATAATTTTTTTTAAAACTTAAAATATTTCTTTACTAAAAAGGACTTGCTTTACAAGATTCCGGGGTCAGATTTTTAATTTTGTATCGATAATCGATTTTTTGTCTTTTTTGGGGCCGCCATATTTAACGGTCAATAATATTAAAAATCTGACCCCAGAATCTTGTAAAGCAAGTCGTTTTTAGTAAAAAAAGACTTTAAGTTTAAAAAAAATCATTTTTTTACCCGTTTTCTAAGCGAAACTCCGAGCGTCAGTGGTATGGTCGCGCCGGCGCTAATGGGTTAACAACTGAATTTAATCCTAGTAAAGATGCTGCATAACATATTGAACCGAAATGATTTCTAAAAAATTATAAAGAATAATTAATTGAAATTATTCTTTTTAAAAATTACTTGGATTTAACTTACTTGATAACAGGTTTAGTATTATTTTGAACATCACCAATTGTTAATAACCTTTTATCGTTATCATAATAATATGAAGACACAAAACCAGTACCCAATACAACCGTTGTTAATTATTTTTTAACTAAGGACTTTTAAGAATTTCATTCCTAGCTTCCGCCATAACATCTAAAGCTTTTTTCTTAATTAATCTTTCTGCTATATCTTTTCCTAATTGTTCTGCACCAATTAGGCTAATACTACTTAAACTTCTAGGAACAACGCAGCAGTAACTTCTGGGTTTAAGATAAGGGCATTTTTTATATGGTTCTCCATCATCTTTTGGAATGTATAATTTACATTGCAATGTATCAGTTATTAATGTTTCTCCATTTAAAGATAAAACAGTTCCCGATATCATCATTTCATTATTTTCTAAGACAGTTTTCACTGCTACAGGTGCTGAACATTCTCCTCCAAGAGTTTTTAAAAAAGATCTTTTACAAACACACCTCAGCGTAGTTTCTAAAAAAAAAATCAGAATTTCTGCATTCAACGCCAAGTGCACCTTGTGCAACAATAAAGAGTATCATCCGAATCTAATATTTTCACTAATTCTATTTTCTTTCCCTACTCTTTTCAAACCAGAAACAGCTAAAATAATGGCAGCGTATGGACTATTTTCATCATCCAATTTCTTAAATTTGGTATTTAAATTACTACCTATTGTATCAGCTTTGAGGTGAGGCATCGTCCTTGCTAAATAAGCACATCTTGGCATTGAACTAGTACCAATAACACAACCAGCTGGTAATTCTTTTAACGTTTTACCTTAATATTATAGATATAGAAAGCTATAACAAACTTTGTTTCTTCTGCAGTTGAACATTTATTTTTTTATTTTATATCTGAATGAATCTGAATCTGAATCTTATATCTTATAAAAAAATATCTAATTTTTTATATATAATAAAAAATATGAAAAAATAATTACTATTTTTACTTTTTTTATATTTTATATTATATTTAAAATAATAATAAAATAATATAGAATATTTTTATTTTAAAATAATATAGAATATTGGAGAGCAGACGCTATTTATATATGTATATAGTTATATATATAGTTAGTATACACTCGCACTTTGACTTATTCTTTCAATATATATTCGAGAGAATTTCGACTATTTTTATATATATTCGAGAGAATTGCGATTATCAATGAGAGAGAAAGAGTATTTTCGCGTATATTATTGTTTTTCTATTATAATTAAATCTTGTATTAGATTTATATGTATTTTTACAATATATATGTTACGGGTAGAGTCCGATTTCTAGATAATCTAAGACTATCTGGTTGAAGCTAGCTTTATCCAGAGCTGTGTTCTAAAAATCTATCATCGTTAATTTTTATTTTTTTTCTTAAACTATATCCGGTATTGCTTGGGGAAAGCTAACTTTATCCATGCGATTTTAACAAACCCCGATACTTATAAAATTTAGTACAATATAGTAAAAAATTATCAAAAATTAAGTAACTTTTTTTTTTATAATTTATTAATTTCCCTAAATCATATTTTTGTAATGAAATAAACTTTTTGATGTACATGTAAATATTAAAAAAATAAATTATATATTCATAAAACATATAAAAAAATTTTATTTAAACTGGGCTTTATCCATGTTGCTTTAATAAAGCTAGCTTTATCCAAGAGATAACGGATATTGTTAACAAAAAATAAAATAAAAACTATCTAGAATTGGACTTTCTCCAACACAGCTTGGACAAAACTAGCTGTAACCGGATAGTCTTTGCTTTATCCAGAGATAAGAATCTACTCGTACCATATACACACTAAATATTTTATGGGATAGACATTATATTTTCCTTGCAAATTTTCTGTTATATTTTTATAGGCAGAATACTTTTTCAAATTAGTCTAAAGAATTGTTTGCTATTAGAATTAGACCGGGATGTCTATTCTATCTTTTTTTAAATGATTAGTCTAAAGAATTTATTAATATCTTGGATTATCCTGGGATTTTTATGACTTTTTTATATATAAGACATCTCAAATTTACATTACACATTTTGTTGCTTTTTTTTATCCCTGCTGGATCCGTAAGGCAATAGTTAAATTATGCATAATGAATATTATCAAAATCCTAAAGCTTTGTATAATCTAGAAAGCTGTATTGTTTTTTAACTTTCATTTCTTGCCAAATTGAATAGATCCTAATCAGCATATTAAATTTTTCATTCTGTCCATTCCATAGCAAAAGGAAAAATTATTTTTTTTTATTGATAATATCGGGTTACAGACCCGGCAGGGTTAGAAAAAAAAGCAACAAAAGGTGTAATGTAAATTTGAGATTTTTAATATATAAATAATCTAATATAAATTTCTTTATAGAGTTTTTAATAAAAAAATTGACTCTCCTGAAATTTTATCAACTATTAATCTTCATGTTCCTAAAAGATCTGGCCTTAGAGATAGAAATATTTTATTCAGTTTACCAACAGAGTTTCGTAGAAACAATAAAATATCTTCTCTTTATAGAATAATAGAAAGTTTTAATATGATAAATAAAGAAATTGATATATCTAATGGATCTGAAATTAGTTTTATTAAAAGTTTAAAAATTCACCTTGGCAAATTTGCATAATATAATTTATTAATATTTGAAAATATTTATTGTATAGTTATTCAACATCTATATCTAATTCTTCTGTTTTACATTACTAGTTGTTCAAAAAAAGAATTATTGTACTTTATATTTAATTTTTTACTCACTTTAATGTAAATACTATTAATTTAAATTCTAATTTTATATTCTAAACGATTGTAAAAGGGTTCGTCCCGTTGATTCATTTAATAAATAAAAAATAAAAAAAAAATATAATAAAAAAGTCTTAGAAATACCAGGCTAATTCAAGATATCAATAAATTTTTTAGACTAATTTTAAAAAGTAACCTTAAAAAAATAAAGAAGAAAATTCGCAAAGAAAATATAATGTTTATCCCATTAAATGTTATATCATATAACGAGTGATATATGTTCACGCTCGTGTCTAAAGTATTACGCCCATGGTGCTTACAATATTTTTTGCCCACCTAGGCGTAGAACGAGTTCAGAAAATTCCTTACACACGAGTTTTACGCCCGGGAGGGCAAAAAGATAATTTTAAAGCATTTATTTTTTGCCCTCCCGGGCGCAAAACTCGCGTGTAAAGAATTTTTTGTACTCGTTCTATGCCAAGGTAGGCAAAAAATATTGTAAGCATCATGGGCGAAATACTTTAGATACTTGCGTGAACACATATAACTCGTACCCGGCTTCGCCGAGCACTCGTGCTAGTGCTTCATCTAGTGCCAAAACTTTCTTTGATACTTAATATACTATTTCATTTTAATAAAAATAAAATCGATATTTTTTAACATAATAGCCGATAATAAAGAATTGCATTTTAAAGTGATATCTGTTATGTAATTAAAAATTAAGTGTTTTTTTATTTCTTTTTTCAGCTGTATTTTTCACACCCACTTTATTGTTATAATTTAATATTAAATCTCGAATTTCTGGCTTTAAAAATTCACTAAGCTCCTGAAGATCCTGAATTTTATCTTTACTAAGTCCAGCAAAATTAGTTTTTTCAAGCTCTAAATTTACACTATTAATAATATTTAAATTGTGCTTCACTAAAACGTCATGGTAGATACAGTAAGTAATTAAATCACCATTTGGCTTATACAACAACCTTCTTTACGGCTAATTTCTAGTTGCTTTTGTTTTGTTTGTATCAATGATGGGAAAACTTTTTTAAAGTCATATATTTCATATTCAGAATCTTCTACAATAATGAATAGCGGATTTCTACAATTCTTGATGATATCCAAGTATTCCGCAACACGTTCAATTGTTTCTAGATTTTTATATTTTTTTTAGTATAACCCAAAATTATGATCAGAATGATTGTAGATTTGCCCAACAATTGGATAATCATGTTCTATTGGTGCTGCAACTTTTTTTGCTAAACTTGCGAAAAATTGTAGATAAAGGTAATTTTTATTTTGTCCTCCGCATTAATGGGAAAACAAAATAATTTGATCATGTTTCTCTTTATCACACTCTTTCAATAACACATAGAAAACAAAGTAAATTCCGGTATTTTTGCCCATTCTTAAAGAATTAAAATATATATCTAGTGTCCTTATCTACCTCTATTTCTTTAATTTCTAAGTTATAATCATGCACGTTAAAGGCAAATAAATATCTATTTAATTTTCTTTTTGGATGAAGTACCTAATTTTGTTCCATGAAAGTACTTGTTCTTTTCTTTTTGATATAATACCTAATTTTTTCCTACAAAAGTTCTAGTTTTATGAAATTATTATTTCGTCAAAATTAAAAAAAAAATTAAAATTTTAATATTAAAATAATTAAATTTTAATATTAAAATAATTAAATTTTAATATTAAATTTTAAAATTAAAATTTTTTTTATGACGTAATTAAATTTTGCACGGGAGCTTTAGTTTTCATAAATTGGGTGTTACTTGATTTCAATTCTATGATAAATGAAATAGTAAAATAGTAAATGTTCAACTCATATTGAATATTTGTCATTACATGAGGAATCGTAGTGTCCATAATTTGGCAGTGTTTTTTATTCTTTATTTATAGTCTTTTTTAACAGTGTTTTTTTTTAATTTTGCGATTTTACTGATATCTTTATACTGGTGGAAAAAAAAAGAATACGAAAAAGTCCAAAAAAATTCAAAAGTATAACGATTCGCCGTCTTCCCAATACTTTTATATTTTTTTGAATTGATTTGAATACTTTGAAATACTTTAGAATAATTTTGAATATTTTAAAAATTTAAAAACTTTTTTTTTTTTAATTTTTCAATTGAAAAATTTAAAATTCTAATTTAATATTCAATAATCCGGGTTTATCGACACAAGAGCAAAAAATTTGATGTTGTAATATAAACTACAATATTGTCAGGGTTTATCCTCTTCTAAGCAGTTGAAAATACATTTTATTAACGAGATACAAAAAAATAGAAAGTGCCATTTAGAAGATTTAAAAAAAATAATATTTTATGGCCTCTCGCCTTTTTTGCATCTCGTTAATAAAATGTATTTTCAACTCCATATAAGAGGATAAATCTTGACAATAATGTAATTCACATTACCGCACATCAATTTTTTGCTCTTATGTGGATAAATCCGGATTATTAAATATTAAATTAGAATTTAAAATTTTTTAATTGAAAAATGAAAAAATAAAACAAATAAATATTACGAATTTAATAAAAAGTTTTTAAATTTTTAAAGAATTCAAAATTATTCTAAAGTATTTCAAAGTATTCAAAATAATTGAAAAAAGTATAAAAGTATTGCAAAGACGGTGAATTGTTATAATTTTGAATTTTTTCGGACTTTTTCATACTCTTTTTTTTCCACCAGTGTACTTAATTTACTTTTAAATTCATATATACAGGGAGAGTGTTCTAGAAGTCAAGCATGTGAACTAAGGATGAATTGTTGAAATGGAAACATTTGAAAGTCGGAACTTTAAAGTGTGGGCGAAGATGGGGGCGAAGATCTTTAGAAGGAATATAAATATTAATTTTATCTTTTAAATAGAAAGGGAGGTTGTTATTTAAGATCTTATATATATAGACTGCGCAAAGGTATTTTTTGCACAATCTGACATTTAGCCACCCTAATTGGAGTCTAGCAGGGGAGGTCCGGTTTGGGAATCTAATATCAGATACATATCTGACTGTGGCATGTTGAAGCTGATTATATATTTAACAACCGAGGCGGTGGTCGAGTGGTTTAAATCTCGCGACTATATGTAAATAGAGATACTTTCATATAGAAGCGGGTTCGCCGCTCGAGTAAGAGTTTCATAACTGTATATAGGCGCTATTCGTAGTATGAAAATACTTTCGTAAATATATACAGATTTAAAACTCTTCACCACGTTGAGGCTAGGATTCTGTTTTCATCATAATATTTAAAAGAAAAATCGAATATTATGAAGAAAACAGAAACTGCTATGAAAGGATCTTCTGATAGAGAGGATACATGGCCTTTAGTCAACCTGATGTAATGTGTTAAACGGTTCCGGGTTGACTGGCATAAGGCATTAAGGGGGGTGAGTTTAGTCGGTAAACATGCTAGCATGGAGTCCGACATAATCTAGGGCCCGGCCCGGCTAGATATGCGTAACGTATTCTCACCTAGATGCATGTAAAAAATTACATGTGTCAACCCTACTCGTAGAGCAAAAAAAAAAAAAAAAATTCTATCACTCAATATTCATTGCTTTTAAGTGAGAGGGAGATACATTTACATTTAATTCACGATCAGAGACTGCTGAAAATCGAAATTTTTGTTGGAATTACGTTTTTTATATCGCTTTTTTGTGATTTATATCGATTTTTTTATTTGACTTAAGTTTTTTATATCGCAATTATGCGATTTATCGCAGCTAATGTTTAAATCTATCGGTTTACTTAAAACCTCTTTTTTTTTTGTTTTGGGACGCAATACCTATTTTTTTTCTATGAAAATAGTAATAACTAGAAATATCGTTTTTATTTAACTTTTTATTTCAAATTTTAAATTAACTTTTGTAAATTAACGTAGTTGCACAATATTTTCTATATACACTTAATTCTGAACCTATAATTTTGTACAATTTTGTATAAATAAAAACCTTAGTGAATCAATCAATCAATCAATCAAAGCTAGCTTTTGCTTGCGATTGAGGGCCGCGTAACAACCACTCCTCCCTCTACCCCATGAATCCAAAGATGTTACTTTGGCTTGATATGTAGTTAGAATAGTTGAAAGTAATGAAAATAATGATCAAAACAGATAAAATTAAATTTAAAAATCTACATAAACAAGAATTTGTTTTGAAACCATTAGGATTGCTACATAAAAAAATAGACAAATTTTTTAGGACTCTGTCTGCTGTTGCTGATATATTTTGAAATTTTTGATATTAAAAATAATGTAAAATTTTATAATAGAAGTGTATCAGAGGATTTACAAGAAATAAAGGCAATGTTTTGATTGAAACGAAAGATTTAAAATTAATATATGGAAACATTTAATTTTATTTTTCATCAAATAATTTTTTGTACTTACTTATTGAAAAAATTTTTATAAAGGACACAGACATAATTTTTCATTTTGAAATTTTGCGAAGTATAGAGAATATATTACCGATCTAAAGCAAAAATAAAAAAATATAAAATTATAGGATTTTAAAAACTTTGAAATCGTTTTACTCGAAAAAGTGAAAGTAGCAGTTGTTCGTTTCTTTCTTGCAACCACAGATTTAAGAAAGCCAATATAAATTTTGCTCTTGAATGAAATTTTTAAGATTTATTTATAATATGAACAGCCAAAAGGAGGTTAAACAGCTGATTTGCTTCGCGATGCTCAGGTTGGACTAACCGTAATTTATGACCATTAAGTAATTAACACATAAATGTACTCAAATATTGGTAATATGTGTAATTTTAGATACTTTATAAAAATAATAATGAATAATTACTAAAATGTGTAAATAATTATATGCAATTTTTAATAAAAACATTTAAACAAAGATAATTCGTCTAAAGATGTTAGCAACTGAATGTTTAAATTGATTTTATAAATGAAGATAGTTAATTTATAATTTATCCGTACGATAGGTAAATAGGATAGATAATAGGGCAAATAAGAGATAAATAATAGGGCAAATAAGATAATTAAATAAGATAGGTTAGTAAAAATAACTCGAAAAATTTTACTCAAGATTTAAATTCATATCGATAGTCTTCAACATGAAAACCCTAAACAAATTTCACTTAAAAGTAAAATTCATGTTGGCTGTCTTAAATATAAAAAAATCAAAAGAAACAGTCTCAATTATGAAAAAAATCAAAAATTTTTATTCAAGAGTACAATTAGTTGTATCAAGAGAAATTAATTATTTAAACCAAAAAAATTTCACTCTTGACCAAAATTCATGTCGGCTGTCTACAATAAGAAAAAACTCGAAAAATTTCAATGTAGAGTAAAATTCATAATGGCTGTTTTATATAAGAAAAAGCCCAAAAAATTTTACTCTTGAATCAAATTAATGTAGGCGGTCTTGTATCTGAAAAAACCCAAAAAATTTAACTGAGTAAAATTCATTTCAGCAATCCACACTATAAATAAAACCAAAAAATTGTACTTTAGAGTAAAATTCATATCGGCTTTCTAGAATAGAAAAACGCTGCCAAGTAATGGGCACTATGGTTCCTCATTAGCATTAATAAAATGATCTTAATGGTCTTTTTTACCTAACAAAGTATAATGACATAAGAAAAAATAAAAATAAATAATCTTTTCATTGATATGGCAGTTCAACGTTTCATAGCAAAAATTAGTTTTTTTAGGTAAAAAAAAAAGAAAATTTTTCACACAGTATATAATCTGCCTTTATGATAATTATATCTGATAGAGAGTTTTTGGTATAGCTGGCGTTATTATATCTTAAAATTGAATCAGGTAGATAGAAATAGCATTTTTTTATTGAAAATATCTGGAAATCAATACTTCTAAAATCTTTAATATCTTTAGCCACTCATCATGTTATATGTCCCTTAGAATTAAAAAAAAAATTTGAAAATTCATATTGACCACGAGCGCTTGAAATTTCATTAATTTTTGAGATACTTAATTAATCGAGACTTTTTTTATAATTAATTTGATTTTAAAAATCTTTGAATATAATATTTAAAACATTATTTATCATCAATTCACTTAAAAAAATTTAAATTTTTAACAATAATGTGAAATATATTTCAAATTTTTTTGATTTTTGACTTAACCTATACTTTTCAAAAAATCAATTTATTCGCGGCAAAACGTAGAAAATCAAATTTTTTTTAGTGAATCGATGCTAAATTATGTCCTAAATATTATATTCAAAGATTTTGAATATCAGATTATTTATCAAAAAGACTTGATTAATTAAGTACTTCAAAAATTAATGAAATTTCAAGCGCTAATATCTCCGTTTGTAGTCAAAAAAACTTCAATTTTTTTTTTTTTAATTTTAAGAGACACATAAGATGATCAATAGCTCAAAATATTAAACATTCCAGAAGTTTCGATCTCCAGAAATCTTAAATCGAAAAATGATATTTTTATCCACCTGATTCAATCTTAAATAATAATAATCCCTTATTTGTACCCCTAAAATAGTAAATACATATATCTTTGTACAATAGTTTTTCTTTTTAAATATATACAATAAATAAAGTAAAATATAATGTAATATAAATGTAAAAAATATAAAATATATAGTAATTATTAAATATTGTACATGTTTTGGATAAGTTAAATTATCAGTAATGTTAATTTACGTGTAAATGTACAAATTTACTCAAAATCAGTAAGTAAGCGAGTAAAAAAAAAAATTTTAAGAGGGTTAAAATAGAGTAAAATAGAGTGAAATCAAGTAAAATAAATTGAATTCAATGTATAAGTTTTAGCGGTTCCGGAGTAAATTAAGGGTCTAAAGAGAGTAGATATTTGTGAACTCCCGCTTTAAAGCTATTAAGTGAGTGTAAAAACCTGATTTCAGAGGGAAGTGAGTTCCAGAAAATGGTCTCATGAAATTGGAAGGATTGAGCTCCGCAGTCTTTCAATTTAGACATAGATAGTTCCTTAGTTTTTAGTACAAATCGTGCATTGTTTTTAGGTGTATGTTTTATAAACAATCCTTAAGATAATCGGGTTGGTTAAGTCGTAGAATTTTCTACATTAAAATGGCTTCAAAGTATAATGTGAGGGGTTATGTGAGTTTCTTTGCTTACTCCGAAGATGTATCTTAGTCTAGAGTTACTAAGGCGTTGAAGTCGTGCTTTTAGTTAGTAGCTTGCGTCAAGGTACTCTTACTCCAGCCAAAACGCGGTTTAGGGCGTGTTTTCACTGGCTAACATGAGATTTGCTCTACTATATGTTTTTTGGGTCGCTGATCATGAAAATCGAGGTTATTTATGGGAGATATTTTCGTAACACTCTTAAATTTGCAAAAACTACCCCCAAAAAGGGGGTATTTTTTCTATATTCGCACTTTGAGCGACCAGATTAGGTCCATATGTGTTTTTTGGGTCGTTAATCAAGAATTTGGGGGAATTCTTCATAAATAATTAATATTTCACCCTTAAATTAGTAAAAATTACTCATAAAATTGGGTGTTTTTGCTATTTTCGTACTTTGAGCGACCAGATTAGGTCCATATGGGTTTTTTGGGTCGGTAATCAAGAATTTGAGGTAGTTTTTTATAAATAATTAATATTTCTAAAAGGAGTATATATTTCCACACTTTGAGCGACGAAATTCAGTCCTAACGGGTTTTTTGGGTAGCTGATCAAGAATTTGGGGGATTTTTTTTAAAATTAATTTTACCCTCAAAAAAGCAATAACAATTCCTAAAGAGGCGCATTGGCAATTTTCGCACTTTGAGTGTCTAAAGTTGGTCCATATGGGTTTTTTGTGTTCCTTGATCAAGAATTTTTGTGATGTTTCTATGAAAATGCATGAATATACAAAAACTCCCATTGTTTGAGAGCATTTTATTTAAGTAAGTGTGTAACATTTATTTTTCCTGAAAATTCCTAAAAAATGTTTTTGCTAATTTAAAGGTGAAATATTGATTACCCACAAAAATTCCCCCAAATTCTTGATCAGCGACCCAAAAAACCCTTTAGGACTTTGTGAGGATTATGATGTGGAAAATAACTTAGAAAAATCAATATTTAATTTTAAAATAATCTCTTGTATAATATTTATTAACACTTATAAAATTTCACTTGATAATTGTGCAAATATTTTAATTTAAACTTTTTAATTTACACTTAAATTTTATATAATTTAAGTTTGTGGACTGTATAGTTAATGATTGTTGTACACGTATGATAATGATTTCTTCACCATAAATTATCAAATTTTGTGATAGTACATTGATTTTGAATAAAGATTTTCACTGACAAAACACATGATAAATATTCGATAACAATGCTTACGAGCCGGCGTACGATACGACAATGGCGACGAAAGAGAAGTAGGCGGTGGAGCACGCGTGCAGAAATGATGAAATGATTCAGTTCGTCGTTTCTATAATATATTGTGAATATCGTGAAATTTAAAATTTATTTAATTATTTATTAACAGACTTAATTTGGTCGCTCAATGTGCCGAAATAGCAAAAATACCCTTTTTAGGGGTAATTTTTACTAATTTAAGAGTGAAATATTAATTATTTATAAAGAATTCCCCCAAATTCCTGTTTAGCGACCCAAAAAACCCCCTAAGACCAATTCTTGGCTAAATCCAGAAACCCAGTTTGCTAATATATAAAAAAAAAACCCATTTTTGGGGGTAGTTTTTGTAAATTTAAGGGTGTTCCGAAAATATCTCAAAATAACCCCGATTTTCGTGATCAACGACCCAAAAAACATATAGTAGAGCAAATCTCATGTTGGCCAGTGAAAATACACTCCCCCCCCCCGCGTTTTGACTTGAGTATCTGGGATACAGTAGTCAATATTTAGTGTTATTAGAGATTGTATCAGTTTTGTGCGTAGCGTTTCAGTTGTGTAGTGGCGGATGAATCTTAGTGTGTACAACACACGGTTGACTTTCTTTTCAATACATGTATATATAGAATAAATAATGGAAAATATATTGGGATTAAAACGATATTTCTAAAACTAATAATCCGAAATAAAAAAATTAGGCATTTAGTCGAACAAAAAAAAAATTAAGCTTTTTTATTTTTTAGCGGAAAAAATTTGAATACAAAAAATACGATTTTTTGAGAAATTTTGAATTTCTAAAATTAGTACTTCTATACATATAAAGAAACTAGGTGCTACTCCATAAGTATTAAAAAATTTGTTGATTTCTGTATTTTTTGGTTTATAGCAAAAGTTTTAAGATAAAAAATTTTCAAAAAATTAATTTCAAAATTAGAAATTTCAAGTAAAAACGACGTTTCTAAATTCACACTTTCATAGAAAAAATTATATACTATATCAGAAAAGAAAAAAAATTAGTGTTTTTTGTATGTTTAGGTGGCAAAAATTTTGCGATAAAAATTTTCCAAAAATTAGTTGTTAGATTCGGGTATCGAGTAAAAACGATAATTTTATGTTTTTAGATAGTAGAATTTTAATATAAAAAAATGAGGTACTACGTCCAAAAAGAAAATAATAATGGTATTTTTTGTATTTGTTGGTAGCGAAAATTAAAAAAAAATATAATTATTATCAAGATAACCGTAAAAACTGTAATTTGATATTAGTAGTTTCATAGAATTAGGTACTACGTCAAAAAAAAAAAGTTTAGTGTTTTTTATATTTTTTAAAGCCAAAAATTTTCAGATTCGAGATATCAAATAATTTCTAGATATTAGTACATTCATGGGAAAAAATGAGGTATTACATAAAAAAAAAAATATTGGTTGTAAAATATCGCCTGTTACAGAGGTATATACATCCATACATACATACACACACACACACACACACACACATAGACTTTTTTAAAAACCGGTTTTTTAGCTTCCTGTGATCTCAAAACGTTCTTATATGCCAAAAAATAAAAATTAAAATTTCACTTATAACAATAGTTCATCAATGAGGAATCAAAATTGAAACAATTTCACTATGGAGTAATACTGTATTGTATTTGCTTATCCTCTATACTAAGGTCTCGTGTGGGTCTGTTGATAGAAATCGTCAACATTACAACTGCAGCAGCAGCTACACCAATGCACTGTTTTTAAAAAATGTTTTATTTCGATATTATAATTGGAAAATAATAGATAAGTTTGTACAAAAGTTATTTTAAGTTATAAAAAATAATTTTTAATGTACAAAATCTTTTATTACATTAATTTTACTAAACTAAAAAAAATAACTTGAACCAAAAAAAAAGACCTAGAGACAATAGGCAGCTCAGGAAAGCCCAGGGCATGTTTAAATTGAAAATTTAAGAAAAATTGTAATTTCAATGTAAATATTTGATACTTTAGCAATTTGAATGACAAAAAATCCTAATCTATCAAATTTTAATATATTTTAATATATCAAAACTAATTTATTTGTTAATTAATCCATTAACTGAATAACATGATTCTTAATAGGTCTCTAAGTCTGTAGACAGTACTAAAATTGTAAACGAAATAATAATGCTAAAATTCTTGATTCTGTTCATGCGGGAGACATACGTCGAATCCTTAAGAAATAAATTACCTTCCGGATTGGACATAACCTCACCAATACCTTTTTGAATACGTTTCTGTAATTAATAATTATATCTTTACGGGGGACAGAACTAGGCTCTTCTAAAACTCTGAATTTATTTGCACAATTATATAAATTTGCAGTGAAATATGATTTTCTTGAGCAACAAAAATAGAAGCAAATGCAATACAGGGGGGCGGAGCCCCTCTCTCCAACTTTTGCTAGTTGTTATATAAATCAGTGACATGCCTATATTCATAGCAAACTTTTGTAATGTTGAAGTTAAATAAATGATTGTAGGTTGTGTCTTTCGTATATAATGTTTCTTCTGATTATATTTTTTACCTTGATAATTTCACCTAATTTTTCATCTGGATTTCTCGTTACTGGCTTTATAAAATAGCTTAAAATTGATACAGTTTTATTTGACATTATAACAGCACCCACCACAATTTATTACTAAATTATAAAACATAAGAATTTTAAATTAAATAATTGCATAAAAATGAAGCTATACAGTTATAAATGGCATAAAAATATCTGCAAATACAAATTTAATACAATATTAAGGCCTAATGGCATTAAAAATTTTGTAATTAAAATAAAATTAATATTAATTGATTTAACTTGAAAAGTTCTTGCTTATACATGATTTTGATTTCACAGTACAACATTTAAGAAAAACGCGTACATAAATAAATAAAAACGAATACATAATTGATTACATTTTAGGTGAAAATAGTTATTTTAATGAATAGTAATTAAAGATATACGTTAACAAATATTGAGTTTTACTAACTCCACCAGACTGGCATGAAATCCATAGACCTCAATGATTTGTAAGACCAATGAAGCCTTCGACCACACTACATAGTCAGTAATGACATTTATCTTCTATATAAATTAAGCAATTTAACACAGACAATCATCATTATAGCATATCAACAAATTTTATAAAGTTCAGTAAATAGAACTTTAATCCAATATAAAAATTTTGCTTAGAGTAAATTTTGCTTAGTTCTCTTAGTTCTCTCCCTCTCCTCAAAATAAAGTGAAAAGGAGAAATTAATTTGCATGAGATTCCTCAATTTAATAATAAAACTCCACTCCCTTCCTACCTTATGTAAGCCTATCCTGGGACCGTTTTCACATTACTTCAGGACAAGTTCAAGGCCATTTAAATCTAGTAGTAAACTCCATCTTTTGACTTGCGTACAATGACTCGCCAGTCTGGTTCAGAACTCCGTCGTTCCATCTGATTAAAATTCCGTTTTTTATGCTGTCATCTTCAATAAAATATATGTTAGTTGAAATATGAGTCATTTCCTATTATCGTCAAAAGAGAAGGTAATAAATAAATATATAAATATATAAATAATTAAATAAATAAATAATTATTATCCTACCATCTTCGAGTGATTGCGGTATTAAAATTAAGTGCAGGAATGATTGTATGTTAGTGCAATACCTGCAGTCATCTGGATAACCGCAGTGCGTCTCAATATTAGCCTATACCTTGGACTTCAGGTTTTTTGGTGCGGAGTATGTACTCCACATACTGGCTGATTTCGGACCATACTTCTTCATTTCGAAGCATCAGGCCAACCACATTCTCAGGTGTGATTTGACCGATGTTAGCTTCTAATTGAAACTTTTTAACTGCCCAACTATCGCATTTGAAGAATGTGTGTTCCAGCGTGTCGCCTTTGCCAGGACAGTATATACATTCAGCACTATTCATCTTCTGGATCCATAAGAGGTAGGAGCAAAAAAGTCCATGTTCGCTTAGGAATTGGGTAAAAAAATAATTAATGTCCCCATTCCCTCTATTTATCCAAGATGATATCTCTCCTATCAATCTCTTGGTCCATTTGCTCTCCCTGTAGTCGGTCCAACGTTTTTACCATTTGCTTAGGCTAATCTGGCGCGGAGTAGCCTTTGCGCGGTCAATGCCTTCCCTCTCTTTGCTTATATAGATATACTGTCTCTCAAGAGCCAGCAGATCTACAGGGATTACCCCAGCGATAACTAGAGCTGCTTCCAAGGACACTGTGCGATAAGCACAGGAGATTCGCAGGGCTCCTTGCCTCTGGACGCTCGTAAGCTTAGACACATAGCTGACCATCTTTATGCGACCAGCCCATACTTCTGCACCATACAGGAGTATTGAGTGGGTGACCGACATAAGAAGCCTGCGCTTTCCAGTCTTAGGTCCACATGTATTTCTCATGAGCTTGCTTAGCGCAGCAGTAAGCCTGGCAACCTTCTCCGTGTTTCTCAGAATCCGTGCCTTAAACCACAGCTTCGTGTCCAGCAGCACTCCCAAGTACTTCAAGTAACTCAATCTTGTTCCTTGCGAAATTTAAAATATTATTTCTCTATCGCTCAGGTAACTGCTGATGATTCTTCGCAGATATTTTGGCACTTCGAAGTTCCTTAGCCCCTCCATAAAATCACTCCACCATGCAAAAAAAATAAATAAAGCTTAAGCTTGAAAATTTTTAATTAATTGATAAAGTTAAAATTTAAAAAATTTAATTTTTACATACTTCACACATGAGCAGCTCCAGAACTAATTTAAAAATTTTTTGTTTGTTTTTGTAACAAAGTTGAAGTTATTTCATTAATAAGAAAAATTTTAAATATGTGTTGATAACGACAAGTTACAGTTATACACATAAATAATTTTAATTAAGAATATTTTTTAAAGTTTAATTAAGTATTTTTAACTATTAATAGAATTTAAGTTACACAAAAATAATTTAATGTTTTTGCAAACCACACTAATAATAAATAATAT
The DNA here is from genome assembly GCA_022575985.1 of Anagrus nilaparvatae. Lineage (NCBI taxonomy): Eukaryota > Metazoa > Arthropoda > Insecta > Hymenoptera > Mymaridae > Anagrus > Anagrus nilaparvatae. The sequence goes on along the minus strand of JAKSXM010000237.1, from coordinate 798,087 downwards.
AGTATTTTTTTACTTTTAAATAAAAGCTACATTTAAAAGTATATTAACATTTAACATATAGGTTATATATTTAACAATAAGGTTAGGATTTCGGGGGGCAGAATAAAACCGCGCCAATTCTTCTTATACTTCTTTTAAAATTTTTCAATTTCTAAGAATTCTAGAATTTTCCACACCAATGACCACCATGATGAATTATCATAAATTGCAAACAGGAAAGGACTTTCTTGAAAATTTATTTTTTTGTAATTTTGCAGAAAATAAAAGATTGGCTTTTAATTGTCTTTCAATTCCATAATTTTTACACTGCCCATTGCTTTCTAGTTGCAAGAAAAATTAATCGCCATTTTGAATCGATGCAGCCTCTTCTTATTGACATTTTTATCCACAAATTTCACCATAAATATAAAGATTTTTTGCTTGATAAATGTAATATTATTTATAACAAATGTTTTTTATGTCCGCTTTATAGAAAATTGACTTGATAAAAAATTTTGTTTTTTTAATCATAACGTGCTCCAAATTTAATTTTAACACCTTTCGTTTTTTTTGTAAGTTTAATTTTTGAGCAAAACACAAAAAAGAATGTGCAGCAAATTTCATTGTATTTCTTTTTTTTTTTTAATAATATAGAAGCATTTTTTAAACCATGTCACTCTTCTTGTCTAAAAGCATCACATCACATTTTTTTTTATACACAAGAAATTTATGTTGTCACATTTTTTTTTTTAAATAAGAAATTATATCCTTTTTTAAAATTTAAAGTGGAATATAAAACATGTTTGAAATTTGTAAAACTGAACTTTTAAAATTTGTTATGTAAATTATTAAATAAATAGTACATTCAATCAAGGAATCTAAAAATTAATCTATATCATATCTTTATCACTAACCGGGGCTAATCCAATCGTTCCTCGGAAGGTAAACTGCTATCTGTGTTATTATTTTTTTAATCCCAAAAAAGGCTTCCGCCGAACTTATAATGACTTACTAGTTATTACTTAAATTAGAATTATTAATTATTATTTAATAATATGAATATTTCATCATAAACAAATGATGATTTAAAAAGAATTATTTATTTTATTTCTAGTATACTAACAGTCTTTATTTTTGGAATTACTAAGACATCATTTTATTGTTAAATTTAATTTGCTCGTGATACAATTTTCCTTTAAAAAGAAAAAATATTTTAATAAAAAACGTCTATTTAAATTCAGGGCAAATAGTCTTATTTCTATATTTCACATAAATAAATATTTTTCAAATGGAAATACAATAAAATTATATATTTTTCTATTTTTATTATTAATTCTTTATTAAAAATGTAATAATTAAAGTATTTTTGTAACTATAATAAAGGACAATACGACCTTGTTGCACCAGGAAATATAAAAAATAGAAATTTTTTTTACCGACTGATTTCGTCATTGAACTGATTAAAAATTTTTATTAAAAATTGATATTGAATTTACAATGAGCTATAAAATATTTTTTTTTTTTTAAATGACAATATTAATAAACTTACCAACTAGGTACATATTCCACATTTATAAGGTAAAAATACAGTTAATAGTTTGGTAGTAAATGTTGCAGTTTTAAATACTGATTAGTTTGTAACATTCTGATATTAATAATTTATATTTAATATAACTAATTAACAAAATAATAAAATATAAATAATAAATTAATAAGAACTATTGCACAACCAGAGAACAAATGACTTTGAACTATATGGCTCGTTTTCATTTTCTTTGAAAAATTAAATTGAAAATTCCTTTTTCTAAGTCCAAATAAGACTTTTTAGACTTTATTTCACCATCAATTATTTGGTACTGCAAAAAAACGTTCATAACCTTCATAGCATAACGCTTAAAACGTTCAGCTTTATACGAAAATTGAAAATGTAGTCCCTAAAAGCTATCCATGTAGTAAACACAGGTATAATTTTTGTCTATTTTAGGGAAGTAGACGATCGGAACTTTCATTAGTCTACTACGTGCAGTTTTTTTTTTTTTTTCATTTCTAGTGGTTTGGCCAAATCACAGATTTCTATACTTCACTACGACATATATATGGATGTGTATCACCGGCATTCATTAACGGCCTCCTAAGAGGAATAGTCGAGAATTTATGCCTCCTTATCCACTCCGTTAAGTGATTTTACCCTCCAATGCAATTTATACCTTCAATTTAGATTCTTTAAAAAGAATAACTTTACCTACATTTTAAAGTTCCATATATGAACTGTTAAAGAGAAGACTCCATTCAGAGTAGATATACTTAAACATGTCATCGTCCCTGTATCTTGAGCTTAATTTGGCCACAATAGAAGCTCTTCCTCTTTTTACATTCTCAGAGTGATACGTATTTACTACACCTCTTAGTATCAAATTTAGAATTCCAAAGAATTTTTTGTAGCACTCCATAATCTTTACGTGATGAAATATCAATTTAATGCAATAAAAAAAAGTTATAATTAAAGATCAAATAACTGAAAAGAGTGAGTTCGAATAGTTACAAATATTTTATTATTTGATGTATTTATGTTATTATTAGGGTGTATGGATAAGAAATAGAAATTAATTATTATTACCCGTTATTATTTTGGATTTATGTAGCCTTAATTAAGAATTGTGAGAAGAATTAAAATATTGAAAATAAAATTCGATATAAAATGTTACACTTCAGTACAAAAAGAATTAAAAATTTTATTTAGGAAAATTATTGCTTATTTTCCGTCTAGTTTTGATAAGCTTACCTAAAAAATAATAAACAGATCTACTAAATTTATTTAATACTTTCTTAAAATTTTCTGTAATAAATAGTCATTAAAGTTTTTCGTTATATTTTTACAGTGTTGTCATCAATTCCAGGCCTGACTTTAAATACATTAAATAATTCTGGAGCAAAAAAACTTTTTACCTGCCAGTTGTGTGGCAAAGTTCTTTGTAGTAAAGCATCTCTTAAACGTCACGTTGCCGACAAACACGCAGAGCGTCAGGAGGAATACAGATGTGTCATTTGTGAACGTGTCTATTGCTCACGGAATTCTCTCATGACTCATATTTATACATATCATAAAAGCAGACCAGGAGACGTTGATATTAAGTTTTTTTGAGCATTCAAAAGACTAAGGTTAGTTTTAAACAGTATAAAAGTGTAGTATAATCAATGGTGGATGCAGGAGAGAGTCAAAGGGGTCAATCTACCCCCCCTCAGCGGTCAGTTTTTAAAAAAATTTATAGAATTTCGAAAAAAATAATTTCTTTTGGTGTCCCAAAAAAAGTACAAGATTTCTATGACGGCAATAGTATTAATTTAATCTCTTTAAAACTAATTTGTTTCTATAAACACCATATTATATTGTATCTATATGGTTCGGATTATACTAAACTTGTTCACACGCCTTCCTAAAAATGAAACTACGAAGGTTTTATGACTTTTCAGGATTAATGTATTGTTTAATAAGAAATCAATTCAAGTAACAATATGTTTTGAAATATTAATTTTGTATTAAACCCATCGTTGAAAAAATAATTTTAAAAAATAATTTTACATTTAAAAAGAAATAAACAAAAAGATTGTAAAGATGCATTTTATGACTTTAACCAATTTTTTCATTCAGATACAGATAAGTTATTCTGTATAAGGGATTAAATAAATACGTTGAGGAATAGGCCCACCCTTAAAGAACACGTTGTAGAGTAAAAGAAAATAAACCCTTTTCTGAAGACATAATTCTAGGTTTAAAATCACTTTACTTTATTTTTAAATTTTTTAAATATTCATTATCTTTGGATTCAGTCTTGCGAGAACAAAAGATTTAGAAAATTATAAATCATCAATTGGTTGTCAGCATGCCTCATTATAAGGCCCTAGAGTTAAAGTCTCCAGCAAGAATAATGCTTCTGGTTACCGTCCGAATTATTTTTTTAATGTTGGCCAACTTTGTGGCCAGTACCTCTGAACTGTCGTTTGAGGAGAGATAGCAACTTATATAAGTTGTCTCCTCACACGTGATACAAATGTGGCAAATGCCTTTCCCTTTTCGTGTCAGGGCACTTTTGGCTCTACCTCGGAGCCATATGCTGCGTTAGCCAGTGTATTTTTAAAGTATCTTCGCTCAATTCTTTATTAGTAAGAGAACATTTTAATCCTCTTCACGGGCAATATATACTAATAATGCACCAGGTTCCCGCGCTAAGTTCATGTTCCCTTGGAAACCTGAATCATTTTCGATGATACCAACTCTTCAGCACAGCCAGAGCCTCCCGGTAACTGGAACACGTTCCCTCACCAAGATAGTGTTACGCAAAGCACTTGTCCTTCCTGGTATTGCAGATGAAGCACTCGGGTTTTTCCTTCCTGTACTTTGCCTTTTTATATCCGTACCGAATAAAATATTTATTTGCACAAAACCCCACTATGTTGCCATTTTGAGCGCGCGCTTTAAATGCTGGCGAAACTCTAATTGATACAAATCCTCACGTTTTTATACAATTTTTACAATCTGCAAAACTTGCATCTGATCTATTTAAATCTATTCTCTTTTTCTAAGTATCTTAATCAAAAAGATTTTGTTCACTTCAGATAATACGTGCTAATATGAAAAACTTGAATTACCATGGTCCAATCGTCTTCAATAGAATATACTTGATGTCTACTCAAAACATCTACAGTATCCATGATGTCAGATCTGGTAACATTTGCTTTGACAATGATTCAACAGGTTCTCTGTATGAAGTATTTTCTTTTCTGCTAGTTTTCTTAAGATTTTTATTATCATTCAGTTTTTCTCTGTCTCTTCTTTCGTAATTTAAGACTCGTTGCGTAAAAGTAGAAATTCTCTGTGAATGTATCTCATTAATACCAAATCTTTTAAACATCTTTTCAATATGTTCTTCTTGAGTTTATGTTTTTATTCTTTATTTCTATTTCTTTCCTTTATTTAAATTTTGTTTATTCTTATTTTTTTTAATCTTATTTAATTATATCATTATTTGCAATCAACATATTATCAACATAAATTCATAAAATTAAAAACTTCTTACCATTTCTCAAAGTAAATAAGCATGGTACATCATAATGTGAAACCAGATCAATTTTTGATGCAATCTCAGTAAAGTGTTCAAATTCGAACGTTTAAGATTAATTTTTAGTGCATATAAAGATCATTTAAATAAAGGACTATCCTTAATCTCTTCATACATTTTCTCGTCTGAATTTTGTTCTCTTCGAAACTTTGACTCCTTCTGTTATTTAATCAATTTTTCCATTATGAAAAGCAGTTCCCAAATCCATTTGACACACGTCTATATCAAAACTATTTATTATTAATTTAATTATTGTAAACCTCTATCAATTTTTAAAGAAGATTAATAGAGCGTGAGGCAAAAATAACATCAAGTAAAAGTAATATCGTTTTACATCCAATGAATGAAAATCAAAATATAAATTATATTCACGAACATTTAACACCGATTCATTATTGCAAAAAGTAGATACATAGACATTTTAGAAGAATATAAAATTTATGTATACATAAAATCTACACAAAATCAACTGAAATTTATTCTTAAAAAAAAAGTTTTTTTTTTTTACTGTATTTATTCTTTTTATTTTTAAATAATATTTCTAATGAATTTAGATTTTTACAACTTAAAAAAAATAAAACTCAAAAATTTTAATAAGACAAAAAAAATTTTAATAAATTCACCAAAACAAGTATATTGTTGATAGCGCTCTGCCGCGATTATTTACACGGCAACGCAATCTGCTCAATATATTAGTTCGCGCGTAAAATATGTGGATGCAGTAATACAATGTATATTATATTGTACATTAACACAATTTCACTCAACACTCTCGTTTACGATTTTTAAATTAAAAAAAAATTTTTTATAATTATTTAATAGTTTTATTTTATTTAACAAAAATAAATTTCTAAATTTCTATAATCCCCATGCATAAAAATCATAATATCTCATTCTTCTCTATAATAATTACTGAAAAAGTTGGGCGCCATTTGTAATGTGGCTATTTCCGGCTTTGCGGAAATAGGCACATTGTTGTAAATATCTGATTTTTATCATTTTATAATTTCACGTGTTCGCGGGACTTACCAATCTGTATCATACAAGCTGAAAAGAGAAACAGAAAGTATACTTTAAAAATCGGGGTCGGGGGAATATTATAGAGAAAAAGAGAGAGATATAATAAGATTTAAACACAAAGGAAAAATAAAGCACACAAATACAAACGAGGAGTTCCGGGCTTACCTTTATCGTCGAAATTAAACTGCTTTCGATATTTTATCTTTGGCTGCCATATTCGATGATATCAGGAACAGTTCCGAAATCTTCTCAATTGACCTTTTAACCACCCATTTTTTTGCATATATTTTCTTGATACTTGGTCACTAAAGATATTTGTCTTTCATAAGCTATATCAATCTATTGTCCAAAAATGAATTCAATAACCTTCGTATATCACTTAATATTAGAAAACGGTCACGATAATAATGATAATTAATATCAGTTAGAAAACACGTGGGTACAAAATTTATACATCATTGTCCCTCGTTTACGTTCTCTAATTTTCGCGACTTTTCACTAACAAGGGGAGTTCAATACATTTGGAACACCGAATTACACCAAATGGTTATGGATGAGTTTGTTATGTTGAAAAAACATGCCGACTACCCTCCGTTCCTTCCAATGGGCCTTCTGAGCCTAGAAATGCAGGGCTCAATGTTATAAAATAGGATTTTTTGGTAATTTTCAAAGAAACGCCAAAACCTCGCAAGTTAACCAAAACTCTTCTGGTTGGTTTCATTTTTTGGGTTTAAGTATCACCTTTCATACGCCGTAAACCGCAATTTATTATCACTCATTCTCTTATCACTATAGCCAATTAACCAAACGGTCATTTTTAGCTAAAAATGACCAATTTTTAAAATGCTGCCAAATTTGTAATTTCTAACGAAAATGGGTTTTATAGGTCTGAAAAAATTTGTACAAGCTTCAAATTTCCAAAAATTTTTTTGCTCGTCTCATTTTCTTTATTCGTTTTTAAGAAATGGTTCTTAAAAGTTATCATTAAAAATGAGATTTTTCAAAAAATCATAAAATTGGCACTGTGACTTTAAATTATCATATCTGGTTAACAAATAATTGCAAAAGGTAAAGTCAAGAAGTTTTGGAAACTTGAAGCTTGTACAAATTTTTTCAGACCTATAAAACCCATTTTCGTCAGAAATTACAAATTTGGCAGCATTTTAAAAATTGGTCATATTTAGCTAAAAATGACCGTTTGGTTAATTGGCTATAGTGATGATAGAATGAGTGATAATAAATTGCGGTTTACGGCGTATGAAAGGTGATACTTAAACCAAAAAAATGAGACCATCCAGAAGAGTTTTGGTTAATTTGCGAGGTTTTGGCGTTTCTTTGAAAATTACCAAAAAATCCTATTTTATAACATTGAGCCCTGCGTTTCTAGGCCCAGAAGGCCCATTGGAAGGAACGGAGGGTAGTCGGCATGTTTTTTCAACATAACAAACTCACCCATAACCATTTGGTGTAATTCGCTGTTCCAAATGTATTGAACTCCCCTTGTAAGTATACTTGCACTGTCAACATTTTTTCGGTCACTAAATAACGAAAGACTATATCAGAATCCCTGGTCAGGACATCCATTTTCAAAACTGTATCATACTATGTATAAATTTATTGTTCAATTAAAACGTTAACTATAATGGCCGGCGACGCGTAATTATATTATCAATAAAAAACATGACCTACTTTCAGAAGGGTCAGTCACCGAATATCGTCCTCGCTGGTCACTTAAACCCGCGTTGTCGATCAGCTTCTCTCCCTTCTCCTTTTCTTATCTAGTTCTTCGCGGCTTTTATTAAATATCTATGTGTGCGTGTGTCGCTAATATCACCTATAAATTTAATCGAACTATAACTTAATTTACATAAATGTCGCGGCTTTTTTCTAAAATTTAAACATTTTATTAAATTTAAAATAATCGTATTTTTAGCCATTGTAGCAACGTTACATCCTGTGAGATTTCAGTATTGGCAATTTCGTCTAATAATTTAGAATATGGCATTTGCTTACCTTCTTGTCGGTGTGCATTTTGTAAACATAAATATTTCTGAAACTCTTTAAAAATAAGTTTTCGCTGTGATTGCATTTTATTAGTATATTTTCTTGTAGTAAATATTGCTACAGCTCTGTACGGGTGTTAATTGGTTATAATCACCTATCCGGTAGATTATTAATCTACTAAATAGTTCATCAATTTCGTTAGACAAAATTTCTCTATACCATGATTCTATTTGGTATAAAGTGCTTAATTCTTTTAATGACATTTCGTCATTTATCAAAAATTTCAAATTTTTTTAATCAGATTGTAATTTTTTTAATTAAATTAATTTAACGTTCGTAATATTTTTCAATATGAGTGTCAGTAACGATTTTTACGAACAAATATAATAATCTTATATTTCTAAGATTTATTGCATTTATTTATGGCATTTTCATGCTATTAATTTTATTAAAATTTTTTTTTTACAATTTTAAATAAATTATTTAAATTTTTTAAATGATTTTAAATAATTTTTTAAGAGAAATTAATAAATAATTTAAGTTAAAAAAGTGGTTTTGAATGAAAAAAATTATTCATCAATTTGTCTCGAGCGGGATTTGATAGTTAATATAAATTTGGCACTAGATCTAAAAAGTTGCCTCTTGAATGAAAGAAATTGATTCTGATTGTCTCCTGTGGTGTCTGCTCTCGACAGCTTGTTGGAACAGCGTTGGTTCGGCAAACCAAAGGTCGTGGAATCGAAACCCGCTCAAGACAAATTGATGGACAATTTTGTTCATTCAAAACCACTTTTTTAAGTTAAATTATTAATTAATTATTAAATATTTGTTCGTAGAGATTGTTACTGATATTGTAATATATTGTAATTTTTTTGCATTTTGAATTTCTAATAAACCAAATTGTTTGTAATTCAATGGTAATTTTAGTAAAAAGTTAAATGTTTTTCCATATACATTCACAGTAGCCATGCCAGTAGGTGCTGAGATTTCGATTGCATCCTCACCAAAAGCAGTTGTTATATTTTTACCATTTCTTTTATTATTGTTCTTTTTCCTGATCTTGCTTTCCCTTGTACTATAACTCTCATTCAAAATTTGTAAGTTATAAAAATACTCTCTTGATCATGTTGGGTGTCGAAGTATTAAATCTATTATCATCCGAATTTTGTTTGTTTAAATTTTCTAATTTATAATTATTTAAAAATGTATCTATATCACTTTTAGATGGTATATTTTCGTCTTTTGTATTCCAATTGTAGCATATGTCAATTGGTCTTTTTCCTAAGTCAATTGTTTAAATATTATCACAGTATTTGAATATAAATATTCAAAAGGATTTTTAACAATGCCATCATTTATGGAATCAGGAATTTCTTCTGTTTCATGATATTCTTGTAAATTTATATTACTTTCTTCTGTAATATTTAAAGAAGTTTCTTCTATGTATCATGATTCACATTATTAATTAAAATATCTTTCATATTACTTCTAAATGGTACATTTAAAATTCAATTTAATTTATAGTACTTTTTATCTTTTGCTTCATTACCAACAATGTTAAATTTAGGAAATATTCTTACAATACATTCTTTTTTTCGTTTGGTTCAATTGTAATAAGTTCGTCACATCGTTGATACCAATAACTGTTCGTAGATCTTATTTTAGAAGAATAAACCATAATATCTTGCCAGAAGTTTTTATCAATTTCTAATTTCTTTTTTAATTGCTCTACAGTGCATTTTTGTGATTTCGATTTGTTTACGTAAATTCCTGCTTTTTGTAACATTCCATGACCCATAACGGTATTCCAACAAAAAAATCTGGAGCTTGGATCTTGTGCGAATCTTTTATCTTTATATTTTTCACTTATTATCATCACTTTTATTTCTCTAGTTTGTGAAAAGTCTGATATTCCTCGAGGCAATAAATGCGGTAATGCACAAACTATGTAACCTTTCGTTGTAAATTTATTAATTGGATTATTTTCTAATGTTGAGTAATTAAGATTGAATTTTTGGTTAATTTTTATCTTTATCTCAAAAATGCCATATTGGAAAATTGGACAATAGATTTATATGAAAAATGAAATATTTTATTTATGAAAATTTTTTTTCATAGCAGTATTTTTTTCAACCTTGAAAACTCCTAAGTGAAAAGTTTTTTTTTATTTGTAAATATCTAAAATTTCAATATCAAAATTTTAAAAAATGTAAGTTTTTAATTAGGAATCAGTTGTTTCACTATTATTCTTAAATGTGCGTATTAAATGAGCTACAAATTTAATTAATAATTTTTTTAGTATAACTCTATTTCGTGGGGCTACATACAAGAAAAATTGGATACCAGCTACAAAAAATATTTTTTTAAAAATATAATCTTACTCTTTCAGGTGTATTCCACTCCTCGCAAAATTAAAAACTTTTTTATAATTTTTTTTTATAATTAGGGGGCAAGATCCCTGCGCGTTAAAGTGCGCCAACCTCCGTAACTCATATTTCATGTTTATCGAAATAATACTGTGTCATAATTCATAAATAAAAACAATTGTACAGTAAGATGTTATTTTCAAATAATGAACTTTTTTCATAATTTTAATAAACTATTATAATTTTAATTTTCATAATGTATCTCAGAAAAAAAATATTTACAAAGCCATAATGATTTAACCATATTGATTTAAGTTTTTCGGAATTACGAAGAATATGACAAAAAAACCCACTTTCGATTTTGGGCAAAATAAAAATTATCAAAAAAAACCTGTTTGCCCTTTTCATGAGCATCTTTTTTTATTAAATAACTTGTTTTATAAGGGATTTTTACCAATTAAAATGGATTTGTGCGAATAAAACTAAAATTTCTAAAAATCCAATAATTTTAAAATTCCCTTAAATTTATTTTTATCAGGTTTTTTGAGCTCTCTGACCATATTAATTTAAGTTTTTAACTGTTTCAAATTTTTATTAGTACAAAAAACAAAAAAAATAAAAAAATAAAAAATTCTGACATTTTTCTTTATATACACGGATAAAAATTCAGTTGACTAGCACGCCCACTATTTTCTCTTGAATCGTAACCAGTATTTTGACTGACATTCTCACCAAAATAGTCTCTGTCCTCACCCAAATTAGAATGTGCGCTTGACAAAAATAGATTCGCGCGAATCCTACATTATGTGGTTTATGCGTGGAACTACTCAATTTAGGTTAGATTCTCGCCTAACTTTGTTTTATCTGTACTCCATATTTTACTGTTCACGTCGCTAGCTAACCTTTTGGCGTGGTAGTCAACTGAATTTTTATCCGTGTACCCTTTTCAATTTTGGTGAAAATGAAAATTGTCAAAAAATTCCAGTTTTTTCCTTTTCAGCAGAAATTTTTTAATCAGAAAACTTGTTTTATAAGGCATTTCAACCAATTAAAATGGTTTTGTTCGAATACAACCAAAGTTTCTAAAAATCAAAAATTTTTTAAATCGAATTAAATCCATACATATCAGTTTTTTTGACCTCTTTGACTCAGAAAATCATATCGAAAACCCCTAGGTAATGTGAAAAATTCTTTTTTATTTCTAAGTATCGAAACTTTCAGTATCAAAATTTTAAAAAATGTAATTTTTTGAAGAGAAGTTACTTTTTTGCTATTATTCTTAAATGTGCGTATCAAATGGGCTAGAAATTTAACCAGTTCGTCTTTGTCTCATTTGAGACCCTCTGTGAAATTTCGAAGCCAATCAGCAATATCATTAAAGAGTTATCGTGCACACAAACTCGACATTCTGTCGCGGGAATAGACTAACTAGATAATTGCTAACAATTATAGACTGTGCGAAGCATAACAACCCACTAAATTTATTCCTAAATACAGACGATCTTTATTATTTGAAATATTATTAATTGGGTATATTAGGTGAAGTAAATAATCAAACTCATTTTGTTATAAACAATAAATATTTAATGTACAAAATATTGTATGTGTAAATTTACAGTATTAGCGTGTTTATTTACATAATCGTAATTTATTAAATGTATATTCAAAATAATAACTTTAATTAATTAATTTTAGATTATATATGATTTGTTTTTGAAAAATATTTTAATCAACATTTTATTTTTTAATTACTTCATTAATTTTGTTTAATGATTGCATGAAAGCTTGTTTCACTTTAAAAGATGTTGAAAGTCGTATTGAGTCAAAACGATATTTGTTGTATATATCATTAATTGCTTTAACTCGACTCAAACCGACGTATGTAATTCCTAATTGTCTTTCCGTGTCTCCTTATGTGTAAGAAAATTTTATCTAACGTCTGCCCTTGAGACATGTGGATGGTTAGAGCATATGACAACATTACTGGAAATTGCGTGCGACTGCATAAAATATTATTATGTTTCCAAGTTGTTTCTACGGGAATAATTGGGAAATAATTTTTATACAAAAATGGCCCTTTGTAATTGTCAAATTCAACCATTAATACTTGAGGTAATTGTGGTGGTGATTCATTATCAGCATATATTATTTCCCGTATGTATCCTAAGCTTCCATTTGTTAATCCACCTGCTACCCATAAATTTGTACGTAACATTATTCTACAGTTTTTTGACAAATATAATATACTCTGTAATCCTGTTGCTTTTTTGTCCGAGTAACGCATGGCAATATTGGGTGTGTTTATTGAAACTATGCGTGCAACTGGATGTCCCGTATTTTTCAGAAATGTTTCATTATGTGTTGTAACTTGTGCACACGTGTTTGAGAAAAAAAAAAAAATTTAATTTAAAATTTAATTTAAAATTTAACAAAATTTTTTATGTTAAAAAACTGGATATTTTTTGTTGAATATTCGTTTTTTTTGCCCTAAAAAATTCCTTTGTAAAATTAAAATGGTATTTTAGTTTATTTTTCAGGTTTTTTGGTCCGCCACCTTGTAAAATCTTTTAGAGAATCGGCAAATTTTTTAGGTTAAAAAACATCTTGGAAAATCGACAAATTTTTTAGGTTAAAAAACTGAATATTTTCCACCGAATATTCGTTTTTTTGCCTTAAAAAACCGTTTTGTAAAGTTAAAAGTTCATTTTTTTAAATTTATCTGGTCGCCAACTTAGAAAATTGGAAAATATATATGTGTGGAAAATGATAAATTATACTTCCAGGGTATCTTCTTCTACATAAATTGATTATTTTCATCTTAAAAGTCTTTATTTTATCAAGTTTTATTTTAAAAATTAATTTTTTAAAGTTTTTTGGTCCGCCATCTTGGAAAATCGGAAAATTTTTTATGTTAAAAAAATGAATATTTTCCACCGCATATTAGTTTTTTTCCCCTAAAAACCCCCTTGTAAAGTTTAAAGTTCATTTTTTCAAGTTTCTTGATCCGCCATCTTGGAAAATCGGGAAATATTTAGAGTTGAAAAATTGGATTTTCCAGTGAATATTTGTTCTTCTTGCCCTAAAAAACCCCCTTCCCTCTTGTAAAGTTAAAAGTTCATTTTTTTTTAAATTTATCGGGTCGCCATCTTAGAAAATCGGAAAATATATTTGTGTGGAAAATGAAAAATTATACCTCCAGGGTATCCTCTTCTATCTAAAATGATTATTTTCTTCTTAAAAGTTTTTATTTTATCATACTTTATGTAAAAAATTCTTTTTTCTCAAGTTTTTTGTCCGCCATCTTAGAAAATCGGCAAATTTTTTAGGTTAAAAAACATTAAAAACGTTAAAAAAATTTTTTAGGTTAACAAACTGAATATTTTCTACCGAATATTCAATTTTTTTGCTCTAAAAAACCCTCTTGTAAAGTTAAAAGTTCATTTTTTCAAATTTATCGGGTCGCTATTTTGGAAAATCGAAAATTATATTTGTGTGGAAAATGAAAAATTATACTTTCAGGGTATCCTCTTTTACCTAAAATGATTATTTTTATCTTAAAAGTCCTTATTTTATTATGTTTTGTGTTAAAAATTCATTTTTTTAAGTTTTTTGGTTCGTAATCTTGGAAAATCGGCAAATTTTTTAGGTTAAAAAACATTAAAAACGTTAAAAAAATTTTTCAGGTTAAAAAAGTGAATATTTTCTAATGAATATTCGTTTTTTGCCCTAAAAACCCTTTTGTAAAGTTAAAAGTTTATTTTTTCAAATTTATCGGTTCGCTATCTTGGAAAATCGAAAAATATATTTGTGTGGAAAATGAAAAATTATATCTCCAGGGTATTCTCTTCTACATAAAATGATTATTTTCATCTTAAAAGACGTTATTTTATTATGTTTTATGTCAAAAATTCCTTTTTCTCAAGTTTTTTGGTCCGCTATTTTGAAAAATCGGCAAATTTTTTAGTTTAAAAAACATTAAAAACGTCAAAAAAATTTTTGAGGTTAAAAAATTGAATATTTTCTACAGAAATATTCGTTTTTTTGCCCTAAAAACCCTCTCGTAAAGTTAAAAGTTCATTTTTTCAAATTTATCGGGTCGCCATCTTGGAAAATCGAAAAATATATTTGTGTGGAAAATGAAAAATTATACCTCCAGGGTATCCTCTTCTACCTAAAATGATTATTTTCATCTTAAAAGACGTTATTTTATTATGTTTTATTTTAAAAATTAATTTTTTAAAGTTTTTTGGTCCGCCATCTTGGAAAATCGGAAAATTTTTTATGTTAAAAAAATGAATATTTTCCACCGCATATTAGTTTTTTTCCCCTAAAAACCCCCTTGTAAAGTTTAAAGTTCATTTTTTCAAGTTTCTTGATCCGCCATCTTGGAAAATCGGGAAATATTTAGAGTTGAAAAATTGGATTTTCCAGTGAATATTTGTTCTTCTTGCCCTAAAAAACCCCCTTCCCTCTTGTAAAGTTAAAAGTTCATTTTTTTTTAAATTTATCGGGTCGCCATCTTAGAAAATCGGAAAATATATTTGTGTGGAAAATGAAAAATTATACCTCCAGGGTATCCTCTTCTATCTAAAATGATTATTTTCTTCTTAAAAGTTTTTATTTTATCATACTTTATGTAAAAAATTCTTTTTTCTCAAGTTTTTTGTCCGCCATCTTAGAAAATCGGCAAATTTTTTAGGTTAAAAAACATTAAAAACGTTAAAAAAATTTTTTAGGTTAACAAACTGAATATTTTCTACCGAATATTCAATTTTTTTGCTCTAAAAAACCCTCTTGTAAAGTTAAAAGTTCATTTTTTCAAATTTATCGGGTCGCTATTTTGGAAAATCGAAAATTATATTTGTGTGGAAAATGAAAAATTATACTTTCAGGGTATCCTCTTTTACCTAAAATGATTATTTTTATCTTAAAAGTCCTTATTTTATTATGTTTTGTGTTAAAAATTCATTTTTTTAAGTTTTTTGGTTCGTAATCTTGGAAAATCGGCAAATTTTTTAGGTTAAAAAACATTAAAAACGTTAAAAAAATTTTTCAGGTTAAAAAAGTGAATATTTTCTAATGAATATTCGTTTTTTGCCCTAAAAACCCTTTTGTAAAGTTAAAAGTTTATTTTTTCAAATTTATCGGTTCGCTATCTTGGAAAATCGAAAAATATATTTGTGTGGAAAATGAAAAATTATATCTCCAGGGTATTCTCTTCTACATAAAATGATTATTTTCATCTTAAAAGACGTTATTTTATTATGTTTTATGTCAAAAATTCCTTTTTCTCAAGTTTTTTGGTCCGCTATTTTGAAAAATCGGCAAATTTTTTAGTTTAAAAAACATTAAAAACGTCAAAAAAATTTTTGAGGTTAAAAAATTGAATATTTTCTACAGAAATATTCGTTTTTTTGCCCTAAAAACCCTCTCGTAAAGTTAAAAGTTCATTTTTTCAAATTTATCGGGTCGCCATCTTGGAAAATCGAAAAATATATTTGTGTGGAAAATGAAAAATTATACCTCCAGGGTATCCTCTTCTACCTAAAATGATTATTTTCATCTTAAAAGACGTTATTTTATTATGTTTTATGTCAAAAATTCCTTTTTCTCAAGTTTTTTGGTCCGCTATTTTGAAAAATCGGCAAATTTTTTAGTTTAAAAAACATTAAAAACGTTAAAAAAATTTTTGAGGTTAAAAAATTGAATATTTTCTACAGAAATATTCGTTTTTTTGCCCTAAAAACCCTCTCGTAAAGTTAAAAGTTCATTTTTTCAAATTTATCGGGTCGCCATCTTGGAAAATCGAAAAATATATTTGTGTGGAAAATGAAAAATTATACCTCCAGGGTATCCTCTTCTACCTAAAATGATTATTTTCATCTTAAAAGTCCTTATTTTATCATGTTTTATGTCAAAAATACATTTATTCAAGTTTTTTGGTCCGCTATCTTGGAAAATCGACAAATTTTTTAGGTTAAAAAACGTCTTAGAAAATCGGAAAATTTTTTAGGTTGAAAAATTGTGTATTTTCCAGCGAATATTCGTTTTTTTGCCCTGAAAATCCTCTTGTAAAATTAAAAGTTCATTTTTTCAAATTTATCGGGTCGCCATCTTGGAAAATCAGGAAATATTTAGGGTTGAAAAATTGGATATTTTCCAGCGAATATTTGTTCTTCTTGCTCTAAAAAACCCCCTTGTAAAATTAAAAGTTCATTTTTTCAAATTTATCGGGCCGCCATCTTGGAAAATCGGAAAATATATTTGTGCGGAAAATGAAAAATTATATGAAATATTTAGGGTTGAAAAATTAGATATTTTCCAGCGAATATTTGTTCTTCTTGCCCTAAAAAACCCCCTTGTAAAATTAAAAGTTTATTTTTCCAAATTTATCGGGCCGCCATCTTGGAAAATCGGAAAATATATTTGTGCGGAAAATGAAAAATTATACCTCCAGAGTATCCGCTATAACCTGGAATGATTATTTTCATCTTGAGAGTGCTTATTTTATCATGTTTTATGTCTTATAATCGACATTTTGTGTTTTTAACGCTGTTATACCCGGAAATTGATAATAATTTCGGTACTATATTTCCGATTTGGCTCAAAATCAATAGGGTTCTTGTTGGTCTTATATCTAACTTACATATAAATTTTGAACCTAATCGGAGATCACTGTGTCCTTAATGAGTGCGCACAAAAGCGACATTTTGTCGCGGGTATAGATAATTATAAGAGCAAATACTCCAGAGCCAAAACAAGAAATGCATTAATTAAATTAGTTGTGTTGCTTTTGTGTAGTTCTATTTATTCATTAGAACCTGTTGACTATAATTATTCATTAATCTTAAATTATAACCTGGTCAGGTTCAAAACATCTAATATTAAAAATAACTAATCTTCGGATAGCTCGCATAAGACTTTAAAACCATTATTAATAATTCTGAACCAGATATATGCCAAAATTATTTCTTTGCAGGTTTCAATGAATTAATGGAACTACAAAAAAGCAACACAATTACTCTAAATTTTGCAGTTCTTTTTTTGTCTCTGAAACATTTTTATTTTATTGTAATTTTAATTATTATCGATAACCGAACAATGGTATATTACTTTTAGTTTAAGTTTCTGTATCAAACTGGGAACTTGAAATGCTGACGTCTTGAAGTTTGTTTTTCCTAGTTCTATTTACTTATAAAAACTAAAAGATACAAACTTTATGATTCATACTAGTCAGGTTTCCAATTTTATCCAGAAATCTTTCCAGAAAAAGTTAAAAGTAACATCTCATTTCTGTTATTGATAATAACTATAATTATAAGAGCAAATGTTTCAGAACTAAAACAAGAACTTCATTAATTAAATTAACTATGTTACTTTTGTGAAGTTCTATTTATTAATTAGAACCTATTGACTAATTGAATTATTTCTTTGCAGGTTCCAATGAACTACACAAAAGCAACACAATTAATCTAAATGTTGTAGTTCTTATTTTGTCTGAAATATTTGTTCTTATAATTTTTAGCCTAAATTTTTTTTTCAAAATTTTTTTACCTTAAAATTTTGTGGTACATTTTTTTTTTTTTTTTATTTGGATGTAATACTTCATTTTTTCCATGAAAGTACTAATATCTAGAAGTATCATTTTTTTCGATATCTTGAATCTTATAATTGATTTTTTGAAAAATTTTTTCTCAGCTATTTATCTTTTTTATTAATTATTTTTAAAAGAAAATTAAAAATATTGCTTTTTCTATTGGTTTTTCACCCCAAGTTGTTGGCTGGTTTACAAAATATCTATGTAACCGTACCCAGTCAGTTATTTTGGAAAATAAGTCCTCTTCTACACTTAACATAGTCAGCGGGGTCCCCCAAGGTTCAGTCCTTGGACCTTTATTCTTCCTTATTTACATAAATGACCTTGGGCGTAAAATCACTTACTCAAAGCGTCTCATGTTTGCTGACGATCTCCAAATTTACCTGCAAGTACCTTACAAAGATTTAAACTTGGGAATGTCCCTACTTCAAAACGATCTTCATGAGATTGAAAACTGGTGTTCTACCAACAACTTCAAAATAAACATTGACAAGTCCAACTTCATGATCTTCAGCAAAAAATCAAGTACTTTCGACAGTAATACTTCTTTCTATTTTAGTGGTACCAGAATCAAGCTCTCAAAAACTGTAAAAAATCTTGGTCTCTTCATTGATCAGGACATGAAATGGCGTTCTCAAATTAACCATATAGTAAAATCGGCCAATAATGTCCTCTACAGATTAAGACACTTTAAGCATTTAATCAACTCGAATCTCCGTAAGCAGCTTGTTACCGCACTTGTTTTTCCCATCCTTGACTCTGGCGTCTTTCCTATGGGCAATTTGCCTGACCATCATTATAATCGACTACAAAAATTATTAAATGCCTCTGTCAGATATGTCTGTGATATTAGATACCCGTTTCGTACCTCCCCTGACAGAATAAAGCTTGGATGGCTAAACGTTAAGCTCAGAGCGAAATACCTAAGTGCTGTCCACATTTATAATGTACTAAACAATGGGATACTAGCATATCTCAAGGAAAAAATCAAAATTTATATTCCTGCAAGAACCCTTCGCACTAAAAATCGTCCTCACCTAGTAGTTGATACATCCACTAACCCTATTTACAACAATTCCTCACTCGTATTTATGATCTCCTTCTGGAACTCTCTCCCTAAAGAAATCCGTCTGTCAAGCTCATTGGAAGTTTTCAAATCTAGTCTTTACCAACATCTCCTAGAGATTGACAGACGTGAATCAAACCTCCCCTTATCATCCCTTACACTTTAAATCTCATAGCCTCTTTCTCCCCTCTTCCCCTGTTTTCTATATTATAATTATTATATTGTATTATTATATTATTATATTACATTAGATCATTTTATTATATTGTAAATATTTTATTATATCAAATTTAAATAGCGTGTAGCAACAAATTTATCTATTTCTTTAATGTACTTCAATATTTTTGTACAATCTTGTACGATAATCTTATTAATAAAAAAAAAAAAAAAAAAAAAAAAACTATTATCTTTAATATTTGTGTTATTATTAATTGTTAAACTTTCGGGCCATAAATGTTGTGAGATGAAATTTAATAGCCTAAGCTAAGTAAAAATATAATTTAAGTAAAAGTAGATTTCAAAATACTGATACTTATAAAATTTGTAATGTTTTTAAAAATTTACTAAATTAAAGTATAACTAAGTTAAGTCTTGCTAATGACAAGTTATATTACAACTTTTGGGCCATAAATGTTGTGAGATGAAATTATATGGACTAAGCTGAGTAAATTTTTATTTCAGCTAAAGTATAAATTCCTAATAAATATAAATTATAAGTTCCGGGCCATAAATATTGTAAGATGAAATTTTATGGCCTAAGCTAAGTAAACATTTAGTTTCAGTAAAAGTACATTTTAAAATACTGATACTGATTAAATTAATGTTTTTAAAACTTTAATAAATTAAAGTATAAATAAAACTAAGTTCAGTCTTGTTGTTTCCTTATCACAAGTTATATTATAACTTTTGGGCCATAAATGTTGTGAGATAAAATTATATGGCCTAAGCTAAGTCAATTTTTATTTTAGCAAAAGTTTACAATGAACAAATAATTTTTGTTACCCAGTTTTTTCATATTGGGCTCACAGGCTGTACTTTAAATATGTGACCAACCAAAAAATAAAAAAGTAATAAATATAAATTTTGTCAATTTTAAAACGTTATAAAATTTGATATCAATTTCAAAGAAAACATTAATAAGGTTTTAATACTTAAAAATAATTAACAAATTTTCTAAATCAATGTTTTTAAATCAATGTTTTTGAATTAATGTTTTCTGAATCAAATTTTTTCAATCACCACCCGCCTTGATCGCTTTAAAATAAAATTTTTCTAAAAAATTCAAATCTATATTTAAGTTCATAAAATTTAACCATATAAAGATAATATTAAAGACGGCATTTAAAACATTGGGCTTTATCCACAGGATAACTTACGATTTTACAGGTATCTAGAAACTCCCAGGTAATGTAGAATGTTGCCTTTTCATATTTTTTGGTCCGCCAGCTTGGAATATTCTGGACCCAAACAAGAAATGCATTAATTAAATTAGTTGTATTGCTTTTGTAGTTCTATATATTCAATAGAACCTATTGACTTTAGTTATTCATTAATCTTAAACTTTAAATTGAACCGGTTGCTTAGGCTAGCTTCAAAACATCTTATATTAAAAATAACTAAACTTCGAATAACTCGTCTCAGACTTTATGATCGGTATTAAAAATTCTGAACCAGATATAGGCCAAAATTATTTCTTTGCAGGTTCCAGTGATTTAATAGAACTATACAAAAGCAACACAATTAATGTAAATGCTGTACACTCCCAGACCAAAAGAATTTTCTTTTAACCAAAAAAGAATTTTGGGCCTATTTCAATCGTTTAAAACGAACTTTTTACATAAAAAATTCTTTTTACGAAATATTGTTCAGGAAAAGAATTTTTTAATGATATAATTCTTTTCAAGTAAAATTCTAACCTTCTAAGGATGTTGGGTTTTAAGTAACTTGATATAGTGTTAATTTTTTTGTATACATAAGTCTAACTTTTGATTACTGCATAAATTAAAAATTAAAGTTTTGCACATTTTGAGGCTTTTTTATTTCTTTAGTAAAACGCAAATTGAGGTGTATACTATTAAAAATGTCTAGTGTGTTATTAATTTTCTCGTCCAGTACGCACATTATAAAGTCGACAACATATCTGTAATGAAATAACGGCTTAAAGCCCAATTTATTTAAAGCTGTAGCTTCGAAGTCATCCATGACAATGTCCTAAAAAATTGTAGAGCATGGGCTCTCCATAGGTGTACCCAAAATTGGTCTGTACGTTACGTTTTAAAACGTAAAATAAATATTGCCAAAAAGCAATTCCGTTGCCTTGATTTTTTCTACAAATGGCAAATGTGATCCTTTTGATAAGATTTCGAATCTTTTATATAGGCTTTCTAAAAGATCATCTTTAGAAATGTTTGTAAAGATAGAAACTACATCTAACGATATTATTTTGTAATTATCTTTATGTGCGATTTTGGTTTATTGCAATAGCTGCTTAATATATCAAGTATAAACTTATGAAATAAAAGGGTGTGTTTATACAGGCTACTACCGGCCGTACCGGATAGCATTCCTTGTGAATTTTTATTAATCCATAAAAAAGCGTTAATTTTGTATCCGATTGCGTTAATTCAAATTTATTAAAATTTCTTGGAAAAAATTTTTTTTTATTCCAAAATTCTAAAATTTTTTTTACAAAAGTTTGCAAGTTATCCAATAAAGTTATATCACATTTTATTATTTCTTAAGTTTTCCTATCCGATAATAAATTAAAACATTTTTCTATATACAAGATTAAATCTATGCAAATTGTGACATTACTCTTATCCGCATACGTAAAAAATATATTTTTATTAAATAATAAATAATGAATAATAAATATTCAAAAAAATCTTTTTATCGCTCAATAATAAGGAGAGAATTTAAAATTATTGAAATAATATAAAAATACAAAAAATACTATTAATTATTTTTATTTTTTAACAAAGTACCTAATTGTTTTCTCTGGCTCTGATACAGTCTTGTACGAGCAAGCGATTCAAAGTGCCCCCTGCCTCTATCATTTTTTGGATCTTGTATACGTAATTTATTGAAATTTTTTTTCTTGAATATTTAATTTTTTTATTAATAATTTTTAAAAGCTACATAAAACTATTATCTTTAATATTTCTGTATTAATAAATTTCAAAAAACTGTTACACTGATTAAATTTATAATGTTTTTAAAACTAATAAATTATTATTATTATTATTTTATTTTTTTTTTTTTTTTTTTTTTTTTAGCCTTTTTGAGAGATAGAAGGTAACCTTTAGCGCACCCGACTTAACTTAAAAGCCCCCAGCGCGCCTCTGCAAGCAGATCTCTCTCCACCTTTCCTCAAACAGCACCCAACCCACCGGTATCCTACGAAGGCTCGGTCCCGTGTAGACAGGAAGCTGTTTTTGGATTGGTGTTAATTTTTCACATCCACTACCCTCAAGTAGTCCCCACTCCACCGGTTCACACCCAGGTTCATGCTGGAAGCATACATGAACCCTTTGAGACCCGTATAGAGAGGTCCACGCCATGAACTATTGGTAGCTATATGGATGTATATGCAACATATTCCGTTATGGGGTTAATTCCTAGCTATGGTAAAAACTAGTACCCTCTGTGTCGCAGGTGATATGGGTGGAAAGAGTCGTGGCGAATGTTATAGAGAACATCGCCTTTGAATCCGTCCACCAGTGTAATGTCAGTGTAAAGTGTTTGTAACGTGTGTGAGTGTTAGTGTGCGTGTAATGCGTGTTAACCTATAGTCTCAGGATTTCGCCTC
This sequence comes from Anagrus nilaparvatae, assembly GCA_022575985.1. Classification (NCBI taxonomy): domain Eukaryota; kingdom Metazoa; phylum Arthropoda; class Insecta; order Hymenoptera; family Mymaridae; genus Anagrus; species Anagrus nilaparvatae. The sequence goes on along the minus strand of JAKSXM010000237.1, from coordinate 775,130 downwards.
TCCCTCGACTGGATCTCCTTTTAACGTGGCATCCTAACCACTCGCAAGCTATACAAACACATAATTTAATTTTCCTCAGAAAAAAAAAATCAGAGGTATCTGCCGGGGATCGAACCTCGGTCCTCCGCTTGGAAGCCCAAAGTCTTTACCACTGAGCCATCGCTTGCGCTCTATTATTTTATTATTATCATTATTATTATGGTATTTAATTTCTCTTAACAAAAATACAGTACACTACTTTTTACATATATAATCAATAAAATTTACAAACAGTAAATAAAAATTTTTTACAATAGTCAATAAGTTTTATAAAATAACGATTAAAAAAAAATTTTTGGTATAAATAATAAAAATATGATACAATATAACTATGTAATTCAGACTAATTAAAAATTAAAATTAAAGTAGAATTAAAACTAAGTTAAGTCTTGTTGTTTCCTATCACAAGTTCATTGAAACTTGAAGTTTTTGGGTCCAGAAAATGTGAAAATTAAATTATTGGTTCAAGCATTTTTTTTTCTGATGAACGTCAAAGTTTTATAGAAGGTGGATTATAAATGGATATAGGTACTCTTTTATAATTTCTTAAACTTTCTGTCCATAAATTTTTTGAGATGAAATTTTATCCCCATGCCCTCTATTTATCCAAGGTGATATCTCTCTTATCAATCTCTTGGTCCATTTGCTCTCTGTGTAGTCGGTCCAGCGTTTCTGCCAATCGCTTAGGCTGATCTGGCGCAAAGCAGCCTTCGCTCGGTCCCTCTCTTTGTTCAGATAGATATACTGTCTCTCAAGAGCCAGCAGATCTATCGGGATCACCTCAGCAATGACTAGAGCTGCCTCCAACGACACTGTTCGATAGGCACAGGAGATTCGCAGGGCTCCTTGTCCCTGCACGCTCGTAAGCTTAGACGCATAAGTGACCTTCTTTATGCAGTCGGCCCATACTTCTGCACCATATTTATATTTAAAAATTTATTTGTCTGTCTGTTTATCTGTAACTTAATGACTCAAGAACTGCCGAAACTATTAGCATTAAACCGGTGCCAAAATAAAGAAAAAAAGTCAGCGGGTGACATAGGCCATAGTTTTGCGACTCAGCTATCGTACTTTTGGAGATATTAAATATTTAGTGTTTTTGATCTTGACAAAAATATTCAAAATTTTTAACAAAAGTTGAAATATCTCGAGACTATCTTTATCCTTGGCATGTTTACATCTATTATTGGATATTTCGTTCCTTTGAAAGGTCTTATATCTAGCTTTAATTTAAATTATCTGTTTTCATTGTTCTCATTCCTTCACTGCATAGTTTGTAATATTTGTTTAACATCTGTTGAACTTCTATTGGACTTGATGATGTCGTTCTGTTCTTAAAGTCTATCTTCGCTTCCCCTTAGTTCAATATATCAACGTCAATGTTCATACTTGTTGTGATCTGCGGAATCACCATGAATCTAGTAGTAACTTTTACTGATGTACCACAGGGATTTGTTTAATCACCTGTCCTTTTGACTGAATTTCTTTAAGTAGATCTTCCGAAATTGTTGAAACATGTATTTAATAGCGCTGCTGTCAGTTTGTCATCAGTTCTTCTACGAGTTTCTTGTGGTATTCATCGATTTATCTGTTTTTTTTTGTTGTTCAGTTCTACTCTTATTGTTTGTGTGTGACGTATTTGGTCGTTTTTATACGTATTTTAACATAGCTATGTTTGCTTCCTCTTCTGAACTCTCATCGCTGTCATATTGATCACTTTCTTGGTAGCTCAGTTTCTCAGAGTCAGTATCTGATCATTCATCTTTTAACGATGTGTCTAGCTGCTGTTTTTCCTTCATATCAAAATTTTTTCCCAACGCATTGAGTTGTTGAATTTTTTTGGTTTTTCTTGCGTTTTTTCTTTACCTCTGGCTTTGATAAGATTATTATCAAATACTTCAATACCATCAATTCTAGCTAGTAGTTTAGCTATCTCCCATATTGTTTGAGGTTCGCGTAGTTCTACTTTTTCTACTACTCCTTCAGTGAAATGCCATTTCAATGTGTTTATAATATCTTCGTCATGTAGAAAATGTTCCAAATATCTAGCCTGAGTCGCCTATTTAAAAAAATAATTTTCACGAGTACCTCTTCTTTCGTAAGCTCCAGTTTTTAGATAAGCAAATAACTATCTTTGTACTGGTTCAGACCAAAATTTATCTAGAAAACGAACTTTTAGTTGCCCATAATTACCTGTATCAGCAAATCTAACCCAGTTAGCTGCGACACTTTTCATGTATATCTAATATATATGTATATAGTAGATGAATGTGTAGCAATGGGTACCACGGTTTTGACTCCACACTTGCACTTATAAACTATTGGGATTTTAACTTTAATAAATTTAACAATTAATAAATTTTACCGCGATGAGTACAATAAATTATTACAATATTAATATAAATTTGTAATGGCGTAAATTGTTTTTCGAAAAATTTTTTCTTCTCCACACGTTCCTTTGGTTGGTCAGGAATCCAGTCTGAATTTTTAAATTTCCAAAGAAAAAAATTCCTGACTTTAGACTGATCAAATTTTTATCAATTCGATTCCTTAACAATCCATAATATATATTTTCATTAATCCTCTTTTATTGATTAGTCTTATCTCGTATTTAAACAGTATTCAGCGGGGAATTGAATATAAAATTAAAAAAAAATAAAAAAAAATAATAATATATCTTTTATTTTGACATGCGGATATACCAAATTAAATCCCCGTACTCAAATTCGAATATACTTTTTCTTCTTTTATATCCTTTTTAATTATTTAATGGACAAGGTGGAAGTCTATAATATTTTCCCAGATATGGTGAAATTTTGCCTAAACTTTTTCACCATATCATTTAGTTTCTTCCATGATTGATCTGCTTTATATGTCACAGCTTTCAATCACTTAAAGAAGGTTCTTCAGGCTTTGCGTCCCATCTTTTTATAATTTGTCTACATGAGCTCCTCCTCCCATGCTCTAGCCTCCTTGTAGTTGGCACATTCATTCTTGAAGCAACAAATTTCCAATATGTATTTGTTTTCTTGACAGATGAGGTCTTGAACTGGATCTTCCATTAGTTAGTATTGGACTTCATTTATTATTAGTGGGTTTGGCATAGGCATTAATTCGGGGAGATCTACAGCTTCAGCTTAATATGTTCAGAATTGACTGACTGATCGTTGCCAATGTTATCTTCTTGAGGTCTTGCAGGATAGATTTAATTTCGTATCATTTATTGCTAAAATACAATATTACTATTTAAAAGAAGGAGATTTACCTGTTTTAAAATTAAGTGTGGTATGTAAAGATACACACACATATGCCTGACAGTATGCATTGGTAAAAGGGTTAATAAATAAATATTTATAGACAATCGGTATTATTATTATATTCATTATTTTAATTTAATTTTTATTTATTGATAAATATTATAAAAGATTTTATAAAATTTTACGGTATCCACATTATTATATTTCACAAAATTATTTACCATATTAATTACCATTTGGGACTAAAAACATTCAAAAAAACTATCCAATTTTTTACTTTTTTTTCAGATAAAAATCTACTAGACTATTTTTTTATTGTACTATCACTGTTATACTAATTTTATAAATAACTCTTTTGGTAAGCTAATTTTTAGTGATTAATATGTTGATTAAAATTTTAAATAAATAACAGAAAATATGCAACGTTTATAAAATTTAACGAGATGTTTTCAGGTTAGTATTAAAAAATTCTAAAAATTCAACCCCAAAAAGGGTAGTTTTTGCATGTATTAGGGAGCTATGCCAATTTTCTGGATTAAAGACCATAATTTTTGTAATTAGCAGTACAAAAAACGTATAGGGAGTAAACCTGGTAGCTGTTATTCTTATCAGAAATAGCATTTTAAAATTTTTAAATATTAGCTGTAGGTGAAAAAAAAAGTTTATTTTTTTTTATATTTTCCATGCGTTTCAGAAACTATAAATATTATTTTTGTATAGTAGGGGTGACACTTAGTTATTTAATACATAAATGGAACGTGTGCCGTATAGGGCAAAAATCGGCATATTTTACACCGCCTCCTTTAATGCATAAAGTTCAGAAAATGCATTAGCCATTAGCATGAATGAACTCTACTGCGTTCTAAATAAAAAAAGGAGTTAATTTTGGACCAAGGCTAATGTAGTCATAGACTTGCAAAGTCGCTGGATTCCAATAGACCCCACCTGGGCACCAAGGTTTTCGAAAGGCACCCGTGCTGTTAAGGGTTTATTATGAGATGCTGATACATTGTAACTGTAACGTGAACTGAAATAAGTTGTAATGTAAAAAACCATATGCTTTACCTGAAGCATTGTCACCAGCTTACATAAAGCCTATTATACGCTTTTAGCCTTACATAATGCTTTACCTTTATCAATTCTATTAAAAAAAATCTATTTATATTAAATAAATATTTTTCTAAAAATTTATAATTATGTTTTACAGATAAAGATATGCAACTTTCACAACTGAGTATACTTTTATCTCCTGCGACAAATAGCAGTTAAATCAGAAGTTACAAGGAGTCTTTGATTTCGTTCTTAATACAAGATAATATTCTGTTATAATTTTTTTATAAAATTACAACCAGAGTGTCTGCTTATTCTATAAAGAAGTTACAGAACCAAAAAATTGAAACAATTTAAGAACTCATTCACCATATATGAGGTACTTTATTCTGCAAGCTTAAATAAAGGCACTTTGCTGTAGTAATTTGCATAAAAATGGGAAAAATCACAAATGGATATTAAAAACTTTGATGATCTTTTAGATATAAAAAAAAATCTAAAAATAAAATAGCATAATTAAATAATTTTTTTTTTTAAATTTTATTTTCAATAAGTAAATTGTATAAGTAATCAATAAACTTTAATTTTTACTTTATCTATGGCTCAAATATATATTAAATAACTAAGTGCTTCGTTACATAAATGGTAAATTAGCTTTCTTTGTTTTAAAATGTTAATAATTATTTTTTGTTTTAATATTTAAAAGCTAACGCAAAGATCTATGAACTTAACATTTTTAGTCTAATTCACAAATTCATATATTTGATGAAAAAGATAAAGATTTTAAAGGCCATAATGATTTTAAAAAGCATTTCTTAATTTATGCGTTAAAAACTACTGCCTATTAGTGTTTAAAAAATATTTTTAAAAAATTTTGTAACCATAATTTAGTTTCTTATTCACTTTAAAAGATGCTCTACTGTTTACTTATTGATAGACAGCTTTTAAAATGATTCTGTTAGGTACGATATAAAATTGTATGATACAATTTGAGTAGAAGCCTTGTTTTTCTTACTTTAAAAGAAAGGCTGTTAAAATAAGCTTTTATTGTTAACTACTCATGCATATAAAATATGCTTTTATTGTAGTACCTGTATAAAAAGAATAATTATTTTAAGAATTTTGGAAACATAAAATTCGTATTTTCAATTTGTTTATTAATTGTTTTCATTAACACGTATCAAGTACTAAGTGATACCATGATTTTATTTAAATTTATGTATAAGTTAGGTAAAAGTACAAATGGAGAGATTTTAAAATATTGTAAAAATATTATAATAAATGGGTTATTTCTACTAATAAATATTATAGTTTAAAAATAAAATTTTAAATATTATTTTTTATTTCCCTGCTTTTTTATATTTAAGCAGAAAATTTATAAAAAATATACATTATTAAATATATAAAAATTCGATTTTTTTTAACATATAACTAGAATTCTTGGCCTCAAAATCTTAAATATATTATTTGCAAAGTTTCATAAATTTTTTATCATAATATTGGAAATTCATACGCAAAATTTTAAAAAATTTTTCATAAAACTTTTTGGTTTTATTTTCATTTTGTTCCATAATTACCAATATTAGTATTTGTTTAACCCCCATCTTAAACTCCATACGGATGTTTAAGCAGAGGTCACCAACAACTCACCATAACAGCCCATGCTTTCACACCCTGCACTATTTTAATTTTTCTATTTATTTTTTAGTGGGTTGAGGATGTGATAGCGCCTTTTGGCAACTGTTAGTGAAGTGTTATGTATAATTTTTTGAGTTTCAGTGTAGCTGGTATGAGCGTTGGTCCAGAAGGCTTCGACCTCTTCCAAACTCCACGTCGCACCGGGTTATAGTGCCCTGAAAGCACTTCAATAATGACCAATATAGCATCTTTTAATTTAAATTTACGAAAGGAACGAATAAATAAAGTTTTACAATTTGCATAGTGTTTTATTACATTAATGATTTTTTCTAATAAATATCTTATAATAATAATAATAATACAAATCTCATCTAAAACTTTATCTGTAAAATTTTATAAAAACAAATAATAATTAACTATATTTTGTTTGCAAAGGCTATACCCGGATCTATATAGTGAATCGGCCCACGAAAAATATTTAAAAACTAATTGTATTAGGTCAAAGTACACCTAAAAAAATAGGATCCTGAAGTTTTCAGACTCCCAGATGCCTTCAGCTCTGATTGGCAGCCTATTAATGACAAAAAAAAAAGTAAATTTTTAACGACTTTTTAGTCGTCTTTCTGATACTCCCGTGGTAAAACGATTCTGTCAAACTGATCTTGCGACCTCTCATTCGAAAGGTTAGACGATATTCTTTCAGATAAAATTACTTTTGAAAGTGATTTTAGTGCATCCTTTTGATTGGTAGACCATAAACCGTCCAAAATAAATTTTTTTTCTTCTTAAATTTCAACTTTGGCTGCGATTTAAAAAACATTAAGAGATATGCCCATTCTTTTTTTTTTTTTTAAATAATGAAAAATAAAACAAATTTTCATTTGCGACCATCCGCGCTCAAAAATATTTGGGGCAACATGGTCAAATACTTAAAAAACTGAAATAACTTTTGTTTTTAATTTTGCGATTTTTCAAAAAAGGACCCCGCACAAATGAATAGGAAATGGCCGTTCGATCAAATTAGGTTAATTTTTTGTATGTTTTAGATTTTATTATCCTGAAAAAATGTCTCCATGGACGCAAAGCTTCCAAGTCTCAACTTTGGTTGCTACGGAGCTTGAAAGCTTCATAGCACTATTACACAGGCACCCAAAAAAAAATCATGTACCAGAGGGTAGACCCCCTGGTACTAGGGTTTTTGATGGTGCAAAAACCGAATATGGCCATAGAAATGCAATAAAACTAGCAAATTTGTTCCCAGCGCCCCCATAAGCCTCCCAAAGGAGTGAAAAAATTTTTTTTCGAAAAATGAAAATTGAAATATATACTCATGTTTTTTGAGATGCTTATACCAAAAATGTAAACAAAGAATGTTTTTTAATAATATTTGGCCTTGTAGACGACCCCACTGCCCCCATTTTTAACGCCCACCCCCCAAACGGATAAAAATATTTTTATTACAAAAATTAAAACTTAATATGAATTCTTATATTTTTTGGGACGGTAAAACCATAAATGAATATAAAAAATGTTTTCTACCAATGCTTGGCCCTGTAAACCGCCCCAGTGGATCCATGCAACCCCCTCTCCCCCCAAACGAGATATCAAAGTGTTTATTACAAAAGCTAAAACTCAATGTGTACTGTTATGTTTTTTGAGGCGCTGAAACCAAAGATGAATATAAAAAATGTTTTTAACTAATGCTTGGCCCTTTACAGGACCCCAGTGCCCCTATTCATCCCCCCTCAAACGTTTCAGTGTCCAAAAAAAAATAAGAATACACCTTGAGTTTTAATTTTTGTTATTAAAATATTCTCAACTCGTTTGGGGGGCGGGGTGAATGGGGGCAACGGGGTTGTGTACAGGGCCAAGCAAGTGTTTTTAACCAAGTTAAAAACATTTTTTATATTCATCTTTGGTTACAGAGTCTCAAAAAACATAAGAATACACATTAAGTTTTAATTTTCCTAATAAAAATATTTTCAACCCGTTCGGGGCGGGGGGGGGTTGGTCTACAGGGCCAAGCATTGTTTATAAACATTTTTTATATTCAACTTTGGTTACAGCATCTCAAAAATCATAAGAATACACATTGAGTTTTAATGTTCCTAATAAAAATATTTTTAACTCGTTTGGGGGGGGGGGTGAATGGGGGCACTGGGTTGGCCTAGAGGACCAAGCATTGATTAAACACATTTTTTATATTTATCTTTGGTCTCAGCGCCTCAAAAAACGTTACAATACACATTGAGTTTTCGTTTTTGTAATAAAACTTTTTGTATCTCGTTTTTGGGGGGGGGGGGGGGGGTGCATGGGGCCACTGGGGTGATTTACAGGGCCAACTTTTGGTAAAAAACATTTTTTATATTCATTTTTGGTTTCACCGTCTCAAAACATATAAGAATTCATATTAATTTTTAATTTTTGTAATAAAAATAATTTTACCCGTTTGGGGGGGGGGGGTATTAATGGGGGCACTGGGGGCAAATTTGATAGTTTTATTGCATTTCTATGGCCATATTCGGTTTTAGCACCACCAACAACCCCCATACCAGAGGTTCTACCCTCTGGTACATGATTTTTTTTTTTGTGCCTATGTAATACAGCTATGGAGCTTTCAAGCTCCGTAGCAGCCAAAGTTGAGACTTTGGAGCTTTGTGCCCATGGAGACTTTTTTTCAGAATAATGAAATATAAAAAATACAAAAAATTCACCTAATTTGATCGAACGGCCATTTCCTATTCATTTGTGCGGGGTCCTTTTCCGAAAAATCGCAAAATTAAAAACAAAAGTTATTTCAGTTTTTTAAGTATTTGACCATGTTGCCCCAAATATTTTTGAGCGCGGATGGTCGCAAATGAAAATTTGTTTTATTTTTCATTATTTAAAAAAAAAAATAGAATGGGCATATCTCTTAATTTTTTTTAAATTGCAGCCAAAGTTGAAATTTAAGAAGAAAAAAAATTTATTTTGGACGGTCTTTGGTCTACCAATCAAAAGGATGCACTAAAATCACTTTCAAAAGTAATTTTATCTAAAAGTATATCGTCTAATCTTTTGAATGAGAGGTCGCAAGATCATTTTTACAGAATCGTTTTACCACGGGAGTATCAGAAAGACGACTAAAAAGTCGTTAAAAATTTACTTTTTTTTTTGTCATTAATAGGCTGCCAATCAGAGCTGAAGGCATCTGGGGGTCTGAAAACTTCAGGATCCTATTTTTTCTAGGTGTACTTTGACCTAATACAATTAGTTTTTAAATATCTTTCGTGGGCCGATTCACTATATAGATCCGGGCATAGCCTTTTATTAATAATAGTAAAAATTAACTACAGTGGAACTTTGATAATTCGTAATCGTCGATAATTCGAAGTTATTCCTTTGCCGCGTGAATTTTGTATGCTTACGCATGTAAAATTTCGTTCATAATTCAAATAAGTTCTTTAATAATTCGAAGTTTTTGAAGCAATCTGGTGAGATCTAAAATTTTTATTTTTAAATAGTATTAGAGTAAAGAAAAAAAGGATTTTAATAGCGAGGGATTATATACTAAGAAATAAACGCGCCCTAACAATCAATATATTACATTTTGTTTCTTTTTTTAGGTGGGCCTTATATTAATAATTTTTAAAAAAAATTATTTTCCGATAATCACGTTTTAAAATTTTCCATTTAATCTTTTAAAATACATATTTCAGTAAATATGATTTATTTATCTGTTATTTTAATATACATTTATTTATTTATTTAGTAAACGTACACGAATACCTGCACGTATTCAATTTATGGGAGCCCCCTTATCGGTTTAAATTTAACTTTATCTTCTTAAAAGAATTTGCTAAGATTAAAATTTTTAAATTTATTTATTTTAAGCATTTTGAAGACTTTGAATAAAATGAACGTAAAAATAATTAAATTAAAAATTGAAAAAAAGAAAAATTAAAAAACATACTAACTGCTTAAGTTAACAATTTGCAGTCTGTGTAAAATATGATTTGATATTAGTAAGAATAATAATAAAAGTAAGATTTTTAAGATTTTATCGAATTTTGATAGCTATTTGACAGTTGTCATCTATCTAAAAGTAAGATGTTTAGGATTTTATTGTTTTGTGATAGCTATTTAACAGCTGTCAACTTTCAATTTTAAGAATCTGATATCGGATTTGAATTCAGCGACCTCAAAAACATATACCCAGTCATTGAAAATCGACCATTTAAAGCAAATATGTGACATCTTGCAAAAGCCTTGGAGAGATTAATTGTTGATCAGGTTACTGATTATCTTCAAACCAAAAATTTTATAAATATTCATCAAACTGGATAAAGGAAAAACTTTAGTACTCAGACAGTCTTATTGAACCTTACTAACACCATTCGTCGTGGAGTTGCGTTAGGTTTTGTAAGAGTACTGTTAATGTTTGATTTCTCAAAGGCTTTTGATACAATAGATCACAGCATATTGTTGGAGAAGTTATACTAGATCATTGCTAACAATGTTAGACCTTGCGAAGCATACCAACACACGAAGTTTATTTCTGAATTAAAATATTTTTAATTGGGTATGTTAGTTGAAATAAATAATCAAATTCATTTATTTATAAACAATAATATATAATGTATAAAACATTTATATGTATATTTACATTATAAGCATGTATATTTACATAATAATAATTAATTAGATGTATATTAAAAATAATAAATTTAATTAACTAATTTTTTGATTAAATAAAATATATTTTTCATATGTGTTTTAAATAATATTTTATTCTTTAACTGCGGTATTGATGTTGTTTAAAGATTTTATGAAATTTTGTTTTACTTTAAAAGATGTTGAAAGTCGTACTGAATCAAAACGATTTGTTGTAACCTTTTATTAAAATTACATCATTAATTGATTTAACTCGACTCAAACTGACGTATGTAATTCCCAATTGTTTTTCCGTGTCTCCTATATGTAAAAAAATTTTATCTAACGTCTGCCCTTGAGACTTATGGATGGTTAGAGCATATGACAACATTATTGGAAATTGCGTGCGACAGCATAAAATATTATTATGTTTCCAAATTCTTTCCACGGGAATAATTGGGAAATAATTTTTATACAAAAATGGTCCTTTGTAATTGTCAAATTCAACCATTAATACTTTATGTAATTGTGGTGGTAATTCATTGTCGGCGTATATAATTTCCCTTATGTAGCCTAAGCTTCCATTTATTAATCCACCTGCTACCCATAAATTTGTACGTAACATTATTCTACAGTCTTTTGACAAGTATAATATACTCTGTAATCCTGTTGCTTTTTCGTCCGAGCAACGCATGGCAATATTGGGTGTGTTTATTTAAACTATGCGTGCAACTGGATATCCCGTATTTTTCAAAAATGTTTCATTATGTGTTTTAACTTGTGCACACGTTGGATATAAATAAATTGCGTTTTTAAAATTGTTTAATTCTTCTTTGGGATAACGGTTTCTCTTCGGTTATATAATAAGTTATAATTTTGTTAAGACAGTTCTGCATTTGCTATTTCATCTGGCAATTGTGAGTAAGGGGTATGATTACCCTTTTGCCTGTGTGCATTTTGTAGACAATAGTACTTTTGGAATTGTTTAAAAATTATTTTTTCTTACGTTTGTAAATTATCTGTTAGTTTTTTATCACTAAATACTGTTGTATCACCAACTGGTGTTAATTGATTGTAGTCTCCAAATAAGTAAATTATAATTCCGCCAAAAGGTTCATCAATTTCATTAGCATGTATTTCTCGACATCGTGATTCTATTTGAAATAAAGTTCTTAATCCGATTAAAGACATTTTATCGATAATTAAAAATTTTAAATCTTTTAAGTCCGTTTGAAATTATTTTGCATTTTCATTTTCTAATTTAGAAAATAATTTGTAGTTTAAGGGTAATCTTAGTAAATAATGTAAAGTTAATCCATTTATGTTAACTGCTGCCAAACCTGTTGATGCTGCTACCTTAACCGAATCTTCTCCGAAAACTGCTGAAATTCTCTTTACCATTTCTTTATGTTTGAATTTTAACGTCTGGTCATATGAGTAAATTTGTGTATAAAAAAGTAAACGACCTTTTCCAGACAATTATTTTATTTATTTAAATTAAATCCAATATTTCGAGCATAAAATCTTGCTCCTCTTCAGGGATCTACAACAATTATTTTACATGAAAATATAAAATTAGAAAGATGTTTATATGTATATATATATACTACTATAACGAAAAATTGATAATTTTGGTATTTACATTTAATTGTATATAAAAATTAATATAACGTCAATATAAATTGTCCATATAAATATAAATATATAAATAATCTGTACTTATAATTAGTTAACATTTTTTTATAAATGAACATTTTTGTTATTAAAAATAAAGATAACAATAAAAATATTGCACGTTGATTTAAAGTTACTGAATCACTGAACTGGTTTTATAATGCGCATGCCTATCTAAAAATGTTTTCTTAAATGTGTTAGTGGCGTAAATGCTTTATTGAGAGTACATATGTACAATTTACAGGTTGCCAACGTAATTTTTGGAATTATGTAGTACAGTTATTTATGATTGGTAGTAATGAGGTTTTAGTGTAATATAAATTTTTTATGATATTTTGTCAATGATAACATTATATGAATCTACAAGTTTGTCACAGTCAGATTTCTTATTGATTATTTTATAGAAATTGATGTAACTGTATTGTTTTGTATACTTTTTATTTGAGTATCTAGTAAGTCTAATACTTGTTGTTGTCATGGGTAAAAGATATTTTAGATTTTGCATTTTGTTTGTAAATTTTCTTTTCTTGTTGAAATTTGTAGTTATCTAAAAAAGAATGTATTTCTAATTCAGGTGGTTTGTTCTCTTTAGGCTTATTCCAATCGTAACATAAATCTATCGGTCTTTTTCCCAAGTCTGCTTGTAAATTGTAATTTCATGTCGAATATTCCATTTTTTTGCACCAAAAAAATTCCCTTGTAAAGTTAAAAAAGTTTATTTTTTCAAGTTTTTTGGTCCGCCATCTTGGAAAATCGGGAAATATTTCGGGTTGAAAAATTTGAAATTTTCTATCGAATATTTGTTTTTCTTGATCTAAAAAATCCTCTTGTAAACTTAAAAGTTAAAAGTTCATTTTTTCAAATGTATCGGGCCGCCATCTTGGAAAATCGGAAAACATACTTGTGTGGAAAATAAAAAATTTTACCCCTAGGGTATCTGCTTCTACCTGGATTGATTATTTTCATCTTAAAAGTCCTTATTCTATCATGTTTTATGTTTTATATTCGACATTTTGTGTTTTTAACGCCTTTGTAATGTTAAAAATTCATTTTTTTGAGTTTTTCGGTTCGTTATATTGAAAAATCGAAAAATATTTTAGGCCAAGAAATTGGATATTTTCAACCGAATATTTGTTTTTTTGCACTAAAAAACCCCTCTGTAAAGTTGAAAGTTCATTTTTTTAAGTTTTTTGTCCGTTATCTTGGAAAATCGAAAAATTTTTTAGGTAAAACAACTGAATATTTTCCACCGCGTATTCATTTTTTTTGTCCTAAAAACCCCCTTTGTAAAGTTAAAAGTTCATTTTTTTAATTTTCTTCGTCCGCTATCATGGAAAATCGGGTCCTCTAAATTGGAAAATCGGAAAATTTTTTAGGTTAAAAAACTGGATATTTTCTATCGAATATTCCTTTTTTTTGCCCTAAAAAATTCCCTTGTAAATTTAAAAAAGTTTATTTTTTCAAGTTTTTTGGTCCGCCATCTTGGAAAATTGGGAAATATTTAGGTTTGAAAAATTGGATATTTTCCACCAAATATTTGTTTTTCTTGACCTAAAAAATCTCCTTGTAAAGTTTGAAGTTTATTTTTTCATTTATCGGGCCGCCATCTTGGAAAATCGGAAAATATACTTGTGTGGAAAATGAAAAATTTTAGCCCCAGTGTATCTGCTTCTGTCTGGATTGATTATTTTTATTTTAAAAGTCCTTATTCTATCACGTTTTATGTTTTATATTCGACATTTTGTGTTTTTAACGCCTGTGTAATGTTAAAAATTCATTTTTTTTAGTTTATCGGTTCGTTATATTGAAAAATTGGAAAATTTTTTAGGCCAAGACATTGGATATTTTCAACCGAATATTTTTTTTTCTTGCCCTAAAAAACCCCTATGTAAAGTTAAAAGTTCATTTTTTCAAGTTTTTTGGTTCGTTATCTTGGAAAATCGGAAACTTTTTTAGGTTAAAAAAATGAATATTTTCCACCGCATATTCGTTTTTTTTGTTCTAAAAACCTGCTTTTTAAAGTTAAAAGTTCATTTTTTCAATTTTATTGGTCCGCTGTCTTGGAAAATCGGGTCCGCTAAATCGGAAAATCGGAAAATTTTTTAGGTTAAAAAACTGGAAATTTTCTGTCGAATATTCGTTTTTTTTTGCCCTAAAAAATCCCCTTGTAAAGTTAAAAAAGTTTATTTTTCAAGTTTTTTGGTCCGCCATCTTGGAAAATCGGGAAATATTTAGGGTTGAAAAATTGGATATTTTCTACCGAATATTTGTTTTTCTTGACCTAAAAAATCCCCTGGTAAAGTTAAAAGTTCATTTTTTCAAATTTATCGGGCCGCCATTTTGGAAAATCGGAAAATATACTTGTGTGAAAAATGAAAAATTTTACCCCCAGGGTATCTGCTTCTACCTGGATTGATTATTATCATCTTAGAAGTCCTTATTCTATCTTTTTTTTTTGTAATATGTTCAGAGTGATTCTTAGTGAATTCAGCAAAAGTTTCCAGGTCGGGTCGCTGAAACCGGCTAAAAACTTTTTTTTGCTAATTACCTATCCAAAATGGACTATGTCCCCAAATTTTAGCCCTTAATATTGAAAACTAAGCCCAGGGCGAATTTTTGAAAAAAAAAGACGTTTTCATCTTTCCTCAGCCACCCATTCTTCTTTTATGTGCCATTCCTTCTGGAAATCATTAAAAATAATGAAAAAAGAGGTACTAGTAAAATTTCCTCAGGAATCCAGTCATGCCAGTAGTTTTTGAAAATTCCTACACGGGGAGCCAGAAAATCGATAAATTCACAGGGTATATTACGGAAACTATAGAAAAATTGTATATCCGAATTTTTTATTCAGCTTCTCAGGAAAAGCGTGTTTTTATATATATTTTCGGATGCCATATCAACCTAGATGCGATCGAACTTCCTAGACCCTAAAATAACCGAAAAATCGTGAATTTTCCTCAATTTTTCTCATTTTTTAGCAGTTTTTTTGAATTTTCCCGCTCTAAATGACTCCCAACGATTTAAACAAGGTAAGATTCGGATTCCCAGGGAAATTTTACATATTTTCTTTATTTAAATCATTTTTAGGCTTCGATGTAAACGAGCTCACACCAAATGCTTTTAATACAAAATTTTGATTTTTATCGTTTTTTAGCAGTTTTTTTGAATTTTCCCGCTCTAAATGACTCCCAACGATTTAAACAAGGTAAGATTCGGATTCCCAGGGAAATTTTACATATTTTCTTTATTTAAATCATTTTTAGGCTTCGATGTAAACGAGCTCACACCAAATGCTTTAAATACAAAATTTTTATTTTTATCGTTTTTTAGCAGTTTTTTTGAATTTTCCCGCTGTAAATGACTCCGAACGATTTAAACAAGGTGAGATTCAGATTCCCAGGAAAATTTTACATATTTTCTTTATTTAAATCATTTTTAGGCTTCGATGTAAACGAGCTCACACCAAATGCCTTAAATACAAAATTTTGATTTTTATCGTTTTTTAGCAATTTTTTTGAATTTTCCCGCTCTAAATCACTCCGAACAATTTAAACAAGGTGAGATTCAGATTCCCAAGGAAATTTTACATATTTTCTTAATTTAAATAATTTTTAGGCTTTGATGTAAACGAGCTCACACTAAATGCCTTAAATACAAAATTTTGATTTTTATCGTTTTTTAGCAGTATTTTGGAATTTTGCCGTACTACATGACCCTGTATGATTTAATTAATGTCAAATTCGGATTTCTAGTAAAATTAAACTTTTTCTATACTTTAATAATTTTTTGGCTTTAGTGTAAAAGAGTTCATAGAAAATTCTATAAATTTGAATTATTTTTTAGCTCTATATTGGTCACTAGGTAGAATTCGGAGTTACATTCTATAAAATATAGCTATTCTTTAGAGAAAAAAAATTTTTTAAATAATAATTAATGAATTACATATTTTAATAATCTTTAAAAGAATGAGTTTTTTAATAAAGAGAAAATTATTCTATTAAAAAAATTTTTATTGATATTTATATAATATTTAGCTTACAATAATGTATTCAGAAAATATTTTTATAATTCAGATAATTTATTCACAAATAGAATCCAAATTCTTTAGATATTGAGTGTATTTTGAATGAGTATGCCCTAATTTTATTTTTATTTTATCATCTTCATTTGTAGCCGATACATTGTATAAAATTTCATTAAAGCCTACCTTAACACGGGTCTCAGTATCAGGCCATTTGTAGATATTTTGAAAAACTTTGTAATACAGATATTTTATCTATTAATTAATCTTCAATTATATCTGTAATAAAACCTACCGCCCAAGTTTTTGAGATTACGAAAGAGACATAAGTATTTGCTGACCATTTATAAGCTATTTTTTTCAACAAATTAAATCTTAAGGAATAACTTTCATCTGAACTTAAATATTTACAGCCAATTATTGTATTTGATAATGGAGTAAAGTCGTGATAATTTCGTGTTCCTGGAATGGTATGCGCCATTGATGATGTTGTGTCACGTTCCAGGCTTAACTACTCTCTGCTTATTATTATTGTTTTTATTGTAGGTAAATGATGTTCACAAAATTCATGAATGCGGCTTACATTCATTATTTGATTATCAAATTCACGACGTAAACTTTCTTTGCTTGTATCTCTTTTTATCGTACCTCCAATGATATCACAAGTTGATTTACCGTGAGAAGTTGCAAAAAATATCCACTTAGCATCAATACCAAAATTCTTTTTATGTTGACATAAATTGTATAGGTTGGAACAATTTTTGTGTTGTCCAGGACAACCATCGCTAACATACTCAATTTTCTTAATTTGAGGCATATTTTCTTTTATGTACCTTACAATATATTTTTGAAAAACCTGAACTGCTACTACGTCATGTTTACAAATTACGTAGCTTATTGTTTTAATGAATAATATGAATACAATAAAAATGTTTTTAATGTAACTCATTTATTTAATAATAAATCTTGTAAACATTGACGATTGCCACGCCACATAGCTTTAAATTTTTTATATACAATGTTTATTATTTTTAGCGCTAAATTTAAATTATTTAAAATTTTTTTCGGAAATAAGATTATTAGTAATTTACATCTTTAATAATATAATATTTATTAAGTTGTTATTATATACGATATAATAAATCTTATTAGGAACCTTAAACAGATAAAGTACACACAAAACTGCTAAAAAACGATAAAAATCAAAATTTTGTATTTAAGGCATTTGGTGTGAGCTCGTTTACATCAAAGCCTAAAAATGATTTAAATAAAGAAAATATGTAAAATTTCCCTGGGAATCCGAATCTCACTTTGTTTAAATCGTTCGGAGTCATTTAGAGCGGGAAAATTCAAAAAAACTGCTAAAAAACGATAAAAATCAAAATTGTGTATTTAAGGCATTTGGTGTGAGCTCGTTTACATCGAAGCCTAAAAAGTATTTAAATAAAGAAAATATATGAAATTTCCCTGGGAATCCGAATCTTACCTTGTTTAAATCGTTCGGAGTCATTTAGAGCGGGAAAATTCAAAAAAACTGCTAAAAAATGAGAAAAATTGAGGAAAATTCACGATTTTTCGGTTATTTTAGGGTCTAGGAAGTTCGATCGCATCTAGGTTGATATGGCATCCGAAAATATATATAAAAACACGCTTTTCCTGAGAAGCTGAATAAAAAATTCGGATATACAATTTTTCTGTAGTTTCCGTAATATACCCTGTGAATTTATCGATTTTCTGGCTCCCCGTGTAGGAATTTTCAAAAACTAATGACATGACTGGATTCCTGAGGAAATTTTACTATAGTACCTCTTTTTTCATTATTTTTAATGATTTCCAGAAGGAATGGCACATAAAAGAAGAATGGGTGGCTGAGGAAAGATGAAAACGTCTTTTTTTTTCAAAAATTCGCCCTGGGCTTAGTTTTCAATATTAAGGGCTAAAATTTGGGGACATAGTCCATTTTGGATAGGTAATTGGCAAAAAAAAGTTTTTAGCCGGTTTCAGCGACCCGACCTGGAAACTTTTGCTGAATTCACTAAGAATCACTCTTCAATATTTTGTGTTTTTAATGCCCTTGTAATGTCAAAAATTTATTTTTTTGAGTTTTTTAGTTCGTTATATTGACAAAACGGAAAATTTTTTAGGACAAAAAATTTGATATTTTCCACCGATTATTTGTTTTTCTTGACCTAAAAAATCCCTTGTAAAGTTAAAAAAGTTTATTTTTCAAGTTTTTTGGTCCGCCATCTTGGAAAATCGGGAAATATTTATGGTTGAAAAATTGGATATTTTCTACCGAATATTTGTTTTTCTTGACCTAAAAAATCCCCTTTTAAAGTTAAAAGTTCATTTTTCAAATTTATCGGGCCGCCATCTTGGAAAATCGGAAAATATATTCTTGCGGAAAATGATTATTATACCTCCAGGGTATCCGCTTCAACCTGGAATGATTATTTTCATCCTGAAAGTGTTTATTTTATCATGTTTTATGTCTTATAATCGACATTTTGTGTTTTTAACGCTGTTATTCCCGTAAATTAATAATAATTTCGGTACTATATTTTCGATTTGGCTCAAAATCAATACAATTCATGTTGGTCTTATATCTAACTTATATATAAATTTTGAACCTAATCGGAGATCACTGTGACCTTAACGAGTCCGAACAATAGCGACATTTTGTCGCGGGTATAGACTGTGCGAAGCACGTGGTTTCTCTCAAGCTACTATTCAGGTTCCATGATCACCTCTCAATCTCTTTGTAAACGTCTCGTCGAGACATTAGTGATGCCACAATTAGATTACTGTAGTGTAATCTACTCTGATATTTCTAAACCGTTAAATGACCAGCTTCAGAGACTTTTTAATTCGAGTATAAGGTACATCTTTGTTTTAAAACGACAGGAACATATCACACCTTACAGATGACGACTTAACTGAATGCAAATAACTATGCGTATGGAGTATTTTGCATCATTGACTATGTATAAAATAATACGTATGAAATAACCCCCTTTTCTTTTGCCACTATTTATGCCATATAAAAGAGACAGACACTCTCGTGGACCTCGTAAAGATCTGGATATACATTCTGTTATACACAATTGGAGTTTGCACTCTTTTCAAGTAAAATATGCCAAATTTTGGAACATGATTTCACCATGCATACGTGATCTCCACTCCTTCAAACAGTTCAAAAAAAGTATTAATTCATATTAACCTGGAACATAGGTACTTCAGAACTTGAAAATTAGGGAGGGTGGTCAAATTTGTCCTATTTGAAGGAGGGGGGTCAAATTTGTCCTATTTAAGAGGGGATCAAATGAGACTTAGAATAATTAGGAGACTTTAAAAAATCTGGGATTGAGGACTTAGGATGAAATAGGTTTATGGACTTAGAATAATATCGATTTAAGGACTTGGAATAATTCAGGTTTAGAGAATCAAAATAGTTTGGGTTTAGTATCTTAAGAACTAGTAAGGTGATGATTACAAATTATAAAATTAGAAAATTGTATTGAAATGTCGAGTAACATTGGTATTATACCTAGTCCTCAGCTGGAAGTAAACATTTTCCATGCATTTAGGTTGTGTTTATACAAATCGGTTATAAGTTTTTATTTAGTTTAGATAATAAATGACGATTGATTAACTTTAGTTAATTAATTTACTTGATTTTACTTTATTAATTTATTAATTTATTGAATATACATATATTTTTTTTTTTTTTTTTTTTTGTCAAGGGAATCTTGTGAATCTTGTTTCAGTCAAGATGGTTTTTCGGGCTTTAAAGACCCGCGAATTTCCATGACCGCACAGTTGTACAAAGTGTACAATTGGGAGACCACCGGCCACCGCGGTCGCCGGCTACGCCTCAGATTCTTACTGGATAAACACACTCTAAACCCCCCTGCGCTTGTTTGCCCCAAACTGGAACTCCCTTTTCAGGTATAACTTCATTTTAGGACGCGCAGCCTACGCAACTGGCCGCTACCTTCCCCCAGCCTAGTGACAGAAGAGCTCTCTACGATAGAAAGCCCTCCTCCGTTTTCTTCAACAAGGTGGCCTTTACGTATTCTGCTACTTTGTTCCTATTTTCAGAACTCCGTAGCATTTCCAGGACCACCGTCTCTGGCCTCCAAGTCGGGAAGGGCAGGTGCCCCTCCGAGTAGCAGACACATCTGAAGAATGTGTTCTCTACGGTATCTACCTCACCCGGACAGTGTAGGCACTGCCGTGTTAACAACTTGTGCCACTACTTCAACATGTCACGGAAGTATTGACTATATATTATTTACTATTAATATAAATATTATAATTGACTTGTTATTTATTTACTTATAACTTTATTTACGTTATAGCAATTGTTATATTTATATATGTATATGAAATTTATTTATTAATCTTAATTATTTATTACTGACAGATTTTTGTTGACTTTTAATTTGTTTCAATCTGAATTATTGTATTTTAAAGTTATATTTTTTTTTTAATGTAAAATGTAAACATTATTTTAATTTTTATTTTTTTATCATATTGTATTAACTTATACATCAATTGTAAAAGAGTCTACTAATTTTTGTCTTGGCCAATAAACTGAATAATAATAATTTATGATAAAAAATAAGATTCCGAGGGTCGGCACTGGTATTAAAATTTTTGTTTTGAAAAAATACACCAAAAAAAATTTTTTTTTTATTTTTGAACTCATTTCGAGGTTCAAAACTTCGAAAAGTGTCATTATTGGCTTTTTTAACGGTCTAAAAATTGAGATATCTCAGAAAAGAGGAAAAACTCCTTTTTTTCGCGGTCAGGGGAACTTTGTCAAAGACTACTTTTCAAAATTTCGTCGAAAAAATGGCAATTTTTACGGTGCGTCACTCGCAATTGAAGAATATGTTAAAAAAAATCGTGTTTAATTTTTTGCATATTTTAACATACCATCTGAAATTTGATTTTAAATCTAAAACTAGCTTTTGTGTGGTCTTTTTTATATTTTTCTTATAATTTTTTTGAGAAAAAAACGATACTCCACCTGTAACCTACCAAAGGACTTCATTTATTTCATGAAATCTCTGTTTATTTACGCAATGATCAATAGGAAGATCAACTTTTGGAAGATACACCTTACTGATACGTTTCTTCGGGTATCTTAGACCATATAAAGTGATATGATGAAACAAGCTAGAAATAGAAAAATTTTTGCTCGACGTATAGTTTTTTTTGAGTTGACATCCTCAGAATCACGTTTTTTCAATATTTAAAAATAACGTAATTTGGAATTTTTTTGTTATAAATTAAAATTATTTTTTAATATTTTACTAAAAAGAGTATATTTAACACCAAAGAATACAAATTTTCAATTTTCAACGTCTTGGAGCAGTTTAAATGTTAGATATTGGGTTTTTTAATAGTTCATCAACTTAGGATTTTTCTAACCGATCCAAATGATGTTAGAAACTCGACTAAAAATGTACTTCGTTTTAGTTTTTACCGTACAATCCTAATTCACTATTCATTTCAATATTTGACGACACTTTATAAGAGAAAAATTCATTTTTTCCGTTTGTAGGGCCCCAATTTTCAGGAAGCCAATGTTTAAAGTTTCGCATTTTTTAAGAAAAAATTTTCTGAATTTAAAAGAGTTAGATACTTTTTTTCTCATAAATTAGATTAAAAGTTGATAAAATCATTTGAATCTGCTAGAAAAATCCCAAGTTTATGAATTTTTAAAAACCCCAGGATTTACCTTTGAAAATTGAATATTTGTATGTTTTTGTCTTAAATATATATATGTACTAGCATAGCTCCGTCCCCCTGTGTCGCATTTACTTCTTTTTGTGTTGCTTAAAAAAATCATGTTTATCTACAAATTTATACTATTCAGAGCAGCGTAGGTAAAAGATTAATGAAAAATTATAGGTTCTGATTGATTCTATAATTATAAAAGATAGATAGATAGATAGATAGATGTTCTTTATTTGTTCTAAACAAAATAGTAAATACATTATATTGACATAGCAGTCATTTACAAAATTTATATCTTAATCTTAATCCTATATCCTATCCTATCCTATCCTATCCTATATCCTATATAAATCTTTAATTTTGTATGTTTGTTTGTTTGTCCGAAATGGGTAAACTTGAACGCAATATAAGTTAGAGACGCGGGGTTTACGGCAAAAGACGGCAAAAATTACGAGTCAATACATAGGCTAGGTTTAGTTTCGATTGATACCGACAAAAATTTTTTACGCTGAAAAAACTGAATTTTCAAGAAAAAAATTTTTATTTAATTTTTAAAAAAAACCAAAAAAACAAAAAACCGAGGAAAAATTTTACCATCAAAAAGAATTTGATTCGATTCGGGTATATTTTTTACGTATCCACCTAAATTTTCAAAGCGATCGGTTCGATCTGTCAAAAGATACAATAATTTTTCGAAAATTATAAAATTTTAGGACTAATATTATATATATTTCTAATTTTTATCAGTCACTGATGTAGTAACTGAATATAGTAACTAAAAGAAACTTGAACAGCTTTTATCATCAACCAGAACCCTAGAATAGATAGTCGAGGGACACAACGACTGCTTGCGGAACCTATGGAAGGGTAGCGAAGCTTTGAATTGCTGATCACTAATTATTAGTCTGGGTTCGTATGCCCGTAATTTTTATGATCCAGTAAATTTTAGAGTATACTTAGGGTAAAAAAAGGTTATTTTACAAAATATTGAGTAACATAAAACAACATATTTTTGGAAAAATAAAGTCGCAGGGGTCCAGGGGGGCGCAGCCCCCATGGTGGCTGCCGGGGCGAGCGAAGCGAGCCGGAGGCAGCTAGTATATATATAAATCTTTAATTTTGTATGTTTGTTTGTCCGAAATGAGTAAACTAGAACGCGATAAAAGTTAGAGACGCGGGGTTTACGGCAAAAGATGGCAATAATTACGGGTCAAAACATAGGCTAGGTTTCGTTACGATTGATAACGACAAAAATTTTTTATGTTAAAAAAACTGAATTTTCAAGAAAAAAATTTTTATTAAATTTAGAAAAAAACCAAAAAAAACAAAAAACTGAGGAAAAATTTAGTATCAAAAAGAATTTAATTCGATTCGGGTATTTTTTTCACGTATCCACCTAAATTTTCAAGTTAATCGGCTCGATCTGTCAAAAGTTACAATCATTTTTCGAAATTTATAAAAGTTTAGGACTAATCCTATCCTATCCTATCCTATATATAAATCTTTAATTATTAATCCTATCCTATATATAAATCTTTAATTATGTGTGTGTGTCCGAAATGGATAAACTAGAACGCGATAAAAGTTAGAGACGCGGGGTGCAGGGCAAAAGACGGCAAAAATTACGGGTCAAAACATAGGCTAGGTTTTATTTCGATTGATAACGACAAAATATTTTTATGTTGAAAAAACTAAATTTCCAAAAAAAAAATTTTTATTAAATTTTTAAAAAACACAAAAAAAACTGAAAAACGAGGAAAAATTTTTTTATCAAAAAGAATTTCATTTGATTCGGGTATATTTTTTACGTATCCACCTAAAATTTCAAGGTAATCGGTTCAATCTGTCTATAGTTACAATAGTTTTTCGAAAATTATAAAAGGTTATAGGATTAATAGTATATATATTTCTAATTTTTATAGCCACTAATGTAGTAATTGAATATAGGAACTAAAAGAAGATTGAACAGCTATTATCAGGTAGAACCTTAGAATGGGTAGTCGAGGGAAATAACATTTGCTTATGATTCTATGGAAGGGTGGCGAGGTTTTGTATTGCTGATCACTAATTAACCGTCTGGTTTCATAAGCCCATAACTTTTATGATTCAGTAAATTTTAGATAATACTTTGGGTAAAAAAAGATTATTTTACAAAATATTGAGTATCCGAAAACAATATATCTTTGGAAAAATAAAGTTGCAGTGGTCCAGGGGGGCGAGCAAAGCGAGCCAGAGGCAGCTAGTATATATATAAATCTTTAACTTTAATTTATGTTTGTTTGTCCAAAATGAGTAAACTAGAACGCGATAAAAGTTAGAGACGCGGGGTTTACGGCAAAAGATGGCAAAAATTACGGGTCAAAACATAGGCTAAGTTTCGTTTCGATTGATAACGACAAAAATTTTTTATGTTAAAAAAACTGAATTTTCAAGAAAAAAATTTTTATTAAATTTAAAAAAAAAACCAAAAAAACAAAAAACTGAGGAAAAATTTAGTATGAAAAAGAATTTCATTCGATTCGGGTATATTTTTCACGTATCTACCTAAATTTTCAAGATAATTGGCTCGATCTGTCAAAAGTTACAATCATTTTTCAAAAAATGATAAAAGTTTAGGACTAATGCTATATATATATAAACTTTAATTTTGTATGTTTGTTTGTCCGAAATGAGTAAACTAGAACGCGATAAAAGTTAGAGACGCAGGGTTTACGGCAAAAGATGGCAAAAATTACGGGTCAAAACATAGGCTAGGTTTCGTTTCGATTGATAACGACAAAAATTTTTTATGTTAAAAAAACTGAATTTTTAAGAAAAAAAATTTTATTAAATTTAGAAAAAAACCAAAAAAACAAAAAACCGAGGAAAAATTTTAGTATCAAAAAAAAGTTCATTCGATTCGGGTATATTTTTCACGTATCCACCTAAATTTTTAAGTTAATCGGCTCGATCTGTCAAAAGTTACAATCATTTTTCGAAAATTATAAAAGTTTAGGACTAATCCTATCCTATCCTATCCTATCCTATATATATATATAAATCTTTAATTTTGTATGTTTGTTTGTCCGAAATGAGTAAACTAGAACGCGATAAAAGTTAGAGACGCGGGGTTTACGGCAAAAGATGGCAAAAATTACGGGTCAAAACATAGGCTAGGTTTCGTTATGATTGATAACGACAAAAATTTTTTATGTTAAAAAACTGAATTTTCAAGAAAAAAATTTATATTAAATTTAAAAAAAAAACCAAAAAAACAAAAAACCGAGGAAAAATTTTACTATCAAAAAGAATTTCATTCGATTCGGGTAGTAGTGAGGATGTGCCGAATCCTGCACGATTTTTGCGCATGCGCGAAAATAGGGGGTAGCCTCCCTTGCTAAATCTCTTTAGGGTGCGCGTTGAAGTGGAAGTAAATAGGGGTTCTGTAGTTGTACGAGGGTGTTGTGCGATGATGTCTATTTAATGAGATAAGACATCACCCAAATAGGGCGTGCGTTAAGGTCCTTGAGACATAAATGGCGGCGTTGCATACATAGTTGCACAAAGGTGTTTGTGTATTGAATGATAGGATAATGTATGTTGCAAATAGGGTGCACGTATAGACAGGTGGGGTGTGATTATGGAAGCTATGATTGACTTGTTTCGACAGGTCCTACATTGGGGGGTGTTTTTTTAATTTTGAAACGAGGAAAGAATATGCAACAGGATGTAATTTATGTTTAGTAGTGTCTCGAGTCTTTAGCGAATATGTTTTTTTTATTGATGGTGAATATATTTAATTTTGTGCATTTTTCAAAAGTGTGTGAGAGAGAGGGCGCCGATGGAGCCTTCGAAAGAGGCTGAGAAAAAAGATCTTGAATTGGTGGAGTGTTGCGTCTGCTTGGAACCAATTAAAGACGCCTGTACATTGGACTCTTGTGCTCATAAATTTTGTTACGCATGTATTTTTAAATGGGCAAATATTAAGCAAGATTGCCCTTATTGTAAAATTAAATTTCAATCTATTACTCGATTTGTTAATGGTATTGTCGAGATAACGTTGATTGAATACAAACCAAAACTATATTCGAGTTATGAAACAAATCGTAGAAGATATAGGGGAGATTTGAATCGGCTACGAAGACGGCATTTTATTGATTATCTTTGATTTCAGCAAATAAAAAAAGTGTTGATGGAGGGGGAAAAATGTTGTATATGCCTGGAAGCCTTTGAGGACGTAGCTACGCTCAACTCATGCAATCATAAGTACTGTTATAAATGCATTTTAGAGTGGTCTAAACAAAAACCAACATGTCCATATTGCCAGATTGAGTTTAAATCGATATCTCGTTTGGTAGGTGGTGTTATCAGGAGTGAATCGGTTGAACCTAGCAATCCATGGTTAGATTTTAGTTCTGATATCAGCTCTGGTTCAGAAGTTTCCCCGTATGTAATTCTTATACCAGACATTTTGTACTCGATAAGAATCATATTACCTGACAACGTTTTATTTACAGTAGTGAAAATGACGACACTGATAACGATGACGGTTTTGATGGCTGCGATGACGATGATGAAGATGAGGATGATGAAGATGACGATGATGATGATGATGATGATTATGATGATGATAACCGTGACACGACATCATTCCCTCGCAAGTGCGGTTGTAACATTTATTTAAACTGTTATTGCGGATATTATTGATTGTCATAAACAATGGTTGATGTGAAATCAGAGTTTTTGAAGTTAGAAGACGAGTTAGATCGCCTCTCTCGTTTGATAAACAGTCAATCAAGTCTCAATGAATTTGTGGCGCGTTGCGACGATGCTGTAAATCGCTTGAAGCTTTTTTTGCAAACGAACATGCGCCAATGGGTGTTAAATTTTGTTTGGAATCTATAATGTACCGAATAATATTTAAGAAAATATTTGCTTTGGATAAAAATTCAAATTTACCAGTTGCATTTCAAGAGACACAATCGATTTTTCAAAGTAGAATTCGTACAGGCATAGTTGCTAATCTTCGAAATGTAGATGCTAATATTTTTCTGGATGCTTCTGAAAATGTAATTCCTAGCTTTGTTGAAAAAACTTTGAAAGAATTAAAAAATATAAAAGTCAACGTAACTTTTTATGCTGATTTTGAAACACCGGATAAAATTGAAGAAAAGCAGTTTGCTGTAAAGTATAGCGAAATATTGCAAACCACGAATTTTAGAAAGTGGATTGGTAGTGTGAAGGAAGAAATTTTGATGGCAATAGATGATTTTGAAGTTCAGCGTGAGAGTGGGTGGTCATTTAAACAAGCCAAGTTTTTAAGTATTAATATAGTGAAATATTCACCATTGTCTGCTGGTTCTTATTTAGATGTACCAGACTGGGTTTCAAAAAGAGGAGGGGTGATTAATATTCAAACGGACGAAAACAATTGTTTCGAATTGTGTCTTTTGGTCGCATTGGAAATCCCACATATGACGAATCTCCATTTACCCAGTAGATATGCAAAAATAAAAGGAAAAAAGTATAATTTTACTGGTACCTCTAATCCTATTAAACTCAATCAAGTACCTATATTTGAGAAAAAAAATAAAATATCCATCTATGTGTTATTTATCGACAATGACTCAGAGGGGAATGAGATTATTGCGACCGCACACTTGTGTCAAAAATTATACAAGAAACACGTTAATTTATTGATGATAACATCGGAAAATGGAGTAAATCATTTCTGTTTGATTAGAGATCTGTCGCGTCTTTTACGTCGTTTTTCACCAAACAAAGATAGGAAAAGATATTATTGCGATAGATGTCTACATTTTTTCTATAAAGAATCAAAAGTGATTGTTCACAAGGAAGCTTGTAAAAAAGTATTTAAATGTGCAATTACGTTACCCCGTGAAGGGGAAAATGAATAGAAATTTAAAAATCATAAAAGACAATTAAAGGTTCCATTTGCAATTTATGCAGATACCGAAGCGATTTTGACTAGAGATGTTGATCAAAATATGTGCACAGATGCCTATAGACGTCATGAAATATTTTCATTGGGCTACTATTTGAAATGTGATTTTGATGATAAATTATCTAACTACAATTTTCATCGCGGCCCTCAATGTGGAAGCTGGTTTGCTCAAGAATTATTAAAAATTGCTACTCAAGTACAAGTTAGTTTTTTAAATTGAAAAAAAAATGAATAGTATGATAGTAATGAATAGTATTGAGACAAGTATTGATTTTTATTTCAGGTCAGGGCGCAACAAAAGAGTATGAATTAATGGGCAGCAGAGCGTGCTATACAGGAAGCACCTGTCGCAGCATGTCACGTTTGTAATAAGGTATTTGCAGATGGCGAGATACGAGTCAGAGACCATTGTCATTTAACAGTTATGTGGGATTTTATTTTTGTTATTTTTTTCTATTATATATAAATATATGTATACATGTGTGTGTTTAATTGTAGGCTCATATAGGGGACCCGCACATGTCGGGTGTAATTTAAACTATAAGAACGTTTATGATATTCCAATTTTAATGCATAATTTAACCAGGTAAAAAAAAATTTTTTATAAAAAAATTTTTTGTTTTTTTTACAGATCCGACATGCATTTGATAATTACTGAAATTTCTAATGAGATTCCTGGACAGATTGATGTGATACACCATAACACTGAGAATTATATATGTGTCAGAAAACGGGTAGATGGAACGGGAATTTGCTTTAATTTTATCGATTCGTATAAATTTCTAGCTTGTTCAATAGAGAAACTCGCGCATTATTTACCGAATGACCAAAAGACTATTCTAAGAAAATATTGCCCAAAAGATGACCAATTGAATATGCTAACCCAAAAATCAGTGTTCCCATACGATTTCGTGAACGGTTTAGGAGCTTTAAACGAACCGAGACTCCATTATAACACGTTAACAGAGAGCCATATTTCAGATGATTATTATAATAGGGCAATCAGCACTTTCGACTTTTTTAAATGCCAGAGCATCGGACATTATTCAGATTTGTAATTAATGAGCGATGTCTTACTTTTGTCAGACATTTTTGAGTCATTTAGATCAAGAATGATTAATTCACACGAATTAGACCCCCTCCACTACATTACATTACCGGCGTTCAGTTTTGACGCTATGCTTCGTTTTACGAACGTAAAATTGCAATTGCTGACGGATATCGAAATGGTAATTTTCTTTCAAAATGCGATTCGCGGTGGGTTAAGTTATTGTTCAAAAAGATACGCCGAGTCGAATAACCATTATATGGGGTCAGAATTTGACCAAGCGAAACCAGAGACTTACCTCTTTTATTGCGATGTAAATAATTTGTATGGCCAGATTCTGACGGAGCCTTGAGGGCACTCAGAATTCAGCTGGGTACCTCCAGAATCCGTTAATATCCTTGAAATTCCTTAAAATTCCAATTACGGATATTTTATCGAAGCGGATTTTAAAGTTCCTCAAGAAAAATACGACTTTTTTAACGATTTACCATTTCTACCTGTTAAGGAGACCCCTCCGAATTCCAAGTTCCCAAAATTAATGACGACCCTTGAGGACAAAACCCATTACGTTTTACATTACAAAACTTTCCAACAAGCATTAAAATATGGAGTACAATTCCAAAAAATACACAGAGTATTGATATTCAGACAGTCTCAATGGTTAAAGAGTTACATTGATTTAAATACAATGTTTAGGTCAACTGCAACGAATGATTTTGATAAAAATCTATTTAAGCTTTTAAATAACGTAAGTTTAAAAAAAAACATTTTTAAATTTAATTTTTATGTTTAATTTTTTATATTTTTTAGTCGATTTTCGGAAAATTTTTGGAAAATCAATTAAGCAGAAGAAATATATACTTGAAATGTCAGTATGATGGCGCTTTTGGAATTCAGGCGTTTGTATTTCATCCAAATTTTCACAGACTGACAGTATTTTCACCAAATCTTGTTGCTGTTGAATTAAAAAACGCCAATATAAAAATTGACCGACCAATTTAAGCTACTATTTTGGAATTGTCGAAAGTCTTAATGTACGAATTTTTTTACGGGTTTTTGAAAGCCGAATGCGGGGAGGACTTTAATCTGTGTTATCTTGATACTGACGCATTTTTTCTTGAATTTAGAGGGCATGATATTTATGAAATTATAAAAAAAAATTATGATAAATTTGACACTTTTGAATATGAGGAAAATAATATATTTAATATCAAAAGATTGAATAATAAAA
Organism: Anagrus nilaparvatae; assembly: GCA_022575985.1. Taxonomy (NCBI): domain Eukaryota; kingdom Metazoa; phylum Arthropoda; class Insecta; order Hymenoptera; family Mymaridae; genus Anagrus; species Anagrus nilaparvatae. The sequence continues at coordinate 744,848 of JAKSXM010000237.1, read as the reverse complement.
TATTGGGTTTAATGAAGGATGAAGCTAAAGGATGCATTATATTAAAGTTTGTTGGTTTAAGGAGTAAAATGGACTGTTGGCGCACGAAATGCAAGATGAAAAAGGTTTTAAAGGGTATAAAATCATATGTGGTAAATAATTGAAGATTACGAGTCTTGTTTGTTTAATAAAGAAACACTGGTGGAAAAATCTATTGTGACCGTATTGTGCTAAATAATGCTAAAATGTAGAAAAAAAGTGTAAAAATATGATTATAGTGTTCAGCAATGTGCAAAAAAGTACAAAAACGTGCATAAAAAATATGCAAATTTGTGACAATTTGCCGGCTCTATAAACAGTTTTGTACTTTTCTGCACGTTTTTGAACATTATATAACATTTTAGTATATTTTAGCATACTGTTGTACGTTTTTCTGGTACCAAAAAAATCCTTAAATTTTGAGTTAGATTTTATTAATAAAGGATCAAGAAAAGAAAATGATATTTACAAAAAATAAAGAAATAAGTATTTGAAGTAGAAAATATATTTTTTTAAGCTCTGCTCCGAATGTGGTTCTATTTATACAGCAGCATACCTAAACTCCTGAAATTAATGATAAAAAAGCACATCCATATATTTAATTTGTTTTCTCTTTAGAGAAAAAACTTCACAATTTGTAAAAAAAAGTAAAGTTAGTTGATGGTATTAAATCAAACTGGTTGGTAGCTTTATCTCCAAATTTTTACAATTTGTAAAATAATTCTTCTTGATGATAATTTTTTTAAAATGCATCTATCTATACCCAGAAATTCTGCAAAAATAACCTGAAAATCCAAAAATATTCCTTGAAAGATTTCACTCATTATACTTTAATTTTTTTCAAATCTTGCAGTCTTTTAACAAAGCAAACCTCAAGTCGAGGGGCTAAAAAAATTTTTTTTATAAATGCTGGTGTACTATACTTCAAAAATTTCTGGATAAAAAGATTTTGCGTTATTATTTTATCTTGAAAATTATTTAAAACACTTAAGAATTATTAAAAAAAAAAAAAAATGTAATTTATATTTCTTTCAAAAATTCTTTTGAACGTAACTTGCTTTTAATATTTTTAAACAATTAGTATTATCATCAATTGATAAATAAAAAAAAAAATTAGCAAAAACTTGGAGAAAAATCTTTTGAGCTAAAGCTACCGATCAGTTTGAGTTCATACCATCAACTAACTTTTTTTTTATTTGTTTATTAACAAATCACTAAGCAACGCATTCAAAATTTATTTGTCGTTTTGTTTTTAATTAATTCAAAATTTTTTGCGTTGCTTAGTAATTTGTTAATAAACAAATAAAAAAAAAGTTAGTTGATGGAATGAACTCAAACTGATCGGTAGCTTTAGCTCAAAAGTTTTTTCTCCAATAAGTTTTTGCTAATTTTTTTCATAATTTATCTATTGATTTACTGATAATAATTTTTTAAAAATAGTAAAGGAAATTACGTTTTTTAAATAATTTTCAAGATAAAATAATAACGCAAAATCTTTTTATCCAGAAATTTTTGAAGTATAGTACACCAGCATTTATAAAAAAAATTTTTTTAGCCCCTCGACTTGAGGTTTGCTTTGTTAAAAGACTGCAAGATTTGAAAAAAATTAAAGTATAATGAGTGAAATCTTTCAAGGAATATTTTTGGATTTTCAGGTTATTTTTGCAGAATTTCTGGGTATAGATAGATGCATTTTAAAAAAATTATCATCAAGAAGAATTATTTTACAAATTGTAAAAATTTGGAGATAAAGCTACCAACCAGTTTGATTTAATACCATCAACTAACTTTACTTTTTTTTACAAATTGTGAAGTTTTTTCTCTAAAGAGAAAACAAATTAAATATATGGATGTGCTTTTTTATCATTAATTTCAGGAGTTTAGGTATGCTGCTGTATAAATAGAACCACATTCGGAGCAGAGCTTAAAAAAATATATTTTCTACTTCAAATACTTATTTCTTTATTTTTTGTAAATATCATTTTCTTTTCTTGATCCTTTATTAATAAAATCTAATTCAAAATTTAAGGATTTTTTTGGTACCAGAAAAACGTACAACAGTATGCTAAAATATACTAAAATGTTATATAATGTTCAAAAACGTGCAGAAAAGTACAAAACTGTTTATAGAGCCGGCAAATTGTCACAAATTTGCATATTTTTTATGCACGTTTTTGTACTTTTTTGCACATTGCTGAACACTATAATCATATTTTTACACTTTTTTTCTACACTTTAGCATTATTTAGCACAATACGGTCACAATAGATTTTTCCACCAGTGAATTTTAAAATGCACTCAAAACTCAATACGTTCAAAATTACATCGCGTTTATTCAGTAAGACAAACAAAAGTCGGTTTAAATCCTTTTGATCAAAAAAGATATATATGTAAAGATGGTATTCATACCTTGGCATTTGATCATTATAAAATAAATACACAAAATGTTTGAAAAAAATGATTTTTTATTTATTTATTTATTTCCATTTTTAAACTTAGATTTTAAGAGTTCTGGTTCATAAAAACGAGCGAGTATATTTTCTCCAGATAAGTCTTGAAGTTTATAGGTCACAGGCCAGCCAGGGTCAATTTTGACGACCTTAAACAGCTCTGTAGTCCAGTTAGCTGTGTATCCTTTGTCAAACAGGTGCTTTTACTTACTTATTCGTACTAAATCGTCCCTCTTAAGCTTTGGTTTAGTTTTAACACCTACGGTTTTGTATACATGTTTTAAAAGATACTTTTCGTCTCTTTTTGTGACAAATTTAGGTTGTAATCCAGTCGTTGTATGAACGGACGAATTATATGTATTGACCAGTTTCTGGAGTACATCAATGTATTTAAAAGTACCCGTGGAAGTGAAGTGTTTCCATAGCTGCCCTTTCAATGTCCTATTATACCTCTCCGCCATCGAAGCCTTGATAACGGAATAAGTTGAAAAATGGTGAATTTTATATTTTTGCATGAGAGCTTTGAATTTCGAGTTATAGTATTCTTTTCCATGGTCACTGTTTAATTTTGAAGGCTAGTACTTTATTGATTTTAAAATATCGTTCATTGCACAAACAACATCGTCAGCCCCTTTAGATTTTAATGCTCTAACCCAGACAAACTTACTAAAATAATTGATTAAAACGAGTATACACTTGAATCCTTTATTTTGTCTTGAATACTTGCTCATATCAATCAAATCTGTTTCAAACAAGTCATCGATAGATTTAACGATCACTCGCCTTCTTGGAAAGTTACGCCGAGCGGCAAAGTGAAGCTCATTAGCGAGTTGCTTATTCATTTTGAAAATATCGATACAAACGTTACGAGAAGATTACAGACAGCTGCTATAAATATGATTGCAAAAGAGATACACACGTCTCTCTTGAAAAGCGACAATTTTTTGGTGCAAATCTCACAATCGCTGACGTGCGTTATGGCCCCCTCGCATTCTGGTTTGTATATACCACAAACATCCATTCCGATTTACGTGCGTAGAAAAAATGAAAAAACTGCTGCAAATAGATTACAAGCAGCTGAAATCAATATTATTGAAAATACCACGCACAAATCTCTGTTATAAAGAGCTAATTCACGTTTGCACGTCCTACTTTCCAGTAAGTGATCGTGCCGGTAAAAACACCATGAATTTTTATTGAAAATGAACGAATCTTGAGATGAACTCATTGTAAATAAAACCCGTTAGCAACAAAAATAGTATAAATGCAAGCAAAGCGTTTAAACGCTTGAATTTACACTGGTCGTTGTGTAACTAGTTTTCAATGTACAAAACGTTGATTTTTTCATCCATTACAGTCGAGTGATAATTGATTTTTCAGATAGAATGCGTTTCTAAGTGCACAGACGTTGTCGTATTTTTTGTGTCCTATGCAGGAAATACCGTTTTTTATTTCTTTAATTCTGTAGTTAACACCATAAGCCTCGATATTTCGGGCGTTAATGCCGAGACACTTTAGAAATTCCTTTTTTTGATGACCCTTGACAAAAATGATGCAAATGCCATTTTTCGAGTTCAAGCTGTTTTGTATTTTGTTAATTGAATCTGAAAAGGGTACGGATCCTGGTAGGAGACCGTGGTAGCGTCGTTCAAGCCACTTGATATTTTTCAAGTCTCTGCTATTTAGTTGGATGTCTGGAGGGGATTTGAAAATAAAATGACACATGCGCGAGTCCTCTGTGACGACGGCGAATTCTTTAATAATGTATTCCCCTCCAATCTTAAAAAATTGCATGTCTGCAAAACCGGCCATCTCAGAACTAATTGCTTTCGACAATGTTTGTTAAGGGGTTGTAAAGTAACGATTGTTCCGTCACGATTAAACAATAAGCAGTACAATTTTTACTCGTTATATTTTCGTGAAATTCACATTCCAACCTAACGTCAATGGATCCTGCTTTTAAAAAAGGTTCGACAAACATGCAATTGAATACAAACAGAGGGTAATTTTTAACATAATTATCAACCGAGAGGGCTGTTTCGTCGGTGTCTCTTCCAAGATAAAATTTTCTAAAATCTGTAAACGATTTATAAGCTTCCGAAATTTTGTTATCTGCAAAATCAACTGTTGTTCGTATGGAATTGACTGCGAGTTTAAGTGCAATTTGAGGTTTCGAATTTTCATAGAATCGAAATGCGTAAAATCTTTTTTCAAATTGTCAGCCCTCCCGTCTGAAAATGCTAAAATGACAAAAATTGGTCGGTTACTTAGAGCGAGAGATTGGACTTGCCAAAAGAATTGAGTCGTTTTAGGGACTTTTGGATGAACAAAAAGTTTGTGACTTCTGAAATTCATTTCCAGCGGTCGTCCATTTTCCAATATTTTCAAAAATTTCAATCGTGGTACAGGTGCTAATTCGACATGCGGTACACTCAAATAAACATTCATGAGAGTAATTTCAACAGTCTCAGCGTTTGTCTCAATGAAAAAACAATTTGCGTCGGTTCTTGATCTTTGCAAAACAATTTCCGGTTCAACAAAAGCCACAATTTTTGTGTAATCGGCACAGAAACCGAATATTTCTTTCAAGGGTAAAAAAAAATCAAATTTGGCATTGTTTTTTAATATCTTGTCGGAGGGGAACCATCCTAAGCTTATTGATGATTTAGATTCGCATACACTCTTGAGAAGCAAATTTTTTATATTCGCCACGACGCCCAAATCCTTTACAGAATCTATACAGTGTCCCGAAATTTCCAGCCTGCATTCTTGGAAGAGATAAAATGGATAGTTTTTAACAGTTTTGACTCCTGTTTCCGTATGCGTTTTTAAAACTCCCGATACATAAATGTATCCTTCAGCAAGATGTAAAAATAAATCGGAACATTGTATAGGTATTCTAATTTCATCAGATTTACCAATCTCATTGGAAGAATATGGCTCGTAATGGTGGTAATTATAACCTATTATGGATTTATCATCCAAAATTTTCTGATGTACGCTTAAAATGTCCATTTTCACGAACTTTGTATCCAAGACTTTTTAAAAATTTCACGTTTTTTTCACTTAAACGCGCTGGTTTTTTTCCACTTAAACACACTGGTTTTTTTAATGTTTCCTCTGCAACTATTGCAGGCTGAATGTCGTTGCGGAACAGACGTCCAGAATTATATATTTTAGGCATTATTTTATTTTTCTAAGATGCAGCCGTATATTTATATGTTCCTTGCGAAAATCGATAAGCCTTCCGTTTTGATCGTGCAGAGTTAACGTGATATTGCTGATTTCGTTTGTCGACACCGGTAAATATATTAAATATGAAGGGAAATCATGAATTCGATACCCGGGGGGCTCTAAAACTGACACCTGGTGCAGAATTTGTGACTTGTTAGAGTTCAAAAACGAGTTGTAAATAAGCAAACAAGAAATTTCAATAGTTTCGACAACTAAAATCCTAATAATGTCTTGACTGAAACATTTTTTAAATGGCTCGGCTTTCTGGCTTTTTGCGAACCCTAGAATTTGACCTATATTATTTGGTTTTGAGAAATCGACTAAGTAGCGGGAGATTAATTCGCACTGAAAACTATGCCCAATGAGAATTATGTCTTCATCTCCTAAATCAATTTTATGGTCTGGGTTTAAGGGATGTTTGGAATGATCCAATTTCAAAGCTTGCTGTAAAAATCTCTCAATATCCGTTATCTCGTACGCACCTTCCGGAATCTGTATAACCTTTTCAGACGAACCATCAAAGTCATAAAAGCAATTGTTTGTTGAATTAATGTTGCAAATTTAATTCCAAGATTGAAAAGATAACAAAGCTATTTAGTGTGGCCCGTCGAGTAAAATTGGTGGAAAATATTCTCCAGAAAGTATAGACGTATTTCCAGAAATTTCAAGTACGAATGACATGTTTAAACTAAACTTGATTTCAAAAAATCGATACACAAGAGACCGCAATTAGTTTGACTAAATTTTTGAAATCTTTCTCTCGTATATTTAATGTTACAATTAGTAAAATATTCGAAAAGTTTTTTTGGAGGGTTTATATTACCAAAACTGTCAAAATAAATGACATTACTGCCATTCTTTCTATATGCGACCCAATGAGATCCTGCGTTATTTTTATCGTCCAAGTTGATTATAGCACACTCATTTTTAAGTGGGCGTTGGGGCAAAGCATTTCTCATATAAATACCGCGAAATTTTTTATATTTTTAGCTAATTTGAAAAGCTGACCAGCTGTTTGCTATTTTCGTCTTCGTCTGCGCTTTTTTGTTAAACCTTTCCCCCTCTTGTATAGCTTTAGACGGAGACCTTTTCCTTTGCTGGCAATTTTCTCCATTTCCAAATTATGACGTATTTTTTCATCGGCTAATTTTTTGTTTTTTTTTTAATCTTTATGAGCTTTATAAAGGCTAGCTGCTGCTCGTGCTTCTACGTACTCCCATACCAATCTTCTCTTTCAAGCCAATTAAAGAAGCTACAGTAAGCGCCGAAGCTCTTTTACCCAAAGATGAATCTGCCGCGAAAATTCGCTTTTTAGCCGCTGAAAATAGCTCTTTATCGGCTTTGTGGCGCTATTTTAAATCTAAAATTATGATATTGAATATCATGCGTCAAACACACTGAATCGAGAGGATTCTTTGGTTGTATATTGTTCTTAATACGAGATTCCAAACGGATACCGGGACCTTTTAAAGAAAAAATATTTTATACATAAAGACGTGAAAATTTTTTTTATGATATCGCACTTACCACAATAATTATAACTCGGTAAATGTATCTCTCGATTCAATTTTCCAAGAAAATTATTGAACATGTGTTTACCGTGAATGTTGCATTAAGACTGACTGGACAAGTATAAAAACGTTCACATTTATGCCCTAGTCTTCAGTAAAATGGAGTTTGTTGAACAGTAAGAAAAAATTCATAACGCAAATTACGATATTTCAGGTAGTTCGAAACTACCTCCAAAAAATGGCAAGCTTTTAGGGGGTAGCTTGCGAGCAATTATCTCTGGTCCGTCAAATTGTGGCAAAACGAACCTATTAATTGCTTTAACAAATAGTCTATTTGGTTTTCATTTTTTCCGAATAGTTATATTCACAAAAACCCCTTTTTAACCTAAATATGAACTTTTAAGACGGATTTTCAATCATGAAACATTAAAAAGAGTTCGATTAAATTTTTTTACAAGCGACGAAGAAATTCTAGACCCTGAAAATGACAAAAGACATACGCTCATGGCATTTGATGACGTCATAAATTGCACTCAGAACGTTGCTAAAACATACATGTGGTTGGGGCGACATTCTTTCACAGATTGTTGCTATTTGTCGCAGACTTATTCAAAAATACCTAAGCAACTAATTCGTGATAATATAAACATGATTGTTGTATATCCTCAAGACGATTTAAATTTGAAACATATTTTTGACGATCACGTGACATCGCATTTGTCCTTTACTCAATTTAAAAAACTTTGTCACAAATGTTCGAAGAAAAAACATAATTTTTTGGTTATTATGAAGGAATTTGATGCAAACTACGGCATGTATCGATCTGGTTTCAGTACATATATCCGTCTTAAACCAAAACGATTGTCTGAAATTAAAAAAAAAGAAAAAAAATAATGGAGACTGCAAAGTTAATCCAGCAAGCTCGTTCGAATATTCGCAAAAAATATAAGGCATTAAATTATCACGACGCGCAACTCGATTTAATGGCAAAAAAAACTTTTGCCCCCATAATTGAACCGTTAAAAAGCATAGCAAAAAAACAGGAAAATAAAAATTTGATTGATTTTAAAGAATGTGAAAAAAAAGATGAAAATATAATGGATTTGGTCGATATTTCTGATACTATCACTAGCGGTACCAGTAAAGGATCAAAAAAACGCAAACAGGATGACACCTCTTTTTTTGCAAATGAATCTCTCATAGATAACGAAATTAAAAGACCAGCGCACGCACCTGCACCGGCTGAATTGACAGAGCTAGGACCTATTGCTGGCAAACTTTTTCAAGATTTAATGGCAAACCCAAGTAAATATGATACAGTCTTCGGACCAAAGATTTCCGGCCAATCACATCATATGCTGGGTTCTAAACGATTAATTATTTTCAAAAACGACGATTTCTCAGTCGGTTCAAAGACTTACACGGGTACAAAAGGATTGTTCTCTTTGATATATAACAAAAAACCGCAACAAGATTCCTACACGGAAGCTGACAAGGCTATATATAGTGAAATTTTACGTTATACAAATGCGCATAAACAAAACGGTCAAGAAAATGGAAAGATTTTAGCTTCTAAAGGTGAAAAATATCTCAATATCATACGGGATTTAGTTAACATACCGTCGGCAACTGGACGTGGGCTAAAGAAAAAAATAAATAAATATACTCTTATGAATTTTGATAAAAATATTAAGACGTCATTTTCTTATTGGGACAATCCAAACGAGTTGGTAGACAGGTTAAAGCTTCTAGTGACAGAAACACAAGCTGGCCATAATTATTTGGACAACGAAATTCATGAAATAATTGATGAATTATCTGAATCTGGATATATATATTAAAAAAAGCGTGCAAAAATGAATAAGTTTGGTGAAAAATTGAGAGAAACTTCGCCAGATTTTTCAGCTTTAAGCAAAAGATTAACGAATTTAAAGTTAAAACTCGAAGCTTTAAACCCTAGTAATAATCTTCGTATTGATTCAAGGTTAGGATTTTTGGAAGAAATTTTGGATGTGGCTCTAAACCAAAAAGAACCTAAAAGTAATTTTCCATAATTTTACCATACACACAGATCAAAAAATTAATTTCAAAATTTATCCCCGATATCAGTCTACGTATGCGCATTTTGGAAGAACTTTTAGGGGTTGTAAAATATCGTAAAAGCGACGATGTAAATGATATTTCTTACAGCGATTTAAAAACATACATTGCAGACATCATACCGAAAATTGCAACTCGTTTAACAGCAATGGAAATAGCTCTTGGATTTTCCCATGTTAAAAAACAAGATTCAATAACCTATCTGGAATTGCTAGGACTTGTGAGGTTGAATATCCCTGAATTCGGGAATCGAATTACCCATATCGAAAAATTTTTGAAAATTGAAAATCCAAAGCCTTGAATAATTTTTTTCAAACTAAATAAAATGTATTTAAAAAAAAAAAATGATCAAATAAAAAAATTTTTTTTAAACTAAAGACTGTGTTGTTATTTGCGTTAAATAATTTATAAAAGTTATTAATTTCAATACATTATCGTTTATATTTTATTTTTTCCATACATTTTTTTGTTATGTCTAAGTTCTTATGTCTAAAATATTAAAATCTATCGTTTAAATTAATTTTGTAATAAAGCTATTCAAAGTATCTAAAATAAATGAAATTTAAAAATCATAATGTAATTAATAATTTTTTCTTAAATCGATGCAATTTTCATTAATTAATTTGAATACATTTATCGTTTTAATTTATTTTCAAAATACATTTTTTTTTTATTATAAAATTCTTATGACTAAAAATTAGAATATATATATCGTTTAAATTTTTATTTTGCAATACATTTTGCAATAAGCTTTCTATTCTAAATATCCTACGTCTAAAAATCTATCATCTTAAAATCTATCGTTTAAATTAATTTTGCAATAAAGCTATTTTAAGTATCTAAAATGAAATTTAAAAATCATAATATGATTAATAATTTTTTCTTGAATCGATGCAATTTTCGTTAATTAATTTAATTTATTTTCAAAATACATTTTTTTTTATTATTAAATTCTTATGGCTAAAAATTATAATGTAAATATCGTTTAAATTTATTTTGCAATACATTTTGTAATAAAATTTCTATTCTAAATATCCTACGTTTAAAATGAATAGCATTTAAAATATCAGAATTTTTACTTGAAACAACACAAAACGAGCAAATACAAATTTGTTTTATTACGTTTAAATTTTCGTTGAAAGTTACTCGTTTACAATTCTGTTTCAAGAAGAAAATTAAAATGTACGCAAATTAATTCGTATTCAATAATTTCATTATTTTTAAAATTATCCCCGCCGTAGACCCACGATCATATTACAATTTCCTAGGGAGGCTCATGGTTACTCCCACCGTTTATCCGCGATCAGTTTTCAAAATCCTATAGATAGTTATTATTACATTACTCAAACGTCCGGATAATACAAAAACGAGCAGATACCAAATTAGATGACGGCTGTCCTATGTATGAAATTAGATGTCGGCGGTCCCATTGATGAAAATACGGGAGCGAGCGCAAGTTACTCGGGCGACCGTAAAACGAACGGATACCGTAATATCGTTGAAGAAAACTCGATAAATTTTAACACGCTCGTCCGGAGCAAAAGACTCTCGGAGTCATGGTTACTTCCTCCATTTTCCCGCGATCAGTTTTTAAAATCCTATGGAGATTCGAAGCTACTCTCACTGTACACCAGCGATCAGTTACTAATATCTCAAATTGAGATGAATCTACTCCCGCCTATTGAACCGCCATCAGTTTCTATTATCCTTAGGAAAAAAGTAATTACTCACTGCCGTTTACCCGCGGTTCCTTTTTTAATATGCTATGAAGATTCATAATTACTCCCGCCGTTTACACTCAGTTCATTTTTGATAACCGTAAAGTATTCTACAATCGTATAATACGACCGAAAAATAAGCAATTATTTATTCGTTTCTAGACATTGACTCCATACCTACGACTGCCGACGTCTATTTAATAATTACCAATAAAATAAGCGCTCCTTATTTGATTGTTTTCAAAATCCTATAGATAGTTATTATTACATTACTCAATCGTCCGGATAATACAAAAACGAGCAGATACCAAATTAGATGACGGCTGTCCTATGTATGAAATTAGATGTCGGTGGTCCCATTGATGAAAATACGGGATCGAGCGGAAGTTACTCGGGCGACCGTAAGACGACCGGATATCGTAATATCGTTGAAGAAAACTCAAAAAATTTTAACACGCTCGTCCGGAGCAAAAGACTCTTGGGGCGAGTGGGTGTTACTTGGGCCAACGGAGGACCGGGAGAAAAACCGGATACCGCGATAACGCATACTCCCGCCGTTTACCGGTGATTAGTTTTTAGAATCTCATGGAGAGTCGAAGGTACTCCCAGGGTACACCCGCGATAAGTTATTACTACCTTTAGTAGAGTTGAACTTTTTGCCGCCTATGTTACCGCGATCAGTTTTTATTATCCGTAGTAGAGTCGAAGTTACTCCCGCTGTATACCCGCGATTAGATTTATATTTCCTTAGGAGACTGATGGTTAGTCCCGCCATTTACCCACTATCAGTTCTTAAAATACTTTAAAGAGTCGAGGCTACTTCCGCCGAATACCAACGATTAGTGATTAATATCCATAAGAGAGTCAAAGCTACTCCCGCGGTATACCAGCGATCTGTTATTAACTTCTTAATGAGAGTTGTAGTTAATACAACCTTTTTATTGAATTCCACATTTGCACTTCATACCTGGGACAGCCGACATCTATTTATTTAAGAATATCATATGCGTTCCTATAAATTTCCTATGTCCTGATTTTGACAATTTCATAAACAAAGTTAATTTTGATTATCATCCATAAGAGGGACTAAGTTACTCCCGCTATTCACCCGTGATCAGATGACAATTATCTTGGGAGAGTCATGGTTACTTCTGCCATTTGCCCGCGATCAGTTTTTAAAATCCTATGGAGATTCGAAGCTACTCTCACGGTATACCAGCGATCAGTTAATAATATCTCAAATTGAGTCGAATCTACTCCCGCCTATTTAACCGCCATCAGATTCTATTATCCTTAGGAAAGAAGTAGTAACTCCTGCCGTTTACCCGCGGTGCCTTTTTAACATGCTATGAAGATTCATAATTAATCCCGCCGTTTACCATCAGTTCATTTTTGATAACCGTAAAGTATTCTACAATCGTATAAAGCGACCGACAAATAAGCAATTATTTATTCGTTTCTAGGCATTCACTCCATACCTAGGACTGCCGACATCTATTTAATAATTACCAATAAAATAAGCGCTCCTATCAATTTCCGAAGTGCTAGTTTAGACATTGCCATAAAGATAGTCACGTTTTATTAGTATCCACAAGAAAGTCGAAGCTACTCCCGCGGTACTGTCGCAATAAGTCATTACTATCTCAAGTAGATTCGAACTTTTTCCCGCCGATGTAACCTCCATCAGTTTTTATTATCCTTAGGAAAGTCGAAATTATTCCCGCCGTAGACCCACGATCATATTACAATTTCCTAGGGAGGCTCATGGTTACTCCCGCCGTTTATCCGCGATCAGTTTTCAAAATCCTATAGATAGTTATTATTACATTACTCAATCGTCCGGATAATACAAAAACGAGCAGATACCAAATTAGATGACGGCTGTCCTATGTATGAAATTAGATGTCGGCGGTCCCATTGATGAAAATACGGGAGCGAGCGCAAGTTACTCGGGCGACCGTAAAACGAACGGATACCGTAATATCGTTGAAGAAAACTCGAAAAATTTTAACACGCTCGTCCGGAGCAAAAGACTCTCGGAGTCATGGTTACTTCCTCCATTATCCCGCGATCAGTTTTTAAAATCCTATGGAGATTCGAAGCTACTCTCACTGTACACCAGCGATCAGTTACTAATATCTCAAATTGAGATGAATCTACTCCCGCCTATTGAACCGCCATCAGATTTCTATTATCCTTAGGAAAAAAGTAGTTACTTACTGCCGTTTACCCGCGGTTTCTTTTTTAATATGCTATGAAGATTCATAATTACTCCCGCCGTTTACCATCAGTTCATTTTTTAATAACCGTAAAGTATTCTACAATCGTATAATACGACCGAAAAATAAGCAATTATTTATTCGTTTCTAGACATTGACTCCATACCTAGGACTGCCGACGTCTATTTAATAATTACCAATAAAATAAGCGCTCCTTATTTGATTGTTTTCAAAATCCTATAGATAGTTATTATTACATTACTCAATCGTCCGGATAATACAAAAACGAGCAGATACCAAATTAGATGACGGCTGTCCTATGTATGAAATTAGATGTCGCTGGTCCCATTGATGAAAATACGGGATCGAGCGGAAGTTACTCGGGCGACCGTAAAACGACCGGATATCGTAATATCTTTGAAGAAAACTCAAAAAATTTTAACACGCTCGTCCGGAGCAAAAGACTCTTGGGGCGAGTGGGTGTTACTTGGGCCAACGGAGGACCGGGAGAAAAACCGGATACCGCGATAACGCATACTCCCGCCGTTTACCGGTGATTAGTTTTTAGAATCCCATGGAGAGTCGAAGGTACTCCCAGGGTACACCCGCGATAAGTTATTACTACCTTTAGTAGAGTTGAACTTTTTGCCGCCTATGTTACCGCGATCAGTTTTTATTATCCGTAGTAGAGTCGAAGTTACTCCCGCTGTATACCCGCGATTAGATTTATATTTCCTTAGGAGACTGATGGTTAGTCCCGCCATTTACCCACTATCAGTTCTTAAAATACTTTAAAGAGTCGAGGCTACTTCCGCCGAATACCAACGATTAGTGATTAATATCCATAAGAGAGTCAAAGCTACTCCCGCGGTATACCAGCGATCTGTTATTAACTTCTTAATGAGAGTTGTAGTTAATACAACCTTTTTATTGAATTCCACATTTGCACTTCATACCTGGGACAGCCGACATCTATTTATTTAAGAATATCATATGCGTTCCTATAAATTTCCTATGTCCTGATTTTGACAATTTCATAAACAAAGTTAATTTTGATTATCATCCATAAGAGGGACTAAGTTACTCCCGCTATTCACCCGTGATCAGATGACAATTATCTTGGGAGAGTCATGGTTACTTCTGCCATTTGCCCGCGATCAGTTTTTAAAATCCTATGGAGATTCGAAGCTACTCTCACGGTATACCAGCGATCAGTTAATAATATCTCAAATTGAGTCGAATCTACTCCCGCCTATTTAACCGCCATCAGATTCTATTATCCTTAGGAAAGAAGTAGTAACTCCTGCCGTTTACCCGCGGTGCCTTTTTAACATGCTATGAAGATTCATAATTAATCCCGCCGTTTACCATCAGTTCATTTTTGATAACCGTAAAGTATTCTACAATCGTATAAAGCGACCGACAAATAAGCAATTATTTATTCGTTTCTAGGCATTCACTCCATACCTAGGACTGCCGACATCTATTTAATAATTACCAATAAAATAAGCGCTCCTATCAATTTCCGAAGTGCTAGTTTAGACATTGCCATAAAGATAGTCACGTTTTATTAGTATCCACAAGAAAGTCGAAGCTACTCCCGCGGTACTGTCGCAATAAGTCATTACTATCTCAAGTAGATTCGAACTTTTTCCCGCCGATGTAACCTCCATCAGTTTTTATTATCCTTAGGAAAGTCGAAATTATTCCCGCCGTAGACCCACGATCATATTACAATTTCCTAGGGAGGCTCATGGTTACTCCCGCCGTTTATCCGCGATCAGTTTTCAAAATCCTATAGATAGTTATTATTACATTACTCAATCGTCCGGATAATACAAAAACGAGCAGATACCAAATTAGATGACGGCTGTCCTATGTATGAAATTAGATGTCGGCGGTCCCATTGATGAAAATACGGGAGCGAGCGCAAGTTACTCGGGCGACCGTAAAACGAACGGATACCGTAATATCGTTGAAGAAAACTCGAAAAATTTTAACACGCTCGTCCGGAGCAGAAGACTCTCGGAGTCATGGTTACTTCCTCCATTATCCCGCGATCAGTTTTTAAAATCCTATGGAGATTCGAAGCTACTCTCACTGTACACCAGCGATCAGTTACTAATATCTCAAATTGAGATGAATCTACTCCCGCCTATTGAACCGCCATCAGTTTCTATTATCCTTAGAAAAAAAGTAGTTACTCACTGCCGTTTACCCGCGGTTCCTTTTTTAATATGCTATGAAGATTCATAATTACTCCCGCCGTTTACCATCAGTTCATTTTTTAATAACCGTAAAGTATTCTACAATCGTATAAAACGACCTACAAATAAGCAATTATTTATTCGTTTCTAGACATTGACTCCATACCTAGGACTGCCGACGTCTATTTAATAATTACCAATAAAATAAGCGCTCCTTATTTGATTGTTTTCAAAATCCTATAGATAGTTATTATTACATTACTCAATCGTCCGGATAATACAAAAACGAGCAGATACCAAATTAGATGACGGCTGTCCTATGTATGAAATTAGATGTCGGTGGTCCCATTTATGAAAATACGGGATCGAGCGGAAGTTACTCTGGCGACCGTAAGACGACCGGATATCGTAATATCGTTGAAGAAAACTCAAAAAATTTTAACACGCTCGTCCGAAGCAAAAGACTCTTGGGGCGAGTGGGTGTTACTCGGCCCACCGGACGACCGAGAAAAAACCGGATACCGCGATATCGCATACTCCCGCCGTTTACCAGTGATTAGTTTTTAGAATCCTATGGAGAGTCGAAGGTACTCCCGCTGTATACCCACGATTAGATGTATATTTCCTTGGGAGACTGATGTTTACTCCTGCTATTTACCCACTATCAGTTCTTAATATACTTTAAAGAGTCGAGGCTACTTCCGCCGAATACCAACGATTAGTGATTAATATCTATAAGAGAGTCAAAGCTACTCCCGCGGTATACCAGCAATCTGTTATTAATTTCTTAATGAGAGTTGTAGTTACTACAACCTTTTTATTGAATTCCACATTTGCACTTCATACCTGGGACAGCCGACATCTATTTATTTAAGAATATCATATGCGTTCCTATAAATTTCCTATGTCCTGATTTTGACAATTTCATAAACATAGTTAATTTTTATTATCATCCATAAGAGGGACTAAGTTACTCCCGCTATTCACCCGTGATCAGATGACAATTAACTTGGGAGAGTCATGGTTACTTCTGCCATTTGCCCGCGATCAGTTTTTAAAATCCTATGGAGATTCGAAGCTACTCTCACGGTACACCAGCGATCAGTTAATAATATCTTAAATTGAGTCGAATCTACTCCCGCCTATTTAACCGCCATTAGATTCTATTATCCTTTGGAAAGAAGTAGTTACTCCTGCCGTTTACCCGCGGTGCCTTTTTTAATATGCTATGAAGATTCATAATTACTCCCGCCGTTTACCATCAGTTTATTTTTAATAACCGTAAAGTATTCTACAATCGTATAAAACGACCGACAAATAAGCAATTGTTTATTCGTTTCTAGACATTCACTCCATACCTAGGACTGCCGACATCTATTTAATAATTACCAATAAAATAAGCGCTCCTATCAATTTCCGAAGTGCTAATTTAGACATTGCCATAAAGATAGTCACGTTTTATTAGTATCCACAAGAGAGTCGAAGCTACTCCCGCAGTACTGTCGCAAAAAGTCATTACTATCACAAGTAGATTCGAACTTTTTCCCGCCGATGTAACCTCCATCAGTTTTTTTTATCCTTAGGAAAGTCGAAATTATCCCCGCCGTAGACCCACGATCATATTACAAATTCCTAGGGAGGCTCATGGTTACTCCCACCGTTTATCCGCGATCAGTTTTCAAAATCCTATAGATAGTTATTATTAGATTACTCAATCGTCCGGATAATACAAAAACGAGCAGATACCAAATTAGATGACGGCTGTCCTATGTATGAAATTACATGTCGGCGGTCCCGTTGATGAAAATACGGGAGCGAGCGCAAGTTACTCGGGCGACCGTAAAACGAACGGATACCGTAATATCGTTGAAGAAAACTCGAAAAATTTTAACACGCTCGTCCGGAGCAAAAGACTCTCGGAGTCATGGTTACTTCCTCCATTTTCCCGCGATCAGTTTTTAAAATCCTATGGAGATTCGAAACTACTCTCACTGTACACCAGCGATCAGTTACTAATATCTCAAATTGAGTCGAATCTACTCCCGCCTATTGAATCGCCATCAGTTTCTATTATCCTTAGGAAAAAAGTAATTACTCACTGCCGTTTACCCGCGGTTCCTTTTTTAATATGCTATGAAGATTCATAATTACTCCCGCCGTTTACCATCAGTTCATTTTTGATAACCGTAAAGTATTCTACAATCGTATAAAACGACCGACAAATAAGCAATTATTTATTCGTTTCTAGACATTCACTCCATACCTAGGACTGCCGACGTCTATTTAATAATTACCAATAAAATAAGCGCATCCTTATTTTATTGTTTTCAAAATCCTATAGATAGTTATTATTACATTACTCAATCGTCCGGATAATACAAAAACGAGCAGATACCAAATTAGATGACGGCTGTCCTATGTATGAAATTAGATGTTGGTGGTCCCATTGATGAAAATACGGGATCGAGCGGAAGTTACTCGGGCGACCGTAAAACGACCGGATATCGTAATATCGTTTGAGAAAACTGAAAAAATTTTAACACGCTCGTCCGAAGCAAAAGACTCTTGGGGCAAGTGGGTGTTACTCGGCCCACCGGAGAACCGAGAAAAAACCGGATACCGCGATATCGCATACTCCCGCCGTTTACCAGTGATTAGTTTTTAGTATCCTATGGAGAGTCGAAGGTACTCCCGCTGTATACCCACGATTAGATGTATATTTCCTTGGGAGACTGATGTTTACTCCTGCTATTTACCCACTATCAGTTCTTAAAATACTTTAAAGAGTCGAGGCTACTTCTGCCGAATACCAACGATTAGTGATTAATATCTATAAGAGAGTCAAAGCTACTCCCGTGGTATACCAGCGATCTGTTATTAATTTCTTAATGAGAGTTGTAGTTACTACAACCTTTTTATTGAATTCCACATTTGCACTTCATACCTGGGACAGCCGACATCTATTTATTTAAGAATATCATATGCGTTCCTATAAATTTCCTATGTCCTGATTTTGACAATTTCATAAACATAGTTAATTTTTATTATCATCCATAAGAGGGACTAAGTTACTCCCGCTATTCACCCGTGATGAGATGACAATTAACTTGGGAGAGTCATGGTTACTTCTGCCATTTGCCCGCGATCAGTTTTTAAAATCCTAGGGAGATTCGAAGCTACTCTCACTGTACACCAGCGATCAGTTACTAATATCTCAAATTGAGTCGAATCTACTCCCGCCTATTTAACCGCCATCAGATTCTATTATCCTTAGGAAAGAAGTAGTAACTCCTGCCGTTTACCCGCGGTGCCTTTTTAACATGCTATGAAGATTCATAATTAATCCCGCCGTTTACCATCAGTTCATTTTTGATAACCGTAAAGTATTCTACAATCGTATAAAGCGACCGACAAATAAGCAATTAATTATTCGTTTCTAGGCATTCACTCCATACCTAGGACTGCCGACATCTATTTAATAATTACCAATAAAATAAGCGCTCCTATCAATTTCCGAAGTGCTAGTTTAGACATTGCCATAAAGATAGTCACGTTTTATTAGTATCCACAAGAAAGTCGAAGCTACTCCCGCGGTACTGTCGCAATAAGTCATTACTATCTCAAGTAGATTCGAACTTTTTCCCGCCGATGTAACCTCCATCAGTTTTTATTATCCTTAGGAAAGTCGAAATTATTCCCGCCGTAGACCCACGATCATATTACAATTTCCTAGGGAGGCTCATGGTTACTCCCGCCGTTTATCCGCGATCAGTTTTCAAAATCCTATAGATAGTTATTATTACATTACTCAATCGTCCGGATAATACAAAAACGAGCAGATACCAAATTAGATGACGGCTGTCCTATGTATGAAATTAGATGTCGGCGGTCCCATTGATGAAAATACGGGAGCGAGCGCAAGTTACTCGGGCGACCGTAAAACGAACGGATACCGTAATATCGTTGAAGAAAACTCGAAAAATTTTAACACGCTCGTCCGGAGCAAAAGACTCTCGGAGTCATGGTTACTTCCTCCATTATCCCGCGATCAGTTTTTAAAATCCTATGGAGATTCGAAGCTACTCTCACTGTACACCAGCGATCAGTTACTAATATCTCAAATTGAGATGAATCTACTCCCGCCTATTGAACCGCCATCAGTTTCTATTATCCTTAGGAAAAAAGTAGTTACTTACTGCCGTTTACCCGCGGTTTCTTTTTTAATATGCTATGAAGATTCATAATTACTCCCGCCGTTTACCATCAGTTCATTTTTTAATAACCGTAAAGTATTCTACAATCGTATAAAACGACCGACAAATAAGCAATTATTTATTCGTTTCTAGACATTGACTCCATACCTAGGACTGCCGACGTCTATTTAATAATTACCAATAAAATAAGCGCTCCTTATTTAATTGTTTTCAAAATCCTATAGATAGTTATTATTACATTACTCAATCGTCCGGATAATACAAAAACGAGCAGATACCAAATTAGATGACGGCTGTCCTATGTATGAAATTAGATGTCGGTGGTCCCATTGATGAAAATACGGGATCAAGCGGAAGTTACTCGGGCGACCGTAAAACGACCGGATATCGTAATATCGTTGAAGAAAACTCAAAAATTTTAACACGCTCGTCCGAAGCAAAAGACTCTTGGGGCGAGTGGGTGTTACTCGGCCCACCGGAGGACCGGGAGAAAAATCGGATACCGCGATATCGCATACTCCCGCCGTTTACCGGTGGTTAGTTTTTAGAATCCTATGGAGAGTCGAAGGTACTCTCGCTGTATACCCACGATTAGATGTATATTTCCTTGGGAGACTGATGTTTTCTCCTGCTATTTACCCACTATCAGTTCTTAAAATACTTTAAAGAGTCGAGGCTACTTCCGCCGAATACCAACGATTAGTTATAAATATCTATAAGAGAGTCAAAGCTACTCCCGCGGTATACCAGCGATCTGTTATTAACTTCTTAATGAGAGTTGTAGTTACTACAACCTTTTTATTGAATTCCACATTTGCACTTCATACCTGGGACAGCCGACATCTATTTATTTAAGAATATCATATGCGTTCCTATAAATTTCCTATGTCCTGATTTTGACGATTTCATAAACATAGTTAATTTTTATTATCATCCATAAGAGGGACTAAGTTACTCCCGCTATTCACCCGTGATCAGATGACAATTAACTTGGGAGATTCATGGTTACTTCTGCCATTTGCCCGCGATCAGTTTTTAAAATCCTATGGAGATTCGAAGCTACTCTCACTGTACACTAGCGATCAGTTACTAATATCTCAAATTGAGTCTAATCTACTCCCGACTATTGAAACGCCATCAGTTTCTATTATCCTTAGGAAAAAAGTAGTTACTCACTGCCGTTTACCCGCGGTTCCTTTTTTATTATGCTATGAAGATTCATAATTACTCCCGCCGTTTACCATCAGTTCATTTTTGATAACCGTAAAGTATTCTACAATCGTATAAAACGACCGACAAATAAGCAATTAATTATTCGTTTCTAGACATTCACTCCATACCTAGGACTGCCGACATCTATTTAATAATTACCAATAAAATAGGCGCTCCTATCAATTTCCGAAGTGCTAATTTAGACATTGCCATAAAGATAGTCACGTTTTATTAGTATCCACAAGAGAGTCGAAGCTACTCCCGCAGTACTGTCGCAATAAGTCATTACTATCACAAGTAGATTCAAACTTTTTCCCGCCGATGTAACCTCCATCAGTTTTTTTTATCCTTAGGAAAGTCGAAATTACTCCCGCCGTAGACCCACGATCATATTACAATTTCCTAGGGAGGCTCATGGTTACTCCCACCGTTTATCCGCGATCAGTTTTCAAAATCCTATAGATAGTTATTATTACATTACTCAATCGTCCGGATAATACAAAAACGAGCAGATACCAAATTAGTTGACGGCTGTCCTATGTATGAAATTAGATGTCGGCGGTCCCGTTGATGAAAATACGGGAGCGAGCGCAAGTTACTCGGGCGACCGTAAAACGAACGGATACCGTAATATCGTTGAAGAAAACTCGAAAAATTTTAACACGCTCGTCCGGAGCAAAAGACTCTCGGAGTCATGGTTACTTCCTCCATTATCCCGCGATCAGTTTTTAAAATCCTATGGATATTCGAAGCTACTCTCACTGTACACCAGCGATCAGTTACTAATATCTCAAATTGAGATTAATCTACTCCCGCCTATTGAACCGCCATCAGTTTCTATTATCCTTAGGAAAAAAGTAGTTACTCACTGCCGTTTACCCGCGGTTCCTTTTTTATTATGCTATGAAGATTCATAATTACTCCCGCCGTTTACCATCAGTTCATTTTTGATAACCGTAAAGTATTCTACAATCGTATAAAACGACCGACAAATAAGCAATTAATTATTCGTTTCTAGACATTCACTCCATACCTAGGACTGCCGACATCTATTTAATAATTACCAATAAAATAGGCGCTCCTATCAATTTCCGAAGTGCTAATTTAGACATTGCCATAAAGATAGTCACGTTTTATTAGTATCCACAAGAGAGTCGAAGCTACTCCCGCAGTACTGTCGCAATAAGTCATTACTATCACAAGTAGATTCGAACTTTTTCCCGCCGATGTAACCTCCATCAGTTTGTTTTATCCTTAGGAAAGTCGAAATTATCCCCGCCGTAGACCCACGATCATATTACAAATTCCTAGGGAGGCTCATGGTTACTCCCACCGTTTATCCGCGATCAGTTTTCAAAATCCTATAGATAGTTATTATTAGATTACTCAATCGTCCGGATAATACAAAAACGAGCAGATACCAAATTAGATGACGGCTGTCCTATGTATGAAATTAGATGTCGGCGGTCCCGTTGATGAAAATACGGGAGCGAGCGCAAGTTACTCGGGCGACCGTAAAACGAACGGATACCGTAATATCGTTGAAGAAAACTCGAAAAATTTTAACACGCTCGTCCGGAGCAAAAGACTCTCGGAGTCATGGTTACTTCCTCCATTTTCCCGCGATCAGTTTTTAAAATCCTATGGAGATTCGAAGCTACTCTCACTGTACACCAGCGATCAGTTACTAATATCTCAAATTGAGTCGAATCTACTCCCGCCTATTGAATCGCCATCAGTTTCTATTATCCTTAGGAAAAAAGTAATTACTCACTGCCGTTTACCCGCGGTTCCTTTTTTAATATGCTATGAAGATTCATAATTACTCCCGCCGTTTACCAACAGTTCATTTTTTAATAACCGTAAAGTATTCTACAATCGTATAAAACGACCGACAAATAAGCAATTATTTATTCGTTTCTAGACATTGACTCCATACCTAGGACTGCCGACGTCTATTTAATAATAACCAATAAAATAAGCGCTCCTTATTTTATTGTTTTCAAAATCCTATAGATAGTTATTATTACATTACTCAATCGTCCGGATAATACAAAAACGAGCAGATACCAAACTAGATGACGGCTGTCCTATGTATGAAATTAGATGTCGGTGGTCCCATTGATGAAAATACGGGATAGAGCGGAAGTTACTCGGGCGACCATAAAACGACCGGATATCGTAATATCGTTGAAGAAAACTCAAAAAATTTTAACACGCTCGTCCGAAGCAAAAGACTCTTGGGGCGAGTTGGTGTTACTCGGCCCACCGGAGGACCGGGAGAAAAATCGGATACCGCGATATCGCATACTCCCGCCGTTTACCGGTGGTTAGTTTTTAGAATCCTATGGAGAGTCGAAGGTACTCTCGCTGTATACCCACGATTAGATGTATATTTCCTTGGGAGACTGATGTTTACTCCTGCTATTTACCCACTATCAGTTCTTAAAATACTTTAAAGAGTCGAGGCTAATTCCGCCGAATACCAACGATTAGTTATAAATATCTATAAGAGAGTCAAAGCTAGTCCCGCGGTATACCAGCGATCTGTTATTAACTTCTTAATGAGAGTTGTAGTTACTACAACCTTTTTATTGAATTCCACATTTGCACTTCATACCTGGGACAGCCGACATCTATTTATTTAAGAATATCATATGCGTTCCTATAAATTTCCTATGTCCTGATTTTGACAATTTCATAAACATAGTTAATTTTTATTATCATCCATAAGAGGGACTAAGTTACTCCCGCTATTCACCCGTGATCAGATGACAATTAACTTGGGAGAGTCATGGTTACTTCTGCCATTTGCCCGCGATCAGTTTTTAAAATCCTAGGGAGATTCGAAGCTACTCTCACTGTACACCAGCGATCAGTTACTAATATCTCAAATTGAGTCGAATCTACTCCCGCCTATTGAAACGCCATCAGTTTCTATTATCCTTAGGAAAAAAGTAGTTACTCACTGCCGTTTACCCGCGGTTCCTTTTTTATTATGCTATGAAGATTCATAATTACTCCCGCTGTTTACCATCAGTTCATTTTTGATAACCGTAAAGTATTCTACAATCGTATAAAACGACCGACAAATAAGCAATTGTTTATTCGTTTCTAGACATTGACTCCATACCTAGGACTGCCGACGTCTATTTAATAATTACCAATAAAATAAGCGCTCCTTATTTGATTGTTTTCAAAATCCTATAGATAGTTATTATTACATTACTCAATCGTCCGGATAATACAAAAACGAGCAGATACCAAATTAGATGACGGCTGTCCTATGTATAAATTTAGATGTCGGCGGTCCCGTTGATGAAAATACGGGAGCGAGCGCAAGTTACTCGGGCGACCGTAAAACGAACGGATACCGTAATATCGTTTAAGAAAACTCGAAAAATTTTAACACGCTCGTCCGGAGCAAAAGACTCTCGGAGTCATGGTTACTTCCTCCATTATCCCGCGATCAGTTTTTAAAATCCTATGGATATTCGAAGCTACTCTCACTGTACACCAGCGATCAGTTACTAATATCTCAAATTGAGTCGAATCTACTCCCGCCTATTGAAACGCCATCAGTTTCTATTATCCTTAGGAAAAAAGTAGTTACTCACTGCCGTTTACCCGCGGTTCCTTTTTTATTATGCTATGAAGATTCATAATTACTCCCGCCGTTTACCATCAGTTCATTTTTTAATAACCGTAAAGTATTCTACAATCGTATAAAACGACCGACAAATAAGCAATTATTTATTCGTTTCTAGACATTGACTCCATACCTAGGACTGCCGACGTCTATTTAATAATTACCAATAAAATAAGCGCTCCTTATTTTATTGTTTTCAAAATCCTATAGATAGTTATTATTACATTACTCAATCGTCCGGATAATACAAAAACGAGCAGATACCAAATTAGATGACGGCTGTCCTATGTATGAAATTAGATGTCGGTGGTCCCATTTATGAAAATACGGGATCGAGCGGAAGTTACTCTGGCGACCGTAAGACGACCGGATATCGTAATATCGTTGAAGAAAACTCAAAAAATTTTAACACGCTCGTCCGGAGCAAAAGATTCTCGGAGTCATGGTTACTTCCTCCATTATCCCGCGATCAGTTTTTAAAATCCTATGGATATTCGAAGCTACTCTCACTGTACACCAGCGATCAGTTACTAATATCTCAAATTGAGATTAATCTACTCCCGCCTATTGAACCGCCATCAGTTTCTATTATCCTTAGGAAAAAAGTAGTTACTCACTGTCGCTTACCCGCGGTTCCTTTTTTAATATGCTATGAAGATTCATAATTACTCCCGCCGTTTACCATCAGTTCATTTTTTAATAACCGTAAAGTATTCTACAATCGTATAAAACGACCGACAAATAAGCAATTATTTATTCGTTTCTAGACATTGACTCCATACCTAGGACTGCCGACGTCTATTAAATAATTACCAATAAAATAAGCGCTCCTTATTTTATTGTTTTCAAAATCCTATAGATAGTTATTATTACATTACTCAATCGTCCGGATAATACAAAAACGAGCAGATACCAAATTAGATGACGGCTGTCCTATGTATGAAATTAGATGTCGGTGGTCCCATTTATGAAAATACGGGATCGAGCGGAAGTTACTCTGGCGACCGTAAGACGACCGGATATCGTAATATCGTTGAAGAAATCTCAAAAAATTTTAACACGCTCGTCCGAAGCAAAAGACTCTTGGGGCGAGTGGGTGTTACTCGGCCCACCGGAGGACCGAGAAAAAACCGGATACCGCGATATCGCATACTCCCGCCGTTTACCAGTGATTAGTTTTTAGAATCCTATGGAGAGTCGAAGGTACTCCCGCTGTATACCCACGATTAGATGTATATTTCCTTGGGAGACTGATGTTTACTCCTGCTATTTACCCACTATCAGTTCTTAATATACTTTAAAGAGTCGAGGCTACTTCCGCCGAATACCAACGATTAGTGATTAATATCTATAAGAGAGTCAAAGCTACTCCCGCGGTATACCAGCAATCTGTTATTAATTTCTTAATGAGAGTTGTAGTTACTACAACCTTTTTATTTAATTCCACATTTGCACTTCATACCTGGGACAGCCGACATCTATTTATTTAAGAATATCATATGCGTTCCTATAAATTTCCTATGTCCTGATTTTGACAATTTCATAAACATAGTTAATTTTTATTATCATCCATAAGAGGGACTAAGTTACTCCCGCTATTCACCCGTGATCAGATGACAATTAACTTGGGAGAGTCATGGTTACTTCTGCCATTTGCCCGCGATCAGTTTTTAAAATCCTATGGAGATTCGAAGCTACTCTCACGGTACACCAGCGATCAGTTAATAATATATTAAATTGAGTCGAATCTACTCCCGCCTATTTAACCGCCATCAGATTCTATTATCTTTAGGAAAGAAGTAGTTACTCCTGCCGTTTACCCGCGGTGCCTTTTTTAATATGCTATGAAGATTCATAATTACTCCCGCCGTTTACCATCAGTTCATTTTTAATAACCGTAAAGTATTCTACAATCGTATAAAACGACCGACAAATAAGCAATTGTTTATTCGTTTCTAGACATTCACTCCATACCTAGGACTGCCGACATCTATTTAATAATTACCAATAAAATAGGCGCTCCTATCAATTTCCGAAGTGCTAATTTAGACATTGCCATAAAGATAGTCACGTTTTATTAGTATCCACAAGAGAGTCGAAGCTACTCCCGCAGTACTGTCGCAATAAGTCATTACTATCTCAAGTAGATTCGAACTTTTTCCCGCCGATGTAACCTCCATCAGTTTTTTTTATCCTTAGGAAAGTCGAAATTATCCCCGCCGTAGACCCACGATCATATTTCAATTTCCTAGGGAGGCTCATGGTTACTCCCACCGTTTATCCGCGATCAGTTTTCAAAATCCTATAGATAGTTATTATTACATTACTCAATCGTCCGGATAATACAAAAACGAGCAGATACCAAATTAGATGACGGCTGTCCTATGTATGAAATTAGTTGTCGGCGGTCCCATTGATGAAAATACGGGAGCGAGCGCAAGTTACTCGGGCGACCGTAAAACGAACGGATACCGTAATATCGTTGAAGAAAACTCGAAAAATTTTAACACGCTCGTCCGGAGCAAAAGACTCTCGGAGTCATGGTTACTTCCTCCATTTTCCCGCGATCAGTTTTTAAAATCCTATGGAGATTCGAAGCTACTCTCACTGTAAACCAGCGATCAGTTACTAATATCTCAAATTGAGTCGAATCTACTCCCGCCTATTGAATCGCCATCAGTTTCTATTATCCTTAGGAAAAAAGTAATTACTCACTGCCGTTTACCCGCGGTTCCTTTTTTAATATGCTATGAAGATTCATAATTACTCCCGCCGTTTACCATCAGTTCATTTTTGATAACCGTAAAGTATTCTACAATCGTATAAAACGACCGACAAATAAGCAATTATTTATTCGTTTCTAGACATTGACTCCATACCTAGGACTGCCGACGTCTATTTAATAATAACCAATAAAATAAGCGCTCCTTATTTTATTGTTTTCAAAATCCTATAGATAGTTATTATTACATTACTCAATCGTCCGGATAATACAAAAACGAGCAGATACCAAACTAGATGACGGCTGTCCTATGTATGAAATTAGATGTCGGTGGTCCCATTGATGAAAATACGGGATAGAGCGGAAGTTACTCGGGCGACCGTAAAACGACCGGATATCGTAATATCGTTGAAGAAAACTCAAAAAATTTTAACACGCTCGTCCGAAGCAAAAGACTCTTGGGGCGAGTGGGTGTTACTCGGCCCACCGGAGGACCGGGAGAAAAATCGGATACCGCGATATCGCATACTCCCGCCGTTTACCGGTGGTTAGTTTTTAGAATCCTTTGGAGAGTCGAAGGTACTCTCGCTGCATACCCACGATTAGATGTATATTTCCTTGGGAGACTGATGTTTACTCCTGCTATTTACCCACTATCAGTTCTTAAAATACTTTAAAGAGTCGAGGCTACTTCCGCCGAATACCAACGATTAGTTATAAATATCTATAAGAGAGTCAAAGCTACTCCCGCGGTATACCAGCGATCTGTTATTAACTTCTTAATGAGAGTTGTAGTTAGTACAACCTTTTTATTGAATTCCACATTTGCACTTCATACCTGGGACAGCCGACATCTATTTATTTAAGAATATCATATGCGTTCCTATAAATTTCCTATGTCCTGATTTTGACGATTTCATAAACATAGTTAATTTTTATTATCATCCATAAGAGGGACTAAGTTACTCCCGCTATTCACCCGTGATCAGATGACAATTAACTTGGGAGAGTCATGGTTACTTCTGCCATTTGCCCGCGATCAGTTTTTAAAATCCTATGGAGATTCGAAGCTACTCTCACGGTACACCAGCGATCAGTTAATAATATCTCAAATTGAGTCGAATCTACTCCCGCCTATTTAACCGCCATCAGATTCTATTATCCTTAGGAAAGAAGTAGTTACTCCTGCCGTTTACCCGCGGTGCCTTTTTTAATATGCTATGAAGATTCATAATTACTCCCGCCGTTTACCATCAGTTCATTTTTAATAACCGTAAAGTATTCTACAATCGTATAAAACGACCGACAAATAAGCAATTGTTTATTCGTTTCTAGACATTCACTCCATACCTAGGACTGCCGACTTCTATTTAATAGTTACCAATAAAATAGGCGCTCCTATCAATTTCCGAAGTGCTAATTTAGACATTGCCATAAAGATAGTCACGTTTTATTAGTATCCACAAGAGAGTCGAAGCTACTCCCGCAGTACTGTCGCAATAAGTCATTACTATCTCAAGTAGATTCGAACTTTTTCCCGCCGATGTAACCTCCATCAGTTTTTTTTATCCTTAGGAAAGTCGAAATTATCCCCGCTGTAGACCCACGATCATATTTCAATTTCCTAGGGAGGCTCATGGTTACTCCCACCGTTTATCCGCGATCAGTTTTCAAAATCCTATAGATAGTTATTATTACATTACTCAATCGTCCGGATAATACAAAAACGAGCAGATACCAAATTAGTTGACGGCTGTCCTATGTATAAAATTAGATGTCGGCGGTCCCGTTGATGAAAATACGGGAGCGAGCGCATGTTACTCGGGCGACCGTAAAACGAACGGATACCGTAATATCGTTGAAGAAAACTCGAAAAATTTTAACACGCTCGTCCGGAGCAAAAGATTCTCGTAGTCATGGTTACTTCCTCCATTATCCCGCGATCAGTTTTTAAAATCCTATGGATATTCGAAGCTACTCTCACTGTACACCAGCGATCAGTTACTAATATCTCAAATTGAGATTAATCTACTCCCGCCTATTGAACCGCCATCAGTTTCTATTATCCTTAGGAAAAAAGTAGTTACTCACTGTCGTTTACCCGCGGTTCCTTTTTTAATATGCTATGAAGATTCATAATTACTCCCGCCGTTTACCATCAGTTCATTTTTGATAACCGTAAAGTATTCTACAATCGTATAAAACGACCGACAAATAAGCAATTATTTATTCGTTTCTAGACATTGACTCCATACCTAGGACTGCCGACGTCTATTTAATAATTACCAATAAAATAAGCGCTCCTTATTTGATTGTTTTCAAAATCCTATAGATAGTTATTATTACATTACTCAATCGTCCGGATAATACAAAAACGAGCAGATACCAAATTAGATGACGGCTGTCCTATGTATGAAATTAGATGTCGGTGGTCCCATTGATGAAAATACGCGATCGAGCGGAAGTTACTCGGGCGACCGTAAAACGACCGGATATCGTAATATCTTTGAAGAAAACTCAAAAAATTTTAACACGCTCGTCCGGAGCAAAAGACTCTCGGAGTCATGGTTACTTCCTCCATTTTCCCGCGATCAGTTTTTAAAATCCTATGGAGATTCGAAGCTAATCTCACTGTACACCAGCGATCAGTTACTAATATCTCAAATTGAGTCGAATCTACTCCCGCCTATTGAACCGCCATCAGTTTCTATTATCCTTAGGAAAAAAGTAATTACTCACTGCCGTTTACCCGCGGTTCCTTTTTTAATATGCTATGAAGATTCATAATTACTCCCGCCGTTTACCATCAGTTCATTTTTTAATAACCGTAAAGTATTCTACAATCGTATAAAACGACCGACAAATAAGCAATTATTTATTCGTTTCTAGACATTGACTCCATAGCTAGGACTGCCGACGTCTATTTAATAATTACCAATAAAATAAGCGCTCCTTATTTTATTGTTTTCAAAATCCTATAGATAGTTATTATTACATTACTCAATCGTCCGGATAATACAAAAACGAGCAGATACCAAATTAGATGACGGCTGTCCTATGTATGAAATTAGATGTCGGTGGTCCCATATATGAAAATACGGGATCGAGCGGAAGTTACTCTGGCGACCGTAAGACGACCGGAAATCGTAATATCGTTGAAGAAAACTCAAAAAATTTTAACACGCTCATCCGAAGCAAAAGACTCATGGGGCGAGTGGATGTTACTCGGCCCACCGGAAGACCGAGAAAAAACCGGATAACGCGATATCGCATACTCCCGCCGTTTACCAGTGATTAGTTTTTAGAATCCTATGGAGAGTCGAACGGGCGACCGTAAAACGAACGGATACCGTAATATCGTTGAAGAAAACTCGATAAATTTTAACACGCTCGTCCGGAGCAAAAAACTCTCGGAGTCATGGTTACTTCCTCCATTTTCCCGCGATCAGTTTTTAAAATCCTATGGAGATTCGAAGCTACTCTCACTGTACACCAGCGATCAGTTACTAATATCTCAAATTGAGTCGAATCTACTCCCGCCTATTGAACCGCCATCAGTTTCTATTATCCTTAGGAAAAAAGTAATTACTCACTGCCGTTTACCCGCGGTTTCTTTTTTAATATGCTATGAAGATTCATAATTACTCCCGCCGTTTATTATCAGTTCATTTTTGATAACCGTAAAGTATTCTACAATCGTATAAAACGACCGAAAAATAAGCAATTATTTATTCGTTTCTAGACATTGACTCCATACCTAGGACTGCCGACGTCTATTTAATAATTACCAATAATATTAAGCGCTCCTTATTTGATTGTTTTCAAAATCCTATAGATAGTTATTATTACATTACTCAATCGTCCGGATAATACAAAAACGAGCAGATACCAAATTAGTTGACGGCTGTCCTATGTATGAAATTAGATGTCGGCGGTCCCGTTGATGAAAATACGGGAGCGAGCGCAAGTTACTCGGGCGACTGTAAAACGAACGGATACCGTAATATCGTTGAAGAAAACTCGAAAAATATTAACACGCTCGTCCGGAGCAAAAGACTCTCGGAGTCATGGTTACTTCCTCCATTATCCCGCGATCAGTTTTTAAAATCATATGGATATTCGAAGCTACTCTCACTGTACACCAGCGATCAGTTACTAATATCTCAAATTGAGTCGAATCTACTCCCGCCTATTGAATCGCCATCAGTTTCTATTATCCTTAGGAAAAAAGTAATTACTCACTGCCGTTTACCCGCGGTTCCTGTTTTAATATGCTATGAAGATTCATAATTACTCCCGCCGTTTACCATCAGTTCATTTTTGATAACCGTAAAGTATTCTACAATCGTATAAAACGACCGACAAATAAGCAATTATTTATTCGTTTCTAGACATTGACTCCATACCTAGGACTGCCGACGTCTATTAATTACCAATAAAATAAGCGCATCCTTATTTTATTGTTTTCAAAATCCTATAGATAGTTATTATTACATTACTCAATCGTCCGGATAATACAAAAACGAGCAGATACCTAATTAGATGACGGCTGTCCTATGTAGGAAATTAGATGTCGGTGGTCCCATTGATGAAAATACGGGATCGAGCGGAAGTTACTCGGGCGACCGTAAAACGACCGGATATCGTAATATCTTTGAAGAAAACTCAAAAAATTTTAACACTCTCGTCCGGAGCAAAAGACTCTCGGAGTCATGTTTACTTCCTCCATTTTCCCGCGATCAGTTTTTAAAATCCTATGGAGATTCGAAGCTACTCTCACTGTACACCAGCGATCAGTTACTAATATCTCAAATTGAGTCGAATCTACTCCCGCCTATTGAAACGCCATCAGTTTCTATTATCCTTAGGAAAAAAGTAGTTACTCACTGCCGTTTACCCGCGGTTCCTTTTTTATTATGCTATGAAGATTCATAATTACTCCCGCCGTTTACCATCAGTTCATTTTTGATAACCGTAAAGTATTCTACAATCGTATAAAACGACCGACAAATAAGCAATTGTTTATTCGTTTCTAGACATTCACTCCATACCTAGGACTGCCGACATCTATTTAATAATTACCAATAAAATAGGCGCGCCTATCGATTTCCGAAGTGCTAATTTAGACATTGCCATAAAGATAGTCACGTTTTATTAGTATCCACAAGAGAGTCGAAGCTACTCCCGCAGTACTGTCGCAATAAGTCATTACTATCTCAAGTAGATTCGAACTTTTTCCCGCCGATGTAACCTCCATCAGTTTTTTTTATCCTTAGGAAAGTCGAAATTATCCCCGCCGTAGACCCACGATCATATTACAATTTCCTAGGGAGGCTCATGGTTACTCCCACCGTTTATCCGCGATCAGTTTTCAAAATCCTATAGATAGTTATTATTACATTACTCAATCGTCCGGATAATACAAAAACGAGCAGATACCAAATTAGATGACGGCTGTCCTATGTATGAAATTAGATGTCGGCGGTCCCATTGATGAAAATACGGGAGCGAGCGCAAGTTACTCGGGCGACCGTAAAACGAACGGATACCGTAATATCGTTGAAGAAAACTCGATAAATTTTAACACGCTCGTCCGGAGCAAAAAACTCTCGGAGTCATGGTTACTTCCTCCATTTTCCCGCGATCAGTTTTTAAAATCCTATGGAGATTCGAAGCTACTCTCACTGTACACCAGCGATCAGTTACTAATATCTCAAATTGAGTCGAATCTACTCCCGCCTATTGAACCGCCATCAGTTTCTATTATCCTTAGGAAAAAAGTAATTACTCACTGCCGTTTACCCGCGGTTCCTTTTTTAATATGCTATGAAGATTCATAATTACTCCCGCCGTTTACCATCAGTTCATTTTTGATAACCGTAAAGTATTCTACAATCGTATAAAACGACCGACAAATAAGCAATTATTTATTCGTTTCTAGACATTGACTCCATACCTAGGACTGCCGACGTCTATTTAATAATTACCAATAAAATAAGCCCTCCTTATTTGATTGTTTTCAAAATCCTATAGACAGTTATTATTACATTACTCAATCGTCCGGATAATACAAAAACGAGCAGATACCAAATTAGATGACGGCTGTCCTATGTATGAAATTAGATGTCGGTGGTCCCATATATGAAAATACGGGATCGAGCGGAAGTTACTCTGGCGACCGTAAGACGACCGGAAATCGTAATATCGTTGAAGAAAACTCAAAAAATTTTAACACGCTCATCCGAAGCAAAAGACTCATGGGGCGAGTGGGTGTTACTCGGCCCACCGGAGGACCGAGAAAAAACCGGATACCGCGATATCGCATACTCCCGCCGTTTACCAGTGATTAGTTTTTAGAATCCTATGGAGAGTCGAACGGGCGACCGTAAAACGAACGGATACCGTAATATCGTTGAAGAAAACTCGAAAAATTTTAACACGCTCGTCCGGAGCAAAAGACTCTCGGAGTCATGGTTACTTCCTCCATTTTCCCGCGATCAGTTTTTAAAATCCTATGGAGATTCGAAGCTACTCTCACTGTACACCAGCGATCAGTTACTAATATCTCAAATTGAGTCGAATCTACTCCCGCCTATTGAACCGCCATCAGTTTCTATTATCCTTAGGAAAAAAATAATTACTCACTGCCGTTTACCCGCGGTTCCTTTTTTAATATGCTATGAAGATTCATAATTACTCCCGCCGTTTACCATCAGTTCATTTTTGATAACCGTAAAGTATTCTACAATCGTATAAAACGACCGACAAATAAGCAATTATTTATTCGTTTCTAGACATTGACTCCATACCTAGGACTGCCGACGTCTATTTAATAATTACCAATAAAATAAGCGCTCCTTATTTGATTGTTTTCAAAATCCTATAGATAGTTATTATTACATTACTCAATCGTCCGGATAATACAAAAACGAGCAGATACCAAATTAGATGACGGCTGTCCTATGTATGAAATTAGATGTCGGTGGTCCCATTGATGAAAATACGCGATCGAGCGGAAGTTACTCGGGCGACCGTAAAACGACCGGATATCGTAATATCTTTGAAGAAAACTCAAAAAATTTTAACACGCTCGTCCGGAGCAAAAGACTCTCGGAGTCATGGTTACTTCCTCCATTTTCCCGCGATCAGTTTTTAAAATCCTATGGAGATTCGAAGCTAATCTCACTGTACACCAGCGATCAGTTACTAATATCTCAAATTGAGTCGAATCTACTCCCGCCTATTGAACCGCCATCAGTTTCTATTATCCTTAGGAAAAAAGTAATTACTCACTGCCGTTTACCCGCGGTTCCTTTTTTAATATGCTATGAAGATTCATAATTACTCCCGCCGTTTACCATCAGTTCATTTTTGATAACCGTAAAGTATTCTACAATCGTATAAAACGACCGACAAATAAGCAATTGTTTATTCGTTTCTAGACATTGACTCCATACCTAGGACTGCCGACGTCTATTTAATAATTACCAATAAAATAAGCGCTCCTTATTTGATTGTTTTCAAAATCCTATAGATAGTTATTATTACATTACTCAATCGTCCGGATAATACAAAAACGAGCAGATACCAAACTAGATGACGGCTGTCCTATGTATGAAATTAGATGTCGGTGGTCCCATTGATGAAAATACGGGATAGAGCGGAAGTTACTCGGGCGACCGTAAAACGACCGGATATCGTAATATCGTTGAAGAAAACTCAAAAAATTTTAACACGCTCGTCCGAAGCAAAAGACTCTTGGGGCGAGTGGGTGTTACTCGGCCCACCGGAGGACCGGGAGAAAAATCGGATACCGCGATATCGCATACTCCCGCCGTTTACCGGTGGTTAGTTTTTAGAATCCTATGGAGAGTCGAAGGTACTCTCGCTGCATACCCACGATTAGATGTATATTTCCTTGGGAGACTGATGTTTACTCCTGCTATTTACCCACTATCAGTTCTTAAAATACTTTAAAGAGTCGAGGCTACTTCCGCCGAATACCAACGATTAGTTATAAATATCTATAAGAGAGTCAAAGCTACTCCCGCGGTATACCAGCGATCTGTTATTAACTTCTTAATGAGAGTTGTAGTTACTACAACCTTTTTATTGAATTCCACATTTGCACTTCATACCTGGGACAGCCGACATCTATTTATTTAAGAAGATCATATGCGTTCCTATAAATTTCCTATGTCCTGATTTTGACGATTTCATAAACATAGTTAATTTTTATTATCATCCATAAGAGGGACAAAGTTACTCCCGCTATTCACCCGTGATCAGATGACAATTAACTTGGGAGAGTCATGGTTACTTCCTCCATTATCCCGCGATCAGTTTTTAAAATCCTATGGATATTCGAAGCTACTCTCACTGTACACCAGCGATCAGTTACTAATATCTCAAATTGAGTCGAATCTACTCCCGCCTATTGAACCGCCATCAGTTTCTATTATCCTTAGGAAAAAAGTAGTTACTCACTGCCGTTTACCCGCGGTTCCTTTTTTAATATGCTATGAAGATTCATAATTACTCCCGCCGTTTACCATCAGTTCATTTTTAATAACCGTAAAGTATTCTACAATCGTATAAAACGACCGACAAATAAGCAATTATTTATTCGTTTCTAGACATTGACTCCATACCTAGGACTGCCGACGTCTATTTAATAATAACCAATAAAATAAGCCCTCCTTATTTGATTGTTTTCAAAATCCTATAGACAGTTATTATTACATTACTCAATCGTCCGGATAATACAAAAACGAGCTGATACCAAATTAGATGACGGCTGTCCTATGTATGAAATTAGATGTCGGTGGTCCCATTGATGAAAATACGCGATCGAGCGGAAGTTACTCGGGCGACCGTAAAACGAACGGATACCGTAATATCGTTGAAGAAAACTCGAAAAATTTTAACACGCTCGTCCGGAGCAAAAGACTCTCGGAGTCATGGTTACTTCCTCCATTTTACCGCGATCAGTTTTTAAAATCCTATGGAGATTCGAAGCTAATCTCACTGTACACCAGCGATCAGTTACTAATATCTCAAATTGAGATTAATCTACTCCCGCCTATTGAACCGCCATCAGTTTCTATTATCCTTAGGAAAAAAGTAGTTACTCACTGTCGTTTACCCGCGGTTCCTTTTTTAATATGCTATGAAGATTCATAATTACTCCCGCCGTTTACCAACAGTTCATTTTTTAATAACCGTAAAGTATTCTACAATCGTATAAAACGACCGACAAATAAGCAATTATTTATTCGTTTCTAGACATTGACTCCATACCTAGGACTGCCGACGTCTATTTAATAATAACCAATAAAATAAGCGCTCCTTATTTTATTGTTTTCAAAATCCTATAGATAGTTATTATTACATTACTCAATCGTCCGGATAATACAAAAACGAGCAGATACCAAACTAGATGACGGCTGTCCTATGTATGAAATTAGATGTCGGTGGTCCCATTGATGAAAATACGGGATAGAGCGGAAGTTACTCGGGCGACCGTAAAACGACCGGATATCGTAATATCGTTGAAGAAAACTCAAAAAATTTTAACACGCTCGTCCGAAGCAAAAGACTCTTGGGGCGAGTGGGTGTTACTCGGCCCACCGGAGGACCGGGAGAAAAATCGGATACCGCGATATCGCATACTCCCGCCGTTTACCGGTGGTTAGTTTTTAGAATCCTATGGAGAGTCGAAGGTACTCTCGCTGCATACCCACGATTAGATGTATATTTCCTTGGGAGACTGATGTTTACTCCTGCTATTTACCCACTATCAGTTCTTAAAATACTTTAAAGAGTCGAGGCTACTTCCGCCGAATACCAACGATTAGTTATAAATATCTATAAGAGAGTCAAAGCTACTCCCGCGGTATACCAGCGATCTGTTATTAACTTCTTAATGAGAGTTGTAGTTACTACAACCTTTTTATTGAATTCCACATTTGCACTTCATACCTGGGACAGCCGACATCTATTTATTTAAGAATATCATTTGCGTTCCTATAAATTTCCTATGTCCTGATTTTGACGATTTCATCAACATAGTTAATTTTTATTATCATCCATAAGAGGGACTAAGTTACTCCCGCTATTCACCCGTGATCAGATGACAATTAACTTGGGAGAGTCATGGTTACTTCTGCCATTTGCCCGCGATCAGTTTTTAAAATCCTATGGAGATTCGAAGCTACTCTCACGGTACACCAGCGATCAGTTAATAATATCTCAAATTGAGTCGAATCTACTCCCGCCTATTTAACCGCCATCAGATTCTATTATCCTTAGGAAAGAAGTAGTTACTCCTGCCGTTTACCCGCGGTGCCTTTTTTAATATGCTATGAAGATTCATAATTACTCCCGCCGTTTACCATCAGTTCATTTTTAATAACCGTAAAGTATTCTACAATCGTATAAAACGACCGACAAATAAGCAATTGTTTATTCGTTTCTAGACATTCACTCCATACCTAGGACTGCCGACTTCTATTTAATAATTACCAATAAAATAGGCGCTCCTATCAATTTCCGAAGTGCTAATTTAGACATTGCCATAAAGATAGTCACGTTTTATTAGTATCCACAAGAGAGTCGAAGCTACTCCCGCAGTACTGTCGCAATAAGTCATTACTATCTCAAGTAGATTCGAACTTTTTCCCGCCGATGTAACCTCCATCAGTTTTTTTTATCCTTAGGAAAGTCGAAATTATCCCCGCTGTAGACCCACGATCATATTTCAATTTCCTAGGGAGGCTCATGGTTACTCCCACCGTTTATCCGCGATCAGTTTTCAAAATCCTATAGATAGTTATTATTACATTACTCAATCGTCCGGATAATACAAAAACGAGCAGATACCAAATTAGATGACGGCTGTCCTATGTATGAAATTAGATGTCGGCGGTCCCATTGATGAAAATACGGGAGCGAGCGCAAGTTACTCGGGCGACCGTAAAACGAACGGATACCGTAATATCGTTGAAGAAAACTCGAAAAATTTTAACACGCTCGTCCGGAACAAAAGACTCTCGGAGTCATGGTTACTTCCTCCATTTTCCCGCGAACAGTTTTTAAAATCCTATGGAGATTCGAAGCTACTCTCACTGTACACCAGCGATCAGTTACTAATATCTCAAATTGAGTCGAATCTACTCCCGCCTATTGAACCGCCATCAGTTTCTATTATCCTTAGGAAAAAAGTAATTACTCACTGCCGTTTACCCGCGGTTCCTTTTTTAATTTGCTATGAAGATTCATAATTACTCCCGCCGTTTACCATCAGTTCATTTTTGATAACCGTAAAGTATTCTACAATCGTATAAAACGACCGAAAAATAAGCAATTATTTATTCGTTTCAAGACATTGACTCCATACCTAGGACTGCCGACGTCTATTTAATAATTACCAATAAAATAAGCGCTCCTTATTTGATTGTTTTCAAAATCCTATAGATAGTTATTATTATATTACTCAATCGTCCGGATAATACAAAAACGAGCAGATACCAAATTAGTTGACGGCTGTCCTATGTATAAAATTAGATGTCGGCGGTCCCGTTGATGAAAATACGGGAGCGAGCGCATGTTACTCGGGCGACCGTAAAACGAACGGATACCGTAATATCGTTGAAGAAAACTCGAAAAATTTTAACACGCTCGTCCGGAGCAAAAGATTCTCGGAGTCATGGTTACTTCCTCCATTATCCCGCGATCAGTTTTTAAAATCCTATGGATATTCGAAGCTACTCTCACTGTACACCAGCGATCAGTTACTAATATCTCAAATTGAGTCGAATCTACTCCCGCCTATTGAACCGCCATCAGTTTCTATTATCCTTAGGAAAAAAGTAATTACTCACTGCCGTTTACCCGCGGTTCCTTTTTTAATATGCTATGAAGATTCATAATTACTCCCGATGTTTACCATCAGTTCATTTTTGATAACCGTAAAGTATTCTACAATCGTATAAAACGACCGACAAATAAGCAATTATTTATTCGTTTCTAGACATTGACTCCATACCTAGGACTGCCGACGTCTATTTAATAATTACCAATAAAATAAGCCCTCCTTATTTGATTGTTTTCAAAATCCTATAGACAGTTATTATTACATTACTCAATCGTCCGGATAATACAAAAACGAGCAGATACCAAATTAGATGACGGCTGTCCTATGTATGAAATTAGATGTCGGTGGTCCCATTGATGAAAATACGCGATCGAGCGGAAGTTACTCGGGCGACCGTAAAACGAACGGATACCGTAATATCGTTGAAGAAAACTCGAAAAATTTTAACACGCTCGTCCGGAGCAAAAGACTCTCGGAGTCATGGTTACTTCCTCCATTTTCCCGCGATCAGTTTTTAAAATCCTATGGAGATTCGAAGCTAATCTCACTGTACACCAGCGATCAGTTACTAATATCTCAAATTGAGTCGAATCTACTCCCGCCTATTGAAACGCCATCAGTTTCTATTATCCTTAGGAAAAAAGTAGTTACTCACTGCCGTTTACCCGCGGTTCCTTTTTTATTAAGCTATGAAGATTCATAATTACTCCCGCCGTTTACCATCAGTTCATTTTTGATAACCGTAAAGTATTCTACAATCGTATAAAACGACCGACAAATAAGCAATTGTTTATTCGTTTCTAGACATTCACTCCATACCTAGGACTGCCGACATCTATTTAATAATTACCAATAAAATAGGCGCGCCTATCAATTTCCGAAGTGCTAATTTAGACATTGCCATAAAGATAGTCACGTTTTATTAGTATCCACAAGAGAGTCGAAGCTACTCCCGCAGTACTGTCGCAATAAGTCATTACTATCTCAAGTAGATTCGAACTTTTTCCCGCCGATGTAACCTCCATCAGTTTTTTTTATCCTTAGGAAAGTCGAAATTATCCCCGCCGTAGACCCACGATCATATTACAATTTCCTAGGGAGGCTCATGGTTACTCCCACCGTTTATCCGCGATCAGTTTTCAAAATCCTATAGATAGTTATTATTACATTACTCAATCGTCCGGATAATACAAAAACGAGCAGATACCAAATTAGATGACGGCTGTCCTATGTATGAAATTAGATGTCGGCGGTCCCATTGATGAAAATACGGGAGCGAGCGCAAGTTACTCGGGCGACCGTAAAACGAACGGATACCGTAATATCGTTGAAGAAAACTCGATAAATTTTAACACGCTCGTCCGGAGCAAAAAACTCTCGGAGTCATGGTTACTTCCTCCATTTTCCCGCGATCAGTTTTTAAAATCCTATGGAGATTCGAAGCTACTCTCACTGTACACCAGCGATCAGTTACTAATATCTCAAATTGAGTCGAATCTACTCCCGCCTATTGAACCGCCATCAGTTTCTATTATCCTTAGGAAAAAAGTAATTACTCACTGCCGTTTACCCGCGGTTCCTTTTTTAATATGCTATGAAGATTCATAATTACTCCCGCCGTTTACCATCAGTTCATTTTTGATAACCGTAAAGTATTCTACAATCGTATAAAACGACCGACAAATAAGCAATTATTTATTCGTTTCTAGACATTGACTCCATACCTAGGACTGCCGACGTCTATTTAATAATTACCAATAAAATAAGCCCTCCTTATTTGATTGTTTTCAAAATCCTATAGACAGTTATTATTACATTACTCAATCGTCCGGATAATACAAAAACGAGCAGATACCAAATTAGATGACGGCTGTCCTATGTATGAAATTAGATGTCGGTGGTCCCATTGATGAAAATACGCGATCGAGCGGAAGTTACTCGGGCGACCGTAAAACGACCGGATATCGTAATATCTTTGAAGAAAACTCAAAAAATTTTAACACGCTCGTCCGGAGCAAAAGACTCTCGGAGTCATGTTTACTTCCTCCATTTTCCCGCGATCAGTTTTTAAAATCCTATGGAGATTCGAAGCTACTCTCACTGTACACCAGCGATCAGTTACTAATATCTCAAATTGAGTCGAATCTACTCCCGCCTATTGAACCGCCATCAGTTTCTATTATCCTTAGGAAAAAAATAATTACTCACTGCCGTTTACCCGCGGTTCCTTTTTTAATATGCTATGAAGATTCATAATTACTCCCGCCGTTTACCATCAGTTCATTTTTGATAACCGTAAAGTATTCTACAATCGTATAAAACGACCGACAAATAAGCAATTATTTATTCGTTTCTAGACATTGACTCCATACCTAGGACTGCCGACGTCTATTTAATAATTACCAATAAAATAAGCGCTCCTTATTTGATTGTTTTCAAAATCCTATAGATAGTTATTATTACATTACTCAATCGTCCGGATAATACAAAAACGAGCAGATACCAAATTAGATGACGGCTGTCCTATGTATGAAATTAGATGTCGGTGGTCCCATTGATGAAAATACGCGATCGAGCGGAAGTTACTCGGGCGACCGTAAAACGACCGGATATCGTAATATCTTTGAAGAAAACTCAAAAAATTTTAACACGCTCGTCCGGAGCAAAAGACTCTCGGAGTCATGGTTACTTCCTCCATTTTCCCGCGATCAGTTTTTAAAATCCTATGGAGATTCGAAGCTAATCTCACTGTACACCAGCGATCAGTTACTAATATCTCAAATTGAGTCGAATCTACTCCCGCCTATTGAACCGCCATCAGTTTCTATTATCCTTAGGAAAAAAGTAATTACTCACTGCCATTTACCCGCGGTTCCTTTTTTAATATGCTATGAAGATTCATAATTACTCCCGCCGTTTACCATCAGTTCATTTTTGATAACCTTAAAGTATTCTACAATCGTATAAAACGACCGACAAATAAGCAATTGTTTATTCGTTTCTAGACATTGACTCTATACCTAGGACTGCCGACGTCTATTTAATAATTACCAATAAAATAAGCGCTCCTTATTTGATTGTTTTCAAAATCCTATAGATAGTTATTATTACATTACTCAATCGTCCGGATAATACAAAAACGAGCAGATACCAAATTAGATGACGGCTGTCCTATGTATGAAATTAGATGTCGGCGGTCCCGTTGATGAAAATACGGGAGCGAGCGCAAGTTACTCGGGCGACCGTAAAACGAACGGATACCGTAATATCGTTGAAGAAAACTCGAAAAATTTTAACACGCTCGTCCGGAGCAAAAGACTCTCGGAGTCATGGTTACTTCCTCCATTATCCCGCGATCAGTTTTTAAAATCCTATGGATATTCGAAGCTACTCTCACTGTACACCAGCGATCAGTTACTAATATCTCAAATTGAGATTAATCTACTCCCGCCTATTGAACCGCCATCAGTTTCTATTATCCTTAGGAAAAAAGTAGTTACTCACTGTCGTTTACCCGCGGTTCCTTTTTTAATATGCTATGAAGATTCATAATTACTCCCGCCGTTTACCAACAGTTCATTTTTTAATAACCGTAAAGTATTCTACAATCGTATAAAACGACCGACAAATAAGCAATTATTTATTCGTTTCTAGACATTGACTCCATACCTAGGACTGCCGACGTCTATTTAATAATAACCAATAAAATAAGCGCTCCTTATTTTATTGTTTTCAAAATCCTATAGATAGTTATTATTACATTACTCAATCGTCCGGATAATACAAAAACGAGCAGATACCAAACTAGATGACGGCTGTCCTATGTATGAAATTAGATGTCGGTGGTCCCATTGATGAAAATACGGGATAGAGCGGAAGTTACTCGGGCGACCGTAAAACGACCGGATATCGTAATATCGTTGAAGAAAACTCAAAAAATTTTAACACGCTCGTCCGAAGCAAAAGACTCTTGGGGCGAGTGGGTGTTACTCGGCCCACCGGAGGACCGGGAGAAAAATCGGATACCGCGATATCGCATACTCCCGCCGTTTACCGGTGGTTAGTTTTTAGAATCCTTTGGAGAGTCGAAGGTACTCTCGCTGCATACCCACGATTAGATGTATATTTCCTTGGGAGACTGATGTTTACTCCTGCTATTTACCCACTATCAGTTCTTAAAATACTTTAAAGAGTCGAGGCTACTTCCGCCGAATACCAACGATTAGTTATAAATATCTATAAGAGAGTCAAAGCTACTCCCGCGGTATACCAGCGATCTGTTATTAACTTCTTAATGAGAGTTGTAGTTACTACAACCTTTTTATTGAATTCCACATTTGCACTTCATACCTGGGACAGCCGACATCTATTTATTTAAGAATATCATATGCGTTCCTATAAATTTCCTATGTCCTGATTTTGACGATTTCATAAACATAGTTAATTTTTATTATCATCCATAAGAGGGACTAAGTTACTCCCGCTATTCACCCGTGATCAGATGACAATTAACTTGGGAGAGTCATGGTTACTTCTGCCATTTGCCCGCGATCAGTTTTTAAAATCCTATGGAGATTCGAAGCTACTCTCACGGTACACCAGCGATCAGTTAATAATATCTCAAATTGAGTCGAATCTACTCCCGCCTATTTAACCGCCATCAGATTCTATTATCCTTAGGAAAGAAGTAGTTACTCCTGCCGTTTACCCGCGGTGCCTTTTTTAATATGCTATGAAGATTCATAATTACTCCCGCCGTTTACCATCAGTTCATTTTTAATAACCGTAAAGTATTCTACAATCGTATAAAACGACCGACAAATAAGCAATTGTTTATTCGTTTCTAGACATACACTCCATACCTAGGACTGCCGACTTCTATTTAATAATTACCAATAAAATAGGCGCTCCTATCAATTTCCGAAGTGCTAATTTAGACACTGCCATAAAGATAGTCACGTTTTATTAGTATCCACAAGAGAGTCGAAGCTACTCCCGCAGTACTGTCGCAATAAGTCATTACTATCTCAAGTAGATTCGAACTTTTTCCCGCCGATGTAACCTCCATCAGTTTTTTTTATCCTTAGGAAAGTCGAAATTATCCCCGCTGTAGACCCACGATCATATTTCAATTTCCTAGGGAGGCTCATGGTTACTCCCACCGTTTATCCGCGATCAGTTTTCAAAATCCTATAGATAGTTATTATTACATTACTCAATCGTCCGGATAATACAAAAACGAGCAGATACCAAATTAGTTGACGGCTGTCCTATGTATAAA
The DNA here is from genome assembly GCA_022575985.1 of Anagrus nilaparvatae. Lineage (NCBI taxonomy): Eukaryota > Metazoa > Arthropoda > Insecta > Hymenoptera > Mymaridae > Anagrus > Anagrus nilaparvatae. The sequence continues at coordinate 700,438 of JAKSXM010000237.1, read as the reverse complement.
ATTAGATGTCGGCGGTCCCGTTGATGAAAATACGGGAGCGAGCGCATGTTACTCGGGCGACCGTAAAACGAACGGATACCGTAATATCGTTGAAGAAAACTCGATAAATTTTAACACGCTCGTCCAGAGCAAAAAACTCTCGGAGTCATGGTTACTTCCTCCATTTTCCCGCGATCAGTTTTTAAAATCCTATGGAGATTCGAAGCTACTCTCACTGTACACCAGCGATCAGTTACTAATATCTCAAATTGAGTCGAATCTACTCCCGCCTATTGAACCGCCATCAGTTTCTATTATCCTTAGGAAAAAAGTAATTACTCACTGCCGTTTACCCGCGGTTTCTTTTTTAATATGCTATGAAGATTCATAATTACTCCCGCCGTTTATTATCAGTTCATTTTTGATAACCGTAAAGTATTCTACAATCGTATAAAACGACCGAAAAATAAGCAATTATTTATTCGTTTCTAGACATTGACTCCATACCTAGGACTGCCGACGTCTATTTAATAATTACCAATAATATTAAGCGCTCCTTATTTGATTGTTTTCAAAATCCTATAGATAGTTATTATTACATTACTCAATCGTCCGGATAATACAAAAACGAGCAGATACCAAATTAGTTGACGGCTGTCCTATGTATGAAATTAGATGTCGGCGGTCCCGTTGATGAAAATACGGGAGCGAGCGCAAGTTACTCGGGCGACTGTAAAACGAACGGATACCGTAATATCGTTGAAGAAAACTCGAAAAATATTAACACGCTCGTCCGGAGCAAAAGACTCTCGGAGTCATGGTTACTTCCTCCATTATCCCGCGATCAGTTTTTAAAATCCTATGGATATTCGAAGCTACTCTCACTGTACACCAGCGATCAGTTACTAATATCTCAAATTGAGTCGAATCTACTCCCGCCTATTGAATCGCCATCAGTTTCTATTATCCTTAGGAAAAAAGTAATTACTCACTGCCGTTTACCCGCGGTTCCTGTTTTAATATGCTATGAAGATTCATAATTACTCCCGCCGTTTACCATCAGTTCATTTTTGATAACCGTAAAGTATTCTACAATCGTATAAAACGACCGACAAATAAGCAATTATTTATTCGTTTCTAGACATTGACTCCATACCTAGGACTGCCGACGTCTATTAATTACCAATAAAATAAGCGCATCCTTATTTTATTGTTTTCAAAATCCTATAGATAGTTATTATTACATTACTCAATCGTCCGGATAATACAAAAACGAGCAGATACCTAATTAGATGACGGCTGTCCTATGTAGGAAATTAGATGTCGGTGGTCCCATTGATGAAAATACGGGATCGAGCGGAAGTTACTCGGGCGACCGTAAAACGACCGGATATCGTAATATCTTTGAAGAAAACTCAAAAAATTTTAACACGCTCGTCCGGAGCAAAAGACTCTCGGAGTCATGTTTACTTCCTCCATTTTCCCGCGATCAGTTTTTAAAATCCTATGGAGATTCGAAGCTACTCTCACTGTACACCAGCGATCAGTTACTAATATCTCAAATTGAGTCGAATCTACTCCCGCCTATTGAAACGCCATCAGTTTCTATTATCCTTAGGAAAAAAGTAGTTACTCACTGCCGTTTACCCGCGGTTCCTTTTTTATTATGCTATGAAGATTCATAATTACTCCCGCCGTTTACCATCAGTTCATTTTTGATAACCGTAAAGTATTCTACAATCGTATAAAACGACCGACAAATAAGCAATTGTTTATTCGTTTCTAGACATTCACTCCATACCTAGGACTGCCGACATCTATTTAATAATTACCAATAAAATAGGCGCGCCTATCAATTTCCGAAGTGCTAATTTAGACATTGCCATAAAGATAGTCACGTTTTATTAGTATCCACAAGAGAGTCGAAGCTACTCCCGCAGTACTGTCGCAATAAGTCATTACTATCTCAAGTAGATTCGAACTTTTTCCCGCCGATGTAACCTCCATCAGTTTTTTTTATCCTTAGGAAAGTCGAAATTATCCCCGCCGTAGACCCACGATCATATTACAATTTCCTAGGGAGGCTCATGGTTACTCCCACCGTTTATCCGCGAGCAGTTTTCAAAATCCTATAGATAGTTATTATTACATTACTCAATCGTCCGGATAATACAAAAACGAGCAGATACCAAATTAGATGACGGCTGTCCTATGTATGAAATTAGATGTCGGCGGTCCCATTGATGAAAATACGGGAGCGAGCGCAAGTTACTCGGGCGACCGTAAAACGAACGGATACCGTAATATCGTTGAAGAAAACTCGATAAATTTTAACACGCTCGTCCGGAGCAAAAAACTCTCGGAGTCATGGTTACTTCCTCCATTTTCCCGCGATCAGTTTTTAAAATCCTATGGATATTCGAAGCTACTCTCACTGTACACCAGCGATCAGTTACTAATATCTCAAATTGAGATTAATCTACTCCCGCCTATTGAACCGCCATCAGTTTCTATTATCCTTAGGAAAAAAGTAGTTACTCACTGTCGTTTACCCGCGGTTCCTTTTTTAATATGCTATGAAGATTCATAATTACTCCCGCCGTTTACCAACAGTTCATTTTTTAATAACCGTAAAGTATTCTACAATCGTATAAAACGACCGACAAATAAGCAATTATTTATTCGTTTCTAGACATTGACTCCATACCTAGGACTGCCGACGTCTATTAATTACCAATAAAATAAGCGCATCCTTATTTTATTGTTTTCAAAATCCTATAGATAGTTATTATTACATTACTCAATCGTCCGGATAATACAAAAACGAGCAGATACCAAATTAGATGACGGCTGTCCTATGTATGAAATTAAATGTCGGCGGTCCCGTTGATGAAAATACGGGAGCGAGCGCAAGTTACTCGGGCGACCGTAAAACGAACGGATACCGTAATATCGTTGAAGAAAACTCGAAAAATTTTAACACGCTCGTCCGGAGCAAAAGACTCTCGGAGTCATGGTTACTTCCTCCATTATCCCGCGATCAGTTTTTAAAATCCTATGGATATTCGAAGCTACTCTCACTGTACACCAGCGATCAGTTACTAATATCTCAAATTGAGATTAATCTACTCCCGCCTATTGAACCGCCATCAGTTTCTATTATCCTTAGGAAAAAAGTAGTTACTCACTGTCGTTTACCCGCGGTTCCTTTTTTAATATGCTATGAAGATTCATAATTACTCCCGCCGTTTACCAACAGTTCATTTTTTAATAACCGTAAAGTATTCTACAATCGTATAAAACTACCGACAAATAAGCAATTATTTATTCGTTTCTAGACATTGACTCCATACCTAGGACTGCCGACGTCTATTTAATAATAACCAATAAAATAAGCGCTCCTTATTTTATTGTTTTCAAAATCCTATAGATAGTTATTATTACATTACTCAATCGTCCGGATAATACAAAAACGAGCAGATACCAAACTAGATGACGGCTGTCCTATGTATGAAATTAGATGTCGGTGGTCCCATTGATGAAAATACGGGATAGAGCGGAAGTTACTCGGGCGACCGTAAAACGACCGGATATCGTAATATCGTTGAAGAAAACTCAAAAAATTTTAACACGCTCGTCCGAAGCAAAAGACTCTTGGGGCGAGTGGGTGTTACTCGGCCCACCGGAGGACCGGGAGAAAAATCGGATACCGCGATATCGCATACTCCCGCCGTTTACCGGTGGTTAGTTTTTAGAATCCTATGGAGAGTCGAAGGTACTCTCGCTGCATACCCACGATTAGATGTATATTTCCTTGGGAGACTGATGTTTACTCCTGCTATTTACCCACTATCAGTTCTTAAAATACTTTAAAGAGTCGAGGCTACTTCCGCCGAATACCAACGATTAGTTATAAATATCTATAAGAGAGTCAAAGCTACTCCCGCGGTATACCAGCGATCTGTTATTAACTTCTTAATGAGAGTTGTAGTTACTACAACCTTTTTATTGAATTCCACATTTGCACTTCATACCTGGGACAGCCGACATCTATTTATTTAAGAATATCATATGCAATCCTATAAATTTCCTATGTCCTGATTTTGACGATTTCATAAACATAGTTAATTTTTATTATCATCCATAAGAGGGACTAAGTTACTCCCGCTATTCACCCGTCATCAGATGACAATTAACTTGGGAGAGTCATGGTTACTTCTGCCATTTGCCCGCGATCAGTTTTTAAAATCCTATGGAGATTCGAAGCTACTCTCACGGTACACCAGCGATCAGTTAATAATATCTCAAATTGAGTCGAATCTACTCCCGCCTATTTAACCGCCATCAGATTCTATTATCCTTAGGAAAGAAGTAGTTACTCCTGCCGTTTACCCGCGGTGCCTTTTTTAATATGCTATGAAGATTCATAATTACTCCCGCCGTTTACCATCAGTTCATTTTGAATAACCGTAAAGTATTCTACAATCGTATAAAACGACCGACAAATAAGCAATTGTTTATTCGTTTCTAGACATTCACTCCATACCTAGGACTGCCGACTTCTATTTAATAATTACCAATAAAATAGGCGCTCCTATCAATTTCCGAAGTGCTAATTTAGACATTGCCATAAAGATAGTCACGTTTTATTAGTATCCACAAGAGAGTCGAAGCTACTCCCGCAGTACTGTCGCAATAAGTCATTACTATCTCAAGTAGATTCGAACTTTTTCCCGCCGATGTAACCTCCATCAGTTTTTTTTATCCTTAGGAAAGTCGAAATTATCCCCGCTGTAGACCCACGATCATATTTCAATTTCCTAGGGAGGCTCATGGTTACTCCCACCGTTTATCCGCGATCAGTTTTCAAAATCCTATAGATAGTTATTATTACATTACTCAATCGTCCGGATAATACAAAAACGAGCAGATACCAAATTAGATGACGGCTGTCCTATGTATGAAATTAGATGTCGGCGGTCCCATTGATGAAAATACGGGAGCGAGCGCAAGTTACTCGGGCGACCGTAACACGAACGGATACCGTAATATCGTTGAAGAAAACTCGAAAAATTTTAACACGCTCGTCCGGAACAAAAGACTCTCGGAGTCATGGTTACTTCCTCCATTTTCCCGCGAACAGTTTTTAAAATCCTATGGAGATTCGAAGCTACTCTCACTGTACACCAGCGATCAGTTACTAATATCTCAAATTGAGTCGAATCTACTCCCGCCTATTGAACCGCCATCAGTTTCTATTATCCTTAGGAAAAAAGTAATTACTCACTGCCGTTTACCCGCGGTTCCTTTTTTAATTTGCTATGAAGATTCATAATTACTCCCGCCGTTTACCATCAGTTCATTTTTGATAACCGTAAAGTATTCTACAATCGTATAAAACGACCGAAAAATAAGCAATTATTTATTCGTTTCAAGACATTGACTCCATACCTAGGACTGCCGACGTCTATTTAATAATTACCAATAAAATAAGCGCTCCTTATTTGATTGTTTTCAAAATCCTATAGATAGTTATTATTATATTACTCAATCGTCCGGATAATACAAAAACGAGCAGATACCAAATTAGTTGACGGCTGTCCTATGTATAAAATTAGATGTCGGCGGTCCCGTTGATGAAAATACGGGAGCGAGCGCATGTTACTCGGGCGACCGTAAAAAGAACGGATACCGTAATATCGTTGAAGAAAACTCGAAAAATTTTAACACGCTCGTCCGGAGCAAAAGATTCTCGGAGTCATGGTTACTTCCTCCATTATCCCGCGATCAGTTTTTAAAATCCTATGGATATTCGAAGCTACTCTCACTGTACACCAGCGATCAGTTACTAATATCTCAAATTGAGATTAATCTACTCCCGCCTATTGAACCGCCATCAGTTTCTATTATCCTTAGGAAAAAAGTAGTTACTCACTGTCGTTTACCCGCGGTTCCTTTTTTAATATGCTATGAAGATTCATAATTACTCCCGCCGTTTACCATCAGTTCATTTTTTAATAACCGTAAAGTATTCTACAATCGTATAAAACGACCGACAAATAAGCAATTATTTATTCGTTTCTAGACATTGACTCCATAGCTAGGACTGCCGACGTCTATTTAATAATTACCAATAAAATAAGCGCTCCTTATTTTATTGTTTTCAAAATCCTATAGATAGTTATTATTACATTACTCAATCGTCCGGATAATACAAAAACGAGCAGATACCAAATTAGATGACGGCTGTCCTATGTATGAAATTAGATGTCGGTGGTCCCATATATGAAAATACGGGATCGAGCGGAAGTTACTCTGGCGACCGTAAGACGACCGGAAATCGTAATATCGTTGAAGAAAACTCAAAAAATTTTAACACGCTCATCCGAAGCAAAAGACTCATGGGGCGAGTGGGTGTTACTCGGCCCACCGGAGGACCGTGAAAAAACCGGATACCGCGATATCGCATACTCCCGCCGTTTACCAGTGATTAGTTTTTAGAATCCTATGGAGAGTCGAACGGGCGACCGTAAAACGAACGGATACCGTAATATCGTTGAAGAAAACTCGATAAATTTTAACACGCTCGTCCGGAGCAAAAAACTCTCGGAGTCATGGTTACTTCCTCCATTTTCCCGCGATCAGTTTTTAAAATCCTATGGAGATTCGAAGCTACTCTCACTGTACACCAGCGATCAGTTACTAATTTACCTTTTAATCTTCCTCCATTTACGGGCGACTGTAAAACGAACGGATACCGTAATATCGTTGAAGAAAACTCGAAAAATATTAACACGCTCGTCCGGAGCAAAAGACTCTCGGAGTCATGGTTACTTCCTCCATTATCCCGCGATCAGTTTTTAAAATCCTATGGATATTCGAAGCTACTCTCACTGTACACCAGCGATCAGTTACTAATATCTCAAATTGAGTCGAATCTACTCCCGCCTATTGAATCGCCATCAGTTTCTATTATCCTTAGGAAAAAAGTAATTACTCACTGCCGTTTACCCGCGGTTCCTGTTTTAATATGCTATGAAGATTCATAATTACTCCCGCCGTTTACCATCAGTTCATTTTTGATAACCGTAAAGTATTCTACAATCGTATAAAACGACCGACAAATAAGCAATTATTTATTCGTTTCTAGACATTGACTCCATACCTAGGACTGCCGACGTCTATTAATTACCAATAAAATAAATGCATCCTTATTTTATTGTTTTCAAAATCCTATAGATAGTTATTATTACATTACTCAATCGTCCGGATAATACAAAAACGAGCAGATACCTAATTAGATGACGGCTGTCCTATGTATGAAATTAGATGTCGGTGGTCCCATTGATGAAAATACGGGATCGAGCGGAAGTTACTCGGGCGACCGTAAAACGACCGGATATCGTAATATCTTTGAAGAAAACTCAAAAAATTTTAACACGCTCGTCCGGAGCAAAAGACTCTCGGAGTCATGTTTACTTCCTCCATTTTCCCGCGATCAGTTTTTAAAATCCTATGGAGATTCGAAGCTACTCTCACTGTACACCAGCGATCAGTTACTAATATCTCAAATTGAGTCGAATCTACTCCCGCCTATTGAAACGCCATCAGTTTCTATTATCCTTAGGAAAAAATTAGTTACTCACTGCCGTTTACCCGCGGTTCCTTTTTTATTATGCTATGAAGATTCATAATTACTCCCGCCGTTTACCATCAGTTCATTTTTGATAACCGTAAAGTATTCTACAATCGTATAAAACGACCGACAAATAAGCAATTGTTTATTCGTTTCTAGACATTGACTCCATACCTAGGACTGCCGACGTCTATTTAATAATTACCAATAAAATAAGCCCTCCTTATTTGATTGTTTTCAAAATCCTATAGACAGTTATTATTACATTACTCAATCGTCCGGATAATACAAAAACGAGCAGATACCAAATTAGATGACGGCTGTCCTATGTATGAAATTAGATGTCGGCGGTCCCATTGATGAAAATACGGGAGCGAGCGCAAGTTACTCGGGCGACCGTAAAACGAACGGATACCGTAATATCGTTGAAGAAAACTCGATAAATTTTAACACGCTCGTCCGGAGCAAAAAACTCTCGGAGTCATGGTTACTTCCTCCATTTTCCCGCGATTAGTTTTTAAAATCCTATGGAGATTCGAAGCTACTCTCACTGTACACCAGCGATCAGTTACTAATATCTCAAATTGAGTCGAATCTACTCCCGCCTATTGAACCGCCATCAGTTTCTATTATCCTTAGGAAAAAAGTAATTACTCACTGCCGTTTACCCGCGGTTCCTTTTTTAATATGCTAAGAAGATTCATAATTACTCCCGCCGTTTACCATCAGTTCATTTTTGATAACCGTAAAGTATTCTACAATCGTATAAAACGACCGACAAATAAGCAATTATTTATTCGTTTCTAGACATTGACTCCATACCTAGGACTGCCGACGTCTATTTAATAATTACCAATAAAATAAGCCCTCCTTATTTGATTGTTTTCAAAATCCTATAGACAGTTATTATTACATTACTCAATCGTCCGGATAATACAAAAACGAGCAGATACCAAATTAGATGACGGCTGTCCTATGTATGAAATTAGATGTCGGTGGTCCCATTGATGAAAATACGCGATCGAGCGGAAGTTACTCGGGCGACCGTAAAACGAACGGATACCGTAATATCGTTGAAGAAAACTCGAAAAATTTTAACACGCTCGTCCGGAGCAAAAGACTCTCGGAGTCATGGTTACTTCCTCCATTTTCCCGCGATCAGTTTTTAAAATCCTATGGAGATTCGAAGCTTATCTCACTGTACACCAGCGATCAGTTACTAATATCTCAAATTGAGTCGAATCTACTCCCGCCTATTGAAACGCCATCAGTTTCTATTATCCTTAGGAAAAAAGTAGTTACTCACTGCCGTTTACCCGCGGTTCCTTTTTTATTATGCTATGAAGATTCATAATTACTCCCGCCGTTTACCATCAGTTCATTTTTGATAACCGTAAAGTATTCTACAATCGTATAAAACGACCGACAAATAAGCAATTGTTTATTCGTTTCTAGACATTCACTCCATACCTAGGACTGCCGACATCTATTTAATAATTACCAATAAAATAGGCGCGCCTATCAATTTCCGAAGTGCTAATTTAGACATTGCCATAAAGATAGTCACGTTTTATTAGTATCCACAAGAGAGTCGAAGCTACTCCCGCAGTACTGTCGCAATAAGTCATTACTATCTCAAGTAGATTCGAACTTTTTCCCGCCGATGTAACCTCCATCAGTTTTTTTTATCCTTAGGAAAGTCGAAATTATCCCCGCCGTAGACCCACGATCATATTACAATTTCCTAGGGAGGCTCATGGTTACTCCCACCGTTTATCCGCGATCAGTTTTCAAAATCCTATAGATAGTTATTATTACATTACTCAATCGTCCGGATAATACAAAAACGAGCAGATACCAAATTAGATGACGGCTGTCCTATGTATGAAATTAGATGTCGGCGGTCCCATTGATGAAAATACGGGAGCGAGCGCAAGTTACTCGGGCGACCGTAAAACGAACGGATACCGTAATATCGTTGAAGAAAACTCGATAAATTTTAACACGCTCGTCCGGAGCAAAAAACTCTCGGAGTCATGGTTACTTCCTCCATTTTCCCGCGATCAGTTTTTAAAATCCTATGGAGATTCGAAGCTACTCTCACTGTACACCAGCGATCAGTTACTAATATCTAAAATTGAGTCGAATCTACTCCCGCCTATTGAACCGCCATCAGTTTCTATTATCCTTAGGAAAAAAGTAATTACTCACTGCCGTTTACCCGCGGTTCCTTTTTTAATATGCTATGAAGATTCATAATTACTCCCGCCGTTTACCATCAGTTCATTTTTGATAACCGTAAAGTATTCTACAATCGTATAAAACGACCGACAAATAAGCAATTATTTATTCGTTTCTAGACATTGACTCCATACCTAGGACTGCCGACGTCTATTTAATAATTACCAATAAAATAAGCCCTCCTTATTTGATTGTTTTCAAAATCCTATAGACAGTTATTATTACATTACTCAATCGTCCGGATAATACAAAAACGAGCAGATACCAAATTAGATGACGGCTGTCCTATGTATGAAATTAGATGTCGGTGGTCCCATTGATGAAAATACGCGATCGAGCGGAAGTTACTCGGGCGACCGTAAAACGAACGGATACCGTAATATCGTTGAAGAAAACTCGAAAAATTTTAACACGCTCGTCCGGAGCAAAAGACTCTCGGAGTCATGGTTACTTCCTCCATTTTCCCGCGATCAGTTTTTAAAATCCTATGGAGATTCGAAGCTAATCTCACTGTACACCAGCGATCAGTTACTAATATCTCAAATTAAGTCGAATCTACTCCCGCCTATTGAAACGCCATCAGTTTCTATTATCCTTAGGAAAAAAGTAGTTACTCACTGCCGTTTACCCGCGGTTCCTTTTTTATTATGCTATGAAGATTCATAATTACTCCCGCCGTTTACCATCAGTTCATTTTTGATAACCGTAAAGTATTCTACAATCGTATAAAACGACCGACAAATAAGCAATTGTTTATTCGTTTCTAGACATTCACTCCATACCTAGGACTGCCGACATCTATTTAATAATTACCAATAAAATAGGCGCGCCTATCAATTTCTGAAGTGCTAATTTAGACATTGCCATAAAGATAGTCACGTTTTATTAGTATCCACAAGAGAGTCGAAGCTACTCCCGCAGTACTGTCGCAATAAGTCATTACTATCTCAAGTAGATTCGAACTTTTTCCCGCCGATGTAACCTCCATCAGTTTTTTTTATCCTTAGGAAAGTCGAAATTATCCCCGCCGTAGACCCACGATCATATTACAATTTCCTAGGGAGGCTCATGGTTACTCCCACCGTTTATCCGCGATCAGTTTTCAAAATCCTATAGATAGTTATTATTACATTACTCAATCGTCCGGATAATACAAAAACGAGCAGATACCAAATTAGATGACGGCTGTCCTATGTATGAAATTAGATGTCGGCGGTCCCATTGATGAAAATACGGGAGCGAGCGCAAGTTACTCGGGCGACCGTAAAACGAACGGATACCGTAATATCGTTGAAGAAAACTCGATAAATTTTAACACGCTCGTCCGGAGCAAAAAACTCTCGGAGTCATGGTTACTTCCTCCATTTTCCCGCGATCAGTTTTTAAAATCCTATGGAGATTCGAAGCTACTCTCACTGTACACCAGCGATCAGTTACTAATATCTCAAATTGAGTCGAATCTACTCCCGCCTATTGAACCGCCATCAGTTTCTATTATCCTTAGGAAAAAAGTAATTACTCACTGCCGTTTACCCGCGGTTTCTTTTTTAATATGCTATGAAGATTCATAATTACTCCCGCCGTTTATTATCAGTTCATTTTTGATAACCGTAAAGTATTCTACAATCGTATAAAACGACCGAAAAATAAGCAATTATTTATTCGTTTCTAGACATTGACTCCATACCTAGGACTGCCGACGTCTATTTAATAATTACCAATAATATTAAGCGCTCCTTATTTGATTGTTTTCAAAATCCTATAGATAGTTATTATTACATTACTCAATCGTCCGGATAATACAAAAACGAGCAGATACCAAATTAGTTGACGGCTGTCCTATGTATGAAATTAGATGTCGGCGGTCCCGTTGATGAAAATACGGGAGCGAGCGCAAGTTACTCGGGCGACTGTAAAACGAACGGATACCGTAATATCGTTGAAGAAAACTCGATAAATTTTAACACGCTCGTCCGGAGCAAAAAACTCTCGGAGTCATGGTTACTTCCTCCATTTTCCCGCGATCAGTTTTTAAAATCCTATGGAGATTCGAAGCTACTCTCACTGTACACCAGCGATCAGTTACTAATATCTAAAATTGAGTCGAATCTACTCCCGCCTATTGAACCGCCATCAGTTTCTATTATCCTTAGGAAAAAAGTAATTACTCACTGCCGTTTACCCGCGGTTCCTTTTTTAATATGCTATGAAGATTCATAATTACTCCCGCCGTTTACCATCAGTTCATTTTTGATAACCGTAAAGTATTCTACAATCGTATAAAACGACCGACAAATAAGCAATTATTTATTCGTTTCTAGACATTGACTCCATACCTAGGACTGCCGACGTCTATTTAATAATTACCAATAAAATAAGCCCTCCTTATTTGATTGTTTTCAAAATCCTATAGACAGTTATTATTACATTACTCAATCGTCCGGATAATACAAAAACGAGCAGATACCAAATTAGATGACGGCTGTCCTATGTATGAAATTAGATGTCGGTGGTCCCATTGATGAAAATACGCGATCGAGCGGAAGTTACTCGGGCGACCGTAAAACGAACGGATACCGTAATATCGTTGAAGAAAACTCGAAAAATTTTAACACGCTCGTCCGGAGCAAAAGACTCTCGGAGTCATGGTTACTTCCTCCATTTTCCCGCGATCAGTTTTTAAAATCCTATGGAGATTCGAAGCTAATCTCACTGTACACCAGCGATCAGTTACTAATATCTCAAATTAAGTCGAATCTACTCCCGCCTATTGAAACGCCATCAGTTTCTATTATCCTTAGGAAAAAAGTAGTTACTCACTGCCGTTTACCCGCGGTTCCTTTTTTATTATGCTATGAAGATTCATAATTACTCCCGCCGTTTACCATCAGTTCATTTTTGATAACCGTAAAGTATTCTACAATCGTATAAAACGACCGACAAATAAGCAATTGTTTATTCGTTTCTAGACATTCACTCCATACCTAGGACTGCCGACATCTATTTAATAATTACCAATAAAATAGGCGCGCCTATCAATTTCTGAAGTGCTAATTTAGACATTGCCATAAAGATAGTCACGTTTTATTAGTATCCACAAGAGAGTCGAAGCTACTCCCGCAGTACTGTCGCAATAAGTCATTACTATCTCAAGTAGATTCGAACTTTTTCCCGCCGATGTAACCTCCATCAGTTTTTTTTATCCTTAGGAAAGTCGAAATTATCCCCGCCGTAGACCCACGATCATATTACAATTTCCTAGGGAGGCTCATGGTTACTCCCACCGTTTATCCGCGATCAGTTTTCAAAATCCTATAGATAGTTATTATTACATTACTCAATCGTCCGGATAATACAAAAACGAGCAGATACCAAATTAGATGACGGCTGTCCTATGTATGAAATTAGATGTCGGCGGTCCCATTGATGAAAATACGGGAGCGAGCGCAAGTTACTCGGGCGACCGTAAAACGAACGGATACCGTAATATCGTTGAAGAAAACTCGATAAATTTTAACACGCTCGTCCGGAGCAAAAAACTCTCGGAGTCATGGTTACTTCCTCCATTTTCCCGCGATCAGTTTTTAAAATCCTATGGAGATTCGAAGCTACTCTCACTGTACACCAGCGATCAGTTACTAATATCTCAAATTGAGTCGAATCTACTCCCGCCTATTGAACCGCCATCAGTTTCTATTATCCTTAGGAAAAAAGTAGTTACTCACTGCCGTTTACCCGCGGTTTCTTTTTTAATATGCTATGAAGATTCATAATTACTCCCGCCGTTTATTATCAGTTCATTTTTGATAACCGTAAAGTATTCTACAATCGTATAAAACGACCGAAAAATAAGCAATTATTTATTCGTTTCTAGACATTGACTCCATACCTAGGATTGCCGACGTCTATTTAATAATTACCAATAATATTAAGCGCTCCTTATTTGATTGTTTTCAAAATCCTATAGATAGTTATTATTACATTACTCAATCGTCCGGATAATACAAAAACGAGCAGATACCAAATTAGTTGACGGCTGTCCTATGTATGAAATTAGATGTCGGCGGTCCCGTTGATGAAAATACGGGAGCGAGCGCAAGTTACTCGGGCGACTGTAAAACGAACGGATACCGTAATATCGTTGAAGAAAACTCGAAAAATATTAACACGCTCGTCCGGAGCAAAAGACTCTCGGAGTCATGGTTACTTCCTCCATTATCCCGCGATCAGTTTTTAAAATCCTATGGATATTCGAAGCTACTCTCACTGTACACCAGCGATCAGTTACTAATATCTCAAATTGAGTCGAATCTACTCCCGCCTATTGAATCGCCATCAGTTTCTATTATCCTTAGGAAAAAAGTAATTACTCACTGCCGTTTACCCGCGGTTCCTGTTTTAATATGCTATGAAGATTCATAATTACTCCCGCCGTTTACCATCAGTTCATTTTTGATAACCGTAAAGTATTCTACAATCGTATAAAACGACCGACAAATAAGCAATTATTTATTCGTTTCTAGACATTGACTCCATACCTAGGACTGCCGACGTCTATTAATTACCAATAAAATAAGCCCTCCTTATTTGATTGTTTTCAAAATCCTATAGACAGTTATTATTACATTACTCAATCGTCCGGATAATACAAAAACGAGCAGATACCAAATTAGATGACGGCTGTCCTATGTATGAAATTAGATGTCGGTGGTCCCATTGATGAAAATACGCGATCGAGCGGAAGTTACTCGGGCGACCGTAAAACGAACGGATACCGTAATATCGTTGAAGAAAACTCGAAAAATTTTAACACGCTCGTCCGGAGCAAAAGACTCTCGGAGTCATGGTTACTTCCTCCATTTTCCCGCGATCAGTTTTTAAAATCCTATGGAGATTCGAAGCTAATCTCACTGTACACCAGCGATCAGTTACTAATATCTCAAATTGAGTCGAATCTACTCCCGCCTATTGAAACGCCATCAGTTTCTATTATCCTTAGGAAAAAAGTAGTTACTCACTGCCGTTTACCCGCGGTTCCTTTTTTATTATGCTATGAAGATTCATAATTACTCCCGCCGTTTACCATCAGTTCATTTTTGATAACCGTAAAGTATTCTACAATCGTATAAAACGACCGACAAATAAGCAATTGTTTATTCGTTTCTAGACATTCACTCCATACCTAGGACTGCCGACATCTATTTAATAATTACCAATAAAATAGGCGCGCCTATCAATTTCCGAAGTGCTAATTTAGACATTGCCATAAAGATAGTCACGTTTTATTAGTATCCACAAGAGAGTCGAAGCTACTCCCGCAGTACTGTCGCAATAAGTCATTACTATCTCAAGTAGATTCGAACTTTTTCCCGCCGATGTAACCTCCATCAGTTTTTTTTATCCTTAGGAAAGTCGAAATTATCCCCGCCGTAGACCCACGATCATATTACAATTTCCTAGGGAGGCTCATGGTTACTCCCACCGTTTATCCGCGATCAGTTTTCAAAATCCTATAGATAGTTATTATTACATTACTCAATCGTCCGGATAATACAAAAACGAGCAGATACCAAATTAGATGACGGCTGTCCTATGTATGAAATTAGATGTCGGCGGTCCCATTGATGAAAATACGGGAGCGAGCGCAAGTTACTCGGGCGACCGTAAAACGAACGGATACCGTAATATCGTTGAAGAAAACTCGATAAATTTTAACACGCTCGTCCGGAGCAAAAAACTCTCGGAGTCATGGTTACTTCCTCCATTTTCCCGCGATCAGTTTTTAAAATCCTATGGAGATTCGAAGCTACTCTCACTGTACACCAGCGATCAGTTACTAATATCTCAAATTGAGTCGAATCTACTCCCGCCTATTGAACCGCCATCAGTTTCTATTATCCTTAGGAAAAAAGTAATTACTCACTGCCGTTTACCCGCGGTTCCTTTTTTAATATGCTATGAAGATTCATAATTACTCCCGCCGTTTACCATCAGTTCATTTTTGATAACCGTAAAGTATTCTACAATCGTATAAAACGACCGACAAATAAGCAATTATTTATTCGTTTCTAGACATTGACTCCATACCTAGGACTGCCGACGTCTATTTAATAATTACCAATAAAATAAGCGCTCCTTATTTGATTGTTTTCAAAATCCTATAGATAGTTATTATTACATTACTCAATCGTCCGGATAATACAAAAACGAGCAGATACCAAATTAGATGACGGCTGTCCTATGTATGAAATTAGATGTCGGTGGTCCCATTGATGAAAATACGCGATCGAGCGGAAGTTACTCGGGCGACCGTAAAACGACCGGATATCGTAATATCTTTGAAGAAAACTCAAAAAATTTTAACACGCTCGTCCGGAGCAAAAGACTCTCGGAGTCATGTTTACTTCCTCCATTTTCCCGCGATCAGTTTTTAAAATCCTATGGAGATTCGAAGCTACTCTCACTGTACACCAGCGATCAGTTACTAATATCTCAAATTGAGTCGAATCTACTCCCGCCTATTGAAACGCCATCAGTTACTATTATCCTTAGGAAAAAAGTAGTTACTCACTGCCGTTTACCCGCGGTTCCTTTTTTATTATGCTATGAAGATTCATAATTACTCCCGCCGTTTACCATCAGTTCATTTTTGATAACCGTAAAGTATTCTACAATCGTATAAAACGACCGACAAATAAGCAATTGTTTATTCGTTTCTAGACATTCACTCCATACCTAGGACTGCCGACATCTATTTAATAATTACCAATAAAATAGGCGCGCCTATCAATTTCCGAAGTGCTAATTTAGACATTGCCATAAAGATAGTCACGTTTTATTAGTATCCACAAGAGAGTCGAAGCTACTCCCGCAGTACTGTCGCAATAAGTCATTACTATCTCAAGTAGATTCGAACTTTTTCCCGCCGATGTAACCTCCATCAGTTTTTTTTATCCTTAGGAAAGTCGAAATTATCCCCGCCGTAGACCCACGATCATATTACAATTTCCTAGGGAGGCTCATGGTTACTCCCACCGTTTATCCGCGATCAGTTTTCAAAATCCTATAGATAGTTATTATTACATTACTTAATCGTCCGGATAATACAAAAACGAGCAGATACCAAATTAGATGACGGCTGTCCTATGTATGAAATTAGATGTCGGCGGTCCCATTGATGAAAATACGGGAGCGAGCGCAAGTTACTCGGGCGACCGTAAAACGAACGGATACCGTAATATCGTTGAAGAAAACTCGATAAATTTTAACACGCTCGTCCGGAGCAAAAAACTCTCGGAGTCATGGTTACTTCCTCCATTTTCCCGCGATCAGTTTTTAAAATCCTATGGAGATTCGAAGCTACTCTCACTGTACACCAGCGATCAGTTACTAATATCTAAAATTGAGTCGAATCTACTCCCGCCTATTGAACCGCCATCAGTTTCTATTATCCTTAGGAAAAAAGTAATTACTCACTGCCGTTTACCCGCGGTTCCTTTTTTAATATGCTATGAAGATTCATAATTACTCCCGCCGTTTACCATCAGTTCATTTTTGATAACCGTAAAGTATTCTACAATCGTATAAAACGACCGACAAATAAGCAATTATTTATTCGTTTCTAGACATTGACTCCATACCTAGGACTGCCGACGTCTATTTAATAATTACCAATAAAATAAGCCCTCCTTATTTGATTGTTTTCAAAATCCTATAGACAGTTATTATTACATTACTCAATCGTCCGGATAATACAAAAACGAGCAGATACCAAATTAGATGACGGCTGTCCTATGTATGAAATTAGATGTCGGTGGTCCCATTGATGAAAATACGCGATCGAGCGGAAGTTACTCGGGCGACCGTAAAACGAACGGATACCGTAATATCGTTGAAGAAAACTCGAAAAATTTTAACACGCTCGTCCGGAGCAAAAGACTCTCGGAGTCATGGTTACTTCCTCCATTTTCCCGCGATCAGTTTTTAAAATCCTATGGAGATTCGAAGCTAATCTCACTGTACACCAGCGATCAGTTACTAATATCTCAAATTAAGTCGAATCTACTCCCGCCTATTGAAACGCCATCAGTTTCTATTATCCTTAGGAAAAAAGTAGTTACTCACTGCCGTTTACCCGCGGTTCCTTTTTTATTATGCTATGAAGATTCATAATTACTCCCGCCGTTTACCATCAGTTCATTTTTGATAACCGTAAAGTATTCTACAATCGTATAAAACGACCGACAAATAAGCAATTGTTTATTCGTTTCTAGACATTCACTCCATACCTAGGACTGCCGACATCTATTTAATAATTACCAATAAAATAGGCGCGCCTATCAATTTCTGAAGTGCTAATTTAGACATTGCCATAAAGATAGTCACGTTTTATTAGTATCCACAAGAGAGTCGAAGCTACTCCCGCAGTACTGTCGCAATAAGTCATTACTATCTCAAGTAGATTCGAACTTTTTCCCGCCGATGTAACCTCCATCAGTTTTTTTTATCCTTAGGAAAGTCGAAATTATCCCCGCCGTAGACCCACGATCATATTACAATTTCCTAGGGAGGCTCATGGTTACTCCCACCGTTTATCCGCGATCAGTTTTCAAAATCCTATAGATAGTTATTATTACATTACTCAATCGTCCGGATAATACAAAAACGAGCAGATACCAAATTAGATGACGGCTGTCCTATGTATGAAATTAGATGTCGGCGGTCCCATTGATGAAAATACGGGAGCGAGCGCAAGTTACTCGGGCGACCGTAAAACGAACGGATACCGTAATATCGTTGAAGAAAACTCGATAAATTTTAACACGCTCGTCCGGAGCAAAAAACTCTCGGAGTCATGGTTACTTCCTCCATTTTCCCGCGATCAGTTTTTAAAATCCTATGGAGATTCGAAGCTACTCTCACTGTACACCAGCGATCAGTTACTAATATCTCAAATTGAGTCGAATCTACTCCCGCCTATTGAACCGCCATCAGTTTCTATTATCCTTAGGAAAAAAGTAATTACTCACTGCCGTTTACCCGCGGTTCCTTTTTTAATATGCTATGAAGATTCATAATTACTCCCGCCGTTTACCATCAGTTCATTTTTGATAACCGTAAAGTATTCTACAATCGTATAAAACGACCGACAAATAAGCAATTATTTATTCGTTTCTAGACATTGACTCCATACCTAGGACTGCCGACGTCTATTTAATAATTACCAATAAAATAAGCCCTCCTTATTTGATTGTTTTCAAAATCCTATTGACAGTTATTATTACATTACTCAATCGTCCGGATAATACAAAAACGAGCAGATACCAAATTAGATGACGGCTGTCCTATGTATGAAATTAGATGTCGGTGGTCCCATTGATGAAAATACGCGATCGAGCGGAAGTTACTCGGGCGACCGTAAAACGAACGGATACCGTAATATCGTTGAAGAAAACTCGAAAAATTTTAACACGCTCGTCCGGAGCAAAAGACTCTCGGAGTCATGGTTACTTCCTCCATTTTCCCGCGATCAGTTTTTAAAATCCTATGGAGATTCGAAGCTAATCTCACTGTACACCAGCGATCAGTTACTAATATCTCAAATTGAGATTAATCTACTCCCGCCTATTGAACCGCCATCAGTTTCTATTATCCTTAGGAAAAAAGTAGTTACTCACTGTCGTTTACCCGCGGTTCCTTTTTTAATATGCTATGAAGATTCATAATTACTCCCGCCGTTTACCAACAGTTCATTTTTTAATAACCGTAAAGTATTCTACAATCGTATAAAACGACCGACAAATAAGCAATTGTTTATTCGTTTCTAGACATTGACTCCATACCTAGGACTGCCGACGTCTATTTAATAATTACCAATAAAATAAGCCCTCCTTATTTGATTGTTTTCAAAATCCTATAGACAGTTATTATTACATTACTCAATCGTCCGGATAATACAAAAACGAGCAGATACCAAATTAGATGACGGCTGTCTTATGTATGAAATTAGATGTCGGTGGTCCCATTGATGAAAATACGCGATCGAGCGGAAGTTACTCGGGCGACCGTAAAACGACCGGATATCGTAATATCTTTGAAGAAAACTCAAAAAATTTTAACACGCTCGTCCGGAGCAAAAGACTCTCGGAGTCATGGTTACTTCCTCCATTTTCCCGCGATCAGTTTTTAAAATCCTATGGAGATTCGAAGCTAATCTCACTGTACACCAGCGATCAGTTACTAATATCTCAAATTGAGTCGAATCTACTCCCGCCTATTGAACCGCCATCAGTTTCTATTATCCTTAGGAAAAAAGTAATTACTCACTGCCGTTTACCCGCGGTTCCTTTTTTAATATGCTATGAAGATTCATAATTACTCCCGCCGTTTACCATCAGTTCATTTTTGATAACCGTAAAGTATTCTACAATCGTATAAAACGACCGACAAATAAGCAATTGTTTATTCGTTTCTAGACATTGACTCCATACCTAGGACTGCCGACGTCTATTTAATAATTACCAATAAAATAAGCGCTCCTTATTTGATTGTTTTCAAAATCCTATAGATAGTTATTATTACATTACTCAATCGTCCGGATAATACAAAAACGAGCAGATACCAAATTAGATGACGGCTGTCCTATGTATGAAATTAGATGTCGGCGGTCCCGTTGATGAAAATACGGGAGCGAGCGCAAGTTACTCGGGCGACCGTAAAACGAACGGATACCGTAATATCGTTGAAGAAAACTCGAAAAATTTTAACACGCTCGTCCGGAGCAAAAGACTCTCGGAGTCATGGTTACTTCCTCCATTATCCCGCGATCAGTTTTTAAAATCCTATGGATATTCGAAGCTACTCTCACTGTACACCAGCGATCAGTTACTAATATCTCAAATTGAGATTAATCTACTCCCGCCTATTGAACCGCCATCAGTTTCTATTATCCTTAGGAAAAAAGTAGTTACTCACTGTCGTTTACCCGCGGTTCCTTTTTTAATATGCTATGAAGATTCATAATTACTCCCGCCGTTTACCAACAGTTCATTTTTTAATAACCGTAAAGTATTCTACAATCGTATAAAACGACCGACAAATAAGCAATTATTTATTCGTTTCTAGACATTGACTCCATACCTAGGACTGCCGACGTCTATTTAATAATAACCAATAAAATAAGCGCTCCTTATTTTATTGTTTTCAAAATCCTATAGATAGTTATTATTACATTACTCAATCGTCCGGATAATACAAAAACGAGCAGATACCAAACTAGATGACGGCTGTCCTATGTATGAAATTAGATGTCGGTGGTCCCATTGATGAAAATACGGGATAGAGCGGAAGTTACTCGGGCGACCGTAAAACGACCGGATATCGTAATATCGTTGAAGAAAACTCAAAAAATTTTAACACGCTCGTCCGAAGCAAAAGACTCTTGGGGCGAGTGGGTGTTACTCGGCCCACCGGAGGACCGGGAGAAAAATCGGATACCGCGATATCGCATACTCCCGCCGTTTACCGGTGGTTAGTTTTTAGAATCC
Organism: Anagrus nilaparvatae; assembly: GCA_022575985.1. Classification (NCBI taxonomy): domain Eukaryota; kingdom Metazoa; phylum Arthropoda; class Insecta; order Hymenoptera; family Mymaridae; genus Anagrus; species Anagrus nilaparvatae. The sequence goes on along the minus strand of JAKSXM010000237.1, from coordinate 679,036 downwards.
TATGGAGAGTCGAAGGTACTCTCGCTGCATACCCACGATTAGATGTATATTTCCTTGGGAGACTGATGTTTACTCCTGCTATTTACCCACTATCAGTTCTTAAAATACTTTAAAGAGTCGAGGCTACTTCCGCCGAATACCAACGATTAGTTATAAATATCTATAAGAGAGTCAAAGCTACTCCCGTGGTATACCAGCGATCTGTTATTAACTTCTTAATGAGAGTTGTAGTTACTACAACCTTTTTATTGAATTCCACATTTGCACTTCATACCTGGGACAGCCGACATCTATTTATTTAAGAATATCATATGCGTTCCTATAAATTTCCTATGTCCTGATTTTGACGATTTCATAAACATAGTTAATTTTTATTATCATCCATAAGAGGGACTAAGTTACTCCCGCTATTCACCCGTGATCAGATGACAATTAACTTGGGAGAGTCATGGTTACTTCTGCCATTTGCCCGCGATCAGTTTTTAAAATCCTATGGAGATTCGAAGCTACTCTCACGGTACACCAGCGATCAGTTAATAATATCTCAAATTGAGTCGAATCTACTCCCGCCTATTTAACCGCCATCAGATTCTATTATCCTTAGGAAAGAAGTAGTTACTCCTGCCGTTTACCCGCGGTGCCTTTTTTAATATGCTATGAAGATTCATAATTACTCCCGCCGTTTACCATCAGTTCATTTTTAATAACCGTAAAGTATTCTACAATCGTATAAAACGACCGACAAATAAGCAATTGTTTATTCGTTTCTAGACATTCACTCCATACCTAGGACTGCCGACTTCTATTTAATAATTACCAATAAAATAGGCGCTCCTAACAATTTCCGAAGTGCTAATTTAGACATTGCCATAAAGATAGTCACGTTTTATTAGTATCCACAAGAGAGTCGAAGCTACTCCCGCAGTACTGTCGCAATAAGTCATTACTATCTCAAGTAGATTCGAACTTTTTCCCGCCGATGTAACCTCCATCAGTTTTTTTTATACTTAGGAAAGTCGAAATTATCCCCGCTGTAGACCCACGATCATATTTCAATTTCCTAGGGAGGCTCATGGTTACTCCCACCGTTTATCCGCGATCAGTTTTCAAAATCCTATAGATAGTTATTATTACATTACTCAATCGTCCGGATAATACAAAAACGAGCAGATACCAAATTAGATGACGGCTGTCCTATGTATGAAATTAGATGTCGGCAGTCCCATTGATGAAAATACGGGAGCGAGCGCAAGTTACTCGGGCGACCGTAAAACGAACGGATACCGTAATATCGTTGAAGAAAACTCGAAAAATTTTAACACGCTCGTCCGGAACAAAAGACTCTCGGAGTCATGGTTACTTCCTCCATTTTCCCGCGAACAGTTTTTAAAATCCTATGGAGATTCGAAGCTACTCTCACTGTACACCAGCGATCAGTTACTAATATCTCAAATTGAGTCGAATCTACTCCCGCCTATTGAACCGCCATCAGTTTCTATTATCCTTAGGAAAAAAGTAATTACTCACTGCCGTTTACCCGCGGTTCCTTTTTTAATATGCTATGAAGATTCATAATTACTCCCGCCGTTTACCATCAGTTCATTTTTGATAACCGTAAAGTATTCTACAATCGTATAAAACGACCGAAAAATAAGCAATTATTTATTCGTTTCAAGACATTGACTCCATACCTAGGACTGCCGACGTCTATTTAATAATTACCAATAAAATAAGCGCTCCTTATTTGATTGTTTTCAAAATCCTATAGATAGTTATTATTACATTACTCAATCGTCCGGATAATACAAAAACGAGCAGATACCAAATTAGATGACGGCTGTCCTATGTATGAAATTAGATGTCGGTGGTCCCATATATGAAAATACGGGATCGAGCGGAAGTTACTCTGGCGACCGTAAGACGACCGGAAATCGTAATATCGTTGAAGAAAACTCAAAAAATTTTAACACGCTCATCCGAAGCAAAAGACTCATGCGGCGAGTTGGTGTTACTCGGCCCACCGGAGGACCGAGAAAAAACCGGATACCGCGATATCGCATACTCCCGCCGTTTACCAGTGATTAGTTTTTAGAATCCTATGGAGAGTCGAACGGGCGACCGTAAAACGAACGGATACCGTAATATCGTTGAAGAAAACTCGATAAATTTTAACACGCTCGTCCGGAGCAAAAAACTCTCGGAGTCATGGTTACTTCCTCCATTTTCCCGCGATCAGTTTTTAAAATCCTATGGAGATTCGAAGCTACTCTCACTGTACACCAGCGATCAGTTACTAATATCTCAAATTGAGTCGAATCTACTCCCGCCTATTGAACCGCCATCAGTTTCTATTATCCTTAGGAAAAAAGTAATTACTCACTGCCGTTTACCCGCGGTTTCTTGTTTAATATGCTATGAAGATTCATAATTACTCCCGCCGTTTATTATCAGTTCATTTTTGATAACCGTAAAGTATTCTACAATCGTATAAAACGACCGAAAAATAAGCAATTATTTATTCGTTTCTAGACATTGACTCCATACCTAGGACTGCCGACGTCTATTTAATAATTACCAATAATATTAAGCGCTCCTTATTTGATTGTTTTCAAAATCCTATAGATAGTTATTATTACATTACTCAATCGTCCGGATAATACAAAAACGAGCAGATACCAAATTAGTTGACGGCTGTCCTATGTATGAAATTAGATGTCGGCGGTCCCGTTGATGAAAATACGGGAGCGAGCGCAAGTTACTCGGGCGACTGTAAAACGAACGGATACCGTAATATCGTTGAAGAAAACTCGAAAAATATTAACACGCTCGTCCGGAGCAAAAGACTCTCTGGAGTCATGGTTACTTCCTCCATTATCCCGCGATCAGTTTTTAAAATCCTATGGATATTCGAAGCTACTCTCACTGTACACCAGCGATCAGTTACTAATATCTCAAATTGAGTCGAATCTACTCCCGCCTATTGAATCGCCATCAGTTTCTATTATCCTTAGGAAAAAAGTAATTACTCACTGCCGTTTACCCGCGGTTCCTGTTTTAATATTCTATGAAGATTCATAATTACTCCCGCCGTTTACCATCAGTTCATTTTTGATAACCGTAAAGTATTCTACAATCGTATAAAACGACCGACAAATAAGCAATTATTTATTCGTTTCTAGACATTGACTCCATACCTAGGACTGCCGACGTCTATTAATTACCAATAAAATAAGCGCATCCTTATTTTATTGTTTTCAAAATCCTATAGATAGTTATTATTACATTACTCAATCGTCCGGATAATACAAAAACGAGCAGATACCTAATTAGATGACGGCTGTCCTATGTATGAAATTAGATGTCGGTGGTCCCATTGATGAAAATACGGGATCGAGCGGAAGTTACTCGGGCGACCGTAAAACGACCGGATATCGTAATATCTTTGAAGAAAACTCAAAAAATTTTAACACGCTCGTCCGGAGCAAAAGACTCTTGGGGCGAGTGGGTGTTACTCGGCCAACCGGAGGACCGGGAGAAAAACCGGATACCGCGATAACGCATACTCCCGCCGTTTACCGGTGATTAGTTTTTAGAATCTCATGAAGAGTCGAAGGTACTCCCAGGTTACACCCGCGATAAGTTATTACTACCTTTAGTAGAGTTGAACTTTTTGCCGCCTATGTTACCGCGATCAGTTTTTATTATCCGTAGTAGAGTCGAAGTTACTCCCGCTGTATACCCGCGATTAGATTTATATTTCCTTGGGAGACTGATGGTTAGTCCCGCCATTTACCCACTATTAGTTCTTAAAATACTTTAAAGAGTCGAGGCTACTTCCGCCGAATACCAACGATTAGTGATTAATATCCATAAGAGAGTCAAAGCTACTCCCGCGGTATACCAGCGATCTTTTATTAACTTCTTAATGAGAGTTGTAGTTAATACAACCTTTTTATTCAATTCCACATTTGCACTTCATACCTGGGACAGCCGACATCTATTTATTTAAGAATATCATATGCGTTCCTATAAATTTCCTATGTCCTGATTTTGACAATTTCTTAAAATAGTTAATTTTTATTATCATCCATAAGAGGGACTAAGTTACTCCCGCTATTCACCCGTGATCAGATGACAATTATCTTGGGAGAGTCATGGTTACTTCTGCCATTTGCCCGCGATCAGTTTTTAAAATCCTATGGAGATTCGAAGCTACTCTCACGGTATACCAGCGATCAGTTAATAATATCTCAAATTGAGTCGAATCTACTCCCGCCTATTTAACCGCCATCAGATTCTATTATCCTTAGGAAAGAAGTAGTTACTCCTGCCGTTTACCCGCGGTGCCTTTTTAACATGCTATGAAGATTCATAATTAATCCCGCCGTTTACCATCAGTTCATTTTTGATAACCGTAAAGTATTCTACAATCGTATAAAGCGACCGACAAATAAGCAATTATTTATTCGTTTCTAGACATTCACTCCATACCTAGGACTGCCGACATCTATTTAATAATTACCAATAAAATAAGCGCTCCTATCAATTTCCGAAGTGCTAATTTAGACATTGCCATAAAGATAGTCACGTTTTATTAGTATCCACAAGAAAGTCGAAGCTACTCCCGCGGTACTGTCGCAATAAGTCATTACTATCTCAAGTAGATTTGAACTTTTTCCCGCCGATGTAACCTCCATCAGTTTTTATTATCCTTAGGAAAGTCGAAATTATCCCCGCCGTAGACCCACGATCATATTACAATTTCCTAGGGAGGCTCATGGTTACTCCCGCCGTTTATCCGCGATCAGTTTTCAAAATCATATAGATAGTTATTATTACATTACTCAATCGTCCGGATAATACAAAAACGAGCAGATACCAAATTAGATGTCGGCGGTCCCGTTGATGAAAATACGGGAGCGAGCGCAAGTTACTCGGGCGACCGTAAAACGAACGGATACCGTAATATCGTTGAAGAAAACTCGAAAAATTTTAACACGCTCGTCCGGAGCAAAAGACTCTCGGAGTCATGGTTACTTCCTCCATTTTCCCGCGATCAGTTTTTAAAATCCTATGGAGATTCGAAGCTACTCTCACTGTACACCAGCGATCAGTTACTAATATCTCAAATTGAGTCGAATCTACTCCCGCCTATTCAAACGCTATCAGTTTCTATTATCCTTAGGAAAAAAGTAGTTACTCACTGCCGTTTACCCGCGGTTCCTTTTTTATTATGCTATGAAGATTCATAATTACTCCCGCCGTTTACCATCAGTTCATTTTTGATAACCGTAAAGTATTCTACAATCGTATAAAACGACCGACAAATAAGCAATTGTTTATTCGTTTCTAGACATTCACTCCATACCTAGGACTGCCGACATCTATTTAATAATTACCAATAAAATAGGCGCGCCTATCAATTTCCGAAGTGCTAATTTAGACATTGCCATAAAGATAGTCACGTTTTATTAGTATCCACAAGAGAGTCGAAGCTACTCCCGCAGTACTGTCGCAATAAGTCATTACTATCTCAAGTAGATTCGAACTTTTTCCCGCCGATGTAACCTCCATCAGTTTTTTTTATCCTTAGGAAAGTCGAAATTATCCCCGCCGTAGACCCACGATCATATTACTATTTCCTAGGGAGGCTCATGGTTACTCCCACCGTTTATCCGCGATCAGTTTTCAAAATCCTATAGATAGTTATTATTACATTACTCAATCGTCCGGATAATACAAAAACGAGCAGATACCAAATTAGATGTCGGCGGTCCCGTTGATGAAAATACGGGAGCGAGCGCAAGTTACTCGGGCAACCGTAAAACGAACGGATACCGTAATATCGTTGAAGAAAACTCGAAAAATTTTAACACGCTCGTCCGGAGCAAAAGACTTTCGGAGTCATGGTTACTTCCTCCATTTTCCCGCGATCAGTTTTTAAAATCCTATGGAGATTCGAAGCTACTCTCACTGTACACCAGCGATCAGTTACTAATATCTCAAATTGAGTCGAATCTACTCCCGCCTATTGAACCGCCATCAGTTTCTATTATCCTTAGGAAAAAAGTAATTACTCACTGCCGTTTACCCGCGGTTCCTTTTTTAATATGCTATGAAGATTCATAATTACTCCCGCCGTTTACCATCAGTTCATTATTGATAACCGTAAAGTATTCTACAATCGTATAAAACGACCGACAAATAAGCAATTATTTATTCGTTTCTAGACATTGACTCCATACCTAGGACTGCCGACGTCTATTTAAAATTACCAATAAAATAAGCGCTCCTTATTTGATTGTTTTCAAAATCCTATAGATAGTTATTATTACATTACTCAATCGTTCGGATAATACAAAAACGAGCAGATACCAAATTAGATGACGGCTGTCCTATGTATGAAATTAGATGTCGGTGGTCCCATTGATGAAAATACGCGATCGAGCGGAAGTTACTCGGGCGACCGTAAAACGAACGGATACCGTAATATCGTTGAAGAAAACTCGAAAAATTTTAACACGCTCGTCCGGAGCAAAAGACTCTCGGAGTCATGGTTACTTCCTCCATTTTCCCGCGATCAGTTTTTAAAATCCTATGGAGATTCGAAGCTAATCTCACTGTACACCAGCGATCAGTTACTAATATCTCAAATTGAGTCGAATCTACTCCCGCCTATTGAACCGCCATCAGTTTCTATTATCCTTAGGAAAAAAGTAATTACTCACTGCCGTTTACCCGCGGTTCCTTTTTTAATATGCTATGAAGATTCATAATTACTCCCGCCGTTTACCATCAGTTCATTTTTGATAACCGTAAAGTATTCTACAATCGTATAAAACGACCGACAAATAAGCAATTATTTATTCGTTTCTAGACATTGACTCCATACCTAGGACTGCCGACGTCTATTTAATAATTACCAATAAAATAAGCGCTCCTTATTTGATTGTTTTCAAAATCCTATAGATAGTTATTATTACATTACTCAGTCGTCCGGATAATACAAAAACGAGCAGATACCAAATTAGATGACGGCTGTCCTATGTATGAAATTAGATGTCGGTGGTCCCATTGATGAAAATACGCGATCGAGCGGAAGTTACTCGGGCGACCGTAAAACGACCGGATATCGTAATATCTTTGAAGAAAACTCAAAAAATTTTAACACGCTCGTCCGGAGCAAAAGACTCTCGGAGTCATGTTTACTTCCTCCATTTTCCCGCGATCAGTTTTTAAAATCCTATGGAGATTCGAAGCTACTCTCACTGTACACCAGCGATCAGTTACTAATATCTCAAATTGAGTCGAATCTACTCCCGCCTATTGAAACGCCATCAGTTTCTATTATCCTTAGGAAAAAAGTAGTTACTCACTGCCGTTTACCCGCGGTTCCTTTTTTATTATGCTATGAAGTTTCATAATTACTCCCGCCGTTTACCATCAGTTCATTTTTGATAACCGTAAAGTATTCTACAATCGTATAAAACGACCGACAAATAAGCAATTGTTTATTCGTTTCTAGACATTCACTCCATACCTAGGACTGCCGACATCTATTTAATAATTACCAATAAAATAGGCGCGCCTATCAATTTCCGAAGTGCTAATTTAGACATTGCCATAAAGATAGTCACGTTTTATTAGTATCCACAAGAGAGTCGAAGCTACTCCCGCAGTACTGTCGCAATAAGTCATTACTATCTCAAGTAGATTCGAACTTTTTCCCGCCGATGTAACCTCCATCAGTTTTTTTTATCCTTAGGAAAGTCGAAATTATCCCCGCCGTAGACCCACGATCATATTACAATTTCCTAGGGAGGCTCATGGTTACTCCCACCGTTTATCCGCGATCAGTTTTCAAAATCCTATAGATAGTTATTATTACATTACTCAATCGTCCGGATAATACAAAAACGAGCAGATACCAAATTAGATGACGGCTGTCCTATGTATGAAATTAGATGTCGGCGGTCCCATTGATGAAAATACGGGAGCGAGCGCAAGTTACTCGGGCGACTGTAAAACGAACGGATACCGTAATATCGTTGAAGAAAACTCGAAAAATATTAACACGCTCGTCCGGAGCAAAAGACTCTCGTAGTCATGGTTACTTCCTCTATTATCCCGCGATCAGTTTTTAAAATCCTATGGATATTCGAAGCTACTCTCACTGTACACCAGCGATCAGTTACTAATATCTCAAATTGAGTCGAATCTACTCCCGCCTATTGAATCGCCATCAGTTTCTATTATCCTTAGGAAAAAAGTAATTACTCACTGCCGTTTACCCGCGGTTCCTGTTTTAATATGCTATGAAGATTCATAATTACTCCCGCCGTTTACCATCAGTTCATTTTTGATAACCGTAAAGTATTCTACAATCGTATAAAACGACCGACAAATAAGCAATTATTTATTCGTTTCTAGACATTGACTCCATACCTAGGACTGCCGACGTCTATTAATTACCAATAAAATAAGCGCTCCTTATTTTATTGTTTTCAAAATCCTATAGATAGTTATTATTACATTACTCAATCGTCCGGATAATACAAAAACGAGCAGATACCAAATTAGATGACGGCTGTCCTATGTATGAAATTAGATGTCGGTGGTCCCATTGATGAAAATACGGGATCGAGCGGAAGTTACTCGGGCGACCGTAAAACGACCGGATATCGTAATATCTTTGAAGAAAACTCAAAAAATTTTAACACGCTCGTCCGGAGCAAAAGACTCTTGGGGCGAGTGGGTGTTACTCGGCCCACCGGAGGACCGGGAGAAAAACCGGATACCGCGATATCGCATACTCCCGCCGTTTACCGGTGATTAGTTTTTAGAATCCCATGGAGAGTCGAAGGTACTCCCAGGGTACACCCGCGATAAGTTATTACTACCTTTAGTAGAGTTGAACTTTTTGCCGCCTATGTTACCGCGATCAGTTTTTATTATCCTTAGTAGAGTCGAAGTTACTCCCGCTGTATACCCGCGATTAGATTTATATTTCCTTGGGAGACTGATGGTTAGTCCCGCCATTTACCCACTATCAGTTCTTAAAATACTTTAAAGAGTCGAGGCTACTTCCGCCGAATACCAACGATTAGTGATTAATATCCATAAGAGAGTCAAAGCTACTCCCGCGGTATACCAGCGATCTGTTATTAACTTCTTAATGAGAGTTGTAGTTAATACAACCTTTTTATTGAATTCCACATTTGCACTTCATACCTGGGACAGCCGACATCTATTTATTTAAGAATATCATATGCGTTCCTATAAATTTCCTATGTCCTGATTTTGACAATTTCATAAACATAGTTAATTTTTATTATCATCCATAAGAGGGACTAAGTTACTCCCGCTATTCACCCGTGATCAGATGACAATTAACTTGGGAGAGTCATGGTTACTTCTGCCATTTGCCCGCGATCAGATTTTAAAATCCTATGGAGATTCGAAGCTACTCTCACGGTACACCAGCGATCAGTTAATAATATCTCAAATTGAGTCGAATCTACTCCCGCCTATTTAACCGCCATCAGATTCTATTATCCTTAGGAAAGAAGTAGTTACTCCTGCCGTTTACCCGCGGTGCCTTTTTAACATGCTATGAAGATTCATAATTAATCCCGCCGTTTACCATCAGTTCATTTTTGATAACCGTAAAGTATTCTACAATCGTATAAAGCGACCGACAAATAAGCAATTATTTATTCGTTTCTAGACATTCACTCCATACCTAGGACTGCCGACATCTATTTAATAATTACCAATAAAATAAGCGCTCCTATCAATTTCCGAAGTGCTAATTTAGACATTGCCATAAAGATAGTCACGTTTTATTAGTATCCACAAGAAAGTCGAAGCTACTCCCGCGGTACTGTCGCAATAAGTCATTACTATCTCAAGTAGATTTGAACTTTTTCCCGCCGATGTAACCTCCATCAGTTTTTATTATCCTTAGGAAAGTCGATATTATCCCCTCCGTAGACCCACGATCATATTACAATTTCCTAGGGAGGCTCATGGTTACTCCCGCCGTTTATCCGCGATCAGTTTTCAAAATCATATAGATAGTTATTATTACATTACTCAATCGTCCGGATAATACAAAAACGAGCAGATACCAAATTAGATGTCGGCGGTCCCGTTGATGAAAATACGGGAGCGAGCGCAAGTTACTCGGGCGACCGTAAAACGAACGGATACCGTAATATCGTTGAAGAAAACTCGAAAAATTTTAACACGCTCGTCCGGAGCAAAAGACTCTCGGAGTCATGGTTACTTCCTCCATTTTCCCGCGATCAGTTTTTAAAATCCTATGGAGATTCGAAGCTACTCTCACTGTACACCAGCGATCAGTTACTAATATCTCAAATTGAGTCGAATCTACTCCCGCCTATTCAAACGCTATCAGTTTCTATTATCCTTAGGAAAAAAGTAGTTACTCACTGCCGTTTACCCGCGGTTCCTTTTTTATTATGCTATGAAGATTCATAATTACTCCCGCCGTTTACCATCAGTTCATTTTTGATAACCGTAAAGTATTCTACAATCGTATAAAACGACCGACAAATAAGCAATTGTTTATTCGTTTCTAGACATTCACTCCATACCTAGGACTGCCGACATCTATTTAATAATTACCAATAAAATAGGCGCGCCTATCAATTTCCGAAGTGCTAATTTAGACATTGCCATAAAGATAGTCACGTTTTATTAGTATCCACAAGAGAGTCGAAGCTACTCCCGCAGTACTGTCGCAATAAGTCATTACTATCTCAAGTAGATTCGAACTTTTTCCCGCCGATGTAACCTCCATCAGTTTTTTTTATCCTTAGGAAAGTCGAAATTATCCCCGCCGTAGACCCACGATCATATTACTATTTCCTAGGGAGGCTCATGGTTACTCCCACCGTTTATCCGCGATCAGTTTTCAAAATCCTATAGATAGTTATTATTACATTACTCAATCGTCCGGATAATACAAAAACGAGCAGATACCAAATTAGATGTCGGCGGTCCCGTTGATGAAAATACGGGAGCGAGCGCAAGTTACTCGGGCAACCGTAAAACGAACGGATACCGTAATATCGTTGAAGAAAACTCGAAAAATTTTAACACGCTCGTCCGGAGCAAAAGACTTTCGGAGTCATGGTTACTTCCTCCATTTTCCCGCGATCAGTTTTTAAAATCCTATGGAGATTCGAAGCTACTCTCACTGTACACCAGCGATCAGTTACTAATATCACAAATTGAGTCGAATCTACTCCCGCCTATTGAACCGCCATCAGTTTCTATTATCCTTAGGAAAAAAGTAATTACTCACTGCCGTTTACCCGCGGTTCCTTTTTTAATATGCTATGAAGATTCATAATTACTCCCGCCGTTTACCATCAGTTCATTATTGATAACCGTAAAGTATTCTACAATCGTATAAAACGACCGACAAATAAGCAATTATTTATTCGTTTCTAGACATTGACTCCATACCTAGGACTGCCGACGTCTATTTAAAATTACCAATAAAATAAGCGCTCCTTATTTGATTGTTTTCAAAATCCTATAGATAGTTATTATTACATTACTCAATCGTTCGGATAATACAAAAACGAGCAGATACCAAATTAGATGACGGCTGTCCTATGTATGAAATTAGATGTCGGTGGTCCCATTGATGAAAATACGCGATCGAGCGGAAGTTACTCGGGCGACCGTAAAACGAACGGATACCGTAATATCGTTGAAGAAAACTCGAAAAATTTTAACACGCTCGTCCGGAGCAAAAGACTCTCGGAGTCATGGTTACTTCCTCCATTTTCCCGCGATCAGTTTTTAAAATCCTATGGAGATTCGAAGCTAATCTCACTGTACACCAGCGATCAGTTACTAATATCTCAAATTGAGTCGAATCTACTCCCGCCTATTGAACCGCCATCAGTTTCTATTATCCTTAGGAAAAAAGTAATTACTCACTGCCGTTTACCCGCGGTTCCTTTTTTAATATGCTATGAAGATTCATAATTACTCCCGCCGTTTACCATCAGTTCATTTTTGATAACCGTAAAGTATTCTACAATCGTATAAAACGACCGACAAATAAGCAATTATTTATTCGTTTCTAGACATTGACTCCATACCTAGGACTGCCGACGTCTATTTAATAATTACCAATAAAATAAGCGCTCCTTATTTGATTGTTTTCAAAATCCTATAGATAGTTATTATTACATTACTCAGTCGTCCGGATAATACAAAAACGAGCAGATACCAAATTAGATGACGGCTGTCCTATGTATGAAATTAGATGTCGGTGGTCCCATTGATGAAAATACGCGATCGAGCGGAAGTTACTCGGGCGACCGTAAAACGACCGGATATCGTAATATCTTTGAAGAAAACTCAAAAAATTTTAACACGCTCGTCCGGAGCAAAAGACTCTCGGAGTCATGTTTACTTCCTCCATTTTCCCGCGATCAGTTTTTAAAATCCTATGGAGATTCGAAGCTACTCTCACTGTACACCAGCGATCAGTTACTAATATCTCAAATTGAGTCGAATCTACTCCCGCCTATTGAAACGCCATCAGTTTCTATTATCCTTAGGAAAAAAGTAGTTACTCACTGCCGTTTACCCGCGGTTCCTTTTTTATTATGCTATGAAGATTCATAATTACTCCCGCCGTTTACCATCAGTTCATTTTTGATAACCGTAAAGTATTCTACAATCGTATAAAACGACCGACAAATAAGCAATTGTTTATTCGTTTCTAGACATTCACTCCATACCTAGGACTGCCGACATCTATTTAATAATTACCAATAAAATAGGCGCGCCTATCAATTTCCGAAGTGCTAATTTAGACATTGCCATAAAGATAGTCACGTTTTATTAGTATCCACAAGAGAGTCGAAGCTACTCCCGCAGTACTGTCGCAATAAGTCATTACTATCTCAAGTAGATTCGAACTTTTTCCCGCCGATGTAACCTCCATCAGTTTTTTTTATCCTTAGGAAAGTCGAAATTATCCCCGCCGTAGACCCACGATCATATTACAATTTCCTAGGGAGGCTCATGGTTACTCCCACCGTTTATCCGCGATCAGTTTTCAAAATCCTATAGATAGTTATTATTACATTACTCAATCGTCCGGATAATACAAAAACGAGCAGATACCAAATTAGATGACGGCTGTCCTATGTATGAAATTAGATGTCGGCGGTCCCATTGATGAAAATACGGGAGCGAGCGCAAGTTACTCGGGCGACTGTAAAACGAACGGATACCGTAATATCGTTGAAGAAAACTCGAAAAATATTAACACGCTCGTCCGGAGCAAAAGACTCTCGGAGTCATGGTTACTTCCTCCATTATCCCGCGATCAGTTTTTAAAATCCTATGGATATTCGAAGCTACTCTCACTGTACACCAGCGATCAGTTACTAATATCTCAAATTGAGTCGAATCTACTCCCGCCTATTGAATCGCCATCAGTTTCTATTATCCTTAGGAAAAAAGTAATTACTCACTGCCGTTTACCCGCGGTTCCTGTTTTAATATGCTATGAAGATTCATAATTACTCCCGCCGTTTACCATCAGTTCATTTTTGATAAACGTAAAGTATTCTACAATCGTATAAAACGACCGACAAATAAGCAATTATTTATTCGTTTCTAGACATTGACTCCATACCTAGGACTGCCGACGTCTATTAATTACCAATAAAATAAGCGCATCCTTATTTTATTGTTTTCAAAATCCTATAGATAGTTATTATTACATTACTCAATCGTCCGGATAATACAAAAACGAGCAGATACCTAATTAGATGACGGCTGTCCTATGTATGAAATTAGATGTCGGTGGTCCCATTGATGAAAATACGGGATCGAGCGGAAGTTACTCGGGCGACCTTAAAACGACCGGATATCGTAATATCTTTGAAGAAAACTCAAAAAATTTTAACACGCTCGTCCGGAGCAAAAGACTCTTGGGGCGAGTGGGTGTTACTCGGCCCACCGGAGGACCGGGAGAAAAACCGGATACCGCGATAACGCATACTCCCGCCGTTTACCGGTGATTAGTTTTTAGAATCTCATGAAGAGTCGAAGGTACTCCCAGGTTACACCCGCGATAAGTTATTACTACCTTTAGTAGAGTTGAACTTTTTGCCGCCTATGTTACCGCGATCAGTTTTTATTATCCGTAGTAGAGTCGAAGTTACTCCCGCTGTATACCCGCGATTAGATTTATATTTCCTTGGGAGACTGATGGTTAGTCCCGCCATTTACCCACTATTAGTTCTTAAAATACTTTAAAGAGTCGAGGCTTCATCCGCCGAATACCAACGATTAGTGATTAATATCCATAAGAGAGTCAAAGCTACTCCCGCGGTATACCAGCGATCTTTTATTAACTTCTTAATGAGAGTTGTAGTTAATACAACCTTTTTATTCAATTCCACATTTGCACTTCATACCTGGGACAGCCGACATCTATTTATTTAAGAATATCATATGCGTTCCTATAAATTTCCTATGTCCTGATTTTGACAATTTCTTAAAATAGTTAATTTTTATTATCATCCATAAGAGGGACTAAGTTACTCCCGCTATTCACCCGTGATCAGATGACAATTATCTTGGGAGAGTCATGGTTACTTCTGCCATTTGCCCGCGATCAGTTTTTAAAATCCTATGGAGATTCGAAGCTACTCTCACGGTATACCAGCGATCAGTTAATAATATCTCAAATTGAGTCGAATCTACTCCCGCCTATTTAACCGCCATCAGATTCTATTATCCTTAGGAAAGAAGTAGTTACTCCTGCCGTTTACCCGCGGTGCCTTTTTAACATGCTATGAAGATTCATAATTAATCCCGCCGTTTACCATCAGTTCATTTTTGATAACCGTAAAGTATTCTACAATCGTATAAAGCGACCGACAAATAAGCAATTATTTATTCGTTTCTAGACATTCACTCCATACCTAGGACTGCCGACATCTATTTAATAATTACCAATAAAATAAGCGCTCCTATCAATTTCCGAAGTGCTAATTTAGACATTGCCATAAAGATAGTCACGTTTTATTAGTATCCACAAGAAAGTCGAAGCTACTCCCGCGGTACTGTCGCAATAAGTCATTACTATCTCAAGTAGATTTGAACTTTTTCCCGCCGATGTAACCTCCATCAGTTTTTATTATCCTTAGGAAAGTCGAAATTATCCCCGCCGTAGACCCACGATCATATTACAATTTCCTAGGGAGGCTCATGGTTACTCCCGCCGTTTATCCGCGATCAGTTTTCAAAATCCTATAGATAGTTATTATTACATTACTCAATCGTCCGGATAATACAAAAACGAGCAGATACCAAATAAGATGTCGGCGGTCCCGTTGATGAAAATACGGGAGCGAGCGCAAGTTACTCGGGCGACCGTAAAACGAACGGATACCGTAATATCGTTGAAGAAAACTCGAAAAATTTTAACACGCTCGTCCGGAGCAAAAGACTCTCGGAGTCATGGTTACTTCCTCCATTTTCCCGCGATCAGTTTTTAAAATCCTATGGAGATTCGAAGCTACTCTCACTGTACACCAGCGATCAGTTACTAATATCTCAAATTGAGTCGAATCTACTCCCGCCTATTGAAACGCTATCAGTTTCTATTATCCTTAGGAAAAAAGTAGTTACTCACTGCCGTTTACCCGCGGTTCCTTTTTTATTATGCTATGAAGATTCATAATTACTCCCGCCGTTTACCATCAGTTCATTTTTGATAACCGTAAAGTATTCTACAATCGTATAAAACGACCGACAAATAAGCAATTGTTTATTTGTTTCTAGACATTCACTCCATACCTAGGACTGCCGACATCTATTTAATAATTACCAATAAAATAGGCGCGCCTATCAATTTCCGAAGTGCTAATTTAGACATTGCCATAAAGATAGTCACGTTTTATTAGTATCCACAAGAGAGTCGAAGCTACTCCCGCAGTACTGTCGCAATAAGTCATTACTATCTCAAGTAGATTCGAACTTTTTCCCGCCGATGTAACCTCCATCAGTTTTTTTTATCCTTAGGAAAGTCGAAATTATCCCCGCCGTAGACCCACGATCATATTACTATTTCCTAGGGAGGCTCATGGTTACTCCCACCGTTTATCCGCGATCAGTTTTCAAAATCCTATAGATAGTTATTATTACATTACTCAATCGTCCGGATAATACAAAAACGAGCAGATACCAAATTAGATGTCGGCGGTCCCGTTGATGAAAATACGGGAGCGAGCGCAAGTTACTCGGGCAACCGTAAAACGAACGGATACCGTAATATCGTTGAAGAAAACTCGAAAAATTTTAACACGCTCGTCCGGAGCAAAAGACTTTCGGAGTCATGGTTACTTCCTCCATTTTCCCGCGATCAGTTTTTAAAATCCTATGGAGATTCGAAGCTACTCTCACTGTACACCAGCGATCAGTTACTAATATCTCAAATTGAGTCGAATCTACTCCCGCCTATTGAACCGCCATCAGTTTCTATTATCCTTAGGAAAAAAGTAATTACTCACTGCCGTTTACCCGCGGTTCCTTTTTTAATATGCTATGAAGATTCATAATTACTCCCGCCGTTTACCATGAGTTCATTATTGATAACCGTAAAGTATTCTACAATCGTATAAAACGACCGACAAATAAGCAATTATTTATTCGTTTCTAGACATTGACTCCATACCTAGGACTGCCGACGTCTATTTAAAATTACCAATAAAATAAGCGCTCCTTATTTGATTGTTTTCAAAATCCTATAGATAGTTATTATTACATTACTCAATCGTTCGGATAATACAAAAACGAGCAGATACCAAATTAGATGACGGCTGTCCTATGTATGAAATTAGATGTCGGTGGTCCCATTGATGAAAATACGCGATCGAGCGGAAGTTACTCGGGCGACCGTAAAACGAACGGATACCGTAATATCGTTGAAGAAAACTCGAAAAATTTTAACACGCTCGTCCGGAGCAAAAGACTCTCGGAGTCATGGTTACTTCCTCCATTTTCCCGCGATCAGTTTTTAAAATCCTATGGAGATTCGAAGCTAATCTCACTGTACACCAGCGATCAGTTACTAATATCTCAAATTGAGTCGAATCTACTCCCGCCTATTGAACCGCCATCAGTTTCTATTATCCTTAGGAAAAAAGTAATTACTCACTGCCGTTTACCCGCGGTTCCTTTTTTAATATGCTATGAAGATTCATAATTACTCCCGCCGTTTACCATCAGTTCATTTTTGATAACCGTAAAGTATTCTACAATCGTATAAAACGACCGACAAATAAGCAATTATTTATTCGTTTCTAGACATTGACTCCATACCTAGGACTGCCGACGTCTATTTAATAATTACCAATAAAATAAGCGCTCCTTATTTGATTGTTTTCAAAATCCTATAGATAGTTATTATTACATTACTCAGTCGTCCGGATAATACAAAAACGAGCAGATACCAAATTAGATGACGGCTGTCCTATGTATGAAATTAGATGTCGGTGGTCCCATTGATGAAAATACGCGATCGAGCGGAAGTTACTCGGGCGACCGTAAAACGACCGGATATCGTAATATCTTTGAAGAAAACTCAAAAAATTTTAACACGCTCGTCCGGAGCAAAAGACTCTCGGAGTCATGTTTACTTCCTCCATTTTCCCGCGATCAGTTTTTAAAATCCTATGGAGATCGAAGCTACTCTCACTGTACACCAGCGATCAGTTACTAATATCTCAAATTGAGTCGAATCTACTCCCGCCTATTGAAACGCCATCAGTTTCTATTATCCTTAGGAAAAAAGTAGTTACTCACTGCCGTTTACCCGCGGTTCCTTTTTTATTATGCTATGAAGATTCATAATTACTCCCGCCGTTTACCATCAGTTCATTTTTGATAACCGTAAAGTATTCTACAATCGTATAAAACGACCGACAAATAAGCAATTGTTTATTCGTTTCTAGACATTCACTCCATACCTAGGACTGCCGACATCTATTTAATAATTACCAATAAAATAGGCGCGCCTATCAATTTCCGAAGTGCTAATTTAGACATTGCCATAAAGATAGTCACGTTTTATTAGTATCCACAAGAGAGTCGAAGCTACTCCCGCAGTACTGTCGCAATAAGTCATTACTATCTCAAGTAGATTCGAACTTTTTCCCGCCGATGTAACCTCCATCAGTTTTTTTTATCCTTAGGAAAGTCGAAATTATCCCCGCCGTAGACCCACGATCATATTACAATTTCCTAGGGAGGCTCATGGTTACTCCCACCGTTTATCCGCGATCAGTTTTCAAAATCCTATAGATAGTTATTATTACATTACTCAATCGTCCGGATAATACAAAAACGAGCAGATACCAAATTAGATGACGGCTGTCCTATGTATGAAATTAGATGTCGGCGGTCCCATTGATGAAAATACGGGAGCGAGCGCAAGTTACTCGGGCGACTGTAAAACGAACGGATACCGTAATATCGTTGAAGAAAACTCGAAAAATATTAACACGCTCGTCCGGAGCAAAAGACTCTCGGAGTCATGGTTACTTCCTCCATTATCCCGCGATCAGTTTTTAAAATCCTATGGATATTCGAAGCTACTCTCACTGTACACCAGCGATCAGTTACTAATATCTCAAATTGAGTCGAATCTACTCCCGCCTATTGAATCGCCATCAGTTTCTATTATCCTTAGGAAAAAAGTAATTACTCACTGCCGTTTACCCGCGGTTCCTGTTTTAATATGCTATGAAGATTCATAATTACTCCCGCCGTTTACCATCAGTTCATTTTTGATAACCGTAAAGTATTCTACAATCGTATAAAACGACCGACAAATAAGCAATTATTTATTCGTTTCTAGACATTGACTCCATACCTAGGACTGCCGACGTCTATTAATTACCAATAAAATAAGCGCATCCTTATTTTATTGTTTTCAAAATCCTATAGATAGTTATTATTACATTACTCAATCGTCCGGATAATACAAAAACGAGCAGATACCAAATTAGATGACGGCTGTCCTATGTATGAAATTAGATGTCGGTGGTCCCATTGATGAAAATACGGGATCGAGCGGAAGTTACTCGGGCGACCGTAAAACGACCGGATATCGTAATATCTTTGAAGAAAACTCAAAAAATTTTAACACGCTCGTCCGGAGCAAAAGACTCTTGGGGCGAGTGGGTGTTACTCGGCCCACCGGAGGACCGGGAGAAAAACCGGATACCGCGATATCGCATACTCCCGCCGTTTACCGGTGATTAGTTTTTAGAATCCCATGGAGAGTCGAAGGTACTCCCAGGGTACACCCGCGATAAGTTATTACTACCTTTAGTAGAGTTGAACTTTTTGCCGCCTATGTTACCGCGATCAGTTTTTATTATCCTTAGTAGAGTCGAAGTTACTCCCGCTGTATACCCGCGATTAGATTTATATTTCCTTGGGAGACTGATGGTTAGTCCCGCCATTTACCCACTATTAGTTCTTAAAATACTTTAAAGAGTCGAGGCTTCATCCGCCGAATACCAACGATTAGTGATTAATATCCATAAGAGAGTCAAAGCTACTCCCGCGGTATACCAGCGATCTTTTATTAACTTCTTAATGAGAGTTGTAGTTAATACAACCTTTTTATTGAATTCCACATTTGCACTTCATACCTGGGACAGCCGACATCTATTTATTTAAGAATATCATATGCGTTCCTATAAATTTCCTATGTCCTGATTTTGACAATTTCTTAAAATAGTTAATTTTTATTATCATCCATAAGAGGGACTAAGTTACTCCCGCTATTCACCCGTGATCAGATGACAATTATCTTGGGAGAGTCATGGTTACTTCTGCCATTTGCCCGCGATCAGTTTTTAAAATCCTATGGAGATTCGAAGCTACTCTCACGGTATACCAGCGATCAGTTAATAATATCTCAAATTGAGTCGAATCTACTCCCGCCTATTTAACCGCCATCAGATTCTATTATCCTTAGGAAAGAAGTAGTTACTCCTGCCGTTTACCCGCGGTGCCTTTTTAACATGCTATGAAGATTCATAATTAATCCCGCCGTTTACCATCAGTTCATTTTTGATAACCGTAAAGTATTCTACAATCGTATAAAGCGACCGACAAATAAGCAATTATTTATTCGTTTCTAGACATTCACTCCATACCTAGGACTGCCGACATCTATTTAATAATTACCAATAAAATAAGCGCTCCTATCAATTTCCGAAGTGCTAATTTAGACATTGCCATAAAGATAGTCACGTTTTATTAGTATCCACAAGAAAGTCGAAGCTACTCCCGCGGTACTGTCGCAATAAGTCATTACTATCTCAAGTAGATTTGAACTTTTTCCCGCCGATGTAACCTCCATCAGTTTTTATTATCCTTAGGAAAGTCGAAATTATCCCCGCCGTAGACCCACGATCATATTACAATTTCCTAGGGAGGCTCATGGTTACTCCCGCCGTTTATCCGCGATCAGTTTTCAAAATCCTATAGATAGTTATTATTACATTACTCAATCGTCCGGATAATACAAAAACGAGCAGATACCAAATAAGATGTCGGCGGTCCCGTTGATGAAAATACGGGAGCGAGCGCAAGTTACTCGGGCGACCGTAAAACGAACGGATACCGTAATATCGTTGAAGAAAACTCGAAAAATTTTAACACGCTCGTCCGGAGCAAAAGACTCTCGGAGTCATGGTTACTTCCTCCATTTTCCCGCGATCAGTTTTTAAAATCCTATGGAGATTCGAAGCTACTCTCACTGTACACCAGCGATCAGTTACTAATATCTCAAATTGAGTCGAATCTACTCCCGCCTATTGAAACGCTATCAGTTTCTATTATCCTTAGGAAAAAAGTAGTTACTCACTGCCGTTTACCCGCGGTTCCTTTTTTATTATGCTATGAAGATTCATAATTACTCCCGCCGTTTACCATCAGTTCATTTTTGATAACCGTAAAGTATTCTACAATCGTATAAAACGACCGACAAATAAGCAATTGTTTATTCGTTTCTAGACATTCACTCCATACCTAGGACTGCCGACATCTATTTAATAATTACCAATAAAATAGGCGCGCCTATCAATTTCCGAAGTGCTAATTTAGACATTGCCATAAAGATAGTCACGTTTTATTAGTATCCACAAGAGAGTCGAAGCTACTCCCGCAGTACTGTCGCAATAAGTCATTACTATCTCAAGTAGATTCGAACTTTTTCCCGCCGATGTAACCTCCATCAGTTTTTTTTATCCTTAGGAAAGTCGAAATTATCCCCGCCGTAGACCCACGATCATATTACTATTTCCTAGGGAGGCTCATGGTTACTCCCACCGTTTATCCGCGATCAGTTTTCAAAATCCTATAGATAGTTATTATTACATTACTCAATCGTCCGGATAATACAAAAACGAGCAGATACCAAATTAGATGTCGGCGGTCCCGTTGATGAAAATACGGGAGCGAGCGCAAGTTACTCGGGCAACCGTAAAACGAACGGATACCGTAATATCGTTGAAGAAAACTCGAAAAATTTTAACACGCTCGTCCGGAGCAAAAGACTTTCGGAGTCATGGTTACTTCCTCCATTTTCCCGCGATCAGTTTTTAAAATCCTATGGAGATTCGAAGCTACTCTCACTGTACACCAGCGATCAGTTACTAATATCTCAAATTGAGTCGAATCTACTCCCGCCTATTGAACCGCCATCAGTTTCTATTATCCTTAGGAAAAAAGTAATAACTCACTGCCGTTTACCCGCGGTTCCTTTTTTAATATGCTATGAAGATTCATAATTACTCCCGCCGTTTACCATCAGTTCATTATTGATAACCGTAAAGTATTCTACAATCGTATAAAACGACCGACAAATAAGCAATTATTTATTCGTTTCTAGACATTGACTCCATACCTAGGACTGCCGACGTCTATTTAAAATTACCAATAAAATAAGCGCTCCTTATTTGATTGTTTTCAAAATCCTATAGATAGTTATTATTACATTACTCAATCGTTCGGATAATACAAAAACGAGCAGATACCAAATTAGATGACGGCTGTCCTATGTATGAAATTAGATGTCGGTGGTCCCATTGATGAAAATACGCGATCGAGCGGAAGTTACTCGGGCGACCGTAAAACGAACGGATACCGTAATATCGTTGAAGAAAACTCGAAAAATTTTAACACGCTCGTCCGGAGCAAAAGACTCTCGGAGTCATGGTTACTTCCTCCATTTTCCCGCGATCAGTTTTTAAAATCCTATGGAGATTCGAAGCTAATCTCACTGTACACCAGCGATCAGTTACTAATATCTCAAATTGAGTCGAATCTACTCCCGCCTATTGAACCGCCATCAGTTTCTATTATCCTTAGGAAAAAAGTAATTACTCACTGCCGTTTACCCGCGGTTCCTTTTTTAATATGCTATGAAGATTCATAATTACTCCCGCCGTTTACCATCAGTTCATTTTTGATAACCGTAAAGTATTCTACAATCGTATAAAACGACCGACAAATAAGCAATTATTTATTCGTTTCTAGACATTGACTCCATACCTAGGACTGCCGACGTCTATTAATAATTACCAATAAAATAAGCGCTCCTTATTTGATTGTTTTCAAAATCCTATAGATAGTTATTATTACATTACTCAGTCGTCCGGATAATACAAAAACGAGCAGATACCAAATTAGATGACGGCTGTTCTATGTATGAAATTAGATGTCGGTGGTCCCATTGATGAAAATACGCGATCGAGCGGAAGTTACTCGGGCGACCGTAAAACGACCGGATATCGTAATATCTTTGAAGAAAACTCAAAAAATTTTAACACGCTCGTCCGGAGCAAAAGACTCTCGGAGTCATGTTTACTTCCTCCATTTTCCCGCGATCAGTTTTTAAAATCCTATGGAGATTCGAAGCTACTCTCACTGTACACCAGCGATCAGTTACTAATATCTCAAATTGAGTCGAATCTACTCCCGCCTATTGAAACGCCATCAGTTTCTATTATCCTTAGGAAAAAAGTAGTTACTCACTGCCGTTTACCCGCGGTTCCTTTTTTATTATGCTATGAAGATTCATAATTACTCCCGCCGTTTACCATCAGTTCATTTTTGATAACCGTAAAGTATTCTACAATCGTATAAAACGACCGACAAATAAGCAATTGTTTATTCGTTTCTAGACATTCACTCCATACCTAGGACTGCCGACATCTATTTAATAATTACCAATAAAATAGGCGCGCCTATCAATTTCCGAAGTGCTAATTTAGACATTGCCATAAAGATAGTCACGTTTTATTAGTATCCACAAGAGAGTCGAAGCTACTCCCGCAGTACTGTCGCAATAAGTCATTACTATCTCAAGTAGATTCGAACTTTTTCCCGCCGATGTAACCTCCATCAGTTTTTTTTATCCTTAGGAAAGTCGAAATTATCCCCGCCGTAGACCCACGATCATATTACAATTTCCTCAGGAGGCTCATGGTTACTCCCGCCGTTTATCCGCGATCAGTTTTCAAAATTCTATAGATAGTTATTATTACATTACTCAATCGTCCGGATAATGCAAAAACGAGCAGATACCAAATTAGATGACGGCTGTCCTATGTATGAAATTAGATGTTGGCGGTCCCATTGATGAAAATACGGGGGCGAGCGGAAGTTACTCGGGCGACCGTAAAACGACTGGATACCGTAATATCGTTAAAGAAAACTCGAAAAATTTTAACACGCTCGTCCGGAGCAAAAGACTCTCGGAGCGAGTGGGTGTTACTCGGCCCACCGGAGAACCGGGAGAAAAGCCGGATACCGCGATATCGCATACTCCCGCCTTTTACCGGCGATTAGTTTTTAGAATCCTGGAGAGTCAAAGGTACTCCCGCGGTACACCCGCGATAAGTTATTAATACATTAAGTAGAGTTGAACTTTTTGCCGGCTATGTAACCGCCATCAGTTTTTATTATCCTTAGTAGAGTCGAAGTTACTCCCGCTTGTAACGTACCAAATGCCTAGACCCCTAAGATATGCAAGTATTTATGAATAATGCATGCAAATAATAGTTTAATTCTACTTACTTATACGTGTGTTGCATAATACACACGCATAAGTGTATAAAATACCGAAATCGCGATTTAAATCAATATATGTATCGATACAATTGTAAACTCCCAAATTTAGATTATTTAATGATAAACAAATATTACTCAAATGGCAGCACTATCCAGCATGTATTTAATTATGCCGGCAGCCTCTTTAATGTAAATATGTAAATATGTGAATATTAGTAAAATATTAGTTTTTAAGTAAATTAGAATTATTTAATTTAATTATAAAATATTATAATTAAATACACCTTTATTATTAATAAAAAATATAATATTTATTAATAATACATTCAATATATTTAATAAATTAATTAAACATAAATGATAGATCTAGTAACGGTCAAAATAGATTTTATTGATAAAAAAGGAGTATTTATTAATCTAAGTTGTAAATAGAAATTAATTATAAATAAAAAAATAATCAATGTAATAAACATAATATATAAAAATGATAAACAATAATTAAAACAATTAAAAAACCAAAAAGAAGAAATTCGCGCCAAACGCAAATTTCCTTCCAGAAACTTCTAGAACAAATTTTATGTATAAAGATTCCAAGCATGTGTGCGTGAGTTGCGAAAAGTATATAAGAAAGAGATTTCGCACATCACGACACACTTGTCTTGGGATCTCTGGCAGAGCGAGTTCATAGAACGACCTTTGTTAAATTCACACTCAATAAACATTTACATTGAATTAATACTTAATGTTTTTATTTATGTAAGAGATCCTAAGTCAGCATCAGCTTCATAGGCGCAGAAGTGCGTCGAAACCTACGCAGAGGCACAGCCTCGATTATAAACGTAACCCCTTTGATTTCCAAGGGCTGATCCCCTTGGTTTGATAAGGTTCTAGTCGGGTAGGAAAAAGTGTCGAACGTAGGAAAAGACATAATAATTGTCACCCCTCCCTCTGAGGGGTTACAATGGCGATCCTTGCCAGAAAAATCTGGAAAATTTTTTTTTGAAAAATTTAATAGTCCAGTGTCATAAAAAATATGAGCATATTAAAAATTAATAAAATTGATTTTATTGAAGTCGTTTTTTCTAAAATACTCATGCTTGACCGCATTGAGTGGTTAAACAAATTAAAATTAAAAAGATGGCGTACGAATGGTCGTCATGAAAACAGACTAAATGCTTACTTAAAAAGCAAATTTTTATTTAAATAACAGATAAAAGCTCATAATGACACTATGTGGAATAAATTTAAAATATTTCATATAATAAATTTTTTTTTACCTTTACGGGTAATTTACTGAAAAATAACAGTCAAAAATTTTTTAATTGTCTTCATGACAAAATTTGTATATATTAGTCAATTTTTTTTTCTAGCTATATAA
Source organism: Anagrus nilaparvatae (assembly GCA_022575985.1). Taxonomy (NCBI): domain Eukaryota; kingdom Metazoa; phylum Arthropoda; class Insecta; order Hymenoptera; family Mymaridae; genus Anagrus; species Anagrus nilaparvatae. The sequence goes on along the minus strand of JAKSXM010000237.1, from coordinate 653,493 downwards.
GTCAATAAATTTTTAAAATACCCTTAAAAATAAAATCTTTTTTCTTTTTAATTTTTCAAAAAAGGGTGAAATTGTAGAATGCCATTTTGGGCAAAAATACTGGCTAAAATGGAATTATATGGTTAGATAAAATTTTTAGAAAATATATTTTATCTTTTTTAGTAAAATGCTATACAATCAAATAAAATTTTAATTTTTTTTAAAATATAACGTAAAATATTATAATATTTATTTCTAAGCCAGTTTTTGATTTAAAAGTAAAATCTTAAACCAAAATAATTCCAAAGTTCAACGAACAATGTCAAGGCCACGCGCTGGACATTTAAATAAAATATCAACACAACGTCTTGCTCTTTCTAGTTGTGTTAGAAATAAATTTTTTTTTTAATATCAAAATAAAAATAATATAATAATAATAATGTAATATATTTTAAACTGTAATAAAATTTATTATATGTATAATAAAATAGATAAAAATGTAAAAACAATATAAAATTTTACTTTTAATGATCTGTAAATAAAAGATCGATTAAAAAATCATTATTATCCCTGCTAGGGAATAGATGCACACGTTGCAAAACGGACAAATTAATTTTTACTTACATGAAAAATTTATATTAGATATTAAATAAATTTTGTAAATTACGCGCATATAAACAAATAATTTTATGTAAAAATTGAATAAAATATTATAAAAAAGGCAATAATATTTTAAATTAAATAAATTAAAAAAATTTTTATTTTCATTTGATCTTTCTCTAAAAGAGAGTAAAATCATTTTTTTTTTATTTTTACATGTACGCTCAAATAAAGAGTGCAAAATTTTTAAAATATAATGAAAAAACTATAAATTGATTTTTTACAATTTAAAAAATGAATAATTTTATAAGTGTTTATAAAACACAAATACAATTTTTATAGATTAATAGATCATTTACTTTAAAAATGAAAAATTTATAAATTAAACTAATTAAAATCAGATAACAAGTCATTAAATATATAAAGACTTATAAAGTACACGACAAATAAAACTGTCAATTTTTCTATTATTGTAAAAGAGTTCGCAACAACAATAGTCGATTCTAGTTTTTAGTACTTAAAATTTTAGATTTCCCCCTATAATCGAAATGAATATTTTTATTTATATTGAAAGATCATTATTTTTGTTGCGATCATCTAATTATTATATGTAAATAGTACCCAAACACGTTAATCTAAGTGGTACAAATTTTAAAAAATAAAATACCAAATAGCTAACAATTTGCATAAAATATTTAAGAAAGATATATAAAGAGTTTTTAAGAATTTTTTAACATAAAAAATGCAATAAAAGATTTAATAAAAAACATTTTTTTTTTAACAGAACATAAAAATTTTTTCTGTGGTAAAATGAAATTATTAATTAGCTAATTTGCAGAATTTTAAAAACTTTGCAATAAATATTTTTAAACATTAAAGATCATAAAATGATAAAAATAAAATAAAATCAAAAATACAATCATAAGAGGTGCCTACTATAATGTAAACAAACGCATCGTGTATTCTCACATTATCTAAATAAAATAAAAACAAAAGATTATTTTCTTTCAAATTTGACAATAATAAAATAAACGAATAAATCAAAAATTAAAATAAAACAATTAGAATACAAGCCTATATGTGCATTTTTATATGCACTTTGTATGCATTTTTATGCACTTTTATGCACTTTTATGCATTTTTTCAAAAATTGATATTTTTTGAAACAGGACTCACAACAACAATAATATAACTAGTTCTTAAAATCTAAATAATTCAAGCTCATTTTTCTTATATTAAATGCTTTATTTTTCTCTCAAGTGAAATAAAGAAAAATTTTACCTGTTGTGATTCTTGTAACAAAAAATATAAAATATAAACCTATGTCATGGATACTTTGCAAATTAAAAATAATAAAGATAAAAATATACAATATAATATAATTTTTTGTAATTATAATCATATGTAATTATATATGTATACGTGGGCGATTTTCAAATTTTTTCAAAGCAACTATTGTTTGCTGTTCAAAGTTTTATTATTATAAATTTATTATTTTTTTTTTCTGATAATAGAAAAAAAAATTGCTATTTGTGCATATATACATATATAAATATAAATTAAATATATCAACAAATAAAAGTTATAAATTTGCAAATATACTTTTAAAATAATTAAAATGAAAAACAATTTTTTGATAAACTTTTTAATTTTAAAATTAAAATAACAATAAATAAACTTTTATGAATATAAAATTAAAATTAGTGAATAAAAAATATCATTTTATTATTCAGTAATAATTTTTTGAAAGAGAAAAACGCATTAAACAGTGATATTAAATAAATTAAAATCTTAAAATTTTAAATATGACCAACGTACAATAAAATATTAGTTTGCCATATTTATACTTTAAAGATATTCAAAAACATAGATTGTTTAGATAATAAATAATAATTAAGATAAATTTTCTTTTAATTTTGTAAAATTTTCTAAGAATATAATAATCAAAAAATACGTAAAATTTTTAGTAAATAATACTTAAATTATAGATTAGAATCTTTCTCTCTTTTGATAATAAAGTAAAATCATTATAATTTAAAAACCCTTAAACATTTTTAATGTATATGGGTGTTTCTCTGAATTTTTTGAAAAAATATAATATTAGTTAAACATATTAATATTTGATCAATAAAAATAACACAATGGCTGAAAATTCTGAAAATCTTAATTTTGATTATGTCTCAATAATGAAAAACGATATTGATACTTTATTAAATAATGCAAAAATTGAAAATTCAAATTTTGATTTAAAAAATAAAAATTTAAATATTCAAGAAACTCTTATAAAAATGATGGTATATATAAATACAATTTTTGTTCAAGAAAGAAAATCAAAATTAAAATCAGACCAAGAAATTGAAAAATACAAAAGTGAAGTAAAATATCAGAAAGACAAAGTAGCAATTTTGAATCAACAAGCCATATATTTTCATAACCAATTACGATTAAAACAAGAAAAAATAAATGAACTAACAAACAGTATTCGCATATTAGAAGAAAAACTAGAAGAAAATGAAGAAGAACTTCTTAATTTTAAAGAAGATTATTTAAAAAATGAAGCTAAACATAATAAAGAGATAAATCAAATTACTGAAAATATTGAAAAACAAGTTAAAAACATTGAAAATAAAAATAATTCAAATAATGGATTGCATCCAGTTTTAAAAACTAAACCACCAACTTTTCAAGGAAAACCTTCTGAAAAACCTTTAAGATTTCTTACAGAATTAAAAAATTATATTTCTTTATATAATGTAAACAATAAAAATAATTTAAAAATTTTAATTAACCAATGTTTAAAAAAAACGTGCTAAAGACTGGTTTTATTTAAATGAAGACAAAATAAATTCGTATCAAGAATTTGAAGATTTATTCAAAAAACATTATTGGAATCCTATCTTAACAGGAAATTTAAGAAGAAAATTATATATAGGCAAATATCAAGAAAAACGAAAATCCAATAGAGTAAATTTTGCAATAAATTTGCTAAACACGGCAAAAGATTTAGAAATGAAAGAAAATGAACCAGCAATTATAAAAACAATCTCAGAACAATTTGGAATTAAAATAAAAAGCGATACTAATAAATTTAGAATAAAAACTCAAGAAGATTTCTTAGCATTATTAGATGAATTTGATGATGAAGATAGAATTTCCAGAAATAAATATCAAGAATATGTAAAAAATCAACAAAATGAGAATTATATAGATAATTCTGATTATAGCAATCAAGATGATTACGATGATAATAATATGTACAAAGAAGAAACCAATTATGAACAATTTAATAATGATGATGAAATAAATTTTAATAAAAAATACTGCACAAGCTTCACTGAAGATAATAGCTCAGATGAAGATCCAATTGATTCAGATTACTGCAGCTCAAGTAGTGATAGTAGTAATAGTTGTAAAAAATACAAGACTAGAAATTTTTATCGAAGAAAAAGTTTAAACTTCTGATAAAATTGTAATTTTATAAGAAAAGGTAACTTTAAACAAAAAGCTTATAAAAAATGATTAATTAATACTTAAAAAATAGTAACAAATAATAACAAATATGAAAATCATAAAATAAATAAATTAAAATGAAATATTTAAAAGTAATTCAATCTCATTAAAATTAAAAGGGTCTGCTCATTGAGATTACAATAATACTAGTCAAAAAATCTTAATGAACACACTATTTTATTTTCAATATTGCGATATAAAAAATTATGAACTTAATAAAATAATTATATTTTTTCAATAAGAGAACTTTAAAAAATAAAAATTTCAAAGTATAAAATTTTTTTCTAATAAATTTGATAATTTTAAAATTAATTAATTTTCTGAAAGTATATATATACAAAAATTTTAAAAACAGTGACAATACGATACGTATGTCTAAATAATAAAAAAGATATTTAAAAAGTAAATACTAAAGTTTTAAATAAATAAAAAATTTAATAATAGCATGTAGAAAAACATAAAGGGTTAAAGAAAAACCTAAATAAACACAAATGATTGAAAATAAAGTTTCCTCAAAGATAGTGGATAAAAACAAATGAGTTATGTCCAAATAATGAAAATGGTATTCAAAAATTAAATACTATAATTTTAAATAATTAAAAAACTTCATATATTTAAGAAAAACCTATATAAATAAAGATATAAATGAAAAATAGCTAAGAGCTAAAAATTCCCAAATAAAATTGAAATTAATACTCAAGATGATTAAATTTAAAATAATCAATAAAAAGAAAAAACAAAAAACAGCTAATAAAAGCTAAGAAAAAATTTCGAATCAAAACGAAATCAAATATATAGATAAGGCTTCTATGCATTTGAGTTACAAATCCGCATAGAAATTTTACTCAAGGTGTAAAAATTTCGAGGGGGGGTATTGTAACGTACCAAATGCCTAGACCCCTAAGATATGCAAGTATTTATGAATAATGCATGCAAATAATAGTTTAATTCTACTTACTTATACGTGTGTTGCATAATACACACGCATAAGTGTATAAAATACCGAAATCGCGATTTAAATCAATATATGTATCGATACAATTATAAACTCCCAAATTTAGATTATTTAATGATAAACAAATATTACTCAAATGGCAGCACTATCCAGCATGTATTTAATTATGCCGGCAGCCTCTTAAATGTAAATATGTAAATATGTAAATATTAGTAAAATATTAGTTTTTAAGTAAATTAGAATTATTTAATTTAATTATAAAATATTATAATTAAATACACCTTTATTATTAATAAAAAATATAATAATTATTAATAATACATTCAATATATTTAATAAATTAATTAAACATAAATGATAGATCTAGTAACGGTCAAAATAGATTTTATTGATAAAAAAGGAGTATTTATTAATCTAAGTTGTAAATAGAAATTAATTATAAATAAAAATTAATCAATGTAATAAACATAATATATAAAAATGATAAACAATAATTGAAACAATTAAAAAACTAAAAAGAAGAAATTCGCACCAAACGCAAATTTCCTTCCAGAAACTTCTAGAACAAATTTTATGTATAAAGATTCCAAGCATGTGTGCGTGAGTTGCGAAAAGTATATAAGAAAGAGATTTCGCACATCACGACACACTTGTCTTGGGATCTCTGGCAGAGCGAGTTCATAGAACGACCTTTGTTAAATTCACACTCAATAAACATTTACATTGAATTAATACTTAATGTTTTTATTTATGTAAGAGATCCTAAGTCAGCATCAGCTTCATAGGCGCAGAAGTGCGTCGAAACCTACGCAGAGGCACAGCCTCGATTATAAACGTAACCCCTTTGATTTCCAAGGGCTGATCCCCTTGGTTTGATAAGGTTCTAGTCGGGGAATACGAGATGCTGTTAGTGAATTTATTAATAGAGATATATAAAATAAAAACACTGTTATGATTTCTTTGATAGATAACTGAACTTATTTTATATAAATTTTTATTCATAGTCATTTAACTTACTTATTTCATAATTATTATTATTTTTATTAATATCGCCTATCTACCTACTTTATATAATATAAATCTTTAATTTCTTATTTTGTATTTATTTACTTTTTTTATTTATCTTTCACTATATTTTTTTTCAATAAAAAATGATAAATAAACATATACCTAAATAAATATTTGTAATTTTAATTAAGAAAAAAAAATGAGCCTATCTCACACGGCCGCTTTTTAAAAACTATTCCATGTCAAAATAGTAGTAGGCTATAAAATACAATTTCATTTCATGTATTTCAAAAAGCTTTTACAAATGTACAACAAAATTTATATGTCTTAACATATCTTCTCTATGTCTAATCAAAATTTTATTTCAAACTCGACAGGCTAAGGCAATAAATTAATTTCATACAATGAAAAGTATGATCAGCAATGACTTCTTCAGATACTTTGTTTGAAGAATTTGGCATTATAACTAGAAAACCTAAGACTACGCATTTATACTCTCTGAGTCTTTACTGCTTCTCAAATGACATATCCCTAAAAGTCAAAATAATATACTGGTATAAGAATTGCTGCTTTTACTATCTCCAAAATTTATGTACTGTAGCTCTCGGGTCATTTCTTTTGCTTCGTTTAAACCATATTTAGGAACAAAAGAACCTCTAAAAAATTAAAACATTATGTGATTTAAATTTAAAAAGGTTTTATAAATTATATAATTTAATTTTAAAAATGATTAAAAATTTAAAAATTTTTCACTTATAATTTTCTTTTGTTATTAAACAATTTTCTATAAATTTCAAAGGATTCTGTAATACGATCTAAATTCTCTTGAGTTATGGTATTTGAACTCATTAATATCTGACTCATTCTATCACAAAAAAAACCTTGGGCACGAACACAAGTTTTAAAGCTTATTAAAACTTTATCTAGAAAAAAAGAAATTTGTTTAAATATTTTTATTGTATTATAATTTTTAGCCATATTAAAATGTTTATTACTGAAATTTACAACTGCTGCTTGTAAAGTATCGCTTTTCATTGATAAATGCTTTATTTCCATAACAGCGCCCAAAACTCCTTTGCACTTAGTTCCTAATTAAAAAAATAAATTAATTCAAAAAAAATTTTAATAAAAACTTATTTTTTTAAAACAATACAATACTTACAGCATATTTAAACTATATAGTTGCTTTTGCATAATAATTGATAAATCATCTTGAAGAATATTAGAAACTGCTTCTGATGTAGTACGTACACAATTCATGTAACAAATGATACAACGTAGTAACTTCTTCAAAAAATAAATTATCAATTTTTTCTAATAAACTCCTTAAATAACCAGCGTGCTGTTCAAGATAACGTTTTTCTTTATTATCTTGTGCCATTCTGCACAAAACTTGCAATACATTTTTTACCGTTTGGTCTTTATAATATTCCATATTAGTATTAAGAGTTTTTCTAAAAATCTAAATTGTTCGAGCATTAGTTGAGCCCATGCCCATGGTGCATCATCTATTTTTTTCCTTTTATTTTGTTCAGTTAGTTTTTTACCATCAACACTTATATATCTTGACAATAATTCTTCTCTAACGGAATCACTAAAATTATTATTTGATAATGCAGAAGTTAAATGAAAAGCTTGTTTATTTACAAGAGAATTACGTAATTTTAATAGTTAACAATATAGAATATGATTCTTGAATGCTAGATCTAGGACATTTGTGAATGCACTAAACAACCCTATCAACACACGATGAAGAATAGCAAGCTTTTACTTTAAAGGTCCTTTTGTAGAGGAAAGTTATTTTGCGGAATTTTCCAACTCTCTATTTTTCACAGGAGCTCATAATGACAGTTAAGATTGCAGCTTCTGTATTCAGTTGGATCACCCAATAATTTGGAATCCATGTGTTATTGTTAAGTTAACTGTCATTTAAAGTGATCTGTATAAATTTCTTTACATGACCCTATAACAGGAACTCCAATGTCGTCTAATGCTTTTTAGACTGGTATTAATAGCTTGAGACTTGATCGTCTAGATCCAACTAAGGTAGAAAATTTTTCATTGCAACTTGCAGTTAATAAAATTGGAGTGCACTTAGTATTGGGTTATCAGCTGAAGTTGGAGGTACCTCATTTACATTGTATAAAAATAAATTTGGCCCAATTTTTGTGAACTCTTGGTTTTCACAAATTGATTTTAATTTTCAGTATTAAAAATGGCACTATAGATTTGACTGATTTATAAGAACCTTATTTTAAAGTCAAATTCTGGTTTACGTCATTGGGGTATGGCCTAACTCTTTCAACATGTCATTTCTAAGATGTTGTAATGAGACGAAACAAACTAAATTACCATTAGATAAGTCAGCAGTTACAATGACCTTACTTTGGAGTCATATACTTGTTTATATCTTTGGAATAAGACCTAACACTTATAATTGTTATATCTAATATTATTCAGCTGTTATAAAAGAACATTATTTTAGAGTTGTATTATTGATTAAGGCTTTGGAATAGGGCCCGTTTCTTCAATTTGTTGTCTCCAAGTTGTTGTCATGAGGCAACGGAAAGAAGTCACCAAAAAATAAGTCAAGTGATTGACTTCTTTTAATTTTCTGATCTTCAATAGCTTAATGAAACAACTTTAAAAGAACAATCTTCTAGTTATTCAAGTCTCAATTAAAACTAATTTGTATAAATAACCTTCTGCTTCTAAATTTAAACATAAATAAATCTATATTACAAAAAAATGATCACTGCATATGCTAAAAAAATTAATTAAAAAACTTCTTATACGTTACCCATAATATAATTTTTAGCTAAAATCTTTCAGCGAATTCGAATTTCATTTTGCACCATTTAATTAATTGATTAATAGTTAATTAATTAACCACAATTAAATAATCATTAATAAAAATGAATGAAAAACAATTTACTTTTTTGAATATTCAAATATTTGCTTGCTCGAGAAAGAAGAGCAACAACAACAAGCCTCGAGCAGTTGTTTGATTTACCAGGTGAGTGAGATTCGGAACAAAAGTTACTCCGAATGTTACCTCTAATGTGTTCTACCTTACCGACATTCTCCTACCAACCTTATATAATTCAAGTATGATATTTCGGAAAACAGTCATTATTTTTTCATAAAAGTCGGTAAAATCGCATGCGGGACGTTCTGCCGCTTTTGCCAGAGGGACAAAATGCCGTGATTCTCTAAAGACCTTTAGTGCAGAAGTACCTAGGGAGATTTGGTGCAGAAGTCCCTAAAGACCTTTGGTGCAGAAGTACCTAGGGACTATTGGTGCAGAAGTCCCTAAAGACCTTTGATGCAGAAGTACCTAGGGAGCATTGGTGCAGAAGTCCCTAAAGACCTTGGGTGCAGAAGTAGCTAGGGCCCATTGGTGCAGAATATTTAAGTATTTATTGTAAAAATTAATAAAAAATAAATTCATATTATTTAAAAAACTATATTAATTTGAAAATTTAATTAATTTTGTTCACTTTGATGTCTAAGCATCATGATTTCTATAATAAAAATCTAAATATAAATATTAGCATATAAATATTTTTATTATGAACACAATAGATACTTTATTATCAATGTTATAAGCGAACATGTTCCATGCTCGTTGTTTGTGTAGTTATACAAACCGGTTATAAATTTTTCTTTTAATTTTAAAATTTGAAAAAAATTACTAAAAAACTTACAACCGGTTTGTGTAAACACAACTTAAATGAATGGAACATGTTTAATTCCAGCTGAGGTCTAGGTATAATGCAAATGTTATGCAACGTTACCACACAGTTTTCTAATTTTATAATTTGTAACTAGCTGATTGGCCTCGCGATGCTCGGCTTAACCAAATAAAAACTCTTGTGCATTAATTTTTTTATATTTTAATCATATGTAGTTAATTATAATAAATTTAATCATACGTGATTAAAATGCAATTTAATTTTATTTAAAAATGAATGAGAACAGAACTAATTTTATACTTCTAAAATTAACAAAAAAATTTTATAATTCATATTAAGAAAAAGTTACATGATTATTTATAAATATTTATAACTAATGAGGTATATTTTATAACATAAATAATTATTGATAATAAATAATAATTGAAAATAAAATATAGTAATGTGCAGTTAATTTAACAAAATTTTCAGTTTTTTTCATACTGTAGACAATCAATATTTGAATATTTTCAATTTTCATTTATATATCACAACTGACATTGTAGACAATCAATAGAAATATGACTATAGAATGAAATTTTCATAATTTTTTATTGTTCATAAATAGGACAGGCGATATCCATTTCACTCTATGGTGAAATTTTTTTAGCTCTTTCATAAATAAAACAGCCAGCAATATAGATTGAAAATTTTGAATTTTTTTCATAATGTAGACAGCCAATATAAATTTTACTATAGAGTGAAATTTTTATAATTTTTTATTTTTCAATTAATAGTACAGCCGATGTCCATTTCACTCTGTGGTGACATTTTTGGGATTTTCCATATATAAAAAAAAAACAATACAGATTGAAATTTTTTCTGTTTTTTTATATTTTAGACAATCAAAATGAATTTTACTCTGAAGTAAAATATTTATTATTTTTTTTTTCTTATATAGGACAGAAGATATCCATTTTACTCTATAGTGAAATTTTTTGGGTTTTTTCTTATATAAAATAAATATGAATTTTACTATCGAGGGAAACTTTTATAATATTTTTTATAAACTTTTATAATTTTTATAATTTTTTCATAAATAGGACAGCCGATATCCATTATACTCTATATATGGTTAAATTTTTAAGTTTTTTCATATATAAAACAACTAGCATTATAGATTGAAATTTTTGCTTTTTTTTTATATTGCAGAGAATCAATATTAATTTTACTGTAGAGTGAAATATTTATGATTTTGGTTCCTCATAGAGGACCCATTGTTTTAGGTGAAATTTTTATTTCTGATTTTTTGACATATACACGTTTTGAGACCTCAGGATTCTAAAAAACCAGTTTTTAAAAAAATTATGAATGTGTGTGTATGAGTGTATGTATGTATGTATGTATGTATGAATCACTTTCACTTGTGATATTTCACAACCAGTATGACATTAAGACCTATTTTTTTTATAAAATTTTTTTCACCAAGAAATCTCCAGGTATTTTTTTTTTTTTAATTTTGATGTAATACCTCATTTTTTTCCATGCAAGTAACTTTTTGTAATATTTTCATATTGTAAACAGCCAATATGAACTTTACTATACAATTAAATTTTTAAAATTTTTGTTTTTTTTATTCTTAGGACTGCCGATATCTATCTTATTTCATATTGAAATTTTTGAGTTTTTTTATATATAAATAGCCGACATAATAGATGGTAAATTTTTTCGTTTTTTTATATTTTAAACCACCAATATGAATTTTACTATATAGTTAAATATTTCTAATTTATTTTTCATTCTTAGGACTGCCGATATCTATATTATTAAATCGTGAAATTTTTTTAATTTTTCATATATAAAATAGCCAGAAATATAGATTGAAATTTTTGTAGTTTTTTCATATTATAAACAGCTAATATGAATTTTACTATACAGCTAAATTAAAAAATTTTTATTTTTTTCATTCTTAAGACTGCCGATAACTATCTTATTGTGAAATTTTTTGAGTTTTTTTATATATCAAATAGCCGACAATATAGATTAAAATTTTTGTAGTTTTTTCATATTGTAAGCCGACAATATAAATTTTACTATATAGTTAAATTCTTAAAATTTTTGTTTTTTTCAATTATTCTTAGGACTGCCGATGTGTATATTATTTCATATTCAAATTTTTGAGTCATTTCATATATAAAACAAAAGAGCTTCGGTGCAAATTACTCTCTAACTCTCGTACAAAAGAGATCGTATTCTTTGTTAAGACTTTTATTTTAGAAAACGTGCTCCTTTTGCAGTTCAATCATGTAAACCGTTTTTATTAATATAATTCAAATAAATCTTAAACTTTTAAGTGGAATTCACACAAATCATCGCCTTTTTATTTCATAATTCAGTCTAATACTTTCCTTTAAAAAAACCTATTAAAATCCATTAACATTTTGGTGCCGGAAAACCTAAGCAGCAGTGGAGAAATACCGGTTAATAACAGTTCTTCAACAAAATATATAAAAAAAAAACAGTGAATTTCTAGTGTTCTTATTATTAATTACAGTGAAAAAATAAGTGCCGATCATTAAATTACGTAGTGCAAAAAATTATCTGATAATCACGTGGTGATTTAAATTTACAAAAATTTTTAAAGACCGCAACTAAATCATTTTTAATAAAAATATTAATGAAAATAACAACAACAAAATTTTTTAGTTGCATTGCAGGGTCGAGAAAATTTTTTATCTTAAAGTGTATTTTTTCAAAATTGGAATAATTTCGGCCATTTTCATGTAAAAAATTATCTTTGGTAACGAAGAAGAATCGTGAGATCATCAATAGCCAATAAAAACCAGGAGCACCGGCAAACCAATTACAATGCAGAGAAACGACCAATAGAATCGCAGAGAACCGATCGACCAATAAGAGATGAGATTTTACTTGGCGCCAACTATATACACGGTGTTCAGACCTAGTATAACAAATACAACATCGAAGATTTGGTAACTTTGTATGGTTCCTTATTTTCATTCTCTTCTCTTTTAAAAATATTTATCATAATTTTTAAATAATAAGAGTTAAATACAGATTATTATAAATAAAAAAAAAAATGTTAATATCTTCTTTGTCGATATCGAGAGTACATGGAGCAAGTAAATGAAATAAATTCTCATTTATTTCTACATTTTTTTTGGCATTAAGGGAATAATGCATGATGCTCTACTTTGCTCATTTAAATGACGCACTTAGACACATGTAAGAAAACCTTAGTGTTAAATTAATTGTCATCTTTATAAAAAATAAGTACTTAAAAAATAAAAATTTTAAAAAATTGTCGTATAAAAATTAAAAAAAAAAAAAAAACTTTTAAAATTTTAAATCTATGGACTTTTATTGATTACACATTCGTATTTTCATGAAAAATGTCGCATACTGGAGTATCATTGGAGGAGCTCATCAGGGAGCAAATAAATCAGGGTGGCCTCATCACTCGCTTTCTAACCAAAGTCGATAAGGTGGCAAAATCCAAGCAGAATTTAGAGTTTTTGACGGCTAGGAAATCACTACTAGAAAAATATTTCGATAACTATTATGATGGCCACAAAGCAATCGACAGGGACCCAGAATGTGGAAAATCAGTCTACATCAAAGAAAATTTGTACGATGCAGTTGAACTAAGCTACATGGAAACTCGTGAAGCCTTAGACACAAGAATCAAAGCATTTGGCCCAGATGTGCAACCAGCCGCTCCAGTTACTGCAAGTAACGACCATCCACCACAGTTTCATCTTCCTAAATTTTCAATTCCTGATTTTTCTGGTGATATTTTGGAATGGGAATGCTTTAGGGATCAATTCCAAGGAATTTTACATAGATCTCCAAACTTAAGCAACGTTCATAAACTCCTTTTATTGCAACAACATTTAAAGGGAGATGCCGCTGAAATGCTAAAAAACACTCAAGTAACGGAGGCAAGTTTTCAAGGTGCATGGGACGATCTTGCTAAAAGGTATGGAAATAAGCGCTTGCTGCTTATTCACCACATGAATAGCTTATTGGATTTACAACATTGTTCAGCAACAAATGCTCATGAAATCCAACGAGTTTTAGACTTCTTTAAACAAACAGTAAGATCATTTGAGGCGTTAGGAATAGTGACGGCTAACTGGAATCATTGGCTAGTACTACTTCTGTCGAAAAAACTAGACTCAGAGTCAAGATTAAAATGGGAAACCTCGCAGACCAATGCATCGGAGTTTCCAGATTTTGCAGTATTTTGTCAATTTTTGGAGAATTGGGCACAAGCACTTGAGGCTCTGGACAAAGGATCATTGAAAGCGACAGGAACTTCCAAACCATCTGAGAAATTTTCTAACAAAGCGGAGGCAGCCAAGCAAAACAAAAAGCAAGTAAACGTTAGTACCACTCAAAAAAAAAGGTAAAATCAAACAATTCTATTGTAATATGTGTAAATCAAACGAACATTCTTTAAATTACTGTCCTAAATTTAAAAACCTTCAGGGAACTGATAGATTTTTTCAAGCTAAAAAATTAAGAGTTTGCTACAAATGTTTAAAAGATCATTTCCCTACTCCGTGTGCTAGCAAGTTTACTTGTAGGTCGTGTTCTGAAAAACATCATTCATTACTTCATGGTTGCTTTCCTCCAGTAAAAAACTTAAACCTAAATAGAGAAACTTCAAATGTAAATAATCTTTCTTCAGTCGCTAGTACAAGTGCGATAATTCCTCAATGCTCTTGCAATCATTCACTTTCAAGTTCAAGCATTCCTCAAACTGCCAATTTAGTCTCTGAAGGCACAATAAATGTAGCGTCTTCCTTAACTACAGATAAAATTGTCCTTTTAGCAACGGCAAAAATTTACGTTAAATCTCAAAATGGAAAAGTTTTGTTAGTTAAAGCTTTAATTGATACAGGTTCAGACGCATCAGCTGTATCAGAATGGTTAGTTCAATCATTATGTTTAAAAAGAAAACCGACAAATACTTTAATCACAGGTGTATTATGTAGCTCAGGGTTATCAAATAGTACAACTGAATTTAGCATCGGTTCATTGTATGATCAAGGAGTATCTTTAAAAGTTGAAGCTTTAATATTAAGCAAAGTTACATCAGTTATCCCGTCCAAATCCTTCTCTTTTTCTTTAGATAAATGGCCTCACATAAAGGATTTGGAATTTGCGGATCCGGAGATCTACAAGTCTTCTCAAATTGACTTACTTCTAGGTTCTGATGTTTGTGGCTGGTTCTTAGGTGGTGAAACAGTACGAGGTCCTCCAGGAACCCCCTTTGCTCATTCTACTCCTTTTGGCTTTGTTCTTATGGGGCCAATTGATCTTAATACCTCTTCTTCTTTAAAAATCTCGTGCTCATTAAATTCATTACGAAATATACCTGATTTAAATTTTGATCTTAAAAAATTCTGGGAAATTGAAGATGTAGGCCAAAATTCTTTGCTTTCGCCGGAGGAATTAGAATGTGAAAATCATTTCGAAAAAACACATTCTCGGGATTCCTCAGGTCGTTACGTAGTAAGACTTCCTATCACAAGCAACCCAGCAATACAATTGGGCCCCACAAGACCTTTTGCAGTTAAAATGTTAATGTCAATGGAAAAAAGAATGGCATCAAACAAAATTTTTGAAGAAAAATATGAAAACAATATTCTTGATTTAATTCAAATGGGTCATATGAGGAAAATACCTCAAAATAAACTAAATAATCCTTTAGCAATATATATATCGCATCACGGTGTTTTTAAAACACATAATCCATTAGGCAAACTTAGAGTAGTTTTTCATGCTTCTCACATAACATCAACCGGATATTCGTTGAATTCAAAACTTCTAACAGGTCCTAAATTACAAGCTGATCTTTGGGTAATCTTAACTAGATGGAGATTTTTCAAAATTGTTTTTACAGCAGATATCATTAAAATGTTTCGACAAATAGCAGTCCATCCAGAGGATTGGGATTTACAACGAGTTTTGTGGCGTAATAAGGAAACTGGTATAATTGAAGATTACTGGATAACTGTAGTTATGTTTCGTCAAGCATGTGCACCTTATTTAGCTTTAAGATGTAAAGATCAGTTGGTAGAAGATGAGGGTAAAAAATATCCTCTAGCGTCTATTTCTTTAACAGACAGGACTTACGTTGATGATATTTTTGAAGGAGCAGATTCAATAGAAGACGCTCAAAAAATTAAACAAGAGTTAATTGCATTATTAGCCTTAGGCGGTTTTCCATTGTCAAAATGGTCCTCTAATTGTAAAGAATTAGCTGAAAATTCAAATTAGTTACATATAAAAGACTCTGATAGCGTTAGCACTTTAGGTGTAGTCTGGTCGCCTTCTTTAGATATATTTAATTTAAACTTAGACTTTTCTTTAAAATTAAATAATGTAAAAACAAAACGAATGCTTCTATCTGAAATAGCCAAGCTATTCGATCCTTTAGGTTGGTTTTCACCAGTTGTCATTGTAGCTAAAATTCTAATTCAGGATATGTGGTTGCTAAACTTAGATTGGGATGATGAATTACCTGAAACTATATCAAATCAGTAGTTTGTATTTCGAAAGGCCTTACCTTCTTTATCTCAAATTTCAATTCCTAGATGGGTAGAAAGCACTGAAAATTGATCTTTGGAATTTCATTGCTTCTCAGATGCCTCAGAAAGGGCTTATGCAGCTGCTATCTATGTAGTTTCTATGACTGGTCAAAAAAGGGTTTAATCGTTACTTGTATCAAAAACAAAAGTAGCATCCATTAAAAAATTGTCAATTCCTTGATTAGAACTCTGTGCTGCTGAACTTTTAGTTAAATTAGTAAATAAACTAATACCTCAATTAAAACTTAAAAATAAAGATATAAAAGTCTTCGCTTGGTCAGATTCTTCTGTAGTTCTAACTTGGCTAAACTCACATCCATCTAAATGGAAGCCGTTTGTAGCTCATAAAGTAGCCGAGATTTAAAATGCAAAAATTGAAATAAATTGGCGTTATGTTCCTACAAAAAAAAATCCTGCAGATATAACATCTCGCGGTATTTTAGCTTCAGAATTTAAAAACTTTTCTTTGTGGTGGAAGGGACCATCATGGTTAGAACAATCTCCAAATAATTGGCCTATTGAAAAAGAAAAAGCTGATGAAGAAAAAATCAAAAATGAAGAAAAAACTAAAAAAGTAATCATTAATGTTTCAAATACTTTAGAAGAATCCTTTATATTTAGTAAATTCTCTAATTTGAACACGCTTTTAAAAGTAACTGCTTACTGTTTAAGATTAATTAAATTCAAAGAAAAAGTAAAATCAGATCTTTTAATTCCAGAAGAACTAGAAAAATCATTATGTTTCTTAACCAAGTGTTCTCAAAAAATTTCTTTTCTAGTTGAATATGAAAAATTAAAAAAAGGTAAACATATTCCAAATTCCTCTCCTTTAATATCATTTAAGCCATTCATGGATGAGAAAGGTTGTATTAGGGGGGAGGTCGTGTTAGAAAATCTCTTTTATCTTTCAATGAAAAACATCCATTTATCATTGCAAAAAATACGATGTTTTCGAAATTACTAGTACGCCATGCTCATTTTAAGTCCTTACATCCGGGTCAAGAGTCAACAAGATATAATCTCTTACAACGTTTTTGGATTTTACATGGTAAAAGTTTCATTAGATCCATACTGATAAATTGCGTTATATGTGCGAAATATCATGCAAGACCAGCTCAACAATTAATGGGACAAATCCTAAGTGTGAGATTAAAACCTGAAAAACTTTTCTAATGACAGGTCTGGACTACGCGGGTCCATTTTTGTTAAAAGCTTCCTCAGGAAGAGGTATAAAAACAACAAAAGGTTATATTTGTCTTTTTGTATGTTTAGTAACAAAAGCAGTTCATTTAGAAGTGGTATCATCGCTGTCAACTCAAGGTTTTTTAGCGGCATTTGAACGCTTTATCTTAAGAAGAGGTCAATGCTCCAAACTCTTCAGTGACAATGGAACCAACTTTAAGGGCGCTGAAGCTGAGCTTTCTAAAATGTTTTCGAAAGCATCAGAGTTCTACAAGGATGTAAATCATGCCATCGTTTCAAAGGGCACATCATGGTCGTTCATTCCACCATCAGCTCCTTATTTTGGAGGCTTATGGGAGGCTGGAATTAAATCGGTAAAATCTCATATACGTAAAATTTTAGCTGAGCAAAAATTAACTTTTGAAGAGATTTCAACTTTCTTATGCTAGGTATAAGCCTGTCTCAACTCGAGACCATTATATCCAGCCAGTAATGATCCATCTGACCTGTTACCTCTAACTCCTGCACATTTTCTAATAGGAGAACCACTTAATGCTTATCCTGAAGCTCCAAATCCAAATTCTAAATTAACTCTTTCTAATAAATACAAGTTAATTACAAATATGCGTGATCATTTTTGGAATAGGTGGTCCAAAGAATACATCATCATTTACAACAGTTCCATCGCTGGCGAAATCCATCAGAAAATATAAAAATAGGTACTTTAGTTTTGCTCAAGGACAACCAATTACCAGCTACCAAATGGCCATTAGCAAGAGTAATCGATGTGGTCTCAGGTTCTGATAATCTAATAAGGGTTGCCACCATCAAAACAGCAACTGGAACTTATCAACGTCCGATAGTCAAATTGGTCCCACTACCAGTCCAATCAATTCAACAATCAACTTAAAAAAATTATATGACAAATTTTATACTAAGAAAGAAATATAAATACAAATTGTAAATAGTAGTTGTAAAAAAAAAAATATTAATCTTTAATTTATTTATTTATGTTTGATAATTGTTAAGTTTAAGCGGAATGATAATTCTTTAATGTAACTTAGCATGAATTTTAAAACTTGAATCATTTATAATTTTTAATTTAAAATTAGCAACAAAAAAATGTTAGTTTTCACTTAATTTAATTTAAAAAAAAATTGTTAAATTATCATTCTAAAGATTCTACTTAAATGATTATAAAAAAATTGTAAAATATGTTCAGAATGCATGAATGAATGATCGATAACCAAATTTATTAAATTTAATTTCTTTTATCATAAACCACGCGTTATATTAAAGTTCAAAATCTAGATGTCATGTTACTTAATTATTTTCTCGTTAATATTTTTAATATTGTAAATAATCATTTTTTAAATAATTTTGAACTTTGTTAAATTCATTTATAGTCGCATTTGCGACGGGCGCGGGTATGTTTGTGCGAAAACAGGAATATTTCTAATATATCTTGATTTCTCTTTGTAGTATTTTAATATCAATAATTGTATTTTAATAATTACCGTTATACTGCAAAGAGAGATAAAGATACGTTCATGTTAGTATGCGTGTATCACATATGCGCTAAAGGACCACGTTTTCTGCACGCGCGACGCCAACAGCAGCGAAGTTGCCGGTCTCTTCTTTGTACACGACGCGCGGTCGTTCTTCTTGCTCTCTAACTCTCGTACAAAAGAGATCGTATTCTTTGTTAAGACTTTTATTTTAGAAAACGTGCTCCTTTTGCAGTTCAATCATGTAAACCGTTTTTAATAATATAATTCAAATAAATCTTAAACTTTTAAGTGGAATTCACACAAATCATCGCCTTTTTATTTCATAATTCAGTCTAATACTTTTCTTTAAAAAAACCTATTAAAATCCATTAAAAATATCAGTATTGAATTTAGCAAAATATACCCAACTTAAATGTTTTCGAAAATTGTCCTGTTTTATAGAAATCTTGTAATTTCAAATATTTTTCTGCAATGATAGCTTTGAAATAATAGTATTGAATTTAACAAAAATTATACCCCTCTTTAATACATTTTTCGTTAAGAACTTAAAAAGATTAACTCATATTAATGGTCCACAATTTGAAAAACATCCAAAAATTTTAATATATATTGTCGGGTATTTTATATATGAAAGAGCTTAAATAATTTCATTATATAAGACAATGGATATCGCGCGTATTAAACATGAAAAAATAAAAATTTTGATAACATATATGGGATAGATAAATTTAAATTGATAGTCCACAATTTAAAAAACTTCAAAAATTTTAATATATATTGTCGGGTGTATTATAGCAGAAATTTTACGCTATTCTATATTTTTTTCGAATAGTGTCCTCTTTTATATGAAAGTTGGAATTTCAAATATTTTTATGCAATGATTGCATTGAAATATTTTTATTGACTTTAGCAGAAACTATACGTCATTCTACATTTTTTTCTAATAGTGTCCTCTTTTATATTAAAGTTGCAACTTAAAATATTTTTTTGAAATGATAGCATTGAAAAATTTATATTGACTTTAGCAGAAACTATACGCCATTCTTAATTTTTTTCGATTGGTTGTCCTGTTTTATATAAAAGTTGTAATTTCAAATATTTATATGCAATGATTGCATTGAAATATTTTTATTGACTTTAGCAGACACTATACGCTATTCTATATTTTTTTCGATTAGTGTCCTTTTTTAAATGAAAGTTGGAATTTCAAATATTTTTATGCTATTATTGCATTAAAATATTTTTATTGACTTTAGCAGAAACTATACGTCATTCTAAATTTTTTTCTAATAGTATCCTGTTTTATATAAAAGTTGCAACTTAAAATATTTTTGTGCAAAGATTGCATTGAAATATTTTTATTGACTTTAGCAGAGACTATACGCTATTCTAAATTTTTTTCGATTTGTCGTCCTGTTTTATATAAAAGTTGGAATTTCAAATATTTTTATGCAATGATTGCATTGAAAAATTTTTATTGACTTTAGCAGAAACTATACGCCATTATAAATTTTTTTCTAATTGTCTCCTGTTTTATATAAAAGTTGCAACTTAAAATATTTTTGTGCAATGATTGCATTGAAATATTTTTATTGACTTTAGCAGAAACTATACGCCATTTAAAATTTTTTTCGATTAGTTTCCTGTTTTATATAAAAGTTGTAATTTCAAATATTTTTTTGCAATGATTTCATTGAAATATTTTCATTGACTTTAGCAAAAACTATACGCCATTTAAAATTTTTTTCTAATAGTCTCCTGTTTTATAGAAAATTTGTATTTCCAAATATTTTCATGCAATGATAGCATTGAAATTTTTTTATTCACTTTTGCAGAAACTATACGCCATTCTAAATTTTTTTTTAATAGTTATACATTTTTATGCAATGATTGGATTGAAATATTTTTGTAATTTCAAATATTTTTTGCAATGATAGAATTTAAATTTTTTTTTTAATTTTAGTTGAAACTGTACATCATTTAAAATTTTTTTCTAATAGTATCCTGTTTTATTTAAAAGTTGGAATTTCAAATATTTTTATGCAATGATAGCATTGAAATATTTTATTGACTTTAGCAGAAACTATATTTCATTTAAAATTTTTTTATAATAGTGTCTTGTTTTATATGAAAATTGTATTTTAAAACTTTTTTATGCAATGATAACATTGAAATTTTTTTATTGATTTTAGCAGAAACTATACGCCATTATAAATTTTTTTTTAATAGTCTCCTGTTTTATAGAAAAGTTGGAATTTCAAATATTTGTATGCAATAATTGCATTGAGAAAATTTTTATGCAATGATTGCATTAAAATTTTTTTATTTACTTTAGCAGAAACTATATGCTATTATAAATTTATATAAATTATAAATAAATTTTTTTCTAACAGTCACCTGTTTTATAGAAAAGTTGGAATTTCAAAAATTTTGATGCAATGATTGCATTAAAATTTTTTTTGTATTTGTCTTGTTTTATAAGAAAATTGTATTTTTTTATTGACTTTACCAGAAACTATATGCCATTACAAATTTTTTTCTTACAGTCTCCTGTTTTTTAGAAAAGTTGGAATTTCAAATATTTGTATGCAATAATTGCATTGAGAAAATTTTTATACAATGATTGCATTAAATAATTTCTGATTTGTGACCTTCATGTTATAAATCAATCCTACGGTCAATTTACCTCAACCCCCTCTCATTCTACATTATCTCATAATATCTCTCATACAAATTGACAAATAGATCATGGACCTGCTAACTCTAAAATCCTTGGTTTAAAAGTAGCTTTTCTTAATGCAACATCATTAAAAAAGCATATGTGGGAATTACGTGATTACCTCAGCACTCATAACTCTTATCATGTTTTTGGTATAGCAGAAACAAGATTTGGTCCTGAAATCGATGATAACATCATTAATGTACCGGGCTATAGTGTAATAAGAAAAGATAGGAACACTCAAAGTGTTAGTATCCTATTATATATTCGTGATAATCTAAAAGCGAAAATTCTCTGTTCCTCAAATACCACGCAACTTGGTAAGCCACTTAAGATTGAGTACCTTTTCTGTTCGGTATGGGAAGGCAATTCTACTCCTACTCTAATTGCCCTTGTTTATCGTCCTCCTGATGTCTCCATCAGGCCTGATGATAACCTAGAGAAACTTTTACATTCTCACTGCTCTGATTTCAGCCATAAGATAGTAATGGGCGACTGGAACGCCAACGTACTCGCTCCTCATTAATCTGACACTCGTTACTTAAATGATCTTATGAGTGATTTGTCATTAAAACTAGTAAACACAGGTCCGACTCATCATAACTCTGACAGTGATTCATGGATAGACTCCATTTTTGTTGACAACTGTGGTAGTATTCAATGTTCTTCTCGTCTCTTAGCAACTATTCAAGCCTTATAAGCCTGATAGGCCAGTTCGTGGTCCCCGTAAAGACTTAGATCCTACCACAGTTACAACTGATTGGGGCGTAAATTCATTTCAGGTAAAGTACTCAAACTTTTGGAACAAAATTCCTCCCTGCATTCGTGACCTGCACTCATTTAATTTATTTAAAAAAGCAATAAGGCAGTATCTTTATAAATTAGATGCCTAACACTGTTTAACAACAGCTTGACTAAATTAATATTAATTAATTTTGTTATTTAATTATTTATTTACAAATTTTAACCTATTTATTTAATTGTTGACTAATTAATAAAATTCTATTGACAAATTTTAATACATACTAATTGACTATTGACTGATTGACTTTTGACAGATTGTTGCTATGGTTAACTTATTTATTTTATTTAGTTTTTGAAACAGTATTAATATCAAATTATATCATATTACTTATATTTTTATTAACTAATTTTACCTCAATTTTATTTATATATAAATTATTTATTTAAATTAAACAATATATGTTAATTAGAGCTATAATAATAATAACTATGTAAGATTGTAACTAGTTTTGTACAATACAAATAAAGGAAATAATAATAATAATAACAATTAAAATATTTTTTTAATTTCAAAAATTTTTATGCAATAATTGCATTGAAATATTTTTATTTAATTTAGCAGAAACTATATGCTATTATAATTTTATATAATTTATAAATAAATTTTTTTCTAACATTCTCCTGTTTTATAGAAAAGTTGGAATTTTAAATATTTGTATGCAATAATTGCATTGAGAATATTTTTATGCAATGATTGCATTATAATTTTTATTGTATTCGTCTTGTTTTATAAGAAAATTGTATTTTTTTATTGACATTACCAGAAACTATACGCTACTATAAATTTTTTTCTAACAGTCTCTTGTTTAATAGAACAGTTGTAATTTCAAATATTTTTATAGAATGATTGCATTTAAATATTTTTTTAATTTTATATATTTTTATGCAATGGTAGCATGTAAATTTTTTTTAAAGAAATAAAATATAAAATATATAAATTCATATAAAAAATGGATATCAACTGTCCTATATATAAAAAAATAAAAAATTCAAAAAATTAGACTCTAATTCGTTTTTTTGATATTTCTCTTTAATGAATGAATGAAATTAAAAAAAAATAAAAGTGGCATTAGAAAAGTGTTTAATAAATACAAAGAAACTTGGTTTTTACATTTTGATACAATCCATTCCGAGATATGAAGTGATGAAAATGTCCACGTTTTGATTTTTTTAATTATGTAGTTCTTAGCTTCAAACAGTTGTAACTCAGAACCGTGAGCTCAAATTAAAAAAAAAAAACTTTAAATTGATAGCATTTTTTCCTAGGAATAATTTGCACTAAACCTCGTCTCAAAAAACCTCTTAGATCCTGAGAAAAATCAGTTTTAGTGAAAAAAAAATGAAATTATTTTGTGTTTTCGACCACTAACTTCTGATATTGATTTATCGAAATCATTTAAATATTTTTTTAAAATTCAAAAAAGGTCTGGAGATATTTCTTTAAAGATTACTTTAAAACAACTTTCATGTATTTTCGTCCGTACAATTCTTCATAAATGCGTGTCCAATAAAATCAAAAATAGTCAATTTTTTAAATTATTTCATTTTAATATATATAGGATTATCACCTTTTTAGATGCTAAGCCCAAACTATTTTGATTCCTTAAACGCGTATTTTGCTAGGTCCCTAAATCAAAATTATTCTAAGTCCCTAAACCTGTATTATTCTAAGTACCTAAGCCTA
Organism: Anagrus nilaparvatae; assembly: GCA_022575985.1. Taxonomy (NCBI): domain Eukaryota; kingdom Metazoa; phylum Arthropoda; class Insecta; order Hymenoptera; family Mymaridae; genus Anagrus; species Anagrus nilaparvatae. The sequence continues at coordinate 629,247 of JAKSXM010000237.1, read as the reverse complement.
GGTTTTTCAAAGTGCCAAAATTGAAATAATTCTAAGTCTCATTTAACCATAGATATAAAAGGTATAGATACAGCCATCAATAATTGAATGCGTAAAGAAAATCTGAAGGATAGATAGATGCGAAAATACAATCGTGTGCTTTTTTCTCTTTGTCGCACACTTCGCGAAATATATGCGCGTACGATTTCAAATAGTATCAAACGATTTCAACACGCACATATTTCGCGCAGAGTGCGACAAAGAGAAAAGAGCACTTGCTTGTATTTTCGCTTCTATCTGTCCTTCAGATTTTCTTTACGCATTCTTTATTGATGGCTGTATCTTTACCTTTTATATCTATGCATTTAACTCCCCCTCTCCTTAATTTTCAAGTTCTATGGTATTCCCTACCTATAAATATGTTCCATGTTAAAACTAATAATCTAATGCTACTTGTATTTAACAATTTTTTGCAATTTTTCATCCGCCATTCTAAAATTAAAAAAATATTCATGTAAAAATATATATCTTTAAACACACAAGAGATGGAAATTTAATAATTTTTCATGAAATATATCTTTTTTTATCTTATTTATACTGCTGAATAAGCAATGCCTTGATTTTTTTCAGTAGCCAACTTTAACGCAAAATATTGATTCTCCGGTAGATTTTATATTAAGTTTGACATCAGATTCTTAAAATTAAGACTTTTTTATGTAGGGATACATTTTTGAAATATAAATTTTGGTCTTAAAATTAATTTAGTGTGCGAAAGCAAAACGACACGTAGACATTTATAAGGTTTTTCACCTGTGTGAAGCAAAAATACAAGAATAAACACGCCTTATGAAATACCTTATGAAATTTGGATTGGCTCCAAAAACTATAGGTTCCATCAACTCGATGAAAAAAACTCAGTTTTAAAAATCTAAAGCAATCCAATTGATCGTTTTCGTTCTATCGTGCCCACAAGGTGTCGATTTTTGCATCCATTCAGGTAGTGAATACACTGTAATGAATACACTGTAAATATTACAATTTATAATATCGGTGGTTTTAAATTAAAATTCAAAAAACTTCACTTTGTAGTAAAATTAAATGTCCGCTGGTATGAAAAAGAAAAAAATTATAAAAATTTTATTAGGTCGTTAAATATATAAAATTACATATATAATACTAAATATATAATATTCAATATATAATATTTAATATATTATTATATATGAAATAGTTGTATTTAAATTTGTAGAATATACCTCAATTTAAATTTTTATTCGAATAGTGTCTTGTTTTATAGAAAAGTTTTAATTTCAATTATTTATATGCAATTGTAGCATTCAGATGTTAGTATTCAAATTAGTAGAATATACCCTGCTTTAAATATTTTCATAGGAAAGTCCTACTTTTTATAAAACTAATTTCAATTGTTTTTATGCAATGACAGCATAGAAATATTAGTTTGAAAGGGGGGGGGGGGTGAATATTCGGCGAAATCTTCTCTGGAGAGGAGTGACTTGAGATTCTCAGGAAATGGTGCTTTTTTGATAACCGGTTTTAACGATATTGGCCAAAATGTGCCTTATTTAAATAACATTGGAAACGTGGTTTTCTGAAAATAGCGCAAAAATTTGGGGGGGGGGGGCTACACTTTTCTAACATATACTAATCGACTCGAATATCAATTACCTTCAATCTCCATATGATAAATTTTGGGGCAATTCGTGTGCTCATACTTTTTAAAGCTGTTTTTCTAGCGGAATTTTTAGTTTTTAATTTTTAAAAATTCATCACGCCAAATAGAAATAACCGATTTGGACGTGCAAAGTCTCAAAAATTTTTCAAAGGGTCTACTTTTTTGTGGTTTGTTTATTTTTGACTCACCTCTGCATAACATAACCTAAACTTGCAAAAAACGACGAAAAACCCTAAAAAATGGCAGTTTTGCCATTAAAATTTTTTTATGAAAGGTAGATATAAATTTTTTGAAAAAACAGGAAAAAACTACATGCAAAATCACAATTTTTAGAAATAGATTTTCCTATTTTTTGCTAAAAATCACTGCTTTATCGACAGCGCAAAGTAAAAAATTTTCCTTTTTCTAACTTTGGGCTGACGCAGCTAAAAATTTTTAAATAGGACCCCCCAATTTTTTTTTTCTAGAAGTTACACATTTTTCATGTACTTTCACGTGAAAAAAGTTTTTTTTTGATTTGGGACATCCTAACCTCCAAAACTTTAATTTTCGTTAAAAATAAATGTTTTTTTTCGAGTTTTACTCCAGCCAAAATACGGGTTTGGTTGTATTTTCACTGGCGAACACGTGATTTGCTCAATTATAGGTTTTTTGGGCCGCTGGAGACCAAAATTGGGTCATTTCGTAAACAAAGTGGGGGCTTAACCTTTAAATTTGCAAAAACTACCCCCAAAAAGGGGTTTTTTTAAACATATTTGCATTTTGAGCACAGATTTGCACCATACGGTTTTTGTGAGTCACTGATCAAGAATTTCGACTTCTTTTTCATATATAATCAATATTTCACCCATAAAAGAGCTAAAACTACCCCTAAAATAGCTAAAACTATCTTTAAAAGGGGTGTTTTTTTTCTATTTTCGTACTTCGGGATATGCCCATATAGGTTGTTTGGGTCGCTAATCAAGAATTTTGACTCCTTTTTTGTAATTAAATATTGATAATTTATGAAAAAGAAGTCAAATTTCTTGATTTGTGACTCAAATAATCCATATGGGCATATCCTGGATGCTAAAATTACGAAAATAGCAAAAACACCCATTTTAGGGGTAGTTTTAACTATTTTAGGGGTAGTTTCAGCTACTTTAAGAGTGAAATATTAATTATTTATGAAAAAGAAGTCGAAATTCTTAATCAGTGACTCACAAAAACCGTATAGTGCAAATCTGAGTCATCAAAATGCAAATATGTTTAAAAAAACCCCTTTTTGGGGGTAGTTTTTGCAAATTTAAAGGTTAAGCACCCACTTTGTTTACGAAATGACCCCGATTTTGGTCTTCAGTGACCTAAAAAACCTATAATAGAGCAAATCTCGTGTTTGCCAGTGAAAATACAACCAAACCCGTATTTTGGCTGGAGTAAAACTCGAAAAAAAACCTTTTATTTTTAACGAAAATTAAAGTTTTGGAGGTAAGGATGTGCCAAATCAAAAAAAAACTTTTTTCACGTGAAAGTACATGAAAAATTTGTAACTTCTAGAAAAAAAAAATGGGGGGTCCCTTTTAAAAATTTTTAGCTGCGTCAGCCCAAAGTCTAAATTTCATCTCACAACATTTATGGCCCGAAACTTTAAGAATTATTAATAACACAAATATTAAAGATAATAGTTTTAATTTTCTTTTAAAAATAATTAATAAAAAAGGTAATTAGTTAAGAAAAAATTTTCAAAAAATTAATTATAAGATTAAAGATATCGAGAAAAACGCTACTTGTACTTTCATGGAAAAAATGAGGTATTCGTTGCCTGTGAGAGGCGTGGTTTAGTAGGTCACGTGGTGTTCTTAATTTTTTCGGGCATAATTATACGTGTAGCATAGGAAAGTTCAGGAAAAACATTAATTATTCAATTTAATGAAGTTTTTTTCACAATTTAATCATTGAAAAACCTGTTAAATATATTAAATAAATTGTGGAAGCATTTAAAGAAAAATATGTATTTAATTTTTTGTATATGAGTGATTCTTAGTGAATTCAGCAAAAGTTTCCAGGTCGGGTCGCTGAAACCGGCTAAAAACTTTTTTTTGCCAATTAGCTATCCAAAATAGACTATGTCCCCAAATTTTAGCCCTTAATATTGAAAACTAAGCCCAGGGCGAATTTTTGAAAAAAAAAGACGTTTTCATCTTTCCTCAGCCACCCATTCTTCTTTTATGTGCCATTCCTTCTGGAAATTATTAAAAATAATGAAAAAAGAGGTACTATAGTAAAATTTCCTCAGGAATCTAGAAAATTCAAAAAAACTGCTAAAAAACAATAAAAATCAAAATTTTGTATTTAAGGCATTTGGTGTGAACTCGTTTACATCAAAGCCTAAAAATGACTTAAATAAAGAAAATATGTAAAATTTCCCTGGGAATCCGAATCTTACCTTGTTTAAATCGTTCGGAGTCATTAAGAGCGGGAAAATTCAAAAAAACTGCTAAAAAAACGATAAAAATCAAAATTTTGTATTTAAGGCATTTGGTGTGAGCTCGTTTACAACGAAGCCTAAAAATTATTTAAATAAAGAAAATATGTGAAATTTTTCTGGGAATCCGAATCTTACCTTGTTTAAATTGTTCGGAGTCATTTAGAGCGGGGAAATTCAAAAAAACTGCTGAAAAATGAGAAAAATTTAGGAAAATTCACGATTTTTTGGTTATTTTAGGGTCTAGGAAGTTCGATCGCATCTAGGTTGATATGGCATCCGAAAATATATATAAAAACACGCTTTTCCTGAGAAGCTCAATAAAAAATTCGGATATACAATTTTTCTGTAGTTTCCGTAATATACCCTGTGAATTTATTGATTTTCTGGCTCCCAGTGTAGGAATTTTCAAAAACTAATGGCATGACTGGATTTCTGAGGAAATTTTACTATAGTAACTCTTTTTTCATTATTTTTAATGATTTCCAGAAGGAATGGCACATAAAAGAAGAATGGGTGGCTGAGGAAAGATGAAAACGTCTAATAATTTTTTTCAAAAATTCGCCCTGGGCTTAGTTTTCAATATTAAGGGTTAAAATTTGGGGACATAGTTCATTTTGGATAGCTAATTGGCAAAAAAAAGTTTTTAGCCGGTTTCAGCGACCCGACCTGGAAACTTTTGCTGAATTCACTAAGAATCACTCAAAATGATGTATAGTTTCTGCGAAAGTCAATAAAAATATTCCAATGCAATCATCGCACAAAAATATTTCAAGTTGCAACTTTTATATAAAACAGGAAACTGATCGAAAAAATTTAAAATGGCGTATAGTTTCTGCTAAAGTCAATAAAAATATTTCAATGCTATCATTGCATAAAAATTTTTGAATTTAAAACAATATTTCAATACAATTATTGCATAAAAGTGTATGACTATTAAAAAAAATTTTAGAATAGCGTATAGTTTCTGCTAAAGTAAATATAAAAATTTTAATGCTATCATTGCATAAACACATTTTAAATTACAACTTTTATATAAAACAGGACACTAATCGAAAAAAATTTAAAATGGCGTATAGTCTCTGCTAAAGTCAATAAAAATATTTCAATTGCATAAAAATATTTGAAATTACAACTTTTATATAAAACAGGACGACTAATCGAAAAAAATTTAGAACGGCGTATAGTTTCTGCTAAAGTCAATAAAAATATTTCAATGCAATCATTGCATAAAAATATTTGAAATTCCAACTTTTATATAAAACAGGACGACTAATCAAAAAAAATTTAGAATGGCGTATAGTCTCTGCTAAAGTCAATAAAAATATTTCAATTGCATAAAAATATTTGAAATTCCAACTTTTATATAAAACAGGACGACTAATCGAAAAAAATTTATAATGACGTATAGTTTCTGTCAAAGTGAATAAAAATATTTCAATATTAACATTGCATAAAAATATTTGAAATACCAATTTTTATATATGACAAACCATTATTCAAAAGAATTTAGAATGGTGTACAGTTTCTGCCAAAATCAATAAAAATATTTCAATGTTAACATTGCATAAAAATATTTGAAAATCCAGCATTAGTATAAAGCATGAAACTATTATAAAAAAATGTAAAATGACGTATAGTTTCTGCTAAAGTTAATAAAAATATTTCAATGCAATAATTGCATAAAAATATTTGAAATTCCAACTTTCATTTATAAAAGGACATTATTCGAAAAAAATATATTATAGCGTATAGTTTCTGCTATAATACACCCGATAATATATATTAAAATTTTTAGATGTTTTTCAAATTGTGGACCATCAATATGAGTTAATCTTTTTAAGTTCTTAACGAAAAATATATTAAAGGGCGGTATAATTTCTGTTAAATTCAATACTAATATTTCAATGCTATCATTGCAGAAAAATATTTGGAATTACAAATTTTCTATAAAACAGGAGACTATCAGAAAAAAATTTTAATTGCGTATAGTTTCTGCTAAAGTCAATTAAAATATGCCAATGCAATCATTGCACAAAAATATTTCAAGTTGCAACTTTTATATAAAAGAAACTGATCCAAAAAAATATAAATGGCGTATAGTTTCTGCTAAAGTCAATAAAAATATGCCAATGCTATCATTGCATAAAAACATTTAAAATTACAACTTTTATATAAAACAGGACCCTAATCGAAAAAAATTTAGAATCGCGTATAGTTTCTGCTAAAGTCAATAAAAATTTTTCAATGCTATAATTGCAAAAAAATATTTTAAGCTGTAACTTTTATATAAAACAGGACACTATTAGAAAAAAATATAAAATGATGTATAGTTTCTGCTAAAGTCAATAAAAATATTCCAATGCAATCATCGCACAAAAATATTTCAAGTTGCAACTTTTATATAAAACAGGAAACTGATCGAAAAAATTTAAAATTGTCTATAGTTTCTACTAAAGTCAATAAAAATATTTCAATGCTATCATTGCATAAAAATTTTGAGAATAAAAAAATATTTCAATACAATTGTTGCATAAAAGTGTATGACTATTAAAAAAAATTTTATAATAGCGTATAGTTTCTGCCAAAGTAAATATAAAAATTTTAATGCTATCATTGCTTAAAAACATTTTAAATTACAACTTTTATATAAAACAGGACACTAATCGAAAAAAATTTAGAATGGCGTATAGTTTCTGCTCAAGTCAATAAAAATATTTCCATTGCATAAAAATATATGAAATTACAACTTTTATATAAAACAGGACGACGAATCGAAAAAAATTTAGAATGGCGTATAGTTTCTGCTAAAGTGAATAAAAATATTTCAATATTAACATTGCATAAAAATATTTGAAATACCAATTTTTATATATGACAAACCATTATTCAAAAGAATTTAGAATGGTGTACAGTTTCTGCCAAAATCAATAAAAATATTTCAATGTTAACATTGCATAAAAATATTTGAAAATTCAGCATTAGTATAAAGCATGAAACTATTATAAAAAAATGTAAAATGACGTATAGTTTCTGCTAAAGTTAATAAAAATATTTCAATGCTATAATTGCATAAAAATATTTGAAATTCCAACTTTTATATAAGACAGGACGACTAATCAAAAAAAATTAAGAATGGCGTATAGTCTCTGCTAAAGTCAATAAAAACATTTCAATTGCATGAAAATATTTGAAATTACAACTTTTATATAAAACTGGACGACTAATCGAAAAAAATTTAGAATGGCGTATAGTTTCTGCTAAAGTCAATAAAAATATTTCAATATTAACATTGCATAAAAATATTTGAAATACCAATTTTTATATATAACAAACCATTATTCAAAAAAATTTAGAATGGTTTACAGTTTCTGCAAAAATCAATAAAAATATTTCAATGTTAACATTGCATAAAAATATTTGAAATTCCAGCATTTGTATAAAGCATGACACTATTATAAAAAAATGTAAAATGACGCACAGTGGGGCAAAACGGTCCAAAATCGCTCTTGGACTCAATTTTTGAGCTATTCATTTAAAACCGGTATTAAACTACTTCTATAAGTATCTAATTTCATGTGTCACTGCGGCTTTTTTGATTTTTTTTTTACGAATTAGCTGTCAGCCAAAAGCGCAAATTTAACAAAATTTAAATTTAGCGAAAATTTAAAAATTTTATATTTTCAATTTAAAGTGTTTTACACTTAATTTTTTTACTGTTTACTCAACCTTTCTATAAGGGATAATTGTTTTTTATATATTTTATATATATATTCTGTATATATATATATATATTTCTGGATAAATTTTTATAGAAAGCGAAAAACATTGTAATTTGAAGTAAAACTGAAATTATTTATGTAATATTTATGCCAGAATATATATTTAAAATATATGTAACGCAATTATCCCTTATATATAGATTGAGTAAACAGTAAAAAAATTAAGTATAAAACACTTTAAATTCAAAATATAAAATTTTGAAATTTTTGCTAATTTTAAAATTTTGTTAAATTTGCGCTTTTGGCTGACAGTCTCGCTGACAGCTAATTAGTAAAAAAAAAAATCAAAAAAGCCGCAGTGACACATGAAATTAGACACTTCTAGAAGTATTTTAAAACCGGTTTTAAGTGAATAGCTCAAAAATTGAGTCCAAGAGCGATTTTTGACAGTTTTGCCCCACTGTGTGACGTATAGTTTCTGCTAAAGTTAATAAAAATATTTTAATGCAATAATTGCATAAAAATATTTGAAATTCCAACTTTCATTGAAAAAAGGACACTAATCGAAAAAAATATAGAATAGCGTATAGTGTCTGCTAAAGTCAATAAAAATTTTTCAATGCAATCATTGCATAAAAATATTTGAAATTCCAACTTTCATTTAAAAGAGGACACTATTCGAAAAAATTATAGAATAGCGTATAGTTTCTGCTATAATACACCCGACAATATATATTAAAATTTTTAGAAGGTTTTTAAATTGTGGACTATCAATTTAACTTTAACTATAAACTAGCTGATTGGCCTCGCTACGCTCGGCAGAATGTGACAGTAATTTTGAACATTTAACTATCACACTATCCGTCGATGTCTAAAAATAAAAAATATTGCTGCGCGAAATTAAAATAATTTTTGTTTTTCATTTAAAAATTGTTTAAAAAAATATTTTAATCATAAAATCCTATCCTATATATATTAAAATGAAATAATCGAAAAAATTGATTATTTTTAATATTATTCAGCACTAATTTATGAAGAGCTGTATGGACGAAAATACATGAAAGTTGTTTTAAATTAATTTTTAAAGAAATATCCCCAGCCGTTTTTTTAATTTTTAAAAAATATTCAAAAGATTTTGAGATATCAAACTCAGAAGTTAGTGGTCGAAAACATAAAAAAATTTCATTTTTTGTCACTAAAACTAATTTTTTTCAAGATATAAGAAGTCTTTTGAGACGAACTTAAGTTCAGATTAATCCTTGGAAAAAATGCTATCAATGTCCGTTTGTTTTTTTTAATTTGAGCTCTCGGTTCAGAGTTACAACTGTTTGAAGCTAAGAAGTTTAAATTTAAAAACTCAAAAAGTTGTCATTGTTGCCACTTGATAACTTAAAATGGTTTGTATCAAAATGTAAAAACCAAATTGCTTTGTATTTATTAAGCAGTTTTCTAAACCACTTTTTTTTGTTTTTTATTTAATGCATTCATTAAAGAGAAATAGCAAAAAACGATTTAAAGTCAAATTTTTTGAATTTTTGGGTTTTTCATGTTTAAGACAGCCGATATCCAATTTCTTATTCGATGAAATTTTTCGAATTTTTTCATATATAAAACACATGACAATATAGATTGAAATATTTGAAATATTTTCATGTTGTAGACATGAAATTTTGTAATTTCAATTATTTCTATGCAATAATAGCATTGAAATATTAGTATTGAAATTAGCAGATTATTCCCCACTTAAATGTTCTCGAATACTGACCTGTTTTATAGAAATCTTGTAATTTCAATTGTTTTTATACAGTAATAGCATTGAATTATTAATATTGAATTTAGCAAAATATACCCCACTTAAATGTTTTCGAATACTGTCCTGTTTTATAGAAATGTTGTAATTTCCATTCTTTTTATGCTATTATAGCATTGAAATTTTAGTATTGTATTTAGCAAATTTGCCCCACTTAAATGTTTTCAAATATTGTCCTGTTTTATAGAAAAGTTGTAATTTCAATTATTTTTATGTAATGATAGCATTGAAATATTAGCATTGAATTTAGCAGAATATTCCCCACTTAAATGTTCTCGAATACTATCCTTTTTTATAGAAATGTTGTAATTTCAATTGTTTTTATGCAATAATAGCATTGAATTATTAGTATTGAATTCAGTAAAATATATCCCAGTTAAATGTTTTCGAATACGGTCCTCTTTTATAGAAATTTTGTAATTTCAAATATTTTTATGCAATCGTAGCATTGAAATATAAGTATTCAATTTAGCAGAATATTCCCCATATAAATGTTCTCAAAAACTTTCCTGTTTTATAGAAAAGTTGTAATTTCAATTATTTTTATGGAATGATAGCATTGCAATATTAGTATTGAATTTAGCAGAATATTCCCCACTTAAATGTTTTCGAATACTGTCCTTTTTTATAGAAATTTTGTAATTTCAATTGTTTTTATGCAATAATAGCATTGAATTATTAGTATTGAATTCAGTAAAATATACCCCACTTAAATGTTTTCAAATATTGACCTCTTTTATAGAAATTTTTTAATTTAATATATTTTTATGCAATGATAGCATTGAAATATTAGTATTGAATTTAGCAAAATAAACACCACTTTAAATTTTTTTCCCTGTTTTATAGTAAACTTGTAATTTCAATGTTCTTAAGCATTAATAGCATTGAAATTTTAGTATTGAATTTAGAAAATTTAGCAAAATAAACACAACTTAAATGTTTTCGAATATTGTCCTCTTTTATAGAAATTTTGTAATTTAAAATATTTTTATGCAATAATAGCATTGAATTATTAGTATTGGATTTATTAAAATATACCCCACTTAAATGTTTTCAAATATTAACCACTTTTATAGAAATTTTATAATGTACAATATTTTTAAGCAATGATAGCATTGAAATATTAGCATTGAATTTAGCAGAATATTCCCCACTTAAATGTTCTCGAATACTGTCCTGTTTTATAGAAATGTTGTAATTTTAATGGTTTTTATGCAATGATAGCATTGAAATATTAGTATTGAATTTAGCAGAATATTCCCCACTTAAATGTTTTCGAATACTGTCCTTTTTTATAGAAATGTTGTAATTTCAATTGTTTTTATGCAATAATAGCATTGAATTATTAGTATTGGATTTATTAAAATATACCCCACTTAAATGTTTTCAAATATTAACCACTTTTATAGAAATTTTATAATGTACAATATTTTTAAGCAATGATAGCATTGAAATATTAGCATTGAATTTAGCAGAGTATTCCCCACTTAAATGTTCTCGAATACTGTCCTGTTTTATAGAAATGTTGTAATTTTAATGGTTTTTATGCAATGATAGCATTGAAATATTAGTATTGAATTTAGCAGAATATTCCCCACTTTAATGTTTTCGAATACTGTCCTTTTTTATAGAAATGTTGTAATTTCAATTGTTTTTATGCAATAATAGCATTGAATTATTAGTATTGAATGTAGCAGAATATTCCCCACTTAAATGTTCTCGAATACTGTCCTGTTTTATAGAAATGTTGTAATTTGAATGATTTTTATGCAATGATAGCATTGAAATATTAGTATTGAATTTAACAAAATAAACACCACTTTAAATTTTTTTCCCTGTTTTATAGTAAACTTATAATTTCAATGTTTTTAAGCATTAATAGCATTGAAATTTTAGTATTGAATTTAGCAAATTTAGCAAAATAAACACAACTTAAATGTTTTCGAATATTGTCCTCTTTTATAGAAATTTTGTAATTTAAAATATTTTTATACAATAATAGCATTGAATTATTAGTATTTGATTTATTAAAATACACATCACTTAAATGTTTTCAAATATTAACCACTTTTATAGAAATTTTGTAAAGTAAAATATTTTTAAGCAATGATAGCATTGAAATATTAGCATTGAATTTAGCAGAATATTCCCCACTTAAATGTTCTCGAATACTGTCCTGTTTTATAGAAATGTTGTAATTTTAATGGTTTTTATGCAATAATAGCATTGAATTATTAGTATTGGATTTATTAAAATATACCCCACTTAAATGTTTTCAAATATTGACCTCTTTTATAGAAATTTTGTAATGTAAAATATTTTTAAGCAATGATAGCATTGAAATATTAGTATTGAATTTAGCAGAATATGACCTACTTAAATGTTTTCGAATACTGTCCTGTTTTATAGAAATGTTGTAATTTCAATTATTTTTATGCAATTATAGCATTGAAATATAAGTATTGAATTAAGGGTACTGTCTGCCAGTTTTGAAATTGAAAATTGATTTTTTTTTTTTTTATTGATTTATGTTCAGAAAGTATTCAAGAATATGGAAAAAAAATTGCAAATGAATTCCGCAAATAATAAATTGTAAATAATAAATTAAATGTCTTAAATTTGAGACAATAAAAATTTCCACAAAAAAATATTTTATTGCAAAAGTCATATGGATTGTCCAAAACTTTATAAATTTCTAATCTATATTTTACTTTGTTTTATATACGAAAAGTTGATAAAATTTCATTCTTCTCTCTTAAAGATGAAATAATAAAAATTTTCCAAAAAAATCTTTTATTGTAAAAGTCATATTGATTGTTCACAACTTGATAAAAGTTTGAAAATTTTCAATATATAATTATTGTAATATAAAATAATATAATAATATATATATTTTGTCTCAGATATTAAAAAAATTTTTTAAATGATAAATTAAAAAAAAATATTTTATTGCAAAAGTTATATTGATTGTTCAAAACTTTATGAAAATTTCCTAAAATTTCATCTGCCTGTTTTAAACATGAAGTAAAGAAATTTGTTAAATAAATATTTTATTGCAAAAGTTATATTGATTGTTCATAACTTTATAAATTGTAAATGTTTATTTTATTTAGTTTTTTCTATGAAAATATCATAAAATTTCATTCGTTTGTCTTAAATATGAAATAACAAAAATTTTCCAAAAAAATATTTTATTGCAAAAGTCATATTGATTGTTCATAACTGTATAAATTGTTAATAATTTTAATAATTTTTCACAACTTTATAAATTGCCAATTTATATTTTATTTTGTTCCGTCTATGAAAATATCATTAAAAAAAATATTTTATTGCAAAAGTCATATTGATTGTCCAAAAATTTATGAAAATTTCATAAAATTTCATCTGTTTTAAACATGAAATAAAGAAATTTCTTTAAAAAATATTTTATTTCAAAAGTCATATTGATTGTTCATAACTTTATAAATTGTAAATGTTTATTTCATTTAGTTTTTCTATGAAAATATCATAAAATTTCATTCGCTTGTCTTAAATATGAAATAACAAAAATTTTCAAAAAAAATATTTTATTGCAAAAGTCATATTGATTGTTCATAACTCTATAAATTGTTAATAATTTTAATAATTTTTCACAACTTTATAAATTGCCAATGTATATTTTATTTTGTTCCGTTTATGAAAATATTAAAAAAAAAAAAAATATTTTATTGCAAAAGTCATATTGATTGTCCAAAAATTCGAATGTATATTTTACTTTGTTTTATATATGAAAAGTTGATAAAACATTCGTCTCTCTTAAAGATGAAATAATAAAAATTTTCAAAAAAAATCTTTTATTGCAAAAGTCATATTGATTGTTCACAACTTGATAAAAGTTTGAAAATTTTCAATATGTAATTATTGTAATATAAAATAATATAATAATATAAATATATATATTTTGTCTCAGATATTAAAAAAATTTTTTAAATGATAAATTTTTTTGTAATTTAACGTAAATTGGTTTTCTAGAGATTTCTCTTTAATGAAAGGGTTAAATTAAAAACCAAAAAAACTTGTTTTAGGTAACACTTTAACAAATACATAGCACCTTAGTTTGATCGTTTTGGTCATATAGATTTTGAGTTACGAAGTGATGAAAGTTACAACTTTTAAGAGTTTTTAAATTTTGATTTTTTTGGCTTCAAACAGTTGTAACTCTGAATCATGAGCTCGGATTAAAAAAAAAAAAACGTCAAATCGATAGCATTTTTTACAAGGAAAAATTTGCACTAAAGCACGTCTCAAAAGACCTCTTAGATCCTGAGAAAAATCAGTTTTAGTGAAAAAATAAAAAAATTTTTTACGTTTTCAACCACTAACTTCTGAGATTAATATTTCGGAATCTATTAAATATTTTTTAAAAATAAAAAAATCGCCTGTAGATATTTATTTAAAGATTACTTTAAAACCACTTTTATGGATTTTCATCCATTCAATACTTCATAATGTGATCTGTAATAAAATCAAAATTTTTCAATTTTTAGCAATCTTTCATTTTAATATATATAGGATTATAAATTTTCAAAATTTTTATTTTTTAATGTTTTATACAGGCGATATCCATTTTCTTTTATAATGAAATTATTTAAAGATTTTGTATAATTAATTGACCAGTACTGGGTTGAACCTAGTAAACTGGGTTCAACCCAGTACTGGTCAATTAATTATACAAAATCTTTATAATATTCAACTAAATATGGGTGATACATCGATTACTACTTATGAGAAATTATTTAAGCTTTTTCATATATAAAACACCCGATAATATGTATTAAAATTTTTAGATGTTTTTCAAATTGTGGACCATCAATATGAGTCAATCTTTTTAAGTTCTGAACGAAAAATATATTAAAGAGCGGCATAATTTCTGTTAAATTCAATACTAATATTTCAATGCTATCATTGCAGAAAAATATTTGAAATTACAAGATTTCTATAAAACAGGACAATATTCGAACACATTTTAGTGGGGTATATTTTGCTAAATTCAATACTGATATTTCAATGCTATCATTGCATAAAAACATTTGAAATCACAACATTTCTATAAAACACGACGTAATTGAAAAACATTTAAGTTGGGTATATTTTGATAAATTCAATACTATAATATATCAATACTATTATTGCATAAAAACGATTGAAATTACAGCTTTTCTATAAAAAAGGACACTTTTCGAAATAAAACTAAAGTGAGGTATAGTTTCTGCTAAATTAATTACCAATATTTCAATGCAATTGAAATTACAACTGTTCTAAAAAACAGGCTATTATTCAAAAAAATTGAAAGCGGGGTATATTTTTATAAATTTAATACATATATTTCAATGCTATCATTGCATAAAAATATTTGAAATTACAAGATTTCTATAAAACCGGACAATATTCGAAAACATTTAAGTTGGGTATATTTTGTTAAGTTCAATACTAATAGTTTAATGCTATTATTGCATAAAAACAATTTAAATTACAATATTTCTATAAAACAGGATTGTTTTAGAAAAAAAAATTAAAGTGAAGTATAGTTTCTGCTAAATTCAATACTATTATTTTAATAAATAAAACCAATAACTCAATAAATCGGACTCTAAGTCTTTTGTTTTGCTATTTCTTTTTAATGAATACATTAAATAAAAAACAAAAAAAAGCGGCTTTAGAAATTCGTTTAATAAAAACAAAGCATTTTGGTTTTTATATTTTAATACAAACCATTTTAAGATATGAAGTGATGAAAATGACCAATTTTTGGGTTTTTAAATATTGTACTTCTTAGCTTTAAACAGTTGTAACTCTGTGCCGTGAGCTAAAATTAAAAAAAATGCGTCAAATCTATAGCATTTTTTCCAAGGAGTAATTTGCACCGAAGCTCTTTTGTTTTATATATGAAATGACTCAAAAATTTGAATATGAAATAATATAGACATCGGCAGTCCTAAGAATAATAGAAAAAAACAAAAATTTTAAGAATTTAACTGTATAGTAAAATTCATATTGTCGGCTTACAATATGAAAAAACTACAAAAATTTCAATCTATATTGTCGGCTATTTGATGTATGAAAAACTCAAAAAATGAAATAAGATAGTTATCGGCAGTCTTAAGAATGAAAAAAATAAAAAATTTTTAATTTAGCTGTATAGTAAAATTCATATTAGCTGTTTACAATATAAAGAACTACAAAAATTTTAATCTATATTTCTGGCTGTTTTATATATGAAAAATTAAGAATGAAAAAAAAATTAGAAATATTTAACTATATAGCAATGTTCATATTGGCGGTTTACAATATGAAAAAACGAAAAAATTTACCATCTATTATGTCGGCTATTTATATATGAAAAAACTCAAAAATTTCATTATGAAATAAGATAGATATCGGCAGTCCTAAGAATAAAAAAAACAAAAATTTAAAAAGTTTAATTGTATAGTTAAGTTCATATTGGCTGTTTACAATATGAAAATTCGTCATGATATGTGAGTCTGGCGCCCCCTAGAACGGTACTACTGAGGATCTCCAAAGCGTTGTTTAAAATTAAAAAACACAATTCAATTCTTCTTAAAATTTTAATCTTCGCTTATTTTAAATTATTAGATTGTTTGAAAACCTGTTATTTAATACAGAATGATTTTATAATAGATTAAAAAATATATTTTAAGAATGATTTTTAAACTTTAATAAATTAAAGTATACTTAAAAGTTAAAACTAAATTAAACCTTGTTTCTTTATCACAAGTTATTATCTCTATCTGAACTTTCGGGATCCGGAAAAAAGGTTTGAGATTAAAATTTATTTGATTTTGATATAATATTCCTAATGAATCTACTCTTTTATATTTTCTTAAACTTTCGAGCCATAAATATTGCGAGATGAAATTTTATAGCCTAAGCTAAGTAAAATTTAATTTAAGCAAAAGTAAGCAGCTAACTATTCTTATGAATTTTTTTATCATAGAAGTGCCACCTTTCAATCCCCATAAACTGCAATTTTCATCACTGATTCTCTCATTGCTATCGTCAATAAACCAAATTCACATTTTTGGTCCAAAATGTCCAATTTTTAAATTGCTTCCGAAATTGTAATTTTCTTGTAGGTCTCAAAAATTTTGTATTAGCTCTGAGTTTCCAATAATTTTTTACTCGTTCATTTTTTATTATTCGCTTAGCTGATATATAGAATATTTTAAAGACAGAGTCTTAATTTAAGATTTGGAAAAAATTGTATTTTATCACTAACTTTGTGGAGTCATATCTCGGAAATATCTAAAGCTAAAAAGACGAGTGAGAAAGTTTTAGAAATTTCAAACTTGTACAATATTTTTAAGACCTGTAAAATTTATTTTCATCATAAACATTACAATTTTAGCAGCAATTTAAAATTTGGTCATTTTAGGCCAAAAATACAGCTATGAAAGAATCGGTGATAAAAAATTGCAGTTTATGGGGATTGAAAGGTGGCACTTACACAAAAAAAATGAGATCAGCCAGAAGTATTTTAATTGAATTGCAAGATGATAGTGTTATTTGAACATTTGCCTCTAAACCTTGCTCAAAATCCTATTTCATAATAACATTGTAGTAACATTGAGCCCTGCGTTCCTAGGCCCAAAAGACGTGTTGGAATAAGTGGAGGGTACTCTTGTTAGACTATAAAATGTTATCTCAAAACATTTATGGTCCGAAAGTTTAAGAAAATGTAAAAGAGTAGATTTATTAGGAATTATAACGAAATCAATAAAATTTTAATCTCAAACCTTTTTTCCGGATCCCGAAAGTTCAGATAGAGATAATAACTTGTGATAAAGAAACAAGGTTTAATTTAGTTTTAACTTTTAAGTATACTTTAATTTATTAAAGTTTAAAAATCATTCTTAAAATATATTTTTTAATCTATTATAAAATCATTCTGTATTAAATAACAGGTTTTCAAACAATCTAATAATTTAAAATAAGCGAAGATTAAAATTTTAAGAAGAATTGAATTGCGTTTTTTAATTTTAAACAACGCTTTGGAGATCCTCAGTAGTACCGTTCTAGGGGGCGCCAGACTCACATATCATGACGAATACTACAGAAATTTACTTGCATGGAAAAAAATGAGGTATTAAATCCAAATTAAAAAAAAAAAAGTACCTGGAGATTTTTTGGTGAAAAAAATTTTATAAAAAAAATAGGTCTTAATGTCATACAGGTTGTGAAATATCACCGGTGACAGTTCTACATACATACATAAATACACTCACACACACTCATACATACTTCTTTTAAAAACTCGTTTTTTAGCATCCTGAGGTCTCAAAACGTGCGTATATATGTCAAAAAATCAGAAATAAAAATTTTACCTAAAACAATGGGTCCTCTATGAACAACCAAAATCATAAATATTTCACTCTAGAGTAAAATTAATATTGATTTTCTGAGATATAAAAAAACAGCAAAAATTTCAATCTATAATGTTAGTTGTTTTATATATGAAAAAACTCAAAAATTTAACCATATAAAGAGTATAATGGATATCAGCTGTCCTATTTATGAGAAAATTATAAAAATTATAAACGTTTATAAAAAATATTATAAAAGTTTCACTTGATAGTAAAATTCACATTGATTGTCTACAATATGAAAAAACTGAAAAAATTTCAATCTATATTGTTGACGGGTTTATATATGAAAAAACCCAAAAAATTTCACTATAGAGTAAAATGGATATCTTCTGTCCTATTTATGAAAAAAAAAATAATATATATTTCACTTCAGAGTAAAATTCATATTGATTGTCTAAAATATAAAAAAACAGGAAAAATTTCAATCTATATTGTTTATTTTTTTTTTATATATGGAAAATCCCAAAAATGTCACCATATAGTGAAATGGATATCGCCTGTCCTATTTATGAACAATAAAAAATTATGGAAATTTCATTCTATAGTCATATTCATGTTGATTGTCTACAATATCAGTTGTGATGTATATATGAAAATTGAAAATATTCAAATATTGATTGTCTACAATATGAAAAAAACTGAAATATTTGTAAAAAAAATTGCACATTACTATATTTTATTTTCAATTATTATTTATTATCAATAATTATTTATGTTATAAAACATACCTCATTAGTTATAAATATTTATAAATAATTATGTAACTTTTTCTTAATATGAATTATAAAATTTTTTTGTTAATAAATTTGGAGGTATAAAATTAATTCTGTTCTCATTCGTTTTTAAATAAAATTAAATTGCATTTTAATCACGTATGATTAAATTTATTATAATTAAGTACATTACTGCGCCATTTATGGCGCCGTTTCTAAGTTAAGTTAGAAACACACTAATATACGCGAAAATACTCTTTCTCTCTCTTTGATAATCGCAATTCTCTCGAATATATATCGAAAAAGAGTCGGAATTCTCTCGAATATATATCGAAAGAATAAGTAAAAGTGCGAGTGTATATATCAATTATTTTCTACACATGTAATAAAAATTTACATTACACATACACATATAAGAAAAATATAGCGTCTGCTCTCGCCCGGTACAAGATATATTCAGATATAATTAAAAAAAATAAATGGTCAGAAACAATCAAGCGTGTTTATAGCTTTTCTATTCTATCTATCTATTATTTAAAAAAAAAAAGCTGTTATAAAAAAACAGTGTATATATATAGATTAGAAAAAAAGAGTGTATATTAGATTTATCCATTTATAAAAAAAAAAAAAAACTGTATAAACTACATGGCTAAAAAGAATTTTGTTTTTAATTAAAGTTTAGTAAGAGAAATGCAAAGCTAGAGCAAAAGTTTTTTAAATAAAATGTACCATATAAGCAGAATAACCTAATAAACCTGTTGAAGTGATTACTTTTTTTTCTACTTCTTATATTGGTGAATACCAAACTGTATTTTAATTTAAAACCAGCTTCTGAAGCAGGTCTAACTTATGTAAACACAAAAGTTTATTGGGAATTTATCGATATGGTTTATTACCAATAGTTCTAGATCTTTGTACGAGCAAGAATCATGAGCCATGAAATCATCCTGTTTGCATAATTCAAAATTATTTGATAAATATGAAAATTATTTGATAAATAAAATCCAAACTGTATAATCAAATAAAATGTATAATCAAATTTGGACCTAAAAAAATATAAAATCCATGTAATAAGTATTTAACATTACAAGTGTAGTTTCATTGATGCGTTCTCAAAAAGCTTTGGAAAGCTATTACTGAATTTTATATACAGTTTGGGTCCAAATTTGATAAAATTCTAATTTAAATCTACTTTGTTAAGTAGATTCCATTTATTTAAGCAGGCTTAATTCATTGCTTCTGATTCTTACACATAAAAACATCCAGGATTTTAGAAAGAGCCATTACGATATATGAATTCCAAATAAACCTGTTCAAGTGATTACTGTTTTTTCTACTTCTGTATCAGTGAATACCAAATTGCATATTAATTTAAAACCAACTTCTAAAGAGGGTCTAACTTATGTAAATATAAAAGTTTTTAGGTTTTCAACGATATGGTTTATTACCAAGAAAAAAGAAAGAAGAAGATTTTAGGAAATTTGCTGCAACTATAAATTTTCATACAAGTGCTACATATGTCTGGAATAAAAGTAAAATCTTTAAAAATAAGTGGGTCAAAGTAAACGACATTTCCACTGAAGAAAATTTGCAAACAAAAGAAAAATCAGAAAAAGAGTTTAACAAGCTATGTCCTTCTTCAGTTATAACCAATCCAGCATGGATTCCACAGTGTGAAGAAAATGAATTTTTTAACGAATATTTTAGTTTTTTGGAATTCAATGCAGCTCTTGAAACAAAAAATAAAAAATCTTCACCGGGTCTTGATGGTATAACTTACCAAATGTTACAAGAGTTACCTATTAAATTTAAACTGCTGCTTTTGGATATCTTTAATGAGATGTATAAATTTAACGAGTATCCTATCAGTTGGCGCGAATCATTTATACATTTTATTGACAAGCAAGGCAAAAAAGGAGTTAGACCGTTAAGTTTAACTTCGTGTATGTGCAATTTATTTGAAACGCTTATTAAAAATAGACTACAATGGTATGCAGAATACAACCAAATTTTACCAGAAAATCAATGCGGGTTTAGAAAAGGTCATTCTACTGCTGATAACTTAACTAACTTAGTGCTACAAGTAGATGAAGCTATGACCAAGAATGAAGATGTTTATGCGGCATTTTTAGATGTAGTAAGTGCGTTTCCTAATATGTCTAGTGATGTGCTTTTGTCAGTTCTAGCTGAAATAGGTGGTAGCGATCGTTTTCGACACAATTAAAATCCAACACTACCTTATTAAACACCGAAAATCAAACACGCTTAATTCAACACGTAATTTTATTCAACACAATTTTTTGCACACTCATAAAATTCAATACCAGATTTTTGGACACAGATTTTTCAACCCCTAATTTCTAACACGTAAAAGTTAACACAGGAAAATAAAGCACATTTTTTTCAACACGCAAAATTTTGAACACATTTTTTTGCACACGTTTAAAATTTGTGTCGAATTAATTGAACGAGCATTTTAAAATTTCATGTTATTTTAAAACACATAAAATTAAACACGTGATTTAAAACACGTAATATTTGCCACGATTTATTGAACACGAAAATTAAACACGAAAATTGAACACAATAATTTGACACAGTTAATTCAATACGAAAATTTAACACGCAATTTTGCGCACGATAAATTCGACACGAAAACTTGATTATTTAACTTAAAATAAAAATTTAACTTAAAGTATATCATCTAAACATAGTAATAGATAATTCCAGGTTAATTTTTTTGGTTATTTTATATATGCATGCATGCGTTACTTGCTATGTTGTCGCTCACTATGGTCGCTCGTGCATACATCTGCATACAAAGACATAACAAATTTTTATGATTAAACATGAAAAATGATCTTTGGGGGTTGGCACACTTCAGCGTGTAGAGAGCTTGCTCTCTAGTAACGATCAAATTTGTCTATGGAATGGGGCTCCACGTCTAGTCTATAAAGAGGTAAAAGAAAGCTTACTAAAAACAATTATTTTTTGCCATTAAATAAAGATATTGGTAATACAAGCAAAATCGGCAGTACTAAATTCATTTAGAATTTATTATAAATACATTTAGAAATTACAATGAATTAACAATGAATTACTCACATCCATTTAGTTAGATAAGATTTAAAAAAAATACAGATTATGAGCCTAGGAATAACACGGTATGGTATATATAATTTCTTTCGAATAAGTAACAGTAAAGTAACTTATTCAAACAATATTAGTCAACTTATACAGAGTAAGTAAAAATATTCTTATTTTTTAAGAAACTCTAAGTTGCTTTAATAATATAAAAAATGCATTTCTCTTTCGAGAAAAAATTAACCACACAGTATAGCACTTTTTTTGTATGTATAAAAATTTAAGATAATTTTTATAGAGACTTTTTCGAAATAACTATCACTTTCATTATTTTAACTTAATTTTTTATCACTGCGTACAAGCCATCTATAAATAATATAGATTTAAACTTAATTATATAACTCTATATATTATAAAATTATAATCTCAGCTTCTGCTGCCGCCGCACTTTTTGAAACAAAATTTTAAAATTATAATTTAAAAAAAAAATTCCCATTTATACTTAATATTATAAACATGGGCTAGGTCTTATTTTGATTGATAACGACAAAAATTTTTGAATTCATAAAAACTTATTAAAAAAAAAAAATAATAATAATAAAAAACTGAGAACTAAGGACCCATTTTATGGTGCAAAAGGATTTCATTTGATATCAATATCATATTTTTTAAGAATCCACATAAATTTTTTTGTTAATCGGTTTGATCTGTCAAAAGTTACAATAATTTTTCAAAAATTATAAAAGTTTAGGTCTAATATTATATTTATTTCTAATTTTTACCATAAACTTATTTAGTAACTCAATAGTGTAACTTAAAGAAGCTTGATCAGCTATTATCAGAGAGAATCCAATCCGAAGGAAGTAACGGTTACTTGTGGATCCTATGGAAGGATAGCGATTTGTATCGCTGTTCACTAATTAGCCGCCTGGGCTCCTATTTCAGTAATTTTTATAATTCAGTAAATTTTAGGTAATTTTATAATACAAAATTATGAGGAACCCAAGGCAACATTTCTTTAGAAAAATCAAGTTGTTAGGGTTCACGCAGCTCCCTTGGTGGGTACTGAAGCGATTTATAAATTAATTATTATCAACCTACTACCATACGCTTAAAAAACGGTGCATAAATAAGGAAAACGCTTGGGAAACCCATTATTTTATTAATAAAATATACCTGCAAATAAATATTATTAATATAAAAAATATTAAAGAGATAATTATTTAAATTATAAAGAATAATATTTATTACTATAAAAATTATTTTCACATAAAATAATATTATGTACGTATGTATGCATGTAAAAATTGAAGTTCTATAATCGAACTTGATTGTTGCTTGGAAAAAAAATTATTGAGAGAAAGAAACCTCCATTTCGTGTATATTTATGCATCTAAGTTTAAGGGCTTGACTTAGTTGTGCGCCTGACTCGGGCGACGTATTATAATTTCTTAAGAATGATTTAAAAAGTATAATTTAAAATAATTTATTCAAACAATATTAGTTTAGTTACATGGATAGGGTAGAAAAAATTAATTTTATTTGTAATAAATTTTATGGTGCTTAAGTATAATATGATTATTTCCGGCCTTGCAGAAATAAGCGCATTATGAATTTATCAGAATTTTTACCTTTATTAAAATCATGCGTGTTCGTTGCTATGCGCGGGACTTTCTTAGTCGCGACACACACACATATTTTTCACTTTTATAGGAGTTGAAGACCTACCTTCTTCATTTTCATTTTCTATAACTCCAGTTTTCCTTATTTCCGACATAACTGCTGAATGATGATCTTTTACTTTTCTTCTTAAAAAGTTTATTATAAAACAATAATATCAACACTTTTCTTTTATCTTATAGATTATCTCCCGACGAATATTATAAAACTTGACACCTCGTGTCTAGATAATTATGTATCTTGTAATATAAAATCGATGCAAGAGAATCGATTTGCTCTCTAAATCTTTTCTTCAATTCTTTTTGAAATTCACTTATATTTTCACGACAAAATCCGTATTCAACTTGATCAGTTCACTTTTTATTAATTGTAATTTTCTTTATAATATTAATTAAAAATTAACATAATGGCCGACGACTAGATAAAAAAAATCAATAATCAATCAAAACGCGACCTAATAAACAGGTAGCTAGTCGTCGAATGTCATTTCAGTCGCGTGCCGTCAATCGTCTTCCGGCTTCTTCTCTCTCCCCACTTTCTTCTAAATCTTGACTTGGTCAGGATTTTATTGATGTGTGCGTGTGTGGCGTGATTTATCTATATTGTATTAAAATTTTATAAGTATAAATTGATATTTTTAATATAAATTCTTGGCGGCTCGTTAGATTTATTTTAAATTTTATTTTTGATTTTTCTGCGTTTGTAACCACGTTACAATAGCCCTCCCCTTAAGGGGGGCTTTAATAAGAAAGCCCTCAACTCCTTTAAAAAAAAACTTCCATACTATCGAGTACATTTTATTCCTACCCGAATCACTCCTGTCCCTAATTAATTAATTTACTATGTACAACTTATTACTACTATTTACTATATATATACAAATTTATTTTAAAAGAGAGACAGAGCAAAAAAAAATTTTTATGAATTTAATTCCAAAAAAAAATATATTCAACTAAGAAAAGATAAAATTTTTACTTATTTCAAAAATCCTATAAGTTCGCGTCTAAAAAACCAAAAATTTCTTTATTTTAATAATCTATCGAGCTCGAGGTTATGTTATCAAAAATAAGTTACTCACGTCTTTTTAACCTTTGATCCATTCCTCATTTTCTTGGGTTTAGGGTAATAGGGTATTAGGACGGGCTTATTTTAATAATATAAAATGATATTTGATCTAGTTTTTAATTTATATGAGTGACTAGGTCGTGACTAAACTTAATTGGATTAATTTTATCCTATCATATTTTCCATTAGTTACTAATCTTAAAGGAGAATTTTCCTATTTTGATCTTTGGTCACGCAAAAAAAAAATAATACAAAAAAAAAATAAAAAGGTAATAATAAAAAAATTAAAGGTTTACGAAAAAAAAATTTTAATTCATTTGGTGTGTCTTCTGGCTATAGTTATAGCACTTGTTAGAGGACAATAAATAATGTATATCCGATCTCTTAATGGGACATTGTCTAGGTCTAATCCGAACAATTCAAGAAGCAGGGATCTACGGCGTTGATACCTGAATTCTACGGGATCTTCACCTTCTCCGCATGCTTCTTACGTTTCGTCATCATTAACTTGTGGTTTGGAGTCTGAGGCAGTGATTTCATTGGGGTCGTCTTGCCAAGTGTCACCGTAAGGTGGGGCGGCGAAAAGGCTAGGGTACATTTGCCAAATGGGTTTTGCTTGGTTTCCCCATTTCTTTTTATATGTGGCATATCGGCCTCTTGCATTTGGTCTTTTGCACCTCGGGCAGTCCCGCATAATCAGGCCTAGTCTCCCACAGTTATGACAGACAAGATTAATGTCATTTTCAGGGCATTGTTTTCTATTATGGTTTGGTTGCCTGCAGTTGAAACAACAATGATGAGGGGCGTCTACTAAAGCATCAAAGGGTACAGGGTCTAAATTGGAAAAAAGAACTCCCGTACTTTGATAATTATCGTAAATCGGGAATAGGGGGAATGCATTGTAGTGGCGTTCCGGCCTGTTCCTGATGAACGGTTCTTCTTCGTTTTCGTCCTCGTCGTCGTCATTTACTTGCATTTCGTCCAGTAATATTGGTGCTGGTACTAAGTTTATTATTGGGGCTGGTGGTCTTTCCCTTATTTCATCGGGCACTGGGATATTTAAACTCATTAACGATGGTATTTTCATATAGTCATTTTTTTCTTTTATTTCGCTAAGTACATTTTCGACATTATGGGGTCTTCTAAGTTTTTCTGCCACTGTGAGTTTCTTTACCGTACCCGTGATTTTAGGTGGTAACATCATACCATTAATATATTCGATGGTATGGGAATCAGAATTAATGTCGGGGTATGGGCCGAGGGCGCAAGCCTGGTCTTCTAACGGCTCTATTTGGGGTAATTGAGTCGTTATCAGTGAGGTTTTGGGGCTTGAGGTTTGATTTAGAGAGTCTGGACTCATCGGAGGGGTTGATGCCTCGCTGTATAGTCGTTTCTCGTCTACACTCTCCTGTAGGTCCCACCACCAGTCTTCTTCCATTGACAGGTCCATTACTAGTTCTTCTGAAATTTTCATTAATATTTTCATCATTATCTATTGATTTTAAATTATTCTCGTTAATTTGGAAAGGAGGTTTAAATCGACGTAGCTGTGACACGTGAACTTTGGGTAATCTACTGGGAGAGTCTACTTCATAAGTGTTAGTTGACAACACTTTAGTGATTTTTGTAGGTTCCTCGTTTCGAGGCGCAAGCTTAGCGGCAAAATGTTTATCCGTTGAAGATAAACACTGGGTCTTTCTAAGAACCATTTCCCCCTCCCTAAAAATTACATCCTTCCTACCTTTATCGTAATTTAATTTTTGTTTCTCTCTAGCGTCGTCAATATATTTAGCTACTAAGTCCCTTAAAAATTTCAATCTTTTTAACCTATCTTTCCATAATTCGGGGTCTAACTTATGTACTTCTATTGTATTTTTTTCGTTTTCTAATTCTAATTCTCGACGTAAACTTTTAACTGGTTTTGGTTGTCTTCCATAATTTAAAAATGCAGGGGAAACTTTAGTCGATTCTTGTTTAGCAGTGTTTACCGCATGCCTAAATTCATGCAAGTGAAGGTCCCAATTTCGATGGTCTGACCCTATGAATATTCTGATCATGGTTTTTAGGTTACGGTTTTGGCGTTCGACAACGTTTGCTTAGGGGAAGTAGGGGGGGGGTGGTTATAAACCTTACGCCATATTCCTTTAAACGTTTTTTTACCAAGTCGTTATCGAATTCTTTCCCATTATCTGCTAAAAAATATTCTGGAGTTTCCCATCTAAATAATATTAGTTCTTCAAACGCTTGTGCTATATTTTTACCGTCTTGTTTTCTAAGCGGTTTTAATTCTATCATTTTAGTAAACAAGTCTTGAAAAACAACCAGGTATTTGAATCCACTTTTGTTCCTGGGAAATTCCATGCAGTCAGCTGCTACGACCGTCCAGGGTGATTCCACGATACGTTTACCCATAAGACCTTGTGGGCCTGTCTGCACAGACTTATGCCTTTGGCGTTCTATACAACTTGTAACGTATTCCAAGGTATCGTGGTACATTCCTGGCCAAAAATAAGTTCTCGCTAGTCTGTCGTAAGTTTTTGCGATTCCATAGTGACCTGTGAATGGTTCGTGATGAACTTCGTTTAAAGCTCTTTGTCGCCACTCTAAGGGCAAAACTAACTTCCAATTATTGTCCTCGCCACTTACTGGGTCTAGGAGATAATCTTTTCGGTGTATATAAATTCTGTTGTCGTGAATTTGCCAATCAGGGAATTTCCAGGGCCAAGTTTTTATTTCTTCTAATCTACGTAAATACCATTTGTCGTTAATTTCTTCTAATATGGTTAAAAAGTCTAATTCATCTTCCTTACATTGGTCTCTTAATTCTTTATATGAAATTCGAGATAAGGCGTCAGGAACATAATTTAAGCAACCTTTCCGATATTGAATGTCGAAATCCCATTGTTGCAATTCTAGGGCCCAACGTGCTAAGCGTCCTGTAGGTTCTTTTAATTTATTCAGCCATTTTAGACTAGAGTGGTCGGTAATGGCTGTGAAATTATAACCTTCTAAATAAGGTCTAAACCTTTTTATGGCCCAAATTAGTGCTAAACATTCTCGTTCGGTGGCGCTATAATTTTTTTCTGCGTCGCTTAACACTCGACTTATATAGACGATTGGGTGTTCACCGTCGTCGTGTTGTTGAGTTAAAACAGCACCCAAACATTCGTCGCTGGCGTCTTTTTGTACTGTGAATCTTTTTGAAAAATCTGGCCTAGCTAATATAGGTGTACTTACTAAGGCCATTTTTAATTTTTCAAAAGATTCTTGTTGCTCTTCGCCCCAAGTCCATTTAACATCTTTGTGTAATAATTTTACTAAGGGTAATTTTAACTCAGCAACTTTGTCGATAAATCTTGAATACCATCCTACCATACCCAAAAATCGTCTGAGCTCTTTCAAGTTAGTGGGGGCTGGGTATTCTAAAACTGGTCTTATTTTCTCTTTATCAGGTCTTAGCCCGTTTGCATCTAAGATAAACCCTAAATATAAAATTTCTTTGCAACCAAAATCGCATTTATCGGGGTTTATTGAAAGTCCAGCGTCCACCAACTTTTTCAAGACTATTCTAAGATATTGCAGGTGCTGTTCAAAAGTTTCTGTCGCTATGACTATGTCGTCTTGGTATGTCAATACAAATGGTTCTAGGTCAGGTGTAATGATGCGATCCATCAATC
Organism: Anagrus nilaparvatae; assembly: GCA_022575985.1. Lineage (NCBI taxonomy): Eukaryota > Metazoa > Arthropoda > Insecta > Hymenoptera > Mymaridae > Anagrus > Anagrus nilaparvatae. The sequence goes on along the minus strand of JAKSXM010000237.1, from coordinate 600,937 downwards.
TTTGGAAGGTTTTTGGTCCATCAGTAACTCCAAACGGTATTCTGGTGAATTGGAGTAAACCAAGCCCTGGGAGTGCAAAAGCAGTGTACATTTTTGATGTTTCCTCTAGGGGGCATTGGTGGAAGGCTTTGGATAAATCAATTTTGGACAGAAAATGAGCTTTTCTGAGCTTATCCAAAGAAGCGTCCAAATTTGGTAATGGATACGAATCTTTTTCAGTCACTTTATTGAGGTCGCGATAGTCCACGCACATCCTCCAGGTTCCTGCTGGTTTACTAGGAACCATTAATGGTGCACTGCACCAAGAACTGTTAGAATATTCGACTACACCTAGTTTGATCCATTTTTTAGCTTCCTCAATCGCTAAATCCAGTAATTTTGGTGACATACGTCTTACCTTGTGTCTTACTGGAATGGCATCAGGTTTCACCCTAATTTTATGTTTAATTAGGTGTGTTTTTCCTAAGGGCATGAGGAGTGGGGGGAGACATTCTTTTAAAACTTTGTCAATTTCTTCTTTCTGATCTATTGTAATTTCCTCTATACCCGCACATTCTCCGTATAATTGTAAATTATTTGTATTGTCGTTAGTACTAAACCGATGCCATTTTTTGTTATTATCTCTTACTCTCCATTCATGTCCTGCCGCATATACTTCAATTTTAAATAATATTGTAAAATCCATACCTAAGACCATTTCATATTTAATATCTTTCGCAACTTTCAAATCAATATTACCGTCCAACCCATCTATATGGAAACTTACTCTTAATTTTTCAGTGATAGGGGAAATTTGTCCTGTGGCATTCACCATAGCTGTATTATTTAAAGGCTTGAACTTATGTTTAAAATTTTCATAAAATTTTGGGCCTAAATACGAGCCATTGGATCCTGTATCACATAATGCTTTAATATGAACGTTCCCTATAACAATATCAAAAAATAACCTATTATCTGTCGTCATAGCAGCAATATCTAACCTTTTTAAATCCGCTAGAATTTCACTGATTTCAGCTGGTACCGGTGCTTCATCAGTTTCTTGCTGTCGTGACGTTTTCATTATATTGTTAGTAGGAGGTCGCATATCTATTGGCAAAGTTTCTTGAATTTTAGAAACTAATTCTCCTATTCTAATCTCAGAGCTTAATGGTTCATTTTCCAATCTTGGCCATAGATATTTAGGAATAGCACCATTTTTAACTCCGTGAATTTTTTTTAGGGTCAATAATTTCATTTTCAATTGCTTCTTTGTCAATATTTTCTTTCTCAGGACTTTTAGTTTCTTTCTTATCACTTAAAAATTCTTTTATTAACTCATCTTTTTCTTCCATACTTATAAGGGCATAATCGGGTTCAATTTCATTTTCGTCGTCAAAACTTATTAAATATTCCTGGTCATTTATTTCATTTTTATTTAATTTAACTTTAATATTTTCATTATCGAATTTTACTCTATTAATTTTAAAATTATTATTACTCGCTCCGTTTCCCATAGCCTGATTCTTTTTTGCTAAACAACTGGGGCAATTGGGAAAAGTTACATCTAACGTACCACATCCAAAACAAACTAATCTATTTCCCAGTTGAGGACAGGCTCTAGCCTTGTGTCCTACCTGAGAGCATAATGTACAATTACCACTGAAGGGGGTTCTAATGTACTGTTGATTATAGTTCTGGCGTGGGGCGTTAAATTGTTGTCTTGGCCTGTAATTACTTTGCCATTGGTTTTGATTTACGTAATAGGGGTCGAAATTTTGTTGAGGGGGGTTTGTCGCAAATTGTGGTCCACCTGGCATTCTAGGATAGAATGACAAGTTACCCTGTTGCTGGAAACCGCCCTGTGCAAAATTAGGTCTACGAGGTCGTGGCTGATGCATTTGATTTTGTTGAAAACCTTGCTGCTGCTGGTTTTGCACTTGCTGAGCAGGTTTTTGCTGTTGTTGGTTATTATTTCCAGCTGTAGTCATCGCAGCCACTTCACCGTTTTGTTCAGTTTCTTTATTTTGTGCCTTTTTCTTGCCTTTTTTACCACCTTTACCCTTGGCAGCCGTTTCTGTAGTTGTAACGGGGGTTGGCGGGTCAGAGCTTGTTTGAATTGCTGCAATTTTTGTTTTTGTTGATTTTTCTTCATACGCGACTTCTGGCATGATCATTTTGTCTTTTGACTTAGGAGCAGTGTATCTTGAGCGTATTTCTGTGGCTTGTTCATGCTTTTTTCCTAATTCTAGTAAAGTCTTAAAGCTAGTAATTTCATTAGTTTGCTGGTAATTACCCATGTATTTTTGGTACTCTGGGTGTAAAACGCGTAGCGCCATTTTAACTAAACGCCTTTCGGATAATTTTTCTTGTAATTTATCTGATATTGCTTTGAATTTAGATAAAAACGTCGCCATATTTTCATTTTTACCTTGAGTCCGATTCTTAAGCTCGTCTATGTAATCTTCGTCGTCGCGAGGAGGTATAAATCTGTCAATAAAAGCTTGTTCTAGTTCATTCCAGGATTTGAGAGTTTTCTTCTCAGTTCTATACCATATGCCTGCTTGTTTGTCTAAAATAGCCGATAAGGCATATTTTATTTGCTGGAAAGTAAGACCAGAGCTTTCTTAACAGTATAGAGTAAGACCAGAGCTTTCTTGACAGATAATTTATCGAGAAAATCAGATGCTTTTTCTGTATCACCATCAAATTTCAATGTCCAGTCCCTTAGGGTCCTGGTAGCAACTTTCTTAGCAGCATCTGATAATTCAAGAGTTTTTTTAACCTTCTTATGACCTTCTCTTTCTAATGGCTCACTACTGCTGTCACTGTCTAATAATTCCTCATCCGACACGTCGTTATTCTTATTCGAGCTTTCTTTTGGCTGTTTATTAATACTTTTCTCGAGTTCTTTTATTCTTAACATTTCTGCGTTGACTTGGGCTTGGATAAAATTTTGTTTTTCATTTTCTATTTGTTCTCTTTCTTGGCTTAATCTTAGAGCTTCCTGGTGAACTTTTGTTCGTTCGTCTTGCAAAAGTTCCCATTCTGCTATAATTTGTGAACGTGCCCTTTCTTGCTCAAATTCTGTAGGTGGTATTTCATTTTGTTTCTGTTGGTTGTCGATAAAATTTTCTTCTATGTTTTCATTATGTGTTGAATGTGCCATTAAATTAGCATCATTCTCTGGTTCATAAGTTTGTCTTAAGGGCACGTCTTGATTTGATCTAGTCAAATTATAAGTGGCATTTTCTAGTCTTCTCATGCCTTCGTAATCCCAATAAAAACTATCAAGATTTTGATTGGTCCTTATTGGAGGTCTACTGACAGGTATAGTTTCGAATTGTGAGGCAGGAGTCCTATAGTTCATATAATTATAAGCGTATTGTTGGTTATAAAAATCGAACATACTCATACGAGGGATATTTAATCCCTGGTATAAATTATTGTTGACCCTTAGGCCTGAAGGATCTTCTTGTATGAATGTAGAAGTTCCTACAATCCTAGAAGTTACTCTAGGGCCTCCTTGAGTATACGTTGGTCGTATTAAATTATTATTAATTGCGCTTGTCGTGATTGGGGCTGTAGTTACACTAATAGGGGTTGACGTGTTAGCTATCAGGGGCGCAGTCGTAACTTGTGTATTTACTGGATTATTATTGGCAGAGCTCGGAATATTTAATCTTATATCGCGTATTTCTGAGATATGTTGACTATTATCTAGATTGCCTCTACTTTCCGAACTAGTAGCAGAAACATTTCTGATTTCGTCATATGATACCTCAGTATACGCGGTTTGTAAGGTAAAGGGTGCGTCCCCGGGATTTTTTTCGTCTACTGACCTATCCCATTTTAGGGGAGCATTTTTATCCAAAGTTAATGCTTCATACCTAAATATCCTATTTTTCACGTCGTCAAATGTACCCTTATGAGAGAGACCTAAAGTGTCTGCTCTCTGGTAAACTGCCCAACCTTCTAATTTGTTAATAGCGACTTTAATATCTTTAATGTGTTTTTGATTACAATAGGTTTTCACTACATTTTTGTTTGCAGCTTTTTTATTTTGTGGAAACATTTTGTCAAAACGCAAAAAAAAAAAATTTTTGATCTAAACTGTTCAATTCAAAAAAAATATTTTATTTTATTACTTTCTTATAATAAGGTTTCGAATATTTTGTAAAAAAAAATTTTATTACAAAAAAAAATTTTTACTTTAATTATCGATGACTTCGTCAAAAAGAAAATTTTATTGTCTAAGCTTTATCTTCTGTACGGCAATTTCAAAATTTTATTATTATTTTATAGCAAAATTTTCAAAAAAAAAATAATTTACGACTTATTTATCATTAACATCCTTAAAAAAATATTTTATTATTCGTTTTCTAAAAAAAATTATTATCTTTCATTTATCCTGTTATAACCTAATTAACTGCAGCTTCTTTGATGACTATCACCTCCCCCCTAAAAAAAAATTTTCGAGAAAAGCGAAAATTTCCCCAAAAAAAAAAAATTTTATAATTTTAAATAAAGGGTTAAAATGGGACAGCTGATTGTCGTGATGTCGCTACGTCGTTATGATAGGATATAATAAGTTTTACAACTCGCAAAACTCATTAAACAGGTAAGAAAATGAGGAATGTTATATATATAAGAAATAAATAATAAAAATAATACAATAATAAAATATGAAAAAAAATATATGATAATAATGTAATAAAAATATTATAATTAAAAATAAAATTTTCGACTTAGTATTAACTTATTTTTTTAACAACGCCGTGCACTCAGTGTACTATACAGATAACAAAAAAAAATTTTCGTGTATTATAAAGGGTAAAATTTTATATGTCTATATAAAAAGAACGAAGGCTGAAGAGAAAAAAATTTGTATTTTATATAATTATTTTTGGAATTAAATTTTTACAGTGTTAATTAAAGTTAAAATTGTGATTTTAAATTAATTTTATGTAATTTGTATCAAAAACAAAGAATTATAATCAAAAAAAAAATTTTTCAATTTGCCCTAGTGGGTGCGTAAATTTATGTCAGTATATAAGCGCGCGACGAAATTAGTCGCGTCTGAGTGTCATATACCGGCATCTAAATATTCTCACACACATTCACTCTCGATTTTTCTTTATAATTTAACTTTTTATTATTTTTAACTTTAATTTCTATTAATTATTAATTAAAAAAAAATTTTTAAGTTTTTAAATTAGAAAAAAGCTTAAATTTTGAAGAAAAAAAAATTTTTAATTTATCTTATAAAAAAAAATAGCATCTCATTATTCGCGAAAAATTACCGGAAAAAGTTGGGCGCCATTTATAATGTGATTATTTCCGGCCTTGCAGAAATAAGCGCATTATGAATTTATCAGAATTTTTACCTTTATTAAAATCATGCGTGTTCGTTGCTATGCGCGGGACTTACCAATATATACCATGTGCTGAAATGAGAAAGAGAATAATTATCAAGGTCGGGGGAATTTTCGTAGAAAAAGGGAGAGATGCTATTATTTTTTTTATTTAAATAAACTTAACACTAATTAATTTCTATTAATACACAAAATCATTAGCTTTATTCAAAAATATAAAAATATAAATGTAATCAAACTATAAACTAAAATGTCTTTTATTAAAGATAATCACCAAAATGTCCTTTTATTATCAATTAAAATAATGTAATTTCTTAGTCGCGACACACACACATATTTTTCACTTTTATAGGAGTTGAAGACCTACCTTCTTCATTTTCATTTTCTATAACTCCAGTTTTCCTTATTTCCGACATAACTGCTGAATGATGATCTTTTACTTTTCTTCTTAAAAAGTTTATTATAAAACAATAATATCAACACTTTTCTTTTATCTTATAGATTATCTCCCGACGAATATTATAAAACTTGACACCTCGTGTCTAGATAATTATGTATCTTGTAATATAAAATCGATGCAAGAGAATCGATTTGCTCTCTAAATCTTTTCTTCAATTCTTTTTGAAATTCACTTATATTTTCACGACAAAATCCGTATTCAACTTGATCAGTTCACTTTTTATTAATTGTAATTTTCTTTATAATATTAATTAAAAATTAACATAATGGCCGACGACTAGATAAAAAAAATCAATAATCAATCAAAACGCGACCTAATAAACAGGTAGCTAGTCGTCGAATGTCATTTCAGTCGCGTGCCGTCAATCGTCTTCCGGCTTCTTCTCTCTCCCCACTTTCTTCTAAATCTTGACTTGGTCAGGATTTTATTGATGTGTGCGTGTGTGGCGTGATTTATCTATATTGTATTAAAATTTTATAAGTATAAATTGATATTTTTAATATAAATTCTTGGCGGCTCGTTAGATTTATTTTAAATTTTATTTTTGATTTTTCTGCGTTTGTAACCACGTTACATAAGTAATATAAAAAATGCGTTTCTCTTTCGAGAAAAAAATAGCGAATAGCATTTATTTTGTACCCAGAAAAATGTAAGCTTTTACAATGACTTTTTCGATAAAATTAACGATTTACTTTTTTTGTCATAATCTTTTATCGATATGTACATGCCATCTATATTAATAATTAGCAATGTTGGTTGGGAGGGGGGTGGGGGCTCGGTCCTCTATTCACATGTACTTTTATTTCTGTTAAATAAAAAAATCATGTTTTACTGCAAATGTTTAATTATGCAAACACATACAGAGGCATAAGCAAACTATATGCAAACACATAATGGGGCCTATTAATGTCCCTAGCAAATTTATAAGAAACATACTAAGAAACTACCAGACAAAAATTACAAAAAATTTTTCTAAGAGACGGGGTAACTCCATCTGTGTAAGGATTCTGGATACTACAATAGTGTAGAATAAAAATATATCCTATATATATATAAATCTTTAATTATGTGTGTGTGTGTGTCCGAACGCGATAAACGAGAACACGATAAAAGCTACAGACATGGCGTTTACGGCAAAAGACGGCAAAAATTATGGGTCAAAACATAGGCTAGGTTTTATTTCGATTGATAACGACAAAAAATTTTTATGTTGAAAAAACTGAATTTCCAAGAAAAAAATTTTTATTAAATTTTCAAAAAAAACCAAAAAAACGGAAAACCGAGGAAAAATTTTATTATAAAAAAGAATTTTATTCGATTCGGGCATATTTTTTACGTATCTACCTAAATTTTCAAGCTAATCGGCTGGATCTGTCAAAAGTTACAATCATTTTTCAAAAATTTTAAAAGTTTAGGACTAATATTATATATATTCGTAATTCTTACCGGTTACTAATTTAGTACCTCAATAGAGTAATTTACAGAAACTTGTACAGGTATTATCAGGGTGAATCCTGGAATTGGTAGTTGAGGGAAGCAACTGCCACTTGCGGATCCTAGGGAAGGGTAATCAAGCTTTGTATCGCTGATCACTAAATATCCGCCGCCTGAGCTCCAACGTCCGTGATTTTTATGATTCAGTAAATTTTAGATAATAATTCGGGTAAAAAAAAGTTGTTTTACAAAATATTGAGTAAGCTAAAACAACATATCTTTGTGAAAAATCAAGTTGCAGGGGTCCAGGGGGGCGCAGCCCCCTTGGCGGTTGCCGAGGTGAGCGAAGCGAGCCGGAGGCAGCTAGTACATTAAATAAATTATTACAACAATTTGAAATATAATATAATAACATTAATAAATTTAAAATTTAATTAAGTTAACCCATTAGCGCCGGCGCGACCATGCCACTGACGCGTGGGTTTTCGCTTAAAAAACGGGTAAAAAAATGATTTTTTTTTACACTTAAAGTCTTCCTTTACTAAAAAGGGCTTGCTTTACAAGATTCTGGGGTCAGATTTTTAATGATTGTTTTCAATTAATTAAAAAATTTTTTTACCCGTTTTCTAAGCGAAAATCCACGCGTCAGTGGCATGGTCGCGCCGGCGCTAATGGGTTAAGTCAATAAAAAACTAATAACAATTTAATATAATAACAAATTAATATAAAATAATTTAAAAGATTTAAATATAATTATTCTTCAAAAAAAAAAATTTTTTTTTTACTTTAACACTAAGTAAGATATTTTATTTTAATTTATTTAAAGTTCATGCGTATAATTATTTTGAGGATATAATATGTTTTTTCAGTCTTGATTTTCTTGCTCTTCTTAAATTGCTGTTATTAGATGTTGTATTATTTATATTCTTAAGATCATGATTTAACATGTTGAAACTTGTTAAGGCTATATAGTGGGAGGTTTTTTTAAACATATCTTTATTAATATCAGGAATAGTTATGCTTTTATTTCTTGTTTTACTAGTTGATTTGTTGTAGTCTTGAGAACATTTGTCAAAGTGGTGTAAAAGTGAATGTAATTTAAAGGTGTTTTTGACATCAAGAATTTCTGCTTTTAGTTCTGGAATTCTTTTAAGTATTTTGTTTAAAATATTTTGCAATGGGTTAATTTCTTTATTATAGGCACCACCCCATGCTGTTATGCCATACGTCCAGATACTATGACACAAAGCATAGTACATTATTTTTTTAATTTTTGTGTCTATGTGATTTAATTTGTATAATAAAAATAGGAAATATCGCAGCTTTTTTATAATATTCTTGATATGTGAGTCCCATTTAAAGTTGTAGTCGAAAGTAGTTCTGAGATATTTGACATTATATACTCTTTCAATATTTGTTCCATCTATCTTTATTGTAATAGCATTTTTTTCAGGAACACTGTCATGATAACAACCGAAAGTCATATAATATGTTTTGTTGATGTTAATGGTTAATTTGTTACTTTTAAACCATTTAGTGATTAATAGTATTCTAGAGTTCATAAGTTTTTCAGTTTATTTCCATGTATCAGCAGTGCTAACTATTACAGTATCAACTGCATATGAAACGATAAAATTATACTTTGTTAATAGGTCATTGATATATAATATAAATAATATAGGTCCTAAAATTGTCCCTTGAGGAACTCCAATATTTATTATTTTTTCTGTACTCTTAAAATTTTGAAGTCTTACTATTTGAGATCTATTCTGCAGATAATTTCGCATTAAATCAAGTGTATTGCCTCTGATACCATATTTATATAGTTTTTTTAGTAGGATTTTGTGATCTACTGTGTCAAAAGCTTTTTTGAGGTCAACAAAAGTTGTAATAATTGCATTATTCTGATTTATTTCAGAGTATAATTTATCTGTAAGTTCAGTAAGTGCCTCTTTAGTGCCTTTACCTCTAACAAAACCGTATTGAGTATCTGATATGATTTTATTTTTTTCAATAAAATTAATTAATCTGTTGTAAACTATTTTTTCAAGAATTTTGGCTAAGTTTGATATTAGGGAAATTGGGCGATAGTTGCCAACTGTATGCTTATCCTCGCCTTTATATATTGGAACAATTTCAAATTGTTTAAGGCAGTCTGGCCAAATGCTATTATCAATACAGAGATTAATTACATATGTTAATCGATCAGAAATATATTCATTGATGATTTTTAATGTTTTTGCTGTGATACCATCTACATCATCTCTTGTCTTATTTGGAAGATTAATGATCAAGTTTTTAATTTCAATTTTGTTGGTATGAGTAAGAAAGAAAGAGTTTGTATTGAAATCTGGAAGGTCTAGTTTGACGTTTAGCTTCAAATTATTGATATCTTTTGCTAGACTGAATCCTATGTTTGTAAAATATTCATTGAATGTATTTGCAATTTCTTTTTTATCTATTATTTTGTTGTTATCCTTGTTTAAGTATAGAATATCCTGTTTTGATTTACTTTTTTTCTTGCTATATGCTATATTTATATTCAAAATAATAACTTTAATTAATTAATTTTTGATTATATATGATTTGTTTTTGAAAAATATTTTAATCAATATTTTATTCTTTAATTGCTTTATTAATTTTTTTTAATGATTGCATGAAAGCTTGTTTCACTTTAAAAGATGTTGAGAGTCGTATTGAGTCAAAACGATATTTGTTGTTACCTTTTATTAAAATTATATCATTAATTGATTTAACTCGACTCAAACCGACGTATGTAATTCCCAATTGTCTTTCATTTTAAAAAAATAGCTGACAATTAATGGATTTTCTTGAATTAATTTTTTACGTTGTTAGTATTAATAGTATTTGGATCTGTATCGGGACATAATTAATTATTAATTATGGACACACTTAATTACAAACACCATAATAAAGCACGACGCTAGCGGTCTCTAATAGTAAACTTTCGGAATTATATAGACTTTTCATTATTTTATAATTCATAAAATTAAACAGAATATGTTATTTTGTTATTTGATATTTTGTATGATATATATAATATGATAATTTGATATTTTCTACCGAATATTTGTTTTTCTTGCCCTAAAAAACCCCTATGTAAAGTTAAAAGTTCATTTTTTTAAGTTTTTTGGTTCGTTATCTTGGAAAATCAAAAAATTTTTTGGGTTAAAAAATTGAATATTTTCCATCGAATATTTGTTTTTTTTGTTCTAAAAACCTTCTTTGTAAAGTTTAAAGTTCATTTTTTCAATTTTCTTGGTCCGCTATCTTGGAAAATAGGAAAATTTTTTAGGTTAAAAAACTGGATAATTTCTTTCGAATATTCGTTTTTTTTGCCCTAAAAAATTCCTTTGTAAAGTTAAAATGGTATTTTAGTTTATTTTTCAAGTTTTTTGGTCCGCTATCTTGGAAAATCGGGAAATATTTATGGTTGAAAAATTGGATATTTTCTACTGAATATTTGTTTTTCTTGATCTAAAAAATCCCCTTGTAAAGTTAAAAGTTCAATTTTTCAAATTTATCGGGCCGCCATCTTGGAAAATTGGAAAATATACTTGTGTGGAAAATGAAAAATTTTACCCCCAGGGTATCTGCTTCTATCTGGATGGATTATTTTCATATTAAAAGTCCTTAAATTATCAAGTTTTATGTTTTATGTTCGATATTTTGTGTTTTTAACGCCCTTGTAATGTCAAAAATTCATTTTTTTTTTAGTTTTTCGGTTCGTTATATTGACAAATCGGAAAATTTTTTAGGTCAAAAAATTTGATATTTTCCACCTAATATTTGTTTTTTTTGCCCTAAAAAACCCCTATATAAAGTTGAAAGTTCATTTTTTCAAGTTGTTTGGTTTGTTATCTTGGAAAATTGGAAAATTTTTTAGGTTAAAAAACTGAATATTTTCCACTGAATATTCGTTTTTTTTTATTCTAAAAACCCTCTTTGTAAAGTTAAAAGTTCATTTTTTCAATTTTTTTGGTCCGTTATCTTGGAAAATCGAAAAATTTTTTAGGTTAAAAAACTGGATATTTTCTGTCAAATATTCGTTTTTTTGCCCTAGAAAATCCCCTTGTAAAGTAAAAAAAGTTTATTTTTCAAGTTTTTTGGTTCGCTATCTTGGAAAATCGGAAAATATATTCGTGTGGAAAATGAAAAATTATACCACCAGGGTATCCGTTTCTACTTGGAATGATTATTATCATCTTATAAGTCCTTATTTTATCATGCCTTATGTCTTATATTTGACATTTTGTGTTTTTAACGCCCTTGTAATGTTAAAAATTCATTTTTTTGGAGTTTTTCGGTTCGTAATATTGAAAAATCGGAAAATTTTTTAGGTTAAAACACTGGATATTTTCCACCGAATATTTGTTTTTCTTGCTTTAAAAAACACCTTTCTGAAGTTAAAAGTTCATTTTTTGAGGTTTTTTAGTCCGCCATCTTGGAAAATCGGAAAATTTTTTAGGTTAAAAAACTGAATATTTTCTACCGAATATTCGTTTTTTTGCACTAAAAAACCCCCTTGTAAAGTTAAAAGTTTATTTTTTCAAATTTATCGGGTCGCCACCTTGGAAAATCGGAAAATATATTCATGTGGAAAATGAAAAATTATACCTCCAGGGTATCCTCTTCTACCTAGAATGATTATTTTCATCTTAAAAGTCCTTATTTTATCATGTTTTATGTCAAAAATTCATTTTTTTAAGTTCTTTGGTCCACCATCTTGGAAAATCAGAAAATTTTTTAGTTTAAAAAACTGAATATTTTCCACCGAATATTCGTTTTTTTTGCCCTAAAAACCCCCTTGTAAAATTAAAAGTTCATTTTTTCAAATTTATCGGGCCGCCATCTTGGAAAATCGGAATAGTATATTAAGTATCAAGGGCGTAAAAGTTTCGGCACTAGCGTGAGCACTAGCACGAGTGCTCGGCGAAGCCGGGCACGAGTGATTTGTGTTCACGCTCGTGTCTAAAGTATTTCGCCCATGGTGCTTACACTATTTTTTGCCCCCCTAGGCGTAGAACGAGTTCAGAAAATTCTTTACGCACGAGTTTTACGCCCGGGAGGGCAAAAAATATATTTGTGCGGAAAATGAAAAATTATACCTCCAGGGTATCCGCTACAACCTGGAATGATTATTTTCATCCTGAAAGTGCTTATTTTATCATGTTTTATGTCTTATAATCGACATTTTGTGTTTTTAACGCTGTTATTCCCGTAAATTGATAATAATTTCGGTAATACATTTTCGATTTGATTCAAAATCAATATTAATCAAAATTAATACAGTTCATGTTGGTCTTATATCTAACTTATATATAAATTTTGAACCTAATCTGAGATCACTGTGTCCTTAACGAATGCGCACAAGAGCGACATTTTGTCGCGGGTATAGACTGTGCTTCGCACAGTCTAATTATGTCCTTTTTATTCACGTATCAGCAATAATAATACTCCGCAAATCTCTTATTAAACTTGATTTACTTGAAGAAATTCAAAATTCAAACAATAATTATAATGTTACGATAAAAAAAAAGTAAAGCGAATTTATTAATTATATCACTTAAAATTAGCAATAGATGTTACTATTAATTTCTATACATATGAAAGTTCAAGAAATCAGTACAATACTTAAGTGACTTTATGTGGGTTGCATTCAAATTAGTATATTAATTTATAGACTATTTAATGAAATTAAAGGATATTTAGTATTTATTTATTATTTATTAATTATTAGTCAGGTATTTAATACCTAAAAAGCTCATTTCGCTTTCGAGAAAAAATAAATTATTTTATAATCAACCTATGTATGAATTTATTATTATCTTTTCGTTATCCACGCACTTGATGTATTATTGTGATATTATTAATTATTTATTTTTGGTTCCACATATAGAGGTACCATTGTGATCGATGAAATTTTGATTTTTTTTTTTTTGCATATCTTATGCATGCGCACGTTTTGGGACCCCAGGAAGCTAAAACCCCGTTTTTTACAATCCTATAATTCAGGTTTCTTTCGGGTTTTTTATCTTTTTATAGGCTGCGTCTATTTACCCAGAAATTCTGGATTAATAATATCGAAATTTCAGAAACTTTTTTTCAAAGATTTCACTCATAATAATAAAAATTTTTTTAAAATTATATTTAAATCTTATAAAGTACTAAAAAAAATAGATAATTTTTCAAAAAAATTTTAATATTCAGTGCAGAGTGCAGAAAAGCAAGCAAAACAAACTCAAGTTAGGGTTCAAAATATTCCATTTTTTGTAAATGTGTGAGTACATTTTACGTAAAAAATTTCTGGGTAAATAGACTTTGCTTTTTTTTTTTATACCTTTTCCCAGCCAAATACTAAAAATATTATTCAAAATTTCATAAAGAAAAAATACTTTTTAAACATTTTCACATCTTTCTATGAAAGTTTTTCATGGACAATTAGAAATAAAAAAGTTTTAACTTAAAATTTTGGTTTAATTCGTATTTTTTGCTCTATTTGGTTTTTTTTGTACAATAAAATACCTCATTTGCCTAAAACTAAATTATTTTTCACAATAAAACAGGTTAATTTGTTTTTAATTTATTATTAAAGCCAGAAAACCAACTTCACTTTATTTATATATTTTTAAGTCGATTTAAAATATTGAGTACTTTTAGTCTAAGTGATTTTTTTAACTGCCACAACCTGTTTTGAAAGTTTGAAGCAATTCGGCTTTCCAAATAGTTGATTATCCCATTGTAAATATATTTTGAGGCGGTACTTTTGTAATTAATAAAATTAGAAGGAAAAAATTAAATATTTAAGAAGATAAAATTTTTCTGTACAGTGGTAACGTAAGTACAATTTTCTGGTCATTGTGTGCCAATTAATTCTTGCCAGCGACGCAAAAAAATCGTATAGAACCCTTGTCCATTAAAAAAAAATCACTTGGCTTTACCTCGGTAGATAAGTTAGGTGCAATTTTTGCCATTCTTTATTTTTCTGGCCATTGGTCTTAATATATTTTGTTTGAAAAAATTATTCTGACCCCCCCCCCCCCCACTGATTTGTATAGATATCTTTTATTCCATACACCAGGACTGAGTCATTCGCCGTCCCTGCAAACTAAGAATCACCACAATTCAATGCAAGCCAATGCAAACAGTAGGATCAAATACCAAAATCTTTACAAAAATACGTAAATCTAATGTAATATACTTCCCCCCATTTTGTACCAACTGAAACCTGTTAAACAAAATATTTTTCAAAGATTTTTAACAATATGCCTGGAAAAAAAATTATGGTCGATATTCAGCTCTTACAAAAACAACCACGTAGTTCAAATCCCAAAATTCGTAGAGTTTACACCATAAAAGAGAGATCTCTGATCTCAGGGAGTTCTGTATCAGCAAATTTCTGATACTTCCTGGGTGAAAATGAACCATTCGAGGGATAACTAATAACCTAAAGGTATAATGAGGCATTTCGTCGAAAAGAAAAAAAAATAAAGGAGTTGAATCTCTAAAATTAGTACATCCATTTAAAAAAATAAGGAACTATGTCCATTAAAAAGAAAATTTTTTTTAATGTATTTATTGGAGGCCAAAGTTTTCCAAAAATTAATTATTAAATTTGAAATATCAAGTAAAAACGATTAGCAGTGTGAGACGAGAGAGACGAGATTTACCCTGATCTCGTCTTGGTCTTGAAAAATCTCATTTTTTGAACGTCTCGTCTCGTCTCGTCTCGTCTCGTCTCCGTCTAAATCCTTGTCTAAATCTTGTCTCGTCTCGTCTCAAAAAAGTCTTGAGATTCCTGAAATCTCGCCTTACAAAATAAAAAACGCTGCCATGTAATTGGGACTTTAGTTCCTTATTAGCAAAAACAAAATGTTCTTAATGGTCTATTTTACCTAACAAAGTATAATGTCATAAGAAAAAATTAAAAATGATCTTTTCCTTGATACTGTTAGTTTATGGAAAAAATTAGATTTTTTACATTAAAAAAAAAAAATTTTTCTACACTATTACATAATCTTCTTTTATGATAATTATGTCTGCTAGACAATTTAGGGTGTAGCTATGGTGTAGTTATATCTTGAATACATAATTACACAAGCTATAGGAATAATTAAATAATTTTAGCTAGTAAAAACGATAATTCTAGATATTAGTACTTTCATAGAAATAAATTATGTACTAATATTAATTAAAAATGTCTTCAAGAATCTCTGCTCCCTTAAGAATCTTTTCTTCTTCAAGAAATTCTTCTCTTCTTCAAGGAATCCTTTTCTCCTTTATATCTTACAGATAAAAGGTGCCTTTTTGGTTAAAATTTTTTTTTGGTTAAAAAGGTACCTTTTTGGTAATTTTTTACTAATCATAGAAATTCAATTGTTTTCGGCCCGTGAAGCAATTTTCTTAGTAATATGACACATTAAGTAATTTTTGCAACCAAAAAAGGTGAATTTCTATCATTTAATAAAAGCAGCCTGAAAATAGCAGTGTCGCGGGGACTTTTTTGGTAATTTTTTACTAATCATAGAAATTCACTTGTTTTCGGCCCGTGAAGCAATTTTCTTAGTAATATGTCACATCAAGTAATTTTTGCAAAAATAGCAGTGTCGCGGGGCCGTGCGCGGGGGCCGCAGGGGGCCCCTCCCCTTCTCGTGTCCGAGCGTGATTTTGCACTTTGTTGAATAAGCATTCATGTGTAATCTATGAGTCGTTTTTATTTGGGGTTTGCGTAAACTTTGAGTCGCGTATTTGCTTTATAAATTTTTTTATTTATGGATAGGTTGCAGGGATAGGGTTTTACAAAAGTAAGTACAATATTAATTTTTTTAAATTATTTTTATTTTTTTATATTTATCGATATTAACAAAATAAGGTTGATATTTTAATTTTTATAATATACAATGTATTTTTTAATTATATATATTTTGTAAGCTTAACTTATATTTTATGTAGTGCGTATAGGAAATTGTTTTAAATTTAGTGACAATTAATAAGTTGCGTACATTTTTAATTTTATAGATATATTTAATACAGATATAATATTTAATAGATATATTTAAACTTTAGATTTTATGCATCTATTTTTTCACTTATAGATTCTAACAGGTAATTAAAATTTAAGGCATAAAGTTCTTTAATGCTTAGATGTGAATCGCAGAGACTTAGAGCTTTTATTTCTGGTTTTTCTTGCATCAACACTTGTTGCAAGTTTTTCGTCAAACTCTTCACGGACAAGATTCACCTTTCTAACTTTCACTTGTGAAGAGAGCTCTCTTTTATTCATTTAGTCTGTCAATAATACATTTGATAAACTTACCCTTTAATTTAGATATAGGGCTTCTTTTTACGTGCAAAGTTTCAAACTTCATATCAATTATATTTGACAAATTTTTAGCGTATCAAAACTGAATTTTTTTTTAAACGAGACTTACTCTGATTTTTTGCTGTCGGATTTTGTTTCTTCTGTAAATATTTCAATTGCTTTGTGATGATAACTACGTATTAGTTTGACAGTAAAGAATTTATTTTCGAGAGTTTGGTCAGTGTCCAGAGTCGTGGTATCTTATTTTCTGGAAATATTCCAACCGTGTAGTTAGGTACCCGTTCGAGTAAAGTTAAAATCTCCAACTATTCATTGTTAATATCTACCGTATCTTCTGCATGTATCTAATTTTTCAAATTTTGAATTAACCACCCTTTTAAGCGTGCAACGTTATTCAGTGCACAACTATATTTCATGCAGCAAAATTTTGTCACATGCTGTATGCAATAAAAATCTATCCAGGGGCAAACACGTGTAAATGTTTCGTTTCAGAGGTGGAGAATAATCGAAGAGTTTCTAAAACTGATTCTCGGACGGATACAAAAAATATGCGAATTTTGCATATATGCGAAAAATTGAAAATTATATAAGTATATATTCCATATGTTTCAACATAAATAATCTTACATAAAATTTTAAAAGAGTCTATTCTTTTTCGACAACAAATATTCAAAAAATACGCATCTTGATTTTGAATTTTGCATATTTATTCCATTTTTTAGGATTTGATATCACGATTTCAAAAAGCGATTTTTTAAAACAGACTAACAAAATGAAAAGATCAATCCAGATTACCTACTAAATGAGATTTTTAACCCAAAATATTAGCAATTTAAATTTAAAAAATTATTTTGCCTAAGAAAAATCGATTTGGTACAAATGAGTTAATATTAAAAGTGTATTATTTTAAAAATTGGTCAATTTGAAGTCCGCCTTTTTGAATGTGAAAGTTAAACTGTCAAATTCAAGCTCATATTATTTAACAACCCCATAAAACTTGCGGGAAGTTTTTTTTTTGCTATAAAAATTGGTAAATTTTTTCGGAAATTGGTTATTTAACCAGGTGTTTCAATGTCTAGTTTAGACCCAATATTTTAAATTTTCCAATTTTGGTATTATTTTCACATGCAGCATACTATGAGCATGTTTGGAAGCCCAATATGTCATATTAAGTAAATTTTTATTAAGGAGGTTTATCTGTTTATTACAGGAATTACGATTACCAACATAAATTTTTTTTTAAGTTTATTTTATAAGCTTTTAATTGAAAAGAAACTATAAAAAACCATTAATAATCCAAGAATATTACAAAAAAAGTCTCATAGTATTTTATAATTTAGAAAAACGTGACTAAAATAATGAGTTTTTTGGTTATGTTACGTGTTTTTGTGTGTTTTTTTCTATTAAATTTACGAAAATAAAGTCGATAAAGTATGTAAAACTAATTGGGAATGTTATCTTTAAGCAATTATTTATCAGATTTATTAAGTTTCATCGATCTGTGTCATTAGCACCCTACTTTTTATACAGCTGAAACAATTGTTCCCATAAGCACAATGTTAAGATACCACTTTTATTATATTAATAAAAATTTAATTAAGTCGGCGACATAGGTAAAAATAAGTTGATTTCAGATCAAAAATGTTTAAATTTTAATACTATTCGCGTTTTATTACATTCTGTCATTATTTTTGTTAACGGATAAACCTCCTTAAATCATAAAAATTCACCTTGTTTTTCCGAGAATCGGTCGATTTTGTGACATTATTAATTAATAATTTGAATTTTAAAATTCCGTATTTAAATTCCAATCCTTAATACTCTAAAACCTTGTAAGATATATAAAAAGTGATTTCTTCAAAAACCTTGGAAATTCGGCAAATTTTTTCGAAAACTGACCAGTTTTTGTTCCCATTCCTGGGCCAATAATTTGAATTTTAAAATTCAGTTACCTGATTCGGATTCTGCATACTCGATAACCCCATATGATATATAGAAAGTAATTTCTTATATAATCTTACAGATTCGCCAAATTTTCTCGAAAATTGACCAATTTCGGACAAAAATAAAGGTTTGGATGAAATTTGGATTAAATCCGATTAAAATATCAATTTTTGTCACCTCACAAACCCCAAAATTCAGTTTTTTATTGCAATAATTACAAAAATAATTTTTCTATTATTAATAATATTAATTTCTTCTAGAGATATATTTTTGTTTAAAAATTAAGATACCAAATTTCAAAATTCAATATTTATAAAAAATAAAATACATTTCAATAAAAAGATAATAAAATCACAGAAGTCTTTAAAACATAATTACCTTGACATGTGTAAATAGAAAAATGCAAATAAAAAATAAAATATATAAATGAACTGTAATAATTAGAAAAAAATTAATAAATTTACATGATAAATAAAAGGAGGCTCGACTTTATATTAAGGTGTTATTTCACTAAAAAAGTATGATAACAGAAATGAATGAAACTTATAAAAAAGTCTTTAAGAAATGATATAAACTTTTTTTACAACTTTCATTGCTTATTTATTATTTAATCAAGAAAAAAGTGTAGATAGTTTAACATTGCTCTTATGGAAAATCATCTTTGGAGCTTGTGAAAAGTATGATTGCGATGACACAGATTAATGAAACTTAAATAATATGGTAAATGAAAGCTCAAAGATTATATTTCCAATTGGTTTTACTTGTTTAATTGCATAATTATTAAATAATTAAATAAGAAGTATATATAACCTGATATTATACTAATACATATACGATTTTACATATGTATGTAGCGTCGTTAATTCAGAAATTTAAAAAAATACAAACAAAATGGTGGATTAGTAACCTAACACCTTAATGATAATAAATATAAAAAGGAATCTTAAGTCAAAGTCAACGACATATCAAACATTTATTTTTTAGGCTATATATTTATTATTATTATTTATCTTATCAATTTATTATTCAGTTTTTTAATTCTTTGAAATATAAAACAAAGCAAAATATATATAAATTATGAAATTTAAATTAAATATAGATATATATTTTTTTAATAATTATTTTTATTTTATAAATTATTTACGCATTTAACTTTATTTATAAGGAGAGTGTGTTGTTTTTGTTACAAAGTTTGATTTTTTAATTGCAAAATTTGATTTTTTATTTCAAAAACTGGGCTTATAAAATTTTTTATTTTGATTTAAACCTACATTAGCACTTATTCAGCACATTCGTAATATCTTGAATATTTTCATGTAAAAAATCTTTTAGGCTAAAATTTTTATCCAATAAGTAATTCCGTTTATTTTTTAAATTTCTGAAACCTTCTGGTAGGTACAATCCGTAATAAAATAAGGTAATTATTTAAAATTATGTAATTATTAATAACATGTATTTTCGGGTTGTACGCAAAGACAGGCTTTAATAGCACGCTAAAAAATACCTACACTGTAAAAAGTAACTTCCTTATATTAACAAAAAATTAAGCAGAACATTTTCGAAAAATTTGTAAATTTACAAAAAATAGTCGTAAATTTATGAAAAATAGTTGTGATTTTACAACTTTCCGTAAATTCAGTAGAAACCGAGAATTTTCGAATTTTTCGATAATATACAAAATTTAGTAAATTTACGATTTTTATTGAATATTTACAAATTTTTTGAAAATTTACTAATTTAACTCAATTAATTATTAAAAACAGTTATAAAGTTATAACAGTTATAAATTAAATAAAGAATATAGCTTGCAAATAATGAACATTTTCAGAATTTTAATAAACCATTATTATTTTTATTTTCAAAAATTATCTCAAGAAAAAAATATTCAATATTGCATCTGAATGCAAATATTGAAAAATTGAAATAGCTAATGTGAGGTATGTGTTTTTGTTAACACGTATAATACCTTGTTCACCACGAATTTCCCAAAATCTAAGTATTTAAGGTAAAAAGAAACATCAATAGATTTTATCTTAAAAGCTTTAGAAGATTTAGTAACTTATAAAATAAATTTAGATGGCTGTATTAAAATACGGAAAGAAAGAATTTCATTTTTACACACAAAGATGATTTTAATTAAAGAACATCGTAAAATCGAAGCCTGTGTTGAAACAATGAATAATTTCAAAAAAATATTTCCACTGGTAAAAAGTTATCGCGATTACCTAATGGAGCAAATACTTGTTCTGGAAAAGTCTATTGAAAAATTATTTTAAAATCACGGCTCTAATGACATCGTTGAAAAAATTGAACAGAAAATTTTAGCTTTAGCAGAAAGCGATTTCGAACTAGAAATGGCTTATCTCGCAAATTTTCTCAAAGAAAGATTCGCAGCATTTAAATCGCGAACTGTTTTAATTTAAAAAATTTCTAATAATTATTTAATTTTTGTAAAAAAAAAAAAAAAAAAAAAAAAAATTCAATACAAATTATTTTAAAAACTTTTTGCTTTATTTTAAATATTTCAATATTAATTATTTAAAAAACTTTTTGCTTTATTTTAAAAAAAGATGCTTAGAAAAAAAGAAAATTAAAAAATTATTAAACTTACCAAGTTTTTTTAAAAATAAATAGAGTTTCTTTTTTAATTCAAAATATAAATTATGTATTTTATTATGCTGCCTCCAATCAATAATATCTACATATAAAATATAAAATATCAATATTTAAAACTAGTAAATCCTTTTCATTTTTTATGTATGTTAATTTGATAAGTTTGAAGATAATATCCTGTATTTAAAACTAGATAAGTATGAGAAGTAAAAAAACAATGACCCCTTTTATGTCAACGAAAAATGCATGCTTGTATGAATTTATGAAATGTGTTAAGTGAAATTATTTTGAAGTATTTATAAGGTTATCTTTTTAACTAAAAATAATAATATTCGATTTAAAACGCATAAATTATTTTTTTGATTTTAAAAAATAGATAATATTTTTTAACAAATGAAAACTGATGTTAGCATATTGTTTTTTTATTATTCTTATTATAAATAGGAATTAAATAAAATCAAATAGAATCTCAATTGAAAAATTTAATTTATGCATAAAAATTGAATATAAAAAGCTTACGAGGGTAAAATTCGATTAGTTTTGAAATGGACACTGAAATTCATCATTTAAATTCACCTATTATTACTTAAATAGCTTGAGCAAGGACCAAAAAGCATCTTATTTTGGAATTCTTACAAATATATTTACAAAAGTGCAAAATTTAAGTGTCTTTTAGAATTTATAGCTCGTATAATCAATTAAATATAAAATTTTTTTCTCAAAGTATTTGCTAATTTTTTTTAAAATTATTAATTGATTCAATGATCGAACAATACAATGAGACTTGATAAAAAAATTTTTTAACCTCTTGACTCAAGGTTTGTTTTGGTTTGCTTTTTTGTACTCTGCACTAAATATTTAAAATTGTTAAAAAACTACATAATTTTTTTTATATTGTTCAAGATTTGCGTATAATTAAAAAAAAAATTTAATTATTTATTATGAGTGAAATCTTTAAAGAAATGGATTTTATTTTTTGGCTATTTGTACAAAATTTCTGGGTAAATAGATGCATTCTGTTAAATATTACACTACTCAAAATATAATAATAATAATAATATTGAATATTAGTTTATATGTGTGTGTGCGTGTGTGCACAGAGTGTAAGCGCGTGCCTTGAGTAACGGCGCACAGCGCCCAGTCTTAGGACAACTATTAAAGTAGTCACACTTATTAAGAATAAAAGTAAAAGTTTATTGTGCTACTTAATTATTAGTTATAAATTATTTATCCACATCACCTAATTTCCTATGAAATAATAAAAATAATATTAAAATACAGTCCACTCATCACCATTATGGTCCATCTTCTCCACTTTTTTTTAATTAAAAAACAAAAAGAACTCAGTGATTTTCAACTACCTCGTGGCGGCAAAAAGTTAATATAAGTTATTTTAAAGTGAAGATCAAGTTATTATAAAGTGAAAATTAATAATTACTTCTAAATTAAAAAAAAAAAAAAACAAAAGGTGACTTTTTTCATATAAAAATTATCAAAAGTTTTGAAGTGAAAAACATGTGCGCGGTTTTTACCGGCATCATCATCTCAAAGCCGCCATTAAGATTTTTATTGTGTTATTTGATAATCACGTGTTAAATGCGTTGATTATATTGATTATATTCTTTATTTCTTTTGGGTGATGTGCAGTTTGAAATTGAAAAAATTTAAAAATTTAAAAAAAAACAAGTTTAACAGTTCATTTTTTATGTTGTCCTAAGGCACAAAAAATTGTTCAAAAAAAGTTTAAAAGTTATCAAGATAAAAAATTTTTGTTTTAAAAAAAAGAAAAAAGGACGTCAAGAGAATAAATTAAAAAAAAAAAAAAGTATAAATAAATCATCATCATCAAAAAAGAAAGAACTCCATTTTTAGAATTTTTACTATGACGTCATCGACAAGAAAGGAAGCGGAAATACATAAATTTGAATAATATTCTACATCTTTACCGGAAAGGGCCTACGCCGCCGAAAATCAGGTGTTTATCCTTTTTCTTTTTCAAGTTCAGACACATTTGGCGAGCGCAGTTTATACCAGTTATTTTTGTCTGCTTTCTTCTCATTCATGCTGTTTACGCTATATGGGAGAGTCCATGCATCAAGTTCAAGGTTTTTTTCTTTCTTTTTAATTATTTTGATATTTGTATTTAACAAATTTTTTCCTTTTTCTTATTATATTGATTTAATTTTAAAAGAGTTAATTTTATTTAAAAAAAAAAAAATTTTAAGTTAAAATTTATTATATCAAGTTAAAATATTACATTTAAAAAAAAAAAAAAAATTATTTTATGTATTATAAAAAAAAAGAAATATTTTCACATGTAAAAATTTATTTTTTTTTTGTATAGTTCAAGGCACCGCAGAGTGAATGATAAATTTTGTTTGTGCGAAAACAGGAATATTTTCTTCTATATCTTTATTTCTCTTTGCAGTATTTTTATATTAAGAATTGTATTTAAATTATTACCGTTATACTGCAAAGAGAGATAAAGATACGTTTTATTAGTATGCGTGTATTACATATGCGCTAAAGGATCACGTTTTCTACACGCGCGACGCCGGCAGCAGCGAGGTTGCCGGTCTCCCTTTTTCTACACGACACGCGCTCCTTCTTCTTGCTCTGACTCTCGCCTTAGAAAGTTCGTGCTCTTTATATTTAGATTTTAGTTTTATCTAAAAACGTGCTCCTTTTCTGCATTAATAGTCATTGTGCTTTTAAACTCATTGAAATAAATAAAGATCTCTTTTTAAGTGGAATTCACATAAATCAAATTGTTCTTATTTTTATTCAGTCTAATATTTTCCTTTAATAAAAATCCATAAAATTCATTAACAAATTTATTTTTTTTTTTGTATGTAATTTAGTTTATTAATATTTAGAAATATAATTTATTTTAAACCTTTTGTAATCATATAGATAAGAATTAATATATAAAAAAAACACTATCAAAAAATACTAATTTGAAATTATATTTTTATTATTAAAATTAATTTTTTATTTTTTATTGATATTAATAATTTCTTATGTATATAGGTAAGTTAATAATTGGCTTGTTTATGGTTATTTTAGTTTTTTATTTAGTATCATTATATTTAATATTTTTTTCAGAATTAATTGATATTCTTATAGGGTATTTTTTAATAAACAATAACCTGGGCAAGTTTCTACTATCCTTTAGATAATCGGTTACTTAGTTGGTTATAATTTTTTTTCTAATTAGTTATTAGTTACTTTTCAGTTTTAAAGTTTCAGGAATTATTATTAATTTATTTAAAAGTTTTTTATTCATGCAATTTAAATTTTACTATTTAGAAAAGAGTTTGGTGAAATTTGTTGCATTGATTTGAGGTCCCATTGAATTTTTCTTTCAAAATTCAATGAGAAAATCTTTTGTTTGGGATTGTTCTCGTGGGAACTTTTGCACATTGAAATGTAGCACAGTTTGTTTTTTAATAATTTCATAAAAAGTTGACTAGTTAAATTTGTGCAACATTTTTTCATTGAATTTTTTTTTTTTTGAAATAATTGCATATTTTCTGCTACAAATATTTTCTCCTTTTTTCATATACATTAGTTAAAATGGCCAAAACTTTAATTTCAGAGCAAATCTCCATTTCGCAACGTATTGCTAATTCATATAACAATTTTGTTCGGGATGGCAATGAGAGCATATACAATGCTTCCACGCGTTTAGAAAACTTGAATGACATGTGGTATCACTTTGAGGAAAACCATTACAAAATTATAAATATCGCTAATTCAGATAAATCTAATTATATAAAAAATAATACTTTTAATTCAGTTGAACAAGAATACTTGAAAAATAAATGTCAATTTAATGAATTCTTGGCTACTCATAATCCTCAAAATGATAACTCGCATAGATCTTCACGTTTTGCCACTGAAAATAATTTAGAAAAATTGGAAAGAATCCCTATCCCAAAATTTAATGGTAACTTTACAGAATGGGAAAATTTCCGAGATATGTTTAAATCTTTAGTTATTGATAAAAGTTATTCTGATGTTTTTAAGTTATATTATTTAAAATCTAGTTTACAGGGTGAGGCCCTTCAGTTAGTTAATTCATACAGTATTACTAATAATAATTTTTCTTTCGTTTGGGAAAAATTAATTGATAAATTTGAAAATAAAAGGAGGTTAGTGAACTCACATTTAGCTTCGTTTTTTAGTTTAAAACCTATGAAAAAAGAGTCCTCTGCAGAATTAAAAAGAATTCTCAACGGTATTACAGCTCCAATACAAGCTTTAGAGGCTTTAAAGAGAAATACCAAGTTTTGGGATGACATGTTAGTTTTTCATTCCATTTCTCTTTTTGATTTAGATACCCGTAAACAATGGGAAAAATTCGTTGGAAATTTAAGAAATTGTAAAGAACCTCTATTATTTTCAGATTTAATCAAATTTATGGAAAGTCAAGTAGTTGTATTGGAATCGATTGAAGATAATATAAAAAGTAGTAATAATAGTTTGAGTTTTCCTAATAATAAGTTTAATGAATCTTCCATAAATTCTAATTCAAATAGCAAAAGTTCTAACATTGATAAATCAAAATGTATCATCTGCAGTAAAGAACATTTTTTTTCTTTCTGTCCCAGTTATTTAGATATGACCCCTATCGAAAGAAAGCAGTTCATTGTAAGTAAACATAGGTGCTTTAATTGCTTAGGTCAACATATGTTACCTGAATGCAAATCTGATAGAACCTGTAAGTTTTGTAATGAAAAACACCATTTTACTATTCACATTCAGAATCAGCAAAGTTCAGTTAATAAAGAACAAAAATCTGGTACAGTTCATATAAAAAATTCTCATTTAACAACTGATTCTGTTTCTGAAAATGAAAGTGGTGCCTCAAATGTTATTTATAACCACTGAAAATTTTGAAACTACTCAATATTCAAATTTAAGTTCTTTTTCTAATTCAGTTTTATTAAACAGAAACCCTGAATTGGAAAAAATAGTTAATATGCCTGATTTATCAACAATGTGTCTAGTATCTCCTTTTTCTAGCCCAGTTTTGTTAGCTACAGCTTATGTAAGAGTTTGGGCAAACAATGATAAATTCATCACAGTTACTGCCTTGATAGATCAGTGTTCTCAGTCTTCCTTTGTATCTGAGTATGTTTGTCAACAATTAAGTTTAGATCGAAAATCAATTGAAATTCCAGTTTCTGGTGTAGGTGCCAAAGTTAATTACACTTGTAAAAGTTATGTTAATTTTAAAATAAGTTCTACATTTTATAAAAAATTTTTTGATGTTAATGCTTTAATTTTACCTAAAGTTTCAAATTATGCTCCTAATATTAAACAAAAATTAAATTATGAGCATTTAAAAAATCTTAATTTAGCTGATCCTTATTTTTATAAAAACAAAAGAGTAGATATTTTATTAAGTACAACTGTATATTCTCAAATCATTCAAGGAGAACCTATAAAAGGTCAAATTGATGAGCCTATTGCTCAAAATACTTCTTTAGGTTACATTGTATCAGGTGATACTAAGGTTCACAATACTGTTCATAAAGTTTCTACCTTTCATATCGCTGAAGAAGAAAAAATTGATTTGTTGCTCCAATCTTTTTGGGATCAAGAAGAGTTTCATCAAAAAAAATTTCTCACAAAAGAAGAATTAGCTAATGAGCAGTTCTTTAAAAATACTTATTCCAGACTTCCTTCAGGTCGTTTCATAGTTAGATTACCAATTTTTGTTGATAGAGAAAAACTTAGTTTTCCTGGCTCCTTTAATAAAGCCAAAATCATGTTTCTAACTCTTGAAAGAAAATTTGAAAAAAGTCCAAAACTAAAGGAAATGAATTCTGATTTCTTTCAGGATTATATTGACAAAGGTCACATGAGAGAAGCAAAAGATTTTGAGATTCGTAAAATTAAATATTTTATTCCACATTTTGGGATTCTAAGAGAAGATCATCTAACAACAAAATTTAGATCGGTTTTCAATGGTTCAGCAGAAGCAGAAAACGGTTTATCTATTAATAATGTTTGTTACACAGGTGAAAATTTATTAGCGGATTTATCGGGACTTATTTTATCATGGCGAAAATATAAATATGTTTTTATTTCCGATATCAAACAGATGTTTCGTCAAATTAGAGTTCACGTTGACGATCAATATTTTCAAGCGATATTATGGCGTTTCGATAAATCTCAACCAATGAAAGTTTATTTATTAGAAACCGTAACTTACGGTTTAGTTTCAAGTCCATATTTGGCAATTCGATGTTTGAGACAATTGGCAGAAGACGAACGTTTAAAATTTCCTCTTGGTGCTAGTGTTTTAGATAGCGAGGTTTATATGGATGATACCATTTCAGGTGGCTAAACTTTAGAAGAGACTATTGAAAAATTAAAGCAATTAAAGGAAATCTGCAAATTAGGAGGTTTCGAATTACATAAATTCTTATCAAATGAAAGTAAAATTCTAGAAGAAATTGATATTTGTGATAGAGCAGATAAGTCAGGAACAGATTTCAACAACAATTTTAGTTTAGGAGCATTAGGTTTACAATGGTGTCCCAAAGACGACTATTTTTTCTTCAAAATAAATCTTGTTGATTTCTCAAATTTCAAAAAAACCATAGGTAAACGCGTGATACTATCTAATATCTCAAAAATTTTCGATCCTCTTGGCTGGCTATCTCCTGTTACAGTTTCAGCAAAAATAATTATGCAAAAACTCTGGGTACGTAAAGTAGAATGGGACTGTGTTATTCCTAATGATCTTCTAAATGAATGGTTACAAAAAATTAAGTTAAAAATTATTTCTATGTTGGTCGATAAAGAACAAAATACGTTGTTTATTTACAATTTTATTTTATTGCAAATATGTCAAACGACAGTTTTGGTAGTTTGATTACTACCCTTATCAAGCTAAAAATATATAAAATAATATAACAATTATAAATATTGTTATGTATCCTGAGGTTTAATCAGGATACTTAATTTATAATTAAATATAAATAAGTTTATCCTGGGGATATTGAGTGCCCCAGGTATTTTAATACTTAAGCTGGTATCTAAGTTGATGAATTGTAAATGTAGAGATGTTGTAGACCTCGGATTCTAAGCTGGTAGAACTTAAATAGTTTAAGTTCAGGATTTATGAAGGATGTGTCTCTTTAAATGAATGAACTAAGTACTTTGATTTAGAACACTGAATTTATTATAAGTTAATATAAGATAAATACGTCTAAGTCGACAAGTCTGAATGGATAATTAAACTGAGAAGTAACTCTACTAAGAAGTCTGTTCTAATCGAATACAAGTCTCCTAAACTAGACCTGATGTTAGTAGGCCAGTTATCATGGGAGTATGTAAGAGTAACTGAGAGTAACTGGCAGGAGGACTGACGTTTAGGGCAGTTGCGGGGATATTATATAAACTAATTAGTAACTGCCCAGGTACTTGAATTTAGGTGGGATTGTCCAATACGCGGAAGCGTCGGTCTCGTCACGTCCAATTAACGAAAGCGTCGTTGATTATTTTGGGGGAAATCGTGAGGGGATTTATGCAACTCTTCGTTGCCTAAAATATTTATAAATGCGTCATTAATGACCTTCGATTTTATATTTCTGTCAATTTATTAGGAGCCGGATCTGAATTGGTGAAATAGGATATTAAAGAATGTATGAAAGAGGAAATGCAGGTATGTTAGCTCGATTTACGAGCTAACATAAGCAGGAATAATTATATATAAATATATAAATAAATATATAAATATTAATATAATTAAATATATAAATATTAAAGAATGCGGATGCGATAGCTCGAATTATGACCTATCATACGTAACAATATATAAAATTTTTTTTTTTTTTTTTTTTTTTTTTATACAGTATTGTTTATATGTATACAATGAAATTAAAAATTACCTATTTTATAAATTATAACATATCACAAAAAAGTTATAATCTTGTCTCATCATAATATCTAATTAAAATTATGAAGTCATTTATAATTACACAAAAACTTTTAATTAATATAATAATAAAATACTTTGATATTCTAGCCATTCTTAACAATTTTTTCCAAGAATCATGGCTTCTGAGTAACCAGCTGATTTTAAATACATTCACATACACCTACATATATTATAAACTTACTACAAAAACCAATTTAGAAACTATGTATTTAAAAATACTACTATAATCAAAATAGAAATTTTTTACACCAATATCAAAAATAAAAACAAAAATAAAAGATAAAAATAAAAATAAAAGATAGTTAATTCTTAGTTTAAGTTTACAATGGTATAATAATTTACAATGCCTCGATACTTTAAAATTCAATCGCTGGTTGAATTTTGATCCCGGAGATGAAATAGTTGAGATACATGGTTTTGCTGATGCATCTAAATTTGCATACGCTGCAGTAGTTTATTTAAGAGTTGTGAAAGATGGAAAGGTTTTTATATCCTTACTTCAAGCAAAAACTAAAGTCTCACCAATTAAAAAGATTTTAACAATTCCCAAATTAGAACTTATGGCAGTAGTCTTATTGTCAAAACTAGTTAATCAAATAATTGACGAAATTAAATTAACTAATTATACTTGTCATTTATGGAGTGATTCAAAAGACGTTTTGTATTGGCTCAAAGAGCACCCATCTAAATGGACTACCTTCATAGCCAATCGATGTTCAAAAATTCACGATTTAGTTCCAAAAGCCCAGAGGAGACATGTTAGATCAGCTGAAAACCCTGCTGACTGTGCATCTCGTGGTTTAAAGTCTAATGATTTTTTAAATTTTGATTTGTGGTTTAAAGGTCCAAAGTGGTTATCTGAATCTTCAGAAGCTTTTTAGATAATATCTGAGCCCAATAATGTTGAAATAGGTTTTTTCTTATCCACTTTGTATTGTCATGAGATTGATATTGTAAATAAATTTAGTCAATGGGAAATAATAAATAAATTTTCCAGTTTAAATAAATTAGTTATCGTTTCAGGTTATGTTATAAGGTTCATATATAATTTATTAATAAAAATCAAATCTCCATTGCTTAACAAATCAAAATTGTTTTTTAACACATGGTTTCATGAAAATTCTAATCCTACTGAAGAATATAATTATATTGAAGTAAACTCCATAAAAATTAGATCTTTGAGCATTTTTGAATTAATAAGGTCCAAACTTACTCTTATTTATTTAGAACAACATTTTTATTTTTTCAAGCAAATATATCAATTGCGTAAAAATAATCAATTAAAAAGAAGTGATAATCTTTTAAAACTTGATCCATTTTTTAGGGACAATCTTTTAAGAGTAGGTGGTCGTTTATGCAATGCATTAATAGGTTTCGAAGAAATGCATCCTTTCATACTCCCATACACTTCAAATTTGTCCTTACTAATTACTCGTTATGTACATTGTATTCAAACTATACATGGTGGTATTAAACTTACTCTTTCCACCATAAGGCAACAATATTGGATTGTTAATGGACGTAATTTGGTAAAAAAAGTAATAAGAAATTGTACTACATGTATCAGGTACAGGGGTAGTACTTTGTATCAAAAAATGGGAAATTTACCATCTGTTAGATTTAATTCAAGTACAGATGCTTTTACTTATACAGGTGTTGATTATGCAGGACCATTCAATATCAAAGCATCTAAGTTTAGAGGTGTAAAAACTTATAAAGCGTATATAGCTATTTTTGTGTGTCTCGTTACGAAAGCTGTACACATAGAATTAGTAGAAAGTTATAATAGTTCAGATTTTTTGGCTGCTTTTAGACGATTTATTTCAGTTAGAGGTGAATGTCGTGAAATTTATAGCGACAATGGTACAACTTTTGTCGGTGCTTCCAAAGAAATTTCTGATCTATTTACAAAAGGTTCTGATCACTTTAAAGAAATTATTTATTCTTTAAAGTTTGAAAATGTAAAATGGCACTTTATTCCACCCTCTGCTCCAAATTTTGGTGGCATATGGGAAACTGCCGTTAAATCGGCTAAACTTCATTTAAAGAAAGTATTAGGGGAACAAATTCTTACCTTTAGTCATTTTTACACCTTACTAAAACAAATAGAGGCCTGTATGAATTCGCGCCCTCTCCTACCTTTAAATGACGATATCGGTGACCTAGAGATATTAACTCCTTTTCAATTAATTGCAAAATCAAAAAAACCAGCTCATATTTTACCTGAAACTAATCACTTAAATTCTAAACCCCCGTTATTGATTTGGCGAAAAGTTCAATATTTTTTGCAACAGTGGTGGAATAGGTGGTTGCATGAGTATTTGCAATCATTGCAAACTCGTAATAAATGGAATTTTGCTCAAAATAATTTGAAAACTGGAGACATTGTACTAATTTTAGACAATAATCTCCCACCAGCTAAATGGCCTTTTGCAAAGGTTGTGGAAATTTGCCCAGGCAATGATGGTTTGGTAAGAGTTGTTAAATTAAAAACGGCAACAACTGAATTAACTAGACCAGTAAACAAGCTAATTTTGCTTTCCAAAAATATAAATGAAATAGCCAAAGTATAATTTTTATATTATATTAAAACTGTGAATATTAAAAAAATGTATATAATTAATTTTCTTTTGAATGAATGCATGTATGTGTGAAATTTTTTAATGTAATTTTACGTAAAAATCAGTGTATATTAAAAAAATGTATTGTAATTTATTTATTTATTTTGTAAAATATTATGGGTTTAAACTTAAAAATTTATTTTAATTAATTTCCAAATTATTTTAAATATGTACATAAAATTATTAAATTTTTTCTTATTAATTTATTTTCTATGTAAATAAATTAAAAGGGGGGAGAATGTTAAATAATACACTACTCAAAATATAATAATAATAATAATATTGAATATTAGTTTATATGTGTGTGTGCGTGTGTGCACAGAGTGTAAGCGTGTGCCTTGAGTAACGGCGCACAGCGCCCAGTCTTAGGACAACTATTAAAGTAGTCACACTTATTAAGAATAAAAGTAAAAGTTTATTGTGCTACTTAATTATTAGTTATACATTATTTATCCACATCACCTAATTTCCTATCAAATAATAAAAATAATATTAAAATACAGTCCACTCATCACCACATTCAAAAACAATTATGAAGAGGAATTATTTTACAAATTGTAAAGTTTTTACTGTGGAGTAAAAAATTTGAAATATATGGATGTGTTTTTTTCATTTTTTTCATGAATTTAGGTAATCAGGTGTTAAAAGAACCAAATCTGGAGCGGAGCTTAAAAAAAAATTTAATAATTTCTACTTATTTCCTTTTTCATTTCTTACTTCTTTAATATACTTGAATCTTCTCTTTACTTGAGCCTTATTAAAAAAATATAGAATAAACTTTGAAGATTTTGATACAACAGTATATGCTAAAATATATTTTAATGTTACATAACGTTCAAAAACATGCAAAAAAGTACAAAACTGTTTATAGGGGCGTCAAATTGCCACATTATTGTACACGTTTGCACGTTTTGTATTTTTTTTCCACAATATTATTATTATTATTCAGTTTATTTGCCATGACAAAAATTAGTAGACTCTTTTACAATTGGTATATAAGTTAATACAATACAGTAAAAAGAAAATTGAAAATAATGTTTACAGTATGCATAAAAAAGAAAAACTTTACAATACAATAATTCAAAATAAATTGTTGAATACTTTAAACATTCTTTTACACTTTTATTATACACTTTTGCATAATTTAATACAATTAGGTTACAGTAGATTTTTCCCGCAGTGAAAAGATTTAAATATTTATATATATTTATTTTTTAAACAAAATGATTGTATCTAATAATAGATTTTTAATGAATTTTTTGTACAAAAAAACAATAAAAAATGCAAATAAAAAAGATAATCTAAGTATTTAATTCGCAATCACTATTTACATTAATAAAAATATAATTCTTAATTTTTTTTGCATTTTTTGTGATTTTTAAACTTGAATATAAATATTAAAAGCTAATAATATAGACAAGTTGTAAGAAATTTATCATAATCTTTACGCTTCTCGCTATTAAATGTTGAATAGTAAATGTATAATATATATAATATAGATTTAATGAGGATTATATTGGTGCAAGGGGTATTCGAGCCTTATATACCCACATAATCATTTCCTATATTTTACGTCATTATTTTTTATGCAACTCATTTATTTCCTCGCAAGAGGGTCCATTTTGGTCTAAAGTTCAAATAATGTATCATAACTATATCGATTTCAAAAATTTTCGCCATGAAACGAAGCTGAATTAACTGTTTTTGTTTTATAAATATTTATAGAAATAGGTATGTGTAACAGTTTAATGATATTGCCTTGGTATAATAATTTAATTTGTGAATCATCCGAGTCTGTACATCAGGTTGTATATTTATTAGAATTTAAAAGAAAAAGATCGACTTGAACTGCGATAAGTGTAGGGTCAATTTTTAGCAAGTAGCTTGATTTTGCAAAATTTTCAATACAGAATCACAGTAATCGATAAACTCGTTAAATTGCTCCTCGTTTCCATCAACCAAGAAAAAATCATACTTTCCTTTATAGATTTTACGTGGTCAGAAATTATTCGTAATACGTCAACCATCGTGATGGAAAAAACTAATGTCGATTATAGAAAAATATTTCGATTTATATACAGGTAAAATATCAACGCTTGCGTTTGAAAAAAAGGGTTATAAAATAGATAATACCAAAAATTAAAGGAGATTACAAAGAACGAAGTTCATATAATGTATCGTGACTATATCGATTCCAAAAGTTTTCGTCGTCATACGAAGCTGAGTTTACTATTTTTGTTTTATAGCTCGTCTCGTCTGCGATTGAAATTTCAACATCTTGACCAATATTTTGAATGTACAAATTCATTATTTTAACATCCAAAAAACTGAACGAAAATTTTGCAAAACTTCTAAAAAATTTTTTTGCAATCTTAATAAAATTTTAACGCAGCTGTCTACCCCTCCGCTTGCATACATATACAGAGACGGTCCACCTTTTTATCTTTTTTGACACATATTTATGTATACAAGCGAGCGCTATATATATATATATATATACACATAGTAAGCATGCCGGACTGAATACGGAGTATAATTTACAGCGTTGCCGTCTATTGATATAATGAAAAGGAAAAAATTTTGCAGGTTTTATCGTCGTTTGTTTTTATAGTGAGCTTTTATATTATAGGTAAGTATGTCTTAGTAGCTGACAGTTATGCTCGTGAGTATACATACATATATCTATGCTTATTCAGTCCTTACTCTTGATTTTCTTTTCATTTTTGTCTTTATGACTTACTTGCGTTTATCGAGAAACCAAGGTTATTGTTTGATTAATTTATACTTTATATATGAGAGTATTCCCGATACCCAAATGACACTAGTAAAATTTATAGATTTTGTAAATTTGCGTAACATCTGCAAATCATTGAGGTCAGAGGGGGTCAAAATTATTTTGTATAAATCTTATAATTTTCTGCACTATTCAAATACCTAATGTAAACGTTGTCCTGTTTTGTTAACCAAAAGGTTAATTGTAATATGTGTATTTTGTAAAGCGTGAGATGTTGTTTTGC
Source organism: Anagrus nilaparvatae (assembly GCA_022575985.1). NCBI lineage: Eukaryota > Metazoa > Arthropoda > Insecta > Hymenoptera > Mymaridae > Anagrus > Anagrus nilaparvatae. Next base: position 566,197 of record JAKSXM010000237.1, on the reverse strand, counting down.
TTTGTTTATGGTAATTCTCAAAGAAAATTTTAAAATTTTCCTTTGGTTATTAAATTGACATTTGGATTAAGGCTAAAGTTAGTTTGGATTTAGGTTATTCGTTAGTACTGTTCTCGTCTGTTTATAAGCTCTCAGAACTATTTTTTTTTTTTGTTAGGTTTATTCTGGGATGCCAATATATGTTTATTTATCCAGTTCATTGGATAGTGTTTACCATAGGTGAAAAAATATTTAGAAATATTATTTAGCACCTGATATTTAGTTTTATATGCAAACGCATATATTTTATTACACATATTTTTAGCGATATTTTCGATCTTTGTTCTTGAAGAACTTAGATGTTTTGTTAGGTATTGTATGAATGTGCGATGATTAGGATTGATGTTATCCTAAAAGTGTATAAATTTATATAATTTGTGCCTTTACTCGTCCCGTATGATTTTACAGAGTCGCTGTTGTTTAAGTGTTTGTAATTAGTTTTGTGAAAACTCGTGTCATTATGGTCTCAAAAGCACAACCACATATTTGCCAAAAAAAATTTTTCTTTTGTATGTTAATTGAAAGTAATGTTTGAAATTATGATTTTTATTATTGTTTTTCTCCCAGGTTATTCGAAAAATGGAAGTAGTGTTTTAGAATATAAAATTATTGAGAAAGAAAAAAACTTGCACGCATATACGTATGCATCTATTTCCTGATGAGTTAATAGTAGTTTATGATATCTTTTATATTTGATTTATCCACGTATTCAGAGAATTCCAGGCAGCTTTTTGCAAAATCCTCATTTTTTTTTTTTTTTTTTTTTTTTTTTTTAAACTGTAAAATGTTTATTTAGATTAATTTAGTTGTCAAGGGTGGTCTTTGTTGTATTTTTTTTTTGTTAATTTTTACAAGGGTACGATAAAAGATTACGTATTTGTTATATGTAGAGTGATTTATAATAGGATAATAATAATATATTATAATATATATAATAATAATATATTATTTTATAATTTATAATTTATAATATAAGAAAGGTAAAATAAAATCAATTAATTACGTTTACTTCTACTAAGGGCCAAATTCCATTCCTTGTAAAAGGGATATAAACTTAAATATTTAACACCCAATAAAAAGATATTAGTAGCTCACCTTAGCAATAAATTTTAGTGGAATAATTATGGAGGGTAAAAATCTGCATGATAAAAATTGTGTTCAAAAAAATTTCCTTTTTGTAGTTTTCTTTTGTTTGTTATTAATAATATTTTTTTTACAACATTTGAAAGTTTATATTTGAATGTTAAGTCTCAATCTTTATATAATTTTCGTCATTTTATTGTTCGTTATTTTTGTATCTTTTTCTCCATGTATTTTATACTTATATACTATTATTAATTATTTAATATTTATTATTTATTATTTATTATTTCATTATTATTATTATTTTTATTGTAAATAACATGGGTACAGTTATTATGTTATTATTATGTTATATATGTTATTATTACAGCGAAAACTATATAAAGACTTTTCAGTGAATTTGAATTTAACGTAACTTTATTACCATTTATAACAAAAAAGGAACATAAGATAAAAAATAAAAAAAAAACATTAATTTTGAATATATGAAAAATTATGATTAAGACTGTACAAAAAAAATAATAAAAGACAACTTAAATATGGTGGTTTATGTATGCTCTGATAGAGAAAAAAAAATACTTAGTAGTTATATTTTAGATTTTATTTTTGTATTTTGTTATAATATTATTATTTATTTGTTGTCAATTTGTATAATTTTTAAGTAATAATTTATAATTTATAGGATTAAAATTGATAGTATTTTCAAAATATGAATATGATACGGCTTATTTTACATGAATTTGTTGATTAATATGAAAAAAATTAGATTTATTTTTGAGTCGTAAAAATACATCAATTTTTATAGTTTTTAAGTAATAATTTATAATTTAAAGGGTTAAAAATGATGAAAAAATTTAAATTTGGGTGTAATATATCTTGTAGAACATCAATTTATCAATTTGTATGGAAAATTTAAGTTAATTTTTGGATCATAAAATTTAAATAATTTGGATATAATATAGTTTATTTTGCCTGGATTTACAGGTATAGTAGTTTTAGTTATCGCGAGAAAAGTTTTGAAATATGAAAGAGAAAAAAAATGAGTTTTGGGATGTGCAGTTTTTCGGATGTGGGGTTAAAATATAGGAAAAAAAATGACTTTTGGGATGTACGGTTTTCCGGATATACGGTTTTTCTAATTCAATTAGGTTCAAATCCGGAGGATTGATTAATAATTTGAAATATTAGGTAAAAAATATAGCTAGATATACGTATATATTTCTTTATGTTTTTTTTTTGTTTTTTTTTTTTGTTTTTTTTTTTGTTTTATAAAAATTTTAAAAAGAATTATAACTAATAAGATTATTAAATGAATTAAATCTATTAAGAAGTGTTATTAATTTACTACTTTTTCCAGTAGATAGTAAAATGGGTCGATCCTATTAAATTTTTGACCAAGGTGGGGCCCTAGGTGGGCGTACTGCAATAATAGAACTGGGATAGTAAAACTCGGGCGGTTTAGGTAACCAATCAATTGTACCCTGACTGATAAGTCCATTCCAATTTTTCATATTAAATTTTATTAAGTCCAGTAGATAGTCCCATTTTTTGGAAACAAAATTTGCTACAGTTATGTGATACAAAAAAACAAACAAAATTCTGAAAAATTTCTGAAAATCTGATTTATCTTGATAGGTTTGCGAATCGTCTAGTGAGGATTTTGGAACCAGTTTTTGTTTTTGGATGATGTTTTTCAGCGTATATTTGGTTTCAGTCTGTTGTACATCGTCTATTTTGGATTTGAATTCTTCAGGTGGCAGTGGTTTAGGTTCTACTGTCGCTTTTTCCAATATATACGTGGTTTTGATTTGAAGTACATCACATGTAAGGTTTGTTTCGTTTTGTTGTACCAAGATTGATTCAAAAGACGTTTTGTATTGGCTCAAAGAGCACCCATCTAAATGGACTACCTTCATAGCCAATCGATGTTCAAAAATTCACGATTTAGTTCCAAAAGCCCAGAGGAGACATGTTAGATCAGCTGAAAACCCTGCTGACTGTGCATCTCGTGGTTTAAAGTCTAATGATTTTTTAAATTTTGATTTGTGGTTTAAAGGTCCAAAGTGGTTATCTGAATCTTCAGAAGCTTTTTAGATAATATCTGAGCCCAATAATGTTGAAATAGGTTTTTTCTTATCCACTTTGTATTGTCATGAGATTGATATTGTAAATAAATTTAGTCAATGGGAAATAATAAATAAATTTTCCAGTTTAAATAAATTAGTTATCGTTTCAGGTTATGTTATAAGGTTCATATATAATTTATTAATAAAAATCAAATCTCCATTGCTTAACAAATCAAAATTGTTTTTTAACACATGGTTTCATGAAAATTCTAATCCTACTGAAGAATATAATTATATTGAAGTAAACTCCATAAAAATTAGATCTTTGAGCATTTTTGAATTAATAAGGTCCAAACTTACTCTTATTTATTTAGAACAACATTTTTATTTTTTCAAGCAAATATATCAATTGCGTAAAAATAATCAATTAAAAAGAAGTGATAATCTTTTAAAACTTGATCCATTTTTTAGGGACAATCTTTTAAGAGTAGGTGGTCGTTTATGCAATGCATTAATAGGTTTCGAAGAAATGCATCCTTTCATACTCCCATACACTTCAAATTTGTCCTTACTAATTACTCGTTATGTACATTGTATTCAAACTATACATGGTGGTATTAAACTTACTCTTTCCACCATAAGGCAACAATATTGGATTGTTAATGGACGTAATTTGGTAAAAAAAGTAATAAGAAATTGTACTACATGTATCAGGTACAGGGGTAGTACTTTGTATCAAAAAATGGGAAATTTACCATCTGTTAGATTTAATTCAAGTACAGATGCTTTTACTTATACAGGTGTTGATTATGCAGGACCATTCAATATCAAAGCATCTAAGTTTAGAGGTGTAAAAACTTATAAAGCGTATATAGCTATTTTTGTGTGTCTCGTTACGAAAGCTGTACACATAGAATTAGTAGAAAGTTATAATAGTTCAGATTTTTTGGCTGCTTTTAGACGATTTATTTCAGTTAGAGGTGAATGTCGTGAAATTTATAGCGACAATGGTACAACTTTTGTCGGTGCTTCCAAAGAAATTTCTGATCTATTTACAAAAGGTTCTGATCACTTTAAAGAAATTATTTATTCTTTAAAGTTTGAAAATGTAAAATGGCACTTTATTCCACCCTCTGCTCCAAATTTTGGTGGCATATGGGAAACTGCCGTTAAATCGGCTAAACTTCATTTAAAGAAAGTATTAGGGGAACAAATTCTTACCTTTAGTCATTTTTACACCTTACTAAAACAAATAGAGGCCTGTATGAATTCGCGCCCTCTCCTACCTTTAAATGACGATATCGGTGACCTAGAGATATTAACTCCTTTTCAATTAATTGCAAAATCAAAAAAACCAGCTCATATTTTACCTGAAACTAATCACTTAAATTCTAAACCCCCGTTATTGATTTGGCGAAAAGTTCAATATTTTTTGCAACAGTGGTGGAATAGGTGGTTGCATGAGTATTTGCAATCATTGCAAACTCGTAATAAATGGAATTTTGCTCAAAATAATTTGAAAACTGGAGACATTGTACTAATTTTAGACAATAATCTCCCACCAGCTAAATGGCCTTTTGCAAAGGTTGTGGAAATTTGCCCAGGCAATGATGGTTTGGTAAGAGTTGTTAAATTAAAAACGGCAACAACTGAATTAACTAGACCAGTAAACAAGCTAATTTTGCTTTCCAAAAATATAAATGAAATAGCCAAAGTATAATTTTTATATTATATTAAAACTGTGAATATTAAAAAAATGTATATAATTAATTTTCTTTTGAATGAATGCATGTATGTGTGAAATTTTTTAATGTAATTTTACGTAAAAATCAGTGTATATTAAAAAAATGTATTGTAATTTATTTATTTATTTTGTAAAATATTATGGGTTTAAACTTAAAAATTTATTTTAATTAATTTCCAAATTATTTTAAATATGTACATAAAATTATTAAATTTTTTCTTATTAATTTATTTTCTATGTAAATAAATTAAAAGGGGGGAGAATGTTAAATAATACACTACTCAAAATATAATAATAATAATAATATTGAATATTAGTTTATATGTGTGTGTGCGTGTGTGCACAGAGTGTAAGCGTGTGCCTTGAGTAACGGCGCACAGCGCCCAGTCTTAGGACAACTATTAAAGTAGTCACACTTATTAAGAATAAAAGTAAAAGTTTATTGTGCTACTTAATTATTAGTTATACATTATTTATCCACATCACCTAATTTCCTATCAAATAATAAAAATAATATTAAAATACAGTCCACTCATCACCACATTCAAAAACAATTATGAAGAGGAATTATTTTACAAATTGTAAAGTTTTTACTGTGGAGTAAAAAATTTGAAATATATGGATGTGTTTTTTTCATTTTTTTCATGAATTTAGGTAATCAGGTGTTAAAAGAACCAAATCTGGAGCGGAGCTTAAAAAAAAATTTAATAATTTCTACTTATTTCCTTTTTCATTTCTTACTTCTTTAATATACTTGAATCTTCTCTTTACTTGAGCCTTATTAAAAAAATATAGAATAAACTTTGAAGATTTTGATACAACAGTATATGCTAAAATATATTTTAATGTTACATAACGTTCAAAAACATGCAAAAAAGTACAAAACTGTTTATAGGGGCGTCAAATTGCCACATTATTGTACACGTTTGCACGTTTTGTATTTTTTTTCCACAATATTATTATTATTATTCAGTTTATTTGCCATGACAAAAATTAGTAGACTCTTTTACAATTGGTATATAAGTTAATACAATACAGTAAAAAGAAAATTGAAAATAATGTTTACAGTATGCATAAAAAAGAAAAACTTTACAATACAATAATTCAAAATAAATTGTTGAATACTTTAAACATTCTTTTACACTTTTATTATACACTTTTGCATAATTTAATACAATTAGGTTACAGTAGATTTTTCCCGCAGTGAAAAGATTTAAATATTTATATATATTTATTTTTTAAACAAAATGATTGTATCTAATAATAGATTTTTAATGAATTTTTTGTACAAAAAAACAATAAAAAATGCAAATAAAAAAGATAATCTAAGTATTTAATTCGCAATCACTATTTACATTAATAAAAATATAATTCTTAATTTTTTTTGCATTTTTTGTGATTTTTAAACTTGAATATAAATATTAAAAGCTAATAATATAGACAAGTTGTAAGAAATTTATCATAATCTTTACGCTTCTCGCTATTAAATGTTGAATAGTAAATGTATAATATATATAATATAGATTTAATGAGGATTATATTGGTGCAAGGGGTATTCGAGCCTTATATACCCACATAATCATTTCCTATATTTTACGTCATTATTTTTTATGCAACTCATTTATTTCCTCGCAAGAGGGTCCATTTTGGTCTAAAGTTCAAATAATGTATCATAACTATATCGATTTCAAAAATTTTCGCCATGAAACGAAGCTGAATTAACTGTTTTTGTTTTATAAATATTTATAGAAATAGGTATGTGTAACAGTTTAATGATATTGCCTTGGTATAATAATTTAATTTGTGAATCATCCGAGTCTGTACATCAGGTTGTATATTTATTAGAATTTAAAAGAAAAAGATCGACTTGAACTGCGATAAGTGTAGGGTCAATTTTTAGCAAGTAGCTTGATTTTGCAAAATTTTCAATACAGAATCACAGTAATCGATAAACTCGTTAAATTGCTCCTCGTTTCCATCAACCAAGAAAAAATCATACTTTCCTTTATAGATTTTACGTGGTCAGAAATTATTCGTAATACGTCAACCATCGTGATGGAAAAAACTAATGTCGATTATAGAAAAATATTTCGATTTATATACAGGTAAAATATCAACGCTTGCGTTTGAAAAAAAGGGTTATAAAATAGATAATACCAAAAATTAAAGGAGATTACAAAGAACGAAGTTCATATAATGTATCGTGACTATATCGATTCCAAAAGTTTTCGTCGTCATACGAAGCTGAGTTTACTATTTTTGTTTTATAGCTCGTCTCGTCTGCGATTGAAATTTCAACATCTTGACCAATATTTTGAATGTACAAATTCATTATTTTAACATCCAAAAAACTGAACGAAAATTTTGCAAAACTTCTAAAAAATTTTTTTGCAATCTTAATAAAATTTTAACGCAGCTGTCTACCCCTCCGCTTGCATACATATACAGAGACGGTCCACCTTTTTATCTTTTTTGACACATATTTATGTATACAAGCGAGCGCTATATATATATATATATATACACATAGTAAGCATGCCGGACTGAATACGGAGTATAATTTACAGCGTTGCCGTCTATTGATATAATGAAAAGGAAAAAATTTTGCAGGTTTTATCGTCGTTTGTTTTTATAGTGAGCTTTTATATTATAGGTAAGTATGTCTTAGTAGCTGACAGTTATGCTCGTGAGTATACATACATATATCTATGCTTATTCAGTCCTTACTCTTGATTTTCTTTTCATTTTTGTCTTTATGACTTACTTGCGTTTATCGAGAAACCAAGGTTATTGTTTGATTAATTTATACTTTATATATGAGAGTATTCCCGATACCCAAATGACACTAGTAAAATTTATAGATTTTGTAAATTTGCGTAACATCTGCAAATCATTGAGGTCAGAGGGGGTCAAAATTATTTTGTATAAATCTTATAATTTTCTGCACTATTCAAATACCTAATGTAAACGTTGTCCTGTTTTGTTAACCAAAAGGTTAATTGTAATATGTGTATTTTGTAAAGCGTGAGATGTTGTTTTGCTTTGTTTATGGTAATTCTCAAAGAAAATTTTAAAATTTTCCTTTGGTTATTAAATTGACATTTGGATTAAGGCTAAAGTTAGTTTGGATTTAGGTTATTCGTTAGTACTGTTCTCGTCTGTTTATAAGCTCTCAGAACTATTTTTTTTTTTTGTTAGGTTTATTCTGGGATGCCAATATATGTTTATTTATCCAGTTCATTGGATAGTGTTTACCATAGGTGAAAAAATATTTAGAAATATTATTTAGCACCTGATATTTAGTTTTATATGCAAACGCATATATTTTATTACACATATTTTTAGCGATATTTTCGATCTTTGTTCTTGAAGAACTTAGATGTTTTGTTAGGTATTGTATGAATGTGCGATGATTAGGATTGATGTTATCCTAAAAGTGTATAAATTTATATAATTTGTGCCTTTACTCGTCCCGTATGATTTTACAGAGTCGCTGTTGTTTAAGTGTTTGTAATTAGTTTTGTGAAAACTCGTGTCATTATGGTCTCAAAAGCACAACCACATATTTGCCAAAAAAAATTTTTCTTTTGTATGTTAATTGAAAGTAATGTTTGAAATTATGATTTTTATTATTGTTTTTCTCCCAGGTTATTCGAAAAATGGAAGTAGTGTTTTAGAATATAAAATTATTGAGAAAGAAAAAAACTTGCACGCATATACGTATGCATCTATTTCCTGATGAGTTAATAGTAGTTTATGATATCTTTTATATTTGATTTATCCACGTATTCAGAGAATTCCAGGCAGCTTTTTGCAAAATCCTCATTTTTTTTTTTTTTTTTTTTTTTTTTTTTTAAACTGTAAAATGTTTATTTAGATTAATTTAGTTGTCAAGGGTGGTCTTTGTTGTATTTTTTTTTTGTTAATTTTTACAAGGGTACGATAAAAGATTACGTATTTGTTATATGTAGAGTGATTTATAATAGGATAATAATAATATATTATAATATATATAATAATAATATATTATTTTATAATTTATAATTTATAATATAAGAAAGGTAAAATAAAATCAATTAATTACGTTTACTTCTACTAAGGGCCAAATTCCATTCCTTGTAAAAGGGATATAAACTTAAATATTTAACACCCAATAAAAAGATATTAGTAGCTCACCTTAGCAATAAATTTTAGTGGAATAATTATGGAGGGTAAAAATCTGCATGATAAAAATTGTGTTCAAAAAAATTTCCTTTTTGTAGTTTTCTTTTGTTTGTTATTAATAATATTTTTTTTACAACATTTGAAAGTTTATATTTGAATGTTAAGTCTCAATCTTTATATAATTTTCGTCATTTTATTGTTCGTTATTTTTGTATCTTTTTCTCCATGTATTTTATACTTATATACTATTATTAATTATTTAATATTTATTATTTATTATTTATTATTTCATTATTATTATTATTTTTATTGTAAATAACATGGGTACAGTTATTATGTTATTATTATGTTATATATGTTATTATTACAGCGAAAACTATATAAAGACTTTTCAGTGAATTTGAATTTAACGTAACTTTATTACCATTTATAACAAAAAAGGAACATAAGATAAAAAATAAAAAAAAAACATTAATTTTGAATATATGAAAAATTATGATTAAGACTGTACAAAAAAAATAATAAAAGACAACTTAAATATGGTGGTTTATGTATGCTCTGATAGAGAAAAAAAAATACTTAGTAGTTATATTTTAGATTTTATTTTTGTATTTTGTTATAATATTATTATTTATTTGTTGTCAATTTGTATAATTTTTAAGTAATAATTTATAATTTATAGGATTAAAATTGATAGTATTTTCAAAATATGAATATGATACGGCTTATTTTACATGAATTTGTTGATTAATATGAAAAAAATTAGATTTATTTTTGAGTCGTAAAAATACATCAATTTTTATAGTTTTTAAGTAATAATTTATAATTTAAAGGGTTAAAAATGATGAAAAAATTTAAATTTGGGTGTAATATATCTTGTAGAACATCAATTTATCAATTTGTATGGAAAATTTAAGTTAATTTTTGGATCATAAAATTTAAATAATTTGGATATAATATAGTTTATTTTGCCTGGATTTACAGGTATAGTAGTTTTAGTTATCGCGAGAAAAGTTTTGAAATATGAAAGAGAAAAAAAATGAGTTTTGGGATGTGCAGTTTTTCGGATGTGGGGTTAAAATATAGGAAAAAAAATGACTTTTGGGATGTACGGTTTTCCGGATATACGGTTTTTCTAATTCAATTAGGTTCAAATCCGGAGGATTGATTAATAATTTGAAATATTAGGTAAAAAATATAGCTAGATATACGTATATATTTCTTTATGTTTTTTTTTTGTTTTTTTTTTTTGTTTTTTTTTTTGTTTTATAAAAATTTTAAAAAGAATTATAACTAATAAGATTATTAAATGAATTAAATCTATTAAGAAGTGTTATTAATTTACTACTTTTTCCAGTAGATAGTAAAATGGGTCGATCCTATTAAATTTTTGACCAAGGTGGGGCCCTAGGTGGGCGTACTGCAATAATAGAACTGGGATAGTAAAACTCGGGCGGTTTAGGTAACCAATCAATTGTACCCTGACTGATAAGTCCATTCCAATTTTTCATATTAAATTTTATTAAGTCCAGTAGATAGTCCCATTTTTTGGAAACAAAATTTGCTACAGTTATGTGATACAAAAAAACAAACAAAATTCTGAAAAATTTCTGAAAATCTGATTTATCTTGATAGGTTTGCGAATCGTCTAGTGAGGATTTTGGAACCAGTTTTTGTTTTTGGATGATGTTTTTCAGCGTATATTTGGTTTCAGTCTGTTGTACATCGTCTATTTTGGATTTGAATTCTTCAGGTGGCAGTGGTTTAGGTTCTACTGTCGCTTTTTCCAATATATACGTGGTTTTGATTTGAAGTACATCACATGTAAGGTTTGTTTCGTTTTGTTGTACCAAGATGCCAACCTTTTTAGAGAGAGGTGTTTCAGTTATTTTGAGTTCAGCGATTTCTATTATTTCTTCTTGAAGTGAAATTTCATTTGTATTAGCATAATTTATATTTTTTTCTTTTTGAATGGCATGGAACAAAGACATGGAGGTTTCGTTCAAAGGTGATATACATGTATTGATTTGTTTAATTTTAGTAGGATCTGCGTTTAACGCTTTTAAAGAGAGCACCTGAAAAGCTTTATCCCACGTTTTTGGGATATATAATTTGTTGGAGTTAAAAATTCGTATTAAAATATTCATTTTATATTCTTTGGCAAAAATGTGTACGCAATCGATATCTTCCCATTTTTTCTTCTTGTTTAAAATGTGAAAGATCCCGTCAGGATTTTTGAAATTTTTTAGGGGTTTACTTATTTTTAAATTGTTGTTATATTTATTCATACTTATATTATTATTTAATAAAATTCTAAGACTGTGAAATAAACAGTCACTATAGTTACTTAAATCTAGATACCTAAAAAATTGTTCGTAACTTTCACCACATTTATCTATTTTGTCGTAGCGATTGAATACATTTGGATCGATGATAATTTGTTTATAAGTATCTTTTTTGCTTTTGTTAGGTGAAAATATCAAGGCGATATTTGCTTTATTATTTTTATTTTCAACTTCCATGATTTCAGCGTTGTTATTTTCTAATTGTTGAATAGTTTTAACTATACTTAAGCTTTTTTTGTTCTCAGAATTTATGCAGATTCTTTTTTTGTGTATTATGGTCTCTGGATCTTTGTCTATAACTTTTACGTCAAGTGATCGTTCAAATAAAATTTTTCCTTTGATGGAGTCAACAGTAGCTGGGTAATTTTCTGTAATCGTTTCCTTATTTGTTTCGAGTTGTGATTTGCTAATTGTTATTTTACATTTTTCTGAATCAATTTCTATGTTCTTATTGGAAATAGAGTTTATTAAAGGACTAAATTTATTCGTTTTGTTGTTTAATATGCTTTTTATAATGTTGTCGTTATCAAAATCTTGTTGAGTTAGGTATGTCGATATCGCAAATTTCTGATTCTGAATTTTTAGGTTGAAGTGTAGGTACTTTTGAGGCGTAGGGCGACATTGGTGGTGATTTGTGCTGCATGCCGGGGTATTTAGGTATTAGAGATAGGATTATGGGTTCAACTTTTCTAAGTCTACCTTTAGATCTTTTTTTGGCATTAGTTATTGAGCGATTTATATTAATCACTCTTTTTGGTCTACCTTTTTTTTTTTCAGATTTAACTATTAAGGGATGGATTTCTTTAGCTATGATTTTATCATTATTGATGACTGCTTTAGGTACTTTGGGATTTTTTTTTGATTTTTTTTTTTTAATGATAATTTTTGGTATAGGGGTTTTTCTTGATTTTTCGATATTTGAGCTTAAGTTTTTATCTGTTTCAGGGATTGAAGTAATTTCTTTTATTTTTAATGTTTCAAATGTTTGTTTTACAGTTTTAGGGTTTAAAGTAAATTTTGGTTCTAAATTTTTATAGTTAGTTGCAAAAGGAAAAGAATCTTCTAGTTTAAAAGTTAATTCTGATTTTTCAATGATTAAACTAGGGGTTTTATTAATTTTAGGAAAATCAAGAATTTCTCTTTGTTTTTCAATATTTAAGTCTAAATCGGATTCGGTCTGAGGGATTATTTTTAATTTTTCAGAGTTTGTAGTGGATTTTATTTTTGGTTTAAGGATTGATTTCAATTTTTCAAAACTAAAATTTTTTTCTAGTTCAGGGGTTAATTCTTCACTATTTGAAATAAAGTCTTTTTCTAGGATAGTATTTGAAAAAGGACTAAAATTTTCTGTATTGTTTGGGGTTTCAAAAGGTATTGTGTTTGGAACGTGTATTTCATTAGGGTTTAAAATTGAAGGTAATGTACTATTATGAAAAAATTTTGAACTTTTGTTGGTATGAAAGGTATTAAGATTATAATTTAGTTTTGGCCCACGCTCACTCGAGAATGGGCCAGCATCTAGTTTAAATGAAGTTCTGGTTGATTTTGGTTATATCCCTGATTTTGGTTGTAATTTTGGTTTTCATTAAAGTTTTGATCTTGGTTGGGATAATATTGGTTTTGCTTATATCCCTGATTTTGGTTATAGTTTTGATTTTGATTATATCCCTTGATTTGGTTATAATTTTGGTTTTTATTGAAATTTTGGTTATAAAATTAGTCCGAGTTATTGTTAAAATTACTTCTTCCAGTATTTCTTTCTCTAAAATTGCCATGGAAATTGCTGTGGTTGTTTTGGTGACCATTAGAATTTTGCTGGCTGTACCCGTAATTACTATTATTATTGTGTCGGCTTAATGAGCGATTTATATTAATTGAGCGATTGCCACCAAGGTGATGGTGGTGGGATATTTTCATAATTATTCGCTGGTATAGCTTGGGCGGCTTCTGGCTCTTTATTTTCATTATTTTTTTGCGAACCTTGTTCGATGGCTTTCAAAAGGTCTGGGCATTGGGCGGTTTCGTGATTTTTGCTTTTACAGAGTGAGCAATCCTTTTTTTGTTCCACGGTTGCAACTCGGGAATTCATATTGTCTCTTATCTTTTGGAATTCTAAAAATTGGACCATCATATCGAATATGTCATTGGTTGCTATAGAATTGATGGTGCTTGAGTCATCGGAAGTTATTGAATTCGTTTCCTTTTTTACAAACGGTATGTGCTTTAATGAACAAAATTCGTGTCTTTGCACGGATATTTTTCTTCCTTCAAGGTTTACTGCTATATTTACGGCTTCTCTAAAAGTTTTGGGGTTTTTAGCGGCGACGCGATATTCTGGTGGGCTTTTCAGTCCATAAAGAAAGCTTTCGAGTGCTTCGACATTAGCTCGTTTTTTCCATAGTTCTTTTTCGTTTGTAGTTAAACTAACTGATAAATCATAAATTGTGTATAAGGACTGTTCTAAATTTTGTACACGTAGGGCGTAATCGGCGACTGGTTCGCCTGGATATTGTTCCATTTGTCTCATATCTAATTTAATTGTATCGGCATCTGTTATGCCGCTGAAACTTAACTTGAGGTCTTGTAAAAATTCATTTAAAGAAGTATAGTTTGGAGCGATTCCGCCGTAGGCATCGTACGCTCGGCCTTTAAGGTGTCGGGGGATTGAATTTAAAATAAATTTTTCGCACGCGGGACCGTAGTCCTCCAAGATGTCCTTCAATACTTTAGAAAACGCTTGGAGCGTTTGTGGTTGGCCCGAGAAGTTGGGAATGTTCGCAATTGCGGTGATTAATGGGACCGGGTTATTTATTCTGGGTCTGTTTACTGGATTTTGTAGGTTGGCTAAGGGTGGAGGCTCAAGGTTAAGGTTATTTCTACGTTGGCGAAGGTTTAGTCTTTGGTGATTTTCTTCAATATTATCATTTTCGATTTGCGCAAGACCCTCGGCGTTAGCTTGAATATTAGCGAGTATTTCGCGTTGCTGTAAAATTTCGGCGTTTTGTCTTTCGAGTTGCGCAAGGACATCGGCATTGGTTTGGAAATTAGCGAGCAATTCGCGTTGTTGTGTAAGTTCGGCGTTGCGTCTTTCTATGTCTTGTATCTGATTTTTGAAATCGTCTGCTGCTAGAGTAACTTGGTTTTGGCGGATAGGGGTGCTATGGTGGATACCATTAGTGCCGCTACCGCTAGGGGTGGAGTTTTGTGTTCCATTCATGATGGAATCAATGTTAGTAAGGTCAGTTTCAGAGTTGTAACCACGCTTTTGTCGCCAAGTATTGCTTGGCATATAACTTCTAAAAGGTTTTGTTTTAAAACTAAAGAGGTTGTTGAACTTTTTGGGCGGAATTTTGAGAAATTATATTAAACTTGCGGTAAAGGTAGTAATAATAATAATAAAAAAATTAAAATATAGCTTTGAAAAAAAATTAAAATTTTAAATAAAGTTTAGTTGAGATTTAATTAGATGTGTATATAAGTATGTCTCGGAAGTTTTAATTTATTATTTGATACTATAAGGTACTTACATGGACAGAAGTGCTATGATAGTCCAAATGTTCATTATATTGTAGTAAATTGGCTTAACTGGATAGCTTTGATTTGGCAGCTTGGTTTACGACTTGGCTTATCAGCTTGGCTTATCAGCTTAGTAATAAACAGCTTGGCAAAAAAAATTTTCCCAGAAACTGCTTGGTCGAAGATGTAGATGGATTTCTTTAAATGGTATTGTGTGGTATAACGGCTTTAAATACTTTCAAAGATCTTTAGATTTTGATTGATTAGAGTTGATTTCTTCGTTGGATTCGATAGTATAATTTACAGTCACTATTACTTTGCTATTTGACTTGTTTGTTGATAGTATTTCGTATTTTGAAATTTTAAATTTTTCTTTTACTTTTCCTTTACAGTTTTGGCAATTAGGATATTTGCAGGTATAATAGCGTTGGCCTTTCTTTGCCATATACTGTAAATAAATATTATCTTGATAGGAAATGTGCTCCTATACCTTGTTACTGGTTGTTGGTTTCCTCTGATGTTAATGTTGTGGTATAACGGCTTAAATTGTCATTGATGATCTTCAGTATTTTGATTGATTAGAACTGGATGGTTACTTCTGTATTTTATTGTTACAGTTGTACTTTTGTTTCTTCTTTTATTTCTCTTTTGTTGATATAATTTTATATTTTTATTTGTTTTCTCGTTTTCATAAAATCTAGATAATTATTTGATATTTGATCCTACTATTCCTTCAAACCAACTTTCCACTTGGGGAGCCAATTTCTGTTACGTATCCTGAGGTTTAATCAGGATACTTAATATAAAATAAATATAAAATAAGATTTATCCTGGGGATATTTAGTGCCCCAGGTATTTTATTCTAGTTATATAGGTTATAGTTGTTGATGTAGAGATGAATTCAAGTTGATGTTGACCTCGAGTTCTGAAGCTGGTAGAACTTAAATAGTTTAAGTTCAAGGTTTATGAAGGATTAGTCACTTTAAATGAATGAACTTAGTACTTTGATATAAAACACTGAATTTATTATAAGTTAATATAAAAAACTGTCTAAGTCAAACTGTAAAATACGTATACTCAAGAAATTTGTTCTAATAGAATATAAGTCTCCTAAACTAGACCTGATGTTAATAGGCCAGTTATCATGGGAGTATGTAAGAGTAACTGAGAGTAATTAAGAGTAATTAAGAGTCGAACTGACAGGAGGGCAGTTGCGGGTATATTATATAAACTAATTAGTAACTGCCCAGGTACTTGAATTTAGGTGGGATTGTCCAATACGCGGAAGCGTCGGTCTCGTCACGTCCAATTAACGAAAGCGTCGTTGATTATTTCGGGGGAAATCGTGAGGGGATTTATGCAACTCTTCGTTGCCTAAAATATTTATAAATGCGTCATTAATGACCTTCGATTTTATATTTCTGTCAATTTATTAGGAGCCGGATCTGAATTGGTGAAATAGGATATTAAAGAATGTATGAAAGAGGAAATGCAGGTATGTTAGCTCGATTTACGAGCTAACATAAGCAGGACTAATTATATATAAATAAATATATAAATATTAATATAATTAAATTCCGAAAACTGGAACAAAGTAGCAGAGTACGTAAGGACCACCTTGTTGGAGAAGAAGGAAGAGGGCTTTCTATCGTAGAGAGCTCTCCTGTCCCTAGGCAGGGGGAAGGCAGCGGCCAGCTGCCTAGGCTGCGCGTCCCAAACTGAAGTTATACCTGAAAAGGGAGTTCCGGTTTGGGACAAACAAGCGCAGGGGGTTTAAAGTGTGTTTATCCAGTAAGAATCTGGGGCGTAGCCGGCGACCGCGTTCGTCGGTGGTCTCCCAGTTGTGCACTTTGTGCAACTGGGCGGTCATGGAAATTTGCGGGTCTTTAAGGCCCGCAAACACTCCATGGCTGATGTAAGATTCACATATTTCCCATAAAAAAAAAAAAAAAAAAAAAAAAAAAAAAAAAAAAAAAAAAAAAAAAATATAATTAAATATATAAATATTAAAGAATGCGGATGCGATAGCTCGAATTATGACCTATCATACGTAACACAAGACACTATTATAAAAAAATTTTAAATGAAATATAGTTTCTGCTAAAGTCAATAAAAAAATTTCTTTGCTATCATTGCATAAAAATTTTTGAAATTACAAAAATATTTCAATACAATCATTGCATAAAAATATTTAAAATTACAACTTTTAAATAAAGCAGGATACTATTAGAAACAAATTTTAAATGATGTACAGTTTCAGTTAAAGTCAATAAAAAAATTTCAATACTATCATTGCATAAAAATATTTATAATTACAACTTTTGTATAAAACAGGAGACTATTAGAAAAAAAATTTAAATGATGTACAGTTTCAGCTAAAATCAAAAAAAAAAATTTAAATGCTGTCATTGCATAAAAATATTTGAAATTCCAACTTTTATATAAAACAGAACACTAATCGAAAAAAATTTTAAATAGCATATAGTTTCTTCTAAAGTCAATAAAAATATTTCTATGCTATCATTGCATAAAAACATATTTAATTACAACTTTTATATAAAACAGGACATTAATCGAAAAAAATTTAGAATGGCATATAGTCTCTGCTAAAGTCAAAAAAAATATTTCAATGCAATCATTGCACAAAAATATTTTAAGTTTCAACTTTTATATAAAACAGGACGACTAATCGAAAAAAATTTAGAATGATGTATAGTTTCTTCTAAAGTCAATAAAAATATTTCAATGCAATCATTGCTTAAAAATATTTGAAATTCCAACTTTCATATAAAAGAGGACACTATTCCAAAAATATATAGAATAGCGTATAGTTTCTGCTATAATACACCTGACAATATATATTAAAATTTTTAGATGTTTTTCAAATTGTGGACAATCAATAAGAGTTTATCTTCTTAAGTTGTTAACGAAAAAAATATTAAAGAGGGGTATAATTTCTGTTTTCTGTTAAATTCAATACTAATATTTCAATGCTATCATTGCAGAAAAATATTTGAAATTACAAGATTTCTATAAAACAGGACAATACTTAAAAACATTTAAGTTGGGTATTTTTTGCTAAATTCAATACTTCAAATACTAACATTTCAGTGCTATCATTGCATAAAAACATTTGAAATTACAACATTTCTATAAAACACGAAGGAATTCAAAAACATTTAAGTTGGGTATATTTTGATAAATTCAATACTATAATATATCAATACTGTTATTG
The DNA here is from genome assembly GCA_022575985.1 of Anagrus nilaparvatae. NCBI lineage: Eukaryota > Metazoa > Arthropoda > Insecta > Hymenoptera > Mymaridae > Anagrus > Anagrus nilaparvatae. The sequence goes on along the minus strand of JAKSXM010000237.1, from coordinate 548,005 downwards.
CATAAAAACGATTGAAATTACAACTTTTCTATAAAAAAGGAAACTTTTCGAAATAAAACTAAAGTGAGGTATAACTTCTGCTAAATTAATTACTAATATTTCAATACAATTGAAATTACGACTGTTCTAAAAAACAGGCTATTATTCGAAAAAATTGAAAGCGGGGTACATTTTGCTAACTTTATGACATATATTTGGATGCTATCATTGCATAAAAATATTTGAGATTACAAGATTTCTATAAAACCGGACAATATTCGAAAACATTTAAGTTGGGTATATTTTGTTAAGTTAAATACTAATAGTTTAATGCTATTATTGCATAAAAACAATTTAAATTACAATATTTCTATAAAACAGGATTGTTTTAGAAAAAAAAATTAAAGTGAAGTATAGTTTCTGCTAAATTCAATACTATTATTTTAATAAATAAACCCAATAACTCAATAAATCGGACTGTAAGTCTTTTTTTGCTATTTCTTTTTAATGAATACATTAAATAAAAAACAAAAAAAAAAGTGGCTTTAGAAATGCGTTTAATAAAAACAAAGCATTTTGGTTTTTATATTTTAATACAAACCATTTTAAGATATGAAGTGATGAAAATGACCAATTTTCCGCATATATAGAGTATAATGTATATCGGCTGTCCTATTTATGAAAACATTATAAAAATTATAAAAGTTTATAAAAAATATTATAAAAGTTTCACTCGATAGTAAAATTCATATTGATTGTCTACAATATGAGAAAACTGAAAAAATTTCAATGTATATTGTTGACTGTTTTATATATGAAAAAACCCAAAAAATTTCACTATAGAGTAAAATGGACATCTTCTGTCCTATTTATGAAAAAAAAAAAAAATAAATATTTCACTCCAGAGTAAAATTTATATTGATTGTCTAAAATATAAAAAAACAGCAAAAATTTCAATCTATATAGTATATTGTTAGTTGTTTTATAAAAATTCATATTGATTGTCCAAAATATAAAAAAACAGCAAAAATTTCATTCTATATTGTTAGTTGTTTTATATATGGAAAATCCCAAAAATGTCACCATAGAGTAAAATGGATATCGGCTGTACTATTAATTGAAAGATAAAAAATTATAAAAATTTCACTCTATAGTAAAATTTATATTGGTTGTCTACATTATGAAAAAAATTCAAATTTTAAATCTATATTGCTGGCTGTTTTATTTATGAAAAAGCTAAAAAAATTTCACCATAGAGTGAAATGGATATCGCCTGTCCTATTTATGAACAATAAAAAATCATGAAAATTTCATTCTATAGTAAAATTCATATTGATTGTCTACAATATCAGTTGTGATGAATATGAAAATAGAAAATATTTAAATATTAATTATCTACAATATGAAAAAAACTGCAAATTTTGTTTAAAAAAACTGCATATCACCAGTGAGCGCAGTAGCTCAGAGCTAGCACTCGTGCCTGTCGTCCGGGCAAGTCGAGTTCGAGACTCATAGCACCCATTCTGTTTTTATTTTTCTTAAAAATAAATATTTAATTTATTAAATTTTTAATTTATTAAATATTTATTAAATATTTATTTAATTTATTAAATATTTATTTTCAATAAAAGTGAAAGTAGAATTTGAATACTGCGTGATCGACTGTGCTCTCGGAAGTTTTGGTAGTTTCCTTCAGTACCGGCGAATGCCAGCACAGTTCCCAATATCAAAGACGTTCTACTAACGCAATTACCTTCCAATTCCTAATCATCCTCCTTCAACATTTGCATGTGAATCCCCTACTTTATACTATTTCTTTATACTAACACTTGCCCCTTCAATTTTCTTTAAGTGCATCAATGTATGCATAAATGTGTACATTGACCCTTATAAGAAATAAATCAACATATGTAATTGTTGAAGGCCTCTGCCAATCTTGGTGTGCCCACGTGCAAAAGAGGTAAACAATAAATCACTATATTTTATTTTCAATTATTATTTATTATCAATAATTATTTATGTTATAAAATATACCTCATTAGTTATAAATATTTATAAATAATCATGTAACTTTTTCTTAATATGAATTATAAAATTTTTTTGTTAATTTTAGAAGTATAAAATTAATTCTGTTCTCATTCATTTTTAAATAAAATTAAATTGCATTTAAATCACGTATGATTAAATTTATTATATTAACTAAATATGATTAAAATATAAAAAAATTAATGCACAAGAGTTTTTATTTGGTTAAGCAGAGCATCGCGAGGCCAATCAGCTAGTTCCTAATAAATATATTTTAACTTTTGGGCCATAAATGTTGTGAGATGAATTTTTATGGCCTAAGCTAAGTAAAAATTTAATTTAAGTAAGATTAAATTAATAATTTTTTTTAAACTTTAATAAATTAAAGTATAATTAAAACTAAGTTAAGTCTTGTTGTTTTCTATCATAAGTTATAATATAACTTTATTTTGGGCCATAAATGTTGTGAGATGAAATTAAATGGTCTAAGCTAAGCGAATTTTTATTTCAGCAAAAGTTTACAGTTAACAGATAATTTTTCTTATTCAGCTTTTTCACATTGAGCTCACAGGCTGTACTATAAATATAATTAGCTTATATTATAACAATAACTGAAAACTAATTTTAAATAGATGTAAGACTTTAATAAATTAAAGTATAATTACGTCTAAGTTAAGTATGGGTTTTTTGGCATTTACATGCGATCTGAGCCCAGAGACACTAAAAAAGGATAGAACAATAAAACTTTTAAGATTATTGCCTATACACTTTCGGGCCGTAAAGGTTGTGAGATCAATTTTTTTGGCCCTAAGTTAAGTAGCATTCTAGTTAACCTAAAATTTTGATATAAATAAATTTACAAATAATATAATTTTCATTTCTGAAACTCTTTAATGAGCACAGTTTTTTTATATATTTTTTTAATAACTGAAAACTAATTTTAAATAGAGGTAAGACTTTAATAAATTAAAGTATAATTACGTCTAAGTTAACCCGCGCACTTTTGAACTGTGCCGGCCAAGTATGGGCCGAAGTTCGGGCAACGTCCGGCAAAACGCTCTGCCGACGTGTGGCGCACGTATAGCATACGTCCTTTGATACACATCTCAGCGACGTATGGCACATACTTCGGCCCACGTATGGCAGAAGATTTTTATTTTTTTTTTAGTAAAAAAAAAAAAAAAAATTTACTTGGTTCAGGAATTGAACCAGGGACCCTCTTTAAAATTTTAAGAGGGTCGAGGATTATACGAGCGCGGCCAACCCTCGTATTTGAAAGTTATTGCATAAATGACTGTAAAATGTTGTATCTTATTGTATTTAAATTAAATTGATATCAGATTTTTCAAGTTCATTTAGAAAGTACTTCGTACAGAAAATGATTGTTTTTAACAACTGGAATATTTTCCAGTTTTTCCAAGATGGCGAAGTATATATTAAAATACTGATCTAAGATCCGTAAAATAAGGGCAGGCGCAACGATATAAAATTTAGTTTAAAAATTTTTTTTGGTTTTTCCAATATGTTGGACCATAAAATTTATTTAAAAACTTCTATAAATTATAAATATTTTTTTCAAATTAATTCGAATGTGCATAGATAAAAAAAGATAGAGTATTAAGAGATTAAATCTAGAGGTGGGCGTGTAGCATAATTAGGATTAAGTGTCTCGCGACAAATCTTTTTGTTTAGAGGCCCAATTTAAATTAAGTCAGATATAAGAAAACAAGTACAATACAATTTTAAATCGGACCTCAAAACAAAAAAATCTGTAGCGAGATATTTAATCCTAATTATGTTATATACCCGCTACTTAATACGCTCTCTTTTATTACCCTTCTTAAAATAATGTATCAATTATCGAATTAATTTGAAAAAAATATTTATAATTTATAGAAGTTTTTAAATAAATTTTATGGTCCACCATATTGGAAAAACCAAAAAAATTTTTGAACTAAATTTTATATCGTTGCGCCTGCCCTTATTTTACGGATCTTAGATCAGTATTTTAATATATACTTCGCCATCTTGGAAAAACTGGAAAATATTCCAGTTGTGAAAAACAATCATTTTCTGTACGAAGTACTTTCTAAATGAACTTGAAAAATCTGATATCAATTTAATTTAAATACAATAAGATACAACATTTTACAGTCATTTATGCAATAACTTTTAAATACGAGGGTTGGCCGCGCTCGTATAATCCTCGACCCTCTTAAAATTTTAAAGAGGGTCCCTGGTTCAATTCCTGAACCAAGTAAATTTTTTTTTTTTTTACTAAAAAAAAAATAAAAATCTTCTGCCATACGTGGGCCGAAGTATGTGCCATACGTCGCTGAGATGTGTACCAAAGGACGTATGCTATACGTGCGCCACACGTCGGCAGAGCGTTTTGCCGAACGTCGCCCGAACTTCGGCCCATACTTGGCCGGCACAGTTCAAAAGTGCGCGGGAAGTACGGGTTTTTTGGCATTTACATGCGATCTGAACCCAGAGACACTAAAAAAGGATAGAACAATAAAACTTTTAAGATTATTGCCTATACACTTTCGGGCCGTAAAGTTTGTGAGATCAATTTTTTTGGCCCTAAGTTAAGTAGCATTCTAGTTAACCTAAAATTTTGATATAAACAATTTACAAATAATAAATTATCATTTCTGAAACTCTTTAATGAGCACAGTTTTTTTATATAATTTTTTTTATAACTGAAAACTAATTTTAAATAGATGTAAGACTTTAATAAATTAAAGTATAATTGCGTCTAAGTTAAGTATGGGTTTTTTGGCATTTACATGCGATCTGAACACAGAGACACTAAAAAAGGATAGAACAATAAAACTTTTAAGATTATTGCCTATACACTTTTGGGCCGTAAAGGTTGTGAGATCAATTTTTTTGGCCCTAAGTTAAGTAAGCATTCTAGTTAACCTAAAATTTTGATATAAATAATTAATTTCTTTTAATGGAACCCCTGGGACCTGTTCGTCACCCAGGGTCTTCCATAAATATAATTTGCTTACATAATTATTATAAACATTTATTATTTTCACAAAATGCTTAACTTGCCAGGCCCCTAACCAGTAAGCTTATCGGCGGAAAATACGAAATGTGGTGCTGAAATTTATTTGTATTAATGCTGAGCCAGAGGCGAATTTTGAAAAGTGACTTTAGGAGTAATAAATTTTTGACAAAACTTATAAAAGATTAAAATTTCCAAATTAAGTCATTTGAATTTTCAAAAAATATCCAGTTTATACTACGAAACTTATAAACAAATATTTAAAAAATTTGTTAAATCAAGGCTTCGGGAGTGATGAATGTTTTGATTCCGACAATTTTATTTATTTTTATCATGTAATTTAGGCACCGAGGATGGATGGAATTCTGCAGACAGCACGTCCTAGGTCAAAGTTCTACATAATCCGGGAGTTATAATCTGACACTTCCTTGGGGGGTCTACCTTGTCACCCAGAAGAGTCTCCGGTTAATGTGTGAATGCATTATCGGGATGCGCTTATATGCTCAGAGTTCACCATTCAAAAAAAAAAAACAAAAAAAAAATTAATAATGTAAAAAAAGTTTCAAATTTTGTTTTCTTAAGTGGTAATTTATATATACCTACAGCACAATAAGTATATCATATCAAAGAATACACTTTTTTATTACAATGTTTACAGTTGGGAGTATTTATAATAAAGACTGTTACCCCCAAAACAGACTAATTTCACTGCATTACATACATAAATAAGAATAATAAAATAAACAAATTATTACAAAAAGATTTGTGCATAAATTATTATATTTAGAGCGCCGTTTGCTGGCTGGTTAGGGGCCTGGCAAGTTAAGCATTTTGTGAAAATAATAAATGTTTATAATAATTATGTAAGCAAATTATATTTATAGAAGACCCTGGGTGACAAACAGGTCCCAGGGGTTCCATTAAAAGAAATTAATTATTTATATCAAAATTTTAGGTTAACTAGAATGCTTACTTAACTTAGGGCCAAAAAAATTGATCTCACAACCTTTACGGCCCAAAAGTGTATAGGCAATAATCTTAAAAGTTTTATTGTTCTATCCTTTTTTAGTGTCTCTGTGTTCAGATCGCATGTAAATGCCAAAAAACCCATACTTAACTTAGACGCAATTATACTTTAATTTATTAAAGTCTTACATCTATTTAAAATTAGTTTTCAGTTATAAAAAAAATTATATAAAAAAACTGTGCTCATTAAAGAGTTTCAGAAATGATAATTTATTATTTGTAAATTGTTTATATCAAAATTTTAGGTTTTGATTATAACAGTAAGAAAATTACTGATAAAAAAATAAGGTTTACGGGGCTCAAATTTGATATCTACACACAAAAAAATGATACTAGCAGAAGTACTTAGGTTAAATTGGGAGTTAGCAGTGTCTAGTAAAAATTACCTAAAAAAACATTATTTAGAATTATTGAGCTGGTATACCATTGAGCTTTGCGTTTCTAGACCCAGAGGGGTTATTCCGGTTGCAACTACAGCAATTTTATTAAAAATTTAAGTAATCTTCAGACAAGTAAAAAATTTTTTGAAACCAGAAATTTGCAGAAAATTTTTGAGATCTATAAAACTCATTTTCTTCTAAAATTACAAATTAAGCAATAATTTTAAAATTGGTCATTTAAAAAAAATATTTTATAATATTATCGTAGAATTGAGCCCTGCGTTTCTAGTTATCTTGGATATTTTTTCATACTTTCCGACGAATTTTTGGTAGATCTATTTAGATCTCCGCAGATCTATTTTGATCTGTAGAGAACAAAAGTGATCTCCATAGATCTAAACAGATCTAAATAGATCTAAAAATTGGCAAGACAGGGTGTCTACATATCTGAGAAAATAAGTTTCCCTGTGTTTTCCAGGTTTTTCCAGGGTAAAAATGAAAAATTTCCAGGTTTCATTTTAGAAGTAATTTATTATTATTAATTTAAATTAATCATAATTTCTATATGTATGTGCTTTTGTTTAACCTCTTAGAACTTACGTTATACGGAGGTCACTAACAATTTGCACAACCGGTCCAAACCGCATTTTTTGCTTTTGTTTCCTTGGAAGTCGATATATATATTGAGATATATACCGCTTTTTCCTTTAATGGAAATAATTTTTAGGTTTGGAGACGTATGTGGATAAATAACATAATTTCTATACTACGAGTAATTATTAGTGAAATTGAAAGGAAGCGAGGTCTGAAATTTTGAAAAAAACGATTTCATACTGGATTTAATATGTAAAAATATGATAAAATGTCAATTTTCAAGGTTTTAGTTTCAAAGATATCAAATAGCAGCTGTTTTTTAGGTTTCATAAGTTTTTAAATATGAAATCTTAGCTGAATTTTCTATTTCAATTTTCCTACTCTCTAAATGAAGCTATATGGAGTATATATTTTAAACTCCTATATGACCATATATTTTAAAAGTGCTACTTAACTTGAGCCTGGAATCGTAATTTTTTTTTTGAGGACACATCGGAACAACCCTTGTTTTCGTGAAGTTTGAAGCCTCTGGAAGTCAAAAAAAGTCGTGAACAAGGATTCGGTGATAGGTGCCAAAAAGATTTTTTCACTTTTATGTCAAAAACAGTATTTTTCGTATCTCAGCTACCCCAAATTTTCAAAATAACTTTTTAGGTAAATAAAATTTATGAGTTTGATTGACCATAACTCAGGCTGTTTAAGACTTAGAGGGCTAAAAATGTCATTATTTTCCTGTGTTAGTGTTATAAAAATATGGAAAAAATTTTAGGCCAATCCAACGATGCGACCCCTGCCAACAATTGCTGTTTTGTCTAAGAAAGACTATTATGAAATTATAAAATGATTAATTTTTTTAGTAAATAAAATAAACAAAATGTGATAACATTAAAAAGAAAATGTAAATTGTAATTATTATACTGTTTTTATAATTTAAAATTCACTTTAAATTTAAAATTTCAAGTTTCTAATCTTTAATAAAATGTTATAAAAATTACATACAATTGTTATTTATTCACGTTAAAAAAAGTAGCTCCAATTTAAATGTAAAACATGTTAAATACCTGGTTAAATGATATGTTGTTAATAAAATTATAAATATTTAAGTACTTTGAGATTTTTCATTCATTATCCAGGTCCTATTTCCGTGAAGTTATTCAAAACGCATTAAAAAAATTAAATTATTCTTTATTACTTTCATTTGATGATTTTAAATGAAATTTATAAATTTTTTTGCATACTACAGATCTCTAGAGATTAAAATAGATCTAAATAGATCTCGTCAATTTCCAGATCTAAATAGATCTACCGGAAATTCGTCGGGTTTACATTTTACATATTTAAATTGTAAAAAATAAATTGTAATTTGCGATCAAAATGTTCTTAATATATACGATTTTCCGTATTGGGTTTTTCTGTGTTTTAATGGTGTTTCAGGCATTTTCAGACTCTGGGGTCCTTATTTTCGAGTTTAGCAAGTTTAAAATCATATTTTTAGAAATAGTTTATTTCTTTAGAAATAGTTTATAAACATAGTTTTAGAACTATGCTTTATAGTTAATTTTTTGGATCTGAAAATTAATTTGTTGAATTTTTTTTTGTTTAAATTTTTTACATAAAAAAATAAAAATAATAGCAATTTTTTTTTTCTTTTTGAAGGTAGTACCCAATCTAATTCTATAAAAGTATTAACATCAGAAAATATTGTTTTTACTCGATATCTCGAATCGGATACTTAATTTTTTTTTAATTTTTTTCTCAAAACTTTTTACATAATAAAATAAAAACAATAGCAATATTTTTTTCTTTTGAAACATAGAACTTAATTTTTTTGTATGAAAGTGCTAATATATAGAATTATCGTTTTCACAAAGTAAAGTAGAACATTAAAAATATTTTGTTATTGTTAATGAGGAAGCATTGTGCCAATTACTTGGTAGCGTTTTTTTCTGTTTAGATCAAACATTGAAACATAAAAATTTTGTTGTTTTCTATACATAGTTAAATTAGGCATATGATATGTTTTGTTTATTTTTGTAGGTTAAATTTTATGCTTTATTAAAAAGTTTATGGCAACTATTGGTGAATTCTATTTTCACTCTTATGTTAAAAAATAATTAAATGCATGGTTTTTTAATTAAATTTAATGAAATATATACTAAGATTTTTTGTTGAAAAAAAGAGTTTACAGTTTTTAATATTAATAAAAAGGTAACAGTGCATGCAATTAAATTTTAAATTTCAAAATCCTTTCTCTGTCAAGTCTTTTTTATTCATCAATTTTTAATGTTTATTTATTCATCGGATTGCAGGTTAATCGATATACTGATTCACTAGTGTGCAAGTTAAAACGCAAATGGATAAAATGTTTTCTTTATCATCAAAAAATTATTTTGAGTTTCCACCTTATGAGAATATAAGATTAAATGAATCTAGAACGAAATTAATAAATATCTACGTAAACAATTCTATTTTCCCGAAGCCACAAATAGTATTTAAAATATCTAGTACAACTCATATAGACGTAGTAGAATTTGATGTAGAAGCATATAAAAAAATTTTAATTAATGATGACAAAATTAAAAAAGCATTTGATAAAAAAAAAGAAAGATTAATTTTTAAACATAAAGGATTAGTAGTTAGAACGAGAGAAATGCATCAGTCAGTAGGATTATGCTTTACGAAAAATAACATGGAGGTTAGAATGATGAAGTCAACTTACAAAATATTAAGCTTAAAGACTTTCATCATAAAAACAAGGTTCAGAAGTTTCACTCGAGAAAGAAAAAATGAGGCTTCCAAACTAATCGACTTAATTCCAAAATTAATGCTACGGCCACAATTTTCGGATAAATTAGATTACTTAAATAAAGTAAAAAATGATTTAATTGCTTTATATAATTTGTCTATAAATTTGTAAATTTTAAAGATAAATTGAAATTAATAAAATTATTCTTCAAAAATAGTATTTCTACCTGAATTACTTTTATTTAATTGCTTTCTACGTAGATACACTGTAACAAATATTTTCCGGGTATTTACTATCCTAAATAGTAAATTTACTACCTAGATACACTGTAAAAAATATTATTTGGTCATTTACTATCCTGATAGCAAATACCGTAACAAGATTATTTACACAGTATCTAAATATTAATTTATTATAATTTTGAGAAAATTTAAAGATATGGTGCTTTTAACAAGAAAAAATTTTTGAGAAAGATAAAGAATTTTGACAAAAATATATCACTGTAATATCGTGTAATATTTCAGAACTTAAACATTTTTTTTTATTGAGTTCAAATTTTAGGGTATATTATAGGGTAGTAAAAAAAATAAAGAAAGTGGATAAACTTTCCCTTGATAGCCAAAAAATTTTCAAAACTCATAGTTCCAGGTATTAATACTTTCAAAGAAACAAAATAGGCACTACGTCAATAAAAAAAATATTTTTTTAACTTTTTTATGTAAAAAATTTTGAAAAAAAAAAAATTCGAAAAATTACGTATCAGATGGAGGAATCGTTTAAAAACAATAATTATTTTAAAATATATTAGTTAGAAAATAGAAAATGTTTCAGAGGAAATTAATAAAAAATTGTATAAAATTTGCGTGTTTTAAAAACGAGCCATTGCAAAAGATGAGACAATTCACGGTTTATAGGGTTTTTAGTTACTGGCCGTCGTGAAATTTGGTTTTCTTGAAATCATATGATCATGAGTTTCGGGGTCTTTTTTGGGAGAAATCGGCGCAACACCCATAAATTAAAAAAAAATAATCTTAAAAAAGAAGACTTTTTTATGTATTCCAACTTTATCTGTCCAGATTTGGTTCATATAGGTTTTTTGGTTTGCTGATCACTATTATTTTACTTATAAATTTTCAAAAACATTAAATATATAAAAAATACCCCTTTTAGAGGTAATTTAAGGTTGGTCTTTTGATAATATTTATAACAAAATAAAATATAAAATATATATTATATAGTTTTGATCCGTGTACTTAATTCGAAATGAATAAAATGTATTTTAAAAATAACATTTCTTGTTTTCCAACAATAGTACATAAATGGTATTTCACTCCGATACATTGAGCGAGATCATCAAAAATTATTTTCAAAATACATTTTATTCATTTTGAATTAAGTACACTGATCAAAACTATATAATATATATTTTATATTTTATTTTGTTATATAACAGTTTAACGAACCTATTTAATTAGTTATTACATTCATATTAAAACCTAATGCCATGAATTTGGCGCTTTGAATGTAATATACTTATATTCAGCTATAACATTTGATACCACATATGTGGTTCATGTTATTCAATGATTTCTGACAAAATATATTCTGGCAAGTAAAATGTGTTTGAAAGAATATATAAGAAATCAAAAACATCCTTAGCTGATTTTGGTATATAAGAAAGATACATTGAGTTTCTTACTGATGATCTCGCTCAATGTATCGGAGTAAAATACCTTTTATGTACTATTGTTGGAAAACAAGAAATGTTATTTTCAAAATACATTTTATCAATTTTGATAATTTTTATTTACAAATCGATTTTTTTTTATTCACCCTGGAAGTATATTTTTAACATGAAACATGTTCTTTGGATGAGGTATTTGAAAAAGTCTGGCTTGGCAGAGGAGGGGGTGAAATATTGAAGTTTTTAGTGGAGGGGTAAAAAAATGACGTTTTTATGGGAGGGGGATAAAATGGACTTAAAATATTTTAAATTTAGGGACTTAGAATAATTTAAGTGGGAGTTAGGGCCTGATCAGGCCCTGATAACAACAAGAACTTAGAATATTTTAGGTTTATTGGAAACCCATGTGGACCATGCAGGAGAATGAAAGTGCGAAAAAAACGCAAATACTCTCTTTAAAACTAGTTTTTGCTACACTGTTAAAAATACCCGATGGTAAATTTACGAAATAATCTTAAAATTACGATTTTTTCGTAAATTTACTAAAAAAATCGTAAATTTACCATTTAAATTGTAATTTTACGATCGATCGTAAATTTACGATTTTTTCGTAATATTACAATTTTGAAATCGTAAATTTACGACAAAATCGTAATATTACCACCAAATCGTCATTTTACGATTTTTATGGTAAATTTACGATTTTTCATTTGTAAATTTACGGCTGCTAGATTTAAGTATTTATAAGCCTAAAAACAACATTTCCGAAACTAAGGGGTAAGTACAAGTTTACCTTATTTTTTCGTTCCTAAACTCATATACGAGTAAAAACAAATTTTAGCATAAAATTTTTGTATTAACACTAAAATATCTAAATGGTATTGGAGAAGGTATTCTCATTTCAAAAGTTATTTTAAAGCCGTAAAAACTTTGTTTAGGAATTTCAAATTTTGTATACAAGCAACAATTGAAATGAACTAAAAAAAAATTTTAATATTAAATAAATTTTTTAACATCTAACATTTTTTACGTACATAAATATTAACAATTGTTTAACAAAAAAATTATAATTCTTTTTTTTGATTTCTAAGTTAAAAAAATCTAAGGCAAAAGAGGAAAAAGTTAATTAAATTCAAATAAAAATTTTCGGAGCTTAAAAAGGAGAGAAAATAAAAATTACTAAAAATATGCTTTATTTTTGTAAAAGATTTTACATGGGGAGTTCAATACATTCGGAAAACAAAATTACACCAAATGTTTATGGATAAGTTTATTATGTTGAAAAAACATGCTAACTACCCTCCGTTCATTCCAATGGGCCTTCTGGGCCTAGAAACGCAGCGCTCAATGTTATAAAATAGGGTTTCTTTTTGGGAATTTTCAACAAAACGCCAAAATCTCACAAGTTAACCAAATTAATATCACTAATTCTTTCATCACTATAGCCAATTAACCAAACGGTCATTTTTGGCTAAAAATGACCAATTTTAAATTGCTGCCAAATTTGTAATTTTTGACAAAAATGGGTTTTTTAGGTTTCAAAAAATTTGTACATGCTTCAAATTTCCAAAACTTCTTTATTTTACCCTTTTCAATTATTTGTTAAATAGATATGATAATTTGAAGTCACAGTCCCAATTTTACGATTTTTTAAAAAAGCTCATTTTTAATTAGTATAGGCCTGGAGCATGGTTTTATTTGCGATTTTTTTTAAAAAGATGTCCATGGAATTTTTCGACGGTATATATAGTTTGTGGGGTCGCTGATTCCAAATCCGAAGTCCGTTTTGACCTAACCTGGTCAAATTTTGCGTAATTGCCCATTTTAGGTCATTTTTAACGTTTTTTTGCCATTTTTTGTTAAAATTTTTAATATATTACCATTTTTCTCACACTACGCTAATGTTTTTTGTGTTTCTATACCTAATTATCAGATAATATAGTATATCTACTCATTCAAAAAAAAAATGGTAGCCCATAATAGGGATTCTTAGGCTATTTTTCACGCTTTTTGGGCTAATTTTAGCTATTTTTATGAAATAATATCAATTTTTATCTACAGCTTCTGTTTCTTGAGTATTTTAAGGTAGTTAAATACAAATATTATTTTTAATTTATCTAAAAACGCCGCAGTAGCCCATAATAGGCACTTATAGGCTGTTTTTAACGTTTTTGGGGTAATTTAAGCTTTTTTTATGAAATAATACCAACTTTTTTCTACAGCTTGTGGCTTTCGGGTCACTAAACGCAAATAACACATTTTTTTTAACAAATAATGTCCAGTGGCCCAAAATAGGCGAATCACGGGTATTCTTATCCTGTTAATGGTATTTTATAATACTTTACTTTTTTTAAACGGGTAGTGTTATAAATTTATAATTTTATATTTACAAAAAACGGACTACTAGCCCACAATAGGCAGTTTTGGATTAATTTTTCAGAATTAAAAAAAAAATAGTTTTAATACTTGCAAATGTTTTGTCCGTTTTTTGTAAGTATAAAATTATAATTATAAAATTATAAATTCATAGCACTACTCGTTTAAAAAAAGTAACGTGTTATAATATACCATTAAAAGAATGAGAATACCTGTGAATCGCCTATTATGGGCCACTGGACATTATTTGTTAAAAAAAGATGTGTTATTTGCGTTTAGTGACCCGAAAGCCACAAGCTGCAGAAAAAAGTTGGTATTATTTCATAAAAATAGCTTAAATTACCTATAAGTGCCTATTATGGGCTACTGCGGCGTTTTTAGATAAATTAAAAATAATATTTGTATTTAGCTACCTTAAAATACTCAAAAAACAGAAGCTGTAGATAAAAATTGGTATTATTTCATAAAAATAGCTAAAATTAGCCCAAAAAGCGTGAAAAATAGCCTAAGAATCCCTATTATGGGCTACCATTTTTTTTTTGTATGAGTAGATATACTATATTATATGATAATTAGGTATAGAAACCCAAAAAACATTAGTGTAGTGTGAGAAAAATGGTAATATATTAAAAATTTTAACAAAAAATGGCAAAAAAACCGTTAAAAATGACCTAAAATGGGCAATTACGCAAAATTGGACCAGGTTAGGTCAAAACGGACTTCGGATTTGGAATCAGCGACCCCACAAACTATATATACCGTCGAAAAATTCCATGGACATACTTTTAAAAAAAATCGCAAATAAAACCATGCTCCAGGCCTATACTAAATGTTAACTTTGAAGAGCCATTTCTCAAAAACAAATCAAGGAAATGAGACGAATAAAAAATTTCTGGAAACTTGAAGCTTGTACAAATTTTTTCAGAACTATAAAACCCATTTACGTCAGAAATTACAAATTCGGCAGCATTTTAAAAATTAGTTGTTTTTAGCAAAAAATGACTATTTGGTTAATTGGCTATAGTGATGAAAGAATTAGTGATAAAAAATTTTGGTTTGTGGCGTATGAAAGGTGACACTTATACCAAAAGAATAAAACCAACCAAAAATATTTTGGTTAACATGGGAAGTTGTAGCGTTATATTGAAAATAACCAAAAAACCCTATTTTATAACATTGAGCCCTGCGTTTCTAGGCCCAGAACGCCCATTGGAGTTAACCGAGGGTAGTCGGCATGTTTTTTCAACATAACAAACTCGTTCATAACCATTTGGTGTAATTTAGTGTTCCAAATGTATTGAATTCCCCTTGTTAATCGATTAACGCCGGCGCGGCCAAAACGTACCACTTTATTATAATTCTGAAACTTCTTTATATTATTAGCTCTAAATTTATATCTAGGGGTTTTTGAGATTGCTGATTTCAAATATGAAATCAAAAAAATCATAAAATTTCATCTACGGGTGAAAAATTAGGGTAAAAAGGGGTAAAAAATCAATTTTTATAAAAGGTTTTATTTTTACTTGAAAAACTGTATCCTGGGCTTCTGGCGTTGCTTATTTCAAATATGACCATAAAAAAAATCATTAAACTTCATCAAGGGGTGGAAATTATAGTAAAAAACAATTTCTCATAAAAGTTATATATCCTATATATATTAAAATGAAATAATTTAAAAAATTGACTATTTTTGATTTTATTGGACACGCATTTATGGAGAATTGTACGGACGAAAATACATGAAAGTGGTTTTAAAATAATCTTTAAAGAAATATCTCCAGACCTTTTTTTAATTTTTAAAAAATATTTAAATGATTTCGAGAAATCAATATCAGAAGTTAGTAGTCGAAAACGCAAAATAATTTCATTTTTTTTCACTAAAACTGATTTTTCTCAGGATCTAAGAGGTTTTTTGAAACGAGGTTTAGTGCAAATTATTCCTAGGAAAAAATGCTATCGATTTGACGTTTTTTTTTTTTTAATTTGAGCTCACGGTTCAGAGTTACAACTGTTTGAAGCTAAGAAATTCAAAATTAAAAAAATCAAAAAGTGGACATTTTCATCACTTCAGATCTCGGAATGGATTGTATCAAAATGTAAAAACCAAGTTTCTTTGTATTTATTAATCAATTTTCTAAAGCCACTTTTTTTTTTTTTTAATTTCATCCATTCGTTAAAGAGAAATATTAAAAAAACGACTTAGAGTTTACTTTTTTGAAATTTTATATTTTTTTATATTTAGAACAGCTGATATCCATTTTTTATATGATTTTTTTATATTATTTCAAAAAAAAACCTAAATGCTATCATAAACATTAAAAAAAAATATATAAAATTAAAAAAATATTTCAATGCAATCATTGTATAAAAATATTTGACATTCCAACTTTTCTATTAAACAAGAGACAGTTAGAAAAATAATTATAATGGAATAAAATAAAATTAAAATATTTAATGAAATTAAAAAAATATTTCAATGCAATCATTGCTAAAAAATTTTTGAAATTAAAAAAATATTTCAATGCAATCATTGCTAAAAAATTTTTGAAATTAAAAAAATATTTCAATGCAATCATTGCTAAAAAATTTTTGATAATTAAAAAATATTTCAATGCAATCATTGCTAAAAAATTTTTAAAATTAAAAAAATATTTCAATGCAATCATTGCTAAAAAATTTTTGAAATTAAAAAAATATTTCAATGCAATCATTGCTAAAAAATTTTTGAAATTAAAAAAATATTTCAATGCAATCATTGCTAAAAAATTTTTGAAATTAAAAAAATATTTCAATGCAATCATTGTATAAAAATATTTGACATTCCAACTTTTCTATTAAACAAGAGACAGTTAGAAAAAAAATTATAATGGAATAAAATAAAATTAAAATATTTAATGAAATTAAAAAAATATTTCAATGCAATCATTGCTAAAAAATTTTTGAAATTAAAAAAATATTTCAATGCAATCATTGCTAATAAATTTTTGATAATTAAAAAATATTTCAATGCAATCATTGCTAAAAAATTTTTGAAATTAAAAAAATATTTCAATGCAATCATTGCAAAAAAATTTTTGAAATTAAAAAAATATTTCAATGCAATCATTGCTAAAAAATTTTTGATAATTAAAAAATATTTCAATGCAATCATTGCTAAAAAATTTTTGAAATTAAAAAAATATTTCAATGCAATCATTGCTAAAAAATTTTTGAAATTAAAAAAATATTTCAATGCAATCATTGCTAAAAAATTTTTGAAATTAAAAAAATATTTCAATGCAATCATTGCTGAAAAATTTTTGATAATTAAAAAATATTTCAATGCAATCATTGCTAAAAAATTTTTGAAATTAAAAAAATATTTCAATGCAATCATTGCTAAAAAATTTTTGAAATTAAAAAAATATTTCAATGCAATCATTGCTGAAAAATTTTTGATAATTAAAAAATATTTCAATGCAATCATTGCTAAAAAATTTTTGAAATTAAAAAAATATTTCAATGCAATCATTGCTAAAAAATTTTTGAAATTAAAAAAATATTTCAATGCAATCATTGCTGAATATATGTATAAAAACTAAAAGTTAAAAAGAAAGATAGATGAAAATAAAAGAAAATAATAAAAATTATACATATATATCTATACATGCTTAGTATCTTTGATAAAAAATCAAAATGAAAAAAAAAAGTTAATCAAAATCTATCTCAATTCAATGCACTTCAATTGTATTTAATTTCTTTTAACACAAAAATTAAAAGCTGTGTATATTTATAATAAAAATTTTATATTGATTTATTGAAAATTCTTAAAATATTTTTATCTTTGCAAATGTATTAATAATAAATATCAAATATGTGATATTAAAATATTTGTTATGTAAAAACTTACACTTGGACAACAGTAAAATATATATTTTCATATTAGAAAATATTGGAATTAATGCCAAAAATAAGAGATTCGGAAATTTTCAAGATATTATTTTATATATTATATAACATTTCATAAAAATATATAAAATTAAAAAAATATTTAAAAATATTTAAATGCAATCATTGTATAAAAATAATTGAAATTCGAACTTTTCTATAAAACAAGATAGTTTAGTAGCATATAGTTTCTGGTAAAATCAATAAAAAAATATAATTTTCTTATAAAACAAAACAAATACAAAAAAGAATATGTGTAAGAAAGAAAAAAGTTATTAGATAAAACAATAATTCAATAAATAAATTATAAAGAAATATCTCCAGACCTTTTTTTAATTTTTAAAAAATATTTAAATGATTTCGAGAAATCAATATCAGAAGTTAGTAGTCGAAAACGCAAAATAATTTCATTTTTTTTCACTAAAACTGATTTTTCTCAGGATCTAAGAGGTTTTTTGAAACGAGGATTAGTGCAAATTATTCCTAGGAAAAAATGCTATCGATTTGACGTTTTTTTTTTTTTAAATTGAGCTCACGGTTCAGAGTTACAACTGTTTGAAGCTAAGAAATTCAAAATTAAAAAAATCAAAAAGTGGACATTTTCATCACTTCAGATCTCGGAATGGATTGTATCAAAATGTAAAAACCAAGTTTATTTGTATTTATTAATCAATTTTCTAAAGCCACTTTTTTTTTTTTTAATTTCATCCATTCGTTAAAGAGAAATATTAAAAAAACGACTTAGAGTTTACTTTTTTGAAATTTTATATTTTTTTATATTTAGAACAGCTGATATCCATTTTTTATATGATTTTTTTATATTATTTCAAAAAAAAACCTAAATGCTATCATAAACATTAAAAAAAAATATATAAAATTAAAAAAATATTTCAATGCAATCATTGTATAAAAATATTTGACATTCCAACTTTTCTATTAAACAAGAGACAGTTAGAAAAAAAATTATAATGGAATAAAATAAAATTAAAATATTTAATGAAATTAAAAAAATATTTCAATGCAATCATTGCTAAAAAATTTTTGAAATTAAAAAAATATTTCAATGCAATCATTGCTAAAAAATTTTTGAAATTAAAAAAATATTTCAATGCAATCATTGCTGAAAAATTTTTGATAATTAGAAAATATTTCTATGCAATCATTGCTAAAAAATTTTTGATAATTAAAAAATATTTCAATGCAATCATTGCTAAAAAATTTTTGAAATTAAAAAAATATTTCAATGCAATCATTGCTAAAAAATTTTTGAAATTAAAAAAATATTTCAATGCAATCATTGTATAAAAATATTTGACATTCCAACTTTTCTATTAAACAAGAGACAGTTAGAAAAAAAGTTATAATGGAATAAAATAAAATTAAAATATTTAATGAAATTAAAAAAATATTTCAATGCAATCATTGCTAAAAAATTTTTGAAATTAAAAAAATATTTCAATGCAATCATTGCTAAAAAATTTTTGATAATTAAAAAATATTTCAATGCAATCATTGCTAAAAAATTTTTTAAATTAAAAAAATATTTCAATGCAATCATTGCTAAAAAATTTTTGAAATTAAAAAAATATTTCAATGCAATATTCAATATTTTATTTAATATTTATTCAAATATTGCAAGCTACCACGAAAAATGATCTGTCAAAATACCGTAATTTTAATTGTAAAGAACCTTAACATTACTTAAAAATATTTGAAATCACAATTTTTATATATAACAGAGCATTATTCAAAAAAATTTAGAATGGAGTACAGTTTCTGCTAAAGTCAATAAAAATATTTCAATGCAATCATTGCATAAAAATATTTGAAATATTAACTTTTGAAAACACAACACTATTAAAAAAAATTTAGAATGGCGGATAGTTTCTGCTAAAGTCAATAAAAATATTTCAATGCTATCATTGCATAAAAATATTTGAAATCCCAATTTTTATTTATAACAGAGCATTATTCAAAAAAATTTAGAATGGAGTACAGTTTCTGCTAAAGTCAATAATAATATTTCAATGCAATCATTGCATAAAAATATTTCAAATTACAACTTTTGTATAAAACAGGACATTAATCGAAAAAAATTTATAATAGCATATAGTTTCTGCTAAAGTCGGTAAAAATATTTCAATGCAATCATTGCATAAAAATATTTGAAATGCCAATTTCTATGTATAACAGAGCATTATTAAAAAGAATTTAGAATGGCGGATAGTTTCTGCTAAAGTCAATAAAAATATTTCTATGCTAACATTGCATAAAAACATTTTAAATTACAATTTTTATATAAAACAGGACACTATTAGAAAAAAATTTAAAGTGATGTATAGTTTCTGCTAAAGTCAAAAAAAAAATATCAATGCTATCATTGCATAAAAACTTTTGAAATTCCAACTTTTGTATAAAACAGTATAATATTAGAAAAAATTTAGAATAGCGTACAGTTTTTGCTAAATTCAATAAAAATATTTCAATGCAATCATTGCATAAAAATATTTGAACTGCCAATTTTAATATATAAAAGAGCATTATTCAAAAAAAATTTAGAATGGCGTATAGTTTCTGCTAAAGTCGGTAAAAATATTTCAATGCAATCATCGCATAAAAATATTTGAAATGCCAATTTTTATGTATAACAGAGCATTATTAAAAAGAATTTAGAATGGCGGATAGTTTATGCTAAAGTCAATAATAATATTTCAATACAATCATTGCATAAAAATATTTGAAATTACATTTTTTATATAAAACAGTACACTAATCGAGAGAAAATTAGAATAGCGTTTAGTTTCTGCTAAAGTCAATAAAAATATTTCAATGCTATCATTGCATAAAAATATTTGAAATTCCAACTTTTATATAAAACACTATTACAAAATTTATAGGACACTATTACAAAAAAATTTAGAATGACGTATAGTTTGTGCTAAAGTCAATAAAAATATTTGAAAATACAATTTTTACAAATAAAAAATTCAAAAATATAAAAATACAAAATACACACCCGACAACTTGTATTTAAATTTTTAGAAGTTTTTAAAATTGTGGACAATCAATATGAGTTTATCTTTTTAAGTTGTTAACGAAAAAAAAATTAAAGTGGGGTATAGTTTCTGTTAAATTCAATACTAATATGTCAATGCTATCATTGCATAAAAACATTTGAAATTACAACTTTTATATGAAAAAGGACACTTTTCGAAATAAAATTAAAGTGAGTTATATTTTCTGCTAAATTAATTACTAATATTTCAATGCAATTGAAATTACAACTTTTCTAAAAATCAGGCTACTATTCGAAAAAAATTGAAAAAGGGGTATATTTTGCTACATTTAATACATATATTTCAATGCTATCATTGCATAAAAATATTTGAAATTACAAGTTTTCTATAAAATAGGACAATATTCAAAAACATTTAGGTTGGGTATATTTTGCTAAATTCAATACTAATAATTTAATGCTATTATTGCATAAAAACAATTGAAATTACAACATTTCTATAAAACACGACGGAATTCGAAAACATTTAAGTGGAGTATATTCTGCTAAATTCAAGACCTATATATTAATACTATTATTGCATAAAAACAATTGAAATTACACTTTTTCTATAAAACAGGACACTTTTCGAAAAAAAATTAAAGTGAAGTATACACTGAGAAAATTATATAATTGTGTCAATGATATCATATAATCATATTTGTACGATTATACATGTAATCACCCTGATGATATTATATCATCAGGACAATAATATTCTGTAATCCTGACAATTATATGCATATCATTGGGGCAATTATACATATAATCCTCCTGATGATATCATATAATCAAGGCAATTATATTTAATTTTTTGTTTTTTTTTTCAAAATATTTATTTTTTGGGTATATGAAGAAACTCACAGATACTCACAGAAATTATGTATTTCTACCTAATTTATTATTTATTAAAGTTTTTTTAAAGATTTTTAAAGATTTGAATTTTTATTATTTTTATCTTTGGTATTTTTGTTAATTTTTTTTTCGCTCGCACGCTTTCGTTCGTTATCAATTATCGATACCGTATAACCCTAATCTAATCTAATCGCATATGTATTATATTGTAATAACGAGCGCTCGCCGATCATCATTCTTATTGAGTATTATATTCTCGGTCCTTATATAGTAACTGGAACGTATTTTTGACACTTGCGAGAGAAAAGACCTTAGCATCTAGCGGTTGGAAATTAAAACAATACACCGCGCTAAAATCAAATTTAAAATAAATTTTTTTTAAACTTTTTTTGAATTCGAATTTTGCGCGGTGTATTGTTTTAATTTCCAACCGCTAGATGCTAAGGTTTTTTCTCTCGCAAGTGTCAAAAATACGTTCCAGTTACTATATAAGGACCGAGAATATAATACTCAATAAGAATGATGATCGGCGAGCGCTCGTTATTACAATATAATACATATGCGATTAGATTAGATTAGGGTTATACGGTATCGATAATTGATAACGAACGAAAGCGTGCGAGCGAAAAAAAAATTAACAAAAATACCAAAGATAAAAATAATAAAAATTCAAATCTTTAAAAATCTTTAAAAAAACTTTAATAAATAATAAATTAGGTAAAAATACATAATTAAATATCTGTGAGTTTCTTCATATACCCAAAAAATAAATATTTTGAAAAAAAAAACAAAAAATTAAATATAATTGCCTTGATTATATGATATCATCAGGAGGATTATATGTATAATTGCCCCAATGATATGCATATAATTGTCAGGATTACAGAATATTATTGTCCTGATGATATAATATCATCAGGGTGATTACATGTATAATCGTACAAATATGATTATATGATATCATTGTCACAAATATATAATTTTCTCAGTGTAGTTTCTGCTAAATTCAATACTATTATTTCAATGGATAAACCCAATAATTCAGTAAATCGGACTCTGAGTCTTTTTTTTGCTATTTATTTTTAATGAATACATTAAATAAAAAACAAAAAAAAATCGGCTTTAGAAAAGCATTTAATAAATACAATGCATTTTGTTTTTTATATATTTTGATACAAACCATTTTAAGATATGAAGTGAAGAAAATGCCCAATTTTTGAGTTTTTAAATTTTGTACTTCTTAGCTTTAAACAGTTGTAACTCTGTGCCGTGAGCTAAAATTAAAAAAAAAGCGTCAACTCGATAGCATTTTTTACAAGGAGTAATTTGCACCGAAGCTCTTTTGTTTTATATATGAAATGACTTAAAAATTTGATAATGTAGACATTGGCAGTCCTAAGAATAATAAAAAAAAACAAAAATTTAAAAAATTTAACTGTATAGTAAAATTCATATTGTCTGTTTACAATATGAAAAAACTACAATAATTTCAATCTGTATTTCTGGCTATTTTATATATGAAAAATTAAAAAAATTTCACTATGTAATAATATAGATATAGGCAGTCCTAAGAATGAAAAAAAAAATAAAAATATTTAACTGTATAGTAAAATTCATATTGGTGGTTTACAATATGAAAAAACTAAAAAATTTACCATGTATATTGTTGGCTATTTATATATGAAAAAACTCAAAAAATTTCACTATGAAATAAGATAGTTATCGGCAGTCCTAAGAATAAAAAAAACAAAAATTTTAAAAATTTAATTGTATAGTAAAGTTCATATTGGCTGTTTACGATATGAAAATACTACAAAAATTTACTCGCATGGAAAAAAATGAGCTATTACATCCAAATTAAAAAAAAAAAAAAGTACCTGGAGATTTTTTGGTGAAAAAAATTTTATAAAAAAAATAGGTCTTAATGTCATACTGGTTGTGAAATATCACCGGTGACAGTGCTACATACATACATATACATACACTCACACACACACATGCATACTTTTTTTTAAAACTGGTTTTTTAGCATCCTGAGGTCTCAAAACGTGCGTATATGTCAAAAAATCAGAAATAAACATTTTACCTAAAACAATGGGTCCTCTATGAGGAACCAAAATTATAAATATTTTACTCTAGAGTAAAATTAATATTGATTCTCTGCAATATAAAAAACAGCAAAAATTTCAATCTATATTGTTAATTGTTTTATATAGGAAAAAACTCAAAAATTACACCATATATAGAGTACAATGGATATCGGCTGTCCTATTTATGAAAACATTATAAAAATTATAAAAGTTTATAAAAAATATTATAAAAGTTTCACTCGATAGTAAAATTCATATTGATTGTCTACAATATGAAAAAACTGAAAAAATTTCAATCTATATTGTTGACCTTTTTAATATATGAAAAATCCCAAAAAATTTCACTAAAGAGTAAAATAGATATCTTCTGTCCTATTTATGAACAAAAAAAAATCATAAATATTTCACTGTAGAGTAAAATTCATATTGATTGTCTACAATATAAAAAAACAGCAAAAATTTCAATCTATATTGTTTTATTATATGGAAAACACCAAAAATTTTACCATAGAGTAAAATGGATATCGGCTATACTATTTATGAAAAAACATAAAATATAAAAATTTCACTCAATAGTAAAATTTATATTGGCTGTCTACATTATGAAAAAAATTCAAAATTTTCAATCTATATTGTTGGCTGTTTTATTTATGAAACAGCTAAAAAAATTTCACCATAGAGTGAAATAGATATCGCCGGTCCTATTTATGAACAATAAAAAATTATGAAAATTTCATTCTATAGTCATATTCATATTGATTGTCTACAATATCAGTTGTGATGTGTATGAAAATTGAAAATATTCAAATATTCATTGTCTACAGTATGAAAAAAACTACAAATTTTGTTAAAAAAACTGCATATTACTATATTTTATTTTCAATTATTATTTATTATCAATAATTATTCATGTTATAAAATATACCTCATTAGTTATAAATATTTATAAATAATCATGTAACTTTTTCTTAATATGAATTATAAAATTTTTTTGTTAATTTTAGAAGTATAAAATTAATTCTGTTCTCATTCATTTTTAAATAAAATTAAATTGCATTTTAATCATGTATGATTAAATTTATTATAATTAACTACATATGATTAAAATATAAAAAAATTAATGCACAAGAGTTTTTATTTGGTTAAGCCGAGCATCGCGAGGCCAATCAGCTAGTTAATTTTAAAATTTCAGAATAGTTCTTTTTCAAATATGATTTTTCATATTATTTTTATTCTCACATATGAGTGTATTCTCATTTTTTATTGTAGGTACCCTTTACATTATTGGGATTCCGTTACTATTATACTTTGTAATTACATAATCTTTATATTTGAAATAAACATTTCAGACAAACCTACATATTTAATTCAAAACTTTATATCAACGCTTTTGAAAAAATTTTGATTTTTCTACCCAAAGGTTAATTTTTTTTTTTTTTTTTTCAGGTATAATCTGGATCTTGTGCAAAATTTAATCATTACGACTATTTAATTTATAAGTATATTTGTCTCAGATTAAAATTTTCAAAATTTAAGGTAAAAGAGAGCCAAGTGATTTTTATTTTCCCTTCTTTTTTAAGCTTCAAAAATTTTTAATAATAATGAGTAAACAGTATAAATACTGTTTTACGTTCCAATTAATTAAAATTAATTTGATAAGTTTATTATGAATAATAAAACGATTTACATGGAACTAAAAATATATAACTTTTTTCATTATTGTTATCTGTGTTTCTGAGGACTGAGCCTCCCTTTGTCACACAGAATAATTATTGAAAAAAAAGTTAGATGGTGTAAAAATTTATTTTTTGATGTTAAAAATGTTTAAAAAAATGATTAAAAAAATGAAAAATCTGATTGTCCATTTCGACTCTGCAAGAAAACAGGGTGAGTCTCGTCAGTGTAAAACCCTGTTTTCTGCTTTTTACATATGAACAAACAAAAAAAAAATTTTTTAAATTTTTGAAAATTTTACAAAAAATATTTTTAAAAAGGAAGACTTACATTTTTTTAATCACGCCAGGAAGAGAACAAAAAGTAGAATGAACATAGAAGAAGAGATATTCTCTTCTCCCACGCACACACTCAAAAATCCAAACATCTGACAATAAAAAAATGTGTCATCAAAACTACTAAAGGGAAACTAAGTATAAAAAGTTAAAAATATATAAAAAAATATAAAAAATTTTTTACAAAAAATATTTTGAAAATTTTGTCGAAATAGAATTTTTCTATTTTTTAAAAATTTATGTCTAGTTGGTAACAGACAATTATTTATTTTGGTAGGCATTCTTTAGATCAATTGCCAATTAATAATAATGAGTAAACAGTATAAATACTGTTTTACGTTCCAATTAATTAAAATTAATTTGATAAGTTTATTATGAATAATAAAACGATCTAGATGGAACTAAAAATATATAACTTTTTTCATTATTGTTATCTGTGTTTCTGAGGACTGAGCCTCCCTTTGTCACACAGAATAATTATTGAAAATGAAAAAAGTTATATATTTTTAGTTCCATGTAGATCGTTTTATTATTCATAATAAACTTATCAAATTAATTCAAAAATTTTTATTTGAATTTAATTAACTTTTTCCTCTTTTGCCTTAGATTTTTTTAACTTAGAAATCAAAAAAAAGAATTATAATTTTTTTGTTAAACAATTGTTAATATTTATGTGCGTAAAAAATGTTAGATATTAAAAAATTTATTTAATATTAAAATTTTTTTTTAGTTCATGTCAATTGTGGCTTGTATACAAAATTTGAAATTCCTAAACAAAGTTTTTACGGCTTTAAAATAACTTTTGAGATGAGAATACCTTCTCTAATACCATTTAGATATTTTAGTGATAATACAAAAATTTTATGCCAAAATTAGTTTTCACTCTTATATGAGTTTAGGAACGAAAAAATAAGATAAACTTGTACTTACCCTCGGTTTCGGAATAGTACATTTTTAACCAAGTGAGCAAAAAAAAAGAATGGCCCAGATCGCAAGTTAATTGGATATAGTACTCTAATTTTTTTATATCAAGGTACTAATTTTAGTAATATCAAAATATAAAAATAGTAAAATTTTTTTCATTTTTTTAATAGCCAGTGTAATCATGACTTTAACCCATTATCATTTATTCAGGTTTTATTTTTTTATATAAAAAAAAAACATTATGGTTTCAGTCCCAAAGTCTTGTTAAGTTACTCAGTTTTAGGGTCATTTTTGGTGTACAAACCTGCAGAAAAGGTATGAAAATGGTAGAAACATAAAAAAATTGTCCTTTAAACCCTAATTTGCGGCCAAAACGTTCCAGTTTATTATAATTCTGAAACTTTTTAAAATTATTAGCTCTAAATTTATATCTTGACGTTTTTGAGGTTGCTAATTTTAAATATAAACTCAAAAAAAAATCATATATTACATCTAAAAAATTCGGTTAAATGGGGGTGAAAAATCAATTTTTATGAAGGTCTTTATTCTTACTTGAAAAACTATACAGGTATATCGTGTGACGACGCACAGTGTGCCGATTCAATCAAAAACTGCTGACTTCTTAGAATTTAATTTTTTCACCCACTTATTTTTTTAAATCCTTCGTATACTATCCTACTTTTATGGAAACCTGCTACTTTTTAAAAATTTTTACTCTTTGAGTCAGGAAAAAGGCAATAGTGTCCATAAACAAGGTTTTTTTAATTGCAAATAAACTTAGTAACCCAGTGAATATAATTTTTGCGTATACACCAATGTATAAGGGGTGAATTTTAATTGTAAAAATTTGAAAAAGTAGCAGGTTTCCATAAGAGTAGGATAGTATACGAAGCATTTAAAAAAATAAATGGGTGAAAAAATAAAATTTTACGGAGTCAGGAGATTTTTGATTGATTCGGCACACTGTGCGACGGCACACGAAACGTAGCACAATATATAAATAAATTATTGTCTAATTTATTGCCCTATTGGTCGAAATATTCCTTAACACTCACATACATCTGAGGGTTCTTTGATTTTAGTTTTTATAAAAGTGGTTTAGTTTTATTTAGTTTTATTTACTTTAGTTTTTCTTATGGCATTTTACTTTTTTAGGTAATAGAGCATTAAGATAATTTTATTATTGCTAATGAGGAACCATAGATCCAATTACATGGTAGCGTTTTTTTATTTTATAGTGCAAAAATTTTTGAGATAAAACATTTTAAAAATTATGTATCAGATCCAAAAAATAAAGTAAACTGATGTTTGTTAATGACTATTACACATAATTTTTTAATAATATTATTTTGGTGAATTTATCGACCTAGAGAGCTTATTAAATAAATCTATGATACCCCTTTTTGGGGGTAGTTTTTGCAAATTTAAGGGTGAAGCCCCCATTTCAATACGTTTTTACCCCGATATTCAGGTTCAGCGACCCAAAAAACCTATAGTAGAGCAAATCTCGTGTGTGCCAGTGAAAATACAACCAAACCCGTATTTTGACTGGAGTATAGATGCCAACTGCAATCACTTTTTTTTTATTTTTAACGTACCAAGCAGTTTAAAATTTTTTTTCAAATTTTATATCATCAAATAATTACGGCTAAAAATATTATTTCTAACATTAAATTATTTTATAAAAATTAATTTCTATGAAATGAATAGAAAAAAAAAATTTTTTAAATTAAGTATTAGGTACGAGAAATCGTGTAAAAAGAATGTTTCTAAAATTAATACTTTCACAGAAAAAAATTAGGTATGCTGCGTCCAAAAAGAAGAAAAAATTTTTAATTCTTTGTATTTTTTGGTATCCAAAATTTTTATACTAAACTTTTCAAAAAGTAATTATCAGATTCAAGGCTCGAAACCATACTCGATGCCTTACTCAAAGTAAATTCAATATTTATAGATATTAGTAGTTTCGTAAAAAAAAAATTAGATATAGAACATCTAAATTAAAAAAAAGCAGTTTGAGATTTTTTGATAAACAAATTGAAAAAAAAAATTAGGTCTTATAAATTAGCGAAACTAAACGTAGAATTTGTAAATGGATGGAGGGCTATTTGAAAGATATCAAGAATAATTTAGATTAACCTTTATCTAATCATTACAAACTATTACATAAAAGGATTTGAACAATATCGTGATTTCAGAAGTGGTATATATCAATTTTAATAATTAGATAAATGAAAATGAGAATGCCGGTTCGTTTAATTCTATGTATAAAAATATCATAGTCTCACGTTAGTAAATATCAAATATATGGTATACCATATATATTTAAAAAAAATGTGATAAAAAACATACGGCTATTTAATGTATTTAAAAAATATTTTTTGTAAATTTTTTAATTAAAATAAAATAAAAATAATTAGTTTCATTTCAGCAGCACCCAGTTTCGCACAGCTCAAAAAACAAGTATTTTTATGTAAGTTTAACACATTATTAATATAAAAATTTTTTAAATTATCATAAATATTGTTCAAAAAAACTAAATGTTCATTAATAATTAAGAAAAAAATCATATAATTTTTGTATTCAGATCACTTGAAGAGGCTAACGGACTTGTTGGTGAAATATTGTGAAATAAAAAAAATTTTACACATCAAAATATCAATGCGCGTGCGCGACGGCAGGACAAGTAACGTAAAGTATATCGCTCTGCAATATTTGCCAAAGATTAGTGATTAAGCTTTATTTCTTAATTAGTTTTTTATTTAATACAGTACCAAGTATTCTAGTCATCCTAATTAATATAAAAAACAAGTTATACATCGATATTTAATTAATTATTCAAGTTTTACACAAGTGTACTGTGACTAACATGCCGTTGACATAACATCACTAGTAAAGTATTTATACTTTATCGCGCTAAGACTGTGTTATATTGTGTTTTGACGTTATTCTTGGTGCATTTTTATCATCTACCATCTCATTATAGTGAAGTGCATTATTAGCTTCCTTTTTTCTCCTTGGTTTTTTTTTATCTCATTTTGGCGGGATTTTGCACATCAATATTATTGTACTTTGCATTTCAATATTATCGATCGAGCCACTTGCTTTGTCATCAATACTGAGTACAGATGGCTCTTCATAACAACAATGCTGATATCAACATCAACAAAACTCGCAATTATATTTTATGTTGTATTTGCAAATTTCGAGGTAAAAAAGGAAGTCCTTTAGTTCTCTGTACCATATGCCAACAAAAAGCTCACTCTAGCAACAGTTGTTCATCTATTCTAAACAAAAATGATAACAACATGCAATACATATGCACCACATGCAAGGTAAAGCGCAAATCACGTAACGTAACGGTCAATCATGTAACGTTAATAACGGGCATGGCTCTGCCTCTCAATTGACCACACCTTCTCACAGTACATACATACAGCTAAGCGGATACCTGGAAGTGGTAGCTCTCTCTCCACAATGAACTCTAAAAAAGTTAGTCATATATGCACTATTCCATCGCACATCGACATTCAACAACAAATTGACAAAATTTCTAATTCACTGGAAGAGCTTAAGATCTTGTGCACCAACAATAATACAACTATAAACTTCCTCAAACAACAAAACTTACGTATGACAGAGCTTATAAACAAGATGCTAAATTCAACTCAAGCTACTACAATCGCAGTTGCATCACCCACAGTTACTACAAAGTCTATCATCTCTCGTAGCAGCATAATGCCAAGACATCCAGACAACAGTATTACAACCTCTATTTATAAAAATAATATTTTTTCTAATAATAATAATAATAATAATAATACTAATACTAGTAATAATAGTAATAATAATAGTAGTATAAATAACCTTAATATAAGTAATGATTTTAATAGTAATAATTCTAATATACAAAATATAATATCAAATAATATGCATAAAAATTATCAAAGTAATTTCAGCTCATAGACAAATTGACAACAGATTCGACTTTGACAATAGGTGTAGCACACAAAGCACATTTCATGCCTTATCAACCAAACGCAAAAGTAAAGATGTTGACTTGATTGAGAGAAGAGAACTTTTTATACCTGGCTTTATGAATATTAATGGTGAAGATAATTTATGCTGTATTGCGTTCTCCATTCTGAAAACTCTTGTCCCTTCTCTCACTCAATCAGACATCAGTGGTGTTAGATTTGTTCGTTCAAAAACCACTTGTTCAAATAGTCAGGGTCCTTTGCCTAATCACACCGCCTTCATTGTCACCTTAAAAAACCCTGAACTAGTCCAAACGGTGATGAGTGCCAAAAAACTCTTCAACTACTTATCAACAAAGGATATCAGTCTTTCGTACTTAAACTCGGAAGTTGCTATTGCCTTACCAGACAGAAAAATCTTCATTAATGAAGTTCTATCTAACTTTGAGCGATCATAGTATATACTGATAAAAGAAAATGGAAGAAGCTCGGTTTTAAATACGTCTGGTACAACAATGGTGACTTCCTGGTTAAGTGGGGGGAAAGAACGAGGTCCCATGCTGTCAAATCAATATCCGTTTTAAATACTATCGCGCAAACTTTAGGTACTTTTACACACAACCTCAAAACTCCCACAAAAACATATATTTCCAGTCAATATAAACAAGATGCCACTCGGGGACCTAGCACTTCTCAATGACTAGACAATACCGTGCAGGAAGCATCATCTAATAATCGTGCTTTAAAAGTTGGCTTCCTAAATGCCTCGTCCCTTAAAAAACACATTTGGCAAGTCCGTGAGTATCTCACCAAAAATAACTCTTACCATGCATTTTGTATAGCTGAAACCAGATTGGGTAAAAGTCTCAGTGACCATATCATAAACATACCAGGCTACAGCATTTTACGGCAAGACCGTAACACACATAGGGGTGGTATACTAGTCTACATCAAGGAGCACTTCAAGGCCAAAATTCTTTGTTCATCAAAAACTGAGCAGAATGGCAAGCCTTTGAAGCCCGAATATCTTTTTTGCTCCATTTGGGAAGGGAACACAACCCCCACACTAATTGCTGCAGTATACCGCCCCCCGGATGTTAACATCAGGTCTGATGATGAGTTCATTGACTTAATGCGTACTTAATGCTCTGACTTTAGCCATAAGATAGTTATAGGTGATTGGAATGCCAACATGATTGATGCAAACAACTCTGACACCAGGTTCTTAAGTAACCTCATGACGGACTTATCTTTAAAATTAGTAAAGACTGGAGCCTCGCATCACTCTAATGAGAACGACACCTGGATTTACGTTATTTTTGTCGACAATTGCGATACTATCATTAACCTAGATCGAACATCGGCAGACTATGCAAATAGACATGACATCATCTCAGTTACGATTGGTATGTTCTATCCAGAACCGCCCGACATACCTGTGACATACAAGGCCATTAATAGCATAACACCGCATGACTTAGACTCGCACCTACGTCAACTTGACTGGTCTTCATTCTTTCCTACAGTTGATGATTTTGATATTGAGCGAGGTCTCTCAACCCTGACAAGTAACCTACAAGACGCAATCAACACACTAGCGCCTACCAAGACAATTAATCCCAAAAAGCACGGATACCCTTGGCTAAACACAGAGCTGCGCCTACTAAGAGCTAAACGTGACGCAACTAATAGGCGCTATCACAGAACAGGCTCCAAAAAATTGTTCCAGGAATTTTTATCTCTTGCTAACTCTTATGAAGAAAAATTTGAAACAGCACGTTGTGCTTATATGCACAACCGGATATGTAGCACTCTTGAAGATGGTAAAAATTTTTGGAATGAAATGCGGAGTCTGGGCCTAATACCCAAAGTAAGTGACGCGCTCCATGGTTTTTCCCCTTGAAGAGCTTAACCAATTTTTCTCAAATATATCCATCTCTCCTACAGAAGATCCATCTATGTCTCTGGATATCCTTAATAGCAGATCCTCAGAAGGTTTTGCTTTCAGGGAGGTATCTGAAAGTGAGGTAATCTTGGCTATCTCTCATTTTAGATCGCAGGCAAAAGGGGATGATGGCATTCCTCCGATTATTGTTGCTAAGGGGCTACCTGTTATCTCGAAATACCTCACCAAATTATTCAACGCTTCGCTTATGAAAGGTATCTTTCCGACAGAATGGAAAAAGTCTCGAATATTGGCCCTTAAAAAAGTTTCCATCCCATCATCCCCTTCTGACTTCCGACCCATAGCATTGCTGTGCTTTTTATCGAAGGTCCTCGAAAAGCTTGCTCATGACCAGGTGGTTAGCTTCCTGAATAAATCTAAAATCTTGGACTTGTTCCAAACAGGCTTTCGTAAACATCATAATACCCAAACGGCCTTAATAAAGTTGACAGATGATATACGCATGGGTAAAGAGAAACAGCTAGCCACTCTGCTACTGCAGTTGGACTTTTCGAAGGCATTCGATAATGTCTCACCATCTAAGCTGCTCATAAAGCTGCAAGCTGCAGGCTTCTCTAAGTCGTCCCTACACTGGTTCTGGTCGTACCTCTGTGGTCGATCGGTCTGTGTAATCTCTAAAAGCTCAACATCTGATTACCGTGATACAAACATTGGGGTGCCGCAGGGATCCGTCCTTGGCCCCTTATTGTTCTGTATTTATATGAATGACATCAAGGACCGTCTTGATGCAAACACTTACAGGTTACTATATGCTGATGACCTACAGATCTACGTACAGGTACCAGCTGCTCAAATCCAGCAGGGAATTGCCATGCTTTCTGAGTCAGCAAAAATTGTAGCTT
Source organism: Anagrus nilaparvatae (assembly GCA_022575985.1). Classification (NCBI taxonomy): domain Eukaryota; kingdom Metazoa; phylum Arthropoda; class Insecta; order Hymenoptera; family Mymaridae; genus Anagrus; species Anagrus nilaparvatae. The sequence goes on along the minus strand of JAKSXM010000237.1, from coordinate 514,531 downwards.
CATGGGCAGAATTAAATTGCCTGTCGTTAAACACCAAAAAGACCCAGGCTATTGTATTTGGTTCCCCTAATACTTTAAAGCTCTTTAAACTACTTAATATACCAAAGATAACAGTTAACCTTAATGGTGACAGTGTCTCCTTTGTTGATGAGGTCACTAGCCTTGGAGTCGTCCTTGACAGTACGCTATCCTGGCAGCCTCAAGTGAACCAGGTCACTAAAAAAGTTAACAGAGCTCTATATGGCCTCAGAATCATAAGACCCTGTACGTCTCACAATCTCCGCAAACGTCTGATTGAGTCGCTTGTAGTTCCGCACTTGGATTATTGCAATGTTGTTTACTCTGATTTATCTTCTCAACTAAGTGCGCAATTACAGCGACTCTCTAACTCAGGTATTCGATACATATACGGACTAAGACGACAGGAACATATTACACAGAAAAAGATTGAATTGGATGTGCAATCAAACCCGCACCAACTACTTTGCAGCCCTAATAATGTATAGGTTGGTACGTATGAGAGAGCCACCTTTCCTTCTGCCCCTCTTCGAACCCTATAAGTCAGATAAGCCTTCTCGCGGCCCTCGCAAGGACTTAAAGGTCCCCACCTCTTTAAAAACTGACTGGGGTCGTAACTCGTTCCAAGTCCAATATGCTAAGCTATGGAACAATATTCCACCATGCATAAGAGACCTATACTCCTACTCTCAATTTAAGAGAAGCATACGAACATACTTACATGGGTTAGAAGACTGATAAACCAAAGAATTAACTTTAATTGACTGATAGATTGACATATTTGAGCTTTGTTAGAGAATTGACTAATATATTAATTGTATTAAATTGTATTAAATTAGATTTATTAGAATTGACTAAAATATTTATTGTTTTTTAATTTATAATGTTTTGTATTTACATCCAAATTTATATTTATGTTTTATATGATTTGAATTATATATGTAAAGAGTGTACAATTTTGTCTTGGCAAATAAATACAATAATAATAATAAAAAAATAATTTGTATTGTTTTATTCATTTTAAGGGTACATTCTCCCAGTTTTGAGTAAAAATAACGTAATTTTTCTAATAAATTTTCTCAAAAACTATATTGCATAATAAAAAGATTTTTTTACAGCTATTTTATACACTCATAATGAACACAAAAAAAAATTTATTTTTTATTTTTTCTTTTTTTACATATTATTAAATGGCGCTGAAGTAGGTGTCTAAAAAAAAAGTTCCAAATTGGCCCACATCATAACTTGGTTTAGAATCGTCTAAAATAAAAAAAAATAAAACACCATAAAGTACATGAGTTTTTGGTGGCACTCCTCTAGGATATATGAAAAATATTGAAAATTAAAAAATTTATGAAGGTAAATAGAAAAAAGTCGAAATTTGACCGTATTTTTAGCCTGAAAACGGAGCCTACAGATCAAAATAATGTTCCGATCAGGTTTATCCTAGAGGAACGCCTTTAGAATTTCATAATAAATCGATTAAAAAAAAAAAAAATTGAAATCGGACCAATAGTTTTTTTTTTATCGTGTGGGCCGTTTTCAAAGAGTTCATTTTGAGAAAAACGCGTTTAAAGTTTCGGATCTTGTATTCTTGCATACTAATAATTTCATTTATAGGCGCTGTAGTTTCTTTATTATTTGCGGGATTCATTTAAAATTTTTTTTCAATATTCTTGAATACTTTTTGAACACAAATCAGTTAAAAAAAAAATCGATTTTCAATTTCAAAACTGGGAGATTGTACCCTTAAATCATTTGAAACAATAAAAAATTAAGTTCAGCTCCAATTGTGGTAAAAAAAATATCATTTTTACTTTTTTAATACCATAATGGTTGTGAAATATCACCGATCACGCACATAAATACATGCATACGGACATAGCACTCACGCACATACACATACACACACCCACTCTATGAGGAACCACAATTAAATACATGAAAACATATTAGTAAGGATGGGTGATAATCTGCCTAAATTTTATAAAATGTCCCCACTAGTCAAAAATAAAATAATAATCATCATTTTGCACTATACAATACTTATAATTTTACTAAAAACTGGCCTAAAAGTACGGATTATTGGAATTAGCTTGCACAAGACTTGTTAGAGTTCAGGAAAAAATATAAACAATACATTTGCAAGCGTTTAAAATTTAACATATTATTATTTAATTTAGGGATTTTTTTGTTTCTAACTTGTTATTTTAATTATTTACCTGTTATTAATTGTACCCTAACATTTAATAAAAATGCTAAATTTGTAAGAAATAAACGCAGTTTTTTTTAATTATTTATCACTTAAATTAGTAAATAATTTTAAAATCAATTAACAATTTTAACATAATTAATAAATAATTGATAAATATTTGAATTCTTTTAATTCTCATCCGTATCTTCATCGGTTGTGGATATAAGGGATATTGTAGAGATATCCGAGTCTCCATAAAATGGATAATACGGATGATTAAAATCAATTATGGTCTGGACACTTAAAAAAATATTCAACCTGTAAAAAAGTGTCTAGTGTAATTCTTATATCAAAATTTTAAAATTTTAATTTATGGGAATTTTAAAGTATTAAACGTTACTAAACTTTATGGTTAATTGTTTAAATTTTTAAAATTATTTTTTACTAAAAATACTTGTTTTTATAATTTTTTACGTGCTAATTAGTGTTTTGTTATGGTGATTCTACAGACCTCCGTAATCGCAAAACCGCAACGCAATGCGCACAAACCAAAATCGTTTTGTGCGCATGCGTGTTGCATTGTGGCTGCGGTTTGCGTTTACGGAGGTCCTGAGAATCACCCTAAAAAAATATATATATATTCTGTAAACAGTTTATGCATTCTGTAAAAAATTATTCAGGACTGTATACAGAGCTGTGTATACAACTGTATACAGTGGCTTCGTATAGGCATCCCCTATAAAAATGTTACATGTTAAAATACTTTGTAACTAAATTAAAGACGTTACCACAAAGTTTGGTCACGTTTGGTTTTAATAACCCTTATTTTTTAGCAATAGTTGCGCACCAGCGGATTTCCTTAAGAAATGTTATTTCAAGATATATTATGTGCCTTATTTCATCTACTCCCGCTAAGTAATTATTATTTTTATGCTCTTCTAATATATTTAGACCCAGTTCATACATGTTTTGATTTTCATATATTTCAAAGCTACAATTGACACTAGCATCTGCAACAATAAATTTTATTTCTCTTGTTTAAGATCTGATTAGCCAAAAATACTATGAATTTAAAAACTTTCTGAAAACTTACTTATATATTTTATAAATGAATTTAACTCCATTTGCATTACATATACCAGAGATTCGTCTCTATTAAAACGTATCAAAACGTTAAATTTATCTTTATAAAATTTTAACGGTAGTGAGGAATAATAATGCTAAGAATCCATATTTTTTTATGTTTTTATTCTAATAAATAAATCAGTAACTTGCCACTATTACGCCTACAAAATAAGTTCCTAATATTAGATATTTGTAAAAACCAAAAAAATATTATTTAATTTAAAAACTATAAAAAATATGTTGAAATAAAAAAAGTAGACAAATTAAAAGTATACTAGCTATCACAATTATGTTAAAAATAATCTTGTTTTTATCAAAACATTTTCAAAAATTAACATTTTTTTTAGCTTTTATTATTTAAGTTAATTAAATTTGTAGGTTATTTACCCAGAATTTTCAGATAAAAGCATCAGCCACTATCAGTCATATATTTTTCACGGTATTTTCATAAAATATGACTCAGGATATAAAAGATTATATTTTCACTAAATAAGCATTTTAATTGTCAGTTTGCTTATGAATAAGTATTTTTTAAACTTTATTATCCTAATAATATAACCTGTTAAGCTATTTCTACATCAGGTTAAAATTTGTTATTAAATCTACACTATCTTTATAAGTTTTATAGTGGAATTGGGAGTTATTCACGATTAATTAACCCCAACTACACTATATAACTTTTAAAGATAGACTAGATTTAATATCGAATTTTAATTTGGTGTAGAAATTGCTTTAACCTATCTTTATTTTTATATCAAAATAATTTCAAATTGAAAAAAAATGTTTTTTTTTTTAATTAAATGTTCTAAAGCATTTAATTTAATTTGGCTACTTTTTTTCAACGAACTTCTAATATAACTTTAAATTCTTACTTTTTCTGAAGGCTTTTAATAAGTACTTGGTCTATAAACAATATTTAGACCTAAATTCTTTACTTTAACTTTTTTTAGAGTTATCTAAGTGACAATAAATATGAACAACTTCACTTTTACTTTTGCTCCAGTCAAAACGCGGTTTAGGGTGTATTTTCTCCTACTAATATGAGATTTGCTCTACTATATGTTTTTTGGCTCACTGATCATGAAAATCGGGGTCTTTTCCGGGAGATATTTTCTGAACACCCTTGGGAATTCTATGTTTATGGCTGAGGATTGTACAAAATTTTTCTGCGATTGTGGCAAGAAAATACGTCTTTTCCGGACGCGCAGCGTACTTTCGAGCCGCAGTACAGAAATAGTTGTTTTTTTGATTAAACATGAAATACCATCTAAGGGGGTTGACACGCTCGAACGTGCAGAGAGCTTGCCTTCTAGTAACGATAAAATTTGTCTATATGAAAGGCAAATGAAACTCCACATCTGGTCTATAAAGATATAAGTGAAAGCTTACTAAAAACAATAACTTTCTACCATTAAATAAAGATATTGGTTATACAAGTAAAATCGGTACTACAAAATACATTCATAATTTATTATATATAGATTTAGAACTTGCAATGAATTAGCAATGAATCACATCCATTTAAATTTTATGTCATCTACATGAACTTGAAGGCTTAAAAAGCATCCTGAAAATTTTAATGTTAAAATAATTTATTCAAGTTATATGGGGTAAGTAAAATTAATTTTATTTATAAAAATATTTATGGTGCTTTAATATACAAAATGCATTTCTCTTTCGAGAAAAAAAACCACAGCGTATAGCATTTATTTTGTACCCAGAAAAATGTAAGCTTTTACAAATACTTTTGGGATATAAATAACAATTTAATTTTTTTTTCATTCTTTTATCGATAGGTACAAGCCATCTATATTAATAATAAGCAATGTTGGAGAGAGGGGGGTATTTTTTTTTCTATTTTTTAATTGAGAATATTTAAGGTCTGATACTAAAAAATTATAAAATAATACAAATACCCTATACTGATCAATAAATTCGGTATACTTAATTTTATAAAAAATATTGGCAATAGAAACAATAATCCTGAAATTTTCAAAGAATTTTAGTTATCCTTAAAATAGTAAAAATAGCTAAAAAAATAAAAAAATCTCCGAAAATTAATCAAAAGTTGCCTATTGCGGGCAACTGGACCATTTTCGGTAAAAACCGATATCATATTCGTGTTCAGCGACCCGAAAAACATAAGTAACCCTTGCGAAAATAAAAAAATCTTCGAAAATTAACCAAAAGTTGCCTATTGCGGGCAACTGGACCATTTTCGTTAAAAACTGATATCATTTTCGGGTTCAGCGACCCAAAAAACATAAATACCCGTTGGAAAATTCCATCAACCTATCAAGAATAAAATTTGTCTACGAAACGGGGCTCCACGTCAGGTCTATAAAGAGATAATTATTTAAATAATAAAAAAAAATATTTATTACTATAAACATTATTTTCACATAAAATAATATTATGTACGTATGTATGCATGTTAAAATCGAAGTTCTATAATCGAACTTGATTGTTGCTTGGAAAAAAAATTATTAAGAGAAACCTCCATTTCGTGTATGTTTGTAACAAATTATTTTAGTAATAATAAATAAATAATAATTAATTTAATAAGATATTATATTGCTAAAATGCAATGTTACTTTTAAGAGAGAGAGAGGATTTTACCTTTTTTACTATAGTGTGGTATACAAAAATACACACACATACGCCTGGCAGCATGCATTGGAAAAAGGATTATTAAATAAATTTTTATAAGACAAATTATTAATTTAATTTAAATGATCATTATATATTTTAATTTAATAATTTACTTTTTAATTAATTGTTAAATAATATAAAAGATTTTACAAAGTTTTACCGTGGCCACACTCATACTATTTTATCATACATACATACAAAAATATACCGATTCGCTATATATGAAAATTTCGCGACAATAAAAATCCGCGTGGTTAACCATATATTATTTTATTACTTTTTACTCACAGCGTCGCTCCTCTTCTTCTATGAAAAATAATGACATAGAAAATAGTGACTCCACGTGTGGACCTTTATGGAGAGACTCCTGGTGGTGGGATGGACCTCATCTACTTGACAGCTAATCTTCTTCTTCTTATAAATATTCTCCATCCTCGCTCATTTAATTTTCTATAAATTAGAAGGTCCCACTACGCGAACACATTTAAGCACGATATATCATACATGCTTTATAATAAAGTCACCTGGAGAGCATATCTCATCTACAGGGACAAAAGGAGCGCGCGCGAGATTACATAATTCGTCCGATTTCTACGAAATCCGAGGGACGAGAGAGAGATTTATTTCTTTGAAACTCACGTGCCCCACTCTTATCGATCAATAACATCGATTTTAGCGCCGTAATTCACACCTGAATTACGTAATATATAAGCGCGATTTTTAATTTGAAATTATATAAAAGGTGTATAAGAACACCGCATCACATGTTTATGCATCTAAGTTTAAGGGCTTGACTTAGTTGCGCGCCTGACTCGGGCGACGTATTATAATTTCTTACAAATGATTTAAAAAGTATAATTTAAAATAATTTATTCAAACAATATTAGTTTAGTTACATGGATAGGGTAGATAAAATTAATTTTATTTGTAATAAATTTTATGGTGCTTAAGTAATATAAAAAATGCGTTTCTTTTTCGAGAAAAAAATAGCGAATAGCATTTATTTTGTACCCAGAAAAATGTAAGCTTTTACAAAGACTTTTTCGATAAAATTAACGATTTACTTTTTTTGTCATAATCTTTTATCGATATGTACATGCCATCTATATTAGTAATTAGCAATGTTGGTTGAGAGGGGGGTGGGGGCTCGGTCCTCTATTCACATGTACTTTTATTTCTGTTAAATAAAAAAATCATGTTTTACTGCAAATGTTTAATTATGCAAACACATACAGAGGCATAAGCAAACTATATGCAAACACATAATGGGGCCTATTAATGTCCCTAGCAAATTTATAAGAAACACATTTAAAAAGGTATTGAAGAGGCTACGTCTAATCCCAAAGATAATTTATTTTCCTAATGGAGTCAATGTGTATCCTGCATACAGAAATACATACAGAATTATCAGAGAGGCCTCATTATAATAATGATAGTTTATAATTATAGCGTAGACAATATGAATTGAACGTAATACAGTAATTTATCAATAAAAATCTTGATTTTTAACTCCTGGATACGCAAGATATAGTGTTAGGTTCCTGATAATCTTGATAAACTAATATGTAAAAAAATTAATTAATGGTACACCAATTCATAAATGCTTTTATTTATTGAATACTAAATAATCTATAGAAACTTTCTTAAATTTTTCTCCTTATAATTAAAAGAACAAAAATTCATTCTTTATTATAGTCACGGCTGAAGGGGGTGTAGTCCTGAACATAATTTCTCGCACATGCGCAGTTTAAAACAAATTTTAAATGTCCAATCGAATTCTGCAGGAAATTTTCTATAAGTAATGAAAAGAAAAATATTTTTTAGTCTATTCACCAAAGTACCAAATAAATTTTTTTTCTCATAAATGAAATGTCTTTTACAGGCAATAAAGGGAGCATTAAATTTTTTTTTTTTTGAAAACTTAAACTTAAAAAAAGATACATAAAAAAAATCATAATAACATGCATCGTAAAAACATATAAATAATAATTTTTTGATTAGCCCTTTCTTCCCAGGGAAATTCCAAATAATGGTATATCAACAGTAATTTAGAGAATGAAATTTTGAGGAATCCAATGGTATGGGTCTCATAGTCAATAGTCGTGCAAAATTTTGAGATATCAGGGTACACAGATAAGTAAATATTACATAAGTCTTTGAATTTGTGATTGAAAAACAATAATATATAAAATGTAAATTAATAAAATCAAAAGATACGTATCATTAAATTTGCGAATAATATTAGGAAAATTAATTTTATGAATATAGAAAATATTTTTAATATATTGTAATAGTTAAATTAATAATTTTTTTTTAATTCACTCGACGGATTTGGAGTACTGGGAAGCGCGACTTTAAAAGATGTTGAGATTCATTTGTGGAATATTCGTTAAGCTGTTAGTCAATTCCAGCAATCTTATATGCCTTCAAATTTTTTGAGTGAAGCAGTATGGATACAACCATCTGATTCTATTTTTGGTCGCTAAAAACGATTTTGAAAGTTTCATCCATTTTCCGATGGCCTGTTTTGCGTCATTACACATATTAGGCCAAAATTTTCGAACATAGATTTCTAAAGTTCAAAATAGCGGACTCACAATGGCCAATTTATAACCTAAAAATTGATATTTTAAGTTACTTCAAGCGTTTTAAAATCGTTTAACTAGTTTTTGGGGTCCCTGGGCACGATCATAAAAACAAATTTCTAAATAAGAAAAAAAAATATCCTACCCATTTGGTAGCACCCTGCAAACACTCTTTTGCTTCAATTAATAGAACATCTATCATTATACCAATAATAGAATGTTCATATTAGAAAAAAATTTAAGTAATTTTTTTAATTTTTGATTTTTGAAAGCTTTGATTGGATTGAGTTAAATATCAATGTTTAATGTGTAAATAAGACGCAAAAATCTATTAATAATAGTTAGAACTAAAATTGACCTTGCTTTCTCTTAGTTTAAATAATAAAAAAAATTAATTAAAATTTTTTTATTTATTATTTGTGATAGTATATAATATGCTTTAGAAAAAAAAAAGAGTTACACACTTTTTCATGCTAATGGACCTTTTTGGCCAAGAAACGCAGGGCTCAATGTTTAAATAGGGGTTTTCGGTAATTTTCACTAGATCGCTGCCATCTTGCAAGTTAAACAAACTCTTCTGGTTGTTTTTTTTTTTAAGCGTTACATTTCAAGCTCCGTATATAAAACGCAATTTTTTATCACTATATTTCTTTCCATTATAGTTCATAATATGAATGCCCGTTTCCTGCCCAAAATTAAAAATTTTTAAATTGCTTCCAAAACGAGAATTTTCGATGAGCTTTTAGGGCTCAAAAACTTTTTATTTATGGCATTTCCGCTCATTTGGTCCTTCGATCCTTTTTTGGCTAATAGTTTTTTAATTTAATCATTAAATTAATTAAAAAACGCAGAAATCAGCACCACGAGGTTTTATAATTTTTTCTTCAAGTGAAAAAGGATATTGGATATTTAAGGTGTATTGTGTAAAGTGGATAATAATAAAATTTACTGACGCTCATCGATATTATTGTGCTGTGATTAAATATCAATTAACAGTTTTTTCAAAATTTGTAAAAAGTGATTTACACGTGCTGTTCTAAATTAAATACAATTATATTTGCAAATATAAAGCTAATTATTTGAAAGCAAATAAAAAATTAATGAGTGCGGAAATATTATTTTAAAGAATAAATTATTTAAAAATTTATAAAAATTAAAAAACAAAAAGTGTATTACAAAAAAAAAGAAAATAGTCATAAATCAAGAAGAGGGGGCATAATATATTCATACCAGCGTGTTTCTCTCTCACACACATATTATCAGAAATATAAGCGTCATGCGAACGCATTTTCTCAAGTAGACGACAGCAAACTCCAGTTGCCGCCATATTTTTTATATTTGGGAAGCAGAAGCACGCATTCAAGTTTTCTCTCTCTCTCTCTCTCTCTCTCTCTCTCTCTTCGCTCTCACTTACTCATATCAACGACGACATCATGCAGTAACTAGTATCACGTCATCATATATTCTCTTCGGGGCATCTACATCACGACTACAAGTACATACGCGACGGCGCACTGGGCCCGAAGCGTCTGCTCCAATCATTTTCATTGTCTGCAGCGTGGCTAAATATTTGTCTACTGCTGGTGTCTCTTATAAACTTAATTTACGTTTTTCTTTTATTATAATTTATTTAATTATTTTTAATTATTTTCTTTTATAATAATAATAATACAAAAATAATTAAGCTCTTTTTTCAGTACACTTTTTGTAATATTTTATTCTTTTAATTTCTTAAATTTTTTCTAATAAATAAATTCAAAATTTATTTTATAATAATAATTAATATAAAGTTAAACCAATAATTAAAATTCAACTTCACGTATGATAAAATTAAGAAATTCAAACTTCTGTATCGTACAATACTAATATATACTATATGCTAAAAAGAGATAGAGATGTTCGAAATTCTATGTAGAAAAAGATAGAGATGTTCAAATTTCTATTCTACGCTAAAAATCATTCGAAGAAATCAGATCGTACTCTTACTAGTACCTTATTTCTATACAGCAATCAATGCACTTCTACTCTTGATTTCTTTCGGTGATTAAAACATAATATTTATTTTGTTCTAAATTAATATTTTAAAGTTACAATTTTAATTTTATTATTTAAAATACTATTTGTATTCTAAAAAAATTATAATAAAAATTGAAAGTTGTATTATAAAAAAAAAGAAAACTCTATCTCTTACATTTATCTTTGCAATATTCTTAAAATTTTAATTAAATATTATTTATATCTTGATCATATTACTAATTAACTCGATGTTACCTAGGTCTCAAAATTAAATGGTCGACATCAAGAGGTCTATCATAAGCTGTAGCTGTTCGGGCTGTCTTGTCAATCAGTGGGAGTACCTGGACATCATTTGCAGATCTCATCAATCAAGATATAATTTTCTTTGTCATGAGGACTATGTTTAAAATATGTTAGATCTTTATTATTTACTTTTTACTCTTTTACTCAAATATAAGTCGTAATGCTCAATTTAAAAATCTATAACGTATATCATTGTTCTCGGGAGGCAAGTCTTAACTTTCTAAACTCAAATTTTGATATTTATTATATAACTAAATATTCTTAAATTTTCTAGAAATATTGTAAAAAATTTAGTAAATTTTGTCATAAAAAAATTATCTAAATCTTTAATTTAAAATGATAATTCATTACGATAATTTTTTCTTATGTTAATTACATTAACTTTTTTTGACATTTCTTACAAATCTCAATAATCCGTATTCTGTTTAAGATAGGAGAGTGGTAGATGTCAAAATTTGTAAATTTATATATTTTCTCTCAACATTTTGCGATAAAACTCAATAATCCGTATTCTAATCAATGATAGGAGAGTAGCAAATGTTTAACTTAAATTCTTTAAAAAAAACTCATCGACATTTCTCACCAAAAAACTCATTAATCCGTAATCTAATAAAAGATAGGAGAGTGGTGGATGTCGAGCATTAAAATGCATTTAATTATATGTACTACTATAACATGACAAAATTTACTCAAGTTTTATAAATAAAAATAATATAATCTTAAATCTTAAAAAAAATTCTTATATAATTTTCATACTAAAACTTTGTTTAATAATTCATTCTATAATTATGTATACTATAATTTTACAATTTTATCTCAATCAATAATTTAATAATTTTTCACCTGTGATGTAAAATTAAGTGGGGAGGGATACTGAACCACATTTTATAATCACTAATATGAGATAAAATTGTCAAATTTAAATTCAAATCATTTAATGAGGTATTATAAATTATTTTAAACTCCGGTTTAAGAAGGTTAGACTGAGTTTCTCTAAAACAATTAAAATTATGTTAGCAGACCAGTTATTAACTATAATTCTTAAACTTAGTCCTCAAATGATTTCTTAAATTTATTCTTGTATTGTTAATCACAAATGATAGTCCTAATACTCTTATTGATTGCTTGGATCGTTTTGATTAGCGATAGTTATTGATAATCATTTTGATGTAAATCAATATTATATATTCTTTTATTATTGTATTCATTCAAATTCTCATTGTATATAAACTCATTTTTTAAAATATCTAAATATCTTCATATTAGTATTATATTCTTTTATTTTAAATTGTGAAGATACAAATCTATAATTATTTATATAAAATATTAGACTTTTTAAAAAACACATAATAATGTTATTTAAAAAAAATTGTTTGTAAATAATATTTAAATTCTTAAACACTTTTTCAATTTTTTACCTTGATAAAAAATTAAGCCGGGAGAATGTTCCGTATTGTAAATTATTGTAAATTATTGTAAATATTTTTTTTTTTTTTTTTTTTTTTTTTTTTTTTTTTTTTGGGCCCCTTCAAGAAGGGGCCTTTTTCGTAGGACGAGGAGAATGCATTTACGCATACCATACACGCGTACTGTATGGTTATGTGGGACTCAACCTCAAATTTGTATCTGGGGTTGCCCAGATATACACAATTGAGGAATTACAATACCCACTAAACTCCCCACCCTCCTGCATTTATGACAATATCATAGAATCCGGACCGGGACTCCCTGTTTAGGTATTACTTCGGTCCGGAAACAATGCAGCCCAGGCATTTCTTCGCCATACCCTGTCAATAAAGGAGGAGATTTTCCTACGAGAGGAAACCTTCCTCCTTTTTTCCAATCAGTGTCGCCCGTACGTACTCTGCCACACTGTACCAGTTAGCGGCACTGCGCAGCATTTCCGGGACGACTACTTCCGGCCTCCATTCATCGAAGGGCGGTCGCCCTTCAGCGAAGCGAGGACACCCAAAAAAGGTGTGCTCAGCGGTATCCAGCTCGCCCGGGCAATGCAAGCATTCCGGAGATGTCACCTTGCTCCACTTGAAAAGCATATCGCGGAAATAACCGTGACCAGTTAGGAACTGTGTGAGGTAGAAGTCTACCTCTCCATGATCACGGTTCATCCAGGTTTCCAAATCGATGATAAGGCGGTGCGTCCAACGTCCCCTCGGGTCACCATTCCACCTATACTGCCAACATTCCATTGTGCGGGAGCGGGCGCGAACGGAAGCTACGTCGCGCTCTTCTTCCCCACGGTTATAGATCGCCTGCCTTTCCAAGGCAAGCAGGTCGATGGGAATCACCCGAGCCACCACCTGGATCGCTGGCTCTGATATTGTCTTGTACGAGCAAGCGATTCGAAGTGCCCCCTGCCTCTGTACTGCCTTTAGTTTCTTGCAGTACTTTTTTATGCGGACATTGTCCGCCCACACCTCTGCACCGTAGAGCAAGATGGAGTTAACTGTCGTCATCAACAGCCTCCTCTTCTCAGATCTGGGACCGCCGATGTTCGTCATTAGCCACGAGAGGGACTTTGTCACCCGGCCAGCCTTTTCACAGGCCTGCTGGAATTGTCTATTGTAGGTCAACTTGTTATCCAAGAAGACCCCCAAATATTTGACCGATGGTTTGGTCTGGATCATAAGGGGATTACCTCCGTCATCAAAGCTGATGCCGAATATGGTATCAACCCTTCTCCGGGTCAGAAGGACAATCTCCGTTTTCGGGACTGCCAGTCTTAGTCCGTGATCCGACATCCAGCTATTGATAAGGCGCATGGCCTCATCCAAGGTATTCTGCTGGTCCTCTGGCTCTCGAGCTGTTATGGTTAGAGCAACGTCATCCGCGTATCCGATCATGGAGCATCCATCCGGGAGCTCAATCTTTAGCAAGCCGTAGTAAAAGGCATTCCACAGATCAGGACCCAGAACTGAACCCTGCGCTATGCCTGCGCTTAATACTTTACCTCTTGTGCCATCGAGCGTGTCCCAGCGCAGGTATCGGTCCCGGAGGTAATCTCTGAGTATATTTCTCAGATAATCCGGAACTCTGAATACCTGCTCGAGGGAGTGCAACATATCGTCCCACTTAGCCGAGTTGAATGCGTTTTTCACATCCAACGTGACAAGCAGGACGTCCGGTTTAATATCCGGCCGCACTTGTCTGGCCCTCATAACCACCTTCACGACCTGCTCGATGGCACCGATCGTGGAACGCCCCTCACGAAAGCCGTGTTGGTCGTCGCTAAGGTCACCCGCTTCCCTAATTGCTTGCCGCAATCTTCCTCTGACCATGCTCTCCATCACCTTGCCAATGGTATTTAACATACACAATGGTCTGTAAGATGATGGAGATCCTGGTTCACCCTTTCCCTTGCTTATCAGAGCCAGACGGGCCACTTTCCAGTCCCTTGGAAAGGCGCCTGCCACGAGGCACGCGTTAAACATGCCAAGCAGGAGACCAGGGATTACCTTTGCAGCCGCCTTAAGGGCTTCCGCGGGTATTCCGTCTGGTCCTGGCGCTTTCCCATTTTTCATTGACCTAATTGCCTGAAGCATCTCCGCCTCGATAAATAGCGGAACTTGCTCCCTCGGGACATCCAAAGCAGGGTGTTGTTGGTTTGGATGATCCGGGAAGAGAGCGTCCACTATTCTTTTGGTCGTTGCTTCATCCATCGTGTTGTCACATCCGGACTTAAGTTTGCCCATGACAACCTTATATCCCAGGCCCCACGGGTCGCTGTTGACATCATCTCTTAGGGACCGAAGACAGCGCGCCTTGCTGAGGCGGATAGCTTTCGCCAGCCTATGCTTGGCTCGCTTGTACTCTTCAGAGCGCGTAGCCAGCTCTGGGCGGCCATACGCTCTTTGCCGTCTTCTGCGTGCGCCGTGACAGACCCGTCTTAGCTCCGCAATTTCTTCATTCCACCAGTACACGCTTCTTTTACCCTTCCAGGGCCGTTTACGCGGCATAGAGGCATCGCAGGCTCCCCTCAGAAGAGCAGTTACCCTCTTGACAAGGGTCTCTGCCTCTCGCGGGGTGGTCAGTCCTCCATGCCAGGCTGGGATAGACGAGAACTCTTCGCGAAGATAATCCACAAATCTGTCCTCGTCCATCTTTGACACATTCCAGCCTAGTGGGCGCTTTTTGTACGGGGGCCGATTAGCAACCCTATCACGTACTTTGAAGGTGATGTAATTATGATCGCTGCCATTGGCTCCATCCATCACCCTCCAGCCACCCACTCTTCCTGCCAGCCCGGCCGAGGCAAAAGTGACATCAGGGATCGATTCGCCAAAGCCTGGCCTTACGTAGGTTGGATTGTTCCCAGAGTTCATGACCACCAGATCGGTTCTAGCAGCCATCTCTAGGATCAACGTTCCCCTACGGTTCGTGGTTGGCATTCCCCATTCCACGGCCCTGGCATTTAAGTCCCCAGCAAATATGATATTGCCAGAGACTTCCCTTATCGTTTCCTCCAATGAGGCCAGCTTTGCGGTGAACACCCCAATAGTGTCATTCGGTGACAAATAACAACTAATGAAAGTTGTATCACCGCACTTTGCCCAGACGTGGCAATTGCCTTTTCCATGTCGTGACATAGACGTCTGAGCACGAGCTCGTAGCCATATAGCGCACCGGCCTGTGTCATCGGTTAACCAGAATTGCTGGTTCCTATTGCGAAGCGGCTCGGATAGCAAGACGACGCTAGAGTCTGTCTCGTCTGCGAGCTGATCGAGCAAAAGGTCAGCAAGAATGGTTTTGTTCATATTCCCTTGCAGGACTCCGAACATTACCGATGACACTTTATCTTCCTTGCAGTAAGTGCCTCCCGATAACACTTACATGCTCCGCATCCTGGAAGGTGGTCGGTCTTGGCCTTGTCAGCTCTTTCCCTGCAGAGGAAGCATTCTGCTTTTTCCACAGGACAATTTTCTGACTTGTGGCCTTGAACGCCACATTTAAAACACGCAAATTTTCGGTCCATGCCCTTACATGACCACTGGTTGTGGCCGAAACCAAGACACTTAAAGCACCGTGTAACCTCGGCTCTTAAGCGCACTTGCCAATTAGACCAGCCATTATTTAGCCGGCCTTTTTTGGTCAATTTTAGTGCGGCGGCTTCTGGTAGGTCTACGACCGCCATATCCGCCTTAGTACCCTTAGCCTTGAAGATGGCGACTTTTATGTCGTCATCGTTCTGCAGCTTGGTTGCCTCCTTTATCACCTGCCTCACTTCGTCGCTACCAGTAGTACCATCTAGGCTTCTGATCTCCACGGTTAGGTGGGGAATCAGTTCCTTGACTGTACTTTCTGGGCCTGCGACCGTCTTGACAGCGTCTAATAGTTTTTGCCGGTCTTTCGACGAGCTCAGCTCTATTAGGACGCTCCCATCCTGGGTTTTCTGGATTCGGTGAACCGCAGTCCCTGAATCTTTTAGTTGGACACCTCTTTTGATCTCCAGCAGGGCTGTTGCATAAGACTTCCCTTCAGGAGGCTTTATTATTAGAGCCTCCTTACGCTTAGATATCCTTATGCGCCGGTTCTGGCGCTTCTTTCTCCTGCCTTTTTCTGTCGCCTCGGAAGGAGGAGATACGCCATCTCCTTCCTTCTTCTGCGGCTTTTTCTTTTTGCTTCTTTTATTTTCTGCCCCTGCCGCAGGTTTGCTGCCGCTGCAGTTATTTTTGGCTGTTCCTTCTCCTGCTGCTTCTTCTGTTCCTGCTCTTGGTTTTTACGAGCCTCTGCCTCCTTTCTTTCAAACTCTTTTTTCTTTTTCTTCTTTTCCTTTTTTCTTTGACCTTTGCTTTTAACAGCGACGAAATCATCCTCGTCTGGAGGGGAGGTATCTGTAGCTACATCTTTTGGCTGCGTTTGCTGGCCAGAAGCTAACTGATTTACCTCCTGAACCATATCTTTCGGAGGAGACATCACTGCATTAGCGAAGGTCTTCCTTAGAGGGAGTTCCGGGGACGTTTTCTGCGCCGGTCTCTTTTTTGTATTCTCCTTTCCGGGTGGGCTTCGGGACGCAGTCCGAGCCCTCTTCTTTCCTTTTCTAGTCATAACCCCTGATGCTTCCTTTATAGGAATATCGGGTTTTTTTTTCCACTTAAAAGCTCCTGCTGCAGTTTAAAAATTGTTTTAAGCCTGGCTAAATATTTTTCAAACTCAGCTATGCCTTTTTTGACTGTCATATTACAGTTCTTCTGTACTTTGACTGAGTCTCTCATCTGAGTAATATCTCTCTCCATGTTTGAGTGGATTTCAATGCACGCCTTGTTATAGTCCTTTGATATTCGGAGATATCTTTCTATATTTTCTTCCCTCTTGCCTTCGTCATCAGGCCCAACTTCGCTAACATTAGGCAACGAATATGACCTCTGGTCCTTCAGAATAGAAGGCCGTATCAAGCTGTTGCTTGAACCTTTTTGGGCGCCACATTTTGCGCATATATCACCTTCCATTGAGGATTTGCGGGAGGAATCCTCGACCTCTAGCCTAGTTAAGACTACCTTTGCCGTCTTTTTTTCAGCATTAATTAGAGCTAGATGTTGTTGCTCTGTGGGCGTGGTGTTCTGCCCTTGCTGCTGAGAAATGCTAAATTGGAGACCCCCGGAATCCGTGTCTCCGGCTCTGACCATCAAGGCTTTCACTTGATCGGAATCAGAGGTTGAATTATTCTCTGTAAGAGGGGTATCAACCTGGGGTAATTCACTGTATTTATTTAGCATTGTACATAAAATAAGCCTGTGTCCCTGGACAAAGGGCTCTTAGTTGGGTAAGAGTACCCTTCAGAGTATTATTAAAGGATTTATGTTAGTCGCTGACAGAGAGTATCTATCAGCTTCCAGCGTCCCTCCAGTAATAATAGTCCTACAGATCGGGGGGTTTTCACCACCATGTCTGATGACATCACATACGATTATTAATCCGGCATGTAACAGACTTCGATTGAGAGGCGGTGACGCGAGGGAACACCAATCCTCAATCTAACAGGCGAAGTGTTTCCACCTCTATGTTTGCTACCATTCCACAATGTTTTATACCTGTCATGGAACAGGTCAGGCATCTACCAGTGGAGTCATGAGGGCTGATGTCAGATTTTACTCTGGAACCAGGCGGCATTGATTCCATAGATAGATCCCCTACAGAATGGAGGATTGCTCCTCCTTGTCTGATGACAATGCCACTTCCCAATAACCCAATAACCCATCACCTTCACACATTACTAAACCAGAAAATACAACCTGCAGTCATGATTTAGCGGGACTCGCGACTACCTTTAATCGGCTACGTCGCTGTGCTCGAGGTAGAATTCTCCCATGCTAAGAGCCAATACGTCAGGTCTAAGGCAACCCTGTATGTGGCTTATATCGCACTTAGGTTGGAGAAAACCTTGGAGCCCCTTTAATATGCCTCTTCCTCAAGGATAGTTTAGGATAGCAGTCTGCGGCTGCATGCTTGTCAAGAATGCTCGAGGGAAAGACAAGGCATAAGACCCGGTTTATAGGGCAGCCTCAGTTATTCCAGAACCACTTATAGACTAACTATGAGCAGTCTGCGGCATTCCTAACATGCACACATGGGATAAAGCATAGAGCATGTCCCCGGAGAAATGCAAGGCATGAGACCCGATTTATAGGGCAGCCTCAGTTGTTCCAGAGAGCTATATCCTATATCCTTGATTCTAGTTCAACCTTGAAAAAAGGCGGCCTGAACCACCCTCCTCCTTCCTCAGCCTTATGAGGCTCCGGGCTTGGGACCGGTACAGCGGAGTTAAATTATTGTAAATATACCTTTATTGTAATATAATATGTAAACACGCCTTAAATCATGCATAGAAAGAGATAGGTAATATCAAGCGCTACCTGTCTGTGGACAGTACGCACTCAGCCGTATACCAGTACACATGTATTGATAAATCATCTTATCATCTTATCAATCACAGTATCAATTATTATTATTACATCCACTCGCATCCACTCCAATATTCCACTAATTAACCTCTAAATTACTTCAATATTGTTCAATTTTTACTTGCTCGATTTTCTTGAGTGGTTTTTGAGTTAGGCTTCTACAAAGATAGTGATCAAAATAGACACTTTTTAGTAAACCTAAAATTTGGACTCTGACTTTATAAATTATGATTAACTCTCAAATATATAATTGAAAACAGGTGAGTAACAAATTTCTGTAATTTTGGAGATTAAAAGAAAGATTTTTGAGACATATAAAACTCTTTTTTGTTGAAAAATTGCAATTTCGGCATTAAAAAATTATTTATTTTTTGCAGAAAATGGGCACTTGGGTTATTGATTATAACAGTAAGAAAATTACTGATAAAAAAATAAGGTTTACGGGGCTCAAATTTGATATCTACACACACAAAAATGATACTAGCAGAAGTACTTAGGTTAAATTGGGAGTTAGCAGTGTCTAGTAAAAATTACCTAAAAAAACATTATTTAGAATTATTGAGCTGGTATACCATTGAGCTTTGCGTTTCTAGACCCAGAGGGGTTATTCCGGTTGCAACTACAGCAATTTTATTAAAAATTTAAGTAATCTTCAGACAAGTAAAACATTTTTTGAAACCAGAAATTCGCAGAAAATTTTTGAGATCTATAAAACTCATTTTCTTCCAAAATTACAAATTGAGCAATAATTTTAAAATTGTTCATTTAAAAAAAATATTTTATAATATTATCGTAGAATTGAGTCCTGCGTTTCTAGTGCGTTGGATTAAACAGAAGTTATCTTGGGTATTTTTTCATACTTTTCGACGAATTTTCGGTAGATCTATTTAGATCTCCGCAGATCTATTTTGATCTCTAGAGATCAAAAGTGATCTCCATGGATCTAAATAGATCTAAATAGATTTAAATATTGGCGAGTCGAGATTTATTTAGATCTACGCAGATCTATTTTAATCTCTACAGATCTGTGGAATGCAAAAAAAAATTATAAAAATTTATAAATTTCTATAACTCTAAAGGAGAACTGTTATCAGATTTGTTCCTCGATTTATTCGTGTTTTGATTGGTCGCGTTGATTTTGCCATGCGCAATAGAATTTTTTTTTTGCACGTATAGCGGGCAAAGAGATTTAGCGGGTGATGATGATGATGAAATATTTTGTATTATATACATATGCAAAATATATAAATTAATAAATGTAAATATATAACCTCTAATATTTATAATTTTGTAAAATTAAAGAATTTCTTCGGTCACATACGATCACGCGTTATTTAATTTTTATTATCTTTTAAAATATAATTAATTATTAATAAAATTTTGTGTATTTATAATTATAATAAATATATTAAAAAATACGGAACTATGAAATATACAATGATTTTCTCATTTTATTATAAAATCTTCTAAACATTTCGTCATCGATTATCTAATTGGTTTATTCATTGTTGCCCTATAATTTCAGCGGCTAGCTGTATAAAAATTTGTATTGGACAATTTTAAATATTAATTTTTTAATTCATTATAATTATAATATAAACTGTAAAAATAATTATAAATTTTAATAAAAACAGTTTAAAATAATAGAACACTAAATCTGCAGATGCGAGACATAACATATTAAAATTGATTTGAGTATTTCGTCATCCTATTAAAAAATTTTGCCGTCCATGAGAAAAGAAAAAAATATCAAATTTTATTTAAAAATGTTTGAATTATTATTTTTTATGTAAATTTAAGTAACTTGACAATAACTCAGTTAATTTTTATCGAAAAGAACAATTTCTTATTTGTTTTCAATTACTTTTTCGCTGGCTATTTGATTCTGAAAGAAAAAAAATCAATTTATGTAATCCTTTATGGTTTATTACGTATATATGTATTAAAAATGTAAAGCAAATCTAAAACAGACTAAAATCAATCCTTATTGGCCGAAAAAGAAAATTTTATATGATCAGTTTTATGGGATTACAGTTGAAAAAAATTTTCAAATAAAAATGGCGGCAAATAGGATTTACTATCCTGATAGCAAATACCGTGACAGGATTTTTTACACAGTATCTAAAAATTAATTTATTATAATTTTGAGAAAATTTAAAGATATGGTGCTTTTAACAAGAAAAATTTTTTGAGAAAGATAAAGAATTTTGACAAAAATATATCACTGTAATATCGTGTAATAAAATATATAAAATATAAAATATCGGGTAATAAAAAAAGTAAAGAAAGTCGATAAACTTTCCCCTGATACCCAAAAAATTTTCAAAACTCATAGTTCCAGGTATTAATACTTTCAGAGAAATAAAATAGGCACTACGTCAATAAAAAAAATATATTATCAGTGAGTCAAAAAACTTATAGTAGGTAAGTAGACCATATCTGGCTGCAACTACAAACTATACAACCATAACTGTGATTTTACTGGCATAACAGGTCACCGTGTATTTAGCATATATAGTATTTGTTTATGCTTTCGTTTAGATTTTGTTTTAGCGTTAAACACAATAAATAAAAAAATAAAAAAATAAATTTTTTTTATAATTTAAAAATACAACGAATAAAACAAATTTAAGAAAACAAATAGATTATTTAAATATATATATATTGCTTTAAAATGAATAATATTTTAAGTTATTTTTTTTGATATTTAATTATTTTTAAATAATGCAAAAATTATAACCTAATAGTTTATTAGTACTTTTGAAATACTATAAAATAAATATGATAAGTAGTATTTACTTTTATCGATCTTTACGGACTATTATTATTATTTATAAATACAAATGAATGTAATTGATGAATAATATTTAAACTGCTTTATTGTTAATGAGTCGCCCATAGCGTGTATCGCATTAACAGCAGTTTAATAAATTTTTCTAAATTAAAAATAAATCCCCCACGCTATGGGCGACTCATTAACAATAAAGCAGTTTAAATATTATTCATCAATTACATTCATTTGTATTGATAAATAATAATAATAGTCCGTAAAGACCGATAAAAGTAAATACTATTTATCATATTTCAATTATTATCGGACGATAAAATATTATTCTAATAATATATAAAATAAATATTTAATACAGAAGGAAAATGAGTTATAACGGTACGTATTGAAAGAAAATATTTATTTACAAAATTTGATATCGAGGGTGGTTAACTTCGAAGTCTTAAAGACTTCTATAACTTCAATTTGACTACCATCAAAAAAATTATAATTTTTAAAAAAAGATAAAATTATGTAAACATATTTGCGGGTCTGTTAAGCTCGAAACCGGTTATAACTTTCAAAAACTCTGAGACCCCAAAATCGCAACCTTCGATAAAAATAATATTAATTTTTAAAATTTTAATTCATTATTCTTGAATGCGACATTTAGGGTTTAGAGCCATGCTAACCCCGAATTTTTTAGCTAAAAATATGAATAATGAACCCCGAAACCGAAAAATTCGATAAAAATATTATTGTATTTAAAAATTTAAATTTATTATTCTTGACTGCGGCACGTGAAGTTCAATTTATGCTGAATTCGAATTTTCGAGGGGCTGGCAACGCGATTTAAAGAATTAGCGATTTAAATACTTGAAATTGCTTTTAAATTATTGCTTTAAATTTAGTTTTTTGGCATATAAACAGTATCTACGGGGTTTTTGAGGTTAGCATGGTTGAAATTTTAATCGGATTGAACCCCAATTTAATCCCTAGGTTTATTTTTGACAAAAAAATTGGTCATTTTTGGAGCAAATTTATCAAAAATTTTAAATCGCTGTTAAATTATTATTTTAAATTTAATTTTTTGACATAAAAACTGTATCTAGGGGCTATCAGGGGCACAATTATTGAAATTTTAATTGGATTAAACCTCAATTTGATCCCTATCCTTATTTTAGACCAAAAATTGGCCAATTTCCAAGAAAATTTGCCAATTCTCTGTTACACCAATCATTATATGGATTTGGTTGTATTATCACTGTAGAACACCAGATTTGCTCTGCTATTGGTTTTTTGGGCCCTAAACACGAAAATCGTGGTCATTTAACAGAGGAATTGGGGGTTCACCCTTAATTTTGCAAAAACTACCCCCAAAAATGGGATTTTTTTTACATATTAGCACTTTGAGTAGGATATGTCAATATAGGTTTTTGGGGTCGCTGATCAAGAATTTCGACTTCTTTTTCATAAATAACTAATATTTTACCCTTAAATTAGGTATAACTACCTCTAAAAGGAGTTTTTTTGCTATTTTCGCTCTTTGAACATCCAGGATATGCCTATATAGGTTTTTTGGGTCGCCAATCAAGAATTTCGTCTCCTTATTCATTAATGCCCAATATTTCACACTTAAAATAGTTAAAACTACCCCTAAAAGAGGCGCTTTTGCAATTTTCGCACTTTGAACATCCAGGATATAGGTTTTTTGGGTCGCTAATCAAGTATTGCGTCTCATTATTCATTAATGTTCAATATTTCACTACCCCTAAAAGGAGCGTTTTTTCAATTTTTGCACTTAAATACTTTAAATACTTTAAATCGCGTTGCCATCCTCTCGCGAATTTCTTATTAGTTTTACCAAATCATGGTCTCTAAAACCGTAAATTTCGGTTAACATATTATTATTTTAAAAAATTTTATTTTATTTTTCTTGACTAGGGCACTAAGGTTTCAGGGGCATGTTAAACCTGATTTTTTAAACAAAATTTTAGAAATCCAAATCGCTGACCCAAAAACCGAAATTTTCGGTAAAAATACTATTATTTTTAATGATTTTAATTTATTATTTTTTTTGTTTGTGGTACATGGAGTTTTAGGGTATGTTAAATCTTATTTCCTTTGTCAAATATCCAGTCTCTTCAAGACTTCGAAGTTAATGACCCCTAGTTTGAAATTTATAGTTATTTTCATCTTATTTATTTCTTCGAAATAGGATTTGAAAACTTACATGATGATATTTTGGGACAAATTGCACAATACCTTGGACCGATAGATAAATTAAATATTCAATTATTAAATAAAATGTTTTTTTTAGCCAGAGTCATATGGAATAGTACAAAAGTTTTAGTAATTAACGAAGAATTATTGTGTCAAGAATTAACTGATAAATTAAGTGAAAATTCAAAGAATGAGATGATTTATAAAATTCTCTGCAATTCCTCTAATTATTTAAAAAAATTAAAATGTAAAACATTTTGTGGTACAAAAATTAATTTTAAGCTCATAATTGAAAGAATGCTATCTGAAGATTTTATTAATTTAACTCATTTCTCTCTGCATGATTGCAAATACATTTGCAAGAGATTTACAGATATAACCTGTCAGGTTTATTTAAAAAAATAAAAAACTTTAAAATATTAAAAATGAAATATTTTGAGCTTGAAGGCCGATGTCTTTTAGATATTAATGAAAAAATAGAAGAAATCTACTTTAATGACGTGAATTTAATTTATGAACAATTTTTATTTAAGTTTTTCAACAAAGCCAAAAACCTTAAGAAAATTAAAATTTCGAATTACAAAATAATAGATTTTGAAAAATTTTTAATCTCCATTTTATCAACAAGCTTTTTAGAAGAATTAATAATAAATACTTATAACTTAGAACCAAAAACTGATTTAAATTTATATACTTTAAAAAATATATTTACAAAAAATAATTTAAAAGTTTTAAAATTAGACTGTATCGAATTAAATGAAGGTTTGTTTAACATTTTACCATTGAGTATTTGTAAGTTAGGTTTTAGAATAAACAATTTTAGAAATTTTAATGAAAATTTCCAAAATATAACGAATTTGCAAATAATATTAGAAATTGTCCTTGATGATTCGATAGAAATCTTGAGGTATTTGAATAATTTAAAAATACTTTCGATAAGTAGTTTTATATATAATTTAACAGAATTAGGAGAAGAAAATTTTAAATATTTAAAAAAATTAGAGTCCATAGAATTATCGATTCCAAATATATTAATAGATAATATATTAAAATATATTTCTTTGTTTACGAAACTTTACAACTTAAAAATGCCAAGATGTAAAGTAAGCATAGACGGCATTAAGTATATAATAAAAATGAAAAATTTAGTAAGCATTGATATTTCCTATCGTGCCTTAAGAGACAGTCAAATTGAAAAATTGGTAAATAAATTACCTGATTTGAAAGACGTAGACATAGATAATAACAACTCAATATCAAGTGAAAAGATAGCAGATATTTTACCTTTACTCTATGATAATAAACAAATTAAATACTCAAACAGATACTACAAAAGACAGTTTTGAATTATAGATTTCGAATAAATGAAAATATTATTAATTTATTTAAGTTTTTAGTTATTAAAAATGAGTTATTATATTTTATTAGTAGTTATTAATAAAAGTTTAAATATTTAATTGTTGTAAAATAAATTATTTAAATAATAAATTAATTAATTAAATAAAAAATTACTATCTAATTATTTAATTTTCTAATCCAACAGAGCTAAGCTGCTTTGCTTGAATTTCCAAGCATTAATTTTCAATTCAATCAAACTTCAAGCAAAGCAAGTACATAATTTTTTTCTATAAAAGTATTAATTTAAAAGCATCATTTTTATTTGATATTTTCAATTAGGTAATTAATTTTTTTTAAACTTTTTCTCCCAGAAAGACAAGAAACAATACATTTTTATTCTTTTTGGATGCAGTAACTAATTTTTTTCTATGCAAGTACTCATTTTAAAAATTCAACGACAGCTACACCAAAAACTTTCTAACAGACATAATTATCATAAATGAAGATTATGTACTGGCGTAGAAAAATCTTCTTTTTTTTTATGTAAGAATCTAATATTTCCATGAATTTTTAAGGTATTTTACAGTTCCAATTTCTAAGGAAAAGAATTTCTTAATATTTGGCAAAAATGATGTTTAAAATTGTATACATCTACTGATAAATATTCAGAACCTTGGTTTGGTTATTTACCAAGATATAAAGAAAATATAAAGTAATGATTTTAAGAAAAATAAAATGTATTTTTAGCGATTCTTATGGATGTCTTTTTTTTAAATAGCAGTTTAAAATTCTTCTAAGTAAAAGTTTTTTTTTCTAATTAACACATTTAACAAAAAAATAAATAAAAAATGCAAAAATTTTTTTTTATATTTTGAGGTTGGTTTTGAGCTACAATATTTATAAGAAATTAAGAAAAATAAGAGAAAAATATAAAAAAGAAAAATATTAAATAATAATCTTTGCCGGAACACATATGTAATGTAAGTTTATAATAATCATAATAATATATAGTAAACACATCTAATAATTCATTTATTGACTAATTTTTATAGCAAAATAATTTTACCGGAGACTAAAACTTTAAAAAATAATAAACATATGTAAATTTAACTTTTGATTAAAGTAATAATATTACATTTATGAATTTATTTATGTTCAATTTTTTTAATAACTAGTTTAATTTTAACAATTATTTAGTTTCGTTTATTTTTTTATCACCCATATTATTTATAAATATGATTTGTGAATCCAATGTGAATCATATTAAAATTAAATTACGCTGTAATTTACGCTGTAATAATTTTTTTTAATTCCAATACGTTAATAACTCAACATAATCCTAAAATATTTATCATCAACTATAAAAAACCTCGTCCTTGCATGAGCCCCTTTAATGCTTGATTTTTTAAAATAAAGCAAAAAATCCATTTCCGTGTAGATAAAATTTTCGGATGCATTTAACATTGCTGATGCCTTGACTATTTCATTTTGTTTAATTTTTTTTTATTCCAAAAATTATGTTATAGTATAAAATTATGATAGGTACACTGTAAAAAGTAACTGTTATTTATTCTGCCTTACACCGACAAAATTTTACTATTGGTTCCTCAATGTGAAACCATTGTGATGGGTCAAATTTTGATTTTTGATTTTTTAGCATATAAGCACGTTTTGGGACCTAAGGAAGTTAAAAAACCGGGTTTAAAAAAAGTTTGTTTGTGTGTTTGTGTGTGTGTGTGTGTGTGTGTGTGTGTGTGTGTGTATGTAACTGGTGATATTTCACAACCATTATGGAATTAAGACCTCATTTTTTTTTCAAAAATTTTTTCATCAAAAAATCTCAAACTATTTTTTTTTTTTTTAATTTTGATGTAATACCTTATTTATTTCCATGAAAGTACTTATATTGGAAAGTATGGTTTTTACTCGATATCTCGAATCTGATAATTAATTTTTTAAAAATTTTTCTCCCAAAATTTTCTCCACAAAAAAAAAAAAAAACAACAAATTTTTTTTATCTTTGGACGTAGTACCTAATTTATTTCTATGAGAGTACTAGTTTATGAAATTGGTTTATAGTAATTTTTTTTTATCTGATAAGGAATTTTTAAAAAATTTTTTCTCAAAATTAAAAAAACAAAAAAATTAAAAAAACTGCAATATTTTTTTTTTTTTTGGTGTAATACCTCATTTAATTCCATGAAAGTACTTATATTTGAAAATATGGTTTTTACTCGATATCTCGAATCTGATAATTAATTTTTTGAAAATTTATTCTAAAATCTGATCACTAAAAACAAATTTTTTAAATTAATAGAAATGTATGTATGGTTGCATGTTTGTTATCCGTGATATCTGTGGCATATTGAAGTATTTAGCTCATTGTTTGAGGAACCTAAGTGCCAGCTAGTTGGCAGGGTATTCTCGCAAGCAAAATGTGTTTGAAAGAATATATAAGAAATCAATAACATCCTTAGCTGATTTTGGTATATAAGAAAGATACATTGAGTTTCTTACTGATGATCTCGCTCAATGTATCGGAGTGAAATACCATTTATGTACTATTGTTGGAAAACAAGAAATGCTATTTATAAAATACATTTTATTCATTTTGAATTAAGTACACGGATCAAAACTATAGTAAATATTTTTTATATTTGATTTTGTTATAGAATAATAAGGGTTTTAGGAGATTAAAATTATTATTTTTTGGCTTCAGGACTTAAGGTAGGGGATCGAATTGGATTTTTCAAAAACTCAAAATTTTTTTAAATGTTTTTGTCCAACTCTTTAATACCTTGGAAAATTCACTCCTAAAATATTTAGGCAAAATTCTGCTTTATAACGATATTACACGATTCTAAACGTGGGAAATACTTAAGAAATAATATAAATAATATAAATAATATTTAAATAATACAAAAAAAAATTTTCAAACGCGATTATCTCGAAACTACGTTTTTTCAACTGGCCAGGAGTTAATCTCCGGATTGGCTGGGCCAATTTTTAAATACTTAAGTGCGTTATCTTTAGAAAAGTATATTACAGGGCAATTTACCATAAAATTATAAAAAAATTAATTTAAATATGCCTTTACCAAGCGTAATAGGGCAAAAAACGTCCATTTAAAAAAATTTTTTTTCCGGCTTGCCCTATTTTATTATTTTTTGTTTTTTTTTTTCTGTTTTAGGTAAATTGCCCTGTAATATACTTTAATAAAGATAACGTACTTAAATTTTTGAAAATTGGCTCAGCCAATCCGGAGATTAACTCCTGGCCATGGATCGAATGGATTTTTGTCTCACCTGTACTTTGGCGCCCTCTATAAATATAACTAATGATAAAAATTAAAAAAAAAAAATTTTTTAGTTAAAATTAAAAAGTTTTCAATATTCAAAATATTAATTTAAACATGTTTCATGTTTGTTGTTTTTATGTTTCCAAACCAATTGTAAGTTTTAAAATAAAAAATTACAAAGAAATTATTTACGATTATAAATTAAATAAGATAAGGTTTTTACTATGCTAATAATCGCATTAAAACTTATATAAATTAATATTTTTTGGAATGTAAAATAAGAAAATAAGTGAATTGATAAAATTACTTTAAATTTTTAAGCTGAGAAGCATAAAAGGACTAAACCTCTAAATGCACACTAAAATTTAAGGTGGCTCTCTCATAATCCTATATATATTAAAATGAAATAATCGAAAACATTGATTATTTTTAATATTATTCAGCACTCATTTATGAAGAGCTGTATAGACAAAAATACATGAAAGTTGTTTCAAATTAATCTTTAAAGAAATATCCCCATCCGATTTTTTTATTTTTAAAAAATATTCAATAGATTTTAAGATATCAATCTCAGAAGTTAGTGGTCGAAAACATAAAAAAATTTAATTTTTTTTTACTAAAACTGATTTTTCTCAGAATCTAAGGGGTTTTTCGAAATAAGCTTTAGTGCATATTCCTTGGAAAAAATGCTATCGATTTGATCTCTTTATTTTTTTTAATTTGAGTTCTCAGTTTGGAGTTACAACGGTTTAAAGCTAAGTAGTTTAAATTTAAAAACTCAAAAAGTTGTCATTTTCGCCACTTGATAACTTAAAATGGATTGTATCAAAATGTAAAAACCCAGTTGCATTCTATTTAGTAAAAGATTTTCTAAAGGAACTTTGTTTAGTTTTTTATTTAATACATTCATTGAAGAGAAATAGCAAAAAAACTATTTAGAACCATTTTTTTTTTATTTTTTTTTTTATTTTTTCATAACTAGGACTGCCGACATCTAAAAAATTTTTTGTTTTTATTTTTTCATAACTAGGACTGCCGACATCTAAAAAATTTTTTGTTTTTATTTTCTCATAACTAGGACTGCCGACATCTAAAAAATTTTTTTTAATTATTTTCTCATAACTAGGACTGCCGACATCTGAAAAAATTTTTTTTTTATTTTCTCATAAATAGGACTGCCGACGTCTAAAAAAATTTTTTTCTTATTTTCTCATAACTGGGACTGTTGACACCCAAATTATTTTTTTTTTATTCTTTAGACTTCAAATATTTTAATGTAATGTTAACATTGAAATATTTTTTTATAAAATCAATATCAAATTCCTTATTCGATGAAATTTTTTGAATTTTTTCATATATTATTTTTTAAAAATATATTTCAACATTAACATTGCATAAGAATATTTGAAATCCCAATTTTTATATATAACAGAGCGTTATTCAAAAAAATTTAGAATGACGTATAGTTTCTGTCAAAGTGAATAAAAATATTTCAATGATAACATTGCATAAAAATATTTGAAATACAAATTTTTATATATAACAAACCATTATTCAAAAAAATTTAGAATGGTGTACAGTTTCTGCCAAAATAAATAAAAATATTTCATTGTTAACATTGCATAAAAATATTTGAAATTCCAGCATTTGTATAAAGCATGACACTATTATAAAAAAATGTAAAATGACGTATAGTATCTGCTAAAGTCAATAATAATATTTCAATGCAATCATTGCATAAAAATATTTGAAATCCCAACTGTTCTATAAAACAGGACACTATTAAAAAAAAATGTAGAATGACGTATAGTTTTTGCTAAAGTCAATAAAAATATTTTCATAACTAGAACTACGGACATCTAAAATATTTTCTTTAATTTATTTTTTCATAACTAGGACTGCCGACATCCAAATGATTATTAGAAAAAAATTTTAAATGATGTACACATTCAGCTAAAATCAAAAAATAAATTTAAATGATATCATTGCATAAAAATATTTATAATTACAAATTTTGTATAAAACAGGAGACTATTAAAAAAAATTTAGAAAGGCGTATAATTTCTGCTAAAGTCAAAAAAAAATTTTAAATGCTATCATTGCATAAAAATATTTGAAATTACAACTTTTATATAAAACAGGACACTAATCGAAAAAAATTTAGAATGGCGTATAATTTCTGCTAAAATCAATAAAAAAATTTCAATGCTATCATTGCATAAAAATATTTGAAATTAAAGAAATATTTCAATACAATCATTGCATAAAAATATTTGAAATTCCAACTTTTCTATAAAACAGGAGACTATTAGAAAAAAATTTATAATGGCGTATAGTTTCTGCTAAAGTCAATAAAAAAATTTCAATGCTCTCATTGAATAAAAATATTTAAAATTACAACTTTTAAATAAAACAGGATACTATTAGAAAAAAATTTTAAATGATGTACAGTTTCAGCTAAAATCAAAAAAAAAATTTAAATGCTATCATTGCATAAAAATATTTATAATTACAAATTTTGTATAAAACAGGAGACTATTAGAAAAAAATTTAATATGATGTACAGTTTCAGCTAAAATCAAAAAAAAAAATTTAAATGCTGTCATTGCATAAAAATATTTGAAATTCCAACTTTTATATAAAACAGGACACTAATCGAAAAAAATTTAGAATATCATATAGTTTCTTCTAAAATCAATAAAAATATTTCTATGCTATCATTGCATAAAAACATTTTTAATTACATTTTTTCTATAAAACA
Organism: Anagrus nilaparvatae; assembly: GCA_022575985.1. Classification (NCBI taxonomy): domain Eukaryota; kingdom Metazoa; phylum Arthropoda; class Insecta; order Hymenoptera; family Mymaridae; genus Anagrus; species Anagrus nilaparvatae. The sequence goes on along the minus strand of JAKSXM010000237.1, from coordinate 483,335 downwards.
GGACACTAATCGAAAAAAATTTAGAATGGCATATAGTCTCTGCTAAAGTCAATAAAAATATTTCAATGCAATCATTGCACAAAAATATTTTAAGTTGCAACTTTTATATAAAACAGAACGTCTAATCGAAAAAAATTTAGAATGGCGTATAGTCTCTGCTAAAGTCAATAAATATATTTATATGCTAACATTGCATAAAAACATTTTAAATTACAATTTTTATATAAAACAGGACGACTAATCGAAAAAAATTTAGAATGGCGTATAGTTTCTGCTAAAGTCAATAAAAAATTTTCAATGCTATCATTGCAAAAATATATTTTAAATTACAACTTTTATATAAAACAGGACACTATTCGAAAAAAAATTAGAATGACGTATAGTTTCTGCTAAAGTCAATAAAAATATTTCAATGCAATCATTGCATAAAAATATTTGAAATTCCAACTTTCATATAAAAGAGAACGCTATTCGAAAAATATATAGAATAGCGTATAGTTTCTGCTATAATACACCTGACAATATATTTTAAAATTTTTAGATATTTTTCAAATTGTGGACAATCAATATGAGTTTATCTTCTTAAGTTGTTAACGAAAAAAATATTAAAGAGGGGTATAATTTCTGTTTTCTGTTAAATTCAATACTAATATTTCAAAGCTATCATTGCAGAAAAATATTTGAAATTACAAGATTTCTATAAAACAGGACAATATTTAAAAACATTTAAGTTGGGTATATTTTGCTAAATTCAATACTGATATTTCAATAATATCATTGCATAAAAACGATTGAAATCACAACTTTTCTATAAAAAAGGTAACTTTTCGAAATAAAAGTAAAGTGAGGTATAGTTTCTGTTAAATTAATTACTAATATTTCAATACAATTGAAATTACAACTGTTCTAAAAAACAGGCTATTATTCGAAAAAATTGAAATTGTACATTTTGCTAAATTTAAGACATATATTTCAATGCTATCATTGCATAAAAATATTTGAGATTACAAGATTTCTATAAAACCGGACAATATTCGAAAACATTTAAGTTGGGTATATTTTTCTAAATTCAATACTAATAATTTAATGCTAATATTGCATAAAAACAATTGAGCAAAGCATTTTGGTTTTTATATTTTAATACAAACCATTTTAAGATATGAAGTGATAAAAATGACCAATTTTTGAGTTTTTAAATTTTGTACTTCTTAGCTTTAAACAGTTGTAACTCTGTGCCGTGAGCTAAAATTAAAAAAGATAGCATTTTTTCCAAGGAGTAATTTGCCCCGAAACTCTTTTATTTTATATATGAAATGACTCAAAAATTTGAATATGAAATAATATAGACATCGGCAGTCCTAAGAATAATAGAAAAAAACAAAAATTTTAAGAATTTAACTGTATTAACTGTATAGTAAAATTCATATTGTCGGTTTACAATATGAAAAAACTACAAAAATTTCAATCTATATTTCTGGCTATTTTGTATATGAAAAATTAAAAAAATTTCAAGATGTAATAATATAGATATCGGCAGTCCTAAGAATGAAAAAAAAATTAGAAATATTTAATTGTATAGTAAAATTCATATTGGCAGTATACAATATGAAAAAACTAAAAAATTTACCATGTATATTGTCGGCTATTTATATATGAAAAAACTCAAAAAATTTCATTATGAAATAAGATAGATATCGGCAGTCCTAAGAATAAAAAAAACAAAAATTTTAAATTTTTAATTGTATAGTAAAGTTCATATTAGCTGTTTACAATATGAAAATACTACAAAAATTTACTTGCATGGATAAAAATGAGGTATTACATCCAAATTAAAAAAAAAAAAAAAAAAAATACCTAGAGATTTTTTGGTGAAAAAAATTTTATAAAAAAAATAGGTCTTAATGTCATACTGGTTGTGAAATATCACCGGTGACAGTGCTACATAAATACATACATAAATACATACACTCACACACACACATAAATAATTTTTTTAAAAACTGGTTTTTTAGAATCCTGAGGTCTGAAAACGTGCGTATATGTCAAAAAATCAGAAATTAAAATTTCACCTAAAACAATGGGTCCTCTATGAGGAACCAAAATCATAAATATTTCACTCTAGAGTAAAATTAATATTGATTCTCTGCAATATAAAAAAACAGCAAAAATTTCAATCTATAATGTTAGTTGTTTTATATATGAAAAAACTCAAAAATTTCACCATATATAGAGTATAATGGATATCGGCTGTCCTATTTATGAAAACATTATAAAAATTATAAAAGTTTATAAAAAATATTATAAAAGTTTCACTCGATAGTAAAATTCATATTGATTTTCTACAATATGAAAAAACTGAAAAAATTTCAATCTATATTGTTGACTGTTTTATATATGAAAAAACTCAAAAAATTTCACTATAGAGTAAAATGGACATCTTCTGTCCTATTTATGAAAAAAAAAAAAAAAATAAATATTTCACTCCAGAGTAAAATTCATATTGATTGTCTAAAATATAAAAAAACAGCAAAAATTTCAATCTATATTGTTTTTTTTTTTTTTTATATATGGAAAATCCCAAAAATGTTACCATAGAGTAAAATGGATATCGGCTGTGCTATTAATTGAAGAATAAAAAATTATAAAAATTTCACTCTATAGTAAAATTTATATTGGCTGTCTACATTATGAAAAAAATTCAAAATTTTCAATCTATATTGCTGGCTGTTTTATTTATGAAAAAGCTAAAAAAATTTCACCATAGAGTGAAATGGATATCGCCTGTCCTATTTATGAACAATAAAAAATTATGAAAATTTCATTCTATAGTAAAATTCATATTGATTGTCTACAATATCAGTTGTGATGAATATGAAAATAGAAAATATTTAAATATTAATAATCTACAATATGAAAAAAACTGCATATCACTATATTTTATTTTCAATTATTATTTATTATCAATAATTATTTATGTTATAAAATATACCTCATTAGTTATAAATATTTATAAATAATCATGTAACTTTTTCTTAATATGAATTATAAAATTTTTTTGTTAATTTTAGAAGTATAAAATTAATTCTGTTCTTATTCATTTTTAAATAAAATTAAATTGCATTTAAATCACGTATGATTAAATTTATTATAATTAACTAAATATGATTAAAATATAAAAAAATTAATGCACAAGAGTTTTTATTTGGTTAAGCCGAGCATCGCGAGGCCAATCAGCTAGTAATAATAATAATAATAATAATCTCCGATCCCATCCAAAATTCAAGTTTGAATTAATGTTAAACATTCAAAATATTAATAGGTAACTTTTTGAAACTTGTACAACTGTTTTTAATTTACATAATTTTTTTATTAAAAAAAATTTTGAAATTTTTTACAAAAATAAACCGGATTAATTCTCGGAAATCTTTAAATTTTTAACTGCATTGCAAAATCTAATCCGAAGCTATAGTTTGTCTAGTTTAAAACGCCACCAGTTTTATTCATGCACTCTTTAGTTTTTGTTTCAAAAATCCAGGTTACAAATTTTTCTCATAAGAGATAAGAACACATGTATTGCTTTGAAACTTTGACCTCGTTTTTCTCGAAAAATTGGATGGCTTGAGGATAAAAGTTTGATACCATCGTTTATTGTGAACTTTAACCTGCAAGAATATATAAATCTTATAGTTGCCCTTTTCATGAAAGAGCTACCTTGAATACAATTTAAAAAATGAATTCTGTAAAAAAATAAAGAAGCGACTTGCGCCCAACCCTTGATTACGCCAATTGAAAATTACAAAGATCCACGCAAAAAAGGAAAATTAGAAATGGGAAACGGGGTTTTAGGTCCTGTGCGTTATAAATTAAATTTATTTTCAAATAAAATAAACGTAATGTATTGGCACACGCCTAGTGATCTTCTTACTCCCACTTTTTCATGGAAATCATTTTTTTTGCGTGTATATTGACGTGATCAAGGATTGAGGTATTTTTTCGTAGATGGTTTGAGTTTGAGTGGATATGATGGTATACGTAGTCAATTTGAAAAAAAAATAATGATATTAATTTTAATTAAATTAATCGATAAACATTTGTCATTAATTATATTTAAAAAAATTTTTTTTTAGCCAAATACGTAAAAGATATTTGGTCCGAAGTACTAATACTATTAAAACAAATAAACAATAAAATCGCTGAAGAAGAAAAAGTAACCAGTAATGAAAAATTTATATACGATACTTTAAGCATATTCATCTTTAAAAATTACAAAATGTCATTTTACCCAGATGATGTTATAAAAAATATGGATTTCTGTTAAAAGAAAACCATTTATTTATTTATTTATTTTTATCAAGTAATTTTACATTTATTTTTGTTTGTGTAATACTTTTCTGAAATTCTAAGTAAAATAGAAAGTTTTCTATTGTTTTTCAATTAAATTAATTATTGAATAATTTGTAAAAAAACTTTGGATCAGAAATTTCTTTTGTTTTAATATATTCATTCTTGTTACCACTGTTATACCTTTCATATATTTAAAATAAATTTAATTTACATAAATTGATAAGTTTTATTGTATAAATATATATTTCATTGTAGTTAATTAATATATAATGTAATAAAAAAAAAAAGAGTATAAAACTATTTATTATACAAACCCTCATCATAAAAACAATAATAAAATAACTAACACACGTTTTCGAATTCACTTAAGTAAGTTAAATAAATAAAATAAGCGGTAAAACATTTTAGTATTTATTTTGTAATATTAATTATAAGTTTTAACTATTAAAAAATATTAGCAAGAGATGCAAAATTACAGATAGAATAATAACATATATTATAAAAATAAGCTGCAAATTCGGATATATGAATTTCCTAACCCAAAAAACCCCTAGAGACATTTAGAAATTAAAAATAAATTGGGGGTAAAAGTGGTGAAAATGAGCAAATTCACCCCCCGTAATGCATCCAATATCAATTCTGACGACTTTTTTGAATTTTGTGACCTTAAAAATTTATACAGACCGTGTAGAATTAGAAAAAAATGTGCTTTTAAAGAATTACATATTTTGTGGGTAAAAGAGGTGAAAAATGGGCAAATTCACCCCCCGAATACATCCAATATCATTTCTGACATTATTTTTGAGTTCAGTGACCTAAAAAACCTATATGCACTCCTTGAAATTAAAAAAAAATCATTTCTTAAATAATCTTTTAATTGTGGGGGAAATGGGGTGAAAACTCCTCCCTTTCATTTTATTTTTCTTTCCGGGACTTTGTTTCTAACATACTCCTGAATACAATGCAAACGGTTTAAATTTGATTTATACATTTTCATAATTATGTAGAGGTTTGGCCTGTTTTTTCACAGATTCACCTGAACTATAATATTTATAAGATTATAAGATCCATAAATAATGATATACACAAGTATAAAACTATAATAAGCAAATCGCTAAAAAAAAAAAGTGTTTTTGCAACAAAAAAATAATTGATTTAAGTATTTTTTAAAATCATATTAAAGACTCTGATATAATTAACGTTCTATCAATTTAATAAATTTAAATTAGTCATGAAAAAATTGTTATTCAAGTTAAAAAGTCAATATAAATTTTGGGATCCTTAAAAGCTAATTTATACGATTGATAATATTTGATGTAAAAAATGTAAAAAAATTGATTAAAAGTAGTAAAAATTAGTGGAAAATGTTTAATACTCATACTGAAATTTAAAGAAATTTAAAGAAAATATGATCGAATGGAAGTTCATTACAATGACAACTTTATAGATTGGCTGATTTTCCCAAGAATTGTCCTTCTTTGTATTATATTTTAGGTATTTTAAGCAATTTATTAATATGTCAGAAAAAAGTGTGCATATTATATATACCTATGTTTACTGAAAATATATTTACACTGCTGTCTAATTTTAATTTATTAAAATATTTTATATTTTATTTTATTTTTATTTATATATTGATTTAATTAATTGACTATGTAAAAACGAGATTAAAAGCTATATTTTTGCTCAGACAAAATAAATTCTATAATAATAATAATAAAGTCAAATACTATTGTAATTTTTAAAATGTTTTAGTAAAAATATATTTGTTTAAATAAATAAAACAATATAAATTTACACTACTTTTAAAAAGTATAGAAATTAATTATTCTTCTTAAAAGGATGTTGCTCACCTTTTTTGTTTGAATACAGATTTTAATAAAAGTTGGTATATAACAAGAAATCATATTAAAAAATACATATTTAAAATTAGAAGATCCTAGGGTGACTCCCTTAATTATTAAATAATTAAAAATAATTTTGCTTCTCCGAGCATCTTATACACGTGATTCTTATGGGACGACATTTTACAATAAAAAATTTAAGTATTTTTCGAGTACAGTTTTTGATAAAAAAATTATAACATATAAAAAACATATCGTACAATAGAATTATTTAATTTATTTTAGACTAGGGTGGTTTGTTTATAACGAAAATTTTATTTCTTAATTTCTTATGTCTATTATCCCCAGCTTGGTAGTTATTAGCCTTAAAACATCTATTTTCATCATCGAGAATTGTTTTATATATTACGTCTTTGACGTAAAAAAATCCATTTTTCAAAGCAGGAATTCCAGTTGCTGCAACAGGAATTTTTTTTTCAGTGTAAGAAATATTCATTTTTTGAAAAAATCAATGAATAAAATCCCGACCAAAATCCCAAGTTTATGAATTTTTAAAAAACCGAAAATTTAACATTTGAACTGCTCCAAGAAGTTGAAAATTGAACATTTGTATTCTTTGGTTTTAAATATACTCTTTTTCGTAAATTTTGAATGTAAGACAACTGAAAAAACTTAAATCCATCTTTTAAAAAATAATTTTAATGTATAAAAAAAAAATAAAAAAAAGTTACGCTTTTTGAGAAATTTATATTTGAATGTTTCATTTACTTTTTCCAATTTTCCGGCTTCTTTTGAAGTTTTTCCGAAAAAAATGGTCAGATTCGAATTTGGCGGGAAATTTTACTACCTACCTTTATAGGCGAAATATTTTTAAGGCTTGTTTAAGACGTCAAGAAAATAAAAAGCAAATGGGTGGCTGGGAATTCGAAAAAAATAAAAACTGTGAATAATGCAAAATGCAAATTCGCATCTTTTGGAGATATTCAATTTTTTGTGTTTTTAAACACGATAAAATTTTTAAAAATTTTGAACAAAAATTGAATTTTATCTAGATTTTATCGAAAAATTTTAATGTCGCACTTTGTAGTATCTGCTTCAATTTTTTCGTATTTTCATACATTTTCATTCAAAACGAAGGTATCTTTAAAATTTTATAAAATATTTTGAAGATTTGATTAAAAAGTGAAATACCTTTTAAATATGATAAAAGTTTTCTGTTGCAATTGGTATTACTCGATTCGGCACTAATTTGTACGTACTAAGATAAATTTGTATTAAAAACGGACGGTTTTTCAAAATTTGTAAAGTTTTTTGTTAGTCAGAAAATTTTTTATTGATTTTATAAAAAAAATTTTTTGGTAATTTGCTGTAAAAATAAGAAAATTAGAGAAAAATTCAAAAAATTTTTACTACTCAGAAAACAAAAACATGATTGTTGTATCATTAATTAATTTTTTTACAAATTAGTTTATCGAGATTATCATTAACGAAAAATTAGGACCCTCTGAAAAATTAGATTTTGCATATCCAGGATTCTTAATTATTTGATAGGGTTCCAGGATTCTAATTATTTGATAATTTTTTATTATGAGGCCTCAAAATCTCTAGATTAAAAAATACCAAAAAAATTGCATATCCAGTTAATAATTTTAAATTATGGAATCACTAGCCGAATAACATGATTCATGATACGTCTTGATGTCTCTAAGTCTACAGTACTAAAATTGTAAACGAAATATTAATAGTAAAATGCTGGAGTCTCTTCATGCGGGAGACACACGTCGACTACATAAGAAATAAATTATCTTCGGAATTGGACTTATAGCCTCTCCAATAACTTTTTAAATACGATCTTTACTGGGGACAGAACTAGGCTCCTCTGAAAACTCTGAATGTGTTTTATATAATTAAAAATTTGCAGTGATACTTGATTTTTTTAAGCAACAGAAACAGAAGTGAATGCGATACAGGGGAGGTTCCCTCCTTTCAAATTTTGCTAACCAATGCATATAAAATAAAGTCTTATTTTTCACTTGTACAGACTGTTTTCTTGATTTGCATACCGATATCATTTTTTATAAGATTTATATTAAATTATGCAAAAAGATATTATACACAAATTAAAACTTTGTAATAAAATTCAATAAAAGATTATATTATTTTTATATATTTATTAAAAATTTATTAACAAATTAAACTAAAATAAATATTTATTTATTTTCATTCTTGTGTTATTAATTATCTAATTAGCTGTTAAATTTTCCACATAAAAAGGTGGATTTATATTGCAAATTTTATATGGCTCTAATAATTTAACTAAGAAAATTTCCGTATTCGAAAATTTTTGTATTCGTAGCTGCAAAAACTTTATTTTGAATTTCTGTTAATTTTGATTTGAGATCACGCCATAATATCATGACGAATGCAGCTAAAACAAAATAATTTAAAAGAACATTAATTATTACTTGTTTAATAATGAATTTATCTTAATTATGTAATTTGGCTATGATTTTAAAAAAAATTAAATAAGAAAGCCTTGTTATAGAAAGTTTTAATAACTATGCATAATGTTAAATATTCAACCATTTATTACTGTGGTATTACATACTTTCTAAATCTTCATCCAAAATTTTTAAGTGTTTTATAACCTCATTCCACTGGAATTTGTTTTCGGATTCAGTTTTATTTTTGTGATTATAAAGAAAGTTTGTGATTATAAAGAAAATATTTTTTTGATAACAATACCGTTGTAGTTAACTTCGTTATAAATTTTTCTTCATTACTTAAGTTATTTTTTTGAAAATTAATTTTTTTTATCATTTTTGATATTTTTTAGTCCTTTAAAACATTAACTTTAACTTTAAAACACTAACCTTGCTTGATTGTAAAATTTAATAACAAAAAGTTAACTCAATTAATTGTTATTAAGTATATAACGTGATAGTTATTTCGTTTGCGATTCAGGTTATCTAATAAATGAGAAAAAATTAATTCTTTTTATTCTTGAATTTACATCAATTAGGAATAATTGACGATACGATGTGAAATAAGTACACAGTAAAAAAATGAACACAATATAATACAGTTTAGTAATTTTACTACAATTTTACTACAATTTAGTAATATTACTACAAAAATTGCAATATTACTACAAATTGTAGAAATTTTACTATTATTAGTTATTTTGTAGTAATTATATTACTACAAGACTAGTAAAATTACTACAATTTGTAGTAAAATAAAAATTTATTAATTTTTCAGCCAGATATGTCTAAATATATACCTTTGAGAGTTAATATATACGTTTGTAATACATAATATGAACATATTTTCCTTTTTTTAAATGTATTTTCAAATCTTTTCTCATTCTAACCTAACTGGATTAGTCTTTATTCTGCTCTGAATAAAAGTTAAATGCAAAGTATCAGATCTGAGTTTACTAAACTGAATTTTTTATGCAAATTCACATGCGCTTGCTGTTTGCGGATCATTTTCGCGGTTATGTAGATTAGGTCTTAAGGAGTATTCAGACGAGAAAAAAATTTTAACCACCACCTCCAAAATTTACTCCCACTTTTTATTATTTAACATGCAAGAATGGGACTAGAGGGTGTAAATATCGAAGGTGGGGGTTAAAAATTTTTTCTCGTCTGAATACTCCCTTAGGCTGTGTCTACATAACCGCACCGTACGGCGCAACCCAATGCTATTGGTATAGGAGTCACGTGACGCCACAAGCACAAGCCTATATCAATAGCATTGGGTTGCGCTGTGCGGTGCGGTTATGTAGACGAGGCCTTAGGCTGATTCTACAAACGCCGTAAATGGGGGACGCAACTGCAAGCGTAGCCGCAACATAATGCGTAGAGATGAAAAATCGTGTTATGCACATTGCGTTGCGACTGCGCTTGCGGTTGCGACCCCCTTTTACGGCGTTAGTAGTTTTCTGCGGATTCATGAACCGTATGAGTTTCGCTCGTTGCACTGTGCTGACTCTAGCAACTTTATACTGCCAAAGTTTTTCTATGTTTATCAAAATAGGCAGGCAGCCCACTAGGACGGCTTCAAATCCACTAATTGTTACCGAGATAACGAAATTTTAGACTTTTGGCCAAGGCTCCATTGTACGAACGGAAAACCTGTTGGTTTCGAAGAGTCACCTAGGTCACCTTCTTGAAACCAGGCTAAACTTTTACAATTTATTCTACGAAGCTTTCTGATAATATACCCAAAGTTTAGCCTGTGCCCCATTGTCCTGAGGGGATACAGGCCCCCAAAATTTAATTCACCCAGGTAACCCAAATGAAACCAGGCCAAATTTTACATACGTTATCTTTTCACCATGTGTACGTAAATGAAATCGCGCCTTATAAAACTAAAAACTTCTAAACATTTCCAATAAATGGAGGAACTAGGTCCCCGGTCATTTCAATTAGTATACGGATGCTTCACTTTTGGCACTTTTTATCTTTTTTTTACAATTTTTTTGCATTTTTATGTTTTTCAAGGTCCAAATACCTGAAAATTTCAATGGGAATACTACAAATGTAAAAAAAAATTATTTTAAAATTATTTTTATAAATTCTACGTGTTATTTTAATGGGATTTTTTATTTATGCGCATAGTTTTGACATTTTGATTATCATATTTAAATAGCTCTTGATTGAAGCCACCAAATTTTCTCATACATTGGGTACTTTCTTTTTTCATCAAGAAAAGACCACAATTTTCATGATCAGCGACACAAAAAACCTATAGTAGGCCATATCTGATGGTGACCACAAACTATACACCCAAAACTGTTATTTAACTGGAGTAACAGGTCATTGTATATGGTATTTGTATGTTTTTGTTTAGATTTTGTTTTAGACGTTAAACATAAAAAATAAAAAAACGATGCCGAGTAATTGGCACTATGGTTCCTCATTAGCAATAACAAAATGTTGTCAATGTTTTATTTTACCTAATAAAAAATTAAAATATTAGAATAATTTTGTTAAATATTCTAAATTTAATAAAGAAAGTGGATAAACTTTCCCCTGATACCCAAAAAAATGTCAAAACTCATAAATCCAGGTATTAATACTTTCAGAGAAATAAAATCGGCAATACATTCATAAAAAGGTAATATTCTATTTAAGTTTTTAATGTAATTTCTTTATACAAAAAATTTTGAAAAAAAAAAAATTTCGAAAAATTACGTATTAGATGGAGAGATCCTTTAAAAACGATAATTCTAGATATTCGTACTTTCATGGGAAAAAATTAAGTATTACGTCCTAAAATAAAAAAAATTTTGGCGTTTTTTGTATTTTTTGGCGACAAAAAATTTGACAAAAAAATTTTAAAAAAATTAAGTATTAGGTCCAAAAAATTACATTAAATGATATTTCTAAAACTAGTACTTCCATGGAAATAAATTAGGTACTACGTCCAAAAAGAAAAAAATAATTGGTATTTTTTGTATTTTTTTGTGAAAAAAATTTTAGGAAAAAAATTTTCAGAAAATTAAGTATCCGATTTGAGATATCTTGTGAAAACCATACTTTCAAATACAAGTACTTTCATGGAAATAAATGAGGTATTACATCCAAATTAAAAAAAAAAAAAAAGGAGTTTGAGATTTTTTGATAAAAAAATGTTTGGAAAAAAAAATTAGGTCTTAATTCGATAATGGTTTTGAAATATCACTAGTTACAATATTTTCAGATATTAGTACTTTCATAGAATTAAATGAGGTATTACACCAAAAAAAAAAAAAGATAATGCAGTTTTTTTTATTTTTCTTTTTTTTTAATTTTGACAAAAAAAAATTTGAAAAAATTAAGTATCAGATCCAAAAAATTACAATAAACAAGGTTCTTAAAACTAGTTCTTCCATGGAAATAAATTTGGTGCTACGTCCAAAAAGAAAAAAAAATGGTATTTTTTGTATTTTTTTGTGAAAAAAATTTTAGAAAAAAAATTTTCAGAAAATTAAGTATCCGATTCGAGATATCGAGTAAAAGCCATACTTCCAAATATAAGAACTTTCATAGAAATAAATGAGGTATTACATCCAAATTAAAATAAAAAAGTACCTCGAGCTTTTTTGGTGAAAAAAATTTTGAAAAAAAAATTAGATCTTAATGTCGTGTTGGCTGTGAAATATCACCGGTTACAGTGCGACATACATACATACATACATACATACATACATACACACACACACACACACACAGACTTTTTTTAAAAACCGGTTTTTTAGCTTCCTGAGGTCTCAAAACGTGCTTATAAGCCAAAATATCGAAAATCAAAATTTCATCTATCACAAAGTTGGTCCCTCTATGAGGAACCAATTAAAAAACGCTGCCAAGTGATTGGCACTATGGTTCCTCATTAACAATAGCAAAATATTTATAATGGTCTATTTATCTAATAATAATTATAATTTGAGATATCAGTATTTCATAAAAAAAAAGTTAAATACCGTATTTTATAAGAAAAAAAATGTTGCTGTGATTTAATGTTTTTTATTTAACAAATTTTTAGAAAAAAATTTTCAATAAACTAGGTGTTACACTTAAAAAAAAAACAATATTACAGATTTTTTAATTTTTATGTTTTATTAATATTGAGAAAAAAATTTTGAAAAAATTCGGTATCAGATCCAAAAAATTACTATGAATAAGTTTTCTAAAACTATTACTCTCATAGAAATTAATTAGGTACTACGTCCGAACAAAAAAAAAATTTGGTATTCTTTGTATTTTTTTGTGAAAAAAATTTTGGGAAAAAAATTTTCAAAAAATTAATTATCAGATTTGAGATATTGAGTAAAAACCATACTTTCAAATATAAGTACTTTTATGGAAATAAATGAGATATTACACCTAAATTAAAAAAAAAAAAAAGTATTTTGAAATCTCTTGATGAAAAAATTTTTGAAAAAAAAATTAGATCTTAATTCCATAATGGTTGTTAAATACCACCGATTGCAAAATTTTCAAATATTAGTACTTTCATGGAATTAAAGGAAGTATTACACTAAAAAAAAAAAAAATATTACAGATTTTTTAATTTTTTTGATTTTTTAATTTTGAGAAAAAAATTTTGGAAAAAATTAAGTTTCAGGTCCAAAAAAATACTATAAACGATATTTCTAAAACTGGTACTCTCATAGAAATCAATTAGGTACTACATCCAAAAATAAAAAAAAATTAAGTTTTTTTTGTATTTTTTTGTGAAAAAAATTTTGAGAAAAAAATTTTCAAAAAATTAGTTATCAGATTGGAGATATCGAGTAAAAATCGTACTTTCAAATATAAGTACTTTCATGGAAATAAATTAGGTATTACATCCAAATTAAAAAAAAAAAAAAATAGTCTGAGATTTTTTGATGAAAAAATTTTGGAAAAAAAAATTAGGTCTTAATTCCATAATGGTTGTGAAATATCACCGGTTACAATATTTTCAGATATTCGTACTTTCATAGAAAAAAATTAAGTATTACGTCCAAAAAAAAAAAAAATTTTGGCATTTTTTGTATTTTTTGGCAACAAAAATTTTGAGAAAAAAATTTAAAAAAAATTAAGTATCAGGTCCAAAAAAATGCTATTAACGATATTTCTAAAACTAGTACTTCCACAGAAATAAATTAAGTACTGCGTCCGTAAAGAAAAAAAAAATTGGTATTTTTTGTATTTTTTTGTGAAAAAAATTTTGGGAAAAAAATTTTCAAAAAATTAGTTATCAGATTGGAGATATCGAGTAAAAATCGTACTTTCAAATATAGGTACTTTCGTGGAAATAAATGAGGTATTACATCCAAATTAAAAAAAAAAAAAAGTAGTTTGAGATTTTTTGATGAAAAAATTTTTGAAAAAAAAATTAGGTCTTAATTCCATAATGGTTGTGAAATTTCACCGGTTACATACATACACACACACACACACACACACACACACACACACACACATACATACTTTTTTTAAAAACCGGTTTTTTAGCTTCCTGAGGTCCCAAAACGTGCTTATATGCCAAAAAATCAAAAATCAAAATTTCATCTATCACAAAGGTTCCTCTATGAGGAACCAAAATAATTTTTTTTTACAATTTAAAAATAAAACAAAAAAAAATTTAAGTGAAAAAATGTTAGATTAGTCAAATATATTTAATTATTATTCGTAATATTTTATGTAAAATTTTGAGCAAATAATTATTTTTACATAATGAAATATATAAATATATATAACCTATATATGTTTAAAGTTATTTTATCGCAAAAAATCGTATACTTTTGAAACACCAATACATAAATAAAAATTTTTTAATAAAATAATTAATAAAAAAAGAAAATGAGTTATAAAGGTAATGTATTAAAAGACAATAAGATTTATTTTAAAATTTTGAAATCGAAATTTATAGTTATTTTCATCTTATTTATTTCTTAGAAATAAAATTAGAACATTTACATGACGATGTAATTGGAGTAATAGCAAGTCACCTTGAGCCTATTGAAAAACTAAAATTTCAACAATTAAATAAAACGCTATCTTTAGCCAGTTCTATATGGAATAATACAAAAGCTTTAGTAATAAATGAAGACCTTTTATCTAAAGAAATAAATTCTACAATTAATGAAAATTCAAGAAATGAAATTATTTTTAGGATTCTCTGCAATTCCTGTAAATATTTAAAAAAATTAAAATTTAAAATTTTTTGTGGATCAAAAATTAATCTAAAGTTAATGATAAAAAAAATGACAAATTTAGAGTTTATAAATTTAACAAAACTGTCTCTGCATGATTGCAAATACACATGTAAGGGTTTCAATGATGATAGTTTAGCAATATTATTTAAAAAATCAAAAAATTTTAAAATTTTAAAAATGAAAAATTTTGAGATTTTTGGAGAATCGTTGTTAAATATAAATGAAGATATTAACGAAATTATTTTCAATGACGTAAATTTAGTTTATGAACAGTTTTTATTTAATTTTTTTTTCAAGGCCAAAAACCTAAAAAAAATAATAATATTAAATTACAAGATAGTAAATTTTGAGCAGTTTTTAAACTCAATACTATCAACTAGTTTTCTCAAAGAATTAATAGTTAAAAACAATTTCTTAGAACAAAAATCTGATATAATTTTAAATCTCTTAAAAAAATTAGTAACCAAGAATAAGTTAAAATTATTAAAATTGGAATGCATTGAAGTAAATGAAGATTTTTTACTCGATGTACCAGTTTGTATTTCTAAGTTAGGTTTTAGAATAAACAGTTATAGAAATTTTAATGAAAATTTTATCAATATAACAAATATATCAGTAATAGTAGAATTTTTATACGATGATACTATAAAAAGTTTAAGCTTTTTAATTAATTTAAAAACACTTTCCATCTATAGTATGGGATATTTTTTAACTGAAATAGGGGAGGAAAATTTTAAATCCTTTATAAATACAGAATCAATTTCGATTTCATTTCCAGGAATCTTGATAGATAACATTTTAAAACATATAAATTTATTTACAAAAATTAAAAATTTAAGAATTTCGAAATAAAGAGTGACAGAAGAAGGAGTTGGTTATATTTGTAATCTGAAATCGTTAATAAGCATCGATATTTCTTACTCTGGATTTAGAGACATTCAAATTGAAAATAATTCATCAATATCTTTTATTCTTTTTTTTCGAATTTATCTTGTTAAAAATAATTTATTATTTGTTAGTAATAAAACTTTAAATGTTAATTTGTTGCATAATATATATTATTTAAATAATAAATTAATTAATTAAATAAAAAATTACTGTATAATTATTTTCTTTTCTTTTTCAATAAATAATAAATTTCAATATTTTTAATTTATTTTTTTTATAATTATTTAAGATTCCCACATGACTAAAACTACATCCATTAGAAATTCCCGTTTTAAACATCTATTGGTAGAAATAAAGATAATTAATAATTAATAATTTCTATTAATATTTAATTGAAAGTTTACTTACAAAAGTATGCATCGATGACAAAAAAATAACTCTAAAGCACCTGGATGTTTTCTTAAATGTGCGTGAAAATTAGGTACCATTAAAGCTAGGCATATAAATATAACAATAACCTTGAAAAAAGAATTGAATTTCTCATTAAAATTTATTTTTCTAATTTTTATATTTTAATTAAAAAACAATTTAAATACCTGTGCTGTTACATGAGAAAGAGGCAAAAAAATTACTATTACCTCTTGAACTAATTTTAGGTCTCCTACAGAATTTATAACTGCACAGCAGTCCGTTAAATGATTGCCATGACTTAACATTACTGCTTTTGGATTACCTACTGTACCCAAATGTAAGTTAATCACATTGAACTTCTCTTGTATAAATTAGGTTATAAATAAAATTTTACCATGTAAACTAAAGTACAACATTCCTTTATTCCAATAATTTTTAAAACATTATCTAACTTATTATCTAATTCTTCACTTCCATTCTCTAATAAATCTGACCACTATAAAAAAAATTAATTTTACAAAATTAAAGAACTTACACTTAAAAAATGATTTAATTTAGGATTTACTTGATATTGTACAATAGCTTTGATTTTAGGAAGATTATTTTTGATTTCTAAAATTTTGTCTAATTGTTTTTCATTTTTAACGACAATAATGTTTGCTCTGCTACTCTATGCACAGTATTCAAAACTTTTTGTTGATATATATGTATGATTCACCAACAATTAAGACATATTATCCAAGTCCATGCAACCCATGAGCGCTTTGTATATATATATTGATTTTCTTGAAAGAGCAACTTGAATACTATCAGGGCCCCAAGGAATAAATTCTGTAAGTTTTCTTTCTCGTATTTCCTTGCAACGGTTTATGTACTTGAATTGAATCAACATCACCCTAGTAAATTAATTAGTTCATTAAAAACAATAACTAATTTTTTTTTCATTCAATCAAAAATTTACTTGAATATAATATTTAAAATAGAAATATAACAATCAGCTGTATTCCCATCCAATGCTGTTGAAACCATCATAGTTTTTGGTTGAAGTAAGCATCTCATTATATCCAAAACAGAAGTTTTACAAAGTGATGTACCTTCTTTGTCAATTGCAAGTGGGGTATAACCTGTCATAAGAAAATTAAGACAAAAGTGTTGAGATTAGAGGAGCTATCAAACCAACAAAATTATTGTTATCATTATAAGATGGATACCTACAAAATATATTAAATGAGCAAAATATATTTTACAAATGATAAATACAATTTTTTATTATCGTACTGACAGACTTTATTGTAGATACTAACTTTTTAATTTGTGTGAAACTAGGATTTTGAATATGAAGTCTGCCGGAAGCTATTATATTCAAAGCAATATTTTCCAAAACGACAACACAATCAGCACACTGAGTAAGTCTTTTTGAAGTTAATAATGAAATATATGGCTGTACAACATCACTAAAACATAGAAATAATTTATTAGTAGACCAAAAAAGAAATCCATAAAAATTAATATACCTTATTTTATTTGGATTTGGAAAACGCTGTAAGTTTCCATTAATTTTGTACGAAACCTATCTGCTAATGACTCTAGCATAAATGAACCCATACCAGATCCTGTACCTCCAGCAATAGAATGACATAATATAAAACCCTAATAAGCAGATCAATAAATAAATATTTAATGACATATTTAATTGTACTATAATTTAAATACCTGTAAACTGTAACTTCCATCCTCTTCTCCGTCAAAAATATCAAATATTTCTTCTTGTATTTTTTTTCTTGATGGTAGCTAGAAGCCCAATTATTTCCAGCACCACCTCCATGCTTAGAGAAGTAAATATTTTCAGGGCTAAAAATTTTTTAAATTTATATTTTAAAAATAAATACTTTTGTGTTAAGCTATATCATAATTGAGTGAATAACTCTGGGTCGTGCTCATCATCATAATGTTCATCATCAGACTGATAGAAAAACACATTTTTTCTATCCTCTCCTTCTGTTGCATAATCCTCTAAAATTTCTACAAGACTAATGCCATATTTAGTGCATAAGCATTTCCAAAACTCAAAGCCATCTTAAAATTTCATAAAATAAAAATGATAAGTTTATGAATACTTGAGAATTTGAAATAATTAATTTAACACTTTTTTTTTATTTCCACATTGGCACAAAACCTAGGGACCTAGGGTCTCTAAATAGCGATAAATAAACGTGCGAGATAACTTCTTTATCGACAATAAATTTTTAGTGCTCCGAAAAATATAATTACTGCGCCATTTATGGCGCCGTTTCTAAGTTAAGTTAGAAACACACTAATATACGCGAAAGTACTCTTTCTCTCTCATTGATAATCGCAAGTCTCTCGAATATATATCGAAAGAATAAGTCAAAGTGCGAGTGTATATATAAATTTATTTTCTACACATGTAATAAAAATTTACATTACACAAACACATATAATAAAAATATAGCGTCTGTTCTCGCCCGGTACAAGATATATTCAGACATAATTAAAAAAAATAAATGGTCAACTGGAGAAGAAACCAATAAGGGTGTTTATAGCTTTTCTATTCTATCTATCTATTATTTAAAAAAAAATAGCTGTTACAAAAAAACAGTGTATATATATTAGAAAAAAAGAGTGTATATTAGATTTATCCATTTATAAAAAAAAAAAACTGTATACACTACATGGCTAAAAAGAATTTTGTTTTTAATTAAAGTTTAGTAAGAGAAATGAAAAGCGAGAGCAAAAGTTTTTTAAATAAAATGTACCATATTAGCAGAATAACCTAATAAACCTATTCAAGTGATTTCATTTTTTTCTACTTCTTTATTAGCGAATACTAAATTGCGTATTAATTTAAAACCAGCTTCTGAAGCAGGTCTAACTTATGTAAACACAAAAGTTTATTGGGAATTCATCGATATGGTTTATTACCAATAGTTCTAGATCTTTGTACGAGCAAGAATCATGAGCCATCAAATCATCCTGTTTGCATAATTGAAAATTATTTGATAAATATGAAAATTATTTGATAAATAAAATCCAAACTGTATAATCAAATAAAATGTATAATCAAATTTGGACCTAAAAAAATATAAAATCCATGTAATTAGTATTTTACATTACAAGTATAGTTTCATTGATGCGTTCTCAAAAAGCTTTGGAAAGCTATTACATCCAGGATTTTAGAAAGAGCCATTACGATATATGAATTCCCAATAAACCTGTTCAAGTGAATACTGTTTTCTCTACTTCTGTATTAGTGAATACCAAATTGCATATTAATTTAAAACCAACTTCTAAAGAGGGTCTAACTTATGTAAATATAAATGTTTTTAGGTTTTCAACGATATGGTTTATTACCAAGTTATGGATGTTTGTACGAGTAAGAATCATAAGCCTGGAATTCATTCTGTTTGCATAATTGAAAATTATTTGATAAATAAAACCAAACTAGAATTTATCATCAAATTTGGACCTATAAAAATATAAAATCAATGTAATAAGTATTTTACAAGTAGTTTCATTGATGCGTTCTTAAAAAGCCTTGGAAATCCATTACTGGATTTTATATACAGTATGGGTCCAAATTTTATAAAATTCTAATTTAAATCAACTTTGTCAAGTAGTTTTCATTTATATAAGCAGGCTTAATTCTTTGCTTCTGATTCTCACCCATAATAACATCCAGTAGGTTTTTAGAAAGAGCTATTACGATGAATTCCCAATATACCTGTTTAAGTGATTACTCCCGTACGAAGCCAACATTTTTTCACGGAATACAGGCACTGTATACAAAATTTTTTTTTTTTTTAATTTAGCACTAATTAGCACGTAAGGAATTGGCCCTATAGGGATTCGTAACATAGTCAGGGGCAGTATAGAAGAGGAATAAATAAATTACTAATGTAAAAGGTAATTACCCAGGATATAAATGGACTTTGGAGGTAAAAAATGGCTCCCACATAATAAAATAAATACCAACTGATGGAATTAGTTATCCAGGGGCTCATCGGGCCCGACCAGAAAAAAATGAGATCTCGCTGTACAAATCGATTCCCAGGGGAAAAAATGGACTATAAGGGTAAAATATGGATTCAGCAGGAAAAAATGAGATCCCGCTGTATATATCGATTCCCAGAGATAAAAATGGACTATAGGGGTAAAAAATGTGTCCAGCAGGCAAATAAATGGTAAAGAGGCACCTGTGTATTTAATGTTTATTCTTCTGCAAATATATGTTCATATGTAAATTAAATCGCTGGACTAAATTTTCTTTTTTTCATAAATTTTTTCTTACCGTATTATTTATAAATATGTTATAACTTTTGGGCCATAAATATTGTGAGATGAAATTTTATGGCCTAAGCTAAGTAAAAATTTAATTTCACTAAAAGTACATTTTAAAATACTGATACTGATTAAATTAATGTTTTTAAAACTTTAATAAATTAAAGTATAATTAAAACTAAGGTAAGTCTTGTTGTTTCCTAATCACAAGTTATATTTTAAGTTTTGGGCCAAAAATGTTGTGAGATGAAATTACATGGCCTAAGCTAAGTAAATTTTTATTTCAGCAAAAGTATAAATTCCTAATAAATATATTATAACTTTTGGGCCATAAATGTTGTGAGATGAAATTATATGGCCTAAGCTAAGTAAATTTTTATTTCAGCAAAAGTTTACAGTAAACAGATAATTTTTCTTATATAGATTTTTCACATTGGGCTCACAGGCTGTACTTTAAATATAATTAGCTTATATTCTCAAAATTTATTATCTTTAGAAACTGCTTAATTTGCCAGGCCCCTAAATAACCAGTTTATCGGTGGGAAATTAAAATAAAATTAAAGAAATTGTTTTTATTTATAGATTAGTGCTTATGTAGATGTGTTCAAAATATTTAATAATTGAATAGAGTTAAGTTAATTTAGTTAATGGTCATAGTAACTGCTTTTTGGTTAATGGGTTTAAATCCTTTTTTCACTCATTATCCTCGTCTAAAAAAAATGTCGATTTACAAATAAGTATAGTTTCTAGGAAGATCACGTTAGTATTTTTACAACTATAATCCTTAAAGTCATATTTCAATAACTTTGTTTTACAATGAAAAATCATTTTCATAAACAAGATTTTTACTTTTTAAAAATATTCTTACTATATATTTTTTATATATTCTTATATTTTTAAATCATTTCCAATTTATTTAATATTTTTAAAATAAAATCTTAATTCTTTTTACAAAATGTCAAAGATAGATATTTACAATAAATGTAGGCTATAAGTATAACCCATAATAACGTATAAAGAAAAAATTCAAATTTGAACACAAGAAATTTGATTGGCTAATAAAATCTCCATATAGAGCCCATAAGCTTTTTTATAATAGATAATTATTGATACAATTTACATTCACGCCGTTTACTGGTTATTTAGGGGCCTGGCAAGTTAAGCAGTTTCTAAAGATAATAAATTTTGAGAATTTAAGCTAATTATATTTAAAGTACAGCCTGTGAGCCCAATGTGAAAAATCTGTATAAGAAAAATTATCTGTTTACTGTAAACTTTTGCTGAAATAAAAATTTACTTAGCTTAGGCCATATAATTTCATCTCACAACATTTATGGCCCAATAGTTATAATATATTTATTAGGAATTTATACTTTTGCTGAAATAAAAATTTACTTAGCTTAGGCCATGTAATTTCATCTCACAACATTTTTGGCCCAAAACTTAAAATATAACTTGTGATTAGGAAACAACAAGACTTATTTTAATTATACTTTAATTTAATAAAGTTTTAAAAACATTATTTTAATCAGTATCAGTATTTTGAAATGTAGTTTTACTGAAATTAAATTTTTACTTAGCATAGGCCATTTATATAAACAGATAAACTGTTGAATGAAATTAAGAATTAGCCTTTTCAACTGATAAAGTTAAAAAAAAAAATTGATTTAGATAAGTATAAAAATTTACCAAATTTTAAAAAAATTAATTTATAGAATTTGATTTCTTTGTTTCGATTTTTTCCAACACTAGAATTATGTTTATGGCAAGAATATACTATAGTCAAGAATATTTGGCATATACATGTGATGATATTAAAATTATATATATGCAAAATAATTTTTTGGTGAGTTTTTTTTTATTATTTAAGATATTTAATATTTTTATTTAATATTTTATTTAAGTTTTAAGTGTATAGTCTTAGATTATTATTGATGCAATATTATTTTATAAACATATATTTATTTTACAGATTTATGCTATTTTGGTCTGCATCGCTAAAAGTTTATGAACTGCTACATTTTATTCTTGTGATCTTGAAAATAATGCTTAACACAGATTGTTGGTATAACATAATACTTTTAAAGTTTATATTCATCAGATAAGTCATCTACATTTCTGGGATCAGCCTTAACTTCTACCATGGGATTCAGATTTTGTGCTCTTGGTACAGATGCTTCCGCTCTATTTTTTCCAATTAGAATCTCTTGGCAAGAAAAACTGGGCACAAAAATCTTGTGATGTAACAGAACGATGATCCAAAAATGTAACACTTTTCACTCCAGCAAGAATAATATTTTGTTCTACTTCAGCTGTATATCCGTTTCTCAAATGAATTTAGAGAAAGTGTATACTTATCGGTTTTTCAGGTTTTACAGGGTAATGAAAAAGATGATTCTAGATATATGATGATTTAAATTTTTGAAACAAATAATACAATTAAAGTAAATTAACATTTTTTAGAAAAGATCATTAGATTAAATTAAAAGCAAGTATGCATTTATAAATAACATAACCTAAAGTATGCACATCATAACTCTTTGTCAAGATTTTTGTACTTTATTGTTGTTCTCCAATTTTGACTGTGTTGAATTTTTATACGTTATTAGTATTTATTTTCAAATTTTATATTTAATTTATTCTATTAAAATCTGATACAGATCCTAAAAAATGTTGTTAAAGGCTGACTTTGCAGTTGATAAAATTTCAATTTAAGTTACAGGAATTCGTACAATAAATTTTCCATTTACTGAGTCAAAAATTAAAAAATTAATTAAAGTTTCAACTAAAGCTAAATTTGGTAAAAATATAAAATGATGCTTAATGAAACAAATCATAATACTTAAGTTATTGATCGCTGAAAATTAGATATACATATTGAACAATAACATCCATCTTTAAAAAAAAATGATAAAGTCAACGGGCTTACAGTAAAATATCCCTTTGGTATATCATTTACGTAATATGTTAGTTTATGGTCCAGGACAAATTTTTGATTTTTATGAAATTAAAACCTTCATTCGTAGATTCTGATAAACAAAAGCGATTTGAAAAATTTTTGTAACTATCTGATGCTGAAAGAGATTTTAAATATCCAAAGCTTCAACCATTATTTATGACTGATTGGGAAAGGGATTAGGAAATTTTCTAATTTAAGCAAGCGGCTAAGCTTTGTGGTACAGTTGAAAAAAAAGTGGATGAAGAAATAGATAATATTGACATAGATAGTTTGCATGTAATTGAAAAAATGAAACTAGCAGCTAAAATGAAAATGTTTGGAAAGCTAACTCTGGCAATAACAGATTGGAAGCCTGCCAAACTTTTTTGTGTTAGTACTATACAAATGAACGTACAAAGAAATGATTCACCACCCAGAGGCATTTTTGCAAATTTAGACTTTAAAAACTTAATAAATTCCACAAAAACTTCAGAACCCTTGAAAAATAAATCCACAGATCATTTTCAATCACAATTAAATATCGATTTAAAATTAATTTTTAAAATTAATTAATTAAAATTAATTAATTCAAAAGTAATTGTTCCAGAAACACCTAAATTAGTTCATGAAAAAAGTACAAATTAAAAGAATCGTCAGATTCAAATTCTGATAAATCGCTTAAAAAATCACATAAGAAAAAAAAATCAAAAAAAGAAAAGAAAAAACAGTAGCACAAAGAAAAGTCGAAAAGCAAAAGTAAAAAGAAATCTAAAAAGGAAAAACTATTAAATTATTAAATGTATATATTTTTTTATTAATTTTTCATTACAGAAACCAATTTTATAATTGTAAGTTGAAGTAAAACTATATTCTTATAAATTATATTATTGTAAATAAAAATAAAATATTTTGATAAGAAAGTCTTGACGCCTAATTTTATAAATCCTTCTTTTCATTAATTTACTAATAATATTCTACTTTCTTAAACTATAATAAATAAGTACCTACTTTGTTAATTTACTTTATTTACATAACATTATAGTATAAATTAAATTTTATTTTTCTTTGAATATATTTAAATATATATTGGTTTAAATCTTCTTGCGTTATATTAGCTGACCATGCTGGTGTTTCTGTTTGTGGTGAATTTTGAGTTGTAAATTTTTTCATATTAGAATCTGACCATAAATCTGGTGACGTCCTATCCAATACGGGATTACGGGGGGGGGGGCACTTGAATTCCAAATATTTCTGGATTAATATATAAAATACACGTAAATTTATTTAAATATACTGTTTTGCTCCCCCCCCCCCCCAAAACGTGTTTTGCCACCCAAAAAAAATTTCTGAAATCCCGCGCATGTTACTTATTAACTTTCTTCCGTTATTATTACATTTAAATGGTTTTTCACCTGTATCAGTTTTAATATGGCTAGTTAAAGTACTTTCATCTGTAAATAATTTGTTGCAATATTTACATTTATGTTTCTTCTTTTCTCCAATATGAATTCATACTCTCATTTGCTTTATACTTTTCCAGAACCCAGATATCGAATTTTCAAGAAAATTTTGTTTTATCTAAAGAAAGCAAAGGCGAAGAATTTTTCAGGAAAAAAATGGAATTTATTTTTCATTTTGGGGTTTTAGAATTTTTAATTATATTATACTAAATTTATTATGAATTGGTAAATGCCCACTTGGTAAAACTTATACAGAATAGCTATAAAAAAATAGTTTTAGGCTTTATAAAGAGTTCGCATTAAAATTATATTTTTGAGTTCAAAATTAATTAAATAAATAATTACAAAATAAAAGTACAAAATTTTTTATAAATATATTTTTTAATCTAGACAAACATATATGTAATACATATTTATAGGAGCCCTTATTAAAAGATAACTTAAAACAAAAAAAAAAATATTTTTTCATTATACGCTGCAAAAAAGGTCTACTTTCTTACTTTCGGGCGATCTTTTTTTCGCTTTTAATGAAAAATTATGTGTTGAACAAAAATGTAGGAAATTTTACTTTCAATGCTGTCTGCACTCGTTCGCTACGCTCACTCGTGCATACAACTACATTGAAAGCCAGATCCTATTTTTGTTCCCTTATTGAACAAATATAGATATTTACGCACACTAATCTTTCACAAAACTGCTTTATTATATTCTTAAAATTTTAACAAAAAAGTTTCCTAATTATTAAAATTTCTATCGCGTAATCATTAAAAAAATATTTTTATTTATTTGAATATTTCATCGAAAAAAAAGGATTTTTACTAAAAATTTCTAATTAAAAAGTTATAAATGAATAATAATATAACAGTGAAAAGTTATTAAATTTATATTTAAACGATACTATTTTTATCGTTAATTTTATTTAAAAAAATTATTTTTTCCATTTCTTTATAATACTTTTAAAATAATTTTCTGATATTTTTATGATTGTGGTAATAATATTTCTTTAAAAAATTTTGCGATTAAACAATTTTTTCTAATTTTTACGACCTCGTAATGGAGGACTCTTTTTTTTTAACATTAAAAATGAGAAAAAAACTAGGGTAATAAAGCATAAAAAGAATAAAAATTCTTGTTTGCTTTAATTTTAATTAATTAGATGTAAGATGTTACGAAGATTATATGATCATAAGATGTAGTCACCGTGGGGAAACAGGGTGTACAGCAAGCTTAAGAATTAATAATGACTTGGAAATAGAAGAGTATACTCAAATTATACACGCAAAATGCGGCGAAGCTAAAAATTGTATTCCAGACTTAGTAAAATTAAAAAAAACATTAGTTGAAAAGTCAAAAGAATCGTTTAGAAAGTTGCGAGATATATACGATGAATGTGTTGAATCGAAAACTGAGTATGTAAACAACAAAGAAATTTATATTTGCAAAACTTTTTTATCATAGTATTTGAAAATATAGATTTAAAAGCGCTGCAGAAGCTTCTAAAACATCGTACAAAACTATCGCAAGCTTAATGACAGCTGCTAGGCGTACTATAACACCACCGATGCCGAAAGATATATATGAATTGCCAACAGCTTTAGAAACATATGAACCTATGAATGAATTCTATAGAGTGTTATGTATTTAACCCACTAGGTTAAATGCTGAATATTGATGTTGTTTGCTTTCACCCGTGATTTTGATGTAAATGGCGATTCAGGATACTCCTGGATCCCGTGGGATGTTTTGCGGAAAGGTTTTTAAGGAAATAGTTCAATTGAATAGCCACTGACTTTAATTATATACTTTTATTTAATCAAAGTTCAAGATTCGACTTTTCTACACACTAATTCGATGGATTTTTATGATTGACCAGAATGAACAAACTTGCCCGCACGCCCGTGTGTCTGTTGGTATGATACCCCGATCTCTACTGACTCTAACTCCAACTCTAACTAGCTGACTAACTGACCCATCTGCCCTCAGGCAGCGATTTATATAGTCTTTCTCGGGGGAGGGTTCAAACTAGGATAGTTCAATGCATCGGTTTTGATTGGTGATGTTAGGGATGTTATGGCGCGTTGCTAAGGGTGTTTCCATTATGGCGGAGAAAATGAGAAAATCTTATTGGTGTTGCTAAGGGGCGTATGATTCTAGTGAGGAGTTGACTATGGGAATTTATGTTATGGAAATCTGATTATTATGCGTAGGGTGTGTAATAGAGAAAACGTGATAATGTCATTGTTTATGTGTCTAGACCTTTTAATAAGAAACGCGTGTTATTGCTATGTAATGCTTTATTTATGCGTCTAGACTTTCTATGTATTACGTGACAATGTCTTTCATACTAAGGTTGAGGTAAAATCATTGTTTATGTGTCTAGACTTTTTATGTATTACGTGATAATGTGTTTTATAATAAGGTTGGGGAAAATCATTATTTATGTGTCTAGACTTTTTATGTCTTACGTGATAATATCTTTTACTATAAGGTTGAGGAAAAATCATTATTTATGTGTCTAGACATTGTAATAGCAATAAACGAGTGGGTTAATAAAAATATGAGTCTAGACATAGTTATCATAAAAGGTAAAGTTTGTGAAGATATAGTAGTATATATTTGGCAAAAAATAATGGGTATATTAGGTCCTTAATTAATACGTTCATCCGGTCAAACATCAAGTCCCCTGACTTGCAATATCCATCAGTAAGAGAAGGGTGGTTAACAATATTTTGGGCACCTAAGTCTTTCTTGATTTATATAAAAGTTAATAGATAATTATTTTAAAATTACTGTGTTATACACATATAATTGAAAGAAAGTTAACAAAATTTGATTATTATATAAAAAGTTACATATACATTCATATATAAGTGCAAGAATTAAGTTAAAAATATTACATATATATATTTTTATAAAAAGTGACGATTATATGCAGGATTGCATAAGACAACAATATATTCATAGAAGTACTAGTAAAAAGGATACATATCTATGTGTTTTTAACTTAATAACAATAATATAATAATTGATTTTAAAAAGATTCATATACGAATTTTTAATAAATATTATATAAAGAATAACAACAACAACAAAAAAATTTTGATAATTAACAATATTGAATTTACAAAGATTACATATTTTTTTAATGAAATAATTAGAATTGACTATAAAAATGTTACATATATTGTTTATATATAAGTGACAATATTATATTTATAAAAATGTAAGAATTGAATTTAAAAGGTTACATATCTTTTAAAAAACATTCATTATAAGTTTACTTTAATTATTGTTCTACAGCATTTTATTTAACTATATGTAGATAAATAGTTATTATATAAATAAGTGTTTTAATATGTGTTTCAATAATGAATATAAAGACTTTAAAGTAAGTATTATTAAAATATTTCTAATTGCTATAAATAATTTTTAGACGTTTGAAGGTTTTATATGTAGTCTTTTGGCTCGGTGAATGGGGTTGTGTATTAGGCTTGTTGTTGCATAATTGGCCTGGCTACTAGGAATTAATAAAATTGGTTTTGGCGTAGGCTTATTCGCATCTGGCCAAGGGTCAGCTTCTTCTGATGGAATGTAGGAGGCTTTGCCTTCCTGTTTAGTTTTCAAGTATTTGATTAAATCAAAAACTTTCTTATCCCTAAACATGAAATATTTCAATCCTGTAACTAACATAATTATTATTAGTATTAAAACCGTAATTATTATTAAATAAAAGAAAAAACTTGATTGTTGTGGTATATGACTTCTTAATTGTTTATATTCTCCTAAAATTCTGGCCTTTTCGATCAAAACCTGTAGGTCTTTCCCATTCAATAAGCTACTTCATTCAAACCGATTTTTATTTTTTATTATGTCTTCTGATAAAATTTCTACTATATCTGATCCTTTGATTGTTTCTTTTAAGATTCTTGTAAGATTAATAGGTGTTTCTGTAAAAAATTTTGTCTCTATTGTAGATTCTATAGTTTGACTAGCTTTAAATTTCGCAAAAAGGGTGGAAGCTTTACAGCCTGGATTTAGTGAGATTACACCCATAGGTGGTAGTATCGTTGTGATATCTGCTTTCTGGAAGCATTCAACTGTGATTCGATCATCTTTAGGGTTGGTGAAAATCCAAGAATTTCCTTGTAGTTTGCTGAATACTGATTCCTGGAGGAATTTCAGTTTAATAGTACATTCATGTGGGTTATATTGTATTCCAGCTAAAATTTTTATTTCACATTTTGAATTATTTGTTATTCTTAATACTGGGGGAAAGTTAGCACAAATTTTTGTATCATCTGTATTTTTACATTCACGAACTTTTTCATCTGAAGGAGCAATGTATGTTTGATTGTCACGGCTAATGGCTACATATGTGTTATCTGGGATAATATAGGCTGTAATTGATCCATTTCCAAACATGTTGATAGTTGGAAAAGGTGAAATTTTATATAAATCTAACGAATTGAAATCAGTCAAAGGAATTTCGATTATATAAATCAGATAATTATCTTTGATGACAATTTTAATATTGGAAATTTTTGCCAAGTTATTCAATGACATATTTTCTTCATCTAAAGGGAATTTCGCATTTATTTTTGCAAATTGAGCCCTATTTATCGCAGTTTTCCATTGTTTGTTGTCAAAAACAGCTTGGTATAATACTCCGATGTTTGCAAGTGAAACAGCTTGTCCCAATGTGATAGTAGAAATTCTATATTCTGTAATTATATCTAGAAGTTGATGTATAGCCATACGCATAGCTTTGTTA
Source organism: Anagrus nilaparvatae (assembly GCA_022575985.1). Classification (NCBI taxonomy): domain Eukaryota; kingdom Metazoa; phylum Arthropoda; class Insecta; order Hymenoptera; family Mymaridae; genus Anagrus; species Anagrus nilaparvatae. Next base: position 453,688 of record JAKSXM010000237.1, on the reverse strand, counting down.
TGATTAACACCTTCTATATAAATTGTTAGTTTGTCTAATTCTCGTTCAAGGGTCAAAGTGTGTTTGGTGATGTTAGATATCTCTGTATGTAAAATCTGTGTTGTGTTTTGGAGTATTTGTGCTACCGGTGAGCTGTGATTCATTGCTTGTTGACTCATATTTTCTAAAATGGTCCTATCTGATTCTGAAAGCGTCCCAAATAAAGCACGAAAAACTTGTCCCACTATTGGAAAAGGAGATTCTCTTTTGAAAATATTACTCTTATTGATTTGTTCTATAATTTTATGTAATTCTGTGTTGACTAGTTCTAGTTTTCCAGATATTTCTTCTATATCGCTTCGAAAAAAACATGGTCTTTCACAATCTCTATTTGCTGTCTCAATATAATTTTTTATTATATCTCCATTACTTAAAAGTTGAGTTAAATCTACTTTATTAATTAACTTCCATGTAGAACTTTGTATATATAAATTTGCTATCTTTTCAGCGATTAAACCAGATGAATTAGTTATTTTTCTAATATTCAGTCCGTTTTCAGCAATGCTGTAGTTGATCAAAATTCTGTAACATTTTTTTATTATTTTTAGTATTTTCTTTATTTATACAATATTTTCTAGCTATTGATGCAAATACATATATGAGTCTACACATCAAGCGTATAAGTGTTCATTGAAAAAGTGTATTGTCAAAAAAAAATCAATACATAACATTAAATTTAAATATAGTATCATATTTTCGTCAGAAATCCATATCACAATCAGATCATTACAGAAATTCAAAATTATTCAATTTTTAAAGTTCATCAAGATATAATGATGGTCTACATTTCTGTTTAACTATGAGAAATTTTTCCCTACTTAACTCTATATAAAAATCATCAGCTTTTTCGTTTTTTAGTAATTTCGAGCAAATTTTATCGTTCCAATTTTTACTAGTAAAAGCAAAATATTGTTTCTTTCTTTCATCGTTTCCGTTGTTATAACCAATTATTATTTTCTCTTGGATCGCAGGATTTTTTCTTTCAATGAATAATACAATATGGTTATCATAGCTAGGTAAATCAATATCAAAACGATCAAATTGTATTACACTTCCAATATTTTTAGAAGTGAAAACGTGAATCGTAAAATATTTAAATCTATTATCCAAGAGAAGAAGTGGGAAAAAACAAACTTTATCATTATATACGTGATCCTCGGTTAAACCTTCGGCTAATCTATCTCTGTTGACAAGGTTATTATATTGTATCTTAACTTTAACTTTTTGATTTGGTGGATAATAAATATGTATCGGCATATTTGAACGATGATAATAGATTCTAGGTCCTAAAGTGCAACACGTACCTTGAAAAGAATATTATATATTTTATTTACTTATTTTTGTTTATCCGTATGTTATTATGATTTGAAATAAACGAGTGTAGTGTTTATTGATTTTAAAGGTAACAACAATTTTTATTAAATAGTGGGTTATCATCATAATGATGTTTAGAGTTCAAGGAAATTATTATTCTAAACGTTACTAAATGTTAGGATTTTCCATCTTTGTTATCTAATTCTAAAAATTAAATTAATTTTAAATTATTCAAAATTATGTTTAGTTTTTAAGGAAATTATTATTTTAGATATTAAATTAATTTTCCATTATTTATAATTATGTTTAGTGTTCGAGAAAATTACTATTAAATTAATTTTTAATTATTATGTTTAGTGTTCAAGGAAATTATTATTAAATTGATTTAATTATTAAATTATTAAATTTTTATTATTCTAAATGTTGCTAAATTTTAGATTTTTCTATCTTAGTTTTCTAATTATCCTATTTCAACCAATAAATTTATTTATCCCAAATTAGTACTTTTTAATAAAAAGAACAATCCAGGTTTATGTGTCAAAATGACTTTACCATGGTATTTTGAAATACAGAAATATTTCAGTAGACGAGGTAATTATACAAGTCGTTAGTAATTAAACATTCTCCATGCAAGTTGTTTTAAAAAATTTTTATCATGGAAGATTAGGCTGCTTAGCATAAAAATTCAAGCAAATTGCTTAAAATTCTAAGTAATTTAAACTTATTTTCACTAATTATTACAATGGTGAAAAGGTATAGCAAATAGTATATTTCTACCCATGGCCACAAAAGTAAAGAATGGCCCAAATCGCACGTAAATTAAACTGCGATTCGAGGCATCCCCCTCTCGCGGCCAAGGACAAAACACAATTTCTCCTGCTCAGTGTCGAGAAAATGCGTTCCTTCGAATAGCGCAACGGCCAGAAAACACGCACCCTCCTAAAACCACATTTTTTTTTTTTTTTTTTTTTTTTTTTATTCAATGTATTCATTAAAGAGAAATAGCCCAAACAAAAAAAAACTTAGATTCTGATTCATTGAAATAATAGTATTGAATTTATTGAACTTATTGAATTTAGCAGAAACCATACTTCACTTTAATCTTTCCTTGAAAACCATCCTGTTTTATAGAAATCTTGTAATCTCAAATATGTTTATGCAAAGATAGCATTGAAATATATGCCCTAAATTTAACAAAATGTACCCCTCTTTCAATTTTTTTGAATAATAGCCTGTTCCTTTTTTTTTTTGAACGGTTGTAATTTCAATTGTATTGAAATATTAGTAATTAATTTAGCAGAAACCATACCTCACTTTAGTTTTATTTCAAAAGTTTCCCTTTTTATAGAAAAGTTGTAATTTCAATCGTTTTTATGCAATAATAGTATTAAAAAAATTTTTATTGACTCTAGCAGAAATTATATGCCAAAAAAAAATTTTCTAATAGTTTCCTGTTTAATATAAAAGTCGCAACTTAAAATATTTTTGTACTTCAATTGGAGCAAAAATAACAAAAGTTCCTACTTCCAAGAAATCGCCAAAAAAAAAAATACTATAATATAATATAATAAATAATATAATCCATAAAATGGATTTTTATTTAGTAATTGCATGGGTAAAAGTTTTATACTTTTTATAAAATGAATTTATTAACATAATAACTAAATGTCATCACAAAAATTAGAGTCCTTTATTAAATTAGAATATATCATTTACAAAATTTTATCTACTATCAAATAACAATTTAAAATATTTTTAATAAAAAGTTGCTTGATAATGAATAAGAGGGAATCATTCTCTGCGCGAAGCGTAGTTATTTCTAGTATATGGCTCATTATTTTCTTTGCAATAATGACGTACAACACGTTTCCGACTAACAGATGCAAAAAATTTTTTTTTTATTTAATTTTCAATTTCAATTAGTTTTTGATGGTACACCATAAAAATCAACATAATTTAATGTTTTAACTACGATAAAACATAAAAATATAGCAAAAAGGCCTTTACCGTTCCCTGTCACAAAGGAGATTCCTATACTTTGAGTGTCTGTCACTCACACCTATCGATTAATTTTCAAAAAATTTTTGTTTTTGGGCTTGATTGCTATATCATAAGGTTCAACTCTTTCCATATAGAAAAAATTTAAACTTAGTTTTACTAATTATTACAAGGGTGAGAAGGTGTGTCACACGATTTTACAAAATTTTTATGAAAAACGTAATTTAATTATATTAAATTTGATTTCTCTTCGTAAAAACATTTTTAAAACTTTTTAACTGCATAAATGACAACTTAAATACATAAACAAAAAATTCTCACACCAAGAGCGCTTAAAATGATTGTTAAATAGGAAAACAAAATGGGTTTAAGTTCAGAAATAACGAGGGGGCAAAAACAAAAGCCTTTACCGTACCCCTCTAGATCTCCTATTAAGAAGCGTTGTAATTAAAATATTAAAAACTTAGCAAGTTTCAATCATAAAAATACTTTACTTTCCAAACGGAAAAGTTTTTTTTTTGTTCTTTTGGATTTTTCTATAAAAAAAAAACCTTTACCGTTCCTGCCTTTACCGTTCCTCATTTTTGTTAAAATTATTAAATATTTTTAAAATTTACCTCCAAAACTCGTTTTTTAATAAGAATTCTTTAAAAATATATGATATTGTTCTCTAAAATACATAAAACATAGAAAAATTCATGTATTAAGGCCGTAAGTAACGATTTTGGTTTTTAATGGTTTTAAACTGTTTTTACCTTATAATTATATGAAAAATTGATGTAAAAGGTTCGTTATGGTGATTTTTATGCAACACTGAATAAATATTGGTGAAAAAAAAAAAAGTCTAAAGGGCCTTGTTCGGACTTTAAAAAAAAAAGGAATTTTTATTTTTAGTTTTTGTAAGATATTTTTTTCAAAAAAAATGAAAATGAGCCATATAAAAAAAAAATAGCGCATAAAATCAAAATCAAAACTTTTATGCTGTTAATGTGGACATCCAAAAAAAAATTCAATTTGATAACTCCGCACGAATAAAATTAAGTAAAATATTATGCCGCGTGGCGGCGCTTGCGTGTTGTTGGGGTATCCCCATTTTTTCTCATCAGTCCAGCCACATAACACCGTGCGCAACCTATGTACATTAATCCATTTTTTTTTATGAAGAGTAAACATATAATGTCTGCTAACATATATTACCTGTAAAACTTTTATTATTAAGTTTATAATTTTATGTTTAAACCAATACAAGTCCTATTTCAATCAATATATTAAAATAAAATTTATTTAAACCGTAAAACATTAACAAAAAATATTGGCACATTATATTTAGATTCGGTTTATATAGTTTCCATCAAAAACAGTGTGATCAAAAAAACTGAATTCATTCAAACTTTTCCCAAATTTTCTAAAACTACTTAAGAAACAAAATATTAATACATGGATATAACAATTTCATAAGGATTCACAGGTGAAATAGTTGTAAGTTCTATATTTTCATAGCACCTTTTGATCCGTTATTATTAATATAATAATAAAATTTACACCTTTCAGGTCTTGTTGTTCCTGCAACAAAGTCCATTAAATACATCATATGGCTACAATAGACCAAAAAAAACTTATTTGTTTTTCCTTCTAAGGAACATAGTCCAAACATATATTGCTGAGTATTTTGTAAGTAAAGTTAATCTGTCCAAGTTATATACAAAAAAAAATATCGTATTTATAAAATATCAAATTATTGCAGGTGACATAATGTTTACTACCTTTGTACCGTACTATTTCAATGCAAGTAGCGGATCAATTGATCACTGATCATTATCCGCATTACTATGTTTAGCAAAGGATCCATATTAAATAGTCACTGCATATATTAGGTTATAGATTCTGGCAAATTTTTGAGTAAGAAGGAAAATTTTTAAATTGAAGTTTTGGGGAAGAAAAAAAAAATTATGAATTTGTGGGAATTAGCTATTATTACTTGACTGAGGATCATAGTCTAAACACATATTGCTCGAGTATTATGTAAGTAAACTCAATAAGTACAAGTTCTATACAAAACAAAAAAAATATTACTTTATTTAAAAAAAATATAAAATTATTACAGGAGACATAGCGTTTACTACCTTTGTACCGTACTATCTCAATGCAAGTAGCGGATCAATTGATCACTTATTATTGTTGCATATTCAGCCTAGTAAAAGGTTCCAATTAAATGGTCAGTACAGATACTTTTATTGCAACATGTGTATATAAAAATTATTTCCTGGTAATAGATTCAGGAAAATTTTTGGTTGTTTCAAGTTATTTACAAAAAAATATCATAGTGATCCATGTAAAATCAGAAAACAACAAAAAAAAAAGGACTTATCACCTGGTTTATATATACCAGCATTAATGGGACTCTGTTCGGACTTAGGTAAGAACTGTGTTTTTGTTGTTTTTTTTTTAAATTCCTAAAGACGTTTGGATTGTATATAATTATTGATTTACAGATTAATTGCACATAATATCTGGCCTTTCTGTATTAAGCAAGTTAAGAAGTGAATACAAAATTCAGAGGGATTACAATGGTCAAATGAACTAGCTGAAATCATTTAAAACTTTAGATCTATTTTGTAGACCTCTTCTAGCCACAAGCATCCAAGATGACTCGACAATTTGTAACACTATGTAGGAATAGGTTCAGATTATCTATGCTTTTTTTATTATGGTGGTATGGAATGTAAAAAAAAATTGTAAATTGTCAACAAAAATAATAGCAAAAGCCTGTCCAGTTGTAATTAACTGCATCATAATTAGATGACTTTTAATGATCTCTGAGAGATATTATCAGTCAGGTTTATTTTTTTTTTTTATAGTCTCTAGTACATTTTCTGCCATATAAACTAACATTGTTCTACATTCCAGAAATGAGAGAAATTTATTGTATTTCTATGTAAACAAAACTCATATTATTATTAAGTAAGATTGTATTATTAATGAGTAATAAAAACTTATTGTTTGTTAATAAAATTTATAAAAAAAAAATAAGATGTGTTCAGAATTCTATTCAATTAATCATTTTATAAGTTTTCTTATTTTAATATAATAAAAAAAAATTGAACCATCCACATCCATTACATTTTATCAGATTTATTGATTTAAAAAAAAAATAAAATTACCACAGGAAATTTGGCAACTGGGCATTCAATAAAAATAGCATAATGTCAAATTACCCGATCATTATTTTAAAATTTAGGGCACGGTCCTAAAAATTTTCAACAAAACGGCCCCTCTGACTGGGCGATTGCTCTGTGCAAATATCAAATTTATGATTTTTGAAAAATTATAAGTGAAACATTCAATTAAATGTAAAATCCGAATCATAAAAAGAGTCAAAATTATATTTTAACAATAATAAAAAAAAATTTTAATTAAAAGGAACTCATGGCGATCCAAAACACGGCGTGTGGTTGATAAAGGACATCCCATGTCGAGTCGCTTGATCAGCTGTGCACCAGCTGGTGCTTGACCTCAAAATCTGATTGTTTATTTACATGAATAACTTTTTCCTTAGTGGAAAAATTTAATACATTCATAGGGCCAAATTTTCATAAAAATGTTTCATAAATAAAATCGTAAGTCAAATTACATAAACCCACACTCATTAATAATTTCGTTTTAGTTTCCAACTAATATTCTTGCACGAAGCTGAGAGAGAAAGAACATATACCCCGTTTTTTAACTTTCATGTTGCCTAAGGAATTTTCATTTGCATAGGGCAACCTGTTTTTATGTAATCCAATCATCTTATGTATAACAACAATAAGTTGTAATTTGTATTTCAATAATATTTATTATGGCAAACAGCCATTAGTTGTATATAAATAACCAGATATAATATATACAAGAGAAAACACAAAAGAAAAAAAAAACTATCAAGTATAAAACTTTAGATTAGTCCAAATTTTAAAGAAAACAGTAATCAACGCTTATCTGTACTCATGTCTTTACTAGGAGCAGTATATGAAAATTCCAAGTTATAAGTCATAGGTCAAACCTGGAATATAGGATACTTAATCATTCATTCAAAAAAAAACTAGATTCTAGTTAAAATGTGTATCACTGTAATAGAATTATTTTTTTATCATTAGGACATACATCCCATACAGCATTTTTCAAAAGAAACCCATGTTGGCTCAAATATTAAATATAGGTAGATATGACCTCTCACTATTATTTCCACTTTACATTTAAAAATCTCAGTAAGACAAAAATTCTATTTTCATTTGGGTGAATAGGATTCACACATCGAATTGGTGTCCCTAGTTTGCCGTTCATCATCAAACCAAATTTGAGATCACAGGTAATACATTCTAGTTTTAAACTAGAACAATATGTCTTTAATGATCATAAATCAACATTCCAGGTTTAAAGGACACAAATTGTCTTGGTGGGAGCTTATATTTCTTTATTTTCTATCAAATGAATAAAAAAATTACACATCCAGGACTCGACTTTCTGAATATAGGTATAAATACATCTATTTCTTCTATTTATCCCCTGTAACCAAAATACATACTTCTTATAGGATATGGACTCAATCAATTTAATCCATTCATCATGGATCCCAATTAGCGTTCCAGTATTACAAATTTTATACCCATCCAGGACTCGACTCTTTTAAATACAGATACCATCAAATGTTTTTTTCTTTATTCATTCTCCACAATAAGAAAATGTTCTTTTCATAGAATCATGGACTTAAATAGTGGAATCTCAGAAAAAATTTAAAATTAGCGTTCAAGTAGTCCAGAGTAGCAGATCATTTATTGATCAAAATTTCAGATTTTAAGGCCAAAATACCCTAATAGGGTTGAATTTAGTGTAGAATAAGAAGAAAAGTTTAACCTATCTTTGGTGATTAACAAAAATTATAGTTAGTCCATTTGATTTATGTGTTATTTTGTGAAAAATGTCAAAAGTTTCTCAATGGTAAAATATACTTTATTGAAAAAAAATTTTTTTGATTTGAAATTTTTTATTTTGAAAATTTATTGAAATAAATCTGTGCATATAGTTTAATGTGTAACAATTTTTAGCAGAGTGGGTATATGATGTGAAAATTATTGTATATAGAATCTGAGTAGAAAAATAAAATGTGAATGAAAATATTATCGGTTAAACAGAAATTTTATGTACAAAATACAGTTAATTCAAAGCGTTAAAAAAAAAATTCTATTTTCCAAATATGTAAGTTTCATGAGAGTATTCTAGTTTGTTAGTTTTCTAAGATAAGCGGACTATTGTAATTCAAAATTTGTGTAACATGTGAGTGTAAAAAAAAACTGTAATTTAAAAAATCAAACCATCTTAAAAATGGTTCATGTCATGTACTTTCTTTTATGTTTAAAAAAATTTGTGTAAATATTAGTAAAGAAAATGCAGTTAGAAAAATTATACTTCTATGTATTATTATTGTAAATAATTTTTATAGAAAAAGTACAAAATTTTAAATCAGAAAATATATTAGTTATATATTAGAAATGTAAGAATTTTAAAAGAATAATAAATTTATAAATCTATTCATATAAAATTTAATAGTGTTATTTTCATAAACTAATCAAATGACAAATATCTTTCACCAAGTTAGTAAAACTTAAAATAAAATCATATTAAAGAAAGGGTATTAAAATAAAAACCAATTTTTTTAATTAAGTAAAAAAAAACTTATTATTAATTTATACATCTCTAATTCATGTCTAAATACAAAATATAAAAAATAGATTATAAATTTTTTTACTTAAACTTAATTAAACTCCAATCGAGGAAACAGCATACGGATGCACAGATGTAGTAGTGGTACTTGTCAATGCGTCAAATAAATAATTGTTTGTATTAACTCGAGCAGTCCTTTTTCTATATAACTTGCAGGTGACCACAGCAATTATACCGATACCTCCAAGAGCAGCAATAATCCCACAAATCCATGTAGGGAAGTTGCTCACCTCAATATCATCAGCATGGATACACCTGTAATCCACCTTGACATAAAGCTCCTTACATCTACAAGTTATGTTGCACACTGCATGCTTAGAAAAGCAAAAGCTTAATGGGAGCGTGCAAACCTCTCCTAGGCTCAATGCTTTAACGCATAAATGGTTTTTGACCAATTCACCCACCATGCAGCCGTTAATTCCTGAAATTAATAACAATTAAAGTTAAAATTGAAAGTCGATAAAATATAAGTAAAAAAAAACTTTACTTACCCAAAATATTAATGAAAGACCATAAAATCAAGAAAATGCTCAATCTTTTTAAAGCCATGATTTTTGCATGTAAACAAACAATAGAATGTGTACCAAATAGTGGGAGAAAGAAATATATACAAATCAATACTGCTGTCAAATATATGTATCAAGATTCATGATTATTAGGGTGCTATCATAGTTTATTGATAATTAAATTAATCATAGGTGTCATATTAGTAGTAAAATAGATAAACGCTTAGAACTCAAACCCCCTTTTTTTTAGATTAGATAAAATTCAAAATTTAAAGCAATTTCCTCAAAATTATAACTTATAATATTTTTTTTATAAAATTTACATGTATCTGTTCCCCCCCAAAAAAAAATATTGATCTCTCATAAACAAAATTTGATACTTAATGCAAAGTATAATATCATAAAATTTAACTATGTTTCAAAAACTACTTTCTATATGTAAATTCTCAAACTACACAGAGTAAAAAAAAAACAAAATTTTCTTTATGTTGACTAAGGATTATATATAATATTATGTATTATATTTAAATTAGAAAAGTAAAATTCGTTTATTTAAACTTAGTCTTATTTATTGTTAACACGCGTAACTTAAAATAATTTTATTTTATCGTTAAATTATACGTGGTTATTTAAAAGTTAAATAGGTTTTTTTAAAAAAAGAAAACTATGTATATAATATAACTTATATGAAAATTCTTAAAAGGCTAAAGCTTTATATATTTATCAATAATTAAAGTTCTTGAGTCAAAATGTTATTATAAAATGCGCTTTCAATATCAATTGTACCGTGAATACTACCGCGAGACTTGAATTTTGCGACCAAAAATATTATTATTGATATTGTTATAATAAATAAAATAACCGGGGTCGTATCCGCCAAAATTAAATTTCTATTGTTTATGACTGTGGCTTTATTTATTATAGGCATCCGATTAAAGGGTATGCAAGTACCATTATTATTTACAAAATCTTCAACGCAGATGCATCTTCTATGACAAACTGTAAATAGATCATAGCAAAAGTCTGTTGTTGAATTGCAACTTTGACCTAGGTCTTTCAGCTTCAAACACTTATTGTTAGACACAATAAATCCCTCGCCACATGAAATAACAACTGCATATATAAAAATTATTAATAATATAGCACATCTTGAAAAAAAATAAAATAATTCCTAAACCTTTTATGCAATTTAATATTGCAATAAATTGAAGTACTCGTTTTAAACTTTCACGAAACTGCATTTCTGTTCTTTTAAACGTTACTATTGATAGAAAAAAAAAATTAATTTTTATATTATTCCTTAGAAAAAAAAATTTTGCTCTTTATTGAATATTGGCTAAAACAGATATTTTTACAGACTGAGAAATGTTTAAATTCGCAGTCATGTACAGACTCATAAACTTTTAAAACAAAGTAATGCATAAAAAAAATTCATAATAAGAGGGTCAAATGTTGTCATATTAAAATAAAAGCTTAATCAACATTTTTCTTGTACTGCATTTTTTTATAGTTTTGGTTCTTGGGAACAAAGATTTTATGCGTTTCTTAATAACTAAATATGTATAAATATATATATATGGGTTATTTTAATAAAGCGAAATAAGAACCCCAAAAAAAAAATAAGCTTGATTATTGAATTGCTTGTTCATTACAATTAATTTTTGAATTAATTTAAGTGGCTAATTGACCTTTTTGGGTTTCATTAAAGAAAAATAAAAATACTTCTAAGAAATTTAAAATTTGTCTAACAAAAATTATTAGTTTTATAACTTTCTTGTTTAGAATATTATAATCGAAAAAAATTTTAAAAGAACTGATCGAACGCCTCATTATATTTTACGATATTGCTATTCTTATTTTTTGTTTAGTAGCTCATCGGTAAATTCATTTCAAACCCCCTTTTATCTAAAAACAAGTGTAAACTCGCGAAAATCAAATAATCCCCTTTATAATACGATTTTTGAATATTGACAATATGCGGTTAAGGCGTATCATATCAATAAATTTGAAAATCTTTAATAGGCATGAATTTTTAGCTACGTTAAGGTGAAAAGTATTCTCTCTGGGGACCCTTTATTCTCATTCTAAAACCAACTCTCAAATAGTACAGTTGTTTTTTTTTGAAATCTCTTAAAAAAATATAAAAATATTTTGTATTATAAATAAAATAAAATTTATATATCTGAAAAGTAAACAAGCTTAAAAGTGAGTTTACAAGTTACTGCAGTTAGTGAAATATTACTTAACAATCGTTATTTTAAATAATAATAAAATAAAAGGAAATAAAATATTTAAAAAAATTAGTACGATTATTTGTATAGTCAGTGAAAAATTCTTCAAATATTATATTTCAAAACAAAAGTTACTGGATTCTAAAAAAAATCTAAATTAAATGAAAGTAAAAATTTATTATCTGTACATACAGTTATTTATAAATCCCACAAGCTTATTATTTATATTTTAGTCCTATCCTGAACATCATCAAATCTAAAACCTTCTGATCCCAAAACATTTATATAAAAATTTCAAATTAAACTATTACCCACTAGAATTTATCATAAATAACATCGCATGTATATTCGCGTATATACGAGCATTCAAGTTTCCATTCATAATATCCTTATTTCACGAAGAATTCAATGCTTCAATGAAATAATTTTTATTATTTTTTATAAAGCTTTAGTTTGCTTATTATTAATTATTTTATTCGTGAAATATATTTAGACATTTAATATTTAATACTTATCTCGTTTAATTACGGGGATTTATTTTTTTAAAACCGTCTTAATTCATAAAAAAAAACTTCATAATTTGGCAAATTAGGCGAGACATGACAGATGATTCAATCGGGTAATAAAAAAAATTGTAGGTCAAGTTTAAACATGACTCCAGACATTATTAATTAATCGCGTTTTACGTATGCAGTAAATTCAAAACATGCATCCGTTTTTATCCAATATTTCCTAATTAATTACAATCTATGTAAAGTGAAATTGTCATAAAAATATTTTATAAAAAGAAATATATCTCTCTTTTTCTTAGAGACGCGGGATTGCATTCCTATATACATAACAGCAAAGGTGTGAAAAAAAATTCGCATACGACATTCCGTAATTAGACTCTGTCAGCTTACTTCTTGAAATAGCGTTGATTTATCGGACCTTAATAGGAAGTCAAATAATCTTATCATTTCTCATAACTATAAGATTATTTTATTACTATATTCCATATATATATATATAAGATCTATGCAAAAAAAAATATATTCATCGAAAGGGGGAAAAATAAAATCAATAAAACAAAACCATGTGCTTATTTAAAGCTTTGAATCTTTTCTCCAATATTTAATAAAAGTTTTTTTCTCGAAAATATTTTTCTATTAACATAAATGAACTAAGTTATAAATTTTCTTAAAATTTAGGTGTCAGAGTGAGCCAATTACGCCTCATTTCTATTAATTATTAAAAACAGCAATTACTCAGTATAAAAAAAAAACTATTTCAAAGACCTCTCTAAGATTATGTCAATACCATTCTGGAAGTAATTAACAAAAAAAAATCAGTTTATGAAGATATCATCGCTATAAGAGCTAATTAATTATTTGCATAATTATTAATAAAATCGATGTTCTAAAATAAAATATATTTAACTAAAGAAAATAACCATTCAAGTTGATTATTTTAGCGAAAGACTTTCACGTAATTTTCTCAACCCAAAGTCATTTTACTCTGTATTTACGAATATTATTATAGCGAAAATATAAATTTTATTCCCCAAATATTTTATAATGAAATAGAATACCCACAATCCAGGCGGTTTAATGTTGTATTTAAATATTTTTAAATTCAATTACTTTTTTTTTTAAATATTCTAACTAGTATCAAAAATAAAATTATATTACAATCAAAATTTCCAGTCTAGACAGTTTAATTGTGGATTATTTAATTTTTGATTTAGTTATTTATTACCTGTATTCTAAATTATTAAGATAAACTTTATTTGCATAATTTTAGTGATATTAGTAGGTTTAGTATATTCAATTTCTATCAATAAATTCAACAATCAACAAAAATATATATGAAAAGAAAAATAATTTAAAGTAAAGTTCTATAGATAGCAACCTGATTCGTGCAGATTAAATCGTGTCATAAATTACAGCTCCAAATATAGTTAGACTGTTTAAATTATTACTTTAACTAATTTGTAATTTTTTTAAAAAAAAACTACCCCAAAAAAAAAATTCAGCTCGTTAAAGAAAATATGTATTTATATTTCCCCCAAAGAAAATCTATATGTATATAAAAAAAAATTCAGGAATCAATTAGTACTCTAAAAGACTTTTCGAAAGATAGTACCAAATTCATAGCAGCTACTTATTCCTGAATACAATTATTAATTAAACTGGGCTGGATAACAAAACTCCTACCGTCGGCTAAAAGATCTATAAAAAATAAAACATCCATACATTTATCGTCACATAACCCAACTAATTTGTAATTAGTGTGGCCTGTTGAAGCATAATCAGCTACCAAAGAGAATATTATTAAATAATTAACAATATTCACTTGTTAAAATAACTAGATAATGAACCAAAAAAAAATTCTATAATCATTCACTTAAAGTTGTAAATTAATTTTTCCATCATTAATTATATTGCACATGAACTAAAAAAAATCAGAAAGTAACAACAATAAACAATTGTTTATTATTATTAATTTGAGGAAAATAATAACAACCAAAATCTTTAAATTACTCAAGATATACAACTTGTACATTATCTGAGCTTTTTACAATACAAGATGGCACGGCGTCTTTTGCGAAATCGTAGCTCAAGAAATATAGAGTTGTTCCAAAGAGCTTATAAAAAAAGCTATCCCATGTTGTCAAATTTCTTTACCGATGTTATACCGCTGTGTGTTAATGCGGTGGCTCTTGTATACTACCAGTATACGTATAGTATAAGTATACACCACTCCACTGGCGCCGCCTATGTGTTAATGTAGGAAAGCTTTTCTATTGATTAATTTTTCCATATTTGTAAACACCAAACAAAAACTCAAAAAAAAAATTAATAAAAAAAAAAAAAATACAATAAAAACTATATTCAAATTAAGAGACACTTAGGTGTCTTAATTCTGTAAAAATAAATTTAAATATTTGTCAAAAATTTCCACCATGGGAATTCAGAGGCCATCCATTCCAATTTCAATTTTAATTAAATTTAAACTAGAGGGGGTATCAAATGACCAAATAATTAATCATCATTACAGGAGCCTCAACATGGGGGTAATTTTTTTATTATTATTCCCTTTTATTTATTTAATAATTTACAAAATATAATGGCATTTAAAAAAAAAAAAAAATAATATTCGTGGGTAAAATATATAAATATAGGGCATTTTAATAATGAAAATAAGAAAGTACAAAAAAAAATATTTCATGAAACAAAATAATTTTTGGTTTATAAATTATGAGGTTTTATTAGAACCTGAATACTAAATATCAAAATTTCCCTGAGATTAATGAACTGTAATATTAGTAGGCCAGACAAAGAACAAAAACAAAAAAAAAAAACAAATATATATGTCAAAATAATATCCATTTTGGAAATTATTACAGCCAAATATTCCTGAAATAATCAAGACCAAATAATTAAAAGATAGCGATTTTTAAAAAATTCTGAACGAGAATTATTTGTAAATTATTAGATCAAATGTAACAGATACAAGAAATTAATTAAATAAAAAAAATATCAAGAAAATTCATAATCAAATAATTCTAAATTACGACAATATCGGAGATCTACTAAAAAGGTAACCTTTATAATATTTTTTTTGAACTTCCCAAAATTCAAAGAAAACTGGGCATCAAATGAAAAACTAAATTTTTGTAAAAATTTGAGAGTAAATAATCAGATTTAATTAATCAAAATTAGTGATATTCCTTTATTTAAAAAAAAATTTCTTGTAGTTATTAATAAATTTAAATGATAAAAACCGGTGCGTGTAAAAAAAAATTTCTTTGGTAATAAATAAATTTAACCTATTTAACATCTCTAAAATAGATATACTTATAATAAACATTACCCAGAAACAGTAGTCACTATAACAATAAAAGCTCAGATTTCTCCTTTTTCATGTATATGTAATGTGAATACTATTCCCCTCCACATAAAATTAAACCAATCCAAAAGTAAAACTTCCAGCAAAAAAAAAGTTTTCTTGCTAGGGTAATTATAGGTAATTATGTCGTATCTTTGTAGGTAAAAAAAAATATGGCCGCCACACCTCAAATATTTTATAAACTGCATGCGATTGACGGTCGTCAAACCGATTTTCTGGAGACGTCGGATCTAGAAAAAACCATCAAGAATGTTTATGAAACATTGGTTAAGAAAATAGAAGATAGGGAAATCCGCAATCTGGATATTGAACCTTATGATTTGTTCCATGAATATGTTTTGTCATAAACCTCTACCTCTCAGAATTATGGGAGAGGTTACACGTCTAACAAGGAATCATGATATAGATTATACCATTGAACCAGATATAGATGGATGGCCAAGAGGTTTGGTACGAACTCGGAAAAAAAACCATGGAAGAATAGAGTACTTCCTAGAGGAAAGTGCCTCCAAAAATCTTTTTATTTTGGTAAAATTAACAGATTAATTATTGAGGAAGTTAAAATAAAAAAAAAAGAAAGAAACAACAAAAACAAACTATCAATGTCTTAACTAAGTAGTAATAATTTAATTTAATAATTCTTTAGAAAATAAAATAAACTAATAATAATATATAAAAAAAAATTCAATAGATTAAATATCAAATTATGTATTAATTTTGAATAAATTACCGAATTCTACTATAAAATCCTTTTGTATTTAAAATTATATAATAATAATTAAAAAAAAAATATCCGCTTTCATATACAAATGCTAGATGAGCCAAAAAAAAATTTTATTTCCTTTTCAAAAAAAAAACATGAATACCTGTATGCAGTTTACTCATTTCTTTGATTTATACCCCTAGTTGACAATACTGACTTGTCATTTGGGAATCAAAAAGTCTTAAAAAAAAATACACACGTAAAGGCAATTCCATTTCTTACAATGAGCTTGTGTTTTTCTCTTACTTTAAATTTTTACTACATTCATCATTTCCACACACATACATATATACATATAAAAAAAAACTTTTATCCTTAAGAAAATCAGTTGTATAATTTTTAAATAGACTTCCTAATATCTAAGGTTAAATATTTCCATAGTAATACAAGGAACTATAATGATTATATCATATTATGGGATTATATTTTTCTATAACTATATTATGTTTATAGTAAAATTTATTATAAATATCAATAAAACATATAAACTTACATGATTATAATATTAACTTGAAAATACAGAATGTAGCCAAAAAAAAAATTACTGGAAATTGTAATATGCGTTATAATTTATCAAGCATTTCTTTATAAAGAAACATTAAATAGTGAAATATTATAATTTTAAAACTAGTTCCTATATTATTTATATTTTAATTTCAGAATATATAAAACTTTATAATACCTGCCTCCTAATTGTTTGTCATTATATAATAATGTTTGAGAAAAATTTACAAAAAAATCAAGTTATTAAACCGTATATTAAGTATTGAAACTCTTCGCTATATCTAAATATTAATAAAACTGTTACTGTCATAGCCAATGTAATTAAATAGTAGGTTATATAAATTAATAATATTATTAGGCCAAATGAATATCAATAGTATATAATTAGAGTTATATGGGTTTTACGATATTTATTGAATAAATAGCAAAAGTTATTACGTGTAATACCAGAAAAATTAATATATATGATTATATTTTATTGTTATACTTTATGACATCAATTCCTAAAGCTAATGCCTAATGTAATACATCTATTGATCAAAAAAAAATTTTAAGACTAATAAACTCCCATGTTCTTGTAAGTTCTGTATGTCTAATTCTTAGACATATTTAAAAAATTTAGTTATACTGTAAAAATGCTTTTATCTCGAATATTTTTTTATAAATAATTTTATATTAAAAAATTATTGTTATTTATCTTTTTTTTTTTGCTGATACAGAAAACATTTATTTCTTATTATTAATGGTTACATTGACTTATTTTAATCTTATAAATTATTGATAGAATACTTAAATAGTGGAAAGTTGAGTAGCGATTGTTAGTTTTCATATTCATATCTCATTCATACGTGCATACTGGAGCAAAAACAATAAAAGGCATAAAAAAAATTAATTATTACCGTCGATACTATAATAAATGAGTAAATATTAATACATGAATAAATAAATGAAAAAGACCAAACCTTATGGATGTTGAATATAGATTTAGAAAATGTATGTATCTTAATTGATAAATGTGGAATGTGACTGATTCCCATGAAATAAAAAAATAATTTTCACCTGTTTAATTTTTTATATTACTTATGATTAACTTATTAGTTTGCCTGATTAGTTATTCTGATTATTGTATTTAGCATTTGTTGAAATTTCAAATCACGGCCGTCCTATATATCCGCGAAATGTATTAATGGATTTATGTTAGCGCTGTTATTATTGGTCAAAAAAAAACTTTCAATTCTAAATTTTTCCTGCGTTATTCAATACGCCAGCTTAAATTACCTTTCATAAATTTAGCTACAAGCAATAATTATAGGACTTTCTAACATGTAGAAGCGATATTAAGTTTTATATTGCGAGCCCTTTATTATATTCTTCGAGAAGCGATGTTATATATAGTAAAATTGACCAAAAAAAAAATTCAGAACCAATAATCAGATTTGATATTATTTAACCAAGTATCGTGAATATTATATTATTAACACGTATACCGGCACTATATTTATTTGGATATATATTTTATATGATAGTTAGATTATGGATTATTTAAATAATTATATATGATCATGTAAATAAAATTTTTTTAAGTGATACAAGTGTAAATATATACTATGCAAACTTTTAGTATTATTAAATAAATATTGAATGTACTTGTGATTATAATATTATTTTTAATATTTATATAAAATATGAAAATTAATATGGTTTTTTTTTTATATTAATATAGTCGTTTTTTTTTTTATAATGAAAATATATATAGTTTATATTTAGCGATGTTAAATTGTCTGTTAGACCTAATATTTTCTGAGGTCTATCCAAATCTTATTTTAATTTATTTTTGTTTGGAATAAAATTTTACTTCATGATATTACATGATTTATTTAACCCTTATAAAAAGCGCTGTTAATGTCCGGAGATAGAAAAAACAAATTATTATTAGTTATTTTTACAAATTTATAAAAGCGATGTTAATATCCAAACAAAATTTCCCTTTAAAGTGAAAATTTTATCTCATCATGTTAAGAAGGGAATCAAAAACAACATATTTTTATTTTAAGCGCTGTTAATATCCGAACATATCAATTAAGGGTAGAGAATATTGAAAATTTGTTTCTATCTTATTAATTTACGCGATGTTGTTTTACGCGAATCTAATTTACGCGTTTAAATTTAATACTAAATTTATCGAACTCTTTCAATAACCATGTTCGTCTGACTGCCGGATAGTTAGTAACTTTTCCAAAAATTTTACATTATTTTTATATAATATGAAGACTCATAGATACAATGTTGTTCTATATATATATATATAGTCTAAACTCTAATAGGAATCACATGCAAGATTCTATATATGCTAAATTCTATAGATTATTTACTATCGATTATAATTTCCCTATATATATGCTTGTAAAATGTTGTTATTATGTTAAATATTTTTTTATATTATAGTTACATATATCAAATATCTTTGATATATTACCTATTGCATTCTACGATTCTCTCTCTTTTATTATAAAAGAACTGTTTAAAAAAAGTCTGTAATAGTGAGATTACATGTATGAAATATCAAGATTATAAGATTATAAGATATTAAAACATAAATATGATAAATTTGATTAGATAATAAGATGAATTATGATTATTTAGTATAATTTTAACTCTAAGATGTCTAAAAAGATTACATACGTGAAATATCAAGGTTATAAGATTATACAATATTGAAATATAGGTATGATAAATTTGATTAGATAATAAGATGAATTATGATTATTTAGTATAATTTTAACTCTAAAATGCCACACTTATTATATAGAATTGACAATTAAGAATATAATGTTGACGAAAATATTGTTTTACTTATACATGTATAAAAAAAATTCAGTATATAATTTTTTTAATTAATGAAAGTTTATTCTCATTGTAGCAGTTAGCCTAATCTAGTAAGAAAAATAATAAGGATTGAATGTTACTCAGTGCAAGAGATGGTAATGATGTAAAATTGACTTGTTTATTATTTACAATAAAAGATTTTTTTAATCTTTTTAATTTTTTAATATATTTATTAGGTTATAATAGAATAGGAATATTATATATTTTCTTATTAGTAGTTTAATTTCTAGAATAAAAGTTTTCCTTCACCAATAAATACATATGCGTTGCTGAAAGATAAAAGTTTCCCGATATTTAAAAAAAAAATTTGTAAGAAAAACACTGCTCAAAACCGTCGTATATCTTAATTTAATTCGTTTTACGTGATTTTTCTTTTTAAGCTCATCTTACAGGTTTATAACAATATGAGAAAATTCTAACAACCAATATCATCCATTACATACTAGTAAATAAAAGGAAAAAAAAAAAACTTATATATAATAATAGATCTTAAAATACTAAAAAAAAATTAAATCTTATATACTTTTATCATAATCAAGGATTTATTTTTGACTGTATGTATTTTTTTATTATTTCTTTATTTCTGCTTATTTTTATTTATTTGCATAATTTATTTAGGTTTGAATTTTAATTGTTCCTTGAGAAGTCAGAAAAAAAAACTATGGTAGGTCACAGATTTGATATTACTGAAAATGGAGAAATGCGTTCTGAATATTTGAATAATGTAGGTACCACCTATGGAGATAGAATTATAAATTTATGTCTAAATGAAGAAAATGCCAGCAAATTGAATCTAGATGATAGAAAAATTTCTCTATCATGTCGAGACATAGGTTGGAAAAAATTAAACCGTATCATACCATTCTTGTCCAATATTCGCGGATTGCAATTTGATATAAATAAGGACAATCTAAATTGGAATTGCCTTTGTCGAATTTGTTTAGATCATTATCACGAACTTATTAGTGTTGACTTCGGCAATCTTATGTTTCGTTCGGATTATTCAGTAATGCTCAGAGCTAATCGCCGCACATTAAAAATTCTACTCTTTCATATAGTCGAACGCAATTATCATTCCTGGATGAACCAATTCTTTTTAATTATGGATAGTATAGAAGAAATTCATGTGGATACCTTTACTGAAGAAGGTAGAGTTGATCGTGCATTCCAGTTAAACAGATATGAATTTCATAAACTAAATATACAAGGAAAAATATCTCCCACTATACTAGAAGAACAAAAACCGTTCTTAGAAAATTTAAGGCTGTGTTCGCCAGTGGATGCTCCATTGATGTTAACTGATACTATGTATTCTGCGCTGGTAAAATTACGAAATCTCACCGCTCTGTGTCTTCCTTATTCAAATTTGCGGGATAGAGGCCTATCCAGCATATGCACTAACCTCACAAGACTTCAGGAATTAGATATTAGCGGATGTGTATTGCTGACCCCTGCTGGATTACAGAATTTGCGATTACTGAAACGCTTACTTAGTTTGTCAGTAGCTTATGTAAACATACGATATGAACATTTACAACCTTTGGAAACTTTGAGTTATTTAGATGTAAGTTTTCTGGGTTTTTTGCAAATTGATCTGCTTTATGTATTACATGCTTTATCACGGTTAGAAATAGTTATTACCATATGCTCTGAGCCTGGGGATATTGATCAACTTATGGAAGTTCTAGAAAATGGCAGGCGTCAATTTATAGATGATCGTGAAAGACCAATCCTTACAGTATATTGTGATCGTAACATGATATTCCTATTTAATTTATATGATTATGAAGCGGTTCGTATACAAGCCAAGAGTCCAATAGATCATGATCCTCCCGAATTCATAAAGTTTCAAGTACTTAATCATGCAAAACGATTATCACTTTTTCGCAGAGAAAACCTACTTTGGACTCGGGATTTTCCTCCTAATTAATTATGTAAACGCAATGTCTGATAAAATTTAATTAATGGTGAGAGTTTGAGATTCTGAAAATAAAGTGATGATATTAACTCTGCAGTTTTATATTTGTAAAATAAAATAATAAAAGAACTAAAATAAAATAATTCACATTTTTAACCAATATATATATATCTGTAAATTTATTTACAATAAAATAAAATAATAATAAAAAAAAATATTGTTGCGGCCAATAGCTTAAAAATCATATTTTTATATTTTTTCATTTAAATATTCGCGGTAAGTAAAGTCTTACGCGATATTGTAATTATTTAATTTATCGGCCCCCCGTTTTAGGGCCCCTTCTCTTATGTTAAAATTTCACCGGTTCTATAAAACCGTTTCATGCGCATACGTCGCTCTCATTCTGTGGTCAGCGGTCGCGCTCATAAGTCAATTCAAATCATACACCGCCCGGAGTGTCAAATCAATCAAATCATAATTAACGTAACTTCAGTGCTTAAACTATTTAATTCATTTTCTAAAACGCCAGCTTTTCAATTACTTTTATTTATTTATACAGTCCACTAATCTAACATTTAATTATTTGTATAATATATTCAATAAGTGCATTTTAATAGTTAACTTTATTATTTTAATCACGTGTGAATTTATTTTACCTCAAAACCAATTTTCCTACAATTTTCCCAAATATTTCCTTCAAAATATTACAAATATTCACATTAAACAACAACAAAAAAAAATTCCGCTTTTATATAAAAAAAATATTAACTAACTAGAAACCCACATCTGCATCCTTAGTTTTTGAATTGCAAATTATTATTTGGGATTTATTTTAACTGCATGCATGCTTATTGTGACATAGATGTGCCGCCTAACAATATACCACTCAATTTCCAGGTTGAAGTTTATTATAATCAAAATATAACTATCGAATACTAAAAAAAAAAACACATAGCAAAAAAAAAATATTAAGATGGCTAATATCACCCTTGTCGAATTCCGAGTTACAGAACAAAATGAAACCCGCAATGAATATGTAAGAGATATAGCGGATCAATATGGGCATCGAGTAACTACCTTACGTTTTACCGAGGCTGGGGATAATCATCTTAACCTAGAAAAGAAAGAAATTACCTTGTCTAGTAGCGCTTTAGGCTTATATTTATTAATTAGATTGATGCTATTATTACCATGTATAAAACATATTCAATTCGACATTAATTATGATAACGATAATTGGTATCATGTATGTTATATTTGTTTCATGCAACATAAAACTTATATATCCGTAGATTTTGGGCGACTCCTGTTCCGTTCCCAATACATAGCCCCAATGAAAGATAGTAGAAATCATCTGAGGGACATAAAGTTCCATTACGTGGAATCCAATTATCTCACCTGGATGCCCGAATTCTTGGAATATATGCAAATATTGACCATTGAAATAGACACTTTTACGTTATCCACCGTGTCCGGGCCCAAAGAATATGAATTCTACCTCCCAGAATACACATTTACCAGCATTTGTATGCGAGGTCACATTTCTTATGACCTAATTAATAATCTACCCCTAAGTTTACAAATTTTGAGATTTTATACCTCGATATATCGACCCCTATTATTCAATAACTTAACAACACCTTCAATTTATAGTCTACAGTCTTTAACTGTGTTAAGTATACCTTACAGTAACATTGGAGATACTGAACTCTCCATTATCTGTAGTAGACTCACCCTTCTAAATCAGGTAGATATAAGTGGGTGTAAGTTGTTAAGTTCTCTCGGATTAATGAACTTATGTTCCCTTACTCATTTAGAATGTCTATCCGTTGCATTTATCAATATTAATTACAGTAACATACAAATGCTAGCAGGTTTAAAGTATTTGGACGTCAGTTATTTAGACTTCGTAAGGTTAAGTTTACTGCTTCTAATGTCTCACTTACCAAAATTAGAAATACTAATCTGTGTAGCCTCTGAACCGGAGGATCATCAGATACTAGTTCAAAATTTTGAAAGGTTATATTTGCTACAAAATCGAAGTAATCGGCCTCCCTTATATGTTTATTGTGATAACAGTATAATGGACCTTTTTCGCACCCATCAAAGTCACATATACAGAGTATATGCTCATTCGCCTTTTTCGCCTGATACACATGAAAATATACAGAAAACTGTATCTAATCATGTAGTACGGTCTCCCTTTTTCCGACGAACAAATGATCGTTGGACACGGGATTTTCCTGCTGAAGAAATAGCAGTACCCGAAGAAAGAGTTATTATTGAAGAAAAGTAAATGTAAATAATATATATAACAAAACTTCTATTAACAAACTAAAATGTAAATATATATATACAAAGAAAAAGAAAATACATTTAACATATCATATAATACCAATTAATCGTTGCATGTTAATGTCTTATATCTATTGGCTTTACTTAACTATAAACTATATTCATGTAAAACAAATCTTATTAATCATTAAATAAATGTCACGTCTGTTTTATAATACCATGTAACAAATTTGCTGTTCACACCCAATTCCTAATTCTTCCAAAAAAAAAACTCAATACCATTTCAATAAATCCTACCCTTCTACTTTTCTTTCTTTATTTTCAATCAATTCCATATATGCCCCTTTTACTATTACTTAATTTTAATAAAATGCTGTATGTACTGCATGAATAAACCATCTAACTATATAAATCATAACACGACACAAACACTTTTCAGGTACTATATATATAACATAAAAATTACAAAAAAAAATCAAGAATATATACTCAAAAAAAAAATTATGGAAATGATTACAGATCAAATTACTGGTTATGATACAGTAGAATGGACAAAGATTGACACTATAATTTTCAGTGATGAAGGTTCAGGGCTAAAATCAACAAATCGGCTGACTTATATATACTTAAATACCATGTCAATACTAGTTCTCTATAAAATAATATCATGTCTTTCCCATGTTCGACGAATTCTTTTTGAAATCAAACAAGACGAAGAAATCTGGTCCGAAGCGCTAGTAAATTGTCTTACGCGATGTACCAATTTGATCGAGGTACATTTTGGTCGGTTAACCATTAGGGAGTGTCATACTAAGTATCTTCAGAAATTTTCCGATAATTTAACAACCCTATCCTTTCATAGTATAGACGAACATTTTGACGTTTGGTTCCCAATATTTATGAATCAAATGAATATAGTGACACTAAATGTAGATTATTATACTATCCATCGTTCTGATAATAGTTACGCGGGGTGTACTTTTCCCATATTTAGCTATAAATTCGGAACTATCAAGGTCAAAGGTGGAGCTTATATTACATTTGCAGATATAGAAAATACGCAGATATCATTTATCCCCGTGGATTCCGAAGAGAACTGTACCCTTGTATTTGCAGCGACTAAACCTTCTCCCATGCATAACTTATACCTTGTAACGGATTTGGTGATTCCCGATTGTTCTATCACTGATAGGGATCTGATAGCAATCAGTGAAAATCTAATTTCTTTACTTAAACTAGATTTGAGCGGGTGTGTACGCCTCTCTCATCGGGGATTGAACCATTTGGAATCATTGAACAACCTGGTTCATTTATCCTTAGGATATCTTGATGTAGAATATGAGGCTATTCAATCATTAAATGAGTTAGAGTTTTTAGACGTATCATACGTAAATATATCCACAATTAAGTTATTCTCGTTAATGGTGAATTTATCGAAATTAACAACCGTTATAAGTTATGGTAGTGCCCCGAAAAATGTCGTCTCAAAAGAGACACGTAGTTATATCTTTTCGAACATCGGATTGTTGCATCGTCGCGCCGATAAATTAACCCGTAAAATTTCCCTGTATTGTGATCCTGGTCTAATTAAAATACTAATAACTCACAATATTTATAACCTTTCTCCGATTTCTATATTAGATAATACCATACCACTCCTCATACAGCAAGCTTATTTAAGTCATCTTAAACGTTATCCCCATCTAAGTTACCTACTCGGATATTGGTTACGAAGAGACAACTTCACGCCTGGATTTGAAATTCATGAAGTCTAATATATATTTAAACAAAAAAAAATTTTATATATGATAGGAGAAAAAAAAAACAATATTGACGAGATAAATTGCTACCGGGGTAAATACAGAGGCTAGTATAGACATGTATATAGATGGAACATTATTAAGTAAAATATTTTTTGCCCTCCCGGGCGTAAAACTCGTGCGTAAAGAATTTTCTGAACTCGTTCTACGCCTAGGGGGGCAAAAAATAGTGTAAGCACCATGGGCGAAATACTTTAGACACGAGCGTGAACACAAATCACTCGTGCCCGGCTTCGCCGAGCACTCGTGCTAGTGCTCACGCTAGTGCCGAAACTTTTACGCCCTTGATACTTAAAATACTATATTAATAAATATGTATGTAAAAATTATCAGCTAAGAGTAAATATATTTTTTATAACTACTTATATATATAAGTAAAATACCCAATATATGTAAATATAAAAGAAATTTAGTGGGAAGGTTTATTAATTATTAAATAAATTAAAAGAGAGTATCTGTGAACCAATTCCATTTCTAAAATATAAAATTAATGAATAAATAGATTAAGTCCAAAGAAAAATTGTATTAATTTACTTGCAATTATCATACGAAACAGAAACTAACTAAAATTTTTATATTCAACAAAACACAAAAAAAAAATCACTAATATATGTTATAAATGACCAAAAAAAAATTATTCGTTCTAATATTAATATTATCAAATTAATCATTGCATGATAGAAATCCCATATACCAACCAAATCACAGTTTCCACAAATAAAATCATCTGTTACAAAAGTAAGTACATATTATTTTATTTAAAAAAAATTTAGTATTCAATTAGTTTAATAATTCTTAGAATAAACGAAACGTCTAGCTGAAACGTATAAACTTAAATGGCATGCGACATTATCGCTGAAGTTAACTAACTTCCTCCCACATATATCAATATGTGCCTAAGTGGAGTTAGTCACTTTTTGCCAATAAATAGAACATGGAGGCTGCTTCAAGCAATTCCGTCCTGTGGTCGCAATAAGTAAGTCGGTTCAACAACGGTTTGTCTGAACTATACGGGCCTCCATATTGTATCCCATCTTTGTATGGTCTATTAGCTGACATTTTTCAGGAATAAGTAATTATCCCGAAAAAGACCGCTACTGGCGAAAGTTATCTCGCTATACTGTCGCATGTTTCATTTTGATTTATTGTAATTATTATACTATTGTAATTAATCATAAACAATAATTTGTTTTCACACGGTATTAGTTTTTAATATTCTTATTCTATTTCAAGATAATATAATCGGTTATATAACAAAATCAAGGTTAAAATAAATTGTGTTCCCGTTATCCGGTCAAAATAAAAAAAAATTAATTGATTAATTATAAATAATTAATCAATTAATTTTCCTAAAATAGTCTCCACAATAATTGAAAACCTCATTACATAAAAAAAAATTCCTTTTTTTTTATTATTTCTTTTTTTACTAATAGCTAAATATTTGTATATAAAACAAAACTATTATTAAATTGTGATAATTAATCTTATGTTAAAAAAAAAACCAATTCTTACTCATAGGTATATAATATTTTTTTTAAATTAATATGATCTGACTACACCAATCCATTAATTTTTACCTGAAATAAAATAAACTTCTTGTTGTTTACTATTTTTTTTAAAATAAAAAAAAGAAAAATTTAAATAATTTAACTAATCTCAAAAAAAAAGCTTAAACATCTGGTGAATTCCTATTGATTTTCAAAAGTCCAAAAAAAAAAAATTAACTAAATTACACAATTTTACTTAACTACTGAGACAAGTTAACTCGGTTATTCACTTTTCTTTTGAACAAAGTCAAAAGAAATATTCCAAATTTTCTTATTACAATAAAAATTCAAATTTTATTTATAAAAATGTAAAACAAATTCCAAAAAAAAAAATTATTAATTCTTAGTTAATCTAAGTTTCAAAGATTTATAAATGAAATTCCACTTTAAAAATTAATTATAAATATCCCAAAACAAAATTTCTATTACTTTTGTTAATATTAAACAAATTTCTCAAGTTAAAGGGAAATGCTAACCTTGGAGCTAACAAAACTTTTTACAACTTAATTTTAAAAAAAAAATTCTCCCTCTGTAAGATTGACCATGCTACGAACTTCCAACTTATGATATAATTCTATTTGTATTAACGCGATTAATCGTTAAATTATCTTTTTCTATGAACTGATACGCTCGACGAATTTCATTCATATGGATTTGTTTCTTCAAATTACCCATTTGGATTTGGACATTATGGTTATCCGGAAATACTTTTAAAATCTCAAACGGCCCAAGGAAACACGTCTTTTCATGTTTATTTAATTTTCTGTGGTTCACTATGTAGACCATCTCTCCTTCATGGAAATGTGCAGCGTTCCGATTCCTGTCATAATAAAATTTACTTTTATATTTACTTTGGATAGAATTTAATCCTGCAATTGTTTGTGCTTCAACTAGGTTCTCTATTAAGTCAACAAAATAATCTCCATAGGCCTGTAATTTTTCTTTTGGTTCAAAACTCGAAGGAATCCTTGCCTTATAACCTCTCAATAACTCAAAAGGTGTCATATTCGTTGTCTGGTGAATGGTCGTATTAAAAGCAAAAGTTGCCAGTTTCAAATAATCACTCCAATTTCTCTTATCACCCACGAAAATTCTAATGTAATCAACAAGTGAAGCGTGACTACGTTCAATGCTACCAGAAGATTGTGGATGATACGCTATAGTCTTAAACTTTTCAATTTGGAAAATATCAGAAAATGCTTTCATAACTCTAGACTGAAATTGACTACCAAGATCCCTCAGTAAAGCCCTAGGTGGACCATACTCAGCTATTACATTGTCAACTAAAGCTTTTGCCACTTCTTCAGCCGTCGCATTTTTAAGCGGTATGGCTATAAACCATTTTGTTAAAAGGTCAATAACTGTTAATACCCAAAAAAAACCTTTAGATTCCTTCATTTTACCATGTAAATCTATGCTAATTTTGTCAAATGCTCTAATTGGCGTGTCAGTTATACACATAGGTAATTGCAGTTTTGATCTCTTTATTTTAGTTTTCTGACAAATTTCGCAACATTTTATAAAATGATTAATTTCTTGTCTCATATGTCTCCAATAAAATTCATTCGATATTCTATGGTAAGTTTTAGCCATGCCATAATGTGCACCAATAGTGTTAGAATGGTATTGTTTAATTAATTTATATCTTTCCTCTACAGGCGGAAGTTTCAGGTTATCATTATAAAAAGTTGCTTTGATAGGCTTACCACTAAATAATTTATTTAAAGATTCAATAAATTTAAAAACTTGAAGTTGTGTCATCATATCTAAATCTCTTATAATTTCAATTTCCTTAATTCCAAATTTTTCAATGAGTTTACCAAGAGTTTTCAAACATTTATCCATATCTACTTTCAAATTATTTGTGTCTAAGTACGGTTTTATTGTTAAAGCAATTAGTTTTTTCTTTCTATATTCAAATATAATGACTTCTCCCGTTTGTGGTTGCTGGTTTCTTAAATTTTGTAAATCAATATATTGTCTTTCTGCCAAAGTCGTTAAAACATCGGTAGGGTGTACATCAGAAGTTATACAAAATACCAAATTTTTAAAACCTAAGTATGGATGGCCGTCAGATATTTTCATAGATCATAATATTTCAATTTCATTACCGTTCCAAGGAGGTTTCCTCCTAGGACGAAAATTCCTATTAATTTTATTCTCATGTTCAACAGCTATAGTAGGGACCTCGTAATTCTTGTTAGCCCTAATAGTTTTTACAATATTTTTAAATGCAGGATCAATAATATAATTATCTATCTCATCAATTTTAAGAAGAGGGGTATAATGACTTGCTTTTAAGTGTAAATGAATATATTCATCCGTATCATTAGCTTTGTAGTGAGCAAAAGTTATTTTAATTACCCCGTCCCTGTTTTTTTTATTATCATAAATATGTACGCAAATATTTTGATTCAGTTCTTCTGAAAATATATATATAACATCATTATTTTCCCAAGCTGATTTAGTGTTCAAAATTGTATAAGCTTCATCAGGATTTTCACAAAATTGAATAGTATTACTATTTTTCAAATTATCTCTTAATTCATTAATATTCAGATTTAAACTAGTTAGAATTATAAGGCTATCAAATAAACAATCCCCAGTTTTATCTACTTTAGTATACTTGATCAAATCAACATTTTCAGCACATTCATCTGCTTGTACAAACCATGGAAAATAAAAATCATCATTTTGTTTGTAAGGGTGAATTTCTTCCATTTCTTCATCAGAATTACTATTAGATTCTATATTATCATTATTTTCTTCATTAAATAAAATATTCTCATTAAATTCTTCATTAATTGTAACTTTTCTCTTATTATTATTTATTTTATTCATATTTTCCAAATTTTTATTAGCAACATTATTTTCATTAACCATTTTTTTATCCAAATTGTTAAATAAATTTTTATCATTCTTAAATTCCTTCAATACTTTATTTTTATGTGTTTTTAATTCAATATTAATTACTTCATTATTATTAAGTTTTTCACCTTTAATAACTACATCATATGTACCTTGGTGAAACAATTTGCTTTCTTCAGGAAAAAGTAACTGGAAATAAGGTCCTGCCTCATTTTCTTCATCTTTTTCATTATCAACCACATCCATAGGTTTGTTTATATTTATATCATAATCAAAATGATTATTATTATCATACAACATATTTAAATTATTATCATCCTTTTTTCGCTTTTCTAACAATTCCTTAATATATCTATCAGGTAATTTCTTTAAAATAATTTTTGGTTCTTTAAGATCCTTACATTTTTCTCTATTTAGTTTCTTGGGGGATTCAGTACTTGTTTCACATATTTTTCGTTTAATAGATGTGTTTGTAGCTTCATTTTTGTTCTTATTTTCATAAATAATATGGCGTTTCTTAGGGGTATTTTGTAATAAATCTTTTGCTTTACGTTTTTTAGGGGAATCTGGTGGGGATTTATCAGGTAAACGATTTAGGATAACTTTAGGTTGTTTCAAATTTATCCAGTCTTTCAATTCAATCATATTTTTATTAGGAACCATATTTACTTTTTCCGGCTTATCTACTTTCGGGCTGGGCTTTACTATATTTATCGGTCCTTAATTAATAAGAGGTTCCGTGCGATCCGAAGATGGGAGCATATGTCTATTTTTCATAACTACTGTGATGCTTTAAGCATTGAAAATTGTCACTAATCTTTCGTGTGACGGAACTTTCGCCGTAATTTTTTTTATATTATCAAAATTAATAACTCTTTATTTTTTTTTTTTTACTAAACCATTAATTAGTCTCGCACAAAAAAAAACATAATAATTTCAATTTTTTCACATGGTTAACCATATGGTTTACAATAAAGTGTATTATTGACCCAAAAAGATTTTAGTTATCTCCTGGAAAACCTTCGGGATGAAAATGAATCGTCCGAGGAAACATTGATATCCTCGAAGTAAAATTTTTTATTTTTCACCTAAAACTATTCTCCTATTTTCCAAGATTGCGGACCAAATAGTAGCAAGAAAGGAACTTTCTACATTACCTGGGAGTTTTCGCGGTTGGGAAAAACGATTTTTTTAATGAAAATTTTCAATTTTTCACCGGAAAGTATTTTCCGATTTTCCAAGGCAGCTGACCAAAAAAAATAAAGAATGGAACTTTCTACGTAACCTGGGGGTTTTTGCGGTTGGGAAAAATGATTTTTATAATGAAAATTTTCAATTTTTCACCGGGAAGTATTTTCCGAATTTCCAAGACGGCGGACCAAAAAATATAGAGAACGGAACTTACTACGTAACCTGGGGGTTTTTGCGGTGGGGAAAAACGATTTTTTTAATGAAAAAATATGTTCACGTGAAAAATGAAAATTTTTTATTAAAAACATCGTTTTTCCCAACCGCGAAAACCCCGCAGATATTGTAGAAAGTTCCATTCTTTATGTTTTTTGGTCCTCCGTCTTGGAAAATTGGAAATTACTTTCCGGTGAAAATTGAAAATTTTCATTTAAAAAATAGTTTTTCGCAACCCCCCGAAAACCCCCAGGTTACGTAGAAAGTTCCTTTCTTGCTGCTTTTTGGTCCACCATCTTGGAAAATAGGAAAATAGTTTTATGCGAAAAATGAAAAATTTTACTTCGAGGATATCAATTTTTTTTCGGACGATACATTTTCATCCCGAAGGTTTTCCAGCAAAAAACTAAAATCTTTTTGGGTCAATAATACACCTTATGGTTAACCGTATAGGAAATCTTTGTTTTTTTTGTGCGAGTATTTTAATATAATAATTGAAATTTCTGTAAACTTTTTTCTAAACTGTAATATTTTCTTTTAACTAGTGTGTTATTGAATACTGGGAAGATTTAAAAATCGAAGGCCATGAAGAAATAAAGATGATTCTCTTTCTCTACCATATTTACCGTATGATAAAATGGGAGAAGGAATAGAAGTTATAAGAAAAAAAATTATTGCAATTAGACCTAGAGAACATAAATTATTTAGCTTTCTTGAATACTTAAAAAATCAATGGTTGCCAATCGCAAAAATAGTATCAGTCTTTCAACGTCCTTATGCTACAAATAATATATGTGAACTACATAACCACTTGTTTCTCGCTAAAGTTGGAAAACATCCTCCTTTATAGCAGTTCTTAGGTAAGAATATTTTAAAATCACAATATAAACAGTCTAATAAAAAGAGATTAAGATATTTGACAAAACAAATTAAGCGAAATAGGCATTTTATATTTAGGTTTTTAAATTATCTTCAAAATATCGATTATCCTTTTCTGCTAATCTAACAACTTTCAGTTACAATTATTTTTCTCAGATAATTTTTATTACCAATTTTCTCCCCATTTAAGCTTAAATGCCAACACCGTTACTAATGCTAACGAACGAAATCAAAATTTTAATTTTTTTTTCTATGCATTATTGAGAAATGTTGATAATTAATAATTTTTATTTGTCAGAATTTATAAAAAAATTTTAAAATTGTCATCGAATATTAACTAATATTTTCTAAAATTTACTAATTGGTATACCCTAATAATTTATCAAAAATAAACTAGATTCTTTTTGTTAATTTTGACAGTGTATTTCATAAAAAATTCACTCTTAAAAAAATTTTTATCTCAGGCTCAAGAGAATGAAAATTGTAACAATAGCTTTAAAATTCAAAAAACAATAAAATCCTTATTCTGAATTATTTTTAGATGGTCTGCTTAAAAACTCAAAATCTTATGACACGGATTACAAAAGCGCCAGTAAGGGCGTATTACTCTCAAAACCTATGCGACCTAAACTAATGAAGTCAATGTTTCGCTCCCCCTTATATGGGTGATTCCGAGCGGGACGTGTTGTTGTTTTTCAAAGCGGCGACGTTATTTGTCGACGCTTGGATCTGTGCCTGCTATTGGCCGTCGATAAAGCAAACAATACGTCCCGCTCGGAATCACCGTGTATGTAAAACTATGGTAAATTACGGGGTAAGATGGGGTTCGATTATACGCTCGCTCGTGCATAAAAGGCCAAAGCCAAAATTTTGTCCCTTTTTGTCTAAAAAACAGTTAGGTTGCAGCAGAATCTGAATTTCCGGTCAAATTTTTATTAGCCACAAGACTTGACGTACTAAAAATTAAGAAAAAAGATTTAGTACATATATGAGCCTTTATAATATAAAACACGTACAGCATTTTTGGAAATGCATTCAACTTCACTAGGTTTTTAAAAAATTTTTATTATTTTGTAGTTTTCGAGGTCTCAGTTGTTTAAAGAAATTTGTTAAAAATATCAAAAAAGAAAATAATTTTCTACAAAATTTTCTGTTCAAGTATATTATATTTTATTTTTTCTTTAATTGATAACAGAAATTTTTTTAATTAGGTAATGGGTTAGCATTTTTTTTATCAATTGCCATTTTGAATCAATTGCCAAATAACATAACTATACATTTCTGCATTTGAGATGGATAAAAATTTGTACCAGCAGATTTTCAAAATTTTTTTTTTATCTAGATTTATTTTTTAACATAAAAAAACGTTTAGAAGATTTTTTGAATTTTCTGTGTTAATAAGTTAGGCACCGGAAACATAGATAATAAGAATGATAAAATTTTTCTTTAGTCCAATTTCAATCGTGTCGATTATTTATAAACTTACCAAATTTAACTAATATAAGTACTTTCTTTTTGAAACAATGAATTTTAAAAATCTTGATTTCTTGTAAAATTCAATAACAAAAAACTATTACAATTTTATAAATATAAATTATTGGATATAATTAAGAATTATATTTTTAAGATTAAATGTTGATGAATTTATGCGAAACATCAAAGCAGAAGTTTGGGATAGACAAACAAAAAGTAAGTTTTGAAGTCCTTTTAAAACATAAATAAACTATTAATTAATTTTTTATTACAATAAATATTATTTTCTAACATAAGGTATAAAGTCTTAATAAGGGTCTTAATGTTATTTTCGATTGAACAGACTAAATTTGCAGGATAAATTTTTAAAGATCACTAAAGCTATAAAATTAAGTTTTTGGATTCTTTGATAAAATGAAACAAAAAGTATTATTGAAGTTTTCTGAGTCGTTGATCACGAATTTCGGGGATAATGGAAACATGAAATACATAAAAAATATCTCGTCCAGGAATAGTTTTTGCTAATTTAAGGGAGAAGTGCGAATTTTCAGTAGACAGGTCCCCAAAATTGAAGTGAGCAGCGACACAAAAAACTGATGTAGAACAATTCTAAACACTAAACACTAAGTATTTTTTTTTACGTCTAATAAAATTATAAATTTTCGTACATGTAGATGTTGTTATCGACGAAGAATTCAAAAGCGATTATAACACATTGGAAACAAATATGCAACAACTGGACGAATTCCAAGAATTTCTTTTAAAATCATTTAAGAAGACTGAAGTAGGTTAATATTATTCTTTTTTTATTATCCTCTATAGCAAAACCGTGTTGACCATATATCGGAATAATAAATTAAATTAAATAGTTATGAATGAGGGTATTATATTAAAACGCATACCAAATACCTTCTGTTTATGCCGTTGGGTCTTTTGGATCTAAAAATAAAGAACTTTTGTTATAAGATAGGAATTTTTAACTTATCTTCCAATCAAATTTCTCACCTAAGTAATAAATTATAGCACTTCTGGTTGTTTTCATTATTTTTTTAAGCGTACTACCTTTTAACCTTAACATATTCTTTTTCGCTGTAATAGATATAACTACTCATAATCCATTATTGTACCTAAACAAACAATTTTTAAATTGCCACCAAAAATACAACATTTTATGACAATGCATTTTATTTTAGGTCTCAAAAATGTTTCATAAAAGCTTCAATTGAACGTTACAAAATCATGAAGTATGAGTTTACTTTTAGTTTACTTGTCACTTGGTGCGACTTTATGTAATGAGCTATCCCTCTTTCAATATGTCATACAGTCACCCAAATTTGCACATATTAACTCAGAAAACATCATAGAAGTGATATATACTTTTTTTCTTTATATCAAGTATTATTTTTTTAGCTCCAAAGTCGTAGAGTGCTTTTTTTACCTCAGCACAACTTTATACTCAAATATGCACTTTCTTTGGTGCTGATTTTGAATAAAAATCGTGCTATATTACCAGAAAAGGGTTAGGGCGAAAAATGTTAATTTAAGATTTGGCAGGAACTAAAGTTCGATTTTAACAGGAAGTTGATATTACATTTAACCTGTAAAAAAACTTTTCATTTATTTAACATAAATGATAATGTACGTAGAGCACCAATATTATTTTTTTTTTAAACAAGTATTCATTACTTTATTTTTCGAAAAATTATTTGAGGAAATAATAAAATTAAAATTTTTTGGATATTTAAGTTTCTTTTCTTATTTAAAAAATGTAAATTTAACAAAGAATTTAAAATGGATACTTTTGGGCTGTGAATGGATCTATAGTTAATTGACTATAAAGGTAAAAGGATTACTGATAAAAAATTCTAGTTTACGGAGATTAACTTGTGATCCTTACATCAAATATATGAATATAATTTATAGATAGCAATTATTTCACGACCCTTGCACTAATTTTAAATTTACTAATTGGTTAAAAATAAAGCTACAGTGATAAAGATAGCCTAAAAACCCCTATCTTATAATATAGAGCCCTGAGTTTTGTAAGTCTATAAACGGAGAGTATCTGCAATAATCTTTTTAACATAACTATTTGGTTTATTTTTCTATTCCAAATGCAGTAAACACTTTTTTTTTTGTATTACAACTATAATTCTTCAGTGCATTTTTATTGATTTAATTTTATGAAAAAATATAACGGTTGAACCAGATGAAAGGTACAACCCCTGGAGAACGATCTTCTCTGATTGCCTTCAAATTTTGGAAACTTTTTTTCATATATAAAATATTATTGTCTCTACATATAGTTTATTGCTGAATACGATTTTTCTTTCACTGTTAGCCTATAATGCGCCAGGACACCGGAAAATAAATAATTCAACAGCTGCTGCACTAATTAGATTTGCTCAAAAGTCTACAAGTCAAAAATCTTCTGACAGAAATCAGAGTATTTTGATAGTCTATACTTTAATTTTTTGAAATATTTGGCTTCATATATTAGAATAGCAAAAACTTACGAGAACAAATGATGATTTTTCAAAATTTAATTTTTTGGTTTTAGCCAAGTAAAAACTACCCTTGTAAAAATTTTTAAAAATAAAAAAATTTAGAATTCCCCGGGAAAAAATAACATTATTTAAAAAAACAAATAAATCTTTTTTGGATGAAATATGGCCAGAATATTGTAAAATTAAAAAGTTGCTATTTTAACTTATTTTAAATTTTTCGAAAAATCTATGGAAACCTGAAATAATGCGTAAATTGGTTCCTATTAATCGTAAAAAGAAAAATTTTAGAGAATGCTGAGGTAATTTTTTCTTGACTATTCATTGCTCCGAGAAATAAATTAGTTTTATTGATAAAAATCTTTTCAATAATCTTAAAAAACATTGCAACATGCTAAATAGCTAATTTAATTCAAAAGATTTTTGACTAATAGACTTTTGAGCAAATCAAATTAGCGTAGCAGCTGCAAAATATAATTTATTTTCCGATGTTCTGGCACATTATAAGCTAAAGCTGAATAAAAAATAGGATTCAACAGTCAATTGTATGTTGGGGCATCTTTTTAAATTATTTTTTTGAACACCTAGTTGGTTTTGTAAATTTATGGTTACTAAAATATGGCTAAGGAAACTGACAAAATCCCAGAAATTTAAAATGTATCTAAATTGAATGCATTTGGATCTAGAGGGCTAAAATGTTGGGATAAATTATAGTTTATATATAAAAAAACGTAAGAACAATTTGAAGGCAATCGGAAAAATTTATTATGCAAGAGTTGTACCTTCAGCTGGTTCTACCCATAAACTTTTTAAATCATCTTTTCATACTATTTATATACTGAATTAATAGAAACGATTTATAATAGTTGGCATTATATATTTATATGCTTGTTAAATAATTTACAATTTTTTTTAATATTAAATTTCATTTTTATGCTAATCAAATTTACCTTAATTCATTCATTCTAAATGTTATTGTAATCCATAAATTATGGGTTAATTAAAAATTAGCGTACATCTTATTTTAATAATTTTAATATGCATTTTTTCAAGGCTTTGAAAATTATAAAGTAGGGGACCAATTTTTACTTTCTGAAGTCGAAAACAATGACGTACTAAAGCATAGAGTCAATGAAATTGTAGGAACAGGAATGATTACCCGAAGCAAGAGAATACGAAGAAGACGCATTAAAAAAATTAATGACACTGAAATAGACAAAGCTGCAGAAGAGAATAATTCTTTAGCTGTAGTAGCTGAAGAACTTCTTGAAACTCCAAATCAAAATGTAAATGTTGATAGAGAAGATAGTGAAGGTAAATAATTTTTTATAATTATTTTATTAATTTTATGCTTGAATTTTTATTTACCTAAAAATGAAACGTTAAAATTTATTTAATATTAACTTTGAATATTCAGTCGTTCAGGTTCTTGATGACAATGGAATAATAGCGGATGAAAACTTACAATTTGAAACAAACAATACCGATGCTTCTAGAGAAC
The DNA here is from genome assembly GCA_022575985.1 of Anagrus nilaparvatae. NCBI lineage: Eukaryota > Metazoa > Arthropoda > Insecta > Hymenoptera > Mymaridae > Anagrus > Anagrus nilaparvatae. The sequence goes on along the minus strand of JAKSXM010000237.1, from coordinate 415,590 downwards.
AAATTCATTCAGGATCGGATTTTATTTCTGATTTAGATCAACAGGGTATAAATATAAAATTTTTAACATTGTCTGTATACGAAAAAGATTTTCTAGAACAATTTTTATTTGGTACTAAATGGGTGGAGATGAAATTTAACGTATGTTTTAAGATCAATCTTGGGGCCGCGATAATGCCCTTGCTTACATTAATTTGTGCCAACAAATCTTTTTCTAAGACAGCTATTAATAAAAAAATCAAAATTGTTTATAAAATGTGCAGGTATAACAGATAGTGTAGAAAACGTACTAAACGACAGTATCCAAAGAGTACAAGGGAAAGACGATGATCTTGAAATAAATTCCAGCTTAATAACAAATAAATGTATCTATGTTTATTATAAAAATATATTCCTACAAAATTTGAATTTTTAATATTATTCATTCACAAACTAAAGCTTTGAAAATTATTTGATTTTGAATTTATTCAAATAAACTGTAGTAAAAATAATTTTAATGCTACATGTTATTGTAATAACACAGAATAATTTTTAAAATCCAATATTGTAATGATAAATTATAAAATTATCATCTAATTTTAAAAGAAGTATATCGGTAGTTCTTAGCTATTTTTACCCAAGTCTGAGGTTGATATCTTGGATTTAAAAAATACCAAATGCACTGTATTTGGTATGTAAAAATATGTTTACTGGCCAATTTTTAAGGCTCTAGGTGGCTTGGTTGCGATTTGGCAGCTGATTTTCCAATTTTGATTTTTTTCAAATTCTAAGCCACCCGTTTGCTTTTTATTTTCTGGACGCCCTAAATAAGTCTAAAAAATATTTTCTATATAAAAGTTAGGTAGTAAAAATTCCCACCCGATCCGAATCTGACCATATTTTTTCGGAAAAACCTCAGGAAAAGCCGGAAAATCGGAAAAAGTAAAAAAAACTGTAAAATACAAAATTCCCAAAAAGCTTCACTTTTTTTTGTATTTTTTATTTTTTTTTTTACATGTGTTTTGCCATACTTTTCATGCTGATAAACTCTTTTTTTTACACATTTGCCTTTTAAGTACTTAAAAATCAGTTTTAGGCACAAAAAATGATTTTGAAAATTGTTCATTTTCTGAAGTTTCCAATTTTCACGCTTTTCCTGATATAATATGAAAAATTTGAGTTGATTTTCATATTCCTCGGGAAATATTATATTGAAAACCTTCCTGGGTAAAATTTTAGAGGCCTATTTGACGCTGTAAAAAAAAGAAAAGCAAAGTAATTTGCTAAAATCAAACATAATTAAATTTTGTAATTTTTTTATTTTGTCTATTTTTTTGATTTTAGCAGGTTACTTTCTTTTTCTTTTTTTTACAGTGTCAAATAGGCTTCTAAAATTTTACCCAGGAAGGTTTTCAATATAAGATTTCCCGAGGAATATGAAAATCAAGTCAAATTTTTCATTTTCTATCAGGAAAAGCGTGAAAATTGGAAACTTCAGAAAATGAACGATTTTCAAAATCATTTTTTGAGCCTAAAATTAAAAGTACTTAAAAGGCAAATGTGTAAAAAAAAGAGTTTACCAGCATGAAAAGTATGGCAAAACACATGTAAAAAAAAAATAAAAAATACAAAAAAAAAGTGAAGCTTTTTGGGAATTTTGTATTTTACAGTTTTTTTTAGTTTTTCCGATTTTCCGGCTTTTCCTGAGGTTTTTCCGAAAAAATATGGTCAGATTCGGATCGGGCGGGAATTTTTACTACCTACCTTTTTTATAGAAAATGTTTTTTAGACTTATTTAGGGCGTCCAGAAAATAAAAAGCAAACGGGTGGCTGAGAATTTGAAAAAAATCAAAATTGGAAAAACAGCTGCCAAATCGCAACCAAGCCACCTAAAGCCTTAAAAATTGGCCAGTAACCATATTTTTAGATACCAAACACATTGCAATTGGTATATTTTAAATCCAAGATATAGACCTCTGACTTGGGTAAAAATAGCTAGGAACAACCGATATAATTTATTTTTCTAAAGACTAATACGGGCTAAAAAAAAATATTAATTGCCTATATTAATTTGTTCAAAATTTTTTTTTAAGATGCTCAAAATAATGTAAATAGAAAAAGAATAATTGATAATAATCAAAAGGAAGGGGGAAAAAAAAGCAGATCGATGAGAAGAAGAGAAAATTTGAAAAAAAAACTAAAGCTTTTGGAGAAAAATAACTTGGAAAGAGAAGAAAATTTAAAAAAAATAACGGACTAAAAAAAAGGTAACAATTTAGACAATAATGCAATTAAAGTGAGGTATTAAATTGAATTTGTGTATCTACATTTGAACATAACTTGGTAAATTTTCATAAAAAAATAGCAATTTTTCGATTTATGGAGATCAAAATGGGAAATTAAAAAAAAAAACACGCAAATAAAAAGAGAAAACTTGTTTCACTTCCCATAAATGAAGTCAAGGGTAAAAATTACTGGTAATTTAATGTTTTATGGGAAAAAATACATACTTTTTCAGGTTTTATAAGTTTAAGTAGATATGTAAGTGCAGAAAAAAATTAAAAAGTCTTCGGTTTTGGTCAGCTGAAAATCTTAAAAAATATAACTTTAAAACGTTATCAACAGCTCAGAAATAAATTTATTTATTTAAAACCGACAGAAAAATTACTTTTTTATCGAACATTTGATTTTCCGTTAAATAGTTAAGATTTCGAAACACTTGTGCTTTGAAGTAGCCTATTAAATATATAAGTATTAAAAAAGTGTAAATAATCTAATAAAGGCTAAAACGACTTTCTATGGGATTTTTATTGAAAAAATTTTGAAAAAAAATAGTTTCGAAAATAAAGATATTGCAATTTTTCCGAAAACACGGTTTCCAATTTTCCATATTTTCCCGGGGTTAAAAGGCTAAAAATTTGAGGATTTTCCTATCCTTATATGTAATAGAAAAATGACAAAGACTTTTAAATAAATAAATATAAAACAAGCCTAACGACTACGGTTGATCGAGATATCACAGGTAAAAGGTAAGCCAATCGTTTGTTAGTGCAAACAACCCTAAACTCATCCGGGTCACCATAACGAGTCTCAATATTAGTCTATACCTTGGTCAACAGATTTTTTAATACGGAGAACGTATAGTCCAGGAATTGACTAATTTCGGGCCATACGTTTATTTGTAAGCATCAGGCTAATTAAATTAAGCTTTCTAAAGCCTCGAGGGTTTGAAAAGTAAATATTGTTTGAAAAGTAAATATTGAACAAATAATTGTTTTAATATAATATTGTAGTTATATTATATTTTTTAATTTTATACAACTATAAGAAAATTATAAACCCTATACAATAATGAATTTTTATGAAATTATATTCATAAATGATACATATTTTTTTTAAGCAAATATAATTTTAAATACCTCACTTTAATTCAGATTTTGTCAAAGTGAAATTGTAAAATTAAATATTCTACAAGTTAATTAAAAAAAGTAAATTTATTTATATATTTTCCTTATGTTAATATTAACTTAATATCCATATTAATATCCTATGATTATCAACCATTATGGATTAATGTATTGTTATAAAGTATCCATATTATTCTTCTTTTATTTATTTTTTAATATAATATAATATATTTTACATATAAATTTTTATACATATATTCTACTCAAAGCATACAAACTCATTAAATACTTTTAAAATAAATTTTTTATCATAAATAAATTAATTCCTTTACTTGTAATATTATTTACTTTTAAAATTTAACTATTGTTACATAGCATATCTCAACTAAAAATATACAAAATTGAAAAAAAATATTATCAAACATTGATGTGTTTGTAAATCTTGAGTATTTTTAAAAAGTATAAATAATAATAAAATTTGCACGAAATGATAAATAAATGTTCAAGGATGGTTTTTTAAAGATATTCATCTTACCTAATAAGCTTTAATTTTCCCTGTGAAAAATTTTGACCATAAATTGGCCCTAATTAAATGATTACGAAATTAAATCTTAAATCTTTCCTTGAACTTAATATTTTTTGGCAAAAAAAAATTTCGATAGGACATTGTTTTTAGAGAGCTTTAGATCTAAAAATAGCAGCTTCCAAAAGCTTATTTTTTACAAATTTCGGATTTCCCGCCAAGTCACATGACCAATTAAAAATCTGACCAAAAATTTGGATTCCGCGAGGAATTTTACATAAGGATATATATATATCTTTTCATGCTTTTAAGAGCTTTTATGTTAAAACAGCAAAATGATAAAGAATTTTCTGATTAATTTTGATTAATTTATGGTACAATTTAAAAAAAAAAAAATTCCTTGAAAAAATTTGATATTTCAATCTTTCGACTTAAATTTGTAACTTCTTTTTTCATAAATCTCGGTTTTCGTATTGTTTCTGGACTTATTATGATAACAAAATAAAACAAAAATAAAATAAAAAAATTGGTCAAACCTCAACCTGATTGCCATAATATGCCCACAATTTATGGCCATAAACCCAACAATCACCATAAATGATGACCATTTTATGGTCAAAATTTTTCACAGGGTTAAATAACTTACATAAAATTTATTCTATTTCCTTGAGTACGTAGCATCAAAAATATACATTTAAAAAAAAAATTTTAATTGCAATTGAGATTTCTTTAATAAATGAAGTAAAGTAAATAAATATAAAAAGTAAAGTAAATAAATAGAGTAAGATTACCTGATCAAATCAAATTGCAGACCTTTTGCTACTATTCGTAAACATTTTTCATATTGTAATTTAAATATTTTAATCGTATGCTTATTTGTCATAATTTTTTAAGCTTAATTTTTTGACCGCTGAATTTCCGAATAAAGGCATATACAATTTGGTAGAGTAAGGTCTCAAGAATCGAATGGTACGGGTCTTATACATAAACGTGTATAATTTTAAAATATAAGGGTACAAAACTTATAACCGGTTATATAACCTAAATACACGGAACATGTTTACTATAGTAAAATTCTTGATTCAATGGCCATTCACTGGCAAACCTACCATATAAGTAGTGCAACCTACAATACACATGTACCATGGATTTAGGTTGTGCTTACACAAACCAATTATAAGTTTAATTTAATTTAAATTAATTTCAAGCTATTAAAACAATTAAATTAATATTATTCTAAGTCTCATTTGACCCCTTAACTTTCCACTTCTGGAGTTACCACCTTCCTATAAACATGTTCAATGTTAAAAATCGGATGTTAAATGGCAAACAATTATAAGTACACATACACACACGCGCGCGCGTGCATACAGACGTAACATAAATATTGGTTCTTTAGCATCTGGGTGTCACAAATATTAAATTAACTATTTATTAACCATCCCAATAAATAAATTATGATGGAGTTCACTTGTTAATAATTTAAGCACATGCAGCACAAAGTGCTTTCTTTATGCGCCGTTTTTTATGATTTTTCCTAATAGGAGTTTGAAATATCAATCCCAGTCAGGGGTCCGTCTTTTTTGAAGGAGCTGCGCTGAAAATTCGTTTTTTGTAGCGAACAGTTGCAAACAAACAACACCATATTATACAAAAGGCGCTAATAACGTTTTAAAAACGTCATATACGAATCTCATACAGTAGCGGCATGCAGCATTTACGATATTAAATTTTCAATTATATATATAATAGTCACTTTTGGTGATGCAAATAGATTTTAGAAATTGGGTTGGGTTAAACGGGTACCCACTCAGATTGAATGAAACTTTGCAGCTAAATCAAACAATTAAAAAAAATAATTGAAAAACCGATAACAATGATTACGAATTTAACATTTCATTAACGTATATCAAAAGATATATACCTCCGTTGTGATTTGGAAACTAAATATGCAATCTAATTCATCTCGGTAAATAAACTAATCTACTTGACACGCGAATTACATTACAATGTCTCGCAGATGGCCATTAATGTTTAAAACTTTCAGCAGCTTGAATCAAATATCTAATATTTTTATTAATCATTAACTACCACGTGCAGGAATTAGGAATATAGGGATCCCATCATCAGCTGGAAATATATTGTCGTTCTGTTTACTTGTAAATAGTTTTCATACTAGTCGCTAAATTTCTAAGAGACCTAGTAAAGTAGGAAAGTATTAATTCCAACCTTTTTACAAGCAAATTAAATCACAATATATCACAGATTGTCATTGATCTTTAAAAATATATTTAATATTTTTATTAATCATTGACAACCACCTGCAGACAATAGAACTTTCGGGTTCCAATGATCGGGTGGAAATATCTTGTGATTCTGTTTACTTGTAAACAGTTTTCATATTGCTCGCTAAATTTCTAGGAGACCCAGTAAAGTAGGAAAATATTAATTACAACCTTTTTACAAGCAAATTAAATCACAATATATCACAGATTGTCATTGATCTTTAAAAATATATTTAATATTTTTAATAATCATTGACAACCACCTGCAGACATTAGAACTTTCGGGTTCCAATGATCGGGTGGAAATATTTTGTGGTTCTGTTTACTTGTAAACATTTTTCATATTGCTCGCTAAATTTCTAGGAGATCCAGTAAAGTAGGAAAATATTAATTAAAACCTTTTTACAAGCAAATTAAATCACAATATATCACAGATTGTCATTGATCTTTAAAAATATATTTAATATTTTTATTAATCATTGACAACCACCTGCAGACATTAGAACTTTCGGGTTCCAATGATCGGGTGGAAATATTTTGTGGTTCTGTTTACTTGTAAACAGTTTTCATATTGCTCGCTAAATTTCTAGGAGACCCAGTAAAGTAGGAAAATATTAATTACAACCTTTTTACAAGCAAATTGAATCACAATATATCACAGATTGTCATTGATTTTTTAAAAATATATTTAATATTTTTATTAATCATTGACAACTACCTGCGGACATTAGAACTTTCGGGTTCCAATGATCGGGTGGAAATATTTTGTGGTTCTGTTTACTTGTAAACAGTTTTCATATTCCTCGCTAAATTTCTAGGAGACCCAGTAAAGTAGGAAAATATTAATTACAACCTTTTTACAAGCAAATTAAATCACAATATATCACAGATTATCATTGATCTTTAAAAATATATTTAATATTTTTATTAATCATTGACAAACACCTGCAGACATTAGAACTTTCGGGTTCCAATGATCGGGTGGAAATATTTTGTGGTTCTGTTTACTTGTAAGCAGTTTTCATATTACTCGATAAATTATTATAACATTCAGTTAAGTATAAAAATATTATATTTCCTATGGTTTCTACGACCCCTTTGTAGATAAAAGCATATCTTAAATGTCATATAAGTTAATATAATGCAATAAAACATAATTACGTAATTATATTTGGTCTTAATAGATTTTGAAATTAAAAAAAGGTTTTTGAATGTTGTAACACTCGTATAGTCTTCGATACAAAAATAAAGAGTATCTGTGTGTGAATGTATGAATTTTACCGATGACATTTACGAATCATTATTATATATATTATATCTTAATTTTTTTTTTTAATATTCTTAATGAAAAGATCAAATCTGCTTTTTTTTATTTATATTTCATACATAAATTCTTTCTTTTTGTACATTTAGGAAATAGAGGTATGTGATCCCCTTAACATTCGAGTACCCGATCAGAACTTATATTTACAAGTTATATAAATTATATATTTATTTATAATAAATATTTATTGCTAACCTAGCTTATTAAAGTATATTAATAATAGGGATTAACCGTTGTCCGACCCAAAACTTACAAGTGAGCGCTCACCCCTATGAACGTATTCATGCAGGTTTTATTTTCCATACAAGTTTTCTATTTTAAATTTATTATAAATTTTATTATAGAACGTTAATTATTTTATGTTTTTAAAACCGTTTTATTTTATATTTTTTTTATATATAAGGTAACTGCACTATTATTCAGCCACTTAAGCGCACGCTGAACTTTGAATTAAATTTAAATATACTAGATAAACTTTTTTTACCGAAAAAATGCATTTGGTTTATTGTTTGTACCTAATAATTATTAATTATTAATTATTAAAAAATTTCATTTTAAATATAATTTAGCGAATAAAAATAAATAAATAATAAAACAGCATATCCACTAGTAGTTGACCACCATACACCGGTTTTCGACCTAAGTTTACGTTATAGTAGGCCGTTCCGATTCATACATCGTATTACAGATGATTTTTAGAATATATTTTTGAAAATTGTTTTAAGAAAAATGTTTTTGTAAAATTAATAATATTTATTATAAAAAACTGTTTATTTATTTTTGAAATTAGCATTAATAAATTATATTTATTTAAAAAAAATATTTACTGATTTAATTAATTTTAAATTTAGTACCAAATCGCACCATATACTTTAAATAGCATCTGAGCAATAAGCAGTATATAAAAAATACATTTAATGATTAATACTTATTTATATTAAAATGCATAAAAATCAAACTTTTTTTATAAAATTGTATGTGTCTTTATTTTTCAAGGTTATATTACTTATGGGGTTATAAATGATGAAAAAATTTTATATTAATTTGAAGAAAGGATTTATAATTATTTTTTTTCAACTACTGTATTTTTAGTTGTATATATGCTAAAATAATTTTATTTCTAGGCAATGGAAAAGATAATTGCAGTATCTGTGCAATTTGTAGAAAAGAAAACCCCACTTTTTTGTTTCCAACGTGTGGTCATCTATGTGTACACGAAGAATGTGGAAAAAAATGGATAATAAAAAGTAAAGCAACAATTTGCACACTTTGTGGTAAACATTCACAAAACTTTATTAAAGTTATTACGTTTCATTAATGCATAAAAATATAATGCGATATTATAAAATATTAAAATAAGAAAGTAATTAAAATTAATCTAACTGTTCAGTTCACGTTATTATTTTATGTGAAAATAATTTTTATAGTAATAAATATTATTCTTTATAATTAAAATAATTTTTTTTTTTTTTTTTTTTTTTTTTTTTTTAAGGGAAATATGTGAATCTTACATCAGCCATGGAGTGTTTGCTGGCCTTAAAGGCTTTCCATGACCGCCCAGTTGTACAAAGTGTACAAAGTGTACAACTGGGAGACCACCGGCTAACGCGGTCGCCGGCTACGCCCCAGATTCTTACTGGATTAACACACTTTAAACCCCCGCGCTTGTTTGTCCCAAACCGGAACTCCCTTTTCAGGTATAACTTCAGTTTGGGACGCGCAGCCTAGGCAGCTGGCCGCAGCCTTCCCCCCTGCCTAGGGGCAGGAGAGCTCTCTACGATAGAAAGCCCTCCTCCTTCTTCTCCAACAAGGTGGTCCTTACGTACTCTGCTACTTTGTTCCAATTTTCGGAACTCCGTAGCATTTCCGGGACCACCGTCTCCGGCCTCCAAATCGGGAAGGGCGGGCGCCCCTCCGAGTAGCGAACACATTCGAAAAATGTGTGCTCTACTGTATCATCCACGCCCGAACATTGCAAGCACTCCTTTGTTGCCACCTTATGCCAATGCTTCAACATGACACGGAAGTATCCGTGTCCAGTTAAGAACTCGGTAAGGTAGAAATACACCTCCCCATGCTGTCGTCCCATCCATGCCTGCAGGTCTGAGATCAGTCTGAGCGTCCACAGGGCATTTTTCTCTTGGTTCTTTTTCCATCGTTTCTTCCATTCTTTCATAGAGTTGAAGTGGGCGCGAGTGGAAGCCACTTCGCGCTCTTCTACGCTCTCGTAGATGAATTTCCGCTCCAACGCTAGCAGGTCAATGGGTATCACCGAAGCAACAACCTGGATCGCCTCTAGAGATACCGTGTGGTATCCACAGGCGATCCTCACTGCCGCCTGCCTCTGTACTGACGATATTTTTCGTCTGTACTTGGCAGTTTCTGTGGTCTTCGCCCAGACTTCTGATCCGTAGAGCAGGACAGAGTTGACGACTGACATCAGGAGCCTCCGCTTCCCTGGTTTTGGTCCCCCAATGTTGGCCATGAGCCTTGACAGGGAGGATGCGGCCGACCCTGCCTTTTCACACGACCTCTGAAATTGCTCCCAGAAGGTCAGCTTGTTATCAAGCTGAACTCCCAGGTATTTTACCGATGTTCTGGTTCGGATCGTGTGAGGGTTTTCGCCGTCGTCGATAATTACATCGAAGTCGGTAGGAACCCTTCGACGGGTCAACAGTACGATCTCCGTTTTTGGAATCGCAAGCTGGAGCCCGTGATCGCCCATCCAGAGGTTGATCCGTCTCATGACTAGATTCAACCTCTCCTGGGTCACTTCCATGTCCCTGCCAGTTATGGTCAGGGCCACTTTGTCGGCGTACCCGATCAGGGAAACTCCTTCCGGGAGGTGGACGCGCAACAAGCCATCGTAAAAGGCATTCCACAGGTCCGGTCCGAGAACCGAACCTTGCGCGATGCCTGCACTCAAAACCCTTTCACGTCTACCGTCGAGCGTGTTGTAGAGCAGTCTCCGGTCCCGCAGGTAATCCTTTAGTACGCTACCCAGATACCTGGGTATCCGGAAATCGTACTCGAGGGACCGGATCATGTCATCCCACCTGGCCGAGTTGAAAGCGTTTTTGACGTCCAGCGTTACCAGAAGGACGTCCTTGCGAATTGCAGGCCGCTTTTCCCGCTCAGCCTCTACGGTATCCACGACACGCCGAATGGCGTCTATCGTGGAATGCCCTTCACGAAAACCATGCTGCTCCTCAGAGAGACCACCACCCTCCTCGATTGCCCTTCTGAGCCTTGCCCGGAGCAAGCTCTCCATCACCTTACCAATGGTATTTAACATACACAAAGGTCTGTAAGATGATGAAGAGTCCGGGGCTCCCCCCTTGCCCTTGTTCAAGAGCACGAGACGTGCCACCTTCCACTGCTTTGGGAATACTCCAGCCACCAAACAAGCATTGAACATGCTTAACAGGATACCAGGGATTACTTTGACCGCTCTTTTGAGCACTTCCGCCGGTATCCCGTCCGGCCCCGGCGCCTTGCCATTTTTCATGGCCTTTATGGCCTTGACCATCTCGCCTTCGCTGAACAGCGGCACTTCCTCCCTGGGTATCACCTCAACCGGGTTTTCCCGGATGGGCCTTTCAGGCAAGAGAGCACCGACGATCCGTTCAGTCGACGCCGTGTCCATCATGTTGTCGGACCCCCGGTTCAATTTGCCCATTACGACTTTGTAACCTAGGCTCCAGGGGTCCTTGTTTACGTCTTCACGTAATGAACGCAGACATTGAGCCTTGCTTTAACGGATGGCCTTGGCCAGTCAGTGTTTGGCGTCCTTGTGTACCTGGGAGTGTGCAGCAGCTTCGGGTCTGTCCCGTGCTCGTTGGGCCCTTCGTCGCGTCCTGTGGCATTCCTTTCGGAGCTCAGCTATTTCGGGAGTCCACCAGTACACTGGTTTTCTCCCTTTCCAGGGCCTGCGGCGAGGCATCGAGGCATCGCAAGCCCCGCGTATTAGAGACGTTACTAAACCCAGGGTTTCGGTCTCTCGTGGGCTTGTAGCCCCTCCTCGCCAAGCGGGGATCGACGCTGACTCGATTCGAAGGTATTCCTCGAATCTGTCCTCGTCGATCTTTGAAACGTTCCAGCCAAGGGGACGCCTCCTGTAGGGAGGACGTTGTGAGTTTCCTTCCATTACCCGGAAGGCAATGTAGTTATGATCGCTACCATTGTAGCCATCCATCACCCTCCAGTCGCCTATTCTCCCAGACGCAGCTTCTGTTGCGAAGGTTATGTCTGGGATAGAGGTACCCCACCCCGCCCTCTCGTAGGTGGACCTGTTTCCTCTATTCTGGACCACTAGTTTGCATCTAGCAGCCATTTCGAGTACCATTTGTCCCCTTAGGTTGGTCGTCGGCATGCCCCACTCTAGGGCCCTGGCATTAAAGTCTCCGCCAAGGATAACGCCACCAGTTGCCGCCCGTACCGTGTTCTCGATGCTGGCTAGCTTTGCAGCGAGCACCTCCGAGCTGTCGTTAGGGGAGAGATAACAACTTATATAAGTCCTCTCTCCGCACTTGGCCCAAACGTGGCAATTCCCTTTTCCTGTCTGGGATAGGGACGTTTGGACTCTGCCTCGAAGCCATATGGCGCAGCAGAGAGCGTCATCGGAAACCCAGTACTTGTGGTTCATGTTGTAAGATTGCTCGCTTAGTAAGAGGATATTTGAATCTTCTTCGCGGGCAATCTGCTCCAACAGTGCACCAGCTTCCCGGGCATGTCTCATGTTCCCTTGGAGAACTTTGATCATTTCCGATGACACCTGTTTTTCGCCACAGCCAGAGCCTCCCGGTAACTGGGGCAGTTTCCCTCTCCTGGATAGTGCTCCGTAGAGCACTTATCCTTTCTGGACTTGCAGAGGAAGCACTTAGGCTTATCCTTGCTGCATTCTGCCCTTTTATGTCCATCTTCGCCACATTTAAGGCACGCCTTGCTTCTGTCCGGACCTTTACAAACATACTGACTATGCCCGTAGCCCAGGCATTTGAAACAGCGCCTCACGTCCACGCGAAGTCGCACCCTGCTCGATGCCCAGCCAATCTGGATTTTACCCTTTTTGGCCAGGCGTAAAGCGTCCGCTTCCAAGAGTTCCACAATGGCCATCTGGCCAGTCGTGCCTTCGGTTCTGAAAATGCTAACCACGAGAGAGTCACCATTTTCAATGCCAATAGCCTTGGCAACGGCCTCCTGTATCTCCTGCTCTTTTGTGACCCCATCCAAGTCTCGAATTTCGAGCTTGAGCATTGGGATCAGATCCCGGACATTCGAGTCAGGGCCCGTTAACAATTTCACCGCATCTTCCAGCTTTTGGCGGTCCTGGATTGCCTCCAACTCGATCAGGACACTGCCATTTTGAGCTTTCCTGACGCGGTGAATCTTCGCTCCAGCTTCTTCGAGGTTAACATTGCGCTTTAGATCGATGAGCGTATCCTCGTACGTCTTACCCGCCGCTGGGGTAATCTGGAAAGCTTCCTTCCTTTTCCTATACCTGCGCCTTCCCTTTTTGGAAGAACTTTTTCAGCAGGTTTCTTAGCCTGTTGGGCACTCTTGGCTCTGGGTTTCTTCTTCGTTCTACCCTTTACCTGCCAGTTTTCCTCCTTGTCCGTTGGCCTCTGAGATTGCGCCTGATTGTTCACCCTTCCATCAGCCATCTGCGTTGTTTCAGATGGCTGATTCGTATTTTCGGGTGAGTTGCTTCCACGCCTAAGCTGCAATTTTTATAACGAGGATTTTTAATTAAATAAATAATTTTTGATAATATACATACATATATATTTATTAATATATTTATTCTTTAAGAGCGCCTTTTAATATAAATATGTATGTATAATTATTTAGTAGTAGTAATGATAATAAAATAGGGGGAAATTACCTCTGTTATTCGGCTAGCTCGGCATAAGAAACATCTCACTCGGCAAGTGGAGGAGTTCTAAGAAATAGGTATTTGAGTGGGGAAATATTTTTATATGTGAACATGCACTTATACTAAAATGAAATAAACACTTATTTAATTATCATGAAATATTTAATTGAACTTATTTATATTTTATTTATATTTTTTTTTTTATTGCCTCATGGGCTTTAAAACTAAATATGAAATATAATTATTATATTAAATCATTAAATCGTTAAACAATAAACCCGCGTGGTTTTACATGAAATATTCGCAATCCGCGCGCAATCACACATACACACACTTTACGATACCGCGCTGATGTTATATCTGCTGCTGGATTCGTCTACTTGTGGATGATGTCTTCGTTGCGTCTGCACAGATGCTGATTTATTATGTAGGCTTGTCGATGCTGGTGCAGGATTAAATCGTCTGCTGCCGGCTATCTCACTTCACACGATCGAGTTTTTATTTTATATTTTAAATAAAATCGCTACGCGATTTAATGGCGACCGTAGTCGGCTAATTTAATTTAAGTTATAAATTCATATAAATTAGGGTTTCACTATTAACAATAATTACACTTTATGAAATTATTTAATTAATGTAAAGATGGCTCCAAGGCAATACGCGTATCTTTACCAGTATTTCTTTGGCACTTGGAGGTGCGAAACCGTGAACTGCTCTATGGACATCGCGCGTGACTTCGCGATCCAGAGCTGAAACCGGAATGCTCGTTTTGCAAAGGAAACGGCATGGTCTTCTATTACAGCGCCGTGCGGCTGATACTATAAATCATTATCAGTCGATATGAAAACCTATAACTTTTATTGATCGGTGCTGCTTTTTATTGATCTTCTATTAGAATATTATTGAACTATAAATAATATATTTGCATTTTGATTGTTGCTAGGCGGAAATCTTCTGTATTTGAGACTTGAGGCGCGCGAATATGTGTGTATGTATGTTCGCAAATATTAAATAATTTAATATTTAAGATTTGCTTGTAACGGGCAAAAATGCCTCGTTACATTTTCTAAGCTTCTTTTGTTGCTTTCTTTCCTTTTTGGACAAATGCTTGGGAGAGTTTTTATCCTTCCTTGGGGAGGTCCCACAGTTATCCCGTGGGCCGTCCGCCTTGGTGTAGTTAGGCGCCGTCTTTGGGTCCTCCCTGTTGGGATGCTCTTCTCCCTTCTCTTTAGGTGGCGACTTTCCTTTCCTCTGTTCCAGGTTCTGCTTTTGGTGTAGTTGTAGCAGACTTGTTTTTTCCTGGAGCAGTTTCTCATTTTTCTGCCGCTCTTTTTCCTCCTTTTCCAAACGCGCATTTTCCTTCTTCCTCTGCTCTTGCTCTTTTCTCAGAGTGTCTTTACGCAGCATTTCCTCCTCCTCTTCTTTCTGGAGCTTCGCGCTCTTTTGCTGCTCCTCCTCAGATGTAGCTATACCGCTAGCATTTTGGAGGGATCTTTTGGAGATCTTGCTTATTTGCCTTGATTCTGGAGAATTCTCTTCAGAAGAAGGCGATCGGACCCTCTTTGCCATTTTCTGCGATGCTTTCCCAAGAGCAGACTCAATTTCTTGCGTTTCCACACGCAGTCTCTTCGCGATTAGCTCAATTTAGATAAGGGCATTATCGAGGTCTTTCACTCCCATTTTAATGGGCATGCCGCAATTTCTTTGGACTTCTAAACAATGGTATGTCATCTCGTCATTTGCTTCCTTCATGTCCTTGTGGTGTTTTTCCACTGCCTGTATAGCATCCTTTACAACGGTGATAAACTTATGATAGGCATTAGGCCTTTCCATCACTGTTTGTGCCATGGCCTATAATTTAAATAATTATCTCTTTAATATTTTTTATATTAATAATATTTATTTGCAGGAATATTTTATTAATAAAATAGAATCGGTGATGGTTTCCCAAGCGTTTTCCTTATTTATGCACCGTTTTTTAAGCTTATGGTAGTACGTTGATAATTGTTGTGTTGTATATATGTAAATATTGTTGAATGTGTGTGTGCGCGCGCCTCGCTTAAGCTTACTCTCCGCGGTCGTCGTTACAGCCAGTGCGGTAACGATTCCCGCTGTGTATACATCAATCTCTTGTATATACCTCTTTATGTAGATAGAATATAGAAATATTGAATTTAATTGTGATTTGAATAATACACTTTATTTCACCTTATCCATGCCAATTTCTTCTAAAATACTTACCCACATCAACATCTGGCATCCCAGTGGTATAAAAATTTTATTTTTTATGAAGAAGAAGAACGACGTGAAGAAAAGGGAAATATATTGTATTTTTTTAACACGCGGTTATCACGTGTTTAATAAGTGCTCTTATTTATAAATGACTGGTGAAAAATTTTATTATGGCAATTAGTGAAAAACTGTGGTAAATTAAAGAAAAATTAATAAAAAATGTGAAAACTTGGAAACAATGAAAGTGAAATTTAAAGTTATAAGAATCAACCGGTGTCAAAATGGCGTCATGAGGCGATGCTTACCGGCATTTAAACGACATTAGAATTTAATTTTGAAATTCTTCAAGGCCACATAGTTATTTTACATCAACAACTGAAATTTAGTTTTTCATCATCATGATTTTTGGCGAATATTAATAATACAGTGTGATTATAAACACACATTGAATTGGACAATTTCCATCAAAATTTTTTTTCTTCAAGAGGTATTTTTTTAAAAAAAAATTATAAATAAAAATAAAAAAGAAGAATTATCACGACTAAGATTAATAGTGGGGGAATCGAGGCACACTATAAGCAAGAAAGAGAGAAAAAGAGAGAAAAATTTCGGCGATTCAACAGCGTACATTGTAAGATATCAGCATAGCAACAATTTATTACGGACATCAAATACCATCGACATCGTCTTCTTGGTGAAAATTTTTATATTCTCGGGCGCAGCGTTTCAATACAAGCAAGCAGCCATATATTGGGAATGTTGGAGTCACGTGCGCATACCTATATCGCCATCAAGATTTTAGTTAAGTAACCTTGATATTCTCTTCTTTATTTGTCTCTTAGGCAAATTAAAATTTTTTTTTTTTATTTATTTAAAAAAAAAAAAAAAATACATTACATGGGGATGAGGTTATTATTTTTTCTTAATCTCCTCATCTTTCTCTCTCTCTTTTATTGTATGTATTGATGTTATTTAAATGTTATTGTTTAATTAAATATTAAAAATTTATTAATAAAACAATTTATTTGAAATAAAAATAAAAATAAAAAAATGCAATTAAAGTAGATTTGATTTTAAAATAATAAAAAATTTTTTTCTGATCATTTTCATTAAATTTAATAAATAAAAATCTTTGTTTATAATATTTCTATTATAAGTGGTGGCGCGCATAAGTGTGTAAGTAAAAAAAAAATTAAAAATTATATTCTATAGCAAGTCTGTTTATTATTTAAATTTAAAAATTAAAAAATAATTAAATAATTATTTACTTCTTTTAACTAAATTAAGAAATTAATTTTATTTTTTCTCTTTTTTGAAATATTTTTTTTTGATTAATGAATAGAAACTACAATTCAAAAAAAATAATAAAAAATTCATAAAAATTAAAAGTATATTTGTTTTCTTTATATTAAATTTTTTAAAAATAAATTCATATTATCTAGTATATTCAAATAATTTATCATCTTTTTATAAAATTTGAACTTATATTAATTTTATTGGAAGTTCACTAGGTACTGGCGTTTGGAATCTGCTGCTTTGGTCATTGGGGATACATTACTGCGTGGCTGGCCACTAGGATCTTTTGGACCTTGAGGATTTTTGCCTTGCTGTTCTTGGAGGTGCTTTGGCTGACCATCAGTTGGACCATGTCATAACGGCATTTAAAAAGTATTTGTTAAAAAATTATATATATTAGAGTGTAGTGAAAATTTTAATTTGAGCGGGCGGGGTCTAAAAAGTTTGTATTCGATGAAAAAATAAGTTTGCCGTAAAACGGGGCTCGATTGGTCGAGGTTTTACGGTTGAATCTTGAGCCTGAAGGTCAAAAAACCCGTTTTAAAGGGAAACAAGGTAAACGAAACCCTGTAACGTAAAAGAAGAATTTTCTCAAGGGGACTTATGTTTTTTTGGTCGCTAATTACGATTTTGGTATCCATTCTGCCCTTCAAAAGGTCTGGTTGCCCACAATAGGCAACTTTGGGTGATATTTTAGGACTTTTAAGGACTTCTCATCGGTTAATTATGTTTTTTGGGTCGCTGATTACGATTCCGGGTCTTAAAAGAATGAATAAATTCTATATACTGACAATATTAGATTTATTTTCTGTCACAAAAGTGAAAAAAAAAATCTTTAAAATAAATTTATAATTCTAAAAAGAAAATAAGATTAAATCTTTTAAAATTAAATCTTTTAAATGTTTGTATTCGATGAAAAAATAAGTTTGCCGTAAACCGGGGCTCGATTGGTCGAGGTTTTACGGTTGAATCTTGAGCCTGAAGGTCAAAAAACCCGTTTTAAAGGGAAACAAGGTAAACGAAACCCTGTAACGTAAAAGAAGAATTTTCTCAAGGGGACTTATGTTTTTTTGGTCGCTAATTACGATTTTGGTATCCATTCTGCCCTTCAAAAGGTCTGGTTGCCCACAATAGGCAACTTTGGGTGATATTTTAGGACTTTTAAGGACTTCTCATCGGTTACTTATGTTTTTTGGGTCGCTGATTACGATTCCGGGTCTTAAAAGAATGAATAAATTCTATATATTGACAATATTAGATTTATTTTCTGTCACAAAAGTTAAGACTAAAACTTACACATTTACAAAAAATCTTTAAAATAAATTTATAATTCTAAAAAGAAAATAATATTAAATCTTTTAAAATGCAATGGCTGATAAAATTTAAAGACTGCTTTGTTTCTAAACATAATATTTTAAAATTTTTAGCTAGTAATAAAATAATCAAACTCATGCTTGAGAAATTCATCCAAAAGGACCCCGCACAAATCTTATGGAAATCGGATCCCGGTCAAATTGACTGAAATTTTGATATGTTATTCCTTGAGTCATTCTGAGTAAAAGTTCTCATGGGCACATTGCCCAAAAACGAATATTTTCGGAGTTATTGGCCCATATCATTTTCGAATTGACTTAGAGCCCCGTTTCGAAAACATCTTTGTACCGATAGTTCAAAGGGATTTCGCAAAAGTTATATACGTTTTTTGGGTCGCTAAGCTCGAATATGGTGTCCATTTTTACCAAAAGTTGTCCAGCTGCCCGCAATAGGCAACTTTTGGCCATTTTTTGGGCGTTTTTCGTTGTTCTTATCTAATATGCGTCACTTTAGGGCCGCTGAGCATGAATATGATATATTTTTTTACAGAAAAAATCTAATTGCCCACAATAGGCAACTTTTGGTCAATTTTTTGGGGTTTTCCGTGGTTCTTATCTGATATGCATCACTTTAAGGGCCCGGCCGGTGAGCACGAATATGATATATTTTTTTACAGAAAGTAATCTAACTGCCCACAATAGGCAACTTTTAGTTATTTCTTACGGTTATACCATAATTTGAGGTTGATAACTATAAAACTATTCACTTCAGGGTATTGTGCCCATAAAAACTCTTGTTTCGAATTACTTAAAAAATATAGCATTATAAAAAAAAGCATATTATAAAAATTAAATAGCATTATGAAAAATAAGTTGTTCTTTAAGTCATTTAAAGTAAAAATCTCTACGCTTTCCATGTTCATAAGTGCATCGCTTTAGATCTATCGAATTCACAACATTTATGACCCATGTTTAAAAAATCCTACTTTTTTCTATTATAACTGATCCTTATGCTACCATAATGAAATCTTATGAACTTATGTGACGAAATATTTTTGACTGTTTTATTTTTGTTGGAAATCTCTTTTAAAATTAGAAAAACTCCATTCTACTTTATCTACATGCAAAAGCGCGTTCACATTTAATACAATTCAGCTATATTATTAAAATAATTTCCCTACAAAAAAGTATTAATTATTACCTAATGCTGTTAGCTCCATAACTCCGAAGTATTACATTCTGTAGATTTTTAGCATTTCTAGTTTAAAACATATTGAAACTATATTTAAAAAGGCCTACTTTTTTTATTATTATAGTCCTTAAGTAACGTATAATAGTACATTCTTAAGTGGGTCTAAGAAATGTTTATTTTGGCAAATGCGACGGATTATAGGCCCGAGACGTGTAGCGCGCGTAATAATAAAACTTTTTCTTAATCTATTAGGTGAAAGAACAATTTACTTAACTTGAAAAAAACGTAAAAAATAATAGGAACTTGTCTATTTTGGGCAACTGGGCCAATTTCGGTATAAACGGGGATCAGATTGATGTCCAGCGACGCTAAAATCATAGACATCCGAAAAAAATCACGGAAAATCATTAAAAATAACCGGAAGTTGCCTATTGTGGGCAGTTAGATTACTTTCTAAGTGACTCATAAGTACTCATAAGTACTTACTACATAAGTGACTTACTCATAAGTACTTACTACATAAGTGACTCATATCAGATAAGAACAACGGAAAACGCCCAAAAAGTAGCCAAAAGTTGCCTATTGTGGGCAGCTGGACAACTTTTGGTAAAAATGGACACCATATTCGAGCTTAGCGACCCAAAAAACGTATATAACTTTAGCGAAATCCCTTTGAAATATCGGTACAAGGATGTTTTCGAAACGGGGCTCTAAGTCAATTCGAGAATGATATGGTCCAATAACTCCGAAAATATTCGTTTTTGGGCAATGGGCCCATGAGAACTTTTACTCAGAATGACTCAAGGAATAACATATCAAAATTTCAGTCAATTTGACCGGGATCCGATTTCCATAAGATTTGTGCGGGGTCCTTTTAATTATTTTATCAAGAGACTAAATAAGCTGAAAGTACTGATATGTTTTTTATTATACTGTGTTTTCGGAAAGTTAGTAGCAGTACTTTGAAAACTCATAGAATCCTCTGAAATTATTGAAGAAATCTTAACAAAAAATAATATTATTTTTTAATTATACATTCGTCACATTAAATTTTAAAGAACCAGAAAGGACCGAGCTCCACTCGGGTTATATCTACATTTGGGTTAAGTTACATTTATTTGAAACTAATAAGTTGAAAGCCCTGTCTGCACTGAGCATTAATTGTCCTCTATATTAAATTAATTGTAGTATACAATAAAACATAATGTAGTCCAGGACTTATATCAAATAAAATAAATAATCTTTCGTTATTACGTCATTTTTTATGTTTTTATTTTAAAAGAAAACCCGGCTATTCTAGTTTTCTAATAAATTTGATTTTTGTCAGTTTTAGCATGTACTTCCAATTATTCTCTGGAAAGACTAACTATCTCAAAATAAAATTAAAAAAAAAATTTTGATTCACCAATTCTTCATACAAAAATCGACATTTTAATAATATACTTTTTATTATAATTGCAAAAAGTTTACCGATTTTTAAAAATCATGTTTTGTTTTCCTCATAATCAAAAATTTTTCAATAATAGCATTTTATTATATAGAAACACATTAAAAAAAAAAAACTAACAAAGGAATAAAAAAAAGGTATTAAGAAAAAAAATTTTTTTCAAGTGGGATAATAAAAAAAATAATAAAATAAAAAAAGAACATATTATGTCTCGTACATATACATTATAAATTAACGGAAACACCAACAACTTCTATGTATAAGCATATGAGATGGCTGAATTAGGAAAACTCGCAGAATTTTCAAGAAATTGAGACCCATAACGATGGATTCCTTGTTATGAAAAACTCGGAAATTCTCAATCTGAAAAGAATCGCACCGTTGGTTCTTGAGAAAGCCGATGGACACATAGGTATAACGCGTTTAAAAAAATAGATATGCTTTATCAGTAGTATAATATAATTTTCGGGTACTAATAACGGAAGAAAAATCTATTCAAGGAAATTCTTAATTAAGATATTTTAACAAATTTATCAATAGAGCGATTAAATTTAAAGTACACAGAAAATTCCAGTTTGTACTTTTGATTTAATTTTCGCATGCTGTTAGTAAAACCCATGATTCACATAGTGAAGCATGTGAATATATAAAACACAAAGAAATATTGGACGATGACTATACTATACCCTATGTTTCAGAGCAACTAGTATATTCTCGTATGAAAGCCAATCATAAGCTAGTAAAATAAGGAGTAAGAGAGAGACAAATTATCTAGTTGATCTGAAACATACAGTATATAGGTAGCTGGTTTATAAGCGATCGATCTGTAAATTCAGAGATAAATTAGACGAAATACATATTTTCGAGCGGAGAATCATATATTCTACTTTATCTACGTTTATAAATTCGTAAACAAGAATATTCACACTCTCAAAATATGTGATTCTTTTACTTTACAGTATACCAGCGTGCAAAATCTGCAGTATACTACGCATAGCCTGCGAATTCTCAATCAAAGTTACAAACTGGGGTTTTCTGTGTACTGAAATGTTTTTTAGGAGAGTTCATAGCAGTACATTTAAAACTGACGTGATCCTCTACAGTTATTGAAGAAATCTTTATAGAATATTATATTACTTTTTAATTATGCAGTTGGCATATTTTATTTTAAATACTTTTTATCAGAAGCATAATATCATATAATCTTTGGCTATTTGGATATAAACACTGCTTTGTTTCTAAGTATATCTTATAATTTTTGGCTATTTAAATATAGAACAAGGCATATTAAGTGTTAATAATTTTGTCAAAAGACTAAATAAATTGAAAGTTTATAATAAAATTCAAGTTACTTGAAGTATCTGCTACTTGCCTCTAATTACTGCTTCGATATTTTACCTCCTTTCCTGTATTAATATGAAAATGAATTTGAGTATTTGGTCATCCAATTAAAAAATTTAGCCGTCCAGAAAAAAAGAAAAATTTATTTTGAGGGATGAAAAGAGTTCTGGCCCGAGGTGTGTAGCATCGAGAGACAATAATGCAATATTTTTTTCTTGAGATAAATTTAAAAAATAAAAATATTAATGGTTTATTAAAATTATGAAAAAAGTTCATTCATTGAAATTTACATCTCACTATAGAATTGTTTTTATCGAGGTTTTTATTTATGAATTAAACCACAGTTATATTTCTATTAAACATGAAATGTAATCTGAGGGGGTTGGCGCGCTTCAGCGCGCAGGGGACTTGCCCCCTAGTATAAATAAACAACATCTCTATACTTCAATTTTATGAACTTCCCCTTTTTTGGGAGTCCTGGTAATAATTTTTAATGTCAAATAAAATTTCTTTGCATTTAGGAACATCTCACGCGTAAGAAAAATTGTTTGAAAATTTACCACATTTTAGGGGTTAGTATATCATTTCGTAGGGGTTGTAGCTAAAGATGAGCTCCAGAAATGAAAAGAGCGACCCAAAATAATGGGTGAGTTTTTTGGCTAAAAATATTCAATCTTTCATTTACTTATAAAAATCACCTTTGCTTACTAAAGACACCCTCAGGAAGGGTTGCAATGGCTAATACATGCTTATTTGACTTTTAACTATTTCTTGGGAGTTCTAGTAATAATTTTTTATGCTAAATAAAAACTTTTTTGCATTTGGGAAGAACTTAAGTTTCTTTAAGAATTATTTGAAAATTTACCCCAATTTAGGGGTTGATATCTTGTTTCGTAGGGGTTGTATCAAAAAACGGGCTCCGGAAATGAAAAGAGCGACCGAAAGTACTTTCTAGGTGAGGTTTTCAGCCTAAAATATGCAATTTTTATTACCGAAAAATGCAAGTATCCAAGGATGTCCGCTTAGGCCTTAATAGGTTAACAAAATGGCTAATCAAACTGGCCTAACAATGTGGGTTAATCAGCAAGCTTGTTGTTCGAATGTGATCAACAAACTTTATCATCAAGCTTTTCTTAAAGTTTTTCCATCAAGTTCTATTTGTAAGCTTGTTGTTCAAACTCAACCTCCAAGCTCGATTAAAAGCTTATTGTTGAAGTTTGTTGGTCAAAGTTGATCATACGGCTTGATAATCAAGCTTGTCGCTCAAATTAGATCGGCAAGCTCGATCATCAAGTCTGTTGCTTAAACTCGATTAGAAAGCATGATAATCAAGCTTTTTATTGAAGCTTAATCAGAGATTTATAATCAAGCTTTATCAGAAAGCTTTGAGTTGATCATGTAGCTTGTTATTCAAGTTTTATCGACAAGCTCGATCACTAAACTTAATCAACAAAATCGATCTGAAAACTTATTGATAAAGCTTAAAAAACTAGTTTGCTTATCAAGCTTGCTAATTGAAATTGTTGATCAAGTTTGAACAACAATCTTGTGATCGAGTTTGATTAATATTTTAACATAGAACATGTTTATAGGGAGGGGGTACTTCAAAACTTGAAAATTAAGGGGGGGGGGGAGTCAAATTTGTCCTATTTAAGGGGAGGAGTCAAATGAGACTTCGAATAATTAGGAGATTTTGAAAAATCTGGGCTTAAGGACTTAGGATAATACAGGTTTAGTGAATCAAAACAGTTTGGGTTTAGAATCTTAACAGCTAGTAAGGTGATTATAAATTATAAAATTATAAAATTGTATTGTAATGTTGAGTAACATTTGTATTATACCTAGTCTTCAGCTGGAAGTAAAAATATTCTATGCATTTAGATTGTGTTTACACAAACTGGTTATAAGTTTTATTAAAAGTTTTTAAAATAAAATCAATTTTTTAATTAAACTAGACTATAGCGGGCTCACGTTGTTCGCCCGCATTATAATTTCCCTTTAGCTTTATTAAAACAATATCAAAGAAATATAGGTTATAACCTATAAAGAAAATAGAAAAATTCAAATTTGTAAACAAACAATTTGGTTGGTCTTTATATTGCCCACAAGATGGCGGCCCCCATAAAGCCCATCAATTTTTATATAATAGAAAAAAAATTATTTATAAATAATTTATAAATTTTAAGTATAATATAATAATTTTTTTATATAAAACAATATAAAAACAATATATAAAACAATAATAATTTAATAAATAATTAATTTTTAACAGTAGTTTAAGTAATTAATTTGTAACAACAACAAACATAAAAACTTATTTTACTTTAACTTATATTAAATTAATAATAATAGCAATTGCTTATTTTTTGGTAAATTCAGATTTTTTATATCTATTCTTCGTTGAAAAATTGAAGCAAATCATTTTTTGTTTTAATAACGGGTATTCTATTTCTACTGTGAAGCGTATTTCTCACGTAACCTTCGGCCCTTTCTTCATTAGTAACATGTTGTGTCACAGTAGAGACAAGCTTTATCATTCTTTCCACACATTGAGTATTGTTTGGATAGTTTAACATTTCCCTAAAAGGTGAGGGATTATTGACAATAGCATCAAGTTCCTGTTCACTAAGGTGCATTGTCAGGGGAGGTTCAAAGAATTCTTCGTTCCAATTTATGAGATATTCATATGAAGTGGCGTTGAAATTTAAAGCTGGATTAATAAAATTTCTTACATTATCCCCATTATATCTGTTATTGCGTCGTATTTCGAGTATTTTATCCCTAGCTTTAATTCTTAGTCGTTTATTCACATCTACTATCATGCATAATAATAAATTTTCACTATGCGCCGAGAAAGAATTTTCTTGCAGCGAAGCGAATATTACAGCTTGTATCTCTTCGCTTAGATTTCTGCAAGCATTAATTATAAAATATAAATTTTGTGTTGCATTATTCACTTTATTATATCGTTTTATTCGGAACCAGGATGGTATGTATACATTAATAATGTATTCAACTAAAATTCTTAAATCGTTATCTGGGTTTCTTACAGTTACCCAATAACGTAACACTCTTGATGCTGAGTTGCACCACCTAGATAATGTCATTTCTCCCGGCATATTTTCTTCTAACTCAATACTTATATCTTGATTTACTACAGCTTTTGCTATACTTAATAAATATTTTTGGTCTGTATTTAGCCCTTCGTATGTTAGATTATTATAATCAAAATTACAATTAACCTGTTGAAATCGAACAGATGGTTGATTATGGCAAACATTAAGTTCTGCCGTTATACGACCACAAAAATCTCTTGGGCCTCTAGGTTCACCATACAAGTGAGCCATTAGGTGTTTTAAAGGGATCTCGTTCAAGTGAAGTTGGCATATTATTCGCTGTAACGGCCTTTTTAGTTTTCTTTCCAGTAAAAGAGCGACACCACCAACTACACCTGTATTGACTCTCGTACCATCACAACCTATGCCTTTCACATTGTCAAGCGCATCTCTAGTGTATAAATGAGTTTCCAAGGCATTATATAATGTGTTACAAACGCTTACAGCATTGCCACGAATTGACTCAGCTTGGGTAAGATAAACATTCCCAGGTTCTATTACTATGGTAATATTTTCTTTCGTTCTTCTCCGTGGATGAGAAATACCCGTCAGATCACTCGTTTCAATTGCGGGACATTTTTTATCTCTCTTAGCATCAAAATATACAACGCAATGTCTTAGGTTTTTATTTCCTGGATTATCTCTTCTGTAATCCCTTAATTTGTCCCTTTCTCTTCCAATTTTGTGATGATCAGGAATTAGTTTCTCAGGCGGTTCTCGTAATATGTCTACTCTACCTTCTTTTAAATCTTTAATTAGGGAGGTGGCTAATAAACTAGCATATCTATCTGACGTCACCGTACGATCGCAAGCTTCTGCGTAATTTGTTAGCTTATATCGACATTGCAAATTTACATTTGGATCATCTGAGTCGTATTCTGGATCACTAGGAACGTATTCCGAACCAGAATCGCTACTGCCATTTTCTTGATTGCTGTCGGGATCACTGGAATTGTCATCATTGTCTGCATTAATATTATTATCATCAGTATCTGATGCACTTGCGTTATCATTATCTGAATCAGTATTATTGGAATCAGATTCAGAATCATTTTCAGAATCAGAGTTATTTTCTGAATTTGATTCATTTTCTGTGTCCGAATTATTTTCTGCGGCAGCATCAATTTCGGCGTTGGCAACATTGTCTTCGTTATCATCTTGACGTACTTCAAGTTCGTTAACATAATTAAACTCTAATTCATTATTAGCGTCATTTTTATTGATAATTCCTTTAGACACTAAGAAATCAGCTAAAGTAATATTACAATCATTACGTTGATCATATAAAAAACTAAAAACTTCTTGGGAAAGTTTATTTAAACACGAACAAGTTGCTAAATCTGAGCATTTGCAACTTCCAATGTCGAAAATTTTATTTGTATTTTTTAGGTAAAGTAAGGTTTCATTCCGTACTTTTTCTCTTTCAGAATAATTCTTGAATCTTTTATTATGTTTTTCAAAATTCTGTAATATTGTTTGCAATTTATCTTTTATTCTCCTCTTTGTCACAACCTTAATATTTATTTTCTCCCAAACTTCTATAATTTTTGGAATAGCGACGTCACAAATATCTGAAATTGATGGATCAATACCATATTTTTTTTTCAAGTCTTCGCGAATTTTTTCACAAAATCGTATTATACTTTTTACACTTGGTAATTCACGTCCATATTTTATTGATGGTAACAAAATTCGAGGAACAATGCGGGTTGCCCTAAAATTTTTATAATATTTTGAATTAAATTTTACTTTTCAAGTCATTAAATATTAATTGAATGTAGTATTTTTAATAGATCTGAAAGAGTGTCAATATGGTAATTGGACCGATATCAGGAATCGATAAGTAAAGATCTAATATTGAATTTTGGAATAGCCGAGTCATTAATGACAGTTGAAAGTCGCTGGAAATGATTTCAACTCCAATATAATAACCCTTATTAGGTTTTATTTTTTTATTAAATTTAGGAGAAACAGGATGACAATTGATAACGTTATCATTAGATTAGTAGGGGTTAGGTGCAAAATTAAACAAATTTTTTTCAGGGTTCCCGACGAATTTTCGGTAGTTACATTTCCGGAGATCACTTTTGATCTCTAGAGATCAAAAAAGATCTGCGGTGATCTAAGGAGATCTAAATAGATTGAAAAATTGGCGAGATCTCTCTAGATATCCGCAGATCACTTTTCACCCCCGGAGATCTCTGGAGATTCAAATAGTTCTAAATAGATCTTCAGAAATTTGTGAAAAAAAAAATTAAAAAAATTTATAAATGTCATTTAAAATCAGTAAATGAAGGAATTAAAGCATAATTTTATTATTTTTCATGCGTTTAAAGTAACTAAAGTTAGAATAACATAAAGGAAATAGGACCTGGTAAATAAATAAAAAATTATTAATTTTTTTAGCAAATAAAATAAACAAGATGTGATAAAATCACAAAGAAAATGTATATTGTAATGATTATATTATTTTTATAATTTAAAATTAAATGATGTTTTTTCGAACGTTGAGGGCGCTGCTGAGACATGTTACTTTTCCATAAGAAATTCTTAAGAAGTGAGTGAGAAACGAAAAAACTTGCGCGCGCAGATTAAAGATTTCTTATGGGAAAGAAGCATGTCCCAGCAGCGCCCTCAACCGTCTGAAAACACCTCATTTAAAATTTCAAGTTTCTTAACATATCTTTAATAAAATGCTATAAAAATTTTATACAATTATTTATTCACGTGAACAAAAGACTTAAAATTTAAAAGTAAAACATGTTAAATAAAAATTTGTTAATAAAATTATAAATATTTAAGTACTTTGACATTATTTATTCATTAAGCAGGTACTATTTCCTTTAAGTTATTTAAAAAACGCATAAAAAAATCAAATTTATCCATTAATAGCTTCATTGACATTTTTTATTTGTTTACCAGGTCCTATTTTCTTAAAGTAATTCGAAAGTAATTCAAAACGTATAAAATAAATCAAATTATCCTTTAATACCATAATTTAATAATTTTAAATCACATTTATAAATTTTTATAATTTTCTTTTTTTCATTCCACAGATCTCTGAAGATCTATTTAGATTTATTTCAATCTCCATAGATCTCTGGAGATCAAAAGTGATCTGCGGAGATCTAATGAGATCTACCGGAAATACGTCTGGTTTTTTCATATTTGGTTTTTTTTTACATGGATTTGACTGATTTGAATAAAACAGTTTAATCGGTGCATAGCAAAAATTAAAAACAAAAATGTAGTGCATTTATAACAGGGTTGGGAAATACGGATGATTTTGAAGCGCATTAACCGTATGCTGTATATACGAGAACAGAAAAATACGGTCCATATTTTTCATAGCCGTATATACGGAAAAGAATATATGAAAAACGTATATATGAAAAGCTCTAATAAAAATTCTCGAAATTTATTAAATATCTTAAGTTATAATTATTTTAAATCGGATTAAATATTCCTTTAATTCTGGATTGAATATGTAAAAAAATTAATATAAAATTTTAATATTAATTTTTTTCTTATACAAACAATAAATAGAGTAAATACTACTGCCTTATTATAGCTTTTTTTTAATTCAAAGTAACATTAATGTTAATAAAATAAATAAAAAATGTAATAAAACTTTTCAAGAATTATTGGTAATGCTCGTTAATTTATTAAAGTTAATGATTAGGCCTTCTGATATTTGATTGTTGATTCAACATGATGATCTAGTTCACTAGTTTATTCAGTTTATCAAGCTTTTAGATAACTTTTGATTAATAAGCTTTATTGTTGAGTATGCATTTATCTTTACACAAGAAGCTTGCTGATTAAGTTGTTCATCGTTTTTACTGATCAAACTTGTTGATTGGACTTTCGCAACAAGCTTGCTTATCGATTTTGCACATTCAACTTGTTGACTAAGCTTAATAAACAACGAGTTTGCTGATTGACCTTGCTGATCAAACTTGAGCAACAAGCTTGTTGATAAAGCTTGTCGATCAAAATTCAGCAAGAAGCTTACTAACCAAAGTTGTTGATCGGCTTTTCGCAATGAGCTTGCCGATCAGACTTTAACAAAAAGCTTGTTAATTGAGGATATTGATCAAGCTAGCACAAGCTTGTTGATAAACTTTGACAAGCTTAATAAGAAAACTAAATCATCAAGATTGTTCTTAAACTCCATAAGAAAGCTTAATCAGCAACTTATAACTACTAGCTTATTGTTGAAGCCTAATCAAGAAGCTTGTTGTTGACGCTTGGTCAGCTAGCTTGTTGTTAAGCTTCAGCAGCGAGATTGATCACCCAGCTTTTTGTTCAAGTTAAATCATCTAGATTGTTTTTCAAGCTTGTTTAGCAAGCTCGATTAACATGTTTGTTGTCCAAGTTTGTCAGCAAATTTCTTTTAGTAGCCCAATCAGCAAGCTTGTTGTTCAAATCAGAGCGGCAAGCTCAATTTGCAAACCAGATTTACAAGCTTGTGGTTCAAGCTTGATCAGTGTGCTTGTTGCTCAAGTTTAACCGGCAAGCTCAATCAGCAAACTTGATTAAAAAGCTCAATCAGCAAAATGGATTAGCAAGCTCGATGCGAAAGTCGAATTAACAGGCTTGATCAATAACAAAAAATTTACTACTTGATTAGCAAGCATGTTGTATTAAGTTATATTTATGCTCAGATATCAAGCTTTGTTATCAAGGGTTACATCAAAAAGCTTGATCAGCTGAATAAACTAGTAAGCTAGAGGGAGTCAACAAGCAAAGACCAGAAGGCCTAATCATAAAAGTTAATAAATTAACGAGCATCATCAATCATCAAACATTATCATCAATCTTGAAAAGTTTTATTAAAATATTTATTTATTATATTTGCATTTATGCCACTTGCATATTAAAAAAAAAGTTATAATAAAGCATTGTGGTGTTTACTGTAATTATTGTTTATACCAATAAAAAATATAATTTTTTATTATTTTTTCACGTAATGTCTACTGTCTACACGTGTTTTTGTTTTGCTTATAACATAAGAACCAATAATTCTATATATATATATATAAGTCTTTAATTCTGTTAGTATGTTTGTCCGAACGCGATAAACGAGAACACGATAAAAGCTGCAGACATCGGGTTCACGGCAAAAGACGGAAGAAATTACGGGTCAAAACATAGGCTTGGTTTTTTTTTAGATTGATAACGACAAAAAATTTTTATTTAAAAAAAATAAATTTTCAAGAAAAAATTTTTTATCAAATTAAAAAAAAAAAACAAAAATTCTGAAAACTGAGGAAAAATTTTTTTATCTAAAAGAATTTCATTCGATTCTGGTATATATATTTTACGTATCGACCTAAATTTTCAAGGCGATCGGTTCGATCTATCAAAAGTTACAATAGTTTTTCAAAAATTATACAGGTTTAGGACTAATATTATATATATTTCTAATTTTTATCAGCCACTGACGTAGTAACTGAATATAGTAACTAAAAGAAGCTTGAACAGCTATTATCAGACAGAACCCTAGAATGGGTAGTTGAGGGAAACAACGACTGCTTGTGGATCCTATGGAAAGCTTTGTATTGCTAATCACTAATTATCCGTCTGGGTTTATATTCCCGTAATTTTTTTGATTCAGTAAATTTTAGATAATACTTCGGGTAAAAAAAGCTTATTTTACAAAATATTGAGTAACATAAAACAACATATTTTTGGAAATATCAAGTCGCAGGGATCCAGGGGGCGCAGTTCCCGTGGTGGCTGCAGGGGCAAGCGAAGCGAGTACTAAAAGTTTAGTACTAATTATATATAAATTTTTAATTATGTATGTATGTGTATCCAGACGCGAATCACGGGAACATGATAATAGGTAGACATCGAGTTTACGGCAAAAAATTACCGAAAAAAACATCAGCCAGATACCATTTCGATTGATAACAACAAAAATTTTTTATGTTGAAAAAACTGGATTTCCGAAAAAAGAATTTTTATCAAATTTCTTGAAAAAATCTAAACCGCCTGCGTTCCTATGCCCGTAATTTTTATGATTTCGTAAATTTTAGATAATACTTGGGATAAAAAAAGATTTTTATACAAAATATTGAGTTATCTAAAAAGTTGCAGGGGTCCAGGGGGCCGCAGCCTCCCTGGTGGCTGCCGGGGTGAGCAAAGCAAGCCGGAGGCAGCTAGTGGTTACATAAATTACATTTTTGCCTGCCCGGGCGTAAAATGCGGGCATACAATTTTTTGTGAAATTTCAGCACGCGTTTTAACCTATTACCGTCCAGGCAGCCGAAACATGCCACTTGATTAATACCGGCTTAGATTTTCATTAAAGATTAAATTTTAAAATTGTTTTAAAACTATAAACTCATAAGAAATTCTATTTTTGAATCATTTTTTACCAAAAAAACCCTCAAGAAAGCTGTCTACAAGGGGCGGAAACTTAAAAAACAAGCGATTTTAGCCCTGTTTTTTCGTGCAAAACGTGCCATTTTGACGTAACTCTTTACTATTCGTGAAATTTAATGTTTTTTTTTCTTCTAATTTGCACCCAGGAGTTTTTGAGGTTTTTGTTTCAAATATGAACTTAAAAAAAATCATAAAACTTAATCTACGGGTGGAAAATTGAAGTGAAAAACGGTGAAAATCAAAAAATTAAATCGAAAACTCCCCAGAATAGTTTTTCAAGTAAAAATAAAGCCTGTTATAAAAATTGATTTTTCACCCCTTTTAACCCCAGTTTTCCACCCATAAATGAAGTTTTAGAATTTTTCGAACTTCATATTTGAATAAATTTGAAATGCCCATAGTTAATTTTTTAAAAATAATAAATAAAAACAAGCATATTCATATTTGAAATCAGCAACCTTGAAAACCCCCCTTTATAGTTTTTTAAGTAAAAATAAAGTGTTTTATAAAAATAGATTTTTCACCCCTTTTCATTTTAATTTTTCACCTCTTTATGAAGCTTTATGATTAAAATTATTTAAAAATTGAATTCCTTATGAGTTTTTAGTTTTAAAAAAATTTTTAAATTTAATCTTTAATGAAAATCTAAGCTGGTATTAATCAAGTGGCACGTTTTGGCTACCTGGGCGGTAATGGGTTAAGCCCAGTAGGGCAAAAAATAGTGTAAGCACCATGGACGAAATACTTTAGACACTAGCGTGAACACATATCTTTTGCGCCCTTGATACTTAACGCCATCCTAAACCCAGATTTGTTGGTAAAACAGGACACCTAACTAACCTTCATATGTTGGTAATAAACAATTAAATTTTAATTTAACCTAAACTTGTAAACAATTATGCATAGAAATAAAATTATAATGTTATCTATTTTGGTGATTAAATTATTTTTGCTAACATTTAACATTATAATATTAAAAAAGTAAATTAATAAGTACTTTAAATTTGAAAAAAAATTGATACGCTCATATGGTAAATGAAAAATTACAGACTCGGTTTAGGCTGGCGTTAATATACTATTCACACAATTATGTTTTTTTTTACCTAAATCTATAGTTTCCTTTTTATATCCAAAATTGTAGGAATATATAATTAGATTTAAAAACTACTTATTTTAACTTAAAATATTTAATAAATTAGGAGAATTTTTTTCACAAGCTTTTTTATTTTTACATCTTTTACCTCTCAGAATCCGAAAATAATAATTAAAAGTTCATTGCATTGTTTGTTAGAAAAAAATTTTTACTATTTGCCGATTATATATATATTTTTTTTATAATCTGACTAATCCACCTAAAAGAGAACTACAAATTTTGAACAATTACAACAACAAAAAATTTTTTGAGTATAACACCCACCCCCTACTAATTCAATGATAACAGGATCGATTGTCAAGCAAAAATTATCAAACAAATGTCATTTTTTAAAGAAGTATTAAAAATGTATAAGGACTATTTGATTGTACGTCCAAATCGGGAAGTAAATGCTAATTACAGAAAAAGAAAAAATCTAAAATAAGAAAAATTACTAAACGCACTGAAAGATTATTTTGATACCTTTTATTATTAAATCAATTTTATGGCATTTTTTTAATTTACAACGTATTAACCTGATTTGAGAGGGATAAAGTAGTCAAATACTACTTTAAATTATGTTTTTTTAGTTTTTAGGTTAAGGTCTTATGCAGCTTGGACAAACAATTTTATCGCATTCTAAATTATCGACGCTACATGCATATGTGACATCATATATGTATTAGTATAATTTCAGGTTATTTACATAGCTTTTATTTATTTATTTAAAATTAAAGTCTATAAGGTGGGGAAAATAAATTGAAAATTTAATCTTTGATCATTTATTTATCATTTCGTGCTAACTTTAATCTCCTGTGTCATCATTTTCATATTTTTTCAAAGCTCCAAAGTATGCTCCCATAAGATCAATGTTAAAGCTCCGATTTTATTTTCTTAATTACAAAAAAGTTAATGCTATAAGAGGGGTAAAATAAAGTTTATTTAAGGAGGTTTATCCGTTAAAAAAAATAATGACAGAATGTAATAAAACGTGAATAGTATTAAAGTTTAAACATTTCTGAACTAAAATCGACTTATTTTTACCTATGTCACCGACTTAATTAATTTTTTATTCATAAAATAAAAGTCGTATTTTAACATTGCGCTTATGGGAAAATTTGTTTCGGCTTTATAAAAAGTAGGGTGCTAATGACACAGATCGATGAAACTTAATAAATCTGATAGATAATTACTTAAAGATTACATTCCCAATTAGTTTTACATACTTTATCGACTTTATTTTCGTAAAATTAATAAAAAACACGTAACATAACCAAAAAGCTCATTATTTTAGTGACGTTTTTTAAAATTCTATAATACTATGAGACTTTTTTTGGTAATATTCTTGGATTATTAATGGTTTTTTATAGTTTCTTTTCAATTAGTAGCTTCCAAAATAAACTTAAAAAAAAAAATTTATGTCGGTAATCGTAATTCCTGCAAAAATGTAGTAAACAACGGATAAACCTCCTTAAGTCTTAAAATGTTTAAATTCTAATTATTTTGAATTTGTCTCCAATTGTAAATATTATAAATAAAACACTTTAATATTTTTATGTAAATATCTTTTATTGTTCCTTCTTTTTACAATTTAATCATTTTGTTAAAAAACGACGCGTTTCGGAAAGTTAACTTTCCATCCTCAGGTTTGTCTCAATTAATGAGAAAAATAAAATTATATTAAAACACTTTTTGAACATAGTTTACGTCAATGTTGCATGGTCGAGCAACTGTATAATACTAATTTTATTTAATATTTCTATAAAATCTAACGTGTATTATTTAAAAGATAAGAAAATAATGACAATTTAATATATAATAATAATACAATAAATATCTTATATTGTGTGTGTGAATAATTTCTATTATAGATATGATTACAAAACCTGTTTTAGAGTTATTTAAAGTTTAAAGGGAAATATATGGATTTTTAAATTTTATAATAATTTGTCGTATAAAATATTTTTATTGAACATCAATTTATCGTTAAGCATGTTATCTTTGTCTATTTTTGTATTTTTATATATTTCGAATTCTTCTAAAGTATCCATATATCAATGAAAATCATGATTGTAAGGACATTTACAAACATTTAACACCTATACATTTTTGTAAGAAAGGAAAATATATGGATACTTTAGAAGAATTCGAAATATATAAAAATACAAAAATAGACAAAGATAACATGCTTAACGATAAATTGATGTTCAATAAAAATATTTTATACGACAAATTATTATAAAATTTAAAAATCCATATATTTCCCTTTAAACTTTAAATAACTCTAAAACAGGTTTTGTAATCATATCTATAATAGAAATTATTCACACACACAATATAAGATATTTATTGTATTATTATTATATATTAAATTGTCATTATTTTCTTATCTTTTAAATAATACACGTTAGATTTTATAGAAATATTAAATAAAATTAGTATTATACAGTTGCTCGACCATGCAACATTGACGTAAACTATGTTCAAAAAGTGTTTTAATATAATTTTATTTTTCTCATTAATTGAGACAAACCTGAGGATGGAAAGTTAACTTTCCGAAACGCGTCGTTTTTTAACAAAATGATTAAATTGTAAAAAGAAGGAACAATAAAAGATATTTACATAAAAATATTAAAGTGTTTTGTTTAAATTCTCATAATTTTCCTATTTCATTAAGCTCTGTCATTATTTTAATCAAGCTGCATAATACCTTAAATAAAATATTATATTTACAATACTCTGATAACATATTTACAATATCTAATATATTATCAACATATTTCAAAAACTTTTAAATATATTTTTAACTTGGTGACTTTCTTTTTTAATAAGTAAGTTAAAATTTAATTATTTTAAAGAATACGTTTTTCAAAATATCACGAACGGAAACAAAGTTTCGGAAAGATCCGTATAGGACGCAGTCCAGACTTAAACATTTTTAGCCTGCATCTAATCCAAGTTCTGCCCGGAGCTTCCCGAAACTTTGTTTTTGTTCCGGATGTTGTATACGTTTATAATTTCTAAATATTGAAAATATTTTCTAAATGTTTTAATTTATGGTAGTTTTCACACTGTTCAGATGGAGCAAATTTTTGCACTCCTAAATTTATTGGTTTTTCGGTTTTTAATAACTAGTAACTCATTTTAAATAATTAATATTCAGAGTGAAGAAATATGTTGAATAAAGTAATATGCGTATGAGTCTTTCTTTGCCAAAACAGCAATGGTGGGCAGGTCGGGTCATCGGATCGGCCTCAAATTTTTCCCATGTTTTTATAACATAAAGATAGGAAAACCCTGAAATTTTTAGCCTTCTAGGTCTTAAATAGCCCGAGTTATGGCCAATCAAACTCATTAGGCGGCTCTCGACCAGCGTTAGTGCTTTTCGGGAAAATGGTTAAAAATCATAAATATAAGCTTGAAAAAAAATTCTGAAAGAGTATATATGTTGGAAAACCTTCAGTAAATCCATTTCTGCCATTAGTTTTTCGGAAAAACCCCGGGAAATTCCGGAAAATGGGAAAATGAGTTTAAAGAAAAATCGCAATATCTCATTTGCCGCCATTTTTTTTTTGAAAATTTTTTTTAAAATTTTTTTCAACAAAAATCACATCGATCTGTATGAAAAAAAGTTTTGATTTCGGCCATTAAGGTTGATTTTAGCCTGTTTTGGAATAATTTCACATTTTCAATACTTCTTTATTTAATTTTCCGTAAGGGGTTCAAATAATTGACTTTTTTGCTTTCAGAATCGAATAGCCAGGGAAAAAGTAGTCCTAAATAAAAAAAAAAATTACTATTTTCGATGAAAATTAACCAAGTTATGGACAAGTAAAGATACTGTCAAAAACTACCAATTTTATACTAATTCGAATTTTAGGCTCTAAAACGAAATTATAACTTGAAAAATGCATAACTCGCTTAAATTTTATCGTAAAAAGAAAAGTTTTGGATTATTATCGAGTGTTTTTTCCTTGGCTATTCTTTTATGCAAGAAAAAAATTAGTTTAGTCGTTAAAAAGTTTTTTTTTGTGTAAAAAACTAATGTAACAAGTTAAAAACTGTTTTTGATTATTATCATTTTTTAACAAAAAAAATAAATTTCTGTCAATTTACTTTACTTTCTCCAAGTTTTAGCTTTTTTTTTGCATTTTAATTCTACCGCTCTTAAGACCTTAATAAATCTTACCATAGTTTTTTAGAAATATTTTTCAAAATTTATTTAGGGCCCTCTTCGGGGATAATTTTTATTCATTCCACCCCCTGATGGGAAATGTGTAACTTATAAATTCTAAAATAATAAAATGTGATACAAAATTATCAAATATTTATTTAATAAAATCTTACTACTACATATATTTTAAAATTTATTTCTGTGCGAGTGTGTTTTATTAGACTTGTGACGAGGTAACGAGGCAACCTCGTTCTCGGTCTACGAGGCGAGGCGAGAACGAGGCGATATCGAGGCGAAATCAAAATTTGAAATTCTCGCTTAGACGAGGCGAGACCGAGAACTAAATTTCCAAAATCTCGCATCGCCTCGCCTCGCCTCGTCTCGGTTCAAACAGTTTTATCATTAGGGTCGAATCAGTGAACGAAATTACATAAAACCGGTGTCAAAATAAAGAAAAAAAGTCCGCAAGTGACATAGGCTATAGTTTTGCGTCGTAGCTATTATACTTTTGGAGATATTAAATGTTTACTATTTTTGTGAAAACCAAAATTTTTTTACAATTCGGTTAAAAAGTGAAATATCTAAGAAATATGATACAATTTTAGTATAGCAATTAATATTACTTGATTTGGCACTAATTCATACATACTCAGTTAAATTTTTATCAAAAACGGACGTTTCTTTAAAAAT
Organism: Anagrus nilaparvatae; assembly: GCA_022575985.1. Lineage (NCBI taxonomy): Eukaryota > Metazoa > Arthropoda > Insecta > Hymenoptera > Mymaridae > Anagrus > Anagrus nilaparvatae. The sequence continues at coordinate 377,872 of JAKSXM010000237.1, read as the reverse complement.
TTCTACAATTTTTTTGGAGTCAGTTTAAAAAATTTTTGATTTAAACAAAAAATTTTTTTTAACGATTTGCGTTAAACATAAGAAACCTGGAGAAAAATGAAAGAAAATTACTAGTTACTTTAGTATTCAGAAAAAAAACATACGTGAAAACATTATTAGTGTATCATAAAACAATAAATAAATAAGAAAACGATTTTTTTACAGCAAGGCAAATATAAGATAAGGATCCGAAAGGAATGAAACATTAATAATTTAAATAAGTTGTTACCTTGCTGGGGAAAATTGTTTTCTTATTTAATTAATTAGACTGAGCGAAGCTCAGAGCGAAGCTCTGAGCTGAGCTCAGTCTATTCCCTCGAAATAATGTCGAGTTTGTAACCACGATAACTCTTTAACGATATTGCCAATTGACTTCAAAATTTCACAGATGACCTCAATTGAGACAAAGAGGATCTGATTAAATTTGTGGCTCATTGGGTATGCACGTTTTGGAATAATACCGAAAAGACTGAATGCTAATCAAAAAATTACATTTAAAAAAATTTTTCTAAACGATAACTCTTAAACAATATTGCCGATTGACTTCAAAATTTCACAGCTGATCTCAAATGGGACAAAGACGAACTGATTATTTTAATTTATTTCTAACCCATTTGGTACACACGATAAAAAATAATAGAGAAAAAACTAACTCCACATAAAAAATAGAATGCGGGAAATTAATTGTATTCGGTTTAGGAACATCGAATAGTATTTTATAAACTACTGATGACTATTTTCTTAAATTGGAAAAATAATATTCAGCTCAGTGGTAGTTTCAAAAGTGCAACTGAGTATATATCGTATTTTAAATATCGCAATGAGCTTAAAGCTAGTTTATAAAATACTTTACAGTAGCTCCTTTTATCGGAAAATTGGAATATAGCTCGTTGGTAGATTTGAAAAGACTAATGGCTACGTTTCGTATTTTGTAAATACAGATTTAGTTCATTTCTTATTTATAAAATACCAATGAGGCTCCTTTCTACATTACAATTTAAGAAACAGTCTCCTTTACTCCCGAAATTTCGGTATTTTCATGTGAGAGGGTACACTTACCTGAACTAGAAAATACTTCAGTAAAAATTCGGGGGGGGGGGGTTGCACTTACGGTTGCGAATACGAGATTTGCTCTAGTATAGGTTTTTTGGGTCGCTGAACACGAAAATCGGGGTCATTTGGCAAAGAAAATTGCGCATCACCCTTAAATTTGCAAAAACTACCCCCAAAAGGGGGTATTTTTTATGTCATTACCTTCTAAGTTAATAGATTTATCCAAGAATTGGTTTCTAGGGGTTTTTTGGGTCGCTAATTAAGAATCTTGATGATTTTTTAAAGTAACATTAATATTTCACCCCTAAATTAGCTAAAACTACCCCCCAAAAGGGGTGTTTTCACCATTTTCGCACTTTTTGCTGCCAGATTTGGTTCATAAGGCTTTTTGGGTCGCTGAAAACGATTTTCATGTTTATTTTAATGAATAATTATTATATCATCCCTAAATTACCGAAAACAACCCCCAAAAGGGGTGTTTTTGCTGTTTCTGCACTTTTTACGTCAAGAAGAGGTCAAAAAGGTTTTTTGGGTCGCTGAAAACGATTTTCATGTTTATTTTAATGAATAATTATTATATAACCCCTTCTTAATTACCGAAAACAACCCCCAAAAGGGGTGTTTTTGCTGTTTCTGCACTTCTTACGTCAAGAAGAGGTCCAAAAGGTTTTTTGGGTCGCTAAAAACGATTTTCATGGATTTTTTAGTAAAAAATTAATATTTCACCCTTATATTAGCTAAAACTACCCCTGTAAGGGGCGTATTTGCTATATTCAAACTTACTGCGTTCAGAATAGGTCCAAAGGGTTTTTTGGGTGGCTGAAAACGAATTTCATGGATTTTTTAATGAAAAATTCATATTTTACCCTTAATTTAGCTACAACTACCCCTAAAAAGGGTAAAATATAAATTTTTCATCAAAAAATCCATGAAATTCGTTTTCAGCGACCCAAAAAACCCTTTGGACCTAATATTGACGTAAAAAGTGAAGAAACTGCAAAAACACCCCTTTTGAAAATTGAGCTTTTCTAAGCTGCCCATTCTTCTTTATTATCCCACCCCTTCTAGATATGCTCAAAAATGATGAGAAAAGAGTGACTTTAGTAAAATTTCCTCAGGAATTCGATCCTGCCAGTAGTTTTCCAAAATTTTCCCTGGAAAACCCGGAAAATGGAAAAATTCACTTTTTATTTTTAAAGTGCTGTAAATAAAAAACCGAATCATATTTTTTCTTCAAAATTTGGGAGGAGACTTGTTTATAAATATATTTTTTGGTGCCGTTCCTCACTCGATGTTATCGGCCATTTGTAACCTCCAAATAACGTAAATTACACGAATTTTGATCGATTTTTCTCATTCTTTTGCAGTTTTATTGGATTTTCAGGCATTTGGTGACCTTATATACCTAAAATAAGGTCGAATTCAGACATCCAGGGAACTTTTAAAAAGCCCTAGATATATTAAAATTAATTTTATTTTTAAATACCCTGGTTTGCAAAATTTCAAATATATCAATAATATAATGTTTTTTATTTTTCTCAATTTTTTCACTTTTTTAACTCTTTTTTTTTTATTTTTGTTCTATATATATAACTTTGTATACCCAAAATAAGTTCGAATTCGGATCCCCAGGGAAATGTTATATAATTAATATATTTTAAATATAGAATGATAAAATAAAATTTAAACATAAAATTAAATTAGTTTTTTTATTTTTTTTGTTTTTATTATTTTAAATTATTGTTATTTTTAAAATTTTGCAAACCAGGATATTTAAAAATAAAATTAATTTTAATATATCTAGGGATTTTTTAAAAGTTCCTTGGAAGTCTGAATTCGACCTTATTTTAGGTATATAAGGTCACCAAATGCCTGCAAATCCAATAAAACTGCAAAAGAATGAAAAAAATCAAAATTTGTGTAATTTACGTTATTTGGACGTTAAAGATGGCCGATAACATTGAGTGAGGAACGGCACAAAAAAATATATTTATAAACAAGTCTCCTCCCAAATTTTGAAGAAAAAATATGATTCGGTTTTTTATTTACAGCACTTTAAAAATAAAAAGTGAATTTTTCCATTTTCCGGGTTTTCCAGGGAAAATTTTGGAAAACTACTGGCAGGACCGAATTCCTGAGGAAATTTTACTTAAGTCACACTTTTCTCATCATTTTTGAGCATATCTAGAAGGGGTGGGATAATAAAGAAGAATGGGCAGCTTAGAAAAGCTCAATTTTAAGCTTTTTTCAAAAAGCGCCCGGGCGATTATTTCAAAATTCACTTTTTCTAGTTCAGGTAAGTGTATATTAAAAGAATTTTTTGAAATCTCGACACCGCAGCGCATCTCAGGTTGGCCCTCATTCAGGGGACCCGTGTAGAGAAATCAAAGTGACTTTAGACGAATATTTCAAACATCTTATGGGTAGCGATCTTGTTCAACACAAAAAAAATTGAACACATAATTTTCGAACACCGAAATTAAAACACGCAAAATTTAACACGCATTATTTTTTAACGCATTTTTTTGCACACCATTCAAATCCAACACAAATTTTTTGACACGTTTTATTCAACACAAAATTAAATATTTTATGCGAATTACGTAAAAACTAATTAAATTTCTGTTTTTTGTGTTGAATTTGTGTCAAATAAAATGTGCTGAAAAATTTTGTGTTCAATTTAAATCGTGTGCAATAAATGGTGTTAAAAATTTACTGTGTTGAATTTTATGTGTTTTGATTTCGGTGTTCAAATGTGATGTGTTCATTTTTTTTAGTGTCCAGTAAGATCGCTACCATCTTATGAAATATAAAGATAAAAGATTGGCACAAGATCCAAGATTCAGATTTTTTGCTATGAATACCGTAATGCGACACGGAATGTTACAAAAAGCAGGAATTTACGTAAACAAAGCAAAATTACAAGAATGCACTATAGAACAGCTAAAAGATAAATTAAAAAACGATAAAAACTTCTGGAAACATGTAATGGTTTATTCATCTAAAGTAAGGTCAACTAACAGTTATTGTTATCAACGATGTGACGAACTAATAACCATGGTCAAACAATTGAAAAAACCGACAATATTCTTTACACTCAGCGCAGCAGATCATCAATGGAATGATTTATATAAAATATTATGTCCAAATGAAGATCCAAACAGAATAAATTACAAAAGAAGAATAGAATTAATAAGAGACAATCCATTGATAGTCGGCTACTTTTATTAAAATACGAGTGGAAAAATTTATGAAACATGTGATAAAACCTATATTTAATGTAACTGATTTTTGGTACAGATGGCAGCTATTAACCCAAGACATGATATAGGCGTTTCTCATCCATCTAAAGAGAATTTTTCAGATATAAAAAAGGATCAATTGACAAACGATTTAATACATTTATTAAATCGATTGCAAAGACATATAATACATGGCAAACATTGCTTACGTTACAAATACATATCAAATAAACTTACATGTCGTTTCAATTTTCCGCAACCTCTAAAAACAAACAGTTGCATAGACAATTCAGATGGGTATTTCAGATATCATCCAAAACGAAATGATCCATTAATACAACGGTATAATCCAACAATAACATCGATTTGGCGAGCAAATACAGATTTCTCACCGATTGTCTCTGAACAAGCAGTATATTATTACATCGCCAACTACGCATCAAAGGGTGAAAAAATTTCAAAAAATTTACAGGAATGTTTGAACGAAATTTGCCATTCGATGTCAGATAATTTACACGCAAAAACAGCAATTCAAAAAATATTTATTTCTACTTTACATGAACGTGATTACAGTGCACAAGAAGTAATACATTTACTCGGAGTTGGCCTCTTTACCACAGTTCACGAACATATGTTACATTAGTTATACAAGATGAAGAATGGAAATCAGTTAAGGTATTAATTCAATATATATCTATTTAAAATGTATAAATATTAATTGTTAAAATAAATTATTTTAAAATTTTATTCATTTTAGATATGCAATGAAACTAAAGAAATTATGAAAGCAAATGATTCAACATTAATTGAGACATATAAAATAAGACTACCTGAACTTGAGGATTTAAATTTGATAAATTTTTGTAAACACTACAGAGTTTACAACAATAAATTTATAAAAAGACGAAAAGAATGCATTTTAAGAATATTTCCGAAAATAAACCTTGTTGACAATGAAACAGAAGATGAAGAAGATTATAAGTTACATTGTATTTTAAATATATCATTTTGAAATAATAAGAATGATATTCTAATTAATAATGTAAATCATGATTCATGGAAGGAACTATATAATTCTTTAAACATTAGTGAAGAAAATGAAATAAATTTACATGAATATGAAGAAACAGATGAAATTCCTGAATCCTTAAATGATGACATGGTTAGAAATCCATTTGAATATTTATCTGGATACTGTGAAAATATTGATAAAATTGAATTAGGAAAAAGACAAATTGATATATACTACGATTGGAATATAACAGACAAAAATATACCATCTAAAGATGATATTGAAAATTTTAAAAAAAATTATAAATCAGATAATTCAAACAAACAAAATTCAGATGACGAGAAAAAAAATATACAATTTACAGAAGATCAACAAGAAGTTTTAAACCGTTTACAAATAGACGCGATTAAAAATAATACATTAACATCCAATATGATCAACCGAGTAATAATACAAGGAAAAGCAGGATCAGGAAAAAGCACAGTAATAAAAGAAATGGTAAAAATGATAACATCTGCTTTCCGGGAAGATGCAGTCAAAATCGGAGCACCTACTGGCATGGCTGCTGTAAATGTATATGGAAAAACATATCACTCATTACTACGATTACCTTTAAATTATAAACAATTTGGTTCGTTAGAAAATTAAAATGCCAAAAAACTACAAACTGAATTAAAAAATTTGAAATTTCTGTTTATTGACGAAATGTCAATAATAGGTTTACGTACTTTATATCAAATAGAATCACGGTGTAGAGAAATTTTTGCTAACGAAATTAATGAACCTTTTGGTGGAATAATAATATACTTATTCGGAGATTATAACCAATTAACGCCGGTAGGAGATACGGCAATATTTAGTTCAAAAAAATTTACTGACAAAATGCAATCGCAAAGAGAACTTGTTTTTAAACAATTTCAGAAATATTTCTGTTTACAAAATGCACACCGACAAGAAGGAAATCAAACACCATATTCAAAATTATTAGATGAAATAGCAAATGCAGAATTGTCGCAGGAAAATTACGAAGCACTGCATAATAGACGAGAATCTATAATACCTAAAAACGAATTGAATATGTTTGAAAATGCAATACATTTATACCCGAAATGCATACAAGTAGAGGCACATAACGAAAAACATTTGAAAAACACAGGAAAGCAGTAGCTCGAATTGTAGCCACAAATGCACCTAATGTAGCCATTCGTTGTTCAGATGAAAAAGCATCAGGGTTACAAAATGTTTTATACTTATCTAAAAATTGTCGTGTAATGTTACGGGCAAGCTTATGGACTGAAGGAGGTTTAATAAATGGTACTTTAGGATATGTGAGAGAAATAATTTATGCTGAAAATAATTCACCACCGCAATTACCAGAAGCTATAATGGTAGAATTTGATAATTATAAAGGACCCTATTTATATAAAAATCTATTTCCAATAATACCTCTAAACCGTACATGGACACATAATAAAATACAATGCAGCCGAATACAAATACCACTTATGTTATCATATTCAATAACCATACATAAATCCCAAGGCCAAACTATTCATAAAATGTTTCTCCATATTGGAGACAGTGAAAGGCAATTAGGTACCACTTACGTAGGATTAAGTAGAGTTAAATCAATAAACAATTTAATTCTAATAAAAGATTACAACAAATATAGATACGACTCTATTCGACTATGTGCTTCTTTTAAAGACAAACAAAAATTTTTACACAAATTGAAAAACGATATTCACTAAAATATAACAATAAAATAAAAAAAATTATATTCAATTTCATACATTAATAATTCAATAAATTATATTTTTTTTCATTTATATGCCTAAATTTATTTTAAAAAACAAAACAATTACTCCTAGACCAAATAAACTATATATACGATAAAATAATACTTATACAGATGATTAAATACGAAACTATTAATTTTTAACTTGGATTATTTTTAAATAAGAAATAATAATATAATGATTTAAAAAAAATTATAAAATAAATCAAAAAATTTTCTATAGCTTCGCTCAGTCTTATACTCGTCCCGGGTAATCTAGTATTTAATTGTACACAATATCTGTCACAAAAACCGTCACAATATCGTATCACAAAAACATATTAATGATTGGTGTATCAAGACTTTAATGAAAAAAACTAGGGCCCCATGAAAAACTAGATTTTGCATATTCAGGAGTCAAATGCACGATTCTTTCCTGACGAATTTTCGATAGATCTCTTTAGATCTAAAGAGATCAAAAGTGATCTGCGGAGATCTAAAGAGATCTCGCCAATTTTTTTAACTATTTAGATCTCTTTAGATCTCTTTAGATCTCCGGAGATCACTTTTGATCTCTAGAGATCTCTAAAGAGATCTATCGAAAATTCGTCGGGTTTATTTCAAAATGTCTTTATTAATTTCATTTTATATTATTTATGCTATACACTATTAGATTTCTAATTAGACCGATCTGAAAATTATTTGATAACTTTTTATTACGAGGACTTAAATTCTATTGATTTTAAAATACCAAAAAAATTGTGTATCCATTTTATAAAACGAAGTTTAAAATATGAAATCATTAGCCGAATAACCTGATTCATAATAAGTCTTGAAGTCTCTAATTCTACAGTACTAAAACTGTACACAAAATACTTATACTAAAAATGCTAGATTCTGTTTGTGTGGGAGACACACGTCTACTCCGTAAGAAATAAGTTATCTTCGGGATTGGACATAGCCTCTCCAATACCTTTTTAAATATGGCTCTGTAATTCATAATTATAAAGTTACTGGAGACCTCACTGGGGACAGAACTAGGCATCTCTAAGAAAATTTGAATGTGTTTGCATAGCTAAAAATTTGCAGTGAAACCTGATTTTTTTAAGCAACAGAAATAGAAGTAAATGTAAAAAAGCGGAGAATCCCACTCTAACTTTTTCTCTAGTACTATATTTGTAAACTATATACGCGGTCTTTGTGAAACAGAACTAGTGAAACCACTCCCACTAAAAAAGCACTATAAGAATTAGCATAGAAATTTTTTAATTTTGGCGCTCTTCTACTTTCACTACTTCTGTTTCACAAAGACCGTGTATATTTGTAAATGTATTTGTCTGTCTGTCTGTCGGGATTGGACAGAGCCTCTCTAATACCTTTTACCATAATTATAAATTTACTGGAGACTTTGCTGGAGACAGAACTAAGCACAGGAACAGAAGTGAATGCGGCATAGACTTTTGCTAGTATCAAATAATAATTTTTACAAACTGTAATTAGCCCTTACATACCGATTTTGGGGAATGATAAAATAATCCACATATATAAATTGTAAGGAACTTTAGAAAAAATTGCATTTGTTTGATAATATAAGCTTTAATTCAAAAATAGCGCGAAAAAAATCCAAGAAAAGGCTTATTTTTGATAATTTAATTGTGTTACATTTTTTTAGTGACTTTATGAGTTTTATTATTAAAAATAATTTAGAAATCATAAGTAGTGCTTGTTTTTTTTTTTTTTAATATAATTAATTATAATAAAATATGAATTTGTCTTACATTATATTATGTATTCATTAAATGGTTCTCACATCTGATTCTTTGCTATGGATAAAATTTAAGCAATCGAATTTTAATAATAAAATATTTTTCATTAAGAAAATTTTTTTTGGTATTTTCTAAAATAAAAATAAAATATAAGTTAGCATTAATACCCTAATATTAATTTTTCGGGACAGTAGCCACAAAAGTACGATTTCCTGGCCGCTGTACGGCAAAAAGAATCGAAATTTATCGCTACTGCCGCAGAAAAATTTTATACGACCCTTGTCCACAAATTATGAATGCCCCAAATCGCAGTTTACATACAATTTGGGTCATTATTTACTTTTCTGGACACGAGCCGTAAATATACTATTAATATCAGCATTACCTAACAAATTTACTAATAAATTATGGTTAAAACTGCTTCACCAAAAGTTTTAAAAATTTTTAAATTACTATTTAATTAAAATTTAAAACCGTTTATTAAATATTTATTATTATATTTGTAAAAAGTAATTTATTAACTGTTTAATAAATTCTTGCAATGTTTATTTGCAAATACAATAAAATTCTTTTAAGTTACTATAGTAACTTTAACAAATAAAAGAAAATCATTACACTGAGAAAAATTCATCTTTGAATCAAATAGATTCTATTTGACTCAAATAGAAAATTTTCTTGATTTTAAACTCAAATAGATTTATATTTGAGCCAAAAAGAAAATCTTCTTGAATCAAATTTTATTTGAGGTAAATAGATTTAGTCAAGGCGCCAACAATGTTAAATGCATCAAAAAATTTTATCAGCACGAGAATGGATCCACCTCAGTGAAATGTATGTATTTTTTTTCACTGAAAGCGATACTGAAGGTTTCATCCATTTTCGGATGGCCAATTTTGAGTATTGAACGCCATATCATAAATAATGGTCAAAAAATTAGCAAGATAGGTAAATTCTTGAAAAGAATTGCTAATTGAGCATAGTTTTTGTACCCCAGTAAGGTTTTCTGGATCACTGATCACGATTTTGAAGACAGATATTTAAAAACTAAAATGGCGGACTCAAAATGGCGTATTTCTAACCTCAGAAACTCAGACCAGTTATCACGATTCCAAGGTCATATTTTTAATTTTCAAAATAGCGGGCTAAAAATAGTGGTATCCTAACCTCATAATCGGCAATAAATGCTATGCTAAGCATTTTAACGTTTTGCATTATAAATTTTTGGGGTTGGTGCTCACGATCATGAGGTCATATTTTTAATGATCAGATAATTAAAAGTATTACTTCAGAATCGTCATGAAAAACCTGAAACACTTACTAGACAACGTAAATATACTTAAAACAGCATAAATCGCCGTTTCTGAGGTTAGAAATACGCTTTTTTTTGAGTCCGCCATTTTAATCTTTAAATATCTGTCTTCAAAATCGTGATCAGTGACCCTAAAAACCTTACTGAGGTACCAAAAGTAGACTCAATTAGCAATTGATTTCAAGAATTTACCTATCTTTCTAATTTTTTGACCATTATTTATGATATGGCGTTCATTACTTAAAATTGGCCATCCGAAACCTTCAGTATCGCTTTCAGTGAACAAAAATACATACATTTCACTGAGATGGATCCATTCTCGTGCTGATAAAATTTTTTGATGCATTTAACATTGTTGGCGCCTTGACTAATTTCTATTTATTACAAGAAGAAAAGGGTTTTGCTGATTTCTGTTAAGGGTCGTTTTATATAAATGTGTATAAATTGTAGCTGATTTTCAAAGTAGAATTGTAAAATAACGGATAGAGATATTTGAATTAAATTTTTTTTAACGTTTACAAATATAATAAAGTTTAAAAAAAAAAAAAATTTGTGACATCTTTTGCGTGAGAGAGGTGTAACTGTGTCACTGAAAAAAAAAAATTCATAAGTTATGTACAAGATATCTTGACTTAGGATAATCAAAAAAATTAATTAAAAAAAATTGGTAAGACTTAAAAAAAGTACTTTCGGTATGTCGTCGAGTTTTATCAAAAAAATTAATTTTGAATAAAATGGCGTCTACACAAAGTTAAAATGAAAAAAAGCATATAATTTTCGGGCAAAAGTAGCTGTAAAAATTTTTTGAGAACATAAAAAAAAACTCGACGACATCCCAAAATTAGTATATTTATTAAGTTGATTTATAAGTTTAAAGTAAATCGGCGCAGAAGTTATCGCGCAATCATGTACATGCTTTTCAGATTTTTATCAGAAATTGCTTTTCAGACTTTTCAGATTTCAAATTTTTTCGGTATTTTTAGTTATTAAATTATTTTTTTTTTCATTCGTTAGAGAAATTTATAACAAAAAACTGTTGACCAAAAAAATTAAAATCGGTCAAGTAGTATTAGAGAAAATTAATAAGAAGGAGTAAAAACATAATTTTCTAAATATAAGAATAAAATTTTTTTTCGTAGAAATTTAACAAAACATTTTTTTTGCATGCTTATAAGTTCTCAGTGATTTTGGATCCATAGTTATCCTAACCTATTGCTGATTTTACCCCTGCTGTTGGGTCGATTTGTTATTTTTTTTCATTTTGGCACAGCTAAATTTGGCGTTATAAACAATCACAAATACTTGCAAAATTTGCTTATAATTTCTATCAGTGACCAGTTTCTACATGATTTCTGATGTGTTAGATAATAATAGAGTCATACCGTTAAATTTTATGAAAAGCCTTTAGAGGAGAGGATTAAAAAATAAATTTTTTTTTCATACTCTTGAGACATAAATAAAGTAATTAATAAAAAAATTCGACTATAAAAAAAAATTTAGTTAAAACGACCCTTTAGAAAACAGTTCAATTTGTGATATGATACGAAATATTTTTGAGCTGCAATGTATTTAGAATTCATAAAATTCTATGTTTAATAAAAAATACAGTACTTTTTAATTTATTATTGCATACATTTTCTTTTTTCATACATATATATTAGAGTGGACCTAAAATTGGAGTTTTAAGAAAAACCATGCTCCCCGTGTTTTTTCATGAACTTTTGGTCATAAAAAGTCCCCAGCTCCAAGGATTTTGCTTTTGCTTTGCAAAAACACGTGCCTATAAGCACCTCAATTTTCCCATTTAAATAACATGCAAATTTAGACTATTCAGCTTTCTAATTTCTTGCAAAGCTTGCAAAATGTTTTGAAAAGCTGCTAACCTATGGAAAGTATTATTTAAATATATAAAAAACAATACCAAACCTCAAGTAGCCAAAAAAAATATTTTTAAAGCGATTGTACCGGTAATAAACATTAAAAAAATGCTCCATTTAAATTACATTAAGTCATATTATTTTAATGGGGATTTTTTTAATGTTTAATACCGGTAAATCGCTTTAAAAATATTTTTTTTGGCTACTTGAGATTTGGTATTGTTTTTTATATATTTAAATAGTACTTTCCATAGATTAGCAGCTTTTCAAAACATTTTGCAAGCTTTGTAAAGCATTAGAAAGCTGGAAAGTCAAAATTCCCATGTTATTTAAATGGGAAAATTGAATTGCTTACAGGCACGTGTTTTTGCAAAGCAAAAGCAAAATCCTTGGAGCTGGGGACTTTTTATGGCCTAAATTTCACGAAAAAACCTGGGGAGCAAAGTTTTTCTTAAAACTTCAATTTTAGGTCCACTCTAATATATATAAATATGAAACATCCATAATTTTTGTAAAATTAAATAGTATGAAAGATATAAAAAAATGATAACATCCTATATATATTAAAATGAAATAATTTAAAAAATTGACTATTTTTGATTTTATTGGACACGCATTTATGGAGAATTGTACGGACGAAAATACATGAAAGTGGTTTTAAAGTAATCTTTAAAGAAATATCTCCAGACCTTTTTTTAATTTTTAAAAAATATTTAAATGATTTCGAGAAATCAATATCAGAAGTTAGTAGTCGAAAACGCAAAATAATTTCATTTTTTTTCACTAAAACTGATTTTTCTCAGGATCTAAGAGGTTTTTTGAAACGAGGTTTAGTGCAAATTATTCCTAGGAAAAAATGCTATCGATTTGACGTTTTTTTTTTTTTAATTTGAGCTCACGGTTCAGAGTTACAACTGTTTGAAGCTAAGAACTTCAAAATTAAAAAAATCAAAAAGTGGACATTTTCATCACTTCAGATCTCGGAATGGATTGTATCAAAATGTAAAAACCAAGTTTCTTTGTATTTATTAAACAATTTTCTAATGGTACTTTTTTTTTTTTTTAATTTCATCCATTCGTTAAAGAGAAATATTAAAAAAACGACTTAGAGTCTACTTTTTTGAAATTTTTTATTTTTTTATATTTAGAACAGCTGATATCCATTTTTTATATGATTTTATATATTTTATATTTTATTTTCTTAAAAAAAACCTAAATGCTATCATAAACATTTCATAAAAATATATAAAATGAAAAAAATATTTAAATGCAATCATTGTATAAAAATATTTGAAATTCCAACTTTTCTATTAAACAAGAGACAGTTAGAAAAAAAATTATAATGGAATGAAATAAAATTAAAATTTTTAATGAAATTAAAAAAATTTTTCAATGCAATCATTGCTAAAAAATTTTTGAAAATTAAAAAATTTTTCAATGCAATCATTGCATAAAAATTTTTAAAATTAAAAAAATATTTAAATGCAGTCATTGCTAAAAAATTCTTGATATTGAAAAAATATTTCAGTGCAATCATTGCATAAAAATTTTTGAAAAAATTTTAAACAAATTTTATATGCAATCATTGCTAAAAAATTTTTGAAATTAAAAAAATATTTCAATGGAGTCATTGCTAAAAAATTCTTGAAATTGAAAAAATATTTCAGTGCAATCATTGCATAAAAATTTTTGAAAAAATTTTAAACAAATTTTATATGCAATCATTGCTAAAAAATTTTTGAAAATTAAAAGATATTTCAATGCAATCATTGCTAAAAAATTTTTGAAATATAAAAAATATTTCAATGCAATCATTGCTAAAAAATTTTTGAAAATTAAAAAATTTTTCAATGCAATCATTACATAAAAATTTTTAAAAATTAAAAGATATTTCAATGCAATCATTGCTGAAAAATTTTTTTGAAATTAAAATAATACTTCAATGCAAACATTGCTAAAAAATTTTTGAAATATAAAAAATATTTCAATGCAATCATTGCATAAAAATTTTTAAAATTAAAAAAATATTTCAATGCAATCATTGGTAAAAAATTGTTGAAATTGAAAAAATATTTCAATGCAATCATTGCTAAAAAATTTTTGAAAATTAAAAAATTTTTCAATGCAATCATTTCTAAAAAATGCAATTATTGCAAACAAATATTTGAAATTCCAATTTTTTTATTAAACAAGAAACAGTTAGAAAAAAATTTCTAATGACCAAATTAAAAAAGTATTTCGATACAATAATTGCATATAAATTTTTGAAATTACAAAAATATTTTAATGCAATCATTGTAATGAAATTTAAAAAATATTTTAATTTTAAAAATATTTTAACGAATTAGAGTCTAATTTTTTGAATTTTTTATTTTTTTATATTTAGGACAGCTGATATCCATTTTTTATATTATTTTAAGTATTTTATATTTTATTTCTTTAAAAAAAATTTAATTTCTACCATTGCATAAAAATATATCTAATTAAAAAAATAATTAAATGCAATCATTGTATAAAAATATTTGAAATTCCAACTTTTCTATAAAACAGGAGACTGTTAGAAAAAAATTTATAATGGCATATAGTTTCTGATAAAGTCAATAAAAAAATACAATTTTCTTATAAAACAACACAAATACAAAAAAAATTTCAATGCAATCATTGCATAAAAATTTTTGAAATTAAAAACACATTTTAAAGCAATTATTGCAGACAAATATTTAAAATTCCATTTAATAATAATATTAATTTTCATAAATATTAATTTTCATAATCATTGCATGAAAATATTTAAAAATACAATTATCATATAAAACAGGACACTATTAGAAAAAAATTTTAAATGATGTATAGTTTCTGCTAAAGTCAATAAAAAAATTTCAATGCTATCATTGCATAAAAACTTTTGAAATTCCAACTTTTGTATAAAACAGTATAATATTAGAAAAAATTTAGAATAGCGTACAGTTTCTGCTAAAGTCAATAAAAATATTTCAATGCAATCATTGCATAAAAATATTTGAAATACCAACTTTTGTATAAAACAGGACACTATTCGAAAAACATTCAGATTGACGTATAGTTTCTGCCAAAGTCAATAAAAATTTTTCAATGTTAACATTGCATAAAAATATTTGAAATCTTAACTTTTGTCTAAAACACAACAATATTCAAAAAAATTTAGAATGGCGTATAGTTTCTGCCAAAGTCAATAAAAATATTTCAATGTTAACATTGCATAAAAATATTTGAAATCCCAACTTTTATATATAACAAAGCATTATTCAAAAAAATTTAGAATGGAGTACAGTTTCTGCTAAAGTCAATAATAATATTTCAATGCAATAATTGCATAAAAATATTTGAAATTCCAACTTTTGTATAAAACAGTACACTATTAGAAAAAATTTAGAATATCGTACAGTTTCTGCTAAAGTCAATAAAAATATTTCAATGCAATCATTGCATAAAAATATTTGAAATTCCAACTTTTGTATAAATCAGTACACTATTAGAAAAAATTTAGAATAGCGTACAGTATCTGCCAAAGTGAATAAAAATATTTCAATGCAATCTTAGCATAAAAATATATGAAATCCCAACTTTTGTATAAAACAGGACACTATTCGAAAAACATTCAGATTGATGTATAGTTTCTGCCAAAGTCAATAAAAATATTTCAATGTTAACATTGCATAAAAATATTTGAAATCCCAACTTTTATATATAACAATGCATTATTCAAAAAAATTTAGAATGGAGTACAGTTTCTGCTAAAGCCAATAATAATATTTCAATGCAATCATTGCATAAAAATATTTGAAATTCCAACTTTTGTATAAAACAGCACACTATTCGGAAAACATTCAGTTTGACGTATAGTATCTGCCAAAGTGAATAAAAATATTTCAATGTTAACATTGCATAAAAATATTTGAAATCCCAACTTTTATATATAACAAAGCATTATTCAAAGAAATTTAGAATGGAGTACAGTTTCTGCTAAAGCCAATAATAATATTTCAATGCAATAATTGCATAAAAATATTTGAAATTCCAACTTTTGTGTAAAACAGTACACTATTAGTAAAAATTTAGAATATCGTACAGTTTCTGCTAAAGTCAATAAAAATATTTCAATGCAATCATTGCACAAAAATATTTGAAATTCCAACTTTTGTATAAATCAGTACACTATTAGAAAAAATTTAGAATAGCGTACAGTATCTGCCAAAGTGAATAAAAATATTTCAATGCAATCGTAGCATAGAAATATATGAAATCCCAACTTTT
Organism: Anagrus nilaparvatae; assembly: GCA_022575985.1. NCBI lineage: Eukaryota > Metazoa > Arthropoda > Insecta > Hymenoptera > Mymaridae > Anagrus > Anagrus nilaparvatae. The sequence goes on along the minus strand of JAKSXM010000237.1, from coordinate 361,504 downwards.
GTATAAAACAGGACACTATTCGAAAAACATTCAGATTGACGTATAGTTTCTGCCAAAGTCAATAAAAATATTTCAATGTTAACATTGCATAAAAATATTTGAAATCTCAATTTTTATATATAACAGAGCATTATTCAAAAAAATTTAGAATGGAGTACAGTTTCTGCTAAAGTCGATAATAATATTTCAATGCAATCATTGCATAAAAATATGTGAAATCTTAACTTTTGAAAAAAACACAACACTTTTCAAAAAAATTTAGAATGGCATATAGTTTCTGCTAAAGTCAATAAAATATTTTAATGCTATCATTGCATAAAAATTTTTTAAATTCCAACTTTTGAATAAAACAGGACACTATTCGAAAAACATTCAGATTGATGTATAGTTTCTGCCAAAGTCAATAAAAATATTTCAATGTTAACATTGCATAAAAATATTTGAAATCCCAACTTTTATATATAACAAAGCATTATTCAAAAAAATTTAGAATGGAGTACAGTTTCTGCTAAAGTCAATAATAATATTTCAATGCAATAATTGCATAAAAATATTTGAAATTCCAACTTTTGTATAAAACAGTACACTATTAGAAAAAATTTAGAATATCGTACAGTTTCTGCTAAAGTCAATAAAAATATTTCAATGCAATCATTGCATAAAAATATTTGAAATTCCAACTTTTGTATAAATCAGTACACTATTAGAAAAAATTTAGAATAGCGTACAGTATCTGCCAAAGTGAATAAAAATATTTCAATGCAATCTTAGCATAAAAATATATGAAATCCCAACTTTTGTATAAAACAGGACACTATTCGAAAAACATTCAGATTGATGTATAGTTTCTGCCAAAGTCAATAAAAATATTTCAATGTTAACATTGCATAAAAATATTTGAAATCCCAACTTTTATATATAACAAAGCATTATTCAAAAAAATTTAGAATATCGTACAGTTTCTGCTAAAGTCAATAAAAATATTTCAATGCAATAATTGCATAAAAATATTTGAAATTCCAACTTTTGTATAAAACAGTACACTATTAGAAAAAATTTAGAATAGCGTACAGTATCTGCCAAAGTGAATAAAAATATTTCAATGCAATCGTAGCATAAAAATATATGAAATCCCAACTTTTGTATAAAACAGGACACTATTCGAAAAACATTCCGATTGACGTATAGTTTCTGCCAAAGTCAATAAAAATATTTCAATGTTAACATTGCATAAAAATATTTGAAATCCCAATTTTTATATATAACAGAGCATTATTCAAAAAAATTTAAAATGGAGTACAGTTTCTGCTAAAGTCGATAATAATATTTCAATGCAATCATTGCACAAAAATATTTGAAATTCCAACTTTTGTATAAATCAGTACACTATTAGAAAAAATTTAGAATAGCGTACAGTATCTGCCAAAGTGAATAAAAATATTTCAATGCAATCGTAGCATAGAAATATATGAAATCCCATCTTGTATAAAACAGGACACTATTCGAAAAACATTCAGATTGACGTATAGTTTCTGCCAAAGTCAATAAAAATATTTCAATGTTAACATTGCATAAAAATATTTGAAATCCCAACTTTTATATATAACAAAGCATTATTCAAAAAAATTTAGAATGGAGTACAGTTTCTGCTAAAGCCAATAATAATATTTCAATGCAATAATTGCATAAAAATATTTGAAATTCCAACTTTTGTGTAAAACAGTACACTATTAGTAAAAATTTAGAATATCGTATAGTTTCTACTAAAGTCAATAAAATATTTTAATGCTATCATTGCATAAAAATTTTTTAAATTCCAACTTTTGTATAAAACAGGACACTATTCGAAAAACATTCAGATTGATGTATAGTTTCTGCCAAAGTCAATAAAAATATTTCAATGTTAACATTGCATAAAAATATTTGAAATCCCAACTTTTATATATAACAAAGCATTATTCAAAAAAATTTAGAATGGAGTACAGTTTCTGCTAAAGTCAATAATAATATTTCAATGCAATAATTGCATAAAAATATTTGAAATTCCAACTTTTGTATAAAACAGTACACTATTAGAAAAAATTTAGAATATCGTACAGTTTCTGCTAAAGTCAATAAATATATTTCAATGCAATCATTGCATAAAAATATTTGAAATTCCAACTTTTGTATAAATCAGTACACTATTAGAAAAAATTTAGAATAGCGTACAGTATCTGCCAAAGTGAATAAAAATATTTCAATGCAATCTTAGCATAAAAATATATGAAATCCCAACTTTTGTATAAAACAGGACACTATTCGAAAAACATTCAGATTGATGTATAGTTTCTGCCAAAGTCAATAAAAATATTTCAATGTTAACATTGCATAAAAATATTTGAAATCCCAACTTTTATATATAACAAAGCATTATTCAAAAAAATTTAGAATGGAGTACAGTTTCTGCTAAAGTCAATAATAATATTTCAATGCAATAATTGCATAAAAATATTTGAAATTCCAACTTTTGTATAAAACAGTACACTATTAGAAAAAATTTAGAATAGCGTACAGTATCTGCCAAAGTGAATAAAAATATTTCAATGCAATCGTAGCATAAAAATATATGAAATCCCAACTTTTGTATAAAACAGGACACTATTCGAAAAACATTCAGATTGACGTATAGTTTCTGCCAAAGTCAATAAAAATATTTCAATGTTAACATTGCATAAAAATATTTGAAATCTCAATTTTTATATATAACAGAGCATTATTCAAAAAAATTTAGAATGGAGTACAGTTTCTGCTAAAGTCGATAATAATATTTCAATGCAATCATTGCATAAAAATATGTGAAATCTTAACTTTTGAAAAAAACACAACACTTTTCAAAAAAATTTAGAATGGCATATAGTTTCTGCTAAAGTCAATAAAAATATATTAATGCAATAATTGCATAACAATATTTGAATTTCCAACTTTTGTATAAAACAGTACACTATTAGAAAAAATTTAGAATAGCGCACAGTTTCCGCTAAAGTCAATATTTGGTCAATAAATTCAAAAAATATTCTAAACAAATATTTCAATGCAATCATTGCATAAAAATATATGAAATCCCAACTTTTGTATAAAACAGGACACTATTCGAAAAACATTCAGATTGACGTATAGATTCTGCCAAAGTCAATAAAAATATTTCAATGTTAAGGTAGTTCACCAGTAATTTAGACGACAATAGAAATCGCTAAAATTTTTATAGGGGCTTCATATTATAATAATACACATAAAAATAAAATTTTAAGAAAATTGTGGTTTTCGTTTAGGAGATACAAAGCTCCAAAGTTGAATTCTTATACATTGCAAGCATAGGAGCCGAGTCAAAAAACGCGGGTTTGAGATTTTTATTTACTGTCAACGCCGAAACTGAACAATAGATTTTTTTTTTAAAATTGCACCAAGTAAATTAATTGTTGAAGAAACTTCTATTCGATTTTTAAATAAATTGTGGTTTTCTTATAAAAGATATTTTAATAAGAAAAAATAAAAAACCGATGAAAATTTTAAGGTGACAACGTCGACGTTTAAAATACACGCATAATATTATAATCATAATCATGTAAATAAAATCGCGTGCCTACAAACATTGTGCGACGTTGTCGTACTTTTTTTTTTATTAAAGCTACCACGAAAAATGATCTGTCAAAATACCGTAATTTTAATTGTCTGGTAAAGAACCTTAACATTACTTAAAAATATTTGAAATCACAATTTTTATATATAACAGAGCATTATTCAAAAAAATTTAGAATGGAGTACAGTTTCTGCTAAAGTCGATAATAATATTTCAATGCAATCATTGCATAAAAATATGTGAAATCTTAACTTTTGAAAAAAACACGACACTTTTCAAAAAAATTTAGAATGGCATATAGTTTCTGCTAAAGTCAATAAAATATTTTAATGCTATCATTGCATAAAAATTTTTTAAATTCCAACTTTTGTATAAAACAGTACACTATTCGAAAAACATTCAGATTGATGTATAGTTTCTGCCAAAGTCAATAAAAATATTTCAATGTTAACATTGCATAAAAATATTTGAAATGCCAATTTTTATATATAACAAAGCATTATTCAAAAAAATTTAGAATGGAGTACAGTTTCTGCTAAAGTCAATAAAAATATTTCAATGCTATCATTGCATAAAAATATTTGAAATCCCAATTTTTATTTATAACAGAGCATTATTCAAAAAAATTTAGAATGGAGTACAGTTTCTGCTAAAGTCAATAATAATATTTCAATGCAATCATTGCATAAAAATATTTTAAATTACAACTTTTGTATAAAACAGGACATTAATCGAAAAAAATTTATAATAGCATATAGTTTCTGCTAAAGTCGGTAAAAATATTTTAATGCAATCATTGCATAAAAATATTTGAAATGCCAATTTTTATGTATAACAGAGCATTATTAAAAAGAATTTAGAATGGCGGATAGTTTCTGCTAAAGTCAATAAAAATATTTCTATGCTAACATTGCATAAAAACATTTTAAATTACAATTTTTATATAAAACAGGACACTATTAGAAAAAAATTTAAAATGATGTATAGTTTCTGCTAAAGTCAATAAAAAAATTTCAATGCTATCATTGCATAAAAACTTTTGAAATTCCAACTTTTGTATAAAACAGTATAATATTAGAAAAAATTTAGAATAGCGTACAGTTTTTGCTAAAGTCAATAAAAATATTTCAATGCAATCATTGCATAAAAATATTTGAAATGCCAATTTTAATATATAAAAGAGCATTATTCAAAAAAAATTTAGAATGGCGTATAGTGTCTGCTAAAGTCGGTAAAAATATTTCAATGCAATCATTGCATAAAAATATTTGAAATGCCAATTTTTATGTATAACAGAGCATTATTAAAAAGAATTTAGAATGGCGGATAGTTTATGCTAAAGTCAATAATAATATTTCAATACAATCATTGCATAAAAATATTTGAAATTACATTTTTTATATAAAACAGTACACTAATCAAAAAAAATTTAGAATAGCGTTTAGTTTCTGCTAAAGTCAATAAAAATATTTCAATGCTATCATTGCATAAAAGTATTTGAAATTCCAACTTTTATATAAAACACTATTACAAAATTTATAGGACACTATTACAAAAAAATTTAGAATGACGTATAGTTTCTGCTAAAGTCGATAATAATATTTCAATGCAATCATTGCATAAAAATATGTGAAATCTTAACTTTTGAAAAAAACACAACACTTTTCAAAAAAATTTAGAATGGCATATAGTTTCTGCTAAAGTCAATAAAAATATATTAATGCAATAATTGCATAACAATATTTGAATTTCCAACTTTTGTATAAAACAGTACACTATTAGAAAAAATTTAGAATAGCGCACAGTTTCCGCTAAAGTCAATATTTGGTCAATAAATTCAAAAAATATTCTAAACAAATATTTCAATGCAATCATTGCATAAAAATATATGAAATCCCAACTTTTGTATAAAACAGGACACTATTCGAAAAACATTCAGATTGACGTATAGATTCTGCCAAAGTCAATAAAAATATTTCAATGTTAAGGTAGTTCACCAGTAATTTAGACGACAATAGAAATCGCTAAAATTTTTATAGGGGCTTCATATTATAATAATACACATAAAAATAAAATTTTAAGAAAATTGTGGTTTTCGTTTAGGAGATACAAAGCTCCAAAGTTGAATTCTTATACATTGCAAGCATAGGAGCCGAGTCAAAAAACGCGGGTTTGAGATTTTTATTTACTGTCAACGCCGAAACTGAACAATAGATTTTTTTTTTTAAAATTGCACCAAGTAAATTAATTGTTGAAGAAACTTCTATTCGATTTTTAAATAAATTGTGGTTTTCTTATAAAAGATATTTTAATAAGAAAAAATAAAAAACCGATGAAAATTTTAAGGTGACAACGTCGACGTTTAAAATACACGCATAATATTATAATCATAATCATGTAATTAAAATCGCGTGCCTACAAACATTGTGCGACGTTGTCGTACTTTTTTTTTTATTTAAGCTACCACGAAAAATGATCTGTCAAAATACCGTAATTTTAATTGTCTGGTAAAGAACCTTAACATTACTTAAAAATATTTGAAATCACAATTTTTATATATAACAGAGCATTATTCAAAAAAATTTAGAATGGAGTACAGTTTCTGCTAAAGTCGATAATAATATTTCAATGCAATCATTGCATAAAAATATGTGAAATCTTAACTTTTGAAAAAAACACGACACTTTTCAAAAAAATTTAGAATGGCATATAGTTTCTGCTAAAGTCAATAAAATATTTTAATGCTATCATTGCATAAAAATTTTTTAAATTCCAACTTTTGTATAAAACAGTACACTATTCAAAAAACATTCAGATTGATGTATAGTTTCTGCCAAAGTCAATAAAAATATTTCAATGTTAACATTGCATAAAAATATTTGAAATGCCAATTTTTATATATAACAAAGCATTATTCAAAAAAATTTAGAATGGAGTACAGTTTCTGCTAAAGTCAATAAAAATATTTCAATGCTATCATTGCATAAAAATATTTGAAATCCCAATTTTTATTTATAACAGAGCATTATTCAAAAAAATTTAGAATGGAGTACAGTTTCTGCTAAAGTCAATAATAATATTTCAATGCAATCATTGCATAAAAATATTTTAAATTACAACTTTTGTATAAAACAGGACATTAATCGAAAAAAATTTATAATAGCATATAGTTTCTGCTAAAGTCGGTAAAAATATTTCAATGCAATCATTGCATAAAAATATTTGAAATGCCAATTTTTATGTATAACAGAGCATTATTAAAAAGAATTTAGAATGGCGGATAGTTTCTGCTAAAGTCAATAAAAATATTTCTATGCTAACATTGCATAAAAACATTTTAAATTACAATTTTTATATAAAACAGGACACTATTAGAAAAAAATTTAAAATGATGTATAGTTTCTGCTAAAGTCAATAAAAAAATTTCAATGCTATCATTGCATAAAAACTTTTGAAATTCCAACTTTTGTATAAAACAGTATAATATTAGAAAAAATTTAGAATAGCGTACAGTTTTTGCTAAAGTCAATAAAAATATTTCAATGCAATCATTGCATAAAAATATTTGAAATGCCAATTTTAATATATAAAAGAGCATTATTCAAAAAAAATTTAGAATGGCGTATAGTGTCTGCTAAAGTCGGTAAAAATATTTCAATGCAATCATTGCATAAAAATATTTGAAATGCCAATTTTTATGTATAACAGAGCATTATTAAAAAGAATTTAGAATGGCGGATAGTTATGCTAAAGTCAATAATAATATTTCAATACAATCATTGCATAAAAATATTTGAAATTACATTTTTTATATAAAACAGTACACTAATCGAAAAAAATTTAGAATAGCGTTTAGTTTCTGCTAAAGTCAATAAAAATATTTCAATGCTATCATTGCATAAAAATATTTGAAATTCCAACTTTTATATAAAACACTATTACAAAATTTATAGGACACTATTACAAAAAAATTTAGAATGACGTATAGTTTCTGCTAAAGTCAATAAAAATATTTGAAAATACAATTTTTACAAATAAAAAATTCAAAAATATAAAAATACAAAATACACACCCGACAACTCGTATTTAAATTTTTAGAAGTTTTTCAAATTGTGGACAATCAATATGAGTTTATCTTTTTAAGTTGTTAACGAAAAAAAAATTAAAGTGGGGTATAGTTTCTGTTAAATTCAATACTAATATTTCAATGCTATCATTGCATAAAAACATTTGAAATTACAACTTTTATATAAAAAAGGACACTTTTCGAAATAAAATTAAAGTGAGTTATATATATTTTCTGCTAAATTAATTACTAATATTTCAATGCAATTGAAATTACAACTTTTCTAAAAATCAGGCTACTATTCGAAAAAAATTGAAAAAGGGGTATATTTTGCTACATTTAATACATATATTTCAATGCTATCATTGCATAAAAATATCTGAAATTACAAGATTTCTATAAAACAGGACAATATTCAAAAACATTTAGGTTGGGTATATTTTGCTAAATTCAATACTAATAATTTAATGCTATTATTGCATAAAAACAATTGAAATTACAACATTTCTATAAAACACGACGGAATTCGAAAACATTTAAGTTGAGTATATTCTGCTAAATTCAAGACCTATATATTAATACTATTATTGCATAAAAACAATTGAAATTACACTTTTTCTATAAAACAGGACACTTTTCGAAAAAAAATTAAAGTGAAGTATAGTTTCTGCTAAATTCAATACTATTATTTCAATGGATAAACCCAATAATTCAGTAAATCGGACTCTGAGTCTTTTTTTTGCTATTTATTTTTAATGAATACATTAAATAAAAAACAAAAAAAAATCGGCTTTAGAAAAGCGTTTAATAAATACAATGCATTTTGTTTTTTATATATTTTGATACAAACCATTTTAAGATATGAAGTGAAGAAAATGCCCAATTTTTGAGTTTTTAAATTTTGTACTTCTTAGCTTTAAACAGTTATAACTCTGTGCCGTGAGCTAAAATTAAAAAAAAAGCGTCAACTCGATAGCATTTTTTACAAGGAGTAATTTGCACCGAAGCTCTTTTGTTTTATATATGAAATGACTTAAAAATTTGAATATGAAATAATATAGACATTGGCAGTCCTAAGAATAATAAAAAAAAAAAAAATTTTTTAAATTTAACTGTATAGTAAAATTCATATTGTCTGTTTACAATATGAAAAAACTACAATAATTTCAATCTGTATTTCTGGCTATTTTATATATGAAAAATTAAAAAAATGTCACTATGTAATAATATAGATATAGGCAGTCCTAAGAATGAAAAAAAAAATAAAAATATTTAACTGTATAGTAAAATTCATATTGGTGGTTTACAATATGAAAAAACTAAAAAATTTACCATCTATATTGTTGGCTATTTATATATGAAAAAACTCAAAAAATTTTACTATGAAATAAGATAGTTATCGGCAGTCCTAAGAATAAAAAAAACAAAAATTTAAAAAATTTAATTGTATAGTAAAGTTCATATTGGCTGTTTACGATATGAAAATACTACAAAAATTTGCTCGCATGGAAAAAAATGAGGTATTACATCCAAATTAAAAAAAAAAAAAGTACCTGGAGATTTTCATTTTCAGTCAAGCAGATTTTCTATTTGAGGCAAATAGATCTTTTTTCTTAGTGTTTAATCTATCTTACAATTTTTTTGTTGATTTTTATGATGCAAAATTCATTACTCTAAATTGGATAACGGATGAAACCTTTAAAATAGGTTTAGTTACCTAAAATATATACGCTTCACCAAGATTCATCTATTTCCTAGGAGATAAATTTTTTTGCTGAATTACTGGCACAAATAATGTTTATTACTTTAAAATCATTTTTATTAATGTAACTTTGCTTCTCAGCAGTGAAAGGCAGGTAAAAAATATCGTACGCATACGTGGGATTTCAGAAAATTTTTCGGGATGGAAAAACGCGTTTTTTAGAAAGCGGGGGGGGGGCAGTATATTTAAATAAATTTACGTGTAATACAGGAATATTGAAGGGCTAGTTGCAATTTGCCCCCCCCTTCCCCCGTAATCCCGCCTATGTTACCATAGGCAAAAATATTGACACTATTGCGTAAACACATACCACTCGTGCTCGTCATCGACCTTCAATATCAAAAAAATTTTTTTTTATTAAATCAATAAAACTAATTAGTATTGAAAAAAAATCAAGTTTAAATTTATAATACGTAAAAGGCAATTATTTTTTATTTAAAATATATTATTACAATCATGAATGAAATTTTAAAAATTAATTTTTTTTTAATTTTATTAAAGTAAAACAGAAAATATTTTGATTCTTTAAAATCAACGTGAGGTTATTGTCACTAGTATTTCTTTCTCTTTTTTTTTATTACACGCTGCAACAATAATAAATTAAAAATTATCTTCTGCTTTAATTCTTGCAAGATCTTCCTCAAACTTAATGATTAGCTTTTTCATTTCTTTTAGATCGAGTAACAAAACTTTTAACTGCTCAGGTTCGTATAAGTGAATGTTTTTGTTTATAGAACTTTTATGATCATCATATTTTTTTTTTTAAATTAGATACTGATCTAACAAAATCCTATTCTTTTGTCTTGTTCTTTCCATTTCTTCTTGAAGCTCATTGTTTAATTTTGCATACTCAATCATTTTTTTTATTGTTGATCTGTTTTCCATTTTGTTTATGATTATTTTGAATAATACTATTTAAAATATTAAAATTTATAATGATAAATGCTTGAATAGTTTTTAAATTAATTTATTATAATTACCATTAACTTATTTCTGCTGTATATTAAATTAATATTATTTTTTCAAATACAAATTTGTTTGAATTTTAGATTAATTATAAAATAACCTAAACGACTCTGGTTCTGCTGTTCCCATAAAAAAAAATTGAGAATAAACTCCTATATTGTAGGTAATGTAGTTATCTAATTGATGGCTTACGGATTTTATTCAAAAGTAAATAAAAAATTTTAAATAATATAATTAATACTTATTTAATAATAAAAGTTAATGAATAAAAGAATGATATTTATAATTTTTTACTTATTTTTTAAAATATAAAATTCATTAATATTTATAAATAAATAACTTAATTTTAATTTTAATTAATAGGTATATAATGTTATTACTATAATATAGCTGTTTCATGTTCATACCCCACACACGTCTTTATGAAAAGAGAGCATGTTGCATTTTTTGGTGTTTTTTGTTTATAAGTTGGCTCTCATGTTAAAGCAATTCGTTTCGTTTTTAGATCTGTTAATTTAAATCAGTAACCTAATATACTTAGAATTTAATTGTTTTTTTTAATATTTTAATAGTAATTAAAATAATGGACAACTACTTAGAGCAACATAAAACAGAAATTATTATACATTACTTTAATATCATACAGACATTGAAAAAAGAAAATTTTTCTCTCGAAAACAAGATTATTTCCATGAGTAAAGAACATCTAGATTTGATAAAAAATTATAGACAGTTCATTGATAAGGTATTGGTAGATTATGGCGAACTAAAAACGTTACAAGAGAAAAAAATTGAAGAGATGCAACTGAAAATCATTGAATTAAATGAAAAATTAAAAAATGCATTGAGCGGGTATTATATAAAATTTGATGAATAATGTGGTTTAATAAAAACAATAATATCAATATTTTATTCAGTAAAAGAAAAAATGTTTTTATTATAAAAAAATAAAAATATATACATATTCTATTAAGCATAACAATTATTTCAATTAATTAACTAACTTTTATTTATTATGTTAATTTTTTTTTATTTGTTAAGTAATTAAAATGTTTGCAAGAAATATATTAATTGTTATTCAATAAATTATTGTTATTTTTCAGTATAACCTTTGTTTTTATTTTATCAAATAGAAAATAAGATATTTTACAATAGTTTCTTAATATTTGAAACTATTAGGTTCTTGTAACCAAAGAAGCTCATAGACGACTACATTTTTGCTTGAAAACCAACAACTTATAACATTACTGACTGACTTTTTTGCTTTCAGAATCGAATAGCCAGGGAAAAAGTAGTCCTAAATAAAAAAAAAAATTACTATTTTCGATGAAAATTAACCAAGTTATGGACAAGTAAAGATACTGTCAAAAACTACCAATTTTATACTAATTCGAATTTTAGGCTCTAAAACGAAATTATAACTTGAAAAATGCATAACTCGCTTAAATTTTATCGTAAAAAGAAAAGTTTTGGATTATTATCGAGTGTTTTTTCCTTGGCTATTCTTTTATGCAAGAAAAAAATTAGTTTAGTCGTTAAAAAGTTTTTTTTTGTGTAAAAAACTAATGTAACAAGTTAAAAACTGTTTTTGATTATTATCATTTTTTAACAAAAAAAATAAATTTCTGTCAATTTACTTTACTTTCTCCAAGTTTTAGCTTTTTTTTTGCATTTTAATTCTACCGCTCTTAAGACCTTAATAAATCTTACCATAGTTTTTTAGAAATATTTTTCAAAATTTATTTAGGGCCCTCTTCGGGGATAATTTTTATTCATTCCACCCCCTGATGGGAAATGTGTAACTTATAAATTCTAAAATAATAAAATGTGATACAAAATTATCAAATATTTATTTAATAAAATCTTACTACTACATATATTTTAAAATTTATTTCTGTGCGAGTGTGTTTTATTAGACTTGTGACGAGGTAACGAGGCAACCTCGTTCTCGGTCTACGAGGCGAGGCGAGAACGAGGCGATATCGAGGCGAAATCAAAATTTGAAATTCTCGCTTAGACGAGGCGAGACCGAGAACTAAATTTCCAAAATCTCGCATCGCCTCGCCTCGCCTCGTCTCGGTTCAAACAGTTTTATCATTAGGGTCGAATCAGTGAACGAAATTACATAAAACCGGTGTCAAAATAAAGAAAAAAAGTCCGCAAGTGACATAGGCTATAGTTTTGCGTCGTAGCTATTATACTTTTGGAGATATTAAATGTTTACTATTTTTGTGAAAACCAAAATTTTTTTACAATTCGGTTAAAAAGTGAAATATCTAAGAAATATGATACAATTTTAGTATAGCAATTAATATTACTTGATTTGGCACTAATTCATACATACTCAGTTAAATTTTTATCAAAAACGGACGTTTCTTTAAAAATTTCTACAATTTTTTTGGAGTCAGTTTAAAAAATTTTTGATTTAAACAAAAAATTTTTTTTAACGATTTGCGTTAAACATAAGAAACCTGGAGAAAAATGAAAGAAAATTACTAGTTACTTTAGTATTCAGAAAAAAAACATACGTGAAAACATTATTAGTGTATCATAAAACAATAAATAAATAAGAAAACGATTTTTTTACAGCAAGGCAAATATAAGATAAGGATCCGAAAGGAATGAAACATTAATAATTTAAATAAGTTGTTACCTTGCTGGGGAAAATTGTTTTCTTATTTAATTAATTAGACTGAGCGAAGCTCAGAGCGAAGCTCTGAGCTGAGCTCAGTCTATTCCCTCGAAATAATGTCGAGTTTGTAACCACGATAACTCTTTAACGATATTGCCAATTGACTTCAAAATTTATGGATTTTTAAATTTTATAATAATTTGTCGTATAAAATATTTTTATTGAACATCAATTTATCGTTAAGCATGTTATCTTTGTCTATTTTTGTATTTTTATATATTTCGAATTCTTCTAAAGTATCCATATATCAATGAAAATCATGATTGTAAGGACATTTACAAACATTTAACACCTATACATTTTTGTAAGAAAGGAAAATATATGGATACTTTAGAAGAATTCGAAATATATAAAAATACAAAAATAGACAAAGATAACATGCTTAACGATAAATTGATGTTCAATAAAAATATTTTATACGACAAATTATTATAAAATTTAAAAATCCATATATTTCCCTTTAAACTTTAAATAACTCTAAAACAGGTTTTGTAATCATATCTATAATAGAAATTATTCACACACACAATATAAGATATTTATTGTATTATTATTATATATTAAATTGTCATTATTTTCTTATCTTTTAAATAATACACGTTAGATTTTATAGAAATATTAAATAAAATTAGTATTATACAGTTGCTCGACCATGCAACATTGACGTAAACTATGTTCAAAAAGTGTTTTAATATAATTTTATTTTTCTCATTAATTGAGACAAACCTGAGGATGGAAAGTTAACTTTCCGAAACGCGTCGTTTTTTAACAAAATGATTAAATTGTAAAAAGAAGGAACAATAAAAGATATTTACATAAAAATATTAAAGTGTTTTGTTTAAATTCTCATAATTTTCCTATTTCATTAAGCTCTGTCATTATTTTAATCAAGCTGCATAATACCTTAAATAAAATATTATATTTACAATACTCTGATAACATATTTACAATATCTAATATATTATCAACATATTTCAAAAACTTTTAAATATATTTTTAACTTGGTGACTTTCTTTTTTAATAAGTAAGTTAAAATTTAATTATTTTAAAGAATACGTTTTTCAAAATATCACGAACGGAAACAAAGTTTCGGAAAGATCCGTATAGGACGCAGTCCAGACTTAAACATTTTTAGCCTGCATCTAATCCAAGTTCTGCCCGGAGCTTCCCGAAACTTTGTTTTTGTTCCGGATGTTGTATACGTTTATAATTTCTAAATATTGAAAATATTTTCTAAATGTTTTAATTTATGGTAGTTTTCACACTGTTCAGATGGAGCAAATTTTTGCACTCCTAAATTTATTGGTTTTTCGGTTTTTAATAACTAGTAACTCATTTTAAATAATTAATATTCAGAGTGAAGAAATATGTTGAATAAAGTAATATGCGTATGAGTCTTTCTTTGCCAAAACAGCAATGGTGGGCAGGTCGGGTCATCGGATCGGCCTCAAATTTTTCCCATGTTTTTATAACATAAAGATAGGAAAACCCTGAAATTTTTAGCCTTCTAGGTCTTAAATAGCCCGAGTTATGGCCAATCAAACTCATTAGGCGGCTCTCGACCAGCGTTAGTGCTTTTCGGGAAAATGGTTAAAAATCATAAATATAAGCTTGAAAAAAAATTCTGAAAGAGTATATATGTTGGAAAACCTTCAGTAAATCCATTTCTGCCATTAGTTTTTCGGAAAAACCCCGGGAAATTCCGGAAAATGGGAAAATGAGTTTAAAGAAAAATCGCAATATCTCATTTGCCGCCATTTTTTTTTTGAAAATTTTTTTTTCAAAATTTTTTTCAACAAAAATCACATCGATCTGTATGAAAAAAAGTGTTGATTTCGGCCATTAAGGTTGATTTTAGCCTGTTTTGGAATAATTTCACATTTTCAATACTTCTTTATTTAATTTTCCGTAAGGGGTTCAAATAATTGACTTTTTTGCTTTCAGAATCGAATAGCCAGGGAAAAAGTAGTCCTAAATAAAAAAAAAAATTACTATTTTCGATGAAAATTAACCAAGTTATGGACAAGTAAAGATACTGTCAAAAACTACCAATTTTATACTAATTCGAATTTTAGGCTCTAAAACGAAATTATAACTTGAAAAATGCATAACTCGCTTAAATTTTATCGTAAAAAGAAAAGTTTTGGATTATTATCGAGTGTTTTTTCCTTGGCTATTCTTTTATGCAAGAAAAAAATTAGTTTAGTCGTTAAAAAGTTTTTTTTTGTGTAAAAAACTAATGTAACAAGTTAAAAACTGTTTTTGATTATTATCATTTTTTAACAAAAAAAATAAATTTCTGTCAATTTACTTTACTTTCTCCAAGTTTTAGCTTTTTTTTTGCATTTTAATTCTACCGCTCTTAAGACCTTAATAAATCTTACCATAGTTTTTTAGAAATATTTTTCAAAATTTATTTAGGGCCCTCTTCGGGGATAATTTTTATTCATTCCACCCCCTGATGGGAAATGTGTAACTTATAAATTCTAAAATAATAAAATGTGATACAAAATTATCAAATATTTATTTAATAAAATCTTACTACTACATATATTTTAAAATTTATTTCTGTGCGAGTGTGTTTTATTAGACTTGTGACGAGGTAACGAGGCAACCTCGTTCTCGGTCTACGAGGCGAGGCGAGAACGAGGCGATATCGAGGCGAAATCAAAATTTGAAATTCTCGCTTAGACGAGGCGAGACCGAGAACTAAATTTCCAAAATCTCGCATCGCCTCGCCTCGCCTCGTCTCGGTTCAAACAGTTTTATCATTAGGGTCGAATCAGTGAACGAAATTACATAAAACCGGTGTCAAAATAAAGAAAAAAAGTCCGCAAGTGACATAGGCTATAGTTTTGCGTCGTAGCTATTATACTTTTGGAGATATTAAATGTTTACTATTTTTGTGAAAACCAAAATTTTTTTACAATTCGGTTAAAAAGTGAAATATCTAAGAAATATGATACAATTTTAGTATAGCAATTAATATTACTTGATTTGGCACTAATTCATACATACTCAGTTAAATTTTTATCAAAAACGGACGTTTCTTTAAAAATTTCTACAATTTTTTTGGAGTCAGTTTAAAAAATTTTTGATTTAAACAAAAAATTTTTTTTAACGATTTGCGTTAAACATAAGAAACCTGGAGAAAAATGAAAGAAAATTACTAGTTACTTTAGTATTCAGAAAAAAAACATACGTGAAAACATTATTAGTGTATCATAAAACAATAAATAAATAAGAAAACGATTTTTTTACAGCAAGGCAAATATAAGATAAGGATCCGAAAGGAATGAAACATTAATAATTTAAATAAGTTGTTACCTTGCTGGGGAAAATTGTTTTCTTATTTAATTAATTAGACTGAGCGAAGCTCAGAGCGAAGCTCTGAGCTGAGCTCAGTCTATTCCCTCGAAATAATGTCGAGTTTGTAACCACGATAACTCTTTAACGATATTGCCAATTGACTTCAAAATTTCACAGATGACCTCAATTGAGACAAAGAGGATCTGATTAAATTTGTGGCTCATTGGGTATGCACGTTTTGGAATAATACCGAAAAGACTGAATGCTAATCAAAAAATTACATTTAAAAAAATTTTTCTAAACGATAACTCTTAAACAATATTGCCGATTGACTTCAAAATTTCACAGCTGATCTCAAATGGGACAAAGACGAACTGATTATTTTAATTTATTTCTAACCCATTTGGTACACACGATAAAAAATAATAGAGAAAAAACTAACTCCACATAAAAAATAGAATGCGGGAAATTAATTGTATTCGGTTTAGGAACATCGAATAGTATTTTATAAACTACTGATGACTATTTTCTTAAATTGGAAAAATAATATTCAGCTCAGTGGTAGTTTCAAAAGTGCAACTGAGTATATATCGTATTTTAAATATCGCAATGAGCTTAAAGCTAGTTTATAAAATACTTTACAGTAGCTCCTTTTATCGGAAAATTGGAATATAGCTCGTTGGTAGATTTGAAAAGACTAATGGCTACGTTTCGTATTTTGTAAATACAGATTTAGTTCATTTCTTATTTATAAAATACCAATGAGGCTCCTTTCTACATTACAATTTAAGAAACAGTCTCCTTTACTCCCGAAATTTCGGTATTTTCATGTGAGAGGGTACACTTACCTGAACTAGAAAATACTTCAGTAAAAATTCGGGGGGGGGGGTTGCACTTACGGTTGCGAATACGAGATTTGCTCTAGTATAGGTTTTTTGGGTCGCTGAACACGAAAATCGGGGTCATTTGGCAAAGAAAATTGCGCATCACCCTTAAATTTGCAAAAACTACCCCCAAAAGGGGGTATTTTTTATGTCATTACCTTCTAAGTTAATAGATTTATCCAAGAATTGGTTTCTAGGGGTTTTTTGGGTCGCTAATTAAGAATCTTGATGATTTTTTAAAGTAACATTAATATTTCACCCCTAAATTAGCTAAAACTACCCCCCAAAAGGGGTGTTTTCACCATTTTCGCACTTTTTGCTGCCAGATTTGGTTCATAAGGCTTTTTGGGTCGCTGAAAACGATTTTCATGTTTATTTTAATGAATAATTATTATATCATCCCTAAATTACCGAAAACAACCCCCAAAAGGGGTGTTTTTGCTGTTTCTGCACTTTTTACGTCAAGAAGAGGTCAAAAAGGTTTTTTGGGTCGCTGAAAACGATTTTCATGTTTATTTTAATGAATAATTATTATATAACCCCTTCTTAATTACCGAAAACAACCCCCAAAAGGGGTGTTTTTGCTGTTTCTGCACTTCTTACGTCAAGAAGAGGTCCAAAAGGTTTTTTGGGTCGCTAAAAACGATTTTCATGGATTTTTTAGTAAAAAATTAATATTTCACCCTTATATTAGCTAAAACTACCCCTGTAAGGGGCGTATTTGCTATATTCAAACTTACTGCGTTCAGAATAGGTCCAAAGGGTTTTTTGGGTGGCTGAAAACGAATTTCATGGATTTTTTAATGAAAAATTCATATTTTACCCTTAATTTAGCTACAACTACCCCTAAAAAGGGTAAAATATAAATTTTTCATCAAAAAATCCATGAAATTCGTTTTCAGCGACCCAAAAAACCCTTTGGACCTAATATTGACGTAAAAAGTGAAGAAACTGCAAAAACACCCCTTTTGAAAATTGAGCTTTTCTAAGCTGCCCATTCTTCTTTATTATCCCACCCCTTCTAGATATGCTCAAAAATGATGAGAAAAGAGTGACTTTAGTAAAATTTCCTCAGGAATTCGATCCTGCCAGTAGTTTTCCAAAATTTTCCCTGGAAAACCCGGAAAATGGAAAAATTCACTTTTTATTTTTAAAGTGCTGTAAATAAAAAACCGAATCATATTTTTTCTTCAAAATTTGGGAGGAGACTTGTTTATAAATATATTTTTTGGTGCCGTTCCTCACTCGATGTTATCGGCCATTTGTAACCTCCAAATAACGTAAATTACACGAATTTTGATCGATTTTTCTCATTCTTTTGCAGTTTTATTGGATTTTCAGGCATTTGGTGACCTTATATACCTAAAATAAGGTCGAATTCAGACATCCAGGGAACTTTTAAAAAGCCCTAGATATATTAAAATTAATTTTATTTTTAAATACCCTGGTTTGCAAAATTTCAAATATATCAATAATATAATGTTTTTTATTTTTCTCAATTTTTTCACTTTTTTAACTCTTTTTTTTTTATTTTTGTTCTATATATATAACTTTGTATACCCAAAATAAGTTCGAATTCGGATCCCCAGGGAAATGTTATATAATTAATATATTTTAAATATAGAATGATAAAATAAAATTTAAACATAAAATTAAATTAGTTGTTTTATTTTTTTTGTTTTTATTATTTTAAATTATTGTTATTTTTAAAATTTTGCAAACCAGGATATTTAAAAATAAAATTAATTTTAATATATCTAGGGATTTTTTAAAAGTTCCTTGGAAGTCTGAATTCGACCTTATTTTAGGTATATAAGGTCACCAAATGCCTGCAAATCCAATAAAACTGCAAAAGAATGAAAAAAATCAAAATTTGTGTAATTTACGTTATTTGGACGTTAAAGATGGCCGATAACATTGAGTGAGGAACGGCACAAAAAAATATATTTATAAACAAGTCTCCTCCCAAATTTTGAAGAAAAAATATGATTCGGTTTTTTATTTACAGCACTTTAAAAATAAAAAGTGAATTTTTCCATTTTCCGGGTTTTCCAGGGAAAATTTTGGAAAACTACTGGCAGGACCGAATTCCTGAGGAAATTTTACTTAAGTCACACTTTTCTCATCATTTTTGAGCATATCTAGAAGGGGTGGGATAATAAAGAAGAATGGGCAGCTTAGAAAAGCTCAATTTTAAGCTTTTTTCAAAAAGCGCCCGGGCGATTATTTCAAAATTCACTTTTTCTAGTTCAGGTAAGTGTATATTAAAAGAATTTTTTGAAATCTCGACACCGCAGCGCATCTCAGGTTGGCCCTCATTCAGGGGACCCGTGTAGAGAAATCAAAGTGACTTTAGACGAATATTTCAAACATCTTATGGGTAGCGATCTTGTTCAACACAAAAAAAATTGAACACATAATTTTCGAACACCGAAATTAAAACACGCAAAATTTAACACGCATTATTTTTTAACGCATTTTTTTGCACACCATTCAAATCCAACACAAATTTTTTGACACGTTTTATTCAACACAAAATTAAATATTTTATGCGAATTACGTAAAAACTAATTAAATTTCTGTTTTTTGTGTTGAATTTGTGTCAAATAAAATGTGCTGAAAAATTTTGTGTTCAATTTAAATCGTGTGCAATAAATGGTGTTAAAAATTTACTGTGTTGAATTTTATGTGTTTTGATTTCGGTGTTCAAATGTGATGTGTTCATTTTTTTTAGTGTCCAGTAAGATCGCTACCATCTTATGAAATATAAAGATAAAAGATTGGCACAAGATCCAAGATTCAGATTTTTTGCTATGAATACCGTAATGCGACACGGAATGTTACAAAAAGCAGGAATTTACGTAAACAAAGCAAAATTACAAGAATGCACTATAGAACAGCTAAAAGATAAATTAAAAAACGATAAAAACTTCTGGAAACATGTAATGGTTTATTCATCTAAAGTAAGGTCAACTAACAGTTATTGGTATCAACGATGTGACGAACTAATAACCATGGTCAAACAATTGAAAAAACCGACAATATTCTTTACACTCAGCGCAGCAGATCATCAATGGAATGATTTATATAAAATATTATGTCCAAATGAAGATCCAAACAGTATAAATTACAAAAGAAGAATAGAATTAATAAGAGACAATCCATTGATAGTCGGCTACTTTTATTAAAATACGAGTGGAAAAATTTATGAAACATGTGATAAAACCTATATTTAATGTAACTGATTTTTGGTACAGATGGCAGCTATTAACCCAAGACATGATATAGGCGTTTCTCATCCATCTAAAGAGAATTTTTCAGATATAAAAAAGGATCAATTGACAAACGATTTAATACATTTATTAAATCGATTGCAAAGACATATAATACATGGCAAACATTGCTTACGTTACAAATACATATCAAATAAACTTACATGTCGTTTCAATTTTCCGCAACCTCTAAAAACAAACAGTTGCATAGACAATTCAGATGGGTATTTCAGATATCATCCAAAACGAAATGATCCATTAATACAACGGTATAATCCAACAATAACATCGATTTGGCGAGCAAATACAGATTTCTCACCGATTGTCTCTGAACAAGCAGTATATTATTACATCGCCAACTACGCATCAAAGGGTGAAAAAATTTCAAAAAATTTACAGGAATGTTTGAACGAAATTTGCCATTCGATGTCAGATAATTTACACGCAAAAACAGCAATTCAAAAAATATTTATTTCTACTTTACATGAACGTGATTACAGTGCACAAGAAGTAATACATTTACTCGGAGTTGGCCTCTTTACCACAGTTCACGAACATATGTTACATTAGTTATACAAGATGAAGAATGGAAATCAGTTAAGGTATTAATTCAATATATATCTATTTAAAATGTATAAATATTAATTGTTAAAATAAATTATTTTAAAATTTTATTCATTTTAGATATGCAATGAAACTAAAGAAATTATGAAAGCAAATGATTCAACATTAATTGAGACATATAAAATAAGACTACCTGAACTTGAGGATTTAAATTTGATAAATTTTTGTAAACACTACAGAGTTTACAACAATAAATTTATAAAAAGACGAAAAGAATGCATTTTAAGAATATTTCCGAAAATAAACCTTGTTGACAATGAAACAGAAGATGAAGAAGATTATAAGTTACATTGTATTTTAAATATATCATTTTGAAATAATAAGAATGATATTCTAATTAATAATGTAAATCATGATTCATGGAAGGAACTATATAATTCTTTAAACATTAGTGAAGAAAATGAAATAAATTTACATGAATATGAAGAAACAGATGAAATTCCTGAATCCTTAAATGATGACATGGTTAGAAATCCATTTGAATATTTATCTGGATACTGTGAAAATATTGATAAAATTGAATTAGGAAAAAGACAAATTGATATATACTACGATTGGAATATAACAGACAAAAATATACCATCTAAAGATGATATTGAAAATTTTAAAAAAAATTATAAATCAGATAATTCAAACAAACAAAATTCAGATGACGAGAAAAAAAATATACAATTTACAGAAGATCAACAAGAAGTTTTAAACCGTTTACAAATAGACGCGATTAAAAATAATACATTAACATCCAATATGATCAACCGAGTAATAATACAAGGAAAAGCAGGATCAGGAAAAAGCACAGTAATAAAAGAAATGGTAAAAATGATAACATCTGCTTTCCGGGAAGATGCAGTCAAAATCGGAGCACCTACTGGCATGGCTGCTGTAAATGTATATGGAAAAACATATCACTCATTACTACGATTACCTTTAAATTATAAACAATTTGGTTCGTTAGAAAATTAAAATGCCAAAAAACTACAAACTGAATTAAAAAATTTGAAATTTCTGTTTATTGACGAAATGTCAATAATAGGTTTACGTACTTTATATCAAATAGAATCACGGTGTAGAGAAATTTTTGCTAACGAAATTAATGAACCTTTTGGTGGAATAATAATATACTTATTCGGAGATTATAACCAATTAACGCCGGTAGGAGATACGGCAATATTTAGTTCAAAAAAATTTACTGACAAAATGCAATCGCAAAGAGAACTTGTTTTTAAACAATTTCAGAAATATTTCTGTTTACAAAATGCACACCGACAAGAAGGAAATCAAACACCATATTCAAAATTATTAGATGAAATAGCAAATGCAGAATTGTCGCAGGAAAATTACGAAGCACTGCATAATAGACGAGAATCTATAATACCTAAAAACGAATTGAATATGTTTGAAAATGCAATACATTTATACCCGAAATGCATACAAGTAGAGGCACATAACGAAAAACATTTGAAAAACACAGGAAAGCAGTAGCTCGAATTGTAGCCACAAATGCACCTAATGTAGCCATTCGTTGTTCAGATGAAAAAGCATCAGGGTTACAAAATGTTTTATACTTATCTAAAAATTGTCGTGTAATGTTACGGGCAAGCTTATGGACTGAAGGAGGTTTAATAAATGGTACTTTAGGATATGTGAGAGAAATAATTTATGCTGAAAATAATTCACCACCGCAATTACCAGAAGCTATAATGGTAGAATTTGATAATTATAAAGGACCCTATTTATATAAAAATCTATTTCCAATAATACCTCTAAACCGTACATGGACACATAATAAAATACAATGCAGCCGAATACAAATACCACTTATGTTATCATATTCAATAACCATACATAAATCCCAAGGCCAAACTATTCATAAAATGTTTCTCCATATTGGAGACAGTGAAAGGCAATTAGGTACCACTTACGTAGGATTAAGTAGAGTTAAATCAATAAACAATTTAATTCTAATAAAAGATTACAACAAATATAGATACGACTCTATTCGACTATGTGCTTCTTTTAAAGACAAACAAAAATTTTTACACAAATTGAAAAACGATATTCACTAAAATATAACAATAAAATAAAAAAAATTATATTCAATTTCATACATTAATAATTCAATAAATTATATTTTTTTTCATTTATATGCCTAAATTTATTTTAAAAAACAAAACAATTACTCCTAGACCAAATAAACTATATATACGATAAAATAATACTTATACAGATGATTAAATACGAAACTATTAATTTTTAACTTGGATTATTTTTAAATAAGAAATAATAATATAATGATTTAAAAAAAATTATAAAATAAATCAAAAAATTTTCTATAGCTTCGCTCAGTCTTATACTCGTCCCGGGTAATCTAGTATTTAATTGTACACAATATCTGTCACAAAAACCGTCACAATATCGTATCACAAAAACATATTAATGATTGGTGTATCAAGACTTTAATGAAAAAAACTAGGGCCCCATGAAAAACTAGATTTTGCATATTCAGGAGTCAAATGCACGATTCTTTCCTGACGAATTTTCGATAGATCTCTTTAGATCTAAAGAGATCAAAAGTGATCTGCGGAGATCTAAAGAGATCTCGCCAATTTTTTTAACTATTTAGATCTCTTTAGATCTCTTTAGATCTCCGGAGATCACTTTTGATCTCTAGAGATCTCTAAAGAGATCTATCGAAAATTCGTCGGGTTTATTTCAAAATGTCTTTATTAATTTCATTTTATATTATTTATGCTATACACTATTAGATTTCTAATTAGACCGATCTGAAAATTATTTGATAACTTTTTATTACGAGGACTTAAATTCTATTGATTTTAAAATACCAAAAAAATTGTGTATCCATTTTATAAAACGAAGTTTAAAATATGAAATCATTAGCCGAATAACCTGATTCATAATAAGTCTTGAAGTCTCTAATTCTACAGTACTAAAACTGTACACAAAATACTTATACTAAAAATGCTAGATTCTGTTTGTGTGGGAGACACACGTCTACTCCGTAAGAAATAAGTTATCTTCGGGATTGGACATAGCCTCTCCAATACCTTTTTAAATATGGCTCTGTAATTCATAATTATAAAGTTACTGGAGACCTCACTGGGGACAGAACTAGGCATCTCTAAGAAAATTTGAATGTGTTTGCATAGCTAAAAATTTGCAGTGAAACCTGATTTTTTTAAGCAACAGAAATAGAAGTAAATGTAAAAAAGCGGAGAATCCCACTCTAACTTTTTCTCTAGTACTATATTTGTAAACTATATACGCGGTCTTTGTGAAACAGAACTAGTGAAACCACTCCCACTAAAAAAGCACTATAAGAATTAGCATAGAAATTTTTTAATTTTGGCGCTCTTCTACTTTCACTACTTCTGTTTCACAAAGACCGTGTATATTTGTAAATGTATTTGTCTGTCTGTCTGTCGGGATTGGACAGAGCCTCTCTAATACCTTTTACCATAATTATAAATTTACTGGAGACTTTGCTGGAGACAGAACTAAGCACAGGAACAGAAGTGAATGCGGCATAGACTTTTGCTAGTATCAAATAATAATTTTTACAAACTGTAATTAGCCCTTACATACCGATTTTGGGGAATGATAAAATAATCCACATATATAAATTGTAAGGAACTTTAGAAAAAATTGCATTTGTTTGATAATATAAGCTTTAATTCAAAAATAGCGCGAAAAAAATCCAAGAAAAGGCTTATTTTTGATAATTTAATTGTGTTACATTTTTTTAGTGACTTTATGAGTTTTATTATTAAAAATAATTTAGAAATCATAAGTAGTGCTTGTTTTTTTTTTTTTTAATATAATTAATTATAATAAAATATGAATTTGTCTTACATTATATTATGTATTCATTAAATGGTTCTCACATCTGATTCTTTGCTATGGATAAAATTTAAGCAATCGAATTTTAATAATAAAATATTTTTCATTAAGAAAATTTTTTTTGGTATTTTCTAAAATAAAAATAAAATATAAGTTAGCATTAATACCCTAATATTAATTTTTCGGGACAGTAGCCACAAAAGTACGATTTCCTGGCCGCTGTACGGCAAAAAGAATCGAAATTTATCGCTACTGCCGCAGAAAAATTTTATACGACCCTTGTCCACAAATTATGAATGCCCCAAATCGCAGTTTACATACAATTTGGGTCATTATTTACTTTTCTGGACACGAGCCGTAAATATACTATTAATATCAGCATTACCTAACAAATTTACTAATAAATTATGGTTAAAACTGCTTCACCAAAAGTTTTAAAAATTTTTAAATTACTATTTAATTAAAATTTAAAACCGTTTATTAAATATTTATTATTATATTTGTAAAAAGTAATTTATTAACTGTTTAATAAATTCTTGCAATGTTTATTTGCAAATACAATAAAATTCTTTTAAGTTACTATAGTAACTTTAACAAATAAAAGAAAATCATTACACTGAGAAAAATTCATCTTTGAATCAAATAGATTCTATTTGACTCAAATAGAAAATTTTCTTGATTTTAAACTCAAATAGATTTATATTTGAGCCAAAAAGAAAATCTTCTTGAATCAAATTTTATTTGAGGTAAATAGATTTAGTCAAGGCGCCAACAATGTTAAATGCATCAAAAAATTTTATCAGCACGAGAATGGATCCACCTCAGTGAAATGTATGTATTTTTTTTCACTGAAAGCGATACTGAAGGTTTCATCCATTTTCGGATGGCCAATTTTGAGTATTGAACGCCATATCATAAATAATGGTCAAAAAATTAGCAAGATAGGTAAATTCTTGAAAAGAATTGCTAATTGAGCATAGTTTTTGTACCCCAGTAAGGTTTTCTGGATCACTGATCACGATTTTGAAGACAGATATTTAAAAACTAAAATGGCGGACTCAAAATGGCGTATTTCTAACCTCAGAAACTCAGACCAGTTATCACGATTCCAAGGTCATATTTTTAATTTTCAAAATAGCGGGCTAAAAATAGTGGTATCCTAACCTCATAATCGGCAATAAATGCTATGCTAAGCATTTTAACGTTTTGCATTATAAATTTTTGGGGTTGGTGCTCACGATCATGAGGTCATATTTTTAATGATCAGATAATTAAAAGTATTACTTCAGAATCGTCATGAAAAACCTGAAACACTTACTAGACAACGTAAATATACTTAAAACAGCATAAATCGCCGTTTCTGAGGTTAGAAATACGCTTTTTTTTGAGTCCGCCATTTTAATCTTTAAATATCTGTCTTCAAAATCGTGATCAGTGACCCTAAAAACCTTACTGAGGTACCAAAAGTAGACTCAATTAGCAATTGATTTCAAGAATTTACCTATCTTTCTAATTTTTTGACCATTATTTATGATATGGCGTTCATTACTTAAAATTGGCCATCCGAAACCTTCAGTATCGCTTTCAGTGAACAAAAATACATACATTTCACTGAGATGGATCCATTCTCGTGCTGATAAAATTTTTTGATGCATTTAACATTGTTGGCGCCTTGACTAATTTCTATTTATTACAAGAAGAAAAGGGTTTTGCTGATTTCTGTTAAGGGTCGTTTTATATAAATGTGTATAAATTGTAGCTGATTTTCAAAGTAGAATTGTAAAATAACGGATAGAGATATTTGAATTAAATTTTTTTTAACGTTTACAAATATAATAAAGTTTAAAAAAAAAAAAAATTTGTGACATCTTTTGCGTGAGAGAGGTGTAACTGTGTCACTGAAAAAAAAAAATTCATAAGTTATGTACAAGATATCTTGACTTAGGATAATCAAAAAAATTAATTAAAAAAAATTGGTAAGACTTAAAAAAAGTACTTTCGGTATGTCGTCGAGTTTTATCAAAAAAATTAATTTTGAATAAAATGGCGTCTACACAAAGTTAAAATGAAAAAAAGCATATAATTTTCGGGCAAAAGTAGCTGTAAAAATTTTTTGAGAACATAAAAAAAAACTCGACGACATCCCAAAATTAGTATATTTATTAAGTTGATTTATAAGTTTAAAGTAAATCGGCGCAGAAGTTATCGCGCAATCATGTACATGCTTTTCAGATTTTTATCAGAAATTGCTTTTCAGACTTTTCAGATTTCAAATTTTTTCGGTATTTTTAGTTATTAAATTATTTTTTTTTTCATTCGTTAGAGAAATTTATAACAAAAAACTGTTGACCAAAAAAATTAAAATCGGTCAAGTAGTATTAGAGAAAATTAATAAGAAGGAGTAAAAACATAATTTTCTAAATATAAGAATAAAATTTTTTTTCGTAGAAATTTAACAAAACATTTTTTTTGCATGCTTATAAGTTCTCAGTGATTTTGGATCCATAGTTATCCTTCTGCTTTTCATACTGAACCTATTGCTGATTTTACCCCTGCTGTTGGGTCGATTTGTTATTTTTTTTCATTTTGGCACAGCTAAATTTGGCGTTATAAACAATCACAAATACTTGCAAAATTTGCTTATAATTTCTATCAGTGACCAGTTTCTACATGATTTCTGATGTGTTAGATAATAATAGAGTCATACCGTTAAATTTTATGAAAAGCCTTTAGAGGAGAGGATTAAAAAATAAATTTTTTTTTCATACTCTTGAGACATAAATAAAGTAATTAATAAAAAAATTCGACTATAAAAAAAAATTTAGTTAAAACGACCCTTTAGAAAACAGTTCAATTTGTGATATGATACGAAATATTTTTGAGCTGCAATGTATTTAGAATTCATAAAATTCTATGTTTAATAAAAAATACAGTACTTTTTAATTTATTATTGCATACATTTTCTTTTTTCATACATATATATTAGAGTGGACCTAAAATTGGAGTTTTAAGAAAAACCATGCTCCCCGTGTTTTTTCATGAACTTTTGGTCATAAAAAGTCCCCAGCTCCAAGGATTTTGCTTTTGCTTTGCAAAAACACGTGCCTATAAGCACCTCAATTTTCCCATTTAAATAACATGCAAATTTAGACTATTCAGCTTTCTAATTTCTTGCAAAGCTTGCAAAATGTTTTGAAAAGCTGCTAACCTATGGAAAGTATTATTTAAATATATAAAAAACAATACCAAACCTCAAGTAGCCAAAAAAAATATTTTTAAAGCGATTGTACCGGTAATAAACATTAAAAAAATGCTCCATTTAAATTACATTAAGTCATATTATTTTAATGGGGATTTTTTTAATGTTTAATACCGGTAAATCGCTTTAAAAATATTTTTTTTGGCTACTTGAGATTTGGTATTGTTTTTTATATATTTAAATAGTACTTTCCATAGATTAGCAGCTTTTCAAAACATTTTGCAAGCTTTGTAAAGCATTAGAAAGCTGGAAAGTCAAAATTCCCATGTTATTTAAATGGGAAAATTGAATTGCTTACAGGCACGTGTTTTTGCAAAGCAAAAGCAAAATCCTTGGAGCTGGGGACTTTTTATGGCCTAAATTTCACGAAAAAACCTGGGGAGCAAAGTTTTTCTTAAAACTTCAATTTTAGGTCCACTCTAATATATATAAATATGAAACATCCATAATTTTTGTAAAATTAAATAGTATGAAAGATATAAAAAAATGATAACATCCTATATATATTAAAATGAAATAATTTAAAAAATTGACTATTTTTGATTTTATTGGACACGCATTTATGGAGAATTGTACGGACGAAAATACATGAAAGTGGTTTTAAAGTAATCTTTAAAGAAATATCTCCAGACCTTTTTTTAATTTTTAAAAAATATTTAAATGATTTCGAGAAATCAATATCAGAAGTTAGTAGTCGAAAACGCAAAATAATTTCATTTTTTTTCACTAAAACTGATTTTTCTCAGGATCTAAGAGGTTTTTTGAAACGAGGTTTAGTGCAAATTATTCCTAGGAAAAAATGCTATCGATTTGACGTTTTTTTTTTTTTAATTTGAGCTCACGGTTCAGAGTTACAACTGTTTGAAGCTAAGAACTTCAAAATTAAAAAAATCAAAAAGTGGACATTTTCATCACTTCAGATCTCGGAATGGATTGTATCAAAATGTAAAAACCAAGTTTCTTTGTATTTATTAAACAATTTTCTAATGGTACTTTTTTTTTTTTTTAATTTCATCCATTCGTTAAAGAGAAATATTAAAAAAACGACTTAGAGTCTACTTTTTTGAAATTTTTTATTTTTTTATATTTAGAACAGCTGATATCCATTTTTTATATGATTTTATATATTTTATATTTTATTTTCTTAAAAAAAACCTAAATGCTATCATAAACATTTCATAAAAATATATAAAATGAAAAAAATATTTAAATGCAATCATTGTATAAAAATATTTGAAATTCCAACTTTTCTATTAAACAAGAGACAGTTAGAAAAAAAATTATAATGGAATGAAATAAAATTAAAATTTTTAATGAAATTAAAAAAATTTTTCAATGCAATCATTGCTAAAAAATTTTTGAAAATTAAAAAATTTTTCAATGCAATCATTGCATAAAAATTTTTAAAATTAAAAAAATATTTAAATGCAGTCATTGCTAAAAAATTCTTGATATTGAAAAAATATTTCAGTGCAATCATTGCATAAAAATTTTTGAAAAAATTTTAAACAAATTTTATATGCAATCATTGCTAAAAAATTTTTGAAATTAAAAAAATATTTCAATGGAGTCATTGCTAAAAAATTCTTGAAATTGAAAAAATATTTCAGTGCAATCATTGCATAAAAATTTTTGAAAAAATTTTAAACAAATTTTATATGCAATCATTGCTAAAAAATTTTTGAAAATTAAAAGATATTTCAATGCAATCATTGCTAAAAAATTTTTGAAATATAAAAAATATTTCAATGCAATCATTGCTAAAAAATTTTTGAAAATTAAAAAATTTTTCAATGCAATCATTACATAAAAATTTTTAAAAATTAAAAGATATTTCAATGCAATCATTGCTGAAAAATTTTTTTGAAATTAAAATAATACTTCAATGCAAACATTGCTAAAAAATTTTTGAAATATAAAAAATATTTCAATGCAATCATTGCATAAAAATTTTTAAAATTAAAAAAATATTTCAATGCAATCATTGGTAAAAAATTGTTGAAATTGAAAAAATATTTCAATGCAATCATTGCTAAAAAATTTTTGAAAATTAAAAAATTTTTCAATGCAATCATTTCTAAAAAATGCAATTATTGCAAACAAATATTTGAAATTCCAATTTTTTTATTAAACAAGAAACAGTTAGAAAAAAATTTCTAATGACCAAATTAAAAAAGTATTTCGATACAATAATTGCATATAAATTTTTGAAATTACAAAAATATTTTAATGCAATCATTGTAATGAAATTTAAAAAATATTTTAATTTTAAAAATATTTTAACGAATTAGAGTCTAATTTTTTGAATTTTTTATTTTTTTATATTTAGGACAGCTGATATCCATTTTTTATATTATTTTAAGTATTTTATATTTTATTTCTTTAAAAAAAATTTAATTTCTACCATTGCATAAAAATATATCTAATTAAAAAAATAATTAAATGCAATCATTGTATAAAAATATTTGAAATTCCAACTTTTCTATAAAACAGGAGACTGTTAGAAAAAAATTTATAATGGCATATAGTTTCTGATAAAGTCAATAAAAAAATACAATTTTCTTATAAAACAACACAAATACAAAAAAAATTTCAATGCAATCATTGCATAAAAATTTTTGAAATTAAAAACACATTTTAAAGCAATTATTGCAGACAAATATTTAAAATTCCATTTAATAATAATATTAATTTTCATAAATATTAATTTTCATAATCATTGCATGAAAATATTTAAAAATACAATTATCATATAAAACAGGACACTATTAGAAAAAAATTTTAAATGATGTATAGTTTCTGCTAAAGTCAATAAAAAAATTTCAATGCTATCATTGCATAAAAACTTTTGAAATTCCAACTTTTGTATAAAACAGTATAATATTAGAAAAAATTTAGAATAGCGTACAGTTTCTGCTAAAGTCAATAAAAATATTTCAATGCAATCATTGCATAAAAATATTTGAAATACCAACTTTTGTATAAAACAGGACACTATTCGAAAAACATTCAGATTGACGTATAGTTTCTGCCAAAGTCAATAAAAATTTTTCAATGTTAACATTGCATAAAAATATTTGAAATCTTAACTTTTGTCTAAAACACAACAATATTCAAAAAAATTTAGAATGGCGTATAGTTTCTGCCAAAGTCAATAAAAATATTTCAATGTTAACATTGCATAAAAATATTTGAAATCCCAACTTTTATATATAACAAAGCATCATTCAAAAAAATTTAGAATGGAGTACAGTTTCTGCTAAAGTCAATAATAATATTTCAATGCAATAATTGCATAAAAATATTTGAAATTCCAACTTTTGTATAAAACAGTACACTATTAGAAAAAATTTAGAATATCGTACAGTTTCTGCTAAAGTCAATAAAAATATTTCAATGCAATCATTGCATAAAAATATTTGAAATTCCAACTTTTGTATAAATCAGTACACTATTAGAAAAAATTTAGAATAGCGTACAGTATCTGCCAAAGTGAATAAAAATATTTCAATGCAATCTTAGCATAAAAATATATGAAATCCCAACTTTTGTATAAAACAGGACACTATTCGAAAAACATTCAGATTGATGTATAGTTTCTGCCAAAGTCAATAAAAATATTTCAATGTTAACATTGCATAAAAATATTTGAAATCCCAACTTTTATATATAACAATGCATTATTCAAAAAAATTTAGAATGGAGTACAGTTTCTGCTAAAGCCAATAATAATATTTCAATGCAATCATTGCATAAAAATATTTGAAATTCCAACTTTTGTATAAAACAGGACACTATTCGGAAAACATTCAGTTTGACGTATAGTATCTGCCAAAGTGAATAAAAATATTTCAATGTTAACATTGCATAAAAATATTTGAAATCCCAACTTTTATATATAACAAAGCATTATTCAAAGAAATTTAGAATGGAGTACAGTTTCTGCTAAAGCCAATAATAATATTTCAATGCAATAATTGCATAAAAATATTTGAAATTCCAACTTTTGTGTAAAACAGTACACTATTAGTAAAAATTTAGAATATCGTACAGTTTCTGCTAAAGTCAATAAAAATATTTCAATGCAATCATTGCACAAAAATATTTGAAATTCCAACTTTTGTATAAATCAGTACACTATTAGAAAAAATTTAGAATAGCGTACAGTATCTGCCAAAGTGAATAAAAATATTTCAATGCAATCGTAGCATAGAAATATATGAAATCCCAACTTTTGTATAAAACAGGACACTATTCGAAAAACATTCAGATTGACGTATAGTTTCTGCCAAAGTCAATAAAAATATTTCAATGTTAACATTGCATAAAAATATTTGAAATCTCAATTTTTATATATAACAGAGCATTATTCAAAAAAATTTAGAATGGAGTACAGTTTCTGCTAAAGTCGATAATAATATTTCAATGCAATCATTGCATAAAAATATGTGAAATCTTAACTTTTGAAAAAAACACAACACTTTTCAAAAAAATTTAGAATGGCATATAGTTTCTGCTAAAGTCAATAAAATATTTTAATGCTATCATTGCATAAAAATTTTTTAAATTCCAACTTTTGAATAAAACAGGACACTATTCGAAAAACATTCAGATTGATGTATAGTTTCTGCCAAAGTCAATAAAAATATTTCAATGTTAACATTGCATAAAAATATTTGAAATCCCAACTTTTATATATAACAAAGCATTATTCAAAAAAATTTAGAATGGAGTACAGTTTCTGCTAAAGTCAATAATAATATTTCAATGCAATAATTGCATAAAAATATTTGAAATTCCAACTTTTGTATAAAACAGTACACTATTAGAAAAAATTTAGAATATCGTACAGTTTCTGCTAAAGTCAATAAAAATATTTCAATGCAATCATTGCATAAAAATATTTGAAATTCCAACTTTTGTATAAATCAGTACACTATTAGAAAAAATTTAGAATAGCGTACAGTATCTGCCAAAGTGAATAAAAATATTTCAATGCAATCTTAGCATAAAAATATATGAAATCCCAACTTTTGTATAAAACAGGACACTATTCGAAAAACATTCAGATTGATGTATAGTTTCTGCCAAAGTCAATAAAAATATTTCAATGTTAACATTGCATAAAAATATTTGAAATCCCAACTTTTATATATAACAAAGCATTATTCAAAAAAATTTAGAATATCGTACAGTTTCTGCTAAAGTCAATAAAAATATTTCAATGCAATAATTGCATAAAAATATTTGAAATTCCAACTTTTGTATAAAACAGTACACTATTAGAAAAAATTTAGAATAGCGTACAGTATCTGCCAAAGTGAATAAAAATATTTCAATGCAATCGTAGCATAAAAATATATGAAATCCCAACTTTTGTATAAAACAGGACACTATTCGAAAAACATTCCGATTGACGTATAGTTTCTGCCAAAGTCAATAAAAATATTTCAATGTTAACATTGCATAAAAATATTTGAAATCCCAATTTTTATATATAACAGAGCATTATTCAAAAAAATTTAAAATGGAGTACAGTTTCTGCTAAAGTCGATAATAATATTTCAATGCAATCATTGCACAAAAATATTTGAAATTCCAACTTTTGTATAAATCAGTACACTATTAGAAAAAATTTAGAATAGCGTACAGTATCTGCCAAAGTGAATAAAAATATTTCAATGCAATCGTAGCATAGAAATATATGAAATCCCATCTTTTGTATAAAACAGGACACTATTCGAAAAACATTCAGATTGACGTATAGTTTCTGCCAAAGTCAATAAAAATATTTCAATGTTAACATTGCATAAAAATATTTGAAATCCCAACTTTTATATATAACAAAGCATTATTCAAAAAAATTTAGAATGGAGTACAGTTTCTGCTAAAGCCAATAATAATATTTCAATGCAATAATTGCATAAAAATATTTGAAATTCCAACTTTTGTGTAAAACAGTACACTATTAGTAAAAATTTAGAATATCGTATAGTTTCTACTAAAGTCAATAAAATATTTTAATGCTATCATTGCATAAAAATTTTTTAAATTCCAACTTTTGTATAAAACAGGACACTATTCGAAAAACATTCAGATTGATGTATAGTTTCTGCCAAAGTCAATAAAAATATTTCAATGTTAACATTGCATAAAAATATTTGAAATCCCAACTTTTATATATAACAAAGCATTATTCAAAAAAATTTAGAATGGAGTACAGTTTCTGCTAAAGTCAATAATAATATTTCAATGCAATAATTGCATAAAAATATTTGAAATTCCAACTTTTGTATAAAACAGTACACTATTAGAAAAAATTTAGAATATCGTACAGTTTCTGCTAAAGTCAATAAATATATTTCAATGCAATCATTGCATAAAAATATTTGAAATTCCAACTTTTGTATAAATCAGTACACTATTAGAAAAAATTTAGAATAGCGTACAGTATCTGCCAAAGTGAATAAAAATATTTCAATGCAATCTTAGCATAAAAATATATGAAATCCCAACTTTTGTATAAAACAGGACACTATTCGAAAAACATTCAGATTGATGTATAGTTTCTGCCAAAGTCAATAAAAATATTTCAATGTTAACATTGCATAAAAATATTTGAAATCCCAACTTTTATATATAACAAAGCATTATTCAAAAAAATTTAGAATGGAGTACAGTTTCTGCTAAAGTCAATAATAATATTTCAATGCAATAA
Source organism: Anagrus nilaparvatae (assembly GCA_022575985.1). Lineage (NCBI taxonomy): Eukaryota > Metazoa > Arthropoda > Insecta > Hymenoptera > Mymaridae > Anagrus > Anagrus nilaparvatae. The sequence continues at coordinate 326,475 of JAKSXM010000237.1, read as the reverse complement.
TTGCATAAAAATATTTGAAATTCCAACTTTTGTATAAAACAGTACACTATTAGAAAAAATTTAGAATAGCGTACAGTATCTGCCAAAGTGAATAAAAATATTTCAATGCAATCGTAGCATAAAAATATATGAAATCCCAACTTTTGTATAAAACAGGACACTATTCGAAAAACATTCAGATTGACGTATAGTTTCTGCCAAAGTCAATAAAAATATTTCAATGTTAACATTGCATAAAAATATTTGAAATCTCAATTTTTATATATAACAGAGCATTATTCAAAAAAATTTAGAATGGAGTACAGTTTCTGCTAAAGTCGATAATAATATTTCAATGCAATCATTGCATAAAAATATGTGAAATCTTAACTTTTGAAAAAAACACAACACTTTTCAAAAAAATTTAGAATGGCATATAGTTTCTGCTAAAGTCAATAAAAATATATTAATGCAATAATTGCATAACAATATTTGAATTTCCAACTTTTGTATAAAACAGTACACTATTAGAAAAAATTTAGAATAGCGCACAGTTTCCGCTAAAGTCAATATTTGGTCAATAAATTCAAAAAATATTCTAAACAAATATTTCAATGCAATCATTGCATAAAAATATATGAAATCCCAACTTTTGTATAAAACAGGACACTATTCGAAAAACATTCAGATTGACGTATAGATTCTGCCAAAGTCAATAAAAATATTTCAATGTTAAGGTAGTTCACCAGTAATTTAGACGACAATAGAAATCGCTAAAATTTTTATAGGGGCTTCATATTATAATAATACACATAAAAATAAAATTTTAAGAAAATTGTGGTTTTCGTTTAGGAGATACAAAGCTCCAAAGTTGAATTCTTATACATTGCAAGCATAGGAGCCGAGTCAAAAAACGCGGGTTTGAGATTTTTATTTACTGTCAACGCCGAAACTGAACAATAGATTTTTTTTTTTAAAATTGCACCAAGTAAATTAATTGTTGAAGAAACTTCTATTCGATTTTTAAATAAATTGTGGTTTTCTTATAAAAGATATTTTAATAAGAAAAAATAAAAAACCGATGAAAATTTTAAGGTGACAACGTCGACGTTTAAAATACACGCATAATATTATAATCATAATCATGTAAATAAAATCGCGTGCCTACAAACATTGTGCGACGTTGTCGTACTTTTTTTTTTATTAAAGCTACCACGAAAAATGATCTGTCAAAATACCGTAATTTTAATTGTCTGGTAAAGAACCTTAACATTACTTAAAAATATTTGAAATCACAATTTTTATATATAACAGAGCATTATTCAAAAAAATTTAGAATGGAGTACAGTTTCTGCTAAAGTCGATAATAATATTTCAATGCAATCATTGCATAAAAATATGTGAAATCTTAACTTTTGAAAAAAACACGACACTTTTCAAAAAAATTTAGAATGGCATATAGTTTCTGCTAAAGTCAATAAAATATTTTAATGCTATCATTGCATAAAAATTTTTTAAATTCCAACTTTTGTATAAAACAGTACACTATTCGAAAAACATTCAGATTGATGTATAGTTTCTGCCAAAGTCAATAAAAATATTTCAATGTTAACATTGCATAAAAATATTTGAAATGCCAATTTTTATATATAACAAAGCATTATTCAAAAAAATTTAGAATGGAGTACAGTTTCTGCTAAAGTCAATAAAAATATTTCAATGCTATCATTGCATAAAAATATTTGAAATCCCAATTTTTATTTATAACAGAGCATTATTCAAAAAAATTTAGAATGGAGTACAGTTTCTGCTAAAGTCAATAATAATATTTCAATGCAATCATTGCATAAAAATATTTTAAATTACAACTTTTGTATAAAACAGGACATTAATCGAAAAAAATTTATAATAGCATATAGTTTCTGCTAAAGTCGGTAAAAATATTTTAATGCAATCATTGCATAAAAATATTTGTAATGCCAATTTTTATGTATAACAGAGCATTATTAAAAAGAATTTAGAATGGCGGATAGTTTCTGCTAAAGTCAATAAAAATATTTCTATGCTAACATTGCATAAAAACATTTTAAATTACAATTTTTATATAAAACAGGACACTATTAGAAAAAAATTTAAAATGATGTATAGTTTCTGCTAAAGTCAATAAAAAAATTTCAATGCTATCATTGCATAAAAACTTTTGAAATTCCAACTTTTGTATAAAACAGTATAATATTAGAAAAAATTTAGAATAGCGTACAGTTTTTGCTAAAGTCAATAAAAATATTTCAATGCAATCATTGCATAAAAATATTTGAAATACCAATTTTAATATATAAAAGAGCATTATTCAAAAAAAATTTAGAATGGCGTATAGTGTCTGCTAAAGTCGGTAAAAATATTTCAATGCAATCATTGCATAAAAATATTTGAAATGCCAATTTTTATGTATAACAGAGCATTATTAAAAAGAATTTAGAATGGCGGATAGTTTATGCTAAAGTCAATAATAATATTTCAATACAATCATTGCATAAAAATATTTGAAATTACATTTTTTATATAAAACAGTACACTAATCAAAAAAAATTTAGAATAGCGTTTAGTTTCTGCTAAAGTCAATAAAAATATTTCAATGCTATCATTGCATAAAAGTATTTGAAATTCCAACTTTTATATAAAACACTATTACAAAATTTATAGGACTCTATTACAAAAAAATTTAGAATGACGTATAGTTTCTGCTAAAGTCGATAATAATATTTCAATGCAATCATTGCATAAAAATATGTGAAATCTTAACTTTTGAAAAAAACACAACACTTTTCAAAAAAATTTAGAATGGCATATAGTTTCTGCTAAAGTCAATAAAAATATATTAATGCAATAATTGCATAACAATATTTGAATTTCCAACTTTTGTATAAAACAGTACACTATTAGAAAAAATTTAGAATAGCGCACAGTTTCCGCTAAAGTCAATATTTGGTCAATAAATTCAAAAAATATTCTAAACAAATATTTCAATGCAATCATTGCATAAAAATATATGAAATCCCAACTTTTGTATAAAACAGGACACTATTCGAAAAACATTCAGATTGACGTATAGATTCTGCCAAAGTCAATAAAAATATTTCAATGTTAAGGTAGTTCACCAGTAATTTAGACGACAATAGAAATCGCTAAAATTTTTATAGGGGCTTCATATTATAATAATACACATAAAAATAAAATTTTAAGAAAATTGTGGTTTTCGTTTAGGAGATACAAAGCTCCAAAGTTGAATTCTTATACATTGCAAGCATAGGAGCCGAGTCAAAAAACGCGGGTTTGAGATTTTTATTTACTGTCAACGCCGAAACTGAACAATAGATTTTTTTTTTTAAAATTGCACCAAGTAAATTAATTGTTGAAGAAACTTCTATTCGATTTTTAAATAAATTGTGGTTTTCTTATAAAAGATATTTTAATAAGAAAAAATAAAAAACCGATGAAAATTTTAAGGTGACAACGTCGACGTTTAAAATACACGCATAATATTATAATCATAATCATGTAATTAAAATCGCGTGCCTACAAACATTGTGCGACGTTGTCGTACTTTTTTTTTTATTTAAGCTACCACGAAAAATGATCTGTCAAAATACCGTAATTTTAATTGTCTGGTAAAGAACCTTAACATTACTTAAAAATATTTGAAATCACAATTTTTATATATAACAGAGCATTATTCAAAAAAATTTAGAATGGAGTACAGTTTCTGCTAAAGTCGATAATAATATTTCAATGCAATCATTGCATAAAAATATGTGAAATCTTAACTTTTGAAAAAAACACGACACTTTTCAAAAAAATTTAGAATGGCATATAGTTTCTGCTAAAGTCAATAAAATATTTTAATGCTATCATTGCATAAAAATTTTTTAAATTCCAACTTTTGTATAAAACAGTACACTATTCAAAAAACATTCAGATTGATGTATAGTTTCTGCCAAAGTCAATAAAAATATTTCAATGTTAACATTGCATAAAAATATTTGAAATGCCAATTTTTATATATAACAAAGCATTATTCAAAAAAATTTAGAATGGAGTACAGTTTCTGCTAAAGTCAATAAAAATATTTCAATGCTATCATTGCATAAAAATATTTGAAATCCCAATTTTTATTTATAACAGAGCATTATTCAAAAAAATTTAGAATGGAGTACAGTTTCTGCTAAAGTCAATAATAATATTTCAATGCAATCATTGCATAAAAATATTTTAAATTACAACTTTTGTATAAAACAGGACATTAATCGAAAAAAATTTATAATAGCATATAGTTTCTGCTAAAGTCGGTAAAAATATTTCAATGCAATCATTGCATAAAAATATTTGAAATGCCAATTTTTATGTATAACAGAGCATTATTAAAAAGAATTTAGAATGGCGGATAGTTTCTGCTAAAGTCAATAAAAATATTTCTATGCTAACATTGCATAAAAACATTTTAAATTACAATTTTTATATAAAACAGGACACTATTAGAAAAAAATTTAAAATGATGTATAGTTTCTGCTAAAGTCAATAAAAAAATTTCAATGCTATCATTGCATAAAAACTTTTGAAATTCCAACTTTTGTATAAAACAGTATAATATTAGAAAAAATTTAGAATAGCGTACAGTTTTTGCTAAAGTCAATAAAAATATTTCAATGCAATCATTGCATAAAAATATTTGAAATGCCAATTTTAATATATAAAAGAGCATTATTCAAAAAAAATTTAGAATGGCGTATAGTGTCTGCTAAAGTCGGTAAAAATATTTCAATGCCATCATTGCATAAAAATATTTGAAATGCCAATTTTTATGTATAACAGAGCATTATTAAAAAGAATTTAGAATGGCGGATAGTTATGCTAAAGTCAATAATAATATTTCAATACAATCATTGCATAAAAATATTTGAAATTACATTTTTTATATAAAACAGTACACTAATCGAAAAAAATTTAGAATAGCGTTTAGTTTCTGCTAAAGTCAATAAAAATATTTCAATGCTATCATTGCATAAAAATATTTGAAATTCCAACTTTTATATAAAACACTATTACAAAATTTATAGGACACTATTACAAAAAAATTTAGAATGACGTATAGTTTCTGCTAAAGTCAATAAAAATATTTGAAAATACAATTTTTACAAATAAAAAATTCAAAAATATAAAAATACAAAATACACACCCGACAACTCGTATTTAAATTTTTAGAAGTTTTTCAAATTGTGGACAATCAATATGAGTTTATCTTTTTAAGTTGTTAACGAAAAAAAAATTAAAGTGGGGTATAGTTTCTGTTAAATTCAATACTAATATTTCAATGCTATCATTGCATAAAAACATTTGAAATTACAACTTTTATATAAAAAAGGACACTTTTCGAAATAAAATTAAAGTGAGTTATATATATTTTCTGCTAAATTAATTACTAATATTTCAATGCAATTGAAATTACAACTTTTCTAAAAATCAGGCTACTATTCGAAAAAAATTGAAAAAGGGGTATATTTTGCTACATTTAATACATATATTTCAATGCTATCATTGCATAAAAATATCTGAAATTACAAGATTTCTATAAAACAGGACAATATTCAAAAACATTTAGGTTGGGTATATTTTGCTAAATTCAATACTAATAATTTAATGCTATTATTGCATAAAAACAATTGAAATTACAACATTTCTATAAAACACGACGGAATTCGAAAACATTTAAGTTGAGTATATTCTGCTAAATTCAAGACCTATATATTAATACTATTATTGCATAAAAACAATTGAAATTACACTTTTTCTATAAAACAGGACACTTTTCGAAAAAAAATTAAAGTGAAGTATAGTTTCTGCTAAATTCAATACTATTATTTCAATGGATAAACCCAATAATTCAGTAAATCGGACTCTGAGTCTTTTTTTTGCTATTTATTTTTAATGAATACATTAAATAAAAAACAAAAAAAAATCGGCTTTAGAAAAGCGTTTAATAAATACAATGCATTTTGTTTTTTATATATTTTGATACAAACCATTTTAAGATATGAAGTGAAGAAAATGCCCAATTTTTGAGTTTTTAAATTTTGTACTTCTTAGCTTTAAACAGTTATAACTCTGTGCCGTGAGCTAAAATTAAAAAAAAAGCGTCAACTCGATAGCATTTTTTACAAGGAGTAATTTGCACCGAAGCTCTTTTGTTTTATATATGAAATGACTTAAAAATTTGAATATGAAATAATATAGACATTGGCAGTCCTAAGAATAATAAAAAAAAAAAAAATTTTTTAAATTTAACTGTATAGTAAAATTCATATTGTCTGTTTACAATATGAAAAAACTACAATAATTTCAATCTGTATTTCTGGCTATTTTATATATGAAAAATTAAAAAAATGTCACTATGTAATAATATAGATATAGGCAGTCCTAAGAATGAAAAAAAAAATAAAAATATTTAACTGTATAGTAAAATTCATATTGGTGGTTTACAATATGAAAAAACTAAAAAATTTACCATCTATATTGTTGGCTATTTATATATGAAAAAACTCAAAAAATTTTACTATGAAATAAGATAGTTATCGGCAGTCCTAAGAATAAAAAAAACAAAAATTTAAAAAATTTAATTGTATAGTAAAGTTCATATTGGCTGTTTACGATATGAAAATACTACAAAAATTTGCTCGCATGGAAAAAAATGAGGTATTACATCCAAATTAAAAAAAAAAAAAGTACCTGGAGATTTTTTGGTGAAAAAAATTTTATAAAAAAAATAGGTCTTAATGTCATACTGGTTGTGAAATATCACCGGTGACAGTGCTACATACATACATACATACACTCACACACACACATGCATACTTTTTTTTAAAACTGGTTTTTTAGCATCCTGAGGTCTCAAAACGTGCGTATATGTCAAAAAATCAGAAATAAACATTTTACCTAAAACAATGGGTTCTCTATGAGGAACCAAAATTATAAATATTTCACTCTAGAGTAAAATTAATATTGATTCTCTGCAATATAAAAAACAGCAAAAATTTCAATCTATATTGTTAATTGTTTTATATAGGAAAAAACTCAAAAATTACACCATATATAGAGTACAATGGATATCGGCTGTCCTATTTATGAAAACATTATAAAAATTATAAAAGTTTATAAAAAATATTATAAAAGTTTCACTCGATAGTAAAATTCATATTGATTGTCTACAATATGAAAAAACTGAAAAAATTTCAATCTATATTGTTGACCTTTTTAATATATGAAAAATCCCAAAAAATTTCACTATAAAGTAAAATAGATATCTTCTGTCCTATTTATGAACAAAAAAAAATCATAAATATTTCACTCTAGAGTAAAATTCATATTGATTGTCTACAATATAAAAAAACAGCAAAAATTTCAATCTATATTGTTTTATATATGGAAAACACCAAAAATTTTACCATAGAGTAAAATGGATATCGGCTATACTATTTATGAAAAAACATAAAATATAAAAATTTCACTCAATAGTAAAATTTATATTGGCTGTCTACATTATGAAAAAAATTCAAAATTTTCAATCTATATTGTTGGCTGTTTTATTTATGAAAAAGCTAAAAAAATTTCACCATAGAGTGAAATGGATATCGCCTGTCCTATTTATGAACAATAAAAAATTATGAAAATTTCATTCTATAGTCATATTCATATTGATTGTTTACAATATCAGTTGTGATGTGTATGAAAATTGAAAATATTCAAATATTCATTGTCTACAGTATGAAAAAAACTACAAATTTTGTTAAAAAAACTGCATATTACTATATTTTATTTTCAATTATTATTTATTATCAATAATTATTTATGTTATAAAATATACCTCATTAGTTATAAATATTTATAAATAATCATGTAACTTTTTCTTAATATGAATTATAAAATTTTTTTGTTAATTTTAGAAGTATAAAATTAATTCTGTTCTCATTCATTTTTAAATAAAATTAAATTGCATTTTAATCATGTATGATTAAATTTATTATAATTAACTACATATGATTAAAATATAAAAAAATTAATGCACAAGAGTTTTTATTTGGTTAAGCCGAGCATCGCGAGGCCAATCAGCTAGTACTATTTTAATTTTTAAATATGCATCTTTTTAAACATATTTTTTTATTTTTGTGTAATTATTAAAATAAAATTTTGATGTGAGAAGAAATTTCAAGTTACTATAAAACAGCAACAATTATTATTATAAGGGGCAGGGGAGGTCAAATGGATCTGGAGTAATTTTAAACTAGGATCATTAAAGATTATTATGAGTCAAAATTTTCCATGTCTATTCATTTTTATTAACACACAAATCAGTTTTAAGTTCTTTTTATCTGATTTTCCCATTTGTTAATCCGAAACGGTATTTTTTGTGAAAAAATATTAATTTATGTCAAGATTTTTCATTTGTCTAAAAAAGAATGGGTTATTTAAAACAAATAAAATATCTTTAGTTTAAATAGATTTGATTCAAATAGAAATCAGTCAAGCAGATTTTCTATTTGAGGCAAATAGATCTTTTTTCTTAGTGTTTAATCTATCTTACAATTTTTTTGTTGATTTTTATGATGCAAAATTCATTACTCTAAATTGGATAACGGATGAAACCTTTAAAATAGGTTTAGTTACCTAAAATATATACGCTTCACCAAGATTCATCTATTTCCTAGGAGATAAATTTTTTTGCTGAATTACTGGCACAAATAATGTTTATTACTTTAAAATCATTTTTATTAATGTAACTTTGCTTCTCAGCAGTGAAAGGCAGGTAAAAAATATCGTACGCATACGTGGGATTTCAGAAAATTTTTCGGGATGGAAAAACGCGTTTTTTAGAAAGCGGGGGGGGGCAGTATATTTAAATAAATTTACGTGTAATACAGGAATATTGAAGGGCTAGTTGCAATTTGCCCCCCCCTTCCCCCGTAATCCCGCCTATGTTACCATAGGCAAAAATATTGACACTATTGCGTAAACACATACCACTCGTGCTCGTCATCGACCTTCAATATCAAAAAAATTTTTTTTTATTAAATCAATAAAACTAATTAGTATTGAAAAAAAATCAAGTTTAAATTTATAATACGTAAAAGGCAATTATTTTTTATTTAAAATATATTATTACAATCATGAATGAAATTTTAAAAATTAATTTTTTTTTAATTTTATTAAAGTAAAACAGAAAATATTTTGATTCTTTAAAATCAACGTGAGGTTATTGTCACTAGTATTTCTTTCTCTTTTTTTTTATTACACGCTGCAACAATAATAAATTAAAAATTATCTTCTGCTTTAATTCTTGCAAGATCTTCCTCAAACTTAATGATTAGCTTTTTCATTTCTTTTAGATCGAGTAACAAAACTTTTAACTGCTCAGGTTCGTATAAGTGAATGTTTTTGTTTATAGAACTTTTATGATCATCATATTTTTTTTTTTAAATTAGATACTGATCTAACAAAATCCTATTCTTTTGTCTTGTTCTTTCCATTTCTTCTTGAAGCTCATTGTTTAATTTTGCATACTCAATCATTTTTTTTATTGTTGATCTGTTTTCCATTTTGTTTATGATTATTTTGAATAATACTATTTAAAATATTAAAATTTATAATGATAAATGCTTGAATAGTTTTTAAATTAATTTATTATAATTACCATTAACTTATTTCTGCTGTATATTAAATTAATATTATTTTTTCAAATACAAATTTGTTTGAATTTTAGATTAATTATAAAATAACCTAAACGACTCTGGTTCTGCTGTTCCCATAAAAAAAAATTGAGAATAAACTCCTATATTGTAGGTAATGTAGTTATCTAATTGATGGCTTACGGATTTTATTCAAAAGTAAATAAAAAATTTTAAATAATATAATTAATACTTATTTAATAATAAAAGTTAATGAATAAAAGAATGATATTTATAATTTTTTACTTATTTTTTAAAATATAAAATTCATTAATATTTATAAATAAATAACTTAATTTTAATTTTAATTAATAGGTATATAATGTTATTACTATAATATAGCTGTTTCATGTTCATACCCCACACACGTCTTTATGAAAAGAGAGCATGTTGCATTTTTTGGTGTTTTTTGTTTATAAGTTGGCTCTCATGTTAAAGCAATTCGTTTCGTTTTTAGATCTGTTAATTTAAATCAGTAACCTAATATACTTAGAATTTAATTGTTTTTTTTAATATTTTAATAGTAATTAAAATAATGGACAACCACTTAGAGCAACATAAAACAGAAATTATTATACATTACTTTAATATCATACAGACATTGAAAAAAGAAAATTTTTCTCTCGAAAACAAGATTATTTCCATGAGTAAAGAACATCTAGATTTGATAAAAAATTATAGACAGTTCATTGATAAGGTATTGGTAGATTATGGCGAACTAAAAACGTTACAAGAGAAAAAAATTGAAGAGATGCAACTGAAAATCATTGAATTAAATGAAAAATTAAAAAATGCATTGAGCGGGTATTATATAAAATTTGATGAATAATGTGGTTTAATAAAAACAATAATATCAATATTTTATTCAGTAAAAGAAAAAATGTTTTTATTATAAAAAAATAAAAATATATACATATTCTATTAAGCATAACAATTATTTCAATTAATTAACTAACTTTTATTTATTATGTTAATTTTTTTTTATTTGTTAAGTAATTAAAATGTTTGCAAGAAATATATTAATTGTTATTCAATAAATTATTGTTATTTTTCAGTATAACCTTTGTTTTTATTTTATCAAATAGAAAATAAGATATTTTACAATAGTTTCTTAATATTTGAAACTATTAGGTTCTTGTAACCAAAGAAGCTCATAGACGACTACATTTTTGCTTGAAAACCAACAACTTACTTCTTTTTGAATATAACGTTATGTTTAAAATTAAAACAATTTTTACACAGTTATATGTTTATTGTTTTCATAAATAAATACATCAGGAATTCTTCTTTAAATGAATTTAATAATAAAATTTTACTTCTGAAATTTAATTCTGAAACTGTTAAAACATTCAAATATTTTAAAAAAGCTTGTATTCATAATAAACATAATTTATAATAAATCACATTGAATGTAAATCAGCAGTTAATAATTTCATAAAATATTGTATCTCAATTCAAGTAAAGACTGATTTACTTTAATTGATCCGTATAACCTGTTGAGTATACTGGCAAAAGATAACTCCGTAAACTTGATTTTAAACTTTTGAGAACATACTAACAGTTTTCCACTAGAATCTTTTTTAAAATTAACTGTGATAAGAATGTATTACATTTAGTATCAAAATACATTTTAGCATTATACTTTTTTGTTTGATCTTAAAATAAATAAATAAATAATATCTAAAATACACAAATATGCTTTTAAATTTTACAAGATAATTTGTGGTTAAATAAAAGCAATGGCTTACTCCGAAAAACTTTGTTTAAAATCTGTATTGACACACAAAACATTGTCCTCCAAGTAACAATTCAAAATAAACTTAAACAAGAGTTTCTAATCTAAACTACAGTAATTAACAAAATTTATAGCTAAAAGCAATAAACATCGAGTGCATAGCACTTTCTTCGAAAAGTCTGATTGCAACAACTGGTTTAAAAGACATCTTTTTATTTATATGCTGATAAATTTGTTATTATTATTAGACTCTATTTTAATTTACTTTAACATGCTTTTAAAATGATTTAAAATTAACCTTCATTTAAAAATAAAAAAAAAATTTCCTGGTTTGTTTTTAATTTTATAAACCTCATAACCTCTATTAGTGATAAAAATTATTTGTTTCTTACGGATTAGTAAATTTTTTATGCACTTAATAAACATATGATACTACTAGAAGTTTCAGAATTAAAGTCATCTGGTAAATTACTAATGCTAATACAATTCAACATAAAAGTCCTCTTATAAATATTACAGTGTTCTCAGTTTAAATAACATCATTGATAATGTCTCATCTGCTAAAAGTACTTTAGAGTTAGTACTTTTTAGACTTTGCGTAGCAAGTTAAATATTCCAGTTGGATATGAGCAATCATGATTTACCCGTGCAAGCTGATTCATATGTTGATAAAATTTTAAATCAAAATATGTAACGTTACAATTCTTAACCACTTGAACGGTTCATTTTTTAAAACTTGTTTGCCCTAATGAATCTATTCCAAACATAATATGCTAAAAAAAAACAAAGAATCAATTTTTTTTAAAAACATTAATTAAAATCAAAAAAAGATACATTTCTGATCATTGGCCTCATAAAAACATAAATGTCCAGGTGTTGATTAATGATGTTGTTGATGATTATATTATGAACATTAAGTAAAATATAATTATTGAAAATACTAATTTTAGAAAACAAAAATAAATATTTCTTAATTTTTTTTAATGTAAAACATTTATATATATAAAACCAGAGATAAATATAATATTTATCTCTGATAAAACACAAATTATTTTCTGACTGAGTGGCGACCAGCCAGAAGCGTGGTAGTAAAATGATTGGAAAAAAAGAAAATAAATTTACCGACTGACGGCGCACAGTGTGCCGAATCAATCAAAAATCTGCTGACTTCTTAGAATTTAATTTTTTCACCCATTTATTTTTTTAAATTCTTCGTATACTATCCTACTTTTATAGAAACCTGCTACTTTGTTAAATTTTTACAATTTAAATTCACCCCTTATACATTGGTGTATACGCAAAAATTGTATTCACAGGGTTACTAATTTTATTTGCAATTAAAAAAACCTTGTTTACGGACACTATTGCCTTTTTGTTGAGTCAAAGAGTAAAAATTTTTAAAAAGTAGCAGGTTTCCATAAAAGTTGAATAGTATACGAAGGATTTAAAAAAATAAGTGGGTGAAAAAATTAAATTCTAAGGAGTCAGCACATTTTTGATTGAATCGGCACACTGTGCGGCGTCGGGCATTAAGCATAAATCTTTTCTTTTACCATATTTATCCTGTTGTTTGTCAAAAATTGTAATTGACTGATATAAACATTTATATGTATCAATAATAGACAGGAGACGGGATAAATACGATAAAAGATTCGTAGTATTGTTGTCGAAACAAAAATTTATGATTTGCTTAAACAAAATAATATATAGATTACTGGTTTTGTTTTATAAAATAAAAATAATTAAATAATCTTTCGATCATTCTATAATTTATTATTTTACGTATAAATTATTATAGAACATTAGGTTTATATTAACTAAAATTAACTATTAACTAACTATTAACAAAGTACTTTTTGACTCAAAAGACAATTTTCTAGGAGCAGAGCTGCAAATTTTTTGCACATTTATAAATAATAATCATATTTTTAAAATACTTTTAGGATAACCTCACTTGCAATATCCTTTTCAATGTAGTTAAATACGGTGTTTTAATCATTAATATATTTTTTTTTAAATTAATACTTTCAAGAAAAATTATTTTACTAACATTTTTAAAAAAAGTGCTATTATAAAAATTACGGAAAACCTAATGTTTATTCTTAATACTAATAATTTTAAAAAAATCTTAATTAAAGAAATTCATGTTATTGATTTATTTAATTAGAGGTTACTAGTTACATAAAAAAACTTACAAAAAATGGCAAAAAAAACTGTGAAAAGTAGACTTTTTGACAGCATTTCCAAATATAACAAACTAATTACGCAATTACAAAATCACAATTATCCTGAAAAACCAATAAACTACGAAAATGGTAAATTAATGTATCGCAATATTTTTTCTAAAGATACGAATGTCTTAGATAGAGATATTCAGCAGTTAATGAGTTTCATTACAATACACGATGCAGATTTAAAAAACAGCATTAGGTACTGTATATAATATTAATATTTATTTTACGATCTTATTGCAAAAGATAGCGCTAATTTAAAACAGTCACTGCGTTTTATATTTTTGCGGAATATAATCTTGTGGGTTTTGATTTTTTACTTTAATTTTTTGCGTAAAAAAACGATAGGCGTGAGTAGTCTACTCATAATTAGCCTAAAATATCTTTGATTTCAATAAAGTCTGGCCCTTCCCTATACTCCAAAAGAAAATTGGAGCTGGAAAACGGCAATTTTTATAACTTTAGGTCCAGCTTGAATTGAAAAAATAAACAATATTAACCTATCGTCTGTTTTAAAGATTTGAATTGTTAAAATAATTATTAAAATAGATGTTTTAAACAGTTAATTTTGGCTATTTTAAATATAAAATGTTTTTTAATGTGAATTATAATATTTTATGGAAAAGTTTTACTTATTTTCAATTTAAGCCGGACCTAAAGTTATAAAAATCGCCGTTTCGCAGCTCTAGTTTTCTTCTGGAGTGGGGAACGGCCGGACTCAATATTTTATTTTTACAGCCGTTACTAATTAGCATTTACAAATAAAATATGATAACAAACAAAAATTACGAAAAACATGGGTGCGTTGCCCTTATGCCACAGCGAATGTGTTAGCACAAAGCACAAACAAAAATAACTTTAAAATTTTTCATAAAACTGATTTTCAAAATTTTTGAGGGGTAGATGGAGGTGGTTTCAGACTGAAAAACAGTGAGTTTTCTAAAAAATTTAACCTCATTTAACCTTAAATAATTTAAAATACTTAAATATTATTTTATATATTGGCTTTTCATTAGTTTTGAGTCAATATCTGAAACCTTAATCTTAAAATTCAAAACAGTAGATTCTAAAATGTCCGATTTTTTTGAAAAAATGCAAAATTTTTTTTTATATCGTAAAAATAATAGCTAAAAACTGTTTTGGGGGTTTTTATGTACATTGATACATCAAAATTTTACATATTAAAATGGTGAACCCGCAATAGCCCAATTTTTAAAAAATAACGCATAATTTATTTAAAAAAAAAAAAAAATAGTTAAAGCCTGTTTCGAGGGGTTTCCAGGTGCGCTGACCCAGACTTTTATATTGAATTTTAGGTTCAAAATGGCGGACCCGTAATTTGAGAAAAATTTGTTAAAAGTTGAAAAAATAGCCAAAGACTAATTTCGGGGAAATAAAGGTGCACTGAGCCTGAATTTTACATCCAAATTTCAAAATTCAAAATGGCGGAACCGAAATTGGAACATTTTTTCGAAAAAATGCTGAAGTTTTAAAAATGTAAAAAAAAATAGCTGAATAATGTTTTTGAAGGAGTTTAAGTGTGCTAGCTGAGTCAAAATTTTACACCTCAAGTTTAAAATTTAAAATACTAGAGTATTTTTTGTATTCAAACTATAAAATTTTTGTATTTAAACTATAAACAACATAAATTTTTGGATTCTTATGTATTTATTTTTTTTTTAGGCTATTCCTAATTTTGTACAAATTTTAACTGACTTTTAGGAAGTTTATCCTGTTATTATACGTTTTCGTAGGAATTACAATTACCGACATTATTGTTTTCTTTTAAGTTTATTTCGGAAGCTTTATTGAAATGAAAATATAAAAACTACGAAGAATCCAATAGATTATTACTAAAAAAACTTTCAGTATTATAAAATATAAAAAAACGTAACTAAGATAATGAGCTTTTTGGTTATGTTACGTATTTTTATAATTTTTTTATTAAATTTATGAAAATAAAGTCGATAAAGTATGTAAAACTAATAGGAAATGTAATCTTTAAGTAATTATTTATTAGATTTATTAAGCTTCATCGCTCTGTGTTATCAGCATAGCACATTTTAGCTTAAAAATATTTAAACTTAAATATTATTCACGTTAATTTCTTATATTCTCTTATCATTTTTTTCAACTGATAAACCTCCGTAAAGTAAGACTGTATAATTCGATAGATGTATTCGAGTAAAATTTTTTGTACCGTTTAAATTTTTATTAACTCATTAACGCCGGGGCGAAGAGTTTTGGAAATGAGCAAAAATAAGTATATTCACTTATAGATAAGTGGCTAAAAAGTTCATCCTTCAGTAAAATTTCATGCACTTTCAGAATCTGACATTAGTTTTCACCTACAACCCTTAAAAATACCCTAAATACGGGGGTGAAAGTGGTAGGTCAGGCATTATTAGGAAATGTTTGGAAAAATCAATGAAAAAAGTATCCAATTTTATTGAAAAATGTTTGAAAATAATATTTTTTATGTAAATTTAAGTATATTTCATATACATTGAGGTCTCATACATTTTGGCCCTATTCACAACCCTAAAAAGGTTGATAGGGGTGGTACTCCAGACAAAATACGGGTTTGGTAGTATTATCACTGGCGAAAACCAGATTTGCTTTACTATATGTTTTATGGGTCACTGAACACGAAAATTGGGGTAATTTGGCAGAGAATTTGGGGCTTCACCCTTAAATTTGCAAAAACTACCCCCAAAAAGGAGTTTTTTTTACATATTCGCATTTTGAGCACTCTGATTTGCACCATACGGGCCTCTTGGGTCGCTGATTAATAATTTCGACTTCTTTTTCATAAATAATTAAAATTTCACACCTAAATTAGTTAAAACTACCCCCCCGAAAAGGGGAGTGTTTTTTCTATTTTCGTACTTTTAGCATCCACTTTATGCCCAGATAAGTTTTTTGGGTCACTAATCAAGAATTTCGAATCCTTTTTCATATATAATTAAAATTTTACCCCTTTTAGGGGTAGTTCCAGCTATTTTAAGGGTGAAATTTTAATTATATATGAAAAGGAGTCGAAATTCTTGATTAGTGACCCAAAAAACCTATCTGGGAATATAGTGGATGCTAAAAGTACGAAAACAGAAAAAACACCCCCTTTTCGGGGGGGGTAGCTTTAACTAATTTAGGGGTAAAATTTTAATTATTTATGAAAAAGAAGTCGGAATTATTAATCAGCGACCCAAAAAACCCGTATGGTGCAAATCAGAGTGCTCAAAATGCGAATATGTAAAAAAAACTCCTTTTTGGGGGTAGTTTTTGCAAATTTAAGGGTGAAGCCCCGATTTCTCTGCCAAATTACCCCGATTTTCGTGTTCAGCGGGCCAAAAAACATTTAGTAAAGCAAATCTGGTTTTCGCCAGTGATAATACAACCAAACCCGTATTTTGTCTGGAGTACCACCCCTATCAACCTTTTAAGGGTTGTAAACAGGGCCAAAATGTATGAGACCTCAATTTATACGAAGTTTACTTAAATTTACATAAAAAATATTATTTTCAAACATTTTTCAATAAAATTGGATACTTTTTTCATTGATTTTTCCAAACATTTCCTAATAATGCCTGACCTACCCCTTTCACCCCCGTATTTAGGGTATTTTTAAGAGTTTTAGGTGAAAACTTATGTCAGATTCTGAAAGAGCATAAAATTTTACTAAAGGATGAACTTTTTAGCCACTTATCTATAATGGAATATACTTATTTTTGCTCATATCCAAAACTCTCCACCCCGGCGTTAATGAGTTAACCCGAAGATCAATAACGCTATGGCATAAGTCAAGACCTTTACATATCTAGGGCAAAAAAAGGCTATTTTATTTAAGAGTCCTACGCTCACGCCATTTCTTATTTCTTTTTCGTTTTTTTGCGTTACTAGAGAACAAGCCCCCTGCGCGCTGAAGCGCGCCAACCCCCTCAGATCATGTTTCATGTTTAATCGAAATAAAACTGTGGTTCATAAATAAAAAACAATAGTACAGTAAGATTTCAAATAATGAACTTTTTTCATAATTTTAATAAACCATTATTATTTTTATTTTCAAAATTTATCTCAAGAAAACAATATTGTATTATTGTCCCTCGGGCCAGAACCTTTTTCTTACCCTCAAAATAAATTTTTCTTCTGTTCTGAACGGAGAAATTTTTTAATAGGATTAAGAAATACTCGAATTAATTTTCATATGTTATGTGTTGTGCTTCTACAAATATAATTAGTTTTCTATTAGTTAAAAAATTTTTCATTAAAATTTATAATTATTTTTACAGCTTATAATATTTAAAATTGTCTAAAAATTTATATACAGCGCGCCGCTAACACTACAGAGCATCAATGAAACTACCAATTAGTTAAATATGACAAAATTTTAAAGAGATTTTATAATAAAATAATTCTTATTTCCGTATTTTTTACATATAATTTTATTAATAATTAAATAAGTATTTTAAAACATTATAAAAATTAGAACTAATGAAATAAATAATGGAAAAATTAGTTCAACCAATCACAAAACGAATAATTAAGACGAAATAATATGTCCCATGAGTTTTTTAGAGACATAAATTTACCTCAAAAAAAATATTTAATATCGCATCAAAGTTGAATTAAAATACTACCTTTTTTCTGCGTATTTAAAAAAAAATAAACAGGTCCATGAAATTTTCTGACTTGTATTTTTGATTATTGGGTCGCTGAACCTGAATACGATATCGGTTTTTTTCCGAATATGGTCAAGTTGCTCGCAATAAGAATTTTGAGGTTATATTTTGCGGGGTTTTTAAACATTTTTATCTGTTACTTATGTTTTTTGTGTCACAAGCTTTTACCAAAAATAATGCTTTTTGTTCGACTGCAAAAGAAATTATTTTATAGGTTGAAAAGTTATAAAATTTGTAAACTAATAAATAAGTATATTTTTGCAGTTGAACAAAAAAGCATGATTTTTGGCAAAAACCGGTATCATATTTGTGTTCGACGACCCAAAAAACATAAGTAACAGATGAAAATGTTAAAAAACAAAAAAAAAAGCAAAATATGACCTCAAATTTAATAGCGCGGGCAACTGTACCATGTTCGGTAAAAACCGATATTATATTCGTGTTCAGTGACCCAATAAACATAAACACTCGTTCGAAAATTCCATCGACTTATTTATTAAATTTTTGAATAGTTTTTGTTTATTAAGGTGTTCCACGTAGTTACTAAATAACTAATGATAATTAATGAAATTGCTCTCTCTTAAAAGAAATTTCTCTCTTAATTAATGAAAGTTATAAAGATGTTAAAAAACAAACTCATTGAGACCAAACAATGCATAAGTTGCCGATAAAATAAGAAAGAAACAATTAATTGAAAACTAATAAAATTTATACGCGTTCTTATGGAAGTTGTTATTATTTTACTTCGTACTAATTCGGTATCTAATATTTTTGGATGAAATTGTACACACGTGTTATCTAAAAAAAATAGAAACTTTTCAAATAAAAAATACAATAGATGCTGATCAAATTATAAACACATAATTTTAGTCGCGGGTCCCTTTCAATCATAGATACATAAAGATATAGATGGAGCATGCTACATAAGAGCCTATAAGTGAAAATGTCCATCGTTTTTAAGCATTAGAGAAAGATGCGAGATTAGTTTCCTAGTGTTTTATCTCTTACTATTATTTTAGAATTTAAGAAAGTGGGAGTTATGAAGAAAGTTATTTATTCAGTTAGAAAGAAATAAAACACTAGGAAAGTTATTGTTTTTCTCTTTTTAGAAGATGGACATTTTTCGAGCTCAATGCTCCATCTATATCTTTATGTATCTATGCTTTCAATAAAATGTTTTGTATCGTAGAAAGTTTTTTTCACTGCACACTTATTATGTAAGAAAATGCGTTATTATTAACTTATAAATATTCACATATCTATAAAATAAATAATAAAATTTAATGCCTCCCTCTGATGTCACCCTGAATATATGGACCTAAAAGCGTAGACCACCTTAAATAATATTTTTTTTTTATTTTGTTAATTTTAGATTTTTCACTTAATTTAAAATTGGAAATTTCGCGCCGTTAGAAATTCATTTTAGAAATTCATTTTGGGTATATTCTAAAACGAAAAGATGCTAAAATTTAAATTTGTAGTTGTGTTAAAAAAAATAATTTGTGTTCATAAATGATCACGTGGTATGAAAAAATATAATAAAAAATATGACTAAGCAAAAGCTCATAATTATTATCCCAGAATATTATGATTAACAAAAACCCCATAATATGTTTATTAACTATTACCCAAAAAATAAAAAATTTCTTCTGTTTTTTACAGTTTTCTTTTTTAATAAAGGAAGAGATTAAATAAAAGATTTTTTTATACACTCTTAAAAAATATATACTTAAAAAAAAATTATATTAATGTGGGAGCTCAGTGACAATAATAGTCAAGTTACATAACTAGATTTGCGCTTGATTAGCTTCGTAAAAATTACTAAATCCTATAGTAATTCTTATTAGGTTCTTAATTTTAAAATTTATTTACAAAATAAACAAAAAATATAATACGAGATATAATAAACATATTTTTTATAACTAATAATAAATAGGAATTTATTTATTAAATTTTACTCTAGTTTTGTTTATAATATTTGAACTACGGCAAGAGTACCGCCAGATATACATTCCACATGTTTACTATAAAAGATACTAAATCAACGATAAAACTATGTTTTCTCATAATAATTTATTAATTTGTTTATTTTGTAAACAAATGCGGAGTTTTAATTTAATTAATTTAATTAAATTTGTTAATATTTTTTCTCTATTTCCAAATATTTTTTTAAAATTTTGTTCTGTAAATTCCGAGAAAATTTAAAATAAGTCCGTTTTTTGTAGTTTTATATTTAATATACATGTTAAATGTTTTTGCAAATTTCTCCGAAACCAAACAACTAGTGCTCTCAAAATTTTTACAGTATATTTTATTAATAAAGAACTTCAATTTTATGTAATTTGGCGCAATTATCTGTACTGTAATTCTTGTTGCGAGGGTCCCACCCAGGCTTTTTACGAGAGACAAATAAAAATCAAATTATATAAATTTTTTTTTTTCAGAAATGCGAAAAGCAACGTAAATAAACCAATTATGTTAAAATCCCAAAAAATTGAAAAATTGAAGCTTTATAAGATAAAAATTTATTTTTTTAGTTTTTAGGGTCCCAATTTTCAGGGAACCAATGTTTAAAATTTCGCATTTTTTAAGAAAAAATTTTCTTAATAATATTTACACATCATTTGAATCTGCTAGAAGAATATCAAGTTTATGAATTTTAAAAAAAAGAAAGAATTACAATGTACACAGACTGATGGGTTTTAGTTATATGTATAAAACATTATTTTTTTTGTCCCTCTTTTGTTGCAGATCAGATCATAAAAGTTAATATTTATGTTTTTTTAAATAAAACTTTATGAATTATTTTTTTTTTTTTTTTTTTATGAATTTATCGTTCGAATTGATGAAATTAATTAATTTTAAGGCTTTAACGATGATTAACCGAACAAATGAAATCAATTTTTGATTTGTTTAACTCAACACTGATAGGTGTACGAATTAATCGTATCTTTTTTTATTAAACCTAACATGTAGTATTTAGTTAACGATTTTTTCAAATCATTATATCAAATATTAATTTTTTTAAAAATTTTAATTTTCAAGAAATTAAATTTTTAATTTATAGAAAGATGTTAGATTGAACTGCTGATCTTAAAAAAAGCAGAAAAAATTTTTTATTTGAGATAAAAAAACGGGCCCTGGGAGGGATTTGAACCCACGATCTCCAGTTCTGTACACTGGTGTTTTAACCAACTAGACTACCAGGGGGACCGCAGATTCTCAGCCTCCAGGAACGCTTTGTTATCTCAAATACAGCTGTTACGCATCCAAGCTGAATTTATAATTATTTTTTATGAATTTATCGTTCGAATTGATGAAATTAATTAATTTTAAGGCTTTAACGATGATTAACCGAACAAATGAAATCAATTTTTGATTTGTTTAACTCAACACTGATAGGTGTACGAATTAATCGTATCTTTTTTTATTAAACCTAACATGTAGTATTTAGTTAACGATTTTTTCAAATCATTATATCAAATATTAATTTTTTTAAAAATTTTAATTTTCAAGAAATTAAATTTTTAATTTATAGAAAGATGTTAGATTGAACTGCTGATCTTAAAAAAAGCAGAAAAAATTTTTTATTTGAGATAAAAAAACGGGCCCTGGGAGGGATTTGAACCCACGATCTCCAGTTCTGTACACTGGTGTTTTAACCAACTAGACTACCAGGGGGACCGCAGATTCTCAGCCTCCAGGAACGCTTTGTTATCTCAAATACAGCTGTTACGCATCCAAGCTGAATTTATAATTATTTTTTATGAATTTATCGTTCGAATTGATGAAATTAATTAATTTTAAGGCTTTAACGATGATTAACCGAACAAATGAAATCAATTTTTGATTTGTTTAACTCAACACTGATAGGTGTACGAATTAATCGTATCTTTTTTTATTAAACCTAACATGTAGTATTTAGTTAACGATTTTTTCAAATCATTATATCAAATATTAATTTTTTTAAAAATTTTAATTTTCAAGAAATTAAATTTTTAATTTATAGAAAGATGTTAGATTGAACTGCTGATCTTAAAAAAAGCAGAAAAAATTTTTTATTTGAGATAAAAAAATCGAACGATAAATTCATAAAAAATAATTATAAATTCAGCTTGGATGCGTAACAGCTGTATTTGAGATAACAAAGCGTTCCTGGAGGCTGAGAATCTGCGGTCCCCCTGGTAGTCTAGTTGGTTAAAACACCAGTGTACAGAACTGGAGATCGTGGGTTCAAATCCCTCCCAGGGCCCGTTTTTTTATCTCAAATAAAAAAATTTTTTCTGCTTTTTTAAGATCAGCAGTTCAATCTAACATCTTTCTATAAATTAAAAATTTAATTTCTTGAAAATTAAAATTTTTAAAAAAATTAATATTTGATATAATGATTTGAAAAAAATCGTTAACTAAATACTACATGTTAGGTTTAATAAAAAAAGATACGATTAATTCGTACACCTATCAGTGTTGAGTTAAACAAATCAAAAATTGATTTCATTTGTTCGGTTAATCATCGTTAAAGCCTTAAAATTAATTAATTTCATCAATTCGAACGATAAATTCATAAAAAATAATTATAAATTCAGCTTGGATGCGTAACAGCTGTATTTGAGATAACAAAGCGTTCCTGGAGGCTGAGAATCTGCGGTCCCCCTGGTAGTCGAGTTGGTTAAAACACCAGTGTACAGAACTGGAGATCGTGGGTTCAAATCCCTCCCAGGGCCCGTTTTTTTATCTCAAATAAAAAATTTTTTCTGCTTTTTTTAAGATCAGCAGTTCAATCTAACATCTTTCTATAAATTAAAAATTTAATTTCTTGAAAATTAAAATTTTTAAAAAAATTAATATTTGATATAATGATTTGAAAAAATCGTTAACTAAATACTACATGTTAGGTTTAATAAAAAAAGATACGATTAATTCGTACACCTATCAGTGTTGAGTTAAACAAATCAAAAATTGATTTCATTTGTTCGGTTAATCATCGTTAAAGCCTTAAAATTAATTAATTTCATCAATTCGAACGATAAATTCATAAAAAATAATTATAAATTCAGCTTGGATGCGTAACAGCTGTATTTGAGATAACAAAGCGTTCCTGGAGGCTGAGAATCTGCGGTCCCCCTGGTAGTCTAGTTGGTTAAAACACCAGTGTACAGAACTGGAGATCGTGGGTTCAAATCCCTCCCAGGGCCCGTTTTTTTATCTCAAATAAAAAATTTTTTCTGCTTTTTTTAAGATCAGCAGTTCAATCTAACATCTTTCTATAAATTAAAAATTTAATTTCTTGAAAATTAAAATTTTTAAAAAAATTAATATTTGATATAATGATTTGAAAAAATCGTTAACTAAATACTACATGTTAGGTTTAATAAAAAAAGATACGATTAATTCGTACACCTATCAGTGTTGAGTTAAACAAATCAAAAATTGATTTCATTTGTTCGGTTAATCATCGTTAAAGCCTTAAAATTAATTAATTTCATCAATTCGAACGATAAATTCATAAAAAATAATTATAAATTCAGCTTGGATGCGTAACAGCTGTATTTGAGATAACAAAGCGTTCCTGGAGGCTGAGAATCTGCGGTCCCCCTGGTAGTCTAGTTGGTTAAAACACCAGTGTACAGAACTGGAGATCGTGGGTTCAAATCCCTCCCAGGGCCCGTTTTTTTATCTCAAATAAAAAAATTTTTTCTGCTTTTTTTAAGATCAGCAGTTCAATCTAACATCTTTCTATAAATTAAAAATTTAATTTCTTGAAAATTAAAATTTTTAAAAAAATTAATATTTGATATAATGATTTGAAAAAATCGTTAACTAAATACTACATGTTAGGTTTAATAAAAAAAGATACGATTAATTCGTACACCTATCAGTGTTGAGTTAAACAAATCAAAAATTGATTTCATTTGTTCGGTTAATCATCGTTAAAGCCTTAAAATTAATTAAAAACTTTATGAAATTTATTATTGGAAATTCTTTCAATTCTTTCATTCGTAAAAGGTAGTTAAAATAAAATATAAGAAAATAAAATATATATATAAAATATATATATATTAATTTACTATCGAATGTATAAAATACTTCCAATATTTAACATTTAAACTGCTATAAGAGGTTGAAAATTTATATTCTTTGGTCTTAAATATATTATATGTTTATGAAGAAAATAGAGTATATGACCATATATTTTAAAAATGCTACTTAACTTCAGCCTGGAATCGTAATTTTTTTTTTTGAGGGCACATCGAATCAACCCTTGTTTTCATGAAGTTTGAACCCTCAGGAAGTCAAAAAAAGTAGTGAACAAGGATTCGGTCATAGGTGCCAAAAAGATTTTATCACTTTTATGTCAAAAACCGTGTTTTTCGTATCTGAGCTACCCCAAATTTTCAAAATAACTTTTTAGGTAAACAAAAATTAAAAAAGTAGATAAGAAAATCTGATTGCCAGGGAAAAGCCACTCCAGAAGAAAAGAAAACTTATCTTTTTACGATGAAATTTAGCCAAGTTATCGTCAATTTAAGATGTTACTCAAATTTGTCTTAAAAAAAGATTCAAGTTCTATATTGAAAAATGCCTGTTTCTGAACTTTAAACATGCATTACTCGCTTGATTTTCATCGTAAAATAATAAATTATTTTTTAAAATCAATTAATTATTCCCTGAGTATTCATTTCTTAAAGAAAAAAATCATTTTTATTTACCAAATTTCAATTTTTAGGTCAAAAGCCTTTGAAAACTGTAAGTAGCAAAATTTGCTTAACACAGTTTTTGACGTAAAAATTGAAATATGTTCAATAAAAATGATTTCATTCTTGAAGAAATGAATACTCCGGGAAAAATAAATCGATATTAAAAAAAAAATTATTATTTTACGGTGAAAATCAAGCTAGTAATGCATATTTTAAGTTCAGAAACAGCCTTTTTTCAATATATAACTTAAATACTTTTTAAGACAAATTTGGGTAAAATCTTAAATTGACGATAACTTGGTTCAATTTCATCTTAAAAAGATAAGTTTTCTTTTCTTTTGGTGTGGTTTTTCCCTGACAATCATATTTTCTTATCTATTTTTTTACATTTTGTTTACCTAAAAAGTTATTTTGTAAATTCGGGGTAGCTCAGATACGAAAAACACGGTTTTTGACATAAAAGTGATAAAATCTTTTTGGCACCTATCACTGAATCCTTGTTCACGACTTTTCTTGACTTCCTGAGGGTGAAACATGATTTCTTTCATATAATCGTCAATTGCGATTGACGCTCCGTAAAAGTTGCCATTTTTCCGACGGCATATTGAAAAATAGTCTTAGGTAAAGTTCCCCTGAAGGTGAAAAAAAGTAGTTTTTTCTCTGTTCCGAGATATCTAAATTTTTAGACCGTCAAAAAATCTAAAAATTACGTTTTTTAAAGATTTTAACCCCAAAATGAGTTCATAAATAAAAATAAAATTTTTTTATGTATTTTAAAAAACAAAACTTTGACACCAACTACGCCCCAATCGAATGATTCGGTCCGGAGATATTAATTTTGGAGTCCAAAACACGTTTGAACCAACCCCGGTGAACGCAGGGGTAGGGGGGTGCTGACCCTTGGAATATTATTTTTTATCGTAAATCATCAAATTGAATCAAAAAAATGTAATAAATATGCTGAGTGCGGAAACCATACCTTACTCCGTAATAGTCTTTACGATTTTTTTGAAAATATAAAAAAAATTTTTAACCCAGAAAGTTATTTTTAACAGTGTATTTTGCACTGCATATTTTAAAAAATATTTATAATCACGCAAATGTACAAATGCACCGATTTTTAGCTTTCAAATAAGCTCAATCACTACTGCCTTCGATACCTGCAAGGAGCGAACAAAGCAGCAACTGATATTGCTTTTCCGACACAGCTGCTGCTTTGCGATTAGCAACTGTAGACACTGCTATTCGCGACAACAGCAGTATCGAAATCTATATTTATTTTTTCCTGAATTTTTAAGTTATAAACATTTATTTTAAATATAATCGCGTATAAATAAAAACTGTTTATTATTAAGTGAATTTACTTAAACATAAAAATAAATATAAATATGTAAACATTAAAGTTGTTAATATTCATTATAAACATTAATGAGAAAATACTTAATTAAAATAAATAATGTAGATAGAAATGCTATGCGACAGACGTAGCGAATAACAACCGCTGCGGTAGCTAATCTCGAGACTTCAGCATTCTCGGCAAAAGCAGTAGCTGCTACTGCGACTGCAATAGTTCACTCCGTGTGGTTTCTTAAAACCAATGGCCCAAAAAAAAATCTATATCAACACGCTGCCTTTTTTCTCTTAATTTCAAGATTATGTAAAAATTTAAAAAAAAGTTATTATTTAATTATTTACATCATATGAGTATGTAAAATAATAATTTTAGAGGACAAGGTTATAAAATATAAACAGCCGCAATTTCAAGTTTTATATTTTTCAATTAGATATTGATATTATTAGAATTAAATATTTATTTAGTAAAATAGATAAACCCATAAAGTGTTTGAGTCGGTAACCCCCCTCACAGTATCAGCCTTATGCAATCATTAATTTTACATTTTAAAAATAAATTATTAAAAAATATAATTAATAAATTTTTAATTTGGTTTCAATTTCTTATTAATCGATAACTTGAACAAACGAAAAACAAAATATTATATTTTTAATGATAAAAAAAATATTTTACTTGCCTGTTAAATGTTGATTTAGATGGCACATGATCGTCCGGATACATTTCAGCATATTTTCTTCTGGCTTTAGCTAAGCCCATGTTTGTATCTGAACTCAGGGCTCTGAATCTCTTTAAAAGTTTAATTAATCGATTTTTTTTAATTTTAATAAATTCCTCATCTTCTTCCTCTCCATTATCACTTCCTTCACTATTGTCGTCATTATTGTTCATTACTAATAAATCTTGGATAATATTTTCCGCCATGTTATAATTAAAGCAATAATATAACCTTTATTTTTATTAAGCAAAAGAATTGAAAGAGATTGTTAATTGCGTGAAAAAAAACACTATACAACAAAAGAAATTGCTAGGTTTTTCACATACATTCATTGTGCTAAATTCAAATAGTTAGAATGCTAGGGAAAATTTTTTAAATTTTTATATTATTATTGTTATTATTATTATTATTTTATAATGCATTTGTCTAATAGGCAAAATACTGTACAGTCTTGCTTCAAAAAGTCAATTAATTTATCATTTAAAAATAATTAATGTATAATATTTTTAAAAAACAGCTGTACTAGATTTAAAGAATTAAGTTTAATTTTATTATAAAATTTTAAAGTATTTAAATAATAATTTTCTGTCAAAAAAATGAGAAAAAAATGGATGGTACTTGAAGACTATTGTATTCTTTACTCAAATTATATTACATTTATTCAATTTCAGCAAATAAATTTTTTGTAATCAATAATTAAAAAGCGATCTCCATAAGAACTCATGTTAAAAACGTTCATTGCTTTCTACCCGTATCCACCTATATGTTAGTATTAGTAAACAGCTGATAGGTTAAATACTCTATAAGATTTCAATACATATTTATAAACGATTTTTGTTTTATATTTGTGTTACAACTTCAGGTTTGAAAATAAATAACGTTTCTAAAATATAAAATAATAACTATTTGAAGGTTACATATTCCGATTTAAAACAAAATTAAAAAGAAAGTTTTAAAAATTTTAATTTGTTATCATAAGTTATTGAACAAAAATTAAAATTTTTTTTATTTTTTATTTAAAATTAAAATCATGGCAAGAAATGCTTTAATTGATTTTTTATTAATCGAGAACTGTTCAAAAGCGAACAGAGAATTAGAATGGGAGGTTGTTCCATACAGAAATTGCTTGTCTAAACTAAGAAGCATGAAAAATCAATGGAAAATTTCATACATTGAAAGCATCGATGGTGAAGAAATTAAAAAGTTTTTAAGTTTGCAGTGGGATAATGATGACTGTGAACGAGATTTTTATAAAAGCATATATATTTTAGCAAGTAAACATTTATCAAGGATGATTAGCAATTTCCAAGAATTTATAACCAAAAATTATTATCATTTTTTCAATGATTATGTTAAATTAGAAGGTTATACATTTTAAAATATAAATTTATTTTAATTTATTTATTATTCTTAATTAGTTTGAAAAGGGTTATTGCTACTAGAATTTTCTCATTTGATTTTTGGCGCGATCAGATTTTTTGTTTGTGGTTACAGTGGAATAAGGCTGCTTCCACACGTATGTTAATTTGTAAAATGAATTTGTAACGGCACGAAAATTCAAATTTCAAACAAACCTGCAAATCTAAAAATTCGCGAAATTTATTAAATTTTTGAATAATTATTGTTTATTAAAAAATATTAGTTTATTTTTTATTAATTTTCATAATAATTTCTTTAAAATTAAGTATTAAATAATAATTATATTAATTTATTAATAAATTTAAGTATTTCTTAGTTAATTAACCTATATTTATGATAAATATTTTATTTCTTATCTTCATTTTATTTGATTATTGACAAAATAATAGTTAACAATAGAATTAAGGGGCCTTGGAAGGGTTTTTTACCGACTTTAGAGCTTAGCCCCTAGTTACAGATTTAGATGTATCTACCATGTTGGTATTAAAAGTAACTAGATGTATTTTGTGACCTGTCACTTTTGTCAGGAAGTTCTATTTTTAATTTGTTTATGTTCAAAGAACTTGCTAACTTAGCAAATAATATAATGTATTAATATTGTCTTTGCATTCATTGCAAAAAATTTCATGCATTTGTATTATTAAATTACACAAAGATATATTATTTTTTTAAATAAATCTAACTCAAAAATAATACCATTTTAAGTGCAAATAGCACTGATAAAAAAGTGAAAATTTTCATAGGTTATGTTGCATAATATTCTTTGCTTCTTTCAGAGTTGATCAGTTGAATTTAGTTCAGTAAAAAGATTTCGCAATAATACAATCTCCTTTTTACAGAAATACAGCAGTAAAAAACCAGCAATGACGAGTGATCAAAATATATGAATAGAAATCTCTAAAATAACTTTGCTTAAATTTTTTCCATTTTTAAATTATTTAGTGTACATAAAAATTTCTCCAAAAAATATAAGAGAAAATGAAATAATCATGCTTCAAATTTTAAAATATTATATTAAGGTCAGATTTTGCATACCTAACATAGCTGTACGTTATTAAATTTGTAGCATGAAATAAAACCACAGTATAACGTTCTTTTTCTATAAAGTTCTTTTTCGTTTCAAATTTACTGTACAAACATAGTACTCTAATAGTACAAAAAAATTACCTTGAAATTTTAATATTTATTATCTATCTCATTGTTTGCCTTATTACCTACTATGCAATCTATCTTGCTATTCATTTTATAGCATGATAGATATTGCAGACATTTTGATGTTTGTCTTTTGTGCTATATTGAAAATAGGACACCATCAATTAAAGAATGTCTCTCTTATTGTAAGTTAAGTATTACATTTACTTTTAATAAAGCTTATCATAAATAAGACATTCAAACCGATTCAAACAGATGATAAAGAAGACTTTCAGGTCGACAGCAAATTTTAGACGGGTATCAATGGTATCATAGTACATATAAATATAAATCATAGTACATATAAATAATGATAGATACACCAGACGTTTTAATTTCTGCTTTTCTTGTTATATCATGAAATCTGATTCGATATTCATAGAATATTAATTGTCTGTCTCAGTTATGTTGTCTGCCTACATATCTGTCTTATTTTTTTTTTTCAATGTTTACATTATCAGCTGCCGATTTCTCATTGTTGTTTCATTACTTATTCCATGTATCAATTAAAATACACAATAATGCAAACATTAAAACAGAGAATAAGGTAAATAATATAACGCAGATAATGAGATTTTTCTGAAAAATCAGTTAGACATTAAATAAGATGATAATAAAGACTAGAGGCATGCAATAAGAAAGAAAATGACTCAAGCAATTACAAGAGAACTTTTTCAATAAAGAAAACTCTAAGCTATTTTTAAAATAATATTATTTTTTTAAATTCATGCAACGGATAATATTATTAAAATTGTAAATACCGTATAAAAGGTATTTTCATGCACAACAATTTAGTTTATTTCAATTTTAATCTTTTAAAAGAGTTATAAAAGAAAATATATCCTTCCTTCAAAATTTTTCAAATTAAATCTTTAATTTAAGCTATTTCTTAAATAATATTATTTTTTTTAATTCATGCAATGGATAATATTATTAAACTTATAAATAGCGTATAAAAGGTATTTTCATGCACAACAATTTAGTTTATTTTAATTTTAATCTTTTAAAAAAGTTATAAAAGAAAATATATCCTTCCTTCAATTTTTCAAATTAAATCTTTAATTTAAGCTATTTCTTAAATAATATTATTTTTTTAAATTCATGCAATGGATAATATTATTAAACTTGTAAATAGCATATAAAAGGTATTTTCATGCACAACAATTTAGTTTATTTCAATTTTAATCTTTTAAAAAAGTTATAAAAGAAAATATGTCCTTCCTTCAATTTTTCAAATTAAATCTTTAATTTACATTAGTATTTTTTTTATCTTTATAAACTTTATTTTGCTTATAAATATGATAAAAATTATTGCTAAAAATTTAGTTCGGACAAATTGTTAATGTTATTTAATTTTTTATTACAAACAAAAGCAACTAAACTACATGCAATTACAATGCAAAAAAGCAAAAAAAAATATACCAATATACCAAAAACTTTTTTTTTTCGTTAAAATTGTTTTCCAAAGAATTTTTTTTAAATTCTATAATTAGATTTATAAACATATTAAAACTTTAATTTTCTGTTCTACTTTGATTTAATTTTTTTTTTTCATAGATATATTATACTTTTAAACATTCTTCACACGCTTTAAATAATTTGTTATCTACATAATAATCAATAAACTTACATATAATTAAAATAATAATAATAATACATATAATTTTATTTCTATTAGAAATTAGATTCTTCAAATTAAAATTAACATGCAATATACTTAAATTTGTAATGCAATATACTTAAAACCCAAGCAAGCAGACAGTTTAATTTAATTAATTTACATGCATTATATTTTAATAATTCTGATTAAGTATTTTTAAAAAAAATTTTTCATTTACATACCTAGGTTCTTTAAATTTTAAAATTCTTGAAAAAAATAGCGATATAATGCACACATTACACATTAACATTACAGATAAAAGATTACATAAATTTAAACTTACAATACTTTTTAACAAACATTTTGAGATTTATAATTTCATGATACTATTCATTATATTATGTAATATCTTTTTTTTTATTAATAAATAATTCAAATATTTGTAATAAAAATATAATCGTAATATAACTTTAAAAATTATTATTAAAATGAATTCCAATTAAATACCAAAGCTACCAAAGGGCTATTAACATAATTAAAAATTTACATATTTATTTTCAACTTAAATTATAAAAATTTATATACTTAAATATTTCATTATATATGTAAAATAAAAAAATCATTAAAAATAAGAAGTGAAATACTATTCAAAGATAGAAAATTGTTTAAATATTTGTTCATTACAAAATGCATTTGGAAAATCAATTTTTAAAAAAATTAAAAAATGAATAAGTTTCAACTTACTTGTTTCAACGATTTGGAGAATCTTAGAGATGATAAAGCATTATGCATTCTCACATACAAAATTGATACGCAATCGTCATTTTCATTTTTTTAATAATGTAGTAATAACAGTAATAACACAACTACCTTTCAAAACCATATTTCTCCTTCATATCTAAAAATTTGAACTTATGTTATTCAGTTTAAATCATACAAATTGAATATACTCACATAATCACATTTATATCAAACAAATTACCAACTGCTTCGCCATAAATAGAATTTCTACCAGATAATTCGCTATGTTCTTCAAAAATACTATTCAAAGCACTACCACCGCTATCTTTGTTGCCAGCGATACCAACTGTTGTTTGAACTGGTTTTGATTGTCCAGCTGGTATATCTTAGGATTTTTCTGGACAACCGAAAGAATCTTTACTTTTTTCTATAAAAAAAAAATATTTATATACATAAAACTATAATTTTAAATTTATAAAATTAGAAATATATATATTTACATTTAAATAGAATCACCCAGAATAGCTTCTTCAGGATCTTGAGAAGGACCAGAAAATACTGTACATTTCTTATCTACTTGTAAACTTTCATCTCCGGTTATTGGTATATCCAAACAATGACTTCGAGTTAAAGTTGACCAAATGCTTCTTCCAAGAACCTTGTTAAATTTAAATTAATTAAAATTTGATTTAATTATAAACATTATATTTTTGAGCTATGGTAAATCGCAAAAAGTAAACATAGTATCTGTCCTGCTTGGCTATCTTCATGATCATTAGACAGAATCTCTTTTTTAAAATTACATTGCTTCACTATTATGCTATCAATGTAATAAGAAGAAAAGAGTATCTGCCTGATGATCATGAAGTAGAATTAATTTTTCATTTAAACGATACAAATGATATGAGTAATTGATATATGGGTAAACAAAAAGCTACAAGAAGCATAAATTATGAAAATTCTTGCCAAGATAATTACTATCTTGGTACTCAACTGACAATCGTGTTTTGATTGTACAAAGCTTTTAAAAATTTTTATTTGCAACAAGTTAATTCCATGTCAGGAATTTTAAAAAAGTATCTGCCTAATCATAATGACTGTAACCAAACAGAAACAGATACTTTGTTTATTTATTGCGGTTTACTATAGATAAAAAATATAAACTTTTTAGTTGAATTACATTTTAATTTTTATCTTTTTCTGCTACAGTAAACCGCAATAAAATAAACGAAGTATCTGTCTTGCTTGGCTATCTTCATATTCATCAGACTGCCAATTTTTTTTTTTTATTACATTGCTTTGCTATTATACTATTATCTAAGTATATCAATATTAAAATAAAATTAATTTTTAATTAAAATGATAAAAATGGTATAAGTAATTGTTATATGGCTTACCAAAAATCTACAAGAGATATAAACTGTTAAAATTCCTGACAGGGTATTTACTTCTTGATAATAAAAATTACTAAAAGTTTCAAACACTCAAAATAAATATCATGATTGTCAGCTGACTACAATGATAGTAATTATCTAGACAATAATTTTTATAGTAAATGCTTCTTGTATCTTTCTTTTTTCCCATATAACGATTATTCATATCATTTTTATCATTTTAATAAAAAATTGATTTTATTTAAATCTTAATGTACTTGGACAATAGTAAAATAGGAAATTAATGCAATAATTAGAAAATAGTGTCAGTCTCATGATTATGAAGATAGTCAAACAAAGACAGACAATTTTTTACTTTTTGCGATTAACTGTAGCTCAAAAATATAAAATTCGTTATTAAATCAAATTTTAATTTTTATCTTTTTCAGCTGTAGTAAACCGCAATAAAGTAAACAAAGTATTCGTCTCTGCTTGGCTATCTTCATATTCATCAGACAGACACTTTTTTTTAAAATTGAATTGATTTGCTATTATACTATTGTCCAAGTATATAATGATTTAAATAAAAATCATAAATTTTAATTGAAACAAATAAAATCATTCATATTTCATAAAAGAAAATTTAAATGAAACAGACACTTTTTAATAGGCTCGATTTTCTTAACATACTGGTTTGATTCATTACATCAAGATAATACCGATAAATGCATACTTAATTAATGATTGATATTTCATTTTATCTGCCAAATCAAAAATTAAATTTAAAATTAAATTTTTAATACAATAAATTTTTACCTATCCAATTAACTATTGAATATCATGATAAAGTTAACAGATTCTGATTGTAAATTTTGGTTTCATTGAAAATTCATCTTGAGGACCATGTTTGTGATAATTTTTTTCAAGTTCTCTCTATGGTGTAAATATTCTTGCTGCTTGTTTATTGAAAAAACAAAAATAAATGAAGCTGAACATATTCATCTACATTCAAATCTGAAAAGAAATGTGTAATTAAAAATTTGAATATACACCAATACTTGTTGCTTTTTATTCAAATTGTACTATTCAATTAAGAATCTAAGTAAATAACCTGTCAGTAATTTTAACAGTTTATTTTTCTTGTAGATTTTTTTTCACACATTTGACTATTACTCATATTATTTTTATCATTTTAATTAATAATTTATTTTATTTAAATCTTTATATACTTGAACAATAGTATAATAGCAAAGGAATTTAATTTTAAAAAACAGTTTTTGTCCAATGATCATAAAGATAGCTAAGTTAAACAGATACTTCGATTATTTTGTTGCAGTTTACTGTTGCTCAAAAAGATAAAAATTAAAATTTGATTTAATAAAGAACTTTATATTTTTGAGCTACAGTGAATCGCAAAAAGTAAACAAATTGTCTGTCTTTGTTTGACTATCTTCATAATCATGAGACTGACACTTTTTTTTATTATTGTATTAATTTTCTATTTTACTAAAAATTAATTTTATTTAAATATTTATATACTTGGAAAATAAGAGCAAAGCATTTAAATTACCAAAAAAAGTGTATGTCTGATGCATACGAAGATAGCCAAGCAGAGACAAATACTTTGTTTACTTTATTGCGGTTTACTACAGCTGAAAAAGATAAAAAGTAAAATTTGATTTAATAACGAACTTTATATTTTTGAGCTACAATGAATCGCAAAAAGTAACCAAATTGTCTGTCTTTGTTTGACTATCTTCATAATCATGAGACTGACACTTTTTTTTATTATTGTATTAATTTTCTATTTTACTATTGTCCAAGTACCTATATTAAGATTTAAATAAAATCAATTTTTTATTAAAATGATAAAAATGATATGACTAATCGTAATATGGGAGAGAATAAAATAATAAAAAATAAATAAATAACAAAATACTTCTATCATTGTAGTCACCTGACAATCATGATTCGATTATTTGAAACTTTTAATAATTTTTATTATCAACAAATAAATACCCTGTCAGGAATTTTAACAGTTTATGTCTCTTGTAGATTTTTGGTAACCCATATAACGATTACTCATATCATTTTTATCATTTTAATTAAAAATTAATTTTATTTAACTATTTATATACTTCGAAAATAGTTAAAACGTATCTGCCTGATGAATATGAAGATAGCCAAGCAGGACAGATACTTTGTTTGTTTTATTACAGTTTACTTTAGCTAAAAAAATAAAAAGTAAAATTTGATTTAATAACGAACTTTATATTTTTGAGCTACAGTAAATCACAAAAAATAAACAA
Organism: Anagrus nilaparvatae; assembly: GCA_022575985.1. Lineage (NCBI taxonomy): Eukaryota > Metazoa > Arthropoda > Insecta > Hymenoptera > Mymaridae > Anagrus > Anagrus nilaparvatae. The sequence continues at coordinate 290,678 of JAKSXM010000237.1, read as the reverse complement.
ATTTTCTGTCATTGTTTGGCTATCTTCATCAGACCGACACTTTTTTCATATTATTTTATTGATTTGCTATTATACTAACAAATATTATATTAACAAATAAGATAAAATGTTTTGAAATTTAAAAAAAAAATTTACATACACATTAATTTACCTTCATACATCCAGTACATTTTCTGTGTACTGCACGTTGTGCCTAAGATAATTACTGCTATAATAAGGGACAGCTACGATTCTTTATTCACTTCTAAGCAAAGTTTCTCCATGTATCCACGATTTTGTGCTCTTTCAATTGTACAAACCTGAAATTAGAAAACAAATTAATAAACAAAATATACTAAATTAAATTTATTTATTTGGAACAAAAATGCTTCTTCTAGGTTTTTGTTCACCCATATAACGATTAATCATATTATTTTTTTCATTTTAATTGAAAATTGATTCTATTTCAATCTTTACATACTCGAACAATAGTATAATAGGAAATCAATGCAATAATAAGAAATGAGTGTCTATCTGATGATCATGAAGATAGCCAAATAGACAGATAATTTGTTTACTTTTTGCAATTTACTATAGCTCAAAAATATAAAGTTTTCAGTTATATCAAATTTTATTCTTTATCTTTTTCAGCTATAGTAAAACGCAATAAATAAACAATGTATTCGTCTGTGTTTGGCTATTCTCACTGTCATCAGGCAGACACTCTTTTCTTATTATATTACATTGATTTGCTATTATACTATAGTTCAAGCATGTAAAGATTTAAATAGAATCCATTTTTAATTAAAATTATGAAATATAGAATTATAACCGATAAATAAAAAAAGGAATGTACTTAACGAGATAGACACTTCTTTTTATGAATAATGAAATAATAAAAAGAGCATCTTATGAATAAGAAACTTTTTTTTATTTACTGCTTATATATAATAAAAAATAAGTCTTTAAACAAAGAATTAAAGCTTTTTATTGTCTCAAGTGAGACACACACTTCTATCAACAGTGTCTCACCAGAAAGACAGGTTTTGTGGCTATAACCGATTAAATGTTAAAATTTATTTGATTTTCTAAAATTCAAATCTCAATATAGTCAGTTCACTCATGGTATGATAGTAGTGAATAAATTTTGCATTTTATTTTTCATGTAGTTTTTGATTGTCCACATAGCGATTAATTTTTCATATTATTTTTATCATATTAATTAATAATATTGATTTTACTAAAAAATGTATATTTTTGTAAGCGAAAGCAAACCGCCAGAAATAAAAAAAAAGTGTCTGCCTAGAAACTCTCTCAAAACAGACACTTTTTTTAAACAATAAATAAATTTAAAAAGTGTATATGTCTCATGAGACATACACTTTTTTTAAATCACATATATTTTCTATAGCCCAAATATAAAGTCTCATTAAATACTCACTACTACTTTCCTGAATTGTCTTTGCAGAGTATTGTTCAGTAAATTTGAATAAATTTTGAGGTCTGGCTACTGCTATAGTTTTGACGATCAATACTAATTAATAAAAGTTTTCTGCGTCGATATCAGACAGATCTTCAATTTTTCTCATTGATTTTAATGATTTATAAACATGAGTTAATAAAACTTGATCCTATGTTTTATATTCAATAATTAAATTCTTAACTCATAAAAATTTCATTAAGTTTTTTTATTAATTTATAAAAAATATTTTACCAATTTTTCTAACTTTGGAGAATCATGATTGTTAAAATCTTAAGTAGTTAAACTGTAAAATCTTGCTTTCATATAAATTTCATCTTCAGAACTATGTTTGCGATAATTATCTTCAAGACAATGAGTCATGTATTTAAATAATAAAGACCTTAGGCATACAGTTGAGAGAGAAATAAGAGAGAAAATGATTCAGGCGTTTCAAATGATGATGATAAAAACCATAAACACATAACTTAAGTCATATTTCATGGCAGACAACTTAAATGAGACAAACTTTTTCTAAATTTTACCAGCTTTCAGTATGACTATTTTATTTACTGATACAAAAAGTATGAAGCAACTATAAATGTCATTTTACTTTTTCCATCAAGAACCAGGAACAGATTTTCTTAACATACTGGTTACATTTATTATATCAAAAGAATGACCCTGCATGATAAGTGCACAGCATAATAATTGGTATTTCATTTTATCTGGCGTATCGAAAAAAAAATTACAAGTCCACACTGAAACTTAAAAAAATATATTTGTTAATGACTCTACTGCTCATAGTTTATAAGAACATTATTTTTTGGTGAATCTTTCGAGTTTAATAAAACTATAGATTTATTAATTAGCTCTATAGGTGGAAAGATTAACCAAAAATAATATATTTAAAAAATATAAATTAATACTTTTAAGGTTAACAAAATTGGTTGAATGATTGATGACATCCAATAATCAGTTTGATTCATTGATATAGCCATATCAATTTTTAAACATCTAATAAACAGTACTCTTACGTGTTGCACTTATTGTATAACAAAAATCTTGTTGAATCTTGTATGCACTGAAACAGCTTACTCTCATGAATAAGTTTTTAATTCTAGAGTCTATAGAGAAAAACCAAATCTCTTTCCGCAAAAACACTTCATTTTTAACATGCTGGTTGCAATGAAAAATTTTTTATTTAATATTTTCATTACCCATGGTACAAACCACGTTAATGGCTTTCTATTTATCAAGTACAGATTTAACCTTTTTAGGTAATAAGGTTTTTAGTGAAGCTTCTTTTCCAACTTGGTCCACTCATACATATAACTTCATCAAGGACTAGATTATTTCTTACAGAGAAAGTTTTATTACCTTCTGCTGTTTCCTCTATATGATATAAAATACTTGATCAAGATGCATGTGGTAATATATCGATTATTAATTTATTTGTATCGGATAAATTTGTCATTTTTTTTTGTGTAATTTTTTTATCTTCTAATGAACTTTCAGCTTTTAATGACTGAGCTGGAATTCCTTATTCACTTCTAAACCTAGTTTCTCCACGTATCCACGAATTTGTTCTCTTTGAAGTGTAAAAACCTGAAATTAGAATACAAATTAATAAACAAAATATAATTTAATTTATTTATTTGTAACAAAAATGTACATAGAAAAATGAATTACAAAAACAATTTATTTCTAAATTACCTTAGTATCAAGTCGGGTATCTAGTTGAATTTTAAAATATCTTGATTTTGAGTGTCCTTGGATCACTTTGTCTACGTATATATAGTCTATACCTTTTTGTAAGAGTGTAAAATGAAATTTCACTAGAAGTATCAAACCATTATTGAAGTAGTTAATTTTTTGAGGTTAAATTTTTTTATTTCTTTAACAAGTTTATACACGAAAGTTGACGATAATTCGAATATACTCTAACTTGTTTGACAAATACAAACAAAGTGAATATTTAAAATTAATTAAATAAGTTATAAATAAGTTATAAATTAATTATATAAGTTATATAAGTTAGAAATTTAAGTAAATAAATAATTTACTGAATAATATGCAGCAAAAAACACATGGCCTCGAACTACACTTTGAAACAAAAATTAAACATACTGCTACAAACAATTATTATTTAGTAATTATATTTTTTTTTTACTTTGAGATTTTACTTTTCCTGCATGTCGCAGTTGCACGGTTGCAGGTAAAAACTATCCTATGGATTTTTAGTGACTGGCGAGGGGGCGCATGTGTGCGTCAGGTCACGTGTTTATGTATATACTTATATATTTATATTTTTTTTAAATTTGTGATAAAAATGATATATTTAATTACCTATAATATTTTTAATACTTAAAATGTGATTAACAATTTACACTATTTTTTAAAGCATACAATACGCGTTTAAATAAAATTGCTTGAAATAACTGGAAGGGTATGCTTGGAAAATAATTTTTTGTTTATATAAAATGAATCCACAATTACTGTATTTTATTTATTTTTAATTAAAAATGTAAAATTTCTATGTTATCTTATAAATTGCAAATTCATCACATTAATAATCAAGAAATTAACCATATTCTGATCAACATATGAAAATAATTTTTAACAATTAAAATTTTAAAAAATATCTTGTTTTATAATTTTTTTTAAAATTGCCTATCAACACAAACAATTTTATTTATACATGCTTATATATATGCTTGCTTTTTACCGGGACTGTTTATTTTTTTATTGTTTACGGCACAAGACTATTAATTAATCTTTTTTTTTTAATTTGTTTTTTTTTTATTATGTTTATTCATGGTCGAAATACCTAAAATTTTCAGTGGTACTGCTACAAACGTAAAAATAAATTCTAAGTGTTATTCTTAAGGGGGTTTTTTATTTATTAGTAGAACATCCTAGTACACGAAATTTCAAATGACTTTTCCACACAATAAATGAATTGGCCTGATTTTTTTTGCTATCGCTTCGAAATTGTACCTAGAAAAATGGAACTCCCTGGATCCCCCTTTTGAACAATTTTAATGGATACTTCAGTCTCCAGCCAAAATTTGTATTTTAGGGTAATTAGAGGTTTTCTGAGGGTGAAAAGGGGTTAAATGTTATTTTTTTTTTTATTTTTTAATATTTGATTCCATAATATCATTTTTCCAACTGTTTCTTGCTTTCATTTTTTATTTTTGAAAAATGTCCAGTTGGGGGTTCGTGCACAAACTTTTCACTTAGGTTACATTTTTCTAGGTAAAATTTGTAAGCAATTGCAAAAAAAATCAGGCCAATTCATTGATTGCGTGAAAAAGTCACACTTTTAAAATTTCGTGTACTATAGGATCTTCTACTATTTGGTATGACCAATCATTTTTATAACTTGATAATTTGTCTCTCTCTTGCTCGTTATTTTATGATTGGCTTTCAAAAGAGGATATGAACACATATAGTATAATAATTTTTTCCTACACTGAATACTAAGTACCTAAACAAAGTTTTAAAATATTTTTTGACAATAAAAATGCAAAATCATTTACATTTTACAATTTTTTATACTTTTTATTCTTATAAATCTAGACCGATACAATTTTTAGGGCAAATAGTAAAAAAGATAAAAAAACTATTAATCAGGCATTTATTAAAAACAAAATAATTCATTCACAACCTCTATTATTTTTTATAATTAACTTGTAGTAATAGTAAGGGAGCATCCATAAACGACGTCCAGAAAATTTTCGAGGTTTTTAGGACCTACTAACCCTTTGTCACTAATTGTCATAAAAAAGTTGAACCCGTCCCTCCTCCTATGTCACAATTTTATCTTAGTACCCCCATTCATTACCGTACCTTCCCCCTTGTAACAAATGGTAACATTTTATAGTAGACCTACCTACCCAAAAGTCTGGACGTCGTTTATGGAAGCTCCATAAGTATAAACTCTACAAGGTTTTTTTATTAATAAAAAATATTAGTTTCTAAAAAAAAATATAAACTTAGCTAATAAATAAAATTTTTTTCACAAACAGAATTACCCAGGGAGATTCGTTTTCCATGTTTTCCCATTCGCTGTACCCTTTTATTACAGCTTTCTGACAGTCAAGCTTACCGTTAAATTAGAATACTGTTTTATATACATCACTGATCATATATGTTATCCATCTCTTCTAGGTTTTATAATTCAAGGTTCGCTTTAGAAAAATTTTTTTAAATTATACTAAATACAATAAAACAAATACTGTATCTGGTAATTTTAAAATCATAAACATAATTGCATAAATATGATGGAAATTATTTATGGTGTTTTTGCAATGTTCACTAATTTTAATAACGGCGTGATTTTTCAATATTCGCAAATAATAATAGAATTTTGTCACTATCTTGTTTTCTGGGTCATTGATCTCGAATTTTTGGTTCCTTAAATTAAAAAATTTATCTAGCACCGTTAAGTAATCAAAACACGATACTTTCTGGGGTGATTTTTCAATATTATCGCGTTTCGAGAATTTTTATTACACTACGTCCTGAAATTAGAGATCCGTGACCAGGAAACGTACTGGAGGCAAAATTTATTTATGGTTTGCGATTTCAGAAAATTCACCCCTAATAAGGAATGTTTTTCCCGGTTAAAGGAAAGTTGAATAATTTTTAATGTCCGGGACCTTCATAATCGTAATTAAAAGCTCCAAAAACCTATGTAATGGACAAAATCTCACATCTGTTTGTAAATTTTGCAAAACCCCCTTAATAAGGTGTGATTTTTGCAAATTTAATAGTGTCAGACAAATTTCGCATGAGCAAAATCCCGATTTTTCTAAATCAGTGACTAAAAAAACCTTTGTGATGACCGTCTCTCTTTTTGGCTGCCAAAACCAACCGCAAAATCGTTATTTGACTGTAGTATGTTGACAAAATAACTTTTTAGCTTTTTAGAAGATAAATACGTATAATAAAAAAATAAAAATAATAAAAACATAAATGTAACAATTAAGTAATTAAAAGAAACGCAAGGATATTGAATCAAGGATTGTAAACAAAAATTTTTTTTTGAACGAATATTATTTATTGTTAAGAATAATAAATAATTTAATTAAAAAAATATTTAGCAAACATAAATTAATTTTTGAATGCATAAATTTAGAGAATAATAAATATAACATTCTTTTGAGCATACGAGTGCAGTTCATTAATCAGCCAGAAAATGTTTTAAAACCTGAATTCAATTAGGGATCTTTTCTATGTACAATATTATCGCTAAAATACATAAAAAATTTATACATAATTATGAATTCTTATTTCTAAAAAGTTAAATAACAAAATATCTCCTTGCCTGTAAATTCTCGTCATTCATTGCCATTATTATTTCATTAAATGAAGATTATTTTACATAGTATTTGGATCTAGAAAAAATTATTATTAAAATAAGAAAAAATAACTTTAATATTTACATTTATCTATGCATTAATTAAAATGTTAACATGGAACATGTTCAAAGATAGGAGTATTTGGAAAAGGGTATTGATAATAAAAAAAGTCACTCGGAAGGATTTGTTGACTTTTGATACTTTCGATTCATAATTTATGGATACTACCATAGATATTGGGCTAAAATACTAGATGAAGGTATACTATCAAAGAATGTATATATATATTTACAGGCACGTATCCAGAAATTTTTTCTTTGGGCCAGATACTTCTTAAAGGGGGGAGGGGTGTAAAATAGAAACTAAAATATTTTTTATTTTCACCCAAATTCGCGATTTCTCAGCGGTTTTTTTCAATTTAAAATGCACTTTTAATAGATTATATAAATTCGTTAATAGTAATCATTATATTATGTATGCAATTTTTTTTTTTTTTTTTTTTAAGAAATAAACGAATGAAATTTAAATTCTTAATTATTCTTGTGTATTTTTGATTGCTTAATTCGTGGTAGAGGAGTTATTAAACACGACTTTACGATGAGTTTCAATTATACTGTTACTTGATCAAAAAGAATATCTACTAATATTTTATTATTTGATGAGATAGTATTATTGATTTAATGACACTTAAGAAACATTTTCGTTCTTATTCGTTTCGACAAATGTAATTTTACTACTTCTCTAAAAACAATAAATTTAAATGCCTTTAAGGATGCTACCTTTTTTGTTTGAATACAGATTTTAATCAAAACTGGTATATAACAAAACGTCATATTAAAAAATATATATTTAAGGTTTGAACATCCTAGGGACTAGGGTGACTCCATTGTTAAATAATTATCAATAATTTTGCTTTCGAGCAACTTATACACGTGATTCTTATGGAACGACATTTTACAATAAAAAATTTTAAGACTTTTTTAGCAGACTTTTTGATAAAAAAAATTATGACACATAATTAATATAAAATCTAATATCTTTATTGAAATATGAATTTTTGTTTATAAGAAGAAAATGTTACTTTTATGTGTTAAAAAAGACCGTTAACTTGTACAGTAAAAATATAAAAACGGAAAAATTTAAATTACACTTAAAAAAAAAAATCTAAAATTTCAGAGAGGCCAAGGCCTCTAATACGTGCCTGTATGCAATAGTTTATTAATTCTTTGATACTATGTATAGTTAAACCTGCTCTTAAAACATGTTCCAAGACCGTTGGTTGCATTAAAGCACAACACAGTTTAAATTTTTAAAAATACAAATTAATTAATTCACAAATAAACGCATTGAAGGCTGTAAATTCTAAAAACAAAATTATTTATCAATGCTTCAGGTAAAAAAGTTGTAATTAAAATATAAGAATGTAAGTCCATTGCTAACTGATACAAATATTTTGTGATATACTAATGGATTAAATTTTCCATTCCATCGAATCCAATATATTTTTTGCGCCAATGAAGTTGTCCTCTTACTTTCGTATTCGAGTAATTTAATTTTTTCACGAAATTGGTAATAATTTAATCTGGAGCATTGAAAAATAATTTTCTTTTTTTTTATAAAAGAGCCTGAGCATTTATATAAAAATTAAAAATTATTTTAATAATTTTAGCTTACCTTACATAAAATACTGACGAATAAAATACAAAATGGCCTTAAGTTGACCAATATTTAGCTTGTTTGCAAATTAAGAATTGAAATCAGAATTCAAAGTTATCGATTATAATAATAATTATGATATTTTTTGCATTGAAACTCTAAACAATTTAATATTTAACCTTAAATTAATTTTCATGCACTCTTACATAAGTAACATTTATGACCCCGAAATATACTTATTTATAACTTTCATGAAGGTTTTGATCCATCAAAAAAGCTTTCAAATAAAAAGTTAACATTACTTGAAAGAATTAACTATTTATTGATGACTTATTAGGAATAAAATAATCATGAAATTTTATAATCTTCTACTTGCTAGGAAATATATTACTTTTTAATAGTACTTCACACTACAAAATTATTATTTTTTAATTATCATGCACAAAATGTAATTAATAAATTAAATTACAATATCATGCAAAAAAACTTAAACTATGTAATCAAATCCATCAACAAATCGCTGTACAAAAAATTCATAATCTATGCACAAAATGTAATTAATAAATTAAATTACAATATCATGCAAAAAAACTTAAACTATGTAATCAAATCCATCAACAAATCGCTGTACAAAAAATTCATAATCCATGCACAAAATGTAATTAATAAATTAAATTACAATATCATGCAAAAAAACTTAAACTATGTAATCAAATCCATCAACAAATCGCTGTACAAAACATTCATAATCTTTGCATTACATACTTTTTCTAGCACTTTGTGTAATTTTTACACAAATTTTTTTTTAATAGAATCATTTATGATTTTTGATTTGTTTTCTAATCAAATTTGTAGAAATAAACAAGTTTATATTTATCGTAGAATATTTATTATATTTATAGTATAGAAAATTTAATTGTCTCTGTTACTAAGTTTTAATCAGCTAATAAGCAAGATTAAATATATATATATATATATATATATAGGCTGCTTATCTATTTATAAGCTTATTAATGGCATGCAATAATATAAATACTTGAACCATAGCAGACAAAGCTGCTCCATAACCATATTGCAAACATGCATTAACTTTTTCTTTTAGTTCTTCATAGAGGAACCATTTTTAAAATAGGAAATGTATTTATAGACCTAGTTTTTGTTTAAATTGATTATTTTTAACATGGAACATGTTTATAGGGAGGGGGTACTTCAGAACTTGAAAATTAAGGGGGGGGGGGTTAAATTTGTCCTATTTAAGGGGGGGGTCAAATTTGTACTTTTTAAGGGGGGGGGAAAATTTGTCCTTTTTAAGGGGGGGGGTCAAATTTGTCCTATTTAAGGGGGGGGGGGGTCAAATAAGACTTAGAATAATTAGTTAAGTATATATAAATAAATAAAATACTTTTAAAATACTGAAAAATCTGGACTTAAGGACTTAAGGATAATACAGGTTTATGGACTTAGAAAAATATCGATTTAGGGACTTGGAATAATTCAGGTTCAGGGACATATAATAAATCAGGTTTAGGGAATCAAAATAGTTTGGATTTAGAATCTTAACAGCTAGTGAGGTGATAATTACAAATTACAACAATAGAAAATTGTATTGTAATGTTGAGTAACATTTGTATTATATCTAGTCCTCATTTGGAAGTAAACATGTTCCATGCATTTAGGTTGTGTTTACACAAACCGGTTATAAGTTTTTTGTAATAGGAATGCAATAAACATTATATTTTCTAACGGAAAAAATTAATTTCTCTATATATGCAAATAATTATTAATAAGTATTTTATATTAAACAAATAAATACTTTATAAAAGCTATCATTTTCAGCTTTTAACATTTGTTTTTCCAACATCATTTATTCTGAAATTAACACATACAATAAAATAGTAGGCTACTTTGTCAACATGCAGTACTAAAGGACTGTTTTACGAAATGAAAAGGGGCAAAAATAATCATCATAAACTTTCTATCTTTTCTTAATAAAATCTTAAATATTTTTTTAATCAAACTTCTACATACAAAAGAATGTATGGTATGACCTTCTCATTTTCAGTAACGCATTCAACTTTGCGTTCAACTTCCATATCGTCATACTTAAGCCAGGATCCATTTCGTAAAACATAAGCAATAAAATGGAAATTTCCTTTAAAAGCTCCCACACCTACTAATTCATATTTTTTGTTCTTAATGAATAATGCTTTTGGGGATTCTCTTAGAGGAAAACTGAAGTTACCGTCATCTAGTTCACCACTTCCAATTTCTACTGCAAACAATTTACCTAAGCTGTAATTTATTTCCAAGAGATTATTTCTATTACTGCATGCATTGCACTTTGCACCTTTGCAAAAATAATTGTTTAACTGGTCCTCTTCAATTAAAGTTTCCAATATACCCAAACCCGCTTCTTGTATTGAAAACCCGTCTACTTGAACCATGGTTGCCGTTACTGTATTTTCCCAGTTACATAGACGGCATTTTTTTTCTACTATTAAGGAGGGACAGCTGGCAAGACAATGATTGTATACATTGATTAAGCAGTTTTCACAATTCAATATTGGTGGCCTTTTTTTATTCTTATGATTTAATATAACACCTAGTTTATCAATATGAAATTGTGCTCGAAAATCATATGTTTCTTGGTTTATATTCTCTTTGTCCAAAATATTTAAAACATATTGAATGAAAATATTGCTGACATACAATGGATCAAGAAGAATATTTTTATTTACATATAAAGAATTTCCTACAAGAGAAAATAGAGTGTCTACAGGACAAGTATTAGACGCATCAATGTGTATTTTTTTATCAATTACCATTACGGAAGATAGACCAAGTTTACATTCATTAAACAAAAACGGAAGTTCGAAATTATTAAAAAAATTATTTTTATTCTTGCAAATATCATTAAAACTTATAAACTTATTTAAATTACTTTGTGCATCCACAATCGTATCCGTTAAGAACTTGGCTTTTTTGTTTGGTATACTCAATTCAGTATTAATAGTTTTAAGAGTCTGAGTTGCATTATCGCTTTGTTCATTTTCTGCATTTGGCTCTCTTAAAGGTAATTGTCTACTTTTTCTTGGATCTACAATCTCAGCTGCAAAGTTTATCAGCCAAAAATCAACCAAGGCAGGTTTTATCACTGCCCAAAAAGCATCGTTCTTAGCAACTTTGATAAATTTTATATTTTTATTTGCATATATGCAAAAAATACACGTTTGGAAATCAGCAACTTGAAGTAACCCTTGGACTTCATAATAAAACTCGTGTTCAGGGTTTAAATTTTGTTGGTCTTCGCCATCAAAAATATTTTTAACTTTTTCAATACTCATAATCTGCTTCATATTAAAATTTTTTGCACATGGGCGTTTTATAACTACAATGGTGTCTTTACCAATAACTCCATCCGGAGTTCCTCCTAAGCAAAATTCCTCTTTATGAATAAATAATCCACAAGGATTTATTTTTTTTTTTAATTTTTTACTTAAAATTTTTTTGGCATTATTTTTGAATTCTATTTCATCACTAATTGAAATAGATTTTGAAATAGGCGGATACATTAGCTTTTCAGTTAATTTACCACTGGGTTTCTCTGGATCTCTTATGTAAACCCACTTAAAACATTGCGCATTTAAAAGTTGACTAGAATATTCCCACCATAAATCACTTTTTTTTTGTCCTCTTGTATTCATTTCAATCTTTTCTCTATTGATTTGATCATTTTTCATATCTTCAACTAATTTCTTAATGAGCGCAGTAAATGGTCCTTTTTCCATATCGCAATCAATAGCTTGTGTTCCATAGCTATTATCTTTGTTTTTTGAGTGGTATTTTAACCTAGTACGACCATTTTTTTGTCGATTTGCTTGCTGTTTCATAGCGTTATGCTTTCTTTTCAGCTCAAGGTTCTTAATAGTTGGCATTGGTTTGAGACCGTTATTTTCTTGAATTTTTGTTATCGGAGTTAAAGTATTGTAATGAATAGCTGCAATGTTTGCTGAGCAATGATATAAATCTCGTTGCCCCAAAAAAACTCTTTTGCCACCGCTGGTTTTACTGGCTATACTCATGAATCCTTCTGCTCTGTTATTAGTGAGTTTTGATAAAAAACTCCTTGCATCAGCGCTTTTTTTTTTCATCATTTCAAGGATTCGAGTTAACGCACCAGACTCTTTTATAAATTTGTAAAGGTTGGCTTTCTTTTTATCGCTCTCAGTGCAAATAATTCCCACTTTTTTACACAGAGTGTGATTTCCAAAGATGTGATAAGAAATATAAATTATATCTTTTTGAAGTTTTTCTTCTTTTTCGGCCTCAGTATCACCAGGTTTTCCATTTCGCAAATCTACTTGAGCTTCAATTGCTTTACGGAATAAATAACCAGATTTTTTTATTTCTTCACGCAATTTACCAACTCCACAGCTTGGTTTAATTAAAAAAGTCATCTGTGAAATTTTCCCTAATTCTTGAGTAATTCCTCTATATAAGTGATTACAACATTTTATTCGAATAACGTGTATCCTTAAATTTTTACCATTTATGTTCCGATAAACATGACTATCTACAACAGCTTTATAAACATTAGAATCACTGTCAGTGATCATAATTTTAAATACTATACGGTGAATAATAAAAACAGCCTTAAAGCCACCACTGATTATTTTAGCTTCCATGCTACCGGAGCTTTTGTTTGCGTCGTAATTTTTATAACAAGCATGTGGTATCATTGGAATTTTTCTTTTCTTTACAATAGCACAGGTAGAGCAGTACTTATTCTTAATGCCTAAAAATAATACCTTTTTTGAAAAGTAGCCAATTATGACAGCTAGGCCACATAAGGATCTATGAAAACCTCCATAGCTTCTTGTTGCCCACCCACCATCTGTGATTGCATACGAATAAACAATGTCATCTTCTATAATAAAACCATTTGCTATAGCCATCTCTCTTTCAATTCGCCCAGCTTCAAGGATTTCAGTTAGTAAAGCATCTTCGATATTGCTTATGTTTCCCTGTCTGTGAAATTTAAATGATTTATCACACAAAGTTTTAACACCCATCCCAGAAAAGAGACCTTCCATACATCTAAAAGGGATCCCATTTGATAAAGTAGAGATTACAGATCTATCATTCAAGGATAACCTATTGGCTTTTTCTATTTCACAATAAATCAATTCAGATAAATAGCCACATTTAGTGCATTCTAACTTAAATTGGGTATTGAAACCTGAATCAAACCGGTCTCTAATTCTTAATTCAGTGAAATTGCATTCCATGCCATAAACAAAATCGTGCTCTACATAAACTCCTTGAAACTGAGCCAACAATTCGTATATATTTGCTAACCATAATCGGTCATAATCTTCCTTATAACCTATTACATTCTGTTGAATATTAGTTGTTGGTGGCAGTGGGTTATTTCTCTTAGTAACGCCGTCAACATTCAAGGGCTTCCATTTATTTAGCATTTTCAAACTTTGAGTTTTATTTTCAGCATCTTCATTATAGTAGTCTCTTTGGTAACTATGCACTATATTTTGAATTTGACTTTCTTGAGTCTGTTCAATTTGCACTTTACTCTCTATTTTATTGCAATCAGTATTATTCATAGTACTATTTCTATTAACACTTTCTTCATTAAAGTTACTCTTAGAATTTATATTACTTTTCTTACTATTTACAACTTCGTTTTTACAAAGGCTTTTTCCTACGAAGGATTCTGAAATATTTTGGAGTAATTTTTGTTTTTCTTCCTCCTCTTTATTTTTGATTCTGCAAGAAAATAATATATAAAGAAGGGTTACTATGTATAGTTCAATATTTCTAATTACATACACGACAATAGATAGATATTGGGATAGCGGCAAAAGAAGGTAAAAATTTCGTGTACAAAACAGGCTAGGTTTAATTTTGATTAATGGCAAGAAAATTTTTTACCGTTAAGGAAACTGAATTTTTGAGAAAAAAAATTGTTATGCACTTAAAACAAAAATTAAAGATCTGAAATGCAAGGAAAAATTGTAATTTTTTATGAATTTATCTAAAATTTGATGTTAATTGGGTCGATCTATCAAAAGTTAGAAAGAAATTTGAAAAGTTCTGGGCTATCCTGTATATGTATATGTATATGTGCCATATACAGTATTATATAAAGTTGATTCGGTTTACGGAGGCCACCATCTTCTCGAAAGTTTATTAGCCAATAAAATATTTATTAGTAAAAAAAGTTTATTTGTACAAAAAACATTTATTGCGGAAAATAATTTCCTTCTTTTGGAAATATTTATTAATAATCCACCTATTGAAAGTTACAATAAAACATATCTTGATGCTTCTTATTTTATCTTATTTTATCTCATCTTATCTTGCTACTATTATTTGTGAAATTTCTCTGTGTGTGTAATCATCAGGGTCGAACCATTGAATGAGTTTATATGAAACCGGTTAAAAAATATAGTTTTTCGACTTAGCTGCTGAACTCTTGAAGATATTTAATGCTTATTATTTTTTAGAAAACTAAAATTTTCCTAAATTTGTAAAAAGTGTAGTATTTTAAAGTTTTTATTAAGAATTACTTATTATTATAAATTATAATAATAATGATCAAAAGGATCAATTTTAGCAAAAAATTTTTTTACTCTATCAACGATTCAGGGGTTTGTACCCCCTTCTTCAGGATATAAGAGTAACTAAATTCGTTAATTACATAATAAATACTTTAAAAAGATGCGGAAAGAAAAAATTTACACACAAATTTCCACATCTTCTTAAGTATTTATTATGTAATTAATTTATTTATTTACTCTTATATCCTGACGAAGGGGGTATAATTTATATATTTATAATAATAATTTTTAATAAAAACTCTGAAACATTTGGAACATAACAAATATTTATATTTATTTTATTAATGAAATATCTTAAAAACTAGAAAAAAATTTACCCTCAATAGGCGTTACTAAATTCGCAACAAATTTTTACGTAATGCATGGTTGTTATTTTAAAAATTTAAATAATTATGTTGTTTTTGCTATAGGTTATTGAGATTATAATGAGGACAGAACTCGTCCCCCTCTAAACATTTTCTTTGTTTACTTATAAAGAGCATTTCGGCTCAAGAAAGGAATCAGAAAAACCAGGTTTTTGGACCTAAAAGTACTGATAAAAAAATAATTTTTCCCGTTGTAATTTTGACCCCAGCTGCTCTCTGTTGGGCAAGGGGTGTTAAAATATCAAAAACAATTTTTAATTTACAAAAACTTATAAATATCTCTAGTTCCTAAAATAAAAAACAAGACTATTAGGTCTTAAAAAATTGCTAAATCTGTGCTCTTTAATCTCATTTATTTAAAAAATTTGTTTGAAACTTTAATTAAAATTTTACTTTAAAGTAAATTTTCTCTGCTATTAAAATTTACTAATCTCTGAAAAATTTATTTTTTTGTCTATCATAAAAATTTTAAATGAAACCGGTTTCAACTAGTGATGGATGATACCATGAGACTGTTCTTGATCTCGTATCATCTTATTTTCGAGATGAGACCGAGGTGACACCAAGCAATAAGTCTTCGAGACGAGGCATACAGAGGCGGATTTAAAGAAAAATCGGCCCTAGGCAAAATCCAAATCGGCGCCCACTCAAGGCCAGCGAAATTAAACTTTCGTTTAAAGTATCAAAACATATATTTAAAATGAATACATTTTTAATTCCAAAGTTTTTAGTTGTCATAAATAGTAAATGGCTAAATTAAAACCAAACCGAGATAAGATGCATTTTCGGGTATCCAAATCGGTTCCAAAGTATTTTTTCCCGAAAGTACTACTAAAAATAAGCCACCACGTCAATTTTTAGTTCATAAGGTTCAGTCCTCGATTTTTGGCGGACATTTTTGTGTTTTGGACTCTTATAAAAAGAGTAAGAAAAATGAGAGAAAATTTTTCTTATTTGTTCTGTAAAAAACACACATTTACATGAGAAATTTTTTTTTCTGAGGCCCGGATATGAAATTTCTCGTAGAATACAATTCTAGGGTAAAATTTTTTTTTGAGTTGCGCATGCGCGAGAAATCGCTAAAATATTGTTAAACCTCCCCTTTTTTTTACATTTGAATTTCTGAAAAGTATATATAAATAAAAAATCCTTTGGTAGGTTTCAAAATACTTCTAATACTTCAAAGCTTACAATGAAAAAGAAAAACTACTGGATTATTTCGTTTTGAGAGTTATAGATCAAAATATAGTAGCTTTAAAAGTTCATTTTTTACAAATTTCAAATTCCCTGTCAAGTCACGTGACCAATTTTAAAATCAGCACAAAAATTTGGTTTCCACGGTAAATTTTACATGAGGATATATTTTTTTAATGTTTTTTGGAGTTTTTGTATTAACACGGCGAAATTTAAATGAATAGTTGTAATATATTAAAAAACTATTTTTTTCAATAAAAGGACCAAAAAATATTAAAAATGACTTATATGTACCTATGCAGGTACAAGAAATCTATATACATTAGGGTGATTAAAAAAAAGTGCTCCAAAAATGTTCTTCCTGAAGTAAGTATGCTAAAGTTTAGGCTACAAAATGACTCCATGCCAATTTTGAGCTAATTTAAGAACGTGTTAGGGGTCGACTAAACCCAGGATGCCCCTCATGGGGCTTACACTAACATCTGATGTGAATGACTTTTGACTGAATGACTGAATGAATTTTTTGAAAAATACATTTTTATACTTCGTCATATGTTTTCGGTGTCGCTAAACTCTATAATGAGAATCCCAGAGCCCGAAAATGTCTTAATCACCTTTACAACACACCAAACACTCCTTTTTTGGAAAAAAATTTTTGGGATAAATAGCGAAAATCGTATATATTCGAAACAATTGGATTTGGACTTACAATCTATAGTTATGGATGACTGTAATATATCTTATACCTATTCATTGCATTTTAGTCAAAATACTTTTTATAAATTTTTAGCGAAAAATTGCGAAAATGACCCTCTAAAAATGGTGTTTTTCGTAGATTTAGGGGTGTTTAACACATTTTTGTGTTCCGGGGCGATGATTTTATAAACCAGCAACCAAAAGCACGTACTCTTGGGCATAATTTAAACCTTTTAAAAAAATTTTGTGTAACTGTTGTGAATCGCCCTCGTTTTTCAATTTTGAAAAAACTACTAGCGACTTGTTCGACCTCTAAAACGTCACCAAATGGGCTGAAATTTGCAATGGTATCTTGGTATCATGTGTACAATAACATACTCCAAGAAGAGTTAATTTCAGGCACTTTTTTTTTTCAATCACCCTATAATATATGTATTTAATTACGGTGGGATCAAACTTTTTCCAAAAACAGAAATTAATAATTAAAAAATAAAATTTTCTTATTTTTTTTAAATACTTTAGCTCTTATATAGTTCAACTTAAATCTTAAATTCATTTAACGAATTGAAATTACAAAATTCTTTGTAATAAACAAAAAAAATATGTGATTGTTTGGAATAATAAAGTTATAAAAGGTAATAAATAACTTTATAAAAATAATACTGAACAGGTATACATAATTAATATACTTTAATAAAAATAGAAAATAGTAGCAATGATAATATTCAACATTTATTTTTTATTCAATTTTTAAAATTTACTTAATTTCATGTTTTATTAAAATATAGAAATTTAATTTTAAGCATCAACATCCCTAGGGGGGAGGGGGTGTTAAACTCTTTTGCTACATGCTAAATATAAAAAGATTTATCCCAAAAATATTCTCATGGTTATTAAATTAGTCTAAGATTAATAAAAATTGGTTGTCTTAGTTAATTATTGATATTGTGAAAGATTTGATCTGTTATATTGTGATTCATATTAATCAAAAACATTATATTTCTTCGTTGACGCCGTTTAAGCATTAAATTTAAATTAATTAGCAATACCAGTTTGTTAGAGGTAGAAAAATTCAAATAATTGTTATAAACAAATTATTTTGTTTATTATTAAATTGTCACCGGAGATGAAAAATAATGTACAATCAAAAAATAATAAATACTACAGGAAAGGAGGTAAAATCTGGAAGCAGTAGTTACTGGAAAGTAGCAGATACTTGATGTAACTTGAATTTTGCTAAGAAAGGTGCCCAGTATCGAAGTAAATAATTTCCGTTACTTGCTAAAAGCGTGGTGGAACTGAATGGGGGGGAGGATGAAAAAAAAAATAACGTAACCAATCGATAAATTATCTTTTTTTAACATAAAAACATTCTTTGCAATTTTTCATAATAATGCACCCCTTCCGAGTTCCAGTGCAATGAAAAGTTTGATTTTTGACAAAAATATTTTAAATTTTTTAAAGTTTTTTTAATTTTACTTAAAATCTGTTAGTATTACAAAAAAAATTATGTATTATTAATATGAAGTATTTTTGTTGACAAATAAAGCGATATTTTTTTTTCGTACGATTAATATTAAAGGAGATATGACATGGCAAAAATGGCTGTTGAACGAAAAATTAAGAAACCGGATCGTTCTGGCGTAAATATCTGGAAAAATATTACTTTCACAAAAAAATAGTTATGGGTAAAATAATTTTTTTTCCAAAATTTTTTATACAAATTTTTTAGCGCCATCTGGGCTAAGGAGCTTGGAAAAAAAATCCTTTAGTGAAAAGTCAGAACACTTCTTCCTAAATATGTCCAGCCAATTTTGGCTTTATCGGGTAATTATTGTTTATGTTTTGGCCTTATAAAGTTGGATAAAATCGTATATTTTTTAAAACATTTTCAGTTTTTGGCCAGCAGCGTGAACATTATTTATTTTAAACAGCCAAATTTTTTAGCATTTATTCCAAGATAGTTGTATTCCAATTTTTCGTTTAATTTTTCGTTTTAAGCAAATTTGTCCGTTTTAAAATGCCTATTTTATGTTTATAACGGTAAATGTTTTTTTTTTTCGGGTGAAATATAAAAAAATGGCCAATCCATGTTGCATGTCATGAAACTGGCGATAACCTTAGCTTTAAAATGGGTCCTGGTACATCTCGTTATCATTAGCCAAAAAAAAGTTATGGCAAAAAAACATTTTTTTTTCAGCAATCACATAAAATTTTTTTAGTTAATCCATTGGGTACCTCTATTTATAAGTCTTATGAAAATTTTTCGTGCAGTACTGTATGTTTAGATGATAAGTCAATTAAATACTGCTGTCAAATTTCAAATCCCGACTTTTGACAGCAGTCAAATAGCCGTCAAAGTAAAACTAAGTTACAAAAAAGGTACAAAAATCAAAGATTTGTGTTATTTTCGTGTAAATATTTAATTTTATGGAAACTTTTTACACGACAAATGTGTATAGGTAGGGGGTTTTTTAAGCACGTTATTGGGGGGGGGGGGGTAAACTCAGAATTATTTCAATTTAGAGACTTAGAATGATTTGAGTTTAGATTTAGAACTGAAAATTTTTTTCATTTAGGGACTTTGAATAATTTTGATTTAGGAACTTAAAATAATTTTCAATTCTAAACTTACAATAATTTCGATAAAGGGGTAAAGAATAATAAGGATTTTAAGAGCTGAAAACTATTTTTTTTTTATCTTTTTTTTAGCTCTTTATCTCTTTGCAATCATTACAATATCCCCTACACATCGCTATTTTTTATGCTTACATTGAAAAAGTCAAAAAAAAAATTTATTACGACTGTTTTCAATTTTTTTTACATTCTGGGGTACTTATCACCACCAGGGTTGCAAATATTGTTACTTCCCCCCCTGGGGAGGGGTGTAATTAATTTCATAATAGTAAGCATAAGATAAAATATTTTAAAAAAATTGATCCAAATACAAAACAAACAAGGTCATATTTTTTGTATTTTTTCTTATTCTGGGGGTAGTTTTAACCCCCTTATCATTAAACCTTATATCTAAATTTTAGGCCATGATAAAAAAAAATAAATCTTTATTTATTTTTATAAAAAAATGGCATTCATTTGATAATTTTAGCAAAAATTGCAAAATATTTAAAAACAACCCCTAAAAAAGGGTTGTTTTTACTGTTTACAGGGTGTTTGAGAAATTTCTGACATTAAAATCGTAATCAGTGTCCCAAAAAACCCCCTGGCACCTGTTTTCACCAAAATTCATTTAATATTACCCGAGATATTAAATATTTATTTGTTTTTGGCCAAAAAACAGTTTGACCGATTTTTACAACATTTGGGGCCAACTGCAACCAACCAAACTTGTTTTCTTCTGAACTAGACACCTTTCTTGACAAATTGCAAAAACATTCAAGTTGATCTGACTTGTCAGTAATTACTGCTTCATTTTATAAAATACCCTGCAAACTAGCTGGCACTAAGGTTCCTCAAAGAATGAGCTTAATACTTCAATGTGCCACAGATTTCACCGATTACAACCATGCAATCATAAACACATTTCTATTAAGTTTTAAAAGTTTTTTTTATTGATCAAAAATTTTGAAACAAATTTTCAAAAAATTAATTAACAGATTCGAGATGTCAAGTAAAAATCATATTTTCAAATATAAGTACTTTTATGGAAATAAATGAAGTATTACCTACAAATAAAAAAAAAAAGTAGTTTCAGATTTTTTAATGAAAATATTTTTGAAAAAAAAAATTAGGTCCTAATTCCACAATGGTTGTGAAATATCACCGGTTACAATATTTTCAGATATGGAAAAAAAATGTAATTAAATGAGGTGTTACACTAAAAAAAATACCCTGCCAACTAGCTGGCACTAACGTTCCTCAAACAATGAGCTAAATACATCTATATGCCACAGATATCACCGATTACAACCATGCAATTGTACACTCAATTCTATTAACTTTCAAAAGTTATAAGAAAATTTATGTATTGAATTTAACTAAATCTATTTTTTTCAAATAAAATCTAACGTAATTCATTGGATAATAATTATTCAAGATAGTACTTTCATGGAAATAAAGTTAAGTATTACAAAAAAAAAAAAATATTGTATAGTTTAAAAAAACTTTTTCAATTTTGAGAAATAAATTTTGGAAAAATTCGGTATCAAATCCAAAAAATTACTATAAACTAACTGCCTAAAACTAGTACTCTCATACAAATAAATTAGGTACTACGCCCAAAAAGAAAAAAAAAATTGGTGTTTTTTGTATTCTTTTGTGAAGAAAATGTTGGGAAAAAAATTTTCAAAAAATTAATTATCAGATTCGACATATCGAGTAAAAATCGTACTTTCAAATTTATGTACTTTCATGGAAATAAATTAGATATTACTTACAAATAAAAAAAAAAGAAAAGTAGTTTGAGATTTTTTGATGAAAAAATTTTTGAAAAAAAAATTAGGTCAGAAAATTTTCGGAAGTGGTATATATCAATAAATTTAATAATACGATAAATGAAAATGAGAATGCCGGGTCGTTTAATTCTATATATAAAAATGTCATAGTCCCACGTTAATAAATATTCAAATACATTTGATACGTATATTAAAGAAATGTGATGAAAAATATATGGCTATTTAATGTATTTATAAAGATTTTTTCAAAGATTTTTTAAAAAAATAAAAAATAATTATGTAGTCTCATTTCGGCAGCACCCAGTATCACATAGCTCAAAAAAAAAGTATTTTTATGTTAGATAAAACACATTATTTTAAATTTTCATATTGTTCATTAGTAATTAAGAAAAAATTATATAATTTTTGTATTCAGATCACCTGAAGAGGGCAACGGATTTGTTAGTGAAAAATTGTGAAATAAAAAAATTGTTACACATCAAAATAATTTGTATTGTTTTATTTATTTTAAATAATTTGAAACAATAAAAAGTTAAGTTTAGCTCCGATTCTGGTCAATAAAATATTATTTTTACTTTTTAAATTCTGCAATGGTTTTACAATTTCACCGGTTACATACACACACTCACACACACATACTTTTTTTAAAAACCGGTTTTTTAGCTTCCTGAGGTCCCAAAACGTGCTTATATGCGAAAAAATCAAAAATCAAAATTTGACCTATAACAATGGTTCCTCATAGAGGAACCAAAAATTTACCTCCTCTCCTGTATTAAAAGTTAACAATTTTAAAAGCCTAAATATCGTCGGCAATATGTTTTTGAAATGCATATACAGATAAGTTTTTTTTGAGACTGTCTCGAACTTCGAGACGAGGCCAAGAAGAGACCTAAGTTTTTAAAAATTTCCGAGACCGATACGAGACAGACCCCAAATCTCTTATCGTTTCGGTCGCATCCATCACTAGCTTCAACGAGAACCCAGTGTGGAATTTCTCAAAAAAAACGAAAAATAAATTATTTTTGCATCTGCATTTTCTGGGTATTTAAGCTGAAACATATTGATTTAATTTTTCCACTGTTTCAGACCTTTTTCAGTACAAAACGATGAAAAATTTGAATGAAAAAAAATCTGGCATTTTTCCATACATATCCCTTTTGATTTTGGGAAAAATGAAAATTGTCATTAAAAACCTTTTTGCCCTTTTTATCGGCACTTTTTTTATTATAAAACTTGGTTTATAAGGAATTTTAACCAATTCAAATAGCTTTTTGTGAATAAAGCCAAAATTTCTAAAAATGCAAAAATTTTAAAACTCTCTTAAATCCATTTATATCAGGTTTTTAGTTTCAACAAGTTTTCAGCGTAAATATCGATTAATAAACTGAAAACCGGTTATTTTTACAGTGCTTGCTTTGTTTGATTGAAAATTTTCACTCTGGGTTTTATTCAAACCGATTTAAGTAATCTTTTAATTTAATAGACGAATAAGAGTTTCATGTTTAGCAACACTCTTACATGGTAAATTACAATATCAATAATAATGATAATCAGCGAAAAATATACAAATAGCGGTATTTCAGATCATTTATCGATTTATTACACTAAAAACTTATTCAAGCCGGTTTTACTTTAAAATAACAAGTAAAAACCTAAATCATGTTCTAGAAACTCTGAATGCTATCAAAAATCGCAAAAAGTTGTAGATTTTTGGCTGCAATTTTTAGTCTAGGCGCCAACCATACTAATCACGTCCAAAAATTAAGAAATTAAATTTCTTTTTCAGAGGATAAAAATAGGCGGTACTTATTTTTTTGCAAAATTGGCCAATAATTTGTTAATAACAAAAAATTGACCACAAAATTCGCAAAACGGAACCCGGATTCGTGTTCAGCGGGTCAAAAAACATAAATACCACCTATTTTTATCCTCGGAAAAAGAAATTTAATATTTGGGCGTGATTAGTATGGCTGGCGCCTGTATTATTTATTAAAACGGGTTTTTTAACATGAAGGTTTTTAATGTAAATACTTTTTAAAAACTTTTTGCATAATAAGAATAAGCTTATAGGAAAAACAAAATGCATGCTTAAAAAGCCAGAAAATCGCATTTTTTAGAAATTTCCATCTGGTTTCTCGTGTAAATTGATTTCATTCTACAATTTTATTATGAACATATCAACTTTTCAGCGATCAATAAATCTTTAAAGCAGTAAAAATTGACTTTAAAGTTAAAATTTTATTTACAGTTTTCAGTATTTTAAATTAAAAAATGTTTTTGAGACTGATTACCCAATTTTTAGAGAACTTGCTTTTAGAAATTAGTTATATAAATAATACCAATCAGTTGTATACAAATTAAAGATACACACAAATACATTTTCCAATCTATTTAAGTATAAGATTAATATTATGCATAAATTTTTCTATTTTCTTTATAGGTTATAACCTATATATATTTCTTTGATATTTTTTTAATAAAGCTAAGGGGAAAGTATCATGCGGGCGAACAACGTCAGCCCAATATAGTCTAGTTTAACAAAAAATTTATTAAAATATTTATTTTGTATCTAATTTCAATGGTAAATAAGAAAAAAATGTGGATTGTGACGTCATCAATAACTTCTTTTTTTTTGTAGGATTTTTTTTGCCAGTATGAAAAATCTCATATAATAGAGTGACTAAAAATCGTTCATTAGGGAAAGTTATACCACATTTTTTACATTAAAATGGTTTTTCACCTGTATGAGTTTTAATTTGGCTATAGCTAAGGTACTTTGATCTACAAATAATTTTTTGCAATATTGACATTTATAAGGCTTTTCTCCAATATAAACTAGAATGTGCTTTATACTCGTCCAGAACCCAGATATCGAATTCCCAAGTAAATTTTGTTTTTTCTAAAGACAAAACAAAGACGAATAATTTTTGCAGGAAAAAAAATTGAATTTATTTTTCATTTTGGGGTTTTAGCGATTATTAAAAATATTAGTTTTTTGTTTTTGTAATAATAAATCAGAAACATAATAATTTTATAAACGCCGACTTTCATAAACTCATTACTTTTTTTTTTATTTGCATATCAATTTTTTTCTACTTTGAAATTGCACTATTTTCCGAATATTAGGGTTGCAAATAATTAAATAATAATTTTAAAAAAAGCAAACATACCTTTTCATTCTTGCAGAATGGCGCCTAGAATGGGGTTTTGTTTTGTTTTTTATTTTCCCCATTACTATAATTATTACCTATTACTTTTTAAATATATAAAAATAAACCAGAAAACTGAAAAAAACAATGCCGCAGACAAAAAAATTAAAAAGCAGTAAATAAAAAAACATGTACGATTCGCACAAAAATATCAAAGGCTTTTGGTATACCTCTTTTCTATCTGAAGGTTAAAAAGCAAAAGCAACTTCTCAGATCGCCGCAGTCAAAACATTTAAAAATTATCAAAACATGCGCGCGCATTTCAGAAAAAGAAATAATAAAGCAAAAAGCCGCTTTTCAAAATTTATCAATAATCATAAAGGAGCTTCTCTGTATACTTATACTTTTTGTACAGTACACAAAAAAAACATTAAAGGTAAAGCAAAGTATAAAATTTTTTTATCATAAACTTTTCAATTGTTAATTTATAATAAAAACTTTTATTTAGAAATTAATCATGGGCTCTAAAAGAAACTGTGAATATAGGCGTCCAATGTGTTTTCCATTAAGACATTACGGAGGACAAATAAAGAGATTTAAACGTAAGAATACCTATAATTTTAAAAAAAGAAATAAATTTAAATAACTGCACTGAAAAATTTTTGGTTATGTTTTCTTTCTGGATAGTAATTTATACCACTCATTAAATTATCATTATATGTGTAAATACTTGAGCATACATTGATATAATAAAAAAAAGCAGGGTTAGTTTGCTTTGTGCAATGTGCACCATATTATTAATAATTTATTCCATTATAGGGAGGTTGTCAAAACAAATTAATGATGTACCAGCTATTTCAAACGAAGGACAAATTTCCAATCAGCATCAGCCACAACGTACTCTTTATATTATAATTATTATCATCATTTTATAATTATCACCAAAAAATAATGAATTATAATTATTATTGTATTGTATAAGCTGTATGTAAAATTATGTTATGTATATTAAACAGAAATAAGTAATAAAATTAAAAGTTAATTCAAATTTTAAAAAATTATCAGTTTAAGTAAATTAGTTTACAAAGCTCAATAATTTTAAAATTTCATATAATAATATATAGCGCTTGTTTTTTGTATAACAATAGAGACAGACATTAAAAGTAAGATGCATCTGTCATACTATGAAATGGATAGCAACCTCAATTAATTTTTAGAAATTAAAAGACTCGATGATTAAAGTATAAAGACAGATGACAAGGCAGACATTGAGATTTACTAGTTGGATCGATCTGAATGAGTATTTTCTTATTTTGAAAAATCGCTCCTGATACCATCAGGTTCATTTCATAGACTTTTTGGGACTAGAAAAGTGATCCATATTATATGATTAGGAGTCTTTGACTATCTTTCAATGAACACTGCTATCTTGCAAGTGATTAAGAATTCTTATAGTATAACATTGAGGTTTGCTGTATTGGGAATTTACTGTAGTAATCCAATGAAATTAATAAATAAGTTTCATATAATACAATCATCAAGTCTTTTAATTTCTAAAAATTAATTGAGCTTGCAATCCATTGCATAGTATGACAGATACACCATATACTATTAATGTCTGTCTTAACCAGCGGATCGATATAACTAGTACATCTCAATGTCAGCCTTGTCATCTGTCTTTATACTCTAATGATCGAGTCTTTTAATTTCTAAAAATTATTTAAATTATATTTCTAAGCTTATAAAATAATTATTTTAAAAATATATTTTACAAACAGTTTTTACCTACTTCACAGGGTTTTAATTTTAAATTGTATACCGTATTAATTTTTCTTGATAACGTTAAAAATTTCTTTTTATATGATAGCTAAGTAGAATAATCAATAATTTATTTAAAAATGCCAAATTTCATATAATATGGCTGTTGCAATATTCACTGTAAACATTTTTTTATTTTTGCACATACTTACATAACCAAGTATAAAAATTGCATTTGAAATACAAAAACCAAAAAATTTTATTTTCATTTTAAGAAAAAGTTTTAAAGTATGTAAAAAAATAATTTTTATTACTTTTCCATGTGTGTATATATATAATATATGAAAATAAAAGGATAAAAGAAACTTATTGACAGAATGTAAATAAAAAATTCATAATTAAAAGCTATCAACAATTTATAGAAATATTCGTAAAAAGTTGTAAAAAATGCCCGACTACTGTTGTGTGTGTCAAGAATCATCAAGAAAGCTAACCACTGCTAGTTTTCATAAGTAAGTGATCAATAATTGCAAGCAATAAACTATATAAATTAACAAATTTTCTGAAATTTAAATTATGCACAGAAATTGAGAAAAAATCATGATTAAGATATTTTGCTATTATATTCGTTTTATTTGCTTTATTTGCTAAAAGATGGATTTCTTTTATTTCATGTTCTTAAAATTGATCTTAAAGTAAACAATATCCATTAAGACTGCACGTGAAATAAAAAAAAATTGAAATAAACAAAATTGTCTTCCTTGACCTTGACCTGCACTTAAATGATCAGCTGGGACCGCGATTTTTATGTCTATATTTTATTACGTATGCACGTGTATGTGCGAAAGTATATATATATGCACGTATGCATGTACATAACTTTAATAAATTCATAACCTAGAAAAAAAAAATGAAAAAAATTAAAAAAAATAAATTAATTAATTGAAAAGTGTAAATTAATTGAATTATAATCGTAAGAATATAATATAATAATATATTAAAGACATAATAACGCCAGCTACACCAACAAATGTCTAGAAGACATGATTAGCTTAAAAGATGATTATGTGCTGGTGTAGACTTGTAGAGAGGGCCTAAATGCGGTCTAATTATTATAATTAAAAAAAGAATCATAAAATATGACAAGAAAATGAATAAATGCAACAAAAATTTACTAGGTTTAAAATTTTTAGATAAGTATTCAAATATTATAATTTATATTAAAAAAGAATTACCTATATTTCTTTGTAAAAATATATGAATTTTGTTTTTAGAAAAACTACATTATAAAAGTAGGAATTTGATTTTGACATCTATTTACATTCTATTAACTTTGAACTTGTATGAAGCCAATAATAGTAAATATTTTCATATTAACCCAAAAAAAGTAAAATATTGGTGAAATTTTTCACCTGTAAATTATCTTGCAGATTGTCCTCCAGAAGCACGAATTTAGTTTTGGACCATCAATAATATTTCTTTGATAAATATCAACGAGATAAACTTTTGCAACAATTTCGATGTTATTATAATTTTCAAATTCTACATTTTCTTTACGTATATCTATAAATAAGTCTTTTTCTCGTTTTCATTTTTTTTTATTATAATAAAGATCTTTAGACTTTTTTCACCAAGTTATTTTAATACTTCATAAAAATCACCATAACGATCCTTTTACATCAGTTTATTAAGTGTTTTGACAATTATAGGGTAAAATCAGCTTGAAACCATTTAAAATCAACATAGTTATTTTGCTTGTAATTTCAGTAAAATTTACTGATTTCAGTAATGAATTCCATAAAATAAATAAAATATGATATAAATATATGTATTATTTTTTGTAAAAAAAAAATATATTAATTATAATTACAAGAATATAAACCGTTTTTAAGTATTTAATATCCATTATAAATACCTATAAATTTCCAGACGCATCTTAGAGAACCCCCACACACGTTACAAACAGCCTTAATATATGATTACGTATTCTAGGAACAATGAAATTTATTTTTTAGTAATTTGTATTATTAAAAAATCAAGTTTTGGAACTAAATTTTAAAAATATTTTATAATTTAAAAATAAAGAAAATTTTCAATTTTCCACTATAACATATTTTCTAATTTTCCAAGATTCATTACATATTTAATTGAGTAATTTAATCAATATATGAATGTACAGGATTCCATTTAACAGAGGAATTTTTGATAAAGAATGGGAGAAAGTTTTATCCGATTTCGGAGTAACAATTAAAGAAAAAATAAAAGTTTGTTCTTATCATTTTGAAGCAAGTAGTATTACAGAAAAAACCTTGAAAAACGGAACAAAAAGAAAGTTTGTAAGTGATGGTGCTTTTCCTACAAACTTATTTAACGCAAAAAAAAAAAGGTATTTAAACATTTTCAGAAATTTACAAAATAAAATTTTATTGTTATGCGATATGTGCGATATTGTTATGCTAATAACAACAACTAAATATAACAACTATAGTTGTTATTATAGTTGAATTAATGAAAGTATTAAAATTATCATAAAAATTGATGATCTATAATGTATAATAAAAATTGATTTTAAAAAATTGATATAAGTTATGTTTGAAAATTAAATTAATAGGCTTTAAGGAGGTTTATCCTTAAAAAAAAAATAATGACAGAATGTAATAAAACGTGAATAGTATTAAAATTTAAACATTTCTGAACTAAAATCGACTTATTTTTACCTATGTCACCGACTTAATTAATTTTTTATTAATAAAATAAAAGTCGTATTTTAACATTGCGCTTATGGGAAAATTTGTTTCGGCTTTATAAAAAGTAGGGTGCTAATGACACAGATCGATGAAACTTAATAAATCTGATAAATAATTACTTAAAGATTACATTCCCAATTAGTTTTACATACTTTATCGACTTTATTTTCGTAAAATTAATAAAAAACACGTAACATAACCAAAATGCTCATTATTTTAGTGACGTTTTTTTAAATTCTATAATACTATGAGACATTTTTTGGTAATTTTCTTGGATTATTAATGCTTTCTTATAGTTTCTTTTCAATTAGTAGCTTCCAAAATAAACTTAAAAAAAAAAATTATGTCGGTAATCGTAATTCCTGCAAAAATATAGTAAACCACAGATAAACCTCCTTAACTTTCATGCAAATTCAACCAG
This sequence comes from Anagrus nilaparvatae, assembly GCA_022575985.1. Classification (NCBI taxonomy): domain Eukaryota; kingdom Metazoa; phylum Arthropoda; class Insecta; order Hymenoptera; family Mymaridae; genus Anagrus; species Anagrus nilaparvatae. The sequence continues at coordinate 260,835 of JAKSXM010000237.1, read as the reverse complement.
AAAATTAAAAATTTTTTTTTTATACGAAGCAATCTTGTAGTGCATTTTAAATATTTAATGTTTAACGTGTAATGTGCTATTTTTTATACTAGAAAAATAGATCAAAATCCGAAAGCCACTAGTAATAAAGATATGATGTATAATAATACCAAGAAAAATATCCCTGAAGTTATTAATGATTCAACGTTGATATCAAACCCAAATTATCTTGAAAATATCAAAAGCCAAGAAATTTGTAGTTCATACATGTCAGATTATCAGATTGCAGAAAATGAAAAAATTTATAATGATGATGATTACCCAAATCATCCATTAGTCAAGGATTTGCAACATGAAAATTCTAAAACCGTAAATTTAGGTTTGTATGCAACTGTAAAAAAAATAACCACGTAGTACTACTCCCTGAATAAGAGAGTTTAGTACCTGAATTTTCTATCCCGTATCGGAAAAATCCTGTGCAAGCGTTGTACACAACGTTGTGCACAAACTTGTCCACAAAATCGCGAAATTTTGTGCATAAAATAGAAAATAACTTAATTTGAATAAATATGTACGGGAAACCGAAATATAGTCTTCCAGGAGTCCAGGTAATATTCAGGAAGGTATTATTAATTAAAAATTTCATTTACTGAAATAAGGGTCTAAAAGTTTTTCAATATGGCATATCTGAAAACTCTAAAAACACCCTAAAATAAATTTTCTGCATTAGATTTGGGTTTTCAAGCTCAGTAAAGACGAATTTGAGATACAATTTTTCATAGATTGAGCTTGCAAATAATTTTCGGTTTTCCAATATGGCGGACCCGAAAATTTTATAAACAGCCGAAAATCAATTTTCTGTATAAGATTTGGGTTTTCAAGCTCAGCAAAGACGAATTTGAGATGAAATTTTTCATAGTTTGACCTTGCAAATACTTTTCGGTCTTCCAATATGGTTGACCGGAAAACTTCAAATACTCCCGAACGTCAATTTTCTGCATTAGATTTGGGTTTTTAAGATAAATGAAAATAAATTTCAGATGCAAATTTTCATATTATGACCTTGAAAATATTTTCGGTTTTTCAAAACCCAAATCTAATGCAGAAAATTGATGTTTGGGTGTATTTGAAATTTTCCGGTCTGCCATATTGGATGACCGAAAAGTATTCACAAGGTCAAACTATGAAAAATTGCATCTCAAATTCGCCCTTACTATGCTTGAAAACCCAAATCTAATGCAGAAAATTGATTTTCGGCTGTTTCTAAAATTTTCGGGTTCGCCATGTTGGAAAATTTTTAGACCCTTTTTCGGTAAATGATGTTTTTAATTAATAATACCTCCCTGAGTATTACCTGGACTCCTGGAGGACTATATTTCGGTTTCCCGTCCATATTTATTAAAATTAAGTTTTTTTCTATTTTATGCACAAAATTTTGCGATTTTGTGCAGAAACTTGTGTACATCTTGTGTAAAACGTGTAACACTTGCACAGGATTTTTCGATACGGGATCATCTCCTGTAATACCTTCGGGATGTAAATGAGCCACCCGAGGGAAAGCTGATATCCTGGAGGCATAATTTTTAATTTAACATCTCAAACATATGGCGGACCAAAACACATTAAAAGAGGAACTTTGTACATTACCTGGTGATTTTCAAGGTTGAGAAAAACGTTTTCATTGATGAAATTTTTTATTTAATTCCACATTTTTTTCCATGAAAGTACTATTATCTGGAAGTATTTTTTGGGTGAAAAATTAAAAATTATGCCTCCAAGATATCAGCTTTCATGGACGGTTCATTTTCACCCCGAATGTACGGGAGATGACATAAATTTCCGGGAGTTCAGTATCTAACTCTTTGAGTCAGGGAGTGGTACTACGTGGTTATTTTTGTTAGAGAAATATTACAAATGTTGAATTAATTTCAGTATATTAAAAATAATTAAACATTCATTTTTAACAAATGCATATGATAAAAATGATTTGTTTTTAGCCATAGGTTGTGAGACAAAGAAAAAAATGGATGGTTTAAATAAATTACCCGTCAAAATTAATTTTTATTTGTTAAACATTGAAAAGGTCAACACTATTGACTTATTTTTTCTTGGTGGTCTTGATAAGAAAAAGCTCTTGAGTGAAATTGAAAGTTTTTTTTTAGAAGAAGAATTTTTGACCCCCGATGATTATGAGAAAATTGATTGCATAGATAATTATTGGATAAAAATTCTGCGTTTGCAAGCAGCAAAATCTAAATGCTGCTTGGATGAAATTCCAATAAATTTAGCAGAAAAACAAAGTATGGATTATTCGGCTGGTACCTTGGTTTGGGGTAAATTCCAGGGTACTTGGCACCCAGGTAATTTATCTCTTCTAATAAATTATAAAATATTAACAACATGATCAATAATGTATAAAAATATTATTCCTTTTTTACTTTTAGCGATAATAATTAATAGCATTGATATTCAAAGAGAATGTAAAGAGGGGCATGTATTAGTTATTTGGTTTGGTTACTCAATGTATGCTGAGGTGAATAATTTGCATTACTAATTATTATAAATTTTGCAAAGTTTATAAAAATAATATAATTAAATTTTTAGCTAAATAAGTTATCAGAAGTTAAAAGCTTTAATGATTTTTCAAAAACCTGCCTTGATAACAGTAAGCAGAAAAAGAAGCACAGAGTCAATGATAGAACTTTATTAAAGTTAATAAAGGTATTAAATTAAAAGAAAAAAATAGTTCATTAATACATAAAATGTTTTTTAATCATTTTTATCGATCATTGTAGCTATTAAAAATTCCATTTCCAGAAGATAATCAATTGAAGAGTTCGAAAATCAAAAACTTATTTTTAATACATAAAAAAAATTATTGTAATTAATAGAATATTTTTTTTAATTATAAAATATGAGTATGCGTTTACCCAATTTCTCAATGACCTGCGACCCAAAAGTACATTTTATTTTCTTTCAGGTCAGGTAAGTTTTCGGGTAAAACCGAAAAGTTCAAGAGGTTGTAAGGTTTGTTTTCTAATAAAAAATATCCTTGGCTTTATGATTCAATGAATGCTTTTTTTACAAAAGCTTTTCCTTTTATGTTAAAAAATAGGTAAAAATAGTAAAAAATAACATAATTTAAAAAAAGAAAATAACAGTATATTTTCTGGAACGAAAAAGTATTTTCAAAAATGTTTATAGAATCGTAAGGCCAAAAAATTTCTAATTTAAAACCGTACCTTTAGACCTGTAAAGTAAAAAATTTGAGATCAACCAGGCCTAAAAAGTAGGGTAACCGCATACCCGTATATTATAAACGTATAAGTAATTTTTTATATAATTTTTATTTTACAGTAAATAATGTGAGATTTATTCCATATCCAGAAGAAATTTGCACAACATTAAGCAAATACAATAGCAATAATTTTGAAGAAATTCCTTTAAAAAATAATAACTACGCAGAAAAGACAAATAAAATTCCCTTTGAAGGTATAGTAAATTAAATATATGACGAATATTTATTATTTGATATTTTATTATGACTTGAATTATTTAACTAACAAAATTTTTTTTATTCCTAAAAACTATATTATTCTTGTTTATAGTCAAAAAGAAAATACCAAAGAATAAAAGTCCAAGAATCCAAAAGTTGAAAAAAGAAAAAAAAAAAATAAGAGTCTTATCCCTATATGATGGTATCGCAACAGGTAATAAAAAATACTATACATCAATGAATATAGATAAATAGTACATTTTTTACTAAGGGGTCAAAAAAAAATTACGTGTTAATTCGCATCCGAGGAAAAGCCTTGGATGGTAAACTGCGATCTGGAGTATTCTTTTTTTGCTCCCATAAACAAAATGAAATTTTTTTTTTATTGGGTAAAAATTGTTTACATATCTAGGGCAAAAAAAGACTATTTTCTCCTCTAGGGAGACGGCTTCTTTGCCCATTATATGTAAAACTATATTTTAGAACACGGGACAAAATATGGGGTTCGACTTTTGCATGCTTCTGCAACGCTCGCTTGTGCATACAACTGCATGCAAAGCCGAAACCAATTTTTTATCCCTTGTTTAATAAATAGCTATTACGACCCGCTTTTTTTACAAAATATAAATAATAATATTTATATTTTGATAATAGTTTTAAACTATACAATACGTAATTTTACTATATATAATTTTACTGCATAAATTAATTTGATTCAATTTTGCTAATAATGGTTTTAGCTATTTAAGTTTAGCCAAGGAAGTTGTAAAAACCACATTCCATAAGATTTTCACCTTTTTCTTACAATTAAAATCTATCAAATTTTCGGATCGGAAAATTCAACAAAATTTGAACAATGCTATCAATTTTATGGGTTAAAAAAAATTGCTAATTCTATTCTTCAGAACCAAAAATAAAAATTTTTTAAAGAGTTTATTTTTTTCTTAACAATATTAACATGGAACATGTTTATAGGGAGGGAGTACTTCAGAAATTAGGGGGGGTCAAATTTGTCCTAATTAAGGGGGATGGTAAAATTTGTCAAATTAAAGTGGGGGGGGGGGTAAAATTTGTCCTATTTAAGGGCGCTGGTCAAATTTTTCCTATTTAAGGGGGGGGAATAAGACTTATAATAATTAGTAGACTTTGAAAAATTTGGACTTAAGGACTTTTAGGTTTATGGACTTAGAATAATATCGATTTAGGGACTTGGAATAATTCAGATTTAGGGATTTGGAATAATATCGATTAAGGGACTTAGAATAATTCAGATTTAGGGAATCAAAATAGTTTGGGTTTAGAATTTTAACAGCTAGTAAGGTAATAATTTCAAATTATAAAATTAGGAAATTGTATTGTAATGTTAAGGAACATTTGTATTATACCTAGTCCTTAGCTGGAAGTAAAAATGTTTCAAAAGCAAACATCTACAAAAAATTTTTTTGAAATAGTAAAATACTTTTTATTAGAATCTTTTATGGGTAATTAAAATGGATAATTATAGTATTATTCAAACGGCGAATTTGTTTTAACCAACCCTGAAAACATCCTAGAAATAAAAAAATCTTAATTTACATTAGATTTAGCTTTTCGGTCTGCTATATTCGGTTCCCGAATAATTGTCAGGGAGTCTGTAAATTCAAATTTTAAACAGTATTTCATTTAAACCGACCGTTATTCCTTATTACTACTACTACTAATTCAAATCAACTATTTCAAGTACATTTGATCCCTCCCCCCTGAGACGATACTTTTTGCCCCCCCCCGAAATGGTACCTTCTGACACCAATTTTTAAAACGTTTACCCACCCTTCCTGAAAACGTTAGTTTTTAACCCCCCCTCCGTGAATTCGTTAATGTTTACCCCCCCCCCTCATTCTGAGAGGGGATTTTCTTGGATATTTTACCCTATGAACATATTTAATGTTAAAATATTAATAAAAATACTAAATAAAAATTTTATGATAATACTCTCTTTATGTTAACAAAATATGAAGAAATTTTGAGGTAGAACCGATCTACCCACCAATATTGATGGTTTGGCTCAAAAATACTAAAAAATAAAATTTTTATTGTTGTTCAATAAACAGTTTCTAATTAACATATTCTTTACACACTATTAAGGCTATGTTTCGTTAAATGAAGAAGGATATGATGTTGATAGCTATTATGCTTGTGAAATAAATCCGGAAGCTCGATTAGTTGCGATAGCAAATCATGGTGAAAACATAAAATATCTAAATACAAATGATGTATTAAATATTACTGAGGATGATATAAAGCAAATTTGTCCGATTGATTTACTTCTCGGAGGCAGCCCCTGTAATCAATTAAGTGGAGCAAATGCAACAAGGAAGGGACTCGAAGGTAAAACAAATTAATAAATATTTAAAATTATTATATAATAAAAATAAATATATTAATGATTATTTTACAGGTGAAGCGTTGGAATTGGTAGAAAGATTTGCTAAAATAAAAGAATGGATCAAAAAATATAATCCAATGAATCAAAAATTGTACATTCTGTTTGAAAATGTGAAGTCTATGAAAGATGTTGATAAGAATAAAATAAATGAGTAAGTTATAATTAAAAAAAAAAATATTGATAACATAAATTGTGTGAACACAATGAAAATGCATGGAGCTTGTTTAATGATAGCTGAGGGCTAGGTATAAGTGTTACGCTTATTCTGAAATCTGTTTTGTGCCACCATCTCGGAAAACCGGAAAATATACTAGGGCGAAAAAATTAAAATTTTTATCAATGAAAACGTTTTTCTCGACTTTGAAAACCCGTAGGTAATGTAGAGAATTCCTTCCTTTTTATGTTTCTTCTTCCGCCATTTTGGAAAATATGCGGGGGCCAAATAATGAAAAATTTCATTAATAAACTCGTTTTTCTCAATCTCGAAAACCCTCAGGTAAAGTAGAAAGTTTCTATTTTCATGTTTTTGGTCCGCCATACTGGAGAATTGGAAAATTGATTTGGATGAAAAATTAAAAATTATGCCTCCAGGATGTCAGTTTTACCTCGTACTGTTCATTTTCATCCTGAAGGTATTCGAGGAGATGACTGAAATTTCAGGGAGTTAACTCCCTAATTTAGGGTGTTATAACTCTCTCAGCCAGGAAGTATAACTACGTTGATATTTTTATTAGAGAAGTCTAACTTTACCCCTCCCCCCCCAACCCCCCTTAAATAAGGTTAATTTCAACCTCTACCCGAATCAGATACTTTTTACGACTCCTTCGATTTTCAGATTTTCAGGGTATCCCCTCCTTGTAAACTTGTTCCATGTTAAAGAAGGAAAATTTCTTTATATATGCATGCATAATTCTAATTATTTACATTCATGGCAGCATTATGGGACAAAAACCAAGATATATTGATTCTGTTTTGTATGCAGCGATGCATAGAAAACGCTTGTATTGGTGTAACATAGAAGAAATACCTATACATAAAGAATATAAAATATTGCAAGAATTTTTAGATGGCAGAAGTGAAAGAATCGCTCTGTATGAAAAAATAAATTGTATTACCGGTAATAGCAACTCTTATTTACAGGGTAAAAAAAAATAATGGCTCATACATGATGAATTTATGGATAAAAACCAGCATATAAATAAATTTTATTTTTAGGAAGAAAAAAGGAATACCCTGTACAATTTAATGGAAAAGGAGATAAGCTGTGGATCACAGAAATTGAAAATCTGTTTGGCTTTAAAAAACACTATACAGACTATGGAAATTTGTCAATTACGAAGCGGAGAAAATTATTAGGTGCATCCTGGCACATCGGCACAATTAGACACCTTTTAAGACCATTGAAAAATAAATTCAAGCTAAAAGTTTAATATTTAAAATTTATATTGTTACTCCAGTTAAAAAAAGGGGGGGAGGTTGCACTTACGGTTGCGAATACGAAATTAGCTTTAGTATAGGTTTTTTGGATCGCTAAACACGAAAATCGGGGTCATTTGGTAAAGAAAATTGCGCTTCAACCTTAAATTTGCTAAAACCACCCCCAAAAGGGGGTATTTTTGATGTCATCACCTTCTGAGTCAATAGATTTATCCAAGAATTGGTTTCCAAGGGTTTTTAGGGTCGCTTATTAAGAATCTTGATCATTTTTTAAGGTAACATTAATATTTAATCCCTAAAGCAGCTAAAAATACCCCGAAAAGGGTGTTTTCGTTATATTTGCACTTTTTGCGTCCAGATTTGGTCCACAAAGGTTTTTTGGGTCGCTGACAACGATTTTCGTGGATTTATTTATGAAAAATGAGTATATCACCCCTAAATTACCAAAAACAACCCCCCAAAAGGGGTGTTTTTGCTGTTTCGGCACTTTTTGCGTCAAAATTATGTCCACAAGGGTTTTTTGGGTAGCTGAAAACGAATTTCATAGAATTTTTAATGAAAAATGAATATTTCACTCTTATGTTAGCTAAAACTACCCTCTAAAGGGGCGTTTTTTCTATAATCAAACTTTCTGCATTTAGGTTAGGTCTAAAAAGTTCAGACTAGGCCCAAAAGGCTTCCCTTTTGGGGGTATTTTTTGCTAATATTAGGGTAAAATATTAATTTTTCATTAAAAAATCCATGAAATTCGTTTTCAGCGACCCTAAAAACCCTTGTGAACCTAATCTTTACGCAAAAAGTGCAAAAACAGCAAAAACTCCCCTTTGGTGGGTAGTTTTGGTAATTTAGGGGTGATATATTAATTATTCATTAAAAAAATCCACCAAAATCGTTGTCAGTGACCCAAAAAACCCTTGTTGACCAAATCTAGCCGCAAAAAGTGCGAATACAACGAAAACACCCCTTTTAGGGAGTAGTTTTAGCTGATTTAGGGGTTAAATATAAATGTTACCTTAAAAAATCATTAAGATTCTTAATTAGCGACCCAAAAAATCCTTGGAAACCAATTCTTGGATAAATCTATTGACTCTGAAGGTGATTACATCCCCCCTTTTTGTGGGTAGTTTTTGCAAATTAAAGGGTGAAGCGCAATTTTCTTTACCAAATGACCCCGATTTTCGTGTTCAGTGACCGAAAAAACCTATACTAGAGCAAATTTCGTATTTGCAACTGTAAGTGCAACCCCCCCTCCCCTATTTTGACTGAAGTATATTATTTGCATGAAATGTTTAAATAAAAAAAAGTGAATATTTGTAGCCCATTTAATACTTATTTTAGAAATGATAACGTCTGCCTAATGAAACAGACAATCTTGCCTCATGAAGAGTAAAATTTTTTTATCATAAATCTATATAGATAAATAATAGTGTAAATCTTTTTTTAAATTAAGTTATCGATTCACAATAAGAAACCTTTTTCTTAAAGTGAATCAACCTGGCTAAAAAAAAATATTATTTTAAAATTTTAAGTCTAAGTGATGTAATTTTAAATAAAATAAATTCTATGAAAGTAAAAAATTTCTTTTTTTCAAAAGCTGCAAGAAGCATAAACTAAAAAAATTCTTGACTAGATAATTACTATCTTGGTACTCAACTGAAAATCATGATTTGATTGTTTAAACTTTTAGTAATTTTTATTATCAACAAATAATTGCCCCGTCAGTAATTTTAACAGTTTATGTCTTTTGTAGATTTTTGATAACCCATATAACGATTACTTATATCATTTTTATCATTTTAATTAAAAATTAATTTTATTTAAATCTTTATATACTTGGAGAATAGTATTATGGCAAATAAATTTAATTTAAAAAAAAGTGTCTGTCTGATGAATATGAAGAGAGCCAAGCAGGACAGATACTTCGTTTATTTTATTGTGGTTTACAGTAGTTGAAAAAGATAAAAATTAAAATTTGATATATAATAACGAACTTCATATTTTTAAGCTGCAGTAAATCGTAAAAAGTAAACAAATTGTCTGTCTTTGCTTGGCTATCTTCATGATCATCAGACCGACACTTTTATTATTATTGCATTAATTTGTTTGTTTACTATTGACTAAATACATTATTAACTAAATACATTTTTAAGATTTAAAGAAAATCAATTTTTTATTAAAATGATAAAAATGATATGAGTATTCGTTATATGGGAGAAAAGAAAGCTACAAGAAACATAAAATATAAAAGTTTTTTTCAAGATAATTACTATCATGATATCAACTGACAATCATGATTTGATTGATTGAAACTTTTATTAATTTTTATTATCAACAAATAAATACCCTGTCAGGAATATTAACAGTGTCTCTTGTACATTTTTGGTAACCCATAAAACGATTACTTATATAATTTTTATCATTTAAATTAAAATTTTATTTTATTTAAATCTTAATATACTTGGATTATAGTATAATGGCAAATCAATTTAATTTAAAAAAAAAGTGTCTGTCTGATGAATATGGAGATATCCAAGCAGGACAGATACTTCTTTTATTTTATTGCGGTTTACTTCAGCAGACAAAGATAAAAATTAAAATGTAATTAAACTGAAAAGTTTATATTTTTTAGCTGTAGTAAACCGCAATTAATAAACAAACTATCTGTTTCTGTTTGGCTATCGTCATTATCATCAGGCAGATACTTTTTTAAAATTCCTGACATGGAATTTACTTGTTGATAATAAAAATTTTTAAAAGTTTTAAACAATCAAAACACGATTGTCAGTTGAGTACGTAAGATAGTAATTATCTTAGTAAGAATTTTTATAGATTATGCTTCTTGTAGCTTTTTATTCATCCAAATATCGATTACTTATATTATTATTTTTATCGTTTTAATAAAAAATTGATTCTATCTTCATGATCATCAGACCGACACTTGTTTCTTATTATTGCATTAATTTGTTATTTTACTGTTGCCCAAGTATATTAAGATTTAAATAAAATCAATTTTTTATCAGAATGATATAAAAATGATATTGAGTAATCGTTATATGGGAGAAAAGAAAGCTAGAAGAAGCATTAGCTATAAATATTCTTGTTATGATAATTACTATTATGATATCAACTGACAATCATGATTTGATTGTTTGAAACTTTTAGTAATTTTTAATATCAACAAGTAAATACCCCGTCAGGAATTTTAACAGTTTATGTCTCTTATAGATTTTTGGTAACCCATATAACGATTACTTTATATCATTTAAATTAAAATTTTATTTTATTTAAATCTTTATATACTTGGACAATAGTATAATAGCAAATCAATTCAATTTTAAAAAAAAGTGTCTGTCTGATGAATATGAAGATATCAATGCAGGACAGATACTTCGTTTATTTAAAAGCTTCAAACAATCAAAACACGATTGTCAGTTGAGTACCAAGATAGTAATTATCTTGGCAAGAATTTTTATAGTTTATGCTTCTTGTAGCTTTTTGTTCACCCAAATATCGATTACTCATATCATTTTTATCATTTTAATAAAAAATGGATTCTATTATAATGATCATCAGGCAGATACTCTTTTATTGTTATTAAATTGATTTTCTATTATACTATTGTCCAAGTACATTAAGATTTAAATAAAATCAATTTTTTATTAAAATGACAAAAATGATATGAGTAATCGTTATAGAAAGAAAAGAAAGCTACAAGAATCATTAACTATAAAAATTCTTGTAAAGATAATTACTATCATTATAGTCAGCTGACAATAATGATATTATTGTTTTAAACTTTTAGTAATTTTTATTATTAACAAGTAAATACTCGTCAGGAATTTTAAAATTTTATGTCTCTTGTTGATTTTTGAAATTAAAAAAAAAAACTTTTCCATTTGTTGCAACTTGTTTTTCCATGATATTTTTTTAAGTTTTATAAAAGTTTCTTGCTGTGCACCAATCACAATTCTAATTTGAACCTAATCTTTATGTTCCTGCAAATTATTTTTTATTTATGTTATATGGAAAAAACTACAAATAAATTAAGACTTAAATAATAAAAATGTATTTATATTTGCCAGTTATCAGGATCTCAAATTTTTCATTTATTTGATATTGATATGCACTTTGTGTACTATCCGTGAAATTGAATGTCTAAACTGTTGGATATAGCAAGTGACGGACATCATTGTTGATTATTTGAAGTGAGCCAAGACATGCTAATTCATTATACTAAGGCAATTTCATTACTATTTGATGCAATTTGGAATATTTAGGAGTCAACCAATCTTTACTTCAAAGTTTTTCTTTTTTATTTATGTTATTCAGTGGTTGGAGCTTTTGTTGCTATTGTTTTTATTGCTGCTATGCTAATTTTTGATTAGCGATATTTTGGATTCATGAAATATTATTTAAAATATTCTTATTATGTCAGCTTTTTCTTGAAGTTATATTTCTGTCAAAATAGCCTTTGGCATTTATTTATAAGTATGCTTACTCTGCTTTTTACAACACTGAATCTTCAGAATCACTCTTTATAAGTATAAACAAGTTAACGATACTTGAAATGTAGGTTAAAGGAAATTTTTTCTTTACCAACTAACACAAATAAATTTCAATGTTATAACAGACTATAAATAAGATATTAATTAATATAAAAATATTAATTAATTGGAAAAGTATTATCACATTTTATTATTTACAAAAATATTTGTTATTTATTATAACTATACTGTAATCTTTCAATTGATGTGAGAATAATGAATTCTTTGCTGTCTGCTACGCATAATCAGTTGAATATACGGAAATATACAATTAATTTAATCAATTTCAAATTAAGAACCTGATTTAGAAAAATTGTTTAATTTGTAAATGTAATCGCTATATAAGTCAAAACTTACTCAGAAGTCAACAATAATAATATATTGTATGCAATAAAATTTATGAAAAAATAATAAGTAATACCTACTTTTTTTTTTGAAAAATTTTTTATTAATTCATACATAAACCTTTTCTTTATAATTAAAGTTAAAATATTTTCTTAATAATACAATGTAAAAAAAAAACACTATGCTTTTTTGTAAACGTCTAAGGTTTATAAAAAAAAAATTAACTAATTCAATTGAATTTAATAACTATTGGTATTTTTAAATATTAAGACATTTTAATTTTATCAATAATGTATGAAAAATAAAAATGAGAGAAATAAATTGATCGAGCTTTAAAAAATTATTTAAGTCTATCATGTTGCAGTAAGGAAGGCTCACAGTTTCTCTTTAATTAAATTAGTGCAAAAAAAATTATTTTATAAAAAATACTTTTTTTTTTATTTGGTATATATGATGTTATTAAGAATATTAATTCATTAAAAATATTATTAAAATAATATCAAATTATTTACCGAATAGAAAAAAAATGTTTTTTATAAAATTTTGTTTGAAATAATTTCATATTTAATTTTTTCCCTGAAGTATGGCATATCATTTTGCGTGAAATCAAAAATTTTGTTGCTGCAGATGTATTCTGCGTAGACACACATAAAAACTCCACAGTCACTGCCGTTTTTTTGCTGTGGTATATTAGTCACAGCTCCGTAACGCCAACCGTTAAAATTAAAATGTTTCATGTTTTGTTTATGGTAATATTCATCTGCAATGTATTCTTTTAATGTATTTAAGCAATTTATATTTTTAGATCCCAAACTGTCATAGTAGGCAAAAAATTTATTTCTAAAATCAACAACGGCTAAACTCCAGTGGTTATTGTTGATGTGTATTGGGACCAAGAGTAAATCCTTATCAAAAATATCTACTTTTTTCGTCCACTTTTTAAGTGAATCGAAGCCTTCTTTCACAAGTTTGGGATAAAAGAAAGAATTCATTGCATGCACCTTTGGGAATCCTGGTTTGTTACCACGGTCAATTAATAAATTAATATAATAATTTATTACATTATCATGTAGCCAGTTTAAATTATCCAAAAGTTGAAGGTCAGCTTTACTAATCCTTAGACCATAATACTCGGTGATAAATGCTTCAGGTGTTTTACCCCGTAAAACCGATTTTATGTGATTCCTCATTTTAAGTGGCAATGTTTTTACCAACGTGCCCTCCGAGGTGCCCTCAATTGCATCAAAATTAGTCTTTTTCTGTTCAACTGGTTTTGAATTATTATTATAAATTTCACATTGTTGTTTTCTAATGATGGTATTGTGAGTAGACATTTTTTTATTTTGTACTTTTGTCTTCGAAGTTTTCGTGGGATGAGGGTAGTTAACAAAAATTTCATCTAAAAATTGCCTGCCGTAAAAATTGTCATTAGCATAAAAGGAATCTTTATTTCCTTTTCTTAGTCTCTTGCAGCACAAAGGCATGTTATTTTGGTCCGAGGAAACTGTAGCCAAACTTTGATGCTTTTTTTTTGTTGTTGAAATTTTAACGCTATTCATATTTTTAAACCTTATTTTACTTGTATAGAAGGTAAAATATCTGACAATAACTACTTTTGTAAATTAAGAATCCTAAAATCAGAGAAATATTCAGTTTTTTCTATACAAAACTGCAGTATGTAAACAAAGCAAGAAAATAATAATTACGCTATCTTATTTTTTAAAATAATAAGAAATATTTTTCTGTCAGGAGAAGATTGAAGCCGAAAAAATGTGATATTTATTATGTCTTTGAAAAAATCTTATATAAAGTCAAATCTAAAATATATTATTTCTAAAATATAATAAATAATAAAAACTTTGAACTTAGGACACTATTTTCTGTGCACTATTGAGTATGGCATTAAAAAACTGTATTTATATTATATAGATGGCAGAATAATAATGCGCGCCATGCAGATAGTGAAGTATCTTATTATTCGGCAACCCTGTCGGCAAGTAAGCACTTCCATGCGTTCATAAATAATAAGTATCTTAGAAACAGTCATCATTAAAGTACGTATAACTTTTTTAATATATTAGACTAAAAAAAAAGTTATAGACATTATAAACATTCAATTAAATTCATTACATTTCTTTCTTTCAGAAATTTCTTAATTTTTTTTGCATTTAATGAGTTAAATTGAATGTTTATAATTTCTATAACTGTTTTTAACTTAAATTATTGAGGTTATGTTTAGAGATTAGTGAAACAATTTTTTTTTTGCAAACTTTTATTTCTGTCTTCTAATGTACATTGCGTGTAAGTATATTTCAAATTTTTTTAAACATTTTTTTCCTTTAATTTCAGGATCATATAAATGTCAAAACGTGGAAAAAAAAAAATAAGAATCAAAAAATGTCCAGAGTTAACTCAGTTAACGTGGTAACGAGACAAGCAGCTAGACAAAGCAGCTCCTCAGAGCGTAAGAAAATATATAAATAATGTTAAAGTAGGAGATAATTTTTTATTTATAACAATATTCGCTATTTTAGATTTAAAAAAATTAGATTCTTCAGATTCTGACAATAAAATGCCCGATCAAACTGTTGAGAATAAAATAACGAATAAAGGTATATTAAAAAAAGCTATGGAAATTGAATGATTTTTAAAATTAATTTTTAATTGTATGTATATATTTTTTGCATTCAACAGAAAAAGTGATTTTACAAACTGAAAAAACTACATCAGGTGAAAAATCAGCTTCTGAACAATCAAAAATCTCTACAACTCTAAATGAAAACAGCTCAACAGAAGTAGATGTTGAGATTGAGATAAATGATGAAAACCCAATTTTTAAGTTACCAAATGATGATGCTCTTCTTATTAATGGTAAAATTTGTAACACTTTTTGTAAATGTTTATTAGGAAATAAAATAATATAATTACTATTATATAATTTTAGAAATGCGTAAAGAAACAATTGACGATAAAAGTATTAGCAGCAACAATGAACACCTCTCTAAAAATGTTAAGCATACAGGAGTCAATTCAAATAATTTCCGTGGAAGAGGTCGAGAAAGAGGTCGTGGTAGGAACTATGGTAGATATAATGCGCGTCATAGTTATTGGAGAAGTGCAATTGGCCAAAAATCACCATACATTCGCAATTATCCTATTAACTTAAAATATAATGATCACCAACAAGAAGGTAAGATATAACGATTCTAGTTATATAATACAATTAAATATAACTATAAATTTATTATTATTAACTTCAGAATCAAAACAAGAAAAGCATGATACCATTAAGGAATTAGAAAATAAAGTAAGTATGAAGCATGCATGTAAATAGAAAATTAACTTATTACAATTTTAAATTTATGAAATAATTTTAGGTTTATAGCTTGCAAAAAGAACTTCATGAAATAAAAAGAACAGATAGTCAGAAGGATATAAAAGTGGAACAATTTGAAAATGTTTCGTATTTTAATTCAAATAATATTCCCTCGAATCCTTTGATACATTATGTAATTCCAGCTCCACCGTGCCAGGCATTACAGCCTTCATTACATTCATCTCTACCGTATCAGTCATTATCTACAATACATCCTTCTCCTCTACCATACCAGCCATTATTACCTACATTCCATCAATCTCCACAGTACCAGTCAACCTCAATTTACCAACCTCCTTTTTTAAGTCAACTAAATCAAAATCAATACAGTGGTTTTCAGCCACACCAGCTTACTCATCAACAAAATTTTCAAGTTATAACACCAAACTATCCTTTTATTCAAACTCGTGGGCTTCCAATTGCATCACAAGCAGTTTCTCAAACATCCTCTCCATCGTTGATGGAGATGCTACAAACAGCTTTAAATTCATCAGCTAATAATCATCTTAATCACTAAACTTAATTTTAGAAATAGATGAAATTGAATGGACTGGATTTTTTAATATTTATAAGCATACGAGTATATTTCAGTAAACTTATGAATATTAAAGAATCCAGTCTATTATAAAAACAATAGTTTTTTTTTTTTTAATTTATAAATAAACATTGAAATATAATAATAGTAATTTAATTTTAAAATTATTGTTTTTGTGAATAATAAATTTTTTGTAAATTTATTAACTTATGTGATGCTGTTCTTATCTATAATAAATAAACAATAAAATAATTTCTTCTATTAATAAATATGATCCTATCATCAAATCTGTTAACTAAAATTTAAAAAAAAGGTCCATTCTTAATGAATCAAGAGTGTATGTCTTATGAGACAGATGTAATCAATTATCTATTAATTTATGATAAAAAAAAAGTCTATAGCCCTGACTCCATTGCGCATGAATTCTCTATATTTATTGTAGTGCATGCATAGAATAAAATGTATGTCTTATGAGACAGACGTTATCAATTATCAATTAATTTATGATAAAAAAAAAAGTCTATAGCCCTGACTCCATTGCGTATTAATTCTCAATATTTATTGTAGTGCATGCATAGAATAAAATGTATGACTTATGAAACAGACGTTGTCAATTATCAATTAATTTATAATAAAAAAAAAGTCTATAGCCCTGACTCCACTGCGCATTAATTTTGACTCCACTGCGCATTAATTCTGTATATTTATTGTAGTGCATGCATAGAATAAAATGTATGTCTTATGAGACAGACATTATCAATTATCAATTAATTTATGATAAAAAAAAAGTCTATAGCCCTGACTCTACTGCGCATTAATTCTCTATATTTATTGTAGAGCATGCATAGAATAAAACATAATGTAGCTGGGTCTTGTATAAAAAAAAAAAAGTATATATATTCTTTCGGTTATTATGTGATTTTTATGACAGCCAGACAGATGCAAAAACTTTTTTTATTTATTGCGGTTTACTATAGTTCAAAAATATAAAGTTAACATTTAAATAAAATTTTATTCTTTATCTTTTTCATCTATAGTAAAGTGCAATAATTAAAAGAAGTATCATTCTTTGTTTGTCTTGGTCTCTCTTCATGATCATCAGACACTCTTTTTTTATTATTATTTACATTTAAAAAATGTATATTTATGTAGATATTTATGAAAATAAATTGAGCTGAAATGCAACTTTATGTGTTTTTTATTATATTATTTTATGCATAAATACAGTCTCATATTTACATTAAATTATTAAAGCCCTTTGAATATCTTGTGTAACAAGTTAAACTCTGAAACCAGTCATAACCATTGTATAGCATCGGTATTAACAACTTCAAGCTGAAGCCCATAGTTTTTGTAGACACGAAGTACATAGCAGAAGTATTTAATCTATGGTTAATTTGAGCAACATTATAAAGTTGTAATAAATCATTTCCGCACTAAATTCAACTTCATTGCTAGCTTGACATTGTTAAAAAAAGTATTTTGGAAAGTTTACAGAACTTGATGGTTTTCCTGTTTTAATAGCTTTTTTCTTTTTTGATTGTTTAAATCTTGAAATTAACGCAATTGGTTGAACAGTTGATCAAATCCAATAGCCAGTTTGATTCATTGATGCGATATAAATTCTTAAAGTACCATCTTTGCAAAGAATAATTAATGTCGATGATCAGCATTTGAACGGATATATTATGGCAACCATTTCCATTATTTTAGCTTTAGTTGGTACAAATTTAATTTCTTGTATTAAAATAGTCTCTGGGTTCTTCATAAATATAACTGGATTATTATTAGTTTGTGAACAAACAAATCCTGGATGATTTGCCAGTTTGCTCCAGTAAGACAATGAATAAGGTTTGTAATTTGATTTGCCTGAACCATTTGTTTGAGATAGTTCTGGTTATATTAGTTAATGTTACTAAGTCTATATCATCAATAAACTAAATCTATATCATTATTGTAATGGAGCAATAAAACTTTTTCCATTTGCGTAACTGAAGAATAATAATTGTAATGCATGGGAATAATATATTGAAACACCAGCATAACATATATTTGTCCATTGTCTTTTATATCGGTATGATAAACTTTTAAAGTATGAGTTACATAAAATGGCCCATGTTTGGCTAAACTTTCTTCATCCATTGCTTGGCTATAAATATAACCTGCTGATGACATAAGTAACATATTAAATTCGTTATTCTCCATATGATTAAATCTACAATTACGAATTCTTCCAGTTGGTACTAGGAAAAAGTATTGTGGACTTTTTATTTTCCAAGATCATAAATTTTAACAAAATCAGCTGTTACTAATGCTAAATGAGTTTGAGAACCAGCTAACCAATAATAGCTTTGATTCTGAAATTTCAAGTTTTTAATTGAGGATGTATAACTAAATGATCTGAAACTGTACCGTTACTATTAAAAGTTCATAAATGGTACAATGTTTAAAACTACAAACAGCTTTTTAACTGAAAAAGTCTTGGTTCCATTGATTTTGTGTACTGTTATTTTTCCTTTCTCATGGGATACGGCTATAAGATAATAAAAAACTAAGAATTTTAATCAATTAAATAATTAATTAATAAAGTTAATTACATACCAAGGAACTGTCTTTTGCCAAGAGGAGATGAAAGATAGCACATGGCAACTCTCCTGATCACGGTGAGCAGATAATAACTGCCTTATGGTTTGTCCTTGATTGCCTGAATAATTCACTTATGAATTAATTCTTACATTTTCAAATTCACCTTTTTGAGAACCTAATGTTGGCAGAATTAACTGATTAAATTTTTCTGCAAATAATGTCATTGCAATTTGAGCTCTAGCGTGATAACCAACAGGAGAAATCTTTTCACAGATGCATTAATTTTCTGATTAATTTAACTAATAATTTTACTGATCCACAGCCCCATAATTTTGACAATACCCAATCTTTTGCATCAATAAGAGTACAAATTTAATTAAAAAACAAATTTAATTTAAATTATTCACTTATTTTAAAAAATATTTGTAGATAAGCAGAATATAATTGTTTTGCAAGTGATTGTGGTTTTTGTTTGTCTTTATCACTTCTTTTTAGTTTTCCTTTGCAATGAATGGAACTTGAAGTTTTATGTCTTAAACTACTCGGATCAAATCAAAATATTGCTTTCACTATTATTACTGATTTATCATATAGAATCCCATTATTAGTTTGATCTTCTGAACTTCTGTACCCATTTAATATACCAAAAAATGAACATGAAAACTTGTATCTAATTTATTCTAAATAAAAATAAAATTTTTTAAATTATTTTTAATTATACAAAACTTATGAATTTGCTATTAAACTGTTTAGTAGTACCTTTGTCCTGGAGATCAAAACTTATTTGCTTTTATTTGGCTAGTATCATTACTCATTTTTTCCAGCTGAATATTAGATATCTTCAAATATGATTTGTCCTGTTCATTGTTGTTTTTATAATCAGGTCAGGACTATCATTATATAGTATTGTATTTTTTGGAGTATAATTGCATTAATTATCATAAAAATCAGAATTCATTAGATCTTGGTCTTTTGTTAAAGCTCTTTATTAGATTTATTTAAAACTTCTTTTAATAACTTATAATCAATTAATTCCATTTCTACAAACTCCAAACTCCTTTCACACATAACTCCAAAATTATTATATTTTATTTGACAATTATAACTGATTACGTATATAAACAATATATGATAAAATCCAAAAATTAAAACAATTTTAAATTAAGAACCTGATTTAGAAATTTTATTTGATTTATAACTAATATTAAAATATTAATTAAATAAGCCAGTAATATATATATATTACTATCCTTTATACAAAGAGGTTATGAGCTGAGATAACAAAATTTTATTTTCAAATTTTTGCCGCGTTACCAAGCTTAAAATCTTCAAAATAAAAAGTAACTAGAAAAGTATCATATCGCGTTTCAGATAATGATTAAGCTATTTATAATCAGTAAAGGAAAATTTCAGGAAAGTAAATAGTCTCATGCCCTTCACCAAGGATTAATCTAATAAATAAAAAAAAAAATATGCATTAATTTTGCTAATCCTGCCTAAAAGTTTGGATGAAAGAACGAAATCCTATTACTAGCCTCCGATATTCCAAACAATCTCCCAAGATTCATAAAATTTTCGTGTCTTATTTGTCTCAGGTTCTTAATTAGCACAATGTTGAGGGCATGAGACTATTTTTTTTTTAATTAGATCCTAAATTCGCGAAAAAGATATAAAAAACAAAATTTGTCGGCAAGGTAGTTTCACCACCTTTCCAAGGCCCCTTAATAATAAATTATGTAAAAATACACAAGTAAATAAGTTTGAAAAAATCGATATTTTGAAAAGTGTAGGTTACTTCAAAAATCAAAAAACTTATAAATATTGGTACCTCATAGAGGAACCATTGTGATAGGTGAAATTTTTATTCTTTAGCGTATAAGCACGTTTTGAGAACTCAGGAAGCAAAAAACCCGCTTTTTAAAAAAAGTCTGTGTGTGTGTGTGAATTAGAGTGGACCTTATTTTGGACTTTGTTGAAATACTTTGCTCCTCGTTTTTTTTTGTTAAACTTTTAGTCATAGAAAGCCCCCAGCTCAAAGAATTTTGATTTTGCTTTGCAAAAACACGTGTCTGTAAGCACTTTAATTTTCTCATTTAAATAATATACGAATTTTAACTTTTCAGCTTTTTAATTTTTTAACGTGCTTAAAAATTTTTTAAACAAAAGCCAACCGATATAAAATAATGTTCAAACATATAAAAATGGATCTCCAAAATTGTAGAAGTCTCAGAACATTTTATTTTACCAAAATAAAATTTTGAAAAATCGTAATTTTAACTTTTAAAATACATTGTTTCTTACTTGTAATCTATTTTAAATGGGATTATCGGGATTGATAAAAATTTGATTTTGATAAAATAATGTGTTCTGAGACTTCTACAATTTCGGGGATCAATTTTTATATTACTGAACATTATTTTTTATCTGTTAGCTAGTGTTTAAAAAAATTTTGAAACATGTATGTATGAATGTATGTATGTATGTATGTATATATATATGAAACTGGCGATTTTTCACAACCGTTATGGAGTTTAGAACTAATTTTTTTTTGAAAATTTTTTCATCAGAAAATCTCAAAGTACTTTTTTTTTTCAATGTTGATATAATACCTCATTTATTTCCTTGAAAGTACTTATATTTGAAAATATGGTTTTACTCGATATCTCGAAACTGGTAATTAATTTTTTGAAAATTTTTTTCCTGCAATTTTTGTAACAAAAAAATACAAAAAACACCAAATTCTTTCTCTCTTTGCACTAGTACCTAATTGTTTTCTATGGGAATACTAGTTTTAGAAATATCGTTTATAGTAATTTTCTCGAGAATTAATTTTTATAAAGGTAAAGGAATATATTATTATATCCGCCAGAAGCCTTATTTCTAAAAGGGGCTGCTCCGTGTAGTAGACAACTGCTATAATTTTCGTCTACTTAAGTAAAAATTTTAGGGGAGTAGGCGATCAAAACTTTCATTAGTCTACTACGCGGGGTTTGGCCAAATCACGGATTTCTCTACTTCACTACGACATATGTTTCATCTTTAAGGTACCAAGCCAGTGGTTTTTTTTTTCGATATCCAAAATTTTTTTTTTTTTTTAATCGATGTTAAATATATTCAAAAATAACTTGTTAAAATATTATTTCAAAATTCAAAGTCTAAGTGCTATAAATAACAGGATTAAGAAGCGCGTGACCGTACCTCACTGCAGGTATACAAACCTTTAAACTCGATTTACTCGAAACTACTTTTTTTCACACTGCGGACAGATTATCTCGGGATTGGCTCGACCGATTTGGAAAAAAGTGGTTTCGTTTTGTTTATTTACTAGTTGTGTATGCCAATTCACCAGAAAAATAAACAATTTTTTAAAATTTAACTATCTTTTTATGGTAGAAAGGTCAAAAAACGTGGTCCATTTTCACCTCTTTTTTAACAACACTTGTAAAAATTTTTCCTTTTGCATTTTTTTTATTTTTCTGGTGAATTGTCATGTAAGACACTTTACTAATAATTGGAGATAATCTGTCCGCAGTGGAGCAAGATTTTTTTTTTAGACGCAACTTCAACGCCATCTATATTAAAGCCAAATAGTGGGCATCGAAAAAAAAATTTTTTTTTGTATTCTTTAAACCTTCATTAAATACCATGTAAATTTTGAAAGCTCTAGTAAATATACTTTTTGAATAAAATAATTTAAAAAAAATCATTAAAAAATACCACAAACCACTGGCTTGGTACCTTAAACTCATTAACATTTTTATTTTTTTATTTGAATAATAAATTATTATGCAGTTCATGGATTCTCTGAGATTAAAAGCATATTACCACCTGGCTTAAATAACAAATTATTGATAATTAGAGAATTGTGTATCGCAATCCATGAAGCGTCTGAAACCAATGAAATTATTATCCCAAAAATCATTGAGATTTGTATGCAATTTAATTTGTACAGATTTTAATCCAGATGATAAGAAAAAAGTTTATAATAGGTAATTGTTTATTTATTTAATACTTTTCTTTCAGTTTCATTTGCCAAAAAAAAAGTTCTATGGACACGGGAATTTATGAATGAACCTTACACCGAAAATTTATATTTCTTGAATTTTTAAACTTTTGCTTAGATTTAAAAACCTCTGTCCCAGTTTTAGGAAATTTGATGGAATATTGAAGCAGGTGTTCTTGTTCTTCATCAAAACTTTTCCATGCTGCTGCATCCCCAAAAATTTGTTAATATTTAAATAAATAGTATAATCATTCTAAAAAGGTATCCTGAGATAAGATATTCCAAATGCTCTAAAAGCTAGATTTTCAAATAAAGTTGATAGTGGTGTAAGTTTAACGGAAAAATTTGTATCCCCGTGGTCCAAATATTTTTATAACCCATTGCCCCCCTTGGTTGCCAAAAAAGGTGTTTTTTAGCGGTTTTTAGCCCTATATTTTATTTTTTCACCACCAAATTGTTTGCCATTAGGTGGAGAAAAGTATAATACACTATATTTCAAGGAAAAAATATTTTAAAGGTTACATAAAATCTAATAAAGGTCAAATATTTTTTTTTTTATTTTATTATCGTATTTTTAGTAGTACATAGTATTATGTACCCCACCGAGGATCAAGCCTGTGCGTGGGCGATAATTATTAATTAATTAATATGCGGCTGCATCCTACTTTAAGATGTTAAACTGAAATCGCATTCACCCGAACATTATTATTATAATGCCCGTGAAGCAGGGAAACTGCAGAAAACCTACTTCGAGATCAGCCCGAATACATGATTTCTTCATAGTGTTCGATTTTTCTTTTAAACACTATTAGTATAATTTCTATACGGTCACCCATCCAGTTACCGACCGAGCTCAACTTGGCTTAACTTTTATAAGCGAACGTATAGACATTATACTACCGCGCTACGAAGCTGGCATTTAAATTTACATATTTTTTTAAAGGAATTATTTTGCAAAAACTTTTAATTTGTTGATAAGTGCAGGTTAATAAAAGAATAGTTTACAAAAAAAAAACTTATAACCAGTTTGTGTACACCACCAAAATGCATGGAACATGTTTACTTACATCTGAACATAGACACATAAAAAACAATAGAATTTACTATTTTTATAATTTTTAATTATCATCTTTACTAAACGTTAAGATTCTAAACCCAAACTATCCTGATTCCCTAAACGCGTATTATTCTAGGTCCCTAAATCCAAAGATATTGACCCCCCCCCCTTAAACCAGAGAAATTTGACCCTCCCCTCCCCTTAATTTTCAAGTTATGAAGTACCCCAACCCTATAAACATTAGGGTGTTTCTTATTTCCCAAACTGCCCGCAGAGAAAAATACTGGCTCGAATATGATACTTCAGTTCATAAAACTATTATCTAAAAAAATTTTTTTTATAAACAACTTGATGTAGTGTGCCGATTTGCAAATGAAAATCGGTAAAAATCAGGAAAAAGGTTTTAAAAACGTTTTACAGAAACCTTTTTTTAGAAACCTGCGCAAAAACTTTTTACTACTAAAATGTTATAAAAGCGTTTTAGTGACAAAATATCTAAAAAAAACAGTAAATTATAGCATATTTTATGATATTTAAACATAATTTAAAATTTACATTCGTCTACAGAGCAAATATCCATGACAATTGCAATTTGACAGTTTTTTTCATTGATGTCTTGAAAAAATGAATATTTCTTATTTTAGTGAAGAGGCAAATAAAAACAGCTTTTATAACTGGTCAAAACAACTAAAAATAATCTCTTGTTTTATAATTTACAGTTTTTTCTAGATATTTTTTTACTAATAAGCTTTTAGAACATTTTAGTAGTAAAAAGTTTTTGTGAAGTTTTCTAAAAGCTTTCTAAAACGTTTTTAAAACCTTTTTTCTGATTTTTACCGATTTTCATTTGCAAATCGGCACACTACATTAAACTGCATGTAAAATTTTTTTTTTAGATAATAGTTTTATGAGCTGAAGTATCATATTTGAGCCAGTATTTTTCTCTGCGGGCAGTTTGGGAAGTAAGTATCAAGGGCCTGAAATTTTTGCACGATTGTTATGTATTCATATTAGTAAAAATTTTACTCCTGGGAGGAAAAAAGTTAATTTTTGCGATTTTTTCAACCTTTTTTTTATAAAAACAAGTTACATAATTTTTATTGCACTTTTATGTGAAAATCCCTGTAAATATTGAATAACTGATAAAAATGCTGTCAATCCTTGCATAATTGCATGGATTGCCGTCTTTATTTTATTATTTGCGATGGTATGCTTTTTATATGCTGAAAACTGTTTTAAAAAATTTTTCGTGGAAAAATATCGATAGAGGATTTGGGAGATAGTTTGGTGATACATGCTGAAAAATTAGATTCTTTATCACTAAGTATATTTCCTAAGAGAGAAATCACCTGAGAACATTCTTATGTTTCAGTTAAAAACAGCGTTGTTTACAAATATTGAGATTTTCATGGTTAATTTAGCAAAGTCTAATAAATGTATATCAGTTAATCAATATATAGGGAGACTTCCACATAAAATAAGCAATAAAAATTATTTACGTGCTTTAATTAGGAAAAAAGTTAAAAACATAAAAATAAATCAAAAAAAAATTAGTATTTTCACCATTTACCATTTTCCAAAAAAATTTTTTACTGGAATATTTTATTTTATTAATCTGCTTTATTAAAAAAAAAAAATTAAATTTTGTGCAAAGTAATTCCTTAAAAAAAAAATATGTAATTTTCAATATTTGGTTTTTATTAGATTCAATATACAAGCAGGTTAAGGGCCTTAAAAACTCAAAAAATATTTTTAGACAGAAATATGCAAAATACTGTTCTCCACCAAACGGAAAATGGTTTGATGATGATGCGACTGAGAAATTAAATGCCGGACAAACTAACCCTACAAAATATGGTTTTTGGCCCCTAAGAGAGTCTACAAAATATTTGGGTCACGGGGATCATAATTTTTTGGTCAATTTGACACCACTATCAAATGTATTTTAAAATTTATTTCTTAGAGCATTTCGCCTATTTTATTTCAGGATACCCTATAATTAAACCTTTCATACAAAGAAATAATGATTGGTTACTTTAATGTCAGCTAGTTTCATCAGGTTCGCCTTTTTTTGTCCATGGGTCGTGGTTTGCTGTTTCTTCCTTCACGTTTCCTAAAGAAACATGATTTTCTGGCAGTGACAGATTATTGAACTTATATAAATATTTTTTTTTAATATAGAATACAATCATGCATGAAAACTAATAGGGATCAATTTCTCAGAGAATTCAAATTTTTAATAAACGATAACAGCGTTAATAGAGATTACGTAGATGAGTATACACCTGCATCAAATGAAATTGAAGAAGAACGTGTTTATAATACAGTTGAATATAATCCTCCAGAAAATAATTTACAAGAAGTTTGTGTATATCTGAATCATTTATTTAATAGTAAGTTTGTATATATATTATTATTTTTTACTTTTTGTTTTGTTAATAAATTTTTTAGAAATATTGAAGTTATAATGAAATATACTACAGTTATATTGTTTAAACAATTTATCTGTAGGCTTTTTACGTTTTTTATAAATTCAACTATTATTTTAATATTTCTTTGATGAAAATTACAACTAGTACTTGTTAACTTGTCTTTTTCATTATGTTTTTGAAGGTTTTATTGTCAAAGTTAAATAAATAATTTGCATTTACAAAACAGTTTCTTCAAAATATGTAAATCTAATTTAACTTTTATAAATCAAGTTTATAAATTAGAGTTATATTTTGAAAATTACTAAAAATATTTATAAGGTAAAAAAACACTAACGAAAATGTTGCGTTTTCATCATGACATCACGTATTAAAATGTGAAAAAATAGGTGTAAGGTCACATTTTCGATTACAAAATTTATAGTTAATGAAAATACAAATTTGTTACCTCTGGCTTAATTTGACAGTGAATTATTTTTTTCCTTTTTTTGAACATTTTTTTTAAAACAGATTTTAAGATTTGCATTTTACTTTTGTCTATTAATCATGCAATCGTTACTGAACCATATTTCTGAATTTGAAGTACTTATTTTTACATTTGTTTACCTTCAGCCAGCTACTAAATAAACCAATATATTGGTTTATACCAGCTAGACGACTGAAAATAGTTTATTTTTATCATGGGCCGTAAAAAATTAAAATTGCTTTGATCGTATGCTAATTGCAAAGATGACCGACTGCGATTTGGGGCATTATTTTTTTACGGCCGAGGGCATAAGTAGTACATTACAAGCCCATGTCTGTAGCCCATGTCTGGAACAGTAAAGAATAGTTCAAATCACACGTAAATTACCTTCCGAAGTGAATCCGAGGATGGTAATCTGCGATTTGGGTCATTTTTTATTTATGGACATGAGTTTTTTACGATTTTTTTTTCTGTTGCGATAACAAAATATGTCTTCGTCAGTGTCAAGAAAATGCGTATTTTCGATTTTCACTGTGGTCAGTAAATACATGCTTTCTGGCCACTGACAAAACAAATTTTTTACATAATTTTTATTTACAAAATTAAAAAAACTACTATAAGCATATAATATTTTAGCATTTAAAAGTGTCAATAAATTGGAAGAGGAAAATAATAACATGCCCAAACCAAAAAATAATAATAATAATCAAAATGAAATTAGTAGTATTCTCACTTCACCTGAATTATCAATCGAAGAAAGAAATGAGAAAGGTATCAAATACTTTTTTACGTATAAATTTTATTTACATAATAAAATAATGTTTGAAATATTAATTAAAAGATTTGAGAGGACACAGTAATATTCATTATGAATTTCACTGTAAACAAAATTCTGTATTTATATTGTAATACGTAATAACGTTGGGATTTGTGAGTTACTCTGTTATTTTAGGAATTACAATAAGTAACTTTTAGGATATTTAAATAATTTTGATTTACGAATATAAAATACTTTAAATATTTGGCGGGAACTTAATATAGTACATTTTCAATGAAGGATGTACAAATAAAGAATGCATCCTAGCACTGAAAAAATTTTTAGCAAATCTCTATCTGGGGTACTCTTTATTTAATGTTATTGGATTATATATATATTGTCTTTAATACTGTTGAGGAAAAATTATTTACTATAGCATTGCAGGAGATAATTACGGGTTTACTGTTGCTGGGAGTAAACAAATATTTTCCAAAAAATAATTGCTGTATTTTTGGTCAAGCTCTATATATGAGAAACAATGAATTTAAAATCATTGAGCTTATGACATGATTTTAACCTTTAACATTTTTTAGCAATTAATCAATTTTTTAAGTAGCAATAAATATAAAATATCTCTTTAATTTAATTTTCTATAGTTTAATTATCTAATTTCAACTTAAATAATAATATATGTATGAGTAGATTTTTTATTTTATATCAAAGTTTGAACCTTCCTTAATGTTATATAGCTATTTATGAATTCGCTAAATTAATTTAATTCCGCTTTCAATTTTTACAAAAATTTAAAAATAAATTTCCCGTTGTTATTGTCTTATTATTCGAGTTTGTTCCATTGACACAGTTGTCATTAGTCAATTTTCTGTCTATCACTGTGTTTTCTAATTTTATTTCATTATGAAGCTATCGAACCGTAATTTAAGAATAATTTAGATGTAGATAGATGCTCGGGTACGGCACCGTATAAGGCACCATAATTACACCATAATTTACGCACCGCATCAAGAAACCAATCAAACTCGGTACGCTTTGGTATGCGAGAATAAATTTTTTGAAAAGCGCCGATACTGCATCGAAATTTTTCAAGACCTTTAATGGTGAATTTTTAATTTTAATCTGACAAATGGTTTTTAATTTTAAAAACATGTTATCGGTAAGGTAGTGTTTTAAAAATTTATAAATTGAATCAATAAAGGAGATAAGGGTTGATGAAAGGCGTTAAAATTGACGATTTTGAGTAGTGTAAAAATTCACCATTTTAAAATGACTTAATCTTAATTTAGTAAAGTAATTTATAGTTTTTCGAATTCCCGCGCATGTATATAATGTATACTTAACTTTTGATATAAATTTATCTACCAAAATAATAAACATTATAATTTTTTGTATCTATTATGTAAATTTATTATTATTAAATTAAAACTTTGTCAAAGTTAATATATTTTCATCATATACAAAAAATCGTTTTTTTTGCCTAAATATTTAATAAAAATATTTGGTTTTTTGGTTAATAAATTATACAAAATTATTAATTATTTTTTTTTATTTATTTTGATATATGAAAAAAACTTATAACTGGTTTGCGATTTCACACAACCAACGATCATGGAACATGTTTACTTATAACGCTTCATAAACCTAAAGCATTCTAAGTTCTTGTTCTTATCAGGCCCTGATCAGGCCTTGACTCCCACTTAAAATTATTCTAAGTCCCTAAATTGAAAATATTCTAAGTCCATTTAACCCCCCCTAAAACGTCAATTTTAACCCCCCCCCCCTTATAACGTCATTTGTAACCCCCCCCCCTGAAAACGTCAATTCTTCACTCCCCTTAAAAACGTCAATTCTTCACACCACCCCTAAAACTTCACTTTTTCACCCCCCATGTCGAGCCAGACTTTTTCAAACACCCCATCTAATGAACATGTTCTATGTTAATATAGATACTGCATTTTATTATTAATAAATTTGGCTTATAATATTTATTTTTCGTAGGAAAACAGTCATGTTTGGGCAAAAAAAAAATTCTATTACCTTTCTTAAAATTATCGCATATTGAAAAGAAAAAACAAATTTTGAGGTGGTTACAATTATCCAATGTCCTTGTTAAATCTGCAATAGATGGCCATTACAGAATTAAAAACACAGACCTTAAAGTTACAATTAGTAGCATTTCATTATCATTTTACGATAAAAAAGTTCAAATTAGGCTTATAAAGGATATTACAGATAAAACAGCATTTAGATATTTGCAAAAAATCATTATAAATTTAAGGCAAAAATTATGGAAATACCCTATTTGTCATAAAAATAAAAGTAGCTGTAATAAAAGTAATTTGTGTCTATGTTGCGATAAATGTATGATCTGGTATCACTTAGAATGCACAAATAATCTTACTGCTCCTAAAAATGAATGGTTTTGTAAAATATGTGTACAATAATTAAATAAATATTACTATTTATCTTTTGGATTATTATATTTTTATGCTCAAATATTTTTTAAAATCTAATTTATTTTTACAATTTTACGTATTTTACTATATTGTATTTTACTATATTAATTTATTAATAATATCTATCACTGTTCTTTAATCCAAAAATCATTTGTGAAAAGTATTATATTTTAAATTTTATTTTTTTTATGGAATGTTTATAAAATTTATAGTTGATAATTGTTGAATGTATTTTTGTTATATGAATATATTTTTTATAAAAAATTTTTTCTTTGTTTTTGCTGCATTAAAAACATATTTTTCTATGTTTACTACCTCACACCTAATACTTTTTAGTATTTATATTTATATTATGAATGAAATTATGAATTTTTAAAATAAGATTAAATGTATATATCATTAATACTACTATGTATATGAAAGTTTATTTGTCTGTCTATCAAAAAAGTTTGCCCATTTAAAACTTAAGATGCGCGTAACAAATTTTCATTAAACCGGTGTTGAAATGAAAAAAAAAAATGTATTTTGAACTACAAACAATAATCATGGAACATTTTAAGCTTTCCTTAATATTTACTACTACTACTACTACTACTACTACTACTACTACTACTACAAATGCTAATACTACTACTACCGTCAACATTATCCTAAGTCCCTAAACTCAAATTATTCTAAATTGATAAATTGAAATTATTCTAAAGGCGCGAATTCATGTAGCATATTCTTACTAGATTTCTAGGTACTAGGAAATAAGAAACTAGGTTTCTAGGAAATAATTAATAATAACTATTACCATTCTTATCGATAAGGTTACAGGAAACCACCTTAAAGCAGAGTTTTAATAAGTTCTTAAATCTAAATTATTCTAAGCTCCTAAATCGAAATTATTTTAAGTAGATTGACCATCCCCCCCAAATATTGTCCATTTGAGCCCCCCTTTCAAAATGACATGTTTAAAGTACCCCCCTGCTTATAAATATGTTCCATGTTAAAAGTCTGTGGGTAACATAGGCTCTATGTAGTTTTTTGTACTTTTAGATACATTCAATATTTACTATTTTTAGAAAATGTTTTGAAAATTTCTTTAAAAACTTAAATATCAACAAAAACTGATAAAATTTTAATGTCGCAATTAGTATTACTTTATTTGGCACTAAATACGTACTCAGTAACATTTTTATTCAAAACGGACGTATCTTTGAAAAGTTATAAAATATTTTCCGAGCATTAAACAATAAGAAAAAATTTTTAATATTTTTTTTGCATTATAATTAATATATATTTTATTGACATTGTACTTACAGTATTTTTATTATTTGTTTTGGTGCAAATTTTTACGTATTCACTTAAATTTTTATTAAAAATAATCTTATTTTTAATATATACATTTAATATTATAATTTAATTGTACAAATAAATTTTAAAATATAAATGCCACTTAACTTTTAACAGCTGATCAGCAGAAGAAAGCAAGTATAGAATTTGACAGTTCATTATTGCTAGAGCTAACTGAAAGTAGCTCAAGGACTAATAAATTTTTGTTTTCAACACCTAATTCATCAATTAATTATTATTCTATACATGAATCACGAGGTAATAATGTTGAACATAGCATTCAATCTACTAAACTATTCCTTGAAGAATCTACAGGGGCGGTCGCCCCGGGACGCAAGTGCCCGCGTGACCCTAGATATACGCCGATTTTCCTCTATCTCTCTCTAATATTATAATATACATCGAAAGTCGAAATCGAATTTTTTATAGTTCGATTTTTTTATCGAATTTTTTGACGTTCGATAGTTCGATTTTATTTAATAAAATTGTTTCGTTTTAGTTATTATTATATAGTTGTATAATAAATATATTTTCCTTTTTCTTTATTATACAAAATATTTTTTCCTTTTTATTATCGTATTTTAATTTAATTAAACTAAACTCCGAAATGGAAATTCATTCGTCCAGTCAAGGGCCGTCACGGTGTATTGATAGAAAACTAACCTAATGAAAACCCCAGTGCTTATTGTTTATATGATTCATAAAAATAAAAAAATGTTTGATTATTAATTTTTTTACAATGGATTATTTAGTGTAAATTAAATTTATTAATATTTTGATATTTCCTAATTAAAAAAAAAGTTATGTAAAAATATATTGTTTAAATATATATAGTGAAGTGACTAAAAGTTGTATCTGATTATGTATCTGATGTGTGTATTCTATGATTTTCAAAATTTGGAAATATTTATTTTTTAAAATGTATTTAAAAATTTGTTTTATTTGCTACACTTTACCAAGTTAAGATTTTACCAAGTTTGCTATACATGTTAATAAGATTTTAATGATGAGTTCGAAGATGTGTTACAGAACTTAAACTAGTCCTTAGTTTTTATTTTCTACAGTTTATTACTTTAGTAGAAAAAAATTTTGTTTCAAAAACACTACTGATATTATAAGACTGAAGAAAATGAATACTCTATAATATTTTAAGAACCAAATAAAAAAAAAAAGCTTTCAATTTTCTCAAATGATTATTATAATGGCTATGAAGAAGAAAAAGTAGTCCTTGTTTTTCTACCCGCTACAGTTAAATACTTCTAAAATTTTCAAGCTTTTATCTCAATAATTATTACATTTCATTTTTTTTCACTTTCTCTGTATCGTTAGGTAAGAATGTTTTTAAAATAGAAATTTTTTCTTGTGAATTTATAAATTGGAGCAGACAAAATATTAGGACTAGATTTACTTCTTGCAAGTCATCATTAGAATCTTTTGAGAAAATTTCAAGCTTTTATATCATTTGGTTATTAAAATATTAGAGATTTCATTTTCTTTGCTTTCTCTATATAAGAATGTTTTTAAAATAGAATTTTTTTCTTGTGAATTTATAAATTGGAGCAGACAAAATATTAGGACTAGTTTTACTTCTTGCAAGTCATCATTAGAATCTTTTGAGAAAATTTCAAGCTTTTATCTCATTTGGTTATTAAAATATTAGAGATTTCATTTTCTTCGCTTTCTCTATATCGGTGGGTAAGAATGTTTTTAAAACAGAACTTTTTTCTGTTGAAATTATAAACTGAATCAGATAAAATATGAGGACTAGATTTACTTCTTGCAAGTCATCATTAGAATCTTTTGAGGAAATTTCAAGCTTTTATCTCATTTGGTTATTAAAATATTAGAGATTTCATTTTCTCTATATCGGTATAGATAACAAATGTTTTTATATCATTATTATTTGCTGGCAAAAATTTTTAAATGGAGTTGATAAAAAATGTGGACTATAGTTTTACTTCTTGTAAGCCATCATTAGAACCTTTGTTGGTTATTAATATTGGAGATTCCAAGAATTTTCCTTCGTTATAAACTTTTTATACCGGTACAAGAGATGTAATAATTTAAGTATATTGAAATTTAAACAATAATTCAAATAAAAACTTTTAAGACAAAAAGAAGAGGGTAATATTTTACAAGGCTTAAAATAGAAAATAAATAATACATTTTTTGGTTAAAAATATTTTATTCAATTAAATTTCATTATTTTTTGATAATGAAATTTTTTCAAATGATTCAATGTATATTTACTTCTCAGGTTATTTTACTGTATTTTAGAGATAAAATATTTGTTTGTTTTGGTAAAGTATATAGCAAATAAAAAATTTTTTAAATAGTTTTTAACAATAAATTTTTTCAATATTAAAATATCAACAAAAAGGCATATTTGTTAGAAGACACACATCAGATGCAACTTTTAGTCACTTCTCTATTTTTTAAATAAAATATCTGAAAATATTAATAAATTGAATTTAAATTAAATAATTCAATGTGTTCATCAAAATTAAATTAAACATTTTTTTTACAGCCCAGACACTACTATTTAAAATTAAAATTAAAAATGAAAAAAAATCCGTGAAAGGGGAAGCTACGATTTTAAAATTTATTTATTTATTTATTGAGAGTCAATTAAAATTAACAATTTAGGTATGCTTAAGCGAAATAATTAAGATCTTCTTAAAAAATTTTGTTTGCTAAAAACTTTTCAAAAATTATAATAAAATTTTTTTTATTTTACTGAAATATACTTATGTGAAATGAATGAGATCTCCCAAAAAAACATTTACATGTAAAGTTACGCAAGTGCCTTTAAGTTTTGTCACTGCTTATTTATTTTATCTAGTATTTTATTAGGTAAACATTCTATTATCACTATTATTAAACACTGCGAAAGTTTTGAGATCTAAAACAAAACTTTACGCAAGTTATGTGGGCTGATTAATAAAGAAAAAAAATAATATTACTTATTAAGTAATTGATTTATTATTGATATATATGGAATTTAAAGTACCGGATTAAACATTCTATTATCACCAATTTTTAACACTACGAAAGTTTTGAGATCTAAAACAAAACTTCACGCAAGTTATGGAGGCTGATTAATAAAATACAAAAAATATTAATTAGAAAATTTTAAGATCTCATAAAAAAAAAAAATTTCACTTGCCAGGTCTACATAAAT
Source organism: Anagrus nilaparvatae (assembly GCA_022575985.1). Taxonomy (NCBI): domain Eukaryota; kingdom Metazoa; phylum Arthropoda; class Insecta; order Hymenoptera; family Mymaridae; genus Anagrus; species Anagrus nilaparvatae. The sequence goes on along the minus strand of JAKSXM010000237.1, from coordinate 226,410 downwards.
AGCCGCTTCCAATTATACCTGGCAAGTGAAATTTTTTTTTTTTATGAGATCTTAAAATTTTCTAATTAATATTTTTTGTATTTTATTAATCAGCCTCCATAACTTGCGTGAAGTTTTGTTTTAGATCTCAAAACTTTCGTAGTGTTAAAAATTGGTTATAATAGAATGTTTAATCCGGTACTTTAAATTCCATATATATCAATAATAAATCAATTACTTAATAAGTAATATTATTTTTTTTCTTTATTAATCAGCCCACATAACTTGCGTAAAGTTTTGTTTTAGATCTCAAAACTTTCGCAGTGTTTAATAATAGTGATAATAGAATGTTTACCTAATAAAATACTAGATAAAATAAATAAGCAGTGACAAAACTTAAAGGCACTTGCGTAACTTTACATGTAAATGTTTTTTTGGGAGATCTGTTTTGATGATAATGAAAGAGATTCATCAAATATACTTAAACTTTCTTTAAATTTATATGAACGGTTAATTTTTGAGATATTAATCTAAGTTAAATAGCTGTTTCATAGTGATCATTTTAGGAATTTAATATTGAACTTTTGTTACATTCTATAAATGAATTTTAAAATAAATGCCAATTACATATTAACAGGTGGTCAAGACAAGGAGAAAAGTAACGAATTTGAGGGCTCATTATTAGAGTTAAGTGGAAATAGCTCAAGGTTGAATAAATTTTTGTTGCCAACAACTAATTTGTCGTTTCATTCTTATTCTACATATGAATCGCACGGTAATAATGTTGATAATAGCATTGAATCTATTAAACTTTACCTTGACGAATCTGAGAGCACTGAAAATTTAAATGGTAGTAAAAATAAAAAATTATCAGGTAGTTATTTTTAAAAAATTTTTATTAATAGAAAAACTTTATACATATTTGCTAAACAAAGTATTGATTATGTACATTTACTTTTACCAAGCTCAAAAACTTAAAAATTTTAACAGATTTTTATGTAAAAAGTGGAAACCAAAAAGAAACTATGGATTTTCATGGGTTAAGTGTAGAAACTTCAGTAGATAATTTAGAATCTAAGATCAATAATTTGTTTGTAACTTCTGATAATACTGACGAAAGTATAGACAAGATGGATATGAATTTAGAAAAAACTTCAAACTTATCTCAATTAGTCTTAGAAGATCGTTTCAATATGGAGAGATTGGATGACAGCAAAAATGAAAATTTATCAAGTAGAGTTAATAATTTTTTTATAAGAAATTTGTTTAAGACAAAAGTATTACATGTACTCTAGATTTTAATTATTTTGTAATTTTCATAACTTTAAGTCTAATTGTTTTATGTTACAAATAATAAATTGTAATAATAATCGTGGAATATATAGTGTTAGAAATTATAAAAATAAATTCACTTAAATATTACAATATTACTTATTAAATATTATAATTACTATTAAATATTATAAAAGTTATTGTAATCATAATAGTAACTATAATTATAAACATCATCAAATTATAAAGTGGTTAAAGTGCTAATCTTGACTTCGTTAACATTGGTTCAAATTCCGCGTAATTCTTTTCTTTTATTGTTTAATTTTTTATATATTTTATTACAAAAAACAAATATAGTTTTTTAGAAACATAGGCTCATAAGGCTCATAATAATGTTACACGTGTTTCAAGGTATCACAGGAAATCATAAAAAAAATAGTGAATCTAATGGTTCCAATTCTAATACTTATAAAGACAACTTGGAATTGGATAATTCTAACTTCTCCTCAAATAATTCAAAAAAAAAATGTAATTTATCAGATAAAAATTTGGACAATCTCACTGAAACCAATGTAGCTGCGAATTTTGACTCAAATCAAATAGTCGCAGCAGCATCCGAAAATATTTTGAACATATGCAACAGAGTAGCACAAAAAAACGATGGTACAGAGCATACTTATTTTATTTTAAAAAGTTTATTTAATAAACAATAATTAATGCAGTTACAATTTCAGTTGATACAAATAAGCATAAATGTAAAAACAAAACAAGAAAAACGGAAGCAGTTAGATTGATGGAAGCCCAAACATCCTATCATTGCAGGAATCTTCGCAGTCAGCAAAAACGTTTTAAATAAAAAAAAAATTTTAATATAATATTCTTTTAAAATAATAGTTTAACATATTGCGAATTATAATAATATTTTTTTCTTCTAACGTTAATTATAATAAAATTATCATAAATAGAAAAAAAATTTTTTCTTTGTTACCATTTTATGAGATTTTTTATTATTTTTTAAAATAATTAGTCTGTCATGCTTACGCATGCTTTACTCAAGTTATATCCCCGCAGGAAAATGACATAAGGTGAGTTAGTTTGTGCAAAGCTGGTTGAATAAATGCATATAAAATATATACATTTGTATTCGAAATTTTATCAGGATGTTCACTATTACTTTTTTTTTTCACAAAATGTCTCGTCGGACCGAAATTCCAGCTATTTTAGCGAAATTTAATATTTTTAGTCTATTTTACACTATGCATAATATAAACAAATATGCATAATATAAAAAAATTTGATATTTTAATCTTTTAGTTTAAATTATCGCTGTTTCAAAATATAATCTTCCAAAAACATGATAAGGATTTATCCTTATTTAAAATGATAAGATACCGTATTGGAGCCAGTTTTCGAACGTATTGACTTTCGATCAAATACACACAAATTAGCGTTTATACAAAAAAAGTATGCATCATTTATCTAAACCCGAGTTTTATTATGAAACTATAAACCCTAAAGAACTTATTTCTGCCTCACCGATGTTAAAAAACGATTTAAATTAATAAAACAAATAAGAAAAATGTTCTCTTGTACAACCTTAGGAGATTTTTCTCATCCTTTTCAACAAATCACGTGTGTTATTAAAATCGAGTTTTAGGGATACCTACTCTATGCCGAATACTAAAAATGCTTTTAATTACGTTGGGATGCTTTAATAAATGAAGGGAAAGGGTTATATTCACTTATTTATTGCAAATTTATTTTAAATAGGTATATCGATAATTGAATCCGAACTTTTTTACACATATAGGTATTTTCGATATTTTCAATTTAATAACACTTTTTTTTTATTTAAACAATATTTTTTTAATTAGAATACATTAAATTTATCATAATTACATTTTTTATAATATATTTCACAACAATTAACAAAATTACAGCTAATTGTTTATAAAAAAAGTTAAAAATGCTCTACAATTTATAAAAAAATAGGTATAACTCATTACTGAAAAGGTTTAGCGAAAAATTTCGCACGATACCTCCACCTAGAATTGAATGATCTTCAATATGCGCCAAGCAGAATTTTGATCCAAGTAGCCCAGATCTGAGAACTCAGGCTTTTATGAGCCAAAAATTTCAAAAATTTAACAGGTCGTATTTGTTTAAACAAAAAAACATTTTTAATTATATTTTTATATTTTAGTACTAAATACTGAAAAGCATTGATTCTTTCATTAACCCATTAGTGCCCAAGCGGAAGTAAATGGACACTCAATGAAAATATTAAGAAAATCAATCGATAGAAGGCTAAAAATCGTTCCCTATAGGTAAAATGTCATGCTTTTTTCAAATATGGAAATAAGATATTTAGTAAAAGTTTTATATGCAAAATATAAATTTTGGATCTGAAAAAGCTATTTTATGAACTTTTTATTATTATTTTGTGACATTAAAAGTCTTTTGTCCGTTGTTTTCTCGAAATTCTCGTTTTCCCCCTTTTCACACTTATTTTTCGGGTACATAGAGGGGTGGTAGGTCAAAACTAACGGCAGATTTGAAAAAAGTATGACATTTTACCTATAGGGAACGATTTTTAGCCTTCTATCGATTGATTTTCTTAATATTTTCATTGAGTGTACGTTTACTTCCGCTTGGGCACTAATGGGTTAAAAAATTATTATAAATAAATATATGGTTGAAATATTTTAGTTACAAATATGCTGCGCAAAAAACACCCAGTGGTGGACAGAGCGCCCTTAAGAAATTAATTAATTACTTATCCTATAATGGAAACAAATGATTCCAATATTGCAATAATTATGAAATTTTTAGTTTGATATCTTTTTCAGAAAAAAAATAATTTCATAATTTAAAATGGCAAGTAATTTTTATCTGAATCAAAAAATGCATTTTCCGGATCTTTTTTGTAAACAATTATTAATTAAAAAATACGCTGCCAACTAGCTGGCACTAAGGTTCCTCAAACAAAGAGCTTAATACTCCAATATGCCACAGATATCACCGATTACTGGATTTTCGATTACTCACATATTAGTACTTTCATGGAATTAAATGAAGTATTAGACCAAAAAAAAAAAATATCGCAGTTTTTTTAATTTTTTTGTTTTTTTAATTTTGAGAAAAAAATTTTGAAAAAAATCGGTATCAGATCCAAAAAATTACTATAAACGAACTTTCTAAAACTAGTACTCTCATAGAAATAAATTAGGTACTACGTCCAAAAATAAAAAAAAATTTGGTGTTTTTTGTATTTTATGTGACGAAAATTTTCAAAAAATTAATTATCAGATTCGAGATATCGAGTGAAAAGCATACTTTTAAAAATAAGTACTTTCATTGAAATAAATGAGGTATTACATCCAAATTAAAAAATTAAAAAAGTAGTTTGAGATTCTTTGATGAACAAATTTTTGAAAAAAAAATTAGGTCTTAAATCCATAATAAAATTTATTAGAAGTTATTGATCTGAATTGGAGCTCAATAACTTCTAATAAATTTTATTATTAATGTGAGCGATAAATTCATAAAAATTTTTTAAATCCATAATGGTTGTGAAATATCACCGGTTACCGAGCCGGTTACATACCCACACACACACACACACGCGCGCGCGCACACACACACACATACAGACTTTTTTTAAAAACTGGTTTTTTAGCTTCCTGAGGTCTCAAAATGTGCTTATATGCCAGAAAATCAAAGATCAAAATTTGACCTATCACAATGGTTCCTCATTGAGGAACCAAAAATAGGTATAAGAAGTTGGTCATAAATTTTATCCAATAATTTTATTCTCATTCATAAATTACTGCGCCATTTATGGCGCCGTTTCTAAGTTAAGTTAGAAACACACTAATATACAGGAAAATACTCTTTCTCTCTCATTGATAATCGCAATTCTCTCGAATATATATCGAAAAAGAGTCGGAATTCTCTCGAATTTATATCGAAAAAGAGTCGGAATTCTCTCGAATATATATCGAAAGAATAAGTCAAAGTGCGAGTGTATATATGAATTTATTTTTTACACATGTAATAAAAATTTACATTACACATACACATATAATAAAAATATAGCGTCTGCTCTCGCCCGGTACAAGCTATATTCAGATATAATTAAAAAAAATAAATGGTCAACTGGAGAAGAAACAAAGCGTTTTTATAGCTTTTCTATTCTATCTAATCTATTATTTAAAAAAAAATAGCTGTTACAAAAAAAGAGTGTACATATATTAGAAAAAAAGAGTGTATATTAGATTTATCCATTTATAAAAAAAAAACTGTATAAACTACATGGCTAAAAAGAATTTTGTTTTTAATTAAAGTTTAGTAAGAGAAATGCAAAGCGAGAGCAAAAGTTTTTTAAATAAAATGTACCATATTAGCAGAATAACCTAATAAACCTGTTGACGAGATTACTTTTTTTTCTACTTCTTATATTGGTGAATATACCAAACTGTATTTTAATTTAAAACCAGCTTCTGAAGGAGCTCTAACTTATGTAAACACAAAAGTTTATTGGGAATTCATCGATATGGTTTATTACCAATAGTTCTAAATCTTTGTACGAGAAAGAATCATGAGCCATGAAATCATCCTGTTTGCATAATTGAAAATTATTTGATAAATAAAATCCAAACTAGAATGTATAATCAAATTTAGAGCTAAAAAAATATAAAATCCATGTAATTAGTATTTTACATTACAAGTATAGTTTCATTGATGCGTTCTCAAAAAGCTTTGGAAAGCTATTACTGAATTTTATATACAGTTTGGGTCCAAATTTGATAAAATTCTAATTTAAATCTACTTTGTTAAGTAGTTTTCATTTATTTAAGCAGGCTTAATTCATTGCTTCTGATTCTTACACATAAAAACATCCAGGATTTTAGAAAGAGCCATTACGATATATGAATTCCCAATAAACCTGTTCAAGTGATTACTGTTTTTTCTACTTCTGTATTAGTGAATACCAAATTGCATATTAATTTAAAAACAACTTCTAAAGAGGGTCTAACTTATGTAAATATAAAAGTTTTTAGGTTTTCAGCGATATGGTTTATTACCAAGTTCTGAATGTTTGTACGAGTAAGAATCATAAGCCTTGAATTCATCCAGTTTGCATAATTAAAAATTATTTGATAAATAAAACCAAACTAGAATGTATAATCAAATTTGGACCTAAAAAAATATAAAATCCATGTAATAAGTATTTTACAAGTAGTTTCATTGATGCGTTCTTAAAAAGCCTTGGAAAGCCATTACTGGATTTTATATACAGTTTGGGTACAAATTTTATAAAATTCTAATTTAAATCTAATTTGTCAAGTAGTTATCATTTATATAAGCATGCAGGCTTAATTCTTTGCTTCTGATTCTTACCCATAAAAATATCCAGGATTTTAGAAAGAGCCATTACGATCTATGAATTCCCAATAAACCTATTCAAGTGATTTCTTTTTTTTCTACTTCTTTATTAGCGAATACCAAATTGCATATTAATTTAAAACCAGCTTCTAAAGAGGGTCTAACTTATGTAAACATAAAAGTTTATTGGTAATTCAACGATATGGTTTATTACCTAGTTCTGGATGTTTGTACGAGTAAAAATCATAAGCCATGAAATTCACCAATTCACCCTGTTTGCATAATTGAAAATTATTTGATAAATAAAATCCAAACTAGAATGTATAATCAAATTTAAACCTAAAAAATATAAAATCCATGTAATTAGTATTTTACAAGTATAGTTTCATCAATGCGTTCTAAAAAAGCTTTAGAAAGCTATTACTGGATTTTATATACAGTTTGGGTCCAAATATGATAAAATTCTAATTTAAATCTACTTTGTTAAGTAGTTTTCATTTATTTAAGCAGTCTTAATTCATTGCTTCTGATTCTTACACATAAAAACATCCAGGATTTTAGAAAGAGCCATTACGATCTATGAATTCCCAATAAACCTATTCAAGTGATTTCTTTTTTTTCTACTTCTTTATTAGCGAATACCAAATTGCGTATTAATTTAAAACCAGCTTCTTAAGAGGGTCTAACTTATGTAAACATAAAAGTTTATTGGGAATTCAACGATATGGTTTATTACCAAGTTCTGGATGTTTGTACGAGTAAGAATCATAAGCCATGAAATTCACCAATTCACCCTGTTTGCATAATTGAAAATTATTTGATAAATAAAATCCAAACTAGAATGTATAAACAAATTTCGACCTAAAAAAATATAAAATCCAACTAATTAATATTTTACAAGTATAGTTTTATTGATGCATTCTCAAAAAGCTTTGGAAAGCTATTATTGGACTTTATATACAGTTTGGGTCTAAATTTTATAAATTTCTAATTTAAATCTAATTTATCAAGTACTTTTCATTTATGTAAGCAGGCTTAAATTATTGCTTCTGATCATAAATACTATATAAATATAATATTTTAAATTTATTTTTTAAAATTAATAACTAAAATCAGTCAAACATATAGGAATTACAAGCAAAATAACGATTTAGATTTTTAATGGTTTTAAGCTGTTTTTACCTTATTATTGTCAAAAAACGTAATAAATTGATACACGGATAAAAATTCAGTTGACTAGCGCGCCCATTATTTTGTCTTGAATCACAACCAGTATTTTGAGCGACATTCTCACCCAAATTAGAATGTGCACAGTGTTGGTTCAAAAAGATTCCATTCCGAGAATTATGTTAATTCAGTAGTATAGAGGTGGGGAAAGAGAGTACGGAAGGCCAAGCATGCTCGAAAAAAAATAAATACAAATATTGTAAGGTGTGCATAACGTTAGGGGACAAAAAAATTTTTAATTTAAAACATAAATTTTTATTAATTTAAGTTATGTTTACTTATTATGAAAAGAGTATTTATTAATATCAATATATTTTAGGTAAAAAATGGCTCCCACATGATAAAATAAATACCAACTGATAGAATTAGTTATCCAGGGGCTCATTGGGCCCGACCAGAAAAAAATGAGATCTCGCTGTACAAATCGATTTCCCAGGGGAAAAAATGGACTATAAGGGTAAAATATGGGTTCAGCAGGAAAAAATGAGATCCCGCTGTATAAATCGATTCCCAGGGATAAAAATGGACTATAGGGGTAAAAAATGTGTCCAGCAGGCAAATAAATGGTAAAGAGGCACCTGTGTATTTAAAGTTTATTCTTCTGCAATATATGTTCATATGTAAATTAAATCGCTGGACCAAATTTTCTTTTTTTCATAAATTTTTTCTTACCGAATTATTTATAAATATGTTATAACTTTTGGGCCATAAATATTGTGAGATGAAATTTTATGGCCTAAGCTAAGAAAAAATTTAATTTCAGTAAAAGTACATTTCAAAATACTGATACTGATTCGTACTGATTAAATTAATGTTTTTAAAACTTTAATAAATTAAAGTATAATTAAAACTAAGTTAAGTCTTGTTGTTTCCTAATCACAAGTTATATTTTAAGTTTTGGGCCAAAAATGTTGTGAGATGAAATTACATGGCCTAAGCTAAGTAAATTTTTATTTCAGCAAAAGTATAAATTCCTAATAAATATGCTATAACTTTTGGGTCATAAATGTTGTGAGATGAAATTTTATGGCCTAAGCTAAGTAAAAATTTAATTTCAGTAAAAGTTCATTTCACAATACTGATACTAATTAAATTAATGTTTTTAAAACTTTAATAAATTAAAGTATAATTAAAACTAAGTTAAGTCTTGTTGTTTCCTAATCACAAGTTATATTTTAAGTTTTGGGCCAAAAATGTTGTGAGATGAAATTACATGGCCTAAGCTAAGTAAATTTTTATTTCAGCAAAAGTATAAATTCCTAATAAATATATTATAACTTTTGGGCCATAAATGTTGTGAGATGAAATTATATGGCCTAAGCTAAGTAAATTTTTATTTCAGCAAAAGTTTACAGTAAACAGATAATTTTTCTTACACAGATTTTTTACATTGGGCTCACAGGCTGTACTTTAAATATAATTAGCTTATATTCTAAAAATTTATTATCTTTAGAAACTGCTTAACTTGCCAGGCCCCTAAACAACCAGTAAACGGCGTGAATGGAAATTGTATCAATAATTATCTATTATAAAAAAGCTTTTGGGCTCTATATGGAGATTTTATTAGCCAATCAAATTTCTTGTGTTCGAAATTGGAATTTTTTCTTTCTACATTTATTGTAAATATCTATCTTTGACATTTTGTAAAAAGAATTAAAATTTTATTTTAAAAATATTAAATAAATTCGAAATAATTTAAAAATATTATAAGAATATATAAAAAATATATAGATAGTAAGAATATTTTTAAAAAGTAAAAATCTTGTTTATGAAAATGATTTTTCATTGTAAAACAAAGTTCTTGAAATATGACTTTAAGGATTATAGTTGTAAAAATATTAACGTGATATTCCTAGAAACTATACTTATTTGTAAATCGACATTTTTTTTAGACGAGGATAATGAGTGAAAAAAGGATTTAAACCCATCAACCAAAAAGCAGTTACTATGACCATTAACTAAATTAACTTAACTCTATTCAATTATCAAATATTTTGAACACATCTAAATAAGCACTAATCTATAAATAAAAACGATTTCTTTAATTTTATTTTAATTTCCCACCGATAAACTGGTTATTTAGGGGCCTGGCAAGTTAAGCAGTTTCTAAAGATAATAAATTTTTAGAATATAAGCTAATTATATTTAAAGTACAGCCTGTGAGCCCAATGTAAAAAATCTGTGTAAGAAAAATTATCTGTTTACTGTAAACTTTTGCTGAAATAAAAATTTACTTAGCTTAGGCCATATAATTTCATCTCACAACATTTATGGCCCAAAAGTTATAATATATTTATTAGGAATTTATACTTTTGCTGAAATAAAAATTTACTTAGCTTAGGCCATGTAATTTCATCTCACAACATTTTTGGCCCAAAACTTAAAATATAACTTGTGATTAGGAAACAACAAGACTTAACTTAGTTTTAATTATACTTTAATTTATTAAAGTTTTAAAAACATTAATTTAATCAGTATCAGTATTTTGAAATGAACTTTTACTGAAATTAAATTTTTACTTAGCTTAGGCCATAAAATTTCATCTCACAACATTTATGACCCAAAAGTTATAACATATTTATTAGGAATTTATACTTTTGCTGAAATAAAAATTTACTTAGCTTAGGCCATAAAATTTCATCATTTATGACCTAAAAGTTATAACATATTTATTAGGAATTTATACTTTTGCTGAAATAAAAATTTACTTAGCTTAGGCCATGTAATTTCATCTCACAACATTTTTGGCCCAAAACTTAAAATATAACTTGTGATTAGGAAACAACAAGACTTAACTTAGTTTTAATTATACTTTAATTTATTAAAGTTTTAAAAACATTAATTTAATCAGTACGAATCAGTATCAGTATTTTGAAATGTACTTTTACTGAAATTAAATTTTTTCTTAGCTTAGGCCATAAAATTTCATCTCACAATATTTATGGCCCAAAAGTTATAACATATTTATAAATAATTCGGTAAGAAAAAATTTATGAAAAAAAGAAAATTTGGTCCAGCGATTTAATTTACATATGAACATATATTGCAGAAGAATAAACTTTAAATACACAGGTGCCTCTTTACCATTTATTTGCCTGCTGGACACATTTTTTACCCCTATAGTCCATTTTTATCCCTGGGAATCGATTTATACAGCGGGACTGGGAATCGATTTATACAGCGGGATCTCATTTTTTCCTGCTGAACCCATATTTTACCCTTATAGTCCATTTTTTCCCCCGGGAAATCGATTTGTACAGCGAGATCTCATTTTTTTCTGGTCGGGCCCAATGAGCCCCTGGATAACTAATTCTATCAGTTGGTATTTATTTTATCATGTGGGAGCCATTTTTTACCTAAAATATATTGATATTAATAAATACTCTTTTCATAATAAGTAAACATAACTTAAATTAATAAAAATTTATGTTTTAAATTAAAAATTTTTTTGTCCCCTAACGTTATGCACACCTTACAATATTTGTATTTATTTTTTTTCGAGCATGCTTGGCCTTCCGTACTCTCTTTCCCCACCTCTATACTACTGAATTAACATAATTCTCGGAATGGAATCTTTTTGAACCAACACTGTGCACATTCTAATTTGGGTGAGAATGTCGCTCAAAATACTGGTTGTGATTCAAGACAAAATAATGGGCGCGCTAGTCAACTGAATTTTTATCCGTGTATCAATTTATTACGTTTTTTGACAATAATAAGGTAAAAACAGCTTAAAACCATTAAAAATCTAAATCGTTATTTTGCTTGTAATTCCTATATGTTTGACTGATTTTAGTTATTAATTTTAAAAAATAAATTTAAAATTATATCAAGCCAAAGCGTTAGCTTTGGATTTATGGGATTGAGGGGGGGCGGTCACGCGACCCTCCATCGCAAGCAAAAGCTAGCTTTGCTTATATATATCTCTTTTTTTTCTCTCACTCTATATTCCTTGCTTCTAAGTGAGAGGGACATATTTTTACATATAACTCACGATCGAAGAAGGCTGAGATATCGAAATATCGAAATTTTGGTTTGACTTACGTTTTTTTAATCGCATTTTTGCGATTTATCGCATTTTTCATCTGACTTACGTTTTTTATATCGCATTTATGCGATGTATCGCAGCGAATATTGAAATCTCGATTTACTGCGATTAATTAAAGGGAATCTTTTCAATTTTTTGATCCAGTAGTTATAAGTAAAGAAGAGGTATCCTGATAATTTTTAATAAAAATATATCATTACATTATATTTAAATTATAAGGCAAGGGGATTTTTATTCTTTTCTGTTATTAGGTAATAATAACGCAAGAGTAAGTATACATATAATATTGGTACATGAATTCCTTAAAATATTTTGAATTTTGTATATCCAAATGTATCAGGAGAACATGAATAAAAATAGATATTTAAAAACGGGCCCGTACAGTCGTAAAATAACAAAAAAATCACAGCTGCTTATAGTATAGATAAAATTCTCGCCGTGATACCGGATACGCGTATACACTCGCATATATACATATATTTTTTCCAACATTTTTGCCACCAAAAAATACAAAAAACACCAATTTTTTTTTTATTTTCGGAGGTTGTATTTAACTTTTTCTCTGAAAGTATTAATTCTAGGAACTTTTCGTTTTTACTTGATTTCTCGAATCTGATACTTAATTAAAAAAATTTTTAATTTTTCTTATTTTTTTACATAAAAAATAAGATTGTGTAACCTTATTTCTCAGATATGACACATGGTAAAAATGTTCAACTCATATTGAATATTTGTCATTACTTTAGGAATCGTAGTGGCCATAATTTGGCAGCGTTTTTTTCTTATTCTTTATTTATAGTTTTATTATTTGCTTCACATTGTTTTTTTTTAAAACCTTGCGACTGTTATGATATCTTTACTTACTTTACCTACTTTTGAAAAAGTATAATATTTTATGGGATTGACACTATATTTTCCTTGCGAATTTTCTGTTATATTTTTTAAGGATACTTTTTCAAATTAGGCTAAAGAATTTATTAATATCTAGAATTAGCCTGGGATATCTATCTTTTTTTAATATATTTTTTCAAATAAGTCTAAAGAATTTATTGATATCTTGGATTAGCCTGGGATTCCTAAGATTTTTTTATACATTAGACATCTCAAATTTACATTACACCTTTTGTTGCTTTTTTCTATCCCTGCCGGATCCGTAAGGCAATAATTAAATTATGCATAATTAATATTATCAAAATGCTAAAACTTAAAAATTATTTTTTTTTTTTGAAAATATTGGCTTACAGACCCGGCAGGGATAGAAAAAAGCAACAAAAGGTGTAATGTAAATTTGAGATGTCTAATGTATAAAAAAATCTTAGGAATCCCAGGCTAATCCAAGATATCAATAAATTCTTTAGACTTATTTGAAAAAATATATTAAAAAAAAATAGATATCCCAGGCTAATTCTAGATATTAATAAATTCTTTAGCCTAATTTGAAAAAGTATCCTTAAAAAATATAACAGAAAATTCGCAAGGAAAATATAGTGTCAATCCCATAAAATATTATACTTTTTCAAAAGTAGGTAAAGTAAGTATAAATTTATATAGTATTTATGATCAGAAGCAATGATTTAAGCCTGCTTACATAAATGAAAAGTACTTGATAAATTAGATTTAAATTAGAAATTTATAAAATTTAGACCCAAACTGTATATAAAGTCCTATAATAGCTTTCCAAAGCTTTTTGAGCACTTTGCCTTATTTCCCAGCCACTGACAAAAAAAAAATCGTTTACGACCACCATGTACACGACCTTTGTCCATAAGAACAGAATGCCCCAGATCAAATTTTAATGTGGACCGGTTTTTCAAAAAATGTAAAACAATTTTAATTTATACTATTGAAATCTATATTTGCAATAATCAAAATCATGCAAAATTTTATTCAAATTATTCCTTAATAATTATACTCGGTAACGTAATGATTTTTTGTTTTGCCAGAGAACTGGTTGGCAACGATGCAAAAATCAAAAATATTCGCGAAATGATACCGATTTTAGCCAACCAGAGTTAATGCTTTTTTAAAACAGCTTTCATCGTATCAGCTCTGAAAAATTAGACCCTATGTTTCTGAGCAACTAGTATATCCTCGTATGAAAGCCAATCATAAGCTAGTAAAATAATGAGTAAGAGAGAGACAAATTATCTAGTAATAAATATTTAATGTTACACAGAAACTATGGGTGTTTTCGAAAAAGATCTAGTAAAGTGAATTTCAGTTGGCATTGGTAATTTTTGCTAGTGAAAAGGGGGGAAGTGATGTGTTTTAGTTTCGAACGAGAGCCGATCATTTGCCTCGAACTAGAGGTCGCGACTATAGTAAAGAATTGTACACAACAGATTTATTGAATAATAAAATTGAAAAATTAAAAGAAAATTCGAGCTCCAAGAATCGGCAAAATAATTTTGAAAAGTTGATGCTTTTGGCAAATTGTGACTAATTTTCCTGGCAAATAAAGTCAGCAAAATATCAAAATCCTTTCAATCTTTCATGTTAGCTATAAATTTTCTTTTAATTTTTCAATTTTATATTAAATAAATCTGTTGTGTTTATTCAGCTCATATAATTCTGAACGAATAAACAATTCTTTCCTGTAGTCGCGACCTCTAGTTGGAGGCAAATGATCGACTCTCGTTCGAAACTAAAACACATCACTTCCCCCCTTTTCACTAGCAAAAATTACCAATGCCAACTAAAATTCACTTTACTAGATCTTTTTCGAAAACACCCTATATATCTGAAACATACGGTATATTTCAGGCAGACCTGGGCAGCATTTGTTGTGTAGTGTGTTCTGTCATACAGGCAGATCCATGTATATACAAAGAAGATATAATATCTTCTTTGATACCACAATGTACACTTATTTAAACGTTTATATAGGCGTGACAGAGTACGCGGCACGTTAAATCTTGCAGCAAAAAAAAGTATAATTGCTCCGCCGTCCGCATGCGGCTTCCCACGGTGCCGGTATGTGAAGCACGCATTTTATTTTTGTCCACGTTTTTATATTTTTATTAGTTTCTGAAAATTATAAGGGTGATTTGTGAAAATTTCAAAAAAAGTAATAATATTTTTCTCTTGATATATAACCTTATAATAACTTTAACCTTCGACATTACAAGTAGTTGATAGAAATTTTTATGTGATAAAGGGTGATGAAAGTGTAATCGAGTACCAAACAATAGCCCAAGAAAATCGAGAAATAATTCTAATTATTCAAAAAGTGATAATAAAAATAAAGATAAATCGCGTGACAGAGCTAAAGGATTTTATGAAGTTACTAGTGAAAATAATAAAGCAGATGATGAAAAAGCTAATTTTAAGAAGATACCACAAACAAACTTCAAGTGGCTCCGCAGTCACAAAATTCTGATAGTTCTGATAAATAGAACACAGATGAATCTAATACTCAAAGTATCAGTTCTGCATCAGTAAGTGTTTATTTTTACCAGGAAGAATAAAAATTTATTTGTTTTTGATATACTATTACAGATTTCAAGTGGATGTTCTAGTCTATCATCAATGTGTAAAAAATTAAAAAGATCCAGAATTAATGACCAAAGTATTAAAAAAGAGAAAATTATGCAAGGCAAGACTAAAAGTTATGCCACAGCCTTTGGTAGCTGGTACAAAAAATGTTGAAACCATTTCTACAAAGACTGAAGCTACTGTTGTTTGGCAAGATTGATCTGTTGGAAAAGGTAAAACAAATTTTAAGCATGCTTTCTTTTTATAAAACTTGTAATAATTTTATTACATTTTTTATGTAGATATTCCATCCGCTAGGTTATATCCAATTCATCATTTAGATGATAAGGAATTTTTCCTGGAGATTTTGTCGTTGATCAAAAAAAAGAACCAAGAATTTATGGAGTCGTTCAAAAAGTTGATCAGCAAGGAAGAGCTGCCACAATAAAATGGTTTCAAACATACACCTCTCGTCAAAATTCTGAGTGAGTGTATTCCGAATAAAATGATATGGGTAATGTGACGTATTTAAAAGGAGCTTGGTCCCAAAGATGAAAAAATTTTATTAAAATCTTATTTTATTCTTCCCTTAGACCTTCGTTTATTGAAGAACGTTAAGTTGCCACAAAAACGAAAATACACTTGATGAAATTTCAAAAAAATTGGATAATGAAAAAAACATTCAAGACGAGTCAACTGAAAAAAACCAAGAATCTTTTGAAAAGTCGCTATCTAATGAAGTTAATGTAATTTTTACTGAAAATGAATCTATATTAAAAAATAATTCAAAAGAAAATTTAAAGATTATAGAACAAAACACAAACAACTTGTATATAAATATTAAACGTAATCCAGAGGATTCTGGATTATATTCTGCAGAACATTCTAAAAAAGAATCAGGTTCTACTGATTCAAGTGGTGAAATCTTCCTTAGTGAATATATAAATAATTTAGATAGATCGCCTGCACCTGAAGTGGTTAGGTTCACAGAAAATAACAAGCCACCAAGAAACGTTAGTCCTGGAACTTCTCATGTGTGTGTAAGGCTTTGTCACCGTATCAAAGCTCAGTTGGTTTTAGCACATGGCGAAGTATCCGGAAGGTTTGGCCTTTTAAAAATAACTTATGCCTTATCTGATGTAGCAAAAACTTCATCATCCATTAAAGAAAATAAAAAAAGTCGTTGTTTCATCAAATCCTTAGATACTTTAACTGCTGATATACCAACATTAGTTTATGAAGACGGTGAAGGATTTTCCCTTTGAAGATACTGCACCTGATAGTCATAACTTAAAGCTAACAATGTTTCAACCAACTTATCGAGGCAATTTCTTTTATTCAAGTTTTTTCAGTTAATTTCAAGACATAATGATTCAAGTTTTTTCAGTGAATTTCAAAACATAATGATTCAATCTTTGATTCTTGTTTTATAATGACCAGGACTGGGCAGAAAATGAAAAAACTTATTTAGTTTTTATTCACATAAAATATATTTGAATTTAAACGTTTCTCTCATTTATTAATATGAGCCTCTTCAGTAACTAAAAAATATATAGAATAGATGAAAAAAATGAAAAATTATAATAATTATATTAAAAATTATAAATACAGGTTATGTATAACTTGTATACCTTAATATATATTATACATTAAATAGATTTAATTAAAAATCTTGATTTTACATTCTATTGCACTTATTGTTATTGTTTTAATATTATTGACAGTGAATTTTAATAATTAATGAGTTTCCACAATTATTTTGATAAGTTTTTAAAAATTTGTATATGAGTGCGTATTATAGAAAAAAAGAAACTGTAAAATGTATGATCAGCTGTTGTCTGTTTATGTATATCACTTCGGTATTCGGTCGCATGATGGAGAAGCAGTAGAATCAGTTTTTATCGTTGATGTTTGAGAGTATATATTGTGTGTATGTATGAGACATTCAAGTTGTTGGTGTCCTCTTTTATATTGATGGTAGGGTTATGCAGGTGGATGTTGATGCTTTCAGAAATTTTTCTTTTTGTCCAACCCCTTTCTTCATCAACTATATACAGTTTTTTAAATTCAAAACTGTGATTATTATCATTGCAATGTGTAGCAATGACTGATGTTTTGCCCCTTTTATGTTCATTTATTCTCATAAAAAGTGATCTTTTTGTCTCACAAATATATATACAATTGCAATCTTTACATTTGATTTTGTAAACTACACCCGTTTTATTAAGTTTGTGATTTATTTTACCTTTAGTTATAAACTTGCTTAAATCCTTATTTAAAAGAGGTATTGTCTTGTATTTTTCATTATCTAAAACTTTCTTGATTTTATTGTAAATTCCATATTTATATGGTATTTTGATGAAAACTTTATTCTTGTGTTGGTTAATATTGGATTTTTTAATATTACTGATGTTAAAGTTACAATGTTCTAATAAATTTTTTCTTTTGTTTATATATTTGTGTATGAAATACTGTGGATAATTGTTGGCAATTAGTATGTTTTGAACTAAACTGATAGAAGTGATGATATAGCTGAACGGGAACTAAAAGGGAAAAAAGTTCCATATGACTACAAAATACTTTCTCTTGATGTAAATTCTTTATACACAAATGTACCCTTGGATTTAGTAATAAGTAGTCTTGATAAAAGATATCACTTATTACACAATAAATGTAAAATGCCTTATGATGAAATTATAGAAACCATCAAATTATTATACAATAACACGTACTGCACGTTCAATCACGTAATATATAAACAGCTAGAAGGCACTCCAATGGGTTCAGCTATATCATCACTTCTGGCAGACATAGTGATGGAAGATCTAGAAATAGAATGTATCAATAAACTTGATTACACCCCTCTATTTTACTATAGATACGTGGACGATATTATTTTAGCCATCCCTCAAAATAAAATAGATTACACGCTGAACATCTTTAATAGCTATCACAAAAAACTACAATTCACTATTGAACTAGAAGAGGATGACCAAATCAATTTCTTGGATATAAAAATAATAAAAGATCAAGACAATAACATCATCACTAATTGGTACCAAAAGAAAACCTTTTCAGGCAGAATTTTGAACTATGATTCAAACCACCCGACACACCAAAAGATTGCCATGATTTACAACCTTATAGATAGAGCCTTAATCCTTTCTGACAAAAAATTCCATAAAGACAATATCAGTTTAGTTCAAAACATACTAATTGCCAACAATTATCCACAGTATTTCATACACAAATATATAAACAAAAGAAAAAATTTATTAGAACATTGTAACTTTAACATCAGTAATATTAAAAAATCCAATATTAACCAACACAAGAATAAAGTTTTCATCAAAATACCATATAAATATGGAATTTACAATAAAATCAAGAAAGTTTTAGATAATGAAAAATACAAGACAATACCTCTTTTAAATAAGGATTTAAGCAAGTTTATAACTAAAGGTAAAATAAATCACAAACTTAATAAAACGGGTGTAGTTTACAAAATCAAATGTAAAGATTGCAATTGTATATATATTTGTGAGACAAAAAGATCACTTTTTATGAGAATAAATGAACATAAAAGGGGCAAAACATCAGTCATTGCTACACATTGCAATGATAATAATCACAGTTTTGAATTTAAAAAACTGTATATAGTTGATGAAGAAAGGGGTTGGACAAAAAGAAAAATTTCTGAAAGCATCAACATCCACCTGCATAACCCTACCATCAATATAAAAGAGGACACCAACAACTTGAATGTCTCATACATACACACAATATATACTCTCAAACATCAACGATAAAAACTGATTCTACTGCTTCTCCATCATGCGACCGAATACCGAAGTGATATACATAAACAGACAACAGCTGATCATACATTTTACAGTTTCTTTTTTTCTATAATACGCACTCATATACAAATTTTTAAAAACTTATCAAAATAATTGTGGAAACTCATTAATTATTAAAATTCACTGTCAATAATATTAAAACAATAACAATAAGTGCAATAGAATGTAAAATCAAGATTTTTAATTAAATCTATTTAATGTATAATATATATTAAGGTATACAAGTTATACATAACCTGTATTTATAATTTTTAATATAATTATTATAATTTTTCATTTTTTTCATCTATTCTATATATTTTTTAGTTACTGAAGAGGCTCATATTAATAAATGAGAGAAACGTTTAAATTCAAATATATTTTATGTGAATAAAAACTAAATAAGTTTTTTCATTTTCTGCCCAGTCCTGGTCATTATAAAACAAGAATCAAAGATTTATATTATAAAATAATGGGCGATATAAATAAAAACAACAATAATTATATAATGATTCAAGTTTTTTCAGTTAATTTGTACTTAAAAAACCTAAAGTTTTTCAACAAAAAGCACGTGGAAGTGTAAAAATTTTTTTTATTAAGTTTTCTGGAATATTAATTAAACTTTAAAGTAAATTTTTTGTTTAATAGATTAAAAATGCCTCGAAATCGAGAATCAGATGATGAATTAGAAGTTACAAGTAAGAATTAATTTTATTTTGCACATTTTCATTAACTTTTGCGTTTGTTATAAAAATACTTTGCTAAATGTAAATGCATATGATATTTTCTTTAAAAATATAAGTAATAATGTTATGAAAATCATCGATACCTGAAATTTCAATTACATTAACTTAGCATTATTAATTTTGAATCTTATAATCTTTCAGATACTAGGATTACCAGAGCTAGAGCCGCAACAAATAGTACCGATTCACCAAAAAGGACTACTAGAAGACGAATTACAAGTCCGCGAAATTCTTCACCAGAATCTGAAAGTGATGTCAGTGTTAATAATGTTACAACTCGAACTTTAAGAAGTCGAAAACCTACATTAGAAAAAGAAGGTGCAATCTCTATTTTCAGAGCAACCATAAGATCAAGAAAAAATTCAGCATCATCAGATGCAAGTACTGTAGATGGTTCACAAAAACGTATTACAAGAAGAGCTGCATCTGTATTAAATTCTGTATCCTCGCCAAAACCAGCAACTAGATCGTAAGTTTAGATAATTAAAATTTTGATTTACTTTTATAAACTACTAATAAATTACTTTACAGAAACAAACTTAATTAATTTTAAATAGTAGAGCAGTCAGGGCAGGTTCAGAAGCAAAATCTTCACCTAGTGTACAAACAAGAAGTACTCGTTCAAGAAGATCAACATCTGTTGAACTGGAAAATGTTACCAAAACTTCAACAAGAACTCCAGCTAAAAGATACACCCGAGCATCTATTGTACCATCAGAACCCGTTGTAACTGAAGAGCCAGTAGATGACAAAAAAGAAACAAGTAAAACATCAAATAATTCTGACAGTGAAGAAGGTATTTTTAAATATCTAATAACTAAATAAATTTTATTTATGGATATTTTATGAATTTTAAGTAATAATAATATTTCTAATTCTATGAATTTTAGAAACAGCTCTAGTAACAAAAACTGAAAATAATACTAGTTTAAGAGATAGAAAAAGTGCAGGCAAAAAATTAGGTTAGTTAAATTTCCATTTAAACTGTCTATATTTTTTTTCTGACTTCGTTTTGTTATTTAAAGTTTAAATTAATTTTAAGTTAGTAAATCTAATTTTATTAAGCTAACTTTAGTTAATTAAAATTATTTTATTCTTTCAACATAAATTAAGGGGCCTAAAAAAGCAGAAAATTTTTTGTATTGTTGCTTTATGAAAACTGCGAATTGTATTAAGAAGTATATTAAGTTTTATAAAAATTAATTATGAAAGTTCTATTGTGGAAGAATTCAAATTTATACTCAAATAAATACTACCGATTTTTAATAATATTTTTTATTTTTGTTTCTATTCAACATTAAAATAAGAAAATTATGAAATATATTATAACAATGCTAGAAAATTGTTAAACAACTGGGAACAGAAGTAATTTTCTTATTGTTTTTGCATGATTTCAACTTACAGGTTTTTAAATTTTAATTACAAATATATGTTTTTTTAAATTTTATTGATTTAGTGTAAGTTAATGTTTAAATAAATAAATAATTAAGTTTTTAAAAGAAAAATGTTTCATGGAATAACTCCATGATATAAAATTTTCAATATCTATGTTTTAAAATTTTTTATTGATAATTGTTTAGCTTCGAACAAATTAAATTTCTATTTTATAATATATTTTATAATTTTCATTTAATGTTTGTAAAAACTTGCAAACATTAAAAAGTTTTAAAAAATACTAATAACAATATCAAAAAATATAATATTTTTTGATGTTCAGATGCTTAAAAATAGGTACCCTCTATTTTTTATCAGAAAACTATTTTAGTAGAATTATTTTAGTTTTTAATATTATTCGAATGCAAAACTAAGCTAAAAATTGAAATATTATTAAATTGATGTTTTATATACTTTAATAATCTTGCTTAACTTCCTAGCTTTTATAGCCAATATTAAAAAGAATATATCTAACGCTAAAGATAATAATTGTATGACTGAAGAATCAGTTATTGATACTTCAATGAAAAATAATATATCTGTAAAAAATTTAAGTGACAATGGTAACGAGTCTATTAAAAATTCTTTAAATAATGTCAATGATAATAATCAAACCAATCCTGTAAATGTACCTGAAATAATAATTTCAAATTTTGATAATAATAAAGAATATAATTCTGCCAAGGATAACAATAGTATATTATCTGCTGTTACAGAAATTGCTGAAGCCAATGTATCCACTGCTGGGAATCAGGATAATAGTCCATTAAATGATGAAGAGGGCATAACTAAAGAATCAAACAAATCTGCTAAAGGTTCTGAAGGGGATTCTGATGAATGCATTGAAGAAATGTTCCATGATGTTCCTGCGATAAACCTAGTTCCCAAACTATTGAAGAAGAAAAAATTTTGAATAGAAGTAAACAGTTCAATAATGAAAGTATTTCTTATGAAACCTTAAAAAATAAAGAAAAAAGGCCAAAAAAAAGTCAAAATAATTCTTTGAACACAAGTAATGGAAAACTTGAAGATGCAGGAAAATTAGAAACTTTTGTTTTACAACATAGTGAAAGTTCTTATGAAGAAAGTGAAGATCAAATAAATTCTTCAAATTTAAAAAATAAATTAAATTCAAGTAATAATAAAAGCATTACTGAAAAATCTAGGACTTCAAATTCATTTCGAAAATCTGTGGATAAAAAAGATTCTTCAATTTCTGAAAATCAAGAAAATTACAAAAGTCCTATTAAATTAAAATCTTCAAGAACATCTAGTATTCCAAAAAATTTAAAGAAAACAGAAGAACCAGAAGAAAATTTAAATTCATCATCAATCAAAGAACAAACAGATGTTTAAAATACTATGAATGTTAGCAAACGTCAAAGTGATGCATCACTAAATGATGAAAAAAATAAATCATTAGTTATTGATAAATCAATTACTTCTTCAAGTAATATTGAAGAAGATTCAAGTGATGAAAAATGTGAACATAGTCGATCAACTTTAAAATTAAATGCAACAAACAATAAATCTCAAAATTTAAGTGATTCTGATTCTCCTAGCAAATCAAAACGCCAATCAAAAAGGCTGTCTTTAAAAAAATCTGTTAATAAGTCCTTCAAAAGATAAATGCTTCAAAAGATGCTGTAAAAACACCGGTGAAAAAAGTCCTTTAAAAAAAATCAAACAGTAAACTTAATAGTTCAACTGTGGCTCAAGTTGATTCTAATGAAGACAAAGATAGTGATGTAGATCCAGATAAAGGTTATGAACTTGAGAAAAATCCAGAAACTGTATTGATTAGTAACACAAGCATTACTAGCGATGATAATAAAATTGATAGGAAGTTATTGTGTTATTCAAGGTTTAATTCTTGTTGCTGAGCCTTATTTTAATAAAGCTGGATTTGAAAAACAAAAAGGTTCTCAACAAGGATGTAAAAATTAAAGAATGTACAACGAGATGGTTATTTTGAAACTTATTCGTAAATCATAAATTACTAAAAATACTATTACTTGATGAAAAGACTTGAACTTTGGATGGAAATTTCAGAGAAATACAATAGCCAACACACTACGTCACTAGTAACTCCAACATCTTGGAAAAAATTTTATCATTTAGGTAAAATGAATTAAATAAAATTAACATACTCGTTTTAACTCTTAATTAAATTTTCAGATACTCAAATCTTACTTGAATTCCCATTATTGCCAGGTTTTAAGGGTTTTTGCATATCTTTGAAAAATACATTAGCAAATTTTAAAAAAGTACTTATTTAAAAATATTGTAATTAATAATCTAAACAATGTGTAACGATTATTAGTATTTTTTAGGTATACTCCAAGCCACTTTAAATAACTTAAACTATATTATAAACAATAAAACACAACACTTATTTATTTTTTAAACTTATGATTTATTTTATTATTTACGTTTATATAATAACCGTCGTATGTGGACTTAATAAATAAATATAATTTATATAATGACGCGTTTCGGTATTTTAAATACCATCCTCAGATTCTAATTATTAATTATTAAAAACTTTTTTGTAAATTTGTAACATAATTACATCGTTATAGATTTTCAATTTAAAATTGTGCATATAAAAATAAAACATAATAAAAGTTTGGTCTTTCTATAATCGTGTGCACGTTTATACTAAATAAATAATGTTATTATTCTAATATTTATATAAAATTTTTGTATTATTGTTTATTCTTTCTATATTTTCTATCACTGTTTATCATATATTTCTATCACTGTATCGAATAAACTATTATTTTTAAATTTCAATTTTTCATTTAGCACTTTATTAGGATCTTTTTTTATTGCACTGTATATTTCAAACTCTTCTATTGCATTCATAACTGCACCTTTATTACATATGTGTAACGGGAAACAACTGTTTTCAAAACTTTCAGGATCATGATTTTCACTCATTAGATGTCTAGCAAAAACTGAGTCCACCTTCCTTATGTCACTTTTAGGTAGATGTTCCGTGTATCTTTTGTAGAATGTTCTACCCGTTTGACCTATATATATCTTTTCATACTTACTGCATTTCATTTTATATACGCCACTTTTTTCTTCATTTTTACATATTTTATTATGATGTAATAGCTTTTTTCCGATGTTATTTGATGTTCTGAAGGCCATAAAAAGATCCATTTTTCTGATTTTTAATGAAGAAAGAAATCCATTCTACAAGCAAATAATTTTTTATAGAAGATATGTAGATGACACCTTTATCATATTTAACGGAAGTAATAGGCAAGCGGACAATTTCAAAAATTATCTAAACAGTATACACAAAAATATACAATTTGAAATTGAACACGAAAAGAACGACAGCATAAACTTTCTGGACATCACTATTACCAAAAACAATAGTAATCTAAAATTCGATATATACAGAAAACCTACAAACACTGATACAACAATACATGCGAGCTCATACCATCCTTATGCACATAAAATAGCCGCATACAACAGTTTAATATATAGGGCAACCAAGATACCATTAGACAATGATAGCTATGAGAGGGAAATTAAGGTAATAAAAACCATAGCAATTAATAACGGATACAGTGAGAATATGATCAACAAACTTATTAGAAAGAGACAGAAAAAGAATAAATTGAACTATAATACAAAAGACAGCAACAAAAAATATGTATCCATGAATTATACCAACGTCTTACCAGAATATATGCAAAATGTTACCAGAAAAATGGATCTTTTTATGGCCTTCAGAACATCAAATAACATCGGAAAAAAGCTATTACATCATAATAAAATATGTAAAAATGAAGAAAAAAGTGGCGTATATAAAATGAAATGCAGTAAGTGTGAAAAGATATATATAGGTCAAACGGGTAGAACATTCTACAAAAGATACACGGAACATCTACCTAAAAGTGACATAAGGAAGGTGGACTCAGTTTTTGCTAGACATCTAATGAGTGAAAATCATGATCCTGAAAGTTTTGAAAACAGTTGTTTCCCGTTACACATATGTAATAAAGGTGCAGTTATGAATGCAATAGAAGAGTTTAAAATATACAGTGCAATAAAAAAAGACCCTAATAAAGTGCTAAATGAAAAATTGAAATTTAAAAATAATAGTTTATTCGATACAGTGATAGAAATATATGATAAACAGTGATAGAAAATATAGAAAGAATAAACAATAATACAAAAATTTTATATAAATATTAGAATAATAACATTATTTATTTAGTATAAACGTGCACACGATTATAGAAAGACCAAACTTTTATTATGTTTTATTTTTATATGCACAATTTTAAATTAAAAATCTATAACGATGTAATTATGTTACAAATTTACAAAAAAGTTTTTAATAATTAATAATTAGAATCTGAGGATGGTATTTAAAATACCGAAACGCGTCATTATATAAATTATATTTATTTATTAAGTCCACATACGACGGTTATTATATAAACGTAAATAATAAAATAAATCATAAGTTTAAAAAATAAATAAGTGTTGTGTTTTATTGTTTATAATCTAGTTTAAGTTATTTAAAGTGGCTTGGAGTATACCTAAAAAATACTAATAATCGTTACACATTGTTTAGATTATTAATTACAATATTTTTGAATCATGGAAAAAAGTCAAATTAACATGGTATATGATTTCTACAACACCAAATTAAAATTATAAAAAACGAACGAGCATATAAAGTTTAACAAGCAGTGTATTAAACGAAAAGTAACACCAAAGTATGCTACAATCAACATCAGAATATATTCTAAAGTTCCAAATAAAGTAAAAAGAACATCGGAGAAAATTTGGATAAAAGAAGAAATAAAACATCTCTACATTAAAAAAGTCCATCTAAATTTTTTATTATATAATATACACCTAAAGATTTTAAATAGTATAAACAGCGTACATTTAAATAACATATTTGACTATGTTCATCAAAGAACAAGAAAAGAAATAGATAAGATAAGAAAGAAACATGATAAAAAGATTAAATGTCTAATAAAAGAAAAAGAAAAGAAATTTAGTAGCAGGTTCAAGGCCATCGAATGTAAACATAAATTTTATGATAGGGTAGTGAACTTAACGGACATGAAATTAAATGAAAAGGAAAACAAGTTATTAAACAAAGGACTTAAATATAACTTACCAGATTTATCATCAAAATATATTTTTAATGAAGTGATTAGTACCGAGGCCTGTATCAAAGCTATAAAAGACGAAAAAACACAGAACGAAATAAGGGTTCGCGCGAATCATCATCTAAGAAAATCATTAAAGACAAAGAAAAACAATAAGCGCATAAATAATAATGAGAATCTATACGCAGAAGAGAATAAAACACTTAAAAAACTTAAGAATAACTTGTTAAAAAATAAATGTATTATAACAAAGGCTGACAAAGGTGAAACGGTGGTAATAATAAAAGAAATTTCATACAACAAAAAAGTAGATACATTTATAGAAAATAACGACATCAGTGAATTAGACGAGGACCCTACAGAAAATTTTGTGAAAGATCTAAACAAACAAATTAGCTTAAGTGACAGAATATTTGACGAAAGAACAAGGAGACATTTAAAACCAATAAAAGCATCTGCACCTGCATTCAATGGTTTAATCAAGTTACATAAAGAAGGACAACCTATAAGACCGGCCATGAACCACAAAACATCGCCAGGTTATGATGCAAGTAAAAATTTAAAACAAATTTTAGCAAGCAATATAAAATTAGATAACAACAAAGGTATAAAAAATGTATATGATTTCGTAGAAGAGGTTAAAAATATTAAAATGCTACCAACATATAAATTGATTTCCTTCGACGTTAAAAATATGTACACAAATATCCCGGTTGACGATTCATTACATATAATCAAGCAAAATCTAACAAAAAATAATATGGGCAAAATAGAAACTCAACAACTAATAGACATGCTATATACAATATTACAGCAAAATTATTTTACATTTAACAATAAATATTACAGGCAGAATAAGGGACTCGCAATGGGTTCACCAGTATCAGGAATCATAGCGGACATATATTTAAATAAATATGAAAATGATAATATTTTTAATGAAGAAAGAAATCCATTCTACAAGCAAATAATTTTTTATAGAAGATATGTAGATGACACCTTTATCATATTTAACGGAAGTAATAGGCAAGCGGACGGGGTGGTTGGGAAATAAACCATTTTTTTGGTGAATACCCGACATGCTGGAATGAGATGGGTTGGCCCCATGGACTGGTAGGAGTTACCTATGAACACGACGCTGTATAAGCTACAGACCACTTGTTTGGTCCTTTAGTGTCGATAACTCCAGGTGGGATTGAACAGCCTTCTCGTGGCTACCCTGTTGATGCGCATAATTGCACACGAATGTTCACCTACTCACCAAGGCTGAGGCTTGCACACGTCGTAACTGTGCGTCACTCAGCCGACGGCTCTTGGCTGAGATCCTAAGTGGTTCTTTCAGTTACTAGTTATAGTTTCTTTTTTTTACTCCACCTTACTCCTTTTTTTGGATGCCAGGTGGTATCACTTCTTGCCCGATGCCCTCGAACTCATTGTGAGGGGTGCGTTGTCCATGAGGACGTCTGCGAGTGGGGCATACATTTCCTCTAACTCGGATGTCTCTAAAGGCAGCTTTAATATTTTAATTTCTGCTATACACTAATGCTAAAGACATTAGTATATTGGTATGAAGAATGGCACGTATGGCTGGGGCTTCCCTGGAGCAGGGACCCACAGCAATGTCACCCTACCCTATATAGCTAGGACACCATTGCTGCTGGTTCCTTTGTGTCCGTGTCCTTCGCCTGCTGTCTGTTGGGGGGATTCAGAAAAAGCCACGAAAAGAGCTGAAAAGTTCGCTGGGATTGGCTGTATGTGTTTCTGTCTAAACAAAAAACTGTTTACTTTAAATGTGATACATATGTGTTGCAGCCAATAACTTTGGGACGTAAGGCTCGAAGTGGTGATTATCAGATAAACCCTGACAACTGTAGGTGCTGGGCACGGACATGACTGATCCTAGGATCCCTGTTTTGGTGAGCCCTGGGGCGCTTGCTTCATGACTAGTCAAAGATGCTTTTTTTTTTTTTTTTTTTTTTTTTGTTCAGAGCTTCTTTGACTAGCCTAATAAAATTTAATCGAATTTTGTAGGTGTGTAGGCCTCGGGAGCAGATGTCTGGGTGGATGTCGCATTCTTTCTTGCAATGCAAATCGAATGCTGAAACGGCACGAGCTGTTTTTTACCTGGTGATCCATTGTAGAGGTAACTTATTACCTTTCTTTTATGTGCATCGCTGGGATCTTAGCCAATTGCTAAAAATGGCCTATGAGGACCCTGTTAATACGACGGGTAAAATATCGTATTATGTCAGCAGACATCTAATCTGCAGGACTTGCAACGATCACCCCCCTGTGTCTTGCACTCAGGGTGAAGATTGCTGTGGGTCTGAATCCCCGGTCCTATTATCTCACCACTTTTTCCCATTTCATTACAGGTACACTAATTACAATAGTTCTTTACAGGTTTTTTCTTTTTTCCAGGTTATCACATCGCACAGAGGGTACCCTTACCCGCATTCATCCAAGGGCGCTTAGTCCAGCGACACAGGCTATTTTAACAATAAATATGCAAAATGATAAAACATGTATACCTCAGGTTGATAACTCACTTCAAGGAGTGATGAATTCAACTGTCGGTTCCGATCGGGTGAAAGCCCCGGTGGCCGGCACCGGTCCCATGGATTCTGAGGGGGGCCAAAAATTTTGCATGGAGACGGATTTAACACCATTTTCCGTCCAGGGGGGACTTCAGGGGGAAGTCCAAGACATCGTTATGCTTGAACATATTCAGCATCCACTAACTGCGCTAGGTGCAGGGAATACTGAAGAACCAAGTTATGCGGACAACCTCAAATATCTGCAGAACTTAGCATATGGCACTGGTAGTCTTGACACAGACCAGGCCTTTGATCAAGCAGTGGTCGAAAAACCCAATGCCTTCCTTCACCACATCTCTGTTTTGAAGGACGCTATACAGGCTTTGGAAAAACACCACAAGGATATGAAGGAAGCCCATGACAGCATGTCACAACACTGTACAACAAAACAGAAAAATTGCGGCATGCCAATTAAGAATGGAGTAAGCCTCTTCGGTAATGTGCTCGCCCAACTTGAGCTAATAACGAAGAGACTCAATGCAGAAACGCATGATATGGAGTCTGCTCTTAAAAAAGCAGCAAATAAGCAGCAGGCAAAGAGGGTCCGATCGCCTTCCTCTGGAGATAATTCCCCAGAGTCAAACCAAGCGAGGAAAAGAATTCCTTTAAACCTTAGCAACTCTAGCAATACAGCTAAATCTGAGGAGGAGCAGCAGAACAGCGCTCAGCTCCAGGAAGAGGAAAGAAGGAAAATGCTGCTTCAAGAAAACCAAAAGAAGGAGCAAGAGCAGAGGAAGAAGGAGAAAGCGCGCCTGGAACAGGAGGAAAAAGAGCGGCGACAAAAAGAGAAACTGTTTCAGAAACAAAAGAAGAAAGAAAGTCTGCTACAACTACTTCAAAAGCAGAAGCCGAAGCAGAATAAAGTGAAGCAGCCACCAAAAGAGAATCAACCTGCGGGGGGAGAACCTCCCAATAAGGAAGATGACTCAAAGGTGGTACCTAGCAACAGCAAGGTGGACGGCCCACAGGATAGCTCCGGGATCTCCTCCAACAGCAATGGAGATAGGGGCGCCCCTAGGCATAGATCCACAAAGGAAAAGAAGCAGCAGAAGAAACTTAAAAGGCTGCAGCTTAAGCAGGGAAATAACCCTCCCGAAAAGACGGATCAGCCAACTAAGCTAACGCAAGTGGCTGACGGAAAAGAGCAACAAAGGCAGTCGCAACCCCCGAAGCTACCAGAAAACTGGCAGACTATGGGGAAAGGGAAGAATAAACCCAGAGCCAAGAAGACCCAACAGGCAAAGGAACCTGCCAATAAGGATAAAGTTCCTTCCAAGATGGGAAGGCGCAGGTTTAGAAAAAGGAAGGAAGCCTTCCAGATTACCCCAGCGGCGGGTAAAACTTACGAGGAAACGCTTCTCGATTTAAAGAGAAACGTTAACCTCAAAGAATCTGGCACGAAGGTCCACCGCATCAGAAAAACTCAAAATGGCAGTGTCCTCATTGAGTTGGAGGCCATTGAGGACCGCCAAAAGCTGAGAGATGCAGTGGAGTCGGTAACGGGCCCTGAATCGAATGTTCGTGATCTGATTCCAATGCTCAAGCTTGAAGTTCGAGACTTGGAAGGAGTCACGAAGGAGCAGGAGATACAGGAGGCCGTTGCCAAGGCTATTGGCATGGAAAATGGTGACCTACTTGAAGTCATCATTTTCAAAACGAAAGGGACAACCAGCCATATGGCCGTTGTTGACCTCCTGGAAGCAGACGCTCTACGCCTGGCTAAAAAGGGCAAAATCCAGATTGGCTGGGTGTCGAGTAGAGTGCGCCTTCGTGCAGACGTAAGGCGTTGCTACAAATGTCTGGGCTATGGCCATAGCCAGTATGTCTGCAAAGGCCTAGACAGAAGTAAGGCGTGTCTCAAGTGTGGCGAAGATGGCCATAAGAGAACAGAGTGCAGCAAGGAAAAGCCCGAGTGCTTCCTCTGCAAGACCAGAAAGGATAAGTGCTCCACGGAGCACTATCCTGGACAGGGAAACTGCCCCAGTTACCGGGAGGCTCTGACTGTGGCGAGAAACAGGTGTCATCGGAAATGATTCAGGTTCTCCAAGGAAACATGAGACACGCTCGGGAAGCTAGTGCATTGTTGGATCAGATTGCTCGCGAAGAGGATTCAAACATCCTCTTACTAAGCGAGCAATCTTACAACATGAACCACAAGTACTGGCTTTCCGATGACACCGACTGCTGCGCCATATGGCTTCGAGGTAGAGCCCAAACGTCCCTTACCCAAAAAGGGAAAGGAAATTGCCACGTTTGGGCCAAGTGTGGGGAGATAACTTATATAAGTTGTTATCTGTCGCCAAACGACAGCTCGCAAGAGCTGGCTACAAAGTTGGCCAGCATCGAGAGCACGATCCGAACGGCGACTGGTGGCGTCATCCTTGGTGGAGACTTCAACGCCAGGGCCTTGGAATGGGGCATGCCAACGACCAACCCCAGGGGACGAATGGTGCTCGAAATGGCCACTAGATGCAAACTAGTGGTCCAGAATAGAGGCAACAAGCCCACCTACGAGAGGGCAGGGTGGGGTGCCTCTATACCGGACATAACCTTCTCTACAGAAGCTGCGTCTGGGAAAATAGGCGACTGGAGGGTGATGGATGATCAATACAATGGTAGTGATCACCATTACATCGCCTTCCGGGTATTGGAAGGGGCCTCACAACGTCCTCCGTACAGGAGGCGTCCTCTGGGCTGGAACGTCTCAAAGATGGACGAAGACAGATTCGAGGAGTATCTTCGAATCGAGTCAGCGTCCATCCCCGCTTGGCATGGAGGGGCTACAAGTCCCCACGAGGCTGAAATCTTAGTTAAGAAAGTAACGTCTCTATTACGTGGGGCTTGTGATGCCTCGATGCCTCGCCGTAGGCCCTGGAAAGGGAGAAAGCCAGTGTACTGGTGGAATCCCGAAATAGCTGAGCTCCGAAAGGAATGCCATAGGACGCGACGAAGGGCGCAAAGAGCACGGGACAGACCTGAGGCTGCTTTGCTTTCGCAGGAACACAAGGACGCCAAACACCGGCTGGCCAAGGCCATCCGCCAAAGCAAGGCTGGATGTCTGCGCTCATTACGCGAAGAAGTAAACAAGGACCCCTGGGGCCTAGGTTACAAAGTCGTAATGGGCAAATTGAACCGGGGGTCCGACAACATGATGGACGCGGCGTCGACTGAACGGATTGTCGGTGCTCTCTTCCCTGAAAGGCCCATCCGGGAAAACCCGGTTGAGGTGATACCCAGGGAGGAAGTGCCGCTGTTCAGCGAAGGCGAGATGGTCAAGGCCATAAAGGCCATGAAAAATGGCAAGGCGCCGGGGCCGGACGGGATACCGGCGGAAGTGCTCAAAAGAGCGGTCAAAGTAATCCCTGGTATCCTGCTAAGCATGTTCAATGCTTGTTTGGTGGCTGGAGTGTTTCCAAAGCAGTGGAAGGTGGCACGTCTCGTGCTCTTGAACAAGGGCAAGGGGGGAGCCCCGGACTCTCCATCATCTTACAGACCTTTGTGTATGTTAAATACCATTGGTAAGGTGATGGAGAGCTTGCTCCGGGCAAGGCTCAGAAGGGCAATCGAGGAGGGCGGTGGTCTCTCTGAGGAGCAGCATGGTTTTCGTGAAGGGCATTCCACGATAGACGCCATTCGGCGTGTCGTGGATACCGTAGAGGCTGAGAGGGAAAAGCGGCCTGCAATTCGCAGGGACGTCCTTCTGGTAACGCTGGACGTCAAAAACGCTTTCAACTCGGCCAGGTGGGATGACATGATCCGGTCCCTCGAGTACGATTTCCGGATACCCAGGTATCTGGGTAACGTACTAAAGGATTACCTGCGGGACCGGAGACTGCTCTACGACACGCTCGACGGAAGGCGTGAAAGGGTTCTGAGTGCAGGCATCGCGCAAGGTTCGGTTCTCGGACCTGATCTGTGGAATGCCTTTTACGATGGCTTGTTGCGCGTCCACATCCCGGAAGGAGTTTCCCTGATCGGGTACGCCGACGACGTGGCCCTAACCATAACTGGCAGGGACATGGAAGAGACCCAGGAGAGGTTAAATCTAGTCATGAGACGGATCAACCTCTGGATGGGCGATCACGGGCTCCAGCTTGCGATCCCAAAAACGGAGATCGTACTGCTGACTCGTCGAAGGGTTCCCACCGACTTCGATGTAATTATCGACGACGGCGGAAACCCTCACACGATCCGAACCAGAACATCGGTGAAATACCTGGGAGTTCAGCTTGTTAACAAGCTGACCTTCTGGGAGCAATTTCAGAGGTCGTGTGAAAAGGCAGCGTCGGCCGCATCCTCCCTGTCAAGGCTCATGGCCAACATTGGGGGACCCAAACCAGGGAAACGAAGGCTCCTGATGTCAGTCGTCAACTCTGTCCTGCTCTACGGATCAGAAGTCTGTGCGAAGACCACAGAAACTGCCAAGTACAGGCGAAAAATATCGTCTGTACAGAGGCAAGCGGCAGTGAGGATCGCCTGCGGATACCACACGGTATCTCTAGAGGCGATCCAGGTTGTTGCTTCGGTGATACCCATCGACCTGCTAGCGTTGGAGCGGAAATTCATCTACGAGAGCGTAGATGAGCGCGAAGTGGCTTCCACTCGCGCCCGCTTCAACTCTATGAAAGCATGGAATAAACGATGGAAAAAGAACCAAGAGAAAAATGCCCTATGGACGCACAGACTGATCTCAGACCTGCAGGCATGGATGGGACGACAGCATGGGGAGGTGGATTTCTAGTATACACAAAAATATACAATTTGAAATTGAACACGAAAAGAACAACAGCATAAACTTTCTGGACATCACTATTACCAAAAACAATAGTAATCTAAAATTCGATATATACAGAAAACCTACAAACACTGATACAACAATACATGCGAGCTCATACCATCCTTATGCACATAAAATAGCCGCATACAACAGTTTAATATATAGGGCAACCAAGATACCATTAGACAATGATAGCTATGAGAGGGAAATTAAGGTAATAAAAACCATAGCAATTAATAACGGATACAGTGAGAATATGATCAACAAACTTATTAGAAAGAGACAGAAAAAGAATAAATTGAACTATAATACAAAAGACAGCAACAAAAAATATGTATCCATGAATTATACCAACGTCTTACCAGAATATGTGCAAAATGTTACCAGAAAAATGGATCTTTTTATGGCCTTCAGAACATCAAATAACATCGGAAAAAAGCTATTACATCATAATAAAATATGTAAAAATGAAGAAAAAAGTGGCGTATATAAAATGAAATGCAGTAAGTGTGAAAAGATATATATAGGTCAAACGGGTAGAACATTCTACAAAAGATACACGGAACATCTACCTAAAAGTGACATAAGGAAGGAGGACTCAGTTTTTGCTAGA
Organism: Anagrus nilaparvatae; assembly: GCA_022575985.1. Classification (NCBI taxonomy): domain Eukaryota; kingdom Metazoa; phylum Arthropoda; class Insecta; order Hymenoptera; family Mymaridae; genus Anagrus; species Anagrus nilaparvatae. The sequence continues at coordinate 191,860 of JAKSXM010000237.1, read as the reverse complement.
CATCTAATGAGTGAAAATCATGATCCTGAAAGTTTTGAAAACAGTTGTTTCCCGTTACACATATGTAATAAAGGTGCAGTTATGAATGCAATAGAAGAGTTTGAAATATACAGTGCAATAAAAAAAGACCCTAATAAAGTGCTAAATGAAAAATTGAAATTTAAAAATAATAGTTTATTCGATACAGTGATAGAAATATATGATAAACAGTGATAGAAAATATAGAAAGAATAAACAATAATACAAAAATTTTATATAAATATTAGAATAATAACATTATTTATTTAGTATAAACGTGCACACGATTATAGAAAGACCAAACTTTTATTATGTTTTATTTTTATATGCACAATTTTAAATTGAAAATCTATAACGATGTAATTATGTTACAAATTTACAAAAAAGTTTTTAATAATTAATAATTAGAATCTGAGGATGGTATTTAAAATACCGAAACGCGTCATTATATAAATTATATTTATTTATTAAGTCCACATACGACGGTTATTATATAAACGTAAATAATAAAATAAATCATAAGTTTAAAAAATAAATAAGTGTTGTGTTTTATTGTTTATAATATAGTTTAAGTTACTTATTTAAGAAAAATTAATTGAATTCATTGCATTAATTCATTCCCTAGTTTCAGCAAATCCACAAGATGAAAGCTTTTCATTTTTTTTATTAGAAATTTTATTAGATGTGACAATCCAAAATTGAGATCGAGTTACTTCCGTATGGCCAATCATACAACCTCATTTGAATGCATAAGTAACAACTGCAGCGTGAGAAAATCATACATTTTTATTAGAAAGAGTATAATTAGGGATACTTAGATTAGCAATTAGACTACTAAGAGGATAAGATTTTGCTGATAAACTTCTTACACCTTTAATACCACTCACATCCTTACCTTCAACGTGTACACCTCCTTTATCAACGCAAATAGCATATGGACTTTTCTAGTTATTAAAAATTGGAGCTGCTAATATTCATACAACCGAAGATTGGAAAATTATATTTAATTTATTATAAATTTCTGGAGCTGGAGTTTTGCAACCAAAGCAATGTTAGCAATGTTGCAATAATTTAGATGTCTCTCTATCAAGTAAATCTAATGAAAGGTTTGAAAATAAGTAATAGAATTATTTGTAAGTTTATTTTAATGAATTATTGAGTCTTTTTTATTTTATTTTATAGGAATAAGTTTTGGATCCAAGGCCAACAAGTCCAAATCGCGAATGGGTGTTGGTATCTCCAACTGGAACCGAAGCTAAACTTCCAGTGGCAGCTGATACTATAATTTTGAATTGTGACTTTTTACTCCACGATCCAATATCTTTTTTGTCACGTGTTGTGAAAGCTTAACGTTGTGAAAGCTTAGCGTTTTTAGTAACAGATGTTGCTCATGTAACTCCATTTAATTTTGAATTGTGCATCAATTGTGTGAGAGCATTTGCTGAAACATGTTTTTGTTCACATCGGTTGGACACATGTTTCTGCAGAAGAACCTGCAAATTATCAACAAAGTCTTGTTCAGTTATTGAAAATAATGCACACTCTACACACTAAAACGGCTCAAGTCAAGTTAAATGGTGGGCTCATGAAGGAGAAGAACAAACAAAATGCATAATTTCTTTGCTTCAGCTGAACAACAGTTTATTTATGGGCACAATGTAAACAAATCCAGTTTAGGATGAATTACAGAAAACAAAACACAACATCAAAGTGTGGTTGTATTTTCAATGAGTGATGTACCTTTGGTAAAATTTTATTTACTTTGAAAAATATAACTGAATATTAATGAAGGAAATAAATTTAACTAAAAATTTATATTTAATAGGGTTTTGATGTAACTGCAAAAAGTACTACAGACTGTAGGCATGCTGATCCAATGGTAATTTTTTGTTTTCCTCAAGCCAATATTGGCGAATATATATATAATAAATAAAGATGCGCTACTCTAATTAAATTTTTTTATTTTTGTGTAAATTTTAAATTTATTTTTAATTAACTAACATGTACATTATGTATAAAACAACGCACAATTGCTTTATAAAAATTTAAAATAAAATTTTCTTTGAATTATATAAATATTATATTAAAAATTATTTTTATTTTTTAAAACAAATTTATTTTTGAAAACTACAATAAAAGCATGAAACTAATCAACATAATAAGCAAAAAAATAAATATCTTAATTAATTGTACTCCATTTTCGAGCTGCAGCTGTTATTGAAAATACTTCATCGTAGTAAAAAATACTTTCATTAATATTATTTTCAACTTGCATATCTAAAGTCTCTTCTAAAATGGAATGACTGAGTGCTGTTTTGTTATCAATTTTAAGATTTTGTAAGTTTTTGAGATTATTTACAATCATTTGAAGATGATGATCTTGCAAATTGCAATATGACACATCGAGAAATTGTAGTCTTGTTAATTGTGAAATAGTTTTAAATCCTACACCCGTTATATTATTACACGCGATATTTAAATTTATCAATTTTTTCAAAAAAATTAATGGACTTAAAATACGATCTGCTACTTCATCGCGGCATGAATACTTAAAATATTCAATGTTCTCAAAATTTTTAATATTAAATTCTCCAATTGTTGTTAATGAATAATTATTTGATTGAATTGAAACTTCTTTTAAATTTTTTATACAAATTAATGATAAAATACAAAAATCTGTTAAGTTATCAACATAAATATGCATAGAACTTAAATTTAACAAGTTACTAGGCATATACTCTAAATTTTGTATTCTTACGTTTAAATATTTTATAGACGTAGGTAGAAAACTTAAAAATTTTACATCTACATAAATGCATTTAATATTTAATCACTCAATTTTTGTTTTATTTAATAAATTTTTTAATTTTAAAATTTCGACTTCATAATTTAAGTCAAAGAAACTTAATTGTAAATTCAATTCAACAATTTTTTTAATTTCATTATCATTTAAGGCTTTAATAAATTTTTCTTTATTTAAATCGCAATTGTTTAGCTTAATTTTATTTAAAATTTTAGCGTTTGAAATGAAGGAAATGAAAGAATTTTCCTGTTCTAATACACAATCTTTAAAAATAATATTTTCCAAAATGTTTGTATTAATTTTTGAAAAGCGATCCGTATTACCTGTCAATACTATATTAAAAAGATGTAATGACTTCAAATATTTAATTTTTCTAAATAAATTGGTTAGCAATGAGCCATTAAAAATTTTACATTCATAATAACAATCGATAATTATTAAAGTTTCCACTGCAATAATATAGGGAAACAAACTTTCTATTAACTTATAAATTTCCACTGGCATACCACAAAAAATTTTAATTGTTAATTTCCGAACAAATCTATAACATCTTTTGAAAATTTCTAAAAAAATAGTATTATTTTTAATTTTTTCGTTTTTTTGTTTAATCTCAAAAATTAAAAAAGTATTTGAAGAAATTTCATAATCTTTATAATCACTCCACATTAATTCTTTCAATAAATACCACCTTTTACATACTGATTCGCACTGTATTTTGTCTCGAGGACATAAATATTTCATTATATGCAGTAAGCTATCATCGTTTAAATTTTGAATACTCGACATTTTCTATTAAATTTGATTTTTAGGTTTACTTCTGAAAAAATTGAGTAATATTAGATTATTAAAAAAAATAAAAAAAAAAAAAAAGTTTAATTTTACCTTTAGTATTAATTTTAATTAAAAAAACACTTTTTATTTTTAAAATTTAATTACTTCTAAGATAATTTTAATAATTAAAAAAAAATTCCTTTAAACAGTGATCTAGTTAATTATCTTTGACTATGCGAAATTAAACTAATTGAACTATTTGAAAATTTTAGTACATTTATTATATTTTACTGAATAATCTGAAGCTAGTACTATTACTGTTGTTAGTAACAAAACAAAAATTTTATACTCTCTGTACGTCGTTTTTTTTTTTTAATTTTAAAAAAGGAGCGGGCAAGTATCTTAAATTTACATAAAAATAATTTATAGCTTTTGGACTAACTTTTGGCTATACATTTAAAATTTTAAAATTAATTCCTTGTAAAATGTAAAGAAAATTATCATAAAAATTATTCCAGTAATAAATTTTAAAAAATAACAACAGGTAGTTAACTTTAAAATAATGTAAAAAGTTAGTTTATTTGTAAAAAATTATCCCGGGTAAAATAAAACAGCGCTTATTTTAAGGGTAAAAATCAGCACTGAATTTACGAGTGATTTTTTTAGTGTTCATTTCAGCGCTAAAATTAGCAATAAATTTTAAGATTAAAAATTTTCCTGAAAAATTATATTTCAAAATATTTAAAAACTCATTAATAATGAGTTATAATCATGTCGAAAATAATTTAAAATGGCAAATATAACAAGTAGTATCATAATCAATAAATGTTTTGAAGGTCAACAATATATTTTTACACATGAAAGGTAAAATAAAATAATAAAATATTTTTTAATTTAAAAATTTATTTACGTTTTTTATTTCTCTTTAAATAAACAGTATGCAATTAAAATACCTGAAGAAGCAAAAGACCTGAACCCGAAGAAGGCCCTGTTCCAATTATTTATTGGATTTCAGGGGTCACACGTACTGAAACTAATTGTATTAAAAAAGCCTCTCTGTGTTAAAAAAATATTAAATTTGAATAAATAGACAACACCATTGGCAAAAAAATGCAGCTGTAATAATCAATTTTTAAATTTTGTATTATGTAATTTTGGGAAACAAATTTTTATAACGTTTTTTTATCATGCCATTGACAAGCATTCATTAAAAAATATTCTAAACATCTCATTTTTTTTTTAATGTCCTTGTAATACCATTCATTGAAAAAAATAAAGATGTTATTTGTTGTAATAAAGAAAATGAAAATAAACAAATATAAAGTGTTACAAAATTGGATAATGAAGTATCAATGATTTTAAGTGAAAAAACTAGAAAATTAGAATCAGTTGTTGAAGATTTTGGGCATGTTAGAGTAAGAAAAGATTTAGAAAGAATTGAATTTTAAAAAGATTTGAATTTTTTATTTTTGTAAAATGTTCATTTGGGGGTAGTAAGGGGGGAGTTTTGACCCAGTTGGGGGTTCATGTCCCAATTTTCACTCCGGTTCCATTTTTCTAGGTACAATTTGGAAGCGATTGCAAAAAAAATCAGGTCAATTCATTGATCGCGTGGAAAAGTCAAACTTTTAAAATTTCATGTACTAGGTTCACGCACATGCGCTACTCAAAAAAATTTTTTCACCCCAGAATCAGATACCTAGGGGGAAAAATTTTTTATGCCAATAAGAGTTTTTAACAGAATAAAATAAAAAAAATTATCCCTCAATTTTCTTATTTTTTTTATAAGAAACCAAAACAGAAAAATGGTTGCCAAAAATCGAGATTTAGTTCTGGGAAGCTGAAAATTGGGCTGGTGACTTATTTTTGGTAGTACTTTCAAAAACAAATAATTTGGGGCAGTTTTTAAGACCCGACCATACATTTCATACATACTTCATTTAAATTTACCCTTATTATAGTATTAATTTGTTAAAAATAACAACAGGTATAATTTTTACAGGTACTTTATTTTTTGCTTAAAATTAAAAAGATAAATCTTAGTTGTATATTGTTTCGGGAATGCAAAAAGGGTATGATCATAGCTATTTCTTTATTTCAACTGTTACTGAAAATTATATTAAGTACCTCAAAAGTTAATGTTTATCAATAAAGAGAATCCTTGAGTTTTAAAAAATGTTATATTTTATAAATGCTAATACTAAATAACTTTTTTTTTTTAATTAAATAGGTAGGTATATTAAATTTGTTTGAATAAATAGTATTTTAAAATAATTTTGTATATGATACTTGATTTTTTTAAATTAAAATAAATAAAGAAGATTAATTTTTAATAAAATGTATATTCTATTTTTTTTTTACAATCTCTTATTCTTAATTTACACAGTAAATATAAAAAATTATTATCAACGACATTTAGGTAGACCCCTAAATTCGTACAAAAATTTTGACTGTAACTTAAATAACAAATATTATAAAATAGTGATTAATTATATGTACCGATATCTTCTTAGTTCGACAAAAATATTATTATTAGTTACTTAGCATTACATGTCAATTTAAATATAATAATCTTATTTAACAGCGATTATAATGTACTTGTACTTAATAATTTAATTCTAAGAATATAAAAAAAATTCGATGTTAATTGAAATTTGTAAAAAAATATATATGTTTATGAATACATGTAGTAGTATAAATTTATTTATTATCTAAAATTATTTAATTTAATTTATGCATTAAGAATCTTTGCCCTTTACTAGTAATTTCATGCAAAATTAATATTTGGTTAAATAAGTGCTTCCTATAATTTAGAATTATGATTCTTTATTTAAAATGTAATTATTTCATGCTGTCGTGGCATCAGAATAAAGTGAAAAATGAAAAATATATATGAGTAAAATTTGATTATTACATTATTTTTTTGATATTATCAAATTTAAAAAAAAAGAATCAATCTGCAGATTATTTTTTTTTTTAAAGAAAATATTATTACTGCTTGAAGCAATAATTATAAAAAATTTAAATTTAAAATTTTTTGGTGTATAAAAATGTTAAGGTTGTTGTTGCATTTTTGCTTGCATAAGAGCAAGCATTTCTTGCATTTTTTTTAATTATGCTTCTTTTTCTTGGAGTATATGATCTTTTTCAGAAACTGCGTTAGATTTATCGTTTTCACTAGAGCTGAAAATTTAAATACGAAGAGATGTTAATAAGAATATTTGAAATTAGATTTTTGCACAAATAAATATCATGGAACATGTTTACCATACCTAAATTATGTAAAACAAAGTTCAAAAAATATAAAAAAATTGGTCAAACTCAATACTGAATACTTTTAATGAAAGTTAATACATTTTTCAAAATGCTAATATTAACTAAGGAGTTGAAAAATATAAAAACTTTTCTCCAAGGTAAATTATATTTTTTTCAAATTAAACCTTGAAGAATCTTTTGTAATTAACAAAAGTGCACCTAAACAAAGGTTTGTATCTTTTTCAAACTGATGGTACTACATTTTTTTAATACAATAATAATTTAATTTGTTGTACTATGGTTTGTTGATGTTTAAAATAAAATTTTCCAACATATTCTCCCTAATATCTAGCGAAACCTATTTGAATATTTTTTAAATATTTATAAATTAAAATAAAATATATAAAATGCAAAAAATACTTGCACAGTTTTTTAATGTCTACATAAAATTTACTGTTATTCTTAGCCTCCAAATTATTCAAAATCCCATTCGACTCCTTCCTATTCAAACCAAAAATTTTTCAATTTCACACTATTAATTTCTAGTCTCACCACGAACCCCTTTTCTATTTCTCTATTTACAACTTCCAATAAACATGTTCCATATAAAAAATAAAAATTTATTCAGTTACTTGTGACGTCTTGGAGGCACAGGTGCTCATTTTGCAAGTCTTTCGCTTCTATAATTTTCATAATGTACTTCTTGAGTTACTTCTTGTAAATCTTGCATGTGTGTTGTTAACATTGTACGAAGTTTAATAAAATCGCAGTGATCTGGATTTCCAATTTCTACAACACCCCATGGATAAACCTTCCTCTGAATTTCTTGCATTTTACTTCCAATAGAGTCGATGCACCACAAACAGCAAAGGGAACAGCTTCCTTTAATTGTTTCACTTGTTCCTTATAATCTTCAAATCAATACCCTCAAACAGAGCATCAATTAGAATAACAGCTTATGTACTGGATGAAATAGCACGTTTAGCATTTTCTGCAGCAATTCATAAACTTCTTACAGCTCTAGGATTTGATTTGATGTTTTTTTTTTATTTACTTTCAAATTCTTTGTAAAGATGGTCAACTAATCTTGAGATGTAATCTTCAGCATCAGCTGTTGATTTTACTTCAAACAATTAACCTTCATCGATGGTAAGTATTGAAACATAAAATTTTCCTCCAACAAAAGATCAAATACAACTTTTGTCCAAATCATATGCAAGCGCTGCTGCTGTTGGTTCGTTTATGATCCTAAATACTTTTAATCCTGCAATAAGTTTCCTTCTCTAGTTGAAATAAAGACTTGTAAATTCAAGAAATAATTCAAACTGTTGGCTAAAATAAGAGTAAATAAAAATTATTCTTTTAAGTATTTCAAATCAATAAAACATTAAAAAAATAAAAATTTATATACATACAATCATTACTTGCATGGAGCGTGGATAACTAGTGCTAGAAAACTTTTCCAGTTTTATCTTGGAGCTTGATCTTTATCAACATCAACTTTATTTTCTTCTCTATTTCACAAATAAACGTTTTCTTACATCTTAATATTTAATATTCGTTTAGCTTCTCTAAATTTTATTAAAAATGGGATAACCTACAATTCAGTAAAAACAACTTGTAATGTTTTAAATAAAAAAATTATAACAAAATACAATTAATTTAATTTAATTATTACCGTTTTTGAATAAAATTTACTTTTCTTAACAGAAATAAAATTAAGAGCTCTATTTGTATATATAACCGAGATTCGCAAGTGCCTTCCCGATAAGAGGCTATTGGCGCGGCCTGGGCGCGGCGCTAGTCTACTAGCGAGGTCCTTCGTAGAACTAGGAAGACCCTAGCTAGTGCCGCGACACTATAGCCGAGTTGTATTCTAATCGGAGCCTGCTTATAATATATAACATTTTAAGTGCTGGTTCCGTTATATTATTATATTATGTATTAATTTACAAATTTCCATAACTGCTTTGATTTAAAAAACACTGTTATTTAAAACACTTTTATACAAAATAATATTACTATAACTTAATTAATACTTAATTTAATATTTATATTACCAAAACTGAAAACATTTCTGCATAACCTTTTAAAACATGCATTATTGTTTTTATTTAGTCGCGTGAATTTGTCGCAAATAAATTTTATCTTCAATGGAATTTATTATCTTCATTTTTAAATTTGAAGATAATTTACATTTTTTTAAATGATAAAATAAATTAATAAATTAATCTTTTTTAACTTTTATTTGGATTTTTATGATTTTTACATTATCTTTTATTAAATTTTTTCTCAATTTTTATTTTCTCGCAAAAATAAGATTTTTTTCTCGCAACTGACAAGACCAAATTAAAAATTAATATTGCCAATCGAAAGAGCACCCCAAAAAACCCCCCAATTACCATCCGCGCATTAATTTTCTTATATAAAATATAGGATTTATTATGCAGTTTCGGTCTCGAGCGGACACGCTGTAGCAAGGAGAAGATTATTTAAAGAATTAAGAAAAGCTCTTGGGAAATTGTGGGGTCTTTACTTCGACGGTAAAAAAGACCCCACTAGAAAAAACTTTAAAAATAAAGAAACAGGATATTATCATCCTAGAATAATAAACACGGAGCATATATCATTGATCAAAGAGCCGAACGGAGACTTTCTTACTCACATTCCAGTGGGAAACAGTGAAGCTGAAACGATAGCACAGGCGATATACAATAGATTACAAGATCACCCAATAATGGGTGGCAATCAATTAGATTTACTAAAGGTACATATCAATAAATAAGTTTAAAATAGACATTTTTATTAAACATGAAGCGTTTAAAGTCAGATTGCTTAAATGACTTCAAGCACTAACTTTAAATAATATTAAATATTAATTTAATAATAAAATAAATGTTAAGGGGATGTTTAAATATTGCGCAACCATGAACCAGGGTCGATCGCATCATTAAACATGTTTTCAAAAAATAAAATTGTACAGGGTATACATTTGTGTATTTTTTACACATGTATATTTTTTCTTCTTAGGCCCGGATAGGAAATTTCCCGTAGAATCCATTCCTAGTGTAAAAAATTTTTTTGGGTTGCACACGCGTAAGAAATCTATAAAATACGTCGTTTTTTTTTAAGTTGATTTATCAAAAGTATGTCGATAAAAAATCCTACTGAAAATACTTCTGACACATCAAATTTTTTATGCAACATAGAAACTGCTTGGTTATTGCATTTTGAGAGCTCTAGATAAAAAATACCATATTTTTAAAGTTCATTTTTTATAAATTTCGAATTTCCTGACAAGTCACGTGGCAAATTAAAAATCTGACCAAAAATTTGGATTTCGCGGGAAATTTTATATAAGGATATATCTTTTTATGTTTTTATAAGATCTTTTATGTTAAAATGAAATGTTAAAGCAAAATTTGGAAGAATTTTCAGGTTAATTACGATTAATGTAGTATAATTTAAAAAATAATAAAATTTTAAAAATAAAATAATAAAAAAAAGATATAATGATTATATTTTAATCTTACAATTTAAAATTTCGCTGTTATAACATAAACGCTCTTAAAAACATGAAATAGATATATCCTTATGTTAAATTTTCAAATGAAAAAATTTTACATGTTAATGTGAGTTTTTTACCGAAAAAATAAGAAAAATTATCACCCATTTTTCTTACTTTTTTATAAGAGTCCAAAACTCTAAAATGCCCGCCAAATATTGAAGACTGAACATTATGAGCTAAAAAATAACGCAGAGATTTATTTTTAGTGGCGATTTCGGGAAAAAATACTGGAACGATTTGGAGACCCGACCATGCATCAGATTTTGGTTTGGTCTTACTATAGCCATATAGAAATGACTATAATTTTAAAAAGTATAGTAGTTTTTTTATGATTACTTTCGTTATTTAAAATTTCGAAGAATAAAAAATTCGTTAAATTAAAGCCTTCGCTCCACATAGACTTATTTTTTTAATTCCATATGCTTTGGCTGTAACAAAAACTTAAAAATTTTATGTTTTTACAATAGTTAAAGCATATAGAATTTAAAAAATAAGTCTATTTGGAGAGAAGGGGCCAATGGTTACTTGTTGAATATAGTAAATCATGGCAAAAATTTTGCGACATTGATTTTAAGAAACCAGGAATTCAAGGTGCAGGTAGTATGCGGGTTTATTTGAAAGCCGAAAATTGGTGCAATTGCGTAATTATAACTTTTTTCTAATTTTTACTTCAAAAAATATTAAAATTATTAATATTATATTTAATAATAGATTAATTTAGATTATTATTACTATTTTTTTGAAAAACAAAAACAATTGATTGTCAACTGAATCATAAAAAGGCAGAAATTAATTTGAAGAAAAAAAATATTTACAGCTGATAATTTAGGAAATACTTATAATCGCAATTATGCGTATTCTTAGCTTTAAAATAAGGCCACCCACAATAACCTTGGATGCCTGATTTTTTAGAATCAATGGCGCAAAAAATTCTATGATTCCCTTTATTTAAGACTTGACCTTTGGCCCCTTAAATTATTTGGATTACTCTTCTATTATTGGATTTTTATTATTATTTTTTTTTATTGGGATCAATTTTTCTTGTTTTTATGCAAACTTTTTCTGCTTTTGTTTATACACGGAGAAAAATATTTTGTATATTTTACAAGGTTAATTTTAGTAAAACGGGGTTAGTTTTAATTACAAAAAAAATTTGTAAATTTTACAAATATGAAGTCAGAATATTGTTATTCTAACTATAAACATGGTAATATTTACAAAATATTTGAACAGAAAATAACAAAACTTTATAATGTAAACATAACCAGCAATTTGGTTATTTTTAACAGTTATTTTTCTCCGTGTACAGCGTTACATACAGAGATGGGCAAATATGACAGATATGGATTTTTTTCCATATCCATATTTCACATATTTCATGAACCCATACATGATTAATTTTTTTCCATATAAATTTGAACACTTAAAAAAAAAAAAACTTATAATTTGTATAAGTAATACAAAAAAATTAATATAAATACTAAAAATTACTTATAAATATACTTATATTTAGTTCTTATATGACTAAAACCCGTCAAAAACTATTTACAAAAAAAATTTTACAGGAAAAGAAAAGTTTTGAGGCCTATAAAAAAATATCCCGGTTTTTGATACATTCGCATTTAAAATCACTATTTAGTTTATCTGATTTTATGGGTTTCCACTTACTTTTTTCAAAATACTGATGTAAGGATCATCTTCAGCGGTAAAATTAATATACTTCCTACCGTAAAAATTTTTATTTACATTCATTCAAAAAAATTGAAATCGAAAAAAGTAGCTAAGATTTTCCTAGCGAATATAAAAAAATTTTTTATTCGATAAACAGCTTTGATTTTGAACACCGTTGAAAAAAGTACGTAGCATCCTACTAAGGAACTTCACCGATATTTCCTACGTAGGAATTTTTATTTAAGTAAGAAATTCATTCCTCATTAATATTTTCCAGCTTTTCAACGATTTTCCAATGTTGAAAACTTTTTTTACATTTTTAAATTACACAAGATTTTTCAGGTTTCCAAAGATATTCCAACATCTGCATTTAAAAATGTTTGTAGCGACAAAATTATTAATCGAGTAACAAGATTTTCCAGTTTTTCACCAATTTTCCGACGTAGAAATATCTGTGAAAAACTTTAAAATCTTTTTACTCGATTAATAATTTTTTCGTTACAAAAAATGTTAAATTCCGACGTTGGAAAATCATTAAAAACCTGCAAAATCTACTGTAATTAAAAAATGTAAAAAAAATAATTCTACGATGAAAAAAAAAATTATTACGTTAGGGAATCTTTAAAAAGCTGGAAAATATCAATGAGAAATGAAGTTATTTTATTTTCTTATTTTAAAATAAAAAATAAAAAACAGGACAAAAAATGGCCTATACGTAGGAAATGTCGGTGAAATTCCTTAGTAGGATTCTACGCTTTTTTTTTAGCTATGAAACCATTGGCCCTATAATCTTAACAATTGGTATCCACTGAAGACTGTTAACCTAATGCCTAATCGACAGTCTTAGGACACTTGAGATTTCCGGCAATAAAAATTGTATATTTTGAAGCTAAAAAACTCACTTGGTGCAAAATCTACGAAATGATATATCAATCCCTAAAATGGAGTAAATTTTAAAATAATTCATAAAGAAAATTAAGGCGTTCCTAAATGCAAAAAACTGTTTATTTGGCATTCAAAATAATTGCTGGGACTCCCAAGAGATGTAAAAAATGAAATGCATGTATATTTGTCGTTACAACCCTCCCTGGGGATGTCTTTATAGTAATCAAGCGGGTGAGTTTTATAAATAAATTAAATATTGAATATTTCGGGCCAAAAAAATCACCTAGTAGGTAATTTTGGTCCTTTTTTTATTTAGGGAGTCCGTTTTCTCCTACAGCCCTACAAAATGAGATATTAACTCCTAAAGTGGGGTAAATTTTTAATAATTCTTAAAGATTTTACCAAATGCAAAAAAATTTTTACCTGCCATCGAAAATTATTATCAGAACTCTTTCCGAGTTTTGTCTCTCTTTTGGGAGCCCTTTTTTGCATTTGGGAAAATCCTAAGCTTTATTAAGAATTATTTGAAAATTTACCCTATTTTAAGTGTTGATATCTCATTTTTTAGGAGTGTCAGGTGAAAGCGGACTCCGTGAATGAAAAGTGCGACCCAAATTACCTACCGGATGAGTTTTTCTACATAAAATATAGAGTTTTTATTATCAAAAAATGCAAGTGTCAAAAACTATTGGTTGGGCATTAATAGGTTACATCTTTTTTTTCCAAATCCCAGATTTTCGCTTGTCGCTAAGTTATAATATGAGAGACATATATGTGGGTGGTTCCAGTACTTTTCATTCAGAATAGGGCGCACTCATGTCACCAATTGAGCTCAAATTTTAGGGTATACTTTGGGATAATAAAAAAGGATCTCAGCCAAAGTTTTAGCCCTCTAGCACCTTATGGGGTCGAAATATGACCGTTTAAAGGTCCAAAAATAGCCTGATTTGGCCCATTTTCAAAATTACGCCATTCCTGTGAATTTACTTCTAATTTCATCTTATTGGTCGCATTTAAACTGATAAAAAGTCTGCATTATGTGAATAAAATTTTAGCTGATTTCAAGGCGTCAATTTTTTTTGACATTGATAAACGTATAAAATGAATTTTATTAAAAAAGTTGATTTTCAAAATAATACCGTGGCTTAAGATCAACTCTAAAATACTTCTGGTTGGTTGCATTTTTTTTGTCTACTCAAGACATTTCAAATACAACCCTAGAATTTAAAATCGGTGGATTTAAACCGGAGATATTTTGATTTTAGTAGGGGCTGTTTTTGAAAAATGTACCACAAATTGCATAAAAAATTTCTTTGCTTATCTGCCTTCAAAGACCTTTTTTGACTCATCCAATTCAACCTTTCCATTTTCCGGAATTTTCCATTTCCGGCTTTTTTTGTAATCTAATGAAAATTCTTACTCGATTTTTGGATTCCTCGGGAAATTTTACTATAGACCCTCTTTTTTGAGTAATTTTGAACATCTCTGTAATGCTGTATAAAAAAAGAAAAAAGAATTTGCATAAAAATAAAAAAAAATTGAAATTGATAAAATTAAAAATTTTTTTTTGTCATTTTTATCAATTTCAGTTTTTTTTTATTTTTATGCAAACTCTTTTTTCTTTTTTTTATACAGTATCACCAAGATGTTCAAAATTACTCAAAAAAGAAGGTCTATAGTAAAATTTCCCGAAGAATCTAAAAATCGAGTCAGAATTTTCATAAGGTGGAAGGGGGCTAAAACTTTGGCTGAGGGCTTTTTTTATTACCCTAAACTATACCCTAAAATTTGAGCTCAATTGGTGACATGAGTGTGCCCTAATCAGTACGAAAAGTACTGGAACCACCTATATATATAAAGGTATTTTCGACTCAAATGGATATGATAACCATATCCATTTCATATTGTAATAAAATTTCATATTGTAATAGACTTAATACATAAACTGTATTCATTTTCTTTCGACTTATTTTATTAATATATTTTATTATATATGGCTTTTTTGTTTCTTTTATAATGAATTGTTGTTTATTTTTTTTTATTTATTTTGATAATATTACTGTGAATTCTTCATTTGTAAGTAAAATTTATCACTTCTTAATAAAGAAAAGTTTTTTCTCCTCAGGTCTTAGGGTGCGATGGTGCACCAGCCAATACTGGTCACGTCGGGGGTGCTATGGCCCTCTTAAAAGAAAAATTGGGAAGACCATTACAAAGAGTAGTGTGCCAGCTACATTTAAATGAGCTGGTTTTAAAACACGTTCTACAAGGTTTATTTGGTAAACCATCTGGTCCGAACGATGTTTGTAGTTCCAAAACCTTGAATAAAGAATTAAAAGAAGCACATGAATATACAATTGAAAACTATGAAAGAGTAGAAGGTGATTTTTCAGATATCGACCCAGAATACAAATTTACACGAGATCAGTTGTATATGCTAAACATTGCTAAAGCTGTTCACAATAGAACAATGGATGCAAGATTTGCCAGAAAAATGTGCGGAAATATGAAACTTAGTAGATGGATGAACACGGTGCCTAGAGTTCTAAGGCTGTATGTATCAACTGAAGACACATCTGATGATATGAAAATATTGGTTAATTTCATTATGACATGTTACATCCCGGCATGGTTCAAAATTAAAAAAAATTCTAATCTTGAAGATGGACCACATAATTTATATTTTTTAATAGAAAAATCCAGAGAATTAGATGATAGAGTTAAGGAAAAAGTTCAGGACACTATCCAGAGAAACGGATACAGTGCTAGTTCAGAAAACCTATTGTACTCGATGTTATTTGATGAATCAGAAGTACATAGGACAAAATCAGTCGACAAAATAATAAAAATAAGAGAAAGTCGAGATCCAAATAAGGGTTTAAGGATATTTGAAATACCTGTCATCAATTTTAACGCAACCAATTACACTGAGATGATTGTCTTGAACAATATTAACGGACTAACTGAACCACCTCTGACACTTGATCTAACAAATGATCAATTACGACAATTAATTACAGATAACAGTCTGATAAAAAATATCCACTGCATACTCAAACAGTGGAGCGATGTGTGAAGGATGTTAGTTTTGCAGTAAAACGTCTTTGCGACACAGAAAGAAGAGATGGGATGATTATGAACATGCGAAACTATAGAAAAATTATACCCAAATTCAACTCAAAATACCAATTTCAGTTACAAGATTCTGAATCAGAAGAAGATTAATTTTTTGTAATATTTTTTTTTTAGGTTTTATAATTAAAATTTTTTTTTTTAAATTGAATAAAACTCTGACGATATTTTGGAAAAACTAATAGAGAAAATGGTAATAGAATTTTGAGATATTTATAATCATCCCAACAATACAGAAAAATTTTTCATAACTATTTTACGTTAATTCTCCCTTGGTGTGACTTTTTTGGGGGTGGAAAAAATTTTTTAAAATATGAGAAATCGATTAATTTTGTAATTCTATAATATACAAACAGGTGAATATACAATTGTCAATAAAATAAATTTTATAATGCTACTATACGTCAGTCATATCTCTAGACACGGAAATTTGTTTTTATCAACCGGCAAATGTATGTATTTATTTATTTTTTATTTATTTATTATTTAATTGATAAAAAATTAATACTGTCCACAAAATGTATATTATTTTGGCAATTTTTTTTCGGTCATCAGGGTTAAAAGTTATTTATTGCAAAATTTTATAAAATTCAAAAATGTTAAAAAAAAAAATTATTCATGCATATTAAATGTTTTACGTTTATTTTATTATTATTCTGTTGTTTTAAGATAAATTTATGATTGTTATATATATGAATATTTAAAAGGTCCTATTTATATGTTTGTAAATTTTTAATTAATTAAAAATAATAAATTTATTATTATTAATAATAATTATTGTTATTAAAATGAAAAAAATATTTATAATAATAAAAATATAAAATAAATACTAAAATTTTACATAATCCTCTTATATTGTTATGCATAGATATTTTTTTTGAAAATAAATTATGTTATAAAGTTGTATTTTACAGTATAAAATTGAAAAGCCTTAAAGTTAAGAAATTAAGAAATATTATCAACTGCTAAATTCAAATAGAATTGTTTTAGCAGCATTAATTTTAATATATACACTGAAAAACTGACTTCTTTGAATCAATTTAAAGCGACATTAAAATATATGCGTCATATTAAATTTAATGTCGCGCGTCATTTCAAATATATATTTAAAAAATATTGGCTGTTTTCCAGCATAAGATAGGTAAAATATCTAAACAAATACATAAAAAAATAACAATAAGTTTATAATTTATCCATATGTTATTATATATTAAATTTTAATATTTTGTTTGAAAATAAAATTTTTTTTTTTTAAATGTAAGATTTCTTTTTTTTTCGAATTTTTTGTTGTTTTGCTACTGAAAAAGATTTCAAATAATTAAAAACTTATATCAATATGGTTTACCGGGTCAAAGAGCTCAAAAAACCTGATATTAATGGATTAAAGTGAGTTAGAAAATTTTTGGATTTATAAATTTTTGTTTTTTTAGCATAAAACCATTTGAATTGGTAAAAATTCCTTATAAACCAAGTTTTCTAATAAAAAAAGTGCTAATGAAATAAGGGAACTGGTTTTTCTTTACAATTTTTATTTTGCCCAAAATCGAAAAGGTATATGGAAAAATGTTAGGTGTATTTTTTTATCAAATTTTTCATTGTTTTGTACTGAAAAAGATCTAAAAAAGTGAAAAAATTTAATCAATATGGTTCCCCCGGTCAGAGAGTTCAAAAGAATCTGATAAAAATGGATTCAAGGGAATTAAAAATTTTTTTGATTTTTAATAATTTTGTTTTTATTGACATAAAACTATTTGAATTGGTTGAAATCATTTATAAACCAAGTTTTCTAATAAAGTGCTGATGAAAAGGGCAAACAGGATATTTTTGACAATTTTTATGTAAGCTAAAATCGAAAGAGGTGTATATGGAAAATTGTTAGATTTTTTGATTTTTTAAATTTTTCGTTTTTTTTGTACTGAAAAGGCCTTGGCCTTGAAAGAGCTAAAAACTTAAATCAATATGGTTTACCGGGTCAGAGAGCTCAAAAAAGTTGATAAATATTTTTTTCTTGAGCTTCATTTTGAATATAAAAATAATAATAGTTTATTAAAATTATGAAAAAAGTTCATTGTTTGCAATCGACATCTTACTGTAGGTACAATTGTTTTTATTTATGAATTAAGCCACAGTTTTATTTCAATTAAACATGAATAATATGATCTCAGAGTGTTGGCGCGGTTCAGCGCGCAGGAGGCTTGCTTCTTAGTTGTTTTCAATTTTAAATTGTTTCGCAACAATTTTTTCAGATTTTTAAACTTTTTAATTATGCTTCCGGTTCGCACTTTAATGCACAATAAATTAGCTTAATCTTTTATTATATTAAATGAAGAATTTTTTATAAAGAAGAACCAAAAATCTATGTATATTATAAATATATTTTAATTAATACTAACCCGCATGAATAAATCTTATGAGAAGTACCCCAAGCTACACAAGTAACAATTTTTTTATGAAGATTAACACTTTGTTGAGATATTTTACAAAAATGTTTTTTAAAATACAACTCAGAAAAAATCTTGAATTTTTTTAAATATCACAATATAAAGCATGCAGTGGATAAAGCCAAGGTATATAGAATTTTAAAATTGTATATATACCTTGCTGGGTAGAGCAATGAAATAACTACTGTGTGGTATCCATAGTAACAGCATGTAAACAATAGAGACTATAATATTTAAACTTTGCAAAGTATAAATGTAAACAAATCAATGACTGCTTTTTTGGATTCGACTGGAAAAAGAACAGTTTTTCAGATTTTATAATCTTTGGAGAGAAAGCAAGATGAATAAAAAATTCATGAAAAATTAGTTACTTAAAAATTTGCTATATTTATATTTATAAAATTAAATAAATATTTTACATTTTAGAAAAAAAAAAGATTTTAATGTAGTTTATGGCACTCTAAATATGCAAATTATATCATCATCTGTGAAACCTTTGTGACACAAGAATCGCCCCAACATAAGTTTAAAGCTTGGCTGTGTAAAATAATTCCAATACCGTTACGAGCTCCTTCAGGAATTACTCTAAAAGAAACAACGCTTAAATGAACAGGTTCAATTAAAACCAACAGGAGAAAAGCTGAAATTTAATTCAAATGGTAGATTTTTTGGATGTTCAGTTATTATTGGGTGTAATAATTCATCCATTGCAATATGAACCACAACAGAAAGCCAGAAGGATGCTCAATTGGTGGTACTGGAAAAGCACAAGAATCCTTCTTTTTCTAAAAGAATCAAATTAAATTGATAAGTTAATAAATTATCAGTTACTCCTTTGGACAGCCCTCTATTATCATCTTGCATTAACCTTCTATCTCGCATAATCTGAAGAAAAAAAAATATATTCAAAATATTATTAGCTTATAATAAACAATTTCAAAACTTACTTCAAATTGTCCTTAAGCCATTGAAGCAGCTCCCAAAGGTTGCCCACTTAAAATTGTCATCCTAACTCTGTCATCTTCAATTTACCCTGCTTATGCAAGTGGATAATAATTATCTTGCAAAGGTATTTTAGAAAATCTTTAACATTTTATCATCCATAAAAAAAATTATATAAATTTTAAAATTATTTTATTTTCTATTTAAAATTTAAATTATGTGAATCAAAAATTTACATTTAAACCATTAAAACCTGTGTAAAAAGTTTCTCTTGATGCAATATCAGTTTCTAGTTTCATTTGTAAATAAATAATAAAATATCAAAAACAAAAAAATTTAAAATATTGAATGAAAGTACCAAGCGATGAATTATTATCACAGCTCTAGCTCTTCTGTTTGCTCAATTAATAGTACACTTGGAATCGCAGATACTGGCTAACAGTACTGAGCATTAAATTTCAG
Source organism: Anagrus nilaparvatae (assembly GCA_022575985.1). Lineage (NCBI taxonomy): Eukaryota > Metazoa > Arthropoda > Insecta > Hymenoptera > Mymaridae > Anagrus > Anagrus nilaparvatae. Next base: position 171,912 of record JAKSXM010000237.1, on the reverse strand, counting down.
GAGTTATGGATATTAATCAAGTACTTTGCTTATCCTCTATTTGGATTTTAAATTTTAAAAATTAAGTAAATGTATAAAGTTGTATATACTACTTGAGTAATGTTATTTATCGATAACTAAATTTATCATTAATATTGGGATAGCAGAAACTAACACTGAAAAAAGTACTAAGCGATTAACTGCTAGAACTGTATTAAATCTTCGATTACTCCATATAATTAAATTTTGTATTTGGATTTAGAATAAATATAATAAATAATAAAATTCTGGAGTCACGGTGATTCATCTGTAACTTTATGTATCTATAATTTGGATTCACAGCATAATAATATATTTTTATATAATAAATTTTCACATTTATTAATAAAAAATTTTTCTTACAAAGAAGATAATTAAATTATAATAATATCAGCACATTATTAATTTTTTTTAATTAATTAATTGTGTACATCAAACCAATAAATACACAAAACAGTCGATTGTTATTGTAATAAATTTTAATGTAATAAATTTTAATAAGGACGTTTTCATTAATTCACTAAATATCTTTTTATTCAAGACAAACTGATAAATTAAAATTTGCTAATTGATCTTTCACAACTGTGATCTCAACCTTGCTATTACTGAATCCATATTTACAATTATTTTGCACATATCTTTAAGCTCAGAAAACAATACTTTGAGCTGATCGGCATCGTAAATATGTACGTTTTTATTTACAGATTGCTTTAACTTATTATATTCAATTTTTAAAATATTACATTTTTCGATTAAAATTTTAATTTCAACTTTTTTTTTTCTTCTTCCTCCATAAGTTTACTACCTTCTTTAGCTAATGCGATCATCATTTGTATCTTAAGATTGTTTGACATCTTCCTGTTTTTGCTACTGTTTTAATAACTCTAAATAAATTAAGAATAATGATTATATGCTAATAAAAGAGTATGGAGCATTTGTAAAATTTAATTTTATTATTACCTGTTAAATGAAATATTAATTACTATGTTGCGTCAATAAAATCCACTGAAAATCTCACTTTTCGGCTATGAATGCAAAATATAAATAGGAATCGCGTGTGTGGGCAATGTAGTTATCTATTTATCTATTTTTTATTGTTGCCAGTTGTATGTAAGAAATTAACACATAAATTTATACATGTTATCAATAAAAATAAAAAATGAATGATTTTCTTACAAAAAATTTTCATGCATCTATAAGATGATTTTAATTTTTTTTTATAATTTACTGAATATTAATATAGAGGGGCAATTTCATGGAGCAGACTAGAGTTTTTTTACTATAGTTTAGTAATTATTACTAGATTTTTTGGGAAAGATATAGCTAGCGCCACCATGCAGCGCATCCCCATTTTGTGTATTTGTATCTGTATGCAATTTTTATATTTAAGTTGGCGCTTATGCATGTAACTGCACAACTACTGCATATCCTTTTGTTTTAAAAAATATTTCTCTGTCGTTTTGTAACTGTTTTTCTGGATGTGTATGTCGCATAAATTTATTGTACTGAAAATGGAAGATCATAAATTAGAAGTTATTATGCGCTATTTTGATATAATTCAATCTCTAAAAAGAGAAAATTTTTCTCTTCAATCGAAAATAATAGATATGAATAAAGAGCATATAGAATTAATAAAAAATTATAGTAAGTTCGTAGAAAAAGTCTTACTTGATCATATTGAGTTAAACAATAATCAAGATCAAAAAATAAAAGATTTAGAATGTAAAATCATGTCGTTAAATCAAAAAATTAAAAATAAAAAAATACATACATAATAAATACAGGTAAAAATATAAAATTATTTAAATTATGAAAATTAATTTTGTATAATAAAATTCAAACTAATTATATTTGTTTCAGCAAAAAAAAATCATGTTATAATAAAAAATAAAATAACCAAATGAAAAGTCTTATTGAAATAATTTGTTCCAAAAAATTATTTACGCTTTGTTAAGTTATTTTAAAAATATACTAAAAGAAAATATTATAATGTGCCAATAATGAAGAAAAAGTAAAAAATAATTTATTGATTATTGATTTATATTAAACCGTTTAATGTAGTTGATTATTATAAGTATTTATATATGTTGTATCGTTGTATATTAAATAAAAAGTTTTTTTTAGGTTACTTTTAAACTATATTAATCCAACTTTCAGAATTTTCCTATCTTTAGCAATGATGAGAATAAATGGATGTTAAATGATTTTTTTATTACTAAAAATATTGTTTAAATTTTTTTATCAATATCCCGCAATATTCTCAGTTTTTGAAATTTTCGTTATTTTATTTTGGACCAACATTGTTTGATAAATGCAATTTGAGTCTTAAATAGTTTTTTCTTTTTTTTTTTTATAAAATGTTATCAAAACTTGCGTTCTTTTATTATATTAAAGTGTTTAAAAAGTATTTTAATTCAAAAATATACCAACTTCTTAAAACTTGTTAAAAAAATTTATAAGATATTATCTGAAGAAAAATGTTTGCATATTTAAAAATATAAATGATAGTCAGGCGATAATTTTTTAATTTTTTTTTATTTAAAAAAAATTTTTCAAATTAATTTAACGAAATGACCATTAGAAAATAATAATATGACAAGTAGCTGTTCCTAAGATATTATATAAATAAAAAAATTAATTTTACAATATAACTTTAAGCTTATAAAAATATTAAGTTTTACAATTTATTTAAAAATCAAAACCATAAATATTTGGATAATATATAAGATTTAATTTTAATAAGGTACTCATCCATATGCTATATACAAATAAATAATGTCTTATTGGCTGAAACTGTATTTTTAAATAAACAAATTTTTAGAGAATTACAACATATCAATTATATATTCATCTTTTTAATAGTTTATCTTTTTCCTATTATAAAAAATAAGTAAAAATTGAATTTACTACTGTTAGATATAATAAACCAAAGGCTACAACAAAATTTATTCCACATCAGTTACAGATAAAAGATTAAGGCAATTGTACAGCACTGCTGCAGACAATGCCGATGCTTTTTTCTCTTGCTGATTATACAATTATAATAAACGATAATGTATCGAGTTATATACCTAACAGTTGTGCTTAAGCAATATAAACTTAGACTATCCATTTACAGAAACTATGTTCCGTATTGAGATTTTACATACTTTCTGCATGGGAAAATTAAAATAATCATTAATGCTAAAACTCTAAACTTAAAGATAGGATATTCTAGAGGAGAACTTTCAAATACTTTCCATATGGGTCGAACGAAGAATTCGAATAATCAATACTGCAACACCAAATAACATATCGATTCTTCTATAAAAAATATCAGCTATTTGCTATTTAGTAATGTTAAGTTCGAAGATGAATTTTATGTAGATTCAAGATCATTGGATGACCCACATGGAGAGTATCATAAAGTGAACATATAATTTTTCTTCACTAGCCTGTCTGTTTCAACATTCTAATGGTAAGCCATGCGATACTTACCATAAGGGTCAAGTGATGAATTAGAATCATTATTAATACAACAGTAGCAGATTCAAAAAATAATAAACGTTGGCTCAATGCTTCTGCACTGAATATCTGCAACTCTTTGTTTTGTAACGTCAAGTCCTAAGTTTAATAAATAAAGATTCAAGTTCATCAGTTGACCCATATGAAGAGTATCTTAAACTGAACATTAAAATTTTCTTTCGTACTGACCATTCACTGTTTTAATAATATTTAAATACACTGTTCTTGAACCAGATCTATTTTTTGTAAAAGAATCCAAATAATATCGTTTTGAAATTTATAAGCCAGTGATGAAGCTTTGTTGGTTTCACATTTGATTGAAATCGGAGCAGGAATCCCAGCAAACTGCAATTGACAATAAAGTTATTTAAAAACCTCAACCATAATTACTATTAGGAGATGTTAAATACGAGTACAACCTAAATGCCTATAACTAAATCAACTAAGTCAGTGACCAAACGACATTTATTTACTGATGCACAAATAGGAGCTGATCCAAAGGCAAAAATTTTCAATTCATCGCATAAAACATTGGCTGAAATGCAGGTAAAATGCTTATCCACAATGCGATAAAGCATTATATGGCTTTCCCAATCAAAATCAATTAGAAATTAGGTATCTAAAACAATTATAGAATTTGAAAACTATAAACACAAACTTATTAAAAATTAATGCTTACGTACAGATTATTCATCAAATGGTCCATGTCATCATTTTAAGTAACTCATTCCAAATTGTTAAATTTATGTAACATTTTGTTGAATTGAGATAAACTTTTATTAACTAGACAAATTAGAAACTGGTACGTCACTTGGAATGTTTTGATGTTCTTAAACATAAATTTCGACATAAATATATGTGCACACTAAACAAATTAATAAATTATTATAATTTTAATTCATTAAATTAACAAAAAGAAAAGTAATAAACTTACTTTTATTTAACCTTTACTCAAAAAATTTTTATTAAAATTTACTTTAATAATGAGAATATGCACAGTAACTTTTGCATATTTTTTTTGATTTATTGTAAGTTAGTAAATAAATTAATAATTTTAATAATTTTTTTGATTTAACATTTTAGCAATAACATTTGTTTTGCTTATGCTCGTCTAACCTATTTCTTTATTTATTTTTGTAAATAACGTGCGCGAACAGACTAAAGAAGTCATTCATTGTTGACGACCCGAACAAAACAGAATGGTGGCGCGCCCTCTTTTGTGACATGGCTCGGTGGTTACCCGAAGGTGGGAAATCAACGGGCCGTGTGACATAAAGGTGGCAAGCCACCTACTGTTTTGATCGGGGAGTATTAGAACCTATGTGATATTAGAACAAGTATCGAGAACGCGTACGTGCGCCTTCCAGGTTTTCCTTATACTTCTAGCGGCGATCGCTGTAACTTTATACCCAAGCGGTTTAAGTTTGAAAATTAGTATAAATTAAAATAGCATTTTAAAAATAATTTTTTACTTTAATTTATTCAAATTAATTTATTAATAAAAGATAAAATTAATTAAAAATATTTTAGAAATTTATTTTTAATAAAATAATTAGATTATTTTTTTTTTTAATTCTTTAAACTCTACGCGCTTGGGTATAAAAGCCTGTAATGTTTTAATAATAATAAAAAATCTTTGTAGATAAAAATTTATGATTGATTTATTAACAATATTAATAATCTAATAATAATTTTTAACCTTTTAGGGGTAGTTTCGGCTAATTCAAGGGTGAAGGTCTAATTTTTAATCGAAAGTACCTCAATATTCGCGATTACTCTAACAAAAAAAACCACGTAGTTATACTCCCTGGCTCAGAGAGTTTATAACTCCCTAAATCAGGGAGTAAACTCCCTAAAAACAGGGAGTTAACCCTCTAAAACTGGGAGTTAACTCTCTGAATCAGGGAGTTTACTCCCTGAATTTTCTGTCATCTCCTGGAATACCTTCGGAATAAAAATGAACCGTACGAGGGAAAGCTGATATCCTGGAGGTGTGATGTTTAATTTTCCAACAGTTTTCCGATTTTCCAATATGGCGGATCAAAAAACATGAAAATAGAAAGTTTCAACATTACCTGGGGGTTTTCAAGGTCGAGAAAAACGTTTTTATTAATGAAATTTTTCATTTTTTGACCCCAGCATATTTTCCGGTTTTCCAAGATGGCGAACGAAAAAACATTTCAGAATAAGCTTTTTACATTACCTGGGGGTTTTCGAGGTCGAAAATAACGTTTTTATTAATGAAAATTTTCATTTTTTGGCCCCAGCATATTTTCCAGTTTTCCAAGATGGCGGAAAAGATGCAGGGGGCCGAGATTTCGAGTAATTCTGTGGAAAAGTTAACACAAATAAATGGGGATTTACATTAGGATTATAAAGTTTTTTAAGTTTATAAATAAAATTTATGCATAACCAGCTGTAATGTATAATGTACATTTTTTGGCTTATCTTTTATTTAATTTTTTCCATAAACATTTGTAATACAATACAACTATATTTACTGAAATGTTTTTTCATTAGCCATCTTGGAAAACCGGAAAATATTCTAGGGCCAAAAATGAAAATTTTCAGTAATAAAAACGTTTTTCTCGACCTCGAAAACCCCCCGGTAATGTAAAAAGCTTATTCTGAAATGTTTTTTCGTCCGCCATCTTGGAAAACCGGAAAATATGCTGGGGTCAAAAAATGAAAAATTCCATTAATAAAAACGTTTTTCTCGACCTCAAAAAACCCCCAGGTAATGTTGAAAGTTTCTATTTTCATGTTTTTTGATCCGCCATATTGGAAAATCGGAAAACTGAAGGAAAATTAAAAATTACACCTCCAGGATAGCAGCTTTCCCTTGTACGGTTCATTTTTATCCCGAAGGTATTCCAGGAGATGACAGAAAATTCAGGGAGTAAACTCCCTGATTCAGAGAGTTAACTCCCTGTTTTAGGGAGTTAACTCCCTGTTTTTAGGGAGTTATAAACTCTCTGAGCCAGGGAGTATAACTACGTGGTTTTTTTTGTTAGAGATAGCGATCAAAAAACCCCCCTTATACCCAATTTCAAAGGCCTATAGTGAATGTAGCAAAAATGCGCTTTTTAGGGCTACTTTTGGCCAATTTAAGGGACAAGCCCCAATTTCTCATAGAAAAGATCACGATTTTCGCGTTCAGCGACCGAAAAAACCTCGGAAAAAACCTATAGTAGACCAAATCTGGTGGACCTTCACCATCCCAGCAGAAATTTTTGAGCTAGAATGTCGACCCAGGTACCAAATAATTCCTCGTAAGTGCGCGTTTTCAAATATCCAAAGCAAATAATTGCACGTTCTTTCCTTTTTTAATTATTTACAAAATAAAATTTGCAATTTTGAAATTGATATTACTCGCTTATTAGGTCACGTGCAATTATCTTACCTACCCCAAAAAGTGCGCAATAATAAAATTTACCTAATTTTATACTTTTTTTTTGCTAATTCATCGGTTATTGCAAAATAAACTATAAAAAATTCCTTTTTTTCGCAAATATGCAGAACGCGAATGCGCATGCGCTAACTAGAGCAGATTACCGTGGCAGAAATATATACTACACTGAAACTTTCTGTGACTGGCGCTAGCGGTTACTAAAATACAGTAACCGTAAATCGTTGTTACAACCCAAAATATTTTATACAGCTGCAGACGACATTTTAGCAAACATTGTAAATAATTAATAAAACCTAGCAAAAAGCGTTTTAATTAATAAATTAATTGATTAATTAATGAAATATATTTATTTTATATTAAAATTATTAATATTTTAAAGTTATTATAACATAAATCAAGAAATTTTAGTAAATATTAAAATGATTTGTTTCATGTTATAATAGGTTTTATAAAATTTCATCCTGGACTTCCTAAACAAGGAGAGTTATTTTTTTGATTCTGATAACATGGTTCAAGCATATGAATTAACAAAAGAACAAAAAAGTTAGACAAAGGCATTCGGTTTAAGTATCAACTTATAACGAAGGAAATTACTTAAAGAACCAACCAAGTACCTTGGAAACATTAACTCGGTTAGCTGCTAATGCTAATGCATTAAGAGCTAGAAAGACAAGAACTGAAGCTCCTTTAAATGAAATCTCTAGTAAACTTTCAGCTCTTCCTGAATTCAATACGGTTACAGTCTTATCTTCAAAAAAAAAAAAGATTTAAAATGTCTTGTTTTTTTATGAGAAGAGCTTAGTCGAGGAACTTTGCAGGCTATAGAACAGCAACTTCAATTAGAGCCAATAAAAAAAATAATGCTGAAAGACCATCTAGAAAAGACAGGGAAAAAAATTTATCTCGAGATAAAAAAGAATCAAAGAATCATTTAGCGTTAAAAAATCCTCTTAATAACAGAGATGCAACAAAAAAAGAAAATATATGTGAACTTTGTGGATTAATGTTTCCACAACCAGTTACTTATCATGTGAAACTTGTGCATCCAGGTTGTCGTTGGCATGCTGACGGTAATGGCTATAACAGCAGTGAAAATTATTGTGTCGGTTGGGCTGAAAACTTTGGCGATGGTGGAAGAGGTTGCAGTTCGTGGTATTTATTGTGTGATACATGACGATGAGAGTCATATGCCATTACCTGTAACTTAATTAGTATGACTTAATTAGGAGACTCGATGGCACAAGGGCATTATGTGTCTTATGTTTTTAAAGAAAATATTTGCGTTGAATTTAACGATTAAAGAGTTTCAACCAGACCAATATTTAATAACAATGGAAAAATTAAAGAGGAATTAAAAGCTCGCAGCTACAAATTAATTTATGAATTAAAATAATAATATCAAATATTATCAGTATATAGTGTCAATTTAATAATTTTATCTTTAATTGTGACAAATATAACGTACTTCATATTTTAATTGTAAAACCCTAGCTAGTTCTTTTTTCATTTATCATGCAAATTATAAAATTATCTGGAAAAAATAAAGTTGAATTTTAATTTTCATAATTTAATAATTTTCTTTTAATACTTTCACTTATGGCCCACTTTCATAGTTAAATATTATATGGAAATATAATATTCAAGTAAAAATTTTATTTAATAAATTAAGCTAAAGTGTTAACTGCAATTTATGTAGATAAATTTTACATAGTTATTTATAAATTACTTGTTTTTTTTAATAATTATTTGATTTTTTATATTACATAAAAATTTGATGAAGGCTTGTTTTGTTTCTGCAAGAAAAAAGAATTAAATGAATTAAGTATATAATAATATAAAAAGTATATATATATCATTATTTGAATTCAGATGGGTATTAAATAATTTTTTCTGAAGATAAATTTTGAAAATATAAATTAAAAAAAGTGCTGATCAAATAGGGAAACTAGATTTTTTGAAAATTTTTATTTTGCCTAAAATCGAAAGGGGTTTATAATTATGGAAAAAGGTCAGATTTTTTTTTTCTTTAAAGTTTTCCTGGTTTTGTACTGAAAAAGGCTTGAAATAATTAAAAACTTAAATTAATATGGTTAGCCGTGTTAGACAGCTCAAAAAATCTAATATAAATGGATTTAAGTGAGTTTTAAAAATTTTGGATGTTTTTAGATCTTTGATTGTTTTTGGATCTTTAGAAATTTTGGCTTTATTCGCATAAAACCATTTGAATTGGTTAAAATTCCTTATATACCAAGTTTTCCAGTACAAAAGTGCGGATGAAATAGGGGAACTGTATTTTTTTGACAATTTTTATTTTGGACAAAATCAAAAGCGAAAATTTATATGGGAAAATGCCAAAAAAAATTTTTTTTTAATTTTTCGTTCTCATGTACTGAAAATGGCTTCAAACATTTAAAAACTTAAATTAATATTGTTCACTGGGTCAGACAGCTGAAAAAATCTGATATGAATGGACATAATAAAAGTTTTAAAATTTTTGAATCCTTAGAAATTTTGGCTTTATTCACATAAAACCACTTGAATTGGTTAAAATTCCTTATAAACCATGTTTTCTAACAAAAAAAGAGCTGATGAAATAGGGGAACTAGATTTTTTTGACAATTTTTATTTTGGCCAAAATCAAAAGGGGTTTATATGGAAAAATGGATTTTTTTTTCTTTAAAATTTTCATCATTTTGTACTGAAAAATGTCTGAAACAGTGAAAAACTTAAATCAATATGGTTCACGGGGTCAGTGAGCTCAAAAAACTTGGTAAATATTTTTCTCTTGAGATACATTTTGAAAATAAAAATAATAATGTTTAATTAAAATTTTGAAAAAAGTCAATTGTTTGCAATCGACATCTTACTGTATGTACAATTATGTTTTGTTTATGAATTAAGCCGGATTAAGCCACAGTTTTATCAGAAACAATACAACCCCCCCCCCCACCGTACTTTGACTGGAGTAAGTATCACGTATTGGGTAAATCCCTGTATAAAAAACCATTTATGCAAAAAATAATAAGACTTTATTTAATTTTAATAATAAGATACATTTTTTTTTCTTTAATGGGTTTTAAAAATGTTTTAGATTTCAAATCAATAGTAATCATTGTAATAAAAAAAAGGCATACGTATATTTTTTCAGTGTAGTGATATTTTATATGCAAATCTTGAAAACCTCTTAAGGCTAAACAGTACATTTTTAACCAAGGGAGCAAAAAAAAAAGAATGGCCCAGATCGCACGTTAATTAACATTTGAGACGAAGCTGAGCATAGTCAACTGCGATCTGGGTCATTTTTTTGCTCCCATGGATAAAACGAAATTTTTTTTTCTCAGTGGGGTGAAAACGCGTTTTTTTCAAAAATTTTTTATAACTGACCTGAATTCTTACCCTAATATTTATTCTTTTTGTTAATAATTTAAAAAAATATTAATGAAACAAATTCACGTTGTTGAATTTTTTATTAATGTTATTAGATTTACAAAAAAAGTTTACAAAAGATGGCAAAAAAAAGTGTCAAAAATAGGCTTTTCGACAGCATTTCTAAGTATAATAAACTAATTACTCAATTGCAAATTCATAATTATCCAGTCAAGACGATAAACTACGAAAATGGTAAACTTATTTACCGCAATGTATTTTCAAAAGATACAAATGTATTAGATAAAGATGTTCAACAATTAATGAGTTTCATTACAACACACGATGAGGATATAAAAAATAGCATCAAGTACTTTTTATTATATAAATTATTCATTTTTATATTTTTTTATTTAGCATAGGCTAGGAGACGTTTTTTGTAGTCACTTTTTCTGCCGATAGGTCGGCGAAATTTTCCAACGATTATTAATATTTATTAATTCGCTAAATACGAATATGAAATCCGTTTTTACATTTTATATGCTCTAGTTGCTCAAAATTGGAATTGTCAGGTTATGTTTTCCGAGTTTTTTGAGATTTTTATCTTTAAATTATGTTTTTTGTATGGAAAGGTCTCAATCCACGCTAAACCTCTTTTGTTTGAGCGTGGATTTAGCCAAAAACATTTAATTTGACTCGATCCACGCCTAAAAAAAATAATAATTAACCTCAAGTAAAATTTATTTTATTAAAAAATATATTATTTTTTTGCAGTTTCAGTGCATAAAAAAAAATAAAAAATCATAACAATTAAAAATTTGTTGTGCATAATATTCAATTAAGTGTTTTTAGATAAATATCGTAATTTCAAGAAATTTTATCATTAGGCGTGGATGGAGATTTTTCGTTTTTGTATCCCTCAACTAAAATATGACATCCGTTTTTTCTTACAATTCTTCAGTTGCCAATAGGGAACGTCTAAGAAACCACAAAAAATATAACCTAAAATTGCAAGTTACGGACAAGCTAAGCATTTTAGGTAAAAACGAATTTTATATTCCTGAATGACCCCTAAACATATGTAACGTTACAATTTCACTGACCTATTGTCAAAAAAAAGGTGACAACGAAATAGGCTTACACTAATTTCAACAAAATTCCAAATATCCGGCATCCAGTAAACCGGAACATTTGATAATCCGGAACTTTTTTCAACCAGGTTGTTATGTATTTTTAGAGTTTTTGTTTTTTATTAATTTGTATTTGAAAAAAAATGTTTCTATAAAATATTTATGCAGTAATAAATAAAATAAAATATGCATAAAACAGAAAGTATAGGTAGCGTGACTTTTTTATAAAGCATAATTCATAGTTGATTGAAACTGTTTTTCTAAAAATGTAATAACATTTTTTTATTGAATTTCTGAGTCACAGAATTTGAAGATTTTTGATATTTACGCATCCAAGCTTAAATTCTCTCCCAAGGCCCATTTTTTTATCTGAAATAAAAAATTTGCCTGCTTTTTTAAGATCAGTAGTTTAAACTAACATCATTCTATAAATTATAAAATTTAATTTCTTGCGAATTAAAATATATTTAAAAATTAATTTCGATTTTGAGATTTGAGAAAATCTTATAACTAAATACTACACATCAGGTTTCAATAAAAAAGGGGACGATTAATTCGCCCACCTATCAGTGTTGACTTAAAAAAATTATAAATTTCTCAGTTCGATTAATCCTTAAAGTCTTAATTAATTTATATAAATAATTATTATTTTAAAAACTAGATCAACAATTTAATGAGAGGTTGTAATATAGTGTTTATGTGTTAGGTTCAATGCTATGTTTAATGACCATTTAATAATCCAGCAACTTTTACGTCCCAACAATTCTGGATATTTGGAATTCTGCTATAACAATAATAAAATTGTAGGATCGGGCTCAGTATTTTAAAATAATTCGCAACACTGCTTGTTTAGATTTAAATATAAAACACATTATATTTATTGATAGGGTAAAATCAAATTTAATTTATTTTTTAGAAATGTGAAAAGCAAATTAAATATACCGATCATGTTAGAATCTCAAAAATTAGAAGTAATAAATCTCATTAAATTATACAAAGTGATAAAAGATGAAAATGTAAATATAAATGGACTTTTTAAAAAGGATAATATCGAAAGAATATGTAAGAAATCTTTTGGCAATAATCCACCTAAAAAATTAAGTCTCGTTGCCAAAAAAATGCTTCAGAATAAAAAAGAATGTGCAAAAAAGGATCAAATTTTAATGAGCATGAAAAAATTACACTTTATGATTTACAAGAAGTTAGTTATCCATGACACAATATTTCATAAAAATAGTGATAATAATAATGTACTCATATTTATAACTCTTGTAATTGATAGCCTGAATAGATTAATTAATTTTGTTTAATTATTAAAAATAGGCTGTGCCTATATTTATAAAAAAAAGACGTATAGTAATGATTCTTAAATTGAGAAAGTCATACTCTCTGAATTCAGTTAATAATTAAGTTAAGTCTCTGATTTAGGTGGTTAACTACAGCCAAAATAAGATTTGTTAAAATTCTCAAATTCGTGATGTAGAAATAAACCGCAGGAGTTTAAAATTAAAAATATGGTCTTGTGGATATAATTTTCAAATTTTTCACCCCAAAATGTATTACCAGTTTTCAATATGGCAGACCAAAGAACATAAGATAATGAACTTTTTATGTTAGAGGGGGTTTGAGGGTAAGAAATATGAATTTTATGTGGGAAAAGTTCAATTGTTAACGCTAATATGCTTCCACATTTTCCAATATAACCGATCGTAAAACATAAGAAAATGATTTTTGTATGTTTAAGAGTATACTAGGTGCGCGCCATAATGTCTTTCAAAAAAATTTATTTATTTTTTATTTCTATGAATTTTGAAAATTTTTTCGGGATCACGGGAATGTTTTCCCACTTTCTTTATTTAATTAATAATATTTTTGCATACAAACTTATTAAATTTAATAAAAAATAAGGCTGTACGTTGTTGGAGAAAATTGCAAATACTCGAAAATTTTGTCCAACAGCATACGGAATTATTTATTAGTAAATTTAAATAATTTTTATGCCAAAATATTCTTAATTAAATCAAGAAATTGGGAAAACTTTTATCTGCTTCCAAAAAAATTTCCAAAACTCATAAAAATAAAAAATAGGTGTACAAAAAATTGCGTGCATCTAGTACTCTAAGGGGAGAATCTGGAGGGCTAAAAGTACTAATTTATTGTGGAAAATATTCCAATTTTCACCCCAAAATGCTCTACCATTTTCCAAAATGATGGACTCAAAAGCATAAGAGAACGTTTTTAGGGTTAAGACAATTTTGTCTTGTAAAAATTGTCGTGAAAAATAAATTTAAGCCAGAAATACTGTGGGCACAGAAAAAGTTTAATGTTGGAGTGAAGTTGAATATTTTTCATTTTGTGTAAACTTTTTTGGATTTTTTAAATTTCATTTAGAAAACGTAAATTTATTAATTTAAAATGTTAAGAATAATAATGAAGCAGAAAAATCAAAGATTAAAATTTTTTAATAACAAAAATAATATTTTTACTATAGAATGAATTACGTTTCAAAATTATTCCGAATACATCAAATGTTGTAAATGATGAGACAGCAATCGTAGAAAATTATAATGAAAAAATAGGAGTTGCAACAGCAATTATAAGTGAAGGTAATTGGTAATTAGTAATATTAAAAATTTAAGGTTCATTTCAGATAAAAAGAGTTATGCGATTACCAGTCTATAAATTTTGACTATTGTAGCCTACGTAAAATATCACAATTTAATACAATATTATAACTGTTGGGTGCGAGTACTTGAAATAAGAGCTGATCCTGTGTTATTAAGTGTATACGGTTGTTTATGTGATATTGATGATTTTTTTTCTCAAACATATCGACAACTGCAACGTGTAAGCTATTGAGTTGGTTTTGTCCTAATTAAATAGCGTCAATATCACGTATCCAACCCATAGTACTTAAGGAGGTTTATCTGCTGATTCAACATTTTCGCAGGAATTACGATTACCGACATAAAATTTTTTTAAAGTTTATTTTGGAAGCTATTAATTAAAAGGAAACTCTAAAAAACCATTAACAATCCAAGAATATTACAAAAAAAGTCTCATTGTATTATACAATTTAAAAAAACGTAATTAAAATAATGAGCTTTTTGGTTATGTTACGTGTTATTGTGTGCTTTTTATTAAATTTACGAAAATAAAGTCGATAAAGTATGTAAAACTAATTGGGAATGTAATCTTTAAGCAATTATTTATTAAATTTATTAAGTTTCATCGATCTGTGTCATTAGCACCCTACTTTTTATAAAGCCTAAACAAATTTTCCCGTAAGTGCAATGTTAAATTACCACTTTTATTCTATTCATAAAAAATTAATTAAGTCGGCGACATGGGTAAAAGTAAGTCGATTTGAACTCAAAAATGTTTAAATTTTAATACTATTGACGTTTTATTACATTGTGTCATTATTTTTGTTAGCGGATAAACCTTCTTAAAAGCTTATGGCTGAAAATTTGAATGCGAACCCAAACGTTAAACGTTTTTTTTTTTGCCGCTGGAAGACATAGACTAGGTCTAGGGTCTAAAGAGACACTAAAGAGTGTGACACTACAGACTAAAGAGCCACTTTTAAAAATAAAAATGTTGTAGATAAGGAATAGCATATAAATTGCACCATGTAAATAAAATATTATTGTCTAAAGTTAAATTTAAAAATCAAAGCCCTGCTACGATATAAGAAAAAACTGAATTAAAAAAAAAAGTAAAAAAATAATCCATTAGGGGGAAACGGTGAATTTAAAAATTTATTAATTTGGTGCGTAAGAGATGAATGTCAGCCATTTTTTCAGCTCTCAACCAATCAGAATGTAGGTAAAATATTAATTTTGGACATCAAAATACGACTTTAATTTTCAATTAAATTAAAAAGGAAAATTGACAAATTAATCTACATAAAATGAAATATGTGGTTCTACTTTACCTAAATTTAAGAAAATTTCCCTTCTAAAAAATTTAAATGAAATTGCAACCCTAATGTCGTCTGCTTAACTCATTTTTTTTTGTTAGAATGTACTAAAGCTTTACTTTCATTTTTTAACTGAGAAAATAAATTTTCTCAAGTCTATAGGTAAAGCAGAGCCGCATTTTTTATTTTAGGCAGATAAATTTGGCGATTTTCTTATTTAAATTAATTGATAATTTAAGCCGTATTTTAGTGGCCAAATTAATATTTTACATAGGTTCTGATTGGTCGAGAGCTGAAAAAATTTCTGAAATCCGGCCTTCTTAAGGTTTCTCTAATGCGAATAAAACGATGACGGGTCATAATGAATAATCTTTATTTGACCCTTCTCATTAAATTAAATTTTTTATTAAATTAAGAAATTAAAATTGAAGCTCTTATATAGAAAATGATGACACAGGAGATTAAAATTAGCATTAAATGATAAATAAACGTTTAAAGATTATATTAACAAATTGATTGTCCCTCCTTATAGGCTTTAATATTAAATAATCATAAAAAAACAATGTGGGTAAATTTAAATGAAGTGAGTGCGATTTGTATGATCGGGTCCTCAAAACTGCTCCAAAGTGTTTTTTTTCGAAAAGTATTATGAAAAATAAGTAACCAGCCCAATTTTTAGCCTCCCAGAGCGAAATCTCGATTTTTGGCAGCCATTTTAGTGTTTTTGACTGTCGTAAAAAATGTAAGAAAAATGAGTAATAATTTTTTTTATTATTCCTGTAAAAAACTCACATTAGCATGAAAAATTTTTTCCTTTTGAGTCTGGATAGGAAATTTCCCTGGCTATCCTATTCCGGAGTAAAAAATTTTTTTTGAGTAGAGCACGCGCGAGGAATCGATAACATAGGCTGCTTTTTTTTCAAAAGTTGATTTCTCAAATGCCTATTAGTGAAAAATCTTGTAGCCAGGCTTAAGATTTTCCTTAAACCTCATATTTTTTGGCGAAAAAAAAATTTAGATGGGATACTGCTTTTTGGGAGATCTAGATAAAAAAATAGCAGCTTTCAAAACCTCATTTTTTACAAATTTCAAATTTCCCGACAAGTCACGTGACCAATAAAAAATGTGACCAAAAATTTGGATTCCGCGGAAAATTTTACATAAGGATATATCTTTTCATATTTTTAAGAGCGTTTATGGTAAAGCGGCGAAATTTTAAACTAAAAGATTAAAATATCTCATTTTTTTAAGGAATTTTTTTATTTTTTAAATTATACCAAATTATTAAAAATTTATCAGAAAATTCTTTATTATTTTACTGTTGTAACATGAAAGCTCTTAAAAACATAAAAAGATATATCCTTATGTAAAATTTCCCGTGGAATCCAAATTTTTTGTCAGATTTTTCATTGGTCACGTGATTTAGCGGGATATTTGATATTTGTAAAAAATGAACTTTCGAAAACTGCTATTTTTTTATCTAAAGCTCTCAAAAATCAATGATCAAATTTTTTTTTCGATGAAAAATATAAAGTTTAAGGAAAGTTTTAAGCCTGGTTACAAGATTTTTCACTAATAGGCATAATAGGCATTTAAGAAATCGACTTTTGAAAAAAAAACAGCCTATCTGAACAATTTCTCGCGCATGCGCTACTAAAAAAAAATTTTTTGACCCCGGAATTGGATAGCCAGGGAAATTTCCTATTCGGACCTAAATGGAAAAAGATTTTCATGCTAATGTGAGTTTTTTACAGCAATAATAAAAAAAATTATGACTTATTTTTCTTACATTTTTTACGACAGTCAAAAACACTAAAATGGCTGCCAAAAATCGAGATTTCGCTCTGGGAGGCTAAAAATTGGGCTGGTTACTTATTTTTGATAGTACTTTCAGAAAAAAAAAATTTGGAGCAGTTTTAAAGACCCGACTATACAAATCGTACACACTTCATTTAAATTTACCCATGTAAATAACCTGAAATTATACAAAAATGTATGTTTAAACATATGTATTTAAACTAAATTATGCTTTAAGCTAAATTAGCGTCGAGAATTTCGAGTTCTTAAAAAATAATAATTTTTATTTCAATTACCTTTGGGAGACCTTATTTTTATTATTTCAATTATTATCATAATTTTAATTATTGCGTATATTGATAAAATTACAGTTTGCCCGACCGCTTTTGTGAATTAAATTTTAATTTTAATTATAATTTTTTGTCATACAGCCCGTACTCACGATGATTTAAAATTAAAATGAAAATTAAATGTAACAAATTTGACGGGGAAACTGTTCTTTTGTTAATAATCAAATAAAATAAAGATAATATATGAATTTGTTAATTTTAACTAACGTTGAATAAATAAATAAATATATTTTGAAAAGCCAGGGTTACCTTTCCACTTACTTTTTTTCAATTTTATTTTTAATTTTAAATTAAATTATAGTTTGGCCAGTGATAAATTATGATAAATGTGGCTGTCAAAGAACGTAAAAGATAGCTAATAAAACTTATTTTTTAATCAGTACTAAAATTAAACCACATTTTATCTTAATTTTACCTAGGTATAAATGTACTTAAACTTTAATTGATAATTTAAATTAAAATTATTTAGAATTCATAACTTAAACAAATTTTTGTAAATACTCGATAGATGTGCAATCATACAACACATTGGGCTTAAATGAAACATATATGAATGATGATTTTAATGAAACGCCCATTAATGAAAATAATATTTCTCGCATAGAAACATTTAATGTAAGTTAGAAAAAAAAAGAATATATGAGTGAAATATTACACAAATGAGTATAATTATATTCTGTATATTATAGAAATCCAAGAGTAATATTGATGTAAGCTTTCAATCTTGGCATGAAATTCATAACTGCTCCAGGAGAAAAGTTAAAAAAAGAAAATGCTTTTGTGAATCAAGTGATACATCTTGTCTATACACAAACTTTGCATCATAATAAAAAAATTAAATTATTAAATCTTAATAAATTATTAAGTCTTAATAAAAAATTACTCTTCATACTGAAATACTTTAAGAATAAATACTAATTTTAATGAAAATTATAAACCTAGTTTACTTACCTGTATTTAAATGACTATTATAAGTTTTCTACTATAAAAATTTCAAGAAAATTGAAGAACTGAAGAAGTCATTGTTTGGACCCATCTGAATAAAAAATGTCTAAAAAAATTATAGCAATACTATAAATTTCAATAGTCCATAAAACATTTGTTAAGAAACCTTAAATTACTATAAAAAGTCTTTCATTAATACATTAGGAGCCTAATTATGAGTTTTTTCATTTGCAAGTTGAAGTCAGTTGAAATCATTATTTGTTAACAGCATAAACTGTTGGAACTGAGATTTCTTAAAAAATTATAAAATATTTTTTTCAACTAAAATAAAAAGTACCATGAAAAAAATTTGAATATAAAATTAAAAAATAAAACAAGTAATAAGATTTTTTAAATTTTTGACAAAAAAAATGTAAACAAAATTTTTTTGAGACTTCGGAAATTTTAAAATTTTTCTTCTCAGTGTAGAAATTTTCCTAAAATTTTGCCATTCTTATATAAAATAATAGGTGTTACGTCCAAAAGTAACAAAATTAATAGCGTTTTAATATTTGTAGACGGAAAACATATTAAGAAAAGCATTTTTATAAAATGAAGTATCAGGTATAAAAAAAAAAATTTAAGTAATAAAAATTTTCCTGAAACTCGCGTAAAAAAAAAAAAAAGAAATTTATTATTTGTTTGTAAAAAATATTATGTGAAAAAAATATATTGTGAATACGTCCTAGGATCAGAACAAAATTTGAATACATATATACACACAGAAACACATACACATACAGACGTGACATAAATAGTATATTAAGTATCAAGGGCGTAAAATTGTAGTGTAATGTGAACACTAGCACAAGTGCTTGGCGAAGCCGGGCACGAGTGATATGTGTTAACACTAGCATCTAAAGTTTTTCGCCCATGGTGCTTAAGATATTTTTTGCCTACCAAGGCGTACAACGAGTGCAGAAAATTTCGCGAAAAGTTTACGCACGAGTTTAACGCCTGGGAGCGCAACAAATATATTCCTTTGTTTAAAATACATTATAAATAATTAAATTGATGTATTGTGGAACAAAGATTTTTTTTTTATGTTTACGTTTCAAAAACTTCATAATTAAAAAAAATTTTTTTTTATAATTATAAAATAAAGCAGAATAAGTTTGTATAAAATTAAAACGATTGTACAAAATTGTAAATTAAGAATATTGTCATAAATCAGAACCTGAAAAGAGAAAAAAAATGAAATACAAAAATGAAAATAAACAAAAAATAATTAACGTTCCAGAATAGATTCATTTTATTATTTATAACAAATTTTCAATAAATCCTGGTATATTGTTTACAAATTTTAGAATAATATTTGTAGCTACATTTGAATTCAGACATTTGAAGCCCATTAAAAAATGAGTTCTATTATTTTATGAAAACTTAAAAAGAGGATGAATAGGTTATAATCTTTTATTCTTCTAAGATAAATTCTATAATTTGTATACATAATGAAATTAAGATAAAAATTAAGGTCAATACCGCAATAGACTTTCTTAAATCGAATTGTAAAATTAGTAAAAATTATTATCATTTTCTTCAAGAACCTATTTATTAGGAAATTAAGCACAATTAGAAAAAGCTGTAAAAGCAAACTTTAAATTTAAATACCCACGCATAGAAAAATAATCCTTACATAATATTAAAGAATTACGCTATTCAAGTAAGTATTGATATGCATTTCCCTTAAAAAAATATTGCTGACAAAGATAATAAGCTTAATTAATAATACTGTCCCATCAATGTTGACCATCATGGTTTCAATGAAAAGTAAAATAAAGTAAATTTATCATAATAGTATTGTCAATTTATTAACTTTATTGGCAAAATTATTGAAATTTCTTACCAATTTCTTTCACATGTTTTTTATTCTGTAATTAAAACCCAAAATTAAAAAAAAAATTACAAAATATAATTTTTTAAGATGACGCATACTAGAATTTTTAAGTGCAAAAAAAACTAAAAAAGTAATCATTTATTTTATCCAGATTTATGAAAATAGATGCAACTGTGCTTCGCGCAGAGAACAAATTGTGATGTAATAATTGACGTATACTTGAAATTAAAATAGAATATATCTTATTTTTAAGCTAAAACCAAAATATCTATTGTATTCATACGAATAGAAATTTAAATAGAAGCAATCTGTCAGATTACTATGTTTAGATTTTGCTTAAAATGTCAAATCAATGCTTAAAAATTCATTCAAATTCAAAACAGAAAACCTATGAGTATCAAGAGAAATCATTTCAAGAAACTCTAAAAGATTTATTATGACTACTATAAATATTTTTAAAAAGTTATGCCATATACCAAAAGAATCATAAGCATGAATTTCTTGGTAAACTTATTAAAATTTCTTATGAATTTCTCTTGATAGACTTTTATAATGTTATTAATTGCCGAAAATAATTAGATATTATGCTGCTGGTGAAGCAAACTTAAAATTTAATATGCCAACTGCATATTAAAAAAATAACGACTTATTCTGTTAAGAGTAAGTCAACAATTTTGGAAGAGACTGTGAAATTTGAATGTACTGCTATGAACTTTCCTAAAACGAATTAAATTGAATCACCATGACAGTACTTTGACTTTATTTAGTTTGCTGATAACTTTATTAAAATTTTTGATGAATTTCCCTGAATAGATTTTTATTCTGTTATTAATTGTCGAAAATAATTAGATATTATGCTGCTGGTGAAGCATACTTAAAATTTAATATGCCAACTGCATAATAAAAAAATAACGACTTATTCTGTTAAGAATAAGTCAAAATTTTTCGAAGAGTCAATGATATTTGAAAGTACTGCTATGAACTATCCTAAAAGGAATAAAATTGACTCAACCTGACAGTACTTTGACTTTATTCAGTTTGTTGATAAACTTATTAAAATTTCTGATAAATTTCCCTGAAAAGACTTTTATTCTGTAATTAATTGTCGAAAATAATTAGATATTATGCTGCTGGTGAAGCATACTTTAAATTTAATAAGCCAACTGCATAATAAAAAAATAACGACTTACAATGTTAGGAGTAAGTAAACAATTTTCGAAGAGCCAATGATATTTGAAAGAACTGCTACGAACTTTACTAAAACGAATAAAATTTAATCACCATGACAGTACTTTGACTTTATGCAGCTTCTTGATAAACTTATTAAAATTTCTGATTAATTTTCCTGAATAGATTTTAATTCTGTTATTAATAGCCGAAAATAAATAGGTATTATGTTGCAAATGAAGCATACTTAAAGTTTAATATGCCAACTGCATAATAAAAAGATAACGACTTACGCTGTCAAGAGTAATTCGAGAATTTTCAAAGAGCCCATGATATTTGAAAGTACTGCTATGAACTTTACTAAAACGAACTAAATTGAATCACCATGACAGTACTTTGAGTTTATGCAGCTTCTTGATAAACTTATTAAAATTTCTGACGAACTTTCCTGAATAGATTTTTATTCTGTTATTAATAGCCGAAAATAAATAGATATTAAGCTTCTGTGAAGCATACTTAAAATTTAATATTCTAACCGAATAATTAAAAAATAACGACTTATACTGTTTAGAGTTAGTCAACAATTTTGGAAGAGAACGTGACATTTGAAAGTATTGCTATGAACTTTTCTAAAACGAATAAAATCTAATCACCATGAGAGTACTTTGACTTTATTCAGTTTGTTGATAAACTTATTAAAATTTCTGACGAACTTTCCTGAATAGATTTTTATTCTGTTATTAATAGCCGGAATTTATAAGATTCTATGCTGCTGACGAAGCATACTTAAAATTTAATATTGTGAAATTTGAATGTACTGCTATGAACTTTCCTAAAACGAATTAAATTGAATCACCATGACAGTACTTTGACTTTATGCAGCTTCTTGATAAACTTATTAAAATTTCTGATTAATTTTCCTGAATAGATTTTAATTCTGTTATTAATAGCCGAAAATAAATAGGTATTATGTTGCAAATGAAGCATACTTAAAGTTTAATATGCCAACTGCATAATAAGAAGATAACGACTTACACTGTTAAGAGTAAGTCGTTAATTTTCGAAGAGCCCATGATATTTGAAAGTACTGCTATGAACTTTACTAAAACGAATTAAATTGAATCACCATGACAGTACTTTGACTTTATGCAGCTTCTTGATAAATTTATTAAAATTTCTGACGAACTTTCCTGAATAGATTTTTATTCTGTTATTAATAGCCGAAAATAAATAGATATTAAGCTTCTGTGAAGCATACTTAAAATTTAATATTCTAACCGAATAATTAAAAAATAACGACTTATACTGTTTAGAGTTAGTCAACAATTTTGGAAGAGAACGTGACATTTGAAAGTATTGCTATGAACTTTTCTAAAACGAATAAAATCTAATCACCATGAGAGTACTTTGACTTTATTCAGTTTGTTGATAAACTTATTAAAATTTCTGACGAACTTTCCTGAATAGATTTTTATTCTGTTATTAATAGCCGGAATTTATAAGATTCTATGCTGCTGACGAAGCATACTTAAAATTTAATATTGTGAAATTTGAATGTACTGCTATGAACTTTCCTAAAACGAATTAAATTGAATCACCATGACAGTACTTTGACTTTATGCAGCTTCTTGATAAACTTATTAAAATTTCTGATTAATTTTCCTGAATAGATTTTAATTCTGTTATTAATAGCCGAAAATAAAAAGGTATTATGTTGCAAATGAAGCATACTTAAAGTTTAATATGCCAACTGCATAATAAGAAGATAACGACTTACACTGTTAAGAGTAAGTCGATAATTTTCGAAGAGCCCATGATATTTGAAAGTACTGCTATGAACTTTACTAAAACGAATTAAATTGAATCACCATGACAGTACTTTGACTTTATGCAGCTTCTTGATAAATTTATTAAAATTTCTGACGAACTTTCCTGAATAGATTTTTATTCTGTTATTAATAGCCGGAAATTATTAGATATTATGCTTCTGTGAAGCATACTTAAAATTTAATATGCCAACTGCATAATAAAAAAATAACGACTTACACTGTTAAGAGTAAGTCAACAAATTTCGAAGAGCCCATGATATTTGAAAGTCCTGCTATAAACTTTCCTAATACGAATAAAATTGAATCAACATGACAGTACTTTAACTTTATTCAGTTTCTTGATAAACTTATAAAAATTTCTGATTTGCAAAGTTCTGCAATGAACTTTCATTAAACAGATTAAACTAAAAAAACGTATCAGTACTCAAAATTTTTTCAGTCTATTGGTAAAATTATTAAAATTTCAGATGAATGTGTTAGGTAGAATTTTATTTATGTTATTATAATCCAAAAATCCGATGATATTATTATTGTTGCAAAGACAGAAGCTTTAAGAATTTATAACAAGAACTAAATAATGTTTTATTCTTTCAACATTTAGTAAATAATATTAAAGATTAACGCCACTTTTAAAACGAGTTTTTCTAAAACGAGGCTGTACTTTCAACTTATTTATTCTGTTGGTAAAATTGTTAAAAATGCTGAAGAATTTCTTAGGATAGATTTTTATTATTTTATTACTGGTCAAGAATTATTGTTTATTTTTTATAATAAACTTGTTCAAATTAATCATCAATCAAATATAATATATAACTGTTGTAAAGAAATGAGAATTAAAATTTAACTTGCCCACTGCTCAATGAAAAAAAATATTGTATTCTTTCAAGATTTATAAAATAATTTTAAATGATCAAGTTCGTTGTTAAAGTACCTCTGTGGACTTTTATAAAAAACTTGTATGCAAAAAACTTGATAGTAATTTTAATATATAAAGTCTCAAGCTAAAATTATAAAAATTGCTGATGAATTTCTCCCGATAGATTTTTTTTTCTGCTATTAGAAGCCAAAAATTACAAGATTTTATTTTTTCCAAGAAAATAGACTTAAATTGTAAACAGCCAAACGCATAATTAAAAAATAATCTGTTATTATTTCAAAAAATTTTTACATCCATTTCAAGGATTTCGCAATTAAAGTAAGTTCTGCTACGATCTTTCCTAAAATGAATTTTATTCAAAAATACTGGCGTGGGCTTTTCTGAAGAAAATTATATAAAAAAAAAACATAGCAGTGCTTTTAATGTATCCATTCTGTTAATATTAAAGCTTCCGATGAATTTTTCCAAATATTTTTCCTGTTATAATAAAGAGGCAAAGAGTAAATTATAAAAATTTTCCTCCACTTTTGTCAACTTAAGTTTATTTAATTTTATAATTTACGAATATTGTTCATTTTTTTGGGGTTATGTTCAGCGATCTTATGATAAATTGAGGAATAAGCTTGATGCAAAGCATATTGATAAATTAAATTCAAATAAAAAAAAAATTCTTACAAATATTATACTTACTTGCGAAACCTCAAACTTGTTTTTAAGCAATTTTTAAGAGAAAAACTCAACCTGAACCCCTATAAACTCCACGGATTTCACTGAAACTTGGCACAGATCTTATTTGTAATCAAATATAACAATTTCCTCCACTGTTGACCACTTAAATTTATTTAATTTTATAATTAACAAATATTGTCCATTTTTTTTGAGGTTATGTTCAGCGCTTTTATAATAACATGATAAAGCTTCAGGCACATCACAGTTTATAAGGTCCAGTCAAATCAAAGAAAAGTTTTTTTAGAATATTACTGTTACTTGTGAAACCTTAAACTCGTTCTCAAGCGACTTTTCCGAGAAAAACTTGGAGACCTATAGGCTCAACCGACTTTTCTGAAAATTGGTACAGGTCATACTTGTAATAAAATATAAAAATTGCCTGCATTTTAGACCACTTAAATTTATTTAAATAGATAATTTACGTATATTTTTCATTTTTTTTGAGGTTATGTTCATCGCTTTTTTGTAATATGAGGCGCTTGAGGCGAAATATATCTAGTTTGGTCAAAAGTGATTGAAATAATTGACCAAAAATATATTTTTTGAGGCTTCTATTGAGTTACGATGTTTTAATCGAATTTTTCAGCGTTTTTTGACCGAAAAGTGCGATGTGTACACGGTTAACGTTAACCGATTTTGCCCAAACTTGGCACAGGTCATTTTTTAACCAAAAAAATCACTTTAGACACCCAAGCGTTCAAAACTAAACTTTTCGCTCCAGGCTAATAAACTCCTAATAAATATATTATAACTTTTGGGCCTTAAATGTTGTGAGATGAAATTATATGGCCTAAGCTAAGTAAATTTTTACTTCAGCAAAAGTATAAACTCCTAATAAATGTGTCATAACTTTTGGGTCATAAATGTTGTGAGATGAAATTTTATGGCCTAAGCTAATTAAAAATTTAATTTCAGTAAAATTACATTTCAAAATACTGATACTGATTAAATTAATGTTTTTAAAACTTTAATAAATTAAAGTATAATTAAAACTAAGTTAAGTCTTGTTGTTTCCTAATAACAAATTATATTTTAAGTTTTGGGCCAAAAATGTTGTGAGATGAAATTGCATGGCCTAAGCTAAGTAAATTTTTATTTCAGCAAAAGTATAAACTCCTAATAAATATATTATAACTTTTGGGTCATAAATGTTGTGAGATGAAATTTTATGGCCTAAGCTAAGTAAAAATTTAATTTCAGTAAAAGTACATTTCAAAATACTGATACTGATTGAATTAATGTTTTTAAAACTTTAATAAATTAAAGTATAATTAAAACTAAGTTAAGTCTTGTTGTTTCCTAATCACAAGTTATATTATAAGTTTTGGGCCAAAAATAACTCTATTCAATTATTAAATATTTTGAACACATCTAAATAAGCACTAATCTATAAATAAAAACGATTTCTTTAATTTTATTTTAATTTCCCACCGATAAACTGGTTATTTAGGGGCCTGGCAAGTTAAGCAGTTTCTAAAGATAATAAATTTTTAGAATATAAGCTAATTATATTTAAAGTACAGCCTGTGAGCCCAATGTGAAAAATCTTTATAAGAAAAATTATCTGTTTACTGTAAACTTTTGCTGAAATAAAAATTTACTTAGCTTAGGCCATATAATTTAATCTCACAACATTTATTGCCCAAAAGTTATAATATATTTATTAGGAATTTATACTTTTGCTGAAATAAAAATTTACTTAGCTTAGGCCATGTAATTTCATCTCACAACATTTTTGGCCCAAAACTTAAAATGTAACTTGTGATTAGGAAACAACAAGACTTACCTGTGTTTTAATTATACTTTAATTTATTAAAATTTTAAAAACATTAATTTAATCAGTATCAGTATTTTGAAATGTAATTTTACTGAAATTAAATTTTTACTTAGCTTAGGCCATACGTGATTTTACAGCGCAGTTATACTACACTTTAACATATTTGCAAGGGTCGGCTCTACATGGTTCAAGATTTAACCGTCATCTCTCTACCCACGCGTAAAATACGATATATTGGGGTAAGGGTTAACATATCACACACACAACGGGCAACGGGGTCATGTTGCAGGACACAGTGTACTGTGATTTTTACTTTTCACGGGGTTTGCATCAGGTGATGCTACCGGGAGACCTAGAGGGAAGCAACTAGCAATTCCCGACCTCGGGTCGAGAATCTCATTAGACTCCGGGTAAAAAGGGGGGTACCGGACCTCAAACTTTTGATAAAGCGGTTTTTGTATTGAACATCACTGAGCCATAGCTCAAGGAGCGTCATGGAGATCATGCGAAAAATCATTCAAAATCCCTTGTTGGGTGCATGATACGAGCTTTCCAGAGAAAATAAGTCTCTTCCTTTAGAGAACTCGGCAATGCCTAATCTCCTCCCATTCGGAGTGCTTAGCTCCGGGAAGAGAACGCAAACAAATTAAATTAAAACAATTAAATTTAAAAAAAATTTATTATAGTTAAAAAGAACTGTCGATATGGAGCTAAAAAGAGAACTTGCACGTGCTCGCAACATAATAAAAGAATTTCTGTTCAAGATGTATTTTTATTAATTTTCATAATTAGGACTGTAACGATAGGCACTTAAGATGAAACTTGCCTGTGCAAGTATGATTATATAAGGCATTTTGAAAAACTTTTACTTGTTAATGAAATATTCTATTCAATATTCATAATTGGGAGCGCCGCCAGGTAGCTTAAAAGAGAACTTGCCCGTGCAGGTATCATAATATAAAGCTTTTTGAAAAACTTGTACTTGCTTATTTAATAATCTAATAAAGTTTCAAAATTTAAGACATAGACACTCAAATTAAAACTTGCCCATGCAGGTACCATAATATAAGACCTTTTGAAAACTTGCACTTTATTTCAAAATATTCTATTGAATTTTCATAATTGGAACCACCGATAGAGAGATTAAAAGAGAATTTGCCCGTGCACACGGCAAAATATAAGAACTGTTGAAACACTTGCACATGCTTCATATTAAATTAGATGTCCGATGTCCTAGGTATAGAATAAGATGTCGGCTGTCCTAGGTTTGGAATCAGATGTCGGCTACCCTAGGTATGGAATTAGATTCCATATTGCGTTCTACTAAAAATAGGCATTTATTTGCAGTTTGGTTATCTTGGAAGGCATCAACCTAGGACAATTGTAAGTTTACTTGGTAGATTTGTGCTTTAAATTGTAATTGGACGTCGGCTGTCCTATGTATGAAATTAGACGAAATTAGATGTCGGCTGTCCTATTGATGAAATTAGGAGGAAATTAGATGTCGGCTGTCCTATTGATGAAATTAAAAAAGTGCGGCGACCGGACTCAGAGTCGAAGAGGAGCCGCCAGGCAACGGCTGAGCCTTCGGTTCGAGAAGGAAAAAAAAGTTGAAAAAAATTTCGAACAAGACTGCAAAGCAGAGGTCGCGAAGGTACTCGAAGTAGGAGCAATTCGCGGTTAGAGGTAGGGTAGATAACGGATTGCCGCCAAAGGTTGATTCGGACCTTTGGTTACTATATGAGAGGTCTAGTCGGCTAGCAGTAGTCGACGAAGATCTTATTCTTTATGTTTTTTATAATCCACTTCATTGCCGCGGGTCGGTGTCTTTGACCGAATGGCCCTTATGCGGCGCGCGCTACGGCGTTACCAAGCCGCGTGCTTTTGTTGAGCGCGCGGTCTTACTGTGCATCGACTCACTCGATTCCGAGCGAGAATAATTAAATAAATAAAATGAAAAAAAAAGATAGAGAGCTTAGGCTCTACTTTTTTTTAAACCAAGACGAAAAATGACCGTTGGTCTAGCGTCGAGTAGTTCCAATATATTTTGGAGTCTGTTTGAAAAGAGGCCAATGAAGCTCAGAAGATTATGAAATAATCTCGGGCTGGCCACAAAATCGATTGTAAAAATACTTAAAAAAGAAAAACAGAGGGCGAAAAAAGGCAAAGTTAGCACAAGTGTACGAAAGAATAAACAAAAAAAAAGTGTACGATAAAACGAGATCTCTTGACGAGGCTCGCGTTACGACGCGAAAGAGATTAAAAAAAAAAATAAAAGAGAGTGCTTAACTGCTAAAAATAAAAGTAACAATCGTCAACGTAGAAAGTCTGACTCCCTCGGCTAGCTCTCTGGAGCATAGGTCGAGGTGAGTGAACTTTCCGAGCACACCGAGTGCGCTCTCTGGTTGATCCTGCCAGTAGTTATATGCTTGTCTCAAAGATTAAGCCATGCATGTCTAAGTGCAAGCCTCAAATAAGGTGAAACCGCGAATGGCTCATTAAATCAGTTATGGTTCATTAGATCCTACCCACATTTACTTGGATAACTGTGGTAATTCTAGAGCTAATACATGCAAACTAGAGTTCCGACCAGAGATGGAAGGAACGCTTTTATTAGATCAAAACCAATCGGTGAACGGGTCTTCGGGCTCGCTCATCGTCAATTTTGATGACTCTGAATAACTTTGTGCTGATCGCATGGTCTCGTACCGGC